>OY728161.1:1242799409-1245770597 GCA_963277665.1 Viscum album
TAATATCACATAAATTCTGTAACTATAAGACATGTAATGGTCATCGTACATGTCATGTACTTCATGTGCATTTCCAGTAGTACACATCGCGTATATTATGGCATCTCGTGTGATCATACATATTGTACTGACTACATGACTTGACCCACAGACTTGCATGTCATGTATATCGTGACATGTTGTGTAGGAATACATGCCCTATAAGTACACAATACAAGAAAAGGACTATACATAGTGTGTGTTACATGACATGTCGAGTGAAAATAAAAACCATATAATTATTGAATTTCATAAATGGATTTAATATGACATAAAAGGGACATGCCGTGCGGCATCCCAAGTACATGCTATACACACAATTATTTAAAAATTAAAATTAAAAATATTTAATTTATTTAAAATAATATATGATGAGAATTTTATTTTATCTCAAGGACTATTATGACATAATATAAAAATAAAGAATTAATTAATTAATTGATTGATTAATTCATTAATTCCAATAAATTTATCTTAATTAGAATAAATAAAAATGATTTCTAGTAATACTAAAAGCATTACCATTGCATGTTGTGATTGATCATGGGATTGACTAACTTGTGTATGTGTTGGATTTAGTCATTTAATTTAATTATTTATCGTATAGTTTTATGTGATAATTTTATTAAATTAAATATGATGATCTCTGAATCATCCCTCTATCCTTTATTATGTATGGGTCTGTGTGCCCAAGTTTTATTTTATATAACCCTAAATTCCCAGAACTTCTCACCTACGAGTGAGTAAACATTAGTAAATTATAGAGCTCCTAGTGATAGGAGATAGTCCAGGACCCGAGATGAGGTGAATTTAACCAAGGATATACACAAAAGAATAGAGAAATACTACAACACGAGCTAAGATTGGGCTCAATAATTTTCCCCCATGGTCAAGGTTGGTTTATCACTGCTCGATAAACCAACCAGTAGTTAAAAACTTGTGATTATATCACATATTAATTTTTTTGTTAGTGCATGATCATTTATTTATTTATGTGATGCATGGTTTATTTGGATGATTAAACATAATCACATAAAGTAAATAAATTAACAATCATGATAAAGATAGAATAAAAATAAAATAATTATGCATAAATTATTTTATTTGACATGGTTAATTAATTATGTAAATTCCACATAATATTAACCAGAATATGAAGAATAAAATAAAGAATATTTATGAATAAGTTAAAAAATCCATCTATGAAAATATTAAGTTAGAAAATTCATTCTATCACTTGAGTTAGAATGAAAATATAATCAAGTCATTAGCCCAATCCATGTCAAGATACTTCAAATTATCAGGGAGTTATAATGAAAGTATTGGGTTGACTTAAACAAGTTAACATCAAGACTAGTTTCCCCCACAAGACATAGTGTAATTTAGAGACAAGAGATGAAGAAGTATGAGTTTATGATTTTAGGATTGGTGAGTTCACTCAACAAATCAAGAAGCTATGAGTTAATGTAGTTGGAAAGTAAATCCTGCTTAAATACCTTCAAATAATTTGATAAGGCCTTAGTCTAGGTTATTTGAATGGAAATATAGATCCTTACCACTAAACTATTTTAGTGACTGAATATTTTTGAATCCAATAATGAGGGTTATTGGGATTTGATAAAATAATGGGAGAATAATTAAAATAAATCAATTATGTTATAATAGGTAATCAAGAGAATGCACTAAATATACACTTTTATTTATTGTAGAAAATGATTAGTTATTTGATCACTTCAATATCCCTATGACCCATCTCATAAAAATATAATCTAATGACTAATGAAAACTTACAGGAATGGAACCAACACTTTCACATTGTACTATTCCAAGAGAGGAATTTTTATGTACTGGAATCCCTAGTTCTTACCGAGCCCTCTCAGGAGGCTAGTTAGGAGGAGTAGAATGCCTTTTAGAAACAAATAAATGATGCATTGGATGTCCAATTCCTCATGTTATCATCTATGACTAGTGATCTACAAAGCTTCATAAAGACATGTATAAATACTCTATGTTTCCTCATCTCCATGATCTATATTAGGAAAAACCAAGATAAGAGAGGTATAAAATCCAAGGAACTTTTTACATGTAAGATAGAAGAAGGAGTTGCAACTAGACCTCATGTAGTTAATATTATTGGATACATTGAGAATTTGGAAATTATTGGATTCAAGATGCATAAATAATTGTGCACATATCTCATTCTCTCCTCACTTCCCTTGATCTTCTCAAGTTTTATTATGAATTTTAACATGACCATTATAGAGAAAATGATATCGGATCTCCTAAATTTGATTTTCTAAGAGGATAAAGACATGATGTGTGAAAATACTTCTATAATTATTTTGAATAGGAGGAAATGCAAGGAAAAAATTCCTAAGACAGGTTCTAATCATAAGATACCTTTGCAACACCCTTCCAAGAAGATAAAGATCCATATAGATGTTAAAGAGAAGGATGCTGTATATTTTGATTATGGAAAGAAGGTACACTAGAAGAACAACCATGCCTTGGTGAACAAGCAAGGGGAATATTATAGTATGTTCATTATCGAGTAAAATATTTCCATTTCTATAAATTGGGTATTATATACAACTTAGGGTTCTAACATTTTTATCCAAATATAGGAACTGAGTAGATTTCATAAGATTGCTAGAGGTGAGGTGGATTTTTGAGCCACTAATGGAGAAATAATAGATATTATTGCTATAAGAGTTCACTATCTCACATTTTTGACTCAAATGGTTTTAGTTTTGAATTTTAATTATGTGCCTAGTGTAGACAATAACATCATTTCTGTGTTTAGTTTACACATTTATGGTTTCATTTTCAATTTTAGAAATAAAGAACACTACTTTTATAAAGATAGAATATGTTATGGTATAACACATATAAATAATAGTATTTATATACTAGAACATGGAAATAAATTCTTGGTAATAAATAATTAAACAAGTTTAAATGACTCATATCACACATAGTTATGGCATCATGAATTAGTCATGTAAATGAGAAGGGTTTGAAAAAATTATTTCAGTAAGGGTATTTATATTATTTTGAGATAAAAACCTTGGATATATGTCACAATTGTTTACAAGGAAAAATGAATAATGCACCATTTAGTAGAAAAGGTGAGAGATCCATATATATTCTATAATTAGTTCATACATATGTGTGGAATTTTATAGCATATTCTATAGGTGTATACTCTTAATTAATTACTTTTATAGATGAATTAAAAATATATAAATTTATCTACTTGATAAGGTACACATCCAATTCCTTTGAGAAATTTAAGAAATACAATAATGAAGTAGAGATTCATCTTGGTAATAATATAAATAAAGTCCAATCAAACTAATGTGGGGGAGTATCTTAACCAAGATCTCATTGATTATTTAAAAGAGAATGAGATACTATCTCAACTTACTCCTGTATACACACTATAATGGAATGGTGTTAGTTAAAGGAGGAACTACACCTTATTGAATATGGTGAGATTGATAACAATTCATGAAAATATTCAATTATACTTTTGGGTATATGCAATATGATAAAAAAGATACAAAATAAACTAAGTGCTAACTAAAGTGAAAAGTAAAATCCCATATGAGTTATGGTATGAGAAGAAATCAATTTTTTCACATATACGTGTGTGGGGATGTGATGTGTTTGTTAATGTTAATTATAGAAACAAACTTTCATCTCGATCCACAAAGTGTATCTTTATAGGGTATCCCAAAGAGGCAATAGGATATTACCTATATGATCTCCTAGATAAAAGGGTAATCATAGAAAGACATTCCATGTTCATAGAAAGGGAGTATATATTCAAAGGAGATAGTGGGAGAAAGATAGATTTTGATGAAGTCAAGGCTCAAAATACACAAGATCTGGCATAAGAATAGATTCAATAAGACTTGACACACTACTGGAAAACGGACCTATACCCACGGTTTGGGACAAAACCGTGGGTATAGGGTACCCCTATGCCCACGGTTTTTGCAAACCGTGGGTATAGGTGTAAAATGGTGACCTATACCCACGGTTTCATAAAACCGTGGGTATAGATCACCTATACCCACGGTTTTGCACAAAACCGTGGGTATAGGTTATTTTTGAAGACCTATACCCACGGTTTTGAAGAACCGTGGGTATAGGTGTTTTTTTTTGAAGGTATATACCCACGGTTTTGGCCAAACCGTGGGGATAGAGTTTTCCAGAAGACCTATACCCACGGTTCTTCAAAACCGTGGGTATTGGGGTTTATTTTTTTCAAGACCTATACCCACGGTTTTCAAAACCGTGGGTATAGCTTTCCCGCCATTAGGCGGGGAAAAAAATTACGCGGGACAATGGGGAAAAATTGGCGGGAACACGATTTTTATTAATATAAATACAAATATAAAAATATATGTTGAATTGACAATAAAATGCCTTAGCCCAGTCGGTCCCTTTGTTCGGCGCTCTTAGCAGATTCTGCATGAATCCCGGGTTCGATTCCCGCCGGCATTTATTTTTCATAACAGAACTAATATTAATATATATATAAAGATGTATACGCTTTATAAAGAACTAGCAGGTAGCTTGGTTGGTCATTGCTGCGGTGCTTGGCCGGGGCACGATAGGAGACGCGGTTTCGAAACCCGGGGGCGGAATATTTTTGAAAACGTGAAGTTAATTATATTTATATATATTTATAAATATATATTAGTATTATAAGTAAATTCAGTAGCTCGGTTGGTCTTGCGGGTCATTTGTAGTCTTTGCGTCCAGGGTTCGAAACCCGCTGGACGTGGTTTTTTAAAATTCCAAAGAAACGCGGTTTTTTAAAAATTAATCGATTATATTTCCTACGGTTTTCAAACCGTGGGAAAAACTCCCTTGCCACGCTGTACAGCGTGGTGCTTATGTGTGACACACCTATACCCACGGTTCTTCCAAACCGTGGGTATAGGTCAAGACCTCTATCCCGACGCCGTTCCAGCCCACGGTTCGCAAAACCGTGGGTATAGCCTATACCCACGGTTTTGGGGGCTATCCCCACGGTTTTGAACCGTGGGTATAGGCCTTTTTTCCAGTAGTGACAGAATATATTTTTATAGAGACACAAGTACTGGGTAAGATTACTAGAGAGGCTAGATAACCTGAGAGACATTTTTTTCTAGTCACCGAGGAAGGTTAAACATTATTAATTGAAAATAACGAACCTCTGTCCTATAAAGAAGTGTTAAACATCTCATAAGTTACAAAGGGGAAATAATCCATGAATTTTGAAATAGATTCCATGTACCAAAATCAATTTTTGGGTTTTGGTAGATCCTCTAGTTGATGTAAATCTCATTGGGTGAAAATGGGTATTCAAGAAGAAACAAGACATGTATGGTAAAGTCAATACCTATAAATCATAACTGGTTGTGAAAGGGTTTAAGAAACACCAATGCATAGACTATTAAGAAACCTTTTCACTAGTTTTTATGATAAAATCCATCATAATTCTACCAACTATAGTATCTAACTATGATTATATGTCATGAACCAAATTGGATCATCCATGAACAAGACACCCAAGTCAACCCATAGCAAGGACTGAAGGGAGTTCCCGATACCCATAGGTCGGAAATAAGTATATGGGCATCAAAGAAACACCATTGGGTATGATTTCACCCACAAAGACATAAAAATAAAGACATGACAAGAAAAGGGAATAAAAAACACCTAAACATATATCATAAATAAAAGAAACTCCAAACAAGTACACATCATAACAAGAAAAATCCAAATATAAATAAAGATAGAAGTGCCATAGTGGCAACAAAAGAACTGGTCTAGGGATGGGGTGAATAAAACAAAATAGTGCAGCACATCTTTTCATGACCTGTGGGTCAACATACCACTATGCCACCACCATAAATCAAACCAAACTAGCATGAATACCCACCACCACCAAGTGGTGTCACGTCCTTTCCTACATTGACCATGACAAAGTTTAAATACACCCATGGGGTGTATGAAGGGTATGAGATCAATAGCCCAACAAGGTCTCACCAAGAATTACATAAACATAATTTATTAAATAAATCAATTATGATCAATTTAGAGGAATTAAAATTGTAGGAGATCAAATTTTCATAATATTTAATAAAGTAGGAAGAATAACCACTTTGAAAAAGTTTTAAAAGAAAGGCATGAAAATATTTTTTCATAATTTAAATAAAATATGGAAATTAATCATTCTATAATAGTATGAAAATCAAATTTTTTATAAACCATATTGAAAAAAATCGATAGAAAATACTGATAATAAAATAATTTATCACAATGATAAGGAGTCCTAAGGTATATCTGGCCAGGGCTAGTTAGGATCCTCACACCTCAAATGAACAAGGAAAAATAATCGGGTGCACATTCACTGTAACATCCCAAGTAAGTAATGAATAATAGATATTTTTATCTATGTTTATTAATGAACTAGATAGTGTTTTAGAGGCTTAAAATGAAAATAAATCCAATCTTAAGCATGGAATACACTAATATTTTTAAAAGATTGTTTTACTGCCTTTTGATGGAAAACCCTTTTTAAATCTATCTTTTGACAATTTTATAAGCTATTTTTGTCAAAATAAAATTATTATTTATGATTGGGACATCAAAATTTACTTTGTGTGAATTTTTGGTATTTTTCCAATAAAGTTCATTTTTAATGAATAGTGAAAAAAGTTGTATTTTAATTCAAAACCTCTTTTTAATATAATTTATTTATATGATTAGATTATCTTTTGAATTGGTTTTGAAGTGAAATTAGAATATATTTTTACCATTTTATCCAATGGTGGTCATTGGAATCAATTTCACTTTGAAATTGGACTTAAACTAGTGTCAATCTTTTGATACTTATTGTTTCATAAAAACACGCTATTTGTCATGACAACGGGAATTAATTATTAAATTAATTAATGTGACTTATATGTTTTTAATTTTGTAAAATAGACTTCATTTTTGAATTCGGAATATCAAATATAGCTTAGGGTGAATTTTTGGTAATTTTCTGAAAAACTTCAATTTTTGATGAATAGTGAAACCACTAAGTGGTACTTATAAAAACTGATTTTTCCATTTAAATGAAAATTTTCCATCATTGTGTTTTGAATTTCAAAAATCTGACATAAATGGTTGTCATTAAGAATTAAAATATGGTTGAATGGGATTAAAATAATTTTTTGGTGAATAGTAACTTATTAAGTTCTTAATCGCGATTAGTGGTAATTAGTGTAGTTTAAGGTAAAAATAATGTTTTAATAGTATGAGATGAGCTTGAAACATGTACTACCCTCATTGGTTGTGTCATTTCCGACCAAGACAAGCCATGGTTCAACTTGGGGACCCCATGGAACCACTTTGGTTGGGAAATGACATAAATAACTTTTTATTTAATGTAAAAGTAAAAATAACACAAACATAATATGTTTTTCGAAAACAATTTTTAAATGGGGTTATACAAGTCATATTTTTGATTATAAATATTAATTAGAAATATAAAAATATTTACTACATCATAGTATTTTTTTGATAATTTTTAGACATTAAATAAATTAAATTATTTATGACATAATAATGATGTAGCGATTACCTCATTAATAAAGGATTTAAATAAAATGGAAAGATAATGTAAAATCTAAAACCTACACATGGAAAAAACAAATTGGATGGGTATATTTAGAACCCTTATCACATTATCCTCGAATTATATCAATGTGGTACCATTTAAATCCGAAACTCATTTTCAAATAAAATAATATTTCTTTACTTTCCAAGAGTGCCCCTCCTCTCCTCTTATAAAAGGCCCCCACCTCTACCTCTTTTCACACACTCCCAAAGCCTTTGGCTCGGCCAACCCCTGCCCATTTTGTTTCTCCACTTCCCTATCTTACTCCTTGAAGCCTCACTTTGGGCAGAAGACTTCCCAAGGAAGCCTTTGAGCTCAAACCAAAGGGAGTTACCCGATTTTAAGGTAAAGTCTTCACTTGAGTCCATTTGTTTTATTTTGCTTCTCCAACCCCCTAAACTCTTTTTATTTATTTATTTTGTAACAACTCCAGTATATTCAATATACTAGGATGTTGTTATAAAAATTATTCAATCTACACTTACACACACCTACATCTAATGGTTAAAGAACATACAGTTTCCGTGGATGGTGAATTTATACCTCCCGAAACGATGATTGTTCAACATTCTTTTAACTCCTTAAAATGTGGCCATTAAGATGAAACTATATTTATATACGATATATAATATGTTTATGTTTTCCTTAAGCTTCTGTATTTTTCTTTTTGGTCATACCTTTATGGTTTCCATTATGGGTAACGCGATATCTTCATTTAAGGAAGTGCGGACTACCGCCCCCTCAAAGTGATTTGATTCGTTAAATACCATATGTGGGACATATAAAGGATGGAACTATGATATTATATATGATATTATACTAGAATTATAATATACCTTTAAATCATTATGATTCCATTCTATAAAATATGAAATAGAAATGAAAGTAGCGTTCATGCGTACGTACGACTTACCGTCTCCATGAACAGTGCATTTCATTTCTTACCTCTAAATGATTATGTAATATTATAAATGCACTTATATACTGAATATATACGATATATATGATATATACATCATGATTATAATTCTGGATATAATGGATACATGAACAACTTGTAATTATAAAGGGTTTATTTTTGACTCAAGTACCAATGATCGTTAAAACGACCGTTATTAACTTAAATAATTACATAGTGTTCATGACATGGAAATAAGTGATATAAAAGGAATAATGAACTTGAAAAAGGTTCTTAAGAAAGTAGAAATTAACTCAAGTTTATTATTCAGGACATTAAAGAACGATCGAGTCAAGTCGGACCCGAGGTATGGGACTTCGTCTCAATCTCCTTTCATTGAGGCATATTTTATTTTATACACAACTTTCTTTTATACGCTTTATAAACCCCTTTGACTTTTACATTTATTCAAAAGGAATATTTTTTATACTAAGCGTTTACTAAATGACAAAAGGGAATGTTTTTGTCGTACGTATGCGGCGACAACGACTTCTCCGCCGTCGTGACCGTTATTTGAGTTTCGGTTTCCTCTACAAGCCATACCTTCTTTTTAAAAGAAAAATAAATACCATGTTTTACTTTTCTTTTATTTATGTATCGAAAATGGTTTTCATAATATTTTTATATCAATGTGTTGTATTGATATCTTGTGATTGAAAGGTGGAAATGCTATGTTTCCTTTATGCATGTTTTATGTGATATGATTATGTTGAGGTTCTTGGGCATTATTATGAAAACGGGTGGTTCCGTGATAAACTAAGGGCGGGTGAGCCTGATATAGCTCTCCAATGCATTGGGTAACGCGAAGGAGTGAAACGTTAAGGTTTCTCCGAAGAGATTTAGGGAATATACTTTGATGGGTATTCCAAACGTAACCAAGAGGGTTACTCCCTACGTAAGAATGTTATGAATGCCTCAAGTTACCTTTATGTCTTATGATTTCTATGATTTATTCATGATTTGATGAGGTATGTTAAAGTGTTTATGTTTTATGCGTAATGTATGATCTCATCCTTATGTATATATGTACCCATGTTTCCTTTCTATATTTTTATATCCCTTACTGAGCTTTTTATGCTCATCCCAAGTTTTTTTGAAATGTTTTTCACAGGTCAAGGGAAAGGTACATGATATGATGATAGTGTCAAGGAAGTGTCAAGAAAGAATCCATGTTTATTTTAAATATGTTTCCATTTATGGGAATGAAGAATACTACCCCTATGTAACCACTTTGTTTATATGTGGAATGTAATGCAAGTTTTATGATCTAATTCTCTAAAACTCTAAACCTGAAAAGATCCTCAATGTGTAATCTTGTAATAACTCAAGATTAAGTAAGGTTTAAGGCTGGGGCCTTATAGTTGGTATCAAAGGTCGGTTTAGATAACCTTAGGAGTTAGAATTCTATTAAATGATTATCCAAAAATATTTTTTATGGTCAAATTGAAGTGATATAGCATTTGAAGATTACCATGTTGCTTCATCTAAGACATGTTTGTTCAGAATGGTTTTCCGTAGAGGAAACAGGGAAGCAGTGCTAGGAAGGCATATAGAAGGAAATAACCTTCCAAATCAGCATCCTGAGATGGTCGGAATTGGAACTGAACAATTTGTTGCAGTAATGGCGCAGTTGACTTAGGCTATAAATGGTGGTGGTATCCATGCACGAGATCAGCCAGAACAACCACAGAGGAACATGTCAGTGGTGGAACATTTCATGAGGCAACATCCCCCATCATTCAGAGGATCATCTGACCCTGTGCTAGATGAAGGGTGGATTAAAGCACTGGAGAAGATTTTCGATGTCATGGGGTGTTCAGACAATCAAAAGGTTAGTCATGCTATTTACCGTTTGGAGGGTGAGGCAGATCAGTGGTGGTCGATGGTTAAAAATATCAGGGACGCTGATGAGATTGATGCTCTCGACTGGGATGAATTCAAAGGTATGTTTCTTGAGAAGTATTTTCCTAAGGCTGTTCAACTTAGGATGGAAAATAAATTCTTGGAATTGAGGCAAGAGGAAGACTCAGTGGCTACCTATGAAGAAAGGTTCACTCGATTGGAAAGGTATGCTCCGAATTTTATCCGAGACCTTGATAGTAAAATCATTCGTTTTTACTCAGGATTAAAGCCAAAATATCGAAGGGCATTAGCTTCTCATGAGTTTAAAAGTTATGAAAAGCTTGTTTGATGTGCTGAGAAGGTGGAAATAGAGTTTGCCGATGACCAAGTGTTCTATAACAACCAGCAGAAGAAGAGACTGAGGTGGCAGGAGAAAGGTAAGAATTCTTCAAAAAAGTCAGATGGTAAGAAAACTAAGTTTCCAGTTTGTGATAAATGTGGCAAAAGGCATGCTGGGGAATGTCTTCTGAATTCTGGAAAGTGCTACCGATGTGGTAAGATGGGACATAAGGCTCGTGATTTCACTGAAAAGGATCAAGGTGAAGGTAAGAACAAATTTTATTTACAGTTAGTGAAATGTTATAAGTGCAATGATATGGGTCACTATGCAAATGAGTGTCCGACAAAGAGCTTGAGTGATGGGAAGCAGTTAGACTACAAGAAGAAAGGGGTGGTGAAATCCTTTGCAACTACTTCAGCAGATGTCGGACCGTCAAATGAAGTTGTATCAGGTACTTTGTTTGTTTTTTCAGATTATTCCAGTGTGTTGTTTGATTCAGGGTCTACACATTCTTTCATCTCTGAAACCTTTTCTAGTAAAATGGGAATACCATCTCAAGAAATGACTCCTGAACTTTTGGTAAAAACACCTGGGGGAAATGTTGAGGCAAAAAGAATTTATAAGAATCTTCCTATCCTTATCTGTGGAAATAACCTACTTGAAAACCTTATTGTTCTACCTCTAGTAGAGTTTGATGTTATCCTGGGTATGGATTGGCTCTCTATTTACCATGCTAAGATTGACTGTAGAGCTAAAGAAGTTTCTTTTCAGAAAGACTTTCAGTTTGTGTACAAGAATGAACCCTTAATATTGATAACTTATCAAGAGGCGAAGAAACTTGTAAAAGATGGAAATGAATGTTACCTTGCACACGTCGTTGAAAATAAAGGAACTGTTCAGATTAATGATGTGCCAGTGGTAAATGAGTATCCTGATGTTTTTCCTGATGAGTTGCCTGGAATAATACCAGATCGGGAAGTTGAGTTTACTATTGACTTAGTTCCTGATGCTAAGCCAATTTCAAAACTCCCTTATCGAATGTCTCAAATTGAACTTTTATAGTTGAAGGAGCAATTGCAAGATTTATTAGAGAAAGGTTTCATTCGACCTAGCACATCACCATGGGGTGCTCCTGTTTTATTTGTTAAAAAGAAAGATGGTTCTATGAGACTTTGCATTGATTATAGAGCCTTGAATAATATCACTGTTAAGAACAAATATCCTTTGCCTCATATCGACGATTTGTTTGATCAGCTCCAGGGAGCTCAGTTTTTTTCAAAGATTGACTTGAGATCGGGGTACCATCAGCTGAAGGTAAAGGAGGTAGATATTCCGAAGACCGCGTTCTGTATGAGATATGGCCATTATGAATTTGTAGTAATGCCTTTTGGGCTAACCAATGCACCTTCTGTATTCATGGACTTAATGAATAGAATTTTCCATGAGTTCTTGGATAAGTTTGTGGTGTTTTTCATTGATGATATTTTGGTGTTTTCTAAAAGTAAAGAGGAGCATGAAATACATTTAAGGGTTATCTTGCAAACCTTAAAAGAAAAGAAATTTTATGGAAAATTCAGCAAGTGTGAGTTTTGGTTGCAACAAATTTCTTTCCTTGGTCACATTGTTTCTAAAGATGGAATAATCGTTGATCCTGCAAAAACAAAAGTTGTGGAAGAATGGCCAAGACCCACAAATGTAACCGAGATTCGTAGCTTCCTTGGTTTGGCAGGCTATTACCGAAGGTTTGTTAGAAATTTTTCACGGTTATGTAGTCCAATGACTAAGCTAACTCGGAAGGGTGTTAAGTTTATCTGGACAAAATAATGTGATGATTGTTTTCAGGAATTGAAAAGAAGATTGGTGAATGCTCCAGTTTTGGCACTACCTTCCAGGAATGGTGAGTTTGTTATATACAGTGATGCTTCATTGAAAGGACTTGGTTGCGTCCTAATGCAGAATGATCAGGTAATTGCTTATGCTTCACGACAGTTGAAAACTCATGAGGTAAATTACCCTACACATGATTTGGAATTAGCTGCTGTTGTTTTTTCTTTAAAAATTTGGAGGCATCATTTTTATGGAGTAAAGTGTGAAATATATACCGATCACAAAATTTTAAAGTATATATTCACTCAGAAATAATTGAACATGAGACAAAGGATATGGCTAGAATTAATCAAGGATTATGATTGTACAATTCATTACCATCTGGGAAAAGAAAATAAAGTGGATGATGCTTTGAGTTGAAAAAGTAATGCTTCATTAGTAATGTTTCATTTGGAACGTGATACTTTGGTTAAGGATTTGATGAACTTTGGCATAGAAGTTATTGGTGCAGGAAGTTCTTCTGTTTTGTTTCAGGTATCAGTGAGATCATCTCTATCAGATAGAATCAAGAAAGCACAGAAGCAAGACAGTGAGTTGCAGAAAAAGGTAGAGCTGGTTCAGAAAGGTAAGTTGCCTGAATTCAATATTGATAATGATTGCATTTTGAGATTTGGGAAGAGATTGTGTGTGCCTTGTGATTCACAGTTGAAGATAGAGTTGTTATGTGAAGCTCATAGTTCTCCGTTTTCAGTTCATCCAGGCAGTACTAAGATGTATAGAGATCTGCGGGAGTATTACTGATGGGATGGAATGAAAAGAGATATTACTGATTTTACTGTGAAGTGTTTGACATGTCAACAGGTTAAAGCAGAGTGGCAGTTACCGAAAGGGATGCTTCAGCCTTTACCAGTGCCAGAGTGGAAATGGGAGAATATATCCATGGACTTTGTTGTGGGATTACCGAAGACATCTCGAGGTAATAATGCAATCTGGGTTATTGTTGATCGCTTGACTAAATCTGCTCATTTCCTTGCTATACAAGATACTTTTTCCCTAGATCAACTTTCCCGTTTGTATCTTAAAGAGATAGTCAGGTTACATGGAGTTCCCCTCTCCATTGTATCTGATCGTGATCCCAGGTTCACTTCTAACTTTTGGAAAGGCCTTCAGAAGTCGTTGGGTACTGAATTAAATTTTAGTACAACTTTTCATCCTCAATCATATGGGCAGTCAGAACGAACAATTCAGACCTTGGAGGATATGCTACGTTCTTGCTCTATGGATTATCAGGGAAGTTGGGACCAATATCTTTCTTTGGTTGAATTTTCATATAATAACAGTTTTCATTCCAGTATACAGATGGCACCATTTCAGGCATTATATGGGAAGCGGTGTCGAACTCCAGCTTTCTGGGATGAAGTGGGTGAAAGGAAGTTGATGGGACCAGAATTGGTAAAAGAGATGGTAGAACAAGTTCAGCTGATTCAGAAGCACACGAGAACAGCTCAGAGTAGGCAGAAGAGTTATGCAGACAATAGGAGGAATGATCTATCTTTTGAGGTAGGTGATCATGTTTTTCTCAAAGTATCACCATGGAAAAGTGTGATATGATTTGGTAAGAAAGGAAATCTGAGTCCAAGGTTTATTGGACCATATGAAATTCTGGAGAGAGTTGGATCAGTTGCTTACCGAGTGGCTTTACCTCCGAGTTTATCTCAGGTACACAATGTTTTTCACGTTTCGATGTTGGGAAAGTACATGTCAGATCCATCTCATGTTTTGAGTCAGAGGTAGTTCAGCTGGAAGAGAACCTATCTTATGAGGAAAAACCGGTCCAGATTCTTGACCACAGGGAGAAAGTGTTACGGAATAAGGTGATATATCAGGTAAAGGTTTTGTGGAAAAACCACATGATGGAAGAGGCAACATGGGAATCTGAAAATGCAATGAGGGATAAGTACCCCCATTTATTTGATAAGTAAATAAATTGCGGGGATGTAATTTTCTAAAGGGGGGAAGGATGTAACATCCCAAGTAAGTAATGAATAATAGATATTTTTATCTATGTCTATTAATGAACTATATAGTGTTTTAGAGGCTTAAAATGAAAATAAATCCAATCTTAAGCATGGAATACACTAATATTTTTAAAAGATTGTTTTACTGCCTTTTGATGGCAAACCATTTTTAAATCTATATTTGGACAATTTTATAAGCTATTTTTTTCAAAATAAAATTATTATTTATTATTGGGACATCAAAATTTACTTTGTGTGAATTTTTGGTATTTTTCCGATAAAGTTCATTTTTTAATGAATAATGAAAAATGTTGTATTTTAATTCAAAACCTTTTTTTAATCTAATTTATTTATATGATTATATAATCTTTTGAATTGGTTTTGAAGTGAAATTAGAATATATTTTTACCATTTTATCCAATTGTGGTCATTGGAATCAATTTCACTTTGAAATTGGACTTAAACTAGTGTCAATCTTTTGATACTTATTGTTTCATAAAAACACGCTATTTGTCATGACAGCGGGAATTAATTATTAAATTAATTAATGTGACTTATATGTTTTAAATTTTGTAAAATAGACTTCATTTTTGAATTCGGAATATCAAATATAGCTTAGGGTTAATTTTTGGTAATTTTCTGAAAAACTTCAATTTTTGATGAATAGTGAAACCACTAAGTGGTACTTATAAAAACTGATTTTTCTGTTTAAATGAAATTTTTCCATCATTGTGTTTTGAATTTCAAAAATCCGACATACATGGTTGTCATTAAGAAGTAAAATGTGGTTGAATGGTATTAAAATAATTTTTTGGTGAATAGTAACTTATTAAGTTCTTAATCGCGATTAGTGGTAATTAGTGTAGTTTAAGGTAAAAATAATATTTTAATAGTATGAGATGAGCTTGACACATGTCCTACCCTCATTGGTTGTGTCATGGCCGACCAAGACAATCCATGGGTCAACTTGGGGACCCCATGGAACCACTTTGGTTGGGAAATGACATAAATAACTTTTTATTTAATGTAAAAGTAAAAATGACACAAACATAATATGTTTTACGAAAACAATTTTTAAATGGGGTTATACAAGTCATATTGTTGATTATAAATATTAACTAGAAATCTAAAAAGATTTAATACATCATAGTATTTATTTTATAATTTTTAGACATTAAATAAATTAAATTATTTATGACATAATAATGATGTAGCGATTACCTCATTAATAAAGGATTTAAATAAAATGGAAAGATAATGTAAAATCTAAAACCTACACATGGCCAAAAACAATTGTATGGGTATATTTAGAACCCTTATCACCTTATCCTCGAATTATATCAATGTGGGACCATTTAAATCTGAAACTCATTTTCAAATAAAGTAATATTTCTTTACTTTCCAAGAGTGCCCCTCCTCTCCTCTTATAAAGCCCCCCACCTCTACCTCTTTTCCCACACTCCCAAAGCCTTTGGATCGGCCAACCCCTGCCCATTTTGTCTCTCCACTTCCCTCTCTTACTCATTGAAGCCTCACTTTGGGCAGAAGACTTCCCAAGGAAGCCTTTGAGCTCAAACCAAAGGGAGTTACCCGATTTTAAGGTAAAGTCTTCACTTGAGTCCGTTTGTTTTATTTTGCTTCTCCAACCCCATAAACTCTTTTTATTTATTTCTTTTGTAAAAAATCCAGTATCTTAAATATTCTAGGATGTTTTTATAATAAGTATTCAAGCTACACTTACACACACCTACATCTAATGGTTAAAGAACATACGGTTTCCGTGGATGGTGAATTTATGCCTCCCGAAACGATGATTGTTCAACATTATTTTAACACCTTCAAAGGTGGCCATTAAGATGACACTATATTTATATATGATATATAATATGTTTATGTTTTCCTTAAGCTTTTGTATTTTTCTTTTTGGTCATACCTTTATGGTTTCCATTATGGGTAAACGCGATATCTTCATTTAAGGAAGTGCGGACTACCGCCCCCTCAAAGTGATTTGATTCGTTAAATACCACATGTGGGACGTATAAAGGATGAAAATATGATATTATATATGATATTATACTGGAATTATAATATACCTTTAAATAATTATGATTCCATTCTATAAAATATGAAATAGAAATGAAAGTAGCGTTCATGCGTACGTACGGCTTACCGTCTCCATGAACGGTGCATTTCATTTCTTACCTCTAAATGATTATGTAATATTATAAATGCACGTATATACTGAATATATACGATATATATGATATATAAATCATGATTATAATTCTGGATATAATGGATACATGAACAACTTGTAATTATAAAGGGTTTATTTTTGACTCAAGTACCAATGATCGTTAAAACGACCGTTATTAACTTAAATAATTACATAGTGTTCATGACATGGAAATAAGTGATATAAAAGGAATAATGAACTTGAAAAAGGTTCTTAAGCAAGTAGAAATTAACTCAAGTTTATTATTCAGGACATTAAAGAACGATCGAGTCAAGTCGGACCCGAGGTATGAGACTTCGTCTCAATCTCCTTTCATTGAGGCATATTTTATTTTATACACAACTTTCTTTTATACGGTGTATAAACCCCTTTGACTTTTACGTTTATTCAAAAGGAATATTTTTTATATGAAGCGTTTACTAAACGACAAATGGGAATGTTTTTGTCGTACGTATGCGGCGACAACGACTTCTCCGCCGTCGTGACCGTTATTTGAGTTTCGGCTTCCTCTATAAGCCATACATTCTTTTTAAAAGAAAAATAAATACCATGTTTTACTTTTCTTTTATTTTGGTATCGAAAATGGTTTTCATAATGTTTTTATATCAATGTGTTGTATTGATATCTTGTGATTGAAAGGTGGGAATGTTATGTTTCCTTTATGCATGTTTTATGTGATATGATTATGTTGAGGTTCTTGGGCATTATTATGAAAACAGGTGGTTCCGTGATAAACTAAGGGCGGGTGAGCCCGATATAGCTCTCCAATGCATTGGGTAACGCGAAGGAGTGAAACATTAAGGTTTCTCCGAAGATATTTAGGGAATATACTGTGATGGGTATTCCAAACTTAACCAAGAGGGTTACTCCCTACGTAAGAATGTTATGAATGCCTCAAGTTACCTTTATGTCTTATGATTTCTATGATTTATTCATGATTTTATGAGGTATGTTAAAGTGCTTATGTTTTATGGGTAAAGTATGATCTCATTCTTATGTATATATGTACCCATGTTTCCTTTCCATATTTCTATATCCCTTACTGAGCTTTTTATGCTCATCCCAAGTTTTTTTGAAATGTTTTTCACAGGTCAAGGGAAAGGTACATGATATGATGATAGTGTCAAGGAAGTGTCAAGAAAGAATCCATGTTTATTTTAAATATGTTTCCATTGATGGGAATGAAGAATACTACCCCTATGTAACCACTTTGTTTATATGTGGAATGTAATGCAAGTTTTATGATCTAATTCTCTAAAACTCTAAACCCGAAAAGATCCTCAATGTGTTATCTTGTAATAACTCAAGATTAAGGTTTAAGGCTGGGGCCTTATATTCACATCCTTAGAACTCAGGCATAGGGGTAGGATATCACCAACCCATGTCTCCCCTACCTTAATAATGTTTTAGTTAGTGATTTAATAATATATCTAATGTTAAGGAGGCTAACCAAACCTAGGCGTTCTTGTCCAAGACTACCCACCTAATACCTAGTCTCCCATGGGCTCCCCAACTCTTTATGAGGAACCATTTTCACAATTAAAATAATTTAAAAGGGGGATTTCCAAAATCAAAATCCATATTCATCAAAGAAATAAAAACAACCCCAAAATCGGGCATAAACATGCCCTCAAACCATTTTCAACATCGATTCATTTTACACTTTCAAAACCGATTTCAAGAAATCAAAACCATTCCGTTAACCAATTTAAAACCTCTTTTTAAAAAAAATAAGAAAGTATGAAATATTCATATGAAAAATAATTTTTATGAAACTATAACTTTCAAACACTTGAGATAATAAGAAATTGTATGGAACCCACAAACCAATAGAAGGGAGTGCTCTTAGAAGATGAAAGGAAACTCCAAAACACAAATCATCATCCTTATAGTTTATATCCAACAAACCCTAGGATTCCATACCCCTACAGATGAAGTGATAACCCTATAAATAAATAGGAAAGACCAATAGAAGATGAAGAAAATAAATTACCATGATAATCCTCAAAGATATAGGGTGAAATGACACCCAAATCACACCATGATAAATGGGGTGGATAGTTCTGGATGAGAGAGATAATACTAGGTTTGATAATGGAAAAAAAGGAGGTGATAATAGGGTTAAATCAAACAAAATAAAAAATTAGGGAAAATAAAATTTTAAAGCTAAGCCTGATGGGTTCATGGGGTGAACCAAGATTCACATTGCGAATTTATCCCACCTCTACTGGTTCAATGTGTGAAAATGTTGTTCAATCCATGAGTCTAAAATTACTTTAATTAGGATCCTATAATTGGTAATTCACAACCATTCCTGGTGTGAGTAATTCATTCATGTTGTGAATGTCTAAAACAACAGTGATTTAAGTTCTCCAAAGATCCAAAACACCCAAAGGATGGGTAAGCTCGATAAGAAACACAAAATAAAAAATATAAAATAATTTCACACTTAAAAGAAATACCAGGATGAGACCATATCTCCACTATATCACTTTCTATTCCCAAAAAGATAAGTTGATGAAGGTTAATCCATAAAGAGGCGATTCCACTAATCCCTCATATACAATTCTCACTCCCAAATTTCATGAGAATATTTCTTGTGTTTTTATAGAACCTAGACTAATGAAATCAATTTCCTACAAAAGATCTTTTCCTAGGAATCAACTATATGAAATGGTTGCTTGACTATTTTCATATCCATCTCTATATCAAGTTCCTCCCAATCCAGAATGTGAGAAGGGTCAGTATGATACTTCTTAAGTTGAGACACATGGAACACATCATGAATTGTAGTCAATAGAGGTGGTAATTCCAAATGATATTCCACATTTCCAATATACTTGATGATCTCAAAAGGACCCTCACATATTGGGGATAATTTCCCTTAGTTTCTAAGGTATAGATGACCCAATTAAGGTGAAATTTTCAAGAACACTTAGTCACCAATAAAAAAATATAGAGGATAGTGCCAATGATTCACATAATTTTTACATTGAATCTAAGTTATCACTAACCATTGATGAATCATCTGGATCTTAGTCATCATCTCCTGAATGATACTCAATCCAACCAAAGAAGATTCACCAACCTCAAAACAAAAAAGGGGTGATCTATAAGGTTTCCCATATAGGGATTCAAATGGATCCATTCTGATGTATAACTAGTAACTATTATTTTAAGAAAATCCAATATATACCAAATGATTATCCCAATCACCTCAAAAGTCTAGGATGCATGAACATAGCATATCCTCCAGAATCAGATTTTCTTGCTCTATTTTACTATCCATCTGAAGATGATAGGCTGTAATCATCCTAAATTTAGATCCCATTTCCTCTTATAGGATTTTTTGAAAATGTGAGGTATACTTGGGGTCTCCATCCAAAATGATAGTAGAAGAAACCTAGTGAAATCTCATAATCTATTGCATATACACCTTTCCCAAGTCTTCAACCTTAGTGGTATACTAGATCAAGATAAAATGTGATAACTCAGTTAATTAGTCAATCACCACCTATATGGAATTCTTTCATTTGGGAGTCCATGGTAGTCCAATAATGAAATCCATGGATACCTTATCCCACTTACATACTAGAAAAAGGAGAGGATGAAGTAAACTGGAATGATTTTAGAGCTCAAACTTAATTTTTTGGGACATATAATAATGGGATATGAAATCTGCTATGTCCCACTTCAAACTGGGCCACCAAAACAGATTCTTCAAGTCATAATACATCTTGGTAGTGCCTAGATGAACAACCCACTAACAGTAGTGATACTTATCCATTATAATAATTCTTATGGGTGAAGGAACAACACATTGGTTTCTAAAACAAATAACATCCTCCAAGAAGAAAAACCACCAGGTGATAGCCTCTATACCATATAAAGAATCAATGATACTCAATAATTCATTATTCCACTATTGATACTAGAAAACCAACTCGAGAAGAGACAATGTCAATTGAATACTCACCAGAGAGACAAACATCCCTTTTTTACTTTGTATCAAGGTGTATCCTAGTGAAAAGTACCACGAGGCTCCATTAATCCTTGGAATCTATCACAGTCTAAGAGGGAAACATCCCAATAAGGGCATCAAAAACAAAATTATCTTTTTCCATGGTATAGGCAATGTTGAAATCAAATGATCAAAGGTACTACACCCACCACCTCTACATTAGGTTAGAGTATTTCTAATAAAATATTAACTCAAAATTTTATAGTTATAAAAGACAGTGAACCTTTCCCCAAAAAGGAAATATCACCAACTCTTAAGGGAATTCATGACTTCAATAAGATTGAGGTCATGGGTGGGTAGTTCTTCTCATATGGATTAAGCTAATGAGATCCATACACCACCACACAATCCTCTATCATAAGAACAAAACCCAAACCTGCACCTAAAGAATCACAATACACCACAATGCCCCACTTGTCTTCTAGAAAGATAATAATATGAGCTGAGGTTAAAGAATGTTTCAATTCATTGAAGTAAGATAGACATCTCGAATCCCAATAGAATTTCACTCCATTCCTATAGAGAGCTATCAATAGTGATGTTATCTTTGATAAATACTTTATAAACCACCTATGATACCATTTAGACCTAAGAATATTTGAATCTATAAAACATTTATTAGACATTTCTATGACATGAAAAATTTCACCTTTTTAGGGTCAATTGATATGAAACCTTCCAAGACCACATACCCTAAAAATTTCACTTCTCATATCCAAAAGTGATACTTAGATAGTTTATAATAGAGGTGGTAGTCTCTCAAGGTTACCAAAATAGTTTTCAGATGAAGATCATACTTTTCCTTGGTACTTGAATAAAACAAAATATCATCCATGAATACCATGGAAAAGGAATCTAGGTATGGATGAAATATCTAGTTCATAAATGCCATAAAAACCATACGATCATTAGTCAGACCAAATGACATCACACAATAGTCAAAGATACCATACTTTCTCTTGAAGATATTCTTTGGAATATTCAACTCATTGATTATGTGTTTGTGGTATCCATGCTAAAGATTTATTTTTGAGAACCACCTATCCACATTTAATTGATTAAATAAATAATCAATGTATGGAAAAGGGTATTTATTATTAATCATCACATAGTTTAGATTCTGATAATTGATTCATAAATGGAGAGTTCCATTGTCCTTCTTGGAAAAGTATCACAGATCAGCTTGGGTACCCTGGTAAACTGATAATCGATCCAGTCTTAACATAGCTTGAAGGGAATTCTTGATCCCCAAAGATTGGTGACTAGAACCTATAATCATACAATATGAAAGTGGGAATGAATTTTCCACAAACACAATAGAAGAAAGATAAACAAGTCAGTATGAATACAAGGAAAACTCCACAGGAAGAAGTGTACTAGAAGTCAAACTGGCATAAACCGCCCAAAGTACAACTCGAAGTACCAGAAAATAGGATAAATACCCAAGTATTAGTGGAAACCAACTCTCTAAGCCTAAGGATCAACAACAACAACTACCTCCAAGTGGCACCTTACCCTTGCTCGAATCTGAAAGAAGATAATCTACAAACACCTGAAGGTATAGGTAAGGTGTGAGCTAAAATCCCAGTAGTATCACACCAAGGATTCCATAATAATATGCCAAAATTTAATTAATGAAATAAATAAATCAATTTTTAAATAAGCAGGCATGGAATTTCAAAATCATATTTCAAAAAAATCATGCTTTACATTTAAAATGATGGAAATACTTAAAAAAATTGGCTTAATAAACATTTTATATAAATAGTTTATATAAATTCATAAGGCATTTAAAATAGTTTATAATACAAATGGAATATATTTCAAATATAATCAAACAAACAACATGGTTATTTGCTAAAAGGTATGATAGTTCAAGGATATGAGATCCTCACACACTCGAAGGTAAATCATGAAAATATGTGTATACACACGCCTCATTGATATTGACCAAAGAGGAACCATCACCATCCCATCAGAGACGTGACCTGCTGAATTAAGTTTTGTTTCAATTTTAAGCATCAAAAGAGTGATATCCTAATAAATCACTAACTTCCTAGTCTTGCATGTGATCTAATACAAATCAAATATGGGAAATTTATTTTAATACTTCTTAAAATACAATTCACCCCATTATCCATTTCAAATATGATAATTTTACATTTAAAAATTGAAACGAGTTTTTAATCAGAACATTCTTTTTTCCAAGATAAAACCAATGGGTTTCTATCAAAACCATTTTAATCCACTTTTATCAAATACCAATTTGAAATCAATTTAATCAAATAAATTTCATAATTTAAATTCAAAAATTTAAATTCAACAATTTAATTTCACCAAATTCCATCCAATTTCACAATCTAAATTCAATAATTTAAATTTCACAAAATCCCCCAAATTTCACAAATTTCACAAATACACCCCAATTCAATGGAATTAGGGGTTTTCCCAAAATTCATGCCAAATCCAAATCCAAAACCCCAATTCACTAGAATTGGGTTTTTAAATCAAACAATTGAAAGAAAATTCATTTATATCAAGCAATTTAATTTAAATCGAACAATTGAATTTAAATCAAGTAATCTAGGCTTAATAAAAATTATCATCATAATAGAACCACCTACCTAGGATTAAGAGATATCAAAACACAAGTCCTTAAATATAAAACTCCAATAAAGATCATTGACAATAAAGATATGAGAATCAACCCTATATTAAAGATCTAAAATAGAGGATATTAGATTCTCCAACAACATGGAGATCTACACAAACCTATAGAGTAAAGGAGAGAAAGCAGGAGAAAGAGAACGAGAAGAGGAAACCTACTGGGAGAAGATAGAACACCATTCACCTAGATTTAATTTTCTTTTAGAAGGGTGTAGAGGGGATAAAATCACATCTTAGGAGCTCCCTTAGAAGAAGAAAACACTATGGGTCGAATTTGGTCCACTGGGAACCTAAAATGGGGGTTTTATAATGTTTAAAATTAATTTTTGGATTAAAAAATCTTGCACACACGGTTAGTCAGGAAAGGCCGCGTGATTAGAAAATCATGAACCCTAGCCATGCACCTTTTTTTTCCAAGGTGTACAGTTTGTTAAGCTATGAAACAACCATGAAAAACCACACTACTTTTCTTTACATGGGTTGCACTTATAGGGAGCATGGTTTGGGAAAACCATTCACCAACCATGCACAACCCAAGAACTTTAAAAATCTCCAAAATATTCACTCGAAGAATCACCAAATGAGACCCAACCAAGGCTTGATCAAAATAGGGGTTTAGTAATACCTAAAAACAACAATAGGATGTTAAAACCTCCCCACCATAGAAACTTTCTATCCCCAAAAAGACTACTTAGAAGATTCTATGAAAAAAAGATGAGGCTACTACTCTCTCATTAGTGCTTCCCTCTCCCACGTCTCATGAGAATCAGGACCATGATGCCATAACACAAAAACCAAAGGTATCCTCCTCCTATAAAGAACCTTATTTTTAGAATCAACTATCCTAACTAGATGATCAGTCACAAATAAATTAGGTTCAACATCAATATCAATCCATCTCAAAACATGAGATAGATCAGATAGATACTTTTTGAGCTATGATACATGGAACACATTATGTATTGGTGTTAGCTACGGTAGAAGTACTAAATGGTAAGAAAATTTCACCACCTACTCAACAACCTCAAAAGGTCCCACAAAATGAGGAGCAAGCTTCCCTACCTCCCAAGACATCGATGACCCAACTGAGGTGATACTTTCAAGAACACTTGTTCACCAACTGATAATTATAATGGTCTATGATGATGATTAGCATAATATTTATACTAACTCTATGATGTCAACATTCTATGATGAATAAAATGAATCTTTATTGCCATCTATTGAACCAATATCGGTCTAACTAAGGAACTTTCACCAATCTATGATCAAAACAATAGATATTTACAAATCTAATTATACAAGGAATCAAAAGAAGACATTCTAATCATGAACTGGTGACTGTTTTTATATTAAAACTCAACCAACCCTAGATAATCATCCCAAGATCCACCGAAGTCAAGAACACAAGTGAAAAGAATATCCTAAAGAATATATATATCTATTTATATATGGACATCCAATTGTGGGCAGTATGCTGTACTCAAATGGACCTTAGATTCTACTGACTCCTGAAGGCCTCTCTAAAAGATATTAGTAAACCGAGGATCCATATCATAGACTATAGCAGATGGAACCATGTGCAAACAAATAATCTCTTTCACATAGAGATTTACTAACTCCTCAACTTTGGTTGTATCATGAATGGGTACAAAGTGAGATGATTTAGTCAACCTATCAATAAAAACCCATATCACATATTTCTTTCTCTGGGTACATGGAAAACTAACCAAAAATTCAATAGATATCTCATCCCACTTCCAAGTAGGCACTGGAAGTGGATGAAGAAAATCCAAAGGTTTATGGTGCTCGGTCTTGACCTGTTAGCACATATAGAAACAAGAGACAAATTTAAAAATTACCCATATCATACCTGGCCACCATAATTTTCGACACATGTCACATAAAATCTTTGCGGTTCTTGGGTTCACTTCCCATTAAGAACTATAGAATCCCCCCATCACAACTTTCCTTACCTATAATGGCACAACACAAATATTTTGATGGCATAGTATGTCCTTGGTGTAAAATGACTAGTCAAACATAGTCTCTCCACTATAAAAAGAGTCTATAATTCTATAGAATTCATTATCAAGCTGTTTTTCCTGAAGAATCATCTCAAGAAGAGTGGATGTTAACTGAACACTATCCAAGGAAACCTCATTCCCTGATTCCCAGACTCCAATATGCAACTGTGAAAAGAGATCCATCAAGTTACACTATTCCAATGATTCTTTCATGGTCTGGGTTGAAATTTTACTACTTAAGGAATCTATGATGACATTCCCTTTCCCCAGGGTATAGGTAATGCCAAAGTCAAAAGATTACAGGTATTCCACCCAACGCCTCTGGTGAAGATTCAAATATTTTTTAGAGAAGATATAACTCAACCTCTTATGGTAAGAAAACATGGTGAAACTTTCCCAAAAAAGGAAATTCCACCAACTCTTAAGTGCGTGCATCATAGCTGCAAGTTCGAGGTCATGGGTTAGATAGTTATTTTTGTGTGGTCTAAGTTGAAAAGATCCATAAGCGATGACATGATCACCCTGCATAAGAACGCAACCCAAACCCAAACTTGACACATCACAAAAGACCACATAGCCCCGCCCGACCTCTGGAAGAGTCAACACCAACACAATAGTCAAAATATTCTTCAAATCAACAAAATAATTCTTAAATTTCTCATCCCATACAATCTTTACTCCCTTCTAAGTGAGTTCATTCATTAGAGAATCCAACTTTGGGAAGTTCTTTACAAACCAATGATAATACCAAGCTAAATCCAAGAATCTCTGAATCTCAATTTTTTTTTCCGATTGTTCCCATGTCATAACAAATTTTACCTTTTAATGATCAAATTAAATACTATGTTCTGACACCATTTTTCCCAAGAACTTCACTTATTGAATCCAGAAATCACATTTTGAAAGCTTGGCGTAAAGTCAGTGATTTCTCTAAAATTCCAGAACTGCTCTCAGATAACGCACATGATCCTCCCTAGACTTAGAGTAAACAAGGATTTCATCCATAAATACCACCATTAATATATCAAGGTACTTGTGGAAAATCCTATCCATTAAATCCATAAATATTGTAGGAGAATTGGTTTAATCAAAAGTCATGAAAAGGCACTCATAATGGTTATACCTACTTGTAAAGTGGTTTTTTAAATGTTATATTCTTTTATTGTCAATTGATGGTAACTAGATTGAAGGTTAATCATTGAAAACTACTTTACCCTTTTCAACTGATAAAAAAAATCACCAATCATTGGTAAAAAATATTTATTTTTTTACCATGACTCAATTAAGTTTTCGGTAATACACACAAAGATGAAGTGAACCATCAGATTTCTTAGAAAAGAGAACCGATGCTACCCAAGGTAACACACTTGGGTGTATAAATACTTTCTCTAAATGATCATCCAATAGAGTCTTAAATTATTTCATTTTATATGGTTCCATGCAGTAATAGGGAATAATAACTAGTTGAGTACCAAGTACTAGATCAATATAGAACTCTACCTCTCTTACTGGTGGAAAACCATATAATTTAGAAGAAAAAACATCTGGAAACTTAACGAAAACTAGAGAGAGATCAAAGCTCAAATATTATCACTCAAAATAAAAAACAAACACTAATATTGATTTTCCCAACTCTAGATAAGAAGGTCTGGCTCTGCTTAACCTCAGGTCCCATTCTCCTTGAAAGATATAACATACACCATCAGGTGTAGTAAAGGAGACCTTTTGAAGATAATAATAAATCTGAGCTTTATTTTCAATGATGTAATCCATACCAAATATGAGGTCAAGTGGTTTCATGTAGAGAATAAGAAAACTCCAAGAAAGATCAATATCCGATAATGAGAAAGTATAAATAAGACTACAGAGACTATGTTCTCTATTTGTTCTAAGGGGTGTAGTAATATTCATCACATAAGATAAAATATCTATAGGAATATTTAGAAGATTAATAATATGGGTTGAAATAAACAAATTAGATGCACTATTATCAAATAAAGAAGTCACTAATGGTGAAGATATAGCGATAGTACCCATCACACTCACTAGACTTGTATCCACTTCCTTTGGAGACTCTTAAACTATGTGAAGAAGATTTGTTACAGATGCCTATGGATAGAACCCCTTTTCCCTTGAAACATATGATTTCACCACATTTTTAACAGGCGCTGATGATCTCGTGCCACAATGTGGAGTAGAAAAGTCATGCTATAACTTCTACAAGTGACTTGAGTGTTCGTAGGAGCCATATACCTTGGTTTCCTCAGTACAAACCCACTCTGAGTTCCTTATCTTTCCACACTAGTATCAAATCAAAGGGCCCATACTAGGCACCTCAGGAGGTATAGAATAATCCTACCACTGAGAACCACCACAAGAATCATCACGCTTATTCTTTCCTTTAAAGGAAATAACATTTCCTCTAGGAGAAAAAGGAACTCCCATCAACCCTAACTTACCAACCAGGTCTATTTCGACCATCAGTTCTCTATTCATCACATCAGCACAAGAATAAAGCTTTAGCAAGAAAACCTATGAATGAATATTAGATCAGAGTCCCAGCTTGAATCATCGAGTATTCATCTTATCATTTGATACAATCTCAGGTGAAAACTACACCAACTCATTAAAATAGTTTGCATACTCTTTCATGGTCTTGTCATCCTGTTTAAGTTTTAACAACTCAAAATCCATGGCCACCACCATCAAATATGGATAGAACTAGTTGGTGAAAATATCCTTGAAATATTTCCACTCTAATCCCTTATTCTTCTTCACCATCATTATCATGTCCCACCATCTCCTTCTCGGTCCCTCTAGCATGAAGGTGGAACACTTCACCTTGATATCCTCAGGTGTCTCCAAAAATTTGAACAAATTCTCAATCCTGCTCAACCATTCCTCAACCTCTTGTGGATCATTGGAGCCTTTTAACACTGGTGGATTATGGTGAAGGAACTACTAAGAGAAATTCTATAAAGAATCCCTTTGAGGTTCCACAACTAGAGCCTGAATGAGAGCTGGTGGAGGTTCCTGTCCTAGAGCTTGGATAGTATGCACAATCACCTCAACCAGAATCGGGTCCATGAGAGGATTCTCTCACTAAGGTTCATAAACATCTTCCTCTTGGATCCGATTCACACATCTTCTCAGAGGCACACTGCTACACAACATCAATATACTACATTGAAGACATCATATTAACAATCAAACAGAGAAACATGGGAAATTAATCCCAATAGATAGACAAATAAGTTTTTGATTTCAATATATCCAAATCAAAAGTAGGGAAAATACTATAACTAATCCTCAAGATGTCTTTCCGAAACCAACCATGGTGACTTAAGGTTTGTTGTGGTGAGATATGGTTAGACACTCAATCACAACTACCTCCTAAGTCCCAATAAGAATACACAACTACATACTGACATCAAAGAAAGATGCAAAACCTGCACCTCTGATACCACTTTATCACAAACTATCCTGAGTACCATGGTAACCTGATAACTGAGCTAGTCCTGACATAGACCTAAGGGTGTTCCCGATCCCCATAGGTTGGCGACTAGTACTTGGAATCATATAATACGATAGTGGGAAATAATTTTCCATAAACGCAACAGAAGAAAGATAAAAAAGTTAGTATGCCTACAAGTAAAACTCCATAGGGAGAAGTGTAATAGAAGTCAAATAGGTATAAACATCCCAAAGTAAAACTAAAAGTAACATAAATTAGAAAACTATCCAAGTTCTAATGGACACAACTCTCCAAGACCAAGGATCAACAACCGTTACCACCTCCAAGTGGCACCTTACCCTTGGTCAAACCTAGAAGAAGATAATCTAAAAACACCAAAATGCATAGGTAGGGATAATGAATTATTCTAGGTGGGTGTATAGTTTTTCAAACCATGTACCAATCCTTAAAAATCTCACTACCTTGATTTTTACGGTTTTCACTTGTAGGGTGTATGGTTTGGGAAAACCGTGTGATGACCATGCACAACCCAAGAACTTCAAAAATATATAAATTTTCACCTAAATTGTCCCCAAATTAAACCCAACCAAGGAATAATCAAAATATGTGCTTAGGAATACTTGAAAATAGTAATAGGATATTACAAAAAGAATACTAGGTAATCCCACAGTGACACACTCAAATGGAAGTAGCCCTTGGATTCAAAATCATCCAACTGAATCTTTAGCTCTTTAAATTATAACATTTCTATTTATTAAGAAGTTATAAATATAGAATGGGCCCATGATAATAATTCAATCAATAACTCCACTTATCTATCTAGAGAAAGACTAATAAAGTTAGTTTAAAACACCTTGGGAAACTCATTAACCATTGGAGGAAGTTCACAACTCAACGTTTCCTCATTAATCTCAACAAAAAATGAGGATAATGATTTACTAAGATCTGAAAGAGAAGTTTCTATTCGACTATACTTCATATAACATTCTCCTTGAAACACTCATGATTTTTTATCAGTGTTAATAAAAGAAACCTGCTGATGATAATAATTAATTTAATATCTATGAGAAACCATCCAGTCCATCCAGATAATAACATCAAAGAGATCTATATCAAGAACAAGGAAGTCCCAAGATAGCTTAACTTCATATATAGAAAATGTGAGTGAGGTGAATCATAAATCCTTATCCCTTTTCTTTATGAGTGGAATCACTATCTTCATAATATATGGCATGGGTTTCATAGGAAGATTTAACATATTCATAGATCGGGTTGATATAAAAGAGTGATAGGTACTGATATCAAATAGAGTAGTCTCTATATATGAAATAATGAAAATAATATCTCTCACAATTGTAGGGCCTACCTTGATCCCTACTGGAATCTCTTGCACTATATGAAACTACTTTACCCCGTAATATGAGTTAGTCTTTCCCCTATAAGCTTGAAACTAAAAACCTACTACATTGGAAGTATCTAACTACACCACTAACTCTCTTAGGGATGAAGATCCTAAAACACTAAAATAGGAAGATAAATACTAAAAGAAACATTGTATATGACCCAAACATCCCAAAGATAGGAAAACTTTCGATGTTGCTGAGCATGAAAATTTCATATGCCATGTCTTTTCACACTGGTAGCAAGTCATAGGGCCTCTACTTTCCACTATAGAGGGAATAAGATGAGTATACTATTGGTAACCATTTACACTTCCTCTAAGAACCACATACCACTTATGTTTCCATTCATAAGGGACAATATGACTACCACAAAATATAAGAGGAATCCCAACCAATCATAAATTGCCCACTTGATCAATCTTTGATATCAACACCTATCTACAACCTCATCATTGGTGGAAAGTTTAAACATGAATACCTAATAAAGGATATCTAGTCATAAGTCCATATGAAACCTTATATTCTTTAATTTTTTCATTTGATATAACCTTAGGTGAGAAAAGGGAAAGTTTGGAAAAATGGTTGGCATAATCTATAACTATGTGGTCACCTTATTGAAGAGTGAGGAACTCCATGGAATTGGACAAAACTATCATATCTAGGTAAAACTATTGGGTAAAGATGACTTTAAATCCACTTCACTCCAAACCCTCATGCTATTTTTCTAGAACCACTAAATCCCACCACCTTTTACTAAGGTCTTAAAGCTTAAAGAAAACACACTTCAGCTTAATGAAATACAATGTCTCAAAGAAGTCAAATATTATTTTAATCTTATACAAACGGTCCTCTACTTATTGAGGATCATTCACCCCCTATAAGGATGTTGATTTCTGGAAGAGAAAATCTTGGGTTCGATTCCTATCTTCATCCTTCTTTAGATCCACTTATCTATATTGAAAAGAGACTAGAGATAAACCTTGGTTCATATAATGGACCGTGTTCACTACTATCTAAAAAATATTTTTATCAACCGGAGGATTACCCCACAAAATTTTAGAGGCATGGTACTATAAAAAACAATAGAAATAGGAGAAAAACATCAATCGATAAAACTCACTCAATAAAAATCCAAAATAATTTGAAAAAATAACTCAAGGAAAAACATTACTATACATCCCATTTCAACTTAAGGATCTCCACAATGAGAGCTAGCCATACACTCACTCACAACCTACCCATTAAGTCTTAATAGTCCTAACTCTTTTCTACTAATACATCTCAAATCAAATAGACCAAAAAACAATATTTTTTATACCAAATTTTCATGAACTAACCCAGGTTGTCCTGAAAAAGACACCTGAGTTAGCTCTTGGAAAGGCCCAAAGGGTGTTCTTGATCCCTAAGGGCTGGCGATAAGTGTCTAGGCATTGAAGACATTTGGGAATTATTTCACCAAAAAAGACATAAAAACTAGTATTTAAAAATAAAAAGTGAAAAAACCAACATACCAACATATATCATAAATAAAAGAAACTCTGAATAAGTATGAAACATAACAAGATAGATCCAAATGTAAAACAAGATAGAAGTTCAACAATGAAAACATAAGAACTAGTCAAGGGATATAGTGACTAAAAAAAAGACTACAACACATCTTTATGTGACCCATGGGTTAGCATCCCACCGTACCACAACCATAACTTGAACCAAACTAGCATGAATACCAATCACATCCAAGCATTTCCTTTTCCTTTCCAGCACCAAATATGACAAAGTCTATATACACCCATGAGGTGTATACAGGGTGCAAACTCAACAACCTAGCAGGGTACCTACAAGTGTTCCATGAGAATAATTTATTAAATAAATCAATTATGATCTATTTAAATGAATTAAAATAGAAGGAGATAATGTTTTATTAATCATGCATAAAACAGTAAGAATAATTACTTTGAAACAAATTTAAAAGAAAGTCATGAAAATATTTTTTTAAAATTTAACGAAAAGCATGGAAATCAACTATTTCATAATATTATGAAAGGAAAATTTATGTAAAATAGTTTTCAAACATGAATTGATATAAAATTATGATAATAAAATAATTTATCATTATGATAAGGATTCCTAAGGTATATCAGGTTAGGGATAGTTAGGATCCTCACACCTATAATAAACAAGGTATAATAACTAGGTGTGAATTCATATCCCAAGAACTAGAGCCTAGAAATAAAAGATCACCAACATGTGTCTCCCTTGACTCACTAATGTTTTAGTTAGTGTTTTCATAATATATTCAATGCTAGGGAGGATAATGAAACATATCCATGCATTTACAAGACTACCTACATAATACCCAAGATCCCATGGGTTGTCCACCTCTCTAAGAGGAAACAATTAAAATTATTTCAAAGGGGCATTTCATTAATAAAAATCAATCTTTATTAAATTAATACAAATGGCCCTAAAAATGGGCATAAACATTCCATAAAACCATTTTCAGCACCAATTAATTTTCCACTTTCAAAACCAACTTCAAGAAATTAATAACATGACTTTAAATAATTTAAAACAACTTTCAAAAATAATAAATAAAGAAATTTTTATATGCAAAATCATTTTTATGAAACCACCCACCTCAAGAACTTTAGATAATCAACATTCAGATGAAACCCAAAAACCAATGGAAGCGAGTGATCTTATAAGATAAAAGGAAGCCCTAAGCCACAAACCATCATTAATAAATTATAGATCCAACAAACCCTAGTTTTCCATATCCCTATGGGTGAAATGAAAACCTAATAAATAAAGAGGAAAGATCAAATAAATATAAAGAAAACCACTTACTATGATAATCCTTGAAGATATAGGGTAAAATCCCATAAAAATGCATCATGGGTGAAGAGGTGGAGTGGTTTTTATGAGAGAGATGCTTCCAAGTTTGAGATTGGAAAAAAGGAGGTGATAATAGGGTTAAATCTTACCAAGGGTAAATTAAAAACAATTTTAAAGTTAGGCCTAATGGGTTCACGACATGAATAAAGATTCATGCTGTAAATATATCCCATCCCGACTTGTTTAAGGAATTAAAAGTTGGTACATGCCATGATCCAATAGTTACATAAATTAGGATCTCCACCTATATAATTCACAACCATTCAAAACATGAATCATCCATTCATGTTGTTAATTTTTGTATAATCATCATTGCAACTCCTCTAAAGAGACAAAACACCCAAATGATAGGTAAGATTGAAAATAAATAGAAAAGAAAAGATATACAAGAATTTCATACTTGAAATAAATACCAAGATGTGACATTATGAGATTTGGTAAATGAATTTCAAAAAATATTTACTTAATTAAAATCTTGTGTAAGATGTCTATGTGACATAATCAAAAGGGTTTGTGACACCTAAATATTCTAATAAGGTATATAAGTTGAAAAGATCTATTTATGGGTTTAAGTAAGAATCAAGATTATATAAAATTAATTTTGATTAATACATAAGGGAATTTGGTTTTATCAGGAATTAATGTGAGCCACGTGTGTATAATAGGTTAAATGGGATTGAAATAGTTTTCTTAGTAGTATATACTAATGATATATCATTATTGGGAAATGAGATACCGATCTTATACTCAGTTAAGAAATGGTTAAATAAATGATTCTACATGAAATAATTAGGTGAAATAGCTTACATTATTGGGATCAAGATCCATTGATATAGATCTAAGTGGAATCTTGGACTAAGTAAAGGTGCATACTTTAAAAAAGTATTGAATATATTCAATATAGAACAATCTAAGCAAGGATTATTTCCAATATAACATGGAATATCTATCTCTAAAAAATGTGTCCTTAGAAACAATAGAAGATAGAAATTATGAGTATAATACCCTTATGATTTTTTGATTAGATCTATCATGTATGATATTCTATGTACTTGGCTTGATGTTGCTTATGCATTGAGCATGGTAGGCGGATATCAAGAAGATCAAGGAACTTCACATAAACAACTATAAAAATTATTCTAAAGTACTTGAGGCATAAAAAGGATATGTTTATGGTTTATTAAGGACATGTGGAAATGGTCATGAGGAGATACACAAATTATGGTTTATAAATAGATCAAAATGATAAAAAATCATAGTCAGGATATGTGTTTGGTATTAATAAAAGAGCTATGAGTTGTATTATTTTTAAGAACCTAGTGGTCACTAATTCTAAAATAGAGACCAAGTATAATATGTATTTTGATATAGTTTAAGAAGAACTATGAACATGAAACTTCATCTATGAGCATGGTATTTTACCTAACAATAAATATCTTATTACTCTATATTGTGATAATACTATAGTAGTAGTTTTAGCCAAGGATCCCAAGTCACATCAATAGATTAATCATACACTTCATAAGTATCACCTCTTGAAATATTTTTCTCAAAGGTTTGAATTCATGGTAATCAGATTAGCCATAAAGGAAAATGTGATAGAACCATTGACTAAAGCCTTATCTTAACAAAAGCATGAAATCACGTGAGTTTTTAGTGCTTTAAAAGCTGTTAGTAGTTGGTTCTAGTGAAAATGTGAGTATGTTGGAATTGGTCTTATAGAACCAACTAACTTTTTTAATTTTTATTACCAAAATGTTAATAAATATATTATCATATAATTATTTTTCTTATGAATAACATTAATTTGATAATCTCATCAGATTATATTTCATATCAAAAGGTTATAATAGTTCCTCACTATAATTAGAACCTAGAGATGTTATGAAAATATTCTTAAACATATATCTTATGGCCTATATAAAATCTATCTAATAGGATGCAAATTATGTTCAACTATCATGATATATTTATTTTTGAACATGTGAGTTAGATTTAATCTCTTATTTATTCAAAAGATAATAAATAAATATTTATTTATTCACTAGATTAGTGAATAAATTAATATAATTATTTATTTAGTTACATGAATACTAAAATAAATAATTATTCATGAGTTTAGTGAATATAATATTTATTTATTTATGAAACATATCATATTTATTTAAGTAAATATTTTATTATTCAAGGTTCATTAAATCCCATGGAAGGATTAATGATCCAAGTTAATGGTTCGATGAAAATTACATATTTTATTTAATATTAGTTAAATAAATATTAATTAATTTATTTAAGATATTATATTTAAATAATCACATGTTAAGGGATATAATAATAATAATAATATTATTTAACATGAGATATTACTTAGATTAAATATATTGATAAGAACCTATGTATAATTATCTATGTTTAACTCTAAGTATATAAACAAAATATATCACATTCCTATGAAATAGACTTATTTTACACAATAAAAATCCCTATAGAATTATTTTAATCCTATAGAGAATAATCCTCCCTATCAAGAAAATAAAAATGGATTTTGATTAAAGGAACTCATATTTTGAGGTAATTTTAGTTTTTAAATTAATTATAAATTTAATGTTAAATATATTTTCTATGAGATTCTAAGTTTTTGAAAGGAAATATCCTGGGCACTCTCAAATGATGTTTGGTTTTTTATACCTTGGTGAAACAAAGTGGCTGGCCAAGTTCGCCTCTTAAAGAGGAAGTAAATAAAAACAACTTATTAAATATATTATAAAAATAAAAAATAAAATAAACACACAACTTGGAAGGATGTGGGGTATAACATTTATAAAACTAGAGTAAGTATGTTGAAATAAGATTATATTTTTTTTTGGTTTTTGAAATTTCATTAAAAAAATGAAACAAGAAGATGTTTTTTAGAATTTTTTAGAAGGCGTAGTTGATCTAAATCTACCTATTTAATTACTCATTAATCATTATCATTCAAATTAAAATCTACTTAATTATGATCCCCCGATTTTTTAACCCTCTAACTCTACATAAGTCAACTTAACCACAAAGATAAAATTAATTAAACCCTATCCTAGCTTCGAAATGTGCAATCGTAGAACCATTTTTTGATTATTATTTTATGGATAGATTATGGTCAATGGTAAATTAGGTTATATATAAATTATTTAAATGAGGATGAATTGAGTTTTCATATTGTATTTAAACTCCACAAATTGATCCCATGTTGTTTTTTTCTACCGGTTAAGTTTGTGCTCTCACAATTCACACATTACTGAACCTCTCATGTTCCGTGTTAATTGTACAATTTCTTGAGTGAATATTTTAAATTAAAAAATCAATTAATAGATAATATTAAATTAAATATAACAATATAATTGATTCAAAACAAATAAATGATTTAAGTTCTAGGTTGATTTATTACTAAGAAAATCTACTTTTCTATGGGCGGTGTAGTCACCATAGAAATGATTTTCATTCAAAAAGGTCTATATAGGGTATAAACCGATTGTGTTTCCAATATTTATTTCCATCCAAAATAAGTGAGTTAAATAAGAAGAAATTAAAAAAATAAAATAAATAGAAGAGAAACTAAGAAGTATATTACTAAAAAACAAACATTACAACACAAAATATCTAAATTCACATACAAAACCCTCTTAATGAAAAAATCACACATTTATAAAGTGGAGGGGATGTTAGGGTTCTAATAATTTACAAGCGTGAATGATAAATTAATACAAATATTTTAATCCATATTTAACCAACCTTTTGACCTCCAAAATGCATGAACCAACTATTATTATAGAATTATGATTTAAATATAATTAGATCTTGTATAAAATATCCAAATTTGTTCCCAATCCAATATCTAATGAAGATTATATATCAAAAATGGTGAAGTGGTTTTCATTTTGATGAGTTTAGTCCAACTTTGACTTCATGGACCATTTACTCCAATAAAATGAAAGATCCATCTCAAATGTACTTAATTAAAGTTGTATCACATTTAGTGAATAATTATATTTTTTTTAAGTTCAAATAAGCCACAAAAAAATATTTATGACCAAAATAATACAGTTAATTTTAAAGGGTCTAAACTAGAATTTTCATTAAATTTTAAAATGAATGATATAATCCCAAATATTATATAAATAAACATATTTTATATAATTTGAGGAAATTATGTCATTAATTATCAAAAAAATCAATAAAAATGCGTTTTATCGACTCCCCCACACTTACCCTTTGACATTCATGGGAAAAGTCACATGTATTAAATTTTAGAGAATTGTGACAAGATATGAATACTGACATTTCCCAATCCATAGTGGAAATAAATGAAAAGTAAGAATCTCATCAATAAGTAAACATCAATAAATGTGAAATTCATTGACTCATAAATTGTATCAAAACAAAATCTAGTGAGATAAACAACAATAATCATATCAAAACAAGTTATTGGTCTACTATGCCATTAATTCTCCATGTGTGTGTGTGAAAAAAATTTCAATCTCATATATCCACCCTTTATTCAGTATATTTTGGTTAAGAAAAACATTTATTCTTTCCTGGTTTAATTCCACCAAACCTGTTCTATATTCTTTTGTATTTAAATTTCAAGACCCACTCACTTAATCATTTTATAAATTCAAACCTTAAGATCTTGACCTAGATAATACCACATGTTTTACATTTAATAACTCCTCTATTTATTAATATAATCAATATATATATATATTGATTTTTTTGAGGGTGTACAACCATTGGATATCAAGTACACATGCATAGGTCAATTTGGTACAGAAATGAAATTGATCAGAAGATAAATGAACATATGGATCAACCATTCATGTATGAAGAAAAATTAACTAAATTAATTATACCTTCAACTATGTATGAAAAATTTCAAAATACATGTTTGCGTGTAAATTTATGTGGGGAAATCAATGAAACAATTTACCATGAGAAAATATCATAAAGAGTGGTGTCAAAATATAAAATATTTTATAATAAAACAACCAATAATATCATGAATGACTTTATTTTTATAAAAATCAACCCTTAATGATGAAATATTGATCATTATTATCATGCTACCAATAAATTTTAAAAATTTGAATGTGAATTTTCCGTATATTCCACATGTAAAAGAGCATGTTACACGGTTTTTTTTTATTTTCTTTGTTGTTGTTTTTTTGGAAAAATAACACACAAAAAAACACACAAATGAAAATTTCATAGAAGTTACCCCAAAATTTTATCCCCTCCACCACACTTAAAATATTACATTGTCCTCAATGTGAACCTATGAGATGATATATGAAAATGAAATGTGTAATTTTAAATAGGAAAAATAATATAAAAGTTAACGGGTTAGGGACAACCTGATGTTCTCAATTGATGATGGGGTTATGTAGTGTGATGACATCAATTTAATGTGTGATAATTCCCTCAATTTATTTCTTTAACCATTTCTCATTGATTGTAAATCTCCTTCCTGTGGCCTCTTGTGTGATATTCACTGCACCATAAGGGAAAAAATTAGATAAAAAATATGGACCTAACAATCTATAATACAACTTACCAAACATCAAATTCAATCATGAACTATAAAGGATAACTTTGTCAGACTTATAAAACTCCCTCTTCTAGATTAGATTGTCATGGATTGTTTCTACTCACTATTTATATAGCCTTGAGTTCTCATACGATGATAATCAGGATCTCCTAAATCTCTTGATGTTGTACCTTCCTTTTATCTCCTACTTAGGATAAATCCATATTGAACTTATTTAAATTCAAGCTCATAAATTAGTACAATCCAAAGTCATGGTAGAAGAAAACTAAATCCATTATTATACCTAGCATGTAACTTCTTATATGCATGTATGATAATTTTAGAAGAAGTTTAACACTTTAAAATAAATAATACATCATAATTTATAATATAATGATTTGTATGCATGAATAAAGAAAAGAATAAATAAATAAATAAATAAATCTTATATTTAAGTATGAGATAAACAATTTATGAAATATTTATAAATAAACTATAGTCTCTTTATAATTTATGCATGAAAAAACATGAACAATTCACTTTTATTTGATATGAACATCTCATATTATCATTTACATGGTTTTAATACGAACTCCTTTATATTCCATAATATGAGATATTTTTGAACACTTTTATTATTAAATAATAAACATTTCATATTTTATACAAACAATTTACATAAATTAAATATCTAACATTTTATTTTATTTAAATCATTGATCATATCATCACCCAAAACTCCTTTTAGAATTACTTAAATAATTCTCCAAATAAGGCCTTAATATAATCATTTTATATTTTTATTTATGAAATATTTATAAATTAATATAAAAACTTTTATATTTTATTTTATTTAATTTTATCAATATTTTAAAAATTATTCAACCATGTAAATCCACTTTAAACTATGATCACATTTACCAAAACATTTTGGTTTGGTTTAAATATCCCTTCAAATTCGTCATGGTCCCGTACCAGTAAAGGATTTTAAGATTTAAAAAAAAAAATAAGTTTCTTTAAAATAATGTCCAAAACATCTTGTATCATGATGTAGTTTATGACTTTTTGGTCCTCTAGAATAAGCAAAAACCACAAACATTTTGGTAGCTATTTTAGAGGGTGTTTTGAGATACCCAAGGTGTTTTAGACACGCTGTTTTCCCCAACTGTTATGAGGATCATTTCATTTTTGGTAGGAATTAATAATCTTAAAATGGATTGGTGTATCCCATGGCTAATACCCATATAGGAGATCAACTATGACATAGAAACCCCTAAACCATAACATAGATAATTGTCATATGATGATCTATTTTCCATAAAATCCTATCGATTCTTGAAATTCCTTTTTCCCATAACTATGATATGGTCCATTAACATCAAGAATTGAAATACCTAGTTTTATAAGGAACTTACTGTGGTTTTGAATTCTCAATAAAAAAATCAGCATTTTGGTTATGGTTATATCGTGGCACCTGTAAAATTTATTTTTCCAATTTTATTTATATATTTTAAATTCAAAACAAACATGGATAGATTTTCTCTAATACTATTTTTAGGTTTCAATGGAATATTTAACATCTAAGCATAGTGGAAGAACACTTCAAAACCCAATTAAACTGATAATCTATCTATAAGTTAGGAATGAATATAAATGAAAAACAATAAGAATAGTATACCACACACCTATAAAGCCGACCTGATGAAGATCTTCACAAGAATTTTATTGATATCATTAAGAAACATCTAAAATAATCCTTCCTTCAAAGGTATCTACATATCATAGGAATCACTTGATGCTCAAGTAGGGACTCTCTTAACACCAATGTTATTTAGAACATTTTTTCAAGGTGGGAGAGAAGTGAGATATAGATAGAACATCATGCAGGGAACTTAATAGTGTCTTGAAACCATCAAATTCCACCCATTATCAAAAACCATGAGCCTCTATATATAGGAAAACCAATGGGAATCTAAGGAGTTTGACGCATGAATTATCCTATGGTGTGGCAAAACAATTTATTACCTTTTTTAAATATAGTTATAGTATATGTCACATACATAGATTATTTTAAATTTATTTTTCTTTTAATTTCCATTAATGCTTTGTTTGGGGGGTTTTCCAAAGTTTTTATGGAGAATAGGTGAGTTTTCATGAATTGGGCCAAACCGTGAGCCCGATTCCAGATTTAAAAATAAATTTTGTTTCTTTTATAACTTATTAATATTTTAATATTTTTCACTCATTCCACTCCTAAATGTCCTCCCCTGATATATTAACACCACAATTAAAATTTGGAGCCTTTGTAAATCCATAACCAAGGTGTATATGGGTTTTATTTAAGGGATTGGGCCTGCCCGAAAGCCCAATTCCAGTTTTAAAAATAAATTTTGATTAATTAATAACTTATTCATTGTTAAGGCTTTTTCAGTGATTCCAAGCCCCAAACACGCCCCTTGAACCCAGAAGCGCGTCCAATATCCTTCCACCCTCTTTTCATCTCATTTGCATCGCGATTTTGGTCGAAAATTCTGAAGAACCCAAATTTCGGGCAGATTTATAAAGGTAATTTGTTTCCTTCATAACTCCTTCGATTATTACTCTTTTTCCCCCATTAAAATTCCTAAATGATCTACCTATTCTTGTTCGAACCTCCCTTTAAGGTTTGAGTATTTTAGAAATCAGATACTGGTATTTTGGGGGGCGATTTCTCCAAGATATTTTAAGTATGTTGTTCTCCTCCTTTCTTCTTTCAATTTTTTTAGGGTTACATCCAATTTAATTAGGGTTTCTTCCATTATCATTGAGGTTCCTTATGTACAGGAAGTAGGGTTTAAAAATTAAGGTTTTATCTTGTGTTTTATGGTCTGAAATTCTGGTTTTAGGTCTGGTTTACCTTCCTTGAGGTGCGGCGGTGGTGCGTTTGAGTTTTCGCACAAAGGATTCAAGGGTTTCCTTGGTTTTGGTAGGTGATTCCATTGTGTATGAAATATTTGTGAATTGGCTACTATTTTTATGGTATTTTAATTCTTATTCAATTTTATTATTTCTGAAAATATAGTTTTAGTGGTGTTTGTATTTAAAATGAATCCTAAAGGCCAATTTCATGTGAAATTGGGGGTTTTTCATAGAAATGTTTTATTAGTTTAATTGGGGCTACCCTAAAAGTAACTAGTTGATTTTATTGAACTATAATAGGGATAAAAATACTGTTTTTAATGATTGTACCTTGTGTTTGTTACTGAAAAATCTGGTTTTAATGGTGTTTGTGAACCACATGAAATTCTAAGAGTTGTGTTGTGTAAAAAATGGAGACTTTGCAATGATGTCGTTTCTTGAACCATATGGGGTTGCCCTAAAAATGATTTTGTGTTTTTACTGAAATGTAGTAGGATTACTTTTATGTTTTGGAAGCTTAAATATGTGCACATAGTATGCAAGTGAGGTCTATAAGGAGTTTTGTGTCCGAAACACTACGAGATTTTGAGTAATTGTTTTATGAAAAATCTAAGTGTTTTGTTGCATGTTTTAAGTGGTATAAAATGTGATAGATACTGTATTGGTTGTGTTTGACCAGTAATGGTGTTTTATATGAAAATTTATTTATGATGCATGCTGGAATTTATTGAGCACAAAAGGGGAAGCCCGGGTACCTAGGTGGGGCGGATTTGTACTAGTACTGCTAGTGGACCGGATGGGTTTTGTCCCTGTTTCACTTAGCATTTGGATAACGACAACTCTAACTAAACTATGTGGATGATTATTGGGGACCACTGGGTTATGGGTATGTTCTCTACTAGTGGCTCGTGCACGAGAAAAGATTTTTCTATGGTTACTTTACACCGAGGTATGAGGTACATAGGGCCCAAGACAACCTAGTGCCTAGGGGTGTTCCCAGTGTTGTTTCTCATTGGATTTGTAGTATCTACCCATGTCTTAGGGTGTGTTTGGAAGTAAATTAAATTATATAACATTTATATTTTAATGTGTTAATATTCTGAAAATTTTGGATGGAAAACTATTTTCAATTAGAGGTTTCATTTCTTGAAATTTTAACACTACTTTTCCTTGCGTTTGAAAACTACTTTCTTTTTCACATTGTATTTCTTACTCTTTGGAATCATTGGGTGGTATCCTACTGGGCTTAGGATCACACCCTAATTACACCCCTTGGGTGTAAGTAGACTTGGTTATGTTTGATTGAGGTAAAGGAAAGGCTAAGGGTGATGGCGGTTCATCGTGTTAGTTCCCATCCTTGGTGCAGAGTTGTGGAGATAGCTTGGGGGCGATGAACCCTAGTCGTGTGGAGTCCTTGGGGCTGTCTTGATGCTATAATTATTTTTATTTGGACCACTTGTATTATCTTTAAACCAATGTACTCAGTTCTGGTTTTTACTTAACTCTTGTTTGGCTCAAAAATTTCAGATTTATATTATGGATTGTTTTTAATGTTATATGATTTCATACTCGGGTAAATCGTTCCCAAACCTAAATTAATGATACCCGGGCACTTGTGCCAGCCCGTGGGGATAGGGAACGCCCTTCGGGTCATGTCACAGGCTGGGTTTGGTGCCGGTTTTGGCGGTGACCAGATTCGGTTCGTGACAAAATGGTATCAGAGCAGGAACCCAGCCTTAAGTGCGTGGTGCACTGCCTAGGTTGAGATGTAGGGCTCAGAACGAGGGCGTTGTGCTCTAAAGGGGGGGTTATTGTAACATCCCCAAATGATAAAGGGTTAAATGACTAAATTATATGACTCATGTCAACAAGGTGCGATGTGTGTGCATCTTTTGATCCCTTGTTTCAATGAAATGTCTGGTTTTGGTAAAGTGGGTTATGGAGTGTGTTATGTCTTGATAAACCCATCGGGGTATGCGGTGTAGTTGTTTGTGGCACCGAAAGAAGAAGTTCCACATAGGGGTTTCAACAGCCTAACTACGTGGCCGAAGATGCTTCAATATTTTGAGCTCCAGCCATAGGTCCTGGAGAGAAGCTGGCGCGTAGTCAGGGGAAACACCAGTGTTGTTTAAACCCTTGTACAATTTCATATCCTCAGTGTGAATGATAGAAAGTGTTTAAACCTATGGTTTCATCATCTTCCTTCTGTTGTTCTCGTTCGGTGGAAATAGGTAGAGGGCCTTGTACCCATGTCATCGCCTAATGTATTTCCCTCCCACGTTGGTTTCCATTGAGTCATTGGAGAATGGTTGGAAATTTGGCTAGAAAGTTTGAGCACACTTTTTGTGCACGATTAGTAGTGACAGTGTTCTAGGAATCCACGTGGAAAGAATGATCAGCATAGTTATTGCACGGTTTCCCAAACCGTGCAGACTGACCCCGCACCCTTCCCAAATCTTAAAAAAAATGGGTCTTTCTGTGTCGGCCCATGCTGGTCAGTTAAGATGGTTGTTTTTTTTGGTGGGAAGACCCACTGTGGGTATCATGTATATTATTTTATAAATTTCTAATTTATGTATACCCCTTGTACTAGGGAGTTTGTTTGGGCCTCCCCTTATTAGTGTCTTGATTCTGTCTCGAAAAAAAAATTTAATCTGTCACTTATGGTGGGGAGCCCATTTCTGTCTCTTCATACGAGCAACTCATATTTTTCCTTGGTTTTGTATGGGAAGTAGGTATTATCATTTGGAGATATCTAACTGCCTACATCTTACTTTGGTAAACATTGATATTGGAGAGTGACCAATGGTTTAATTATAGTAGGGAAAGTGTAACCTTGTTCGATGTTGTTGTTTATTTGGGTAAATTGATTGAGTATTGTTCTGATTGTGTTTGAGGAGTTTTCATTTGGGATAAAGCATGAATGTGCTTAATAATTTCAGAAAAGTGATGTATGTTTTGGCTGTGAGAGTATTCCTTCCTTCATTGATCACTGGAGGTGTTATGATCTTTGGGGGAGAAACCTGGCAAGAGAGTACCTCTTGGTTTCTCAGTTGAGTTTGGTTGTTGATTTGGCCTTACTGTGACTTTCCGGGGCGGAAAGTTTTCATGGTGGGGAGAATTGTCACATACATAGATTATTTTAAATTTATTTTTCTTTTAATTTCCATTAATTCTTTGTTTGGGGGGGTTTTCCAAAGTTTTTATGGAGAATAGGTGAGTTTTCATGAATTGGGCCAAACCGTGAGCCCGATTCCAGATTTAAAAATAAATTTTGTTTCTTTTATAAATTATAAATCTTTTAATATTTTTCACTCATTCCACTCCTAAATTTCCTCCCCTGATATATTAACACCACAATTAAAATTTGGAGCCTTTGGAAATCCATAACCAAGGTGTATATGGGTTTTATTTAAGGGATTGGGCCAGCCCGAAAGCCCAATTCCAGTTTTAAAAATAAATTTTGATTAATTAATAACTTATTCATTGTTAAGGCTTTTTTGGTGATTCCAAGCCCCAAACACGCCCCTTGAACCCAGAAGAGCGTCAAATATCCTTCCACCCTCTTTTCATCTCATTTGCATCGCGATTTTGGTCGAAAATTCTGAAGAACCCAAATTTCGGGCAGATTTATAAAGGTAATTTGTTTCCTTCATAACTCCTTCGATTCTTACTCTTTTTCCCCCATTAAAATTCCTAAATGATCTACCTATTCTTGTTAGAACCTCCCTTTAAGGTTTGAGTATTTTAGAAATCAGATACTGGTATTTTGGGGGGCGATTTCTCCAAGATATTTTAAGTATGTTGTTCTCCTCCTTTCTTCTTTCAATTTATTTAGGGTTACATCCAATTTAATTAGGGTTTCTTCCATTATCATTGAGGTTACTTAGGTACAGGAAGTAGGGTTTAAAAATTAAGGTTTTATCTTGTGTTTTATGGTCTGAAATTCTGGTTTTAGGCCTGGTTTACCTTCCTTGAGGTGCGGCGGTGGTGCGTTTGAGTTTTCGCACAAAGGATTCAAGGGTTTCCTTGGTTTTGGTAGGTGATTCCATTGTGTATGAAATCTTTGTGAATTGGATACTGTTTTTATGGTATTTTAATTCTTATTCAATTTTATTATTTCTGAAAATATAGTTTTAGTGGTGTTTGTATTTAAAATGAATCCTAAAAGCCAATTTCATGTGAAATTGGGGGTTTTTCATAGAAATGTTTTATTAGTTTAATTGGGGCTACCCTAAAAGTAACTAGTTGATTTTATTGAACTATAATAGGGATAAAAATGATGTTTTTAATGATTGTACCTTGTGTTTGTTACTGAAAAATCTGGTTTTAATGGTGTTTGTGAACCACATGAAATTCTAAGAGTTGTGTTGTGTAAAAAATGGAGACTTTGCAATGATGTCGTTTCTTGAACCATATGGGGTTGCCCTAAAAATGATTTTGTGTTTTCACTGAAATGTAGTAGGATTACTTTTATGTTTTGGAAGCTTAAATATGTGCACATAGTATGCAAGTGAGGTCTATAAGGAGTTTTGTGTCCGAAACACTACGAGATTTTGAGTAATTGTTTTATGAAAAATCTAAGTGTTTTGTTGCATGTTTTAAGTGGTATAAAATGTGATAGCTACTGTATTGGTTGTGTTTTACCAGTAATGGTGTTTTATATGAAAATTTATTTATGATGCATGCTGGAATTTATTGAGCACAAAAGGGGAAGCCCGGGTACCTAGGTGGTGCAGATTTGTACTAGTACGACTAGTGGACCGGATGGGTTTTGTCCCTGTTTCACTTAGCATTTGGATAACGACAACTCTAACTAAACTATGTGGATGATTATTGGGGACCAATAGGTTATAGGTATGTTCTCTACTAGTGGCTCGTGCATGAGAAAGGATTTTGCTATGGTTAATTTACACCGAGGTACGAGGTACATAGGGCCCAAGACAACCTAGTGCCTAGGGGTGTTCCCAGTGTTGTTTCTCATTGGATTTGTAGTATCTACCCATGTCTTAGGGTGTGTTTCGAAGTAAATTAAATTATCTAACATTTATATTTTAATGTGTTAATATTCTGAAAATTTTGGATTGAAAACTATTTTCAATTAGAGGTTTCATTTCTTGAAATTTTAACACTACTTTTCCTTGCGTTTGAAAACTACTTGCTTTTTCACATTGTATTTCTTACTATTTGGAATCATTGGGTGGTATCCTACTGGGCTTAGGATCACACCCTACTTACACCCCTTGGGTGTAAGTAGACTTGGTTATGTTTGATTCAGGTAAAGGAAATGCTAAGGGTGATGGCGGTTCATCGTGTTAGTCCCCATCCTTGGTGCAGAGTTGTGGAGATAGCTTGGGGGCGATGACCCCTAGTCGTGTGGAGTCCTTGGGGCTGTCTTAATGCTATAATTATTTTTATTTGGACCACTTGTATTATCTTTAAACCAATGTACTCAGTTCTGGTTTTTACTTAACTCTTGTTTGGCTCAAAAATTTCAGATTTATATTATGGATTGTTTTTAATGTTATATGCTTTCATACTCGGGTAAATCGTTCCCAAACCTAAATTAATGATACCCGGGAACTTGTGCCATCCCGTGGGGATAGGGAATGCCCTTCGGGTCATGTCACAGGCTGGGTTTGGTGCCGGTTTTGGCGGTGACCAGATTCGGTTCGTGACAGTATAAACCTAGGTAGTCTCTTGAATATGAGTGCACATAAAATCAATTTCTCACTTTTAAATTAGTTAAATAAAAAGGGTTTTAATTTTATATTTTGATTTTTAGAACTTATAAAAGCATTTAAAATTTAATTTTTAAACCAATTGATGAAATGATGATCATTTTGGGTTTGGATAAACCTATTTCAATGCTATCCTAGTTCCCAAATTATCAAATATTCTTCGGGTAGTCTGATAAGAGAGATATTCTACTATCACTTCCTCTCTCTCCCTTGACTAGATGGTGATGGTGATAATATTCTTAACTGAGATATTCCTTTTTCATATATATATATATATATATGTGTGTGTGTGTTTTGAAAAGGTACCTCTTGGTTGACTTAGAAATTCCCTATCTAGTTTTTTTATTCATAAAAAACCAATAGTTACCACTACCAATTCCACATTTTCTGATAATCTCCAAGCACTTAACCACATAGGTCTCTCCCATTCCGTTATATACAGACTAAAACTAGGTGTAGAGAGATAATTGATTATTAACCAAGGAAATAAACATTGAAAGAATATAAAACAAAATATAATCGTACTTGATAATAAAAACTAAAATTTGAGTATTAAAACCAGTTTAATTGAAGAAAGAAAAGGTTTTATTCTATAAATAGAATGAACTCAAGCATTAAAAAAGGGTTTATCCACCCCTTCCTTGATCAATAAGAGTTTACCCTTCAATGTGAAGGGAAACCAAGAATATGTTGGAAGAGAAAGACATTACAAAACTTAAACATAAATAAAACGAGAAAGAAAATAAAGCAACAACAATTTTTCAACATGAGTTCATGGCCCATAATTTAGGAAAAATTCCTCTCTCCAATGTGTGACTAATATTTATTTAGTATAGTGAGAAATACCCTTCTTATTTTAGTAAAACATTTATGATCTCCTCATTTTGAAATCTTTATTATTTTCCTATTTTCCTTGGATCTTTCTTCTTTCATGATTAATTATTCTAGGGATCCCATGAATTTTCTTCTTTTATGTAATCAAAATATTTTTCATGATAAAGATATATATGTAATCCTATGAATGGATGTATGAGTGATGAGGTGGGATACTAATTCCCTAATGTGAAATCCAGATGAATTCACTGAAGTCTCAATGTTTTCATCATTTGGATGATTTTTTTGAAAAGTAAAATATCCTACAAGGGTAACCATAAGATAATATACTTATGAACATATGATAATTTATCTTATATTATCCCCCTATGAGATAATTTAATTATGTGTGTAGGATATTTTATCTTACATTAGGTCCCTATAAGATATTTATCTTAAGTGAAGTAAAATTCCTTCACCAATATTCTGCTTCCAATGCCAATATTCCATATTTCCTTCACTATTTTTGTGATGCATGGTTGAACCTTAAAAATATTGAATAAAATAATCCTCCACTTGAATAAAATATTATGTTTTGAGTCTTTTATCTTGTTTCAAAATTTCAGATCAACCCAATCATAAATGAAAATTTCATGGTCTGATCATTGAAGTAAGGCTCGGTCTGATGAATCTAATACATGGCTGACTTATAGTCCCACGTTCTCCATCAAATATTATGATCTAGCTCATGGTCTTTAAATAAATTTTTTATCTCAACATGTTTAAAATTATTTAGAAAAATATCAAATTATTATTCAATACATAGAATATTTTATGATAAAAATACAAAGTGAAATTGAAAGGGATGAACTAGAATTTCAATGTAGTTTCCAAATTCATTCTCTAATTATAATTCCCTATTAAACCATCACATAAAAATTATTTCATTACCAATTAATATCAAGGGAGAGTAAAAACACTGAATACTCAATAATTAATCCATTTTTACAATTCCACACAAATCATTCCTTTAATATCAATATGTGACAATTACCTATGAATTAAAAATTTTGGTGGGATTTTAAACATTAAAATTAAAAAAATATGAAATTTCTGACTCTGTCAATTCCACCATAATTAAACCTTGGACTCCAGACAATTAAATTTTAAAAATATTACCAAAAAAATATTTTAAATGCCTATCCGTTGTGAGTTCCTTTTTTAATACTATATTTATCAAGTTATCATGCCTCCTTAATGTTCATGTTTCCATTTTCTTCATTTAGTACATTCAATCAATTCCAACTTCTTTCATCTCCCCATAGACACTTATACCCACCTTTACAGAATATACCACTCAATACCAAAGTATGATTTTTAGATCAATCCTCTTTCATTCCATGTTCACAAAATTTTCACCATAGTATAGATAAATTTCTTCATCTCCACCCAATGATTCAAGTACTTGTGCATATCATGAGAGCTTAATCAGTGTTGTTATTTGTATTAGGGATTGGTAGGTTTTAAATGTTAAACTATTGAATCTAAATGGGGGGCCTTATCTCTAAGATGAACCCAATGCTTTATTTTCTAGTTTCCTCCAAGATTAGATTCTCCCATAACTTTACCTTACCCAAATCATCTTAAATTATTTTAATTATCCATGGATAACCCACACCTTTTACCACCTCAGTAGTATTAAACATTCCTCTCCCCATTTCCTCCAGTAGGTTTCTTAAAACATTTTTTTTCTACTTAGGTGATGCACTTGAACATATATAGGGACTTTGGAAATTCTATTGTAAGTGCGGGAACTTGTCCTGCTTCTTGCACAGGTTATCCCACTTATAACTTTAGCATCATTATATATTTATTCCCACTTTCCCAATAACATAGTAACAACTTTTTAGATATATATTTCTCTTCAATATCATATTTTTGAGGGGAAAAGAAGGAATTTTTTTCTTCAAATAGTGGGGGACTTTGATGGACAATCTTAAAAAACATCTAAATTTTTTTCCACTCTCCCCATCATTATTTTTTGAAAAAAATCAGCACAAAAGTTTAAGTAATTTTTTTCTTTAAATTCAAAGTAGATACTACCAATATATTTTTCTAGATCATTTTCTCCCTTATTCCATACTTGAATTTATCTTAGATTATGCAAAAGATTCTAGATCAATGTAGATAGGTGTATTTGGATTGTAATGTGTATTCCTAAAAAAGTCATTCATGGATGCTAATGGATACAAGGATTAATTTTTTTGAAGGCTTTAAAATAGAGTTCATTATAAAAGTGGCCTAAAATCAAAAGAATACCTCAACTATTTAAGTACAAGTTCCCTAAATTATCTAAGGTTTTAATTTATTACTCAAAAAATTATGGCTATTCAAGTATTTCTTAACTCTCTCAAGAAATATTTAATTTTAAAGAAGATGTAAAAATTGGTTCAAAATCCTCTTGGGTATGTGTTTAAAAATATATGACAGCATGTCCTGGCATGAGTTTTAAAAATAAATGGGTTTTTATGAAATTAATTCATTTATATTTTAAAAAATTTTCATTTCATAACTCATATAAGATTATTTGATGGTTCAAATAAGTATCTTAATCACTATAATAGAATCAAAGCTTTAAAGGGTATTCAATTTAAGCTCATAGGTTTAAAAAACACCCTGAAATTGAAAAATAAAATACATAAAAATCTTATAAAAGACATAAAAAATAGAAAATTTGAAAAGTTCTTAATCTAAAAGGAATTTCCTGTACTATAAGTTTCCCTTACACACTTAATTGATGTAGTGAACTCAATTAATTCATATTTATTTATCATGTAATAATATTTTAAATGGAATCAAATTATGGAATAAAATGTTAAGGAAAGGTGCAAATTGGTGGGTTTTCATTGATAAACAAGTAAGAGGAGTGTGATCTCTTTCACTAGTTCTTGGGGTTAGTTCCCATATAACTTATTAATCCCATTAACATTAATAGTGAATGGGGTTTCTTCCATTTTTTTGAAATTTGAATAGAACCAAAACAGTATATATGAGTAGCTATAAAGGTCCCTTCTGATATGGAACAAAGTTTACCTAGCTTCATTTTGAGTTTTGACCTATATAATATCACTTGATCTTCAGGATGAAAGGATTTTTGTTTAATAATCCTATCATGAGCCATACTCATTATATCTTTGTAAATATTTTAATTTTTAAAAGTTTATCTCATGATTTCATCCAACTATTATAGTTTCAATCTTCTATCCTTTCTAGCATTATCAAGGTCCAAATTCACCCCCCTTATAACCTAATAGGATTTGTTTTATAATTCCATAGGGAGGTAGAAAAATTTTCTATAAATTAGTTGGTAAGGACTAATTCATATGGGTGTATTGTAGGCTATCCCGTAATCCCATAAGGTGTCTTTTAACCTTTGTCTCTAATCCTTCCTATTGGGTTTGACCACCTTCTCCAAAATTCCTTTTATTTCCTTATTAGAATATTTTTCAAGGCCACTGGTTTATGGATTATAGAGTGTTATTTTTTTATGATATATCCCATATGTTATCAGTAATTAATATATTATACTATTTCAAAAGTGAGTTCCTTGATCACTGATGATGGATCTGGGCACTCCAAACCTAAAAAATATGTTATCCCTGATAAAATCACACACAACATGTGCATCATCAGTTTTGGTGGATTTTTTTCCTACTATTTGGAAACATAATCCATTAAAAGAAATATATAATAATTTAAAAATTATATTCATAAGTTCCCATAAAATATATTCCCCAAACTTCAAAAATTTCATAAAATCTAATGGTCCTTTGAGATATTTCTTGTCTTTTTTAAATATTTATAAAAAACTAACATTTTTCACATTTTTAATATAATTTATGTGCATCTTTGAACATGGTGGGAAAATAGACTCCATATTCCAAAAACTTTCATGCTATAGTTTGAGGTATAAAGTGAACTCCATAAGTTAAAGGGTAACAAAACCCAATAACGGATTTAATTTAACTTTTAGGAAGACATCTTCTAATCATTTGATCTTTGAAAATTTTCTAACTAAAAAGATATTCCCTAATGTAATATCAAGATTAGGATTTTAGTTTTTGAATTTTGTGGGGGGATTTAAGTAGTTTTGGGTTTGAGATGATACCAAATAATTTACCATTTATACATACCATAACACTTCACCTTCAACCAAGTAGAGCTTCTCCCCTAGAATGAGGTCTGGTACTGGTGTGTGGGATGAGATCTCCACTTTAACCATGTTGGGTAGTGTAATCAAGCAATCGAACACTTGGTTCTTAGATACTTTTTTGTATTTTATTCCTAAGTTAAAATCCTATAATAATATAATCCATCTCACAAGCATGGTATAACGACCCATACTTTACATACATTGTTAGAACTTCAAAATTGAAGTAAACTTATTACAACATATAACAAAACCAAGAAAGGACTGTATAGGTATAGTGTCTTTAGAAACTGGGAAACATAAACAACTAGTTCATAAAGCATCTACACTATCTCCCATTTATTTCATCATATCTAGAGTCCCTTTTGGCATATCCTACTTAATAACCTTCTTCCTGACCTGGGGAAAGAAAACATACAAAAGGGTGAGCTCAAATTCTCAGTAAGGGTAAACAAAAGAAATATCAATCACATCATATTCATAAGAACATAACATTTTGGAAATCTTAACCTGTAAAAGAGATCATAATTTTATAACATGGGATAAATCATAGTAGTGAAATGTAATCCCAATAATCATAACTTAAAACATGAAGATTTATGGAATACACACATAATCATATAGAATCATTTCTTAGTAGTCAAGACTCATGGACAAGACTATATTAGCGGACAAAGTCCATTTCTAAACTGAGTTCACTCCTCGTTTCAGTCCTGTTTCACGGAACCGGTTTAACCTGCCGTTCCAGCCATGTCTATCTCATGAGATATAAATCTGTACCCAATGAATTGTAGGGAGATATAGGTCCCACCCATCTCATAATGATACCATTCTTATGTGTGCCACAAAATCATAAATCATACATCATTGTATAACCCATGTAATAAAAATGGGATTCTTAAACATCGTGACATCATAAAACAATTCATATAAGATAAATGAATTCATAAAAATAATTCCATCACAACATAATCAAATCAATGTAATAATAGGGATATAAATAGAAACCTATATTATCTTAGATGGAAAATAATTTTGATAAAACACTTGAACTCCATTCTTGAGGAAAATATCCTTTCTACTTCAAAAACATTTTTTCCTTTCTTAACATGTCATACAATTTTAAACTAAAAGAAGTTGATTAAAAATAAACTTGAAAACTTGTAAAGAAATCTTCTTGAAAATAATGTTTTAAAAATCCATTCATGCCGTATAAGTTAAAAAAAACATTCTTCTCATACTTTTGTCGAAAAAGTCAAAAAGTACCTCGTACGGAAAACGACAAAAGATTCCTTTCATATCTTTTACTAAATAACCACCGAAGGGTAAAATTGGATATAAATAATTGTAGAAGGATATAAATATTACATATTTAGGAAACATGGATGTGGATGATAAAATATACCCCAGTAAATACCAAAGTATAAACAATCTTGGATAAAAATGAGATTGTGATATTTTCCCTTACCTTAGGTCCGATTTGCTTCGTAAGTGTCCGAACCTCCTGTATAATGATTTAAATAATGTCATTGACTTATTCCAGAATCATACTCATTGTTATGATATCATATATGGCCATATTCTTAGCTTCTTATTAGTAATATTTCATTTCTACTTGTTATTCGAGTGTTTATTACCTTTTGTTCTTATGCATGTTTTGTCGAATAAATTCTTATTCTTATCTTTAGGTTATAGATACCCCATTTACAGAATGGTATTAGTGTAATATATATAATATTGATTCATTCAATTCATTTATATAATCATTATTCAATGAAGATCATGTAGAACGAGTCGCATCACATCGTGGAGACGGTATTCCGTACGTACGCATGAGCGATGATATCGTTCCCATGATCGTGGAATTGTATTGGAGTGTATGTATAATATTTAAGAATCAATATAACTTTACAATAATAATATATAGTTATTATTTACACCATTATACCCATCCAAGTAAGGTGGTGGTGGAAAATAGATTACACCACGGCGTGGAGACTGTATTCCGTACGTACGCACGCGCGGTGATTTCATTTTCCGTAGGATGGATAGATGGTGAAATAGGGTTGTTTCATACTTATAATAACATATCATTATATTAGTGATACTGATTTTATTACTTCATAATGAAACAACTAAATAAGAAGAAGTGGAAGAAGAAATAAAGTTGAAAGAATCGGTAACGGACATTACCTCTTCTTTAAAGCGCCTCTTTGAGACCTCCTCTTAGGGAACTAAAACTGGTCTTTGAAGAAGACCAGGACCTCTAGGATGTTTCTAGGGAAGTGGAGAAGATAATTTGGTAGTGGTTTTCCGAGATTGAAGGCTCAAAGTGGTGTGAGGAAGAGAGGGAGGAGGTGCCCTTTTATAAGGGAGGAGAGGGGCACCTTAGGAAAAACAAAAAACATTATTTTATTATAAAGTCATATTCGGTTTTTAATAGCTCCAAATTGATTTATTTAGAAGCTAAGTTGGGTATGGGTCTAAATACTCTCATCAAATAGAATTTAGACAAGTTTAGGTATCTATTTTAACCTTATCATTTAGATTTAACTTTAAGTTAAATAATTTAACTTTTACCATGTCTTCTTGTTTTCTTACACTATAAGGTTAATAAACATACTATAACAAGCCAAAAGAAACCCAAGTTGTTTATTATTAATATATATAACCTTATCTAAGTCATTTTGAAGAACCTTAGATTTTTAGGAATAAAATAACAATTAATAATATAATATATTTTTTAAAAACTATTTTATGTCAATTTTGACACTATTTGGTAATTGATTTTTTTGGAAATCAAAACATAATGATTAGTTCGAAAAAATTTAATTAAATCAATACTAACATGTCATATTAACCTATTAAATTATTTTAATTCATAAAAAGTCTAAAATTACATTTATTTGGGTATTTATAACATCAATTATGTCAATATTTCATTAATAAGATAATTACTGCATCATCATTGTGTCATAAATAAATTAAATTATTTATTGTCTAAAAATTAAAAATAAAATACCATTATGTATAAAATCTTTTTATATTTATAATTAATATTTATAGTCGAATTTATCTTATGTATAACCCTTTATTAAAAATTATTTACTTATTAAACTTTGATTTTAACTATTTTAACCCTTCTTTAAATAAATTAATAATAAATGTCCTAATCTAATCCAAGTGGGCCTAAATGGTAATATTTTATTCCTAAGGTTGTTTTTGGTCGAATTACACTTATCCAATAGAATTAGGACATGTTTTAGGGTAATAATAATAACATTTTTACTCTTAATTACCCTATTTACTTTTAACCGTGGTAAAAAATAGTAAAAAGTTACTATTCACCAAAAATTATTTTCATCTCATTGAACCACATTTTAGTCCTTGATATTAAACCTGTCTCTCGGATTTTCAAAATTCCACTCACAGAAGCGGTAAAATTAAGTTTTATGTAAATTTGCAAATTCTCCTAGGAGGTGGGTAAAAGACGGTGAAAAGTTCGATAAATTTTTTATATATCTAAAATTATTATGAAATGACTCCAATGAATTACTTTGAACTTATAAAGGTATTATGTATCAATTTTGACCTAAAATAAATTTATATAAAATAAATAATTATTTAAATAAAAAGTCGGTTTTTAAATAGTTAACCAGTGTTTTCACTATTCATCAAAAATTGAAAGTTTTCAGAAAAATACCAAAATTTCACCCTAGGCTAATTTCGATATTCCGAATCTAAAGATGAAGTCCATTTTGAAAAATAAAATTTAAAAAATTTCAAAAAGTGGGTATTACTATTCATAACAGCTAGTTTTAATAATATTTTAATATCATATCGTTGTTTAGTGAAACTTGGTATTGCGTACGATGCAAGCTATCGAGGAAGGTCGCGATTGCATGTAAAGAAATCCAAGCTAGTGTTGTGTGTAGTGAAAGATTTCTTTGATAACATAAAAACAAAATATTTCTCATAAAAGTCTCGGGTGTTACATTCTACCCCCCTTAAAATGAATTTCGCTCTCGAAATTCGTCACTTTGTAACAAACAGATGAGGATACCTCTCCCTCATCATATCCTCAAGCTCCCATGTAGCTTTTTATAATTGGCAGTTCCTCCATAAAACTTTCACCAAGCGAGTAGTCTTGTTCCGTAGGACTTTTTCGCTACGATCCAGAATCTCTATCGGCTGTTCTTCATAAGAAAGATCTTGCTTCAGCGGTACAACTTTTGAGCTGAGTACATGTGAAGGATTAGGTATGTACTTTCTCAGGAGAGATACATGGAACACATCATGAACTTGGGAGATATTCGGTGGAAGTGCCAATCGGTAAGCTACCTTCCCAACACGATCCAGTATTTCGAAAGGACCGATATACCAGGGCTCAGCTTTCCCTTCTTTCCAAATCTCATTACTCTCTTCCAAGGAGATATTCGTAAGAACACTTTATCACCCACTTCAAACTCTAGGTCTTTTCTTCAGTTGTCGGCATAACTTTTTTGTCGACTCTGAGCTGCTCTAATGTGTTGTTGAATAGATCTGACCTTTTCTGCCATCTCATCAACAAGATCAAGTCCTAATAGCTTTCTTTCCCCAACTTCATCCCAACAAGTTGGAGTCCTGTATTTCTTTCTATATAGAGCTTCATAAGGAGACATATAAATACTGGAGTGAAAGCTATTATTATAAGAAAATTCTACCAAAGGTAGGTGTTGATCCCAACCACCTTTGAAATCCATAGAGCAAGCTCTCAATATATCTTCTAGAGTTTGAATTGTCCTCTCAGACTGACCGTCTGTCTGAGGATGATAAGCAGTGATGAAACTCAACTCTGTATCTAGAGTATGCTGAAGACTTCGCCAGAACTTCGAGATAAATCTCGGATCCTGATCAGATATAATGGAAAGTGGTATTCCATGCAATCTTACCACTTCCTTTACATATATCCTGGAAAGCTGATCTAGAGAGAAATCATCTCTAATAGAAATGAAGTGTGCAGACTTTGTAAGACGATCAACTATGACCCAGATAGCATTATTGCCTTTGGATGTTTTAGGAAATCCAGTGACAAAGTCCATAGTGATGTTTTCCCATTTCCATTCAGGTATGGGTAATGGTTGTAACATCCCCTTAGAATTCTGTCTCTCAGCTTTAACTTGCTGACAAACCAAGCATCGAGAGACATATTCAGCAACATCTCATTTCATGCCATCCCACCAGAAGTACTCTTTCAGGCCCCTATACATCTTCATGCTTCCAGGATAAATAGAGAATGAAGAACTATGAGCCTCATCCAGCAGCTCCTTCTTTAATTCTGGAATGGGAGGAACACAAACCCGATTCCTGAAATTTATTATCCCATCACAATCAAGGTTGAATTCAAGAATATTTCTCACCTTCTTTTGTAACTCTACATCTTCTTTCTACGCCTCTTTAATCTTCACATGTAGAGATGGTTGAACATTCAATTGAGAAAGATACGATTTTCCCCTTTCATTATAATTCCAAGATCCATCCTTTGTAAATCCATAAATATTGGATCTTTTGTGATCCTCATCATGGATAAGCTAGCATGGTCTTGTCGACTTAATGCATCTGCCACCTTGTTTGCTTTCCCAGGGTGGTAATGAATTGATAAGTCGTAATCCTTAATCATCTCCAACCATATTCTTTGGCGCATATTCATCTCCTTTTGTGTGAAAATATACTTTAAATTTTTATGATCAGTATAAATATCACAACTTTCTCCATAAAGATAATGCCTCCAAATCTATAATTCAAAGATTACCGCAGCTAACTCCAAATCATGAGTTGGGTAATTTTGCTCATGGATTTTCAACTATCGTGAGGCATAAGCTATCACCATATCATTTTTCATAAGAACACACCCCATCCCCTTCTTGGATGCATCACTGTAGATCACAAACCTTTCTCCACTACAAGGAAGTGTGAGTATAGGTGCATTGGATAACCTTCTTTTCAACTCCTTGAAATTCTCTTCACATTCCTCCGTCCACATGAACTTAACTTCTTTTCGAGTCAACCTGGAGAGTGGATTAGATAATCGTGAAAAATCTTTCACAAAATGTCGGTAATATCCAGCCAAGCCAAGAAAAATTTGGATCTTGGTTACTGTTGTTGGTCTCGACCATCTTTCGATAACCTCTGTTTTTGCTGGATCCACAGATATCCCCTCTTTTGAGATTATGTGACCCAAAAGAGAAACTTTTTGAAGCCAAAATTTACACTTGGTAAATTTGGAATAAAGCTTCTCCTTTCTCAGGGTCTTCAATATAATTCTCAAATGATCTTCATGTTCTTCCTTGCTCTTTGAATAGATAAGAATATCGTCTATAAAGACTACCAAAAACTGATCAAGATAGTCTCTAAAGACTCTATTCATCAGATCCATGAAGATAGAAGGGGCATTAGTACGACCAAATGGCATCACTATAAATTCATAGTGTCCATACCTTATACGGAAATCCGTCTTTGGTATATCCTCCCTTTTGACCCTTAATTGATGATACCCTTAATGAAGATCAATCTTGGAAAAGTATTGAGCTCCGCGTAGTTGGTCAAATAAGTCATCAATGCGTGGGAGATGATATTTGTTCTTGATAGTGATCTTGTTAAGTTCTCGATAATAAATGCAGAGTCTCATTGATCCATATTTCTTCTTAACAAACAGAGCAGGTGCTCCCCAAGGTGACGCACTAGGGCATATGAATCCCTTATCAAGATTCTCTTGGAGTTGATTCTTCAATTCCTGTAACTCAATTGGGGCCATTCTATAAGGTGTCTTTGAAATAGGCAAAGCACCCGGTACGAGTTCTATTGAAAACTCAACTTCACGATTTGGTGGAAGACCCGACAATTCCTCCAGAAAGACATCATCAAACTCCCGTACAATGGGCATATTCTTAATCGTGAGTTTCTCACCAACCATTTGAGATAAATAACCTTCATTTAGTGGAATCAAAACCCATAAGATGGAAGAAATTTCCACTGGAAGGTTATGTTCATCCTTGCATTGATAGATGATCATAGATTGATCTGGAATATGAAATGTGACTTCCCTTCTTTGGAAATTGATATGAGATCCATATAGAGAAAGAAAATCCATGCTAAGAATCACATCAAATTCCACTATAGGAAGGATCACAAGATTTGAAGGAAGCACTTTCCCACAAACTTCAATCAGAGAAGAATTATAAACTTTTTATGCGACTGTTGTGGCATTAGGGGTTGTCATAGCTAACTGAACATCTAATTGTTGAGGTAATATGGTGATACCCTTAGAGAATTATTCAAAAATAAAAGAGTGGGTGGATCCAGAATCAAATAAAACATTTTCTACTTTATAGTGGATGGTAAGTGTACCTCATTATCGTACTCCACATCGCTGATAGAAATTGCATGTGACTTTCCTTTTTCTTTAGCATTAAGAGTTTGTTGACGTCGATCACCATAAAAAACCCTTGGATTAGGGAATTTATTGGCATAATGCCCCATTTCCTTGCACTTGTAACATTGAATTGTAGGAGGTGCACTCTGTGTAGCCTTTTATTTGTTCGCATCACTAGACATCTTCTTCCCATCATTGCAGCATTCAAATGCCCGATGACCTTTTTTTCCACATTTGAAACATTTACTTGTCCCTTTAAGACAACTACCTCCATGTTTCTTTCCACACTTTGAGCATAAGGGACAACTCATCTTCTTTTCAGTGTGCTCTTTAGATTTTCCTTTGAATTCATTTTCCCTCTTCTTATCAAACCCATATGACTGATGGGTTACTCCAATCTCCATCTCAACTTTGAGAGCACATCGAAATATTTCCTCGTAGCTATTGAAGTCCCTTATGGCTAACGCCCTTCGAAGACTTGGTTTTAAGCCACTAAAGAATCGATCGATCTTACTCTCAGGTTGGATAATAATACCAGAAGCGTACCTTGCAAGTCTTGTAAAATTTTCTTCATAGGTACAAACAGATTCATCATCCATTTTCTTCAGTTCATGAAACTCCTTCTCCATCTTTGTTCGAAGAATACGAGGGAAGTACTTATTGAAAAATAAGTTCTTGAACTTGTCCCATTCCATGGACTCAATTTCATCCCTTTGCCTCGTATTCTTAATAAGATTCCACCATTGATCAGCATCACCTTCCAAACGATATACTACTAAGATGACTTTATCATGTTCAGAACATTGAAGAACTGAAAATATCTTTTAATTAGTACTGATCCATTGTTCAGCAACTAATGGATCAGTAGACCCACTGAATGAGGGTGGACGCTGCCTCATGAAGGATTAAACAGAATGTTTCTCCTTCCTTTGCTCGTTTGGAAGTCCTACATGATTCATAGCTTGAGAAAGTTGTGTGAGCATGGCTACAAGATTTTTCATTCCAGCTCTCATAACGTTTGGTTGCTCAGGGGGACAATCATTGCATTGCTCGTCACATTCCGCATTAACACAGTTCCTTCGGGTTCTAGCCATTGACTAAAACCAAAAAGAATAGTGTGAGAAAAACTAATTATAATAGGAAAACCACATAATCAAGAATAAAATTTCACACTTAAGGTCTTATCATAGGTTGTTCATGGCCATTTCTAAAACACTAAGATTGTGTTCTATGCTTAAACTTATCCTTAGGGTTCTTACTAAGGCTTTCACATCCTAGTTTCCAAAGGTTGACTATACCTTTCCTATGATACCAACTATAACGACCAATACTTTACATACATTGTTAGTACTTCAAAATTGAAGTACACTTATTAAAACATATAAAAAAACCAAGAAAGGACCGCATAGGTATAGTGTCTTTAGAAACTAGGAAACATAAACAACTGGTTCATAAAGCATCTACACTATCTCCCATTTATTTCATCATATCTAGAGTCTCTTTTGGTATATCGTACTTAATAACCTTCTTCCTAACCTGGGGAAAGAAAACATACAAAAGGGTGAGCTCAAATGCTCAGTAAGGGTAAACAAAAGAAATATCAATCACATCATATTCATAAGAACATAACATTTTGGAAATCTTAACCTGCAAAAGAGATCATAATTTTATAACATGGGACAAATCATAGTAGTGAAATGTAATGCCAATAATCACAACTTAAAACATGAAGCTTTGTGGAATACACACATAATCATAGAGAATTATTTCTTAGTATTCAAGACTCATGGCCAAGACTATCTTAGCGGACAAAGTCCATTTCTGAACCTAGTTCACTCCTCGTTTTAGTCCTGTTTCGCTGAACTGGTTTAACCTGCCATTCCAGCCATGTCTATCTCATGAGATATAAATCTTTACCCAATGCATTGGAGGGAGATATAGGTCACACCCATCTCATAATGATACCATTATTACGTGCGTCACAAAATCATAAATCATACATCATTACATAACCCATGTAATAAAAATGGGATTCTTAAACATCGTGACATCATAAAACAATTCATATAAGATAAATGAATTCATAAAAATAATTCCATCATAACATAATCAAATCAATTTAATAATAGGGATATAAATATAAACCTACATTATCTTAGATGGAAAATAATTTTGATAAAACACTTGAACTCCATTCTTGAGGAAAATATCCTTTCTACTTCAAAAACATTTTTCCTTTATTAACATGTCATATAATTTTAAACTAAAAGAAGTTGATTAAAAATAAACTTGAAAAATTTTAAAGTAAGATTCTTGAAAATAATGTTTTAAAAATCCATTCATGCCGTATAAGTTAAAAAACATTCTTCTCGTACTTTTGTCAGAAAAGTCAAAAAGTACCTCGTACGAAAAACGACAAAAGATTCCTTTCATATATTTTACTAAAAACTCACCGAAGGGTAAAATTAGATATAAACAATTTTAGAAGGATATAAATATTACATATTGAGGAAACATGGATGTGGATGATAAAATACACCCCAGTAAATACCAAAGTATAAACAATCTCGGATAAAAATGAGATTGTGATATTTTCCCTTACCTTAGGTTCGATTTGCTTCGTAAGTGTACGAACCTCCTGTATAATGATTTAAATAATGTCATTGACTTATTCTAGAATCATACTCATTGTTATTATATCATATATGGCCATATTATTATCTTCCTATTAGTAATATTTCATTGCTACTTGTTATTCGGGTGTTTATTACTTTTTGTTCTTATGCGTGTTTTGTCGAATAAATTCTTATTCTTCTCTTTAGGTTATAAATACCTCATTTCCAGAATGTTATTAGTGTAATATATATCATATTCATTCATTCAATTCATTTATATAATCATTATGCAATTAAGATCATGTAGAACGAGTCGCATCACATCGTGGAGACGGTATTCCGTACGTACGCACGAGGGATGATATCGTTCCCATGATCGTGGAATTGTATTGGAGTGTATGTATACTATTTCAGAATCAATATCACTTTACAATAATCATATATAGTTATTATTTACACCATTATACCCATCCAAGTAAGGTGGTGGTGGAAAATAGTTTACACCACGGCGTGGAGACGGTATTCCGTACGTACGCACGCGCGGTGATTTTGTTTTCCATAGGATGGATAGATGGTGAAATAGGGTTGTTTCATACTTATAATAACATATCAGTATATGAGTGATACTGATTTTATTACTTCATAATGAAACAACTAAATAAGAATAATTGGAAGAAGAAATAAAGTTGAAAGAATCGGTAACAGACATTACCTCTTCTTTGAAGCGCCTATTTGAGACCTCCTCTTAGAGCACTAAAATTGGTCTTTGAAGAATACCAGGACCTCTATTATGTTTCTAGTGAAGTGGAGAAGATAATTTTTCAGGGTTTGTCCGATCTTGAAGGCTTAAAGTGGTGTGAGGAAGAGAGGGAGGAGGTTCCCTTTTATAAGGGAGGAGAGGGGCACCTTAGAAAAAACTAAAAATATTATTTTATTATAAAGTCATATTCAGTTTTTAATAGCTCCAAATTGATTTATTGCGTAGATAAGGTGGTTATGGGTCGAAATCCTCTCATCCAATAGAATTTAGACAAGTTTAGGTATCTATTTTAACATTATCATTTAGATTTAACTTTTACCGTGTCTTCTTATTTTCTTACACTATAAGGTTAATAAACATACTATAACAAGCCAAAAGAACCCCAAGTTGTTTATTATTAATATATATAACCTTATATAAGTCATTTGGCCGAACCATATATTTTTAGGAATAAAATAACAATTAATAATATAATATTTGTTTTAAAAACTATTTTATGTCAATTTTGACACTATTTGGTAATTGATTTTTGTGGAAATAAAAACAGAATTATTAGTTAGAAAAAAGTTAATTAAATCAATAATAACATGTCATATTAACCAATAAAATTATTTTAATTCATAAAAAGTCTAAAATTACATTTATTTGGGTATTTATAACATCAATTATGTCAAAATTTCATTAATAAGATAATTACTGCATCATCATTGTGTCATAAATAAATTAAATTATTTATTGTCCAAAAATTACAAATAAAATACCATTATGTAGTAAATAGTTTTAGATTTCTAATGAATATTTATAGTCGAATTTATCTTATGTATTACCCTTTATTAAAAATTATTTACTTATTAAACTTTGATTTTAACTATTTTAACCCTTCTTTAAATAAATTAATAATAAATGTCCTAATCTAATCCAAGTGAGCCTAAATGTTCATATTTTATTCATAAGGTTGTTTTTGGTCGAATTACACTTATCCAATAGAATTAGTACATGTGTTAGGGTAATAATAATAACATTTTTACCCTTAATTACCCTATTTACTTTTAACCGTGGTAAAAAAAACTAAACAGTTACTATTCACCAAAAATTATTTTCATCTCATTGAACCACATTTTATTCCTTGATATTAACCGTGTCTCTTGGATTTTCGAAATTCCACTCACCGAAGCGGTAAAATTAAGTTTTATGTAAATTTGAAAATTCTCTTAGGAGGTGGGTAAAAGACGGTGAAAAGTTTGATAAAATTTTTATATATCTAAAATTATTATAAAATGACTCCAATAAATTAATTTGAACTTATAAAGGAATTATGTATCAATTTTGACCTAAAATAAATTTATATAAAATAAATAAATATTTAAATAAAAAGTCGGTTTTTAAATAGTAACCTAGTGTTTTCACTATTCATCAAAAATTGAAAGTTTTCAGAAAAATACCTAAATTTCACCATAGGCTAATTTCGATATTCCGAATCTAAAAATGAAGTCCATTTTGAAAAATAAAATTTACAAAATTTCAAAAAGTGGGTATTACTATTCATAACAGCTAGTTTTAATAATATTTTAATAGTATATCGTTGTTTAGTGAAACTCGGTATTACGTACGACGCAAGCTATCGAGGAAGGTCGCGATTGCGTGTAAAGAAAGCCATGCTAGTGTTGTGTATAATGAAATATTACTTTGATAACACAAAAACAAAATATTTCTCATAAAAGTCTCGGGTGTTACACATGGGATTGGAATATTCCTTCTTTATCAAATATCTAAGGGATGCATGGTTAGAAAAAAAAACTTTAGTGCCAGGAAAATATGATATGCATTTATCCATAGAAAACAAAACTGATTTTTTTGTTTATAAATATAGTTTAATTGGGTAGCACCTAAGGTTATTAAGGCATATGCATTACTTATGGGTTTTCCTCAATTCTCTGAGAAAGAACTACTCCAACTACTTGATTGGAATAATCTCAAAGCAACTTGAATGATTCTTCCTAATTTGGTGGCTACATAACTATTGGGTCTATTAGTATCCTATTCAATTCATCAAGGTATACCCCGCACTCCTCATTTAAATCAAATTTATCATCTTTTTAAAGTAATCTAGAGAGAGGAAGAGTGATCTTACTTAAATCTATGATAAACCACCTATAGAATCTTGTATATCCTAAAAATGATTTAACATGCTTCACAAAAGTGGGGAAAGGAAAATAATTTATTACTCCAATATTTTATTTATCCACTTAAATTCCTTATTATGAAATTATATGACCTATAAAAATTCTTCTTTCCACCATAAATTAAATATTTTTAAAATTCAAAATAAGATTATTTTCAATTCATGTTTTCACTATTTTTTCAAGATTTTTTAAACACTAGTTAAAACTTTTTCATAAAACTATGAAATATTCCAATAATACCTCCAAGGAATCCTCAATGTGATATGAAAATATACTTACCATTAACCTATTAAATGTACTTAGAGAATTACATATTCCAAATGACATCCTTATATAAGAAAAGGTTCAAAATGGGGAATGTAAAGGTGGTATTCTCTTGGTTTTCTAGAGAAATAGGTTCCTGTAAATAACATAAAATTCCATCTATAAAGCAATAATGAGTCCTCCCAACCAATCTCTCAAACATTTGGTCAATGAAAAGGATATGGAAGTGATATTTTTTAGTGACTTGATTTATATTCCTATTGTCTATGAAAACTCTCAAGCTATTTTAAATTATCATAGGGATTAATTCATTCTTAGGATTCTAAAATGGGATAGATGATCCATGCTTCTAAGCATTTATCTATTTCCTTATTAACTACCACTATTAGGTTGGTTTTTAACCTCATTTATATCTTTCTAATAGGTTTATCATCTCCCTCTATTAGAATTTTATGTGACCAGATTTTTGGGCTTATTCCCAGTACATCACTTAAGATCTATACAATTTCTTGAAAATTTATTCTCAAAATTTCAATCAATGTTTGTTCTTGGTTTTTAGATAGATTATTATCAATTATTATAGATAAAGTTTCTCCTTCCATGAGTTATACATATTTTAATTCATTTAGAATTGGTTTTAATTATATATTTTGGGGTTATTCAAGAGTTAAAATTAAATTGAGGTTTCCGACACCTAAATATTTTACCTACTACACATAAGGAAACACATAAATTTATTATTTTATAAATAAATCCTCTGATTCATCAGAAATATCAAGAGTTACCACTTCTTACATACTAAAAATTTGTTTCCATAAGTTTGGAAAACCTCATTATACATGGATTTTTCAATAAAAAATGTTCTTATAATAATAAAAATTAATTTAATATACCTTTATATTAAAAGGGTATAAACTCTTAAATGTGGGATAATGTAAAACTTTAATGTTCATCGGAAGAGTACCTCATCAAGTTAGAAATATTAAAGTGTACCGTGTTATCTCCAAAATAAATTGTGGGTGCTCCTTCATGGACATTGATGATTCTCTTGGATGTATTCAAAAAGGTTCTCCACAAGATGATGGGTGAGTGGTCTGGTTCCCTATCCTCATCCATGTTGAGCATATAAAAGTCATATGGGGATAACATATCTTGGGATTTTACAATGACATCTTCCAATACCCCTATTGGAAGTACTGTCGATCAATTTTCAAGTTGTACCACCACTCTTGTGGGATTCAAATATCCTATATGAAAATATAAAAATATATAGTGAGGCATAAAATTTATTAAAGAAACAATATCATACAAATAATCTAAAAATATAAATAATCAATGGTGTAGGGAACACAAAATGTCACTATATCTTGATATTTGGTGGGTAATTGAGGGATGATCAAGGATGAGAAATTTATTTCTAAGATGATACTCTCATTCCTTTGAATAAACATCTTAATGTATCACATATACTTTAGAAACCTATCATACATTTTAATCTTTTTAAGGGATTCCAAAAGGGTAATATTAATCTCCATTTTCTAGAAAGTGTCAAGAATTTATTTTTGAATCGCTTCTTCCTAAATATACTTTGATTATAGTAGTATTGATGTGAATAGTTGGTATAAGTATTTATTCTCCCTTTTTTGTATTTGGAGTGATGTTTTTGGTCTATATTTCATTGATACATCATTCTCCTCTTCTTATATCATGTATACTTCTTGGTGTTGTTTTTATGGAAATTTATTAATTTTTTTAGAATTTATAGCTTCAGTATCCTCTATTTTGGGTTATTTTAGTTCAGGTTCAGGTGCTAATGGTGGTGGGATATCCTTTCCACTTATTTTTGTGATCATATAATTTTTTTTTCTTGAGGTTAGGTACCGTTTGGTCTGGTAGTTTTCTTGGGTTTTTTGGAATTTCTTGAAGTATTTTTATTATCACATTCATTTCAATCCTAAAATCATCTATCTCTATACTTTGTTATTACTGAACCAAATATCGTGCATTGGTGGATTATTGGTTATAGGTTTTACTTTACTAAAGAGGGGGTGGTTGTTAAGATTGGTTGTAAGGTTTTTATAGGTTTAATAGAAGGGTGCTGGGTTCCAGAACTATTGGTCTGGTTTTTGGAATGGGGGATGGTTTGAGTACTAATTTTGATAGGGGTTTAGCATAGTTCGAATTTTTTTCAAATATATACTGGAATTGGTTAAACTCTCTCTATACCAATATTTTTGTAATTTCATTGGATAAATGGATACTGCATAAATTTTCATTCCTTGCACATCAACATATTGGTCAGTGAAATGATTAGAAGATGAAAATAAACCACATACCATAGGTGGTTTTTGTTCACTATCTTGATTTAGAGGCATCTATCTCACCAAACTAGTTAACTCCTAATGTTTAGTTTCAAGTAAAGGTGATGAATCTGAATTTCTTACCTCATGAATTTATCTTTTTATGGTACCTCATATTTGAATTTTTATGAGTTCTAAGTAATCTTTTTAATCAATCATTTGGATTATGTTGGTGATTTTTCTATCAAGGCTCATCCTGAGGATGCATCCAATAAGTTTTTATCATTTTTGAGTAGGAATTGGTATAAGAAAAAAATTAAATGGTTCTCTTTAATAAATTAATGAGGAGATCCAGCACACAACTTCTTGAACCTCTCTCAATACTCATAGAGAGTCTCTCCAGATGCCTTTCATATGACATATATCTCTATTTTGATTACTGTACTCCTAGAGGTGGGAAAAAATATTTTCATGAAGAATCCTTGAAGATCATCCCAATCACGGACTTCCCCTATCTGTTGGTTTTATAACCATTATTTCACAACTCCTTCAAGTGAGAAGTTAAATTCCTTCCACTTTACTTGTCCCTCATCCACTTTTTTAGGTTTCAAAGTTTAGTGGAAATATGGGAATTATTATATATGTCTATTGGGGTATTATTTTACAAGACCATGAGACCTAGGAAACACTTGGATCAGAATAAATTTCCATTCAAAGTAAATTTTCATTTTAGGCATAGTAAGTTGGTCATGTTGATTAGAAAATTGAGGAGCACAAAGATATTTGAGGGTTTATTGGAGATTTATAGCTATTTATTTAGGAATGAAGTGTACATTGGGGGTTTCAATTGAGTCTATAAGAATAAATTCCTTAAAGTATGATTGTAAATTTAATTTTCTCAATCCAATCAACAATATTTCAATTTTCATATCAAAATCAATTAACGGGTTCTTAGAAATCTATGTTATGTAATGATACAACTAGTTTTTTTGTGGAACTGTATCCCTAAAAACAATTCCAATTTTAATATATGCCTTGTCATGTGGTGTAGAAAAAAATTCATTACCTAAGTTAAACATAGTTAAAGTTGAAACCTAGGTAGTCTTCTGAAGAAGAGTGCACACAAGATCCTTTTGTCACTTTTAAATTGGTCAAATAAAAGGGGTTTTGATTTGGTATTATGATTTTTAGAACCTAGAAAGAAGTTGAAACTAAAATTTTAAAATAATTTATGAAATGGTGATTAGTTATTAGTTTGGGGTTGGATAAACCTATTGAAATACCATCATAGTTCCCAAATTATCCAATCTTCTTCTAATAGTCTATTAAGAGATAGATTTCAAAATCAATTCCTATCTCTTCCTTGAAGAGATAATAATGGCGAGAATATGATTAAATCTAATATTAGGTTAGTCTACCATCCTTCCTATGTATGTAAGTGTTATAGAGGTCCCTATAGGTTGAATTAGATAATTTCCAATTGGGTTTTTATATTCCTAAACAACCAATAGTTCCCACTAGCACTTCCACACGTGTTGACGATCACTACGAAATTCACTACCTAGTTCTAGTCTATTCCATCATATATATACTAAAACTAGATTGAGGGAGATAATATAACATTTACCAGGATAATAAATATTAACAAAATATAAAACCAAATATGTTATCACTTGATAAAAAAGACATAAATTTTAGAATTGGAATGAGTTTAATAAAAGAAAGAAAGGGGTTTATTTAATGATGCATATGAACTCAAGAATTAAAAATTGGTTTAGCATCCCCTTCTATGATCACTCAGAGTTTACCCATTGATATGAATGGGAAATATATATGATAAGGGAATATAAAGTCATTAAAAACTTAAAAAAAATAAAACAAGAAAGAAAAAAGTAGCAATAGTTCTACAATACGAGTTCATGATCCAAGATTCAGGAAAAAGTCCTCTATCTAGCATGTGAATCAAATTTATTTATAGGAATTGGTTACTTCTTATATGGTGTTAAATTACTTTATTATTTAGATAATCAAACCTCTGTAATATTATCCTTTTGAAATCATAATTCTTTTCTATTTTCCCTTAGTTCTTTCTTCTTTTACGATCAAGTCTTCTTGGGAAGAATGGGTGAACTTCACTTGGCTAACAGATTGCTGTGTTGAACCATTGATGATTGAGGTGTTACCCCATGGGACGCTCTTTTATCTTAGCTAGAAATGACTCCTTCCTGATAGGGGCATTATGAAATCTTTAAGGGGAGGGGGGTTCCTTGGAGTGGAGGGTTTGAAAAGGCCACTCTAGGGGATTCCCTTTTCAAAGAAATTGAAAATTATTCTTGAGATCCTACAAATTTACTTCTTTAGTGTAATAGAAATATTATGCATGATAAATATTTATATGTAATCTTCTAAATGGATTAATGAGTGCTAATATTTCATTGCAAGGACTTAATGTAATGTCTAGATGAATTCCTTGAAGTCTTCTTATTTTCATCCTTTGGTTGATTTATTCACAAAGTAAAATATCCTACATGGGTCACTATAAGATAATTTATTTATACATGCATGATAATTTATCTTATAGTGGATCCCAATAAGATAATTTACTTATGTGTATAGGATATTTTTTCATATGGTGAGTCCCTGAAATATATTTATCTTACATGAAGTAAAATGAATTTTCCAATATTTCTCTTCGAGTGCCAAAATTCTAGATTACATTCTCTATTTTGTTTTACCACATGGTTGATCCTTCAAAATACTGAATTAAATCTTCCTCTAGTTGAATGAAATATTTAGTTTTTAGTCTTCTATATTATGTCAAAATTTAAGCTCAATCTAAGTACATATAAAAATTTTATAGTATGATCATTAAAGTAAGTGTTTTTTTGAAGAATCTAGTTTAGGGTTGATTGGTGGGCCCATGTTATCCATCGAATATTATAATCCAAATCATGGTATTCAATGAATTTTTTTATCTCAACATTTGATTTTTTTTATAAAAATATAAAATTAAGATTTGAAACATAGAATATTTTATGATAAAAATGAAAAGTGAAATTGAAAGGGTAGAAATAGAATTTCCATATAGCTTCTAAATCTATTCTCCAGTTATAATTCCCTATTAAATCATCAATTAAAAAATATGACATTACTAATTAATATCAAGGGTGAGTAAAAAAACTTAAAACTCAATAATTAATCCATTTTTACAATTTCACAAAAATTATTCCTTTAATATTAATATGTGACAAATACCCATTAATTTAAAAATTTGGTGGTATTTTAAAGATTAAAATTCAATATATGAAAATAAAGACTATGTAAGAGTCTAAGATTTTTTTGTTCAGAGTCAGTAAATCAAGAGGGGGGTGAATTGAGTTCCCAATAAAAAATTTCAGTTAAAGATTGAGTTGAAATAAAAACCCCTTAATAAAAAAAACTGACCAATTAATAAAAATATCAGATCAATATAAGATATTTCCATTTAAAATATTCCCCAAAGAGTGATTAAGTCTCAATTAAAAAAATATTTAGAAATACCTTAACTTTTGAAATCAATTTACTTAGACAAAAAAAATATAAACACCAGTTAAGATTAATTATAAAAGTAATAGTTTTGTTTATATATTTAAAAACAATCTAGGATATAATAATAAAACAAAAAAGAATAACATAATGATACAACATAATAAATAAGAGGTTTGATCTCAAGATGTGACTTAATCCCTTCCACTTGGAAATCACCTACTGCCAAGCAGATTATAATAATAATAAAAAAAACCCACAACCTGGATTAGGTATATAATCAAAAACTATAAGATGTCCAGGCTAAAGAGCCTATTACATAGTTATATGTAGGGAGTAAGAATAAAACAGGTCACACATGGACCTCTTCCACAAGCACAGTGGTAAAATAGATGTAAAGAAAAGAGAGAATAACACGTATTCTCCAGTTAGGTATAGGATACAGTGTGTGTTTGATAATAGAGTAACCACACAATGCTCAAAGTAGAATGATATAATTATGAAGAATAATAAAGAATTGAGTAAATCTCAGTCCAAAATGTTCAAAATGTTCATATTCCTCAGATCAGCATCGGTGAGGAGTTTGAGATTCGTTATGGAAAAGTGTAGCAAAACAGAGGATCGTAGGAGTCTACAGGAATGTTCCAGTTGATATCTTTCAGTATCTCAATCAATCTATGTAATTAATTATATTATTATATATCATTTATCTTCATAGAACATGAATCAATAAGTTCATGATGATTCATAGATACAATCACACAATTTTTTTAGTAAGTCAGTAAATGCTGTATATGTCATATGTATCAAGTACACAGAGAGAGATATCCTTTGTATATATATAGCAGTATTAGTTGGAGGAGATCCAAAATACTCAGATCAATAGTTACCAAGTCTTAAAGTCTTGGTAAAATTATCCAAGAAAAATAAATAGTCATCGATTCATTCACACCAAAGTCCTCATATAACAATAATAACAAGATGACAGCGATGACTCAACATCTAGTGGTAGCTCAAAATGGTGGTACCTTAGGCTAACGATGATGGTGACTCAGAGTCTAGTGGTAGCTCATCCTAGAAGTATATCCTCTGGCGGTAACAAGATTGGTGGTGAAAAGGCTGGCAGTGACTCATTTTAGCAGTAGATCCTGTCTGATGGTAACAAGTCTTGGAAATGACTCGCTATAGTATTTAGCAGAATTATCATAAAAATAGTCTTACCATATAAAATGATATCATATAACATGTGAATAATTAGTATAAAAATAATCATAGTTTTTGATCATTAAAATAAGAGAGTGTCAAACATACTCCACACAAGGAGATTCCAACATTATATCCCTTTTTGATGATCACAAAACATATAATTTTATAAAACATGTAATAAATGAGTAATAATAAATAATTAGAGATGTATTTAAGTTAAATACAATTTTCTTATCATTTTATAATATATATGAGTGATATAAAAACATAGATAAAAATTTAAAAAATTATACTAAAGATTTCACAAAATAGTTATAAGTTTTAGATTATTTTCATATATGAAAAATAAATTCCCACTTTATCTCCCCCTTTGAGATTATCAAAAAGAAAAAAAAGAACAAAATAAAATTAAAAAAGAAAGTATAATAACACAATGATATTAGATTTAAAAGGAGCTAAAAATATGTTTATTACATAAATATAATGATGAAAATTAAAAAACACAGAATCCCTATCAGAAAGACTGCATCAAAATAGATTCACTAGTTAGAGGTTGGCGGCTGATCAACTTTCCCTTTCCCTTTATACTTGTATGTGTCCTGAGAGGAGATAGTAATGGTGAAAGTTGGAGCATAGGTTGTAATGGAAGGTATGATGGTATCAAGAGGAAGTGGTTTATGCACAAGAACTGGTCTGAGGTTCCCAATTGCATCATCTGGTGACAAAATCATAGGCTAAAAGAGTAGAGGCAGAAGACCATCTGACTGAGTTATCACTACAAATATGTATTGAACTGGTTCTGTAGTTGTGCTGGAAAGAACTATGTTCATAGGAATGGATTATATTTTAATAACAACTGTACTATGGACATGATGGAAGGGTTTCATGAGGTTGATAAAATCCATAATTATATTACCTCCCCTTTCCATGGCACTAAAGAAATCTGATTTCTCATCCATGAATCATTGCAGAGCTGGTGTGAGAACCTTCATTTGAATCACCTGTTCTTTGAATAATCTTGTCACTAGTGGCAATCTTAAATTCTCTATGAGAATTTTGAAATTTTCTGACATCTCATTCTTTGTATAAATAATTGATAAATAATACTTGATCGCTTTCTTGATGATGTCATTATCATTCCTAAGATCAATGGAATATTCTATTATCATCTTATAGATATGATCTCCATAATGATGTATCTTCCAAATTTGTTCCTCATGAGTAATCACATCACCCATAACATTTCTGATCTCTTCACTAAGAATTTGTTGGAGAAAATCTTGATCAATTTTCACAGGATTAGGACGAGGTTCCGTTGATGTAGATTAAGCAGGAGTCATGTTTTTCAAATTCTAAGAAATAGATTTCATATATTCTAAATAGAGTATTTCAGACCCTATACCGATGTTTTCAAACTTTCTACCTCTTTTGACAATCTTCTATTAACTACTTAAAATTCTTGAATATGAAATATTACTCTTGGTTGTATATAAAATATAACCAATTCAACCAAATATTGAATGATTTCTTCACTGATATGGGTAATTGGAGATAGTTGTGAGTTTAAGATAGTTGTAAAATATAAAACTAAATTCCTTCTCAAGGAGTCCAAGTTATAATGCACATTTTTTTGAAAATAATCTAAACCATATTGGGTGACTACATCAGGAGGTATAATAGTTTGAGCAAAAGGATGATTTATTTTCTCACGAGGCACTTCAATCTCAGCTGATCTATCAGTCTCCATGGGAGTAAAAGGCCAAAACTACCCAAAATGGTCAATTTGATCCACTAAGGATTCTTCCTGTCTGATAAGATTTTCAGGCTCATCATCTAAGTCACTATAATCCAAACCAAGCATAACAAAACCTGGATACTTTTCCCATTATTCAAAAGAATAAACTTTAGGCCTAGTATAAAGAAGTGTTTGTGATTCTATGGGTATTTGATAGGTTTGACCAACTTATGGTACAGAAGGGGCAGTTTCTGTAAGATTGGTCTGTATGTTATCCACTGGTTCTAATTGAGCCATTTTTGATGACTGATCAATAGGATTGTGGCTCTTGTCCCCCTCACTTGTAGTTTCCACAACTTCTTCATAAATATGAAGTAAATTAGCCATCTCATTGTCTTTATCTTGAGTATCATTTTGAGTTGAACTTGATACCATTAGTGATGAAGGATGTACTTTAACTATTTCATGATCAGGATCAGCATGATCATCTCCATTCTTATCACTATTATCATTATGATTATTGCCAAGATCATCTCCATGATTAGATTCATTATCATTATATCCATCATCATGATCCTTATTATCTTCACTATCACTTCTATCATATTTTTCATGATCATGATCACCATATTCTTCCTTAGAAGCATTTTCATTACTAACGTTTTGTAAGAACCCAGATCTTCATTTCAGGTATGTTTTTCCTTTTCTGGTCATTTTTGGGAAAAAGAGGAAAATCTGAAAATTTTCGAAGTACACGCCGTGTAATTTATAAGTACATGCCGTGTACTACGATGCTGCTGGAGGCTGTGTGCTGGCAGTGTCATGGCCACACACACAACCATGTATGGTTGATGTGGAGGCTGCCTAATGTGGGGTACAGAAACAGAAAGTACACGTCGTGTACTCCAAAAGTACACGCAATGTAATTTGTTTTTCTTTCATTAAATGAACTAGGGTCGTGTCTAACCCCCAGAAGCATCTTCTTCTAGGTCCCGTTCGGCTAAGAGAAAATGTATGGCACTGAAACTTCTCCGAGCCCCTGAGCCTCCATCTGTTCTCCGAATCGACTGCCGTCGATTGCGTTAGAACCGAAACGATAAGCTCTCCCTTATTCTTGAGTTTCATTCCATGATTTCCTATCTTTCTCAAGTTATCGTGGGTTGAACGTTTTTTGTTTTTTCATAGATCTACAACATTATAAGGAGTTTCAAGCCTCGTGGTTCAAGTATATCAATCTCCTAGCACCAAGGTAGGTGGTTTGTGCCTTTACGTTGAAAGTCCTTGAATATTATGTGCAAATTCCACCAATACCCTTGAACGGGGTATTGTAGGTTTACTGTTTTACCCCAGTTGTATTCCTTCCATGCTAGTGTGCCTGTGTAGAGGATGTTTGAATATGAATATGGTTGAACTATTATGTTTTGGAGGTTCTGCCCACACACATTATGTTTATGACCGTTTGGTCCTGTTTTTCCTTGGCTGCTTTGTCTGTTTCCATGCCTATTGTAGAGGGATGGAGAAATGTTTTCTGACATGCTTGATATGCTGTAGAACTGTTTAGCCAAGTAGTTTTGTAAGTCTACTTTGGTCATATTGTATTGCTATGCCGTTATCCTACTCAGGGCTGTGAGAACCGGGTGTAGTAGACTATAAGGGGATAGACTGAGTGAGCTTCCTCAGAGAGTATTTGAGCTTTAGGCTATACCGGGATAGACTGTGAGAGGTTCCTCAGAGAGTCTTTATGATTTAGGCTATATGAGGATAGACTGTGAGAGATTCCTCAAAGATTCATTGACTGCTTTAGACTATATGGGGATAAATAGTGTGAGCTTCCTCAGAGAGTCTCTATTTGTTTGTTTGAATCACCTGATTACCATAGGCTATAGGAGGGATTGACTGTGTGAGATTCCTCAGAGAGTCTATGAACGACCTGGGCTATAAGGGTAATTAACCGAGTGTGCTTCCTCAGAGAGTCCTCTACCTTGGGGCTATATGGGGAATTGACTGTGCGAGCTTCCTCAGAGAGTTCCTGACTTTCCTAGACTATAAGGGGAGTTGACTACGTGTGCTTCCTCAGAGAGTCTTTATAATTCCGTATAATGAAACCAAAGGGGTTAGGCTGAGTGCACTTCCCAGAGGGTTGTTGGTACTTGTTAGGTAGGACCAGAGGGGATGGATGTGAGTAATTCCCAGAGGGTTTCTTGTTGTTCTTTGCTGCTTGTTAGCTGTTGCTTGACTTTGGAATTGTAGATTGTCTATTGTTTAACAAGTTCCTGTTTATTGTTTTCTGTACTTTTACCTACCATATATTCACTGACTGTTAGACACAGATCTTCAGGTGGTTTCCTACTGGGATTTAGTCTCACACCTTGTTTAGGTCATGCTTTTGATACCAAACAGACTATATTGTTGTAGGTATAGACAAGGGAAAGTGCCCTTTGATTTCAGGTACTTGACTTGCTGTGGAGCTCGAGAGAATGAGACCAAGCTTATGCTTGCGATGGTGAGGAGCTGTTTATCTTTATATTGTACTTGTTTTTAGTACTGTTTGTATTTCCATCATTTTGAATTGTTTGGATGCTTTCCTTAACATATGTATCATGTATCATATATATATATATACGTGCTCCTGCTGTTTATCATATTTAGTCTTCCACTGTTCACTTGTGTATGAATTGTTTATTGCTTCCACTATTGTTTATTTTTTTCTCTTCCACTGTGTACTCTGCCAATGAGGGTATAGTTTCCCCACTATCACACCCAAGGTCCTCACTGCTAGTCAGCAGCCTCTGGTGTTTGGGGAAATGTGCTTGAGGTCATGTGACCAACCGGGTATGGGGTGACTCTGGGTGGATTCTGGAACCAGGACGTTACAAAGTGGTATCAGAGGAATTATTTTCTCTTGACTTACTGTTTGGAGCCTATAGCCGGGGATAGGATGGAATAGGTACTTGGTAATAAGCTATTTCTGGGAGTAGCTAACCTGTGTACAGGGAAAAGTCATACTACCTCGTTTATTGCAATTTTACTGGTTTTCAATTTTACAGTTGATTTGATTTCACCATTGGGTGATTCACATGATTTGTGCTGTTACCATTGTTGTTATTGTGGTTCTATTTCTGTCGCAACCCGATGAGATGAGGGTATTCCATCTCATGCATTATATAGGCACTTGTTAAAAATCACATGCCATGCATTCTTGCCATGCCATCTAGTATGAATTAGCGATTGCATGTTGTTGTGATAGATGTTGTGTAGATTATACATGCTATTGTGATAGATTCTTTGATAGAATCCCTGCTGTTTGATAGGGAATTTTTTTGTATAGTGCTTTTCTTAGATGGAAACCAAACTTTGGTTCTTGAGGTGTTGTGGGCCCTCATGGAATAGAATTTGGTGGATCATTACTTAATTTCCTTGTTATAACTTGTATAAGATGTCAAACTTTGATTCGTGGGGAGTATGGGCCCTCACAGATCAGAATTTGGCACCTTCTGCGTTCGTTTCAGTGTTTTTCTGGGCTCCAGAGTAGTTTATGAGGCTTACTGTCCAGAAAAACCCAGAATACACGCCATGTAGTTTTGACTACACGCCATGTGTTCTTCTGTTTGGGAAGAAACATTTTTTCAAAAGTACACACTGTGTACTTATGTAAATGATGTGTAGTCTCTAAATCCTATCATAGACCATGTAGGCAGAGGCACGGGATGGGGAAATTATTCTAGGAACACGCCGTGTACTAGTTTAGCACGCTGTGTAGTCTGAAATAGGTACCCCGGCCATATCATGAACAACACGGGTCGTGTTAAATTTTCACATACACACCGTGTCTTAATTTTACATACCGTGTAGTATGACCTGGGAACCCGACCGTGTCACAAAAAACACGGGTCGGTGTTACCTCTTCTCATACACACTGTGTCCTCCTGTAACACTCCGTGTAGTGTCAGCCGTGTAGCCGACCGTGTAGCTAACAACACGGGTCAGTTTGGACTTCTGTGTACACGCCGTGTCCATTTGGAACACACCGTGTATTTTAACCTGGGTACATAGGCCGTGTCACTAACAACACGGGCTGGTGAAGCTTGTCAAAGTACATGCCCATGTGAATGAATTAAGGGAAAACGCCATGTAGGAAAAGTACATGCTGTGTAGTCATGTTTTGAAAAACTTGAATGCTTTATTTCTTCTGTTCCCTTTTTATCCTTCCATTTTTCAGTTTTTGATAATCTTGAATTTAAGGTGTGCATTTGACCTTTTAGAGTCATTCCACCGAGACATCCTCCGGTTGACCGCCAATTGTAGGGTAGTGATCAGATGCCCGATATGGCTGATCAGGGACTTCCTGTAGATCCTCCTGTTGTGACAGCCTTGGAACCAGTGGTTATACCAGTTGTAGGCACAGAGGCACAGTTTAGGGAGGGTTTTTGAGGATGATTCATACCTTCCAGGGAGTGCAGACTCCTACCCCATCGATGGCTGATTTGACACGGGTTTTCTAGCAGCAGCATCCCGTCACCTTCTTAAGGGAAGGAGGACCTCAGGTTTCAGAGTCGTGGATCGAAGCCATGTTGATGATCTTCAATAATCTTGAGGTACCACCAGAGAGGAGGGTGAAGCTCATGACCTACATGCTCCGAGACACCGCCAAGAGGTGGTGGGATGTCATCTCTCAGGCAGGATGCCACTAGAATATGGTTTGGGAGGAGTTTCAGCGTATCTTCTATGATTACTTCTACCCAGAGACCTTGAGGGCCGACCGAGCCTGGGAGTTCATGAGCTTAGAGTAGGGTACTCTTTCTGTGATGGATTATTCCTCTCATTTCATGGAGCTACAATGTTTCACGCTTATCCCAGCAGGTGATGAGTTGTTCTTGGCTAGGAAGTTTGAGGACAATATCAGGTAGGAGATCTATTCCCAAGTGAACATCATCAGGTTGACTTCAATATCCTCTATCGTCAACTAGGCACTGATCACAGAGTGTAATCTGAGGGATTCTGGAGCAGTGAGCCAGGGTGGTTTGACATCCAGAGTTAGTGTTCCTCCTGCTGATAGCAGGAAGCGCCGCATGGAGTCTGCTCTAAAAGATCAGAGTAGGCGGGATGCACCTTCTGGTAGCCACGTAGTGTGCTACCAGTGCGGGAGGAGCGGGCATACAAGGCCACGTTGCCCGAGAGACACGATGGAGTGCCGATCTTACAGCAAGACAGGCCATCTCTAGCGTTTCTGTCAGTTTTTACCTCCAGCAGCCGGAGACAAGGGTTCTTCTATGACTCCGCATTTGGGAGCATCACCACCAGTTTCTCACCAGTCTGGAAACAGGAGTTCTTCTGACCTATCAGGCCGAGGTAGAGGTCGTGGCTGAGGTGGTCAGTTTCCAGTCTATTAGCGATAGCAAGGCGGATCAGCTCAGAGTGGATAGGCAGGGTCACAAGGACATGGAGCAGGCCAGACTTTTGTGATGGAGCAGACCCGACAGAAGCAGGAACCCAGACCTTCCACCATTCGAGGTATGATCTTAGTTGCCTCAGTTTTATCTTCTTCTCTTTTCGACATAGGGGATTACCATAGATTTATCTCTGTTGCTGTTATGGAGAGCCTTGGGCTCTGTATCTTTTCTTCTACTGACATGTTGACACTAGACACACCATTGGGAACGAGGACATCTAACATACATCAGTGCAGAGGGTGTCCTCTTGAGGTTGTGGGGTGTCACTTCTTATGGGACCTCTATTTCATAGAGATGACGATCTATGATGTCATTCTCAGAATGGATTGGCTAGTTCCCTTCCATGTAGTCGTCGACTACTACCTTCAAAGGGTGAGTTTTATATCACCAGAGGGTGGATCTTTTATTTATAAGGGTGAGTGGGATGTCTAGGTGAGTCGAGCAGGACTTGAGCATCATGGGCTAGGAGGAGTTACAACCCAGATTGCTAGTCTATATCTGAATGACTAGGGGACTTCACAGTTAGACTTTCCTCCAATGGTGGATCATTTCAGGGATGTCTTTCCAGAGGACTTTTCAGGTTTTCCTCCGGAGCGTGAGGTATAATTTTATATTGAGCTCGTGCTAGGGGAGGCACCGGTGTCCATTCCTCCTTATAGGATGGCTACAACTGAGTTACAGGAGCTTAAGAAGTAGTTGGAGGAGTTCCAGGCCAAGGGTTTCATCCGAAATAGTACTTCTACTTGGGGTTCGCCTGTCCTGTTCACAAAGAAGACAGATGACAACCTTAGGCTTTGTTTGGATTATCAGAAGCTGAACCAGTTGACGTTCAAGAACTGATATCCCTTTCCTAGGATTGATGATCTCTTTGATCAGCTTCGAGGAGCCTGAGTGTTCTCGAAGATCGACTTGAGGTTTGGTTACCATCAGTTGCGCGTTAGACCATTTAATATACCTCTCACATCTTTTAGGAGAAGGTATGGTCTATACGAGTATACGGTTATGCCATTCGTTCTCACGAATGCGCCTGTAGTTTTCATGGAACTGATGAACCGAGTGTTCCATCCATACTTGGATTCCTTCATGGTGGTTTTCAGGGAAGACATCTTGGTGTACTCTCACACTCGACACGACCATGCTACCCATCTTGATATCATTCTGAGTACACTGAGAGAGCATCAGTTATATGCTAAGCTATCGAAATGACACTTTTGGATGGACCAGAATCACTTCTTGGGTCATGTTATCTCAGAGACAGGAGTATCAGTAGACCCAGAGAAATTGAGGGTAGTAGTTTCTTGGGAGAATCCGAATAAATTCTTTGAGGTACAAAGTTTCCTAGGGCTGGATGGATACTACAGATGCTTCATACAGGACTTTTCACGCTTAGCAGCACTACTGACAGGTCTGACTAAGAAGGGTGCGAAGTTCTTATGGTTAGATTATTATGAGTCAGACTTTAAGGAGCTGAAGTGGAGGTTGACTTCGGCACCGATACTAGTCTTTCCAGAGCCAGGAAAGAGCTATACTATTTACTTTAATGCTTCAGGTATCAGGCTGGGAGCTGTGATGATGCAGGGATATGGAGTCGTTGCGTACAAGTCTCAACAGTTGAGGCCACATGAGAGGAATTACCTGACACACGATCTAGAGTTGGCAGCTGTTGTTCATGCCTTATGATTTTGGAGACATTATCTTCTGGGAGAGCATTTTTTGGTTTTCACTGACCACAAAATCCTTAAGTACATCATCACTCAGCGTGATCTGAATTTGAGACACCACAGGTGGGTCAAGTATCTGCAGTCCTTTGACTTTGAGCTTACCTATACACCTGGGAAAGGAAATGCAGTGTCTGATGCATTGAGCAGGAGAACTCAGATGCAGGCAGTTCAGGAGGCCAGTAGTGAGTGGAAGATTATGGATCTTTTCTATGAGATGAATTTGGAGGTGCACGACAGACAAGGGAATACTTTTCTATCTTTTGTAGCTGTTACCTCTACTCTTCTCGATCAAGTACAGATGAGGAAAATATCAGACTCAGAAGGACTAGTCCTGCAGGAGAGTGTGTCAGGAGAGGACCCGATACCTAGATGGATAGTAGGAGAGGAAAATATCTTGCATTTACAGAGACGCATATGGGTTCCAACAGACATACGCGAGGAGATGATGCAGGATTTTTATTCCTCAGTTTGGGCAGTTCATCCTGGCGTCACCAAGATGTATCGTGATATACACCACCAGTATTGGTGTCCAGGTATGAAGAGGGATGTTGTAGGTTTTGTCATGAGGTGTTCCACTTTTCAGTAGGTGAAAGCGGAGCATCAGTGACCAGAAGGTCTTTTGCAGTAGTTACCCATTATGGAGTGGAAGTGTAACGATATTACGATGGAATTCGTGACTGGTTTTCCGAGATCACCTCAAGGGAATGATGCTATTTGGGTTGTCATCGATAGGCTTACGAAGGTTGTTCACTTCTTACCGATTAAGGAGAACTTCAGTGTTGATGAGCTGAGACGGTTGTACATCCGAGAGATTTTACATCTACATGGAGTTCCACACTCCATTGTTTCAGACAGGGATGCACATTTTAGTTCTCGAGTCTGGCAGGGGCTTCAAAAGGCTTTGGGTACACAAATACTTTTGAGTACAGCATATCATCCCCAGACAGATGGCAAGTCTGAGCGTACCATTTAGGTGCTTGAGGATATGATCTGAGATTGCATTCTATATTTTGGAGGTTCTTGGGAGAAGCATATAACTCTTCTAGAGTTTGCCTACAATAATAGTTTTCAAGAAACTTTTCAGATGGCACCTTATGGGGCTTTGTACGGTAGGCCATGCCGATCACACTTATGTTGGCTAGAGGTAGGAGAGGCCACTTTGCTGGGTCCTTGTCTATTCCAGGAGACCACCGAGCATATAGAGTTGATTCGGAAGAGGATTTCTACTGCACAGTCTCGACAGAAGTCTTATGCTGATCAGCAGAGACGACCTCTGGAGTTCGAGGTCGGGGATCAGATTTTCCCACATGTCACACTGAGGTTGGGGCACAAGAATATTAGGAGATAGGTAAAGCTTTCACTAAGGTATGTTGGGACGTTTGAGGTGTTGGAGAGAGTTGGTCCGGTTTCCTATCGGTTACAGTTACCTTAGAGGTATCGGGCTATGCAAGACGTCTTATATGTTTCTCATCTTCGATGTTACTTTTCAGACCCGTCTCATGTCTTTCAACCCAAGGAGGTTGAGCTCTAAGTGGATGCGTCGTTTGAGGAGAATCCTATCCAGATTTTCGATCATAGTATACAGGTTCTCCGTGGCCGGTCTGTTCCTCTGGTATGGGTGCTATGGAAGCACGGGTGAGTACAGGATGAGACTTGGGAGAGGGAGGCCGATGTACGAGCACAGTGGCCAGAGCCGTTCGGAGTTTCTTCTTCTACGCCACGCTAGGGAAATTCAGGGATGAATTTATTTAAGGGGGGAAGTTTGAAAGAACCCAAATCTTCCTTTCAGGTATGTTTTTCATTTTCTGGTCGTTTTTGGGAAAAAGAGGAAAATCTGAAAATTTTCGAAGTACACGCCGTGTACTTTATAAGTACACGCCATGTACCGCGATGCCGCTGGAGGCCGTGTGCTGGCAGTGTCATGGCCACACACACGACCATGTATGGGTGATGTGGAGGCTGCCTAATGTGGGGTACGGAAATAGCAAGTACACGCAGTGTGCTCCAAAATTACATGCCATGTTCTTTGTTTTTTTCATTAAATGCACCGGGGTCACGTCTAACCCCCAGAAGCATCTTCTTCTAGGTCCTGTTTGGCCGAGAGAAACCATATGGTGCCAAAACTTCTCCGAGCCCTTGATCCTCCGTTTGTTCTCTAAATCTACCATCGTTGATTGCGTTAGAACCGCAGTGGTAATCTCTCCTTTCTTCTTGAGTTTCATTCCATGATTTTCCCTCTTTCTCAAGTTATCATGGGTTGAATGTTTTATGTGTTTTCATAGATCTACGATGTTCTAAGGAGTTTCAAGCCTCGTGGTTCAAGTATATCGATCTTCTAGAACCAAGGTAGGTGGTTTGTGCCTTTCCGTTGAAATTCCTTGGATATTATGTGCAAATTCCACCAATACCCTTGAACGGGGTATTGTGGGTTTACCGTTTACCCCTGTTGTATGCCTGACATTCTAGTGTGCCTGTGTAGAGGATGTTTGAATATGAATATGGTTTAACTGTTATGTTTTGGAGGTTCTTCCCATGCATGTTCTGTTTATGACCATTTGGTCCTGTTTTGCCTTGGCTGCTTTGTATGTTTCCAAGTCTATTGTAGTAGGATGGAGAAATGTTTTCCAACATGCTTGATATGCTGTAGAACTGTTTAGCCAAGTATTTTTGTAAGTCTACTTTGGTCATATTGTATTGCTATGCTGTTATCCTACATAGGGCCGTGAGAACTGGGTGTAGTAGACTATAATGGGATAGACTGAGTGAGTTTCCTCATAGAGTCTTTGAGCTTTAGGCTATATAGGGATAGACCGTGAGAGCTTCCTCAGAGAGTCTTTGAGATTTAGGCTATACGGGGATAGACCGTGATAGCTTCCTTAGAGATTCCTTGACTGCTTTAGACTATACATGGATAGACCATGTGAGCTTCCTCAGAGAGTCTCTGTTTGTTTGTTTGAATCACATGATTACCATAGGCCATATGAGGGATTGACTATGTGAGATTCCTCAGAGAGTATATGAACGACCTGGGCTATAAGGGGAATTGACCGAGTGTGCTTTCTCAGAGAGTCATTGACCTTGGGTATATAAGGGGAATTGACTGTGTGAGCTTCCTTAGAGAGTTCCTGATTTACCTAGACTATAAGGGGATTTGACTGCGTGTGCTTCCTTAGAGAGTCTTTATAATTCCGTATGACCAAACCAAAGGGGTTATGTAATGACCCGAAATTTTGAATAAATCTTGTTTCCTAATTTTGTGTATTATTTTATTTTATTTTTATACTCAACAAAAATGTTTCATTTGATAACATGAGTATAATTAAAATGAGACCGTTGGGTTTTGACTTTTATATGACCATTGGCCAATATGACCACTGTAAACTAAACGCTTCTATTATTGTCTCTAAATAAAAGTAATCTTGGTTAATTAATATAGAAAGACTATTCGATGGCCTCACCTAGTATTCTTGGACTGATCGAATCCCATCTAATAGAACTTGGGAAGGAGATAGCACCACTGGGCTTTGCTCTGGACCAAAACCAAGCCAAACTTCATCATGTGAAGCTAGAACGGAATCGCCTTTGCGAGAAGTTCAAACTGATAGAAATTACTACTCGTGCGATGTTGGCCGAGCCTCCCTCAGATTCTCTCACCTTAGCACACCTTACACTTAGGTCCTTTGCTGGTGTGATAAGGGGCTATGTAAGGAGACCGTAACTGCCTTGTGTAATCCCTTGTTTTAAATAAAAATTGGGATTTCTTCTTATGATGAAGTTTATGAATTTTCAAATGACCGGATAAATATAGTATGCATATTTTTGATGAATTTTAGAAAAAGGATATTTTAAAAATGTTTATGTAAACCTTAAATAATTAAAAACATGTAATGATATTCAAAATATGGTCTTCTACAATTATGTCCAATACGAAATTTAGAGTCTAATAAGATCAACTTGATTTTTGATGAATAGTAAATTATGAATAGTTATTTTATGCTTAGGATTAGTAATGTGACCAAATGGATTAGTAATCTCACTTAAAGAAAGTATTAATATAATCTAGGCACCTTGATTAAGTAATGCGATTCAATAAAATGGTTAAATAATTTTTTCATAAATTATTATTCAAGTATTAGTTTTTTCCAGTGAATAGTGTTTTTTAATTAAAAATTAAATTAAAAATATTTAGAAAATTATTTTTATAAAATGGATTTCATTTTTGAACTCAGAGCATCGATATTATGTTAAGGAAATTTATGGGGTTTTTCTGAAAAAATGAATTTTCAGTGAATAGTGTATTTATTTAAAAATTAAATTAAAAATATTTAGAAAATTATTTTTATAAAATGGATTTCATTTTTGAATTCAGAGCATTGATATTTGGTTAATGTGAAATTTTGGGATTTTTCTGAGAAAGTTGAATTTTCAGTGAATAGTAAAAATACAGTTTTAGGGTTTTGGTATGTTTAATGACATCATAACTGTGTCATGATGATTCCATGAGATATTTTAAGGGATTGTCGACTAAGGGGGATGAATTATTGTATGAGGTGTCCCAAGTGTCCAATACCATGGGCAAATACCATGGGCAAGCCCATGGTTTTTCCAAAACCACCAATGAGGTGTCCCTTGGCCATTAATGCCTTGTCCCCTCACTTTCCCTATAAATACCAATCCATCCTCTCATCCATTCGACTCCCCACTCTCCCCCAACTAATTTCTGGTCTCATTACCTCCCAAGGAGTCCTCCCAAGGTTCCCCCAAGCCCTCAAGGTCCCAACCTTTGAGTTTTAAGAGTTACGTTTTAAGGTAAGGGATCCAGCCTCTCTCTTTCTTTTCAAGTAATCTCTTTTATGTCATTTCTTTTATGATCCATGCTCTTATGTTGGAGGATGTTATTTTATATTCCTCTTACTGACCTTTCCATGTTCATATGATGAGAGGCCCCCTCTTACTCTCATCATTTCGTTTTAAGAATGTTTAAGTGATGCCGTTAGGCTGCTGAATTTTTAAGGGATTCATTCACCTTTCTCATTTTTCAAAGTTATACTTTCATGTAAAGTCTTTCAAGTTCCTTTTTATTATGTTGTGGTATCATCTCTATATCTATCATACTGATATTTTATGTTCATATGATGAGAAACCCTATTTTATCTCTTCAATTCAGTATTTTGAAGTTTTAAGTGACGCCATTAGGATGCCGAATTTTTAAGGGATTCTTTCACCTTTCTCCTTTTTCATGTCAAGTCTTTCAAGTTACTTTTTATTATGTTGGGGTATGATATCTATATATATCATACTAATCTTTTATGTTCATATGATGAGATACCCTATTTTATCTCGTCAATTCATTTTTTTCAAGTTTAAGTGACACCGTTAGGCTGCTGAATTTTCATAAGAGAAATATTATTTTTGTCTTCCTTTCATGTTATTCATTTCATATGTTATATCTTTAAAATTTCATTACCATGTTCTTAAATCCCTTATATTCTGTCTCCCTACTATTTTATGGATCATTTATGAGTGGGTGACCCATGTCCCCTCTCTTTTCAATGTTTTCTAAAACCTTGTAACATAGCTATTATGCTGCAAAATTTTCGTCTCAAAATGCCTCTCTCTTTTTATCAAAATTATTTTATGTTATTAGGTGAATACTCAAAGCTCTTATTTCTACAGGGGTATTTACATATATATCAAAATGTTCTATTTTAAATTCTGGGATTTACATACATGAAACCCAATTTCCCTTTCCGTGGGTTTAAAGTGACATAAAGATCATGTCATTAAAGCAGTTTTTAAAACGTTATGATTATGAAATGAAACCCATTTATTTTATGCTATATGGGTTGTTTATGAAATGATTTATGATGATATATGTGGCTCACATTATAATAAAGACATGTCAAGGGTGCACCCAGATAGTGCTCCAATGCATTGGGTAAAGACTTAATCTCTAGAGATGACCTTTTAGACTGATACCTTGGTGAATAACCTTGGTAATTTTTAATGAAACCTTAGGGATGGACCTTGGTGAAACGAAATGATTGTCGATATTAAATTTTGTAGCCAAATCTTCAAGTTATGAAAAATTTTATTTTTATTATGATATGCCTCACGATTTCTTTCTCATGCCTTAAAGTTCTTTTTCATGACATTGTTGATGTATTCCAAGTTCACATGTAAAATGTTTCTCTTGTTTCCCTTACTGGGCCTTATACTCACCCTTTCTCTTGATGTATATCCCTAGGTTATGAGATGCAGTAATGAACCTATGATTAAAATGAGGAGAATCCTTTAAAGTTTTTAAGAATAATGTTTTATGTTTTCATGTTTTAAGTTCTTGGTTTCTAAGACACTAAACCTTAAAGATCCTTGGTTTTGTAAAATGTAATGAAAGTTTATGTGATAAAAAGGCGGAATTATATAGGTTAGGCTGAGTGAACTGCCCAGAGGGTTGTTGGTACTTGTTAGGTAGGACTAGAAGGGATGGATGTGAGTACTTCCCAGAGGGTTTCTTGTTGTTCTTTGCTGCTTTTTAGCTATTTCTTGACTTTGGAATTGTGGATTATCTATTGTTTAGCATGTTCCTCATTACTATTTTCTGTACTTTTACCTGCCATATATTCACTGACTTTTAGGCACAGATCTTCAGGTGGTTGCCTACTAGGATTTAGTCTCACACCCTGTTTGGGTCATGCTTTTGGGCCCAAACAGACTATATTATTTCTGGTATAGACAAAGGAAAGCGCCCTTCAACTTCAGGTACTTGACTTGGTGTGGAGTTGGAGAGCATGAGACCAAGCTTAGGCTTACGATGCTGAGGTTTTGTTTATCTTTCTATTGTACCTGTTTTTAGTACTGTTTTGTATTTCCAACATTGTGACTTGTTTGGATTCTTTCCTTGACATATGTATTATGCATCATATATATATATATATATATGTGCTCCTACTATTTATCATATTTAGTCTTCCACTTTTCAATTGTGTATGGATTGTTTACTGCTTCCGCTATTGTTTATTGTTTTTCTATTCTACTGTGTACTCTTCCAATGAGGGCATAGTTTCCCCACTATCACACCCAAGGCCCTCGCTTCTAGTCAGCAGCCTCTGGCATTTGGGGAAATGCGCTTGAGGCCATGTGACCAACCGGGTATGGGGCGCCTCTGGGTGGCTTCCGGAACTGGGATGTTACACGTTTCTATTATTAATCCGGTCATTTGATGTTTTAGAATAGGATAACTTAAAATGAGCCTCTCTAGATACTTAAATTTCTGAATAACCATTTTCATCTAAAAGATATTCTTGGGTAGGTAGAGAACCTAGTGAATTGAAATATTTATTAGAAACCTTAGGAGGAGATTTAGGAATCTCTAGATCCCTCCCCACTTCCACTGAAAAAGATTATTCTTCCTCTTCCACTTCTGGTTCAACTTTTTACTATCTGTATAGATTGATTATTTTTCCTTATTTCATTATAAACATAAAGTAAACATCCTAATATTGCATGGTATTGAAATATACTTTCATAGAACACAAAACATGCTATATAAACTAGAATAACATCTTATATTCACCATCAAGTTATGCATCAATAAGTCTCCTTATGGTACCATCTCCAATAAACTATAGGAGAGCCTCTTCGTATTTTAAAATTTCACTATCACTTGGCATACTACCTTAAAAATACTCATATACTCCTTTATGAGGTACTTTTAAGAATTTTTCCCATTCTTTTGAAGATATAGAAATATATTCTCCATTAATGTGACTTTTTATCACATCCATTTTCTTTCTAAAAATAAACTCAGCATTCTGGTAGAAATCATAGACTAACCACGGATAATAAACTCAATTATTTGATGTGAACCAGTTCATCCATTTATGTTATTCTACAACTTTCAATACTAGAGTATTTCTAGATGTAATCCATTGTGCATTGATTTAATTTTCTTCTTTGACAACCCATTTTTCCAGATGCAGGTTCTGAGAAATAATATCCAAATTGCTAGAAGATACTTTGCATTTCTTGGTTTTCCACATCTCTTCTAGATTCGATTCTAATACCCTCTTTAAACAGGCCATTTAGATCGATTGAAGACTTAGGTGGAACAAGGGAGAAAGATGATCGGTTCAAGAGGATAGAAAAGGTTCAGGAGATCAGGGATTTTTGGGGAAGTGAATCAATTTGATTTATCCCAATAGTTTTATCATTTATGGATTCTAAATAAATAATAATAAATTTAAAATAATAAAAATTTTAATCGGTAAAATAATATAAATGGTAATAAAACAACGGTAACTAAAAGGAATGGTGACTTGTTCAATGATGACTTATTAACAGTGACTCATCAGCAGTGACTTATTAATGGTGGCTTATCAATGGTGACTCATCAATGGCGACTTATCAACAATGACTCATCAACAATGAATCATCAACGGTGACTCATTAACGGTGACTCATAAATGATAACTCATCAACGATGACTTATCAATGGTGACTCATCAATGTAGACTTATCAATGGTGACTCATCAATGATGAATTATCAATGATGAATTATCAGTGATGAATTATCAATGATGAATCATCAATGGTGACTTATCAATGGTGAATTATAAATAGTGACTCATCAAAAATGACTTATCAATGGTGGATCATCAACGATGACTTGTCAACCAAAATTTATCATTCCTAATTCATGTTTGATGTAGTTTAATCTCTCATAATTCAATATCTTTGTGAATATATCAGAAAGATTATGTTCAGTTCTAAAAAATTATAAAGTTATATCACCTTTTTGATAATGATCTATTAAAAAGTGATGTCATACATCAATGTGTTTTGTTCTAGAGTGAGATACTAGATTTTGGGAAATGTTTATTACACTTGTGTTATCACAATTTATAGGCACATTTCTAAATTTCTATCCAAATTCTAGTAAAGCATGTTTCATCCAAAAGATTTGTGAATAGAAACAACCTAAAATTATGTATTCTTCTTCAGCAGTGGATAGTGCAACATAATTTTGTTTCTTACTACACTATAATACCAGATATTTTCCTAAAAGATGACATGTTCCTAATGTGAATTTTCTATCTAACTTACAAACACAAAAACCAGAATCTGAATAACTTACTAAATCAAAAGAATTTCCTCTTGGATAGAACAATCCTAAATTGGTTGAATACTTTAGGTATTTAAAAATTCTTTTGACAACTAATAAATGTGTCTCTTTTTTATTTTCTTGAAATATAGCACACATACACACACTAAACATAATATTAGGCTGAATAGTAGTTAAGTACAAGAGACTATCAATCATACCTCTATAACTAGTTTGATCTACTGATTTCCTAACTTTATCAAGATCTAGTTTATAGGTGGTACTCATGGGAGTATCATTACTTTTAGTTCTATCTAAGTCAAAATGTTTTAAAATGTATTTCGTATATTTAATTTTATTTAAGATACTTTCTTATTTATTTTGAAAAATCTTAAATCCAATAAATAATTTGAGTTCACCCATTAAACTCATTTAAAATTTATTTTTCATTAGTTTTGAGAAATCAATACATTGATAATTTTTTGTAAATCCAAAAATAATATCATTACATATATTTATACTATTAAAATATCTTTTGAAATTATTTTTATAAAAATATTTGGATTATATATACCTTTTGAGAAACTTTTTGAAATAATAAAAGAGGTAATCCTATCATGCCAAGCTATATGAGCTTGTTTTTACCTATATATATATTTTATTAGTTTAAAAACATGATTTGGAAAATGCGGATTTTGAAATAAAGGGGGTTGTTAAACAAAAACATCCTAAATTATAAATCTATTTAAGAATGAAATTTTAACATCTATTTGATATAATTTGAAATCCAAATGTGCTTTATAGGAAAGCAATATCCTAATGGATTTAAGTCTTGCTACAGGTGAAAAAGTTTCTTCATAATCAATACCTTCTTTCTTGATTATAACCTTGTGCAACTAGTCTAGTTTTTTTCTTACTATAGTGCCTGAATCATCAACCTTATTTATAAATACCCACTTAGTGATAATAGTTAAGGTGTATTTAGGTATATAAAAAAGTTACCAAACATTCTTTCTCCCAAATTGATTAAGTTATTCTTTCATAGATATTACCCAAAATTCATCATCGATGGCATCATTAATGTTCTTAGGTTCAAGATGTGACAAGAGGGCTTGGTTTTCAATTTGATTCCTAAGAGAAGATATTATCTGAGTACCTCTATATAGTTTTCCAATAACTATATCTAAAGGTTGGTTTCTATGAGTCCTAACATGTCTTTGAAAAGAAGGGCTGGATGTCTCAAGATCTTCTTCAGGTTCGGGTTTTGGGAATTTATTGGGTGAACTATCTTCTTGTTTAACAGAACTTTAAGAAGGTTTAGTATTGAGATTTAGAGTTGAAAGATTATCCTCAAGGTTTTCTAACAAAGTTTTAGGTTCATTGCGATTGGTTTCATCAAATTTTATGTGAACATATTCTTCCATTGTTCTGGATCTCTTATTAAACACTCTATAAGCTTTATTGTAAGTTGAATATCCAAGGAAAATCCCTTCATCACTCTTGGAAGAAAATTTGTCCATATTTTCCCTTGTATTAATAATAAAAACTGTTTAACCAAAAACTATAAATTAATTAACCTTTGAATTTCTATTATTCCATAACTCATAAGGTGTTATTTTTAAGAGAGATTTAATTAAAACTTTATTTATAATATAATAGGTTGTATTGACAGTTTCTTCCCAGAATTAGATAGGTAAGTCATACTCATTTAGCACAGTCTAATCTATCTCTTTAAGAGTCCTATTTCTTATTTATACCACAACATTTTGATGTGGTGTCCTAGGAGAAGAAAAGTTGTGATTATAACCATTTTGAGAAAAAAATTATTCAAAGTCTTGATTTTAAAATTCTTGACCATGATCACTTCTTAAGGTTTTAATCATAAGTCCACTAAGGTTTTCTACCTATTTTTCATACTTAGTAAAGTAAGAAAAAGCATCACTTTTTTTGTGATATAAAGAATACCCAAGTGTATCTAAAGAATTCATCTACAAGTATATAGACATAATGTTTTCCATTAAGACTAGAAACTCTTTAAGGTCCAAAGAGGTCCATATGAACTAACTCTAGAGGATGAGAGTTTGAAACTTCATTCTTATATTTAAAATAAATCTTATGAAGTTTCCCTTTTTGGAAGGGATTATAAACTCTATCATTTGAGGATTAAAGTTTTGGTAGATTTATAACTAATCCTTTCCTAGTTATATTTCTAAGTGAATGAATATTGTAATGGCCTAGTCTCCTATTCTAAAGCTATGATTCTATATGAAAGGAACTTAAGCAAGGATTTTTTTAGAAGATAAATATTTTAAATCAATAGAATAAATATTATCATTTCTTAAAGCAGTAAAAATTAAAACATTTTTTTCATAAAAAACATGACATGCATTGTTTTCAAATTTTACATAAAACGCATCATCACATAATTGAGATATGGTAAGCAGATTATATTTGAAACCATCTACATATAAAACTTTGGAAATTAATAATGAATTAGAATTACCAATTTGGCCAAGGATGATGATTTTCCCTTTAGAATTTTCACCAAAATGACATGACTACCATCAAATTTGATCAAATTCTTGAAGTATTAATACTAAATTGACATATTTATGGAACATCCACTGTTCAGATACCATAGGATTTTGCTGAAGGTTTTCAAATTGGTTTCCTACAAAACAAAGTTTACGCCAAAAATGATTTTGGTACCAAAATCATATTTGGTCCAGTTATGTTAGTTATAAGATATTTTGGCATCCATAATTTCCAAATGGGTTTCTTATAAATAGATTGTAAGTTTCTATAAATAAATACTTTATTAGGTATAGTTGAGTAGGTATTGGAAGTAAATGAATTTTCCAAATTTTTACTTGATGTAAATCTATTTTTTTGTAATTTTTCTTTGTCTTGGTTGGTAACCTATGCCAGTTATATACTTGGGAGAAACTTGGTTTCCTAATATTTGAGTTAAAGTTTTCTTACCATTAGTAAAACTTTCTATGTATTTCTTTAACTGTTCATTTGACAATTTTAATTCATTGTTATCTTTCAATAGCTTATCATTTTTCTATTTTTCAATAGTAAAATTGGTTTTAACATTTACTGTTAAAGCATGATGTTTATTAAGAGACTTAAATTTATCTTTCATCTCATGAAAGGTATCTTCCAGCATGTTATAGTAATCGTACAAATATTTATTTATCATGATTTCATCATTATCATAATTTTCTTCATTTTTATAAATGTTTAAAATATTAGTAGGAGAAGCAGGAAGAATATTTTGTACCTTTGATGTGCTTACCAAAAAGTACATATTTTCCCTGTCAGACTTATCTTTTTTATTAGTGTTTGAATCACTTGAGATATCTTCATAGGCACTCCATGTTAATTTCATGGTTTTTTTGTATCTTATTTCCTTATCCTCATACTTATTTTTATATTTCAATTTTAGATATCCAGCTTTAATGTTTCCTTTACTCTTACATTCATAGTAGGTGATTTCATTTTTAGTGTCATCAATTTTCTAATCCTTTTTCCACTTTCCTTTGTTTTCATAATTTCCTCTAAAATTAGATTTTTTGAAGAACTTATTTTTCATGTAGAATTTATTGAATCTTATGGACATGTGGTCCATCTATTCATCACCATCATTAGGATATTCTTATTCAATAGTATCTTTAGATTGTACCTTTTCTCTTTGTCTAATGGTATTAATCTTGAAAGACACCAATTTTCTTTTTTGTCTCATCTTCATCGATCTCTTTGTTGACTTTAATCTCTTCTTCATACATCACCAGTTTTCCCATCAATTCCTTAATAGGTAGTTCCTCTCTATCTGTCTAGAAATAATCCGAGCAATCTCATCACTTGATCTTTTTCTATCACTTATTTTCCAAGTGAGTTCATGGTATTTACTATTTCATTAAACCTAAGATACATATCAGAAATAGGTTCATCAGATTTAATTTTAAAAGTATCATACTTGATTGTGTATGTATTCAATATCATTTCTTTTACATTTGATGTTCCTTCACGTGAAACAGATAAGGTATCCCATATTTCAAAATAATATTTTCAAGTAGATATTCTATTAAATTCATCATCACCCAAAGAATAAAATAAAGCATTAATATATTTACAATTATTATTATAAGCATCTTTTCTAGTATCACTCCAAGTAATTCTTGCAGTTTGTGGTATTTCATATTGATCTTATATTACATTCTAAATGATAAAACCCATACTTTCTAAATGAATTTTCATTTTGATCTTCCATTGAGAATAATTTTTACCATTAAAATAAGGTGGTCTGTTGGTAGTAGATCCTTCTTGTCTATTATCCTTTAAGTACTAAAATGTATAATTGAAAGAAATTTTAGATCTTTAGAATAAAACTAAAATCATAGTTAAAAAAGTTAATTTAAAAACATCCTTTGATACCAAATGTTGGTCGGAATGAGTAACTCAAGAGGGGGGTGAATTGAGTTCCCAATATAATTTTTTATTAAAGATTAAGTTGAAATAAAACCCCTTAATAAAAAAACTAGCCAATTAATCTAAAAAGTAGATCAATATAATATATTTTCTTTAAAAATATTCCTCAAAGAGTGATTAAGTCTCAGTTAAAATAATTTTTAGAAATACCTTAACTTTTTAAATAAATTTACCTAGTAAAAAACGAATATAAACACTAGTTAAGATTAATTATCAAAGTAATAGTTTTGTTTATATATTTAAAAACAATCTAGGATATAAAAATAAAACAAAACATAATAAAACAATGAAACAGTGGAATAAAAAAGAGGTTCAGTCTCAAGATGAGACTTAATCCCCTCCACTTGGAAATCACATGATACCAAGTAGATTATAATAATAATAAAAAAATACATAACCTGGATTAGGTATACAATAAATAACTACAAGCTGTCCAGGCTAAAGATCCTCTTCCATATTTATATGTGGGGAGTAAGAATAGCATATGTCACATAGGGACCTCTTCCACAAACATAGTGGGAAAATAGATGTAAATAAAAGATATAATAACAAGTATTATCCAGTTAGGTGCATGAGACATTGTGTGTTAAATAATAGAGTAAAAATAAACTACCCAAAGTAGAATGAAATAAACAGAAAGAAGAATAAATAATTGAGTAAAGCTCAGTCTGATATGTTCAGAATGTTCATAGTCCTTAGATCAGTATTGGTGAGGAGTTAGAGCTTTGTTTTGGAAAAGTGTAGCAGAAAAGAGGATCATATGAGTTTGTAGGAATTTTCTAGTTGATATATGCTAGTGTATCAATAAATATCTATAATGAATTATATAATTATGTGTCATTGATCTTCACAGAACATGAATCAGTAAGTTCATGATGATTCACAGATTTAATCACACAATTTTTTTGTAAGTCAGTAAATAATGTATATGTCATATGTATTGAGTATAGAGAGATATATATCCTTTGCGTATATATAGAATCATCAGTTGGAGGAGATACAAAATCCTAAGATCATCATTTACTAAGTATTGAAGGCTTAGTCAGATTATCCAAGAAAAGAAATAGACGTTGAGCCATTCACGCCAAAGTCTTCAGATAACAACAGTAGCAAGATGCTGGCGGTGACTCATCATCCGATAGTAGCTTGAACTGGAGGTACCTTAGGCTGATGGTGATGAAAAGTTAGAGTCTATAAGTAGCTCTTCCCAGGATTAGATTCTCTGTCAATAACAAATCTGGTGGTGACAAGGCTGGCGGTGACTCATTTCAGCAGTAGCTCCTGTCTGATAGTAACAAGTCTTGGTGGAGACCCACCATAATACTTAGCAGAATTATCATAAAAATAGTCTTACCATATAAAATTCTATCATACAATATGTGAATAATTATTACAAAAAAGAATCATTGTAACATCCCAAGTAAGTAATGAATAATTGATATTTTTATATATGTCTATTAATGAATTAGATAGTGTATTAGAGGCTTAAAATAAAAATAAATCCAATCTTAAGCATGGAATACACTAATATTTTTAAAAGACTGTTTTACTGCCTTTTGATGGCAAACCATTTTTGAATCTATCTTTTGACAATTTTATAATCTATGTTTGTCAAAATAAACTTATTATTTATGATTGGGACATCAAAATTTACTTTGTGTGAATTTTTGATATTTTTCTGACAATGTTCATTTTTTAATAGTGAAAAATACTGCATTTTACATCAAAACTGCTTCTTAATCTAATTTATTTATATTATTAGATTATATTTTGAATTGGTATTAATGTGTAATCTGAATATATTTTTACCATTTAATCCAATGGTGGTCATTGGAATCAATTTCACTTTGAAATTAGACTTAAACTGGTGTCAATCTTTTGATACTTATTGTTTTATAAAAACACGCTATTTTCTCTGACAGTGGGAATTAATTATTAAATTAATTAATGTGACTTATATGTTTTGAATTTTGTAAAATAGAATTCATTTTTTAATTTTGAGTATCAAATATAGCTTAGGGTGAATTTTTGGTAATTTTCTGAAAAACTTCAATTTTTGATGAATAGTGAAACCACTAAGTGGTACTTATAAAAACTGATTTTTCCGTTTAAATGAAATTTTACCATCATTGTGTTTTGAATTTCAAAAATCCGACATACATGGTTTTCATTAAGAAGTAAAATGTGGTTCAATGAGATTAAAATAATTTTTTGGTGAATAGTAACTTATTAAGTTTTTAATCGCGATTAGTGGTAATTAGTATAGTTTAAGGTAAAAATAATGCTTTAATAAAATGAGATGAGCTTGACACATGTCCTACCCTCATTGGTTGTGTCATGGACGACCAAGACAAGCCATGGGTCAACTTGGGGACCCCATGGAGCCACTTTGGTTGGGAAATGACATAAATAACTTTTTATTTAATGTAAAAGTAAAAATGACACAAACATAATATGTTTTACGAAAACAATTTTTACATGGGGTTATAAAGATCATATTTTTGATTATAAATATTAATTGGAAAGATAAAAAGATTTCATACATCATAGTATTTTTTTTATAATTTTTAGACTTTAAATAAATTAAATTATTTATGACATCATGATGATGCAGCGATGACCTCATTATTTAACGATTTAAATAAAATGGAAAGATAATGTAATATCTAAAACCTACACATGTCCAAAACCTATTGTATGGGTAGATTTAGAACCCTTATCACCTTATCCTCGAATTATATCAATGTGGGACCATTTAAATCCGAAACTCATTTTCAAATAAAGTAATATTTCTTTACTTTCCAAGAGTGCCCCTCCTCTCCTCTTATAAAAGGCCCCCACCTCTACCTCATTACCCACACTCCCAAAGCCTTTGGATCGGCCAAACCCTGACCATTTTGTCTCTACACTTACCTATCTTACTTCTTGAATCCTCAATTTGGGAAGAAGTCTTCCCAAGGAAGCCTTTGAGCTCAAACCAAAGGGATTTACCCGATTTTAAGGTAATGTCTTCTTTTGAGTCCTTTTGTTTTATTTTGCTTCTCCAATCCCCTAAAATCTTTTTATTCTTTTCTTTTGTAACAACTCCAGTATCCTAAATATACTAGGATGTTTTTATAAGAAGTATTAGAGCTACACTTACACACACCTACATCTAATGGTTAACGAACATACTGTTTCCGTGGATGGTGAATTTATGCCTCCAGAAACGATGATTGTTCAACATTCTTTTAACACCTTCAAAGGTGGCCATTAAGATGTCACTATATTTATATATGATATATAATATGTTTATGTTTTCCTTAAGCTTCTGTATTTTTCTTTTTGGTCATACCTTTATGGTTTCCATTATGGGTAAATGCGATATCTTCATTTATGGAAGTGCAGACTACCACCCCCTCAAAGTGATTTGATTCGTTAAATACCATATGTGGGACGTATAAAGGATGGAACTATGATATTATATATGATATTATACTGGAATTATAATATACCTTTATATCATTATGATTCCATTCTATAAAATATGAAATAGAAATGAAAGTAGCGTTCATGCGTACGTACGGCTTACCGTCTCCATGAACGGTGCATTTCATTTCTTACCTATAAATGATTATGTAATATTATAAATGCATGCATGTACTGGATATATATTAAATATATGATATCTACATCATTAATACCATTCTGGATATAATGGATACATGAACAACTTGTAATTATAAAGGGTTTATTTTTGACTCAAGTACCAATGATCATTAAAATGACCGTTATTAACTTAAATAATTACATAGTGTTCATAACATGGTAATAAGTGATAAAAAAGGAATAATGAACTTTAAAAAGGTTCTTAAGCAAGTATAAATTAACTCAAGTTTATTATTCAGGACATTAAAGAACGATCGAGTCAAGTCGGACCCAAGGTATGGGACTTCGTCTCAATCTCCTTTCATTGAGGCATATTTTGTTTTATATACAACCTTCTTTTATACGGTGTATAAACCACTTTGACTTTTACGTTTATTTAAAAGGAATCTTTTTTATACGAAGCGTTTACTAAACGACAAAAGGGAATGTTTTTGTCGTACGTATGCGGCAACAACGAGTTCTCCGCCGCCGTGACCGTTATTTGAGTTTCGGCTTCCTCTACAAGCCATACCTTTTTTTAAAAAGAAAAATAAATAACATGTTTTAATTTTCTTTTACTTTGGTATTGAAAATGGTTTTCATAATGTTTTTATTATATCAATGTGTTGTATTGATATCTCATGATTGAAATGTGGAAATTTTATGTTTCCTTTATGCATGTTTTATGTGATATGATTATGTTATGGTTCTTGGGAATTATTATGAAGACGGGTGGTTCCATGATAAACTAAGGGCGGGTGAGCCCGTTATATCTCTCCAATGCATTGGGTAACGTGAAGGAGTGAAACGTTAAGGTTTCTCCGAAGAGATTTTAGGGAATATACTGTGATGGGTATTCCAAACGTAACCAAGAGGGTTACTCCCTACGTAAGAATGTTATGAATGCCTCAAGTTACCTTTATGTCTTATGATTTCTATGATTTATTAATGATTTGATGAGTTATGTTAAAGTTCTTATGTTTTATGGGTAAAGTATGATCTCATCCTTATGTATATATATACCCATGTTTCCTTTCCATATTTTTATATCCCTTACTGAGCTTTTTATGCTCATCCCAAGTTTTTTTGAAATGTTTTTCACAGGTCAAGGGAAAGGTACATGATATGATGATAGTGTCAAGGAAGTGTCAAGAAAGAATCCATGTTTATTTTAAATATGTTTCCATTGATGGGAATGAAGAATACTATCTTTATGTAACCACTTTGTTTATATGTGGAATGTAATGAATGTTTTATGATCTAATTCTCTAAAACTCTAAACCCGAAAAGATCCTCAATGTGTAATCTTGTAATAACTCAAGGTTAAGTAAGGTTTAAGGCTGGGGCCTTATAGTTGGTATCAAAGGTCGGTTTAGATAACTTTAGGAGTTAGAATTCTATTAAATTATTATCCAAAAATATTTTTTTTTGAAGTGATATATAATTTGAAGATTACCATGTTGCTTCATCTAAGACATGTTTGTTCAGAATGGTTTTCCGCAGAGGAAATAGGGAAGCAGTGCTAGGAAGGCATACTGAAGGAAATAACCTTCCGAATCAGCATCCTAAGATGGTCGGAATTGGAACTGAACAGTTTGTTGTAGTAATGGCGCAGTTGACTCAAGCGATAAATGGTGGTGGTATCCATGCACGAGATCATCCAGATCAACCACAGAGGAACATGTCAGTGGTGGAACATTTCATGAGGCAACATCCCCCATCATTCAGAGGATTATCTGACCCTGTGCTAGCTGAAGGGTGGATTAAAGCACTGAAGAAGATTTTTGATTTCATGGGGTGTTCATACAGTCAAAAGGTTAGTCTTGATATTTACCATTTGGAGGGTGAGGCAGATCAATGGTGGTCGATGGTTAAAAATATCAGGGATGCTGAGGAGATTGATGCTATCGATTGGGATGAATTCAAAGGTATGTTTCTTGAGAAGTATTTTCCTAAGGCTGTTCGACTTAGGATGGAAAAGTATTTCTTGGAATTGAGGCTAGAGGAAGACTCAGTGGCTACCTATGAAGAAAGGTTCACTCGATTGGCAAGGTATGCTCCAAATTTTATTCGATTCCTTGATAGTAAAATCAATCGTTTTTACTCAAGATTAAAACCAAAATATCGAAGGGCATTAGCTTATCATGAGTTTAAAAGTTATGAAAAACTTGTTCGATGTGCTGAGAAGGTGGAAATGGAGTTTGCCGATGATCAAGTGTTCTATAACAACCAACAGAAGAAGAGACCAAGGTGGCAGGAGAAAGGTAAGAATTCTTCAAAAAAATCTGATGGTAAGAAAACTAAGTTTCCAGTTTGTGATAAATGTGGCAAAAGGCATGCTGGGGAATGTCTTCTGAATTCTGGAAAGTGCTACCGATGTGGTAATATGGGACATAAGGCTCGTGATTTCACTGAAAAGGATCAAGGTGAAGGTAAGACCAAATTTTATTTATAGTTAGTGAAATGTTTTAAGTGCAATGAGATGGGTCACTATGCAAATGAGTGTCCGACAAAGAACTTGAGTGATGGGAAGCAGTTAGACTACAAGCAGAAAGGGGTGGTGAAATCCTTTGCAATTACTTCAGCAGATGTCGGGCCATCAAATGAAGTTGTATCAGGTACTTTGTTTGTTTTTTCAGATTATGCCAGTGTGTTGTTTGATTCGGGGTCTACACATTCTTTCATATCTGAAACCTTTTCTAGTAAAATGGGAATACCATCTTAAGAAATGACTCCTGAACTTTTGGTAAAAACACCTGTGGGGAATGTTGAGGCAAAAAGAATTTATAAGAATCTTCTTATCCTTATCTGTGGAAAGAACCTACTTGCAAAACTTATTGTTCTACCTCTAGTAGAGTTTGATGTTATCCTGGGTATGGATTGGCTCTCTATTTACCATGCTAAGATTGACTGTAGAGCTAAAGAAGTTTCTTTTCAGAAAGACTTTCAGTTTGTGTACAAGAATGATCCATTACTGTTGATAACTTATCAAGAGGCCGAGAAACTTGTAAAATATGGAAATGAATGTTACCTTGCACACATCGTTGAAAATAAAGGAACTGTTCAGATGAATGATGTGCCAGTGGTAAATGAGTATCCTGATGTTTTTCTTGATGAGTTGCCTGGAATACTACCAGATCAGGAAGTTGAGTTTACTGTTGACTTAGTTCCTGATACTAATCCAATTTCAAAACCCCCTTATCGAATGGCTCAAATTGAACTTTTAGAGTTAAAGGAGCAATTGCAAGATTTATTAGAGAAAGGTTTCATTTGACCTAGCACATCACCATGGGGTGCTCCTATTTTATTTGTTAAAAAGAAAGATGGTTCTATGAGACTTTGCATTGATTATAGGGCCTTGAATAATATCACTGTTAAGAAAAAATATCCTTTGCCTCATATCGATGATTTGTTTGATCAGCTCCAGGGAGCTCAGTTTTTTAAAAAGATTGACTTGAGATCGGGGTACCATCAGCTGAAGGTAAAGGAGGCAGATATTCCGAAGACCGCATTCCGTACAAGATATGGCCATTATGAATCTGTAGTAATGCCTTTTGGGATAACCAATGCACCTGCTGTATTGATGGACTTAATGAATAGAATTTTCCATGAGTTCTTGGATAAGTTTGTGGTGGTTTTCATTGATGATATTTTGGTGTTTTCAAAAATTAAATAGGATCATGAAAGACATTTAAGGGTTATCTTGCAAACCTTAAAAGAAAAGAAATTGTATGGGAAATTCAGCAAGTGTGAGTTTTGGTTGCAACAAATTTCCTTCCTTGGTCACATTGTTTCTAAAGATGGGATAACTTTTGATCCTACAAAAACAAAAGTTGTGGAAGACTGGCCAAGACCCACAAATGTAATGGAGATTCGTAGCTTCCTTGGTTTGGCAGGCTATTACCGAAGGTTTGTTAGAAATTTTTCACGGTTATCTAGTCCAAGGACTAAGCTAACTCGGAAGGGTGTTAACTTTATCTGGACAAAAGAATGTGATGATTGTTTTTAGGAATTAAAAAGAAGATTGGTGAATGCTCCAGTTTTGGCACTACCTTCCAGGAATGGTGAGTTTGTTATCTATAGTGATTCTTCATTGAAAGGACTTGGTTGCGTCCTAATGAAGAATGATCAGGTAATTTCTTATGCTTCACGACAGTTGAAAACTCATGAGGTAAATTACCCTACACATGATTTGGAATTATCTGCTGTTGTTTTTGCTTTAAAAATTTGGAGGCATCATTTGTATTGAGTAAAGTGTGAAATATATACCGATCACAAAAGTTTAAAGTATATATTCACTCAGAAAGAATTGAACATGAGACAAAGGAGATGGCTAGAATTAATCAAGGATTATGATTGTACAATTCATTACCATCCAGGAAAATAAAATAAAGTGGATGATGCTTTGAGTCGAAAAATAATGCTTCATTAGCAATGTTGCGTTTGGAACGTGATCCTTTGGTTAAGGATTTGATGAACTCTGTCATAGAAGTTGTTGGTGCAGGAAGTTCTTCTGTTTTGTTTCAGGTATCAGTGAGATCATCTCTATCAGATAGAATCAAGAAAGCACAGAAGCAAGACAGTGAGTTGCAGAAAAAGGTAGAGCTAGTTCTGAAAGGTAAGTTTCCTAAATTCAACATTGATAATGATTTCGTTTTGAGATTGGGTAAGAGATTTTGTGTGACTTGTGATTCACAGTTGAAGAGAGAGTTGTTATGTGAAGCTCATTGTTCTCCGTTTTCAGTTCATCCTGGCAGTACTAAGATGTATAGAGATCTGCGGGAGTATTACTGGTGGGATGGAATGAAAAGAGATATTGCTGATTTTACTGTGAAGTGTTTGAATTGGCAGCAGGTTAAAGCAGAGCGGTAGTTACCGAAAGGGATGCTTCATCCTTTACCAGTTCCAGAGTGTAAATGGGAGAATATATCCATGGACTTTGTTGTGGGATTACCGAAGACATCTCGAGGTAATAATGCAATCTGGGTTATTGTTGATCGCTTGACTAAATCTGCTCATTTCCTTGCTATATGAGATACCTTTTCCCTAGATCAACTTTCCCGTTTGTATCTTAAATAGATAGTCAGGTTACATGGAGTTCCCCTCTCCATTGTATCTGATCGTGATCCCAGGTTCACTTCTAACTTTTGGAAAGGCCTTCAGAAGTCGTTGGGTACTGAATTAAATTTTAGTACAGCTTTTCATCCTCAATCAGATGGGCAGTCAGAACGAACAATTCAGACATTGGAGGATATGCTACGAGCTTGTTCTATGGATTATCAGGGAAGTTGGGACCAACATCTTTCTTTGGTTGAATTTTCATATAATAACAGTTTTCATTCCAGTATACAGATGACACCATTTCAGGCATTATATGGGAAGCGGTGTCGAACTCCAGCTTTCTGGGATGAAGTGGGTGAAAGGAAGTTGATGGGACCAGAATTGGTAGAAGAGATGGCAGAAAAAGTTCAACTGATTCAGAAATACATGAGAACAGCTTAGAGCAGGCAGAAGAGTTATGCGGATAACCGGAGGAAGGATCTATCTTTCGAGGTAGGTGATCATGTTTTTCTCAAAGTCTCACCATGGAAAAGTGTGATGCGATTTGGTAAGAAAGGAAAGCTGATTCCAAGGTTTATTAGACCATATAAAATTATGGAGAGAGTTTAATCAGTTGCATACCAGGTGGCTTTACCTCCGAGTCTATCTCAGGTACACAATGATTTTCACGTTTCAATGTTGAGAAAGTATATGCCAGATCCATCTCATGTTTTGAGTCCAGAGGTAGTTCAGTTGGAAGAGAACCTATCTTATGAGGAACAACCAGTCCAGATTCTTGACCATAGGGAGAAAGTGTTACGGAATAAGGTGATTAAGCAGGTAAAGGTTTTGTGGAAAAACCACATGATGGAAGAGCCAACATGGGAATCTGAAAATTCAATGAGGGATAAGTACCCCCATTTATTCGATAAGTAAATAAATTGCGGGGACATAATTTTCTAAAGGGGGGAAGTATGTAACATACCAAGTAAGTAATAAATAATAGATATTTTTAAATATGTCTATAAATTAATTAGATAGTGTTTTAGAGGCTTAAAATGGAAATAAATCCAATCTTAAGCATGTAATACACTAATATTTTTAAAAGATTGTTTTACTGCCTTTTGATGGAAAACTATTTTTGAATCTATCTTTTGACAATTTTATAAGCTATGTTTGTCAAAATAAACTTATTCTTTATGATTGGGACAACAAAATTTATTTTGTGTGAATTCTTGGTATTACTCTGACAATGTTCATTTTTTAATAGTGAAAAATACTGCATTTTACATCAAAACTGCTTCTTAATCTAATTTATTTATATGATTAGATTATCTTTTGAATTGGTCTTAATGTGTAATCTGAATATATTTTTACCATTTAATCCAATGGTGGTCATTGGAATCAATTTCACTTTGAAATTAGACTTAAACTGGTGTCAATCTTTTGATACTTATTGTTTTATAAAAACACGCTATTTGCTCTGACAGCGGGAATTAATTACTAAATTAATTAATGTGACTTATATGTTTTGAATTTTTTAAAATAGAATTCATTTTTGAATTCGGAGTATCAAATATAGCTTAGGGTGAATTTTTGGTAATTTTCTGAAAAACTTCAATTTTTGATGAATAGTGAAACCACTAAGTGGTACTTATAAAAACTGATTTTTCCGTTTAAATGAAATTTTGCCATCATTGTGTTTTGAATTTCAAAAATACGACATAAAAGGTTGTAATTAAGAAGTAAAATGTCGTTCAATGAGATTAAAATAATTTTTTGGTGAATAGTAACTTATTAAGTTTTTAATCGTGATTAATGGTAATTATTGTAGTTTAAGGTAAAAATAATGCTTTAATAAAATGAGATGAGCTTGAAACATTTCCTACCATCATTGGTTGTGTCATGGCCGACCAAGACAAGCCATGGGTCAACTTGGGGACCCCATGGAGCCACTTTGGTTGGGAAATGACATAAATAACTTTTTATTCAATGTAAAAGTAAAAATGACACAAACATAATATGTTTTACGAAAACAATTTTTACATGGGGTTATAAAGATCATATTTTTGATTATAAATAGTAATTGGAAAGATAAAAATATTTACTACATCATATTATTATTTTTTTTATAATTTTTAGACTTTAAATAAATTAAATTATTTATGACATCATGATGATGCAGCGATGACCTCATTATTTAACGATTTAAATAAAATGGAAAGATAATGTAATATCTAAAACCTACACATGTCAAAAACCTATTGGATGGGTAGATTTCTAACCCTTATCACCTTATACTCGAATTATATCAATGTGGGACCATTTAAATCCTAAACTCATTTTCAAATAAAGTAATATTTCTTTACTTTCCAAGAGTGCCCCTCCTCTCCTCTTATAAAAGGCCCCCACCTCTACCTCATTACCCACACTCCCAAAGACTTTGACTCGGCCAAACCCTACCCATTTTGTCTCTCCACTTTCCTCTATTACTCCTTGAAGCCTCACTTTGGGCATAAGTCTTCCCAAGGAAGCCTTTGAGCTCAAACCAAAGGGAGTTAACCGATTTTAAGGTAATGTCTTCTTTTGAGTCCTTTTGTTTTATTTTGCTTCTCCAATCCCCTAAAATCTTTTTATTCTTTTATTTTGTAACAACTACAGTATCCTTAATATACTAGGATTTTTTTATAAGAAGGATTCTAGCTACACTTACACACACCTACATCTAATGGTTAACGAACATACTGTTTCTGTGGATGGTGAATTTATGCCTCCCGAAACGATGATTGTTCAACATTCTTTTAACACCTTAAAAGGTGGACATTAAGATGTCACTATATTTATATATGATATATAATATGTTTGTGTTTTCATTAAGCTTATGTATTTTTCTTTTTGGTCATACCTTTATGGTTTCCATTATGGGTAAATGCGATATCTTCATTTAAGGAAGTGCGGACTACCGCCCCCTCAAAGTGATTTGATTCGTTAAATATCATATGTGGGATGTATAAAGGATGGAAATATGATATTATATATGATATTATACTAGAATTATAATATACCTTTATATCATTATGATTACATTCTATAAAATACGAAATAGAAATGAAAGTAGCGTTCATGCGTACGTACGACTTACCGTCTCCATGAACGGTGCATTTCATTTATTACCTCTAAATGATTATGTAATATTATAAATGCATGCATGTAATGGATATATATGAAATATATGATATCTACATCATGAATACCATTCTGGATATAATGGATACATGAACATCTTGTAATTATAAAGGGTTTATTTTTGACTCAAGTACCAATGATCATTAAAATGACCGTTATTAACTTAAATAATTACATAGTGTTCATAACATGGTAATAAGTGATATAAAAGGAATAATGAACTTGAAAAAGGTTCTTAAGCAAGTATAAATTAACTCAAGTTTATTATTCAGGACATTAAAGAACGATCGAGTCAAGTCAGACCCGAGGTATGGGACTTCGTCTCAATCTCCTTTCATTGAGGCATATTTTGTTTTATACACAACCTTCTTTTATACGGTGTATAAACCCCTTTGACTTTTATGTTTATTCAAAAGGAATATTTTTTATACGAAGCATTTACTAAACGAAAAAGGGAATGTTTTTGTCGTACGTATGCGGTGACAATGACTTCTCCGCCGCCGTGACCGTTATTTGAGTTTCGGCTTCCTCTACAAGCCATACCTTTTTTTTAAAAAGAAAAATAAATAACATGTTTTAATTTTCTTTTACTTTGGTATTGAAAATGGTTTTCATAATGTTTTTATTATATCAATGTGTTGTATTGATATCTCATGATTGAAATGTGGAAATGTTATGTTTCCTTTATGCATGTTTTATGTGATATGATTATGTTATGGTTCTCGGGCATTATTATGAAGACGGGTGGTTCCGTGATAAACTAAGGGCGGGTGAGCCCGTTATAGCTCTCCAATGCATTGGGTAACGCGAAGGAGTGAAATGTTAAGGTTTATCCGAAGAGATTTTAGGGAATATACTGTGATGGGTATTCCAAACGTAACCAAGAGGGTTACTCCCTACGTAAGAATGTTATGAATGCCTCAAGTTACCTTTATGTCTTATGATTTCTATGATTTATTCATGATTTTATGAGGTATGTTAAAGTGCTTATGTTTTATGGATAAAGTATGATCTCATCCTTATGTATATATGTACCCATGTTTCCTTTCCATATTTTTATATCCCTTACTGAGCTTTTTATGCTCATCCCAAGTTTTTTTGAAATGTTTTTCACAGGTCAAGGGAAAGGTACATGATATGATGATAGTGTCATGGAAGTGTCAAGAAAGAATCCATGTTTATTTTAAATATGTTTCCATTGATGGTAATGAAGAATACTATCTTTATGTAACCACTTTGTTTATATGTGGAATGTAATGCAAGTTTTATGATCTAATTCTCTAAAACTCTAAACCCGAAAAGATCCTCAATGTGTAATCTTTTAATAACTCAAGGTTAAGTAAGGTTTAAGGATGGGGCCTTATAATCATGGTTTGTGATCATTAAAATAAGAGAGTGTCAAACATACTCCACACAAGGAGATACCAACAAATTTCATAAATTCTTGGCCTATTCAATGAAATGTTTAAAAAAAATGTTTCATAAGAGATCATCAATATTTGATTCATTTTTTAACTGTTAAAAAATATCATGAGATGTTCAAAATATTCCTAACCATAATCATATGATGATTTTAACCAATTATGATAGATAATGAAGAATATAGTGATATGTGATTCCCCAATCTAGATCACTATGTTTGAGCTAGTGTTCCACATGACCTCATATTTTCCTCCCCATATAAAAGAGGCTTCTAAATAGTATTTAGGGACAAAATCAAACCATGGGAATATAATTACCTTAGTACCAGATAACCATCAAAGTAACAAAATAATAGAATAAATAATATCAAATAATAATTAGTGGTAAAAAATGTGGAAAAAATAAATAAAATCATCCCTTTAAATATAATAATTGTATAAAATAAGTAGCATATCCAATAAAAAGGGATCCCCACATTCAGTATATTAATATATACAATGTAAAAAATAAAAAATAATAACCAAAGTATAAAATCAAAAGATATCGAAGTACGTACTGACATTGTCGCAGTCCCGTCCACCTCTGTTTACTGAGTAGTTTGTAATCAGAACCTTTCCCTTATCTGGATCCCTAACTATGAATTCTTCACACACATCAAGATTCCCATGCATGGTGTGAGTATAAAACCATTAAAATACCACCAATGGGTCCATATTATAAATGCAGAATATATATAAGGGTGTATGCATTGAAAATAAATAAACAAACACATAACATAAAATCTCACTGGTTTATCATGTGCTAACCAGGATGCCAAAAATTCCAAGCCATACCTGCTTTGGATCTGTGATGGAAGGATGTGTTAGTTGGAACCCTTATAGAAAATCTAGAACATAGCCAATGTATTCTCACTCAAGGCATGGCCCCATACCAAGCATCCTATCATATTCTACTTCACATGATAGATCATTCCCTCTAACTCAGGGTAGGTTATACCTTCATCCATATCCTCCCACATAGGATAGGTTTAAAATCACCACCACCATCCCATCAATCATAGAAAAACCCCTCTTACCCAGGGGAGGGCACATAACTTGGTCCAGACTGTTCCCTATCACTCAGGGAAGTATAAAAAAACGAATCCTATAACCTTATCCTCATCCTCTCACTCAAGGAAAGGTTACAACCAACAAAAAACATGATACATGAAATAAAAAGAACAATAATAAAAAAACCAAAATAAATAATAGCAATAGGCCATCTCAATGTATCACCTTAGGCCTGAACATACACCAGGAAAACCCTACCTATAACCCAACACAGGGATATGTTACATCATTTCTAATTCATACCAATTTCAATCCCCCTATCAGGAGTTAAACATTACCATACAGACCTACCCAATCAATTTAATACCAAAATCAGATTTATCATAAGACTAATCATACAACCACATGCAAGTCAAGGCATAAAACCTTATATGAAAGACATAACATGATGAGGACTATATACCTCAAGAATAATAGATGATACCTTCCAATACAAACTTAATGATTCGACCTCGAAACTCTATAAAACTAAAATCACTCCCAAATCATCACATTTAGGGTTTAAACTAGAGAAACCATGAAATATAGGAAAAAGGAGGCATCTAGGGCTTAGACTCAACAAAATAGAACCTTTGAAATGAATGGAACTTTAAAATATTAAGAATGGGAGATGGAGGAGCTCAAATCACCCAAAGAGAGCTCCCAACATCACACAGGTCAAGTGGGGGTTGGGAAAAAAGAGGATTAAGGATTAAGGGGGTTCTAAGGTGAAATTAAAATCCAACCCTCTTTTGAAAAAACCACCCAGTGACATGGTCGTGACATGACCCAGGGCCTGTAGTGCGACGAACACCCAAATAGAGATCCTACCCCTCTGCTAACACCACCATTAAACATACCCTAAGGTTCTTAGTGGGATTGGTAATATATATAGTGCCTCACATCTACTAAAACCATTATAGTGAAATGTTCACGAATCACATTGTGATATAACATACACTACATACTTTCTACTATAGGCCCGATTTGGTTCCCAAAATTCACTCCCAAGCTATCCAAAATAGCTAAAACCCATTGAGGTATATTATAAGAAATTAAATTTAAATTAAAAACACTTTAAAATTTTAAGGGCATTAGAAAATCCCCCTCAAATGGATTATTGTCCCTGAGAAGTGTCTCTAGAGGTCCTAGTCAAAAAGCTATGTCCACTTCACCCACACATCCGAATCCCACTCCCAAGTATTATATTGGGTCTACACTTTCTTCCATAATTCCTAGATTAGAGGCACTATCCTCCCATGTAGTACCTTCTCATTCCAATCTAAAATACCCAATGGGAACTCCTAAAATGAAGAATATACCTCTAAATCAACATCAACATCATTTATCACATGCATAGGATCTGGATATTACTTTTAGAGTTATAACATTTGAAAACTTTCATGCATAACTTGATGTCATGGAGGAAGATCAAAATGATAATACACTATCTCAATCCACTCCACAATCTCAAATGGACCAATATACTATGGAATGAGCTTCCCATACTTCCTCAACTGCTGATTCCCCTACTGAGGTGATACCCACAAGAATACTCGGTCACCCTAGATGAACTTTATGGGTCTCTACCTCTAGTTAGAATATGAATGCTCCCTGCTTTGTGATGTAACTAATTGATTCCTGATAAAAAAACATACTCTATGGTTTCCTATAACCTTCTTGGTTTGATAACCATCAGCTCACCCACCTATAACCAACATAATGGTGAGTGAAAAAACCTTCCATAAAGATATTTAAGAGGGTCTGTTTTAAATAAATTTTGGTAGATATCATTATATGTGAAATCTTACAAGTTCATATGGTCATACCAAGCTCCACCAAAATCAAGAACACATTCCGAAATTATATCCTTCAATATAGAAATAATCCTATCTGACTTTACATCAATGTGTAGGTGATATGTCATACTCATTTTTAGCTATGACCCTATGAACTTTTCCAAGTAAATACAGAATCTCGATGTAAACCATGCATCTCTATATGATACTATACTCATAGGAATATCATGCAACCACACCATCTACCATACATATAACCTAACTAAAACATCCATGAACTAAGTCTCCCAAATGGGAAAGAAATGCATAACCATCATCAACTGATCAAATATCACTCACATCACATCATGACCACTTAGAGTATGGGTTTACCCTGTGATAAAGTACATGGTTAGCTCATCCCACTTCCATAGTAGTACTAAAATGGGTTAAATTAAAAAAACTAGTCACTAGTGATCCACCTTTATCCTATGATAGGTAAGGTAATAAGAGACAAACCCTGAAATATCATTCCTCATTCTCAACCACGAGAAAACCTTCATGATATCCCGATACGTATTAGTCATTCCTCAATGTACCACCCATTTTTAGGTATGTCTATCCCTCATCAGCTCTTCCCTCATTAAATTGGGGACCAATACATTACCATGGGCATACAACACTTCATCTATATCCTAAGTCCACCCCAATATAGGATAATCCTTCACAATCCATTCATGTATCACAAAGAAATTCAAATCAGATATCTAGATGTCCTTAACTTGATCTATCAGTGAATATTTAATAGCCAAGGGAGAACAAAACACCACCTGCCTCTCCACTGACATATCCATTTTCTAGTAAAAGGGAAATCTCATTATCTTCCACTCCTTGTTTGAAGTCCAAACTCCTTGTTTCTAGGTCTTTATACTTAGATAATCCACAATCAATTTCCCCTTTCTTGAGAAATATACCATCTAAAAGTAGAATGTATGAAGGTACTCTACATAATAATTCTATAAAAAATTCATATCTTCTTAAGAGAATATATATCACAAGCTCTTATGGTATGTATAGATGAAAAACATCTCACAGAATAGATAATGGTGCCAATATTTCCAGAAATGTAATACAAATACTAACGTTAAATCATGGGTATAGTAGTTACACTTGTAGGGTTATTGCTGAGGAGACCCATACGTAACCACCCGATCCCTCTTCATAAGAAAATATCCAATTCCAACTCACGAGGCATTGTAATATACTTCATAATTGATCCATAGGTCTAGAATAATTATAATTGGAGTGTATGTAAACTTATTATTTATCTCTTAGAAGGACTCCCAACACATGATAGTCCACTCAAATTTGACCTCCCTTCACGTCCAACCCAGTCATTCATTCTGTCAAGTGAGTGAAGTTTTGAATGAACTTCCTATAATACCCATCCAATCCAAAGAAAATTTGGATCTCAAACACATTATTGGTTTGATCCCAAGACATAATTATTCACACTTTCTCTAGATAAACTGAGTCCCCTGTATTTGAGATCATATATCCAAGAAAGTGTAACTCCTGAATACAAAAATAAAACTTTGAGATCTTTAAATAAAGACAATTTATTTGAATCATTCTCAATACAATATCAAGGTGCTTAGTATGTGACTCCTAGTTTCAAGAATACACAAAGATGTCAATGAGAAACACCATGATGAAGGATTATAGATAGGGGTGAAAAATCTAGTTCATGAGAGATATGAACACCACTGACACATTCCTCAACAATAAAGACATCATGAGGTGATAATATAACCCATATATACTTCTAAATAAAATATTTGTCATATCCTCTTCCCTGGACCACAGCTGATGGTAACCTTACCATAGGTTGATCTTAAAGAACCATCGATCTCCACTTAACTGGTTAAATAACTCATCGATTCTAGGAAAAGGATATCCATTCTTTAATGCAACCTAGTTTAACTTTAAGTAATATAAACATAACCTAAGGAAAACATCCACATTATTGTAAAATAAAATTAGAGAATATCATATATAGGTACTTGGATGAATAATACCCTTCAACTAAAGGTTCTCGAGTTGTACCTTCATCTCCCTTAGTTCAACATGTTCCATACGATAAGAGGGAATATATATGGGCTCTGAACCCAACATGAGATCAATATTTAACTCTATATACCTATTAGTAAGATTTAATAATAAATCACCTAAAAAATCCTAGAACTAGTCTAACATTAGAGGAAAAGTGTCTAGAACAACAACATGGTCTACTATAAGAACCATACCTTCCATCTGCACTATAATAGATCATACCCAGCTACAATTAGGTCAAGATTTAATTACCTTAGCATCCCATTATACCACTAGGACATAATCCTCTCTCATAAGGTAGGTAAATTAAACCTACATCTAGAAAAAATTGATGAATTCTCAGAAAAATATCAACCAATTCATCCCAAAAAATGACGTTAAAACTCACCATATCCAAAACCAAAAAATCCCAAAAATTCCCATAGCCTCCCACTCTATGGTAAATTCCAGGAACTTTTAAACATATTCTAATCTCTTTTAAAGAGGTTTATCAAGAAATAATAACTCTAGGGGAAAACTCCATGGTCAACCCCAACCCATATACAACTCAAGAATAAATAAAATAATGAGAAGATCCAATATCAAACAAAGAAAATGAAAGCATCGAGTCGATAAGAACTATACCTATAATATTTGAAGGAATCTTAGATTCGTTAGGTGTAAATTATTCTAAAAATTTAAAATCTTCTTACCCTAGACCTGTAGACTTACCCCTACGACCCCTAAATCACCTGGGAAACTAATATGTAGGGAACATATTACTATGTATGCCCCTGAGATCTTCAACCATCACCACATCCTAACCTCTTGGATGTAAACCTGCTATCCGTCAAAGTTCCATTAGTCTAAGTACTTGAGGCAAGTGTATACCCTAATAAAATTCATGAACTCAACTAAGAAACCCTTATATAAATCACTAGAGTATCCCCATCTTACCACATGCATGGAACTCTTTTGGTGGACTCAGGAATGTAGTCCAGAAATTTCCAATTTAACAACACTGATAATAATAATGGGGGTCTCCTCCCATGGTAAGAACTAAAGAACCCATACCCTAACCTGAATACCTCTTTCCACCTTGGTACATATACTCATATATTCTCTTCTTACTACTATAAGAGGCACCAATAAATCCACTCAGAAGGCATCCACTTATCCCACCAAGTTAAGAATGGTGACCTACTATACTATCCTCTTCCATGACCTTCTACATAGAAAGGGAATTATATAATACATAATAATATAATTTTAGGTCAAATTCCTGGACATGGTACCTCACATTTGGTCAAAGGCCTATCTCAAAATTCATAGCCTTTTAGGCCTCATTTCTATCCACTAATAGTGAAAATCAGATTAACTCCACGAAACAAGTCACATAATCATCCATAGAAACCATACCCTACTGGATCTCTATAAACTCATAATCTCAATCCACACTTAACATATCTCAAAATAAATCCTTAAAAGTATGTCCTTGAATGATTAACATGATAGACCCTTATGCCTCTAATCTTGAATAACCACACCCCACCACATCATTACAGGTCCCTGTAGCATGTATGCTTCCAGCTTAACCTACTAATAATCAAGTGTCTATATAATATCAAATATCCCTTGAAGGAACTCAATATATTCCTATAAATACTAAGGAGCACCCACACCCAAAAAGTATGGATGGTTCTATAACCAGAAATACCAAAAAAATATAATATCATAGTCCCGCCTTGACGAGAACCTTTAATGCCCATCAACACCAACTAAAAAACTCCCAGATAGAGAGGCTCCACTACCTATACTAACGGGGATAAATCATGATAATTCTTATCCTATCCATATTTAACATCTATAGGTGAAAATGGACCTTAATTACTCTTGGTATGTCCTCTCCCTAGTCTGTAGGTGGCACAACATGATGTCAATGTGGTGTAATTATCTGAAATTCTAATTGATACTTAGAAACAACTTTAATATATCAAATTCAAATTTTTTTGAGTAGTAAATATACACAAACACAATCAACAACCCAAGAAAAATAAACCCTATAGGTCTACTCATGACCACTTGGCCTAGCCCCCAAGCACACACATAAGTCCTAAGCCCAAATCTTTATCAGCTGCTTGTTAGTCATAATCATAATAAATAATTAATAAAAATGATCATGTTAAATTAATTGGATTTCACTAATAATGTATTCATGAAAACAATGAATATATTATTATTGGAATTTAATTAATTTAAACTGAAATCAATCACAAATAATCAGGCACATGATAAATGAATCTATGTGATTACACATGATGCATGATCTCACACACTCTTTCTAATTGGGCCAAGAGTAAAAATACTATAAACCAAAAAAACACAACAATATAGGATAAATATAAAAAATTATAGCACAACACCCCATAAAATATAATTCCACTGCATTGGTAACTAATTTATAAACTATAAATGTGTTGTCCAAACAAAAGAACATCTCCCCACTTGAGTTTTAACCATCCTATATCTGTTCACCAAGCCGCAAATATTATATCAAAAGAAAAGGGGATATGATTCCATTTTTTAATTCCCCAATCCAGATCAATGGGTTTTAGCCAATGTTCCACATGACCACATGCATGCATCCCCATACACCAGAGGCTACTGACTAATATAAAGGGATTGAATCAAACCATGAGGTGATTTTTCCCTTAGTATAAAATAACCACCAGAGTAATGGAAAAAAGAAATATTATCAAATAATAAATAATGGTAAATATTACTTAAGTAGTAAATAACATTATCACATGAAATATCAAAATAGCATAAAATAACTAGTATATCTATCCGAAAGGAACCCCACATGTGGTGAATCAATATATACAATGAACAAAAAAATAAAAGAAAAACTAAGGAATAAAAAAAAAGATCCCAGAGTACATACCATCATATCCTTAATCCCATAAACATATGTCTACTCAATAGTCATCATCAAACCAATTCCTTTAGCTAGATCTTTGACCATGAAGTCTACATACCCATCAAGATTCCTATGTAGGGTGTGAGTATAAACATAGTAGGATACCACCAATGAGTCCTTAACATAAATGAATCATCCATATAATGGTGTATGAATTAATAAAAAGTAAATAAAAATATAAATTACAATCCAACTAAGTTATCATGTTCTAACTAAGACACCATAAATTCCCATCCATACTTACTTCAGCTCTATGCTGGAATGACATGTTAGTCAGAACCCTTAAAGAAAATCCAAAACATGGAAAATTCATTCTCACTCAAGGAACAATCCTATACCAAGAATCACATAATGGTCCACCTCATATGATAGAATATCCACTATCATTAAAGGTAGGTTATAACTTCACCCCTATCCTCTCACTTAGGACAAGATTATAACCATCATCATCATCATCCCATCAATGCCAGACTAACCCCTCTTACTCATGGGAGGTCACATAAATTGGTTCGAACTATACCTATGACTCTGGGAAGCCTACCAAAATCATCCAATAAACTCATCCACATTCTCTAACTAAGGTAGATTTTACAACTGATAACCAAAATTCCATATGTAATAATAATAAAAAAAGAAACAATAGAAAAAAATAACAACAAGCTAGCTTAATGGCTCACCTCAAGCCCAAACATCCACTAGGAAAACCCTACCTATAAGCCTGTATGAGAATAGGTTCCATAATTTCCAATTCATACCACTCAACCCCATATAAGGAGTCAATAAATACTATATATACCTACCTAGTCACATTGATACCAAAATAAGAGTTCTCATAGGGCTAATCACACACCCACATGTAGGCCAAAACACAAGAATTTATAAGAAATATGTAACATTGTAAGTACTTCCTACCTCAATACAAAAAATTATAATCACCAATATAAACACAAAAATTAATTCCCAAACCTCTAGAAACCTAAAATCAACCCTAAATTATCACATTTAGGGTTTAAACTATAGAAACCATGAAATAGAGAAAGAATGAGGCTTATAGGGATTAGAATCACCAAAAGAGAACCTACATAATGAATTACAATTCAAATGATTAAGAAAGGATGATGGAGGAGCTAAAATTTCCCAAGGAGAGATCCTAACATCACTTAGGTTTAGTGGGGTACGAGTAAGGATGAGGAAGAATGATTAAGTGGGTTCCAGGGTGAAATTAAAATTCTTTTTTTAAAAAACAACTACCCAGCGACACGGTCGCAACATGACCCAAGGGTCATGGCACAGTGCCCACTGAAGAAAAGGGTGTGCCCCTTGATAACACCATTTTTGTGCATCCCCTGAGGGTTTTGGTGTGAGTAGTTGTAGACATATGACCTGCCCTCTGTTAAAACTTTCATGACATGAAATTCAAGTGTCACACTGTAACTGATCACATGCAATATAATTTTAGTTGTTGGACTCATATAGTTATCTAAAACTCACTTCCAATCCATCCTAAATAGAAACAATATCCAAGACCCATCATGACACATCATAATAAATGAAATCTAAACATAACACACTATGAAATTCAAGGGGTGTTACATGGTCAAATTGAGTATTATCATATAATAAAATAATATCATACACAACCACCACAATATAGTGTCTTACACTATATCAATATGTACATAAGGTTAGACCATGACATGGTTTAAACCACCATGTCAAAGTTGGCATTTTAATTCACATAACTATCAAACATATTCTTTTTCTTGAAAATAAATTATATATTTTTTAATAATTAAAAATTATTTTACCATGAAAATAAAAAATATAAAAAGTTTAATTTATATTATATATCTCAAAAAATTTAAATTATATTATAAAAAAAGTAAATAAATATCATATTAAACTATTCAAAACTATTCATAAAACATTTATATAAAAAATTATAAACCGTGAAAATAAAAAAATAGCATATTCAAAAAATGTAAATAAAAATAAAAATCATAAATTATATACTAATTACACACATAAAATAGAATATATAAAAAATAATTTACCAAAATAATACATAAAAGATTAAAAAATCAAAATACAAAGTTATACAATCACACATGACATATGTTCTATGAACATTTTATATATCAAACTGGTATTCCACCCATGCGTTCACATGGGACCTGTATATAGTATAATGAAATAACATAACATTAAATTGAATGTTAACAACATATAATACTATAATAAAAAATTAAATTTATATTTAAAGTGAATTATTACATCAAACAATCTCATAATTACATTTGATGGAAAGCATTGTGAATAATGAGAATAACACAAAACTAAAATTTTTGAAATTATATATGTATATATAATTTTAGTCATTAATACACATGAATAATTATTAGATATGCAGAGGTAGAATTTTTATCATTAATAAAATCATAAGAATAATTATAGAAATTTATACATATAAACAAAATGAATAATGCATGATTATATACATACGTAGCATTGAATTAAATAAGATATATGGAAAATTGAGTATCAAATGAAAAATTAATACTACATAATACAAAAAAATAAATACAGAATTATTATTTGAAAATTTTAAGGATTTTCCCTCCATCCCAGACCTTTTAGGACCAATAAATAAACCCAAATAGAGTTCCATCCTAAAACCAATTGGTGTTAGGTAGATTACCCCATCTAAAATTATATGTTAGTCACTAGTCCTCCCTAAAACCAATGTGGAATTTGGGTTTGCACCCAACAGTCCTCCCATCAAACCAAATACCACACAACCATGCCTCACCTTTAATGATAATCCACTAGATCCAATCATCTCACAAAACCACTTTTCTTATCCCTAGGACATGCTCACTAACTAATGATATCAGAAAGAATTTTAATACAATGAAACACCATGGTTCCAAAAACTTTAATCAAGCCAAAATTATTTTTTTCAAACCGGTTTTGATATTTTCCACCCACATCACACAATAAGGATAAGGAATTATCATACAATTAAAATGGTGTGGTGTTTATAGAGGTAATTCTAATGGTGTTGGGAAGGTAAACTAAAATGGAATCTTGAGTGTATAATGTATTATAATGAGAGATTGAATGTAAAAATATACCTGAGTGCTATAATCTCTTGAATGAGTGTTTTTGAGTATTTTTTATTTATATTACTAATGATATATATTAAATATATTTTCTTCATGGGTTTATCCTTATATTATAGAGAGATAGGTTGTAACCCAAATTTTCTCATAGTGTAATCATCATTTTATTTCCCATGGGTCTTACCCTATTGGGGGGGGGGGTTCTATGTTAAGTTATTATGTACTTAATTTTATATTTTTATTTTTCTATTCTTATATTGTGAGAATTTATTTTTTAGTGACCAAGATCTAGAAAATTATAATGATAGTATCAAATCCATGATGATGTATTTAATTTCCTAGTAATGTTATGTATTCCAAGGTTAGACAAGCTCAGGTTGGATCAATCCATGAGAACAAAGATCAATATTGATAGGTTTGATGAGATTAATTATTTTCATTTAAATTGAAGTAATTATTATCTATGTAACAAGTGGTAGGTGAATGCAATGGTTAATAATATGAATTTGTGAATTGTTAAGCACAATATTTTTAAGGAATTTATAAAAGTTAGTGGAAAGGAAGATTTGATAATAAATCTCAAAAAATGGATCCCAAATAAAGGATTATATTTCTAAGATATACATATAATATTAATGGGTTTCACTTATGGGTGACCACTACCCATAAGGTTATTAACAATGGTGGGATGTAGTAATATGACCAAAATACATTGAAAAAAAAGAAACTTGGTTTATAGATTAACCAAATCTATACAGGGAGAAGGATATAAGGTATTAATATAAAATATTTCATTCCTTCACATTTAGATTTAATCAACATGAAATTAATATGTACCACTATAAAAAGTGAAATATTTTTAGTTTAGTTATGATTGGATCTTTGAAGGAAAAGATTCAATAACTAAAGTCTTGATTAGATAGGATTTTGGTAAGAAAGACATGGGATCTATAAACAAGATATTATTAGGTCCCTTAGTATGGAAGTAGTGACTAGAGGGGGGGGGGGGGTGAATAGTCCTTTTTTATTTATTATCACAAATACTAATTTTATTAAAGTTAAAATAGTGTTAAAAGTTGAAAAAAAGATAACATATGAGATTTTTATAGAGGTTCGGATCACCAAGTTCCTAGTCCTCTCTTTAACCTCCTCTACCCCTCGAGGAGAATGGTATGCACTATATACTACTTTTTAATGGGAGTGACAACCCATTTAAATACAAATAAAAATGTACTATTTTCACACATGGTTGTATAACCACTGACTTTTGAAGAAGTTACAACCTACCTTCCTTTTGTTTGAGAGGAACAACCCAACCTTCCTTTTTTCTGGGAGGAATAAACCGACTTTCCTTTTATCTGGGAGGAATATCCCGACATTAGTTTCATCTAGGAGGAATAAACCAAACTTTCTTTTAGATGGGAGGAATAACCCAATGATATATTTTGGAAGTGAAAAGATTAAACAAAAACTTTAGAGAATAAACACATGATCGGAAGAATTACAATGGAAGAATAACAGAAAACAAATGAAATAATAGCTTGAGAATATGATCTATAAGTTTATTTTGTCTCATATTATTTGATCATATCAGTAGAGGAAGACGAATTAGATGAAGATCTCCAATGATCATAATAGAACAACTGAGGATGAATAAGTTTATTGATCAATTCTGAGAGAAAGATGAAATATATCAACGTATCCTTATCGAATTCATCATCTGCACTGGTAAATGTATTTTTATCCTCAAGTAAAACTCTCAAAAAATTAAAATAGTGATCTTCAGGAGTGTTTCCATGTCCAATTTATGCATGACACTTTCTATTATTTAACAATAAAATAATATGAACATTACCTTATTTTGTTAAATTCTCACTATAAAAAAAAACAAAATCAGACTAATATTTATTCATGAAATATTAAAAGTAATATTTAATATGTTAGGAATAATAATTCTTAAAGAAAATTTGAAAAACAATTGAAAAAAATATAATTCCGCATTTTATACATGCAGTAGAAAGTTATGAAAAATAGAGCATTGTATTAAAAACATCATGCATGGGAAAATGTCACTCAAAAAATATTGAAATTAATTTTTAAACAATGTTGAAATTGTATTTAAAAATAAAATAATAAACATTTGTTAATGAAATTTATTTTAACAACATTAAATAAAATTAAGAAAATAAAAAATTTAGAAACAAATTTTTAACTAACGGTGAGTCATTAATCACCATTGAAAATATATAGTGGTGAGACATTACTCACCATTGAAAATGTCCAATGACATCAAATAATATTTTTACCTACCACTTCAATTTTAAGAAAAATTAAAAATATTTTAACAAAACTAAAAACACTTTTAAGCATCTTAACATTAAATGGATTCATGAAAACAATAATAAATTTCCTACCATTGGATATCCAACGATGAGTAAATTACCTACGATTGGGTTCTAATAGATGATTAACAAAAAAAATTTCAAACATCATATTAAAGTTGTAGATAACTAAAACAAAACTATTGTTTCTCAAATAATCATAAAATAATAAAATCAAAGAAATATATATTAAAACAAATCTACTAACATGTTTCAAAATAAATAAAATTCTACAAAATATGATATTGAAAAACAGAACTAAAGACTGATGATAAATAGAAGAATATTTTTATGAAAAAAATTAAAAACACCCCAATTATTTAAAAAATATAATATTGAAAAATGACAGATGAGGCAAGAGATTCTTTGGGAGATTATGGTTAAAACTTTCACAGCACGGAGAAATAAAGACAAATAAACTGAGGGTGGAGAAATAACTCCCCATTGATATTTCAATGGTGGGTAAATTTTCATATAGTTGAGGTGCAACGGTGAGTCAATGAATCACTGTTGGGTTCCAATGTTTAGAAAAACTACTCACCATTGGAATCTTTCCAACAGCGAAAAGTTAATCACCATTTGTTTTTACCAACAGTAAAAAATTACCCACTGTTGGTTTTTACAAATAGTGACTCATCACAGATGAGAAACCAATAAAAAAGAATATCAAAACAGTATTCCAACCTTTAAAGACAAGAAAGGCTGAGTACTTTATACTAGAAGAAAAATAATAGGGTTCTTAAGGGACAATTTAAGAGAAAATATAATAAATTAATAACCCGTACAACAACCCTAGGTGAAATGATCAATATGAGAGCATAAAGTAAAGTAGAGTAAGAAAGAAAAAATGGATTGAAATAAATTGCTTGCTAAAGGGAACATGTTTTCTAGAGAATTTAAATACACCCAAGTAAGATGAAGGAAAAAAAATCGAAAGGAGAGGCATGAAATCAGAAATAAGATCACGTAGGAAAAGAGGGAAGCTGGAGGCCTCACAGAGAAGTTATCATATGACTGAGAGAAATGGAGAGGAGATCTGATGGCTGAGATTGGATCTCAGTGTAAAATTATAATCCCACATTTAAACTAGGGAGAGACACTAGTATATAAGCTAAATCATAATGAAGACTGACCAGAACAAAACATACAACATACACAGCTTGCGGGCTTGCGGTCGACCTTATCCCAAACCATACATGTGCACTCTTAGGACTTATACGTGGGCCTAATCAGCTTTATGCCAGAACTATCCTTGACCCATGCCATTGCGCAGGTCAACATGAATACCTCCCATGGGGGTTTACCTTTGGGTCCCCTAATTGTGGTTGAAGGTTCGACCTAAGTGTCTTACTCAATAGGCCTTATTTTTTACACCACTTAACAAAAAAATATAAGGATAAAAACAACCAAAATCATAATAAGGAATTAAACCAAGTTATTAGAAATAATATTTTTGAAAAAAAAATTGATTTAATTAAATGTTATGCAATTGTAATTTATCAAAACAAAATGAGATTTAAAAAAGTTAATACCCAATTACAAACAATATCCCCCTTTTTGTAAATTATAAAATATAATATTTAGTAAATTTTCAAAAAAACAAAATAGAAAATTGTTAAATCTTCAAATTTTTTCCCCATTTTTAAAATTTATCAAAAAGTATATTATTAAAAAAAAAATAAATAATAGTGAAAGAAACAATGTAAAATATTAAAATTAGATACAATATATATAAAAAACGATACATTATTATTGTTTAACTCTAAATGTTTAAACATTATGATCTATTTTATCATTTAATTATAATCGAAAAATATCAATGAGATATAGAACTATTAAAATATTAATAGAAAGTTGTAGGGTCCAAGTAGACAGTTTTATTTAATAAAAAGTAATTAGAGTTTAATAAAGAACTTTTAATTACAGAATACATAAAACAAAAATTGAATTGATTTATCAAAAAAAAATTCCAATAAGATGTTAACCTTCCAGCATAAACAATTAAAAATATACATTAGTATTTAAAATAGATACTCCATTTAAAAAACAACCACTATAAAAGTAATAGAGTACAATATTCAAAGAAAGGATACTTGAGACAATATTATTTTAGAAAATCATTTTTAATGAGAATGATCTAATTAACATTAAATAACAGTGATCAGTATTTATCAAAACAAAAAATTTACACAAAATAGAAAATTTAAGCTTTTTTACATGTTAATTTTAAACATAAGAAAATAAAAAAACATTGTTACAGTGAATGAAAATCTGATTTTCATAAATAGATTGGATAATATAAAATACTTCTAAAATAAATAAACAGTTTCTTTTCTTTAAAGGTTTAACCTCTATGAGTTTAAGCATAGAAATATTATATTTAAAAATTGATAAAAAAACAAATTTTATTATCAAAATTAAATCAATTTTAAATTAAATTTATTATTTAAAATAATTAAAAATTAAAAATATATTTTAACTAGTAATTCTGAAAGGATAAAATATAAAACATATAAGATATTTAGAAGTATATTAACGTCTTCCTAGAATATTTGTTAAAAAATTATTTCATATAGACCAAGGAATTTTAAGTATTCACAATCTAATTGTTTAAAAATATATTTAATACTTACATAACAATACATTATTTCAAATAACAAACCAGGGGTAACTCCCACTAAATTAATGAATCTTTACAGAAATATAGAACTATAATGTTAAAATATTTTAGACAAAGGTAAACATATAATTAGAATAATTACAACTAAAGTTTTAACTATGTAAACTAAAACAATTATATATTCTAAGGAAAAAACATATATAAACTAAATCACATTCCTTGAATTAGAAATAAAATGATTTTATAAAAATATATTATATATATTATATTCTAGTATATTAAATTATATTAGTAGATAGTATGCATGATGGTTAAAAATAAACTTATCTGGACATAGTTACTATCTTAGGTTTAATAGGATTTGAAACATCCTTTTAGAGCACTTTTTTTCCATATACCATGTGACTTTGGAACTCTTCAGATAGGCTTACTTCAAAACTAATTAAGAAAATTGTTGTTTTGGTATTGAGACTAGTTTGGGTTCAATGGATTAGCAACAAAAGGTTGAGGTACCCATACATATTCGAGACATGTATTATAAGGTAATCTTAAAGACAAATTTTTATAAATAGAATTCTTAGTATGGCTTAAAGACTAATTACAATTTAAATAACACTCATTTTCATAATTCCCTTTCAAGTTATAATTAAAGAAGGAAACATTTGAAATATTCTTATTTATTCCTTTTAAAAAATAGTTCTATACATATTAGGAACCTGATTATTATAGCCATAACCCTTTTTATCATATTTGGGTTTGTTCAAAGAAATTATTTTAAAAAATTTCTATTGGCCTCAAACAAAGACATATAAGGTTTATTTTAGACCAATAATTTCCATTTTAAGATTCTTTCATTCATTTTCAATTTTATCTAAATCATTATAGACTAATGTAAATCTTCTATTTTTAAATTCATCAATTTTTGACACAAAATATATTATTCTCATTTTATTATCTTTAAATTTTAACATTTTAGCATCCACATCCTTTTTATCTTTCATATTAATTAAAAAATAATCATTAATTTTTTATTTTATTCTTTAATATTCTTATTTTCTCTTTATAGTTCCATGTACAGTTCATCCATTCTCAATATATTAATTTAAAATTTTTCATTTTGAGAAGTTAATTATTTAATTTCATTTTCTATATCAGTTTCATATCCATAACTATAATTATAGTCATATTGTACCTAATTTATGGCAGTATCCATCAAATATAGATTTAAAGATTATTTTTCACTTTCAGAACCAACATCACTTAAGTATGACTCTTCTATAAAACTCCATACTACATGATAAGATTTTATTTGTTTCTTCTTGAATTGGTTGTCCTTTCCTTCTTGTTTTAATTTGGGATAGTCTGATTTTATGTTCCCATTTTTCCTATACTCATAACATATTAATTTGGAAAAATATTGTTTACTAGTTTTACCTCTTTTACTACCATTTATGTCATATTTTTAAAAATCTCTTCTAGGAAAATTCCTGAAGCCTCTCTTACCCTTCATGTACTTTTAAACAACTTTGGTGAAATTTTCAATTTCAACCCTCTCACTTTGCTGTAACTCAGAATTAGAATAATTAACAATAATATTTATATTTGATTTAAATGATATACCTTTACTTTTATCATGGTCATCAGTATTGCCATTCTTCATTTCCATCTTGTATTGAATAATTGATCTAATTAACCCACCCTTATAATATTCAGTAAAATCCTTACTTTCTTCAATAACGACTTTCTTTTAATTCCATCTCTTTGGTAGAGCTTGAAGAAATATTTCGATGAGGGATTCACTCTTCATGGTCACTCCGAGAGAAACCATGCCGTTAAATTTTTTGGTGAATCTACTATACATCTCATTTATTCTTTCTTGATCAGTCATCCTAAATTCTTGAAACTCAGTTCAGTGTATACCTAGATTTGTTCTCTTTAATGATGAGTGACTTTTAAAGCCCACTAAATGTCAAAAAGAAGTTTTAATAGATAAAATATAACTATACATATTTCTACTTAAATATAAGTATAAGTAATTCAAAACTTTTTAATTTAAAACACATTTTGAAGCATCATTACCAATAAGAGTTTCTAAATCAACTTCAGGTAGTTTTTATATTTTTAAAAATTATAACCCAATAATCAAGACCAATATTTTTAAGAAATACCTCAATTCTATTTTTCCATTAAACATACTCACTTCCATTGAAGTGAGGTGGTCTAATGGGATTCAACATCTCAAAATCCTGATTATCCCTAATGAAATAGTGAATATTTTCCTTAGATGTTTAATCTAGGATAATGGTTTGTTCAGAAATTAACAACGAAATGATTAAAACCAAATCCTTAAAAAGGAACCACAATCTGATACTAATTATTAGGTCCCTTGGTATGGTAGTAGTGACTAGAGGGGGGATATGAATTTTTTTTTTATTTATTATTACAAATACTAATTTTATCAGAGTTAAAATAGTGTTAAAAGTTACAGTGGAAATAAAAAAGTTAACACATGGGATTTTATAGAGGTTCAGATCACCAAGATACTAGTTCTCTTTTCAACCTCCTCTACTCCTTGAGGTTACTAGTATGAACTATATCCTCACTTTTGAATGGGAGTGATAACCCATTTACATACAAATAAAAATATACCTTTTTCACACTTGGTGGTATAACCTCTAAATTTTGAAGGAGTCATAACCTACCTCTCTTTTGTTTGGAAGGAATAACCCGACATTACTTTTGTCTAGAAGGAATAACCCAACCTTAATTTTGTCTATCAGGAATAACCCGATCTTATTTTTAGATGAGAGGAATAACCCAATGAAAACTTTTGGAAGGGAAAAGATTAAACCAAAACTCTAGAGAAAAAATAGGTGAATGGAAGAATTATAAAGGAGGAATAAAAGAAAAAAAATGAAATAATATCTTGAGAATATGATGCAGATTTTTGTTTCATATCATGTTCTTTGATCAAATTAGTGTAGGAAGATGAAGTCGATGAAGATCTCTAGTAATCACAATTGAACAACAGAGGATGAAGAAGTTTCTTGATCAATTCTGAGAGAAGCAGGAAATATATCAACCTATCCTTATCAAATTCATATGCACTGGTACATGTGTTTTTATCCTTGAGGAAAACTCTCAAAATATTAAAATAAACATCTATAGGATGGTGTCCATGTATAATTTTTTCACAACACTTGTTAGTATTTAATAATAAAACAATATGACCGTTAGCTTATTTTATTAAATCCTTTTTGTAAACAAAAACACAATCAAACTAATATTTATTCATGAAATATTAAAAGGAATATTTAATTTATTAAGAATAGTAATTATTAAACCAATAAAAATTGAAAATAAGTTGAAAAGACTATAATTATGCATATTATACATGCAATAGAAAGTTATGAAAAATAGGGAATTGTATGAGAAAAATTTTTCATGGGAAAATTTCATTGAAAAAAATACTTCAATTATTTTTTAAACAATTTTAAAATTTTATTTCAACATAAAATAATAAATATTAGTCAATGAAATTTATTTTGACAATATTAAGTAAAATTAAGAAAATAAAAATTTTAGATTTTTTTAACTAACGGTGAGTCATGACTCACCATTGAAAAAAGAGAGCGGTGAGACATTACTCACCATTGGAAATGTCCAATGGTGGAAAATCATAGTTTTACCTACCATTTCAATTTTAAAAAAAATTTAAAATAATTTAACAAAACTCAAAAAACTTCCAATAATATTAATATTAAATGGATCCATGAAAATAATAAAAAATTACCTACCATTGGATGTCCAACAGTGAGTAAATTACCTACCGTTGCGTTCCAACGGTGGCTTAACAAAAATAATGTCAAACATCATATTAAAGTTGTAGATGACTAAAACAAAACTATTGTTACTCAAAGAATCATAAAATAATAAAATCAAACAAATAGATATTAAAACAAATCTAATGTCATGTTTCAAAAGAGATAAATTACCACAAAAGATGCTATTGAAAAACAGAACTAAATATTGATGATAAATAGATGAATATTTTTATAAAAAAATTTAAAAACTCCAATTATTTAAAAAATATAACATCACAAAATGATAGAGGAGGCAAGAACTTCTTTGGTAGATTATGGCTGAAACTTTCATAGAATGGATAAGCAAAGAAAAAGAAATATCGGGTGGATAAATAACTCACTATTGATATTTCAACGGTGGATAAATTTTCATAAAATTGAGGTGAAACTATGAGTAACTTTACTCACTATTGATCACTTTTTGGTGAGATAGTGACTCACCATTGGTTTTTATCAACAGTGAAAAATTAATCACCATTGGGTTTTACCAATGGTGACTCATTACGGATGAGAAACCAAGAAAAAGGAATGTCAAACCAATATTACAACCTTTAAAGAAAAGAGAGTCTGATCACTTTCTACTAGAAGAAAAGGTAGAGGGTTATCGAGGGACAAATGAATAGAAAATAGAATAAATGAAGAACCCATACATCAACCCTAGGTGAAATGATCAGTTTGAGATCATAAAGAAAAATATAGGAAGAAAGAAAAAATGGATTGAAATATATTTCATGCTAAAGTTAAATAGTTTTTTAGAGAATAAAGAGACACTATAGAAAGGTGAAGGAAAAAAAATGAAAGGGAGAGGCTGGAAATCAAAAATGAGATCATGCGGGAATAAAGGGAAGCCAAAGGCCTTATAGAGAAGTGAACGACTAGCTAGGAGAAATGGAGAGAAGATAAAACAGATGAAATTGGACTTCAGTGTAAAATCTGTGTCCCACATTGAATTGAAACTAAGGGGAGCCACTAGTATATAAGAAAAAGAACGATGAAGACTAGCCAGAACAAAACACATAACATACATGACCTGCGTGCTTACAGGTGACTTTAGCCCAAACCATGAGGGTGCACTATCAGGTCTTATACACGATCCTAGTCAGATCTATTCCTGCACTATCCTTGACCCATGCCCTTGTACAATACACTATGGCTACCTCCCACATGGGTTTACCTCTAGGTCTCCCTAATTGTGGTTGAAGGTTCAGCCTAAGTGGCCTACTCAATAGGCCTGGTTTTTTACACCACTTAAAAAATTATAAGGATAAAAACAACCAAAATTCATAACATGGAATTAAACCAAGTTATTAGAAATAATATTTTTGAAACAAGAAAATTAGATTTAATTAAATGTTATGAAATTGTAATTTATCAAAACAAAAAGAGATTTAATAAAGTTAATTCCCAATTACAAATAGATATTAGGGATTCTAAATTAATGATACAAGAAAATTAGAAGGATTGAAATTATAAAAAAATATTTGTGTAATGTTTAGAGGTAATTAAACTTCCAAGACTATAATTCAACTCCACCCCTATTCTGGTTAATTAAATACAATCTGCAGCCAAGTGTCATAGCAGTGAGGTGGTGAGGATTATATGTCTCGAGTATTAGTTGAAATAGTAGTGGGAATTATATTATATTTCATGATTAGTATTATACATGACATTACACAAGTAGTGGGTGTTGTTATCTGAGACATGAAAAATTAAAGTTAGAGGCACATGAATGGAAATGGAACGATGGAAATAACATGTGAAGATATGATTGATAATCAATTATAATTTCAAACAAGAGTTTTTTGGAATATTAGTTAAATAATAAAATTAATATTATAGTGTGGATCAATGGTGGACATTTATTGTTAAATATAAATGTTTCATTGGTTTATTCTACTATATTTATTCTTCTAGGTAAAATAATTAATTTCAGCATTTTACCAATATTCCAAAAAATTATTCATTATATTGCATAAAAAATATAATACATATAGATTAAGTAGTAAATATGAGAATTTAAATATAAAATAATATTTCATATAGATGGAAAATTGAGTATTATATGATTTTTTTTAAATATATATACATATGCAAAATTTTAGTAAATAATTGATATTGAAAATCAAGTATAAAATTAAAATTGAACGCCACACAATACATTAAAAAAAATATATTAACTAAAAAATGATTCTTATATAGAAATGAGTATCATATTATAAGTGAATAATATGTATACATATATAAAATTTAATAAATTATTCATGGAGAGTTTCATATCAAATAAAAATGTAAAAATACCTAATTTAAAAATAAAGTATAGAGGGATTATACTGAATTAAACTTATTAATAAAAATGGATTTTTTAAAAATCCATGGAATAAGTTTTATTAATTAATGAATATGCATGATAAATGTTCTACTAACTTACACATATAATTAATATGAACATTTCATAAATGTATACATGTGAAAATTGTAGTAATTAATTTATAAGGACATTTAAGTAAAAAATAAAAATTTAATACTATATAATACATAAGTAAAATACATTATGATTATATTTTAGATGTTTTTTTAATAAATAAATAATTTTTTATTCTTTTACCACAAATTTTTTAATCCTTTCATCAAAACATAATTTAAAAACACAATACATGCAAGAGTAGATAGGGTCATCGATATATTAATATAATGTGAATGAAAAGTTTGAAATAAATATTTTTTATTAAAGGATAATAATATGGGAGAAAACATTATTAATAAAATATATACTATGAATAAATAAAATTATTTTCTATAGATTATAGTAAAGCTACAACATGTGTTTCATACACTATTAGTGAAAGATAAAAAAACAATCAATCACGCACGACAAATAATATTATTAGAAATAAAAACTACCATCATATAATCAATACATAAGCTTATATAGATTAATATTTATAATTTAAAATAATTAAAATAAATAGTAATGGGAAATTGTAATAAAAAATATTATATCAAACATGTTACTACATTAGAGGTTGGACTAGTATTATCAGTACACAGTTCAGTTAAACCTAAAATATCTACTTAAAGAGATATAATTTAATTGAAATTTTTTATTATTAAGTATATATTATATTAATTTTTAAGAGACATATAGTTTGGGGTAACATTTTTTGGCATGATTATAATAATTCTATCCATTATAATAGTTAGACTCTCAATAACTCTCTCATTTGTGTAATTTAAAATTTTCATTATTTTAAAATAAAAAATAAAAAATAAAAATAAAAATAAAAGTAATGAAATATAAAAATAAAACTAAAATATGTAATAGTAAATTTGATAATGGATTTTTTTTGAAAATTGAAATATCTTGTCACTATATAGCATGGTATCCATTTTAAAAATGTTTTTTGGTTAGTTGTTTGGAGGTAAACGACTTGAGACAACATGTATTCCTAAAATTTAATAGTGAAAGTTGTTAGAATGGTGGTGTGTGATAAATCAAATGAATTTGGGATAAGTGATAGAGGGATGCACTAAACACCAGTCCATCAACTTTCATGGTTTAACCACCATGGTAATGTCACTGGGGATTTTATGGGGGAAGTTTTCCCATGGATGGGGTTTGGGGGAAAAAGGATCCCAATACAATATTTTGAGAAACTATAGAAAGTTTTAATAACCATATCATATATGATTGATGACATCAACAATGAGTACTGTAGTGGAGTGGAATACATTTTTGTGGGTAACTGTAGCATAATGGACCAATGTTCATATATGAGGATCGTAACAACAAAGGTTATTGTAGCACCACATTTTCATTTCAATCTAGAATTTTTTAAATGCATTTTCATCTCTATAGTTTTATCCTAAATATAGTGAAATAATTCATCCACTTTATGGAAACAGGGATTCTTCTTGAACCATGTAAATAACTGAGTTCCTTTTCTTATTCTTCTTTATTTTTCTATAATTTTTTCTCTTAATTCTAGAGTTTGTTTTTCATTGTAACTCCCAAACTTCCATAGCATAAGTTAATTAATATATAGTAAAAATTTAAATATAAAATATAAAAATAAATATATATGAATGATATTAATAAAAAAAATATTTACAAACCTGTATTAATAGAATATTTTCTATGCAACATTGATAACCTCCTTGTAATCATACCTCTTTATAATTTGTTTTTTAATTTAAAGAAATATATAACATCATTGAAATGACAATATAAGGCGTGTGATAAATTAATCCTAATTATAAGTTTTTAAATATACTATTTTTTGAAAAATCAAATAGGATAAAAAATAATACACTGTTAAATCAATAAATTTAGTGAGAAGATATTTAATTTTATAAAATATAATAAGATAATTAAAAATTGCGGTAACACATACGTAATATAACACATGGTGAATAATTAAATAGAAATTTAAATTTTCAATATTTTAATTCTTAAAAACATGATGGAATCAATAAAGATGTACATTTTGGAATTCACACAATTAAGAAATATTATGTGTGGAAAATGTTAATACATACATAGAAATATAAAAATAATTCATATCCCAAATTTTATATATTCAATATATACACAAAACTTATATACACAACATATATAAAAAATAATAAACACTATATAGAAAATCATATATCGAGGTATAAAAAATGTCTAATGGATTTCATCACTGAAAAATAAAATAAAGAAAATAATTTATGTTCTACAATGTATTAAAAATGGAGATATATGAGAACCACTTGAAAAATGGGAAATAATTAAATATAAAACATGTTGCCTAAAAATCAAAGAAATAGAATGTGCTACTATTTTACCTATAGAGTAAGACAAAATTTCCTTAAAATAAGAAATCATTAACCATGTTCTAATGAGTTGTTATATAAATAAGTATTTTTTGTATGCTACCACATTATTATCCATGCATCAAATAACTGACTGGTTTAGGTTTTTCCTTATAGAACATATTGAAAACTTCTCAGAACAATCATAATTTATGATAATTAGTCTTAAAAATAATTATTTTTGTTTTTTATTGAAGAAACACTTACTTTATAGAATTAAATAAATTAAATTATTGATATGAAATTCATGATGAACACTTAAAATATCAAACATTTGAATCAAAAATAAAATGACTAGGTACCAACTGATAAACATTCAAAAAAAAATGTAGTAGTAAAATTAATATTTAGTTAAGGAGATGACACCTACAGGAGATGTCACCAATTTTAGATAATCTCATTATCTATTCTAGTATTGATCATGATGATTAAGGGAAAACAATAATGAATTTATAGAATAGAATAAGAGTGGTACAATATGGGAATCTTATAATGAGAAAGTATAAGTCAATGACCCTCTTGGAATAGTCAAACATGGACTTGGGGAGGAAGTTCATAAGATTATACTTGGATCCATTGGCATATTTTCTAACTTAATTGGAGAATATGATATCAATGCAATGGTAATTATTACAGAATACCATCTTGGTATGGGTAGGCATCAATGTTGATGTGATGGAGATTATTAAATCACCATCACTCGCTATGTTTTGGGTTTAAATGAAGAAGTCGATGTAAAGAGGTGATGAAAATAGATCATGTGGAATCTTGGTACTCAGTTGTAGGGAATAGTGTGAGAGATGGTTTATTAGGGTTTGATAAAACTAAGATAGGGAAAATGATTATAGTAGTTTTGAGGGAATATTAGAGATGGTGATGGGGGAAACTATAGGATAATGGAGGATGTGGTAGGTGTTGGAGGGGAGGGGGGGAGGTAGGGAGGTGGAGGAAGAGGCTGAGAGGTGGAGGTAGGGAGGTGGGGAAGTGAAGTTAAGGAAATTGGGAGGTAGGGAGAAATATATGAGGAGATAAGTAGATTTAAGAGTATAAGGGCAGGTGGATAAATTAGTGAGTGAGCGGGGATAAGGAATATCAAATTTTAGAGGGAAAAAAAGTATGTGAAGTGGACATGTATAATCAAGGAGGGATAGATTTATAATATTTATGAATTTTTTTGAATTATATATATATATATATATATATATAAAATGTTCTATGAATATTTTCTCTTAATATTTTATAAAATGGTCTATGAACACACACACACAATGCACCAAAAGATAAATATTTTATGTTTTTAAAGACCAAAATAAAATATATATTTATATATGTATATATGTGTACGTGAGTATATATACCATGTATATATATAAACATATAAATATCTATGTTTTTTATTCTTTAAACACCTAAAATATTTAATTTTAGTTGATTTATATAAATATATATTATGTGAATAATTTTTAAGTATATATATTTTAGGAACCATTGATATATAAATATATAATAAAATGTTATGAAAACATTTTATATTAAATTTTTTATGAACATTTTATTTATCAATTTTTTTGCAATCATTTTTATATAAATTTTTTGGAAAAAATATTTTCATAAATGTTTTGTAAACGTTTTATAAAATGATACGTGGAAAAAAATTATATAAATGTTCTATGATTTTTTTATTAATTTATTTTTTTTGGAATTTTTTATATAATTATCACATGGTTTTTTATTTAAATTATTTATACTAGATAATTGAATTCTAAATCCAATAAACTAAAAATATAAATCAAAATGAGGATTATAATGGTATGAGGGTTATTCCACTTACTGGATGGACCTTAGATCATGACTTTTTTCTTGAGTGATAAAAAATAGACATATACAAGAGTCATTCCAAAAGACATAGGAGTTATGCCACTCATTGAATAGAAATGTAATTTCATCCAGATACTAACATATAGGTCATGTAATATCCACATTATTCATGTCAAATCAGTATGAGGTCATATAATATCCACATTAGTTCTGTCAAATCAGTATGAGGTCATCCCACTAATAGTATAAGGGTTGTTCCACCCACTATTATTCTTCCTCTATATTTTAAAAATAATTTAGACTTATATTATCATATGAAAAATGTGATACTATCAATGATGATTATTAAAAATATATAAAAACCTTATAAATCCTCTATAAACATCTTAACCCAACTAGGTTAAATACCCTAAGGGGGGGGGGGTGAATCAGGGTATGAAAGATTAAAAAAATTGCCCCTTAAGATATTGTTTCATTGTTAAACAAAAACTTTTCTCTCACTTTTCCTTATTAATGTATAAACATAAATTAAATAATGTATGAGACACAATAATTTTTACTTAGTTCACCATCACTAGGCTACATCCAAGGAGAATACAATGACAATGTGATGATGTACCAAATTTTGTAAGGCTCACTGCCAATTCAAGTTTTGGGATAGATCACTTATATATATGGAATTACTTCCCTTACAATTTTTTGTGAGTAATCACTATCCCTCATGGTTTAAAACCAATCACAATTTGAAAGCTTACTACTATCTCAACTGAAGTGTGATCACTGCTCCTTCAAAAGAATCACTTGTTGTTCTAAATCACCTCATAATTGTTTCACACATATATGAGTGTACCATGAAGTATTGTTTTTACCCAAAATATGAATTCTATTTTCCACATACTTTTATTTTGCATAAATTTCTTTCAATAACTATTTTAGTCCCTTCGCGAACCTCTTTTCACCCTCCATGAACTTTCTTGCATCCTTCACGAACAACCTTGCATCGTGTGGTGCGAGTGCTTCACGGAAAACCTTCCCTTTATGGAATGCCTCTTATTCGTGGATGGTTGATGCCTCAAAAACCACTAATGATTTAAAGACTGACTTTTATTCATGGTCCCATTTCCTTTTCAATATACTGAGCTCTTAAAACCCCTTTCGTGAACCGTCTTTGCGAACTACTACCTTCACCGAATTTCTCCCTCGCAAAACTCTTCTCCTTCACAGAATCCTCCCTCACAAACTATTATAGACTTACCCGAATTATTCTAGAAACAATGATATTATCCAATGAAATTCACTCTACATAATGATGTGATTAGGGTCCTCTATATAGGAAAATAAATCCCACAAAACCCACTAATCATAAATAATAGAAACTCCATTGTGGTATAGACTTTACTGCGAACTTTTTATGAGGTTTGCATAACACATTTAATCATTAATGGTGCCCCTAAATCACCACATTCCTTCCAAAAATAATGATACCTTTGTGGCAGAATAAATCCAATTCCTTTACTCTATAGAGGAAAAGCCTCTAGTGAACTGATTTCTCGTTGTGGTTCGTGTAGAGCAGTTGTGTTACTATGCGGTCCGAGAACTCCATGCTTCACGATCTGCAAACTCTACACTTTGTAGTCCATGAACTACAGTCCAAAAAATCCTTTTTGTAATACCTTCCTTTTCTATAAAACAAACTCTTGATTTTGAGGCCCAAAAATTTGGCAAACATTGGTAATTACTACTCCTTAAATGCATCTACTTCAACAACATTATATATACTGATTCATGGTCATATAAATTTTTCAACAAACAAAATCAACCCAAAAACACCAAGATGAAACCTTGAGGGATTTTCCCCAAAAATCCCCCTTTTGGGTTTTTTTAAAACTATTCACATTTTGTTACCACGTTAAAGCTTCTTCCATCTTATACCAAAACCCTCTTTTAGCGATTTTGATAGTGATCAAATATTTACTCAACATACACTCTAAGCCTACATGAGCCTTTCTCGACATGAGAAACAAGAGTAGCATGAAAAGTTTATCAATGAATCACTTTAATCAAAATTCACTCAACTGATTTCATTAAGAACCTCATATATCATGATATATAACCTTTGATTGATCACCTTTAGAAGTTTCAAATTTAAAACTCCCCCTACTTCACTGCTCCCCCTATTAGATTCTCACCTATATTCATTAAGACATTTTCTCCCCTTTTAGCTATAATTTATCCCCCTTTTTCAATGAAACCTAAGGTCACTTTATTATGGTTTTGAACATGGTAAAGAACACAGATCATCAAATTAGGGAAAACATATCATACCTTAGGGAGAGGGGGTCCTACATCCAGACATTTTCAAGTGCAAGGAGTCAACTGAACTCCTAGAGCCAATAGATTCCATTCAAAGGATTCTTTGGGTAAGACCATTGTCAGAATATCTGCAACCTGTAGTTCTGTAGGTATATACTCTAACTTCAGAATCCCTTTCTCCACCTTCTCCTTGATAAAATAATACTTATTTTCAATGTTCTTTATCCTTAAGTGTTGGACTAGATTTTTTCTTAGATTTATAGAACTTGAATTATCAAAATGGATTCTGATTGGGGACTTCACTTCAAATCCCATATCATTAAACTATTTCTTCATCCACAATAACTGCGTGCATACTTGAGTAGCCATAATATATTTAGATTATATGGTTCTCAATGAAATTAAATCCTATTTATTTCTTAGCCAATAAATAAAAAATCCACCAAGACATAATGCACCACCCGACATTGATTTTATATTATCTGCTAATTCTGCCCAATCTACATATGTACAGCCCAATAACTCTTGATAAAAATTTTCATTATACAAAAAACTAAAATCCACCGCTCCCTTGATATATTGAAGTATTATTTTCACTGCAAGAAAGTGAATTTATTTGGTATTGATTTGATATATTGCTACTTGGAATGTTTCAAAAACAATATTAGACCTTGTTGATGTCAAGTAAAATAGATTGCTAATGAATTTACTATATTCTATGAAATTAACCACATTTCTTTCATCATCCCCTGGAAGTTTCATCTGAGTTGCCACTAGATTTTTCATATCCTTGGAATTATCCATTCTAAATATTCTCAAAACATCATTGGAATATTTATATTGAGAAATTAATGTGCCATCATTTTCTTTTGTAACCTGTAAACCAAGGAAACACAATAGTTCACCAACCATTGAAATTTTGAACTAAGTTTTCATGAATTATAAGAAATTATTTCACTAGGATTCATATGATCCACCAAAGATTATATCATAGACACACACCAACACCATAATCCTTTTATTACTATCATTTTTGGCCTAGAGATTGTAATCAACTCCATCATGATAGAATCCAAGATTCTTAAAAAACTGATATAGTCTTGAATACCATGTTCTTGGTTATTTATTCAACCCATATAGCCCCTTATTTAGGTGAAAAACTATATTATCATATTCATAAATGAGAAAACCATCTGTATGCTCAATATAAACTTCTTCTTTTAGAACCCCATTTATGAATGCCGACTTGACGTCCATCTGGAAAACATTGAACCTTCTTTACACTACTATGGAAAAGAATAATCTAATTGTATCTAGCCTTGAAACAAGTATAAATGTTTCATCAACATCAATACATTCTATTTGGGAGTACCCTTTACACACTAATCATGCTTTGTTTTGAATCAATGTGTCATCTTCATTCATATTGTTGTGAAAGACCCATTTAGTCCCGATGAAATTATTATCTATTGGTCTCGAAACAATATTATAAGTCTTGATTATTCTCAATTTGGTCAATATTTTAATTCATATACTAAACCAAGTTTTCATCTCTGGATGCTTCTTCAAAAAATTTAGGCTTTATCTGAGATAAGAAGCATGATTACTATAATGAATTTATTATTTGTGTTTGAACTAGCACTACCTGATCACCAATGAGGTTTTTTCTATCAATTTAAGCTTTACTCTTTGGTTTTAATATAGATATAGGTTTGAATTACTCTTTATCATCATCAATACCTTCTTCTAAATCAACATTTTCTACTTCAAATCCTACTGAGGTGCTTAGCTCATCATCACTATCCTTCAAAAAATAATCATGAATTTGCTTAATATTATGTTCATTATCAATTATAATGACATCATTTCCCTCAATTAACTTTACAAGCCTCTTATTGAAACATTTGTATGATTTTATTTTCCCTGAATATCCATAAAATATCCCCTCATATCCTCACAATTCAAATTTATTGTTTTTCTACTTATTTAGAATAAAAAATTTAACTCTAAAGATTCAAAAGAATTTAAATGTTTTATTCTTTTTGTACCACATTTCATATGAATAATTTTATTCATTCATACACAATAGATCCTTGTTATATATATAGACTGATGTTAATACTACCACCTTCCATAATTTCTCTGGTAGGTACTTTTCAATAAGCATTATTCTGGCCATGTTGTTGATGATTTAATTTGTCCTCTCAACCTCTCTATTTTATTAAGGAGTTCTTACTACTGAAACATGATACCTTATCCCGTGTTTCTTGAGATAACCCTCCACTTGACTGTTTGTGAATTCTATACCATTATCAGTATGAAACTTCAAAATCTTTTGTCCAAGAATCCTTTCAGCTTTTCCTTAATACTATTTTATGCAACTGAACACATCAAAATTGTGGGAAATGAAAAATATCTATGCCATCATGATGAAATCATCAATGAAAATAATATAACAACTCTTCCCATTAATGGATATTGGTGAGATAGTTCCACATACATCTTCATGAACCAATTCTAACACTCTGGTTGCCTTTTTATCCTTTTTCTTTCACTTCTTTATGAAGATCTTCTCTTGTTGAAAATCATCGCATGTATGAGTATGATCACATGATAGATTAGATAGATCTCAAGTTACATCACATTTGACCAGATCTTCCAAGGATGGTTGGAATAGATAACCAAGACATTTATTCCACAACCTATTTTGTAACTCTTTGGATAAAAATAATATATCTTCTTCTCCACTTACAAGGTAGAGATTCCCCTTTATTCTTTTTACCTATAGAAAAATTTCACCATATCTTCCTTTCATGGAACACATATTCTTAGTAAAACATATAGCATGAGCCAAGTCACATCATTGAATTATGCTAAGAATTTTTTGACTGATACCTTCAATAACTAAGACATTAGCAAGTCTTATTTCTTTACCCCCAAAATTTTCTTTTCCCGAGCCAATAATATTTAGACCTTCATCACTTCAAAATTTGAAAAAACCTTCCTTATCATATCTTATTCCTATAACAAGATCCTTATCACATGTCATATAGGATGTACATTCACTATCAATGACCCATACTCTATAACGATCTGATGCTTTAAGGAAAATCTCCAAAACCACTATCTGCTCAACTATTTTCTTCTTGATCCATGTTTTTGACTTCATAGATGGTATGTATTGATAATATTGATCTTCCTCAAATTATGATGGACCATATTCATATTGAAAATATATAAATCAATTTTTTATTTTCAGATCATTTGATGATACATTAAAATACTGCTTATGACTAGATATGGGCTGATTAGAAGAATTTCTATGCATTGTTGATGAGAAATATCATTCTATGTACTTGAATCCTCCACACTTGAAACAATGACCATCAAATGATGACTTGGAATATTGAGATCTATATGGATGCCTCTATTTATCCTGCTCCCTTTGGAACCTCTTGGATATGGAACATATATTTTGTGAGTGTACCATCTTTCCACAATAATAATATATCACACGAGGTATATTCCTATGTGTAAAAACCACATTACTAGTTTTACCTTGGGTTCTATGAATCTCCTGGTTCTGATCTATAACGAAATCAATCTTAAATATCAGTGTAGGTGCTTGCGGTTTGACTTCAACCATCACTACTTTCTATTTTTGATCAAGCCCCATACCAGCCTTATTATTTGTATTTGACTATTGCTTCTGTTCCACTAGATGTCTTTTCTCCACTTCCATCTTTTATATTTTCTGAATGATATTATTTCCTAATTTCATACTAAGATTCAAGAGTTTTTATTTATCCTTAACAATTCATCATAGGCTGACGACTTCCTCTTTAATTTATTTGATATTTTTTATTTGATCTTTTATAGTGTTAGTTAAACTGTTAATTTATTTTTTCTGTTCTTTGATTTTTATCTTGTACTCAACAACCTTTTCTGAGCTCTCTCGTGTTGAATAATTTAATTTTTCAATTTCTTCATTTATCTCAGACTTATCTTCTTTTTTATACTGCATATAAAGTTTGGCATCATGAACCACTTTTTTGTATTTCTTCATTTTAGATCTCCAAAAATCTATCTCATCAAGGGAGGATTCCAATTTAGCATGTATATCAACTATTCCTTTGACTTATTCTTTATCATTGTTTCTTTCTTCTATTTTCTATGAGTTACTGGAAACTTCCACCATAGCATTTTCTCCATGATATTTGTAGTTCTACATTCCTTCAACCTCATATTCTTCTGAACTGTCATTTTTTATGAAAGAATATTCTTCTTTTTGAAGAAATTTATCTAAAATTTATCTTACCTTTCACATAGACTGAAGTATTCTTTCTAGAAATTTTGACTTCATCCTCATCATCTTCTTGAAACTTCTTAGGGAACCTTGCTTCAAGATGTCCAAAATTTCTACATCTAAATCATGCAAGTGGGAGCTTCCCTTTAAAATTTCCTTTTCCTCTCTGTAGATTTGAGTAAAGGAATGACATCACATAATCTATCTCTTCTTCTTCCTACCCATATTCAATAGTGATATTCTTCATGAACTTGAATGACCCTTCTTTAGAATTCCCTTTTCCCATAGACTCATTATCATCATTTCTTATCTCGTATGCAACAAGAGTACTATACAATCTATCCAATGTTAGCTCCTTTAGATATATATATTCCAATATAGAAAATTTTGGATTGAACTAAGGTGTAAGTATTCTTAAGATTCACTTGAAAATATTTAAATTTTAAAAAATTTATCCGAGAACATGCATTTATTGTAAAACAACATTCACTCGATCAAATAATGCATCAACATACTCATTAGGGTTCATTATGAGATCCTCACACTTGTTCAATTGAACCTGAAACTTTTTTTCTCTAACTTTTGAGTCGCCCTAATAAATATTTATCAAATTTTACCACATATAATATGATGAATTTCATAATATCAGCTTCATATAGATTTCATTATATAGGGATCACACTAAATCATTGATTCCTTTAGCATAAACATCCAATTCCCTTCGGCCATCTTCTAATAAATCACCACTATCAATACTGGCCAAAATTCGATTCATTGATGCTGTAAAGACATCTATTCCTAATAATTAGAAATAGTGCTGCAACCTATTCTTCCATAATTGAAGATTATTTCCACTAAAGATCAGAATCCATTTATGACTGACAACTTCCATTGAAACATTTCAGACAGAAACACAGAAATTAACCTTTGGCTTTGATACTAATTATTATCCCAACTAGGTTAAATACCATAAGAGGGGGGGGGGGGGGTGAATTAGGGTATGATAGATTAAAACAACTACCCCTTAATATATTGTTTCATCATTAAACAAAACAGTCTTCTCTCCATTTCCTTTATAAATATATAAACAAAAATGAAATCATGTACAAGACACAATGATTTTTACTTGGTTAACCCTCATTGGGATACATCCAAGGAGAATACAATGGAAATGTTCCATTATACCAAATTTACCAAGGATCAGTACCAATTCAAGGTTTGGGATAGATCAATTATTTTCCTAGGATTAGTACCCTTATAATTTTTGGAGTGGAATCATTATCCCTCCTGGTTTATAACCAACCACAATTTTAAAGCTCACTGCTCTCTCAAATGAAGTGTGCTTACTGCTCCTCCAGAAGAATCTCATATTATTCTAAATCACTACAAAATTGTTTCACAGATATATGAGTATTCCATGAAGTCTTATTTTTACCCAATAGATGAATTATAATTTTCTACATACTGTTAGTTTGTAGAAATTATTCTCGAGAAATATTTTATTCCCTTCATGAACTTCCTTACACCCTCTTCGAACTGTCTTTCATCTTCTATAAACTACCTTGAACTGTGTGGCATGAGTGCTTCATGGAAAAACTTCCCTTCACATACCACCTCTACTTCATGGATGACTGATGCCTCATGAATCACTAATGATTCGCAAAACACCTTTACTTCATGGTCCATTTTCCTTTGAAAGTTACCGATCTCTATAAACCCATTTCATTAACTTTATTCACAAACTACCATATTCTTATAATTTCTTCCTCGCAAAACTCTTCTCCTTCATGGAATCCTCCCTCACGATCTACTATATACTTACCCAAATTCTTCCAGTAGTGATGATATTATTTAATGAAATTAAATCTACCTAATGATGTGATTGGGGTTCTTTATATAGGAAATTAAATACCAAAAAACCCGCTAATGAAAAATACCCGTAACACTATTTTGGTATAGAAATCACTGAGAAATTTATATATGGTTCACATAGTGCATTTAATTATTCATAATGCCCCTAAATAAATGTCTTCCTTTCAAAAAAGATTATCCATTTGAGAAATAATAAATCCACCACCTTCACTATTAAAATGAAAAGCCTCTCACGAACTGATTTCAATTTTTGGTTTGTGTAGTGCAATTGTGCTACTATTTGGTCTGCTAAATCCATGCTTTACGACCCAAAAACTCAATACTTCACGGTCTGCAGACTGCAGTCCACAAACTCCTTTATAGAAAACCTTTATTTTCCATAAAAAACTCCCAATTTTGAGGGCCAAAAATTTGGAAAACACTAGTAAACTATTACACCTTAAATGCATCAACTTTGGTGACACCAGCTATACTGATTCACCGTTATCTGGATTTGTGAACAAACACAATCACCTCAAAAACACTAAGACAACACCTTGAGGGATTTTTCCCAAAAAAATATGTGACATATTATGTAGAATATAAAATTTTATAATCGTAAAGATTAGATTTACTGGAACATTATTATATCACATGAGATTGATCTTATACTAGATAATAATAAATGGGATAGATATATATTGGTTTTACATATGACATTTTTCAAAAATTTTCTCTAGGTTGAGGGTAGTATGATTACATTACAATGATGTCTCAAGAACCATATGGATTCTATTACATAGGGATGCTCTAAGAATTTATATAGAATGAGTTCCTTGTTAATATTATCCTACCTAATTATAGATAATAAAGGTTATATATACTATAGGTGTACCATAAAAATAAAGATGGAAATACCATTGAGAAGAGAAATAATACCCTTGAAAGTATCACAGGGAATAAAAAAATGAGTTAAAATATATCTATACATTTATTAACACTTAATATAATAGAATCATATAGAAATACTTAATGTCAATAAACACCATGCATCTGAAATTGAAAAACATAAACTAAAAATGAAGAAATATCAAACAAGTGTACCTTACACTAATGTATATGCTGTATCATCTTCATATCATATTTAAATGGGTTTTATGAAGATTACCAAAGTAGAAGAAGAGAGTTTAGAGTATCAAGGAGTCTTTCATGAGAATCACCATGAAACAACACACTATCTCATGGAAATAACCCTCTAATACCACCCATGGATTTTCCTTAGGGATATCACATGAGTAAATTCTACTTCAGCCAACTCATGCATCTAATGCATAAGAGAATCATCCTCCCATTATATCTCATGTAATAGATCATTAATGATAGAACTGTGGAAGATTTATACCACCCAAACCATTGAAGGTAGTAGAAATGAATCACATTCCAAGATTTATGATGGAATGTAGTTGTACAATACAACTACATGGATTGATTAATGTAATAGAATGAAATATCATTTTATTCCATGCCTTACAATTTCCATAACTGTACCATACTATTAAAATAAGAAGTGTCATTTTCACATTCCATATGATACACCCTATCATAAATAATTACATAGCTCATATACTTATATATATCACATATAAGAGATTTAGGGTATATTCCCTTCAACCTCTAACTTAAACTAAATCCTAAAATCTTTATATTCAATTTAACCTATAATTATATCATATACTATAATTTATAAAATCATATCCAAAACTCTTAAATATATTCCAACACCCTTTTAGAAAGCTATCATTAACTTCACTTTCTACTAAATCATATGTAATAACTTGTGAATACCTTTTAGATTAACTTTAAAATAATTTTAGAGTTTCACTATGAGTTAAACATAATCCCCATTCAGTCAACTATAAAGTGTGATACCATGAGACTTTATAGTATTGAACAAGAATACAAATCACCAGATCTATAAATGTATGAAAAGAGAAGACTCTAGAAAATAATCAATGCTACTCAAAATATAAAGGGATCTAGCATGATCTCAATTAAACACATGTATCTCTATACCTATGTACACTAGATATATATCATACTAACATAAATTTTGATACATTACCTCTGTCTAATACATTGAGATAGAATGGAACATGGTAAATGTAAATATCACACATACAACTAATAAATTTTCAATTCTCTAAGTATATAGTGACCTGTTCAATGAATACATCACATGTCATCACTTTTATAGTTGAAAAAAGCACATTAAACTCATCAAAAATAAATAATCACTTCATATTTATTATCTATATGCAACTACACACTCCCTAGTCTATCTCAATTGAGGGACAACATGCCATACTTGGCATACAAGAGGATAAATGGAATCTTGGTTGAGCTCCAATCAATGACATAATCAATAACATACCCAAACACCCCTTGATTATCTAATACATAAGGGAATTCTTAATAATGATATCAAAGTATGAAGGTTCTCATGTTAGTTATCTCACCAACCTCAGGTAATTGGGACCAAATATGATCCATGCACCCATAGTATACCAAATACATAGTATATGACACTCTATGTGGTACACTTAGGGGGTTATTCAATGCACACAAAGAAAATTTCTCATTTTTTTCCTCATGAGAATATTTTGTATCTCTATATGAGAATACCACTCATGATTGCCTTAAAATTTCTTCATAACCTCTAATAATCCATGATGAACATTGTTTAGGGATAACTCAAAGTCATACTTTAAGTGGTCAATTATAATTACACTTAATAAAATGTATATCTACCTATATATATATATATGTAACCAACATCAAAGAATGATAAAGTGGTTATTTCATTTAATATGAAACATTTTATATTCTTAAATCTCCATTAATATTTAACAAAACCCCAAAAAAGCACTGATTTATCATATCACATATGATAAACTTCTAAACCATCCTTATGTTTTCTATACTTTTTAAGGTTTTATTTACTCATTAAATCCATATATAATTCCTACCACATATCTACTAAAAAGCTCCCTTAAAATATTTAGTGAGTAACATCTATAAAGAAATAAATTTTGAATTATTATGATATTTAGGAATCATATTCTAAATGTTCAACTCCTTGAACATATTCAAACTTTGTAACTACACAACATCAAATGTTACAATGTATAATTCTATTATCTATATATAAATTATATAAGTTTAACATAATTATCCCAGGAACCCTTTCCATAAAACTTTTTCCTTAAAATTATTTAACCATTTACATTATTATTTACCAACACATCCTAAACTTCTTTTGGATAAAGTGGAATTCACTTTTTTTGAATAGAATAATGATTTAGGAAATAGTGATATTCACTTTTTATAGTAACTTAATATAACCATTACATTTTTAATTAACACAAAACATCTTAAACTCTTTAGGATATTAAGTAAAATCACTTTAAATTTAGACTATTTAAATATTTTAATTGTTAACTTTGAATTTCCAAAATTCAAACATACCCCTACTAGCCTCTTAGACATCATTATTCTCAAAATATCATGATAAGATACATGAACTATTTTGTGTTAGTAAATAACACATATTTTTTTTCAATAAGAATATTTAATAAATATGATAATGTTTCCATTTTATATTTGGTAATCTATGTGTTTAATGATTTTTTTTCATATAAAAGGAAGGATTTATTAAAATATACCACTTATGGGTGGTGAGAACATCTTACCTTATATTTTTAAATACATTTGAATAAATTTTTTATCCAGGATAAAATAATTTTATCCTTATATTCTTCTCAAAAAATGTTATAGAATTTGATGAATCATAAACCATGTGTATAAAATTAATTATCTTTGTTTGTTCATAATAACTATTTGTTAAAAAAAATTCTCTTATTACATAATAGAAATAAGATAGACATATATATCCCTTTAAAGTTGATATCAGCTTTATATATTCTGTTATATTAGAATCCTTGATGCAATAATTATTTGATTTGTCACATGAATGAAAACTACGTGCTTTAATAATTCTTACCTTGATTTTAAATTCCTATATTTATTTACAAATTTTGAAAAGTAAACATTTGGTATCACATACCCAATTTCTATAACACTGATACCTGATATGGATATTCCCCATAGTTTCATAAATTTCTTCAGGTATCTAGATTAATTACATACAATATAATTTTCACTCTTTGTTATTGATTTTAACTTTAGATTTGAGTGACCACATATGGAAACTTGAAGAAACATTTTTTTAATCTCCAATAAACTCTTATTCTTATGGTTGCATGTATAATTTCAATAAAATATTAGAATCTAGATATCTTATTATCAGTTTATCTATTCTAAACACATTAATAATATTAGGTAAAAATTTCTCAAACTAATTTATATTGTTGGAACATTTCTATAGATTAAAATAGAATAAATTACTTAAAAAAAGCCTTATAAGAAACCTCTTAGTCTCAACAAGTCATTAGTATACTCAATCATATTTAGCATATGAGTAGAGACAAAAATTACTTAAGAGATTTAGTATTTAATGAATTTGAAACCCTAAGTGAATCAATATATGATTCACCTATTGAACAAATTCAACAATTGGTTACCCATTAAAGTGTTTCTTTAACATATAAAATATTTATTATACTTAAAGAAATATTAATAAGTTACCAGTCGTAGGAGTTTCTTACATTAAGCTTATCTTTCCAAAGGATTAATCTCAAAACTAAGTTTTATGATGATGATGTTATTTATTTACAATAAAATCTTTCATAAGATGATTTTCATGTTTTATTACCATTTAATAAGGAATTTTATTAAAAAATCACCCACTATAACAATTACCCTTCTTAAAATTATTATATCTATTAGTGATACAGGATCGATATTTCATTTTGTCTTACACTGGTTTGTTCACGTAGATAATAAATGACTATATTTGATAGAAAAAACTTGTCAATAATATCATATATGAATCTTGGATATTCAAGTGGATAAACCCTTTTAAAATCCATCATATAGATAAACCAAACACTATACCTCTAGTATCATAACTATTAGGGTTTCTTAGCTAAGTGTAACCTAAATAAAATGATACGAATAGCACACCTAAACATTGGGGTCACCTCATTACTTGCTTACCTTAAATAAGATAGTTCAGGGGAACCCAAATTTAGCATTACATACCTAGTTAGATGATCTAGGTCTTTAAAATTCCAATTTAGAAGGAATATAACACTTAATATTTTGAAGGGGTTTTAATCTCACCATTTTATCCCATGTTATTCCATTTTATGTATACATCATTCTAATGATTCGGTTTTGGGAATCACATTATCTCCACCAAATCAAGATGTTTAATTAATATTGATCTGTAACTCTTTACAAAATCTATTATTTGTGTTAGTAACCTGAAAATAAAATACAAAAATATTTACAAATATCTAAATTCATCTCATGCATAAGTTACCTGAACTATTTAAGTAAAAATTGAGAGATATATGAAATTTAAAATCGATACAAGAGTAATCCCAAAGTTAGATTTAACCAATTCACACCTTTTTAGAGTAATTAATAAGCCTCTAGGATAGTGGGAATTCCAACCCAAATTCCTTATACCCATAGATGATTTACTCAAGTGATAATCCAATTCATTATAACTCCAAAAACTAATATATATAAATTATGTGAAATTACCAATGAGTTAATGGCTTCACTGAGAGGGTGAGAATCAATGTAGTATTCTCTTTAAAATTTATTATTTTGAAATAAAACTCTACGGTTAGTTAAGACTTAACCCTATAAAGTAGAAATCTTTGCCTCGCCTAATTGAAATGAGTGAAAAATAAGAATAAGGAACACACAATCTTTTTATAAGGCATGACCTTAATGTGAGAGACTGCTCCTTACTGTAGTTGATTATTATCCCAAGTTATAGATTTTCAAATAATATAATTTTATCAATATAATTTTTTTGGATAGATATTATTCCGAGCCCATGCTTCTCAATATATACAAAACATTCCTTAGGCTCTAACGTCTCTTGAAAAATACAATGAATAATATGTAGCACCAGATGAGAAAGGTCTTGTTTTGAATGTATAATTACTTAGAAAAAGATGAAAGAACATCCAATTTGAGCTAGAAAATAATATCTAGTATACATAGATCACCTTGTTAATAATAAACCACTCCAAAATATACATGGTGAATAAACCCTGAAGATCTAAGTTTTCTCAACCCACTACATACATAACCCTTTATTGAATTGCTTCTTCTTATTTACTCATACACATTATTATAAACTTGGAAAAAACGGATCTTTATATGACTACCACCTTGAATATAGGATCTAATATTTCTTATTATTCATATATGCTCTTAAATATTGGGTATTCATATTTTTCACTACTCACATTACTACATATTCTGGCGCTTTTACTTCTTATTCCTTACTTACAATCTTGATCACACACCTGTGGTGTCTACTCTATCAATTATCTTCCCACTCAAAGGAATTTTATTTATTTATATATATTTTATATTTATTAAATATTAAATTTTCCTTTATAGGTTTAATTATTAAAATACCCATACTTTTCATCTTACCCAAAATAGAATACTACAATCTTCATCAATCCTACCAAAATAAAGTCAAATGATCACTTACCATTTTTATTCATCAATGATCTCATGGGATCTTTTCATAAATCTCAACACATAGTCCAGTTACCCACATACACTTTTAATAATTATTTTCCATAAATGCCCATAAATTTTTATCCTTATCAATAGAACTCAACATAAAATAAACTCACTCAGTCTTTAGAACACCCAATAGAAATAATTTAAACTTTTTTCATGAAAAAATACCTAGAAAACTTACACTTGAGACATGAATAATTTATCATGGCTCAGATTATGTTGAAAATTATTCTTCAAATAACTCATAACATTAAATAAAACTCAACTTTATTCATTGTCATATTTTCCAATGATTATAGAAATAAGGATTAATAAATCATCATACCATTTAATATATAAATTATTCTTGAAAATAAAATCAGTTTCATTTTAAGTTCTTATTATTTGATTGATATCATGTTTGATATTATTATATAAGGAATGATAATAACTAATTCTAAGTACTAATTGAATCAAATTTTCAATGTGATGTGTTGATAATTTAAGTACATCACTTGTTTTGGTTGGTTTGGATTGTTCTTTAGAAAATAATTCAGGAACTGATAATTTCATCGAGCAGAAACCCTAAAAATATTTCTAATTTTTATCTATATTTAGTTTTAATTATTCTTAAATATAGAACATTGTTTTTATACATAAAATTTTTATTCTTATACATAGTGGTTTCAACCATGCACAACACAAAATTCATGTTTACACATACAAGAAATTATTATTTATGAAAACTAGTTTGATGCTTACATGGGAAAGTAGTTGATATTTACACATACTGGTTGATACTTACATAGAGTTAGATCATGTTTAAGAATTTTATACTTCATGAATTTGTAACAAAAATTTTTCTTACACATCAGTAAGATGATGTTTATGTAGGATAAGGAATCATCCTTATGAAGTCAATACTTATCCAATTTTTGATGGAACTTAAAAAATATTTAATTCTTTATTTTAAGTTTAGAACCACTTAAAACCTATTTATAAACTTATCAAACACTCTAAATCTCCTAAATAATACTTTGATAATTTTTTTAAAAACAAATAAAACAATACACAAGACTTTAACAATTACTCCAATCCAAAGGCCTCTTTAATCTACCCCTTTGGATTTGTTGTCAACTTGTTTTTAACTCTTTATCATGATACACAAACTCATTAATAATTTAAGTAAACTCACTTAAAAATAATTAAATCACAACCTATATCAAGTGAGATACATATTTACACAACACCATAAGATAATTTACTATTTTTAATAGAATTTTATCCCTTGGTGATAAGAAACTTTTGGACAAGTGATTCAAATGAATTTATTCTTTAGCCCATATCAACCCCCCATTTTTCAATAACCACAATAATGGATAAACTATAAGTAAACACTATCCTTTTATATTATTACCCCCTAAGAAATAAAATAGTAAATAACTATATCAATTTTATCTCCCCCTTTGACAACACAATCAAAATCCATATTGGGGACACCTTCCACATATTTTAAGTGATAGGGGAAGGATGAACATAGAGTTTTAGCCTTAATTTAGAGAACCCATCCTTTGGTAATGATTTAGTGAAAATTTATGCAACTTTTTCCTTGGTTAAACCACATTATTCCACCTTATCTATGAATAAATGATATATGATACTTCTATGATTTTATCTAGATCATGTAATTAGATTATTTTAAAGATCTATAAAACTTTGATTGTAATAGGAAATTAATAATGGCTTCTTAACCCCAATTTTCAAATAAGGTATTTGAAAATTAATACATATCATTTGATTATAATAATTATAGATGATATGTAATTAGATTCATCTATTATAAATCCCACTTAACATTCCTTCTTGATATTCCATGCCACATAACTTTCACCAAGGAAGAATGTTCCATGTAAAGTGGACTTCCCGTCTACACAATCTGTATCCCATTCAGCATCTGTATATCCCTATAATATAAAATAAAAATTGCCTTAGAATAGTTGGATAGATACCAATTTTCTTTTTGATATATATTAGAATAATTATGGCTTCTAACATGTGATATTACTTGATATCACTTTGTAATCAATAACAAAATGTCACACGAAAAATAATTTTAGGTCTTGAAGTTGTTAGATAGAGAAGTATGACAATAATTTTTTATAATAACTTTGATTTAAACTAGTTCTAGACAGGTTTTGATCATATTAGTTCCAAAAAATATAGGATTATAAATCCCCTTGAAATCATCAATTCCAAACCTCTTTAACAAATCTCTAGAGCACTTTTCTTTGGATAAAAAAAATATGATCACCCATTTTATGATTTATAATATCAGAAAATATAAAATCTATCCCACTATAGATATGTCAAAATTCATATTCATTTCCTTAGAAAATAATCATAGAGATTATATTTTTCACCTATAAAAGTTATGTAATCTACATAAATTATGAAAATAAGGGTCCATATAGCCATCTCCTTCACATAGCGACTACTATCAATTTTTTCCTTTTAAAAATTTCACATTTCTAAAGAATTAATACAAATTGGAATACTATGATCTTGGGGAGTATTTAAATACATATAAATACTCATTAATATTTCATACCATGCTTCCATATTTTTCAATAAGAAAACCCTTAGGTTGTTTAGTGAAAATATCTTCTTGAAAATCACTATTTAAGAAATAATATTTCACATCCATTCGAGAGATCTTGTAATGCTTCTAGGATGACACTACTAATAAAAAACTAATTATCACAAGTCTTTCTTCTGGTGAAAATTATTCTTCAAATAAAACCACTTCCACCTAAGAATACCACTTTATCACTAACCTTGTTTTATTCCTCGCGACTTAACCTTTCTAATTTAGTTTATTTATAAAAACACACTTAGTTCCAATGATGTTTCTTATTTCAAAACTTGATACCAAATCCCAAGTGAAGTTATTTTATATCTTATTGAGTTTATAATTTGTAGAATAAATCCATTTTTCACGTTCAATTGATTTTAAAACTATTTTTGGTTTAACTTGAGAGATAATATTTTTTTGTCCTCAATTCTTAATATTCTTCTTATTTGGAAAAGTGAATATTGTTAGCTAATAATATTCTTAGGATCAACATTATTCTTCATCTTTTTATGCCTCTGACTCTAATCCTCTATTTATTTTTAATCATTGGTCACATATGAGTTAATATTAACCACAACCTACTCATTTCTAGTCTCCTCCACAACTAGTTTTTCTAGAAGCAGTAAGTTTTCAACTCCATAATTTTCAACCTCAGCATCAAAAAACACATATAGTTTGTTCTAATTTTCAATAATATTGACATATGGACACTATAATAGATTTTTTTTATGTTTTATCCAACAATTTACCAGCTACCATAATAAAGGTAGCCAAAAAGATTCCTTATTTAGCTATTTATTTAAAATTTCCTAGATTTTTTTTCATTGTATTTATGTAAAAAGGGCTTATAATTATCTTTAGGAATTTAATAGTTGTATTTTTGTGGTATCAAATTTCATATGGAGTCTTGTTTGTCTCATCTCTCAATAGGAATATATTCTGAATATGTACAGAAGTACACACTATTTGAGTTGGTTCCCTAGAATTAACTACTCTATACTTAAGGATTACCTATATTAATTGTTTTGAATGTTAATAAACATCTTATTATATAATGATCATTCTTATGAAAGGTCATATAAGTTCCCCACTTTGATGAGAACCAATAATTTCTATGATTGTATTATTAAAATATATAATATATAGTCAGATGATATCATTTGATGAGATGAAAATGATATAGGATATCAGGGGTGGAGACTCATAGGACTTTGAGGCACTTTATCATGCTATATGTCCTTGATAATTTTTAGTATAAGTGATTATGAGAACATGACGTAATAGTTGGAAATCCACATTTATATGTGTAATTGGATGATCCTATCTGTGGATGTGTATATTGATCCTTATAATTTAAAATTATTATTAATGTATATCATTAGTCATGTACTTTGATGTATTGATAAAAACCTCAATGACATATGTTTACAAAAAATTAGGGTATGTTGGGTGCGTCATGAGTGATATTAGATTAATTAATAACATGAGAAAGGATTTATCCCTTACATTATTTAATGGAATTTGATATCTTAGGAACTTTTATGAGAACAGAAAAACCTAAATAAATTCAGGGTTATAGTGATTAATGGGTAATAAATTTTTGGAAAGTCAAAGAAAGAGACATCAAGCACATAGGTTGATGACACCAACATTAAATATCCTTGATTAGTGATATCATGATAAAGGGATTATATTACATAGTAATAATTTGTATAAGGTTTTATTTCATTGTGACATTTACTTCTTTCTGTATGGGTGACTTGGCATGTTGTTAGACATTAATCTTAGACTTTGGGAGACACTATCTAATGCCACTGAGAAAGATGCCTAGAGTGTTACATAATATTTATATCCAGAACCTCAATTAAATATTATTATTATTTAACAAATTTAATAAATATCATTCTCATATGTGGTTTAATAACTATTCATGTTAGATTGATCACTTATATTCGGTCACTAGTTATTTGAGAAAATATTTATGAGATGAATATTTAGTAAATATTTATTTTCTATTTGGTGAATATAATATTTAATTATTTATTAGTGAAGAATGAAATGATACTTATTTATGAAATAAATAGTCATTATTCAAGTATTAATAAATACTATTGAGGAATGGTGAACCAAGTTTAATTGGTCCAAGGAGAAATAATATATATATCTATATATTAAATAGTATTTGAATAAATTTTAATCAATTTATTAAAGAAATAATATTTAATTAATTCATGAGTTTTGCTCATGTCATGAATAATATTAATAATATTATTATTTGAAAAAGGGGTTTTTCAATTATTAAGAAAATAATAAAGGATTATGTGTAATTATTATTTTCTAACCCTAACATTATTTAAACCTAATTATATTATTTCCAAGAATAATGATATACATTTGTTTAGTTATGCATAATGATATCCATTGAATTCTATCAATCCCAAGAGATATCCTCTCTAATAATGCTATCCAGAATAAAGAGTGATCCTCCTCAACCGCCCCTCTCGATTCTAGATAGAATAAGGATAGTCCTTCTTTGAAGTTATTCTCATGGCGATCAAAGACAAATAGTGAAAGTAATAGCATATTCCATGTTAGAACTTAGAGGTTCCTATAAAATTTCTCATAGGTTCATGGTGTACATGTGGATCACCACTGGAGTGAATCTACACATGATTCTTATGATATAATGATTGTATAACATGTAAATATTTTCATATTTATCAACAATAAAAGAATTCATCACAAGACAATTCTTTAATTTCTTAAATTAATTATAAATCATTATGTGATGATCCTATATTTTGGTTTTGATATTCATTTATCAATTAATCCTTGAATAAATTCCATTAGTCTTGACTTTATACATTGTTTACATATTATAATAATCATTGATTATGATAAAAATCTGAGTTGGGAATGCCCAACATGTGCTTGTACTGTGCCCCAAAACCTACAAGTGGTATCAAAGCGATCACATAATAATTTATAATTATTTAAGTATCATTTATTGATTTACAAATTTATCATCAGTTTTCAATTCTAGATTAACAACCCTTTAAATCCAAATTTCGATATCTCCTCCTCTTCCTTTTTGTTCTCACAAATATAATAAAAAAGGATTAATTATGAACTAAGAATATTATAAGAACTCATCCAGAGGTATCAATGATTCTATTCAGATAACACAAGAATACATGAAATATATACTATAAGTACATAATGCATATCCATGTTTAATTCACCAAGATGAATCATGAATTAATTCAAAGTCTCATACATTTATTTCACATGGTGTTTAATTAATATACACTTTGTGTTGACCGGTCTAGACTAGCGTATGGTTACATGGACTATACAATGTTTATCTTAGGGACCACATGCCGTATATTCTAGGTACACAAAATTTACTCCATTAATGTCCATGGTAGGCCATCATGCCCAGTCCCAAGGCATGTGCTGTGGATAGATGACAAAGAACTATACACGATATGTAGCTGGATAGTACACGCCTTGTATATTACATGATTACATATAATTTACAATTAATTTATTATAATGTTTAAAAATTATCAACATGTGTTCCTTGTGTCATTTATTTTACTCATACATTCTATGTGATGGGTTATATATTTATTTAATTTCTAATTAATTTCTATGTAATATTCAGAACCACATATCATGTATAAGTTTCAATACACCAATTATTAGGCATGTATTAAAATCATAACATGAAATGTAAATAACATGTGTTCATGTGTCATTTATTTGATAATATATTCCATGAAATTATATGATAAGATGTGTATTTTATATGGTGTATGTGGAAACAGTATACGACCATCATACATTCAAGGTTGTTCAAATGGGTACTCACCATATTTCTTTTGAGGTACCTTTTTTTTACGTAGCCAATTTTAAATAAATTATTTAGTTTGTTTAAAATAATGATGGACAAGAATCTCAATGATTTTTATATGAGAATTAAAGTACAATAATTGATTAATTAATAAATATAATTAATTGATTCAAGTATGATTTATATTAAATAAGAATGATTGAGAATGAATGATATATTATTAAATTCATAATTCGTCGCATGTATATAGATGATCATGAGCATAAACTAGAGTTTTTTTATGTGATTGGTTTCAATTTAATTTATTATTATTAAATTAAATTAATGGAATGCATGTCACCCCTCCTATCATTATGCAAGGGACTGCATTCCCATGGTCTCCTTTTATATAAACCCCCTAAACCAATTCTTTGGTTCCCTTTACCTTTGTGTGAGCAAAATATTATTTAATGGATGGAGATCCCAGGTGAGTAGAGGTGTTTAAAGTTTGGATCCAAGGAAAAAAAATCTAGGGGATATGTGAGAGGACAAATGGAAAGCTATAATATGAACAAAATCATGGTTCAAGGTGTTTTCCACCTTAACTGAGGGTTATTTTTTCATCCACTAGATAGAATAACCACTAGGAAAGGATCACAATCATACCAAACATTTTTATTTCATTTCAATAAAGATACATGGTTAATTTAATTATGGATACTTTATCTTGATCACATAAATTAATGAGTTAACTATCTTTTAAGATGAAAATAAAATAAATTGGATTATTCATAAGCATCATCTAAGATATGGTTAATAACTTATGTAAATCCACTTAATATTAAGAAGCATCTAATAAAGGTAAAATGGAAATTTTAGGCATAATGGAAAAACAATCCCTCAATTATATATATTAAGTCAATATATTATTCCAATACTTAGGTAGGAATCAAACCACAGTTCAAATTTCTTGACCAACCTCTGTTAGAGTGATTTCAATTATCAGTGAATTTCTATCTTGAGTTTTGGGTCAAATTAACCTAGTATACATTAATGGTTGATCACCTCCATGAGACTTAGTGAAATTATTTGGAAAAGTGTTGAGGAAATCATTATTTAGGATTTTAGGATTGGGGAGTCTACTCAACATATCAAGGATATATGAGTTAATGTATTTGTAAAGTTAAACTTACCTAAATACTTTTTAATAGCCTAAAAAACATCTATATGGGTTATGAGAAGGATCATATGGATAATTGCCACTAGAATATTATTGCAACAGGATAATCCAAATCTAATGGTGGGGAATTTTTAGATTTGATAAAATAGTGGTAGATAAGAAAATATTATTATATAAAGTACTAAAATTATTCTCTTCTTAATTATAGAAATGATAACCCACATGGATTCAACCATATCACTATGATACATACTTGACAAGGATAACCTTTTCACTGGAACTGATTTCCAAGAATGATAAAGGCTCTTTTTCTTTATTCTATTCCATTAAAGGAAATTATATGTTCTAGAAAACTCTATTCCTAAAACACCTAGGAAATATTATAGTAAGGAAGAGATGTATCTCTATATGAAACATATGTCTGATGACATAGATATCCAATGTTTCATGCTATCATCCACAACCAATGAGATTATAAAGAAACATGAGGATATGTATGTATATAGTATCATGCCTCACCTTCATGATATTTATCAAGAAAAGTTGACAAAAGAGAGATATGAGATCTCTAATGCACTCTTCATATGCAATATTGGAAATTCGGCACCAAATGGGCCTCATATAGTCATGAATATTGGATATATAGAGTGTTTAACATCTTGGTCATTTAATTACACGATGATATATACACATATTTAATTTTATAATAAATACCTAAATCATAATTTAGTTTTATTTTTAATTAAAACATGATAAATAGTGAGAAGACTCTTTCAGAACTTCTTACTCTCACTTGCTAAGTTGACAAGGAAATGGGGTGTGAAAAAACCCACAGTCCTCATGGTGACTAAGAAAAGTAAGAATAAGGAAAATGGGACCAAGACTCATTCCATGTCTAAGGCTCTAGAGCACCATCCTTCTAAGAAGAATAAGATTCAATGGAAGGTAAAGGGAAAAAATTCATTATGTTTTTCATGTGGAAATCTAGGACACTAGAAGAAGAACTACACCTAGAAGTAAGGGGAATAAAAGGGTGAGTTTGTTATCATGTGTAATATTCTTATATCTACAAATTGATGAATATATATAGATTTTGGTGATAAAATATGTAACCAAATGTAGGAACCAATTATATTTCAAAATATTTCTAGAGGATAGGTGGATCTTTGGGCAGGCAATGGAGCACGAATTTATTATTTGACTATAGGATACTACCACCTTACATTTCTATCTAGAATAATTTTGGTTTTAAAGAATTGTTATTTTGTGCCCAATGTTACTATTAACATCATATATGCTTCTTTACTTGACATGGGTGGATTTATATTTAAATTTGGAAATAATTAATGCTTCTTTTACAAATACAACATTTATTATGGTATGGTACAAATAAATAACATTATTTATGTATTAGATTACAGAAAAAAGTATTGAAAATTGATTATGAATCAAGTTTTCATGACTCATTAAATAACCAACTATGGAATCACCATATTGGTTAAGTAAATGACAAGTGTATAAAAAATCTCTATCAAGATGGATATTTAGACTCTTTTAAACTAAAACCACTTGAAAGATGTCATTCTTTTTTACAAGGAAGAATTACAAAATCAACTTTAATTGGAGAGGGTGAAAGGGAGAGAGACCTTTGATGAATAGTACTTACTGATGCATATGAACCTTTTCCTATAGAATATTGAGGTGGATATTCATACATCATAACCTTGGGTCAATAAATACTCAACCAAGTATCTACAAATATGTTTTAAACATTCTTTATTCCATTTATTCTTATTTTTTTTTTACTTTTACCTTTTTTTATTTTTACCAGGGTAACTAGTTTTTATCCAAGTAACTTATGCTTTACTAAATAAATAAAATAATAACTATTACCAAATTTGGGTGTGATTAGCCTAAATTCAATCTACATTTAATCTAATTAAATTTCTAATTATGTAAAAACTGAATTTTAAATTAAAACATTTTTTATATAGAAAAACTGTTTTGTAGAAAAATATTGTTTTCACGATTAAGTGTTCTTAATATTATTTAGTATCGATCACCAATTGAATGAGTGATAATTTATTTAAATATAGGATTAAAAATTATATAAAATCCACTTTTGATAATATATTAATTTATTTTATTAGATAAAAATTATATATTATTAGTAAAATAGTTTTTTGAAAATAATAGCCTTACCATTATCATGGTCATTAAATTTAATCTTAGTAATCATATTTTTATGCCAAAAAATGAAATTCAACTTATCACATAATATGATAATGTTTATATAAATTATTAAATCAATTTTTTGGATTTAATTTCTATAAGTGATGATTTTTTTTAAATCGAAGCGAATAAATTAGTTTTTAAAATAAAATATTATTTATGTTTCCAAAATGATATACATGGGTTTTATAAATAAAAAATTATAATTTTAAAAGATTTATTTTACTTAAAAATATATATATTTTATATAAAAAGGTTTCAAAAAAATTTAATTTAACCTTTTATTTTGATAATTTCATTAAAGTGATGATTTTAGCAATATAAGTATTTTTTTACAATTCACTTAAAACCCATTGTTTTTAGAAAAATACCAAAAATTAATTCTAATATAATTTTGACATAATAAATCTAAAAATGAAATTAATTTTTATTTATTCCAGATTATAGAATATATTAATTTTGTTTTTAAATATGAAATGTAAAAAAAACAATTTTTATAGAAAAATAAACCATTTTTTTTCTTTAAGTCAAAATGAAAAATGTGTAAAATAAATATGATAAATAAATTATTAAATACATAAATACCTGATTATGTCATCTTAATTTATAGGTACATATCCCATTAAGATCTTCATAGAATATCTAATTATATGGTATGATCTGGTGACAGTCGAGGGTGGTGAATCCGCTAACATAGATCTTGTGACAATTTCCTCGCAATGTTAAAACTCATACATTGGAAGTAATTTTTATATGGATCTCTATACACTCAAAGTTTTCCTGGTTTGATTTAGTATAGGAAGTTCTATTTATCTATACATAATTTGATATAATACCTTTGTAAAAAGTGATAATATATTCCTAATTGGATTCTAATAAGTGAATAAGAGATAAATCTATAAGAAGAAACTTCAATAGGCCATGAATAAGATCCTTAAACTATGGATATAACAATTATACCACCAAAATTTTGATTTATAATTCAATATATACTAATTTAAAAATTACATGACATAAGTGACATACAATTATTGATTAAAAAATAACTTTCTATTTAAGTAGAATCCATTGCATAGGCTTTTCTATATTCCCATTGTCTAAAAGGTTCTTGGATCTTATTTTCCTTATTATCCCTTTTATTGGTGAATTTATTTTCATAATGGCCAATTTCCTTATAATTTAATTAATGTATTTTTTTATCCCCTATCTTTCCCTCACACTTTTGAGTTTGATAGCCTTCATCTCCACCATGGTACCATCTATCCATCAATTTAAGGAAATTTTCCCTATTATTCTTTTCATATTTATGATATATATAGAATTGAATATAATTTCCTTTAATATCCATTTTACATGAAATTACATGAGACTACATCCTTCTCTTCTTTCATGATAAATGGTTTGGGTCTCTGACTATGTTCACATTGTTAATCATATTTCATAATAGATTATTTGGAATAATCATAAGGTTTCTCACTCTAGCTCCCATTCCGATGGGTTTCTCATTGAGGTAATTATCACATTATATCTCATACCCATTAGTCCTTCTAGTTACATCCAATACTAAAACCAAAATGGGATAACATGAGTGATGAAAAAATAACATTATAAGATTATTATCATAAATATAAGTAGGAAAATTTAAACATAAGATGTCATACTTTATGATACCATCACATTAACCTAATATTATTTTAGTTCATCATTTTTCATTCTTATTTCCATATAAATAATTATTCAGTAAAAATAGGTTACTTAAGTTTTGTTTTATCAAACTTATTAACCTAATACATTAAAATAACCTAAGAATCAATCCTTGATAGTGGTTTGTAAAGAGAATGCGATTAACCAAACCATATCCCTCAAGAGTGTCTATTTAGGTGTGCAGTATTTGGACCAATCATCATGTATAGATTAAAGATTGAGTTAATACCAAATAATACCATTTTAAGGTTACAAACTAGAGGTGCATATGTGCCATACCTTCATCCACTTTATAGTATCCAGACCAGGTTGTAATTAAAAGGAAAAACACATAATATCCACTTTACCAAAAGTTTTGGATATTATCCTATACATAGGATTATATATAGGTTTTTCACTAATTTTATCTCATAATATTCCAAAAAATATTAAATATTAATCACCTAACCTAAATTATTATTTATACCTTGGAAATTATGATCAATATTATCTTATCAACCCTTAAATTATCCTCAACTAACATCATAACCTCTAAAGTTATCTAAACCCTTCTTTGATACAAACTATAAAATCCCAAAAACATGATCATTTATTTATAAGATTTAGAGAAAATATTTCATTACAATACATACCCAAGATATTTTAGGTTTATCATTTTATAGAGTTAGGATAAAAAATTAACCAATAAAAATGATGATTTTTTCAACTAATGAACAATTTTCCACTATAAAATAAACTTATTAATATATAATAAGTCTTAAAAATCCGTCACAAATTTTCTAAACTAGATAATATTCTATAAATACCACATTTATTAATTTCCTTCATTACCCAAGGGAAAGGAAACATAAGAAGGGGTTATCTAAAATTATAAGTAAGGGTAATAATAAGTGATAATAATAAAAGATCATAAGTGAGAATAAGATAAAAATATGGGTATATAAATTTAATAAAGGAACATGAACAAAAAATATTGAATTTATACCCAATAAAATAAATATGATGATTATAATCATAGAAATATTCTGTAAGGAAATGATATCATCAGGTCATGGAATCATGGAATATGTGGCATCAACATAATACATGACATCATAAGCATAAGTCAAGGCTCACTTCCATAACTATAATAGTAGATAGAGTCCCATGGTGGATGGGGTTTACTCACCATAACCATAAACATAGTAGAAAGAGTCCAATGGTGGATTGGGTTCACTCCCTATTCACATAAACATAGTGTAAAAAGTCCCATGGTGGATTAGGTATACTCCCTAATCCCATAAATAACATCTCATGAGATATAAATCTTTACCCAATTGATTATTGGTCTATATAATCCCATTACCACCCATCACATAACAAAGTTTGCTTAGGATAACCACCCATATACCATACATGGTATCTCATGTGATGGAAACATTATATGCTGAATTGGATTCTAGGACCACCCATAACATAATGAAATTCATAATATTTACATGCATACATGTTCCACATAAGAAAAATAAACCATACATAAAGAACGAGAATGATAAAACCCATGAGAAAGAAGTGGGTTTCATAATATTATCCCAAAGAATAATATAAGTCTATATTATAAGTATTCCAAAAATAAGAAGGATTCAAATAATTTTGGTTGTTCATATTTTAATAAATAAACATATTTGTTGAACATTGAGTTCTAATTTCTAAAAACTTATGAGATGGATCAAGTATAAGTAAGAATAAAAAAATTGAACAACATAAGTGATAATTTTCCAAATGAGAATAAAATCCTTGAAGGAAGGAAATATATTATTATTTAAATTTAGGCTATAATTGAACTAGGATATTTTTATATAAAATAATGAGGGTTTTCAAAATCTATTCATGGTAAAAACACTTTATGGGGGTGGTACTTGACATGAAATAATAAATCCCAAAGTTCCTTTTTTATGTTTTAATTTTTTTTTATTAAAATACCATATCATGAAAAGGATAATAAATATTTTTAAGAGGAAAAGGTAAATATTAAGTTCACATGAGATTAAAAATAATTAGGTTTCCAATTAAAATGGATAAAATTGGTGGGAATGGAAATTATAGAAAAGGAGGGGAAACCATTGTTAAAGTGGATGAGAATTATTCTCAACAATGATATAATTTTTGAGTAATAGATTCATCATAGTATTGATTTGAATAAAAAATATAACTTTAAATGGAGATAAAAATTATAATATAATCATATAAAAGAATAAAACCATATTATAAAACCATAGTAATAAAGGAATAATTATGACTCAAGATGGATGCTAAGATAAGAAAAAACCTTATAGATTTTGAAATTTTTGAGACAAAACCCCATGAGAGAAATAAATTTAGATTAAACATTAAATATCATGAAATATAAGAGAATAATTATTAAAATATATCGAATGTAAGTAGACACACCATTACAATTAAATCAAAGTTTATAATAAGAAATATGGCTTAATGGGTGAAAATTGAGCCATGAAACCCTTTCCATGTTTCTGATCTATTCTGCACATGCACTTAACTTCCTGAATAATAAAATTAAATTTATTAGATAAACTCATATGAAAATTATTCTTATATATTTAATTTTCTATAGACCATTTATTTTCATATTTTATTTATTTATTATATTGTTTTTTTCTTATGTTTTTGTGAAATTTTAATCGGTATCGACTTATTTTGGTAATTTTAGCGATTGAAGATGATATTTTAATAATAAGTTAAATAATAAATATAAAAATTATATAACCAAAACCTAATAATTATTTTATTATTAACTTATAATAATTTTAATATTTATGTTCCCATAGTCATCCATGATAAAGATCATTATTTATGTAGGTGGTTAAACCATCCCAAACATGAAAACACTATATCTTAGTGGGAATGTATGGTTTTGGGAGTGTATATTGTCCTGAAAACATAATAATAATGATATAATTTATATTTTTTTTTTAATTTTGTGAATTATATTTTAAGTTTTTAAGATAAATAATGAAAATTAAGATAAAAAATGAAAAACTTTACTTCCTGGTGACGACAGTCCGCACAATTCCTGGTTATCATTATTTTGTTTTTTTATAAGTGGATTAAAATGAATAAATAATGAGTATAAAATTAATATAATTAAAATTAAGTATAATTATGATAGTTATTTAATTTTATTACCATGGTTAAGGTAGGTTTATAAGATAAATATTAAGAAGAAAAGGTTAGGATTATATAATACACACTTTGGTACCCTGAACTTTATCTTGAAAGTATCATTGAAAATGAAGGGATTAAGATAAATAATTGAGTTTATAGGAATATAAAATTGATATAGGATTTTAGGTGGAGAATTTTTTTGAGATTTAAGATGTAATTTTAAGGAATGGGTGTGTCATTAAGGGGTGGAAGTGTCCCATTTTATAAGTGAATAAAAGTGAACTTTTCTGAATACCCTTTACTTTTCAATGATATCATTACACTATACAAGGTTAAATGACTCTAAAAGTTTGAAATAATTGAGTTTGGGGTGATTTAGTGTTGATCCAGCCTCAAAAAATTATTTTCCATGTTTTTTAAACATGTTAGAATTCATTTTTTTCTATATTTGTATATTTACATTTTTTATTGGGGTAGCTAGTTTTTACCCAAGTAAATTATGTTTTAATAAATATATAAAATGTCCCTTATTAAAATTTATTGGTGTGATGAATCTAATTTTTTCTCCATTTAATCTAATTCAATTTATAATCAATAAAAAATTATCTTTTAAATTAAAATATTTTATATATAGAAAAATTATTCTATAGAAAAATATTGTTTTCACTATTAAGTGTTCTTAATATTATTTAGTATCGATTACCAATTGAATGAGTGATAATTTATTTAAATATAGGATTAAAATTTATATCAAATTAACTTTTTTATAATATATTAATTTATTTTATTAGATACAAAGTACATAATATTAGTAAAATAATTCTTTGAAAATAATAGTGTTTCCATTGTCATGGTCATTAACTTTAATATTAGTAAACATACTTTTATACCCAATAATGTAATTAAAATTATTAAAAAGTATGATTGTATTGATAAAAAATATGAAATACATTTTTTTGAATTTATTTTCTATAAGTTATGAATTTTGATTTTTAAATATAAGTGAATAAATTAGTTTTTAGAGTAAAATATTACTTATGTTTCCAAAATGATATACTCAATTTTTTCACTACAAAATAGTAATTTTAAATAATTTATTTTACTTATAAATATATATATTTAATATAAAAAAGTTTCAAAAACATTTATGTCATTATTTTTTTATGACAATGTCATAAAATTTGTGGTTTTAGCAATATCAGTATTTTTTTACTATTCACTTTAAAACCATTGTTTTTAGAAAAAAATCCCAAAAATTAATACTAAGATAATTTCTATAATCTAAATCCAAAGATTGAAATTCATTTTTATATAATTCAGATTAAAAAATTTATAAGTTTATTTATTAAATATGAAATATATATATAACATATTTTTATAGGAATATAAACTCTCTTTTTTTTATTTAAAAGTCAAAATAAGAAATATGTAAAATACATGTGATAAATAACTCACTCTATCAATAAATACCTGATAATGTCACCCTAATTTCTAGTTACATATCCTCTCAAGATATTTATGTAATATCTAAGTATAAGGTATGCTCTGGTGGCAATCAAGGATGGTGATTTCATGAACATAGATCTCATGGAAATTTCCACAAGCTTGAATTTCTATCTAAAATGATTTTAATCATATCCTAATTGTTAGAGTTTAGATTTTGATTGGTCTAGATAAAATCATAATGAATCTACATCCTTTAAAATCTTGGATAAATGGTATTTGTAAGAGTGAATTCCACTACTCAATGATGTTTCTTTCCTTTGTAGGTTTTATAAAATGGTTACTTCTTTTTATACTAGCTAATTTAACAACTATAATATAATAGTCAAATTTCAGTTTAACATGTCATTATTTTGTCTTAGTTTGGTGTTTCATATAGAACATGCTATTAATATAATATTTATTTAAGAAAAATTATATAATAAAATCTTGGGGCATTGCATTCCCTCCTTAAATAAATTGCATCCTCACATTTTTAAAACTCATATGATGGGAGTAATTTCCAAAGTGATCTTCATACACTAGTAGTTGATCTTGGATTTTAAGTTAGATTTTCTTATATGAAATTTGATATGATCCATTTGTAAAAAGTTTTATCCATTTCTAATAGGATCCTAATAAGTGAATAAGAGATAAATATATAATAAGTAAACTCCACAACCCTTGAAGAAGATCCTTATACTATGGATATAATAATTATACCACCATTTTTATATAAAATTCAATAGATAATTGGTTAAAACTTACATGAAATAATAGATACACAATTCTAAAGTGAAAAATCACTTTCTACTTCACTAGAACCCATTTCATATGCTTTTCCTTCTTCCCATGGTCAAAGTGGTTGTTAGTTTATATTTTACTTATTATCCATTGGATTGGGGAATTAATGTTCATAATGTATAGTTTCCTTGATATTAAAGAAATACATTTTTATATATTCTCTCTTTACCTCACCCTTTTGAGTTTTATGGAATTCATCTCGACAATTATAGCATATACTCGTCCCTTTAACTCAACCACCCCATGATTCTTTCCACATTTTTGTCATATAAGGAATTTTATATTCTTTCCTTCATTATCCTTGTTACATGAACTTCCATGAGACTCTATCATTCTATTTTTTATTTTTTAGGACATTGACTATGTTCACATTTTAACCATATTTTGTGATAGCTCGTTTGAAATAATCACAAGGTTGCTGACTCTCGCTCCCATTCTAATGGGTTTTTCATCAAGGTAGTCATTTAATTGTCCCTCACACCCATGGTTCCTACTAGTTCTAACCAATAATAAAACAAAATTGGGTTAACATGAGTACAAAAAATTAATTTTATAAGATTATTATCATAAATAGTCATAGGAAAATTTAACCATAAGATGTCCAACTTTATGATACTATCATGTTAACCCAAAGTTCTTTTAGTTCATCCTATATCACTCTTAGTTCTACTTATATCATTCTTGATTCAACCTAGTCTACTTTAAGTTGAGTTTTCTCATAATTCTTAACCTAATCCCTTAAAATAACATGGGAATAAATCTTTTATAGTGTTTTTTAAAGATCATATGATTAACCAAAACATATCCCCTCAGAAATTTCTATCCATGTGTGCAGTATTAGGCCCACTCATCATGTACTGGGTGATGATTAAGTTATTACATAATCCACCACTTTCAGGGTTACTACCCTTAGGTGAATCTATGCAACACCCACATCCACTTACGAATATATTGATAGGGATGTAATTTCCAAGAAAGCCACATAATCTATACTTTAATAAAATTTTAATATTTTATCCTATACTTAGTCTTATACCTATGGTTTTCATTAATGTTATCTCATCATAATCCCTAAAATATTCAATATTACCTTAAATAACCTAAAGGTTTATCTATACCATCTAAATTATGATCAATCTTATCTTATCAACCCTTAAATTATCCTCAACTAACATCCTAACATTTAAAGTTATCTAAACCATTCCCTAACACTAATTACAGAATCCTGTAAATGTTTCTATCTATTTACATGGCTTAGGTAAAATATTTTATTTTAATACATACCTAAGTTATTTTAGGTTTAAAGTTTTATAGAGTTATAACAAAACATTAACTAAGAAAACCTATGTATTTTTCAAATAACATATATTTTTCTCACTATATAAGAAATTGATTAATCTATAAAAAGTTTTCAACATATCCCAAAATATTTCTACCCAAGATAATATTTTAAACATACCACATGTGTTAATTTTATTCATTACCTAGATAAAATGAAACATAATAAGGGGTTTGATGAAATGTTTAGTAAGGGAAATAATAAGTGATAATAATAAAAGATCACAAGTGAGAATAATATGAACATAGGTGTATGAGAATGTAAGTAAAATGAAAATAAAATATATAATTTATAACCAATAAAAAAATTATTATCATAATCATGGAAAAAATACATTAGGAAATTATATCATAAGATCATGGAATCATGGAATATGTGGCATCGACATAAGACATGACACCATACACATAAATAAAGGATTATTTTCAATACTATCATAGTGTATATCATACCATGGTGGATTAGGTTCACTCCCAATTCCCATAAACATAATATAAAGAGTCCCATGGTGGATTGGGTTCACTCCCCACTCCCATAAACACATTAGACAATGTCCCATGTTGGATTAGGTTCACTCTCCAATCCCATACATAACAACTCATGAGATGAAAACATTACCCACTAAATTGGACAACTATATAATTCATTACCAAACCATATAATAATTAAATTAATAATATTTTCATGTATATATGTTCCACATGGGTAATGTAAACCATACACAAAGCATAATAGTGATAAAACCCATGAGAAATAAGTGGGTTTCATAATCTCATCTGAAAGAATAACTGGATTCTATATTATAAGTATTACAAAAATAAAAAGGATTTAAATATTTTTGGATATTAATAATTTAAAAAATAAATATAGGTCTTGAAAACTGAGTTCAAATGTACGAAAATATTCTAAAAGGATCAATGTGAAGTAAGAATAAAAAAATAAACCACATAAGTGATTCTTTTTGAAATAAGCATACCATATTCGAAGGAAGGAAATAGCTAATCATTTACCTTTATACCATAATTGAACTAGTATTTTATTATATAAAATAATTATGGTTTTCAAAATCTATTCATGTTTAAAACATTTTATGGGGGTGGTACTTGACATGAAATAAGAAATCATAAATTTCCCATTTTATGTTTTAAAAAAAACTTTTTTGAAATGAAACATAGGAAATGTTAAATATGAAGGTCACATGATATAACATATAATATTTTTATAATTAAAATGAAGAACATTGGTGGAGGTAAATTATGGATAAGGAGGGAAAACATTCTTTAAAGAAGATGAGAATTATTCTCAATAATGATATAATATTTAATCAATAAATTCATTGAAGTAATGATTTGAGTAAAAAATTTCAATTTACCCTGATAGAATAATTATAGTATCACCATATAATAGAATAAAACCATCTTGTAAAAATATAGTAAAAAAGGGATCATTCTGGCTCAAGAATTAAGTTGAGTTAAAAAAACCTTACAACTTTTAGATTTTTTTGATTCAAAACCCCACAAGTGAAAAAAATTAGAAAAGAAAATTTAATATAAGAGAATAATTATTCAAAAATATTAAATGGTATCATATAAACCATTCCAAATAAACCATGATTTATAATATGATATATGTCTCAATGGGTAAAAATTAAGGTGAGAAACCCTTACCTTATTTATGATTCATTTTGTGCATTCCCCCAAATTTTTGAATAATCAAATTAAGTTTATTAGATACCTTATTGGGAAACTTATTCTTATATATTTAATTTAATATAGACTACTTATTATCATACGATATTTATTTCATATATATTTCTTTCTTATGTTTGTATGAAAATTGAATCGTTGTTGGATTATTTCAGCAATTTTAGAGATCAAATATTATATTTTAATAATATGTTAAATACATAATATAACCATTTAAAAATAAAAAATAATCATTATTTTATTTTTAAATAATAATAATATTAGTATTTAAGTTCCCATAGTCATCCATGATATATTTTTATAGCATTATTCAAGTAGGTGGTTAATGCAACACAAACATGAACATGCTATATATCGATGGGAAAGTATTGTTAGGGAAGTGTATAATATCATTATAATATAAGAATAGAGATATTATTTATATTTTTTTTTTAATTTTTTGAATCATGTTTTTAATTTTTTTGGATAAATAATTAAAATCAATATGAAAAATGAAAAATGTTACTTTGCGGAGGTGGTAGTCTACACAATGCACAATTAATGTTTTTTTTTGGTTTTTTTCTAAATGGATGGAAAGGAATAAATAATTGTTGTTACATTAATATAATAATAATTAAGTATGATAATTAAATTTTTGTCATTATATTACTATAGTTAGGGTAGGTTTGGAAGATAAAAATTAAGAAGAAAAGGTAAGGAGTAAGTAATACCCACTTTGGTACCTTGAACTTTCTCTTTAAAGTATCCTTGGAAATGAAGGGATTAGACTAAATAATTGTGGTCAGATGCTTATAAAATTGATATAATATTATAGGATAATAAAAATTATAGATATTTAAAAATTAATTCAAAGGAATAGGTGTGGCATGAAGGTTTGGATGTGCGCCCTTTTATAGATAAAGAAAAGGGAACTTTTGTGATTATTACTTAATTTTTAATGAAAAAATTACACTATTCAAGGGAAAATGAATTAAAAAGTTAAAAATAATGGAGCATGGAGTGATATTTGGCTTGGTAAGACTAAAAAATTATTTACATACATGTTTTTAGTAAGTTTGAAGTCATTTTTTCATATATTTTTACTTTTAACTTTTTTTTACTAGGGTAACTTGTTTTTACCCAAGTAACTTATGTTTTACTAAACATATAAAATAACCTAAATTAACAAATTTATGTGTGATGAGACTAAATTTAATTTCTATTTAATATAAATCAATTTATAATTGAGAAAAAATAACTTTTTAATTAAAACATTATATATATATATAGACACTATTTTTTAGAAATATATTGTTTTCACTAATAAGTATTATTAATCATTTGTAATATTGATTACCAATTTAATGAGTGATAATTTATTTAAATATTGGATTAAAATTTTTATTACCAATTTAGTAATCATACTTTTATACCCAAAAAACGAAATTAACCTTATTGAATAATTTAATCATGTTGATCTAAAATAAGAAATCCATTTTGCTGGATTGAATTTCTATAATTGATGAAAAATAATTTTTAAATATAATAATATAAATAAATTTTAGATTAAAATATTACTTATGTTTCCAAAATGATATAAATTAGTTTTATAAACACAACATAGTAATTTTAAATATTTTTTTTCATTATTCACCTAAAAACTAATGATTTTAGAAAAATCTGAAAAATTTATTCTAAAATAATTTTGAAATTATAAATTCAAAAAAATAAGTTTTACCTAATTCAGATTATAAAATTTATAAATTTATTTTTGAAATACAAAATATAAAGAAAAACTATTTTTATAGAAAAATAAACTCTCTTTTTTCCTTTAAAAGTGAAAATGATATATATGTAAAATACACGTGGTAAATAACTTATTACGTTAATAAACACATGATTATATAATAATAATTTATATTTTCATATACCTTAAATATATCTATGTAAGATATAAGCATAAGGTACGTTCTGATGGCAATCGAGGGAAGTGATTCCAATAGCATAAATGTCATGGAAATTTTCATGATCTTGAATTTATCTCACATATTATTTTTCTCATACCACAGTTGTTTGAGTTTTACATGGGCTTGGTCTATTGAAAAAATAGATAATCTAAATCCTTTAAAATCTTGGATAAATGGGATTTATAAGGGATACTTCCACTAGTCAATTCCATTTATTTCCTTCATAGGTTACATAATATAGTTACTTCCTTTTATACTTGTTAATTTAACAGATATATTATAACTGTAAACTTTTATTTTAATATCTCATATTTTTGTTTTAACTTGGTGTTGTATTTAGAATAGGGTATTAATATAATATTTATTTAATGAAAATTATATAGTTAAATCTTGGGGTGTTACATCCACCATCAAGTATACATGGTCTTCCTCTCTTAATTTATTTTAGTGATACTTCCACTATAAATGGTTTTTATTATTTATTTTTATTCTTAAACTTTTTCCCATTTTCCTTATAAGTGAAATATACAAGTATGTTTTTTCATACACTTATATACATAGTGACCTGATCTCTCACATCTTTTACACACTTCCTTTAAACATTCAAACCCAATTTGAGTTTATAGACTTATAGAAGTTTTACTCATAACCTTTTTATTTGAAGAATCATTCCTTTTAAATTATGATATTTTACCCCTTGATTCATCCCATATTATAGGAAAGGTCACGTTTTAACAAAATTCATAATATTTTTAAACAAAAATACCACAAAACTAATAGTAACCACTAAATCTAAATCTTATATTAAATCTATAATTTTGTCTAGAAAAATCCATTCTAGATCCTTTCCTTTATTACCCATATCTTCCTTAAATATGGTTTTTCTTTAAGGAGGTTGATTTTATTGAATTATTATATATTCAATAGATGTATAATAGATTTTCATATCATCCTTTTTCCCCATACTTGTTTAGATTTTGAATCAAGACCTGCGCTGTTGGAAAAATAGATTCATTTTTTTACAGCTTCAGTTACAAGTTTAACCTGAATTGATATGTTAGAATCCTTAACAATTGAAAATTATTGAACCAAAAATTAAATATATTTTTAAGTATTCTTTCAACCTTTTAAATTTCTTTTCAACTATAATGATTTTTGATTCCATTTTTCTTATTTCTACCCTTTTCAACATGAGTTATCATTCAAGATCCTTATTGAAATTTTTATAATAAATAGACTTAAATTTTAATTTATTAAGATATTCAATGATTTTAGTTTCTATTTTGAGAGATTATTTATTTTCTCTAACTTTTATCCTATCATCTTTATTTAAGATTTTAACCTCCTTATTTGAATTGATATTTTTTCTCAAGTCAAGATTATAATATAGATCTAAGCATATATTCCATATATGTTTCTTTACCACATTCATCTTTACTGCTTGAGGATGTTTCTATACATTCAAAATGTTCCATGAAATTAGTGATTTCTATAGGTACTTTATCCTCATAGTTACTTCTATATGAAGTTTCTTCCTCTTCCTATTTACTTAAAAAATTTCTTCTCTTTATTATTGGGAATTTCTTTTGGAAATAAAAAACCTTTTCCACTACTCTAGAGCTTTCCCCAACACTTATTATTTTATAGATTTTTATCTTAATCATTAGTATTAAACTCAATGTTTTCTTCTTTGGAAAATTGAAACAAAGTGTCCAATATCACTACATCTGAAGCATTTCAAGGGTAGATTACCCTAGTATTTAACCTTAATTTTTCTAAAACTTTATAGATAAGAGACATTATTTTCTTGATATAATTATACAAATCATCATTATAATCATCATCATAGAACTTACCATATGGTTAATGTTCTTTTTCTTTCAAGTTTAGTTTTCTCAATACCTAAAAATCCATCACATCTTTTACTTTCTTCTTAAAGGTAGGTGTATTTATAATTTTACAGGAAATGAAGATATTATGTAACTCATACAAATATATATCTTATATATCTTTAATAGTTGAGATATTTCAATCAAATTAACTAGGAAAATTACTTATGAGTTTCTTCATAATGACATAGTCATGTAAACTTTCACAAAAAACTTTAATTATACTCACTATCAAATTCAATCTAGTTAAGTAATTAACATTTGATTCCTCATTATCCAACTTTATATCTTTAAACCTACTTATAAAAAATTACATCTAATCTTATTTAAATTTTATATTTCCTTTACAGTTGTTTTCAAGTTTGTCTTAAATCTCTTTTTCAGTTTACAATCCAATCACTCTAGTAAACACATTCTCATAGAGAAAAATCAAAATGGAATTTATGGATTTTCCATTAACATTAAGGTTTATTTTTTCAAAAAATATCATTTTATAACCCATTTTAATGGGTAGAAATCCTAATATGATAGAATTAATAATTGAAGATCAATTGACAAAAAATATGGAATAATTCTCTTTTTCCAACCATATAAATTATTTCCATTAAATGTGGAAACACCTATAATATTAATAGAGTTAATGTTGTATATACTTCATAAGGATAGATTCTGATAGAGGAAAAATCCATCTCTAAAACCAACTAAAAGTATCAGTGGCCAATTAATACCATGAGGGGGGTGGGGGGTGGATTAATGTATCCTTATTTTTATAATTTCCTCATTTGAAATAATCTTCAATGGTCATTTAAGACTTGAACCTATCAAGTAGAAATATCAACCTCACTCAATTAAAATGAATGAAAAATAAGGATAAGGAAAATATAAACTTTTTTTAAGGTTCAAGATCAACATGAGAGCCTAGTGATTATTTCAGGTAGTTATTATCCTAGGACACATATTTTACACTAATATATTTTTATCAATACAACTGGTTAGATATGTTATTATCATGATCCAATTCTTACTAGTGCATATTGTAACATCATGTTATATTTTTATAGTATTCATAAACCCCTATTTTTTCAAATTCTTTGGTTAAGTTTTGTTTTGGGTTGAATCTAGTGAAATTCTAAATTCTTTTGGAAGTTTCTGGGCTAGTGCATGGTTGGCGCATGGGTTTCCAAATCGTGTGCCCTACTAAAAAAATTAGATAAATTGGATAGTGGTATTATTATGAATTGTGCATGGTCTTAAAAACTAAGTTCCCTTTTTGATGAAACTGTGTGACCCATATAAAATAAGAGCACGACTTGCACATGTTTTGACTAAATCGTGCACCCCTGCCTAAGAAACCATACAAGCAAGTTTTTACTTAATCATATTTTTTATTAAATATTCCCAAACCCTCCATTTAGGCCCCTGACAGACCTCCTTAAACCCAAAATGATTTATCCATTGCTTGGAGATCCCAAGAAACATTTTTAACCCCTCATACCCCTCAAAAAAGTAATCTGAAGCTTGATAAACACCCTTTAATCTTCTTCCAGTTAGTTTCCTCATCCTGATCTCATTGTCCCATGATCTCTCTTCTTATCTCTAGGTTTCCATAGATCCCTATATTTATTTTTGGATCTAATACCCACTATTTTGGATCTAAACCTAGTTTTTATTCATATATATTTGTTTCAGTCATTCTCTATTAGAGTTTTCCAGATGCAATATTGTGATTCGAGATCCGTTGATGCTAAGGTAGGTGGATCCATTACGATGCCCAATTTACATTAACCCTAATTGATTTATTTAATTTCAATTATTATTATTAAATGCAATTTTTTGGTTTTTGATAAAAGGTATTTCAGTTGTTTTTTTGGAAAAAACCATGATAAAAAACTATTTTGTTGAATATTTTATTGATAAAAAATGAAATAATTTCCTCACATTGTGTTAAATATGTTTATTTATAAAATATTTGGGATTTGATCATTCATTTGAAAATTTGGTGAAAATTCTAGTTTTACCCTTTATAGTGCACTGTAGTATTTCGAAGATAAATATTTTTATATTTATTATTTGAACTTGAAATTTTGTAATAGTGTTACTAACTTAATTTTATACAACTTTTATTCATGACACTAGATCAAAATAATGAATTTGGATGGAGTAATTGGGCCATAGAAGAAAAGGTGGGCTGGACACGCCAGAATGGAGAAGCTTTTATATTTCGGCCATAACTCCTTAATCTGGGCCTATATTGAGCCCAAATTAGGAGAGGAGATATAAGACCAATATCCTCACATTTTATCCTGATGAAAGGATGGACAATTCACGCGTTTTAGTGGTCAAATGGGCGGTGCAAGTTGGCATAAAATATTTGGCCGAGATTCCCCATTCACACTTGAAACCACTTTGAACCTAGCCTCCCCACCACTCTATAAATTGGTGTTTTTATCATTTGGTGGGGTTGGGACGTACATTGGGAATTTTAGGGCAGTGGATAAGTGTATCCACTCCAATTATCCAACCATTTAAACAAGGGTAGCTCTTGAAGCAAGGATCTCTTCGACGAAGCCTTCTTCTTCTCCTTCACGTTGTAATGATTTTGTTTGTGTAATAAAATTTTTGTTATTCTTTTATTTTTTCTCTTTTCTTCTGTTTTGTTTAAATTTCTTCTTCTACTAATCTTTCTCTTTGGGCTGGAATTATTGAGTATAAGCGTTATTGGGTTATACCCATTATAAACCTTTGCACATGCAAAACGCTTCTACGATGATTACGCCACCCATGGAAGAGTAGTTCTTTTCAGTAATCGATCGACCTCTATCCTTATTCATTAATTTATTTTGAATCAATGAGATACTGTAATTCACATAATATGATCCATGAATTGTATTTTTAAATTACAAGAAACTAAGAAATAAATTGAACAATTAATACAAAACACGCGTGGTCGAGATTTTCTATAAATTGTGAGAGCGCGATCTTAATCGGTAATACGAGACCACATGGGATAAATTTGTAGAGTTAAAATATAATCCCAAAACACAATTCATCCTCATTTCCAGAATGGATATGTTCTCTAATTAAACACTGCCCATAATCTATCCTTAGAACAATAATCAAAGCAGGGTGCTGCGATTGCGTGTTCCGAAACTAGCCTAGGGTTCAAGTAATTTCATCTTTGTGGTTAATTTAACTATCGTAGGGTTCAAGGGATAAAAAATTAGGGGATCATAATTAAGTGGATATTTATTTAAATGATAATGATTAATAAGTGAATGAAGAGGTAGAGTTAGATCGATTATGCCTTTTAAAATATATTTTTTAAAAATATCTTCTTGTTGTGTCATTTTAATCAAACTTCATTTCAAAATTAAAAACAAAAAAAATGCAACCTTCTTCCAGAAAACTTCTTCAAGTTTTATAAACTTCAAACAACCCCCATCCTTTCAAGTAGTGTTTTTATTCTCTTTTATTTTATTTTTGGAATACCTCTAGAAAGTTGTTTTAATTCACTTCCTCCTTTGAGAGGCGACCTTGGTCAGCCACTTTGATGCACCTAAGTACCCCAAAATCATACTAATAATTTGAGGGCACCCACGACAGTGCTCTTTAAAATTGGCACCATTGACAGGGATGCAATTAATTTATTCAACCATTTACAGGTATTTCTTTTATTTTTCATTTTATTATTTTCTTCACCTATCTCTTTCATCTTTCCCCTTTCTTAAGTTTTCATTTTTTTTTCATCCTCTTCTTTTCTTTATAGACCATCAACTCAAACTTCTCATTTTTATTTTACCATGGTCCAATTTCTTTCTTTTTATTTATATTTGATTTATGACATGAATTAATCCCGAAGATCTCTTAGATCTTGACCCTCATTTTGAACACAGCCTTAGGGCACGAATCAGAAATTCTCAGTCTATGGGAAGTTTCAATATTCAACCAGTTGGTGAATTCCTCTATTTTGGAAACATTGAAATTGGAAGCAATTCAAATTCCAACATAAAAGAGGAACCAATGGCTAGAAATAATGGAAATGAACTTAATAGAACCATTCGAGAATTGGATGCACCTGATATTAACTATCAACCAAATTGTATTGCATACCCGAATCTCGAATCAGAATTTGAGTTAAAATCTGGGTTAATTCACCTTCTTCCAAAATTTCATGGCTTATCTGGTGAGGATCCAAACAAACACCTTAAAGAATTTAATGTGGTTTCCTCAACCCTTAAATCAAGAAATGTTTCTGAAGATCAAATCAAATTAAGAGCATTCCCATTCTCACTTGATGGTTCTGCGAAAGACTGGATGTATTATTTGAAACCTGAAGATGTAACATGTTGGAATGATTTGAAACATCTTTTCTTGCAAAGATTTTTTCCAAAATCAAGGACCACATCCATTCGAAAGGAGATATCGAAGATCAAGAAGGCACAATGGGAGTCAATGTATGAGTATTGGGAGAGATTCAAGAAGTTGTGTGCAAGCTTCCCACATCACCAAATCAGTGAGAAAATCCTCATCCAATACTTCTACGAAGGACTCACACCCATGGAGAGGAGAATGGTGGATGGTGAAGCTGGAGGGGCATTGGTGGACAAGACACCAGTAGCCACATGTGCATTGATCGACAAGATGGCACAAAACTCCCAACAATTTGGTGATAGAGGTACACCACATGTCAGGGGAGTACATCAGGTAAGTCCTTCTCTTGAAAGTAATTTGATTGAAACCAATTTGAAAGAATTGAACACTATGGTGAGGAAGATTGCTTTGGCTCAAAAGACATCCCAACCCCCTCCTTCAAGGCCATGTGTAATTTGCACTGAGGCAATCCACCCAATTGACTGTTGCCCACAACTATAAGAGACAGAAGATTGCACATCAGTATTCCCAGGGAGACCATATCAGCAACAACAAAAACAACCATATCCCCAAAAGAAGTTTTATCCAACATACAAACAAGGGTGGAAGGACCAATCAGACACGAGGTATGGCTCTGGACAACAACAAAGGCCCCCTTTTCAACCAAACTTCCAGCAACCTCCACCTTACCAACAGGGTTTCCAACAACCCCAAAGGAGATTTGAAGCTCAAACATCAACAAGTCAGTAACAAGGGAATCTCCAACACAAGGTAGAATCTAACACTGATGATATTTTGAAACAAATTGTTCTTAATCAACAGAATGAGTTGAAGAGTCAAGGTTCAGAGTTGAGGGAGTTGAAGACTCAAATGAGCCAGATTGCCACCACCCTCCATGAACCTGTGAGTAAGAATTATGGAAATATACCTTCCCAACCCACTCCAAATCCAAATGGGAATGTCAGTGCCATCACATTGATAAATGGGAATCAAATGAATGATACATCTATACCTACCATTCCACAGGGATTCACCTCAACTCCAGAGAATCCGCATTCCATACCAACTGATGAGAAATCCAAGGAGAAAGATAAAGGTAAGAAAAATATTGATGATGTTCCTCCTAAACCCCTTCCTTTTCCAAACAGGGTTGTTCAAACTAAGAAGGTGGCTAATGAAGCAATGCAAAAAGAGGTTTTGGACACATTCAAGCGTGTGGAGATCAACATTCCTCTACTTGGATCCATTAAGAAAATCCCAAGGTATGCAAAATTCTTAAAATAACTCTGCACCAATCGAAGAGGACTCAAGGGAAATGAGAGGATCAATCTTGGAAGGAATGTGTCAGCACTCATTACACAAACTTTAGCAATGCCAACAAAGTGCAAGGATCCAGGGACATTCACCATCCCATGTACCATAGGGGAGTTGCACTTCTCTGGTGCACTTTGTGATTTAGGTGATTCCATAAATGTGATGCCTCACTCTGTATTCTCTTCCTTGCAGGTTGGTGAGTTGAAGCCAACAAGAGTAGTGGTACAATTATCAAATAGAGCTACAACATATCCAGCGGGAGTTCTTGAGGATGTACTTGTCCGGGTAAGAGACATGATCTTTCCAGCAGATTTCTACGTGCTTAATATGGAGGATAATCAGGTAAGTTCTCATGCTCCCATAATCTTAGGTAGACCCTTCCTCAAAACTGCAAAAACTATCATAAATGTTAATGAGGGTACACTTTCCATGGAATTTGGGGATGAAGTTGTGATATTTAATGTTATGGACTCCATGAAGTACCCCTCTGAGGACCATTCTTCTTTTGTTATCTCCCATTTTGAACCACCAAGTAAAAAATCCATGGATTTTGATTGTCCTGTGCTTAGGGATATTATGAGTATTGGTTCTGGTTTAATGTCTAAGAGAACTTCCACACCTGTTTCTAATGAACAAGACTCTCTAATATTTGATTTTGAAATGGATTCATATTCTGATCTTGATCACGTGAACTCAGATTATGACATGGCTATTGAATATGCTGATGTATTTGGTGTTTTATTCTCTGATTATGATGATTTGTGTTCTGATACTGATGTTCATTGTGCAGATATGTCTGTTGCATCAATTTCTCCATCCATACATCACCCCCTACATTGGAACTCAAGCCATTTCCCCCAAATCTTAAACATGCATACTTGCTGAGTGGTGATAGATTACCTGTTATCATTGCTAACAATATCTCTTTTGAACATGAAGAAAAACTTTTGAATCTATTGAGAGATAACATTAAGGAAATTGGTTGGACATTGGCAGACATATCAGGTATTATTCCCTCCATTTTCATGTATAGGATTCTCTTGGAGGATGGGGCTAAACCGGTGATACAACCACAAAGGAGACTCAATCCCACCCTCCTGGTAGTTGTTAAAAAAGAAGTTGAGAAATTGATCGAGGCAGGTATAATCTTTCCCATTTCAGATTCTCAGTGGGTAAGTCCAATTCAGGTTGTGCCAAAGAAGAGTGGTGTTACTGTTGGTAAAAAAGAGAAAGATGAGTTAGTTCCAATGAGGGTGAAAAACAGTTGGTGTGTGTGTATTGATTATAGGAAACTAAATCAGTCCACTCGCAATGACCATTTCCCCCTCCCATTTATTGATCAAATGATTGAGAGACTAGCTGGGAAAACACACTATTGTTTCTTGGATGGATTTTCTGGATATTTTCAGGTTTCTATAGCTTCAGAGGATCAGGAAAAGACTACATTCACCTATCCCTTTGGTACATTTGCCTACCGGAGGATGCCATTTAGACTTTGCAACGCCCCAGGTACCTTCCAGCGATGCATGGTGAGTGTTTTTTCTGATTTTATTAAGAACTGCATGGAGGTATTTATGGATGATTTTACAGTGTATGTGTATTCATTTGATGAATGTATAAATAGTATGGGAAAGGTATTGAATAGTTTTATTGAGAAGAATCCAGTCCTGAACTTTGAAAAGTGTCATTTCATGGTAGAGCTTGGAATTGTCTTAGGGAATGTAGTGTCAAAACATGGGATATAGGTTGATAGATCTAAGATAGAAATTATTTAATCCTTACCCTATCCTTCATGTGTGCGTTATGTTAGATATTTCCTAGGAAATGCAGGATTTTATCGGCGCTTCATCAAAGATTTTAGTAAGATTTCTCTTCCTATTTCAATATTACTTCAAAAGGATTCTGATTTTGTGTTTGATGTTTCTTGCATGAATTCATTTGATGAGATAAAACAACGTCTGACCACTCCACCTATCATACAGCCCCCATGGTGGGAGATTCCTTTTGAGCTTATGTGTGATGCCTCTGACTTCACGGTTGGAGCTGTCTTATCTCAGAGGGTGGAAGGACGTTCACATGTGATTGCCTATGCATAAAGGACATTGGATTCAGCCCAATCAAACTACACTACCACAGAAAATGAGTTTCTTGCTATCATATTTGCTTTAGATAAATTCCGTTCATATTTATTGGGCTCTAAAGTAGTTGTTTTTTCTAACCATGCAGCTTTGAGGTACCTCCTAAAGAAGCCAGATGTAAAGCCTAGGCTAATTTGATGGATGCTCCTTCTTCAAGAATTTTATTTTGAGATAAAGGACAAAAAGGGGCCAGAAAACTTGGTGGCGGACTACATGAGTAGGCTTACTCACACACCAGAGGGTGACACCTTGGACCAGGTACCACTTCGGGACACTTTCCCCGATGATAATCTCTATACCATCTTAGGTACGCATCCTTGGTATGCTGATTTAGTTAATTACATTTTTGCCTCTGAAATACCAGTGAATTTGAAGAAACATCAAGTCCAAAAATTAAAAAGTGAGTCTAGGTTTTATGTGTGGGATGATCCTTACCTCTGGAGCATGTGTAGTGACCAAGTTATTAGGAGGTGTATTCCTGATCATGAGTTTGAGTCTGTTTTGAAATTCTGTCATACACTTGCATGTGGTGGAAACTTTGGACCCCAACGGACAGCTAGGAAAGTTTTGGAATTTGGATTATATTAGCCTAGTTTATTCCATGATGCCCATGTGTTTTGTAAGTCATGCTCTCATTGCCAACACACTGGGAATATTTCTAGGAGACATGAGATGCCCCAACAACCCATACTATTCTGTGAGATTTTTGATGTGTGGGGCATTGATTTTATGGGTCCTTTTCCAAGTTCATATGGTTTCTTGTATATTTTGGTTTCTGTTGATTATGTGAGAAAATGGGTGGAGGCCAAGGCCACCAGGACTGATGATTCTCATGTTGTTATGTATTTTGTGAAGGCACAGATTTTTTGCAGGTTTGGAGTACCAAAGGCCATCATCAGTGACCAAGGGACACACTTTTGCAATAGGAATTTTTCTTCCCTCCTTCTAAAGTATGGGGTGACACACAAAACATCAACACCATACCACCCCCAAACAAATGGTCAGGCTGATGTTTCAAATCATGAGTTGAAACAAATATTGGAGAAAACCGTGCAGCCAAATAGGAAGGATTGGAGCAAGCGCTTGGATGATGCATTGTGGGATTATAGGACAGCATACAAGACACCCATTGGTATGTACCCATTTTGGATTGTTTTTGGGAAAGTGTGTCATCTCCCCATGGAAGTTGAGCATTAGTATTATTGGGCTATAAATAAATGAAACATGGATTTGGCCCAAGCTGGAATACAAAGGAAGCTACAAATTCAATAGCTCGATGAGATTAGATTGTCTTCATATGAGAACTCAAGGCTCTACAAGGAAAGATCAAAAGAATCTCATGATAGAATGATCCAACAAAGGGAGTTTCATGTTGGAGAGAAAGTTCTTCTCTACAGTTCATGACTGAAGCTGATGCCTGGTAATTTGCGTTCTAGATGGTTAGGTCCTTATATTTTATCTAATGTTTTTCCTTATGGCGCAGTGGAGATCACACAAGAGGACATTAGAAGGAGATTTATAGTCAATGGGAAACGCTTGAAGAGATACATTGAGGGACTTCCTACTGATGCAGTGGATTTTATCACACTGCATGACCCCATCATCACTTGAGCACATCCGGATGTTCCTAACCCTTTCACTTTTATATTATTTGTCCTATTTAAAAATTCTGCATTTCATGTGCATATATCATCTCATGGGTTCACTTTGAGGACAATGAAATATTTTAAGTGTGGGTGAGGGAACCTTTTAGTTTAGTAATTTCAATTGTTTTCCTATTAAAAAAAACAATTTTTTTTTGTTTGTGTGTTTTCAAATTTTGTGTGTTTATTTTTCAATTTTCTTTGTGTTTTTGAAATTTTTGAGCTGAAATGATTCTCATCACAATTTTGAAATGCATATCAATGAGTGAAACAATTTATCCCAATAAACTGAGCTTAAATGAATGCTAAAATGACTTTGTTTCAAGTTCAAATATTTAGTAATTTCATGAAAAGTACACTGAATTTTGAATCCCATGCCACATCTCACTGTCTTTATATTTGAAATCACTTTCCTGTGAGGCTTCTGAACCATTATTTTCATATTCTTTACATTCACCTCACTTCTTGAGAGAACCAAACCATGCTTGATTTAACCAGAATTTGATTTATTTCTATCAAAACTTGAGGGTTTGAGGTACTTATGTTTAAATTATTGAGGCATTTGTTTGGTATTAAATCCCCCTTTTCAAAGAATCCTTTTTTATAATGGCCTACCTTGAACATTTAATCCTTGTAGCCCTTATAAGACATGCACAACCTGTTAGGTTAACCACATTACAAGCCAATTTTCCCTATCCAACCAAATCTTGAAGTGAAATTGCATAATCTAGTTGAGCTTAAGTGTGGGGGAATCTATCTTGTGTTGTGCTACCACATTCTGTGATACTTTGGGTGGAAAATTAAATTCTGAAGAGTTGTGTTTGCTGCTGATGAAAATCATTATATTGAAAGCTGTTCCTTTTCTAGAGCTTTCATGACAAGTGAAGTTGTTCCTTTTCTAGAGCCTCTAATTGAGGTGGAAAGTTGTGCCTATCTGGAGCTTTCAAGAAAATCATGTTTGAGAAGATTGACATTTTTTATGCTGAAATGATGAATGGTGTAAAATTTCCATGACTTTTCATGATGATGGAACTGAACTGATACTATGGGGATTCAGGAGAAGACCATATTTAAGTGAAAATTAGATTAATGCAATTTTGCTTCAAAAAGAGTCAAGCCCTCCTCATTCAGCCTCAGAGTTTTTCACATCTTAATCCTACCAACTGAAAGCCACATAACAACCCTGAAAAGTAATCATGATAAACATATGTCCTTGACTCACATCGGGTAGTGATATATGAATTTATCAAGCCTATGGTGACCCTTTTATGAGTTTGGATGAGAAAGACATTTCAAAAAAATGACATTTGTGTGATAAGAGAAAATTCAAGCGAGGTAAGTGTTTTGTGCATGAGAGGATAAATAAAGTGGAAATATATTGAAAGATATAAATAAAGAACTTTAAATAATGATTTTTTATGAGGCATGATATCTTTTGTTTCTTGGTGTGTAATTGTTTGATCTCAAAGATATGTGTTTTAAAATTGGTTTTGATTTGATATTGATGTTTACTTGATATGCGATTTTGCTTAGGAGTGCAAAAGGGTAAGTGTGGGGGAGTTGATAAAACACTATTTTGTTGTATATTTTATTTATAATAAATGAAATAATTTCCTCACATTGTGTTAAATATGTTTATTTATAAAATATTTTCGATTTGATCATTCATTTGAAAGTTTGGTGAAAATTCCAGTTTTACCCTTTATAGTGCACTGTAGTATTTCGAAGACAAACATTTTTATATATATTATTTGAACTTTAAATTTTGTAACAGTGTTCCTAACTTAATTTTATACAACTTTTATTCAGAACACTAGATCAAAATAATGAATTTGGATGGAGTAATGGGTCCATAGAGGCAAAGGTGGGATGGACACACCAGAATGGAGAATCTTCTGTATGTCGGCCATAACTACTTCATATGGGCCTATATTGAGCCCAAATTTGGAGAGGATATAGAGGAACCTTATCCTCACATTTGATAATTCTGGAAGGCCATCTAATTCACGCGTTTTTGTGGTCAAATTGGCGGTTAAAGTTGTCATAAAATATTTGGCCGAGATTCCCCATTCACACTTGAAACCACTTTGAACCTAGCCTCCCAACCACTCTATAAATTGGTGTTTTTCTTATTTAGTGGGGTTGGAACGTGAATTGGGAATTTGAGGGCAGAGGATAAGTGGATCCAATCCAATTCTCCAACCATTTCAATAAGGGTATCTCTTGAAGTAAGGATCCCTTCGACGAAGCCTTCTTCTTCTCCTTCACGTTGTAATGATTTTGTTTGTGTAATAAACTTCTTTGTTCTTCTTTTATTTCTTATCTTTTATTCTGTTTTTTTTAAATTTATTCTTCTCTTAATCTTCCTCTTTGGTATGTAATTATTGAGTAGAAGTGTTATTGGGTTATACCCATTATAAACCTTTGCACATGCAAAATGCTTCTACGATGATTACGCCACCCATGGAAGGGTAGTTATTTTTAGTAATCGATAGACCTCTATCCTTATTCATTCATTTATTTTGAATCAATGAGCTACTGTAATTCACATAATTTGATCCATTAATTGTGTTTTTAAATTACAAGAAACTAATCAAGCAATTGAACAATTAACACAAAACACGCGTGGTCGAGATTTTGTGTAAATTGTGAGAGCGCGATCTTAATCGGTAATACAAGACCACACAGGATAAATTTATAGAGTTCAAATATAATACCTAAACACAATTCATCCTCATTTACAGAATGGATATGTTATCTAATTAACCACTGAACATAAGCTATCCTTAGAACAACAATCAAAGCAGGGTGCTGCGATTGCGTGTTCCGAAGCTAGCCCAGGGTTTAAGTAATTTCATCTTTGTGGTTAAGTTAACTCTTGTAGGGTTCGAGGGATAACAAATTAGGGGATCATAATTAAGTGGATATTTATTTAAATGATAATTATTAATAAGTGAATGAAGAGGTAGAGTTAGATCGATTATGCCTTTTAAAATATATTTCTAAAAAGCATCTTCTTGTTGTGTCATTTTAATCAAACTTCATTTCAAAATTAGAAACAAAAAAATGCAACCTTCTTCCAGAAAAATTCTTCAAGTTTTATAAACTTTAAAAAACCCCCATCCTTTCAAGTAGTGTTTTTATTCTCTTTTATTTTATTTTTGGAATACCTCTAGAAAGTTGTTTTAATTCACTTCCTCCTTTGAGAGACGACCTTGGTCAGCCACTTTGCTGCACCTAAGTACCCCAAAATCATACTAATCATTTGAGGGAACCCACAATAGTACTCTTTCAACCCAATTCCACTGAATTGGGGTTTTGAAGAAAAATGGGTTTTTAGAATGAAATTAGATAACCCCTAATTCCATTGGATTATGGTGTGTATATGGAGAATTGTTAAATTTAAATTTTTGAATTTAAATTGTGGATTTTATGGGATTTTTTTAATTAAAATTTTGAATTTAATTGTAGAAAATGGATTTGATAGAAAATTGTAAAAAATCCCAATTCCATTGAATTGGTGTTTTTTATGAAATTGATGGAATTTTTTTGAAAATTAAATTTTTAAATTTAATATGAGAAATTGGATTGTTAAATTTCATTATTTTTTTTTCAAATACTTATTTGTGAAAATGGCTTGAAAATGGTTTGATGAAAACCTTAGGGGTTCATATTTATGAAAATACTTGTTTTTTATTAAAAACCTGTTAGGTGTTTTAAAGGGAAAATTGACATATTTGAAATAAATAATGTGATTTAATTTTATTTTAAGAAATATTAAAATAAATGTCCTTTTTTTTGATTTTTTACTAGAGCACATGAAAGCCTTTGGTAGTTAGTGAGTTATTTTGGGAAGCACTTTATGACTTACAACATTATAAAACTTCATATCATCACATCACATCCCTTAGGTGACGGTGATGAGTCCCCTTTACCTTAGGAACAAATAGGTGTATATACATATTTTACATTTCATAGTTTCAGGTCCTTATATCTTTGAACTATCATACCAAATTAGGAATCTGACCATGTTTCTCACTTGTTTGTATTTTAATTGAATATATGCCATTTTCTGTAAACTAATTTACATGCCTTGTGAATATATATAAACCATTTTATATAAAAGTGTTTTTTTAATCCATTTTTTAAAAGTTTCATTTCTGTAAAGGAACATTTTTTTAAAGGTAATTCCATCATTTGAAATGTATTTCCATAATTTGAAATGTAAATCATGATTTTTTTAGAAATGATTTTGAAATTCCAAACCTGTTTATTTTAAAAATTGAAAGAATTTATTTGGTTAATTTGATATTATAATATTGTTATGGAATATTTGGGTGAAAAACTATAGGGATTTTGATCACACCCTATGCATGCCTTCGGTGTTTGTAGATTATCTCCTACTAGGTTCGAGTAGGGGTAAATCATCTCTTAGAGGTGGTTCAAGCTGTTGAACATGGACTTAGCGAGTTGCATCCTTTGGGACTTGGGAAATTTTTCTTTTATTTTTTATGGTTTTATGGTACTTGGTTGTAGTACTTAGTCTTGTTTATGCTTGTTTTACTTTTGGTACATTACTCCCAGTGGAGTTTCTTTTGATGTGCATACTATCTTGTTTCTTTTAATTTTGCATTTTTTGTGGAAAAATCATGCCTACTTTAGTTTTTATGATGTCAGGTGATCGTCACCAACCTGTGGGGATCAGAAAAAAACTTTGGTCTATATCAGGGTCGTATCAGTTATCAGGTTACTAGTGTACCTGTGATGGTTCGTGAAAAAGTGGTATTAGAGGTTCGAGTTGAACTTCTTTTCTTGAAGTTAGTATGAATTGTGAAATCTTATCGGGACATAAGAGGTAGTTTTGATCGATTTCCAATCCATCTCTCATCACAATGGGCCTTAATTCATTAGGGGTGGTAAGGTGAAGATGTATTGTGGATTAGTTCTAGTATTTTTCCTATTTTGAATTGGATAGAGTGAATTCAAAATATTTTTGTTATATTTTTTGGGATTAATTTCCCTTGTTGCTCTGTTAAGTGTAACATGATGTATTCCTTTTTGTTTTCTGATGTTGTGTAGCATAATTCCTCCAAGAAGACATGAAAATTGTATCAAAGAGGAAGCTTCTACTGAACCTTAAAGAGAGAATCCTATTATAGATCCGAATCTGGTTGAGGTGACTGTGCACACTGTCCAAGCTCTAGGATATGAAGCCCCACTAGTTCCTATTAAGGCTCCATCTGTAGAACCTTAGAGGGATGTTCTCAAGATTTTTTCTCAAGAGTTCCTTCAATATAAGATAGATCCATTCTGAGGTCCAAATGATCCTTAAGGGGAAAATGATTGGTTGAGTAGAATGGAGTGTTTTTTTGGGTTCAAAGACACACTTGACAAAATAAAAGTTAAGTGTGCCACCTTATTTCTAGAAGGGCTGAGTAGAAGATAGTGGGACATGATGATAACAAAGAAGAAACATGATAGATCGGAGTGTAAAGACTTAAAAGTTATTTTTAATAACCAGTTCTATCAAAATTTGATGTTATTGGCCAATTCCACTAATGTTTTTAAACATGAGCAGGTTGATAGTACCGGGATAGTATATGAAAACCATTTTTCCGAGTTTTTGCACTTATCACATGATATTATATCGAATGAGAAGATGAAGGATTGAAGGTTTGAGTTAGGACATCATTAGGATATTCTTTCTTAGGTTTTATTGCTGAAACTACCTTCTTATGTTGATGTCATAGATAGAGAACTGATGGTCAAGATGGACCTGGCTGGAAAGTTAGGATTATCAGAATTTTAGTTCACTCCCATTGGCAGTGTGCATTACTCTAAGGGAAATAGAAAGTTGATGATTTTCATGGTGGTTCTTGACAGTAGGGTTTTTATAAACCTCATGCAGTTCCTAGAAGAGGTCCTATGGGTTTTTACCAGTGTGTAAATCCAATGCATTCAAAGAGGATTTTCACTGAGGCACCCATGAATTTGGGCTCCTATGGATGCTCAGGTCACTTGCATAGATTATGCTATGCTTATTGCACTCTATGTAGTGTAATGGGGTTATATTCTCTATATAAAACTACGATGTAATTAGATACATCCTGTGCAAAAGGGTTCTAGCCAAAGGCACCCAGAAAGAAGCTTCTTCATGCAGTGGAAGAGTTTCCAGAGGAAGTTAATATGGGTCCAGTGAACATGAGAGGTACCATTACTATAGTTTCTTCATTAGTGACTGCTCTATTGGACACTGGTGAATCTCATTAATTTATTTCAACACATATTGTTAATATGATTAATATTTCTATAGAGATTATATCTTATGTAATAGATATTACTAAACCCCTTAGTATGAAGAGAGAACATGGTATCTATAGTCCCACTTGTGTTTTCTCTCTATCTGATGTTGATATTGCTTGGAGTTTTCTATTTCGTGACATAAAAATGCTTGACATCATTTTCTAGATGGATTAGATCATTATCATTAAAGCCTAGATTAATTGTTATCTTTGATGAGTCTCCTTTAATACACCCATTGGTGTGTAACATGTCTTCCAATGAGAATGGGACCCAAGGTAAAGCAGATCCGAACCTTCTCACCTATAGTTGGGGAAAGCGAAATATGTGTTTGCCTTTGATTCAGAGTAGGAATATTTAAGCAGTGATCTTCCTCTAGAAGTTTTCTAGGTTTCTGACATGTTTCCTTCAGACTTATCTGGTTTCCCCCTAGTAATGGAGGTTATGTTTTATATTGACTTAATGCCTTGTACTTAACCAGCATATATCCCCTATTAACTTATGGCACCAACTGAATAAAAGAGATGAATTCCCAGTTGGATGATCTTCTTGAGAAAGGCTTTAAACACCCGAGTGTGTCACCTTGAGTGAAATTTTTTCTCTTCACTAAGAAGGATGATAGTTCACTTCGCCTATGAGTTGATTACCGAAAGATCAATCAAGTTACAGTGAAGAGAAAATATCTATTACCATGGATTGATGATCTATTTGATAAGTTGAGATGGGAAAAGTGGTTATCAAAGATTGATCTTCTATCTGGTTACCATCAGTTGAGGATAAAATAATATTAAATTCATAAAACTGCCTTTCATATTAGGTATGGCCATTATGAGTACCTTGTCATGCCCTTTGGTCTAACCAATTATCCTGAAGTTTTCATGGATTTAATGAACATCATTTGCCACAAGTATCTAGATACTTTTGTAGTTGTCTTTGTGGATTAAATCCTTATTTAATCTAAGTATGAAGAGGATCATGTGCATTATCTAAGAATAGTTCTGAGTTTTTTGATAAATCACTGAATTTATGCCAATATTTCAAAATGTGATTTTTGGATTCAGGAAGTGAAGTTATTAGGGAAAGTGGTGTCAGGATAAGGAATATCATTCAATCTTGAGAAGGTGAAGGCTGTTATGACTTGGGAGAAACCATGAAATTTCTTCAAGATCTAGATATTCTTGGTATTAGCCTAATATTATTGCCAGTTTTTCAAGTAATTATTGAATTCGGCTTCTCTGATGACTTCTCTCACTCAAAAGGGAGTAACATTTTCTTGGGTTGAAAAATTTCAAAATTCTTTTGCTGAGCTAAAATGTATTTTGACTATTGTGTCGATGTTGACTCTTCCAGAGGCCAAACATGGTTGTGTGGTCTTTTGTGATGCATCAGGTTCAGTCTTGGGCTACATTATTATATAATGTAATCATGTATTTACCTATGAATATCATAATCTTAGGCCACAAAAAGAAGAATTATTTGACCCATGACCTCAAACTTGAAATTGTGATGCACATGACTAATAGTTAGTGGCATTACCTTTATGGATAAATGTTTACCGTGTTTTTAGATTATAATAGATTTATTTATATATTCTCTCAAAAATATTTAAATCTCTTCTAGATGAGTTGGGTGGAATACCTGTAGTCTTTTGATTTCAATATTGACTATACCATAGGGAAAAGGAAAGTCATTATAGATGCTTTAAGCAGGAAGCTTCCAACCCAGGCAGTAAAAGAATCATTAGAAGAGTGGAATTTGATTTCTCTATTTGCATAGTTTCATATTGTAGTTCAGGAGAAAGGGGTCTAGGTTTCCCTAGATAGTGTTTAGTTGACATATGCTCTTATCAAATTTATTATTTAGGATTAGTAGATTGATGATGAGTTATGCAGCATCAAAGACTCTATTTATAGTGGGGATATAGTTTCCCAGTGGTCATTATCCAAAGAAGGAATTCCATGCTATTGGAATAATTTGGTGGTACCATATTTGGTAAGGAAAATTGTGATAGAAGATTGTCATAATTCCTAGTGATAAGAGCACCCAGGATCCATGAAGATATTCTATGACATATGGCGGAAGTTCTGGTGTCCAGGTATGATATGGGGCATTTATGAGTTTGTTTCTCATTGTTGTACATGACAACAAGTTAATACTGATCACCAAAAACCTTTAGGTTTTCTTCAGCCACTTTCAGTCCCTACTTAGAAATGGGATGAGATCTCTATGAACTTTGTGATTGGGTTTCTTCATACCCATAGAATGAAGAATGTGATATGGGTTGTGATCAGCATGCTGACTAAATTGGCACACTTTATTCCTGTTCATGATACAACCAAAGTTAAGGGGTTGGAAAATACCTATTTGAAAGAGATAATTCATTTTCACAAAGTTCCATCTAATATAGTATCTGATAGGGATCCTCGATTCACTTCTCATTTTTGGAGAGGCCTTGAGGAGGAACTGGGATCTCATGTCCATTTGAGTGCGATATATCATTCAGAGTTGAATGGATAGACAAAAAGATCTATATAGATTCTTAATGATATGTTCCACGCTTGTGTTCTCTACTTTGGTGGGGATTTGGATGATCATTTGGTGTTGGTGGAGTTTTCTTATAACAATAGATACCAATCCACAATTAGGATGGATTCTTTTAAGGCCTTGTATGGCTGTCCATTTAAATATTTGTTGTGTTAGTCAGATATTGGTGAAAGTTCCTTGGGTAGACTAAGTTTGGTACAAGAGACAACAACAAAGATTCATTTTATTTGTCAAATAATGTTGATGACACAGAGCCTATATAATTCTTACGATGATCTTCACCATAGTCCTTTGGAATTCTTAGTTGATGACCAAGTGTTCTTAAACCTTTCACCTCGGTTGGTTCATAGATGGATTGGGAGGAAAGGAAAGATTGCTCCTCATTTTATGGGACCTTTTGAGGTTATTGATAAGATAAGGAAATTTTATTACCATTTAGTACTACCATCCCAGCTGATGTAAATACATAATGAGTTTCATGTATCTAATCTCCGAATTTATCTGTCTAATCCATCTCATGTTATGAGCTGGAGTGATCTTGAAGTTAAACCTGATTCATCCATGACTGAACAACCAATCAGGACAGTTTATTCTAAAACCAAGGTAATTTATGGGAGGAATATACCTTTGATTTTTGTGCTATGGAAGCACAGTTTTGATTCTCATGAGATGTGGGAGAGAGAGGCACTGATAAGAGATAATTAGCCTTATCTTTTTGACATGGAAGCCTCTTCATAGAATTTCTATGGGAAAAATGTTTCTACAATGAGGAGTTTGTAACATCTTATTACAATTTCCAGGTATTTATAAACCCATATTATTTTACTTTATTTCATTGTGTTTTATTTGGAGTTGAATCAGGTGAAATTATGAAAATTTTGGAAGTTTCTGGGCTAGTTCATGGTTGGCGCACAGGTTGCCAAACTGTGCGCCCTTCTATAGAAAGTTGGAAAAAATTAGACAGTGGGATTTGTACAGCGTTCATAAGGACTTACAAACTGTGTACCCTTTTTAAAGAAACTATGTGGCCCATATAAAACATGGGAATGACTTATGTATATTTTACTAAACCGTGTGCCCCTGCCCAAAAAACAGTGCAGACAGGTTTTTCCTTAATTTGGATTTTTATTAAAAATTCATAAACCCTCTATTTAGGTCCCCTATGGACCTCCTTTGACCCAAACCGATTTCTCCCTTCCATGGATCTCCTAATAATCTTTTTCCCCTCAAATCCCTCCTAGAAGTGATCTAAAAATTGAGGAATTCCATTCAATCTTCTTCTGGTTAGTTTCCTCATCTTGATCTCATTCTACCTCAATCTCTATTATTCTCTATAGGGTTATATAGATCCCCATGTTGATTTTTGGATCTAATACCCACTATTTTAGAACTAAACATAGGTTTGATTCATATATCTTTGTTACCTTCATTCTCTATAAGAGTTTTTTGGATACGACATTTTGATTCAAGATTCGTTGATCCTGAGGTAGGTTGTTCCATTATGATGCCCAATTTAAATTAACCCTAATTGATTTGTTTAATTTCAATTGTTTGAATTAAATAATTTTTTTTGGTTTTTGATTAAATTAATTTCAAGTGTTTTATTGAAAAAACCCAATTCCATTGAATTGGGATTTTAAAGAAAATATTGTGGTTTTTGGAATGAAATTAGAAAACCCCCAATTTTATTGGATTGGGGAGTGTTTATGGAGAATTGTTAAATTTAAATTTTGGATTTGATGGAATTTTTTCTCAATTAAATTATTAAATTTAATTTTGGAAAATATATTTAATGGAAAATTGTGAAAAACCCTAATTCCATTAAATTGGGTATTTGTTATAAAATTGATGGAATTTATTTGAAAATTAAATTGTTAAATTTAATTTCCAAAATTGGATTGTTAAATTGGACGAATTGGTTTCAAATCCTTATTTTTGAAAATTGGATTAAAAATGGTTTGATGGAAACCTTAGGGTTTTATCTTTGTAAAAATTATTGTTTTTGATTAAAAACCTATTATGGGTTTTAAAGTTAAAATTGGCATATTTGAAATGGAGAATGAGATTTAATTGTATTTTAAGAAGTCTTAAAATAATTTACCCATCATTGTTTTGTACTAGAGAACATACAAGTCTTAGGTAGTTAGTGAGTTATTTTGGGTGGAACTTTATGACTTACAACATTATAAAACTTTATATCAACACATCACATCCCTTAGGTGACGGTGATGAGTCCCCTTTTCTTTAGGCCCAAAGGGGTGTATGTAAATATTTTATCATTTCACATTGTAGGGTACCTATATCATAGAACTATCATACCTAATTAGGAATATTAACTTATTTATTTCTTGTTTGTATTTCAATTGTATATATTCAATTGTTGTAAACTATTTTACATGCCTTGTGAATTTATATAAACTATTTTATATAAGTGTTTATTTAATCCATTTTTGAAAAGTTACATTTGTGTAAATAACCCTTTGTTTAAAGTTAATTCCATCATTTAGAATGTCATTCCATAATTTGAAATATAAATCATTATTTGTTTAAATATGATTTCGAAATTAAAAACCTTTTTGTTTTAAAATTAAAAGAATTTATTTTGTTAATTTGATATTGGCATATTGTTATGGAATATTTGGATGAAATCATACCAGGATTTGGCTCACACCCTACTTGTGCCTTTGGGTGTTTTTAGATTATCTCCTTCCAGGTTTGAGAAGGGGTAAAGTATCTCTTGGTGGTGGTTCTAGCTATTGACCATGGACTTGTTGAGTTGTGTCATTTGGGACTTGGGAATTTTGTCTTCCAGTTTTTCAGGTTTTCTGGTACTTGGTTGTAGTACTTGGGCTTGTTTATGTCTGTTTGAATTATTGTATATTACTCATAGTGGATATTCTTTTGTTGTTTATACTGTCTTATTTATTTTACTTCAGCATTGTTTATAGAAAAATCATTCCCACTTTAGTTTTTCTGATGCCAGGTGCTAGTCGCCGACCTATGGGGATCGGGAACAACCTTCATGATATGTTAGGGATGACTAAGTTATCAGGTTACCTTGGTACTCAGGCTAGTTCATGATATATACACTACCTCCCATATGTTTTACTATCTCCTAAAATATATAATGAATAATATTTAGCACCAGATGATAAGGTTCTTCTTTTGAACCAAGGTTACTTCAACAACAAATGAAAGAACCTCCTCTTTGATCCAACACATAATATCTAATATACACAATTCACCTTCTTCAAGAATAGCCGATCCAAAATCTATCCGGTGAATAAAACTTGATGATATTATTCCTCTCAAATCACTATATATATAATCCTTTTTTGAAATATTAATTCTTATTTTCTTAGACTCAGAAATATAAATTCAGAAAAAAATATCTTTAGATGACTACCACTACAACCACAAGCTCTTCTCTATATCCTTTTTTTAAACTATGAAGTCTTAGGTATTAATATTTTTCACAGCTCACACAACCATGAGACACTTCATTTTCTTATTATTACTTACTCATAATATCGATCACACACCTGTGGTGTATACTCCCTCACTTAGTTTCCTTCTCAATTTTTTTATTTATATATATTTTTTCTTTTTTCGATATTAATTTTTACTATATTGGAAATAACATTAAAATAACTATCCTTTTTAGTTTACTAGAAATAGAATAATCTATGTTTCAAAAATCCTAAAAAACAAATTTAAATGATCACTTAACATTTTTCTTCATCCATTGTCTCATGTGATCTTCTCATAAATCCCATCAGGGGGGATGGTTACTCATGTCCCTTTGTGTCAAGAATTTTCCACAACTACCCTTGGATTTTTAGTCATCTCAAACTATATAATTCAAGATCCTCAATAGAAATCAGTATAAATAAATTCATTTGATCTTTATAAAACTCAATTGAAATAATTTAAACTTATGTATGCACAAATACCCAAAAAACCAACAATTTTGACATAAAGAATATCCCATGGATCAAGTTATCTTACAAATTCATCTTTAAATAAATAATACAATTAAAAAAAACTAATATTGATTCACTTTAATGTTTTATAGAGATTATTGAAATGAATATTAGTAAAGCATTACCCCATTCAACATCTATATTATTTTTGAAAATGAACTCAATTTCATTTTAAGTTATTATCATCTGGTTGGTTAAATATCTTATCTTATTATATATGGAATGGGGATAACTGATTATTTGTATTTCATATATCAAATTTTAAATTCAATTTTTTGATCATTGAAGAATGGATCTTGTATCACATGATTTTGAATATTCTTTAGAAAATAATTCTAGAACTAATAATTTCATCTAGAAAAACCTCTAAAAAAATTTATAAGTGTTGATCCTTACATAGTTGGAATGCATCTTACAGAGAACAAAATATTTAAATAGAAAAATATGATTCATACATAGAGTGGTTTCATCTTGAAACAACTTATAATTCAATTTACATATAAAAGAAATTAATGTTTATATAGATTAGTTTGATGCTTACACAGAAAAAGAGTTGATGTTTACACATATTGGTATATGGTTACGTAGAGTCATATCTTGTTTAGAAAAACACAACACATTATTCTTGAACCATAATATGATGCTTTTTATATCGGACATGGAATCAACCTTATGCAGTTCAGACTTAGCTAATTTTTTCTTGAACTCACAAAATCCAGAATTTTTCAATTATGTTTAGAACCACTTCAAACCTCATCAAAAAAATTCTCAAAAATTGTAAACCTCCTCAAAATCACTTCAATTAATTGTTTGAAAAAAAATTCAATAATCATCAATTACTCAAATCCAGAGGGCTCTTAAATCTCCCACATTGGATTTACTGTTAACCTTTTTTAATTTAATTATCAAGCTACTCAAACTCATAACTAATTTCAGTAAAATCACTCAAAAATAATTATTTCACAGCCCATATAAAGCGAGATGCATCTTGACACCAAACTATAAGATAATTTATTATTTTTGAGAGAATTACATCCTATGTTTATAGGAAACTTTTTGGAAAGTGATTCAAATGAATTTATTCTTCATCCCATCTCAAAAAATCCTCCTTTTTGAAATAACCATAATGAAAGATAACTAATAAGTGCACACTCTCCTCTGAAAATATCCCATCTTTAAAATAAACAAGTAAAGAGTTGTGTTAATTTTATATCCCAATTTGAAAACACAAAAAATCCATGTAGGGGATACCTTTAACACATTTTAAGTGAGTATTTAAGGTTGAACATGAAGTTTTATCCTTAACATAGAAAACCTATCCCTTAGTAATTATTTAGTTAATATTTATATAAGTTATTCCTTGATGCCAAAAAACTCAAGTTTCACATCACCTTATATCACCTTCTATTTGATGAAATAATATCTAAGATCAATGAAATTTGATTTGGAGTGCTGAACTAGATTCTTGGAAAGATCTATAACACTATGATTGTCACATGAAATGCATAGTTCCTTCTTAAACTCAAATTTTGAATCATCTAGTTAAACCTATATCTATATCATCTGAGTAAAATCATAAATAGATTCTATGTACTCAAATTTATCTATGATAAATTCTAATGAACTTTTATTCTTTATATTCCATACAAAAAAAATTTCCCTAAGGAAGAACTTTTCACTTGAAGTGGACTTCCTAACTACATAATCTCTAGCACAATCAATATATACATATCCCTAAAAAATAAAATAAAAACTGTTTTGGTACACTATGTCAAACCCGATTATGATTTTGATATATCTCAAAATTATCTTGAATGACAACTTGTTATATTAATTTGGATAAATATAAAATTGAGAACAAAATTTCACAAAAGAATATTGTATTGACTAGAAGATGTTAGGTGGGGAAGTCTACCAATCAGTTTTCTATAATCCCTTTGATTCACACTATTTACAATCATATCTTGGATCAATTTAGTTAAAATAACTATAAGAATATAAACCCACTTGTGTTCCTCTATTCAAAAACACTCCAATAACTCTCTAGATTATTTTTATTGGGAGAGAAAAATATGATCATCCCCTTGTAATATTTTCAATCCTAGAAAATTTTACATTTCACCAAACATAGAAATCTAAAAGCGCCTCTTAATTTTTTCAAAAAACTTCTCACATAGATTCTCTTTGTTACCTATAAAAATTATTTCATCTACTTAAATTATAATAATAATATTTCATATGGTAATCTCTTTCACATAGATATTACTATAAAATTTTCATTTTGAAAATTTCACGCTTTTCAAGCATCCTTAAAACATGGAATATCAGGACTTTAGAACCTTTTTTAAGTTATATAAATCCAACTTAATCCTACAAAAATCCTTTTTACACATATTATTACATGATTTTTAAACATAAATATCTAACAAGTATAATCCCAAAGATCACAAGGCCTAGTGTCCTTGGAAGACTAGAATCATAATACATCAAAAGAAACTAAAACATGGAATCCTTATTTTTTTATATTCCATAGTGAGATCCTAAATCCATTTTTTCTCCTAAAACTTCATAGAATAAATAATAGAATACATAGAAGAAAGGTTTGATCTAGAAAATCTAGTTAGGGAATAAACATGATAAGGAAACATAACATGCGAGTCAAGGATATCAATGATACCATAAAATAGAAGGCACATGAGTAATCACATGGAAGCATAACATAAAGAACATGGTATCATAAAATCATGGAATTATAGGGAATTTTTTATAAACAAAAAACATGACATAAACATGATTCACGTATAACTTCTCTGACAATATCACATGGTGGAAAAATTCCCATAACAGACTAGGTTTACTCCCTAATCCCATATGTGGCGCCTTATGATACTAAAGCTTTACCCAATGCATTGGAACGCCATTTGGGGTGCTCCCATCATAACATGTTCCTGATCTAAATGTTTCTCATAAATTAAATCAATAATAAGTCATAAAATAAGAATTATCCATGGAAAGAAAATGGGTTGAATAATCTTGCTTCATATCATAGCCAAAAGAAATTTCACAATCATGTCATTTGAGAAATGATCATAAGGAATGTATTACCCCATAAAATAAAGGGATAATGAGAAAGGTATATATATAAGTGATATATATATAGTATTTTTAAGCATTACATAACATTAAAAGTTGTTATCCTTGATGAAAATAAATAATTTTAAAGATATTAAAAAAAATTCTTGGGGAAAATAACCTTTCCCCTTTGAAAATAACTTTTGGAAGCAACTAAAATCCATAAATTATTTTAGAAATATTTTTCTATTAAAATAAACTTATATAATTATAAATAATTATTTAAAACAATATATGTTTATGTTGGTGGAAAATTCTATTCATGTCATACATTTTTAAAACAAATATTCCTTTTATATTTTTGGTAAAACCCAAACAAGTCTTGTTTTTGAAAATGCCATGAAGATTCATTTTAAAAAAATTATAAAAAAATAAAAATGGGTAAAATTAAATTTAAAAATCATATAGGGACATTTAAATATTTTTTAAATCATTTTTAGAAAACATGGATATAGAAGAAAAATGGTTTTCAACCGAAGAGAGAAATAAAGTCAGTTTTATTTTAAAAACATTCTTTTAAAATATAGGGTACATAAGGAGAGGAAAATTAAAGGAGAACATGTATTCTCAAGGAATAACTATAAGAGAATAAAATTCAGGAAGTTATTGAGAAATATATCATTATATTTGATCCCCTAAATCATAATCATAAACAATCCCAACAAACAATGAGATTGTAACATCAAACCCTTACAACTTTGGTAACTTTTTAATTGTAAGCACCATTAAAAAATAATATCAAATGAAAATTTAAATATAATGAATAAAAAATATTAATGATATAACATGTCAAAGGGGAAGTATATATAGATCATAAAATAATAAAGGTGTATAACAAAACATATGCTATAAAGAAGGAAAATTGAGACTAAAATGCCTTACCTTAAGTATCAAATTCTTTCAAACATGTTAAAACCTCATGTATAATAAATATAGGTTTATTATACATATTTTATATAACTATAATTATATATATATATATCATATCATATGTTATTTACTTATGACCTTTTATTACTTTTTTTATTAATAATTCCTTATTTAAATCACATTTTAGGTAATGACTGCATTGTTTTTCGTGTATGTTTTGATTTGGTATTTTCAATAATCTTACATTGATCATGGTTCCATTATTTATAAAATGTTAACCATGATATAAGTATCATATATATTTAGTATATATTTGTTATCCCAACTAGTTTGAATACCCTGAGGGGGGGGGGGGGGTGAATTAGGGTATGATAGATTAAAACCACTGCCCCTTTAGATATTGTTTCATTGTTAAAAAACACTATTATATCCCTTTACAAAAGAAGTATATACAAAAAAATGAAATCATGTATGAGTCACAAAAATCTAACTCTGTCATCTACACATGGTATTTCCAAGGAGCATACAAAGGAAAATTACCTATGTACAAAATCCACTAAATCATACTACAATTTAAAAAGTTTGAAGTGGGATCAATGTCCCTCCTAGTTTAAAACTAATCACATTTGAAATATCGGTACTCTATAAACTGAATTGTTCTCACTTATCATTCAGAAGATTATTTTTTTTATCACTTGAATCAATATGTTTTACACTTCATTTAGTATATAATTAATTTCCAATTTCATCCACTTGATGAATACCTATTTACCATATAATTATTGGGAAATCCCTTTTTATTCTCATAAGTTTCATTTTCATGAAACCCCATTCCCAAATTTCATGAAACTAACCAATTATTTTCAAAAAATTCTTCTTTCATGAAACCCAAAACTTTTGCACAACTGAAAAATTTAATGAAAACTACTTTTTTTTCATGAAACTCAAAACTTTCACGAAGCTCGTAGATTTCATGAAGCTTACAACATTCATAAATCTTATATAAATTTCATTAAACTTACTTTCTTCATGAAATTTATGGTCTTATAAAAACCATCGCACAAGAAAAACCTTTATGAAACACTTTCACAAATTCATAGACTTTTGATTTTCATTAGGGATTTATCTCTTCAAATGTGGGGGTAGCTTCCTATTTATAGAAGTTATCCCCTCACAAAATTTTCAATCTTGAAACAAACTTTTCACAAAAATATTCATTATTTTACATGAAACTCTCCATCTTCATGAAAACTTGAGATTTTTTTTTATTTTTGAAACTTCTTATAATCACATAACTTAATTTATTTGCTTTTAAAATCAGTCATCTTTCATGAATCTATAAACCTTCATGAATCACCAAAATTTTGAGAATCATCAGTCTTTCATGCAATACAAAACTATCATGAATTATATGACCTTTCTATATTTTCATTAGGTAGACCTGGAAATGAAACTTTTACAAAACTTGAGCCATCATCTAAGTTTTAGACCCCAAAATTTTTGTAAACACTAAGAAATAGGACCACCTTGTACACATAATATTCTATACCACTTCCAAAGCTTTTATAACTCTTTCTTAAAACTCTATCAACATAATTGGTTAACAACCATGTTGTAACTCCACAATTTATCATGTTAAATTTATTTTTCAACAGTCATAATCAACCTAAAAACACTACAAATTTACCTTGATGTGATTTTTTCCTATAGTATATCTCTTTGGGGTTTTTGAAAACTCTTCACCCTTTGATACCACTTAAAATATTTTTATATATTCTACCAAAATTTGATTCTTATGATTATAGATAGTGATCAAAAATCTACTCTACACACACTCTAATCCCACATGATCCATGCTCGCCATGAGAAACAAGAGTAGCCTGACAATTTAATCAATGAATCACTTCATTCCAAAAATAGTCAAATGCTTTCATCACAAACCCCATATGTAATTATATATAACCTTTGATCAATCATCTTTAGAATCATAAGATTTTAAAACCCCCTAATTCCCCCCCTATCAGCTTCTTCCATGTATTAATCAAGATATTTTCTACCTCTTTTTCAATGAACCCAAAGGTCACTCATTTATGTATGTAACACTGTAAAGAACATATATCAACTCATAAGAGAAAAAAATTCCATAACTCAGGGAGAGGGGTTTCCACTTCCATACTTATTCAAGTGTGGGTAGTCGACTAAACTCAAATATATAGTCAATGATGTTCAAATGATTCTTCGGGTAATTCATTTATCATAATATATGTAACATTTTGTTATATACACACATAATCCAATTCCACAAGCCCATGCTCTTCCTTCTCCTTAATAAAATGATATTTGATTTCAATGTGATTCATCTATGAGTGATGGAATGGATTTTTCTAAGATTTATAGTACTTTAATTATCATAATAAATTCCAATCAGATACTTTACTTCAACTCCCATATCATCAAGTTATTGCTTCATCCATAATAACTGCATACACTATTGAATATCCTCAATATATTCATCTTCTACGATTCTCAAAAAAATGAAATCTTGTTTCTTGATTAGCCAAAAATATATAATACACCAAAATAGAATGCACATTTATTTTATATAATATGATAAACTATCCCAATCTGCATCAGTATATCCCAATAAATCATGCTGAGATTTGTCATTATAAAAAAAAACTAAAATCCACTATGCCCTTGATATAATAAAGTATTCTTTTTTTACTACATGTACCTAGATTTCGTTTGGATTTATTTGATACTGCACTTCTTACCATGTGGAAAAAAATAATATTGGGTCATTTCACTATTAATTACAATGTATTTCCAATGATCTGACAATACTCTATGGTTTTAACAACTTTGCCTTTGTCATGTTATGACAGTTTCATCTAGGTAGCCACCAGAATTTTTATTTCTTTATAATTATCCATTTTCAATATTCATAGAACCTCCTTGGAATATTTGGATTGATAATTGAATGTGATATTTCTTCCTTGCATTACCTATAAACTAAGAAAAAATGATAGTTCACCAATCATTCATAGTGGGAGATTGCAGTCTGACATCAATCATAATAACTTTATGTTTATGATCAATCCCCATACTAGCCTTGTCATTAGGATATGATTGTTTCTTATATATTACTGGAACTATATGTTCTACTTGCATATTTTCTTCTACCTGAGTAATCTTCTTTCCAAATTTCATTCCAAGATTCAAGAGTCTCTCTTGACATTCTAATTTTATTCAAATATAAAAAACAACCTCTTTAAGTCTTCAATACATTTTATATGATCTTTTTCTATTTTAGTCAAACCATAAATAAATATTTTATGTTATTCAACTTTAATATTTTACTCAATGATATTTTCTGAGTTCTCTAGCATTGAATTATTTATATTTTTAATTTCCACCTTTAGATCAGACTTCTCTTCTTCCTGCTGGTGCATATAGAGTTTGGAATCATGAACCACTCTATTGGATTTATTTATTTTGGATCTCCAAATATCTTTCTCCTCAAGAGAGGATTCTAATTTATCCTGAATATCAACCCTTCATTTTAATTCTCCATCATTGTCATTTTTATCCCTTGTTTGAGATTTACCTACAACTTCTACTATAGCATTTTCTCTATGATCATTGCACTTATCCATATCATCAACCTCATATTCTTATGAACTATAATTTTATTGTGAAACAAGATTATTATTTTTAAAGTATTTTCCATTAATTTTTTTCTTACCTTTCACATATTACGAAGACATCTTCAAGGGAATTTTGATATCATCATCATCATCTTGAAACTTCTTGGGACACCTTTCTACAAGATGTACAACCTTTCCACATTTAAAACATGTGAGTGGAAGTTTAACTTTAAACTTTCCATTTCATATTTTTAGATTTGATGAAAGTAATGACATGACCTCATTCAACTCTTATTCTTATTGGATATATTTAATAGTGATAATATTTAGGTCCTTCATGGACACCTCTCTGGACTTACATTTTTCCACAGACTCATTATCATCATTTCTCATCTCACATGAGACAAGAGTAATGTGAAAACTATCCAATGTTAGCTTCTTTGGATCTTCACATTTTAGTACAAAAACTTTTAGTTTGAACCAAGGTGGAAGTATACTCAAGATGCACTTAATGATCTTTACATATTCAATAATTTCTCTATCACTATTTATATCTTCCACAAAAACATTCACCCGGTCAAAGAATGCATCTACAGACTCATTAGGGTGTTTTATCAGCTTCTCATATTTGTTTCATAGAACTTGTAACTTTAATTATCTAACTTTTGTATCACCTTCATAGACATTTAACATCTTTTACCACATAGAATGAATTTACTTACATGACATCACCTTTGTGTATATTGCAATAGATAAATATCATCCCAATTCATTGATTCCTTTGGCATTAACATCCAATTATTTTCACTCTTCTTCTAATAGAACTCCACCATCCACACTAGCATAAATACCATACATCACAGCTATAAATACATCTATACCTAATGATAAAAAATAGAATTTCATTTGATTCTTCCAAAACTAATAGTTTCTTCCATCTAAGATCGTAATCACTTTGTGATTAACAACCTCCATTGAAACTAATAAAAGAGAAACTCTGATATTAACCTTTCCCTATGGCACTAATTATGAGCCAAACTACGTTAAATAACTATGGGGGGGGGGGGGGGGGGGTGAATCATGTTATGACATATTAAAACTAATCCCCCTTAAAATATTGTTTTATCATTAAACCAAACACTATTCTATCCCTTTACTATAGTAATGTATGAGCAAAAATAAAAGCATGCACATGACACAAAAAATTTTACTTGGTTCACCCGCACTGAGATATATCCAAGGAGAATACAAAGTAAATGTATCTATATACCAAATACACTAAATCATACTATTGTTTAGAAAGTTTGGATAAGCACACTATCTATCTAGATTTACAACCAATCAAAATTTTAAAGATCACTACTCTATCAATTGAATTATGATCAGTACTTCATCAGAAGATTATTTTTTTGATCACTTGAATAAATATGTTTTATACCTCATCTGGTGTATCATTAAGTTAAAAATTAATCTAATTGATGAATAGCAATTTACCACAAAATTATTGGGAAATACCTTCTGATTCACATAATTTTCACTTTCAATAAAACCCTTTCTCAAATTTTATGAAACTACCATATTCTTACAAAAACCTTCAGGTTTCACAAAACCAACAACTTTTATGAAACTAACATTTTTTTTGAAACCCATAAATTATGTGAAACTCAAAAATTTCATTAAGCTCAAAACTTTCATGAATCTCACAATTTTTTGAAGCTTACATAACTTTCATGAAACTTCCTTTCTTCACAAAAATGATGGTCATATAAAAGCCTTCACACATGAAAAATCTTAGAGAAACACTTTCAAAAATTCAGAGTCTTTGATTTTCATTAAGACTTGATTAATTCAAATGAGGGGGAATCTGCCTATTTATAGATATTTCCTCCCCTTCATGAAAATTTCAATCTCACCATCACCATTTTTCAAAACTTTTCATTCTTGTTCCCAAAACACCATATCTTTTCAAAATATCAAGGAAAATTTTCATTCACGAAACTTCTCGCAATCATGAAACTTATCATCTTTACTTCACGACTCAACCATATTTTGTGAATATATAAACATTCAAGAATAACCAAATTTTCATAAAAAAGTATAAATTTTTGAAAAAAATTCATGAATTCCATTCCTTTTCCATATTTTCATGAGGTAGCCTTGAAAATGAAACTTTTTCAAAACTTGATCCACCCTCCAAATTTTGGACCCCAAAAACATGAAAAAACTAGGAAACAACACCACCTTATACATTTAATATTTTATACCACTTACAAAATTTCCATAACTCTATGTTAAATCTATTTCAACATTATTGGCCAACAATCATAGTGGAACTGCACAACAGACCCTGTCTACAAGATTTTTCAACAAACACAATCAACCCAAAAACACTAAAAACTTACCTTGCTGTATTTTTGATCAAAAATATTTATTTATATTAATACATAAAATTTATAAATATAGAATGATATACACCATTCATTGAGATGGTAGGATGTACATACAAATGAATACTATTCCCATTTTCATGACTATCATGAAGGAAAGTAGGTAAGTGTTATCATTTCCTTACAGGTTGATAATTGTAACAACCCAGATTTTATAAATCATATTTGTTTTTTGAAATGAATGTGTATTATATTATATTATAAAATAGTATACACATACAACATATAGAGAATCCAACAAAAAATTATTTCATTAATGAAAATTGTTATATTAATCAATGAATAAACCTAATAAAATGACACTTATAACTATTGAACAAAAAATAGAAAATAAGAAAACTAAAATAGGAAAATATGGATCCCCCCAATACATTAGAATCTTTATTCCCATGAACAACACTATAGAAAAGATACAAAATATTATTAAACCAATCAACATTATAGAAAATAGAAATATAGAACCTTGAGAGAAAGTTATTTGAATAATGAATTAATTAATGTAGAGGTATTTATATGAGGTAATGTAACTATTATAATAATAATATAACCTTTGTAATAGTAACCTGACTATTGGGAATAGTAACCTGATCTTTAGGAATAATAACTTGACCATTAAAATAGAAATTTAACCTCAAAATAATAAAGTGTGATATAAAAAATATTTATCAGGAGTAATATATGTAAATATAAATATTATAATGCTAAAAATATAAATATCATGATGATAAAAATCAAATAGAATATAAGAACATTTTTAATACTCTATTTTAAAGTATTTCATAAAAATCATAATTTTTATATTAAAACATAAAATTACCTAAGTTAGAAATTTATTTTGATAAAATCAATATCAATTTTTAAATAAAAAAGTTGAAATTTTACAAGGGTGATTTATTAGTAATTCTCTAAAATTATTTAATTTTCTGGTAAATAGAAAAAATATTGTTTTTCTCATAACCAATGTATCTTAAATTATATTATTCATTATGTAATAATTAACAAATAATTTATAGAAATTTAAGTTCATCCAAAATATATTTAATTTCATAATGAGTCATTAAAATATAATAAACTTAATTTCCAGACCTAAAAATAAATTTCTAAAACCTAGAATAAAAAAATAAAAAATATTCTTTTTTTTCCACTTTCCTTTTTAATAAAATAAGTTAATTCGAATTCTGAAGGGGTTTAAAGTCCTAAAATAGTTATATTATATTTATATATTATTTATATTTTCAAAAATTCCTTATTAAAAGTTTTACCTTTGATATAATATTTTATTCTAAAAATACCCCTCTCATCAACTATAAATAACCCCTTATTTCCTTGGAAAACCACTCCTAAATCACTTTAAAAAACCAATGTTTTGAAAAATTTATCCATCTCAAGACCATTATAATACCTAGGGACATTCTCGAGTAAACCAAATCCAAACATCAAGGGAGTTTTAGTGTCATATAGGAGAAGCTACACCGAGGAAAGTGTAGGTTTCAATCAACTCTCATCTCTTTTTCTTCTTCTCTTTCTTTTTTTCCCAATTCCTTTTAAAAAAATATAATAAAATTAATTATTAATTATATTAAAATTATATTAATTATTTTAACCTACTAAAATCATCATTTTTTTTGACATATAGATAAATTCCAAACATCCCTTTCCCACTCTTTTGAAAATGTCCCGTCAATAGTCAGTTAATTGCCAATGAGGACATTTCCAATAAGTTTCTTATCACCAAACCTATGGATGATTACAATAAATTATTTTTGATATATAAATTTATAAATATATGTATTTTAATCTTTTTTAATGAATTATACTTATGTATAAATGGATTTGAACAAAATTGAAAAATCAAAGAAAAATGGGAAATCTTTAAGGAAAAAATGATATCAACATGACTGACCTATAACCAAATAAATTAAGGAATATAATAAAATTATTATAATTGATAAATATTTTTTAAAATGAAAATAATTAGCTTATACATCAATGTTTTAATAAATATAATTTTATTATTTAGAAGGTGGAAAAGTGATGAAATAAATTAGGATTTAAGGTAAGGGGATTCTCGAACCCAACTCCTTTTCTTTGGGTTATCCCTATTTCATGACATCTTTAGTATGGATATTCTAATAATATTTTATAAAAATAATTTCAATATTGTTTCATTTTCTTTTTAGGGTTATACATATTTCAACCTTGATTTATAATCCAAGTACAAATATTTTCCAAAAATAATTTTCTTTCTAAAAGACATCTTTTACTCATCTTGAGTTGTTTCTTCGTCACTCAAGAATGATTATTTTTATGTAAAATATATTTTTAAATTTTTATTTGGGAACCCAATTTTATTAATTAAATCATGATTAAACCCATTTATTTCCATGGGTTAATTCATGATTACGATTGTTATAAATTCTATGTGGCATGAATGATTATATAAATCTTATTATGTGATGGGTATGACTACAATTATATATCCCTCTAATTCATTGAGTAATATATTGTAGTTCATGAGATAATGTGTATTATTCATGAAAATAATGATATATCTTCTCATAATGATGATGTTATGATTTATGAACATATGTTATGTGTGAACATGATGCTAGCTTTTCTCAAAACTCTATGTGATATTTTACCTCTATGACATGATGTTTCATTTTTATGAATCTCCATATTTCATGCCTTTATAAAATTTTTCCCTCATGATTATGATGACGATCCTATTATTATTACATGATGATGATTATTATGCTCACCCATGTTATATTGATACCTATCCTTTATTCATTCTCTTATTGGTATTTTATCTCACCCCTTTCTTTGATGTATATCCCCAGGTGACTACATGTACTAAGGAGAAAGTGATATTTAAAAAGGATTAGGAAGAATGGTTTAAATAAGTGTTTATGTTTTATTTTATATAAGTGATGTATGATCCTAATTTTTCCAAGATACTAAGCCTTTAGATCCTTGAATGTATAACTCTTATTTTGTTTATATTTAAAATTATATAATAGTCATGTAAGAAAAAAGTAGGGTTACTATATTTGGTATTATAGGTATGGTTTAGTTAATTTGAGAATTAGGAAACATTAATGAAAAACCTTAGGCTATGTATAATTATATGTAAATATCCCAGAATATTTGTTTTAGAAAAAGGATAACCATAGGGATCCTATAAAATATTAATTTAGAGTTAATTTCACAAAAAAATAAATTATTGATTCATGATTTATTGAATTATATTTTGTTCAAATTGTTTATATTTTAGAAAATGGTGGAACTAGGAGAAACCATGTCAATAAATCATGTGAGAGACAATAAAATGATTTCTTAAATGATATCCTCAATTCCATGGGAGGTGGAGTTAAAAAATTCCTTGTATTGCTTACCCAGTTGTATCAGGATATAAATAATAAATTAAACCATGTGGAACATCCTCCTTCACCCAAGAAGGATCAACTTTCCATTGAGTCCTTTATGCGGTGATGACCACTGGTGTTTACTATATCTATCATTCCACTTTTATGGAATAGTGGGTTAAATAAATGTAGAATATCTTTTCTGTACTACAATATTTTGAGAAGTATAAGGTGACTCTGTCTGTTTATCACTTAGATGGAGAGGCCAATCAATGGTGGGAATTGATTAAGAACATAAAGTTGAAGGATGAAATTGAGGATATGGATTGGGAATAATTTGAGAAATTATTTCCTAATAAGTATTTTCTTCAAAACATTCAAACAAATATAGAGAGATAATTTATAAAGATAAATAAAAAGGAAGACGAATCTTTCACAACATTTAAGGAAAAAATCACAAGGCTTTTAAAATATTCCTTGGGATTTGTTATCAATAATGATAGAAAAATAAAGAGATTCTTTAGTGGTTTAAAAAAACCTTATAAAGGCTCTAGCTATTTTAGACATTGAGAGTTAATAAGAAGTAGTTTGATGTGATCTAAAATTAGAGATTGAGTTTAGAGGATAGTCCTATGGTTATAGAGATAAGAAGAAATATTGGAGTTTCAAGCTAGTGGGTAAAATGAAAAAGGAGGAAAGAGGATCTAACCACCCACATGTTTAAAAATGTGGAAATAAACTTAATGGTAATTTCCTCAAAGGGACTGGGAATTCTTCAAGTATTGGAGAGAAGGTCACTAAGATCCTAAATGTTGAAGAGATATAAAGAAGCTGACCAACATGATGAAGGAAATTGATGCACTTCATAATGCACTACCCATGGTTCAATGATTTAACTGTATTGAGAAAGGGAACTATGCAAGCTAGTTTACAAAACCACGAGTCTTTGAGGGTAATAAAGGTTAGAAATTAAAAAATCAAAAGGATTAAGGGAAATATTATGCCATCACTACTACTGAAGTGGAGCAGGAAAATGAATCTGTTCAAGGTACACTCCATATTCACTCAAGAATGGAAAATGTTTTATTTGATTATGGTTTTACATATTCCTTTATATCCTATAACTTTTCTAGAATTTTTGAATCAAATCCCTGATAACTTTAAGTAGATATATCTGTAAAAAATAACTAGTGGTGTGATCATTGCAACCCAAGTGTTGGACTCTTATCTAGTTAGCGTATATGGGAATATTATTATAGTGAATCTTCTAATCCTTCCATTGGTTGAATTTGATTCTATACAGGGCACGAATTAGATCTCATTATATAGAGATCTTATAAAGATTTGGGAAAAGGAAATATCTTTTCATATTCTAATCTATCCAATTATCCTCTACATATGAAAGGAAGATCATTAATCTTATTTTGAAAATCACTTAATGGAATGGGTGATGATACCCTATGAAGAAGAATACCTTTCCCAAATGGTTGAATCAAAGGAAGGTATCAACCATGAGGAAATTCCCCTTTTGAGGGAATAAACTGATATATTTCCCAAATAGTTACTTAGAATTCCCCCAGATTATGAGGTAGAGTTCTCAATAGAACTTATACATGGAGCCACTCCTATATCCAAATTCCCCTATAGGATGGACCTGTTTGAACTGGAGGAGTTAAAGAAGTATTTGCAAGATTATTTTGACAAAGGGTTCATACGACCTAGTTCATTACCTTGGGGTAATACAATGCTCTTTATAAAGAAAAAGGATAGATCAATATAGTTGTGTATCAATTACCGGGAGCTTAGAAATATCACCATAAAGAAAAAGTATCCCCTAACAAGTATTGTTGAATTTTTTGATCAACTATAAGGAGATAAATATTCTCAAAGTTGGATCTTTTTTTGGATATCATCAACTTAATGTTGATAAGGGAGTTATTTAAAAGGATAATTTTTATACAAGGTATGGACACTATGATTTCATAGTGATTCCCTTTAGACTTACTAATTCCATTGAAATATTCATAGATTTTATGAATAGAGTCATTAGAGTCTACCTTGAATTTTTTTAGTAGTTTTTATTGATGATATAATCATTTAATCCAAGATAAAGGTGGAACATTAAGAGAATATAAGGATTGTGTGGTAGACATTAAGAAAGAATAAAATGTACACTAAGTTCAACAAGTTTGACTTTTGAATATAATAATTCACATTCTTATGGTAGGTGATCACAAGTTAGGGAATTTCTGTGGACCCTTCAAAGAAAAAATTAATTTAGGAATGTCCCAGAAGCAATAGTGTCACATAAATCAATATTTTTCATTCATTAGTAGGTTACTACTGATGTTTTATAAGAAATTTATCTTTATTGTTTAGCCTAATAACTATGTTAACATCAAAATGGAAAAAGTGTATCTAAACTGAAGAATGTGAGAAAATATTTCAGGATCTCAAGAAGAGGCTAATCAATATGCCTTTACTTACAGTACCAAAAATTACTGAATATTTTGTGGTATACAATGATTATTTGAAGAAAGTATTGGTTTGTGTACTCATACAGGATGAAAAAGTGATATCCTATGCCTCATTATAGTTGAATTTCCTTGAGAAAAACTACCTGAAGCATGATCTGGAGTTAGTAGCTATGATCTTCGCCTTAAATATTTGGAAGCACTATATCTATGGTGATAAGTGTGACATATATACTGATCATAAGAGTATAAAGTATATATTCAGATAGAAGGATCTCAACATGGATCAAATAAGATGGTTAGAGATAATCAAGGACTACGATTTCTCTATTCACTACCATATAGGAAAGAAGAACAAATTAGCTGATTCTCTTAGTAGAAAAGAACCTATTACTTTATCCAGGATGCATACTTATAAAGACCCTATCTTCATGGATATGCAAAATATGATTCTATAAATTATAACGATAGGGAATAAATCCAACCTTGTTCAAATGATTTCCCGACCATATATCCTAGATAAGATCATGGAGGCACAAAGGGATGATATGGAGCTTCAAAAGAAAGTAAAAGAAGTAAAGTAAGGGAAGTTACATGATTTCCACATCGATGAGAATGGTGCGATTCGTTTTGGAACTAGATTTTTATGTTGTATAACATGTGATAAAGGAGCTATTAGATAATTCACATAGCTCATCTTTCTCTATCTATCCTAGAATTACCAAGATGTACCATGATATTTTAGAGTACTTCTAGTGGGACAATATGAAGAAGGAGATTGTGGAGTATTTCTCATGATGCTTGATATTTCAAAAAGTTAAAGTAGACCAATATAACTACAAAGAGATGATGAAACCATTTTCTATACCCATGTAGAAATGGAAGAAAAACACCATGGACTTTGCTACTACTATCCTGGGGAAATAAAAATTAAAAAAATGTGATACGGTTAGTGGTGGATTGACTCACCATGACTATCACTTAATATCCATTTAGTAAGATTTCTTGCTGGAAAAAATTTACAAGATATACATCAAGGAATTGGAGAGGTTGCATGTGGTTCCACATTCTATCATCTCTAACCACAATCCAAGGTTCACTTCTAAATTTTGGAGAATACTTTAACATGTTTTGAATACTAAATTTAATTTCAGTACAACCTGCCACCCCTAAACTGATGGATAATATTAAAGGACTATTTATATGCTCGAGGACATGCTGAGACAATGCTCAATGGAATTCAAAGGTGGATGAGATAAAAATATACCATTAGTTGAGTTATCATAAAAAAATAACTTCCATAAAAGTATTCAAATGGTTCTATATCATGTTTTATATGGGAAGAAATGTAGAAATCCTACTCATTGGGATGAAGTTTTGAAACAAAAGCTATTTGGACCTTATCTTGTGTAACAGATGACACAAAATCTTCAAGCCATACAACAACATATAAAATCTGCTCAGAGTTAGGAAAATAACTATGTTGACAACCATTGAAGGGACTTGTAGTTTGATGTGGAGACAATTTTTTCATTCAAATATCACCATGGAAGAGAGAGATGCGGTTTAGAAAGAAAATGAATCTTAACCCTAAGTACATTGGCCCATTTGAGATCCTTGATCATATAGGAGCAGTCGATTATAAACTTGCACTTCCACCAAATATGGCACAAGTTCATGATGTGTCCCATGTATCACTCATAAGAAAGTACATACTTGATCCATTAAATGTATTGAATCCAGAGATGGTAAAACTAGAGAATGACCTCTCATATGAAGAGTGGCTGGTGAAGATCTTAGAAAATAGAGATAAAGCTATATACAACAAGATAACTCACCTTCTAAAAGTTTTGTAGAGAAACTATAAGTATAAAGAGGTGACATGAGAACTAGAGGAAAAAATGAAACAAAATTACCTTAGCCTATTCTCAACCAAGAACATGATTTGAAATTTTGGGGGTGAAATTTCTAAATGAGGGAATAATGTAACAACCCAATGTTTATAAATGATATTTGTTTCTTGAAATGAACATGTATTATATTATATTATATAATATTTTATACATAAAACACATAGAGAAACCAATAATACAATATTTCATTAATGAAAATGGATACATTAGATAATTAATAAACCCATTAAAATTAAAATTATTATAATGGTATAAAAATATAAAATATAAAAACTATAATGGGAAAATATAAATTTCCCCAATCTGCTAGAATCACAACTCCCATGAATAACACTATAGAAAAGAAAAATATATATATTAGTAAACCAACAAACATTATAGAAAATGTAAATATATAACCATGAAAGGAATAGAGTTGAATAATGAATTAAGGAATGTAGTGGTATTTATAGGAGGTAATGTGATCATTGTAATAGTAATGCGACCGTTGTAATAGTAACCTGAAAATTAGGAATAGTAACCTGACAATTGGGGATAGTAACCTGACCATAGGAATAATAATTTAATGTCAAAATAATATAGTGATTTAAATAATATTTATCATGAGTAAAATAAGTAAATAAAAATATTATAATTCCAAAAAAATAAATATCATGATTAAAAAACTCAAAGAAAATATAGACACATTTTTAATAAACTATATTTTAAAGTATTTCATAAAAATCATAATTTTTATATTAAAATTTAAAATTACCTATGTTATAAATTTATTTTTATAAAAAAACATCTTTTAAATCATAATGTTAAAAATTTACAAGGGTTATTGTTTGTTAATTTTCTAAAATAATTTAATTTTTAGGTGAATCATAAAAATACTGTTTTTCTCATAACCAGTGTATCATAAATTACATAATTCATGATATAATAATAAGCTAATAATTTATAGAACATGAAGTTCTGCCAAAATATATTTAATTTCATAAATGATTTACGAAATTAAAATGAGCATAATTTCCCAACCTATAAAACATTTTCCAAATCCTAAATTCAAAAGTAATCCCTTATAAAACAAAATTTCCATGATTATTTTAATAAACTAATTGAATTATAATTAAAAAGATATTTAAATACCTAAAACCATTATATTATATTTATATATGGTTTATTTTTTCAAAAAATAATTATTAAATTTTTTACCTATGATATAATATTGTATGCAATATTTTATTCTAAAAATACCCATCTCCTTAAGTATAAATAACCCCTCTCCCTCCCCTTAAAAAAACACTCCTTAATCACTTACAGAAGCCAAAGTTCTTCCCAAATCATTCCAATAAATACCATTGTAATACCTAGTTATGTTCTAGATTAAAACAACTACAAACATCAAGGGAGTTTTAGTGTCGTACAAGAGAAGCTACACCGATGAAAGTGTAAGTTTCTATCAACACTCCTATCTTCTTATTCTCTTTATATTTTTACCAATTACTATAAAAAAAAATCTCATAAAATTAATTTTTAAGTAATTTAAAGTTATATTAATTATGTTAACCTACTGAAAGTATCATTTTTATGACATATATATAAATTTCAAACTTTCCTTTCCTACTTTTTTGACAATGTTCTGTCAACAGTTTGTTAATCACCAACGAGGACATTGCCAATAATTTTTTTATCACCAAACCTATAGTTGGTTAAAATAAATTATTTATGATATATAAATTTATAAATATATTTATTTTAAGCTTCTGGAATTAATTATACTTATGTTTAAATGACTTTGAACAAAATAAAGAAATCAAAGAAAAATAGGAAATTTCAAAGGAAAACATGAAATCAAAATTATTTCCCTACAACCAAGGAAAATAATAAGTATAATAATATTATTATAATTGATAAATAGTGGTAAAAAATAAAATAATTCACTTCTGGATCAATGTTTTAATAAATCTATGTTTATTATTTAGGAAGCATAAAAATGATGAAATAAAGTGGGATTTAAATTAAGGGGATTCTCAAACCCAACTCTTTTTCTTTGGGTTATCCCTATTTTATGACATATTCAATGTAGATATTACTATAATATTCCTTAAATAACATTTAACTATTATTACATTTTCTTTTTGAATATATACATGTTTCCACCTTGGTTTATAATCCCAAAACAAATATTTTCCCAAAAGAATTCTCTTTCCAAAAAACATCTTTTACTCCTCTTGAGTTGTTTCTTCTTTACTCAATAATGATGATGTTTATGAAAAACTTGTTTTAACTTTCTTATTTGGGAACCCCAAGTTTATTTATGAAATCATGCTTTATAAAATCCTTATGAAACCCATTCCATTCCATGGGTTATTTCATGATTATGATTGTTATACGTTCTATGTGGCATGATTGATTATGTAAATATTAGGATGTGATGTGTGGGGCTGGAATTATATATCCCTATAATTTATTGGTTAATGTGATTTATCTCATAATATATGTGTATTATGTGTGAACATGATTCTATCTTTGTTTGCAATGATGATGTTATGATTTATGCACATATCTTATGCATGGATATGATACTAGATTTGTTCACAACTATGTGTGGTAATTGAGAACTATCATATAATGTTTCATTTTTATACATATCCACATTCCATGACTGTATATTTTTTTAATCATTATTATTATGATGATCCTTTACTTATGGTATGATGATGATGATTATGCTCACCCATGTTATATTGATTCATGTCCTTTATTCATCCTCTCACTGGCCTTTTTGATCACCCCTTTCTTTGATATATATTCGTAGGTGACTACATGCACTAAGGATAATGTGATATTTTATAAGTATAAAGAATAAGTTTTTAGATAAATGTTTATTTTTTATTATGTATAAGTGATGCATGATCCTAATTTTCCCAAGATACTAAACCTTTCGATCCTTGAATGTATAATTATTATGTTTTATATCTTTAAAATGATGTAATAGTCATGTAATAAACAATTAGGGTTTCTATAATAATTATATCATAAATATTATATTATTTCTCTAAACACCCTTAATTACACCATCCATGTGATGCGGTAATAATAAAATTAAAAAAATGAATCATATTGCTTTGTGAGGCAGCAGTCCACCGTACACACAAACGATGATATCATTTTCAATGGATGGTAAATTAAGAGATTATATGATATATTAATTTTAAAAAATATTAATATGTCATTATTATGATATATAAACATTCAATTAACCTTTTTAACTTCCATGTAACTTGTAAGTGAAAAATGAATCACATTGCTTCGTGAGGTTACAGTCCGCCGTATACATGAGCAACGTTATCGTATTCCATACGAAATGGAAAGTAAGAAGTATAATGTGATATTATAATTAAAAAAGTATATTTATATCATAAATAACATATATAAACATTAAATACATCATTATATCCATCCATGAAAATTAATGATGGGAAAAAAATTACGTCGGTTGATGACGTGGCAGTCCGTCATACGCACGATCAGTGATTTCATTTCATATTTATGGAAGGAAGATATAGTTGTACTTTATGAAATTAACATAAAAATATAAAAGTATATTAAATATACTAAGTTTATTATATCATCATGGTTTAATAATATTTTATGGAGGTTGAAGAAGAAATAAAATAAAACACTCAATTAAGGACATTACCTCTTCTTCGGACAACTTCTATAGGTTTTCACCAAAAAACTTTTATAGGTTAGATTTATGATAAATAAAGGGATTTTAGTATTATTTTTGGGAATTAAGTAAGTGATTTGGTTAGGTATTTGGGGAAACAATGGGTTTTGGAAGTGTTTAATGGAGAGGAGAGGGGGTGGCCTTTTATAAGTGTGGGAGTGGACACATTTGGATTTTTTGAAAAGAAAGAATTACACCCATGTTTTTCTCATGAAAATGGATAAAACATGGAACATTTTAGTAACTTATAAGATATAATATTGAAATATGATTATACAATAGGTATTAGAAAAGTTTTAGGTCATTTTTCCTTTCTATATTTTTAGTTTAAACCTTGGTAAATTTGTTTTTTACCTTAGTTGCGGTAAATATTTTTTACAATTTTCACTATAATTATGGTAAAAAATTAATTTTAACATATTATATAATATAATTTATTCTGATTCAAAAAATAAAATCTATTTTTCAAAATTCAACTCACATAATTGGAATAATTAAATTTAAAATTTTACTCACAGACATGTTAAAAAAATGGTTTTTCATGAAATGTATTTTTTAAAGAGACATGATGGGATCTATGGATGGGACTCACCCGCGCCTCTGAGTAGCATCGATTCTTTATTCTCGTGGGATAGGGTTTTCAACCACTAATTTTGTTCCCTCCCCTCCTCTAGCATGGAGTAGTGTGGGTCAGTGTCGGCATCCTCGACTCGACATTGACGTGCCTTAGTGAAGGTTGATGAGTCTTCCGATTAGCATCCCTAGAATTTCATCTTAGTGTTGGTTCAGGAGGGGGTCCAACTTCTTCATCCTCTAGATTTGGCTTATCGAAGGTTTAGGTTCAACTTTGTCTGCTCTTGCAATGGCGCTGGCGTGGATTCAGTTGGAGCATCATCTCGGCCAAGGGGTGGATATGGCTTCAACAGCCCTTGAAAAGGCTTTGGCTACTTTCGGCTTAGACAAAGCTCTACTAGTTCCAGGAGAGAATCTCTTCAGGAAATCCTTGTCCATGGACTCAGTGTGGCATAGAGGGGGGAGGGCCTCTTGGTTCTGGCTTCCGACGACCTAGGGGTTTCCTTGCAGGTTCGATTTTGGTGTGGTTTCCTTATGGTGTTTATTGTGGTGAAACGATGAAGTTTTGGTTTGCTACTTGATTCGATGATTGGTGTGAAATTTGGGCTGTGTTGTGGAATTTTGGTGGGAATTTAGGTTTGAGTTATCTGGTGTGATGGATATTTGGTTTGCTGTTTGAGTATTATGCCTTTTGGTGGTGATCCAGTGGCCCTGAAGTTTTAGGATTGTGAGTCAATAGAGCTTTTCTCTTACAATGAGTTTCTCCAGATTGGGTTCAAAGTAGAGTTTTCTTCTGGTCTTTTCTATTTGAATTTGAATTTTTGAGAGGGTATGGATTTGCCTTCGGTTCTAGGCCCCGTGCAGCCATTCATGGGACAACTTGCCATGAAGCGATGAGTAGGAGAAAACTATTTTTAATGTTTATGATGCTGGGTTGGGGATCTTCTTGTAGGCTGTGAGTTTTTTGTACTTAAACTTTTGTATCATGGTGGTCTGATTGTTTTTAAGTCATTGAAGTCATGTATGGTTTCTCACTTTCTCCTCAAAAGTGTCTGAATAATAAAAAATTAATTTTCAGTCAGTATTGTTTAAGGAAAAGATGATCCATATCAACTATATGAAATGTAATATTAATTAAATGAATTTAAATTGATATTTATAGATATATAATATATAAATTTCATTTAAATTGTTCATCATTATGGGTTATTTTAATTATTTAAAATGGAAAAACATTATGCACTTTAAAATGGTTTTTAGAAAAAATTGTTTTAAAGCCTAAAGATAATGTTATACTAAAATATAATATAATTATGATTTAAATTTAATTAATTGGATTTAATATAGATAAATAATATTTTTTTAAATTTTAAATCAAATTAAAATAATAATTATCCTTAATTTATTAAAAATAAATGACAATTTTATAAAAATTATTATTTTTCACTATTCCCTAAAAAATTAATATTTTCTGAAAAATCCCAAAATATCACCCAAGTTAATATCGATCTCATGATTTCAACAAAATATGTTAATTTTATCAAATAAATTTTCTTTAAGTTGGAAAAAAAATTAATTATATTATTTTCTCATAGAAATTAGTAAAAATATTATTTTCAAGAAAATGTATTTTTGATGAATAAAATGAATTTTCTTTAAATTTAGTGATTAATTAATAATAATTTATAAATAATTTTTTATTGAGTCGTAACTTTATATAAATTTAATAAATCATTTAATCCTATTCATACCTACTAATTTGATGTCTAGGTTATAACACTTTTATTTAAATAATAATTTTAATAGTGTATCACGGTTCGTTGAAACTCATTGTTGCATGTTACACAAGCTATTGAAGAAATTTAATTTATTTTAAAAAAGATATATCATAAATTACAAGGGTGTTACTTTATCTTATAATCTTGTTTTTTCATATCATATACACTATCCAACATGATATCCCTACTTTAAAATCTTGGGGTGTTACATTATACCCCATTTAAATAAATTGCATCCACATAATTTAATATTGATCTCAATAATCATGGGTTTGAAATATGAAAATACATTTGTTTTAGACCCATATTGTAAAAAGGGTTAATAAAAATTCTTCTTGATAAGAGATAAAGGGACGTATGATGGTCATCCAGAATAACACATTAATAGGTTTCCAAGTATGGGAACATTGGTGGGAAATGAAAGCATGGACATGGAAGATAACACTAACACCCACAAATTAATAACGACTGATAGTGATCATTGATCATAATAAAGGGAATGATTAATAAAAAGTTAAGGACCTAAAAACCATAAATCCACGATGAGTTAAAATACTATTTGTTTCATAAAAAATAAAGGTACTAGGATAATTTTTTTTGTTTCAACGTACTTTTCCTAGATTTGAGGAATTCCTTTAACATATAGACTGATAATATAAGAAAATACAGTGAATTGATATATTTATATTTCACGGGCACAATTTCACCCTTAGGTTAGGCTTTGATCAATTCTTACTTCATATCTTACTCAATGAAATGAATATAAAATAGGAATTTTTATTCCTAAAGCACCAAAATTAACACTTAATAGATCATTAATTCAATAAAGGAATTATAGTTCATCCCCACAACTATAGAAATTTCTCAATACCAAAATGGTTAGCACAATTATCTAATAACATCCAAAGTTCAACTTAACCTATTCTATAAATAGTTAATCTTAAGACTCATCCAAAATATGTCTGTCTAAATTCAAATTCAAAAAAGTTAGAAAGAAGGTCACTAAATTTCCAAAATCAACTTAACATTAGATTCCCAAAACAAAATGATGTATCTCTTAATGACACATACCAAATATTGAATACCGTTATCAACTTAAAGCTTTAATGAAAACATGCATTATTCATAAAATTATTTTTCTCCTTATTCATTAAATAAAACCATAGATTATTGAATATATTTCTTAAATCCAAAAATGTTGTAAACTCCATCAATGATTAATCATTTCCAAGTTCATAAATAATATATGATTTAATTCATCCATATCCATCATCTTTTACCCAAATTAAACAACATTAACTCAATATCAGGAATATATTAGGGGTTATCTTTCCCTTAATAATGAGTTTTCCAAAACATAAACATCACCTTTCCATTAAATCACTTTTATAGGTCATCAATACCATTTCACATATTCTTGAAAATATTTAATTCAAAAATTAAATAGAACAATACTTATATATATGTATATTTCACGATTCACATATCAAATTTTTAAGTTCCAATATGTAAACACTTAAATCATTCCACTTCATTCTTAAACCATTAACTAAAATTCATCAACTTATTTCTTAACACCTTCTTCCTTTAATATGTGATTTTTAGTTTCTTTATCATATGGGGTATAACCATTATTCATACAACCATGCAGATTATCTTCATAATCTTTCCCCCTAGGAAATCTATTTTCATAAGTCTGATACATTCCATAATTAAAACATTTAACCATCACTGATACCTCTGGGAGACCATTATTCTTATATATTTCATTAACCAAAATTTTCATTTATCTTAAAAAATTACTTGATTTGTGTTTATATTTTCCACACAAAAAACGTCTTCCCATTCTTCTCAGAGATTAAATTGGGTATTTCTTTCAACATTATTGACATATAGGAAACCAAATCTTCTTTACTCCATAGAATCCATCACCCAGAATCTTAGTAAAATCTATTATTCTATTATTTTATGAGTTTAAGAGTTGGTTAAGGTGAAAGTTGTTAATAATATATCATGATAAATGATTAAGAATAATCACAATATCCTTTATTCTATACATCAACCTATTTAGTTGATCATAAACATATTTTATATCACATTAAATGTTAAAATAGTTCCTTCTAGTTCCTTTCACTGACTAAAACCATAAATCACAGTGTGAGAAACAATATTTATAGTGGAAAACAACATAATCGGGAAAAATTATTTTTAATATTTCTAAATGTAAGATTTGAGATTTTTCTTAAGGTGTTTTTTTATTTATGTTTTACTTTAAGTCATTTATTTTGGTCAAATAAGTGTCATACAAGTTCATGAGAAGGCTTGGGGGTGTTATGGGGGTTTGAGACATGAAAATGGATGAAAAGGAGTTTTCTGGGCATGTTTCACAGTTTGCACAAGGTTAGTGAAAACCACGTAGTGCATCCCAAGAAACTGTGAAAGGGGATAGTTTTGGGGAAGTGTCTCTCACATGGTTTGTGCATGGTTTGGAAAAATGTGCAGAAAAATTGTATGAAGGGGTGATTTTTGGACAGTGTATCATGCATGGTTTTCGCATGATTTTGGAAACCGTTGGGGTAAAGTTGAGAAATTTACAAAATTTCCACTCTGATATTTTTAACCCTAACTTGGGATTCTCCTCCATTTCACCTCCTACAACCCTAGTAAAGATCTTGGATGACCTAATATTCCCAAGGGCCTTTCTCCTCTAATTCTTGACTATTTGAAGCCTCTTTGGTTGTGGATCGAATCCCCAAGTAAGTCTAATGCTCCTCTTACTTATCTTTTTTGGATTACAGTTTGTGGTTCATCCCATCTTCTTCTGAATACCTAAAACCCTATTTTTTTACAATGGAATCTAGGTTGGGGCTTCAAGGGGTGCTTTAATCTGGATCTAAGGATACAATTAGAAGTGCGTTCATCATTGGATTTGAGTTAGGTGGTATACAAATTATGTTTCATAGTGTTTTTATAGATTTGTGCGTGTGTGTTGAGATCTTACTTCTCTTTTATTGTGAAATTGTCACCTTGAGTAATATTTAGTATAATTAATGGATAAATATTTATTTAAACCCCTCACAGTCCCCATAGGATGCGTTGAGGATGATTAGAATGATTTAGATCCACCAATGGGGCGCACCTACTTTCCTGAACCTAGACATTGTTGAGGATAAAGAAGAGTTGATGGGTAAAAAAATAGGGCCATTATTGAACATATTATTATGGGTAGTTTAGTGTAATATGGAATATTGATAGTTTTTACTAGGGTTGATAAAGGCATAAGGGCTTATTTGGTAAGAATTGAGAAGGGTTAAATTGGGCAAATTGAGATTGTGTCAAATGATATATGAATTATGTTGAAATTACAATGAGGGTTAGTATATATTAAATGATGAACATGTTAAATTGGTGGTGGCCTATGAATTAAATAACATGTAAATGGGGTCACATAAAATAATTTATGATTACTATTAATGGGTAAATACAAGGGAATTATGGGGTATACCTAATGTGTTGAATGCAATAAAGTGGTTGTGCTATATGATACAAGAATTGTACTTTAAATGCACAAGTTGAAAAATTATTATGAAATGATAAACAGACTAATGAGATAATGTTTGGAAATTTTTGAACATTGGCTAATAAATGAGAATTGTGAATATACTTAATGGGTTGAGGAATGAGAAATAAGAATTATGATAAATGGATATGTAATGTAAATGGTAAATATGTTAATGGGTTATGAAATATTGTTAATTACTAGGTTGATTGTTATGGATTTTGATTGATAATGGAATTGGTTGTTTGGTTATGGTGTGGTATATGTGTGGTGAATGGATAAATAAGGATGTGGACATGGATTGGTGGTGGGATCAAGGACTGAGGATCCACCCATAGGTCGGGTTGGACTGATGCTCTAACCCCACCAAGGAATGCACCGATTGGGGAATCAGACTGATGCTCTATGCCCCCAATGGTTGAATTTTATGAAATTACCTAGACTGAGGCTCCAAGGTAAGTGTGATCTATTGATTGTGAAATGCTATTCCCCAGTGAGATGGGGAACTTGACTTATTCCATTATAAATAGTTATTGATTTCCATAAACCCATGTTTAGATGATGTATATTCCTAGACCATGGAACAACTGATAAAAAGTGATTAAGTAATAAAGATAGTATAGCTGATGGAAATGGTAATAAAGATAGAAATGGTTTAAGTGTACTTAGTTATCTCATAAAAATATAAGTTTTCCTTTTTTTTTCATCTTACCATTTACTTCATATTTACATGCACTATCTGTTAGACTGGATATTTTGTAGACACCGTTGATGGTGGACTATTAAGTTGTACTCACACCCTTATTGGGCTGTCGTTGGGTAGTCGAGTAGACTTCATTATTGAAAGTTTGGATGAGGTCAAGGGGTCGATGCTAGGGAGTTGATTTGGTCTTAGGATATGCATGGATGAGGATCCATACTTAGTGTTAGGACCTATTCTGGGGACTTAGCTATTTGTTTTTCATTGGGGGTTTTAATTTACTTGGCACTATTAGTGTGTCATGACATGGTTAATGTTGATTTGTGTATTGTACCCAGATTTGGGTGATATTTTTCTCTGCATGTTTATTGATTATTACATATTGTTTTCGCTATTTATATTGTGTTCTAATATGGATTAATTTGGTAAAGAGGGTATATTCTCCCCACGTGACTTATTAGACACTCTCCACTGGTTGGCAACCTTTAGTGTATGGGGAGGCGTGCTTGAGGTCATGTGATGACCCAGCTCGGGGAACCGATTTAGTGTATTTTGGGTCGGGGATATTAAAAAGTGGTATCATTGGGGTTTCCTTTCTATTTATTTTGTTTTACTATTTGGGTATGGTATATTGGAGGCTAGGAAGTGCAGGGCCTTGGAGATGATATCATGCTTGGGAGTAGCTAACCCATTTACGGGGGAAAACACAAGTAATCCAGGGTTGGAATTGTTGTTTTTTTTGTGTATTGTTACAGTTGAATGATATTTCACTGTTAAGTGATGCACATGTTGTGTGATTTGAATGATTTATGATATTTTTCTCATGGCTATAATGGAATGAGGTTGTACATCCATGCATAATTTTAGGCACCAAAGGATATAGGTGGCATGTATCATGATAGGTACACATGGGGTGGGTGTGGGGGGCATAGAGAGTGGAATTTATTTTACTTTCTTGAAATTTTTAAAGAAACTGGTGTCTGATAGTGGTAATGAAAGTGGGTTAATGAAATAAATGTAAATGAATAACTAAGAAATGCTATGTATGGTGAAACATTGTGGATAGGTTAAGATTTTGTGTTGTGATAAATTTTAAAGATTGAATAGTGTCTAAAAGAGAGAGGTTTGTATAATAATGGTAAAATGGTTAATGAATTTTCCTATTGAATAGTGTAAATGAGTTAAAATTTGGGTTGTAACAAGATGAAAAATGGGAAAATGTTCTTAGGAGTAAGGATTTATGTTGTGAGTGTGGAATTAGTTTTACAAATGTGTTTAGTGGAAGATCATGACTATGTTGATTAGTTTACCCACATTGACCATGACCTATGGTAGGTATGGTAGGGGTGTTACTTTAAGTGTGATGATGGCCATTGGAATAGTTAATGTGGAGTGGGATGTTTAAGGTGATAGTACATGATCTTTTTCATCAATGGTTTAATCCTATCAATTGATCTTCAAAGTTTCTATTGAGGAGAATGTTTTGAATTATGGTCTTGAATAATGTGGGGGGTTTTTGAATCATTGGGGGTGTAATTATAAAGGGATGTGTAATGATGGTACTTTTGGTTGAATCAGTAGTGGGTATTCCTTGTGATGTCAAGTTGAACCTTATATGGGTGGTTTGGGATATTGTGAGTGACCTAGTTTGAGGCCTTGGATTTGGATTGTGTAGCCTTGCTGGTTATGACATGGAATAGGAGATGTGTTTAGAGCACCCTTAGTAGGGTTGTGACCTTTGGGTTGTGAAGCGATGTTCGGTAATGTGAGTGTGGAAACTCTCATATGTCATGACCATATAGGGTGTTTTTTGTACCTTAAGGATTGTTCCTAGGTTTTGGTGACCTTGTGAGTAGGGACTTTTCGAGTTTTGTTTTGGATTCTGGATAAGACAAGTGGGAAGGTTGATGATTTGATGATGCAGTTTGAGTTGTCGTTACATGATGGTAGTTTTGGGGAAGTCAAGGGTGACCTCGTAGGAGTCTAGACCAGTGATTAGTTTTCTATAGAATAGGAAGCACATAAGATTCTCCAGAGGTGGAACTAATGCATAATGAGTACCATCAGGTTTCTACATGTGGAATACTTGTGCCTTGGTTTTCTTATAAGGGAACCTGAATGCTTGTGGTAGTGTCTATGGTTTGTTATGAAGGGGCATATCATATGGATGCCTGGACCATCTATTGGATGATGATTAACAGAGGTTTTTATGTTGTTTTCAATCATAAGAGACAAGGGTGACTGAAGCATGGTTAGATGATTTTGTTTAAATGTGACACCTGATGTGAGGAAGGTTCTGTGGATGACCTTTTTTGTATGAATGGTATGGTTTCTGGGTGAGATGTAGAGGACTCTTTATAGTTGATAAGGCCTACTAACCAAGTGGCAGGGTTAGGTGAGCAAACAGGTGTTAGGCTATGCTCATGTAAAGGTTGGATTATGGGAGACCTTTGTTTTGATTGGTGCGGTGTACCATTGTGTTTCAGATGTTAACTATTAGAGATGTACCAAAATAGATTGAGTGGTGTGGTTAAGGGAGTTCCACAAGAAATGTTGGTTCACAGCTACATGGTGGATGGTCATGAAGTGGCAGTGAGTCTTGGTTGGGAATCACACCTAAGAGGTGGTGGTTAAGTGCTCATGAGATGTGTGTAGTAGGGAAGCCTGAGATCCTTGGAAAGTCACGGTGTTCCATAGTGGAGGTGACATTAGAAATGGATAAGTTGGTGGTAGTGTTCTTCAGAAACATCTTAGCATACCTCATATAGTGGCGATCATGACCAATATCTTGACATCGTCCCAGGTACATTGAGAAGCTTTGGATTTATGATAAGAGGATTGAAGGTGTTTTGGTTGGTTGAGGGACATCATAAAGTTTACACTCATGTGGTAGTATATGTGGAGTTTAATTATGGGATGTACACCATCGAAGATTTTTAGGTGAGGTCCCCAGGAAGGATCAGGTGTCTATAAATGTAATAGTTTAAATTCAAGGAAGCCATAACAGGCACTGGTGATGTTCTTTTTCTTGTTCCAGAAAAATCTAGACATATATGTTTACGTTTTGGGGTTTTTCTTGTGATTTCATGTAATATGTGGTGGTTAGAATCCCTTATAGAGGGAACTGGTAATGACACTCCTAGGGTGGGGATTGATATGTTAGTATTGGATTTGATAAAGAGGATGTTGAGTTGATGTAGTGGAACCAATATGCCAATGAGAAACCTATGAGGTTCATGTTGGGTTCCTTAGAGAGGCCATGTGGGATTTGGATGTGGTTACTGATGAGCCAAGAATTGGCTTTGGGATCAAGGTGGTTCTGAATGGAATTTTATATTCCCATACCTAGTCGTCAAAGGGAATGGTGAAACATAACAATAGGTGGTGTCTAGAGAGGTTGAGTTCTACAAATCCAATGAAAATCAAAAGTAAAATCAGGTCAATTCTTTTGGGTGGTATTAAAATTTCATGATGTTTGAGGAAACCTTTTCCATGACATAGAGTTCCATGTTAATGGTATTAGTCAGACATGGATTTCTTGACTTTTCTAGGAGTAGGGGACATATGTGGAGATTCTAAATCAACTTTGGTGGATGTATGAGGTGATAAGTATATTTTAAATTTCATAATAGTTCAAGTGTGGTCCTATCCATCTTTAGTTAGTGTAGGAATGGTAGGAGTGCATGTGTTGGGAAGGTTGATTGGGGTGGTGGAGTGCGATGATGATTCATAGGGCAATGATACCATGAAGATGAAATTATACCAGAAGTTAGGAAACGACCTTGGTAGGCATGTTGGATAATAATTATATGCTTAAAGTTAGTAAACACCTTAGGTAGGTAAAAAGGGGTTAGCATGCTAGTAATGGAAGATGGGTATTCTAGGACAATCCATTTGGGGTGGTCTAACCTGATATGATAAACCAGAATGGGTATGGTGAGAGTGACCCACCTCTAGTTTGATGTTGTATCCAAAATTTCCTTTTGTAATAGAAGTATTACTTGAGTGAGTTCAAGTTTATCTTAGTCCTAGAATGGATAGAGTGGTAATGTCCTCCCGAGAAATTTCAACGGCAAGGATAGAGGCAAGTGTGGGGATAAGTCCATATGGATGATCGGGCATAGTGAGATGGGAACATGTCAGGTATGATGTGAAAGTTGAGTTTAGATTCTATTCGACTTTCTTTAATAGCGGGGGTGTCAAATAATAGAGTATGGTGGAGAGAACCATATTGGATAAATGGTTTGTTGATGATGTGATCAAATATTCGATTTGGAGGGACTTGAGTGGTCACTATTCAAGTGAGTTGGCCCTGGTAGCGAGATTTGGGCACGAGTTTAATCAGTTGAGTACTCGGGATTTTTTTTGTTCTTGGATATATAATTGTGGAATGGGGTCATCTAGAAATGTGGTGGAAGGATCGTTTGTTTTCCTTCGGGTGATACCGGGTTTGGTCACTATTAGAGTTTGGAAAAAATAAGAAAATGACGCCAAGTGGTTTGGGTCATGAGTTATGATTACGATCAAACTAGTGGGGTTCCCATTGGTTCCTCCATGATGGTATGGTGCTATGTGCGATGTTTCTAGGTGTTGTGAATTTGTCCTTGTTGCCTAATTTTTACTAATGAAGCTCTAATGGTTGAGGTACAGTTAAAGTCGATATGTCCTTCGAGGAGAAAATGATTCGTAATGTGGATCATAGTGAGGAGGTCTTACAAGGAAAGGTTGTACCTTTGGTTCATAATCTATAAAAACATGGAAATATTTAGGAATAAACTTTTGAGAGATAATTAGATATGCGGGCCTAGTGGCCTGATCTCTTTTCCTTGGAACTCAGTGATACCCAAGGAGAGCGGCTCGAGGACGATCCATCCTAAGGTGGGTAGGTTGTAAGATCCAGGATTTTTCGTAAGGTATGTTTTTATTTATGTTTCAGTTTAAGTCCTCTATTTTGGTCAAATAAATGTTCCCCAAGTTCATGAGAAGGCTCGGGGTTGTTTCGAGGGTTCAGGACACGAAAAAGGAGGAAAAGGAATTTTCTGGGCATATTACACGGTTAGTGAAAACCATGTAGAGCATCCAAGGAAACCGTGAGAGGGGATGGTATTTAGGCAGTGGCTGTCACATGTTTTACACAAAATTTGGAAAACTATGCGATGGGGTGATTTTTGGACAGTGTATCAAGCAGAGTTTGTGTATGGTTTGGACAACTATGCGGGTAAACCATGAAGCCCAGTAAAGTTGAGAAATTTAAAAAATTCCCACTCTAGGATTTTTAATCCAAACTTAGTATTATCCTCCATTTCGCCTCCTATAACCCTTGTGATGATCTTGTATGAACCAATATTCCCAAGTACCTTTCTCCTTCGATTCTTGACCATTTGGAGTGCCATTGGTTGCAGATCCATGCCTCGAGTAAGTCTAATGCTCCTCTTTCTTCTCTTTTCTGGATTAGCGTTTGTTGTTTATCCCATCTTCTTCCAAAGACCTAAAACCCTCTTTCTTATGATGGAATATTGGTTGGGACTTAAAGGGGTTATTGAATATGGATCTAAGGCTACGATTAGAAATTCTTTCATCATCAGATTTATGGTAGGTGGTCTACAAATTATATCCCATTGTGTTGTTATAGATTTGTGCATGTGTGTTGAGACTATTCTTCTCTTTTATTTTGAAATTGTCACCTTGAGTAATATTTGGTATAATTAATGGATAAATATTTATTTAGACTCTTTAAAATCCCTATTGGATGTGCTGAGGATGATTAGAATGATTTAGGGCCACCCTTGGGGTGCACCGACTTTCTTGAACCAAGAAATTGTTGAGGATAAATATAGACTTGATGCATAATAAAATAGGGCCCTTGTCAAACATGATATTATGGGTAGTTTATAGAAGATGGAATATTGATAGTTTTTCCTAGGTTTGATAAAGGCATAAGATCTTTTTTGGTAATACTTGAGAAGGATTAAACCGTGCTAATTGAGATTGTTTCAAATGAGTTATGAATTATGTTGAAATATCTATGAGGGTTAGTATACATGAAATTATGACCATGTTAAATTGGCGGTGGACTAAAAATTGAAGAAAATGTAAATGGGTTCACATAATAGAATTTATGATTATGATGAATGGGTAAATACATGGGAATTATGGGGCATAACTAATGGGTTGAATTAAATAATGTGGTTTTACTATACGATACAAGAATTGTAATTGAAATTCACAAGTGGGAAAATGATTATGAAATGATAAATAGACTAATGGGATAATGATTGGTAATTGGCGAACATTGGTAATTGGTTGAGGCATGAGAAATGAGAATCATGCTTAATGGATATGTAATGTAAATGGTAAATATGTTAATGGGTTATGGAAGAATATTAATTCCCAGGTTGATTGTTATATATTTTAATTACTAATGGAATTGGTTGTTTGGTTGTGGTATGGTATATGTGTGGTAAATGGATAAATAAGCATATGAACATGGATTGGTGGTGGGATCAAGGACTGAGGCTCCTACCACAGGTCGGGTTGGACTGTTTCTCTAACCCCACCCAGGAATGCATGGGTTGGGGAGTCAGACTAATGCTATATTCCCCCAATGGTTGCATTTGATGAAACTATCTAGACCGAGGATCCAAGGTAAGTGTGATATATTGATTTCGAAATGTTATTCCCTAGTGATATGGGGAACTTGAATTATTCCCTTATGCATAGTGATTGATTGCCTTAAAACCATGTTTAAATGATGTATATGCCTAACCCATAGAACACGTGATAAAAAGGGATTAAGTAATGAAGATGGTATAGATGATGAAAATGTAAAAAGACAAAAATGGTTTAACTATACTTAGTTATCTCATGGAACCCAATTTTTCCTTTTGTTTATATTACCATTTACTTCATATTTGCATGCACTATCTGTTAGACTGGATATTTTGTAGACACCATTGGTGGTGGCCTACTGAGTTGTGCTCACACCCTTATCAGGTCACCATTGGGTACCCAAGAATACTTCATTATTGCAGGTCCAGATGAGGGTAAGGGATCGGTGCTAGGGAGTTGAGTCGATCTTGGGATATGAATGGATGAGGATCCATACTTGGAGTCGGGACCCATTCTGAGGAGTTAGATATTTTTTTATTAGGGGTTTTTATTCACTTGTAACTATTAGTATGTCATGACATGGTTAATGTTGATTTGTGATTTGTACCCAGATTTGGGTGATATTTCTATATCCATGTTTATTTATTATTACATATTGTTTCCACTATTTATATTGTGTTCTACTGTGGATTACTCTGGTAAAGGGGGTATAGTCTCCCCACATTACTTATTAGACCCTCATTATTGTTTAGCAACCTCTAGTGTATGGGGAGGCATGCTTGATGTCATGTGATGACACAACTTGGGGCATCGATTTAGTGGCTTCTGGTTCGGGGACATTTCTCTTCATCATGACACCTTCATTTCAATATAAGAAACCTTAGGTTTAACCTTGGTCATCCTCGATCCTCATCTATTCAAATACTTCATGATTTTTTATAAAGATTTTTTGAATTTCCAAAGCATATCCCCCAAGAGTGTCAAACCAGGTGCACAGAAATGACCATTATCATGTACCAAGTAACACTCAATTCAAGATTGATGCACCTTTTTAGATGTTATTACCCCTAGGTACATATGTTCCCAAACCACATCTACTTGTAGTATACATATAGTGATGTAATTTCTTAGAAACCACTTGCTCTATCCTTCACTAAGATTCTAGGATATTTTTTTATACTTAGTCTCATTCTTAGACTTATCCCTAGGGTTCTCACTAAATTCTTCACATCCTAGTTTCCAATGGTTAACTAAATATTTTCTATGATACCAACTATAGTGACCCAATCCTTTTATACATATTATTACATGATTTTTAAACATAAATGTCTAACATATATAATAACAAATATCATGAGGCCTAGTTTCTTTGGAATACTAGGATCATAATACATCAAAGGTAACTAAAACATGGCATCCTTATTTTTTTTCTTTTCATTAGTAAGATACTAAATCCATTTGAGATACTAAAATTTTATAACACAACTTGGGGAATACATAGAAGAAATGGGCGATCTAGAAATACCAGTAAGGGAATGAACAGGATAAGGAAACATGAAGTGTGAGTCAAAGATATAACATGATATTGTAAAAGAGAAGGCACATGAGTAATCACATAAAATAATAACATAAAGAACATTGTATCATAAGATAATGGAATCATAGGAAATAAGGAAGAAACAAAAAAAATGACATTATAATTAGTCAAGGATAACTTCATAGAAAATATCACATGGTGTTCATAGTACCATAATGGTTAGGTTTACTCCCTATTCCCATACATGATGCATCACGAGACTAAAGACTTACCCAATGCATTAGAGTGTTATCTGGGTGCACCCATCATAAAATTTTCATGATCAATGTGTGACACATAAATAAAATCAATCATAAGGAATTAAATAATAATTATCCATGTAAATAAAATGGGTTGTATAATCTTGCTTCATATCATAATCAAAGGAAATTTAATAATGAAGGCATTTGAGAAATGATCTTAAGGCAAGTATTACCCCATAAAATAAGTGAGAGTGAGAATAATATATATATATATATAATATACATACATATAAATATTATTTATAATCATTATATAACATTAATGGTTGCTGTCGTTGATCAATATAAATACTTTTAAAAATATTAAAAAACATTCTTAAGGAAAATAATCTTTCCGCTTTGAAAATCACTTTTTGAAAAAACTAAAATTCAAAAATTATTGCATAAATAATTTTCTTTGAAAATAAAATAGAAAGATTATAAATGATTATTTAAAACATTATTTTCTAATGATGTTAGAAAATTCTATTCATGGAATACATGTTTAAAACAAAGATTCCTTTCACATTTTAGGTAAAATCTAAATGGGACTTGTTTTTTAAAAACAACATAAAGATTCCTTTTAATTTTTTTAAATAAAAACAAGGGTAAAATTGAATTTAAAAATTATATAGTAACATTAAAACAGTTCTTTATTTCTTTTAGAAAACATGGACATTGATGAAATAGGGTTTTCATCCGATGTGAGAAACAAATTTGGTTTTCTTTTAAAAAGATTATTTTAAAATATGGGGTACATAAAGGGAGAAAAATGAAGGGAGAAAATGTATTATGAATGAATAAAAAGAGGATAATAAAATTTAGGAAGTTTTTATAAATGTATCTTAATAACTCATCCCCAAAATCATAACCATAAACTAGATCGATAAACAATGAGATTGTAACATCAAACCCTTACCACCTTGGTAACTTTTAAATTGTAGGAAACATTAAATAATAACATGAAATTAAACTTTAAATATCATGAATAGATGTATATTCGTGATATATCGTTTCAAATGAGCATTACATACACCTCATAAATGAATATTGGTGTATAATTGTAACACCTCGAGATTTTATAAGATATATTCTTTTCAATTTCTTTCATTTCTTCTGTTGTACGCTACACCAAGATTATCTTGCGCTATACGCAACACCGTATTAGCTAGCAGTATACACAACACTATTCTTGGCTCATGTTACACACAATTTCAAGTTCGTTTTGTGGAAATTATTCTATGCAACATTAATTATAGATTTTGTTTAATGTATAAATGAAATAAGTTTTGATTATGTTATACGCAACACCAAACTGATATTTCACTGCACGCAGTCCTGACTTGGATTTCATTACACGCAATCAAGGCCTTATTCGGTAGCGTGTGTAGTACGCAATACCAAGTTTCACTAAATGAGATATTATTATAATATTATTATAAACTAGCCGTTATGAATAGTAATACCCACTTTTTGAAATTTTATAAATTTTATATTTCAAAATGGACTTCATTTTTGGATTCAAAATATCAAAATTTGCCTAGGGTGAATTTTTGGTATTTTTATGAAAACTTTCAATTTTTGATGAATAGTGAAAACACTAGGTTACTATTTAAAAACCGAATTTTTATTTAAATAATTATTTATTTTATTTAAATATATTTTAGGTAAAAATTGATACATAATACCTATATAAGTTCAATGTAATTCATTTGAGTCATTTTATAATAATTTTAGATATATAAAAATTTTATTGAACTTTTCATCGTCTTTTACCCACCTCCTAGGAGCATTTACAATTGTACATAAAACTTAATTTTACCACTTCTATGAGTTGAATTTCAAAAATCCAAGAGATACGGTTAATATCAAGGAGTAAAATGGGGTTGAATAAGATAAAAATATTTTTTGGTGAATAGTAACTTTTTACTTTTATTTACCACGGTTAAAAGTAAATAGGGTAATTAAGGGTAAAAATGATATTATTATTACCCTAACACATGTCCTAATTCTATTGGATAAGTTTAATTAGACCAAAAACAACCCTAGGGATAAAATATTTCCCTTTAGGTCCACTTGGATTAGATTAGGACACTTATTACTATTTTATTTAAAGAAGAGTTAAAAGAGTTAAAATCAAAGTTTAATAATTAAAAGATTTTTAATATATAGTTATACATAAGATAAATTCGACTATAAATATTCATTATAAAGATAAAAAGATTTCATACATAATGGTATTTTATTTATAATTTTTAGACATTAAATAATTTAATTTATTTATGACACAATGATGATGCAGTAATTACTTTATTAATGAAATATTAACATAATTGATGTTATAAATACTCAAATAAATGTAATTTTATACTTTTTATAAATTAAACTATTTTTTTGGGTTAATATGACATGTTAGTATTGATTAAATTAACTTTTTTTGAACTAATAATTCGGTTATGAGTTTTACAAAAATCAATTACCAAATAGTGTCAAAATTGACATAAAATAGTTTTTAAAACAAATATTATATTATTAAATGTTATTCTATCACTAAAAATCTAGGTTTAGGCCAAATTACTTAGATAAGGTTATATATATTAATAATTAACCACTTTGGTTTCTTTTGTATTGTTATAGTATGTTTATTAACCATATAGTGTAAGAAAACAAGAAGACACGGTAAAAGTTAAATTATTTAACTTGGAGTTAAATCTAAATGATAAGGTTAAAATAGTAACCTAAACTTGTCTAAAAACTATTTTTTAATATTATTTCGACCCATACCCACTTTATCTTAGAAATAAATCAATTTTGAGCTATTATAAACCGAATAGGACTTTATTATAAAATAATATTTTAATTTTTTCCTAAAGTACCCCTCTCCTCCCTTATAAAAGGGCACCTCCTCCCTCTCCTCTTTACACACTTTTGATCCTTGAAGCTCCACCAACCCCTGCAAATTACTCTTCTCAACCTATCTATTTATATCATAGAGGTTCTGGTATTCTCAAAAGACCAACCCTAGTGCCCTAAGAATAAGTTTAAAGGAGGTGTGTTGAAGAAGAGGTAATCTCTTCTACCGATTCTTTCAAGTTTCTTTCTTCTTCAAATTATTATTCATTAGTTGTTTCATTATATTTTAATAACATCAGTATCAATAATATACTGATATGTTATTATAAATACGAAACAACCTCATTTCACCTTCTATCCATCCTACAGAAAACGAAATCACCGCGCGTGCGTACATACAGAATACCGTCTCCACGCCGTGGTGTAATCTGTTTTTCCACCACCACCTTACTTGGATGGGTATAATGGTGTAAAAAATAACTATATATGGTTATTATAACATCATACTGATTCTGAGATATTATATCATCCACTCCAATTCTATTTAATAATTATGGGATCGATATCATCGCTCGTGCGTACGTACGGACTACTGTCTCCACGAACGTGATGAGATTCATTTTACATGATTAACCATTCAAGTATAATTATAAAGTATATATATAATAAATAATCATGAAAGATTAATTAATTACATTCAATTCAATAAGGAAAAAAAACAGCGTTCATGCTTACGTACGACCTACCGTCTCCATGAACGGTGTATTTCATTCCATTTATTGATCTATCATATATATTTATATTCTGAATATATATTATATATATATATCATGTTTTACATTCTGGAATTAATTAAATCAGGATATAATTAATAATATCAAGAACAACAAGTCAAAACACGTACGATAAATGAAACGATTTTACCCAAAACACTGCATTAACATGGAATATAAAGTCATAAGTGAACCATATATGATATCATTACAATGAATATGATTCTGTAATAAGTCAATGAAATTATTTAAATCATTATACAGGAGTTTCAGATACATATGAAGCATATCAGACATAAGGTAAGGGATAACTTTTCCAATCTCATTTTTATCTGAGACTGTTTATTCGTAAGTATTTACGGGGGTTTTTGTTATCATCCATGCCCATGTTTTCTAAAAATGTTTTCATGTATGTTTAAAATATTTTTTTACCCATTTTTAAAATTTAATACATGTTATGAAAGGAATCAAACTTTTGTTTACCACACGAGGAAATTTTTGACTTTTCCATTAAAAGTACTAGGAGAATGTTTTTTAACTTATACGGCATGAACGGATTTTTACGGTTTCATAACACCTTATTTTCATGAATCTTAATCTACAAGATTTCATGAATATTTTCAACAAAATACTTTTCTTTTAAAATTGAATGGCATTTTGTAAAAAGAAAATTATTTTGAAGAAGAAAGGATATTTTCCTCAAGAATTCATTTCAAGTGTTTTATCAAAACCATTTTCCATATAAGATGGCATTATTTCATATGTGTATGTTTCAAGTATAATGTCTCTATGATTTACTTGGTTTAACTTTTCTTATGATGAAATGATATCCATTTTTTATATGGATTATGTTATGATGGGATGATGTTTATGAAACCCATTTTATTCTTTGGGTAATGATGAATGATTTATGTTCACATTGTGGCACACGTAAGAATGATTTCATTATGAGATGGGTGGGACCTATATCTCCATTCAATTCATTGGGTAAAGATTTATATCTCATGAGATATACATGGATGGAATGACAAGTAAATCCGGTTCAGTAATACTGGGCTGGAACGACAAGTAAAACCGGTCCAGTAAGGGACTTTGTCCACTAAGATGGTCTTGGAAGCAATGCCTTGGCTACTATGGAAATAATATCATGTTCTTAATGTTTTTCCACAATTACAAGTTTTATTCCCATGCTATTCTATCATGATTAATGTTCTTTTATGATCTATGCCTTATGTACTGCAATGTTTTATGTCATTGCTCAAGATTTTGATGTTTAGATTTTATGCTCATGTTTTTACATTCAAATGTTTATGGATTGTTTTATGTTCTCTATTTTTACCCTTACTGATCATTTGAGCTCACCCTTTTTATGTTTTCTTTTCCCCAAGATATAAATAAAGGTTTTAGGTAAGAAAAAAAAGGGGAAGATCTTTATGGGAGATGTTGAAGATCTTTCACCATGATTAGAAGATTATGTTATGAGTTTCCAAAGACAATAAACTATTACGGTCCTTGTGTGTTGGTTTTCATTATGTATTAAGTATTCCACAAAATTAATGTAATGTCCATGTACGCCAAGCTTTGGGTCTCTACAATAATCTCAAAGAAGGAAAATTGAGACAAAAACCCCTTACCTTAAGTATCAACTTCCTTCATATATGTTTAAACATGATGTATAGTAAATATAGGTTTATTATAAATCTATTAAATAACCATAATTATGTATATAATACCATATTTTATTTACTTATGACCTTTTATTACCCATTTATTAATAATTCCTTGTTAAAATCATGTTTAGGGTAATAATTGCTTTACTTTTCGTGTCTGTTGATTTGGTATTTTTGGTCCTCTTACTTTGATCATGGTTCCATAATATATAAAATGTTTTACCTAATATAAATATAATATATATTCATTATATAGTTATTTATATTAATCTATAAAATTTATATATAGAAAATGAAATACACCGTTCATAAAGATGGTAGGTCGTACGTACGCATGAACGCTGTTTCCATTTTATTGACTATCATGGTGGAAATAAGGTAAGTATTATTATATATTTAAATAATGATAATTATATCATAAATATAATATTAATTATTTAAATATTATTACATATACCATCCATATGATGTAGTAATAATAAAATTCTAAAAAAGAATCACATCGCTTCACGAAGCGGTAGTCCACTTTACACACGAATGATGTTATCATTTTCAATTTACGGTGAAATAATAAATTATATGATAAATTAATTTTTAGATAATGATTAATATTTAAATATTATCATATATAAACATTAATCAAATCCTTATTACCTTCCATGTAAATCATAAGTGAAAAAAAAATCTTATCACTCTGTGAGATAGTAGTCCACCATACACACAAGAGATGTTATCATATTCCCTAAAGAATGGAAAGTAAGAAGGAATATATGATATTACAATTAAAAAAGTATAATTATATCACTAATATAAATTATAAACATTAAATAAATCATTATATTCATTCTTGAGAAGCAGTTATGGAAAACGAATTATGTCGGTTGGTGAGGAGGTTGTCCACCGTACACACGATCAACCATTTTATTTACTATTTGAAGAAATAGTATATGGTTTTAGGTTGTAACATTAACATAAAAAAATATAATTATATTTAAGATACTGAGGTTATTATATTATCATGGTTTAATAATATTTTAAGGAGGTTGAATAAGAACAAAATAAAATGCTTTGTTAAAGAAGTTACCCTATCTTTAAAAAACTTCTTTAGGTTTTCACTAAAAGACTTTCTAGTTTGGATTTATGATCAAGAAAATGATTCTAGTATGAGGGTATGGAATTAATAAAGTTATTTATTTATTCATTATATGAACCTAGGGTTTTTTAAGTGTGTAAAGGAGGGGAGAGGGTGTGACCTTTTATAAGTGGGGGAGAGGACACACTTTGATTTTTTGGAAAAAAATAATTCCACCCTCATTTATATCATGACCCAAGGATAAAAAATGAAAATTTTGAAAAAATGTAAGATATAAGGTCAAAATATTACAATAAAATAGTAATTTTACAAGTTTTGGGTCATTTTTCTCCCTTATCTTTTTAGTTTAACCCATGGTAATCTTGTTTTTACCTTAGCTGCAATAAACTTTTTACTATTTTCACTATTAATCATGGTAAAAAATTAAGTAGAACTTATTATATAATATAAATTATGATAATTAAAAACATTTAATACATTTTTAAAAATTCAAATCATAGAATTAGAATAATTAAATTTAAAATTTAACCTGTAGACATGTCAAAAAAATAGGTTTTTAAGAAATGAATTGTTTAAGGAAAAGATGATCTCATATTAACTATATGACAATTAATAACAATTAAATAAATTTAAATTAATATTTATATATATAATATATACATTAAATTTAAATCATTCTTTATTATGTTTATTTTAATTATTTGAAATGAAAAAACATTCTGTACTTTAATTTTTTTAGAAAAAAGTATTTTAAAGACTAAAGATAAACTTATACTAAAATATAGAATAAAGTTTATTTAAATGTAATTTATTTGATTTAATATAAATAAATAATAATTATTTTAATTTTAAATCAAATTAAATGAATAATGGGACTTAATTTATTAAAAATAAATTATAATTTTATAAAAATTGGTATTTTTAACTATTCACTAAAAAAATTAATATTTTCTGAAAAATCCCAAAAATTTCAACTTAAGTTAATATCAATATAACGATTTCAAAAAAAATTAATTTTATCAAATGAATTTTCTAAAAGTTTTAAAAAAGTAAATTATATTATTTTATTATAGAAAGTAGTATGAATATTCTTTTGAATAAAAAATATTTTTGATGAATAAAATGAATTTACCTAAAATTTGTTTCTTAATTAATAGAAATTTATAAATAAATTTGTATTGTGTAATAACTTTATATACATTTCATAAATTATTTAATCCTATTAATACCTTCCAATTTTGTGTCTAGGTTATAAATTTATTATTTAAATAAAAATTTTAATAGTATGTTGTGGTTCCTTAAAACTCAATGTTGCGTGTTATGCAAGATATTAAAGAAATTTAATTTATTTTAAAATAAATATACTATAAAGTATTAGGGTGTTAAATTATATTATAATATTGGTGTTGATTGTCATATATTCTATCCAATATGATGTTCATATTTTAAAATATCATGGTGGTGCAATGCAGCTACCTTTATCAATAAGAACACCCTAAGGTTTTTCCGTAGAAACATATTCTTTAATATCACCATTTAAGAAGAAATATTTCACATCCATTTTTTAAATATTCTATTTTTATCAAGATAAAACTGCTAAGAATATCCTAACAGTCTTAAGTATTTACACTAGTGCAATGGTTACTTCAAATTCATCTCCTTACATATGAAAATACCCCTTACAAACTAGCCTTTCGCTATTCCTTAGGACCTGACCTTTCTTATTTAGTTTATTTTTTAAAACCCACTTAGTGAAAAATTATGTTTATATTCTCAGGCCTTTATATCATTCCTAAAGTGGATTTATTTTCAATTTTATTAATTTACTATTTTATATAACCAATCCATTTTTTATGTTCAATTTCTTCTAAAATTGTCTTAGGTTCAACTTGAGAGATACGAGAGTTTTTTCAAAAATTATTAACCTTATTATTATTTGTAATATTTCATCTTATTGGAAAATAATATTCTCAAGATCGATATGTTTTTTAGCCTTAAATTTTTTTACCTATGATTCTTAGGTTCTCCTTAATCACTAGTCACATATGAGCCAATATCAACCATAACTTATTATTATGGAATCTTCATGTTTCCATCACTATAAGTTTCAACTTCACTCTCAACTAACACAACTATTTTGTTATTTTTTTTAATAATTTTTATATTTGAATGTTTTACTAGATTGTGTTGATGTTTTATTCATTTGTTTTTCTAAATTCCATTCAATAGTTATCCCAAAAAGGTTCCTTGTTCATCTCTTTCTTCAAATTTGGCATGATTATTCTTCATTATCTTCATGAAACAAAGGATTCTAAATATCTTGAAATGTTTGATAGTTGAATTTTTATGGTAACACATTTCATATAGAGTCTTGTGTGTTTCATGTATTAATTAGAAAATATTAATAATATATATAATATTTCACATATAATCTCTCCAAAAAAAATATTAAATATTATTTTTAGATAATATAGTTCTTACCATGTTCACAATGATCATATTTTTCCTAAGACACACCATTTTTTTGGAGTGTATGGTGTGGTATATTGGTTCATTTTCCAAGTTTTTAGATTTCTCTACAAATAATTGTATTTTTACTCCTTTTCATTATCAGAACTCACCTTCTTAACATAGATACTATATTATTTCTCATTATGTCTTCTAAACATTTTAAACATTTTAAGATCATTTGATTTGTTTTTCATAAATAATTAATGTAATGAAATAAAAATAATCCTTAGTTGACTTATTCCTCATAAAACCCAAAAAAAATCTAAATATATGAGTTCCAATGGTTTACTGGATTGAATATCTACTTTTTATGTGTCCCTTGTATCTTTTTTACTTTTAGGAATATTTCAAAAACTAATTATCTATCAATTTTATCTTGGTAAGGTCTCTCATTAACTCATGTTTGGAAATATTTCTCATGATTTTCCAGCTATGATATCCAAGTATTCTATGCCATAGATCACTCTTATCCTTGGAACTCACGTGGCATGAATTATATGTGTGACCAATTTGTAACAAGTTTAAACTTGTTTATTCACCTATAATAATGAATTTTACATCCTTTTTATTTTTTATGATACAATAATTATTCTAAAAAACGACTTCATTTCCTTCATCATGCAGTTGGGTAACACAAAAAAAGTTGTGTTTTATCCCTTATATAAACAAAACATATTTGTATTTGAGTCCTTTAAAATCAATTTCAATAGTCACTAAACCATTAATACTCAAAAAACTATCATTTATTAATGTGAAAACTCTTCCTTTATGTTACTAAATGACTTTCAAGATTTTGTTGTCTCTAGTCATGTGGGAAGAACACACAATGTTGGGGATCCATGGTCTTCAACTATTTATTACTTTCAATGACACTTTCACTATAAATTATTTATATTATTGATTTTTATTATCAACTAATTTTCTAATATATTTATGGAAAAAATATTCATGGTGATTTATTATACAATTTTATATATAGTGCCTTGGTTTCTAACATCTACTACAGACTTCCTTGAAACTTTCAAACTTGTTCTGAGTTGGAAAACTTGTTGAAGTTTTCTTATAGACTTTTATTTGAATACACATTCATTTTCACTTTTGATCTTGTCCCACTTGATTAATGGATTCTTTTGAGTAAGGGTATTTTAAACTAACAAATTTAAGATTTGTGTCCAAAAATATCATAACACCAATCGTAACCACTGAATTTGAATTTTCTGTTAAAGCCACAATCTGGTAACTATATTATATATTCTTTCCTTTTCTATCCATATCCATACTTATTATGATTATTATTCAAGGAGATTAATTTTTCAATTGAATTATTACATCTTAACTAGATATAAAAGAGAGTTTATCAACATATTTTCTTCCCCAATCTTTTAAAAAATTTGAATTATGACATTCACTATTAAGCAAAAAAATTAAATATTTCAAGACGTTTCAGGTACATGTTTTACCATAATTGATATGATATTATTCTTAAATATTATTGATGAATAAGCCTTGAATTTAATAATTTTTTAATGTTTTATTTCACCCTTTTTAACTTGTGTTTAATTTTAAGGATTTTTTATTTTATCTTTCACATTTATCATTTTTTTAACATGATATGTCCTTCAAGATGCTTCTTGATATTTTTATACTTAGTGTAATTGAGTTTAAATTTCCCAATATCTTAAATGAGTTTAGTTTCTCTTTTTAGAGACTATTCATTTTCTTCAACTTTATTTAAAAATCGTTCCATAAGGTTTTAACTTCATTCTTTAACTTGATATTTTTATCAAGATAATATTCCAATTCAAATTTGATTATGTTTTTCATATACATATTTTAAGCACCTTAATTTTCACTTCTTAGGGATATTTCTTTCCTTTCCACATGTTCTATGAAATTAGTTATTTTTTCAAGTGTGTCATCTTCAGATTGGATGATAGAGAAAAATTATTCTTCTTCCTCTTTACTCAAAAAATTTCTTCTCAATTTTCTCAGGAATTTTGTCTAGTTTTCACCAGATTTATCCACTACTTTAGAGATTTTTACCCACTTATTATTTTGTGTTTTTTCATCTTTATCATTAGAATTAAACTCAAAGTTTTTATTATTTGGGAAATTGATAAGAAAGTATCCAATACCACCACATATGAATCATTTCAAGGGGAGTTTCACCTAGTATTTACCATATATTTTTTGAAATTTCTCGAAATAAGAGACATTATTTTCTTGTTATAATTATCCATAAAATCATCATCATCCTCATCAAACTCACTATAAGGTTTTGGTTATTTTTTTTTTAGCTTCATTTTTATCATGGCCTTAAAATCTATCTCACATTTCAATTTATTCTTAATGGTTGGTATGTTTCTCATTTCGTAGGAAATGGGGATATTGTATAAATTATCCAAAGATAGATATTACTTGTCTTTAAGAGATGATATATTTTGGATCAAATCAATTGGGAAAATTCCTCCTGAGTTTCCTTAAAATGATAGATTTACTCATTTTTTGACCAAAACCTCTAATGTCACTAATTATATCATTCAACACAGTGAATTAATCATTAGTGGATTCATAATAAAACATATTTATATCTTTAAACATGATTTTATAAAATTTTATCTTAGATTATTTAGCTTTTAAATTTCCTTCATAACTACTTTCATGTTATTCCCAAATCTCTTTAGTAATTTGAAACTGCATCACTTTGGTAAACACCTTATTAGAGAGAGATATTAAAGCATAATTTCTAGTGTTTTTATCAAACTCAAGGTTAATTTTATAAAAAAATTTCATTTAATCACCCATTAGAATGGGTATAATTCCATTGTATGTATAATAATAACTTTAAGACCTAATGAAAATAAATATGGAAACATTCTTTTTTTACAACCATGGAAATAATTTCCATTAAATATGGGAAAAATTATACTCTTCACAGAGTTGATATTTCCCATACATCACAAAGAGAGTGTTAGATAGTGGAAACCTTCATCTTTTATACCAGTTTAAATTAAAATAAGAATAAGACACACATAATATTTTTACAATGTTCAGCCTCAATGAGAGAGCATACTTCTTATAGTTGATGGTTTTTATATCAGGTTATAGATTTTAAAATAATATATTTTTATCAATAAAATTATTTGGGTCAATTATTATCCTACACCCATAGTTCCCAACATGTACACTGTCTCCCAGAGTTTCCAATATCTCTTGAAAGATACAATTAAAAACAAGGTATACTAGATGAGAAGGGTCTTCCATTGAATGCAGGTTTCTCTAAAAATAGATGCAAGAAAATATTATTTGAGTTAGAAAATAATATCCAGTATACACAACTCACATTATTTAAGAATAACTACTCCATATTATACCAGGTGAATAAACCTTGATGATCTTTTTCTGCTCAACTCACTGCATGTAAAACTCCTTGTGGAACTTCTTCTTATTAAATTTCTAGACTCAACATTATATTCTTGAGAAAAATAAATCTTTAGATGACTACCAACTTGTCTAAATTATCTCCTCATCCTTATTCTTCATATTATCCATTATAAATTCTTGGGTATTCATGTTTATTCACATCTCACACAACCACAGCTTTAAGATCTCTTCCTTCTTCTTGTTCCTAACTCATAGACTTTCACACACACCAATGGTGTTTACTCTCACATTCATTTTACACTACAATGAATTTTATCTCATTATTAATATTTTTTATTTATTTGATATTACTTTTTCTTGTACAGGAGGTAAAATTAAAATACCCATCCTTTTTAGTTAACTCAAAATAGAATACTCAAAGTTTCATCAAGAACCTACCAAAATAAAGTCAAATTTTTACTTAAACATTTTTATCCATCCATAATCTCATGGAAAATTCTTCTAAATCCCAATATATAGTCATAGTACCCCATCCATTTGAATCAAGGATTTTAAAAAAATTCCCTTAACTTAATATAGCCTTCTTAAACTAGAATATTTGAGATTATCAGTAGATCTGAAAATAAAGAAACTCATTCTAAATTTATAACACTCAATTGAAATCATTTAGACTTTTTTATACACAAATACCCAGAAATTTTATAGTCATGATATAAAAAATATATTGGGTATAGATTTATCTTAAAAATTAATCTTCAAATAAATCATAAAATTAAAAAAAATCTCATCTTGAATCCCTACAATAATTTCTAGTGATTATATAAATAGAGATCTGTAAAGCATCACCATATTTAACATCTTCATTATTCTTGAAAATAAACTTAGTTTCATTTTGAGTTCTTCTTATCCGATTGAACTCATATTTTATAATGTTATACCTATAAATAGGTTTACTAATTTTTTATACTTTTTGAATAACATTTTAAATGTGATATTTTTTTCATTGAAGAATATATATTATATCTCTTCGTTTGGATTATTCTTCAGAAAATAATTATATAATTTATTATTTCATCTAATAGGAACTCTATTTTTTTATAAGTGTTGATCCATACATCGCTAGAATTATTCTTATATAGAGCACATTATGTTTATGTAGATAGGTTTTATGATTGAAAAGTTTTTTTTCATACATAATACAAGATTCACATTTACATAGACAATCAATTGATGTTTATGTAGATAGGAATTTAATTTTTATGTAGTATGGTTAATGCTTACATAGAGTCAGATCATGTTTACACAGATCAAACTTCATGCATACACAACATAGATTATGCTTATAAAGAAACATGATGATGTTTACAAAAGACATGGATTCATCCTTATGCAATCCAGACTTTCAAAATTTGTGCTTAAACTCAAAAAATCCATAATTATTTACTTATGTTTGTAACCACTTTAAACCTCTTTAGAATATTCTCAATCACTATAAATATTCTAAAAAACCTTCAATGACTTGGTTAAAAATAAATAAAATAATTAAAAATCTTTAAATAAATCCTCTAATTCAAAGGTAACTTCAATCTACTGTGCTTTTTTAACTCTTTCTCAAGATACTGAATCTCATAATATAATTTAGTAAACTCAATAAAAAATTATTAAATCACATCCTATCTCAATTGAGATTCATCTTGGCACCAAAATATAAAATAATTTAGTTTTTTTGATAGAATTCCATACATTTATGATAAGAAACAGTTATCCAAGCAATTAAAATTATTTTTTTCTTTAGACTATCTTAAAAAAATACTCCTTGTTTAAATAACCACAATAATGTATAACCAAAAAGTTTACACTCATTTTAAAATACCCCCCACTTGGAAATAAATGAGTAAAGAGTTGTGTAACTTTTATCTACCCATTTGAAAACATAATCCAAAGACTTATAAGGGATACCTTTTACACATTTTAAGTGAAAGGGGAAGGATGAACATGGATTTTTTGCCTTAACACAGAGAACCTATTTTATGGTAATGCTGTGGTGAAAATTTCAGCAATTTGTTCCTTGGTTCCAACACATTCAAGTTTCACATTAACTTCTTCCACCATATCATTTCTAAAATGGAATCCAAGATAAAATTGATTTGATATAGAGTATTGTTATAGATTCTTGGAAATATCTACAACACTTTGATTATCGTAGGTACAGAATAATGGATTATTAACCTCAAATTTAAAATTAACTAGTTGTACCTATCATGTGGATCATATATAATTAGATTTATATATTCTCAATTCCGCTAAAGTTTTCTTATAACTACTCCATGCCACATAACTATCACTAAGGAAGAATGTTTCAGCTATAGTGGACTTCTTGTCTACAAAATCTCTATCCCATTCTGTATCTGTATATCCCTAAAATATAAAATCAGAACTATTTTGGTATAATAGAATGAATTCCAACGTACTTTTGATATATATTAGAATCCTATTAGCAACTAATATGTTAGATTCCTTGGGATCACTTTGAATTCTGGCACACATTGTCATAGAAAAAAATGTCAGTTCTGGAAGCTATTAGGTATAGAAAGCTTTCAATAAGCTTTTTATAATACCTTTGATTAAAACATAGCTCATCAAATTAAATATATCACATATATATAATATATTTAGGGCATATTACCAAGGGATATTTATTGATATCAAAAAATTTATCCCTCCACAGTCGTTTCTTGAGATCCCTTACTCAACTTCTAAGATCTCTTCCTACTCACCTAATATAGATTGTATGGAAGAACTTTATAAGGTCAGGAATCATAATATTTTTATTAAGGAGGGTCTCACTAATGAAATTTATTCCTAGGTTGATGAAAAAAATATATTGGCCTTTGACAGATATCATAAGGGTGAGATATTTGGGGATAACTACCTTTACCTTAGAGTATGAGTGTTTTTTAGAATTGAATTTGAGTTTGAAAAAAATACCAATTTCGATTTATGAAGGCTCCATTGGGTGTAGTTTGCTGACTTAGTGTGATTTTTTATTGGGAACACTTTCAAGATACATATTTTTTTTTGATGTAGATGGAGTTCCAAATTATAGTGATGTAATCACTGATCTATTTGAGATGTCTGATGGTTGGATGATAGATGCAATACTGATGAACTAGAATTTGAGATTTGATATCATTTCTAACCTTTATAAAATGAGTGGTTAAAAATAACCACCATTAAATTTTCTTTTCTTTTGTTTACTGATTTAATTATTGTAAGATGATGTTGGTTCTATTATGGGATTTCAAGATTTTTTTTGGATACAATTTGATGATTGTCTCAACTTTCAAAATATTTGTTGTTAGAGATGGATTTACTCATCTAGGACATGTGAAATACTTGTATTTATCATGAAATGTGATTACAAAACTAAAATAAAGCAAATGTAATTATTGATGGGATTTGGTTTTATTGATTTTTCTTGCAAGATATGTGGTATTAAATGGGGCTTATTGGACTATTAACTATTTATATATTTTTTTTATTAGAATTTGGATGGAATATTATTATGATAGTTATGGGAAACATATATTGTTTTCAATCATATATAGACACTTTAATATTTTCTCATGTCTAGATACATTCCTTCTCATACCTATTCTTCAATACCTTTTCATGTATTTAATTTATTACCCATAATTCAATACCTTATCATCCCTACATTGATCTCATATTCATGCCTATATCAATTTGTAATTGATTCGCTCTAATACTTAATCATGCCTAGATGAATCTCCTCAAGAATATATTGGATGGTACTTAAATACCTACATGTAATGGATAAAACTTGCATGATGATCTAATATATTTTCTTTCATGGTGGACTGAGAATGTTGATGAATTACTGAACATGAATACCATTAGATAAAGGCTATAATTTCAATTCTGTTTAATTGATGAATTGATACCAAATTAATAACACTTGAATGTGTGTCTCAATAGAAGATAATGAGACTCACCACTCATCATTGTTGTGATGATTAGAGGCTTGGAGATTCAATTATGAAAAAAATGTTTAACACGGTGGCATTTTTTATGTCGGTTCTATATAACTGACATGCAAATATGAAAAAATTGGTTTGTCACATCGGTTATAAAATAATCTACGTCATAAATCGACGAGAATCGATTTTTTACGTCGGTTATTTTATAACCGATGTAAAATATGCTAAGATTAGATTTATCACGTCGGTTATAAAATAACCGATGTGATAAAGGATTTTCTACTTCAGTTATTAAATAACCAATGTTATAAACATAAAAAAAAATAATTTATCACATCAATTATTATATAACAGACATGATAATGATTTTAAATGATTTATCGCACCCCGTATTCTATCATTCTGTTTTCTTCGATCGGGCGACCTGCGACTCATCTCTCTCACATGAAAAACCTAGAAAGGATTATTTAAATTCATTCCATCAAACCTCTTTTTCATACATCATTCATTATCTTTATAATCACTAGATATATCAGGTTGACTCACAATATTCATGTAATCCTCACACACCTATGTTTTATTTTTTATTTTTCACGATGCCCTAAACTTATGTTTTGAGATGTTATTTTTCTATATTTTTTTATTACTATCATGGTAACTGTCATAGTGTTCTTTTATACCATGCTAAATTATTTTCTGGTAAAATACGCCATGAGAGTGATATCATGCAAGTTCTACAATTTTTGTTGCTACCTTGTGTTTTCTATCATGTGAGTGTGTATGTACTTTCATGTGTGTGTGTGTGTGGGTGGGTGGGGGGTGGGGGTGTCTAGGGGGTAGGGGGGCTGTCTAATGGGTGGAGGGGGGGGGGGGTGTCATGAATTGTCCCTCAGGGCCCGTGCTGTGACTACCCCAAACCCACTTTCCATAGGCCAAGGGATGACGACTAGCACCGAAAGGCGTATTACCTAAAACTGGGAAGGAATTGCCTTTATATCCTGTAAACACATTCAACCCAACACATAGAAAGGTACAAACACAAGTAAATTGTATAAAAAAAAGAGTGCTGAAAGTAAAAGGGGCCCAAATACAAGCCCAACTATAAATATACAAGTACAACTGAAATAAAATACAACTAAAGAAAAAGAAAAGCAGCTACTAGGTCATTCTCCGAGGTTCCTAACTGAAGGGTAGGTATATATCACCTCCTCAGTACTCCACATCCACTCGTCTCCTCTGCGTACTGACATGCTATATGGTCCACCTCTGGGCACCATTTAGTCCTGGTATTCTCAGCCTCAGTCAGCACTTTCTGTCGTCTGCATCCAACATAACAAGGTGCGAGCATAACCCGTACATGGGTGAGTATAAAGATACTCATTAGGTACCCCGAGACCCTCAAGGTCTCAGAAATTCCACCAAGGATAAACCATAAAGTATGAAAACAACAGATAAACCTACTTAGGTATATGCCCATACATATACCTAAGTAATCAAGTAATCCATCTCAATCATAAAGGAACACAGAGGTTCTGACTCATCTCACACCAGGTATAACTTAGGTACGATAGTAAAGATGATTAGTTATATCTACTAAATCATCTTACCCCATTAAGAGGCTCTGCTACTGACTTTCACATGATTGATAGGAGCTGAACCACATATGATCGCTAGGAGCCGACCCACATAGGATCACTAGGATTTGACCCACATGGGATAGCTAAGAGCTGACCCACAGAGGATCTCTAGGAGCTGACCCACACAGGATTGCTAGGAGATGACCCACACAGAATCGCTAGGAGATGACCCACACAGGATCGCTAGGAACTGACCCATTTAGGATCTCTAGGAGATGACCCACTCATGATCGCTAGGAGCTGACCCACACAGTATTTCTAGGAGCTGACCCGCACAGGATCGCTAGGAGTTGACCCGCACAGGATCGCTAGGAGCACTCTTCTCATCATAGCCAGCTACTGGGTTCCAGCACTGGGCTTGCTCGTCTCCAAGAGAGTCTTCTCCCCAAGCCACTGGTTGATACCCCAACTGCCACAAAGTACCATGAATAAGTATGTCAAAGTACCGCAACGTCATAGGGGTCTCAACGCAACAGACGGTGCGTCAATCATACGCCAGATCTGTAAGTTATTAGCCTTATAGTCCCGAGGGCTCAGTTGGATTCATGCTCGATTCAACCGAACCATTTCCCAACTTTATCCAAATCTCTAGTGGTGTATACTCAAAGGGACCATTTTGATCCAAGATTTTCAGCACTGCTGACGGTTCTTCAAACAGACGTTCGGTGCAAAAATTACGGCCAAAAGAGTGTAAATGGGTCGTAGTGGGTCTGGGTCCGGTCCGACCCAGTCTGGGTCGACTCGTCCGAACCCGCTGGGTCCGAGCTAGCCCACTGGGTGGACTGGCCCGTTGGGTTCGGCCCGGCCCGCTGGGTTTGTCCCGACCCGCTGGGTGGCCCGACCTGCTCAGTTCGGCCCGAACCGTTGGGTGTCCCAACCCGATAGGTTCGGCCTGGCCCATTGGGTCCGGTCCAGCCCGCTGGGTCCGATCCGGCCTGTGATGGGTGGCCCGGCCCTCTGGATGGTCCGACAGGATGCAAGGGGCCGCAGAGGGCCGCGAGGGGTGCCGCGAGGGCAGCTCGGCCCGGGGGTGCCGCGAGGGAGGCTCGACCGAGGGGTTCCGCGAGGGTGCGTGGTGGCTCGGCTCGGCCCAGGGCGGCTCTACCGGAAGGGCGGAGGCCGTAGGGTGGCTATACAAGGCAGCAGGCAGCGCAACGGGGCCGTGGACGGCAGCGGCGACTCGGGTGGCGATGCCATGGGAGGCGATTCGGCTGCGAACGGCGGCGACGACTCAGGTGGAGAGGCCACGGGCAGCGGCTCTGCTGCAGATGGCGGTGGTGGCTCGGCGGTGGGGCATGGAGGTTACGGGCGATATAGCCGCGGGACGGTGGGACACCGTGCCTTCACCAGCAGCCGATTTAGCTGACCTCTCTCTTCATTTGTCGTTGTGGTGTAATCCACTTTCTTCCATCGTGAAGAACACAATAAGGAAGAATAACGGAAGGGTCGGGCCATGTTTTTGACCCGCACCCTCCACGTTAGAGCGGTAGCAAGAAGTTCAACAAAAATGAGGAGTCAAGAAAGAAAAACTCCTCACTTTAATATGAATCGTGGATCAACTCGTTTTGGTTGATCCACATTCTCCATTCTTTCCAAGAACGAGGAAATTAATTGAGATAATTCAAGAATTTAATAATAACCCCCTACCTAATTTGATTCATCGACGAAGATTGTGAGAGAGAAGACAATGTCGTTGGGGAGGGGAAGACGATTGTCGATTGAAGATGTCCTACATTAGAGGATGTCCCAAGGAAGAAAGTTGAAGTTGAGGTCGGCATTCTTCGTTGGCATTCTTCATTGGAGAGCTTTCTCCCAAGTTCTCCAATGCTCTCTCCTTTTCCAAGCCTTTTCCCCAATTACACCAAAATGAAAAGGTATCCCAAGATAATAGAATATGATATCTATTATTTAGTTTGTTGGCACAAATTCAAAATAGCCTAATTAATTAAATTGTGTTGGCATAATAAATTTGGAGGAGTTGTGGAGGCTCTCCCACATTTAATAGGAAGTTTGAGGGTTTCTCCATTAAACGGGAGTTCAAGGGGGTTTATACCTTGGGTGGTCCTCACTACCATAACCTCTCATGAAAGGTTAGTTTAGGTGGTCCCCACCATCATAACCTCTCATGAGATTTTTAGGTCTGGTGGTCCCCACTTCTCAACATCCACATGGAGTTTAAAAATTAAAAATAAAAATAAACTCTACACAAGTTTATTTTTATTTTATCCTTCCACGAAAAACCCAAATTCTATCTTTCACTCTTGACCCACTGTGGTTGAGGTGAAGGTTTCCTTAAGATAATACCTATGCTGCGAGTTTAACGGTGTCCTGGGATTTGAATTCCGAGCACCGGTTCAAAAGTTAGAAAAACCCGCTCGCACGTTTACTTAATATACTTGAAAAATAGACCAGAAATTCATTCCGAGCACTCTGGGCCTCGGAATCACGTGCCATCAATTTTTGCGGACTCATGAAATTCCCAATTAATAAAAAAAATTACACAACATTTCTGGGTCTTTACATTCTCCCCACCTCTGGGATTTGCATCCCCGTAAGACACAACTCAAACTAGGAAAACAAGTGGGGGTACTAAGCGCAAATTTGTGCCTCCCTCTCACATGTGCTCTTCTGGAGGTTCCCTTAATACCAGCGAACACGCACCAGAGGTATTGACCATACAGGAAGGACCTACTCCTATCGATCCTCAATCTCTACTGGAACCTCTGTAAAAGCCGCCCCATCATCGACGTCCAAATCACCATGGTCGATGATGTGGGAAGGGTCATGCATGTATCTCCTCAGCTGGGATACATGGAAGATGTTGTGCACTCACTGCAATTGAGGTGGAAAAGCTAAGTGGTATGACACCTTGCCAACTCTAATGAGGACCTTAAAAGGTCCGATGAATCTCAGAGATAACTTTCCACCTCATCCAAATATCTGCAAACCTCATCGAGGTGAGACCCGTAGAAAGATGTGGTCACCATCCTCGAACTCTAGAGGTCTCCGTCTTCTATCGAAATATGACTTCTGCAGGCTCTGTGCAGTCTTCATCCACTCCTGGATGATCTGCACCTTCTCTCTGGTAGCCCGTACCATCTCTGGTCCCACTAGGGCTCACTCCCCCGGGTTAGTGCAACACAAAGGTGATCGGCAAGGTTGCCCGTCCAACGCCTCAAAAGGTGCCATACCAATGGTGGAGTGATAATTGTTGTTGTATGCATACTCCACCAAAGTCAAGTGATCCTCTCAGCTACGATTGAAGTCAAGGATGCAAGCACGCATCATGTCCTCGGGGGTCTGAATGGTCTGCTCAGTCTGACCATTCGTCTGAGGATGGAAGGCGATGCTCAAACGAAGCTGTGTCCCGAAAGCCTCCTACAACCCCTTCCATAGTCGGGAAGTGAATCATGTATCACGATAAGAGACAATCGTCGAGGGTACTCCATGTAGCCACACAATCTTCTACACATAGAGGAGTCCCAAGCTCTCTACTGAACCCTACTCTCTGATCGGTAGGAAATGGGACGACTTGGTGAGTCGGTCGACGATCACCCAAATCGAGTTATGACCCCAAGATGTACATGGAAGTCCTATCATGAAGTCCATGTATATCCCATACCACTTCCACTCTGGCACCTCTAAAGGATGAACCAAGCATGCTGGTACCTGATGCTCCGCCTTCACTTGCTGATAAGAGAGGCAACGAGAGACAAACTATGCTATTGCTTTCTTCATTCCTGGACACCAGTGTTGTCATCGGAGGTCCTGATACATCTTCTCCACTCCTGGATGTACCACTAGAGGGGATGTGTAGAACTCACTCATCACTTCCTCCCAAAGTGACACTGGTACCATGGTACATCCTCTGAAGAGAATGATGTGCTCCCTACCTTTAGAAAATCCATCAGGTGCTTGTCCTATGGATATTTGATCACGTCGTGTATCGTAGTCAGTGTCCCCACACTGCACTCTTTGACTCACTAAAGAATTGGGGGAGTGACTGTAAGAGACTGAAGAAAAGCTTCTCTATATCTATCCAAAAAATATATCTGCAAAACAGCCAACTACTTCGTCACCTCGCCTAGCAGCTGTATACCAGATCTCCTGCTGAGTGCATCTGCTATAACATTCCCATTCCCAGGAGTATAGACTATCCCGAAGTCATAGTCCTGGAGGAACTCAATCCAACATCGCTGTCTCGGGTTCAGGTCCTTCTGAGATAATATATACCTGAGACTTTTGTGATCAAATTACACCTTAAAATGCTCTCCCATCAGGTAATGTTGCCACATCTTCAAGGAAAAAACCACTGCTGCTAACTCCAGGTCATGGGTAGCGTAGTTCTTCTCATGATTTCTTAGATATCAAGAACCATAAGTGATCACTTTTCTCTCTTTCATAAGGAAACATCCTAGCCCGGTCCCTGATGCATCGCAGTAGACTACGTACCCTACACCCTCTTCTAGAAGCTTCAAGATGGGGTCACTAGTCAGCCTCTGCCTCAGCTCCTGAAAAATATGCAGGCATCTCTCTGACCACATGAAGGGTTGCCCTTTCTTTGTCAACGCTGAAAGTGGTGCTGCACTCTGGAGAAATATGGAACAAATATCCAGTAGTAACCAGCCAAACCCAAGAAACTCTGTACCTCCATCACACTCCTGGGTGGCTCCCAAGCAAGTATCAACTCAATATTTAATGGATCCACCAAAACTCCAGCCTCTGATACGACATGTCCAAAAAAGTGAACCTATTGGACCCAGGATTGACACTTTGAGAGATTACCATAAATCTGGTGCTCTCAGAGTGTTCCAAGTACTACCTACAAATGATAGGCATGCTCCTCCTCAGTAGCCGAGTAGATTAGAATGTCGTCGATGAAGACTACTACAAAGAAATCAAGGTATGGCTGAAAGATCATGTTCATGAGTCCCGTGAACACTGTTGGAGAGTTGGTCACATTTAATGGCATAACCAAGAACTCATAGTGTACATACCGACATCTGAAAGCCGTATTCTGCACATCTTTGTATCTCACTCTGAGCTAGTGATAGCCTGATCTGAGGTCGATCTTCAAGAACCACCATGATCCCTTCAGCTGATCAAAGAGGTCGTTAATCCTTGGGAGTGGGTACTTGTTCTTCACTATCACTTTGTTCAGGCGTCGATAATCAACACAAATCCTCAAGCTACCATCAACCTTCTTGGCGAACAAAATCGGGGTTGCTGAGGGAGAAACACTAGGCTGGATGAATCCCTTCCCCTGCAAGTCCTCTAGCTGTACCCGCAGCTCACGGAGCTCCGTGAGAGCCATCCGATATGCTCGTGTAGATATCGGTGCCATCCTGGGGTACAAGTCAATGTAAAAGTACACTTGTCTGCGAGGAGGTAGACCCAAAACATCATCAAGGAAAACATCCACGTACTGGTCCACCACTACTGGATAACTCAGAATCTCCAAATCAACAGTTCTGAGTGTAAGGACAACCAAATGATGTGTAATTGGCTGCACCCTCTTCCGGGTAAGTCCATCCCGCACTGCAAGGGCTCCCTTCTCACCGGTGAAGGTAAACCTGGTCCCATCTATGCGGACATACTGCACTTTGTGCCTAATAAAATCTATCTGAGCATGGACTGTAGATAACCAGTCCATACCCAAGACGACGTCGTAAGGCCTCGACGCTGCTACTAGGAGACCCCAACTGAAACTATCGCTTCCTAGAGTAAGCTCACTCTGCCAGAACCAATGCATAATCATCGAATCCCCTCCCGTAGGAGTCTCTATCCATAAGGATCGAGCCAACAGTTCTGGCGGAATCTCCGAGCGCCAAACGTGGGCAGTGGAAATAAAAGAATAGCTGGAACCTGTGTCTATAAGTACTGCATATAAGGTGGAGTAGACATATATCGTACCTTGTATCATCTTCGAAGCACCATGATCATAGTCCTTAGCTACCTAGAGTTGAGCTCACCCCTATCCACCTGCTACCTGTGGTCGGGGTGGACCTCCTTGTGGTGGTGGCGGTAACATCTCGAATCATCAACCACCGCCAGCTGCATGACCAAATCCTCTGCCACGTATGCCTTCTCCTTGTAGATCTCCTTGGTCAAATATCTATCTTTGTCTGGGCGGTCATTCAACCGTCTACTGATCATTCGTACGATGGGTTAGACAGTCATGAGCCATGTGACCCTGCCCACTGCATGTGAAACACTTCCCACTCCTGGCATTAATGGCTTCACCTCGGGTTCCCCACACAACCGATCCTGAGTCATGCGGTCATCCACCTATAGTTCTGTTCCTCTTGGACCTCTGCGAAATCTATTTGCTGCCAGCCGTAGAAGACTCCGTTATGTGATGACTAGCGGTGGATCTCGCTGCTGGAGACTGCTCAACAAGGAAACTCTCCACTAGGAGGGCTCTCTCTAACACCCCCGCCTGCGTTAGGATGCTGAGTGAGATCATCAATGACCTGATCTCCCGCCTGAGCCCCTGATCAAAGGTCCGAGTGCTGAAGAATTAGTCCCACACAATATATGTGGAGTAGCATGAGAGGTCAGTGAACCTCGTTGAGTACTGAGCTATAGTCATGCTGCCCTACTGCAGATGAAGAATCTCCTGTATGCGCACTGCGCAAAGAGTCACTAGGACAAAATCTGCCTGAAACAGGCTCTCAAAGTCTTCCCAGAGAAGCGTCACCTTGTCATGGACCTGGAGCATCAAGTTCCACTATCTTCCTACTGCTGCCTATAGAAGGCTGGCGGAAATGATCACCATGAGATCGGCTGGTGTCCCTACCAGTCGGAAGACTCTCACCACAACCTCCATCCAATCCTCAACTTCTTGTGGGTCCATCTCTCCCCTAAACCTGGGTGGCCTATGGCACTGGAACTCATGTAACGCACTCAAGCGGTGTGCACCGTCTGCTGTTGGGGATGGTTCCATCTGTGGCCCAATGGGGAAAGGTACTGCTGATGCCTCTTCTAGTGCCTCTACTAGAAAATGGACCTACACTAAGGCCTCATCGCTCGGTGGGATATCAGTGCGTATAACTCTCAGAACCCTAGATGGATATCTACGTGGAGGCATCCTGAAAAGAAACAGATGTGCCATGGTCAATAAGTTATACCTGGTGAGCTGACTCAAGAGATCACAAAGAAAACTCTTGAAAACACACACACAATCAGTGTTTTTGTGCACTGAGTCAGTAATCAGAAGTCTGGGTCCTGGTGTATGGATACTTCAGCTGCCACACCAACACTGGATTTTCTAAACTGATAACCATACTTGCTACACTTAACACTATTTCCATTAAAAAGAAAGATCAAAGTCCTATGTTCTGCGGTAGAACCGACTCCTCTGATACCAAATTGTCATGACCCGTCCCCCAGGGCCCATGCCGTGACTACCCCAAGCCTACCTTCCATAGGCCAGGGGCTGACGACTAGCACCGAAAGGTGTATTCCCTAAAACTGAGAAGGCATTGAATTTATATCCTATAAACACATTCAACCCATCACACAACAAGATATGAACACAAGTACACTGTATAACAAAAAGAGTACTGAAAGGAAAATAGGCCGGAATACAAGACCAATTGTAAAGATACAAGTACAACTGAAATAAAATACAAATGAAGAAAAAGAAAATTAGCTATTGGGTCATCCTATGAGGTTCCTACCTGAAGGTTAGGTATAGATCACCTCCACAACACTCCACATCCGCTCGTCTCCTCTATGTACAGACACACCATATGGTCCACCTTTGGGCACCGTCCAGTCCTGGTATTCTCAGCCTCAGTCAGCAATGTCCGCCATCTACATCCAACACAAAAAGGTGTGGGCATAGCCTGTGTAGGGGTGAGTATAACGATAATCAGTAGGGACCCCGAGAACCTCAAGGTCTCAAAAAATCTACCAAGGATAAACCAAAAAGTATAAAAACAAAATATAACCCTACTTAGGTATATGCCCATACATATACCTAAGTTATCATGTAATCCATCTCAATCATGAAGAAACACAGAGGTTCGGACTCAGATCACACTAGGTATAACTTAGGTACGGTAGTAGAGATGATTAGTTATAACTATAGAATCATCTTACTCCATTAAGAGGCTCTGCTCCTGACCTGCACAGGATCTCTAGGAGCTGACCCACACATGATCGCTAGGATCTGACCCACACAAGATTGCTAGGAGCTTCCCCACACAGGATCGCTAGGAGCTGACCCAGACAGGATCGCTAGGAGATCACCCACATAGGATCACTAAGAGCTGACCCACACATGATCACTAGGAGATGACCCGTATAGGATCACTAGGAGCACTCTTCTTGTCACAACCAGCTACTGGGTTCCCGCACTAGGCTTGCTCATCTCCAGGAGAGTCCTCTCCCCATGCCACTGTTCGATACTCCAACTATCACGAAGTCCCACAAAGAAGTATTTCAAAGGACTTCAATGTCATAGGGGTATCAATGCAATAGACGGTGCATCAATATGATGCCCAGTCTATAAGTTATTAGCCTTTTAGTCCCGAGGGCCCAGTTGGATTCGTGCTCGATCTAACCCGACCAATTCACAACTTTATCCAAATCTCCAGTGGGGTATACTCAAAGGTACTGTTTCGCTCCAAGATTTCCAAAACTGCTGACGATTCGTCAAACAGATGTCCAGTGCCAAAATTATGGCCAAAAGAGCATAAATGGGTCATAGTGGGTGTTGGTCTGGTCCGACCCAGTCTGGGCCGACCTGGTATGGGTCGACTCGGACTACCCCGCTGGGTCCGGCCCGGCCCACTGGGTTTGGCCCGGCTCGCTGGGTTCGGCCCGGCCCGCTGGGTTCAGCCCGGCCCATTGGGTTCGGCCCGGCCCGTACTGGGTGGCCCGGCCCGCTGGATACTCCAGTAGGCCGCGATGGGCCGCGGAGGGCTGCTGGGGGTGCCATGAGGGCGGCTCGGCCCGGGGGTGCCACAAGGGAGGCTTGACTGAGGGGTGCCGTGAGGGAGCGGGGTGGATTGGCCTGACCCGGGGTAGCTCAGCCAGAAGGGCAGTGGCTGCGGGGTGGCTCGGTGAGGCCGCAGGTGGCACGGTGGGACTGTGGATGGCGGAGGTGGCTCGGGTGGCGAGTTCGTGGGCGGCGACTTAGCTGCGGATGACGGTGGCAACTCGGATGGCGCGGCCGGCGGTGGAGGAGGCTCGGGTGGCATGGCTGTGGGTGGTGGATCGGCCATGGACGGCGGCGGTGGCTCGGGCGGTGGGTCGGCCGTGGGGCGCGGAGGTTGCGGGCGGCGGTGCCGCGGGACTGCGGGGCGCTGTGCCTTCGCCGGCGGCCGGTTTAGCCAGCCTCTCTCTTCGTTTGTTGTCATGGTGTAAGCCACTTTCTTCCATCGTGAAGAACACAATAAAGAAGAACGACAGAGGGTTCCGGCCATGTTTGTTTGGCCTACACTGTCCGCGTTAGAGCGGTAGCAAGAGGATCAACAAAAATCAGGAGTCAAGAACAACAAAATCTTCAATTTAATACGAATCATGGATCAAATCGTTTTGGTTGATCCATGGTCACCGTTATTTCCAAGAACGAGGAAATCGAGAGAATTCAAGAATTTAATAATAATCCCCTACCTCATTTGATTCATCGACGGAGATCATGAGGGAGAAGACAATGTCTTTGGGAAGGGGAAGATGATCATCAATTTAAGACGTCCCATGTTAGAGGATGTCCCGAGGAAGAAAGTTGAAGTTGAGGTTGGCGTTCTTCATTGGCGTTCTTCATTGGAGAGCTTTCTCCCATGTTCTCTAATACTCTCTCCTTTTCCAATCCTTTTCCCCAGTTCCACCAAAATGAAAAGGTAGCCCAAGATAATAGATTATGATATCTATTATTTAGTTTGTTGGCACAAATTCAAAATAGACTAATTAATTAAATTGAGTTGACATAATAAATGTTGGAGGAGTTGTAGAGGCTCTCCCAAATTTAATAGGAAGTTTGAGGGTTTCTCCATTAAAGGGGAGTTCAAGGGGGTTTATACCTCGGGTGGTCCCCACTACCATGACCTCTCATGGGAGGTTAGTTTGGGTGGTCCCCACCATCATAACCTCTCATGGGAGGTTTAGGTCTGGTGGTCCCCACTTCTCAACATCCGCATGAAGTTTAAAAAATAAAAATAAAAATAAAAGATACACAACTTTATTTTTATTTTATTCTTCCATGAAAAACCCAAATTCTATCATTCACTCTCGACCCACTTCAGTCAAGGTGAAGGTCTTGTTAAGCGAGTATTGGCACTGTGAGTCCAACGGTGTCCTCAGATTTCAATTCCGAGCACGGGTTCAAAATTTTGAAAAACCCACTCCCACGTTTACTGAACGTACCTGAACAGAAGTTCAGAAATTTATTCCGGGCACTCCGGGCCTTGGAATCATGCACCGTCAATTTTCTCAAACTCGTAAAATTCCCATTTAATAAAAAAAAATTGACACGGAATTTATGAGTCTTTAAAGGGGGCTGTCCAAGTGGGTGGCGGTGTCGAGGGGGTGTCCAAGGGGGGGGGGGGGGTGGTGTCTAGGGGGTGAGGCAGCTTTCAAGGGGGTAGGGGTGTCCAGGGGGTGGGGGGTGTCCAAGGGGTGAGGGGGCTGTCTAAGGGGGTTAGGGGTGTCCAGGGGGTGGGGGGTGTCTGAGGGGGGGTGTCCATGGGGGTGGGGGTGTCTAGGGGGTGGGAGGCTGTCTAGGGGGGGTCAAGATGTCTAGGGGTGGGGGGCTATAAAAGGGGGTGGGGGTGTCCAGTGGGTGTCCAGGGGGGGATGTTCTGGGGGGGGGGGGGGGTGAGGGGATGTCCAAGGGGGTTGGGGGTGTCTAGGGGGTGTTGTCTTGGGGGTTGAGGAGGCTTTCCAAGGGGGTAGGGGTGTCCAAGGGGGTGGGGTGTGTGTCTAGGGGGGTGAGAGGGCTGTCCAAGGAGGTAGGGTGTGTCCAGGGAGTGGGTGTGTCTCGGGGGGTGGGTGGGTGTCCAGGGGGTGGGGGGGGGGGCTGTCCAAGGGGGTGGTGCTGTCCAAGGGGTGGGGGGGGGGGGGTCTAGGGGGTGAGGGGGCTGTCCAAGGGGGTATGGGGTGTCCAGGGGGTGGGGGGTGTCGGGGTGGGGGGGGGGTGTCCAGGGTGTTGGGGGGGGGGTGTCCAAGGGGGTGGGGGTCTGTCCAAGGGGGTGTCCGGGGGGGGGGGGGGGGGTGTTTATGGGGGTGAGGGGGCTATCCAAGGGGGTAGTGGGTGTACAAGGGTATCCAGGGGGGGTGATGTGGATGTCCAAGGGGGTATGGGTGTCCAAGGGGGTGTGGGGGTGTGGCATTTAGGGGGGGGGGGTGTGGCATTTAGGGGGGGGGTGTGGCATTTAGGGGGGGGGGTGATGGGGTTGTCTAAGGGGGTAGGGGGTGGGGGTGTCTAGGGGTGGGGGGTTATCCAGGGGGTGGGGGGATGTCCAAGGGGGTGGTGGTGTCTAGGGATGGACAAGGGGGTGGGGTGAGGGGTCTTTTTAAGGGGGTAGGGGGTGGCCAGGGGGTGGGGTGGGGTGGGGGGGTGTTTAGGGGGTGAGGGGCTGTCCAAGGGGGAAGGGGTGTTCCTGGGGGTGGGGGTGTCTGGGGGGGGGTGGGGGGCTGTCTAGGGGGTAGGTGTGTCCAGGGGGTGGGGTTGGTGGGCTATCCATGGGGTTGGGGGGGGGGGGGTGGGGGGCTTCCCATGGGGGTGGGGGTGTTCAGGGGGTGGGGTGGGGGGGGGGGGCTGTCCGAGGGGTGAAGGTGTCGAGGAGGGGTGGGGTGGGGGGGTCCAGGGGCGTGGGGGCATCTGGGGGGGGGGGGGGGGCTCCCCAAGGGGGTGGGGGGGGGGGGGTGGTGAGGGGGCTATCCAAGGGGGTAGGGGGTGTCCAGGGGTGTCTGGGGGGTGTTCAGGGGGTGATGGGGCCGTCCAAGGGATTAGGGGTGTCAAGGGGGTGGGGGTGGTGTCCAGGGGGTGAGGGAGCTGTCCAAGGGGGTAGGGGGTGTCCAGGGGGTGGGGGTGTCCAGGGGGGTGGGGTGGGGGGTGGGGGTTGTCCATGGGGTTGGGGTGGTGTCCATGGGGGTGGGGGTGTCTAGGGGGTGGAAGGTGTCCAGGGGGGTGGGGGGTTGTCCAAGGGGTTGGGGGGGGGGGTCGCCATCATGTGAATGATGTGTGAAACCGTTGAGATATTCTATCCCAATGGTTTTAGGGGATGTCCCAATGGTTTCAAATTCTTGGGATATGTGTAATTTTCTGTAGTGAATGAATACATATCTTAATATTTATACTTCATATTTATTGTTTATGGAATGGTGAATTTGGTATCTAGTTTCACTAGGATTTATTCTTTGTGTACCTTAAGAAGAAAGGATCCGAGATGAATTTATACTGTTATATCATGATCTATATGTGAGAGATGTAATCCTAAAATTATTTTCATATAAATATAAAACTGTTATATATAACTACATTTTCTTTTTAAAATCATTTTCATGCATATTTTTTTTCAAATACACATATATTTGTTTTATATTTAATTTTTTTTACATTCAAATTATGATATTTTTTATATAAATATAAAATTGGATTATATTAACAAGATGTATAATTTTGATATTTGTTATACATAATAATGATTTGAAGTTGGATTACAACACATCGAATGAGTAATGAATATGAGGATGTTTTTGATGCCTTTTTAGAATTTTCTAAACAAAATGTTCCAAGTAGTGACATTTTTTCTATCCATGCCTGAAATGTTTGAATATGAAGAAGTTAAAAAGTAGAGAGATCAAAGATCATCTGATTTGTTATGGTTTTAATTTGAGTTACAACCCTTAGATTTGGCATGGTGAAACTGGACAAAATGTTAGATATACTAATGATGATGATTATCAAGATGGTAACTCCAATGGAATTGAAGAAATGATTCGTGATATTGTAGCAGAACAAATTGAGATAGAACCGACAGTTCCACGTCTATATGGTGATGCTGAAAAACCATTGTATCATGGTTGTAAATATTTTATGGTTTTTTTGGTGGTATTAATATTGATTAACCTGAAGGCAAAACATGGATGGAGTGACAAGAGTTTTACAGAGCTGCTACAATTGTTGAAAGAAATTCTTCCAAAAGACAACAATCTTCCAAATTCACATTATAAGGCCAATAAAATATTTTTCCTGATGGGATTGGGATACAAGAAAATACATACTTATCAAAATGACTATATGATATATATGAAGGAATATAAATTTCTTTCAGAGCGTCCTAAATGTGGGACATCATGGTATAAGTTGAAAAAAAAATCACAGGCTGATGTAGGGAGTACAAATATCCCTACCAAGGTATTTTGGTGTCTTCCTATAATTCATCATTTGAAATGTTTATTTTCTAATTAACATGATTCAAAAAAGGTTAAGATGACATGGTGATGAGTGAATTTGTGATGAAAAAATACGTCATCCAACGGATTGTCCACAATGGAAGAAAATTACATTTTGAAATGAAATTAGAAATATTAGACTTGGGTTGTGCACAGATGGAAGGAATCCATACTAAACCCTCAGTAGTACACATAGTTCATGGCCTATTTTATTGGTAATTTAAAACCTCTCTCCTAAAGTTTGTATGAAGTGAAAATATGTCATTTTGAGTATAATGATCTCTAGTCCGAAGCAACCTGGAAATGATATTGATGTTTTATTGTCACCATTGATTGATGATTTGAAACTTTTATGGGAGGATGGTATTAGGGTGTATGATTCTTATAAAATGGAATATTTTCAACTCCATACAGTGCTTATGTTCACTATAAATGACTACTCAGCATATGAAAATTTATTTAGATACAGTGTTAAGGGGAATAAAGAATGTCCAATTTGAGAATAACAGACTTTATATTGTTAATTGAATCATGGGAGGAAAACAATATACATGGGTCATAAAAAGTTTTTGTCTATGGATCAATCTTATAGAAGACTAAAAAAATCATTTAATGGATCACAAGAATTGGATATTTCTCTAAAAACATTATCCCCTTATGTGTATTTTGAGAGGGAGAAAAACCTTGATGTGACATTGGGAAAGACACATAAATCTGGTAATGATAGATATATTTGGAAGAAAAGGTCAATATTTTTTGAGCTATCTTATTGGATATATCATGAAGTGAAACATAATATTGATGTCATGCATGTGGAGAAGAATATCTATGATAGTTTGATTAGAACATTGTTAGATATTAAATTCAATACTAAATATGGGTTGAATGCAAGATTAGAATTACTATCAATGGGAATACGTTTGGAGTTAGCACCCACTCTTAATGGAAGACGAACATTTCTTCCCCAAACATGTCATAAATTATCCAAGAAAGAGAAAATTATCTTTTGTCAATGTCTTCATGATATCAAAGTGCCTCAAGGTTATTCTTAAAATGTATTTTTTTGTCTCTTTTAAGTATTTGAAGTTGATAGGTATGAAAACTTATTATTTTCACTTCATGATGAAACAACTTCTATTGGTTTCATTGCATGGAATATTTCCCATCCATGCCAGAAAGACTATAATGAAGTTGTGTTTTTTTCAATTCAATTTTTAATAAGGTGATTAATGTGAATGATTTGAAAATTTTGGAAAAGGATGCAATTTCTATACTTTTTCAATTCAAAATGTATTTTCCTCCATCTTTTTTTGATATAATGGTGCATTTAATGATTCATCTGGTTCAAGAAATAAAGCTTTGTGGACCTATATATCTTCATTAGATGTATCCTTTTGAAATGTATATGAAAATATTGAAGGGGTGTGTTAAGAATCCGTATAGACCTGAAGCCTCCATTATTTAAAATTACATTTCAGATGAGGTTTCAGAGTTTTATACGTGCTACTTAGATGTGGTGGAGAACATAAGTTTTCCTCCATCTCTCTATGAACAAGTTTATAATGAGGGAAAGGGGATTCATGGATTGAAAGTCAACTCGTTGTCAACTGAACAGATGAAGAATGTAGAATTATAAATCTTGAATAACATAGTTGATGCTCAACCATATATCACATTGCATATTAATGAGTTGAAACAATGTCACCCAAAGAAGAAAGAAATGTGGATTTTGAATGAGAACAACAAAACATTTTTTCCATGATTTAAAAATACCTTGCATGGTAGATCAGATGTATCAGAGACATTAAGATGGTTAGTGGGTGGTCAAAGTTTAAATGTGATGACATGATCCAAGTATGACATTAATGGATATACATTTCATATAAAATCTCAGGACAATAGAAGTGCAGTTCTGAATAGTGGTGTATTGGTGTTTGCCGAAGAAATGCATTTTTCAAGTTCTAAAGACAAAAACCCAATTTCTGCATCAAGTGCATATTATAGAGTCATTGGAGAAATATGGGAGGTTAATTATTTTAAAATTAATGTTCCTATTTTAACTGAAAATGGTTTATCAGTAACAATAGTGTCAGACACGATGAATTTGGAATGACAGTTGTTAATATGAATAGATTGGAAGACACATCAGATTCTTTTATAATAGAAACACATGAAAAACAGATTTTCTATGTAGTTGATCAATCAGATATGCAGTGGTTAGTTGTTTTACAAGGAAAACAATATGTTGGTTAGGATCAACTTAATGAAGATGCTGATTTATATGATATCCCTAACTCCATGGAAAGATTAGCAGAAAATAATGATGAGAACGTAGAATACAAGGTTTGTGCTATAAGGAACGATCATGACAGAGGAATTTGGGAAAACAATTCACTTGTAAATTCCTAATATTATAGGTAACATATGTTTATTTCTTGTTTACATTTATTATTTTCATAAAATGTTATATACTATGTTTTTTTCTTTATTAAAACACGTATTAAAACAAATAAGTAGAAATTTTTGTTTATTTTAATTTTGTTTTGTTTATTTTATCATGTTTACCCCTATGTATCTTATATATCTATTGATTTTGTTGAATGGAAATTACTTTACCATGTTTACCATGTTTACCATAGTTTACCATATTTCATCTTTATGTTACTTATATATTTATTGATTTTGTTGAATGACAATTATGCTACCATGTTTAACAGGTTTATTATCTTTACCATTGTTTAACTTGCTTACCATATTTACAATGTTTACTATTAAGTAACTTAGTTCAGTTTTCTATTTTTTGTTTACATTAGTATGGTAATATTTGAATTTTTATGTTTGTGAACTAATTTTTTCTTTTTTGATTTGAAGGATAATGACAAATCAATCAGTCAATCAACCACATGATTCTGGAGATGAGCATCATGGTCTTACCTTTGGGGAGGAACATTCACATGCTACTCTTGATGTTACCCAATCTTTCTCATGTGCTCCCATAATGAAAAAGAAGAGTTCAAGAGTTGGTAAACATGACTTCACATGTTTACCAAAATTATCACTTTCCCGTAGCTAGGACCAGAGGATACTCATTGAGTTTGATGAGAATGATATTCCTAGAGGTCCAAATGCAAAATATTTTAAGAGTTTTGTATCAACTCTTGGTAAAAGAAAAGTAAGCATTTTGTATGATTATTGGAGAAGTGTGGACAAAGTGATAATATCTTAGTTGTGGTAGATGATTTTGGTAAGTTCTTTTTCTATTTTTTTAATAATATTTAAATGTTTCTAGTATAATATTTTTTACCTTTTCTTTATCAGATGACATTTCATATTCCTAACACTGGAGGAGTCAGGAGGAAATGTTTATCGATAGATGATAGGAGATGTAGGGATTTCAAATCAACCCTCACATCTGATTTTATTTTTGGTCATAGGAATCATGAAAATCCATGTCATATATACCCTTTCATAGATGAAGACACATGGAGAAAATTTGTTGAAAGTAGAAGAAAAGATTTATTTTTGGTAAGGGAAATGTAAACTTTCATAATATTTCTTATATAAATGATCTTATTAATGTTTTGTTAATGATTTTCTATTCTTAATTTATAGAAAATAAGGACATCTCATTAGGAGATCCAATATAAAAATGTATACCCTCAATGTTTATCTTGGGGATTATATACATTATTAGAAGAAAAAATAATGGAAGAAAATTTACAAAAACTGAGAGCCGAGTCTTCAATCTCTAGAGAGGTTGCCCCTCCATCCCCTCTATCTAGACATGAAAAATGGAAGAGAGCTTAGATGGAAAAAAAATGAGAAACATATTTCGGAAGAATCGAGAATCATAACTGAGAGGATTGTAAGATATTTATTTTATTTATTTAAGTTAATTAAATTCTTTATATAATTTGAATATTTACTGAAATTTTCAGTTAATTAATACAGGATTATGCTGAGGAGAAGAGCTCACATGGGGTATTTACAGCTGCTGGGAGGCAAGATATTTTATCTACAGCATTGGGAAAGCCCGAACGCCCTAGTTATGTATGAGGATATCTGACAGGTGTATCAGTAAGAAAAGTGTTTCCACGTTCTTCAAATTCTTCCATTGAGGGGATTTATCAAAAAAATATAATCCTTGGAGGCTGAAGTTCATAATATTAATGCAAAAATGGAGGAAAATATTAGAGTGTCGGTACAGTCTATGTTTGCAGACATGTAAAGAAAATTTCAGACTGCAACTACCACTCCTCCACCTCCCCCTGCAGACCCCATTATTTATCCTCCACCTCTACCAATATCTCCCACTCCACCACCTCAGCTTGCAGACCCCATTTTTTATCCTACTCCTCTACCACAACTTCCTACTTATTGTTAGTTGTATGTTGATTATCCTTACCATCATATAGTTGCATATGGGTTGGTATATTGTATAGAAGATACAGTTCATCATCAATAGTTAGAGGTAGGGCATCATAGGGTCACTGTACATGATATTATAGATATATCAGCTCAAGTACCATTACCTATAGATGAGGTGACGACAGTTGGACATAATATCATCACTTTTTAGTTTGTCCATCCAGACTTCTGTGACTCATTACCATAGAGGTAAGTATGTTATATATTTTATTTTATTTTTTATTAAAGTTTTAACATTTGAAAACTAATATATTTTTCTATTTATTTTTACAAAAAATACTTCAAAGGTAAAGAAATACTATATATACAACAACAAAGACAAATGGATATGACATCAGATACAAATTCTAGTAGTCTTGATAGATTTTCAGGATAATGAAATTTGTTGGTGGATCATTATGAGTTTCCAATTAAAGCTCATGTTTGTGGACGTGAAATAAATGTGGGGATTGTAAAAAATGATATCATGGAGCTTGTTACTGGAGATAAGTTGGGAATCAACATGGTGCATATTTTTCCATGTAAGTATTAACACCTTTACCTACATTATATTTATTAAAAATGTATAATTTTGTCTATTTTGTATTAGGTATCTTTATAAAATGTTTGAGAATAATGAGAAGATAGATGTATATGGATTTATAGACCCGCATTTGATTTCCCTTAAAGCACATGCATTGGACAAGGAACAAAGAACACACTATATTGTTGGAAGATTTGAACAGAATATAATCACACACTATTGGATGATGCCTTTTTGTGAGAGGTATGAAACATATATCTAGAAAAGTGTTCATTATCTTTTAACATAAAAAACCACTAATCTTAAATTTTCTTTTATATCAGTGATCATTAGATGTTCTGTGTTTTTTGTCCAAGGGAGAAAACACTTTATTGGATATGCTCTGTCCATAGATATGTGCAGGGAAGTTTTAAAGATATGTTGGAAAAGTAAGTTTCAATTTCTTAATAGTTTTTTATATTATAATGAATTTTAAATTTATCCCATTCATATTATTTTCTAATAGGGGATGGGTCTACTTTTGAAAAAACACAATGAAAAAGAGTTCCAAGATCAAATATGTTAAAGAAAAAGTAGATATCCATTTATAATTTTCACTTTTAGATGTGTTACATAAAAATGATATTTTAAATTTAAACTCATTTAAAAATAATTGTCATGAAAAACAAGGCGTCATCGAATGCAGATATTATATGTTAAGATTTATGTATGAAATAATTAAAACTAGAACACTTGTGAAGTCTGACTGGTAAGATTTCCTTATAAACGTTTCCATAATATTTAATTTTATTTATTGATTATAAATGTTAAATAATATACTTTTAATTTTTAGCTATTTGATGACCCTCAACCCTATAGTTCTCAAGAGGTCAAACACTTATAAGTGGAATGGTCAAATTATTTTACAGGTTTGATTAGATTTTAGTTTGTTTGTAGTATAAAATGTAATTTTGAATATTGTAATTATAATTGTGTATTTGGTAGTTGTTTTTGTTGAATTTAGGTTTTTTAGTTGGAATTTTAAGTTTGGAATTTTATATATGTGAATGTTTAATTTTTATCTGGTTCTTCTTGTTTTGGTCTAGTTATGATGTTTTTCTGGTATATATCTGTGTCTGGTTTTGGTTTGCTTTTGGTTTGGTTTCTATTTATTTCATAATTTGGTAGAGCATTGTAATGGTTTCATGGAGGGTGGGGGGTGTCCAGGGGGTGGGGGGGGGGGGGGGGGGCTTTCCAAGGGGTGGGGGTGTCTGAGGGGAGGGGGTGTTTAAGGGGTGGGGGTGTCCGGGGGTGGGGGGTGGGGGGTGTCTGGGGGGGGGACAACGTCTAAGGGTGTAAGGGGTGGGGGGGGGGGGTGTCCCGGGGGTGGTTGGGGGCTGTCCAGTGGGGTGGGGTGGGGTCTAGGGGGTGGGGGGGGGGGGGGGTGTTCAGGGGGGGGGGGGAGGGATGTCCATCGGGTAGGGGGTGTCAAGGGGGGTGGGGATGTCCAGGGGGTGGAGGGATGTCCATGGGGGGTGGGGGTGTCCAGGGGGGTGGGTGGGTGTCCAATGGGGAGGGGTGGTGTCTAGTGGGGTGGGGGGCTATCTAGTGGGGTGGGGGTGTCTAGGGGGTGGGGGTGTCTAGGGAGTGGGCGGGTTTCCAATGGGATGGGGTGTTGTCCAGTGGGGTGGGGGGGTGTTCAGGGGGTGGGGGGCTATCCAGGGGTGGTGGGGGGGGGGGGTTTCCAGGTGGGTGGGTGGGTTGGGGGTGTCTAGGGGGTGGGGGTGTGTTAAGGTGGTGGGGGGCTTTCCAGGGGGTGGGGGGCTGTTCGTGGGGGGGGGGGTGTCTAGGGGGGTGGGAGGGTGTCCAGTGGTGTTGGGTTGTGTCCAATGGGGTGGGCGGATGTCCAGGGGGGTGGGTGGGTGGGGGCGGGGGGCTGTCCAGTGGGGTACAGTGGTGTCTTAGGGGTTGTGGGCTATCCACGGGGTGGGGGTGTATAGGGGGTTGGGGGGATATCCAGGGGGTGGGTGGGTGGGGGGGCGTGTCTAGGGGGTTGGGGGATATCCAGGGGGTGGGGGGGGGGGGGTGTCCGGGGGGTGGGCGAGTGTCTATGGAACGGGGGGCTGTCTAGTGGGGTGGGGTGGTGTCCAGTGGTTGGGAGGGTGTCCAGGGGGTGGATGGGATGTCCAGGGGGTGGGAGGGTGTCCATGGGGTAGGGGGTGTCCAGGGGAAGTGGGAGGGGGGGGGGGGTGTTCAAGGGGGTAGGGGGTGTCCAGGGGGGTGGGTGGGGGGGGGGAGCTGTCTAGGGCTGGGGGGGTTTCCATGGGGTGGGGTGGGGGGGGGGGGGTCTAGTGGGGTGGGGTGGGGGTGTCCAAGGGGGTGGGGGGGGGGGTGTCCAGGGGGTAGGGGCTGTCTAGGGGTGGTGGTGTCTAGGGGGTGGGGGGGGGGGCTGTCCAGGGGGTGGGGGTGGGGGGCTGTCCAGGGGGTGGGAGGTGTCCAGGGGGTGGCCAGGTGTCCAAGGGGTGGTGGTTGTTGTGGGGGGAGGGGGGATATCCATTGGGGTGGGGTGGTGTCTAGTGGTTTGGAGGTTGTTCAGGGGGTGGGGGACTGTCCAGGGGGTGGGAGGGTGTCTAGGGATGTGGGGGTGTCAAGTGGGTGGGGGGTTGTCCATGGGGGTAGGGGGTGTCCAGGGGGGTGGGGGGCTCTCCAGGGGTGTGGGGTGGGGTTGGGGGGGGGGGGGGGTTAGGTGGGGGGTGTCTAGGGGGGTGGTTGGCTGTCCAGTGGGGTGGGGGTTCTGTCCATGGGGTTTTATGTGTTTTAGTTGAAATTGTAAGTTTTAAATGTTATGTATGTAAATGTTTAATTTTGCTTTGGTTATTCTTGTTTTTTTTCTAGTTATGATGTTTTTATGGTATGTATTTTGGTCTGGTTTTGGTATGTTTTCTGCTTGTTTTAGGTCTTTGTTGGCAGAGCATAATAATGGTTGAATGGTTTTATTAAAAAAATTGGTTTTTACATCGTTTATTTAATAACTGATGTATTATATATGTTTTCAAATTGGTTAAACAATAACCAACGTGAAAAAACGCTTCACATGATGGTTTATCCCGTCAGTTATGAAAATAGCCGACGTGATAAACTTGCTTTTCACGTTGGGTTTTAATAACCAATGCAAAAAAATGCTTCAGAGGCACTGTTTATTATGTCAGTTATGTAATAACCGATGTAATAAAGTAGATACGACATTGGTTATTTAAAAACTGATGTAATAAATCATGACTCCGAAGTATTTTCCACATCGTTTTTTAGGAACTGACGTGAAAAATGCTTCAGATTTATTTTTTTTACATCGGTTTTAAAATAAACTACATAAAAAACATTATTTATAATGTCTCCTGTAATAATGTCAGCCAAAAACCGACATAAAAAATAAATAACAATCGGCGTAAAAAACATTTTCTACACTAGTGATTTATTCTTATGATGAGTCGAGAGTTAAAAATCATTGATAAATCTCAAGTGAATATCTGGAGAACCCATTGAAAATGTTTTGGGGAATTTATAGTCTATTATTACAACATTAAATTCTGGTGAAATAATGTTTAAAATCATGTTTTAAAATGTACATTTCTATTTATTTTAATAATTATTTGGGGGTTATGAGTTGGTCTTCCAACTTATAACTGATTTTGTTTCTGATTAAGAGATGAGAGTACCATTTTCTACATAACCACCACTTAAGGGTTCTTTCTCCCTAGTACGGTCGAATATTTTGTAAGTGAGTGGGATAATAAAATGGCTAACAAGTTGGAATATTTCTTAACCCACATAAGGATATAGTTATGGATATTTTTATGGTTGGTTACATTATTCTAGAAATATGGGAGGATGGAATTGATTTTATACATTAGGATAAGTGGTTACTAGATTAGTGTAATTTTATTTTTAGGGGTCCTTACTATTATCTTAGTGTGAATTTTATTATATATGTACTATTTTTTTGAAGTGTGATTTTGGTGAGAATTAGGTAATACTCAAAGTGATGGAATTGACCTTTGATTGGGATCAAATTTCATGAGTTATCTTATGTATATACTTTAATTAGTATTCTTTATTCACATTGACATGGTCATAAGTTTTGGGGAAGGAACCTACTAAGTATGTGGATATACTCACCCATAATTTTATATCATTTTTTATAGAAATTAGAGAGTGAGTTGGTGGTAGTTTCAAATGAAATTAGACTAGAGTGTTTTTGGATATTAGGGTTGGTGGCATGTTTTCCATATACCATAGAGGTATATTAGAGTTATATATGAATTTATTTTTCTATTTGTATTTGATGTTAAATTTTCATTTATAAATGATTTAAATTTTTTATGATATTAGTTGATCAAGGATTCCATTATTGATCATGTCGGGGTATTTAATATTTATTTATTCTTCTAATATATTTGAAGAAAATTCCATTTATATTTGTGTGATTATACCCTCAATGCTATTCATTTACCCTTCATTTATTCTAGGAAATATTGGGGTGGAACTCACATTCTCATCACCAATACAAGGAAGGGTATCAATGGGAGTGGGCCACGTTAGAGTAGTATCGATGAATTTGGTTCATATTAAAGTTTAGGATATAGTTTGGAGTAAGTACATGTGAGTATTGTGTTGGGTTGTTAAGGTAGTAATATATTTGAATTGATAGTAGGAAATAAAACTAGGAAATTGATTATGGATATGCATCATTGATACATTCCCATTTCTGAACCCTACCATTTATAGATATTAACTAAAGGGGGACCATATTTTCTATAATGTTCTTCTCTAGATATAGGTGCATGAATCATATAGATTCATATAGGTCATGATGATTTATGTATTCTTATCAGGGAATGTTGGTTTTCATGGGGTAGTCCAACGAGTATCTGCTACTTATCTATTCATATACTTAGGGTTATATTAATTTATTCATATATATATATATAGCTATGGTATGGGGAAATCAACCTAGAGATTTGGTTATGGGGAAACCATATCTTTCTATTTAATAAATTATCGATCTAGAAATCTCAGTAAAGGATAAGACATGGATTTCATTCTCACAAAAGTTTCAATGGAAAATATTTCCCATGTATGAGGGATTTATTTTTGATATAGAGACATAGAACTGGTTAGAGGTGGTAAATATATATTTTTGACTCATTCTTACACTAGTGAAACATCAAGTAGTAATGGAAAATATCTTATTGGAAGACACAACTCTGTTGTGGTAGTTGATTTATCTTAGAGATCAAGATGAGACCACAATCCAATGAACTCAATTTTGTGACCAGTATAGTTTATAGTTTTTATCAGAAATTATGAGGGTTGAGAGTTAATAAGATATATTGACTATATGATAGGTAATAGATATTATGAGAAGTTTTGTGATAGATTCATGTAATTTATTTGTTACTATCTCAATATATTAACTAATAACACACTAATATCAAGTAATTTCGAGCAGGTGATATAACTAGAGATCTAATATAAAATTTGTACAGTAAGGTTAATGAATTATGATTAGGTGATGGAGAGATAAGACCTGTCTAATAATTTTCTAGCTTTTATGAGTTTTATTTTGGAAGAAACCAAAAAAATATATTTCCTGATAGGAGCTATAGGTTATAGTTTTATTTTATTGAGATATTGATGAGACTACATGCATCAATCATTAGTATGACATTATAATTTACTAATAGGTAGTTTGGGAATATTAATTAGTCTTCATGACCACATTTAATCCTATTATGGTAGTATGATTCATATATCATCTTTATGACCATATTTTATTGAGTTTCAGAGGAGGTAGAAGATTAGCGTAATAATGGATAGTTAAATTTATAAATTTTATAAACATCCAACACCCTAGTATCATAGTAGATACAACAATTTCATCAATGATAATAGGTCTTGTAGTATAAGAAACATATCCAATATCCTTTTTTAAAAGTAATGATTCATGGAGATGGTGCTAAAAGAGTTTAGAAATCATTTGGAAGACCATGTCCACATGTTTCACATATACATTTCATCTGAGGTGTTAAGTATTTTATATGGGATAAAACTTATCAGAATGGTGTCGGAATAAATAAAACTAAAACTTAACACCACATAATCTTCCATATATATTGTATTTAATGAATTAATGAAGATATAGAGTATAATTATCCATTGAACCTTTTCTTTGTGACTTTTATATAGATAACTCAGAAGTAGATGAAGGAATACTTCCTCCTATGATGTCTATGTTCTATATGAATCTCTCGATGATCTAAAAGGAACTCTATTAGATACAAATTTTCTAGAAAATTTAGTTTAAAGGTTAGAGATAAAATAGAGCTAATAATTTTAGCCTTGTGTAGTTTTAATAGTAATATTACATTTTTAGTTTTCTTGAGGATTAAACCACTTATATATGAATAATAGAAATCAAAACCTTTGGATAATATTTATGAGACATTTCCAACACATTCTACAACTTTTAAACCCTTTAAAACTTTTTTAGGCATTAAATTTAATTTTTATCATTTAAAAAAAATCATGTAATAAGTTAAAAGTCCTCACAATTGTCATATAATAGAAAATAACCAATTATGATAGCATTTGGAGATGGATTAGATCGAGTCTGACATATTATCGCACAATGTGATAATTTCATGCATAAAACCAAGATATAGTGACTTTTAGTATGTCATGTAATATCCTATCATAGACTATATTATAGTCCAATTCACTATGTCAATATTGATCATTTTAGTGTATTTATCTTTCAATATTCCTCTTGAACTAAAACCTCATATACTTAGCACACTTTCACCTAATGTCACATCATATATAATTTTTATGAAACCATATCCAAAATCCCTTTTTGATGTTTACCAAAACACATTTTATATATTTTCTAAAATACATTTTTAAAAATCTATCATCTTTTTTCATTATACGTTGCATCATATATAACAACATGTGAATATACGTCCACAACTTCTTTTAGAAATCCTCCAAAGTACTTTTGGGGTACTTATCAAAGTATAACCTCGATCCCAATTCATATAAACAAAAATTGTAACCCCAAAGGCCTTTGTAGCATTCAAAATAATTATAAATTTCTAAATCTATAAATGTATGAAAAGAGTGGCCTCTAGTAATGCATCGATGCTACTCAAGATTTAAATGGATCTGGTATGACTATATTAAACACATGTATCTTCATATAAATGTCTATAATATATTTCATATACATGTATGAATAATCATAAAATCTCTTTATCAAATATTTTGAGTAAACATGGGATATAGAGTATGTCAAACCCATATATTATACTCATACATTCTCAATTCTCTGTATATAAACTAACTATCTTAATGAATACATCATATTTCATTTATCTAAGCAGATGAACACATCACATTCCTTTCATATAAATATATTATCAAATTACATGTAACTTATTTAGGTATGGTAATACAATTATTCAGTTTATTTCAATCATGGTCCCATATTTATACTCACCATACAAGATAAAAAAAATCACATTGTGGTTAATCCTAAACTGATGAAATGATCAGTGATATGCCCAACCACCCCCATATTAGATCATCATTAAGGATGGAATAAGAAAGGTATCAAAGTATAAAGGTTATCATGGTAGTTTTATTTATAAACTTAAGTATGGGTATTAAATATGAATCATTCACCCCTATCATACCAAATACATAATGTATGAAACTTCATGTTGAATAATTATTGGGCCATCCAACACAAAAAACTTTTTTTGTATATTATGAGAATATCTCATATCTCTATATGAAAACCTACCCACACTAACCTTGAAATTTCACCACAAAATATAATAATACATTATGAACATCAGTTAGGGATAACTCAAAGTTATTCTTTGGGAGGTCAATTATCATTTTAATTCATGAAATATATGTAGATAATGTGAAAAAAATGATAAGGTGGAGACTCCCTTTTGTATAACATGATATATTTTATATTATTTTAAGAATACCAACAAATCCTTATATAATATTCTATATAATCATATCCTATATGATAAAACACCAGATATTCTTTACATTTACTGCATTTTTTAGGGATTTATTAAACATAATACATATCTATATAATACCTTCCACATTTTTATGTGACCATCTGATAATATCATTATAACGACCCATACTTTACATACATTGTTAGTACTTCAAAATTTAAGTACACTTATTACAACATATAAAAAAACCAAGAAAGAACCGTATAGGTATAGTGTCTTTAGAAACTGGGAAACATAAACAACTGCTCCATAAAGCATCTACAATGTCTCCCATTTATTTCATCATATCTAGAGCCCCTTTTGGAATATCCTACTTAATAACCTTCTTCCTGACCTGGGGAAATGAAACAAACAAAAGAGTGAGATCAAATGCTCAGTAAGGGTAAAAAAAAGAAATATCAATCACATCATATTCATAAGAACATAACATTTTGGAAATCTTAACCTGGAAAAGAGATCATAATTTTATAACATGGGATAAATCATAGTAGTGAAATGTAATCCCAATAATCAGAACTCAAAACATGAATCTTTGTGTCATACACACATAATCATAGAGAATCATTTCTTAGTAGTCAAGACTCATGGCCAAGACTATCTTAGCAAACAAAGTCCATTTCTGAACTGAGTTCACTCCTCGTTTCAGTCCTGTTTCACTGAACCGGTTTAACCTGCCGTTCCAGCCATGTCTATCTCATGAGATATAAATCTTTACCCAATTAATTGGAGGGAGATATAGGTCCCAAACATCTCATAATGATACCATTATTATGTGTTCCACAAAATCATAAATCATACATCATTGCATAACCCATGTAATAAAAATTGGATTCTTAAACATCGTGACATCATAAAACAATTCATATAAGATAAATGAATTCATAAAAACAATTCCATCACAACATAATCAAATAAATTTAATAATTGGGATATAAATAGAAACCTATATTATCTTAGATGGAAAATAATTTTTGATAAAACACTTGAACTCCATTCTTGAGGAAAATATCCTTTCTACTTCAAAAACATTTTTCCTTTCTTAACATGTCATACAATTTTAAACTAAAAGAAGTTGATTAAAAATAAACATGAAAACTTGTAAATGAAGCTTCTTGAAAATAATTTTATAAAAATCCATTCATGCCGTATAAGTTAAAAAACATTCTTCTTTTACTTTTGTCGAAAAAGTCAAAAAGTACCTCATACAAAAAATGACAAAAGATTCCTTTCATATCTTTTAATAAAACTCACCGAAGGGTACAATTGGATATAAACAATTGTAGAAGGATATAAATATTACATATTGAGGAAACATGGATGTGGATGATAAAATACACCCCAGTAAATACCAAAGTATAAACAATCTCAGATAAAAATGAGATTGTGATATTTTCCATTACCTTAGGTCCGATTTGCTTCGTAAGTGTCCGAACCTCCTGTATAATGATTTAAATAATTTATTTTAATTATTAAAGAATCATATTCATTGTTATGATATCATATATGGATATATTCTTAGCTTCTTATTAGTAATATTTCATTGCTACTTGTTATTCAGGTGTTTATTAATTTTTGTTCTTATGCATGTTTTGTTGAATAAATTATTATTCTTCTCTTTAGGTTATAGATACCTTATTTACATAATGGTATTAGTGTTATATATATCATATTAATTCATTCAATTCATTTATATAATCATTATGCAATGAAGATCATGTAGAACGAGTCACATCACATCGTGGAGACGATATTCCGTACGTACGCACGAGCGATGATATCATTCCCATGATCGTGGAATTGTATTGGAGTGTATGTATACTATTTCAGAATCAATATCACTTTACAATAATCATATATAGTTATTATTTACACCATTATAACCATCCAAGTAAGGTGGTGGTGGAAAATAGATTACACCACGGTGTGGAGACGGTATTCCGTACGTACACACGCGCGGTGATTTCGTTTTCCGTAGGATGGATAGATGGTGAAATAGGTATGTTTCATACTTATAATAACATATCAGTATATTAGTGATACTGATATTATTACTTCATAATTAAACAACTAAAGAAGAGAAAGTGGAAGAATAAATAAAGTTGAAAGAATCGGTAACAGACATTACCTCTTTTTTGAAGCGCCTCTTTGAGACCTCCTCTTAGGGAACTAAAATTGGTCTTTGAAGACGATAAGGACCTCGAGGATGTTTATCGGGATGTGGAAAAGAGAATTTTGCAAGGTTTTGATGAGCGTGAAGGCTCAAAGTGGTGTGAGGAAGAGATGGAGGAGGTGACCTTTTATAAGGGAGGAGAGGGGCACCTTAGGAAAAACTAAAAATATTATTTTATTATAAAGTCATATTCGGTTTTTAATAGCTCAAAATTGATTTATTTAGAATCTAAGGTGGGTATGGGTCGAAATAATCTCATCCAATACAATTTATACAAGTTTAGGTATCTATTTTAACCTTATCATTTAGATGTAACTATAAGTTAAATAATTTAACTTTTATCATGTCTTCTTGTTTTATTACACTATAAGGTTAATAAACTTAATATAACAAGCCAAAATAACTCCAAGTTGTTTATTATTAATATATATAACCTTATATAAGTCATTTGGATGAACCTTATATTTTGAGGAATAAAATAACAATTAATAATATAATATTTGTTTTAAAAACTATTTTATGTCAATTTTGACACTATTTGGTAATTGATTTTTGTGGAAATAAAAACAGAATGATTAGTTCAAAAAAAGTTAATTAAATAAATACTAACATGTCATATTAACCTAAAAAAGTATTGTATTTCATAATAAGTCTAAAATTAAATTTATTTAGGTATTTATAACATCAATTATGTCAATATTTCATTAATAAGATAATTACTGCATCATCATTATGTCATAAATAAATTAAATTATTTATTGTCTAAAAATTAAAAATAAAATACCATTATATAGGAAATATTTTTATCTTTCTAATTAATATTTATAGTAGAATTTATTATATGTATAACACTTTATTAAAAATTATTTACTTATTAAACTTTGATTTTAACTATTTTAACCCTTCTTTAAATAAATTAATAATAAATGTCCTAATCTAATCCAAGTGGGCCTAAATGGTCATATTTTATTCTTAAGGTTGTTGTTGGTCTAATTACACTTATCCAATAGAATTAGAACATGTGTTAGGGTAATAATAATAACATTGTTACCCTTAATTACCCTATTTACTTTTAACCGTGGTAAAAAAAAAGTAAAAAGTTACTATTCACAAAAAAATATTTTTAATCTCATTGAAAAAAATTTTAGTCCTAGATATTAACCGTGTCTCTCGGATTTTCGAAATTTCACTCATAGAAGCGGTAAAATTAAGTTTTATGTAAATTTGCAAATTCTCCTAGGAGGTGGGTAAAAGACGGTGAAAAGTTCGATAAAATTTTTATATATCTAAAATTATTAAAAAATGACTCCAATGAATTACTTTGAACTTATAAAGGTATTATGTATCAATTTTTACCTAAAATAAATTTATATAAAATAAATAATTATTTAAATAAAAAGTCGGTTTTTAAATAGTAACCCAGTGTTTTCACTATTCATCAAAAATTAAAAGTTTTCAGAAAAATACCAAAATTTTACCCTAGGCTAATTTAAATATTCCGAATCCAAAAATGAAGTCCATTTTGAAAAATAAAATTTACAAAATTTCAAAAAGTGGGTATTACTATTCATAACGGCTAGTTTTAATAATATTTTAATAGCATATCATTGTTTAGTGAAACTCGGTATTGCGTATGACGCAAGCTATTGAGGAAGGTCAAGATTGTGTGTAAAGCAAGCCAAGATAGTGTTGTGTGTAGTGAAAGATTCCTTTGATAACATAAAAACAAAATATTTCTCATAAAAGTCTCAGGTGTTACATTCTACCCCCCTTAAAATGAATTTCGCCCGCGAAATTCGTCACTTTGTAACAAACAGATGAGGATACCTCTCCCCCATCATATCCTCAAGCTCCCATGTAGATTATTCTAATTGGTGGTTCCTCCGTAAAACTTTCACAAAGTGAGTGGTCTTGTTCCATAGGACTTTTTCGCTACGATCCAGAATTTCTATCGGCTGTTCTTCATAAGAAAGATGTTTCTCCAGCGGTAAAACTTCTGAGATGAGTACATGTGAAGGATCAGGTCTGTACTTTCTCAGGAGAGATACATGGAACACATCATGAACTTGGGAGAGATTCGGTGGAAGCACCAATCGGTAAGCTACCTTCCCAACACGATCCAGTATTTCAAAAGGACCGATATACCTAGGGCTCAGCTTTCCCTTCTTTCCAAATCTCATTACTCTCTTCCAAGGAGATATTCGTAAGAACACTTTATCACCCACTTAAAACTCTAGGTCTTTTCTTCGGTTGTCGGCATAACTTTTTTGTCGACTCTGAGATGCTATAATGTGTTTTTGAATAGATCTGACCTTTTCTGCCATCTCATCAACAAGATCAGGTCCTAATAGCTTTCTTTCCCCAACTTCATCCCAGCAAGTTGGAGTCCTGCATTTCTTTCCATAGAGAGCTTCATAAAGATCCATCTGAATACTGGAGTGAAAGCTATTATTATAAGAAAATTCTAACAAAGGTAGGTCTTGATCCCAACCACCTTTGAAATCCATAGAGCAAGCTCTCAACATATCTTCTAGATTTTGAATTGTCCTCTCAGACTGACCATCTGTTTGAGGATGATAAGCAGTGCTGAAACTCAACTCTGTATCCAGAGTATGCTGAAGACTTTGCCAGAACTTCGAGGTAAATCTCGGATCCCGATTAGATATAATGGAAAGTGGTACTCCATGAAATCTTACCACTTCCTTTACATATATCCTGGCAAGATGATCTAGAGAGAAATCCTCTCTAATAGCAATGATGTGTGTAGACTTTGTAAGACAATCAACTATGACCCAGATAGCATTATTGCCTTTGGATGTTTTAGTAAGTCTAGTGACAAAGTCCATAGTGATGTTTTCCCATTTCCATTCAGGTATGGGTAATGGTTGTAACATCCCCTTAGACTTCTATCTCTCAGCTTTAACTTACTGACAAACCAAACATCAAGAGACATATTCAGCAACATCTCTTTTCATGCCATCCCACCAGAAGTACTCTTTTAGGTCCCTATACATCTTCATGCTTCCAGGATGAATAGAGAATGAAGAAATATGAGCCTCATCCAACAGCTCCTTCTTTAATTCTGGGATGGGAGGAACACAAACCCGATTCCTGAACTTTATTATCCCATCACAATCAAGGTTGAATTCAGGAATATTTCTCACCTTATTTTGTAACTCTACATCTTCTTTCTGCATCTCTTTAATCTTCACATGTATAGATGGTTGAACATTTAATTGAGAAAGATACGATTTTTCCCCTTTCATTATAATTCCAAGATCCATCCTTTTTAAATCCATTAATATTGGATCTTTTGTGATCCTCATCATGGATAAGCTAGCATGGTCTTGTCGAATTAATGCATCTGCCACCTTGTTTGATTTCCCATGTTGGTAATGAATTGAGCAGTCGTAATCCTTAATCAGCTCCAACCATCTTCTTTGGCGCATATTCAGCTCCTTTTGTGTAAAAATATACTTTAAACTTTTATGATCAGTATAAATATCACACCTTTCTCCATAAAGATAATGCATCCAAATCTTTAATGCAAATATTACCGCAGCTAACCCCAAATCACGAGTTGGGTAATTTTGCTCATGGATTTTCAACTGTCGTGAGGCATAAGCTATCACCATATCATTTTGCATAAGAACACACCCCACCCCCTTCTTGGATGCATCACTGTAGATCACAAACCTTTCTCCATTACAAGGAAGTGTGAGTACAGGTGCACTGGATAAACTTCTTTTCAATTCCTTGAAATTCTCTTCACATTCCTCCATCCACACAAACTTAACTCCTTTTCGAGTCAACATGGTGAGTGGATTGGATAATCGTGAAAAATCTTTCACAAAACGTCGGTAATATCCAGCCAAGCCAAGAAAACTTTAGATCTCGGTTACTGTTGTTGGTCTCGACCATCTTTCGATAACCTCTGTTTTTGCTGGATCCCTAGATATCCCCTCTTTTGTGATTATGTGACCCAGAAAAGCAACTTTTTGAAGCCAAAATTCACACTTGGTAAATTTGGCATAAAGATTCTCCTTTCTCAGGGTCTTCAATATAATTCTCAAATGATCTTCACGTTCTTCCTTTATCTTTGAATAAATAAGAATATCATCTATAAAGAATACCACAAACTGATCAAGATAGTCTCTAAAGACTCTATTCATCAGATCTATGAAGATAGAAGGGGCATTAGTAAGACCAAATGGCATCACTATAAATTTATAGTGTCCATACCTTGTACAAAAAGCCGTCTTTGGTATATCCTCCCTTTTGACCCTTAATTGATGATACCCTAAATGAAGATCAATCTTGGAAAAGTATTGAGCTCCACGTAGTTGGTCAAATAATTCATCAATGCGTGGGGGAGGATATTTGTTTTTGATAGTGATCTTGTTAAGTTCTCGATAATCAATGCAGAGTCTCATTGATCCATCTTTCTTCTTAACAAACAGAACATGTGATCCCCAAGGTGATGCACTAGGGCGTATGAATCCCTAATCAAGATTCTCTTAGAGTTTCTTCTTCAATTCCTGTAACTCAATTGGGGCCATTCTATAAGGTTTCTTTGAAATAGGCAAAGCACCCGATACAAGTTCTATTGAAAACACCACTTCATGATTTGGTGGGAGACCCAACAATTCCTCCGAAAAGACATCATCAAACTTCCGTAAAATGGGCATATTATTAATCGTGAGTTTCTCACCAACCATTTGAGATAAATAACCTTCATTTAGTGAAATAAAAACCCATAATATGGAAGAAATTTCCACTGGAAGGTTATGTTCATCCTGCATTGATAGATGATCATAGATTGATCTGGAATATGAAATGTGACTTCCCTTATTTGAAAATTAATATGAGATCCATATAGAGAAAGACAATCCATGACAAGAATCACATCAAATTCCACCATAGGAAGGATCACAAGATTTGCAGGAAGCACTTTCCCACAAACTTCAATCGGAGAATAATTATAAACTTTTGATGCGACTGTTGTGCCATTAGGGGTTGTCACAGCTAACTCAACATCTAATTGTTGAGGTAATATGGTGATACCCTTAGAAAATTTTTCAGAAATAAAAGAGTGGGTGGATCCAGAATCAAATAAAACATTTTCTACTTTAGATTTGATGGTAAGTGTACCTTTCACCACTTTGTTATCGTACTCCACATCGCTGATAGAAATTGCATGTGACTTTCCTTTGTTTTTAGCCTTAAGAGTTTGTTGACGTCGATCATCATAAAAAAACCTTGGATTAGGGAATTGATTGGCATAATGCCCCATTTCATTGCACTTGTAACATTGAAGTGTAGGAGGTGCACTCTGTGTAGCCTTTTCTTTTTTCGCATCACTAGAAATCTTCTTCCCATCATTGCGGCATTCAAATGCTTGATGACCTTCCTTTCCACATTTGAAACATTTACTTGTCCCTTTAAGACAACTCGCTCCATGTTTCTTTCCACACTTTGAGAATAAGGGAAATCTCATCTTCTTTTCAGTGTGCACTTTAGATTTTCCTTTGAATTCCATTTTCCTCTTCTTATCAAACCCATATGACTGATGGGTTACTCAAATCTCCATCTCAACTTTGAGAGAACATCGAAAAATTTCCTCGTAGCTATTGAATTCCCTTATGGCTAATGCCCTTCGAAGACTTGGTTTTAAGCCACTAAAGAATCGATCGATCTTACTCTCAGGTTGGATAATAATACCAGAAGTGTACCTTTTAAGTCTTGTAAAATTTGCTTCATAAGTACCAACAGATTCATCATCCTTTTGCTTCAGTTCAAGAAACTCCTTCTCCATCTTTGTTCGAAGAATACGAGGGAAGTACTTATTGAAAAATAAGTTCTTTAACTCGTCCCATTCCATGGACTCAATTTCATCCCTTTGCCTCGTATTCTTAATAAGATTCCACCATTGATCACCATAACCTTCCAAAAGATATACTGCTAAGATGACTTTATCATGTTCAGAACATTGAAGAACTGAAAATATATTTTCAGTAGCACTGATCCATTGTTCAGCAACTAATGGATCAGTAGACCCGCTGAATGAGGGTGGACGCTGCCTCATGAAGGATTCAACAGAATGTTGCTCCTTCCTTTGATCGTTTGTAATTCTTGCATGATTCATAGCTTGAGAAAGTTGTGTGAGCATGGCTACAAGATTTTTCATTCCATCTCCCATAACGTTTGGTTTCTCAGGGGGACAATCATTGCATTGCCCGTCGCATTCTGCATTAACACGGTTCTTTCGGGTTCTAGCCATTGACTAAAACCAAGAATAATAGTGTGAGAGACACTAATTATAATAGGAAAACCACATAATCAAGAATAAAATTTCACACTTAAGGTCTTATCATAGGTTGTTCATGGCCATTTCTAAAACACTAAGATTGTGTTCTATGCTTAGAATTATCCTTAGGGTTCTTACTAAGGCCTTCACATCCTAGTTTCCAATGGTTGACTATAACTTTCCTCTGATACCAACTATAATGACCCATACTTTACATACATTGTTAGTACTTAAAAATTAAATTACACTTATTACAACATATAACAAAACCAAGAAAGGACCGTATAGGTATAGTGTCTTTAGAAACTGGGAAACATTAACAACTAGTTCATAAAGCATCTACACTGTCTCCCATTTATTTCATCATATCTAGAGTCCCTTTTGGTATATCCTACTTAATAACCTTCTTCCTGACATGGGGAAAGAAAACATACAAAAGGGTGAGCTCAAATGCTCAGTAAGGGTAAACAAAAGAAATATCAATCACATCATATTCATAAAAACATAACCTTTTGGAAATCTTAACCTGCAAAAGAGATCATAATTTTATAACATGGGATAAATCATAGTAGTGAAATGTAATCCCAATAATCATAACTGAAAACATGAAGATTTGTGGAATAAACACATAATCATAGAGAATCATTTCTTAGTAGTCAAGACTCATGGACACGACTATCTTAGCAGACAAAGTCCATTTCTGAACCGAGTTCACTCCTCGTTTCAGTCCTGTTTCACTGAACCGGTTTAACCTGCCGTTCCAGCCATGTCTATCTCATGAGATATAAATCTTTACCCAATGCATTGGAGGGAGATATAGGTCCCACCAATCTCATAATGATACCATTATTATGTGTTCCACAAAATCATAAATCATACATCATTACATAACCCATGTAATAAAAATGGGATTCTTAAACATCGTGACATCATAAAACAATTCATATAAGATAAATGAATTCATGAAAATAATTCCATCACAACATAATCAAATAAATGTAATAATAGGGATATAAATAGAAACCTATATTATCTTATATGGAAAATAATTTTGATAAAACACTTGAACTCCATTCTTGAGGAAAATAGCCTTTCTACTTCAAAAACAATTTTCCTTTCTTAACATGTCATACAATTTTAAACTAAAAGAAGTTGATTAAAAATAAACTTGAAAACCTGTAAAGGAAGATTCTTGAAAATAATGTTTTAAAAATACATTCATGCCGTATAAGTTAAAAAAACATTCTTCTTGTACTTTTGACAGAAAAGTCAAAAAGTACCTCGTACGAAAAACGACAAAAGAATCCTTTCATATATTTTACTAAAAACTCACCGAAGGGTAAAATTGGATATAAAATTTTTTAGAAGGATATAAATATTACATATTGAGGAAAAGTGGATGTGCATGATAAAATACACCCCAGTAAATACCAAAGTATAAACAATCTCGGATAAAAATGAGATTGTGATATTTTCCCTTACCTTAGGTCCGATTTGCTTCGTAAGTGTCTGAACTTCCTGTATAATGATTTAAATAATTTCATTGACTTATTATAGAATAATACTAATTGTTATGATATCATATATGGCCATATTCTTAGCTTCTTATTAGTAATATTTCATTGCTACTTGTTATTTGGGTGTTTATTACTTTTTGTTCTTATGCGTGTTTTGTCGAATAAATTATTATTATTCTCTTTAGGTTATAGATACCTCATTTCAAGAATGGTATTAGTGTAATATATATCATATTAATTCATTCAATTCATTTATATAATCATTATGCAATGAATATCATGTAGAACGAGTCACATCACATCGTGGAGACGATATTCCGTACGTATGCACGAGCGATGATATCGTTCCCATGATCGTGGAATTGTATTGGAGTGTATGTATACTATTTTAGAATAAATATAACTTTAAAATAATCATATATAGTTATTATTTACAACATTATACCCATCCAAGTAAGGTGGTGGTGGAAAATAGATTACACCACGGCGTGGAGACGGTATTCCGTACGTACGCACGCGCGGTGATTTTGTTTTCCGTAGGATGGATAGAGGGTGAAATAGGGTTGTTTCATAATTATAATAACATATCAGTATATTAGTGATACTTATGTTATTACTTCATAATGAAATAACTAAAGAAGAAGAAGTGGAATAAGAAATAAAGTTGAAAGAATCGATAACAGACATTACCTCTTCTTTGAAGTGCCTCTTTGAGACCTCCTCTTATGGCACTAAAATTGGTCTTTGAAGAAGACCAGGACCTCTAGGATTTTTCTAGGGAAGTGGATAAGAGAATTGGGCAGGTTTTGGCCAAGCTTGAAGGCTCAAAGTGGTGTGAGGAAGAGAGGGAGGAGGTGCCCTTTTATAAGGGAGGAGAGAGGCACCTTAGGAAAAACTAAAAATATTATTTTATTATAAAGTCATATTCGGTTTTTAATAGCTCCAAATTGATTTATTTCGAAGCTAAAGTGGGGATGGGTCAAAATAATCTCATCCAATATAATTTAGACAAGTTTAGGTATCTATGTTAACCTTATAATTTAGATGTAACTATAAGTTAAATAATTTAACTTTTACCGTGTCTTCTTGTTTTCTTACACTATAAGGTTAATAAACTTACTATAACAAGCCAAAAGAACCCCAAGTTGTTTATTATTAATATATATAACCTTATATAAGTCATTTGGATGAACCTTATATTTTTAGGAATAAAATAACAATTAATAATATAATATTTTTTTAAAAACTATTTTATGTCAATTTTGACACTATTTGGTAATTGATTTTTTTGGAAATTAAAACGGAATGATTAGTTCGAAAAAAGTTAATTAATTCAATACTAACATGTCATATTAACCTATAAAATTGTTTTAATTCATAAAAAGTCTAAAATTACATTTATTTGGGTATTTATAACATGAATTATGTCAAGATTTCATTAATAAGATAATTAATGCATCATCATTGTGTCATAAATAAAGTGAATTATTTATTGTCTAAAAATTACAAATAAAATAACATTATGTATGAAATATTTTTATATTTCTAATGAATATTTATATTCGAATTTATCTTATGTATAACCCTTTATTAAAAATTATTTACTTATTAAACTTTGATTTTAACAATTTTAACCCTTCTTTAAATAAATTAATAATAAATATCCTAATCTAATCCAAGTGGGCCTAAATGGTCATATTTTATTACTAAGGTTGTTTTTGGTCGAATTAAACTTATCCAATAGAATTAGGACATGTTTTAGGGTAATAATAATAACAGTTTTACCCTTAATTACCCTATTTACTTTTAACCGTGGTAAAAAAAAGTAAAAAGTTACTATTCACCAAAAAATATTTTCATCTCATTGATCCAAATTTTAGTCCTTGATATTAACCGTGTCTCTCATATTTTCGAAATTATACTCACAAAAGCGGTAAAATTAAGTTTTATGTAAATTTGCAAATTCTCTTAGGAGGTGGGTTAAGGACGGTGAAAAGTTCGATAAAATTTTTATATATCTAAAATTATTATAAAATGACTCCAATGAATTACTTTGAACTTATTAGGGTATTATGTATCAATTTTGACTTAAAATAAATTTATATAAAATAAATAATTATTTAAATAAAAAGTCGGTTTTTAAATAGTAACCCAGTGTTTTCACTATTCATCAAAAATTGAAAGTTTTCAGAAAAATACCAATATTTCCCCCTAGGCTAATTTCGATATTCCGAATCCAAAAATGAAGTCCATTTTGAAAAATAAAATTTAGAAAATTTCAAAAAGTGGGTATTACTATTCATAACAGTTAGTTTTAATAAAATTTTAATAGCATATCATTGTTTAGTGAAACTCGGTATTGCGTACGACGAAAGCTAACGAGGAAGGCCGCGATTGCGTGTAAAGCAAGCCAAGCTAGTGTTGTGTGTAGTGAAAGATTCCTTTGATAACATAAAAACAAAATATTTCTCATAAAAGTCTCGGGTGTTACAATCATCCCACTAAACTCTTCTAGTGAGTAAAATATTTAATGAAATGTTTCTTGAAAGATGGTGAGACTTAAAAATCATATTCCTAATATTCAAAATTTTGAACATAGCATCCAAACTTCTTTAATTCACAATATAAAATGTTATGATTATAATAACTTATATTATCTAATTATAAATATTTACAAGTTCATCATCATCATAATATTAGAACCCTTCTTTAAACATTTTTTTTGAGATCACATTATTTTATCTTTACCACCACATCCTAATCTCTTTTAGGATATAAAGTGATATTCACTTCATCATAGTAACTAAATGAATCTCTTTACATTTTTATTTAATGATATACCCTAAAATATTTTAAGATATTAGTTGACATTTAATTTGAATTTTGTATTTTTAATCTTTTATTTGTTACACTTTGAACATCACTAAGTACAAATATACTCCCACTAGCTAGTTAGAAAGTATATTATCTCCATATAATCATGTTAAGACATAAAAAATAATTTTTTCTCAGGAAATAACACTTATATATTCTTATTGGTAATATTTAAAAAATAAAATATTACCTTCCATATATAATATTGTATTCGAGATGTCTTGTGAAACACACTAAAAGAAGATTTTATTCTTTAAAATATGCCACTACTGGGTGGTTAGAACTATTTCCCACGTATTTTAACAAATATATCAGATAAAATATTTTATTTTAGATAAAAAATATATCCTCAACTATTTTTTAAATATGTTTGAGTTAGAAAAATCCTAAACCATATATATCAAGCAAAAATACCATTTACTCATAAAAAACTATTGTTTACAAATATCACTTATTATGTAAAATAAAATAGATAAGATTCAAAATAGAAATATTTTATGTCAAATTCATCCAATCATTGAAGTAATCCATCAAATCTAATACCTTGATATAAAAACCCCTTTATCCATCACTTGAATGTATAATTCATACATTATCCATCAACTCCTAATAAATTTTGAACATCTATACTTATAATTTTTTGAATAATGTATAGTTGGTTTCATAAACTCTTAAAATTAGAATAATTAAATTCTATAAACTTGTTACCTAAGACAGACTCTCTATAGAGTTTCTTTTACCACTTCAACTATTATGTGTAGTTCCCCCTCTAATAATTAGGCTTTCCAAAATAGAGACTCCAACCTTACTTTTTGAATCCTCCCTTGGGTTATAAACACCTTTTTAAGATAATATAATACTATTTGTTGGAATTTATAATTTTTTTTCTTATTTCGTCAGTAATCAATATTTTATTTTTGAAGGGGGGGGTGTAGGTACAAACAACAAGGAAATACTAGCATGAAGATACATGGATAGACCTAGAAACAAAAGGGAATTATGGGGGTCTTAATTAATGAAGCCCTAGGGAATCCCCTATAACGAGGTTCACTCCCTCAGGGGGAAATTTACCCAAAATAGATAAGAAAGTGATCCGAACACCTTGGTTAACCTTGGAAGAAAAAAAGAATCAACAATGTTCCCTTCAAACCAAGTATGAAGGGCTTCCATGTGGTTGTTGATAAGTACCTTTCACTATCAATACACTACTTGATCCTTGACTTCTCATGTCATTCTTATATATTGTCAACATATTTAACATATTTGGAAAAAATTTATTGAACACATTCAATTATTAGTTTATAATAAAATTTTAAAACATTTATATTAATGATTATAAAATTAATTCTATTTTTATATCAAGTGTTAAAGAGACTCTTTCCTTTCTATGTCTTTAACATACCCAATAATATTGAGTACATGAATCTAGACTGAAGTTTCTTTATACATCTGGGATATAATTAATTCAAAACCTTAATTGAATTAATCGATTATTCTTATAAGAATTTAGATACACTTGTTGAAAAAATTTTACATTTGGTATTTTAGGAAGTGGTTTCTCTAACACATCAAAATTTACTTCTTTATTAAGAGTGATAATTAAGTTTCTATACAAATCAAGAATTTTATTCCAATAAGATTTTTATTCCAAAGAATTAATCTCAAATTCATGTTTTATGATGATGATTTTATTTTATTTATAACAAAATCCTTTATCTAATGAAAACCGGGTTTTAACTATCATTTAATAAATAATTTTATTAATTTCACTCTTACTGAAATGACAAACCCTTTAAAATTTACACCATTACCATTATCATGCCAAGACTCATATTTTACTAAGTAATAACCCTTATTTGTCATATATCACATTCAATTATCAATTTAGGTAGTCCATCCTTCCAATCATATCATATATGACTCTTGGATAGTTGAGTGGATAACTCATTGGACAATTAATTATATGGATAAACTAAAATCAATTCCTATGGTATCATTCCCATGGGTTTCCCAGCCAAGTGAAACATAAATATAATTCCAAAAAATGAAGAACCTAACTCTTAAGGTCACCTAATTACATAATTTATTTACAGAATATAATACAGGAGAACCCTTATTTGGAAGAAACTATATGGTTAAATGATCAAGGTCATGAAACATGTTTTCTTTTGATGTAATTTGACACTTAGTATTTTTAAAGGGTGTTTAATATCACTATCTTATCTCATGTTGTTAAATTTTTTCATATATCCATGTTTATAATGATGTAGTTTTGAATCTATATTCATCTCATCAAATCAATAAGTTCAAACCATATTGGTGTGTAACTCTTTACATGAATCATATAAGGAGTTATTAACCTAAATTAAAATCCAGCTATATATTCACATATTGAAATTCATCTCATGCATAAGGTATATAAATACCTTTCATTTAAAGTATTACAATCATATGAAATCAAAAACCCACACTAGAGTAAGAATGCAGTGATGGGTAGCAAACCCCCACTTTCTAGAAAGAGCCTAAGTTCCGAAGATAGTGAGTTGTTTGACTCAAAATACCAAACTCACAATTATTTCCTCAAGATAGATCCTAATCCCATCATAATTAAAATACCTAATATGTATAAACTATAATTAATTTTTTAATTCAAGATCATAATACAATACAAGACAATATCAAGATAGAATTTTTTTTTTAATTTTTATACCTGACATGTAACTCCTTAAACTCATGTATGATAATCTAAAGAATAAAAATTTTAAACGTTTAAACTAAATAATACATCATAATTAAAAATATAAAGAATTTATATTTATGAATAAAGTGAGGAATAAACTAAATAAATGTATAATTCAAAAATTTACACATGAGAAAATCACTTATGAAAAATCTATAAATAAATTATATAAAACTATAATTTAGATATAGATAAACATGAATAATTCAATTTTATCCAATATGAACTTTTCATATTGTCATTTATATGGTATTAATACAAAATCATTAATATTGTATAAATTTTTAATGTTTATGAATATTTTTATTATAAAAATAATTAACTTTTCATACATTATGCAACCATTTACATAAATAACACATTTTTAAAATAAGGTTATTGATATTAGAATTTTATATTTATATTTATGATCTAACCATAAATCAATATAAAAACTTTTATATTTCAGCTTATTTTAACGTTGTAAATCCACTTTAAACAAAGACCAAATCGTCTAAAATATTTTTGGTTCAGTTTAAAGCCCCCATCAGATTTGGTATGGGTCGTTTGGGCCCACGTTGATGGTGATTTTTGATAATTTTAACTAAAATTAATTTTATTTAAAATTATACTCAAAATATATTGTCACCAAGACATAGTATTATTTAGGTATAGATATTTTAATGGGATTATCCATTCCAGTTATCCATAATCCCAATCCATATTTTTTATTATGGTCATACCCTAAACGATGATTATTTTGTAAGGAATTTTGGGTTCTAGCCATTTTGGGTTAGTAATCATTTATCCATTCCATTTTAGGGAATTTAAACCATTTTATAGAAGTTTTTATATTATTATAGTAAATATATTTTTTAATCATACTATGTCTTTATAGAGATGGACACCACAACATAGTTATCAGTAGATAATAGCATAGTTAAGATAGAAAAATGAAGTTATTTTTTTGAAGTTATATTATGAACATTTATCTTGAACTATGGTATGATATTATAAGACCACAATAATTTTTAACAAGAATATGCCATGGTTTAAAAAAGAAAGAATATAAATGGCCACTTTGAATGGCCTATAATATGTTTCTTGTAAAACTCATTATTTTACTTTTCTTCATCCTTTAAAAAGTTGACCTAATTGATATGGAAATGGATCTGATACCACTAATGGGTATCAGATGGGATAAAATTTATTTTAACATAGTAGAAATAAATCAAACCAAAACCTAAAACTATAGAATCTTATATATGTATTGGATTAAATAAAATAATAATTATATAATGATGTTCCTTTCTCCGTCAAACTAGTTTTTTCACATTGGTTTGATGATTATTACTAAGAATCATTTAAATGGATCCTTCCTTTTAGGGTGTCCATGAGCTGTATAAATCTCCCAATGATCATGAAGTATCTCTCTTAATTCACAGTTTCCTAAAACCTTTAGTGGAAAGGTTATAGATAAACGAGATATATGAATTTCAACCTTGAGGAGGCCTAATAAGAATCTCAAAATCATTATTTTCTTATCAAAAGATCAAACCACATATATAGGACTTACAAAACTCAAAATTTTTGAATTGTATTTTTGAGACATTATTAAAATTTTATACATAATTCTAACTATTTTAATTTTTTTATCTTAATAATTATATAATTTTATAACATTTAAAAAGTCATGTAATATGTTCAAAATTATCACAATTTTCATCTAATAAAAAATAAATGATTATGATAACATTTTTATTTTAATTGGATTAATTATTTCATGTTATTACATAATGTGATAATTTAATTCACAATCCCATGACATTGTGACATTCTCTATGCCATATAGAATTATAGAAAAAACCAAGGAAGATTCCAATTCAGTATATTGTGGTCATTTCTTTTAGTGCATATCTTCATCATAGTGGTGGTGAGAATTAGGATTATAGAGGGAGATTGTATGGTTAGGGAAAAGTACATGGGATAATTATAGTTGAGGTGGATGGACCATGAGGTACTATCTATTTTTACTCAACTCTTGTTCCATTATTAGTAGTCATAATAACATTACATTATTTTATCCTTTATTCCTTTGTATACAGGTATAATATTTTTATAAATGGTATATATTAGTCATTTGATTCATTAACACTTATCAAAGGAGATTTAGAACTATTAGAGGTTTGACATAGTTACAAATTATTTATCTAATGTAAGTGATTAATTTTGAATTTAGTTCTCTTGTAGATATAACAATGTGACTTCAACCTTGTCATGGATTTTTTATACTCTATGTGAGTATGTTTTGATTTATATATATATTCATAGTGATTTCCCTTAGTATAAATGGTGAATGTTTCACCTTTATTGGTGAATAAGAGAATAAAATGAACTACTAATGGATTAAACCCTATTAGATAACTTCTTAATTGAAAAGACTAACTTTATACACAATATAAGAGATTGATAGTGAGATTACCTGATTTTTTTATTTTCATATATTTCTCTAGAGGAATGTATGACCTTACCACCACATATTAGAATTGAGTTCAAGATAGAGTTACATTATGTAATGACATTAATCTCCATGTTTTTATATATAATTACACCTTTTGAGCCTTATAAATTAAATATCTAGATTAATATTTTATTAAATATAGGTTATATTTAACCCAAGTTATCACCATGGATTGTACTAATTTTATTTTCTAATAAAGGAGATATAAATTTTAGATTAGACTTTGATTATCTATGGTTAAATATGGTAAATAGTTGTTATCTTTTTCCAAGAATTTATGACCTATTTGACTAGTTATTTCTTGAGAACCACCCCATATAGTTTTCTCATATTAAGAAGTAACTATCAGAGGTTCATATTAAATTTATATTATATAGAGATTTATTTTTTCACACTGAAAAAATAACAATAATTTATCTAAATTAAGTATTACTAAGTGGATTTTGAAAATATAAAAGAAAGGATAACTACTCTACCCATTCTAATATTGCAAGAGTAAGGATCTCCTTATGAGGTTTAATATGATGAGTCACATATAGGGGTAGGTTTTTTATTTATTCATGATATAGTATTCATAAAATATGGACCAAAACAATTATTCCATCATGGATGTAACAATACAATCGATGATATTGAGTAAAAATAATTGGTATTTACCTTAAATTTATGGAGAAATTATCTTTTGGGTGAGTGTTTTATTAACTTTATATTCCAAAATAGTTTTCATTATATATTTTCATATAAATACTTGAAATTGAGATTTATAATGTTGACTAAATTCCTTAAAAATTATGATTTTAAAATCACATATAACCTTAGAATGAATAATATAGTGGCTGATGCATTGAGTTTGAAATTACATCAAGACGTTTCTAGAGAGTAAATATGTGAATGAAAAAAATAAATAAAAAAACTTCACATCTTGATATTGAATTAGTAGATGAAAAAGGTTGTTTATTATTATAATAGTGGTTTATCTAGACCCAACTATATAGTGATTTTGATTACCATATTGTGTATACAGTTAGTCTAGATGCATTGTACTAACTGGACATAGTAGATGTCTGAATATCAGGTGTTGGGGGCTCATAAGCGTTGAGACTTCTTCTCATGAAGTTTTCACTTGGTGATATCTTGTAGTGAGATCACAAGGACATACCCGCCAATAGGAACACCACATGTTTTAGATGTCATTTCTTGTTCCTATCTATGAACATGTTTAATGGTCTCCTGACTTGAGATCATTTCCATTGTGTTTCATTTGATCACGTAATTTTATGAAAGTAAAAAACCATGATGATGAAATTGTGGAGAGGTAGTTTTTGTTGGGTGCGTCATTGGTGACTTGAAATTTGTTGAATGGTCAAGAATTTTTTTGTCTCTTACAGGTTAAGGAAGGTACATATCTTAGGCCATGTTGATTAGGATGGTAGTTCCTTGATAAATACATATCCATGGTAGTCCATGGTAATCCCATTCAGTGAGATCAAAAAATAACAAAGAAAATAGGGCAATAACACAGGAGTGTGTCATACTTTATGAGATACTAAATAAAAAGAGATTATATTACACATTGCATGTTTGTAGGTTTTTTTTCGATGATGTGAAAAACCTTATCTCTTAAGGGACCATGATGGGTTGCTAGATCCCATTATTGGTCTTTGAATAATATTCACTACTATTGAGATAAGGGCCTAGAGGGTCACACACAATAGCGTAATCAAGAATCCTCCCTATTCAATTGAATAGGTATATTGGATGTGTGGGCCACACTACCAGGGCTCGGGATTTTTCCAAGGAGATATGATCCCTAAAGTAATAAATAAATTCATGTTATTGAAGTTAAGAATAATTATATTTTAATTAATTTATTAAATGTATTTACGAGTTTTAAAGTAAATACATGGAAATATTAATTAAAAGAATTTTAGTTAAAAATATTCATGGTTCATTTAATATTTGAGGGAAGTTAGATCCAAGTTAATGGATCAATTATTATCACATAATATATTTATTATATTACAAGAAATTTATAATAATAATGAATAAAATTTATGACTTATTTTAGTAGTCAAAATATTATTTATATAGTGTGATAATTATTTAGGGATCGGAGAGGAAATACCGTATATTTTTTAGCACTATATAAATAGAAGAGGAGAGGATTTCACAATGAACTATTCATATCCTCTCTTTCTACTCATCTCTCCTGTATTCTAGAGAGAGAGGCTCTAGATCCAGGATCTCGGATCGAGCTCTCTCTATTGTGCAACACAAGAAAGGTGATGTGGTGATCGTTGGAGCATCAAAGGAATCATTGAATCTCCACGCTAACACCCAAAATTCATTGATAATCACTCTAGTAGTTTCTTAAATCATGTGTGGATAATCTAGAGGAATTAGGATTCAGATTCTTCAACCAACAATTTCCAATGACAAGAAGACATCGTGTGTGGCTTCAGATCTAAACCAGGTATTTTACGGTTTTAATTTTTTTATTAATCTTCTTAACTTGAGATCTTCATCTTAAACTGAGTAGCGATTAATCGATATAAATGACTTTATGTTGTTTGTTGATGATTTTTCTTAAAAACCCATCTTTTAGGGCTTCCACTATGTGCCTGGTACCTTTATTTATAACATATTACTATATCTTTTACTTTGGTAGTGATCATGTCTCAATTGGGTGATCCCTAGGTTGAAGTTTAGAGAGATCATATTATTCATAAAGACAATTTATATGGATGGTATAAAGACAAGGGCCATCAAATTACATTTTAGGTCATATATAAATTCCACATGATATGCATAAAGATATTATACATGAATACCATAATTCACCCTTGGTTGTATATTTTAGAGTGGTGAGAATGTATGATGATTTGAAGTGAGAGTTTTAGTAGATGGGTTTGAAGTGAATTATAGTAGAGTTTACAAGAAAATACCTCACATTTCAATAAGTGGAGGATAAAAATAAAAATTCCATTAGGGTTGTTACAACCACTAAATGTGCCTCAATATAAGTGGTTAGATATATATGTGTAACTTTTGACTGGATTAACTTGTGAACATGGGGGTTAAAATTATGTTTGGGTATTGGTGGATATATTTAAAATTTAGCTCATAACATATTTATTAGGATGAAGTATTCACTGGAATATTTGGAATAATTATTTATTTTAGAATTATCAAATTTTTATGGATTTTCTCAATCTATTTTATTTCAATGTGATGATCAATTTAAATTAAGGGCGTGGAGGAGTTCACAATATATGTTTCACACCCAATTGTGTATGCCTAAAACTTTTCATCCCAATAAATATGGTCATAATGAGAATATTATTCAAACCCTTGAGGATATGTTATGAGTATATATATTTGAATTTGGCGGATTAGGGGTTAACCATCAAACATTGTCTGAATTTACTTATAATAAAAGCTACCATTCATCTAATAGAATGAAACTATATAAATCATTGTATGAGTTAACTTTTAATTATGCATTATTTTGGTTAGATGTTAGAAAATCAATGATTATTATACCCAAAATTATGATGTGTAATAAAAATATAGTTAAAAAATAATAGAATGCATAAAGATATTGAATATTTGACATAAGACTTATGCTGACTTTAGGAACAACCAATTATAGTTTATATTTCGAGATCATGTATTTTTTGGATCCTCTAATAGTCATGGGTTGTGTAATTTTAAAAGGGGTAATAAGCAATCACTAATATTCATTTGGATTTTTGAGTCACTAAATTGAATTGGTGAGGTGGTTTATCAGTTAATGAAACCACTATAGTTATAGAAAGTACATGATGCATTTCATGTAATTCATTTGAGAAAATATATCCATAATAAATAACATATGATCAAGTGGGGTCAATTTTATATGGACAAAGATTAATCTTTAATGAAGAAATTTTTTAGATTGAAACATTTGGAGTTATAGTTCTGTATGGGTGTGTAATTCCATTGGTTTGAGTTTTATAGAGACATGGTAATGTATTAGAGAGAAATTGGGAGTGAGTTGGAGTCCTATATAATTGTATAGTTCCCTATATTATTATATTTTATTTCATTTTATATTCCTTAATTTGTTGATTTAAGCATTTGACTAAATTTATATATATTTTAATGACATAGGAATTTAGTTTTTTAGTTTTTATTATGTTCTATTAATATTCTTCAGTTAAGAACATTCTATGTCAAAAATTTTAGAGGATATACTAGGGAAACTTGTATATTATTATTTGTGAGTTGTTTTATGATTCATGAACAAGGTTTGAGAAATTTTAATTTTTGTTTTGGGATTTTCAGGGATCAAATTTTTTTAAAGGTTGATATAATTTAGAGGCTTAAAAATTTATGTTTGAGAGTTTTTTAAAAAAACTAGAGTATTTAGATTAAATTGTGATTGAATGATAAAATAGAAAATTTTATATTAACATAATATTAAATTAAGTGTTTTGATCAAAATTTATTACAATGATATAATATTTATTATCGATATGAAATTTTTTACCATGAAATATAGGAATGTGTAATAAAAAATATTCTTTGGTTAACTATGATTATGATGGAGAGGTGTAATCTAGTCCTGAGTAGTTAGATAATAGAATCAACATGGGAGGTCTAAGGATTTAATATGGAGTTATACTAGAGGTCATTGAATGTGAGAGGATAAATATCATCTATAAAATGGTATGGAGGCATTTATATTCTTCACACTCCAATTCTCCTCTCTTATCCCATTGGTGGAATTCTTCTCTCTCTTCTCCCATTTTTGTGGTTTATTCTCTCTTACCATCCTTTGGTTGAATAAAATACTTAGAGTGTAGTTAACTAAGAATATTTTAGTGAATCAAGAATAATGAATTTACAATTAAATCTTCATTTATGGGTGACTCTAATCCATTTTTTCTCCATTATGAATAAATCATATTTTCACCTTTGATGGGTAGAGTTATATCCTTAATGCTTGAAAATTTATTAAAAGTTGAATATGATTATTAATGGGATTATTATGTGATGGGGATGTTTTTTATATATTAATTAATATATAATATGTATGAAATTCTTGAGATACATAAATTTTAGAGAATTTTTTGTCTATTGAATTCTATTTCATTTAGAAAGAAAACATGAATACAATGTTTATTGAAAGAATTTACTATATATATATATATATATATTTTTAAATATTTACCATGGAGGTGATTCGGTATAATTTGATATAGTTTTTTAAATTTTTTGCAAAGAGGAATTATTTATTTGTTCATGGATTATGGAATAGAGTCATTCCATAATGAAATAGGGGTTGTTCCACTCATTGGATGGACCTTAGCTAATGAGTTTTCCATAAAGTGATAAAACAGAGACTAAAAGTCCCTAGAATAGATTCATTAAAGGTAATGTGACATGATTAATAAAATATAAATATTTACACTAGAAAATGAAGTTATCTCATAAATATTACTTTACCTAATAATATAGTGTTTAGATTACTCTCACATTAAGTGCATAATATATACTAGTTTTATTAGTTTATGATTCATATGTTATGAACTTTTTTTGGGGATATATTTATTTTCAACATGCATATGAAAATGTTTGAGGTTGATTGGAGGAAAATAGGTATGAAATAAATGAATAAATTTAGGGAAAGAGAAAACCACATCATGGATGAGGAAATTACATCATGGTTTTGAGTCTAAAACAACTATATGTTTGATCATATAGTTTAAGTAATATGATCATACTATTAAATCTATTTGACCACAAATAAATATATGGATTTTAATTGGAATCAAAGTGAAGGAAATAAAACCATGGTTTATCTATGAAAAAAAATTATGAATAAGTATGAAAAACGATCATGGTTATGACCATGGTTCCTAGAGATTGAATGCTGATTTTTTTGGTCACTATGAGGGAGTGAAAGACTTCATGGTTTGATAAACAATGATATAATTCATTAACAACATCATGGTACTTAAAAATGGGTTTTATAATTAATTTAAAATTCTAATAGGATTTATAACACTAAAATACATCATGTGTATATACTCTATATCATGGTTTATATGTAAAATGTTAATGGTTTCCTAATCATGGTTCTGGAAGAAGCTATTGGAACTTTGGAAGAAAATCCATGTCATGATCTAGGAGAAATCATGATGTGGTTATAGTAAAATATATATAATATGAGACAGGAATTTCATTTTTATTTTTTATATGATTGATTTTTCAACCAAGGTTTTTAGATATATGATTGATAGGTGAAACCAAACCATTATTAATGCCATTAAACTATTGTTTTGTGATATTTATAAAAATATGTGGATTCACATAGAGATTTTAATAGAATTTTCCAACCAACCATTATATAAATATTAATATATATAAAATGGACATTTTTAAGGACGATAAAATGTGTACATCTCAAAGGTGAATATATAGAACTTTTAAAGGTAGGAATAATAACGTTCTTGTTGATTCATACTTTATTGTTGATCATTATTTATATTGTTTTAAAATAATTTCATAGTAATTCATGTCCCACCTAACCATTTGTAATTATTTTATTTTATTAATTTCATTAGAATCGGTTAAATTTTTCAAATTTTGGGTTTGGGACTAGGTTTAAATGTTTGATGTTTGGAAAATTTATGGGTTTTTGGCTGGTATGCAGACACTTCATGGTTTGCGAAAGCCGCACGGCCAGCCCTGATACCCATACGACCACTTCTGAATGGGAAGAGACCACCACACAATTCACGCACTGTCCTTTCAGCCGTATAGAGTAATCATGCGGTTTACCTGCATTAAAAATAATTAATGCATTAAAATGAGAGTAAATAAAATAATAAATAAATTTAATTGACGGAATAATTACATGAAATAAAGTGAGTAAAAAAGAAAATGAAATGGAATTTAAACAACTATTATGATAACAATAACAATAATATTATTATTTAGAGTATTATTTTTATCGTTAGAATTAATAATACTATTTTTATTATTAATATCATTAATCTTATCATTTTTTTGTGTGTTAAAAATTTAGTTTTTATTAAGCTAATAATATTGTTATTATTATGATCATGATGATGATGATTATTATTTTTTACTATTATTTTACATTTTAATTAATTGTTTTTTGGTTTGGGTAAGCTCTTACCTCCATTATTTCTTACCTCTCACGACCCCCCCTTCTTAATAGGCTCAACCCCTCCCCTTGGCCAGCCCCATCACACCCTGGTCCCCTCGTTTTCCCCTTGTGCGCGACCACCTCTTACCGGAAAAGCCACCTCCGGCGCGACCCCCTACTAGCGGTGCAACCTCCTTCTCATGTTTTACCCTCCTAATGAACCCCCCTTAATACACGGCTGGACCTCCCCTTATCCTCTCCGGTGTGTGTGAACCGGCCAGCCCCTCCAGGGACCGCGACCCAGGCCGGTGCCCTGCTCTCCTTCCGCACACATCTCTCCTCCCGATAAGCCCCACTTCTTCTTTTCCTAGGGTTTTGGTTCACTGTCATTAGGGTTTTAGGTTTCTAGTGTGTAGAGTGTTGTATTTGGGGTTAACTTTTGATAATTTTGGTTTGGTTGTTTGATCTAGGGTTTAATTCAGTGTGTTTGTGGTGCGATCGCCATGCGATTGAAGAATTCACTCCAATTTTGGGGATTTTGGTATTGAGGTAGTTGGTTATATACCCTAGCATTATTTGATGAATTTAATATGAATGTTTAAATTTATTAAAGTTCTATATGGTTTAATTTCTTGGTGAGAATGTGATTTGGGGAAAAATTGATATGTTTTTTGTGCTAAAATAGGGTTTTCATGAGAAATTGGGCGGGGTTTATGTGTAAACCTATGTTAGATCACTTATTGGAATTTTTATAAACTGTGTAAATAATTTATTATATTGTGTATGTGATGCTGATAATATTTTTAAAAGGTTACGATGTGCATTTGGTTTTAAAAATAGGATTTTGGGTATATTTTGGTGTAAATTCTTCTTGGTTTCCTTGAAATGATTTAATAGATAATTTAAATGATTTATTGAATTATTTCGATGGTGTAAAAGTAGTTTTTGGAAGAGTTGAATATGAGTTTGGTTTTTAAGAAGCATGTTTACATTTAGTGGGGCATGTTTCTGGTATAAACCCACATTGTTTCACTTGGTAGTGCTTTATAGGTTGTGTAAATAGTTCACTTAATTGTGAAATTGGTGTGAAATTAGTTTTAGAAAGAAGTGGTTAAGAAAATTGTCTAAAAATTGATTTTCTACATGTAATTTGGTATATTTATGGTGTAATCCCTTGTTGTGTTATTCAATAATGTCTAATAAATTTTGAAAATGATTTATTAAATTGTGCATGGGGTATGAAACAAGTTTGAATTTTTTGTGTGTTTTTCATTATTGTTCACATTTGGTATGTATTGCAGATGTTTTAAATATTGGGAATCATGCCTTGAAAACAAAAATTGTTTAATGTGGGGAATTAAAAAGGGGCTTGGCCAAAGGGTTTGGTTGAAATTTATTGTGTTCTTCTTTGAGTGTTGGAAAATGGGGATTTGTGAAATGATTAAATAATGGAAAATTTATTTTTAAATGTGATTTGGTGTGTGTTTGATTTTAAAATGAGACTTGGGTATAAAAGTGGTGGATTTTGTATGTGTAATTCCTTGTTTGTCTTATGAGATATGAAATTGATGTACAATGTGAATGTGAAACCTGATTGAGCAAAAAACGTGAATCCCCGGTAACTAGGTGGATGGAATAGGACTAGATAGCTAGTGATTCAAAGTGACTAAATTTATTTTTCACTTAGCAGGATTGATGACTACAACACTAACTAAATAGTTTGATGATTTTTGGAGACTACTAAGGTTACAGGGATGTCCCCTACTAGTTAATCGTGCATGAGAACGCAGGTTGTTGTGGTTTCTATACCCTATTTTCACTGAGATGCGAGGTTCCTATAATCCCACCTGAGCTAGTTTAGCCCTAAGGAGTCACCCATGGTGCTATACCTTATATATTGGGGTTTCATCTGTCAGCATATGGTGGACCTTTTGTTTGTGTGTGCTTGTATAATTTCATAAATTCTATTTATTTTAAGAAAATGGTTGTACTGGTTTTCTTTATAAGTAGTTTTTTTTAAAATGTTTACTCAAAAATGATTTCCTAGAAATGTTTTAAAAGAATTTATTTAAATGACTATGTTAGATTATATTATTAATGTTTTGGAATGGAATCTCCCTTGGGTATCATCCTATTGTGATTTGGATCATACCCTGTATACACCTTTGGGTGTATACTGACCCTGATGTCTTTTCATTTCAGGTTAAGGTGAGATGTGTAGTGGTGACAGATCGGGTCCTAGTGGTGTCTCATAGTGGTTTCTATGGTGGTGGTTTGAGGTAATGGACCTCTTATTGCGTGGAGGTTTGGGATGGGTTTCAATTTCATTTTTTTGGAGTCCATTGAGGTATTTGTTGAAAATGGTAAACTTTAAATCATTAAAGTTGGTTATTCGTTGTTTGGTTGTCTGTTTTCAGTTTTGGTTTATTTATCTTGTTAGTTGGATACTTTTATGAAATCAGGTAAATCATTCCCATGTTGAAATTTTGACACCCGAGCACTTGTGCCAGCCTATGGGGATTGGGAATTCCCTTCAGGCCTTGCCACAGACCGGGTCGGGCGCCAGATTGGATACTGACCTAGATTGGTTCATGACAAAATGGTATTAGAGGAGGTTATTCTCTTTTGAGTCTTGTTTCTTGGGAAAGAGTCCAGGTAGACCTGATATAGAATTTTTAGGACATGAAATTCTGTTTATGATTAAGATGCCTAGCCAGCACACCTCATGATGAGACTCAAGTTACTAGAAAAATTCAGGTTTTATCCAAGTCTTTTGGTCCTTGTGGTTGTTTGTTGTTTAGGAAATGAAAAGTGGTTTATACCATTAGAATCAGCGAGCTCAGAGGGCCTGGAAAGCCATGTGGAGCTGGAGACATGGTCTTAGAAAACTCACCATGATGGTGGTGTGACTTTCATATTACCACCAACCATATGTTCGGGTCACCCGTTGACACTAGTTTCCTCTTGCATCATCCTATGTCTTCTTCTATTCCTAAGATTTTTTTTGTAGGATGTATTGAGTTTGAAACCCCTTTTTTTGAGTAATGTTTCTGGTTTGTGTTTCATCGGTAAGTTGTTTTGAGATGTTGGTTAACGGTTTTTAGGAGTGTTTCGAGGAGCCTTAATGGTGGTTTCCTTCATGTGTTTCGATGATAGTTCATGGATTTTTTGGCTAGTGGACATGTTTTATTGGGTTCTTGGGTCTCCTCGTCAGCTACTGTACACCCCCATAAAGAGTTAGTGAACGGTTGATGTCTGACTATGGGTGATTCTTCATGGGAAGATCCTCCAGTTGATCAGTGTAAGAACCTTCTTCTTCTTGAACATCAGAATATGAATCCACACCTCTTTTAGTGGTCTAGTGGATTCTCTCACAGTGGTAGAGCAGTTGAGAGAGGAGTTGGAAGAAACTTCAGTCTCTTGGGTTGCCTGGGTAGTTGACTGTGGAGTTCGAAATCGTTAAGTCTGTAGGTCCTGCCTGAAATCGGGGAAGGGAAATTCCAGTGAGAAAAGGTGGAAGCAGTTCAGATTAATATGTGATGACTTTTGTTTTAATGTACCTCTAGGTATTTTGTTGGTTTTGTATAAGAAAAGGTTCATGTTAGGCCACCAGTGTGGAAAGACTGGTCATATGAGGCTGTTATGACCATTTGTAGGAAGCACATACTGTTTGGGACTTGGTTTAAGGTCTCTATCATTGTATTGTTTTTATCAAACACAATTTTCAAGTTCAGTGACTTCTTGTGGTGTCGTATTCTTTCTCTACTGAAAGGGTAAATGTTATGCAATCTTCCGAGCACCTCTGTTTTGATAGTGGTGTGTTTTCCCCTGTGAAATTCTAAATTACTATGATTTAGAGGAAGGCATATACTATGTTTATTTCCTCCAGATGTTTTTTTTCGAAGTAGAAAGGGGTGATTCATAGGAATATTTTAATCCCCTATCTTGGTGAAGGTTCCATGTAAGAGTAATAAGATTTCTGGATGTTCTGTATTGGTTGGTGTTGTCGAGGTCGCAGTGTGGTTTCTTGTGGAACTAGTAAGGAAATTTTCATTTGGGGGTTTAAATGTCTGTCTGTAAGGTAGGAGAGGCTTCAATCAACAGAGATCTTGACTTAGGCCCCAGAGTGAAGCTGGCACATAGTTATGAACCCCCTAGAAGTGTAAGGGATCATGGTCTAATTCCCATCTTCAGTGTTGGAAAATTGGGACCTTGTTCCTCGAAGTTGTGACCCATTTAGGTGGAAGGGTTCCTCCTTGGTTATAAGGAGGTAGAGTTGTTTCGTTTTCATGAACCTTAATGCTTATACCCTTGTGGGAATTAATCTCCTTGTGGTTTTCCATGTATTAACAACCTTGTATGTCTATTTCAATTTTGGTTTTGGTTTTCCTCATCCGAGAATGGTAATGCCCCGCAGGAGTAGTGGGCTGTGTAAAGTTTTTTGTTTGGTTTAGAGTTTCTTTCATCAGTCCCCTTGTAGTTGGGATTGGGCCTTTGTAGATTTTTTTTGTATTAGTTTGTGTTATTTGGTTAAGATTGTTAGTTCTTTGGGTGGGGAGAACCATCATGAGTCTCACTGAAATTCCTTTGGAGTTAATTAGTTTTAGCATAATTTTTATGGCGGGGAGTCTGTTCAAGCCTCCCCATGTTAGTGTCCTATTTCCGGCTCAGGTGTAGGTTGTTTCTTATGGGAGAGTCCGTTGAGGAGTCCCCATGTTAGTAATTAGGATTCTTTGTTCATTTCAGGTGGACTTCTTGATCTTCTTGAGAATTTTCAAGGTGTTTGTCTCTGGGTGTTGGATTGTGTACGGTGAGAGGATCCTTTCCTTTAATCGATCAACTGGAGGTGCTTTCTCTTTTGGGGGTGGGTGACACTTAGTGGGGATTTCATTTTGGGTCTCTGAGTTCAATTTTTAGTTACCTTTATTTTATGGTTGTGTATTTTCCTCACTCTAATTTATTGTTCATCAAGATTATCCTTGAGTTGAGAAGGAGTATCCGTTCTTGTTTTCTAAACAGCCTTGTTGTGGGTTTCTGAGGGAGGAAAGCATTATGGTGGGGAGAATTGTCACAACCAACCCCTTTTAATTATTTTATTTTATTAATCTCCTTATTGTCGGTTAACATGGTCAAACTTTGGGTTTGGGCCCCGATTTAAATGTTTGAAGTTTGGAAAATTTGGGGGTTTTAGGCCGATGTGCGGACACTGCACGACTAGTGGAAGTTGCACGGTCAACCCGAGTACCCGTGCGACCAATTATGACTGGGAAGATACCACTGTAATGTCTGCACACAGTCCCTTGAGCCTTTTGAGGTAACCACATGGTTTCCCTACATTAAAAATAATTAATACAATAAAATGAGACTAAATAAAATAATAAATAAATTGAATTGAAAGAATAATTAAATACAATAAAGTGAGGAAAAAATAAAATGAAATGAAATTTAAAGAACTGTAATGATATTATTATTATTATTATTGAGTGTATTATTATTATTTTTATTAGAATTAAAAATACTAATTTTATTGTTAATATTATTGACCTTATAATTTCTACGTGTTAAGAATATAGTTTTTATTAAGATAATAATATTGTTATGATGATGATGTTGATTGTGATGATGATGATGATGATTACTATTTTCATTTCAATTAATTATTTTTTATTTAGGGTTATCTCTCCCCCTCCCCTCTTTCTCCCCTCTCACAAACCCCTTCCCCTATTCTTACCAGGCACGACCCCTCCCCTTGGCCAGCATCGTTGCACCCTACTCCCCTCACCGCCCCTTGTGTGCGACCACCTCATACTGGAAAATACTCCTTCAACATGACCTAATGACCACATTTTCTCCTCCTAGATAACCCCCTTGATGTGTGGAAGGAAATCCCCTTCTCATCTCCAGTGCATGTGAATCAGCCGGCCCCTCTGGGGACTAGGACCCAGACTGGTGCCTTGCTCTCCTTCCACATGCGGCTCTCCTCCTAGTAATACCCTATTCTTCTATTCCAAGGATTTTTGTTCACTTTGTTTGGGGTTTTAGGTTTCCAATGGGCAGGGTGTTGGATTTAGGGTTAACTCTATAAAATATTGGTTCGGTTGTTTGATATATGTTTTAATTCGGTGTTCTTGAGGTGTGATTTCCATACGATTGAATATTTCACACCAATTTTGGGGATGTTGACATCAAGGTATGTGGTTCCACGCTCTAGAATTATTTGATGAATTTAATAAGCATATTTAAATTTGTGAATGTGTTCTATTGTTTCATTGCGTGGTGCGAATTTGATTTGTGAAAAAATTGATATGTTTTAACTAATAAAATGGGGTTTTCATGAGAAATTGGGTGAGGTTTTAGTGTAAACCTATGTTAGATCACTTATTGGCATTTTTATAAATTGTGTAAATAATTTATTATATTGTATTTGTGATTTGGATTATATTTTAAAAAGTTTATGATGTGTGTTTGGTTTTTAAAAGGGTATTTTGGGTATATTTTGGTGTAAATTCTTCTAAGTTTCCTTGAAATGACTTAATAAATAGTTTAAATGGTTTAATGAATTATTTTTCTGGTGGAAAATTAGTTTTTATAAAAGTTGAATATGATTTTGATTTTTAAGAATAATGTTTACATGAAATAGGGCGTGTTTTTGGTATAAACCCACATTGCATCACTTAATAGTTCTTTATAGGTTGTGAAAACGGTTCACTTAGTTGTGAAAGTGGTGCAAAACTAGTTTTAGAAATAATTGGTTAAGCAAGTGGTTTTAAAATGGATTTTCTTCATGTAATTGGGTATATTTATGATGTAATACCTTTTTTTGTTATTTAATAATGTTTCTATAAATTGTGAGAAAGATTTATTAGATTGCGCAAAGGATGTGGAATATGTTTTAATTTCTTTTCATGTGGTTTCCTTGTTGTGAACTTTTGGTATGTATTTAAAATGGTTTAAATATTGGGAATCATGCCTTGAAAACAAAATATGTTTTTATGTGTGGAATTAAAAAGGGGATTGGCCCAAGGGTTTGATTAAAATTGAATGTTTACTTCTTTGAGTGTTGCAAAATGGGGATTTTTGAAGTGATTCAGTAATTGAAAATGTATTTTTAAAGGTGATTTGGTGTTCATTTGATTTTAAAAGGATACTTGGGTATGAAAGTGATGTATGTTTTGTGTGTAATTCCTTCTTTGGATTATGAAATTTTAAAGTGATGTAATATGTGAATGTGAAACTCATTTGATCACAAAAAGGGAATCATGGTTAACTAGGTGGATGGACTAAGACTAGCTTGCTAGTGATTCGGAAGTGGCTACAGCCTAGTTTCACTTAGAAGTATTTGTGACTACAACACTAAATAAATAACTGGATGATGATTTGAGACCACTAAGGTTATATGGATGTCCCCAACTAGTGGATGGTGCATGATAATGCAGGTTTTTGTGGTTTCTATACCACATTTTCACCAAGATGTGAGGTTCCTAGAATTCCACTTGATCTAGTTTGACCCTAGAGATTTACTCATGGTTATTTACCTTATATATTGGGGTTCTATACATTGCCATATGATGGACCTTTTGTGCGTGTGTGAGTATAATTTCAGAATCCCTTTTTATTTAAAGAAAATGGTTATACTGGTTTTCTTTGTAAGTAGTTTTTTTAAAAAAAATTTACTCACAAATTATTTACTATAATTTTTTTTAAAATCATTTATTTAAATGATCTTATTAATATTTTTTCAGGGAATCTGCCTTAGGTGTCATCCTACTGGGTTTTATCTCACACCATGTATACACCTATGGGTGTATGCAAACCCTGTCGTCTTTTTTTTATTTGAGGTTAAGGTTAGATGTGTAGTAGTGGCAATTTGGGTCCTAGTGGTATCTCCTTGTGGTTTCAGTGGTAGATGCTTGAAGTTGTGGATCTCTTATTGTGTGGAGGTTTGGGATGTGTTTCAGTTTCTTTTTGTTGTTGTGATTTGAGGTCCTTTTTCAAAATGGTAAACTTTAAATATTTTAAGTTAGTTATGCCATTTTTGGTTGTCTATATTCAGTTTTTATTTATTTATCTTGTTAGTTGTTTATTTTTATGGATTTTGGTAAATCATTACCATGTTGAAATTTTGATACTCGGGCACTTGTACCAGCCCATGGGGATCGGGAACGCCCTTCAGGCCTTGCCTCAGACTGGTTCAGGCACCAGATTGAATAGAGACTCAGCTTGGTTTATCACAATGCATGAGATACATTCTATGTTTTTTGAGATACACCATTATAAGGGGTTAAAGTACATCCCATTTAATTTTATATTATTCATTTATTATAAGATAAAGATCATGTGATATGGGAAAACAAGCACTAATTAGCAAAGATTAGCCACTAAAAAAGAGTTTGTGAACCTTGTAAAAAATCCTTATGTTGATCTATTGTTTCTATGATTTATCTGTTATAATTATTCTATAGGGTGATATATTAATACTATTATATAACATGAAATGCTAGAAAATCTTTTTTAAAGAAATTTTTTTGAGCGCGGATTCAACTCCCTCTCGTTGCTCATTATATCCACCTTGACACATAAGAGACTTAACAAGAGGTGTGTAAATGGGAACTAGAGTGAAACCACTCATTATATTTAAACGTAATGTCATATAGAGACTTATATAGGGGTTGTTTAATGTTCACAGAGTTCATTCTAGATAAACACATGGTTGTGTCCTTAACAACATGGGTGTAATGAATTGACCCATATTGACCTATCTTAATACTCGATATTTCTAGATATAAGGCCTAAATCATATTCCTAGTCACTTTAGACTGAAAATTTCCAATTTAATCAACTAAATATATTTGAAAATGATTTTTACCAATTATAAATAATATGAAAGAAAGAATTTACACCCTGAAATTTCGAATAATTTTTTCATATATATATTAAGTCACTCCTATGAAATAAACAATTTTTAAGTAAATAACATATAAAAAATACCTTAATGAAACTCATAAGTAATAAATAAACCATAATCATGAAACATAAATATAATCCTCATTTTTTAAATTTTTAAAAACATCTAAAACTTTATATATAAACTATAAATGAAACCAAAAAGAGATTCAAGGTAATGATAGGGTGACAAGGCTAAACATGTGAGAGTGATAAAAATTAAATAATCAAAAAAATAATCCATAATTATCCATGTCCATGTGATCGGTGAGTGCTATCCACTTATCACCTTCTCTATACTCAAACAAACATTACAATCATCCACTATATCAAAGTATTTCTTCAACTTTACCTACATCATATGAATTCATGTTTACACACACATATAAAGTGTGTATGTAGGGTGTGAGAGAGAAACCCAATAGGATACAACAAATTTTATATTTAAATCCTTTTATAAAAAACCTTGACATACTAGTTTGAAATCACACATAGGTAAATATTCCTTACATTTTTTTTGGAATAAAATAACTTACAAGAGATAATGATATTTTGATCTTTCATTCAAAGATAATGATATTCTCATTAATAAACCACTTTATCAATTAATAAATTAATAACTAAAGGATTTATAATAAAACCTCTTTTTAAATATAATAGAGTAAATAAGGGAAACAATTAAATTTTATCTCTCAAAAACACCTTCAATAAGAAATAATTCCTATTATTTACTTTAAAAAAACATAGTTTTACACTCAAATTTCACTTAACTAGTATCATTGAGTATAAAAACCCATAATTGGATTGGAATAATCTATTATGTTACACTAGATAGATTATAATCATAAACTAGTGATGTACCCATCCATAAAATTTCCACATAAACACCTAAGGATTCCAATAAAGTTTTCTAGATTGAGGTGAATTAAAAATTCAATATATAATTTCAACATAAAATTTCATAAAATAACATCTCATTTATAGACACCATTCAAATAAAAAACCAATTTTAGAATGATATCAATACAAAACCACAATATAATTCTATATTATAAAAACAGAATAAGGGGAGAAATATCAAGGTTGTAAAATTAATAATAATAATTCCATTTTATTAATCCAAACTAGACTTTAAAATCATAATATCCACATTTTATAATTCATAATAAAAATTTAAAATAAAAAATTGGATTATTTCATAACAAAAAACTCACCATTTTATCAAACTTCTTATGTGCAACACTTTCTTGAAAATTGATTTTAGTCATATTTATAGAAAAATCCTTTGATTTAATTGAAATTTAAAGAAAAAATGTAAATCCACCAAAAAATAATAATCAAAATTTAATATAAAATTTACATCGAAAAAAATATCAGAATATTTAATTAAGGACTCATGTATTTGTAAATTAATGTATTTTTATAGAACCACCAATCAAAAATTGATGTAATCAATATCAAACAATTTTAATCCACTAAGAAAACATATAATAAGCCTATATTAGAAAACAAAATGCCCTAAATGATGAATCACATAATAAAAATTCATCCAAGATGGAAAATATTGGACACCATAAAAAATATAGGGAAAGAAGATAAATGAACAAGATGATAGAAGATAAGAGGAGAAAGATTTAAGGGACATACCTAGGGGAATCACTCAAATATTATTTAAAATCCATATAAGGATTCAAATTGAATATAGGGTTTAAGAGGATAAGATCCTAAAAGAATCCCAATTATGGGAGATAATATAGTTCCTTGTAACCAATAATATTGATATACTAATATAAGATTTTTAATTTTTTAATAGGATTCATAGTTAGGTTAACCATGCATCTAACCATATGAAGATGCCTGATATTATTTTTTAGCCCAAAAATTTATTTTTCACCTTTAGGGAGATTGTGAGACCTAATTATAAAACCTATAAATATATATTTTTTAAATTTTTAGTTTAAACTACAAGAAAATTATTAAAATAATTAAAATAAAAAATACATACAAAATAATAACGTCTTTGGTGGCATAATTATCCTCAATATGCAATACCCCCCAAAATCCCTTAGGACAATTCTTGATTAGAGAAAAGGTGAGATCATATATACCTCACTTAAGATTAATTATTTCATAACTCATGATAATTATTTCTATGCTAACATAGAATGTGAACTAAAGTAAAGGATTTCTCTCACAATATTTTTATAATGATTGAGAAATCAGACTAGAGACTTGGGTGACACTACTTAAACTAAGAAATTTAAAACATGATATGAATAAATATAATTTGGAAAGATAATTATATATGCATATAACTTTAAAGAAGATCTTACATGAACTAAGAATGCATAACATAACTTGGTATATGATTATCTTACTCACCTAGTCATCTATGACCTAATCATGGTAAAAATTTTGAATCACTGAATCACCCACCAAGAATTTAAATGGCTTATAAAAATGATAAACATATAATTTTAGATGTATTTGAATATAAACACATTATTTTGAATTCAATGAATTTCATTTTTTTACTTCTCACAAAATACATAGTCCCCCAAAGAGGATTTTTTAAATTTAATTCAATATAGTGGAGACTAATAAGGACAATAATACATAGCCTTAAAATGATTCATATTAATCAAACATTGATAACCATTGTTAAATGATAATTCAACCAATTATAAATGATTCTTTATGGGTTCCTTGAAATTTAGGACATAAGTATAGGAAGTACCTTTTATGATCTAAATTTTCCTTCACCTAACTATTGATTTAAGGGTGCTTTTCCATAATAAACTATAATCGAGTCCCCATGGATTCTTGAATTTTTTTTAGGATAAAGATGTAAATTATGAATCTATATCAGAGGAAAAATATATGGATACATTATAAAACATAAATATTTTTCATGTAAAATCCTCTAAAACATCAACTTTCAATCTAATTTTGATCCAAAGTAAAAGAGATAATTCTTCATCCTAATAGTGATAAAAAACCAGCACTATATTCACAAGGAGTTCAAGGTAATATAAAATTAAATCACACAGAAACCTCCTCTAATGTCAAGGTAGAAATGGATAAGTGTGAAACATTCTCATATCCATATCATATTTATACTTCACTTATTGAAAATTGAAACAATTAAAACTTGATCGTCCATTTAATATCACTAATATTGACATTTTATATCATATTAGAACATAGTTTTACCTGGTTTACTACCCTACTAGAATGATATATGTCTTTCATAACTTCCTCCTTAAGAAAAAGGGAACCACCGAACCATGCTTAAATAAAATAATATCATCATAGGAAAGAGTCCATTCATTAGTGGTTTCCCCTCCATATAAAATTTCTCTAATACTTCATAATTTAGAGACTGATGGTTACTCCTGATTAATTAACTCTAAGAGTAATAGAGTAATCTATGTATTTTATAATAAAATCAAATTCTTCTCCTATTTCTCTTTTTAATTTTTAATCAACAAAATATTTTTTATTTTCTATCCACCATTGACTCAATCACATAATGAAATAGAAATATCCTATTGAGAGGGTTGATGGAATCATTACCCAACTATATCCCAATTTATAATTAAATGTCTACATAAATATAACCTAGTTCTTTTTCTAAAATATCCCAGTTCCATGGGTGAAAATATAAATTAAAATTTTATAATACATTAAAATAAGGTGTTTCTCTATATAAAATATTGTTCATTAATATTTCCACACAAGTATTCAAATTTTAATCTCTATATTATTAGTGATATAAATTTTCTCATGAGGGTGTAATAGATGAGAGTTACCCACCACCACTTCATTAGACGAATACATTGAATTACCAATACTTAGACTTAAAAATCATTAGGTAAGTGGTATTCTATAGTCATCTACATAGATTTGGTTTGAGATTAATAATTAACTTTGGATTTAATTATTTTCTATATTATCCTACAATATATTTACCTCTAAGAATTAGTAATTTTAAACTTTGACTTGATAGATGGTGACTAAAGACCTTTCAAAAGGGAATATTCAAATCCACTTTTACTTTGATTTTTTACAAAAATAATTAATGACAATATAACTAACCACAACAAAGACATGTTCAAAGATATTCTTAACATGAAGTATTTTAATTACTTGGGTTAAAACATTGATGGAATTCCAGTGATTTACTCTTATAGGAATTAAAAGAACCATATTGAGATCATTTCTTAAAACTAAAACCAACTCCCTATTTGAAATCATTATGTTACCTCTTTTCACTTATGAGTAAACCTTCACTACTACTAGGTACAGAGGTAACATCAACCATTTCAGTAAGACCTTCCATAATCACCAATATCCTCATATAATAGTTCACCACTTCCACATAAATTTTTAGGATGAATAGAGACATATTTTTTTGGAGGTTTTGATATAGAACCTTATAAAAATATAGAGCCTTTAGAGTACCATCTATGATTAACTCAATCATATGATGCCCTAAATCAAGTAAATGATTGGAATGTTTCATCACTATCCAAGCACTATATTAGAGACATAGACATTTTATTTCCTTCTACACATTAATAACTTCAGGAAAAATATTATTAAATAAATAAATCCTTAAAACCATCCCAATACTGGTCTTTATAAATACTTTTACAAACAATGGAATTTTTCAATTTCCAACTTAGAAACCTCAGGATTCAACATGTAAACTTTATTCTTAGAAACTGTATGAATTTATAGGAGGTTGATTATTTCTTCAATATACTGAATCTATTTTTTTTATTATTAAAGGAAATTATCCCATCAGATGATATGTGTTTTACAATTATGGAATTATTGAATTGAATCTCTAGATTGATCTAGATCAAGAACATTAATTCATTTCATCACTTGGAAAATATGAATAATCATATCAATCAATACTTAATTAAAATGGTAATTATATTGATAATTATTATATGATTCTCCCTTATAAGGGTTCACTGGGACTCTACTGGGAGGCATGGTTTTATAAAATCTATTAAACATTTATAATTTTATTGAATACAAATATAACCCAACAAGATCCCTAAAATAACATCAACTCACTAATTATAATTTAATGTACAATAATCACTTAAAATTTAATATAATCATTTTATTGTTCTATAAATAACTTATAAACACTCATAATAATCATTAGAGGAAAATTTAGAATCCAAGGAAATATAATCATTTATCTAGATGGCACACATGACTATTTGGAATGGTCTATAACTTGTGAACCCAAACCATACACCATAGACTTTCCCCCCCTCTTCATCCTAAAAAATAAAATTTAATTCAATTAGTAAATAAAATTCAATATAAAAAATTATAAGTTGAATCAATCCAAAAGTATACAACCAAATGATACACAAGGAATCAAACCCAAAAATAAAAATGTCTGAAATCCCATGGTAACTCAAGTATTGTCATGAAAAGAGTTGGAAAACCACTCCTTTTTAATTTAACCATCAAAATTTTATGATCTAATCTTCTATCTACGTTATTTCCTAATAATATAATAAAAACAAGGCTCTAATACCATTTATAATGTATCTAACTGGTCTACCCTATCCCGATACTCGAGTGAGTATGGAAAAATGCCTAAGTGCATTCTTGACCCCCATAGGATGGAAACAAGTTCCAAGGGAATAAACCAAATATATTTGAGAAAAATTCACCTAATTATAAATAAAAAAGTATTTACACCCAAAAATAAATCATGAACATTTCACATATTGAACAAGTCACACCTAATCAATAAATATTTTTTACGTTAAAAAAATCCAAATAATACCCAAAATAACACACAATAAAGAATAAATAAACCATAAGAATAGAATATAAATATTAACCTCATTTTTTATTATATATAAATTTATAAAATCTTTAAAAAAAAATCCAAAATGAAACCAAAATTTGAATCTGGGGAATATAGATATGAAAAGGCTGAACATCTGAGAGTTACCAAATTTACATGACTGAAAATAAATCCATTAATATATGTCTCTAAGTGACAAGTGATTACTATTCACTAATCACCTTATTCATTCCTAGACAAGCTATATGATCATCCACTATATCAAAATAGAGGTTTTACTTTACCCATTTTATATGAATCCATGTCTATATACACATGAAAAGTGTGTGTATAGGGTGTAATAAATAATCCTAGTAGGATACTAGAAATATTCCCTAAAAATAATTTTTGAGAAAAACCATTACATACTAGTTTGACAACATAAATAAGAAAATATTTTTTTTATTTGGTGGAATAAAACAAGTTATAATGGTAATGAAATTTTTAGTGATTTTTTCGAAACCAATGATATGTTCATACATAAACCAATTAATCCATGAATAAAGAATAAACTAAAAAAATTATAATGTAACTAATTTTGAAATAGAAGGGAGTAAATAAAGGAAATAACTCATCAATATATAATAAAAATACATTTATTTTTCAAAATAAAAGTTCCCTATTCTTTACATTTAAAGAAATCATACTTCTATAAAAAACATAATTTAATAAAAAATCTTATAAGAATATAAATTAATTATTGAAATAATAATAAAATTACCATTAATATATCCAATAATCATATCATAATCATAATATAATTTCTACCCAGGTCCTAAAGAGATAATATAGTACCCCATCAACTAGATTTTGATGTAATTATAACTATAATTATACCCAAATTTCTCTCAAATAGGCTCATAGGGTGTAAGCCCCCATAATTAGAGTATAATCATCTATTTGGGACACTAGTTAGAGAAAAATCATAAACTTGTGTTGCACTCAACCCTATAATTCTTACTTACCTACCCAAGGCTTACCATGAAGTTTTCTATATTGGGATGGGTAAAAAATTTAACATATGATTTCAATATCACATTTCATAAAATCACACCTCACCTCCAGATACTGTTTAGAGAAATAACCCCTTTCATAATAATATAAATCCATCATTCCAATATAATTATATATCTAAACAATAACATGGGTCACAACATCAACAATGTAAAATAAATAATAATAACACCTTTTTGTTAAACCAAAACAATAATTTATTCCTTGAAAACATTGATAAAATAATAATATCCTAATCTTATAATTCATAATAAAAAATTATAATAAAAAAATTCAATTATTTCATAACACAAATACACATAACTTTTTATCAAACACCATGCATGAAACACTTTGATGAAAACAAATTTTAGCCATTTATAAAGAAAACTCCTTTGATGTAAAATGAAATTTAAAGAAAAAATAGGAATCTACCACAAAATCATCATATTCATTTAATATAGGATTAATATTATATAAAAAATCAATTGAAAAATAAACCACACAAAGATTTGTAAAAAAATATAGTTGTATAAAACTACCTATAGAGAATCATGGTAATCGATATCGAACAATGTTAATGCATCTAGAAAAGATACAATAATTCCTTATCATATGATAAAAATGATAAAAATGATGAAACCCTTTACTAAATTTCTTCCAAGAGAAAACATTGAGCTACCATAATAAATATTGGGAAAGAAAATTGAATAATAACATGAGTGAAGATTAGGGGATGGATATTTGATGGTTATTATTTAGATAAATAATCAAATACGATGGTGAATCTAAAAAATGATCCAATGAGAAGATAGGTCTAAATGATAGAATAAATTAGAAGAATCTCATTCATGAAAGGGAAAATGGGTCCATTGAATCCCTAAATCTAATTTAATAATAAAAAAATATTTGAGTTTTTTAGAAGATGAAAAATATGTATAAATGGTTTGTCTAACTGTGTGTTTAACCATGTTAATATACCTAGTATTATTTTTGGCCCACATAGTTATTTTGTATGGTTATAGACACTCTTCACATTAATTATGAGACCTATAAATCTATAAAAAACATCAAAATTTAAATTTAACCTCTAATAAATGTAATATAATAATTAATATAAAAATTAATTGTCAAACAGTGACATAATGGTTGTCAAAATAGGTGTTATGCCACCCATTTATATCTTTCCTCTATATTCTTACAATAATGATGGGTTGTATTATGATACAAAAACTGGGAAACTATGAATTATTATTATTAAAACTCTATAATATCCTTAAAAATAATCTTTAGGGAAATTTTGGAATATTATATGATGTAATCATAGGTATAATTAGATGGTGGCTATTCACTGGAACATTATTATATCAAATTAGATTTATCTCATGGTGGCACCTAGTATATGTGATAATTGGATATTATTTCTCCCTAAAAACTTCTTGTTGACATGGGGATATCCTAATAATTATATATGGAATGAGTTCATTTTTACCATTATCCTACTCAAGTGTGTATAATAGTGGTAACATATATTGTTGGAATACCATAGAGAATAAAGGTGGGAGTACCATTGAGAATAGAAGTCATACCCATGAGATCACCACAAGGAAAAATGGTGGGAGTACCACCATTTAATTACCATAAACTGATGATTATATTGATTTGTGATATGAGAATTTTGAGTACTTATATTTTACTTTTTTATATTTGAGGTGATGAGAATACCATTCTCTATAAATCAACCACTTAAGGGTGGGTTTTATCATGTGTGATCCAAAATTTAGTTACCGGGTGAGGTAACTAAATGGAAAATGAGTAGGATGAGTCATCAAATCACACACATATATATAGTTATAGATATTATTATAGTTTGTTACATTATGCTAGAAATGTGTGGGGATGTAATTGACATTAGACATTGGGATGAGTGGTGACTAGGTTTGTTGATTTGAAAAGTACCTTATTATTATTTTGGTGTGAGTTTTATAATATATATTTTCCATGTTATTGGGAGTGTGATTGTGGAAATAACTTTTTAGTAATAATAGAGATAGACTTGACCTTGGATTGTCATGGATTTTATTTATTTATCTTATAAACATAGCTGAATTATAATGATTTATTCACATTTACAAAGTGGTATGTTTGAGGGAAGGAAGTGAAAGTGCCCATTCAGGATGATTGTATCACTAATAGGGGGAGGGGGTGAATCAGTGACACTTTTTATATTATGTTTCTTTGAAAAAACCTTTTCCTCCTCTAAAATATTCAATTTCCTACTGAAAACAATTTAACCAAATATCCCAAGGAACCTAATTATTTACAAGGTTCACTATTCGATAAGAATTTCTATGTCATTTTTATGGTTTGGAAATGATCCAATACCACAAAATCCACTAGAAAAAAAATCCTTGGATTACAATGAGTAGGATATGCCCTTCCACTCATGTAGCACTATGTAAACAATTCCAATCGTGTGTGTATACCCTCTTAGCACAAATAAGGTAAGGTAATATTTTTGTAACAATGAATGTTACTTGTTATTATTTTCAAATTCACAAATGTATTCCTTTTGAAAAAATTCTTCACTTTCTTACCTAGAAGATAGTAGGAACTTCCTAGACTTTGTTAAGGAAAAAATCAGTTTGATTTTCCCAGTAAATTTTTCTCAGTCTAATTCCTCTGAGTATGATTCTTTCGAGTATGATTCTCCTCTATATGATTCTCCCAAGTATGATTCTTCTTTTTACAATTATTCCTAGTATGATTCCACCCAGTATGAATAATATAACTTTGATATAATACGGTATAGATGAATCAGAACCACTACTATTCTGAGTATGAAAAACTCAACTCGATTCTTCTCAGTCCAAAAATCTCAATATGAAAAGACATAGCACTGCCTAAGTACAATTGAGACTAATAATAAATTATTCTTCATCAGTCAAAAAATCCCCAATATGGAAATCTCAATTCGACAATCTATCTAGATATGATGATCTTCCAAATATGGTTGACAAGCAGAGTACAATAATCATATGAATATGATAATCATTGAAAATGATAATTATCTGAATACAATGATATTATATTGTCTCTTTTACCATCAATTCTTTTTGTTGAAACATCCTCAATAAAGGCTTATTATGAAAACTTCTTCATCTATATAAAAACTTGGAGCTTCTCTCTCTTATCTAGTGAATAGTTCATTGGTCATTAGAAAAGAATGATGTACTTTTAGCCTTTTATAGGCGACACATAATTGGTTTTGGAGGGAATCCAAAAAACTTTACTGTTCAAACAAATTCACCCAAATATAAGTTTCACCTAAAATTTTGTGTGAATTTATGCTTTTTCAATTCATCTGGAATCTTTTCAATTATTCTAAAATCTTCATATATTCCACACACTTTATTTTCAATCACCAATTTGATTTCAATTTTTGAATCCAATATTCTCAATCTGATTTCTTCAAAACAAAGCTCTGTATCAAATTAATGTAAATGTATGAACAAATGGATACAACTATGATTTCTGAACACTATGTACTGTATCAATTGAATATTACCATTCTTTTGGAATGTAATGATCCCCCTTGAAAAAACATTCAGAAAACTCCTTCATCACTTATCTCAAACCACTTCTTCCTCTTCACCTTCTCTGTTGACCCACATAAAAAATCACTTGAAATTCAAAGTAATTAAACTCTTGGCCCACTTGATAAAGACATTTTAAAAAAATAAGAGGTTATCTACTTATTCCTTTAAGAATTAATTCAACCATCCTAAATTATTGACTATATTGTTGATTGGTCAATGTCATTATGAATCTCATCAGATTTAGCTCAAATTCATTTCCATCGGTCTATGTTGAAAACACATCTGCATGAGTACGATGAAATGATGAATACGATGGACCAGTGTCAAATTTTTTTAACTTCCCCAACCAGATTTCTTTCTAAATCAGTCTGAGTATAATCTTTCTGAGTATGATTTCCCTGGATATAATTAATCTGAGTATGATCATTTTGGTCCTGATCATCCTGATTATGATTTTCCTAGATATGATCTATTCTGAGTATGATCTTCATCATCCTTCTTATATTTTTAACCCAGATAGGATTAAATTGGGTACAATTAGAAACACCTCTTTTACTTTGTTTCTAGGTCCAATCAATCTGAAAACAATTGGACACATCTCTTTCACTCCCCTTTATTTCATCAAGCTTGCATCAAAAGTTTCACAACTTACTTATGATTTATGAGAATTACAAATACGCAAAGCATTGCCATATTTTTATCACCTCTATTCTGAATCTGATTACATTCAATACCTCATTTAGATATTCTCCCATTCTGGACCCAAGGTGATTTTGATCAAAACCTTTTCTTCAAAACAGATTCTTCATTATATGATGGAATTTATTAAACAAAGTGAGTCCAATTTTTTTGAAAACAATTTGTGAGTATGATTTTCTTGATTATGATGGTTAAAACGATTTTCACCAAATAAAAAGTGAGGTGATTTCATTTCTAAAAAAATATCTCCTGAAAAAAGACAACACTTGAAAACAACCACCTTTATCCTCAGCTTGGTCCTAAAAATTTCCCAATTTGGAGTTTGTTGTCAACAAAGTTTCATAAATTACCGAACCTTTTATCCTTAAACAATGGATTGTTTATCAATAATGCTAATCTTACATGAGATAACTCATGTACGAAACAAGAATCATTAACAAGAAAACCATGCTATCCAAGAGTAGTGATTATGAAAACCTTCTTCATCTTTATTCCTCAGAATATCTTCCCCATATCTTCTTATTTCTAGGAAAATAATATAATTTGTTTCCTATAACCACTCCAACAAACAATTAGAATAGTTCACTCACAATAAAATTCTGAATTCATAGCTTACCCATAAAGTGTTTCAAACTTGGAGTTTCTCTATAAAAAAATTCATATAAAGTCATATATGAATGATACCTATATAAAAAATGGTTATTAATATAAATATAAGAACTCATGTGTTTCCTCCAAAAGTAATAAGAAAGACCATATTCAAGTAACATTGTTCTTCCCATTTCCACCAAAATTATATTATTTCTTTCAATGACCCCATTTTGTTGAGGAGTGTATGGGTAACTATACTCATGATTAATTCTATGAATCTCCAAATAACTTTTAAATTATTAACTTATGTATTCACCACCATTATCAATTCACAACTTTTTCACCGAATAATCACATTCTTTCTCAGCTTTTCTTGTGAAACATTAAAAAAATTTCAAATATTTTGACTTATGTTTCATATACAAAACACAAGTGATTTGAGTAAAATAATAAATTAAAGTGATGAATTACTTATATCTATTTTTTGATTGTTTACTCATTGGACCACAAATATCATAATGAATCATCTCTAAGGGTTTTTTCGAAAATATATCAACTCTCTTATGCACTGAGTTTGTAATCTTTCCTTTCTAAAAAAACACACACCAATATCTTTTTCATGGAAAAATAGGAATGTCTCAAACACTATTTAATTTTGACAATTTGCTCATCTTACTTTGAAACATGTGTCCCAATATTTTATGGAACAATTAATTCTCTACCACCATACTTAAGTAACAAGTTTTTTGTATTTTAACAACCTGAAACAAATTACCTTTTGTATGTTGGCATCTTGTGACAATATTTCTATCTTCTTCGATTTTCACAAAAACCCATATTTCCTAAGCATAACTTTTTTATCCTCATCACATAATTTTTAAACACTTAGGAAGTTGTGTTTCAACCCATCAACATACAATTTTTTTTGGATTTTATCTTCTCTTTCCCAATGACAACTGATCCAACACCATTGATTTTCAAGGATTCACCATTTCCAAATTTCACTATTTCTTATTTAAATTTTTTCACATTATTAAAAAATTTCAATTCTCCTATCATATGATAATAACACCCACTATCAAGAATCCATGTTTTTTCTCCTTTTGTAGCTTTCAATGCAGTTTCAATAACAATATCCTTTTCTTATTCATTTTCTTTCTTCACCTTTGTATTTGAGAGTCAAAACAACTTTTTTTGAGATGGTAACAAAACAAGACATACTTTTGAAAGGTTTCCATGTTGTTCAAATATTTCAAAAATAGTTTCCAATCGTTGGAATCTATTCTCAATTTTAACACCAAACTTCTCAGGTTTCTTTAAAAAAACCTTTTCAGACTTCTTCTTTTGAGTTAATTAATTCCCCATAATCCTTTTCTATTCATAACCTATAGAGTAATAGTAATGTTATTGGTTGAACCAAAACATATTAGCTGTGTGTCCAAATTCACCACAGTTCTAAAAATATCCATAGATAGAGTATTTACCTCTGAAGCTTCTATACTGACTAGAATTGTGAAAACGTTTATCATCCACCTTATTTTCTTTCATTTCCGAGCAACCAAAATTTCTATTATTGTCGGGAAAAAATACCTCAAGGTGTAATATTGGTATGTTTTAGAAGTGATTTTGTTTGTTGAGAAAGCTAGATGATCATGAATGAGTACGGATGGTATTTTCTGAAGATAGGTTTTTAAGGTGGCATAGTTTCCAAATGTTTTCCAAATATTTGGGCTTCAAAATCGATAATTTGTGTTTGGAAATGCAAGGTTTTATTCATGTTACTGAACGATGTCAATAATTATGAACGAAATCAGAAAAGGAAGAGAAACACAGATCCCGGGACATGGATCATGTACCATGTCCGAGAAGGGTACGCGGACATGTACCAGGTAGTGAGAACAGTACACAGGAGCAGTCTGAGAAATCGAAAATGGTTCATGGAGGAAGGTGGTACGATACGTGGATGTATTTTTGTTGGTGGAGGATATTGATCGTATAGGATCAAAGGCAGTACGTGGACCATGTATGAAGAATGATTCACTGGAAGGCTTGTGGTTCACAGTGGCTGGAGGATTAGTATATGGTGGAGCCTATACTGGATCGAAGATTTGATAAATCTTATATTAGTGGATTTTGCTGATATCTTTTCCTATATAATAATTTCTAATAACATTTATTAGAGGGGAGACCAAATATCATTAGAGAATTTCTTTTTGATCTAGGATTTCGGAAAAGTCTTAACGAAGTTCGTGAGGGAGAATTCCACAAAAGCTGAAGCAGTTCACGCGAAAGAAGATCCACCAAAGGTTTTTGCGAGAGAATGTATCCTGAAAAGAAATCGATACATAGAGGAAGAAGGAATGGTATGAAGGTGGTTATAGAAAGAAGTCTGTGAGCAGAGAAGAGTTCACAGACACAGGGTGTTTCCTAGTGGAGTTTTGTGGAGGAGGTTCTCAGAGTTGGTACTCAGAGGCAGTACGTGATAGCGACGGTAGAGATGGTTTGTGGGCGAAGAGAGGTTTGCGGAAGCGACAATAGTATGTGGAGGAGGTGATCTGTGTAACATATTTGGTACTCAGTATGACGGATAAGAAGGTGGTTCATGATTTTCACAAGGAAGCTTGTGAAAGCTTCAAATTAGTTTGAGAAAGTATTTTTAGGTACCTAGCAGTACTCGGGAAGGTGGAATTCATCTACGGGTGAAAAAGTAACTTCAACAGAGAGTCTACCTATAGTTGAGGATGCAGGAATTCATGAAAATGAAGGGAGCTACATGTACATAAACTGTGTTTGACCTACATGTCTAGAAAATATGTGTGGATTATTTTCCAACAGCACTGAGTTCATGAAGAGGAAGATAGTGACCCTTTTCACTGGCTGTGAGCCAGAGAAAGAGGCATAAAGAGTAACCCATGGGAATGTAGTGAGAATACCCTAAACCTTATAAAGGTAATGATCCTGGGTATAGAAGATATAGCCTAAAAATTTTACTAATTATTAGCTGTGAGCCTTAGTGAATTTGGTACATCATCACATCACCATTGTATGCTCTTTAGACATAGCCCAGTGAGGGTGAACCAAGTAAAAATTGATGTTTCATGTGCATGATTTTATATCTATTCATATATTTATTTGAGAGGAAGAGAGAATTGGGTTTTTTCTAACAAATAAACAAGATCTGAAATGGAGAAAGTTTTAATGTGTATTACCCTGATTCACCCTCCTCTCAAGGTATTCAACCTAGTGGACCTAAAAATTATCAATTGGAGTCTTCATTTTATTTTTTAGTTTTATTAGAACCAGAAGTATTGGAAACCTTTTCAGAATCATAATGTTTCAAAGCATTCTTTGACGCAATATTCTTTGAGACTTCTAAATTACAAAATTTGTTAGTATTGAAAAAATACATAAATTTCCCAACTTTCTTCTTTTTAGAAATAATTTCATCTTTCTTATCAATATTTGAAGATATATTTTTTTGATCCTTCTCAGGTTTCTCTTTTTGAGAACATTCGCCAACTTTAGAGATAGATTTTTTTGAAACTTATATTTCTCTCTTCAATGTTTAATTTGTTTTAAAAAAGTTCCAACTCTTATTCTTTTACCTTTAGATTCACTTCAAAATAATCATTAAGATTCTTATATTCCTTAATAGATTTATTCAAATCATCAATCTCTTTTACCAGTCATTTGTTCTCATGAAAAAAAAATTATTAGATATTTTTTGAAGAAAATTCTTCTGCCAAACTTTTTTTCTTTTCAAGCCTTCGAATCTTCCTTAGACATTCTTTCAACTCTTATTTAAAATGATATTCAGTTCGAGTTTATTCTTCTCAAGAATTATTGCTTATAAAATCTTCATCATTCACTATTTAAATTCAAGTATTTTCAACACCATACTAAATAGATATTTTGGATTCAACATCACTGCCATCTGCATCTTCATTTTTAGATAAGAAACTTATTCCTTTGGATTTGATGAATTTTGTTTCTTTCCATATGGAATACAATTTTCTTTTATCTCTCTGTTTATTCAATGATATTCTTAGTTTTCTTTCTTCTTCATCACTGTCCCCTTATTTATTTCTTTGAGGACAATTAGCCACAAAATGTCCAATTGATCCACATTAAAAACATTTCAATGGAAGTTTCATTTTATATTTCCCTATACCTATTTAAACATTTTTAGAAAAAAGGATAAGATATCATCAAAATTTTTACATACCTCATTTTCAAAATTGGATTCTCTAGAATTATATTCAATAAGAATATTTTTTGAATTATCTTTCTTAGTATCCTTGAAATAAATTTATCTTTCAATTTTTTTTCTTTTCATCACTTTCTCTTTTCTCATTTCATAAGCGATGAGAGTGCTGTGAAGATCATCAATAGAAAATGTTTCAGGATCTCTGTCTTACAATGAAGAAACTTTTGCATCAAACTTCTAAAGAAGGATTATCAATATCTTTTCAACAGCTGTAGAATCATCTAAGCTTTCACCAAGACATATGATAGTACTCAAAATATCATTTACCCTGGTAAATAAGTCCCCAACAGATTCATGGCAACCCATATTTAAATGTTCATATTTCAATATCCAGATTTGTAACTTTTCCTTCTTTACTTTTTTATTTCCATTATATATGTTTTTCAATTTATCCCATATACCTTTGTATATGTAAAATATTTTCACTCTTAAGAATTCACTTTCATAAAGTGATGATGACATATAATTCTTGTCCCTTCGATCATTCTCAAGATTTTTCTTATCAACAGATATAAGAGGAGCTTTAAAATCCATAGGAGGAAACCCATATGTTGAAGCTTCAAGAACATCATATCCAACAGAAATAAGATAAGAAAACATTATATCTTTCTAGATATGATAATTATTCCCATCGAAAACTGGAATACCTTTACTGTTTAAAAAATTCAAATTCTTCATCAGAAAAGAATAAGTGAAGGGAACCAACGCTCAGATACCACTTAAAAGTGCCAAGCCAGGATGATTGTATCATTGAGAGGGGGAGAGGGTGAATGAGTGATACTTTTTTCTTTTATGTTTCCTTGAAACAACCTTCACCTCCTATTAAAGATTCAATTTCCCGCTGAAAACAATTCAACCACACATCCAAAGGAACAAAAGTATTTACAGGGTTCACTATTCAATTAAAATAGCTAAGTCCTTGGTATGGTTTGAAAATGATCCAATACCATAGAATTCACTAGAAAACAATCCTTGGATTACAATAAGTAGGATAAATACTTTCACTCATGTAGCACTATGTAAACAATTCCAATAGTGGGTGTGCACCCTCTTAGAACAAATATGGTAAGGAAATATTTGTGTAACAATGAATGTTACCTATTATTCCTTTTAAATTCAAAAAAATTTTCCTTTTGAAAAAATTATTCAATTCTTACCCAGAAGATGGTGAGAACTTCCTGGACTTTGTTATGAAAAAACTTAGTCTGATTCCTTTGAGTATGATTCTTCTATGTACGATTCTCCTCTGTACGATTCTCCCAAGTACGATTCTTCTTTGTACGATTCTACCCCGTATGATTCTCCATAGTATAGAAAATATAACATTGACATAATATGCTAGATATGAATCTATACCACTAATATTATGATTATGAAAAACTCTGTATGATTCTTCATAGTATGAAAATCTCAATATGAAAAGATATAGCACTACCTGAGTAAGATTGAGACAAAGAAAAACTTCTTCCCTAGTCCGAAAATTCTTAATACGGAAATATTGAGCTGATAATCCAACCAGATATGATGATCATCCAAATATGATTGACATGTAGAGTATAGTAATCAACTGAATACAATAATCACTGAATACGATAATTAGCGGAATACAATGTTGTGATCTTGTCTCTTCTCCTTTCACTTATTTCGTTGAAACTTCTTTAATAAAGGCTTAATACTAAAACTTATTCTTCTCTCTAAAAACATATATCTTCTCTATCTTTTGCGATGAACATTACATCCATCATCAGAAAATTATGATGTACTTTCACCTTTTATAGGTAACCCATAATATGTTTTGGTAGGAATCCCAAAACCTTTCCCGGTCAAACAAATTCACCCAAATCTCAATTTCCAATTAAATGTCAGGTGCATTTATGATTTACTCAACTCTGATCGAATCTTCTTGATTATTCTATAATATTCATATATTTTTCACACATTTTTTTAATCACTAGTTCAATTTCAATTTCTAAATCTGATATCTTGATCCGATTTCTTCAAAAAAAAAAAATCACTGTATCAATTGAATGTAAATGTACAAATAAATGGACACCACTGTGATTTCTAAATACTATGCTATATATCAATTGAATAAAATCATTATTTTAGAATGTTAATCTATGCCTAGACATAAAATTCAAAAACTCCTTCATATATACTATCAAACTACTTTTTATTCTTCACCTTCTCTCTTAGACCACTTGAAAAATCACTTGAAAGGCAAACACATCAATGCAACTCTTGACCCACTTGATGAATACATTTGAAAAAAAATTAGATTTCATCTCTTTATTACTTCAAAAATTCATTCAACTATCTTAAATGGTTGGCTATATTGTTGGTTGGTCTCTTTCATTACGATTCTCATCATCTTTAGCTCAAATCCTTTTCCATCGATCTCTGTTGAAAAAACCTCTACATGAGTGCGATGAAATATTGAATATGATAGACCGCTGTCAAAATCTTTTAAATTCACCAACCATATTTCTTTCCAAATCATTATGAGTATGATCTTTCTGAGTACAATTATCCTGGATATGATTAATCTGAGTTTGATCATTCTTGGTATGATCATCCTAATTACGATTGGCCTAGATACAATCTTTTTTGAGTACGATCTTTAGTATTCTTCATCTTCTTTTCCCCCCAGATATGATTAAACTAGGTATGATTAGGAACACATCATTGCCTTTCTTTCTAGTCATTTTCAATATAAGAACAATTGGACACATATCTTTCACTCCCACTTTGTTTCATTAAGATTTCATCATAAGCTTCATAACTTACTTATGATTTATGACAATTACAAATCAGCAAAGTGTCATCACATTTTTACTGCCTACATTCTACATCTGATTACAATCAATACCTCATTACAATATTCTCCAATTCTGAACCCAAGGTGAGTCTGATCAAAACCATTTATTCAGAACAACTTCTTCTTTATATGATAGAGTTTCTTAAATAAAGTGAGTTAAATTTTTATGAAAACAATTTGTTAGTCTTATTTTCTTGAGTATGATGGTCAAAAATCTTTTCACCAAATACAAAGTGAGGGGATTTCCTTTCTTCAAAAATGCTTCTTGAAAAAAAAATACAACACTTGAAAATAACCACCTTCATCATCATCTTAGTTCTAACAGAAATCAAACAAGTATGTGAACATACTCACCCTATCTTATTATGTAATTTTTTACAAATACTAAGGTGCATATTGATGGAGGTGTTATGGAGGTGTTGGGAAGCATTAGATTAGTGATTTTTGGGAGCTTGGATTTGATGGTGTATTTTACATATACTACTATGGTATATTGAATTTTTCTTGTTTTATATTTTGGGTATTTTCTTATGAAGTTGTTCTTCCACAAGTAGTAGGCCTTGAATTTATATTGTTTCATGACATAAATATATTTTTATGATATTATTTGATCATGGATTACCTTATTAACCATGTTTGTAAAATTTATATTTATTCAATCATCTATTACACATGATGTAAATTCTTTCCATATTTGCGTGAATATACCCTAGAAAATAGTTATCAACCCCTTTCCCATTGAATACGAACATGGTATGAACTTACTTTATCGTCACTAATCCAAGGAGGGGTCTCTACAAAAGGGTAGGTCATGTCATCAATAAAAAATAAAAGAGAGAGAGAGATAATAGATAATAGAGTTTATAATTACTTAAAAATATTCTAAATATCTTATGATAAGATAACTATGAACATGTTGTTTAATGATATTTTGTGCTAAATAGAAATATAGATGTTTGATTTGTGTTATTATAATTTTATTATTATTACAGTATGGATTCTAAGTTATATTTTTTAGTGTAAATTTTTTCTTAAAATTAGTTCATGGGGACATAAGAAGAGGGAGTAATCCTAGAAGTCAACAGTGAACCATTATTAAATCTTTTAATAAAAAACAACAAGTTTAGTTATCATTGGTACACTTACACATATCCATGGTTATTCACATTAGGTGTAGAATCTTTGGTTGGACCAAGTAAAATATTTATGTGCACTAATGTTTATTTTTTTGTATGTATCCATATATGAAAATTATTTATGAAAATTTATCAATAATTTGTTTATTATAACAAGGAACCAAGATCAAACAATGGGAGAGACTTTGTGAGAAGAAGTTTGTATCTTAATTTACCCCCATCTTATTGTATATTGAGACCTTGGTATAAATAAGTTGAATGAAATATGAAAAATGTTTTTTTCATGAATCTATCACATATAGAGGGTGATTCCTAAAATATTTTTATTATGGGGAATTTTTTCAATGAAACACGAGTTAATTTTTTTATATGATAAATTAATAGATTCAAAAGAATAGAAAGAAATAATATCTCAGATATCCTAGATTAGATGTTCATGCTACTGCTATTCATGGGATAAAAATTACCGATCCAACATTTTTACAACCCTACCCTATTAAAACTTTTCCTGAGCTGGCAATGAGATTGAGTATGACCCCACACCTGCTCTAATAGGAAAGGTGTTAGAAACTAATATATAGGGCATAAATCAAATTATCAGGAGGCATTGAATTCTAATATTGAAAACTAACAGCACAAATAAATGTAAATCATAATGAACTGAGATAAATATATATAAATATTCATGGAAATATTGTAATAAAAACAACACATAAAAGTAAGGAAGTGAGGAAACCATAAATCATTAAAAGTTATACCTCATAATTCAAATCCAAATTATATTTGACTCCTCCAAATAATTCATACGAACAAGAAATTAATGACCAAAACCTTTACCAACTCACCCCATGAAATCTAAAAAATGGTATATATAGAATATATGTGAATATAAATATAGTCAATGGGATACTACCCTAGACTAACACATGTTAATGTATATTTAGAATACTAATGTGTCTGTGAGATTATGAGATAAAATAGAATAACCAATATTAATTTTTCCTTGATAACCTATATATCACCACAAGAACCCTCAACACAAATGTATAATATATATATATATATAACTCAACTATATAAAAAAAGAGAAACCCCCCTATATATTATCTCTAAGAAGTTATCTATCCATAATTCCCAATATCAAATATCTTGTATCCAATGATTATATTTGTTCATGGATAAAGTGAAATCATAAATATACTATATATTTATCTAGTAATCCCATATCCTACTAGATATTGGGTCACACTTTGCCTAAAATCTTAGTTAGTGTTCATTTATTGGATAATGAGTTTCCATCACCACTAAAACAACATAAACATACAATTATACAAAAAATAGCATCCCAATAACTCCATTAACCATTATCCACCCCAACCCATCCCCAAAATCAATTGGGGGATAAAACTATGTGAAATTAGAACTATTGATAATCATAATGTTCTTATGATTAGTTGAAGATAATATCCAAGCACCATAAAAATTACTTTAATGAAACATTGATAATTACCTAGAATTTATGAAACCAATCATTGTACTAGAAAATTCACCTAGATATATATTTATATCTATAATCACAAACTTATCCATTTCTATTACTCATCCTATTAATTTATAAAAGCACCATCATTAATTCTAGTATTTTGTTAATTAATTGTAATTATAACACCATTTATAATTTTAACCCATTATAATTATCCATAACTATATGCCATCATTGGAAATTACATTACCCTAGTAATTTATAGAAATTAAATTTCATCATTATATCACATAATATTATCCAACTAAAAGGTTTCATACCTATAAGATAGTCTATACTATCCATGTCAAAGACGAGGGAAAAAAATTATTACAATAAGTGGTATATTACCCTTTTTTATTTTTTCATAGATGCATATAGATTTTACCCGCACCCATGCAAGTATCTATATTAAAGGAATCAATCCCTAATCCATAAAACCCCCCCATTTCAAAGTTGGAAAACCCTATATAATATACCACCTCACCCAAAGGATAATTCTCTTGAAAAATTTATCCCACAATGAGTTTTATGACCCCATGAAACATTATACAACCTTGTGAAAGGTTATAAATAAAATATTAACTTCTCATAATCATATTTTTTGGAAAGAAAATTCAACATAATGGTACAAAAACATATAGATATGGCATGCCTTAATGCATATAAAATAATAGTCCATTCTAAATTATATAAAAGTAATATAACCATATAAAATGAACAATAATTTGATTATGGTATTTAAAAATCCTTTATTGATCCATGAAAATATAGTTTTTCTATTTAATAAATAAATATACATAAACCAAGATTTAGATCAAACTGTATCCCATCTATATTTAATAATGATAATTATTTATCTTTCTTATAAGGTTTATTGCAACATCTATTAATAACATATTCATGTTTTATCCATAAATAATAAAAATAATTCAATATCTATAGTTTCCTACTTTAAATTATAATTTTCCTTCATTCTAGTTTATCACTTTTGTTCCCTCTTTATTCAATCATAATCCAGTATGCCTATAAAAACTCTATGAAAACTATTATTGATGAGAGAAGATATGGTGTTAGGAATAAATGAAAAATAATATAGCTATGAACTTCTTTTATATGGATAATTTCTTTCTCTATCATTGGTTCACCAACTACTATGATTAATGAATCACAATAAATTACATCATAGACTTTTGACTTATACTATTGACTATCTAATTCCAATTCTCTAATTCTATATTCAATTCACCTACCAACCCCTAGGATTAGATTACATTTCATAGGTTGAAAAAATAATTTTCCTCAATATAATTTCAAAAATTCCCCTATACACAATATTAGAATATATATTTTAATTTATTAAAAATAACCCCTAAATTAATTAATTAATTAATTAATTAATCTTTTATTATTTATTAAAAATTTATTTATCTTTTATTATTACCAAATTATTTCTCTAATGTAAACACCGTAATTATATTCCAATAGTGCACTGAAAAAATTATTTATACTATTTTACCATTTATTTCCAAAATAAAAAAAATGACAATAATGAAATTTCACAAAATCTAAAGACCAAAAAACGATTTCCATTGTCTCCCTACCCGCAAAAAAAATTTACTTGAAAATATAAAACTTAATATTTCCAATGAAAGAATAATAAAAAAATAGTTAACAATATATTCACATCATTTCACAATTTAAAAAGAACATCTATTAGATGTAAAATAAACAACTAAAACAACTCAGAGTACTGAACCATCATATGAGATTACCACTCCCAGCTACTTTATTCTCTTCCACTATTTATCCACAAAAAATTATATAAGGAATAATAAATCTATATAAAAATTTATTTATATGATCCTTGATCTCCGCATGATGTTTTATATAAGTATTACCTTCCTCCAAGTCAATCTCTACCCAATTAATCACACAAGATAAATCATAAATATACTTAATAAGTTGTGTAAAATTGAATACATCATGAATACAACTTATTTTAGAAGGTTTCACCAATAAATAAAAAAAATACTCCAATATGTCCCAAAACAAAAAAATTCCAATAAAACATGATAAAATTATATCGCCTCTTCCAAATCATCATTGACCATAATGAGAATATAATCTAAAAAATAAATAATCACTAACAAAATAAATCCAATGGTACCCTCCTTAGATACGTATATGATTTTTTTCTACTCTAATCAGTTCCTCTATGATACTAAATTAGATAAAATCTTTTCATTGAATCTTTCATTAGTCCCAACCCAAAAATAATTGAATCACAAATATCCGCTATAAAAAACAATGTTCATAAAGGTCAACTATATAGTGAGTCATATGGTTCCATATCGATAGATGAATAATAATAATTATTCCATGTAAACTCTATCAAAGGAAAAAATCTACCTAATAGCCACAAAATGCCATTATTCAAGACCTCAACACATCCTCCAATATATAAATCATTCTCTTGGATTGACCATATTGATGAGTGTAACACCCCATTTTTTCTCTAAGATATGAAATTTTTTTAATTCAAGTTTATTTCTTTAGTTTTTTTCTACTATGAATTCCTAATGTGGCTAAACAGGTTTCAAGGGTGTCCAGAGATTTCTAAGAGCCCAAAGCCTCGAGTTTTGGAAGAAAAGGTTGATCTTATGGTTAGTTTAAACCATGTCTCCCGGTCTACACAATATGTTTAATTCATGTGGGTTCTTCAGTTCACAACAGAGGGCCACACTGTTTCTTATAAACATGAAACCTAGAATACATGGACATAAAAATGATATAAGACTTGTTATAAAGGTGTTTTCCATGGGATGCACATGATTAGTCTAATTTTTCACCAATCCCATGTGAGGGGGTGCCTTGCATAGTTATTATCGCATGGTTGGCACACGGTTTGGCCAACCATTTGGGTAAACCATGCGGCCTCTTAAAGTAAGGTGATTGAAAATTTTCCCTCCATCTAATTTAATACCATTATTTTATTTCATTCTCCAATAGTTTCTCCTATCTGAAGTTCTTCTCCCACACCTCAATCTAGTCTCTCATATCTCTTCAATTTTTGAAAACTAAATCATGTTTCATCTTTCACATTCGATCACCACCAATATGGGCTTCAATATGTTACTTTATTTTCTGGGTTTCTCTTGCCACCCATTATGCTATATTCATGTAGGTTCTTTTCCCCTATTTTCATGTAATTTTTCTATTTCTCTATTTTCCCTTTTTTTGATCTGAATAAAAATATCATACTGGATGAGAGTTCCTTTAACACCATAAGGTAGGTGGTATATACCTTTTACCTAAGTTTTTTTATCTTATTAAATTATCCTCATTGCACCACACATCATGCTTTCTAGATGTTTCTCATAAATTATCAAATTTATTAAATTAATTATTTAAACCATAGATGTGATTACCATATATCACCTTGACTTGGTTGAAGGTTGTTAATCTCAATCCAAACCACCTCCGATGTGGGTTTTTTCATTTGACTAAGCTAAGAACCACCCATTTTGGTGTGTGAGATTCCCACCCAATTATGGAAGACTAAAGTAAATTAAATGAGTCAATGAATGTATTAAATATGAATATGATAATGAAATGAATATTTTTTGGTCTTATTCCTTGTTATAGATGATTGAATTTGGGTATAGACACTAACATAGCCTTGAAATTTTATATTATTGGATCATTTTGGACATTTTGTTATGTCATAATCCTTTGATTAATGGTAGGGAATCAATGATGATTATGGTATAGAACATATCATTATTATGGTAAAAAACCGATGAGGGGGATCTGGGTATGTAACCTACAACATATGTATACACATATATCTTTGGATATAATGGTTCCTTGGACATGGGACTTGGCTTCCTGGCCTATGTAGGTCTATATTATTCTGAGCTCTATTGGATGGGTTCCTTGGTCTTAAGGAGGTAACATTGTTCATACACCTTAAGACCTGACTCATGTAGGTTAGATAATTTATATGTATCAGTTATATTACAAAGCACATGGTTGCATTCATAATTTAATTATATATATATATTTATTCCCATCTTTATGGCCTTCTCATATCCACAAACCTATTTATAGACTTTTTTTATATCTTTCTCACTTCTATAGCTTTACCTATTATACATTCACATGATTATAGTTTTTATACATAGGAAAGATTTATTATAGACACCATTGGTGGTGGACTACTGATTATATCTTACACCCTATTTGGGACTCCACTTGGTACTTGGATAAAATTCATGGATGTAGGTAGGGATATGGTAATGTTCATGGTCATGGATGCTTGATTGACTCATAGCATAGGATGTTAGGAGTAAAAGTCCAATCCTTAGCTCGTGATACTTGGAGGTATCTTTTTTGTAATTTTATTATTTTATTATACATGTACTATACTAGATGCCTGATTCCATGTATGTTTATTTATTTTTGTAGCATCATTTCATACTCACCATTTTGTATATAATTCTTCTTATGGAATTGATTATTTAGTCATGTCTGTATGACTTTTTATTACACTACTCCCTTATTATTATTCTTACTCTATATATTCATTTATTATCACCAATTAACTACTGTTATCATGATGTTATATTCTCCCCACTATAGCACCTTGGACCCTCGCTGCTAGCCGATAGCCTCTAACATACGGGGTGGTGTCATTGAGGCCATATGACTAACCTGGTTCAGTTATTTATGAGTGAACTAGGTATGAGAGGTTAAAAATTATTATTAGAGATTTATTTTCCCTTATATTAATATTTTGGGTTGATATAAAAAATATTAGGATATGTCAAGATTTGCTAATGAGCCTGTTACTTGGAGTAGCTAAACCATATATGAAGAAAAATACAAATTACCTGGGATGGGACATGTTGTTCCAGATTATGTTTGTTATAGTTTCACTGATTTTACCATTGGGTGATGCACATTATGTGTGGTGTTTATTTTTACTATTATTGGATCTACTTTATCCTTAGTCTAATATTAAAAGGATTCATTTATCATTCATCATTATAGGCACCTTAGAGGATTAATATGTAATACATTATGCTATGCTATGTAGGTTGCATTTCTTAGATGAATGATACTTGTTATATATGCATTGAGTGATATATTTGTTATGAAACTAACATTTATATAGGAAATAGGGATTAAATAATTAGTTAATAAAGTGTCAGAATCAACCTAAATATTGTTTTCCTATAAAGATTGATTATGGAACCTTTAATAACCAATTATCACATGTTTTAGTTATGTAAATAAGGTTACATAGACTAAAATGATAGTTTATTTTTAATACATGAATGTCATTTTAATTTAAAGAGTGCACGAACCTATGTAAATTAGGAATGGCGATTCATCTAGTCAAGTCATCTTATAAGACTAGTTATATTCCATTATTGAATATAAAGGTTTATATACAGTTAAATGAACTACCAATTCTAATTTTTTAAGAAAGTACTTGTATAATTTGAGAATGGTACTTCATTTGACTAGTCTATGATATAAATTCAAGAATTGATAAATCTTAACTCAAACATGTTCACTATTAAATAAGGATTTCAATTGAAATTTAAAGATTGTTTTCCTCTATAAATTTAAAATGATACTCTAAATACTGAGAACCCTAACTAAAATAATGATCTTAATTCATACCCAACCTTAGTATTGGGTAGTGGGTAAGGTATCTCATGACTCTTTATGATCTAATACATAGACCATAACTAGATTCAGGAGTAGTTATAGTAATGATTCTTAATGTTGGAAGGCTTGTACTAATCCTTTCTTATATATATTTGGTCTTTTGATATCAATACCATATGAGGTGTGTGATGGGATTTTTTAGAGCTATGACCCCACAAAAACATCAAGCTGCATTCCAGGAGGGTGGTGATGAATATACTCTAGAGGTGGTGGTCCTTAAACAACTAGTGTTACCTCTAGTAGTGCCACCTATGGTACATACTATTCTTTTGGATGAGGGTGATGATTTATAGTTTCTATAGGGATTCCTATGACCCATTAATAATATATATAGAGCTTTATGACCTACCAATTATATGAAAGAGTTGACGTGAAAGTTTTAGTAGTATCATACACCTAATTTTTTAGGGTATGATGGCCCCCAAGCTACTGAATTATTACATGAGGCCTTTTTTTTCTATCTTTGAGCATCTACAGATGCCTATAGAAAGGAGGTTAAAACCTTCGATGTATATTATTTTTTGATCATCCAAATATTGGTGGGATATCCAGAGTTAGGTAGATCAGCACCTGGAGATGATATTTGTGGATATCCAATCTATCTTCTATGAAAAAATTTATCCTGTGACTTTAAGGGAAGACTGGTTTAGGGAGTTTATACACCTAGAGTAGGTCACTATGTTTGTTATGGATTAATCAGCTCACTTCACAGAGTATCATCACTTTCTACTTATCTATACCACTGATGAGATATCCAAAGTGAGACACTTAGAGGATAGGCTCAAGCATCCTATTCGATCTCAGGTGAATATATTTTGGTAGACTACCATGTTATAAATAGTAAACTAGACTATTATTACCAAATGTAACCTAAGGGAAGCTAGAGGTACAGAACATATAGGACCAGCTTATTGACCCAACAATGCAGTATCTGGTGGTTGAAAGTTTCACTTAAAGATCTCTTATGAGGGAAGTACCTGTTAGACCACACATACTGGTTATTTTATAATTAGTAACCAAGAAAGAATGCAAGGGCACATGATACCTTGGAGTAAAAGATCGCCCGTTGAGTGTTGATCCTGCAGCAGGACAAGACATTTACATTGGGTTTATAGAATCTTTCCTCTAGTGGATAATGAGAGAGGATCTGAACTGAATCTATGTACTTGAGTGGGATTAATAGCTTTGAGTTAGTAAGGTAGTTAGAGTGTTACCAGTCAATCATGCCAAGGGGTATTCCTGGTCAAGGGAGCCAGACACCGGTGGTATAATGCTAGAAGATTGGGATTTCTCAGGGCAGTCAGGGTGTTTCTCTTGGATATATATCAGGAAAAATTTATGTAGTGCAGTTTGTATCAGGGTAGAATATTCATAGACTTTATATGGATCAAGGTATGATTTTAGGGGAATATTCCTTATAATTTTTTTTCTATTTGATAAAAGAGCTTCCCACTCTTTTATTTCTATAACTATCATGAAAATACTTGGTCTTGAGATTGATTAATTTTTCTATATAAGAAAACATGAAACCCATTTGGTAATTCGATAAGAGAGTTTTCAAAAGTTTAAGTAATGACCCCTTAAGGTGGGAATCTATCATTTTTATGGGACTTCTCCATCCTCAGGATGATAGGATTTGACCTCATTCTCAGAATGGACTAGTTAGTTCCTTATTGCACCTATGTTGATTTCTACTATTAGAGGACGTACTTCACATAACCATAGAGAGATAGTTATATTCACAAGGGTGAATGGGATGTCTAGGAATTTCAAGATAGAACAGAGTATAGTGGGATAATCATAGTGACCACCGATATTTATAGTCTCTATTTGGATGACTAGGGAATATATTAGGCCTACTTTCCTCATGCAGTGGATCATTTCAGGGACATTTTTTCTAATGAATTTGTTGGATTACCTACTGATAGAGAGGTTGATTACTCTATTGAGCTAGTTCTAGGAGCTTCACTAGCGTTCTTTCCTCTTTATAGGATGGAAAATATTGAGTTATAGGAGTTCAAGAGGCACCTAGAGGACTTAGAAGTTAATGGTTTTATATGACCCAAAACTTCACCTTGGGTTTGACCCATAGTTTTCTACAAGAAAAAAAGTGTAACCCTCATGATTTTTGTGAAGTATCAGAAACTGAACCAGCTCACAGTAAAGAATCATAATCCTTAGGCTCATATATGCTACCTCTTTGATCCACTCCAAGGATCTTGGGGTTTCCTGTAAATTTATTTGTAGTCAGGGAATCATCAAGTATGTGTTAGACTTCCATACATACCATATTTTTTATAGTACGTATATTATATATAAATATTTTGTTAGCATTTAGTATCATGAATGTTCTTATAATTTTAATAGATTTTATGAATCATATTTCCCACCCATACATGGATTCATTTGTGGTAGTCTTCATGGATTATATCTTAGTGTATTCTGAAACTCGAAACAACCATTTAAAATATCTTGTGATCATTTTGAATACACTAATAGAGAAACAACTATATACTAATCTGAATAAATGCAACTTTTGGATCATCAATGTCCACTAATTAGGTCATATCATCTCATAGGTAGGAGTGTTTGTTGACCTAGATAAGGTGAGTGCTATAGATACTTGGGAGCATCCAAAGAATGTTTTTGACATCTAATGTTTGTTAGGGTTGGTCAGATATTACAAGTGATTTATTCAATAATTTTAACATCTATAAGAACATATTGTTGGATTGACTAGGAAGGGAATAATATTTCTATATTCTGAAGCATGTGAGATAGCCTTTTATGAGATGAAAGGAATACTGACTTTAGTATTGATCCGAATTCTTCTAGAGCCAGGAAGAAGATATAAAATTTATTTTTATACATCAATAACCATTCTAGGATCAGTTATGGTGTAGGGAGACTAAGTCATAGAGTACATGTCTCATTAGTTGAGACAATAAAATACGAATTACCCAAAAAAAATCTTGAGCTAACAGCCTTAGTTCATGACTTGTGTTTTTGGATGAATTACATATAATGAGATAATTTTTTGGTGCATAAGGACAAAAACATAATGAAGTAAATATTTACACAACATTAATAAAATCTCAGGAAGAGAAGGTGGGTTGAATACCTATAGTAATTTGACTTTGATATTGCCTATATGACTTGGATGGGAAATTAAGTAACTAATACTCTAATCCAGAAGACCCAGATATAGGTATTGTTGGAGTCTATTAGTGATTGGTAGCTAGTGTCCATGTTTATGGAGATATTTATAAAGGTCCTAGAGCATCACTGATAGTCTATTCTTACATATTTGGTAGCAACCTCTTCACTTTTGGAGACAGTGAATATGAGATAACTTTAAAAACCTAAAGGGATTGTCATAAGGGAGAGTGTTTTAGGTGAGGACCCATCGCTAGTATGGATCATCATTAAGGATTAGGTCTTGCACATCCATGGAGGTTTTTGGATTCTTACAGATATACAATAGAAATTTATATTAGAGACCCTTGTTTCTAATTGAGTCATACACCATGGGTTTATAAAGATGTACCATGATCTAAATTTCTAATACTGGTGGCTTGGTATAAAAAGGGAGAAATATGGATTTGTTACTAGGCGTTCAACATAATAGTAGGTGAAGGTAGAACACTAATGACTAGTAGGGATTTTACATCCATTTCCCAATCTTGATTGGAAATGGGATGACCACACTATAAATTTTGTGACTATCTTACCAAGATCTCCTTGAGAAAATAATGCAGTAAGGGTGATCATTGACAGGGTCACGAAGTTCGATCACCTTTTACCTATTAAGGATACCTTTTCAGTGGATGAGGTCAGAAGGATCTACGTCTGGGAGGTTATTTGAATTCAAGGAGTTCCAAATAATATTATACAATATTGAGATGCCCATTTTACTTCTATATTCAAGAAATGGTTAGAGAGGGCATTAATTAAATAGGTACTTTTGAGTATAACATACCACCCTCAAACTGATGGGAAGTGTGAGTACGCAATACAGGTGTTATAGGACATGATTAGAGAATTTGTACTTGATTTTATAGGTTCATGGGAGAAACATATACCTATATCTAAATTCTATAACAATAATAGTTTCTTTGTTTCTATACAGATGGATCCCTAAGAATCCTTATATGGTAAGACATGTTGATCACCTCTGTGCTGGTTAGAGGAAGGGGATGTTGCATTACCTGGACCTTGTCTCGTTTAGGATAGTTCAGAGAAGGTCTAGTTGATTAGGAAGTGAATGGATATGAACTAGTCTAGGAAGAAATCATATGACAACCACTATTTACAATCTCTAGAGTTTGAGGTTGATGACCATGTATTCTTGTGTGTTTTGACTAGACTGGGGAATACACAGTTTAGGTGTAAAGGTAAGTTGTCTCCTCATTTTGTTGGACCTTTTGAGGTTCTATAGAGGGATGTATAAGTAGATTATCAGATATCACTTCTTCATATATACATATCTACACATGGCGTGTTTCATGTTTCTCATTTAAAATGCTATTAATCATACCCATCTCATGTTTTGCATCTTGATGAGGTGGAACTAGATGTTGATGATTCTTTTGAGGATCACCCTATTCATATCCTAGACCAAAGCACAAAGGATATTTGAGTCATTTCCTTTAGTATGGGTTCAATGGAATCATGGCCATGTACATGATTATACCTGGGAGAGAGAAGTTTATGAACATGCCTAGTGTCCATAGCTTTTCTCAGATGACGTTGTATTATCCTTGGAAGGGAAACTCAGGGATGAGTTTCCTTAATTTGGGGAGGTTGAAATACCCTATTTTTTTCTATAAGGTACAATTTTTAATTCATGTTTAATTACTTGGTTTTTCCTAGTATGAATTTATAATGAGGTTGTAGATGTTTTGAGGCTGTCCGGGGCTTGTTCAGAGCCTGAAACCTATAGTTTTGGAGGAAACAGGTGGGCCACATGGTTAGTTTAAACTGTACCACCCAGTTTTCATGGTTTCATTAAATCATGTGGGGTGCATCAATGCATATAAAATGGATGAAAATTCTGTTCTAACCATTCCACCTAGGCTACATGGATAGAGAAATGCTTCATACCATATTGCAGAGGTGTTTTGAATGGGTTGTGCAGGGTTAGTCCAACTGTGCACCTAACCCATGTAAGGGGGTTCCTTGGACAATGAATATCACATTATTGGAGCTAGATTTGGCCAACCATGAGGCTAAACTATGAAATCCCTTAAAGTAGGGAGAAAATTTCATTTTTACCTCCATACATTGAAAAATTCAATCCCTTATTCTACTTTATTCTCCATCATCACCTCCTATATGAAGAGAATATCCCTTTCCTCAAGCTAGGATTTGATCTCCCTTCTTTATCTAGAGTCTGAATCAAGTTTTGTCTGTTATGTTGGATATCTAGTGGTAATATATTTGATTTATTACCTTATTTTCTTGGTTTATCTTTCCACATGTTGTGTGATATTTATGAAGGGTATTTCCCCTATTTTTAGGGTGTTTGTATATTTTTCACTTTTCTCTTATTTTAATCCAAATTAGAAGAAGATACTAGATGAGTGTTCCTCTAATTTCATAAGGTAGGTTATTTATACCTTATCCCTAAGTTTTTATTTATTATTAAATTATCACCTTTGTTCTTCACACTGGAATTTCCAAACGTTGCTCCTAAAATTAATAAATGTCTTGTATTAATTTTTTGAACCTTAAATGTGATACCCACATGGCACCTTGATCGGGATTAAGGTTTTCAAACTCAATCCATACCACATATATGGTGGGTTCTTTCATATTCCTAATCTAAGAACTAGTCCTTTGGGTGTGTGAGATCTTCACCTGGTAGTGGAATACTTGAGTAAATTAAATGAGTTAATGAATGGATTAAATATATATATGGTAATGAAATTAATATTTTCTTAGCTTGTTCCTTATTAAGCATGATTGGATTTGGGCATGGACACTAACATGTCCCTTGAATTTTATATTACTATCTTTTTTTGAACATTCGGTATGTCACTGACTTTTGATTAACTATATGACATTCATGATGATTATGGTATGAAACCAATCTAGATTACAGTATATAACTGATGAGGGGGATTGAGGTATGGTACCTATGACCTATGTATACACAAATATATTTAGATATTTTTATTCCTCAGCCATGGGACCTTGGTACCTGGCCCATGTTGGTCTACACTGTTTTGAGTACCATTGGATGAGTTCCTTTGTCTCAAGGAGGTTGCCTTAGTCTTATGAATTGTGACATATTCCATGTAGGTATGATACTTTATATTTATGTGTTGTATTCCAAATCATATAGTTAATTTCATATAACACTTTTATATAGATTGATTCTCATCCTTATAGATTACTCATAGTCATGACCATATTTATAGATTTGTTTATATCTGTCTTACTTTTATATATTTACCTATTATACATGAACATTGTTATAGTTTTTATAAACATGATGAATTTTTTATAGACACCATTTGTGGTGGTCTTTTGAGTATATCTCACACACTTTTTGGGATGCAGTTTGGTACCCAGAAAAAATTCATGGATACAGGTTGGGATAAAGGAAAGTGACCGGTCATGGATTCTTGATTTACTTATAGGATGAAATACTCTAGAAAAAAGTATTAGAATGTTTTATTTGGATCAAAAGAATGTGTCTCATGCACTGGAGTTTTTTCAAACTCTCTCGACCATTGCACCTCCGGGCGGGGTGGCACAGGTAGCGTTCTCGGCTCCTCTAGTCTTCGATCCTTGCGCGATTGCTTGTTCTGCCATTGTTTGATCTCGGATCTCTTTGGTGCCTCTTGGAGTCATCAGCATGCATCCTTTCATGAGGCCTTATGTGGCTCATCCCAAGTGAAGAGATGTTTCCCGGATGTGCGGTCGTTCTCTACGGTGGTCTCCAAGGATGACGTCGATGTTTCTAGGGAGGTCCCCCCCCCCGACGACATTTGTGGAGGCGATTGCCTGCCTCTAGTGATCCCTAATAGCACATTTTGGCATGGAGAAACTTTCTCTGTAGGCTTCAAGTGTTTCGTGAGCTCGTGGGGGTTTGCTGGGTCAAGTACGTCTCACTGTGATTCATCACCATTCCTTCTATTTGGTGCTGGAGTCAGAGACGGATTTTATCTTCGCATGGTGTAAAGATCCTGGATCTTTTGGGAAATGGAGATTCAGCGCTACCCCATGGTCTCTGGAGGCTCACAAAGGGAAATAAATCCCTTTAATTGTGGTTTGGTTGGGTATCTCTGGATTTCTTTTACCTTTCCAAAATAGTGCTTTTCTGAAGGCGATTTGGGACTCTCTTGGTGGTTTCTTGTGCGCAGATGACCGCACCCTCTCCTTTGAATACATCCTAGTTCGTAGAATTTGCATTGAGATGGACCTGTCATTGCCGAATCCTGAGAAGGTAGCGTTAAAGGTCGGGGACATTGTGGATTGCGTGCATGACATATCCTTCCCCGTGTTCCCCAAGTTCTGTTCTTCCTGTAGCCTTTAGGGTCATTCTATGCAGCAGTGTAGGAATCGACAGAGTGGCGGTCCACATCTGGAACGAAGGGCCATTTCATAGGGGATCATTAATCCTCCTAGTCCATGTGTTTTAGATTATTTCCCCCCGAGTGATGTTGTTTCTTTTTGGGCAGTTTTTCAGGCTCCCTCAGTTTCCTTAGTTGCTGAATCCCAGATCGTCCTTCCTCCAATTAACGAGGACTCACCTTGCCGGGATCTAGTCCCTTTCAAGGAAGAGGCTTCCTCTCGGGTAATCGATGAACTTGAGGGATGATTTATCTCCCTAATCCAGGTGTGTTCAGTAGCGTGGTAGTGGAAAAGGCTTATAGTTTCCCTATATCCTTCTTGGGAGTTGAGGGAGCCGTGTTCACTTCTCTGGGTTGACTATCTAGAGGCTATAGTGGATTTGATGGCCTTGGGCAGTAGGCCTCATGTTACTCTTCATTGTGAGGCTAGCTTGGAGGAAAAGAACAATGTTGATTCATGGGGTTTATCAGATACCTATGTTACGGAGGCACATACAGAGAAGAACTCATCCTTCCTCTCCCCTTGAAAGTCGGCGAAGGGGAGGTCCGTATTGCTATTTGTTCCTAGTTCACCTGTAGTTTAGGCTCCTTATGTTTATATCCCTAGAGTGTGCACCCGAGATTTGTTGATACATCTTAGGGGATGACTCTATCTCCATAACACGAAGACCGATGAGCATGGATCCAAAGCCAGGATTCCCAGTTTCTAATGTTATCTTTGTTAGTTTGGAATTCCCGAATCCTAGGCGCCCGGGTGAAATCGGACCATGTAGCTTTAGATGTTAAGAAACATAAAGTTTGTATCATTTCTATGCTTGAGCACAAACAAAACCCAGATAAGATCATGGATTTCAGTCGCAAAGTGTTATTGCATGGATCCATGCATTTAGATCCAACTAACAAGCATATCTGGATCTTTTGGAATAAGGATGTGCCGATACATTTGATCGAGACGGGGGATCAATATCTCACCAAAAATATTTCAGGGGGGTGTTTCTTTATATCATTTGTTTATTGAAGTTGTGATACTCAGGTCTAAAAAATACTATGACAGGGGCTGAGGTTGTTTGATCCAGAGGACTTACCGTGGTATGTTGTGGGGGATTTTAATGCCATTCTTGACCCCGAGGAGAAGATAGGTTGAGGGGCCTTCGCTCATCAGGGCGTCCTAGTCTTCTCTCTCTTCATGGTGGATAAGGGTCTCCTCGACTTGGGTTATTCTGGAGATAGATACACGTAGTGAAACAACCAATGGGGAGGAAGAGACTATTGGAGTAGGATTGTTCACTTCTTGGAAAATCACAAGGCGATCATCTCTTTTCCGGAGGCCAAGGGGAAGCATTTAGCCTAGGGTATTTCTGACCATTCTCCTATAATGGTGTCTCTACTTTCCAAGAAGGATTTCCAGGCATCCTATTGGTTTTTTCAACATTGGTCGCGGATCCAATACTATCAGAGGCTCGTAAAGGGACTATGGGAGGCTCTTATCTAGGGTCATACAAGGGTTTCTCTACACAATAAATTGCAAAGGCTGAAATAGGGGTTAAATGAGTGTTTTAAGAGGTTACCTCAATTAGATTAGGACCTGGAAGCACTTGAACAGAGCATTGAAAGTTTAGAATCTAACCTGGAGGGGGAGTGGGATTCTTCAGTGTTTGAAGAGGTTCTGGGAAAAAAGATGTGATGGGCCGAGGATATTCTCAAACCAGAGCAGAAGGCTCAGGATCTCTCCTGGGTGAGGCGGCTTAAGTAAAGTGATAAAAATACTGCACATTTCCATGCATGCATTAGAGATAGAAGATGCCTCACCTCTCCTAACATCTTACTTGAGGATGGCTCCTATACTGATAACTATGACACAGTCGGGAGTCTGGTGCTCTTTTTTTTTCAAGGAGTTGCTTGCTGGCCCCAACCCGAAGATGTCCAGTGGGTATCCCAATGGAAATGCAGGGCTATGGGAGATGATTCCCACTGTGGTATCTCATCATGATAACGAGGTATTGGAGGTGATTCCTAGAGAGTATTAAATCCAAAAAGCCATGTAGAAGCTCAATCCGGAGAGTGCACCCAGTCTGATGGTTTTCCCGGTTCTTTTTAAGGAGGGGTATGGGATGTTCTTAAGAACAACATAATTGGTGCTATTTAGGACTACATCAGAGGTGGAGGACTCCCTCGGGTGGCAAACACAACTACTCTGGTGCTCATTCCTAAGATCTAGGACCCCTTTTCCCTCGCTCACTATAGGCCAATGAGCCTATGCAACTTCCCCTATAAAATTCTTTTGTGCGTACTTAACAAGAGGTTGTCCAATCTTCTCATGGGGTGCATTTCAGTCAAGCATCATGGCTTTGTTAGAGGCCGCTTCATCCAGGGAATAATTTCTATTACTCAAAAGTTGTTTAGGGACATCAATATAAAAACCTATGGTTCCAACATAGTGACCAAACTAAATATGAGCAAGGAATATGATCGGCTAGAATGATGTTTCATCAACAGAGTTCTATCAGGTACTGGGTTTTCAGCCAAGACAGTGGACCTCATTTTCAGGAGTTTTAGTTCTTCGTGGTTGGCTGTTTCATTTAAGGGGAAGATTCATGGTTTCTTCAAGGCAACGAGAGGTCTCTAGCAGGGAGACCCACTCTCTCCAAACATTTTTATCCTCACACAAGACACTCTCTGCAGTCTTATCAATATACTTATATCCCATAGAATAATTCTCCCTTTCAGGAGGAAGCTAAATATACCTATGGTGTCTCATCTAATGTTTGCCGACGATATGCTTATATTCATCAATGGTGTCCAAGGATTGGTATGCGGGATCAAGGATATATTGGATGAATATTTCCACTGGAGAGGGAAAGTCATCAACAAATCCAAAAGCAACATCTACATCTCCACTAAAATCTCTCAAAGGTGAGTGTCCCCTCTATGCAATCAGCTAGAAATGAAGCATGGGTCTTTTCTGATGGAGTACCTGGGATCTCCTGTTTATTCATGGAATCTTCTTATAAAATATTATTATCACATTGTTAGTAGAATTACTAGCCGCGTCCTTAACTAGACAAATCATTTTCTGTCTCGTGGAGGTCAAATATTGCTGGTGAATAGTGTGTTTTCTTCCATTCCTATCCATGCTTTGGCCTCTTCCAACGTCCCTCAAGATGTGCTTAACAACATTGATAAAATCCTATGTAGTTTTGTCTGGGATTCCAAATTAGAAGGTAAGAGACACTGAGATGCATGGGGTAGGATGGTGAGGCCCATCCAAGATGGCGATATCAATGTGAAGAGCCTTCAGAGCATGATTCACTGCATGCATGGCAAGCTCACCTGGGAAATTTTGGAAGAGCATTCTCTATGGGGAAAGTCAATGGTGTTTCTTTGCGGTGGAAGTGTGGAGGTTTCCCGTGGCCATGTATCTCCGTTATGGGTGAAAATTTTCCCCCTGGTCTAGAATCTTCATCTGAACTCCCATTGGATTGTAGGCTCATGGGATATCTTCTTCTGGAATAGGAACCAAGTGGGCTCTATTTTAGATTTCCCTAGTTTCCCTGCCCCGCTGATATCATTTAAAGAAGCATACCGACATACCAGGTTTAATAAGGACATTCTAGATGTGTACCCATAGGCCCTTCTCGAGACCATTGAGTTTAATGATGACCCTGAAAAACGTGTTTTCACTCCTGCTACTTCGAGGGTCTTTTCCTGTAGAGATTTTCGAAGGTTGTTCTTAGAGAAGGGTCTTCATGAGGGGTGGAATGGGGTCGTGTGGTGCCATAAGATCCCAGTGAAGTTAAACTTTCCCACATGGTGCATAAGGAACTCTACTTTGGCTATGAACAAGAACATCCGAAAATTGGGAATAATCTTGGCCTCTAGGTGTCCTTGCGGCATCATCAGTTGGGAAGAGATTACAAACCACTTATTTTTTTAGGGTGATTGGGATCATGCGATGTGGTCCTACTTCTGAAGTTCCATGGTGTTATCTTCTCATGAGAAGAATGTAGCATCTTTTTTGTAGACATGGTTCTAAGGTAATAGTGGGAATGAGAATAATAGAATGGTTTGCTTGGTTATTTACAGTGCAGGATGCTGGAGTTTATGGAAATCAAGGAACAAAGCAAGTTATGAAGGCTATATTCCAATGGTTAGGTCTAAAATCGTGCATAATAATTTCCTTTTTCTTGATTTAGCTTCACTCATCAAGGACTGGTAGGAGGCCCCCTCTTCCAGACATCTTTAGTTCAGTGCCCCATCGACTCTTCCCTCCCTGGACGTTCAGCCGGGGAATTGGGTGTGCTGGAAACCCATGGCTCTAGTCTCAAGCTGATCACGGATGTGTCCTGTACAATGGGGGTTATGAAAGGAGGGGGTGTGGTCCGTGGCCCTAGGGGGGAGGTGTTCATGGATTTTTCATCCTTATTTTGAAAAAATACCTCACTCTTGGCCAAGGACAACACCATGCTCACAGGGATATCCCTCTGTATGTAGGAGAAGTTGATGTTAACCTAGGAGGAGACATATTCCAGGATTCTACATGACTTGATTATTGGTAATTATTTTCTCCCTTGGTCTATTGCTTACATAGTTTGGAAATGTAGAGACATACTTGGAACCAACATCCAAGTGCCTCACACCTAGTGTGAGGGTAATAAGGTTGTGGATCACATGGCTTCCTTGACGGTTTAGAGCTCCATCACCACTGGTCTTCTCCTTATTAATAGTTTGAAACTAGAGTGTGTTAATCTATTTAGATGGGATTCCCTCGGCTTACACTATTTCAGACCTCCCTGATTCCCGGGGTCCCTTGGTTGTACTGTTTTCTCTTTCTTAAAATAAAAAAATGGTTTGGATGATTTACTTATAGCATGGGATCTTTGGAGAATAAGACCAAGCCTTGGATCATGATTATTCAAGATATCCTTTTTGTTCTTTTGTTATACATGTACTGTACTGGAAGCTTGTTTCCATGTATGTCTATTTCTTTTTGTAGAATCATGCTATACTCATCGTTTCATATATGTTTCTTCTTGTGGACTTGATTATTTACTTATGTATGGATTTATTATTATTCCACTACTCTCTTATTATTATTCTTACACAATTTATTCAATTATTATCACTAATGTTCTACTCTGATCATGAGGGTATAGTCTCTCCACTTTACCATCTTGGACCCTCATTGCTAGTCAGAAGCCTCTGGTATATAGGGAGGTGCGCTTAAGGCCATGTGACCAACCAAGTTCAGTTACTTATGAGTGAACCAGGGGTGGGAAATTACACTAAGGATAAAATATTATACTAAGACACAATTGGATTCCAAAATAATATTTCAATCATCCCCACATCTGAGAAGTAAATCATGTATCATAGACAAATACAGTCATTTAAGGAACACTATGTAACTTCACCATTACTAACATATAAAGTATTATTATACTTTTCACTAAAACATGATCCTTAATTAGTATTAAATGAGCCTATTTAGTCAATTTATCCATAATAACCCAAGTTACATAAAAAAATCTTGGTTTATGAGGTAAAACAGTCACAAAAACATATAAATATCTTTTTACCTACACTGTGTAATACTCTGTGGTTGCAATAAACTAAAAAGTACATGACAATCAACCTTGAAATATTAACAGGTAAGATGCCTGGCTGCAAACTCAACTACTAATCACATTATCCTATTTCACTAAAATGAGATATCTAAAACACAATATATCTTAATAATATTAGGATGTACCACCATAGGTGAGTTATGTAACTCATGATTGACCTCCCCACACAAGATTCGATGGAAAAATAAGTTCCATCAAAATAACATATGATTCCACCCACCGTCACCCATTGGTTTTTTATACATAACCTCAACCTACCATATTATTTTTTAGAAAATAACATTGGTTTTTCCCATAGATATACACAATGTTTTATAAATCAATTTTGAAATAAGTTATAAATTTTAATCCTCATCTCCCACAACTCTGTTGGTTCTATTTAATAAGATTCCCCATCAAGGGTTAAAAGACCTAGTTATAAATCCATCCCAAGATTAATATCATGAAATGAAGGAATAATAATAAATTCTTATATAAAAATAAAAGAAAATTATTTTATAATTATTGGATGATACTTTTCATGTTCCTCAAATATAGATAATATCATACTCACTAGCTAAGAGGTAATATTTTATGGTTTAATACATCGATGTCCCAATTGATTACGTCACTCTCCCAAAAAATCACATGATCCCCTTATATATTAGAGACAAAAACAATTTATTAATAAACATTTAAACAATATCCTAAAACATAAAACTAATAATATGAATGAAATTTTATTGTCACATATATAAAAAAATAGATCTCATAAAGGCTAATAATTTCCCGTAACCAACTCAGAATTATGACGTACACCCAATAATCTTAATCAATTTCTGATTGGAGTTGTCAATTCTAGTAATTTATGAATAATTTCTAATGGAATCTATGGAATTTGAACAAGGGTAGGTATAATAAATGAATATAAATCCCCAGTATCAAATAAAATATAATAAATGGTATAAAATGTGAAAATAACACCTCTATCTACCTTTATTACCTCTATCTCATCCCACTTTATTGCATTAACTTTTCTATATTGAAATCATAATGGAGAATCCACATTTCCTACACCTCCTTTTATCTTACTAATATGTGGCCCTCCAGGTTGTGGAATATCGCTAGGATGGCCCAACTATCTCCACCATGATTGGATGGTCCATGGGGTCACCTATCATACTGCATCTAAAAATACCTTAGAGGCAACTACTATTTAGGTTGTCTGTAGAAATTCTAGGGTGGTCCATCCATTATCACACAATGAACATGTCTATGACCAAGGGGTCATATATCTTATATATGACCCATACAAATACAGATTTGTAGACTAGATCTTTATGACCTTAACATTATTGAGGAATACCCATAAAAAATACGTATGATTGATCTAATATTCTTCTTAAACTCTATTTATTTAAAGTTTATGTAGGAGAAAAAATATCCTATTCCCCAACCTGGTACTATAATTTATATAATCTCCCATAGTTATTTTCTAATGTACAAGAGTCTATTTAACCACCTCTTCCATTTCTATCACCCCCCAAAAAATCCTCTTGTAGTAAGAAGTTACTTGAAATTGAATCTTTGTTCATAGAGTTTCACCAAAATGTTTAGATATTGAATTCTTTCTTGAAATTATTCTAAAAGAATATCATATATGAATTTTAATTTTTTTATGAAATATCACATATATAACGTACCTTATTGAAAGGACATTGAGTTCTAATATCAATATATGAATATGAAATTCACCCCATGGAATTGAATGCTCATATATATCACTATCATAAATCATCCACTACTACATAGTAGTATCTTCTTGAAAGTTCATGGAAAATGTAACATGGTACACATCTAGATCTCATACAAGTAAAAATGAAAACTTGAACTCACTAAGACACCACTCATCCTATGCATGAGGAGTAACTCCATTAAAATTTTATAACTTCTACTTCTAGAAATGTTTCAACACTGTATTACAAGTATTATTAACTTTATTTCATATATTTAGTGTTTTTTTCCTATAAAAACTAACTTGGGTCAACCAAACTATACACTCAGATGACCATAACATGGAGAGGTGAAACAAAAATAAAGGAAACAAGTCTTGAATATAACCAAAATAATTAATAAAACCAGAGTACAACACGGAAGAAAAGAAATGAAACAAAAATCATACAATCCTATCCAAAATAGGATAAACCAAGAAGTATGATGAATCTCTATGTGACCAATAGTCACCTCCAATCCACTCCATTATGAATGAAATGGAAAATTATTAGCCGACATGAAACAAGATTCCATTACTTTTACCTTTATCCTGTAATAAAATATCTACAACCACACAATGGAAAAAGTATTGTGTGAGAAAAATCCTGGTAAGATTTCACCAAAGAGTTTATACAAGGTATAATATCAAGAATTCAACAGTTCTAGATTTTAAAATAAAATAGTTTTAAAAATATTTCCATAAATACAAGCCCATTTATAAATAATTTTCCTCTGTTTCTTCATAAAATCCGTTCACATTATTAAATATAGAAATATGAAAAGTAGAATTGACTAAACAGGAAATCATGTCCATTCATTATGGGGTAACCAAGTAAATAAATATCCATGAAATACTATCATGTTATTCCATGTGATACAACCTCATATAAAAACTTGTGAGCAACAATCCATGATAAAAACCATTATGAGATAAAAATTCATAAATGACCATGAACACTATTATTTGGAATCTATCCTATGGGAAAAGATGAACTAGTCATAAAAAAGAGACCTAAATTTGGTCAAACATTGGATCCATCTGATATCGAGTCTTTCCAAAATCCATTGATATAAAAAAAACAACCACTAGTGGTGCCACATACACTAAGGTTACCAATTTCTATTTAACAATTCACCCAAGGTTCCCAAAATTATAATCTTATAAAATTAAATTTCAAAACCATGCTCAAAATTTATAAAACATTTTCAGATACAAGAAAAACCACTTCGGTGTTTGGAAAAAAATCCATTTTCGAATAAAAAAAATCCATTTTTAAAGAAAATCCATTTAAAAACTTTTATATTTCCATAAAATCCTTTAAAATCATAAATCACTTATATTCAATGAATAACCCAAAAGAATTTATTAATAAAAATAATACATTCATCAAATTAACCCATTATATAGAAACACTAATCTCCAAAACTATATAAACCTAGCCACCATCAACATCAGTGAATGGAAACCAAGAGATCAGCCTTTGAATGAAAAGGAACAATAAAAAACTGCAAAGGATTGATAAAAAACTACCCAATCAGGAATCTAAACCATAAATGTCACACCCGGACTTTTGAAATCACTTTATTTTGTTATTTTATATGAATTTTAAATTTTCTATTGAGCTGAGGGATGATCCTTATTGAAATTGTTGTGTTTTTTTGGATAAAGGAGTATTTTGGAATTGGAATCGTCCAACGCATGGGCAGGGCATGGTTGAAGCTGCACCACTTTGCTCGGGTCACCGTGTGGCCTGCCTGATGTTTGAGTCAAATAAATAAAAATGAAATGAATAATAAAATAAAGAAAAATTAAAATAAGAGAAATAAAGTGAAGTTTAATAAATTATTTTAATAATAATAACAATGTTAATTATTATTATTATTATTATTGTTAAGGTTTTAATTAAGTTATTATCATAAATATCATAAAAATCATTATTATTGATAATGTTTCAATTTGAGAATATTACTATTATTATTATATTGGTTAATATTTTAATTAAGAATATTATTATTACTATTACCATTACTATTATGAATAAATTATTAATACCGTTACTATTATTATCCTTTAAGATTATTATAATTAGCTTTTTATTAGAATTATAATTATTATATTTATTATATTTATTTTTATTATTATTATTATGTTCTTCAATATTATTATTATAAGGCTTATTATTAACACTATATTAGGTATTGTTGTTGTTGTTGTTATTATTATTAATATCATAAATTATTATTATATGTTTTTTTGGGTTGGAATTCTCCCCTTTTGCGCCTCACCCCTCCCTATGTAACCCTACCATGTCATGAGAAGCTCTCCCCCCTCTCATTGTTGCACAACCTAACTCCACCTGGCGAACCTCCCACCGACCTCTTGCTCCATCCGGTGAACACACCCCCCCCCCTCACTCACGAACTGTTCTTACCAACACCTCCCTATATGTGACCGAATTTATAGTACACACCTCCACAGAGCAACAAACCTCCATTCCCTTGGCCACTCCTTGGTTGGAGACCACTTCTCCTGCGTCCTCTTTGGCTGGCAACCCCATCTGGCGCCATTCTTCCCCTCACGTGATCTACTCTGGTATATTCTTTCTCCTTAGGGTTTTAGGTTATGGTTCATTTTTTGGGGGTTCGATTCACATGGTTTTTTTTCTGAATTCTTGATTTAGGGTCTATTTTGAGTTTGTTGTCGTCCAATTTGCGAGCAATTGAAGTTTCGCATGAGTATTGGATTTTTATACACCTGAGTACGTGGATTCGTACTCTAAAATTATTCAATGAATTAAAGATGTTTTTTTGAGTTCATGGATGTGTTCTTTAGTTTGATTATGGGGTGAGAATGGTGTTTTAGAAGGGTTCAGATGTGCAATTGATTTTAAAATGGTTTTTTCATGTGAAATTTGTGTGTTTTTAAGTGAGGCCATGTGGTATACATGTGAGAGGTTTTATAAATTTAGAAAGTATTTATTTAAGTGGTGTTTGGAATCCGAAACATGGATGCAATGGTTTTTTGGGGTTTTTGGTAGGTTCAGGATGTGTTTTAAGGTTTTTTGAGGTGTGTGTATATTTAAATGGATATTTTTAATGGAAAATAAATCATTTGGGTATATTATCCTTTTGATGTGTTTTGTGTATAAATTAGGGAATATTTGAATGATGGAAATCTTGTTTTAAAAATGGTTTCAAATATTGAGTATGTTTTAAAAGGGGCTTGGACAATTTCCTTTACTGATCTATATTGTGTACTTTCCTTGTGATTATAAAAATGGGAAAATGGGAATTATTTTTTAGTGATAAAAAAATATTCAAAAGTCACTTTTCAATGGTGTGCGTGAATAGAAATGAGTTGTTTGAAAGGAATGACGTTTTATTTTAAATTTTTGGTCTTTCATATGAAAGATGTGGTGTGTGTGCATGTGAAATTTAACTCGAGAACAAGGGAAACCCCATGTATCTAGGTGGATAGACTAGGACTAGTATACTAGATGATATAGAAGTGGTTCATCCTAGTTTCTTCAAGCATGATTGATGCTACAAAACTAACAAAATAGTTGTGATGATTGGAGACCACTAGGTTATTAGTGTGTTCCCTACTAGTGGCTCGTGCATGAGAACATAGATCATTGTGGTTCCTATTCCCTGTTTAAACTAATATACAATGTCTCTAGGATCCCATTTATGCTAGCTACCTTAGGGGATTTACCCACTATGCTATACTATTCATGAGATGGTGCCTTCCATTGGAATACGGAGGACCACTTGAGTGTGTGTGTTCTTTATGAGTTTTCTCTTCCAATTTAATGTAGTGTTTGTGAAATGGTTTTTCTTCAAGTGTTACTTTTACCTTTTAGCTTGTAATTTTTTCCATAAAAGTGTTTTAAAATCATGAATTTTAATTAACATGTTGAATTATCTCTTTGATGTTGTGGCATGGAATATTTTATTGGGTGGAATCCTACTGTACTTTTGGATCACACCCTACAAACACCTTTGGGTGTATGTAGGTCCTGTTTCTTATGTATCCTATGTTGAGGCATTGTGCATAGCATTGGTGGTTCAGGTTGATAGTGGCCTCCTCGTGTTGGTTTGGTGAGCGTGGCTTGAGGATGTTTCACGTCACGTTTCATGGAGGTTTGAGTTGGAGTTTTAGTTTTCCTTATGTTATTGTTTCTCTTGGGTTGTTGGTTCAAGTTATAAACCTTTAAATCCAAAATGTGTTAAGGGAATGTTTTGTTGTGTAAATTCTGTTTATTTCTATCAAAGTTGTTCGTTGTTTTATGTTTATTGTTTTTGGGAAATATTTCCCACATATTATTTTTGATACCTAGCCACCTGTGCCAACCCGTGGGGATTGGGGATGCCCCTTGGGCCTTTCCCCAGATTGGGTTGGGTGTCGATTGGATGTTGACCTGACTTAGTTGATGAAAAAATGGTATCAAAGGAGGTTCACTCTTTTGGGTATTGTTTCATGGGAAAGATTCAGGGTAGACTGGGGCTAGGATTGTCGGAACTCGACGTTTTGGTTATGAGTAAGGTTTCTAGAAAACACATCTCGTAGAGGGACTCAAGTTACCCGGGGAAGTTGATGTTTTTCTGAGTCTTATTCCTTATGGTTAACTTTGTTTGGGGGAAATGAAAAGAGATTAGGGTAAAAGTTCTCATCGAGATTTTATGGCCTTGCAAGCCATGTGGAACCATATAAATTGACCTAGTACGCTCTCCGTGATGGTGGAGTGATTGGCTTATTGCCTCCAACCATATGTATGAGTCACCCACTGGAACTAGTTTCCTCTTGCATTGTCTTTCATCTTCTTGGATTCTAAAAATTAATTTGAAAAAATGTTGTTTAAAAAAAATTATGAAATCTAGATTTTAAAGTGGAAATGGATTGATGTTCAAAATGATGGAAAATGGGTTTTCAAAACTGTTTTGAATGAGGTTTTAGAAATTAGGATTTTCATGAAATGGTATTTTCATGAACTGAGGGATTTTTATAATTTAAACTTATGGATTTACAAACCTGATGGTTTGGGAAACATGGGTGATTTTAAGGTGGGGTTTGAAACTCTATTTTCAATAGAATTTATTAAACTTATGAAAGGTGAATTGGTTCCCAATTGACATGAGAGAATGAATGTGTGATACCCATGATGTACCATTGGTGATTGTGTATCCCACCCTCCTGGTTTTATTTTTGGAAGAGTCTTAAATAAAAGGATGAAGTATTTGAAAATCCATGGTTTTGTGTTATGTCCTTTTGTGTTTTTTGGAATCTCATAGTGGGGTGCTTTGAGTTTAAAAAACTCTTTTTTTGATAGATGTTACATGTTTTGTTTTGTTAGGAAGTTGGTTTAGAGTGTTGGTTAGTGGTCTCTTTTTAGGGTGTTCGGGAAACCTTTGCGATGGTTTCCAATTGTGTGTTCAATGTTGGTTTGTGGCCTATGTTGGACAATAGATCGATTTGATTTGGGTCCTTGGTCTTATTTTTTGGCTAGTGTATTCCCCTATAAAGAGTTAATGCGTGAATGATGTGTGTCCATATATAGTTCTCCACTGGCCAACCCTCCAGTTGATCAAAGTTAGAATTTTCCTTTTTGAGTGTCAGCGTGGTGTCTATCCATTTTCCTTCTAAGTTAAGAAGATCCTACCACAGGGGGAGAGCAGATGCAAGAGGGGTTGAGTGATTTTTTTTTCTGTGGGTCATTTTATGGTCAAAAGTGAAGGTTTAAATTTTTAGATTTGTAGGTCCTATATAGAAGCGGTGAAAGGAAATCTAGCGGGGAAGGGTGAAGGTGGTTCAAAGTTATCAGTGGTGATCGGTTTTTGGAAAGGATTTGTAGTTATTTCATCGGATGTGATGGTCATGTTTGGTGATTTATTGTAGAGTGTGTTCTCTTTAAAGTGCACTGGTGGATTTTGTAAAATCCTCAATGGGTGGAAAGATTTATGGTGTGGAGAATTGTCATACACAGAATTTTGAAATAACTTTATTTTTTGTATTTTATCTGAATTTGAAATTTTTTGTCAAGGTGCGGGCCAAGACAGGTAGATTTTTTTTTTCATTTTTTCTAATAAAGGAATATTTTGTCCTTGGCATCATCCAACACATAGGTAGGGCGCGATAGAAGCTGCACAACTTCGCCTGTGTCACCATGTGGCCTGATTGATGTTGGTGTCAAATAAATAAAAATGAAATGAAAAATAAATTAAGGACAAAGTAAAATAAGATAAATAAAATGAAGTTTAATAAATTATTTTAATAATAATAATAATGGTAATTAATAATAATAATAATAATATTATTAATGTTTTAATTATTTTATTATCATGAATATGAATATTATCATTATTATTGATAATGTTTCAATTTGATAATATTCTATTATTATTATCTTGGTTAATATTTTAATTAAGAATATTATTATTATTACCATTACTATTATGATTAAATTTTTAATTCCATTAATATTATTATTATTTAATATTATTATAATTATATTATTATTATAATTATTATAATTATTATCTTTATTATCCTAATTGTTATTATTATTATTATTGTTGTTGTTATGTTCATCAAGTTTATTAATATATGGTTTATTATTATTAAGTTTATTATTAACATTTTATTAAGTATTGTTGTTTTTGTTATTATTATTATTATTATCATAAATTATTATTATAAGTTTATTTTTTTGGGGTTGGCCTTCCCCCATTTTCACCTCACCCCTCCCTCTATAACCCTACCCCATCGCGACCATCTCTCCCTGCCCCTCTTATTACTACGCGACCCAGCTCAGCCCAGCGAACGTCCCACCTGGCTCCTGCCCTGTCTAGTGAACACCCCCCTCGCAAGAGAATTGTTCCAATCAGCGCCTCCCTAGTCATGAACTTCCCTTGCAACGTACAACTCCACACTGTGACATACTTCCCTTCCCTTGGCCACTCCTTCTCCGGTAACCCATTGTCCAACGACCTCTTTGGTCGGTGACCCCAGCTGGCACCCCTTTTCCCCTCACGCGATATACTCTGGAGTTTCTTTCTCATTAGGGTTTTCAGTTAGGTTTCATTATTTTGGGGTTTGATTCTCATGGGTTTTATCGGAATTCTAGATTTAGGGTATATTTTGAGTTTATTTGTGGCCTGATTGGGGAGAAATTGAAGTTTCACACTGAGTGTTGGAGTTTTCAGCACCTAAGGTAGGTGGTTCTATACACAAACACCATTAGATGAATTTAATATGTTTTTATGAGTTCATGGATGTGTTCTTTAGATTGATTATGGGGATAAAATGGGGGTTTATAAGGGCTGGGATGTGAAATTATTTTTAAAATGATTTTTTCATGTGAAATTTGTTTGTTTTGAAGTGAGGCCTTGTGGTATACATTTGAGAAGTTTTATAAATTGAGATATTATTTATTTAAGTGGTGTTTGGATTCTGAAACATGGTTGGAATGTTTTTTTTAATTTATTGATAGGTCCAAGATGTGTTTTTAAGGGGTTTTAAGGTGTTTGTATATTTAAATGGAGATTTTCAATGGAAAATGATTCATTTGGGCATATTATCCTTGTGGTGTGTTTTGTGTATAAATTATGGAATATTTGAATGATGTAAATCTAGTTTTAAAAATTGTTTCAAAGCATGAATATGTTTAAGATGGGAATTGGCCCATTGCCTTTACTGAGATTTATTGTGTACTTTTCTTGTGATTATAAAAAGAGGAAATTGGGAATTATTTTTTAGTGATGAAAAAAGTAATCGGAAGTCACCCTTCAATGATGTGTGTGAATGGAAATGAGTTGTTTTGAAAGGAATAATGTATGATTTGAAATTTTTGGTCTTTGATATAAAAGATGTGGTGTTTGTGCATGTGAAATTTAACTCAATAACAAGGAAAACCCTAGGTATCTAGGTGGATAGACTAGGACTATTATGCTAGATGATATGGAAGTGGTTCATCCCAGTTTCTTCAAGCAGGATTGATACTACAACACTAACTAAATCATTTTGAAGATTAGATACCACTAGGTTATGGGTCTGTTCCCTAATAGTGGATTATGCCTAAGAACATAGATCGTTGTGGTTCCTATGCCACATTTACATTGTGATACAATGTCTCTAGGGTCCAATTTATTATAGTTACCTTAGGGGACTTACCCATGGTGCTCTACTATTCATGACGTGGTGCCTTCCATCAGCATACGGAGGACCACATGAGTCTGTGTGTTCTTTATGAATTTTCTCTTCCAATTTAAAGTAGTGTTTTTGAAATGGTTTTTATTCAAGGTTTTCTTTTAACTTTTAGCTTGTAAATATTTTCCTTCAATGTGTTTTAAAATAATGACTTTGAATAATCCTGTTAAATTATCTCTTTGATGTTGTGGCATGGAATCTTTTATTAGGTGTCATCTTACTGGGCTCTTGGATCACACCCTCCATACACATTTGGGTGTATAGAGATCCTATTTCTTGAGTATTCTAGGTTGAGGAATCCTACATAGTGTTAGTCATTTGGGTTTATAGTGGCCTCCTTGTGTTGGTTTTGTGAGCATGGATTGAGAATATTTCACCTCATGTTACTTGGAGGTTTGAGTTCGAGTTTTAGTTTTTCCTTTATTGTCGTTTATTTTGGGTTGTTGGTTCAAGTTATAAACCTTTAAATCTAAAATGTGTTAGGGGCTTGTTTGGTTCTATAAATTTAGTTTCTTTCCATAAAAGTAGTTAGTTGTTTTATATTTATTGTATCGGGTAAATCATTCCCAGGAATTATTTTTGATACCAAGGCACTTGTGCCATCCCATGGGGATCGGAGATGCCCCTCATGCATTACTGTAGACCGATTCGGATATTCATTGGATGGTGACCCGACTTGGTTCGTGAAAATAAACATATCCAATGCAGTATCCTCTACCAAAGAAATGATGAACCCGAAGGAAAACTTTCCCGGATCGGTGCATTGTAACAACCTTGATGATTGATCTCTGAATGAATGATTCAAAAGGCAAGGAGATCTATAAAATAACCTAGGGTGAGATCTAGGTTGAGAGAGGGAGGCCACATGTGGAATGGAGGAATAAACATCCACAAAATTCCCTAAAAACCCAAGTTATGAGACTTACCTGGTGTGTAATCCCATTACATGACTTGAATTCCATGAAGGATGAAAATTCTAAAAAACACATTGCCTTTTTATAAAAACCTGATTTTATCCATTACATCATGTGAAATCAAAATACACAATGTGTAAACATCACACCATCAACCAGATTCACAACATTTGCTCAATTACTATTGCATGATGTGGAATCCCATTACACGACATGTAATCACATATCAGATAGGAAATAGAAAAGTTTTTCAAAAAATATAAAAACATCCTTTTCCATTCCATAATGTCATGAAGAACCCTATAAGGAACTTGAGACATTTATTCCCAGAATCCATTAATTTTAAAAAATATATCCCTAAACTTTAGGTCATTTTTCCTAGAAAAGGCTCTTTATCATTGAGAATCCTACAAACATGCCCAAACATGAAAGATAAACAAATCATGAAAAAAGGAGTACATAAAAAGCATAACAGGGTGTTATAATCACCCCACCATAAATTATTTCTTCCCCTATAAATTCCTCAGATCACTGGACTCACCAAAAAAGGCCACTACTACCTCATCAAAACTACATCTACCACATCTAATGGGTATCCCATCCACACTGACAAAGTAACCACACTATATGAATTTTCTATCATGCATTATCTTCTTTCAGTGATTCATAATCTAAACTGGCTGTTCAACCACAGTGGTGTCAGTCTCAAGATCAACTTCCTCCCATCCAATCAAATGAGAAGGATCTGATATATACCTCTTCATCTGATAAACATGAATCACATCGTGGATAGATGTAAACCCAGATGGAAATCCCAACCAATAGGACACATTTCATAGTTTCTCAGTGATATCAAAGGGCCCCACAAAACATGGCCACAACTTACTCTACTTACCCAACCAAATATGTCCCAATCAAGGTGAAGCTATTATAGAAACCTGACCACCAACCTCAAACTCCACTATCCGATGATGAAAGTCTACAACATATTTCTGAAAACACTATTCCATGATCAATCACCTCTAAATCAGCTATAACCTCTCTATCATGTCCTGAATAAGACTCCTCCTTTCTAAGGAACACTCCCCCAACTCTTACCAGAATAAGTTATATCCACATTTCTACCCTTATAAATCCTTGAAGGGAACTATCTTTATCAAATCCCGATAACTATTATTATAGGAAAATTTGACCAGAGGAAAATGATTTTCCCAAGATCCTCCAAAATCATGCACACAATCTTGGAGCATATCCTCAGGAACCAGGATATCCCTCTCTATCTATCCATCCATATATGGATGATAATCCATGATTAATCTAATATGGGAACCCATAACATCCTTTAAACCTTTATAAAACTTATACGAAAACCTTGGGTCCCTATCAAATACAACCACAAAGGTAACCCCATGAAGGCTCATACTATCTAAAACATACAAGTCCCCAAGCTATTCCACCTCCATAATCTCCTTGATAGATAAGAAATGTTTTGATTTCCTGATTCTATTAATAATGACCCTAATCACATCATTTTCACTAGGAGTACATTGAAAACAAATATCAAAATCTATGGAAATCTCATCCCGCTTCCATACCACAATGGCTAATATAGCGACCCAGGATTAACATACATGGATATTAAATCATTTTAAATGAATATTTGGTACATTAAAAATAAATAAATTCTCGAGGACTATAATAGTGTAGTATTTTTGGAAGGTTGGAAACAAAATAATCTATCATAGTGAAATATCCTCAACATCTCCCATGAAGATCTCCACCTTTAATAATTCTACCTAAAACCTTTCTTCAAAACCTCGGGGAAATGAAACATAAGAAAGGGGTGAGCTAGGATGCTCAGTAATGTTAAATAAAGGAAATGTGTAATTATAACATGAACAAAAGGGTCTAGAACTTGATCATAACATTTGAAGATCATACCCTGCATATTAGTGATCATAATAATGATTTGAAGTTCATTAGAAATGTATCATAAGAGACTTAAGAGAATAATTCATGAAAGAATAACATAGGAATAAGACATGGAATTTGTGGTATGCATATTGTTTTATAACATTGTGAATGTGTATAAGTAGAAACATGTTCACTCATTAAGTTAAAGACATGAAATCAGACCCTCACATCAAGTTAGGGACATGAAACCAGATCCATGCATAACATTGTGAATGTGTAATTAGGTTCACACATAAACTTATAGAAAAGAAACTAGGTACATTCATAACATTGTGAACATGTGATAAGGTTCACAAGAGACATTGTGAACATGTATTCAGGTTCATGCATAAAATTAGGGACATGAAACCAGGCCCATGAATAAAATTATGAACACATAATAAGGTTCACTCATAACATTTTCAATATTCAATCAGGTTCACACATAAACTTATGGACATGAAACTCGGTCCATGAATAACATTGTGATCATGTAATCAGGTTCACACATAACATTTATACCCATGATTCATGCATCATTACCCAATTCATTGGAGAGAGATATAGGTCCCCCTAGATCATAATAAAATCATTCACACATGTGCTATAAGATAATAAAAAATTCATCATATCATGACCCATAAAAACAAATATTTTTATAGACATCAAATAATAACCTATGAAATTAAATTGGTATCATTAACATTTCATCAAATCATAAACTATGGAAAATATATAGGTTTCATAACCATTACATCGAAACATAACCCGTGAAAATAAACGGGTTTCAAAATAGTATAACCTGTGGAAGACAAACATGTGTTGTAAGAATTATTACTTCAAAACATAAAACATTCAAGAAAGAATATGTATGGAACCATTGGTTCATTTCCTATAAGGGCTTGATTAACATCAACGGATTTTATCTTAGACGTAAAGTAACTTGGAAATATGTTTTGAAAACATTTATTTAAGAAAATATCCTTTCTTATTTGAAGAAGTATTTTTAAAGCATAACAACTTTTTGAAATCGATTGTATTTTAAAATACTTTGAAAACTTATAAATAAGGCTTGAAATCATCTTGAAAACCTTTTCCATTGAAATATTATAAAATAAGCTTCAAAACATTTTAAAAACTTTTTTCTTTGAAAACACTTTGAAAACTTATAAATATATCTTGAAAATGTTTTGAAAACCTTTTTACATGAAAATATATGAAAAAATATTTAATTTTGTTTGAAAACCATTTCTTTGAAAATAATAAAAAAAACATTTTCTTAAAAATTAACCTTTAAAAAATTCAAAGGAAGCTTCAAAGAAATGATGGCGGGTAAATCCTTACATGTCGTACGAGGTAAAAGAACATTCCTTTTGCATGGTAGAAAAGTTAGAAAAATTCCTAGATTGGAAAGTGAGAAGAATATTCCTTTCAAGATATTGGTAAAAGATAAAAAGAGGAAAATTAATTTTAAATATTATAGGATAATGGTGCAATATTCTGGGAACCATTTTTAGAAAATATAGACTTCCGATCGAAGAGAGGGTATCGTTTTTCTTCCTTAAAAACACTTTCTTAAATATATTATGTACCAAAGAGAATAAACATGGTACCAATAAATGAATATATAATCAATATATATAGGGTAATAAAATTCCAGAATGTCATGAGATATGGGTTTTAATATTTCATCAAAGGAATCATAAACATCAAAAATATTAAAAGAAGCGATGAGATTGTTTCAATAAAGTCTTATCACTTGGTAACATAGAATAATGCTCTCCATGAAAGAAAATTAAATTATATGAATATTATAATATTATTAAAAGATATATATTCATGGTGTAGTGTGTAAAATTTATGTATACATACCTAAAAATGAATTTTGGAGCATAACAGAACATGTGTCTCAAAGAAACCAAATTAAGAAAAAACAAATGTACGAATTTGGTAACTTTTAAAAATTATACCCAATGAAATAAAGGTCATAAAATGGATATGTAAATACCCATAAATCTAAATATAATAACCATTTAATACATCCATGGGTAGTATACATTCCGCATAAAAGTAATGGGTGGTGAATAAAGCATGTATCTCACGAAAATAAAAAGTGAGATGAAATTCCCTTACATCGTGTCTTGAATCTCATCGTACTCATTAAAAACACATGTATAATAAATATAAATTTATTATAAATATTTTAATGGACCATATTATTATAAATAATACCATATATGTTTTTATTACGACCACATATTACCCTCTTGTTAACAATCCTATGTTAAGGTTTCACTTTGGGTAATATTTTATTTATTCTTTACATGTGTCTTAATTTGTTATATATTTGGTCCTTATACTTATATCATGATTTCTAGAATTTAAACCATGATATAAATATCCTTTATAAATATCATATGTGTATTATAATAATCTATAGGGTATATAATTATGAAACAGAACACACCATTCATGGAGATGGTAGGTCGTACGTACGCATGAAAGCTATTTCCGTTTAATTATAATGTTGAAAGAAGAAAAGTAAAAGAAATGTATATATATATATATAATTATTAAATTATATTTATTATATTATATATATCATATATATTCACTAAAACCATCCTAATGAAATCTATGTAGTGTATGAATGAATCATATCACTTTGAGGGGGAGGTAGACCACACATCCTCAAAAGAAATTACAATATTAACACAAAATGGAAAGTAAAAAGATATGTGTTTTAAAAATGAATAAATGAGCTTAAATACATAATAAATATAATATATTACATATGTAAATATATTTTTCATCATAATCTCCACCATGAGAGGTGTTAAAGGAAAAATGAACATCATCATTTAATAAGGTGGGAGTTTTCCGTAGACATAAATTATATGTTCGTTACGCATTAGATGGAGGTGTGTGTAAGTGTAGGTAAGAACCATAGCATAAAAAATACTAGTATATTTAATATACTGGTATTTTTATAAAATAATGGAATAAATATAGTGTAGGGGGTGGGGAAATAAAATAAAATAAATGATATTGGGAGAATGCGTTATCTCTTAATGGGGTAACTCCTTTTGGTTTGTTCCAAAAAGCTTCCTTGGAATGATTTCTTCCCAAGGGGAGGATTATAGGGGAAAGTAAGGGATTTTGGAAGTTTATTTTTTATATCTTGGCCGAACCTAATAGGTTTTATAGGTGTGAAGAATAGGTAGAGGTGATGGCCTTTTATAGGGAAGGAAAATGACTCACTTTGAATTTTTGAAAAACAAGTTAGGTGTACACATGTTATTACCAAATAAAAGTCATAAAAAACTAGAATAAATTAATAATGGATGGTTTTTGGCCGAAATATATCCATAAAATGGGTTTTGGACAAGTGGATAGGTCATTTGAACCCATAAGATTAAGTTTTGGTCCCCAATTCATCTTAATTTGACTTTAATTGATGTGATTAATTTTAATCACTTTTACTATTTTTTTTGGTAAAAAATTAAGTTGATATTATTATAATATAAATATTATAATGATTAAAATGGTGTATGTTTATTTTTATAAATACAATTCATATAATTAGAAAAATAAAGATTAATACCAATCCCACAGACAGAACGAAATTGCGGGCTTTTAAAGTAGAAAGAAGTTCAAAAGATTATTAAGTTTTTATATTCAATTTAGAATTGATATTGAATATAATGACCTAAATTGTATTAATAGATGTATAATTGATCTAATTTGACCTTAAAACAAATTTAAAACATAATTTATCATTAATAATTTTTTAAATGAAAAGGAAGTTTTTAACTAAAAACAGTATTTTAACTATTCATCAAAAAATGAAGTTTCTCATAAAAATCCAAAAAATTCACCCTAAGATAATTTTGGAAATATAAATTGAAAAATGAATTTTATTATATGAAATTAAATTTATAGATTTTTCTAAAATTAATTTTATTTTCTTTCATAGAAGGATATGAAAAGAAGTTCATTTGAGATTATAATATTTTTAAACATATAAAGACTTTGCCAAAAAATATGTTTTTCATTATCAATAAATTTTATTTATATAAAACCATTATATATAATATTTGAAAAGTAGTTATTACTATTCATATTAGTATATTAAAATGATAATTTACAACAATATCACTTAAATAATTATAATAAAATGATGCTTCACTGAAACTCGGTGTTGCGTATAACATACCCCAAGTCAGTGTTGCGAGTAGAGAAAGCCAAGTTGGTATTGCCTTTAGTGAAATACAATTTAGTGCCATGTGAAATTAATGTTTTACTGAGTGTATTAATATATATATATATATATTTATAAAAAAAACTATTTCTAGTGTCACGTGAAATAAAAAATATCAAAAAGATAAATTAATTAGAAAAAAAGAATTAATAAAATCTCAGGGTGTTAGATTCTACCCGCTTTAAAATGAATTTAACCCTTTAAATTAATATATATTATCAATGATTTAATACATGAAATTTCATTTTGTAGAAACCCAGATCGTAATAATGAATACTAATAGTTCATTTAAAAATGAAAATTTGGAAGCATAACAGTTACCCAATGTAACATATAACTAGATTTCCACATAGGATAACATAGATTGGGAGTAAAGATTGGAACTGGAGGAAAAGCATAAATTTTTATAGGGAGTTATTGAGGTAATAAATAAATAAAAAGTGAATAAACAAGTAAAGTTTGAGGGCCTCAATTTCATAAATCTATGATGATTTAAAATTCCATCGGTTCAAGAAAAATTAAGGTATCCAGACAACAAATTTTCTTTTTTGATCATTATCCAATCACCATGTAATTCATTTACTGAACAAGAATTAAAATAAATATACTTACTTGATATATTTCTATAAACAAAATTTCATTATTTGGTTGTGATTTTATCTATTTCTAATTCATCCATTACTTCAATAAATAGATGTCCAAAAATTAACTTTGATGTCCGATGCACTAAAATACAATTTTACAAGATCTTAAGTCCCATTAAAAGATGAAAAATAAATCTATTTTTCTATAACTCTTATTCAAAATGAATATTCTTAATACATTAATCTAAAATAATAAAAAGAGACACTAATATTTTATTTATGAAAAGTAATTGTACAATAACCAAAACATTACATAGGACAGTGGTGGACATGAAACCCTTATCATCCTTCAGTCATGGGTTGAAGACCCATGACCTTGCTGGACTTGATTGGTGTCACCTGACGTACATGATGTAATTTTCTAAAACCACACTAATATAATTTACAAAATATGATTTACATCCTTGAAAAAGGTTAATAACTAAATATCCTTTTAACCAAGGGTTTCAATACAACCTCAATACATAAATACATCTTCATATGTTTAACTTAAACAATTTCTGAATGCATAAACTTATAACCCTTCTAAAAGATGAAATTAATAATGTATAGAAATAAATAAACAAAATAAACTTAACATTGATCCCCCATATATCACAAAGTACCAAATTATTGTCACATTCCAAACATGCGAATACCCTCGTCAGATATTACCATGAAACATGGTAACAACCTTAATTACCATAAATCCTTTTGGAAAACACACATTCTTCCTACTCTAATGGTTTCTGGATATATTCTTTAAATCCAAGAAGTTGTAAACTTAATCCTTGATTACATATAAATTATTTTCAATAATTTGTTCCAGGGTAATCTATACCATCCAATTTATTTATTCATATCCAACACATCTTTATCCAAACATCATTATCTCAATATCAGGCATTAATTAAGGGTTACCTTCACCTAATAAAAATATCAATTTTCCATGAAATCACATTTATATGTCTTCATCACCATTAAATATGTCCTTTTAAATCCTTAATTAAAACTTATATTTAAAATACTAATATATTTCATGATTCATATAAAATAATCTATCAATTTCAAAACATAAATACCTCATTTATTCAACATTAAACACAAAACATTACTCAGCCTTCATCAACTTATTCATTAATACCTTTTTCCTATAATATGAAATACGAATCATTTCTTAAGGTTCCTTAACCTCAATATAAAAAATCTTATTATGATCAATTTTAACAACACTAGAAGAATATTACATACCTTTCAAATGTCGTTTGTGGTCTCTTTATCTTTAGAAGTATAATCAATATTTGTACCACCTTACATATTCTATTTATGTGATTTACACTTGGAAAATTGATTATCATAATGCCCATAATTTATATATCTATAACATTAAATGTAAGCCATTTTCCTTCGAGTTCCCTCCATTGACTAAAACGAGAAGACATAGTGTGAGAAACATTTATCATATTGGGATACCATATAATAATAAAAAATTACTCATAGGGTGCCAAAATCAAGGCTCATACTTCTTTCTTCCATGAAAACATAGGTTTATCCTAGGTTATTCATAGTCATCTTCTATCCAAATTCATTATAATGGTTTATGAAGAGTTTATGAATTTCCAAAGCATATCAGCTGTGAGTGTCAAACCAGGTGTGCAACAAGGCTCATTGTCATGTACCAGATTACCCAAAATCAGGCCCGAAACATCTTGTCAAAGTTGTTACCCATAGTTACATCAGTTCCATAGCCAAATACACTTGTAGTATCTCGAAAGGGATGAATTTCTAGGAAACCACTCAGTATATACTTTACCAATATTCTAGGACATTTTATTATACATTGGCTCATCCTTATACTTAGCCTTAGAGACATCCCTATATATATCATTAGAAATATACCTAGGAATATCACTCAAGTTTTCTCATCCTAGTTTACAATGGATGAATAAACCTTTCCCTTGATTCCAAATATAGAGACCCAAGATTAACATACATGGATATTACATCATTTTAGATGAATTTTTAGTATATTACAAAAATACAAGCTCGTGGACCGTAGTAGTTTATTGTCTTTAGATACTTGGGAAAAAAATTCTATCATGGTGAAAGATATTCAAAATCTTCCATGAAGTTCTAAAAATTTAGTACATATACCTAAAACTTTTATTCATAACCTAGGGAAATGAAACATAAGAAATTGGTGAGCTCAGATGCCCAGTAAGGGTAAATAATGGAAATTTGTAATCATAACATGAAGTAAAGGGATTGGAACTTGATCATAATATTTTAAGATCATACTATATATATTGGTGATCATAATAATGATTGGAAGTTCATAAGAAATGTATCATAAGATAAACAAAGAGCATAATTCATGAAAGAATAATATAGGAATAAGACATGGAATTTTTGGCATGCACATTAGTTTATAATATTGTAAACATTTATAAGTAGAAACATGTTCACTCATTAAATTAAGGACATGAAATAAAGACCTCAAATAAACTTATGGACATGCAATCAGATACATGGATAACATTGTGAAAGTATAATCAGGTTCACACATAACCCTATGGATATGAAACCATGTCCATGCATAACATTGTGAACTTTTAATTAGGTTCATACATAACACTATTAACATGTAATTAGGTTCACACAGAAACTTATGTACATGAAACCAGATCCATACATAACATTGTGAACACATAATAATATTCACTCATAACATTTTGAACATGTAATCAGGTATACGCATAACATTTATACTCATTAGTCGTCCATCGTTACCTAATGCATTGGAGGGAGATATAAATCCCACCCATCTCATAATAAAATATTTCATACATGTGCCACAAGATAATAAAACATTCAACATATCAAGACCCATAAAAAGATATATGTCTTAAAAACATCAAATAATAACCCATGAAATAAAATGTATATCATTAACATTTCATCACATTATAACCTATGGAAAAGAGACAGGTTTCAAAACCATTTCATCGCAGTATAACTTGTGGAAATAAATAGGTTTCAAAATCGTATAACCCATGGATGAGAAATAGGTTTTATAAGAATTATTCCTTCAAAACATAAACCATTCAAGAGAGAATATGAATGGAACATTTGGTTCATTTTCTAAAAGGGATTGATTAACATAAACAGATTTAATATTATATGGAATGTAACTTAGAAAGATATTTTGAAAAAATTTCTTGTGAAAAATATACTTTCATATTTTAAGAATTATTTTTAAAGAATAAAACCTTTTTGAAATCCATTTTCTTTAAAAATAATTTGAAAACAAAGAAAAAAGGCTTGAAATCATTTTGAAAACCTTTTTCCTTAAAATCTTATAAAATAATATTCAAAATATTTTAAAAACCTTTATCTTTGAAAAATTATAAAGAAAACTTGAAAATGTACTGAAAAACATTTTACATGAAAATATATGAAATAATATTGAAATTTTTTTTCATAAAAATTAACATTTTTCAAATGCAAAGGATGATTTAAATAAATGACAGCGAGTAAATACGTACATGATGTATGAGGTAAAAGAAAATTCATTTTTCATGGTAGAAATGTTTGAAAAATGAATTGTTCAGAAATTGAAAAGAATATTCCATTTAAGAGGTTGGTAAAAGACAAAATGGGGTAAAAATTACTTTTAAATATTATAGGAGAATGATAGAATATTATTGGAACCCTTTTTAGAAAACATAGACTTCCGAATGAAGAGAGGGTAAAGTCTGGCTTTCTTAAAAAAACTTTCTCAACTATCTTATGTACCAAAGAGTATAAATATAGTTACAATACATTTATATATCATGAATAACCATATGGGAAGAAAATTCATAAATTTATTGAGAGATGGGTTGTAATATTTCATCAAAGGAAGCATAAACATAAAAAATCTTAAAAAATCAATGAGATTGTTTCAATAAACCCTTATTACTGGGTAACTTGGGATAATGCTCTCCTTGTAAGAAAAGTAAATTACATGAATCTTAGAATATCATGAAAATATAGATATTTATTTTTTTTCATGAAAAATGGAAGTATACACAACTCAAAAAGAATTTATCCATATAACAAAACATGAGTATCAAAGAAGGAAAATTGAGACAAAACTATTTTACTGATTGGGTAACTTTTAAAACATGATCCCCATGAAATAAAGGTAAGATAATGGATATGTAAATTCCCATAATTTTATATATAATAATAATTGTTACATCCATGGGAGGTATACCCACCACATAGAAGGAATGTGTGGTGAATAAATCATGTATCTCACAGAAATAAAAAGTGAGATGAAGTTCCCTTACCTTGTGTATTCACTCTCATCATCCTCATTCAAAAAACCTATATGATAAATATAAATTTATTAAAAATATTTTAAATGAAAATATTAAGATATATAATACCATATATGGTTTGATCATGGCCTTATATTACATTCTTGTTAACAATCCTATGTTAAGGTTTCACTTCGGGTAATATTCTCTTTATTTTTCGCATGTGTCTTACTATGTTATATATTTAGTACTCATACTTATATCATGATTTAAATAATATAAACCATGATATAAATATCATGTTTATACAGTATATTTTTATTATAATAATATATAGAATATATAAGTATAAAATAGAATACACTGTTCATGGAGACGATAGGTCATCTGTATGCATGAACGCTATTTCCATTTAATTGTCGCGTTGAAAGAAAAAAATTAAAATAAATAAATAAATAAATATATAATTATTAAAGTGTCTTTATTATATCATACATAAACTATATATTAACTAAAACCATCCTTAATAAAATACATGTAGTTTATGAATGAATCATATCACTTTGAGGGGGTGGTTGTCCACACTTCGTCAAACAAAATTATCGTATTAACACAAAATAGAAAGTAAAAATATATGTGTTATAATAAGGAATAAAAAATATTAATGAAATAATAAATATAATATATGAAATATATAAATATATTTTCTATCATAATGTATACCATGAGAGGTGGTAATTGAAAAATAAACAATCATCGTTTAGTGAGGCTGTAGTTTGTCGTACATATAAATAGTATGTTCGTTATCTATTAGATGGATGTGTGTATAAGTCTAGGTCAAAAAATTATCATAAAAAATCATATTATATTTAATATAATAGTGTTTTTATACAATCATGTAATAAATAGAGTGGAGGGATGGAGAAATAAAATAAAATAAATGAGCGTAGGAGAATATGCTACCTCTTAATGGGGTAACTCCTTTTGGTTTGTGCCAAAAGGATTCCTTGGATTATTTTTTTTCTATGGGAATTATTATAGGAGTAAGGGAGGTATTTTTTGAATTTTATTTGGTAGATATTGGATGAACCTAAGAGTTTCAGAGGTGTGAAGAAGAGGAAGAGGTGGTGGCATTTTATAGGGAAGAAAAAGGACTCGCTTGGAATTTTTAAAAACAAGTTAGGTGTACATATGTTATTACACAAAAAAAGTCATAATAAACCAAAATAAATCAATAATGGATGTTTTATGGCCTAAATATGTCCATAAAACGGATATTTTACAAGTTTATAGGGAATTTGCTTCCCTAAGATTAAGGATTAGTCCCTAATTAAGCTTAATTTGACCTCAATCGCTATGATTAATTTTAATAACTTTTACTTATCTTCTGGGTAAAAAATTAAGATGATATTATTATACTACAAATATTATACTAATTATAAGGGTGTATTTAAATTTTTCTAAATTCAATCCATAAAAGCAGAAAAATTAAGATTAATGCTAATCCTGTGGACGAGACAAAATTACGGGTTTTTAAAGTAGGAAGAAGTTCAAGAGTTTATTAAGTTTTTATATTCAATTACAAAGTGAAATTGATTATAATTACATAAATTGTATTAATATATGTATAATTGATCAAATGTGACCCTAAAAAAATTTATAATATAATTTATCATCAATAATTATTTTAAAAAAGGCAGTTTTTAACTAAAACGTAGCATTTTCGCTATTCATCAAAAAATGATGTTTCTTAGAAAAATACCAAAAATTTACCCTTTGATAATTTCAACATTATAAATTAAAAAATTAAGTTTATTTTATCAAATTAAATTTATATATTTGTCTAAAATAAATTTTATTATTTTTCATAGAAGGAAATGACAAGCATTTCATTTGAGATTATAATATTTTTAAACATATAAAGAATTTTTCAAAAATTTTATTTTTCATTATATATATGTTTTATTTATATAAAATAATTATATATAATATTTTAAAAGTAGTTATTTCTATTCATATTACCATTTTTAACATCTAGGTTACAATTATATCACTTAAATAATTATAATAAAAAGATGCTCCGTAGAAACTCAATGTTGCGTGTAACATATGCCAAGCTGGTGTTGTGGGTAGCAAAAGAGAAGTTGGTATTTTATGTATCTCAAGGCAAGTCAGTGTCATATGAAAGTAATGTTTTACTTTGTATTTATATATATATATAAATAACTATTTCAAGTGACACGTGAAATGAAAAATACAAAAAAGAGGAATTAATTTAAAAAAAATAATTCACAAAATCTCGAAGTGTTATAGCTAAGGGATATAACAAAAACACATGTATAGTGTTTTGCCTTAATTATATAACAAGTAATACACCATGATACAAAATATTTAATCATCTATATTGTCCCCTCTACTGATACCGACGTCTCAAATCATGATACATATTGGCAGCCCCATAGTGAACGGACTAACAAGACCGTTGTGTAGTGTCCATAAAATCCTACGTCAGAGAAAATGGAACAAAAAACCTTATATGGAAGTATAAGGATCCACTGGGGGGCCAAGAACACTCACCCAAGGTCTCCCTAATAATCTTTTATTATAACCAAGAACACATGTCCACCAACATCTTCTACTACCAATCTCATCCCAGTAAATAAACTCATTAGGGAAACTCATCAACTAATTCCTTGAAGAATTGTGTCATTAATTTTATAATCAATAATTGAGAAACCACATTTCCCATCCCAATGGTGTACAAAATATTAAAATAAAAAGTCTAATGGTATTCCACCTAACATCTATGTTGATTGTTCAGATCCCTCTGAGTAAAAATATTTTTCAGACTCTTATGATTAGAATACATAGTAAACTGCTCCCAAAAGAGATAGTGTTTCCACATTCTCAGTACATACATAACCACTGCCTAATCAAGATCATGGTTAGGGTAGTTCTTCTCATGAGGGAATAATCAGAAAAGTGACATAGGCCACCACCTATTTACTCTAGCTTCCAGACACATCCCAAACTCATACCAGAAGCACCGCAAAAAAAACTGAAACTCCATTATGAAAGAATCAAAACTAGTGTTGAAGTAAACCACATATTTATCTCCTCAAAATATCTCTTGCGCATTCTGTTCCACTCAAAAATTATACCCTTATGGGTTAAAGAAGTCATTAAAGATGCGAGTTTGGAGAAATCCTGAACAAACAGTCTATTGTTACCAGTCAAACGTAAGAATATTTACATCTCCAACACATTTATGGGATTATCCAAGGTCATAACTACCTGTACCTTTTCAGGATCCACTAAGATGACCCTCTAACATATCACATTTCCCATAAATTTCACTTCATGGACCCAAAACTCGCATTTGGAAAGATTACCATATAGATCACGATCTTTCAACTTTCAAAGAATGATATCCAAATGGTCCCTATACTCCTCCTCTAAGTTGGAGTATACTAAAATATCATCCATGAACACACAAAAAAGTTTCCAAGAATAAATGAATTATTTGGTTCATCAAAGCCATAAACATCATAGGAGTGTTATTCAGATCGAGTAGCATAACCAGAAACTAAAAATGACCATACTATCTACTAAGCACTATCTTAGGTATATCTTCTTTATGGACCCTTAAATGGTGGTACCTTGACCAAATTTTATTATTTGAAAACCAACATGCCCATTGAATCTGGTTAAAAAGGTCATCGATTCTTGGAAAAAAATATTTTTTCTAACACTCACTCAATCCAACTTCTGATGGTAAATAAAAAGTCTGAGGCTCTCATATGCCTCTTTAAAAAATAGGACAGGTGATGCCCACAGTGGCATGCTTGGATGAATAAATACTTTATCATCTAGTTCTATAAGATGAACCTTATATTCCACCATCTCAGCAGGCGCGATTTTATAAGATGGAATATAAATGGGAATCATACTAGGGGGAACATCTATGGTAAAATTGACCTATCTCTAGGCTGGTAAACTAGAAAATCATCTAAAAATACCTTGAGGTAAGAACACACCATTATATGAATTCAAACACCCAAACAAGGGTCAAACATATCAAGAAACATTTTTGACAACTGACACGATATTATCCCAGTATAAGGAGTAAAAGTCCATGACCTTCCACATATAGAGTCCCACTCACCCCGAAAGACATGAGTGAAACCCATCAGTTGATAAGATCTATAACCAACAATGATAATAGTCTATATAGTCCTTAATACTGGTTATTTAATCCTTGCTTATAATCAAGTTTAATATGTCAATATCAAGAACTAAAGAGTCGCATACCACCTCTATTTCAGCTATCGTCACTCAACATGAAGGGAACATAAAAACATGTGTGGACCTCTTTCCCAAAGGAGTGAAGAGATCCAACAAGTAAGAAATAAGTTCTGAAAATAATTACAAAACATCAACCAACTTTTATGGTATAAAATAATGAGTAGAACTAGTATAAAAAAATATAGCATAATAGAAGATGAAATAAGAACCATACCTCTAAATGTAGTTTTCCTTGCTTCAAATTCATATGGTGCATGACCCACTTAATAAAGATGTCCAGTCTTAGCACCTACCTGAGCTTTATTAACCACACAAACACCCCCCTTCGCCTAAGGATATGGACCACCTCCCTAAGAAGCATCCACATGTGCTTGTAAACCCTTGTTGAATGTGGATACAACCTTACTGCCTTGGGATATCCTATCACAAAATCATTTTAGATGGATAAATCATTTAGAAAGATTAAAATTTTTGGGAGCCTCCACAAAATCCAGCTTGGTATGACTAGGATACCCACATAGATAGAAAAAATATTATACTATACTAATAAATCCCCTAAAAATGGTTCTAAAGGAAACTGGATACCTTTTCACTTGAGTTTTTATCCAAAAGATACACCTTGTCCAACCACCACACCAATTGAAGCTCCAACCAAACCCTTATTTCTAGATATGTTTTCCTCAACCAAAGATTATTTTTCAACTACATCTAAAAAGGTTGGAAGGAACATGATAATAAACATGTATTGAATATTATTCCTTATTAACAACTCAAACCTCCAAACCTTTAGGTACTCATTAGCGACAAGCTCTGATTCCAGATGTCCTAAATCAAGAAAATGGGTAGAATAATCCAGAAAGGTATTATTACCTTGCTCCATGGTCATGAACTCCGGGTTCTTCACCACACGTAACATCTCAGGGTAAAACTATGATTTATTGATTTCTTGAAAAAATCCTAGGTATGATCCTTGTGTAACTTAGCTTTCCCAATAGAGTCCCACCATCTCCATCTTGATCCCTCGAGCATGTATGTTAATAAAATCACCTTAGAGTCTTTAGGAGTTTTTAAGAAGTTGAATATCTTCTCAATACACACATGAAACTCCTCATATTCATGTAGTCCCTTGTCGCTATGGGAAAATGGTGGATGTTGCTTAGTAAATTTAGAGCCATGATCCACCAAATGTCATGGGTTCCCAACACCCACTTAACGCAATGTTTGAATAGTTTGGATTAAAAATTATACCAAATAAGTGTCCTCTAGTGGATTTTCCTATAGATATTATCTCACATCTTCCTATATCTAATTTAGAAAGGTATCTTCTCAGGGTCATTATCCAATAAACCCAATATAATAACCAATTAGATCAATAATACATTCCCAATATCTTAGGACCACTTTCTAAATATAAACCAATGATTATAAATAATGATAATTTTAAGAAATTATAAATTCTAGAAATGAAGGTATTACTTAAAAATGAATAGGTCAATTTAAATAAACATCGCATGAATTTCATTAAAATGACCCCAAACTCTAAGTCTCAAACCTGGTAAAAGTCTTTGAATACCCCTGGTAACTCGAGTTTAGTCACAGAAGTGAGCAGGCCATGCCCCTTTTCCACACTTACTATCTGAATTCTAATGGTCCTAACTCCTATATACCCATGACACAAAATAAAACTTATGATGTGTTAAAAAACTTCAACCTAATACTTTCCTCTGATACCAAATTGTAATAGACCAACCTGGGCCAACGAAACCATACACTCGAGCCGTCCGTCACATGGTGTGGTGAAACAAAAATAAAGGAAACAAGTCTTGAATATAACCAAAACAAGACATATAATGAGAGTATAACAAGGAAGAAAATAAATACAAAAAAAATCATACAATCTTAAACAAAATAGTCTAAACAATAAAGTATGATGAATATCGATGTGACCAAAATTCCCCTACAAACCACCCTACTATAAAGGAAATGATATAAGAGAATCCCAAATACTATAATATTCCATTCACGTTACATGTATCCTGCAATAAAAAATCTACAATTTCCCAAATGAAAAATTAAGGTGTGAACACAAGCCTAGTAGGATACCACCTTAGAGTCTATACAAGGTCTAATATAAATAATCAAACAGTTCTATATTTTAAAACAAAAAAGTTTTCAATGAATTTTTATAAGTCCAAACACATTTATAAATCACTTGCATTTGGTTCTTCATAAAAGTGTTTCATATTCTCATAGATAGAAATATAAAAAGCATAAGTGATTAAATTGAAAACCATTTCCATAAATCATATGGTAAGAAACTAAACACATATCCATGAGATACCATTATGTGACATTATGCGATACAATCTCATATAAAAACATGTGAGAAACAATCGATGATAAAAGCCATCATGACATAAAAATCAATAAATGACAAATCACACTATAATTTTTGATCTAGACTATGGGAAATACACACTAGACATAAAATGATACCTAAACCATACCAGGTGTTGGATCCAACTTATATCGAGGCCTTTCATAGTTATTCGACATCAACAATAAAACCACTAATGGTTCCAAACATACTAAGGTTTCCCATGTCTATTGCCTGATTCACCCTAGGTTTCCAAAGTTCCAAGATTTTCAAATTACATTTTAAAACCATGATAAAAAAATTTACAACATTTTTAAGTCTAATCAAAACTACTTCAGTGTTTGAAAAAATCTATTTCTGAATAAGAACAAATCCCTTTTAAAGAAAACCCCTTTAAAAACATTTATATTTCCGATAAATCCTTCAAAACCACAAATAAATTCTATTCAATGAACAACCTTATGTAATTTATTAAGAGAAATAATAAATTCATAAAATCAACCAATTTGATAGAAACAACTACCTTAAAATGGTATAAAACTATCCTCCATCGACAATAGTTATTGGAAACCAAGAGACCAGCCTTTGAAAGACAAGGCATGATAAGAATTGCAAATGATCTGTAGAAAAAATTATCTAATCATGAATCTGAACCATAAATACATCCAATGCAATATTATTGACTAGATGAATGAATAAATAGAAGGAATACATACCCAAGGAGGCATATTGTAACAACTGTGATGATCGATTGTCAAATGAACGATCTGAAAGGAGAAGAGATCTCCAAATTTTTTTATGGTGAGATCTAGTTCGAGAGAGTGTGGATTCAGAAAAAATTAAAGAATAAACGCCTGAAAACACCCCAAAAACCCAATCCTCAAGACTTAAACATCAGGTAATCCCATTACACAATGTGAATTCCACAACGGTTGAAAACAACGAAAAACACATCACCTTTTTATAGAAACCATATTTTATCCATTCGATGATGTGAAATCCAAATACAAGGTGTGTAAACTTCACACCAAGAACTAGATTCACATAATCTACCCAACAACCATTACATGGTATGAAATTCCATTACAGGATGTTTAATTTCCCATTAGACTACAAACAGGCCAATTTTTCCCAAAATCTCAAAACCACGTTCAATAATCTCTAAACATTGGGATAACCTTGTAAGGCCCTTAAAACATTTATATATAGACTCCATTAATTCAAGAAAAAATATATCCCTTAAATTTAGTTCATTTTCTCCAGAAAATGCTATCTATCCATGGGAATCCCACAAACACACCAAAAGTAGGATGATAAACAAATCATGAATAGGGGAGTACCTGAAAAGAGTAATAGGGTGTTATAGTACCTCTTTTGGACCATCATTATAATGAATCTCTCTATTTATACCTATAATGAAACATAAGTACATTAATATTATTGTATGGATATGTATTTATAAGAAAACATTAACACCCCTTGGTCTACCCCATGTATAAAATTATCCTATCCACAACACACACAATTATCATGGATTAAAACTATATGATACTTGTTTACACCTAATATAGTACCTTTAAAAAATATCCCTTAGGTATAATTAGTAGATAATCAGGGTACTTTCAGAGGAATGTGTGGGGAACTATTCCTTTTTTTGGGTTCCTTGGTCTATGATATATATTAAGTTTAAATATACCATTACCTTTCCAACCAAAAGAAATTCCCCACCAGTTTCTTCTGTAAAGTCCATCCAAAAAACTATTGCTCAGATACCACTTTATAATGACTTTACCTTACTATAACTCATCCTAATCTAGAAACATGACAAAGTATAACACCCCTACCCACATCCAATGGGTAAGGGGTTATTGACTGATGTTGATGGTATAAATCTCATAAAAGGGAGGCCTTTCACTGTAATGATAAAAACTAAAATTTATAATAAATGTAAATCATAATGAACTGAGATAAATGTATATTCTTTGAAATATCATAAAATATAATAATATAAAAATGGAAAGTGATGAGGCAATTATAAAACCTCATAAAGGTATACCACACACATCAAATCAAAATGAAATTAGACTCCTCCAAATATACCACAAGATCAATATATCAATGACCAACACATCTACAAAGAAAATTCTAGAAATTTTAAAAACATTATATATATAGTATGGGTGATCATAAACAAACAAAATGGATTCCTACCATTGAAAAAGATACATAAATTTGTATATATAATACTATTTAAACTATAAATGATAAAATATAATATCCATCATTTAGTTTCCCATGACCAATGAACATTGTTTCATGACAAATAAATTTGATTATGATTTAAAGATTATTTTAAAGCATAGAGTATACCCCAAGTCATCTCTCAAGGAGCGCTGATGGTTAATAGTGTGTATTTTAAATAAAAATAATTAAAAAGTGAGGGTGGTTTTGAAAACAATTCTAAGAAAATAATTGAATTAAAGAGTTTAATTGTTAAAAAAAGTGGATTTTGAAAAATATGAGAAAAAGGGGTCACTGTAAGTACCCTACACATATTTCAAGATCATTGTTCTTTGAGATTAATTTAGGTATGGAGTAAGTCTTTGGTTGAAATTAATCATAATCCCAATTACTTTCCTAGATTTTATATCAATGCATGTAGATCCAAACCTTACCATAAAAATCATATATCCAACGCCCTTATTTTATTCATGGTGTAATAAATTCCAAAGAAAATTAAAATATAAAATAAGTAGAGAATAAAAGTATTCATATGTTTTCCAATCAGAATAAAAAAAGTCACACACTTAAAACTTCACAATTATTGGTTAAAATTAATGATCATTCCATTCAGTTAAATCAAAAAAAGCATTCAAATATGAATCAAAGTAAGATAATTCTGAATTAAATGTTTTTAAACCCAAAATACATCAAAATAGTAAAAAAAAGCATTAGAACCTCCTTTACAAGATGTGTAGTTCCCTCACAATGAATGCCCACCATTTATCCCACCAACAATAGGAGGAGGAAGATTTTTTGGAACTCCGACATCATCTCATCTATCCCTATGTAGATAGAGAGATTAAGAACCTAAAAATGGAATATATAACTCCTTTGGTACTCTATAATAGAATTACCTTTACTCCAGGTCTAACTTGAAAATGAGGTTCCTAAGGTTCCCTTTTATAGCCAAAATGAGAAGTGGTTTTGGGCACCTAATGTTTCAAGGTAACACTTTTCATAAGGTTTTGGGTGTGTATAAAACCTTATTTATGGTTGAAAAAACTAAAAAGTTATTAACCCTCCTCTTTAATATCGCCATGTAAATTTTTTCATTTATTTAATGTATAAAATGTGTGATAATTTTAAAATACATAACCAAAATCTTAACTTTGAGAGTATTCCATTTCTTGGATAGATCAGTTCAGCTAACCCATTGATGGATGAATTGGGATTAGGTGTCTTAAAAAGGGTTTAATCTCACTGAATTTTGGATCATACCACAATATTTATACACAATTGGATGCACATATTATCTTTACTGTGACTTTGATTCCACATGTACACTTGGAGCCCTACACAGATTTTCCCATTTTCATTTTACATTATCTTTGTCCCTCCGAATCAACTCCTCTTACAATATATTGATAAAAAAATAAAATTTACAATTTTAACGGGGAAAAAAATTAAATACTTTAATCAAATTTGATGTAAAATTTGTTATTATATTTTTAATTTTCAATGAAAAATTAGTTTAATACAATGGTGTAAGGGTGAAATAAAATAGTGAATCATAACATAATCACACCCCATCACCTAAATATTTTAACTCCTAGGAAATTTCACATTTCCAAATATGATGCATGAACATATTTCCAAATTCATGAATATTTAAAATTCAATAAAAATTTAATTCATTATAGAAATTCTATCAAAGAAAAGACCACACCAATGACTCATTCTTAATGATCATGTAAAAATATGTCTCATAAACTGCATCAAAATGAAATTCAAGGAGATGTATGAAACCATTATGGGAAAGAAATTAAAAATTAAAAAATGTCACTACCTCTCCCCAAGTATGTGTACTGACCATTTAATTCTATTATTTCCACTTTTTATCTAGTAAATATAGTTTATTTTAAAAAATTTCTGATTTTTTTATTTTTTCCACTAAAACTTCCCTAAATACTTTGCAATAAAATTTAAAGACCCTCTCATTAAGCATTCCCAAAAGTAAAACCATAAAATTTAGACCTAGATATCTCTATATGTTGTACATTTCATCAATACACTCATTATTTATTTGTTTTTAGATACTTTTGTTTTTATATGGTGTAAAATAGTTGTATAATAGGTACACATGAATAGGTCAATAAGGTACAATAATAAAAATATTATAAAAGGAATTAACATATGATAAAATCATTTTAGAAAGCTCATAAATATTAAAATAACTTATATTTTCTTTCTATTGAGTAAGAAATATTCACACTTCATGGTTGAGTGAAAATATGTGTGGAGATGTTAAGTGAAATTATTTACCCAATAAATACTCACAAATAGGGTATCACCCATCTTAAGGGTTTCATAGAGATAAAAACATTTATATCATTGAAAAACCCAATTTTCTAAAGAAATAACAACTCAATTTTAAATTATTTCTAAATATCACATGCCATCAGTGAATGATAATTTATTTAAATGCTAAAACAACTTGAAATAGTGAAATTCATCATGAATTTTTAATAATTTATTTAATTAGGTGGGCATCAAAAATGATTATTCTGGCACAAAATATGGGGGTGGGAAAGGTAAAAATATTATGCAACAATGTAAGAAAAGAAAAATCAGGAATATGAAGAAAATCGTAATGAACTTAGGAATGTATCCACCACCCCACATAGAGTGTGTGTAGTTTCCTCACTGAAATAAAAATAATCCAGGAAGGAGGGATAAAACCTAGTAGGTTTCAGTGGTAGGTTTTTTTATTAAAGGTGGAATTCCTCTATATAAGCCACTATAATGGTCTTATGAAAGTGAATCTGTCTTTTTTCCATTTATAATAAATTGTTTTTTGGTTTTTTCATTTTGAACCAGTATAAAAATATGGATATATATGAGTAATATTGTATGGGGAAAACTAGTGGGAAGAAAGATTACCTGGGTGTAACTTCATCCTTTGATTATAAAGGAGGAACTTCTAGACAATATGGAATTAATGATGAAGGATGAGGAAGTAATGAGAATACTTGGTTCTCTCATTATAGATTAGGGAGTTCTCATATGAGTCTATTCAACTTTACTTATACTATTTAATATAAAACTTCCTATGTTTACATTCATATGAGAGGTTCATGGTAAATTATTTAATATCACAATATTCCTAGTGATATACCTCTATAGGGAGGTGAAAAGACATTCCAAACACAATCCAATAAAAATATATTCTTATTGGGGGTTTAAAAGCTATATGGTACACCCAAATAACATAACCCAAGAATTAACACTGATCCTTCCTATTGGGTTGTATTTTTTCTCCAAGATTTTCTTAACTTCTTAATTTTAAATTTATGATTTCATATTATTTTGTGGGTGATATGAAGTAGATAATTTATGAACAATGCCGTAATTAAGGAGTATTATTTTCATGTTTTTATTAAAAAAAGTGAAACCTAGATTTTAATATTGAATCATGGAAAACCAAACCTACTAAAAATATGATATTTCACAAAATCGACAACTACTTGAGAGTCATTGAACCTATTAGCCTTTTCTTTCACCCATTTACTCACATAGTCAAAAACTAATAATACGTAAAAAAAGAAAATTGAATTTGGAAAAGGCCCCATGAATTCAATTCCCCATGAATCAAAGATATCACAAAATAACATGGGTTGTTGGGTAATTTCATTCCTCTTAGAGAAATTTCTGGTGAATTAGCATCGTGAACATGACTTAAAAACCGATGGGAATATCTATAAAATGTTGGACCATAAATTCTAGATTCAAGGACCTTTTGATCTGTATGATGATATCCAAAGTGTCCCCCATGATCAAAATTATGGAAGAAACTCAAAAAATAAGTGAACTCATGGTTGAGGACATGATAGAGGACATCCTGGTCTCTAAAAATTCTTCACAATTATGGGTCATCCCAAATGTAACATTGCGACTCATGATTAAGTAATTGGGATTCTGAAGTTCTAAAATCTATGGAGACCATAGATGCTTCCAAAAAAATCACATTTTCCACATATTAAATGGTTATTAAACTACATAAAAATGTGATCATCAGTGAAGGACCCTAGAACACCCTGAGAGGGGAGGGGTGAATCAGGGTCTTAACTTTTTCTTTAAAAGTAATGGATCTTGTTCCCATGTTTATAGGAACATATTAAACCTGTATGATGGATTTGATCAAAAATCAAACATTCACATGAATAGAGGCAACACATTAGTTTTAATTGGTTATCACTAAGGTCTAGTCCAAGGATCATACGCCAACAGTGTGTCGATCAGACCAAAAAACCACCAATCTTAACAAGTTGTGAAATAAAAGAGTTCAGACATAGTTACTCTATGCCATGCATACTTCATTTAGAAGATTTTAGATATAGAATATTGTGTACCTTAGAAAAATTCAATCAACTCCCCCTAAGTCACTACTTTTATAGAATTCTTAAATATTTTATTGGCGTGAAGGTCTCTTCAATAAATTGACATTGAAGTATTTGTATCTATCTAGCATGAGACTTTTCTTGCATCAAAGTTCTTAATTTTTGAACTTAAAAGAAATATTTACTAAAAAATAGATTTTCAAAATATCCTATCACGTAGCTCAATACTTTGAAAAGCTAACTACCTTCTTAGAACCAACTGCCTTCATGAACTGTCCTTCTTCATCTATGAACTACACTAATTCCTATATGAATTGCTTTGCATTATGATTCATGAGTGCTTCATGGACCACCTCTTCCTCTATATACCTTCCCTGCATTGTAGAAGGATTCTTCTTCTGTGAACTACCACTCCTTCGCAGAAAGTTGATGTCCCACAAACTGCATTTCTTCCACAAAACTTTCTTCTCCTTCGTGAACCATTACCTCTTCCACATACTACCTCTTCTTCTAGGGACTCTTTTTCTTTGTGAGTTATAGATCCCAAAAATCCTCCTTTCATGAACTATTCCCATGAACCAATTCACCCTTCACATAATCCTCCCTTGCAAACTCTTATCCTGCATGGAATTTTTCCCCATGAACCACTTTGGACTTAGGCGAATTCTTCCTTAAGTAAGGATTTTTTATAATGAAAATCACTTTGAGTAATGATCAGATTATTAGTAATTATACAGTCAAATAGATCCAAAAATATCACTAATCCTATATCCTAAAATATTCAATGTGGTAGATCCTTAACCAAAAACTGAGATCCTCCTGTGGATTGTTTTCACTTAATAGTCCGCGTAGCATATTCATTCCTTATTGGAGGCTGATCTCTTCTGTAAAAAAGTCCCTTAATGGTTCCACAAATCACCACCTCACTTCCATAAATGACGAACCATCCCACAAACCATTTTACTTCTACGAACTATGAGTGTCTCATGAACTATTTATGTCCCCAAAACCATTTCCCTATACGGTCCACGTATCATGCTTAGCTGTTCGCATAGCGATGCTATGCATAAATCCCATTCCACATACTCTCTTTTTAGTCTACAAGCTATGCCTCGCGGTCCGCATACTATTCACTCATATGCTATAATCCTTCCTTTTTAAAAAAACTCCTGATTTTGATGTTAAAAAATTTGGCAACCATTGGTAAATGATGCCACCTTCAACACTTATGTTAGCCTATACTGTAAAAGGTATGACCAAAATTTATCCAAGGAAAACACAATGGAAATGAATTAATTTTCAATTGTAGCGTAGTTTTATTAGGTTGGATCTAGTGTAAGTGATGCATAGATAATGATATGTGGATCTTGATCAAACCATTCTAATAATAATTCCCATGCTCCATAGTTAGAGGAATCACACATGACCTCAAATGGTAAATCCCACTGAGGTGGTTGGATTACCAGGTTTGATGTGAGACTCCATTTTAATGTATTAAAATCATCCTCATAGTATTTATCAATAACATATTCTTTTTCTAAGTAAAGTAATTGGGAGATGGGGAGTGAAATATTACTAAATTAATGAATGAAATGATGATAATATTTAGCATGACCTAAGAAAGACCATAGGTCCCCCAAATTTTTGGGGAATGGTAGGGAATAGTTGATATTTAATTTTTATCTATCTACTTGGATACCATTCCTAAAAAATACATTTCCAAGTACCATAATTTGTCTCACTGTGAAATTTAATTTCTTATAATTTACTACAAGATTCTTTTCAATATAATGACATAGGAAAAAACCAAGACTACTCAAACACTCATAAAAAGAGGATATATAAACATTTAAATCAACCATGAAAAATTCCATAAAATTATCTAGGTAATTTGAAAAAATTCTAACCATGCATTACTGGAAAGAACATAGAGAACTGCATTGACCAAATGACATTCTCTGATATGAAAATCTGCCAAAGTGTCAAGTAAAGGCTGCCTTTTCCTGATTCTCAAAGGAAATATGGATATGAAAGTATCTAGAATACCCATCATGAAAATAGTATTGGGACTTCCCCTATAGCCTCTCTAGAATCTGGTTAATGAATTATAATGGGAAATGGTATTTCATGGTGTACTTTTTTAGTAAAAAATAGTCTATAGAAACACACCAACTATTTTGCATACAGGTTGGAACCAATTTTCGGTTTTCATTTTAAATTATTGTAATTTTAGATTTCTTAGGAACTACATGCACTGGACTGACCCATTGGCTATCAGAGATGGGGTAAGTGATTCTATAATCCAAAAAATTTGGTTACCTTCTTTAAAAAAAATCATGTTGGTTTGGTTTCATTTGATATTATGTCCGACTCAATGGTTTTTCCTCATTGTTTAATAATATATGATGCATGCAAATCAATTGTAAAATACTAGGAATATCATAATGTTTCCATCCCAATTATTGTTTATACTACCGCAAAAGTTTAATAAATAGTAATTCATGTTATTGATGAAGTGAACTAGAAATGATGACAGGAATATAGTTACTATTATCAAGATATAAATATATCAAATTTTGAGACAATGGTTTATATTCCAAGTTAGAGGGATGTTGGATTCACAAGAGTGAATGTGAAAGTTATTGGTCAATGATCTTATTTTTCTACTCAATGGTAACATCCCTAGATGAGGAATACGTTTTTACCAGCTGAGAAGTATCATTGATGGTTATAAGATCCTCATTTCTCAAGAAATAGTCAATTAAAACACAATGTTTACACTTTCCCGAACCCACACAAGACTCAAATGATGAATCAAAACCCAAATCCACAAAGAGTGAAGAAGAATAAAACAAAATAGAGTACGGGTCAAGGAGAGAATGTTGTTTGTATGTGTTATCAGAGAGCACTTCCATTGAACAGACAATAAGAGTGAAGTACACTTCAATAGGGTGTTTTATAATATCAAGGAAATTTAAACTTAACTTTATCCCCCAAAATCCATGGAAGGAATACCATTGTGAAAATTAATTATTACCTTTTTTATTTTAAGGAATATATTACAAGTATTTGAGGAGAATGTGTTTGGTCCCAGGATTTTCCATCTCAAGAATGTAGACGTTTTTAGGGAAAATGAGATTATTTACATGCATGAGGACATCCTCGGTCACTCTTTTTGGGTGTGTTGTGATCTGGTTGGCAAATTTCTGGATTATTCTCACTATTTGAAGGACTCTAACATGTAGAGAATTATACACAAAGTGAGGAATCACATTAATCAAAGCACCTAAATCAAGAATTCCATCAGAAAATAAAGTCTCCCATATGGTGAAAGTTATCATAAATGTTCCCAAATCCTTACATTTGGTTGGAATTGATGGTTTTATCAAGGACAAATAATTCCTTATAAGGTTAAATATACCATTCCCCTTAAGTTTCCACATGTGGGTGGAAATTTATTTAAGAAATTTGGCATAGAGAGAAATTTGTTTAACCGCATCCAAGAGAGGAATGTTAACATGCACCTTTTTAAATGTATCCATGATCTATTTATAAATTTCATTATCAAAATATTTATTGTTTTGAGAGAGTGTTTGTGGAAAAGGGATTAGAATGGATTTTTCAAGGGAATACTCAATGATATTTTTTTTATATTTTTTGATTTGTTATGTTTACTTGAATATTTTGTGGGTATTGAATGATAGTTTTTAGGAGGAGGACATACCTGATGTATAGAATCACTAGAAGGAGAGAGTTGTTTACCACTATGAAGTGTGATATCACATATATTAACTTTTTTCCTTGGAATTTAAAGGATATTTGGATTGTATTCATATAGACACTTAACTTTGGATTTAACCCACTGATTTGGTGAGTTATAATAATTGACTTTTTAGGTAATGTATGGATTTGTGTATGTTTTTTTAGAATTAGAGATTATTTATAGACATTTATTTCATTATTTACTCAAGGATAGGCTTGGTTTTTAGAGGGGGTTATTAGAAATGAATTTTTAGAGGTTGAGGATTTCTAGGAAGTGGTGGTGGTTGAATACACTACCTCAGGAGGTTCTACAATTTTTGAGTTTAGTTTGAATACCCCATTTACAATAGGCTTGGTTATCCTTCCATACAAGGTTTAATGGATAGTATGGTTATTTCCTAATAGGTTTTTTATAGGGGAGACCTAGAAGGATTGCCTCAAAACTCTCAAAGGATTCTATCTGTTGGGGGAACATGTCAGAATAGTGGGTGTCTATGGCACAGATACAACATTGAATTGTAGGATGTTTTTTTATTTCCTCTGGGAGAGAGAAAGTTTCTGTAAAGACCAGAAAATTCCATGTAATTTTTTATAATTATATGGAATTTTTAGGAGTCCATAAAAATTGATGGTGCGTGATTCCGAGGCTTGGTGTTCCTGGAATGAATTTCTTAACTTTTTTAGGTACGTTTAGTGAATGTGTGAGCGGGTTTTTGTAACTTTTGAATCTGTGCTCGGAATTGAAATCTGTGGAAACTGTTGAACTTGTAGTGCTGATATTCAATTAAGGAGACCTTCACCTTGACCACAGTAGGTCAAGGGTGGAAGTTAGTTTTTCACATTTTCTTGGAGGAAGAAAAAAAATAGTTTAAAATTTTATTTTTTTTCTTGAAACCCCTCTCCTTTTGAGTTATAGGGGTGGGGACCACCCAAACTAGAAAACCCCCTCCTTTTAAATTCTAGTGGTGGGGACCACCCATACCCCCTCTTTAATGTGAATATGTCCCTTGGGATCCTCCCATTTATTAATGCCTACAAAACCCATTTTATTATGCCATTTCAAAATAAATTGATAAACATATTTTATTTGGTTGGCTCCTCATTTTCTTGGGGAAAGTGTTGGAAAAGGGTGAGAGTTAGGAGAACTTGGAGAAACTCTTCCACCAACGAAGAACACACTCTCCCATGAAGGATGCACTCTCCAACGAAGAACACCCTCTTCAACGAGGGACATCTTCAACGATAACGAACCAATGTACGTCTTTCCCTCCTCATCGACGTAGGTGAACCTTTAAGGTAGGGGTGTGATTTTGATTTACCTTCATTGATTTTATTTTATGTTGAACCTCTCCCCATGATCCACTTGATATCGCTCTAATGCGGAGGGTGCAATCCAAACGAACATGGCCCTATCTCTCTATAACCCTTACAGTTTTTGATGCATTCTTGGAGATGGAGGAGGATGGCGATCGGTGCCAGCGATTGACACCGGTGGGACTCGGGAGTGGCGACTGGCACCAAGTCCGGTCACGAAGACGGAGGAAGCGCAACCGTGCTGCTGGAGAAGGTTCACGGCCCATCAGCCATGGCAGAGCAAGGGCAGCAGCCGACGTCGGCCGACCACGCGAAGGGGAGGCGGCGGCGCGTGTCCACGCTGTCGGGTGAGTAGAAGCCATGACCTTGTGCCACGACGGCGAAGGGAGGGCGGCCGATAGAGCCGGCCACCGAAGGAGGCGTGATGTGCAACCGTACCACGCGGAGGAGGGTGCTGGTCGTCCGGCCAGCCGCGAGCCGTGGGCTACCCCACCGCGGGCCGCCTTACTACGGGCCGCCTCACCACGGGCAGCCTCAACAGGGGACACCTCACTGCGGGCCGCCTCACCGCGGGCCGCCATACCCCGGGACGCCGCACCGCAGACCGCCGCACCACGGGCCAGTGCACCGCGGGACGCCGCACCGCGGGCCTGCGTACCGCGGGTTGCACCGCGAAACCGCGGGCTGCGTCACCGTGGGCCGGCCAGCTGGCTGCGCTGCGCCGGCGGGCCAGGATGGGTCAGACCCCAAGCCGGACCTGGGTCGACCTGAAGTGGTTTGGGTCCGTCCGACTGGGTCGGACCTGACCCTAACCAGTTCCGACATTTTTTGCTTTTTCGACCATATCTTGAGCTTCAGGCGTCCATTTGACAAACCATCCTTGGCGCCGGAAACCTTGGATCGATATGGTCCTTTTGGTATACCCACGTGATTTTTGGATAAAGTTTGGGTACAACTGGTTTGGATCGAACACAGATCTAACCGGGCCCTCGGGACTAAAAGGCCAATAACTTACAGACCTATCATCTGATTGTCACATTTTCTGTTGCGTTGATACACCTTTTACATTATGGTCCCTTGGGATACTTCTTCATGGTAATTCATTGAATTTGGAGTACTGACATGTGGCTTGAGGAGCGGATCCTCCTAGAATTAAGACATCTTAGTGCGAGAACCCTGTAGCTGGCTGTAACATGAGAAAGGGATCCAATGTGGGTCTGTGCTTTGGGATCCTTTGTGGGTCTGTGTTCGAGAGTCTCAATTGGATCCGCTCTAGGAATCCATGTGGGACTACTCTGGGATCCTATGTTGGTCTGATGATTTTGGATCCTATGTGGGTATGATGATTTAGAATCCTATGTGGGTCTGATGATTTAGCATCCTACGTGGGCCTTCCTCTTAACCAAGTAAGACGATTCATTAGTTACATCTAATCATCTTTACTACCATACCTAAGTTATACCTGGTGTGAGATGAGTCTTTACCTTTGTGGTAATCTTCTGTGTGGTGTACCTTTGTGGTACTTACCTTCGCGGTGATACCTTTGTGATATTCTTCTATGTGGCGTACCTTTGTGGTACTTACCTTCGTGGTGATACCTTTGTGGTATTCTCTGTGTGGCGTTACCTTTTTTTTACTTACCTTTGTGGTGTTACCTTTGTGGTATTCCTTCCTTTGTGGAATAGTTGAGCTTTGGGATTTTGAGTTGGACCTTGTGTTTCCTCATAAATGAGATGGGTATACTTGATAACTTAGGTATATGTATGGGTATCCACCTAAGTAGGGTTGTTAGTTGTTTCCATTCCTTGTGGTTTATCCTTTGAGGATTTTGTGAGACCTTTGAGGGTCTTGGGGTCCCTACTGAGTATCGTTATACTCATCCCTGCATGGGCTATGCCCGAACCTTGTTGTGTTTGGTGCAGACGATGGGCAACACTGACTGATGACGAGGGTACTAGGACTGTAGATAGCTCGAAGGTGGACCTTAGAGGAGGAATACCGCAGATATGACCGTTCGAGATATGTACCTACCCTTCAGGTAGGATACTTGGTGGTTGTTCACATGAGCTGTTTCAGTTTACTTTCACTTTCCAGTTGGGCTTGTATTCTGACCCTTTTTACTTTCTGTACACACTCTTTCTACTATACAGTTTTCTTGTGTTCATATCTTTCTGTGTGCTTGGTTGTGTGTGTTTACAAGATATAAAGGCAATTCCTTCCTGGTATTAGGGTATACGCCTTTCGGTGCTAGTCTCCATCCCCTGGCCTATGGAAGGCGGGCTTGGGGTAGACACGACACGGGCCCTGGGGGATGGGTCCTGACAAATTGTGTTTCAGAGGAGTCATTTCTACTGTAGAAAATTGGAATCTGACATTTTTAATGACAATAGTGTTAAGTGTAGTGAGTATGGTTATTAGTTTAAGGAATCCAATGTTGGTGCGGCGACCGATGTATTCATACATCAGGACCCGGACATATGATTTCTGACTCAGTGCACGAAAACACTAATTGTGTCTATGTTTCAAAAAGTTTTCTTTGTGATATCTTTGAGTCAGCTCACCAGGTATAACTTATTGACCATGGAACACCTCTTTCTTTCAGGATTCCTCCACGAAGATATCCAGTTAGGGTTCCAGGTTTAGTACGCGCTGACAGCCCACCGAGCGACGAGGCCTCGGTACAAGGCCCTTTTTCAGTAGAGGCACCAGCAGAGGCTCCAGTGACACCATTACCCATTGGGCCACCGATGCCACTAGACACAGAAATATAGGGTGAATTCCACTTGATCACGTTTCATGAGTTCCAGTGCCAGAGGCCACCGAGGTTCTGGGGTGAGACAGGCCTACAGACAGCTGAAGATTGGATGGAGGGTATGGTGAGAGTCTTCTGACTGGTAGGAACACCTACTAATCTCATGGTGATCCTTGCCACCAGTATTCTATAGGAAACAGTTGGAAGATGGTGGAGATTGATGCTCTTGGTTCACGAAGAGGTGACACTTCTCTGGACAGACTTTGAGAGCCTGTTTCGGGCAGAGTTTGTTCCATCCACCCTTCGTGCAGTGCGCATTCTGGAGCTTCTTCATCTGTAGTAGGGAAGCATGACTCTGGATTAGTAATCAAAGAGGTTCACTGACCTCTCACACTAATCCATTGATATGGTGCGAGACCCATTCTTCATGTCTCAGATCTTCAAGAAGGGGCTCATGCAGGAGATCAGGGCTTCGATGATTTCTCTCAGCATCCCGACGTAGGTGGGGTTGTTAGTGCGAGCCCTCTTAGTGGAGAGTTTCCTTGCTAAGTAGTCACCAACAGCGAGACCCACCACTAGGCATCACATAGAGAAGTCTTCTACAGCTGGAAGCAGACAAATGTCATAGAGGTCTAAGAGGACACGACTTACTGGTGGACGACCACGAGATTCAGGTTCGGTTGTGCGGGGCACTGGAGACAGAGGAAGTCATAGAAGGAGTAGGTAGTATTACACATGCGGTGGGCAGGGTCACATGGCTCATGACTGCCTGACCCACCATATGGATGATTAGCATATGGTTGAGGGACCACCCAGATAGAGACAGAGGTTTGACCGAGGAGGTCCATAGGGAGAAGGAAGATGTCGTAGAGGAGCCGGCCGTGCAAATGGCGGTGGGAGACGATTTGAGATGTTACCACTGCCACCACCAGGTGGTCCACCCCTACCACAAAGATAAGGTGTACAGGGGCGAGCTTAGCTCCAAGAAACTGAGGCCTATGACCATGGAACTCCGGAGATGATACGAGGTATGATCTGTGTCTACTCCACCTTAGTTGCAGTACTTATAGACACAGGTTCCAATAATTTTTTTATTTCCACTTCCCTCGTTCGGAGCTCAGAGATTCTGACGGAGCCATTGACTCGATCCTTACAACCATAGACTCCTAAGGGAGCAGATTCGACGATTACGCACTGGTGCTGATAGTATGAGCTTACTCTAGAAGGCGAGATCTTTGGCTGGGATATCCTAGTAGTAGTGTTGAGGCCTTACGATTCCATCTTGGGTATGGACTATTTATCTACAGTTCATGCCAAGATTGACTGTATTAGGTGCAAATTACGGTGTGTCCACACTGATGGGACTAGGTTTACCTTCACCGGTAAGAAGTGAGCCTTTTCAGCCTAGTATGTACTTACTCGGAGGATATTATATCCGATCACTCATTATTTTGCTAGACTTACCCTCAGAGCGGTTGATGTGGAGAGTTCGAGTTATCCTGTAGTGGTGGACCAGTACGTGGATGTCTTCCCTGATGATGTTCCAGGTCTACCTTCTCATAGAGAGGTGGATTTTTACGTTGAATTTTACCCCGTGATGACACCAATATCTACACCAGTGTATCAGATGGCTCCCGCAGAGCTTCATGAGCTGCGGGTATAGCAAGAAGACTTACAGGGGAAGGGGTTCATCTGGCCCAGTGTTTCTCCTTGGGCAGCCCCAATTTTGTTTGCCAAGAAGGCGGATGAGATCTTGAAACTTTGTGTTGACTATGAGTGCCTAAACCAGGTGACCATGAAGAACAAGTATCCACTACCGAGGATTGATGACCTCTTTGATCAGATGAAGGGAGCACGCTGGTTCTCGAAGATAGACCTCAGATCAGGCTATCACCAGCTCAGAGTACAAGACAAAGATGTGCACAAGACAGATTTTTGATGTCAGTATGACCATTATGAGTTTTTAGTCATGCCATTCAGCATAATCAATGCTCTAGCAGTGTTCATGGGACTCATTAACATGATATTTCAGCCATACCTTGATTGCTTTGTAGTAGTCTTCATTGATGACATTCTGATCTACTCGGCTACCAAGGAGGAGCATGCCTATGGATACTCTGAGAGCACCAGCTTTATGGTAAGCTCTCAAAGTTCCAGTTTTGGATCCGAGAGGTTCACTTTCTGGAACACATTATCTCAGAGGCTAGATTTGCAGTGGATCCAGTGAAGATTGAGGCGGTACATTCTTGGGAGCCACCCAAGAGTGTGACAGAGGTACGAAGTTTCCTGGGTTTGGCCGGATACTACCATAGGTTTGTGCCCAATTTCTCCAGAGTTTCAGAACCTTTATTAGTGTTGAAAAATAAGGTAAAAACCTCTATATGGTCATAGAGATGCTAGTGGAGTTTTCAGGAGCTGAGGCAAAGGCTGACTAGTGCCCCCATCTTGAGGCTTCCAGAGGAGGGTGTTGGGTACGTAGTCTACTGCGACACATCAGGGACCGTACTCTGATGTGTTTTGATGTAGGAGCGAGCAGTGATTGTGTATGGTTCTCAACAGTTGAGAGAGAACGAGCAAAACTACACTACTTATTACCTGGAGTTAGCAGCAGTGGTCTTCGCCTTGAAGATGTGGCGACATTACTTGATGGGTGAACGTTTTACAGTCTACTCTGATCAAAAGAGTCTCAGGTATATATTCTCTCAAAAGGACCTAAACCTGAGACATCAGTGTTGGCTTGAGTTCCTCCAAGACTATGACTTTGAGATAATCTATACTCCTTGGAAGGGGAATGTTGTAGCAGATGCACTCAGCAGCAGATCTGGTATACAACTACTAGGTGAGGCGACAGAGGAGCTGGCTACTTTACAGATATCCTTTGTGGATCGAGATGGAGCAGCTTTTCTTCAGTCTCTTATAGTCACTCCCCCACTTCTTCTGTGATTCAGGGAGGATCAGCATGGGGACGCTGACTGCGAGGCTCGACGTGCTCAGATATCCACAGGACATGCACCTGATGGATTTTCCAAAGTGGGGACCAGTTCATCCTCTTCAAAGGACGTATCATGGTACCAGTGTCACTTTGGGAGGAAGTGTTGAGGGATTTACACACATCCCCTCTAGCGGTACATCTAGGAGTAGTGAATTTGTACCAGGACCTCCGATAATAGCACTGGTGACCGAGAATGAAGAAAGTAGTAGCAGAGTTTTTCTCTCGGCACCTCACTTGTCAGCAAGTGAAGGCAGAGCATCAGGTACCAGCAGGCTTAGTTCAACCTTTAGAGGTCCCAGAGTGGAAGTGGGATGAGATATCCATGGAATTCATGAAAATACTTCCACATACATACAGGGGCCATGATTCTATCTGGGTGATCGTCGACCGACTCACCAAATTGGACCACTTCCTACCGATCAGAGAGCAGGGTTCAGTAGAGAGATTGGGACACCTCGATGTGTAGGAGATTGTGTGGGTACATGGAGTACCCTTGATGATTGTCTCTGATCGTGATTCATGTTTCACTTTCCAGCTATGGAAGGGGTTGGGGGAGGCTTTCGGAACGTAGCTTCATTTGAGCACCGCCTTCCATCCTCAGACGGATGGCCAGACTGAGTGGACCATTCAGACCCTCGAGGACATTATGCGTGCTTGCATCCTCGACTTCAGTCGTAGCTGGGAGGATCACTTTCCCTTGGTGGAGTTTTCATATAAAAATAGCTATCACTTTACCATTGGGATGACACCTTTAGAGGCTTTGTGCGGCCGACCTTACAGATCGCCTTTGTGCTGGACTAACTTAGGGGAGTCATCACTAATGAGACCAGATATGGTACGACCTACCACGAAGAAGGTGCAGATCATCCAGGAGTAGATGAAGACAGCACAGATCAGGAAAAAGTCTTATGCCGATAGGAGATGAAGACCTCTAGAGTTCGAGGATGTCGACCATGTCTTTCTACGGGTCTCACCTGGACGAGGTTTGAAGAGATTTGGCAGGGGTGGAAAGTTATCTCCAAGGTTCGTCGGACCCTTTTAGGTCCTCAGAAAATTTGGAGAGGTGGCTTAACACTTATCTCTTCCACCTCAGTTGCACCGAGTGCACGGAGTTTTCCATATATCCCAGTTGAGGTGATACGTGCATGACCCATCACACGTCATCGACCACGGCGAGCTGGACATCGATGATGGGGAGACTTTTACGGAGGTTCCAGTGGAGATTGAGGATCGACTGAAGAAATTACTTTGTGGGAAATAGATACCTTTGGTGTGTGTACATTGGTAGCATGGGAACCTCTAGGAGAGTACATGGGAGCGGGAGGCTCAGATTCGTGCCCAGTACCCCCACTTGTTTTCCTAGTTTTTGTGATGCGGCTTTTGGGGATGCAAAGCCCTGAGGTGGGGAGAATATAAAGACCTGAAAATTCCATATTTTTTTAATTATATTGGAATTTTACGAGTCTGTGAAAATTGACAGCGCGTGATTCCGATGCCCGGTGTGCTCAGAATGAATTTATGAACTTTTTTTAGGTACGTTTAGTGAACGTGCCAGCGGGTTTTTGTAACTTTTTAAATGGTGACCGGAATTGAAATCCGAGGACACTGTTGAACTGGTAGCACCGATATTCTCTTAAGGAGAACTTCACCTCGACCGCAGTAGGTTGAGGGTGGAAGTTAGATTTTCACTTTTTCATGGAGGAAGAAAAAAAATAAAATAGTTTAATATTTTTTTTCATGAAACCCCCCTCCTTTTGAGTTATGGGGGTAAGGACACCTGAACTAGAAAACCCCCATCCTTTTAAATTCTAGTGGTGGGGACCATCCAAACCCCAACTTTAATGTGAGGAAGTCCCTTGGGATCCTCCCATTTATTAATGCCAATGCAACACATTTAATTATGCCATTGAAAATTAAATTGATAAACATATTTTATTTGGTTGGATCCTCATTTTCATGGGGAAAGTGTTGGAAAAGTTTGGGAGTTGGGAGAACATGGAGAAACTCTTCCTCCAACGAAGAATGCTTTCACCAATGAAGGATTTTCTCTCCAACGATGAACACCCTCTTCAACGAGGGACATCTTCAACGACAGCGAACCGACGTCAGTTCTTCCCTCCTCACCGACGTCGACGAACCTTCAAGGTAGGGGTGTGATTTTGATTTACCTTTGTCGATTTTCTTTTACGTTTAACCTATCCTCATGAGCCTCTTGCTACCACTCTAATGTGGAGGGTGCGGGCCAAACGAACATGGCCCAACCTCTCCGCAACCCTTCAGGTTTTTGATGCGTTCTTGGTGATGGTGGAGGACAGTGACCAGTGCCGAATATTGACACCGGTGGGACTTGGGAGTGGCGACCGACACCACGACCGACCGTGAAGACAGAGGTGGCGCAACCGCGCAGTCGGAGAAGGGTTGCGGCCCATTGGACGCGGTGTAGAAAGGGTTACGGTCGACGTCGGCCGACCGTGCGAAGGGGAGGTGGTGGCGCGCGTCCGCCCCTCCGGGCGAGTAGGAGTCGCAGCCTTGTGCCGCGACGGTGAAGGGAGGGTGGCTGACAAAGCCAGCCATTAGTGGAGGCATGACACATGACCACGCCGTGTGGAGGAGGAGGTCGACCGTCCGGCCAGCCGTGAGCTGTGGGCCGCCACACCGCGGGCCGCCGCACTACATGCTACCTCATCAAAGGCCGCTCCACCGCGAGCCGCCTCACCGCGGGACACCCAGCGTGCCACCTAGCATAGGCCAAACCCATCAGTCCGGACCTAGGGCCAGACCCGGGTCAGGCCGAGTCGACCCGAATCGGGTCGGGTCAGCCTAGGCGGGGTCGGACTGGACCTGAACCAGTTTTGACCTTTTTTGCTCTTTCAGCCGTATCTTAAGCTTCAGGCATCTGTTTGATGAACCTTCTACAGTGCCAGAAATCATGGATCAAGACGGTCCTTTTGGTATACCCACTTGAGTTTTGGATAAAGTTGGGTTATGACTGGGATGGATCGAACACGAATCCAACCGAGCCCTTGAGAGTAAAAAGCCAATAACTTAGAGACCTAGAATCCTATTGGTGCACCATCAATTGCGTTGAGACCCCTTTTACGTGGTGTTCCCTTGGGATACTTCTTCGTGGGACTTCGTGGCAGTTGGAGTATCGTCTTGTGGCTTGAGGAGCAGATCCTCCCAGAATCAAGTGAGCTTAGTGTGATAACCCTGTAGCTAGCTATAACATGAGAAAGGGATCATATGTGGGTCTGTTCTTTGGGATCCTTCGTGGGTCTGTGTTCAAGAGTCTCACTTGGATCCACTCTAGGAATCTACATGGGACTACTCTAGGATCCTATGTGGGTCTGATGATTTAGGATCCTCTGTGGGTATGATGATTTTGGATCCTAAGTGGGTATGATGATTTAGGATCCTATGTGGGTCTGATGATTTAGGATCCTACGTGGGTATGCCACTTAATAGAGTAAGATGATTCAGTAGTTACATCTAACCATATTTACTACAATACCTATGTTATACCTCGTGTGAGCTGAGTCTTTACCTTTGTGGTAATATTCTGTGTGGCGTATCTTTGCGGTACTTACCTTCGTGGTAATACCTTTGTGGTATTATTCTATGTGGCATACCTTTGTGGTAATTACCTTCATGGTGATACCTTTGTGGTATTCTCTGTGTGGCGTTACCTTTGTGGTACTTACCTTTTGGGTGTTACCTTCGTGGTATTCCATCCTTTGTGGAACAGTTGAGCTTTGGACTTTTGAGTTGGACCTTGTGTTTCCTCATAAATGTGATGGGTATACTTGATAACTTAGGTATATGTATGGGCATATACCTAAGTAGGGATTTCAGTTGTTTCCATGCTTTTTGGTTTATCCTTTGGGGATTTTGTGAGACCTTTTAGGGTGTCGGGGTCCCTACTAAGTATCGTTATACTCAACCCTGCCCTGGCTATGCCCACACCTTGTTGTGTTTGGTGGAGACGAAGAATAAAGTTGACTGAGGATGAGGGTACTAGGACTGGAGGTAGCTCGGAGGTGGACCTTAGACAAGGCATACCGCAGAGACGACTGTTCGAGAGCGGTACCTACCCTTAAGGTATGATCCTTGGTTGGTGTTCACATGAGCTATTTTAGTTTACTTGTACTTTCCAGTTTTCTTATAGTTTCTAGTTGGGCTTGTATTCTGGCCCCTTTTACTTTCAGTATACACTCTTTCTACTATACAGTTTACTTGTGTTCGTATCTTGCTGTGGGCTTGGTTGTGTGTGTTAGTAGGATATAAATGCAATGCCTTCCCGGTATCAGGTAATATGCATTTCGGTGCTAGTCTCCAGCCCCTGGACTATGGAAGGTGGGATTGGGGTAGTCACGACATGGGCCCTGGGGGATGGGTCATGATAGTTTCAGTTTAGGTTACTTACCTCTACAATTTATTTTCCAAATTCTTCACAAATTTCAAAATATTCAGCTCGTGGACACATTTGATGTATACACAAGACCTTATACCAAACTATTGAGTGTTTTTTTCATTTTTTAGATGAGAGTACTTGAAACTATTAGGGTATTTTCAGCAAGGGGACCACATTTAGTAGATTAAATCATGTTACTATTTATTGAAACAAAAACTTCATAAAAGTCTTAAATTAAAAGTTGATCACTTATTTAGTGGTGTGGAAAACATGATCAATGGATTTTAAAATGTTCTTAATATTCTTTAATTGTTTCCCCATTAGATTGTCTTATCCCCCAATTTTCTTTTATTATTATTTCAATTTAATAAGCTGGGAAAAACTTTTCCACAAAGAAGTGTTTCAGTGCTGCACAACCTCTAATTGGGGAGCTAACATAGTTTATCCGATCTTTTGAAGTGTCTTACAACGAGAAAGGGAATACCATAAATATAAAAATTATTAATCCAAATTAGTATGTTTTAACATTGAACTCACAATAAGAAATTAAATTATGTTATTATGGGGGTCTTCTCCTTCCAGTCTATGATTTTTTTTAATAAGTTAATTAAACCAGCTTATAGTTCAATGATTGGTGCTTCATCTTGTGCTTTAATATATGCATGTAAGATACCAACATAATGATAAGTGATTTATGTTAGTGGTAAATTATTTTTTACCATATTATACATGTTATGTTCAATTTATAGTTCAGTTACAGAATTTGAGTGGCCTAGAAGAGTCTAAAGGTGTATCACATCATCCATCAAGGGATCATCCTATGTGTCTCGATGTAACTGGTGTTGGATACTCTCCCATTCGGGGTCGAAAGGAGGTAGATCCACCAAAGGAGAATGTATCATGCATATAACCTAAGTAGTAGATAAATTATAATTAAAAATATAAGTAAATTTATAAGATACAAAAAAAAAACAATATTCACAAAACTCAGAAATATTTTATCAAAAATGCGCACTAAAAATTGAATCCCTCCTCGAAAATGGTGCCAAATTTTAGCACATTTTCATGAAATGTTAAATTAATTATGCTTTAATGATTATTTTATATCATATGTTAGATCCTAGGTCATATTTCAAGTATATTTGGTGGTTTATAGTGTGAATTTTCAATAAAAGAACCAAAATGTGGGTGTAGTTTTGAAAACAATTCTAAGAAAATAATTGAATTTAAAGAGTTTAATAGTTGAACAATGTGTATTTTGAAAAATATGAGAAAATGGGTCATTGTAATTTCAATACAAACATTTCAATTTCATTTTTATTATATATAAATTTATGTCTGGAGTAAGTCTTTGGTTAAAATTAATCAGAATCTCGATTACTTTCCAAGTTATTATATCAATGGATATAGAACCAAACCTTTAAATAACAATCATATATCAAAGGAACTTCTATTATTGATGGTATAATAACTTAAAAATAAAATTTAAATCTCAAATAAGCGGGGAAGAAAAGGATTTTTTTGTTTTCTAATCGAAACAACACAAGTCAAACACTCAAATATTCACGTCGATCAGTTAAAAGTAAAGAGAATTCCATTCAGTTGAATAAAAAAAAACAGTCAATTTTAATTAAATTAATATAATTCTTAATGAAATGTTTTGAAACCCCAAATATATCAAGACAGTACTAAAACTTTCCATAACTCTCTTTATAAGATGTGTATCTCCCTCACAACAAACACCTACCATTTAGCCTTCCATCGAGAGGAGGAAGCTCGTGTGGAAATACGACTTTATCTCAGCACTCCCTATGAGGATATAGAGCTCCAAAACCACAAAAATATTATAGGACTCCTTTGTGACTCCAAAATAGTAGCACCTTTCCTTGTGGTCTTACTTGAAAATGAGGTGACCAAGGTGCCCTTTTGTAGCCAAAATGGGAGGTTGATTTGGGAACCCAGATTTCATGATACCAGTTGGCCCATGATTTTAGGTGGGTATACAGCCTTACCTCAACTTAAAAAAAACTAAAACTTTATTTTAAATATTATTAAATATCTATATATTAATTTTTTAGTCCATTTAATGTATAAAACAGAACATATTTCCAAAATACAGAAATAAACTATTGACTTTGAGTAGATTTTATTTCTTATAAATATTAGTTTGTTTGGCCCCATTTATGGACTATTTAGGATTGGTTTTCTTCATAAGATTTGTATCCCACTACATTTAGGATCATGACACAAAATTTAAGCCCAATTGGATGCACATATTATCTCCAGTGTGCGTCTGAGTCCACATGTGTTCTTGGAATGTTACACAGTTTGGCCCATATTCTTTCTACATCATCTTTGGACCTCCAAACCACCTCCTCCTACAATTTAATTATCAAAACGTAAAATTTATATTTTCATAATTAATAAAAATTAAACAATTGAATCAAATTTTAAGTAATTTTTTTATATCTACAGTTTTCAATACAAAACCAGTTTAATAAAGTTGTATACGATTGAAATAAAACAATGAATCACAGTGCGATCGACTACACATTATCACCACAAGAACCATTTAAAAAAATTATTATATATATATATATAACACTAGATAAATAATAAAAGATGGTTCCCTACAGATCTCACCTTTTTTCCAATTTCAATCATCTCATCTCCAAATCCATAATATGATCCTGATAGTTATAAATATTTGATATAACTTCGAGTGAGTTGTATTAATAGGGTATTTTGAGAGGGAATTGGTATTTAGGAGATAATAGTGGGACTATTTAGTCTAATAAGTGAAACATTATAGTCTATAGATCCATGATATAGAGTGAATTAGATAAATAAATTATTAGGGAATGGCACAAGTTATTTTTTTGATGAGTGGTTTGTTTTTTTTTTGTAAATTTATTTTATTCACGTTTTAAAAACAAGAAAGGTGGAAAACTAAAAGTAATGAGTATATCAAATGGATCCAATAATATGGGAGTTGTGTATGACCTTATAATATCATTAAATCAATTGATTTTTGGAACTCTTATATCCAAAAAGAATATAAAAAATCTAGAACATGATATATGATAAAAAATATTGTTTTTTGAAATATTGTATACAGATTAACTAAATTCATGTATTATAAATAAATAAATAATAGATAAGTTAATGGTGGACTGATCATATAATCAATTAATTAATAATTGACCATATTATTTTTATCTTACACTATTAACATTATTTCATCGTCTTCACCATACCAATCAAGGATGACTTTTCAATATCATCATAGACTAATATATAATTCTTCTATTGTTAATGGGGGTTTTATCATAAAATGATTCTTAAACTTCATAACCCATATCATGTAAGTCACTTGGATTGATATTTACTACAATAGTCCACCCTTCATAAACTCCATCATCCACATAGTAGATTATTTTATCTTGTGACTCCAAAATATATTGATCATGTTAATCAAACTCACTAGTCTCTATAATCCATAATAAGTTAACATAAGTAAATTATAACGAATTTATCCTTATTCCATTGTAAATATCAACCCACTTTCATTTTAACAACACAACTGAACATTTTCCATGATATTTTATTTTTATAATTTCAATCAAATTTTATAGTGTCCTAACTCTCTGAACTTTGTGAAGATTCCACTATTTTTTAATCCTTCCTCATGAAGAATTTTTGGAAACCTAAATCCATTAATATTATAATCATTCTATCTCCTAAACTACTTAAATGTTCCTCAAGATAAATATGTAAAATAATTAGGCATTATATCTCTATTATCAACATTCATGATTTACATGTATAAATATAAAATATTATTACATACATAAGATAATTATATCAATATATTATGAATATTAAAATTATTATTCTCTCACATGAAGTTTAGACCAATCAATAATGTATTTTATAATGAATTTTGTTATCTATGTCTCATTTCATGTTTGAATCTAAAGTCATTTATTTATATATGTATTCCATTATTCATTGAGAATATCTAAAATATAACTATTGAGTGTCATATAAATATGTTCTTTATGAACTATATTTTTTTATTGAAATTAATGATATTTTTCCAACATGGTGACTTAACATTTGAAAGTTTAGTAATTTTATATAGGACTACAATTGATTTGAGTTATATTTAACATGTCCAACTCAATTGAATTGATTTCAATATTTTTCAAATAACTCAAAAAATTGTGAGACACACTCTAACCATATAAACTTCAATAATAGAGCCTTCATAGTTAGATTTTTTCTTCAGAAAATACATCCAATGAATTATAAATCTAATTAAAAAAGGAAAATCATAGAATAAACTATACATGAAATGATTATTAAAATTTTAATATAGAAATAATGAAGATTTATGATGGTAATACCTCTCTATTGAATATATCCATCGATAATGTAGGGGACCTCCAAATTTAACTTCCTCAGTCAAATTAATAGTTATATTAACAATCACAATGAAAATGATGGATAAAATATCATATCTAAAGTGAAAATATTCATTATAATTACTTATTATTTTTTTCTAATATTAATTAGAAATAAATTTTTCTCACAAAGATGTATAAAAAATGTCAAAATTTCTATTAAACTGTTTTTATTTTATTAGGTAATAATTTAAAAAAATATAGTTTATGAAATATACTATGTTTCTTCCATTATTATCTACCAACTATATCTGAGGAGATTTGAACTATTTTCATTGAAATATTCTGCTGATATTATTTCCTAAATTTTACATAAATTGTTGATAATTGTGACATGAAATTTTGAACCTGATAAATATTTTGTTTATGGAATTAAATAATTTCATCCATTGAATCATGGATTGTTAAATATATAACTTTGAGATGAGTTTTAGAGTCAATTATGACACATGAAACACTACTTTCTTTCATATGGTATTCTTCTAGGATTAATGTTAAACTTAAAAATTGTACATGCTTATCCAGCACGAGTGATTTGACTAGAAATGTTTCTTAATATAGATAAATTATTAATATTCCATATTAAAGTAACACAAATTTTGAATATTATAGTCGTTGATGAATCACATGTGTTTAAAACATTTTCCCATAACCGTTTTATATTATTCTATAAGATGATTATGGTATAAATTGATGCAATTCGTTTGCATTTTCTTTCCTATAATTATTATTAGATAACAAAAGAATTTTATTTCATAGAAATCCAAAATTTTATATTACAAACGATCAAAATAATTGGTCATATGATATAATTTGTATTGAGAGTCCCAAATTGATTAAATCCATCAGTATTAAATCCCCAAAAAAATTCCATATATCAGAAGAGAAATATAGAATTAAAAAATCAATGGATTTAAAGACTTTTGAATCTCTTGAATATCATATTAACCCTTCATTATTATTTCTCATGGAATGAAATTCATTTACACATGTAAGATCCCTATTTTTTCAATGAGGTATAAATCCTTTTTATTTCAAGGCAATCTCTTTCTTAAGTTCTCCTCTTGTCTTAAACCCTAAAGTTGGCCCAGTGGGCTGGTTGAGTAGTTTTGGAAAGAATAAATAATGGGGATGAAGGTTGGATATAGTCCAAGTACACGATTTTTATTAGGAATACATTTCATATATTCAATACATGACATGTTAGGGTTCGGGTAAGATAATTCAGGATGTGTAATGAGATTTACCCTGAAGGGAAAGAATAATATTTACATGATGTGTAATGTATTTAAACACCATTTAAATTCCCAAAGATAGTTTATAAGAAATTAAAAATGCCCTTATTTTTTGACAGAAGGCCTCACCCCCTCCCTTATCTCCTGTGTATGAGCTCCTCTAAGCCTTCAACCTAGGATTTGGTATAGTTTCATCATCCAACCTATATTTTGAGCACCATTTGTCACATTGGTTATCCACTAGTAATCTATCTACGCCTTATGAAACTTGATCTATTTCTATTTTTAATTGATCCAGTTATTTTGGTACATGCTATTATGCCCTATATTCATGGAATTCATCCATTCTTCCGTTTTCTTCTGATTCAGGTCAAGTTAGGAGCCGATAATAGACGATTTTTCTACCACAGGTATACGGTATGTGCTCTATACATTTTCTTGTGAAGTATAATTACTTTATATCTAGTTTATGTTGTACTGAACCCCAATCTTTCCAATCATTTCTCTTAAATTGAATGAATTACTTTATCAAATTGTTGGAACCCGTTTAGTTTGCCAATGTAGTTCCTTGATATTGTTATAGGATTTTGACCTCAACCCGGACCACCTGTGAGGTGTTATTATGTATTTTACCCATGCTATACCACCCCTTTTGGTGTTTTTTTGGGATCAACATCTTAGCGGGAGACCTGTTGAACTAATTGAGACTTTTAGAGAGGGATTATGCAACCTTTCCATGTGTTTACATGATATGAAATGCTTTAAAATGGTTAAATGGTTAAAATGGAAAATGTGGAATGAGTTGGATAAGATCATGGATTTAATATGAATCTGAAATGAGTTATGAATTTAGTAATTAAATGTTTATTATTACATTGGATTCCATGGGCATTTCTACTCCCTGGATCCGGTTCGTTGGGTCTGAAACTTGGTTACATGACATAGGACATTGAGGATGCCTGGGTCATCTATACTCATGGGATCCAGCTTTTACAGACCACATTAGACAATATATGTGGACATTATCCTTGGGTACCACCCAATTTGTTACTAAGTTTTTACAGATATTATCCACGAACTTGATGAGGATTCCTTGGTCATTTATATCTTTGATCCATCCCATGTTGGCCTGACATAATGAGGGCGCGTTGGTCATTTATACCTTGGATTCAACCCTTTAGGGTTGAAACTGGATTAGTTGGCATAGACCACAGTGGATGTTTTATCATACTTTATAGTTATCCCATGTTTATGTTTACTGGTTTAAATTAATCCTCAGTAGGCTATATTGTACCACCTTTACGTGTATCACACCTACTTAGTCTTTTATTATTACTGTTCTATACTGCACATTGCTTCTACTTGTATACACAGACGAGTCTTGTTATAGACACCATTGGTGGTGACCTTATGAGTGTTATTTCACTCCCTATTCAGGCCACTATTGGGTACCTAGACAGTCTTCATGGATGTAGGTAAGGACTACAAAAATCAACCTCTTTATGATTCTTGATTGATTATGTTTAGGAGCAGGGGAGCACAAGACCAAGCTATGCTCGTGATGCTATCTAGAGATATTTTTTTTGATTTGTTATACTTTTGATACATGTATTATATTAGATGCATGTTTCTTTTTATTACCTACTATTTTTTATAGGTACATGGCATACATCAATTTTTATATGATACTACCTTAACTTATTTTTTACTCAGGGTACTTGAATATTTATTTATTGTCGATATTGATTTATTTTATGATTTTTCTTATTTATTCACTTATGATTACACAATGTTTTTATTATCATTTTAGTATAGTATCCCCAATATTCAACCTTAGAACCTCACTTCTAGTTGGCATCGTCTAGCCTACACGGAGGCATGCTTAAGGCCATATGCCTCATCGACTCGAGGAACCTTTTAGTGGATCCAAAGTCTAGATGTAACAAAGTGGTATTAGAGGATATTTTATTTTATTTATTTTTCCACCTTGCTATTTGAGATGGTAGAAATGAGAAATATTATTGTGTGGAATTTGTTAATGATCTATTCCTAGGAGTATCTTACCCACATATATGAAAAAAACCAAATTTCTTGGGATGCGATATAATGTTCTGATTTGTTCTTATTACACTCTATTTGATTCCACCATTGGGTGATGCACATGATATGTGAGGTTATTATTATTGTTATTTATGGTGTCACTTTATCCTTCACTTGATATAAAAATTAAGAATTGATCATGCATCATTTTAGGAACCTTATATGATTCACATTCTAGGATTATTCCATGACATAAAGGATGCATTTCTTGACCGCATGAAATTTATTATGTGTGACTTGAATAATATAATTATTATTTGACTAATTATTTGAGAAGGATATTAAGAAACATGATTGGTACTTAAATTACTAGTCATATCCTAAATATTTTTCCCTACATAGTCAAAACAAACACCTTAAGCAGTTAATTAAGGCATGTTGAGTCATGGACCATTGGTCGCATGGGCTGGAATGTTCCATGGTTGGGATTAAATTAATTTAATACTTCAATTTATAAGGTTTTAGACCATTATTACATGGAAATGAAAATCTATATAATTAAACCATTTAAGATAATTGTTAAAAAAATTATAATGAACTTAAAATAAATTGAATTATGAATTGGAAAAGTCATATTTGAATGAATTTTCCTAATTACACTAGGTAGTCCATATATGGGGACCATTTTTTTGAAACTAAGTGCTTTAACCAGACTCGAAATTAGGAGTGGGAAGTGGTCAATGTCTCTAGTGACCTCTACGGTTTTTCCTATTACCCAGTCATGGATTTAGGTTCTATAAGAGGTGCGTGTCTTGGTGATAGGAAGGCTTATTCTTATCCTATGTTTATATATATGATCTAGTTGTTAATGAATCTTTTATGAGGTGTGTTATTTTAATTTTTAGATACATGTCATCATGAATACCTCTAGTCATGCACTAGGATGGTGGTGATGACCATACTCCAATGGTGGTGGGCCTTGAGATACCAATAGAACCTCTAACAGTTCCATTTGTGACACTAACCCTTGTTCCAGATATGGGCACTGATTCCCAATTTTGAGAGGGTTTCTTATGCTTTATGTAGAATATTCTAGGATCCCCATTACCTTTCTTAACTATGGTAGAGCTGGAATATGTGTTCTAGTTGCAACGTCCACCCATGTTCTTAGGTTATGGTGTTCCACGAGCTTTTGAGAAATGGATTGAGACTATCTTATTGATTTTTTAGCATCTCGAGACACCTCCCAAGAGGATAATGAAGCTCAATATGTATATTATTTGAGGATACTTTATGAACTAGTGGGGTATTATAAACTAGGTTTATAGGCTTCAAGATATGGTTTTGATGGATTTATAATCCATATTTTATGATTAATTATTTCTCTAGGCTCTATGAGATGAACAATCTAGTGAGTTTATGTGTTCAGATCTAGGTGAGATGACCATTATGAAGTATTCATCACAATATATAGATCATCAATGTTTTTTGGATGTCTATCTTACTGATGAGCCGTATAGGGCTTGATTCTTTTAGGAAGGTCTCAAGAATGTTGTTCGATCATAGGTGAACATGTTTCAATTGAATACCATAACAGAGATAGTGAATCAGGCACTGATTACTAAATGTAATTTGAGTGAAGATGGGGTACCAGAGTAGGTAATTGTATCTTATCAGCCCAGTGGTTTAGGGGAAGTTCATAGGAAGTGCTATTTTGAGATTTCTCAAGAAGGGAATTCCATACAGAGTATGAGTGCTGGTATTTCTGTCCTCAATCACTAGCATGGAAGCTGAGAAAATATGAGGAAACGGTGTGATAAAGAACTGATTGAGTGTCAAGAATGTGGTAGGATGAGCCATATACAATGGTTCTAGAGTACCTTTCCTCTATTGGTCATTGGGAGGGGGTTGACTCTGACTATAGATTATAGAGTGGTATTAAAAACTCTACATTACGTTGGGATATGGATTACTACTAGTCATTGAGGCTGAAGAGGTGGTCATGTCTAGGGAAGCTAGACACAAGTTGCATCCCGATGGAAGAGTGGGCCTCCTCTGGGTATTCAGGAAGTTTCCTAGGGCTACAGTTTTGGAAATATGTATTTAGTATAACCTATCACTATGGGGAAGAGTTCTTGGAAATCTATAGTGAGAGGTACAATAATAATATCTTCTACTCTAGTATCTTCCCTTTTTAATATATGTGCATCATATTATTTCATATTTTTTTCCTATTGTGGAGATCTATAGGCTTTATGAGAAGTTTTATGATGGAATTATAACACTTTATACTCTATTGGAAATTATATCATAGGGTATATTCTAGTGATGATATTTACCCCTTGAGATAAGCAATTATCATTTTGTATTGGATCTCTTTATCCTTGAGATGATAGGATTTTTCATCATTCTCAGAATAGATTGGTTGGTTTCTTATCAGGCCCATGTTGATTTATATCACTGGAGGGTATATTTTACATCACCAGAGGGTGGTAGGTATATCTACATGGGCAAGTGGGATATATAGGTAGGTAGAAATGGATCAGTACATCCTGGTATGGGTGGCATAATATCTTGGATTTATAGTTTGCATCTAGATGATTAGGGAACAAAATATACTTAATTTCCTTCATTATTATATCATTTTAGGGATGTATACTATTTTTAAATTTCTAGTTTACCTCCTAAGTGAGAGTTGGAGTTCACTATTTATCTGGTTCCCAGATCTGCACCAATATCTTTTCCTTCTTATAGGATCGATAACACTATGTTTCAAGAACTCAAGAGATAGTTAGATTACTTAGAAGAGAAGGGGTTTATACAACCCAAAACTTATCAATGGGTTTTTCTAGCCCTTTTCTCCAAGAATAATGATAGAATACTTCAGATGTGTTTCGCTTATCATAAGTTTATCCAGTTACTTATTATTTTTTTTCTAATATTAATTAGAAATAAAATTTTCTCACAAAGATGTATAAAAAATGTCAAAATTTTTATTAAACTGTTTTTATTTTATTAGGTAATAATTTATAAAATACTAATGGTAGGAATTTATCCATAACAAATATATGATTTGCAACTTTTAGTTGAATTTAGATTATGCTTTTTTAAGTTAAAACATCTTGAAAAGTTACTTAAATATCCCTCAGGTAATTTCAAAATTGTCATTCATTGAAGGAAAAAATATTTTTATTGTTTTTGCATGAAAACATTATTATAGGATATCATTTTCCTTTATACCACACTTTATAATATTTTCTTTGAATTCCTTACAATATTTAAGATGATATTTTAATTTATTCTTTTCATTAAATATTTTAAAAATAAAATTTTTACATAGATTATTTTTAAAGTTGATTACATAAAGATTTTTATGTAATAGTTGAAATTAAAAAAATATAGTTTGTGAAATATACTATGTTTCTACCATTATTATGTACCAACTATATCTGATGAGATTTGAACTATTTTCATTGAAATATTCTGCTGATATTATTTCCTAAATTTTACATAAATTGTTGATAATTGTGACATGAAATTTTGAACCTGATAAATATTTTGTTTATGGAATTAAATAATTTCATCCATTGAATCATGGATTGTTAAATATATAACTTTGAGATGAGTTTTAGAGTCAATTATGACACATGAAACACTAGTTTCTTTCATATGGTATTCTTCTAGGATTAATGTTAAACTTAAAAATTGTACATGCTTATCCAGCACGAGTGATTTGACTAGAAATGTTTCTTAATATAGATAAATTAGTAATATTACACATTAAAGTAACACACATTTTTAATATTATAGTCGTTGATGAATCACATGTGTTTAAAACATTTTCCCATAACTGTTTTATATTATTCTATAAGATGATTATGGTATAAATTGATGCAATTCTTTGGCATTTTCTTTCCTAGAATTATTATTAGATAACAAAAGAATTTTATTTCATAGAAATCCAAAATTTTATATTACAAGAGATCAAAATAATTGGTCATATGATATAATTTGTATTGAGAGTCCCAAATGGATTAAATCCATCAGTATCAAATCCCCAAAAAATTCCTTAGATCAGAAGAGAAATATAGAATTAAAAATTCAATGGATTTAAAGACTTTTGAATCTCTTGAATATCATATTAGCCCTTCATTATTATTTCTCATGGAATGAAATTCATTTACACATGTAAGATCCCTATTTTTTCAATGAGGTATAAATCCTTTTTATTTCAAGGCAAGCTCTTTCTTAAGTTCTCCTCTTGTCTTAAAACCTAAAGTTGGCCCAGTGGGATGGTTGAGTAGTTTTGGAAAGAATAAATAATGGGGATGAAGGTTGGATATAGTCCAAGTACATGATTTTTATTAGGAATACATTTCATGCATTCAATACATGACTTGTTAGGGTTCAGGTAATATAATTCAAGATGTGTAATGAGATTTACCCTGAAGGAAAAGAATAATATTTACATGATGTGTAATGTATTTAAACACCATTTAAATTCCCAAATATAGTTTATAAGAAATTAAAAATGCCCTTATTTTTTGACAGAAGTCCACACCCCTCCCTTATCTCCTGTATAGGAGCTCTTCTAAGCCTTCAACCTAGGATTTGGTATAGTTTCATCATCCAAACTATATTTTGAGCACCATTTGCCACATTGGTTATCCACTAGTAATCTATCTACGCCTTATGAAACTTGATCTATTTCTATTTTTAATTGATCCAGTTATTTTGGTACAGGCTATTATGCCCTATATTCATGGCATTCATCCATTCTTCTGTTTTCTTCTGATTTATGTCAAGTTAGGAGCTGATAATGGATGATTTTTCTACCACAGGTATACGGTATGTGGTCTATACATTTTCTTGTGAAGTATAGTTACTTTATATCTAGTTTATGTTGTACTGAACCCCAATCTTTCCAATCATTTCTCTTAAATTGAACGAATTACTTTATTAAATTGTTGGAACCCGTTTAGTTTTCCAATGTAGTTCCTTGATATTGTTATAGGCTTTTGACCTCAACCCGGACCACCTGTGAGGTGTTATTATGTATTTTACCCATTCTATACCACCCCTTTGGGTGTTTTTGTGGGATCACCATCTTAGCGGGAGACCTGTTGAACTAATTGAGACTTTTGGAGAGGGATAATGCAACCTTTCCATGTGTTTACATGATATGAAATGCTTTAAAATGGTTAAATGGTTAAAATGGAAAATGTGGAATGAGTTGGATAAGATCATGGATTTAATATGAATATGAAATGAGTTATGAATTTAGTAATTAAATGTTTATGATTTTATTGGATTCCATGGGCATTTCTACTCCCTGGATCCGGTTTGTTGGGTCTGAAACTTGGTTACATGACATAGGACATTGAGGATGCCTGGGTCATTTATACTAATGGGATCCAGCTTTCATAGACAAAATTAGACAATATATGTGGACATTATCCTTGGGTACGACCAAATTTGTTACTAAGTTTTTACAGATATTATCCACGAACTTGATGAGGATTCCTTGGTCATTTATATCTTTGATCCATCCCATGTTGTCCTGACATAATGAGGATGCATTGGTCATTTATACCTTGGATTCAACCCTTTAGGGTTGAAACTGGATTAGTTGGCATAGACCACAGTGGATGTTTTATCATACTTTATAGTTATCCCATGTTTATGGTTACTGGTTTAAATTAATCCTCAGTAGGCTATATTGTACCACCTTTACGTGTTTCACACCTACTTAGTCTTTTATTATTACTGTTCTATACTGCACATTGCTTCTACTTGTATACACAGATGAGTCTTGTTATAGAAACCATTGGTGGTGACCTTATGAGTGTTATTTCACTCCCTATTCATGCCACTATTGGGTACCTAGACAGTCTTCATGGATGTAGGTAAGGACTACATAAATCAACCTCTTTATGATTCTTGATTGATTATGTTTAGGAGCAGGGGAGCACAAGACCAAGCTATGCTCGTGATGCTATCTTGAGATAATTCTTTTTGATTTTTTATAATTTTGATACATCTATTATATTAGATGCATGTTTCTATTTATTACCAACTATATTGTATAGGTACATGGCATACATCAATTTTTATATGATACTACCTTAACTTATTTTTTACTCAGGGTACTTGAATATTTATTTATTGTTGATATTGATTTATTTTATGCTTTTTCTTATTTATTCACTAATGATTACACAATGTTTCTATTATCATTATAGTATAGTCTCCCCAATATTCAACCTTAGAACCTCACTTCTAGTTGTCATCCTCTAGCCTACGTGGAGGAATGCTTAAGGCCATATGCCTCATCGACTCGAGGAACCTTTTAGTGGATCCCAAGTCTAGACGTAACAAAGTGGTATTAGAGGATATTTTATTTTCTTTATTTTTCCACCTTGCTATTTGAGATGGTAGAAATGAGAAATATTATTTTGTGGAATTTGGTAATGATCTATTCCTAGGAGTATCTTACCCACATATATGAAAAAAACCAAATTTCTTGGGATGAGATATGATGTTCTGATTTGTTCTTATTACACTCTATTTGATTCCACCATTGGGTGATGCACATGATATGTGAGGTTATTATTATTGTTATTTAGGGTGTCACTTTATCCTTCACTTGATATAAAAATTAAGAATTGATCATGCATCATTTTAGGAACCTTATAGGATTCACATTCTAGGATTATTCCATGACATAAAGGATGCATTTCTTGACCGTATGAAATTTATTATGTGTGACTTGAATAATATAATTATTATTTGACTAATTATTTGAGAATGATATTAAGAAACATGATTGGTACTTAAATTACTAGTCATAGCCTAAATACTTTTTCCCTACATAGTCAAAACAAACACCTTAAGCAGTTAATTAAGGCATGTTGAGTCATGGACCATTGGTCGGATGGGCTGGAATGTTCCATGGTTGGGATTAAATGAATTTAATACTTCAATTTATAATGTTTTTAGACCATTATAACTTGGAAATGAAAATCTATATAATTAAACCATTTAAGATAATTGTTAAAAAAAATTATAATGAACTTAAAATAAATTGAATTATGAATTGGAAAAGTCATATTTGAATGAATTTTCCTAATTTCACTAGGTAGTCCATATATGGGGACCCTTTTTTTGAAACTAAGTGCTTTAACCAGACTCGGAATTAGGAGTGGGAAGTGGTCAATGTCTCTAGTGACCTCTACGGTTTTTCCTATTACCCAGTCATGGATTTAGGTTCTATAAGAGGTGCGTGTCTGGGTGATAGGAAAGCTTATTCCTATCCTATGTTTATATATATGATCTAGTTGTTAATGAATCTTTTATGAGGTGTGTTATTTTAATTTTTAGATATATGCCATCATGACTACCTCTAGTCATGAACTAGGATGGTGGTGATGACTATACTCCAATGGTGGTGGGCCTTGAGATACCAATAGAACCTATAACAGTTCCATTTGTGACACTAACCCTTGTTCCAGATATGGGAACTGATTCCCAATTTTGAGAGGATTTCTTATGCTTTATGTAGAATATTCTAGGATCCCCATTACCTTCCTTAACTATGGTAGAGCTGGAATATGTGTTCTAGTAGCAACGTCCACCCATGTTCTTAGGTTATGGTGTTCCACGAGCTTTTGAACAATGGATTGAGACTATCTTGTATATTTTTTAGCATCTCGAGACACCTCCCAAGAGGAGAATAAAGCTCAATATGTATATTATTTGAGGATACTTTATGAACTAGTGGGGTATTATAAACTAGGTTTATAGGCTTCAAGATATGGTTTTGATGGATTTCTAATCCATATTTTATGATTAATTATTTCTTTAGGCTCTATGAGATGAACAAGCTAGTGATTTTATGTGTTCAGGTCTAGGTGAGATGACCATTATGAAGTATTCATCACACTATACAGATCTTCAATGTTTTTTGGATGTCTATCTTTATGATGAGCCGTATAGGGCATGATTTTTTAGGGAGGTCTCAAGAATGTTGTTCGATCATAGGTGAACATGTTTCAATTGAATACCATAACAGAGATAGTGAATCAGGCACTGATTACTAAATGTAATTTGAGTGAATATGGGGTACCAGAGTAGGGAATTGTATCTTATCAGCCCAGTGGTTTAGGGGAAGTTCGTAGGTAGTGCTGTTTTGAGATTTCTCAAGAAGGGAATTCCATACAGAGTATGAGTGCTGGTATTTCTGTCCTCAATCACTAGCATGGAAGCTGAGAAAATATGAGGAAAAGGTGTGATAAAGAACTGATTGAGTGTCAATAATGTGGTAGGATGAGCCATATACAATGGTTCTAGAGGACCTTTCCTCTAGTGGTCAGTGGGAGGGGGTTGACTCTGACTATAGATTATAGAGTGGTATTCAAAACTCTACATTAGGTTGGGATATGGATTACTACTAGTAATTGAGGCTAAAGAGGTGGTCATGTCTAGGGAAGTTAGACACAAGTTGCATCCCGATGGAAGAGTGGGCCTCCTCTGGGTATTCAGGAAGTTTCCTAGGGCTACAGTTTTGGAAATATGTATTTAGTATAACCTATAACTAAGGGGAAGAGTTCCAGGAAATCTATAGTGAGAGGTACAATAATAATATCTTCTACTCTAGTATCTTCCCTTTTTAATATATGTGCATCATATTATTTCATATTTTTTCCTATTGTGGAGATCTATAGGCTTTATGAGAAGTTTTATGATGGAATTATAACACTTTATACTCTATTGGAAATTATATCATAGGGTATATTCTAGTGATGAGATTTACCCCTTCAGATAAGCAATTATCATTTTGTATTGGATCTCTTTATCCTTGAGATGATAGGATTTTTCATCATTCGTAGAATAGATTGGTTGGTTTCTTATCAGGCCCATGTTGATTTATATCACTGGAGGGTATATTTTACATCACCAGAGGGTGGTAGGTATATCAACATGGGCGAGTGGGATGTATAGGCAGGTAGAAATGGATCAGTGCATCCTGGTATGGGTGGCATAATATTTCGGATTTATAGTTTGCATCTGGATGATTAGGGAACAAAATATACTTAATTACCTTCATTAGTATATCATTTTAGGGATGTATTCTATTTCTAAATTTCTATTTTACCTCCTAAGTGAGAGTTGGAGTTCCCTATTTATCTGGTTCCCAGATCTGCACCGATATCTTTTCCTTCTTATAGGATCGATAACACTAAGTTTCAAGAACTCAAGAGATAGTTAGAGTTATTAGAAGAGAAGGGGTTTATACAACCCAAAACTTATCAATGGGTTTTTCTAGCCCTTTTCTCCAAGAATAATGATAGAATACTTTAGATGTGTTTCGATTATCATATGTTTAACCAGTTAATGGTTAGGAAATGATATACATTACCTTGATCAGTGAGACCGATCGGCGTCAGTAGCGCTCCTCTGCACAAATAGGGTTTTAAACCCTATTTTGACTCATTTAAGTGTGTTTTTAAGACCCGCAACGCGCATAAGAGCTTTAATTAAATATTTAATCAATTCATGAGTTGGCTTAAACCACCCGAACCCCTTTTTAATGACGAGTGGAGCCGCGTGGTCAGCCCACGACCCCCATGCCTTATGCGGTTTCGCGTTTTCACCTCAATCGTCCTCGACTCTTATAAACTAAGGGTTAGCTGTGGTTTCTCCTTTCCTCGATCGTGGATTTTCACTAATAGCTTCTGGTGCATCGGGCCCACGAAATCGTTATCCATAAAGTTCCGTGCCCCCGGCCTAAACGTCGATCATCTATCAACAAGTAGGGAATTTCTCCTTCATCTCTCTCTTTCGTGTATCATGCAGGGTGGGCGTGCTTTTGATTCTATAGAATTGGGTAAACCAGACCTAAATAAGATAATGAACGAATTCTATAAAGAAAGAGGGGGGCTGTGATTGTTGATGTTGTCTTATATTTTGATGCTTTTTCTTCTATGACCATCTTGTTGAGTTGTGCTGGCTTATGCCTCCTGAAAATCGAGGCCATTGGTGGTCGTTGTTTGTGCACTAATTGAACCCTGCTGATGTTTTAAATGGCATGGTTGTGGTTGTAAATTTATGCTGTGAAAAGTGAATTGGTTAATCACATATATCCGGCTGAATAAATTGAAAGCACCAGGATCAACCCTTCTGTGATAACTCCCGATTATAACACACGGAATTTGAATCATGGAGTGTGTTAAGTCATTTAAATCTGAAAATAATGGCAATCCCTGACTTGTGTTGGTGGTGGTATTTGGTTGTTTTCCTTTCGGGCTGATTGCTGGAGATGTGGGAGGGGATGGGATCCCCTGTTCTTTTATACCCTCGGTGGTCATGTGAAATTGGGGATGGGATCTCATGTTAGTATGGATTTGGTGGTTGTGAGTTTTAAATCCGGGTGGTTACTTGTTTATATCACGAATTGAGGTGGAATCCTCTGTTGTTGAGAACCAGGTGTGGGCGTTTTGGTTGATGTTTTGCTGTTTACTTTCCTAGACTTATGCCTATGCCTACTAGTTTCCCTGTAGTGCTTAAACATAAACATTATTACTGAACGTGAAATAAGAAAGGGGACACATGGGTTGTTAGCATGAGTCGTGACTCGGACTTGAGTGCTGTTGTGATCTCTAGGCTGTCTGAAGAAAAACCTAGCTTGGGTGAGTGCTTGTTACCTATATATATACTTGTAGCTTTGTGTTTCTTATTCGCCCCACCCAAGTTGAGCACTTAGTGCTGAACACCCCCATTTAATGGGGGAGGGTGTTTTTCCCAACACTAGTCTTAGTGGCTGGTTATTAGCTCTTTTTCTGGTCCCTTTCCCGGATAGCCCAAGTATCTTCGGGCAGGCTGTAATGGCCTGAGGTTCATTATTAGCCCAAGAACCTTCAGGCGGGGTAGTGTGGTGATTGGCCAGGTGTGTGCGGCAGGTGGTTTCCCAAGTGTCTTCGAGATGAGGCCCAGGTGTCTTCGGGTGTGGCAGTGGATCCTTTAGCCCAGGTGTCTTCGGGCGCAGTGGTGGTTGTTCTGGCCTAGGTGTTTGCCGGCATGGTTACATGTGACAGTTGTGGGCCAGGTGTGTGCGGGCGGGATTTCGGCAGTGGGACTGCGTGTGGTTGTGGCCCAGGTGTGTGTGGGCGGGTGTGGCAGTGGGACTGCGGTGAGAATGGCGGGATTGGTCCGATGCGTAGGATGTCTCAATAACCAGTGGTAAAGTGGCGCGGGGTACCCAAACATCGATGTGCTCTTATTACATATATTACTTGACTTGCGTTATTTGGGGAGTGTGCCTTGGTGAGGCCCGGGGTGGATAGTTTACCTTGATAGGTGTTTGGTTTACTCTTTTTCTAACGGGACTTTAGTATGTTCCCCCACATGTGCACGAGAGTCTTTGGTTTTCCCTACTGAGTGTACTTGTATGCTCACCCTACGTATATAAAACTGCTTTCAGGTTTCCAGGAGGACTTCGGGGATCACGCATGACCTTACTAGCTCGAACCTTTGGAGCAGTTGCAGTTGTTGTTTTTCTTTTCCTCTTTGGTACTTACCTTGTAGTCACCTTTTGTACTTGTGGCTTTAATTTTGGAACATGCATGTGGGAATTGTTTATTTTTTGCTTTACTTTCCTTTTACCTTGGTGTTGTTGAGTTTCATCATCTCATCTCTCGATCCTATAAAATAAAAAGGGTAATGTCTTCCATTTGTGAGAAATTTCTATACCCTTGGTGCTAGTCGCCACTCCAGGACCTATTGAAGGCGGGTCTCGGTGGTCATTATCTCTCCTTCAACTTAAAGAAGGAAGGGCTTGGCAATCTGCTGACACTTCCCTCCTTTTGGTGAAGGCGGGTCGTGACAGAATGATATCAGAGGTGATGGTTGAGAGATAGGATGGAGTCTGGAGTTAGGCACAATGAGGATTGCATGGGATGGTAAGGCAACGGTGTTGGGTGACCTTGGAGCGTGAATTAGGCTAGGGAAGACTGGCTTGGAAACGGGATTTTAAGGGCCCCCGTGATCCGATGCAAGGACTCTGGACCTACCAAACGACCAAGTGAGGCCACACTGATTGCAGGGTAGAGACCCTAGGAAAGGTACATGAATCATAATGACTTGTGTTCTTGTGTTTATGGGATGTCTTGGGAATTAAGAATAAGTTAAATTTTAAGAAGTTTTAAGAACGATATTCTGCACTACTTGGGCTTAGGCATTCCTTGTTTACCTTGTAGCTATGGTACCTGGAAGGCGACCACGTGTGGTACAGGCGATAGAGGCCCCAGAGACTACTTTGGCCGATCGGAAGAGAGCTGATCGAGAGGAAGAGGATGACCAGTGGCAGAAGACTCTTCGAGCCTTCCAGCGACAGGCCCTCGAGAAGTATGAGGGAAGCACCTCCGATATGAAGACAGAAGGCTGGCTAGAGGAGCTTGTTATAGCCTTCGGCCTAATTCGGGCCCCGACCAAGTACTGGGTTCCTCTGGCCGTTAGCCAGATGCGAGGAGCGGCACGTCAGTGGTGGATTCTTTACCTGGGGGAGAGGAGAGAGTCTGAGGTGGCTTGGGTGGATTTCGAGAAGGAGTTCCGGGCAGAATTCCTCTCCTCGACGATGAAGGCAGAAAAGAGGCAGGAACTACTCTCCCTCTAGCAGGGGAGTATGTTTTTGAGGGAGCTAGGGATAAAGTTCAAGGACCTCCTATGTTTTTCTCCGGAACTCTTTCCCGACGAGGAGTCTCGGACAAGATGTTTGGAGGAGGCACTCCGACCCTCCCTCCAGTATGCTGTTACCCCCTTTACCCTGCCGACATACTTGGAGGTCCAGAAGAAGGCCGAAGTGGTGGAGCGGATGCATGCTCTAGGGGGAGTGTCGCGAGAGGGTATCTAGCTGGGACCATCGAAGGGGAAGGCCGTCAGCACCCGGCCTCCAGTGCCAGGACCCTCTAGGTTCCGACCCGTAGGGAGCAGGCCGCAGCAGTTTCAGTTTCGATCCCCCGGCCCTCACCCTTTTCCTACGGGCCTGGGACCACGGTGCTTCATCTGCGGGAGCCCTGGGCATCTCCGGAGTCAGTGCCCCGACCGGGTGCAGTACAACAGTGGCAGTCATCCCCAGCACCCGCTTCCAGCCAGACCTTTCCACCAGCAGCAGCAGCAGGGACAACGAGCTCCCTCTCCTCCGAGGTCAGACGTAGGAGGAGGAGGCCGACCTCAGGGCGCTCCACAGGGACCTCGACCAGGGCGTGGTCGGGGAGGTGGCCGACAGCCGAGGGGCAGGGGAGCTGGGCGTGGACAGTTGCACGCTGCAGAGGCAGCAGTTCCAGCAGGGCCAGAGGTTGTTCGAGGTACGATCAGTCTATTTAGCACTCTTGCTTATGCTTTGTTCGATACCGGAGCTTCGCACTCCTTTGTTGCACCCAGTCTAGCCCGTGCCTTAGGTCTAGATGCCGAGAGACTTCCAGTGCCCCTGGTGTTGAGCACACCAGTTGGAGGTCAGACCGACTTGTTGTTCGTTTATCGGGGATGTAAACTGATGTTAGGGCCACATCAGTCGGTTAAGGATCTTCTTCTGCTACAGATTCAGCCATACGATGTCATCCTAGGCATCGATTGGTTATTTTCTGTGTGCGCCGTCATTGAATGTTTTTGAAGAAGGGTGGTGTTCTCAGACTTGGACAGCCGGCGTGTTACCTTCACCGGCGAGCGGAGCAGTCCGAAGGGAAACAGGAGAGAGGGACCTCTCCTCTCCTTGTTGACCGAGCTGACAGTAGAATCAGTAGATGCTGAAATGGTGGAAGTGCCAGAGATCTTCTGTAAGTTTATGGACATCTTTCCTGAGGAGGTGACGACTCTACCCCCTCGACGTGATATCGAGTTCGGGATAGACCTGCAGCCCGGTGCTTGTCCAATCTCGATGGCTCCTTACCGGATGGCACCTTCGGAGCTACTGGAGTTGCGGATACAGATTGACGATCTGATGAAGAAGGGTTATGTTCATCCGAGTGCGTCACCGTGGGGTGCTCTGATCTTGTTTGAAAAGAAGAGAGATGGTGGTCTTAGGTTGTGCATAGACTACAGGAGGTTGAATCAGGTGACGATCAAGAATCTCTACCCTCTCCCAAGGATAGATGATCTTTTTGACCAGCTGAAAGGGGCGGGATGGTTCTCGAAGATCGACCTGCGGTCTGGGTACCACCAGCTGAGGGTGAAAGAGAGCGACATCCCAAAGACTGCGTTCAGGTGCAGGTATGGACACTTCGAGTTCGTAGTCATGCCCTTCGGTGTTACGAACACCCCGTTTGTGTTCATGGGGCTTATGAACTCCATCTTCCAGAAGTACCTAGATCGGTTTGTGGTTGTGTTTATCGACGATATCCTGGTCTACTCTAGATTAGAGGAGGACCATGCAGAGCACCTGAGGACAATTTTGGAGGTCCTTCGACAACACCAGCTCTATGGGAATTTGTCAAAATGAAAGTTCTGGACACGAGAAGTGAACTTCCTCGGGCACGTAGTGTCTGAGCAGGGGGTAGCGGTCGACCCATCAAAGGTTTAGGCAGTTGTTTCTTGGGCAGCACCCAAGAATGTGGCAGAAGTCCGAAGTTTCCTCGAGCTAGCGGGTTACTACCAGAGATTCGTGCCCAACTTCTCCCGGGTAGCAGCCCCTTTGACGGCTCTGACCAAGAATGACCAGACCTTCGTATGGAGTGAGCAGTGCCAGTCAGCCTTCAGCTATCTGAAGGAGAAGTTGGTCAGTGCCCCAGTGCTATGATTACCAGAAGAATGGGTGGCGTATGAGGTATTCTGTGATGCTTTGGGACAGGGGCTGGGATGCGTGTTGGTGCAGCGACAAGGGGTGATCTCTTATGAGTCTAGGAAGCTGCGTTCCCATGAGCGTAATTACGCCACCCACGACCTAGAGCTTGCAACGGTAGTTTTTTCACTAATGTTATGGCGGCACTACCTCATCGGGGAACACTTTGTGGTCTTCACGGATCACAAAAGCTTGAGATATATCTTCTCCCAGCGGGACTTAAACTTGCGACAATGGATATGGGTGGAGTTCCTCTAGGATTACGACTTCGAGATCTCTTATTCTGAGGGCAAGGGCAATGTGGTGGCCGATGACTTGAGCAGGAGGACGCAGAAGGATGCGGTCCGAGAGTCGGTGAACGCCTGTAAGGCAATGGAAGAGTTGGCTGCCTTACACCTGGATGCGAAGATGGATAGCGGCATAGGCTGCCTATATTAGATGACAGTGCAGTCATCCCTGTTTTAGAAAGTGAAGGAGTCTTAGTGGGGAGACCTAGAGTGTGAAGTGATGCGTGACCAAGTTGACCAGGGAAATGCTCCAGAAGGATGGACAGAGGATGGTCAGAACTGGATACTTTTCCAGAAAAGGTTGTTTGTTCCGGAGGCGATGCACGACAAGGTTCCCAGTGAGTTCTACAACTCACCCCTGGAGGTACACCCAGGAGTTTCCAAGATGTACCAGGGTTTGAAGAGGCAGTTTTGGTGGCCCAGAGTTAAGCGAGTGGTGGCAGAGTTTGTGGCCAAGTGCCTAGTGTGTCAGCAGGTGAAGGCTGAACACTTAGTTCCAGGCGGCCTACTACAACCCCTAGATGTCCCCGAGTGGAAGTGGGATGACATCTCAATGGATTTAGTCACAGGACTACCCAAGGCCCAATGAGGGTACGACGCCATCTGGGTGGTAGTGGACAGGTTGACGAAATCGGCTCACCTTCTGGCGATCAGGTAGTCGAGTGCTGTGGATGCTTTGGCACGAAAGTACGTGGATGAGGTGGTGAGGTTGCATGGAGTTCCAAGGTCTATAGTCTCAGATAGGGATGCATTATTTACCTCACGAGTCTGGAGAGGATTGCAACATGCTTTTGGCACCCAGTTACGGCTTAGCACTGCTTTCCATCCCCAGACAGATGGACAAACAGAGCGCACCATCCAGACCTTGGAGGATATGCTGCGAGCATGTGTTCTGGACTCAAGAGGATTGTGGGTTCAATACTTTCCTATGGTAGAGTTTTCCTACAACAATAGATACCACTCTACCATTGGCATGGCCCCGTTTGAAGATTTGTACAGGAGGCCATGCCGTTCTCCTGTGTGTTGGACCGAAGTAGGAGAGGTAGGCATCCTTGGTTCAGAGGTGGTGCAGAACATGACAAAGAAGGTTCGGCGATACGGGAAAGGATGAAGGCGGCCCAGGACCGGCAGAAGTCGTATGCTGATACCAGGAGGAGGCCTTTGGAGTTTGAGGTTGGCGACCACGTGTTCTTAAAGGTCTCCCCTCGGCGTGGGCAGCAATGGTTCGGCAAAGGGAGTAAGCTTTCTCCCAGATTCATCGGACCCTTCCAAGTTTTGCGGCGGGTCGGCGAAGTGGCTTACCAGCTAGTGTTTCCACCACCGCTACTAAGGATACATGATGTCTTTCATGTGTCCCAACTCTGTCGGTATCTTCACGACGATTCACACATCCTTGATTGGGGTGAGCTGGACATCGAGGACGATGTGACCTTTGTGGAGAGACCAGTGGTGATCAAGGATCGCAAGGAAAAGGTGATTCGTGGGAAAACCATTCCCTTGGTTCACGTGTTGTGGAGACATGGTGGGCTTGAGGAGAGTACGTGGGAGAGGGAAGCACAGATGCGTACCCAGTACCCAGAGTTGTTTTATGTTTTGTTCCTTGTTGTACCTGTTGTGATAGAATGTTTTGTCTTTTGGCTATGAAATGTATGGGTTTTCCTCCTCTGCTTGTGTGTGAAAAGCCCCGGCTATGGGGAATGGTAGAACCCGAAACCTAATCAAGGCGCATTAAGGTGGATCCGACTAAACCCGTGCAGGCGAATCAGTGCCTCCTAAAGCGGATAACATCTTGACATGGGGGAGGAGACTCCCCAACCCAAGTGCCCAGGCAGTTTTGCATGGTATGTTGCTTGGTTAGTGACAGGAAGGTGTTCTTAGTTAACGATGAGGTTCACTCTTGAGAGGTATCTTTGGGGTGGTTGTTCGGACCCACCCTTTCCTTCTGGGTTGTTTAAATTCTCGGGGACGAGAATAGTTTGAGAGGTATCTGATGTGATGACCTTGACTCTCTTGGTCCTTCCCTTTGCCAAAATCCGGGTTGTGTCTCGGTGAGACCGATCAGTGGGACCGATCGGTGGGGCCGATCGGTGAGACCGATCGGCGTCAGTAGCGCTCCTCTGTGCAAATAGGGTTTGAAACCCTATTCTGACTCGTTTAAGCGTGTTTTTAAGACCCGTAATGCACATAAGAGCTTTAATTAAATACTTAATCAATTCATGAGTCGGCTTAAACCACCCGACCCCCTTTTTAATGACGAGTGGAGCCGCGTGGTCAACCCACGACCCCCGCGCCTTACGCGGTTTCGCGTTTTCACCTCAACCGTCCTCGGCTCTTATAAACTATGGGTTAGCCGTGGTTTCTCCTTTCCTCGATCGTGGCTTTTCACAAATAGCTTCTGGTGCATCGGGCCCGCGACATCGTTATCCATAAAGTTCCGCTCCCCCGGCCTAAACGTCGATCATCTATCAACAAGTAGGGAATTTCTCATTCATCTCTCTCTTTTGTGTATCATGCGGGGTGGGTGTGCTTTTGATTCTGTAGAATTGGGTAAACCAGAACTAAATAAGATAATGAACGAATTCTATAAAGAAAGAGGGGGGCTGTGATTGTTGATGTTGTCTTATATTTTGATGTTGTTTCTTCTATGACCATCTTGTTGAGTTGTGCTGGCTTATGCCTCCTGAAAATCAAGGCCATTGGTGGTTGTTGTTTGTGCACTAATGAACCCTGCTGATGTTTTAAATGGCTTGGTTGTGGTTGTAAATTTATGCTGTGACAAGTGAATTGGTTAATCACGTATATCCAGCTGAATAAATTGAAATCACCAGGATCAACTCTTCTGTGATAACTCCCGGTTATAACACACAGAATTTGAATCATGGAGTGTGTTAAGTAATTTAAATCTGAAAATACCGGCAATCCCTGACTTGTGTTGGTGGTGGTAGTTGGTTGTTTTCCTTTCGGGTCGATTGCTGGAGATGTGGGAGGGGATGGGATCCCCTGTTCTTTTATACCCTTGGTGTTCGTGTGAAATTGGGGATGGGATCTCCTATTAGTATGTATTTGGTGGTTGTGAGTTTTAAATCCGGGTGGTTACTTGTTTATATCATGAATTGGGGTGGAATCCTCTGTTGTTGAGAACCAGGTGTGGGCGTTTTGGTTGATGTTTGACTGTTTACTTTCCTGGACTTATGCCTATGCCTACTAGTTTCCCAGTAGTGCTTAAACATAAACATTATTACTGAATGTGAAATAATAAAGGGGACACACGGGTTGTTAGCGTGAGTCGTGACTCGGACTTGAGTGTCGTTGCGATCTGTAGGCTATCTGAAGAAAAACCTAGCTTGGGTGAGTGCTTGTTACCTATATATATACTTGTATCTTTGTGTTTCTTATTCGCGCCCCACCCAAGTTGAGCACTTAGTGCCGAACACCCCCATTTCATGGGGGAGGGTGTTTTTACCAACACTAGTCTTAGTGGCTGGTTATTAGCTCCTTTTATGCTCCCTTTCCCAGATAGCCCAAGTATCTTCGGGTAGGCTGTAATGGCCTGAGGTTCATTATTAGCCCAAGAACCTTCGGGCAGGGTAGTGTGGTGGTTGGCCAGGTGTGTGCGACAGGTGGTTTCCCAAGTGTCTTCGGGATGAGGCCCAGGTGTCTTCGGGCGTGGCAGTGGATCCTTTAGCCCAGGTGTCTTCGGGCGCAGTGGTGGTTGTTCTGGCCTAGGTGTTTGCAGGCATGGTTACATGTGACAGTTGTGGCCCAGGTGTGTGCGGGCGGGATTTCAGCAGTGGGACTACGTGTGGTTGTGGCCCAGGTGTGTGTGGGAGGGTGTGGCAGTGGGACTGCGGTGAGAATGATGGGATTGGTCCGATGCGTAGGATGTCTCAATAACCAGTGGGAAAGTGGAACGAGGTACCCAAACATCAATGTGCTCTTATTACATATATTACTTGACTTGCGTTATTTGGGGAGTGTGCCTTGGTGATTCCTGGGGTGGATAGTTTACCTTGATAGGTGTTTGGTTTACTCTTTTTCTCACGGGACTTTAGTATGTTCCCCCACTTGTGCACGAGAGTCTTTGGTTTTCCCTACTGAGTGTACTTTTATGCTCACCCTACGTATATAAAACTGCTCTCAGGTTTCCAGGAGGACATCGGGGATCACACATGACCTTACTAGCTCGGACCTTTGGAGCAGTTGCGGTTGTTGTTTTTCTTTTCCTCTTTGGTACTTACCTTGTAGTCACCTTTAGTACTTGTGGCTTTACTTTTGGAACATGCATGTGGGAATGGTTTATTTTTGGATTTACTTTCCTTTTACCTTGGTGTTGTTGAGTTTCATCATCTCATATCTCGATCCTATAAAATAAAAAGGGTAATGTCTTCCATTATTGAGAACATTCTATACCCTTGGTGCTAGTTGCCACTCCGGGGCCTATTGAAGGCGGGTCTCGGGGGTCATTATCTCTCCTTCAACTTAAAGAAGGAAGGGCTTGGCAATCTGCTGACCCTTCCCTCCTTTTGGTGAAGGAGGGTCGTGACAGTATGGGTTGTTGCAGATAGGTTGATGATGGTTGTACACATCCTTCTAATTAGAGAGACTATATTAGAATATTATCTTGGGAGGTTTTTTATTTTTTAAATTTTCTTCCTTCAAGGGGTACCTCATAATATTATATCAGATAGTGATTCTTGGTTTATTTCTCGGTTTTAGAAACATTGAAAAGGGCTTTGGGTACACATGTGATTTTTAGAATGGCATACCACAATCAGATAGATTGAAAGTTAGAGTGCATTATACAAGTTCTAGAGGAAATCCTTCAAGCTTATGTCCTCAACTTTTGGTACTATTGGTAGAGGCATATAACCCTCATTGAGTTCACCAATAAAATAGCCATCAGGTGACTACAAAGATGATATCATATGAGGATTTATATGGTAAACCATGTCAATCACCTCTTTGATGGTTAAGGGTAAGAGAGGAAGCACTTCTCAGACAACGTATCATGAAGGAGACATCATAGCAGATCCAATTGATCAGAATGTGGGGGCTATTGTACAACCTAGACATAAATATTACATCGATCACCATCAAGGACCTATGAAGTTTGAAGTCAGGGATCATATCTTTTTATGTATCTCATAGAGGATTGGTAATAGAAAAATTTAGAGATAGGGTAATATTTCACTATGATATATCAGGCTTTTTAATATTTTTTACTGATTTAGGCCAGCAGCTTATCAGTTGTAGTTACATTAGAGTTGCTGATCCATGCATGACATCTTCCATGTATCTCACATACATCATTATCACTTAGAAATATCTCATAATTTACATTCAGATGAGTTTGAGTTATAGATATATTAATCCTTTGAGGATAATCCTATATGTATTGTTTAATAGAGTACTAAATCACTATGAGGCTTCTTAGATCCTTTTATTTTAGGACTATTATAGCACGACCATGTACATGTCAAAACTAAGGAGAGAGAGGTAGTTGTATTTTCTCATTGGCCATAAATCCATTCAAATGTTTTATCATCCTTTAAAGAGAAACTTTGGGATGAGTTGTATTAATTGGGGGACATTGTATGGTCCGAGGTTTTTCAATGAGGTACATATCCTTTTTATTTTTTGGTAAAAACTTTTTAACTTATCTTTTTGGATTAGACCCTAAAGATAGGCCCGTGGGTCAATTCAGTTGTTTTTGAAAGAATAAATAAGGGGACTAAAGGCTGGATATAGAGAAAATTACATGATGTGTATTGGTAATACATGGAATGTATTCAATACATGACATGTAAGGTCCTGGGCAGGCCAGTTCACAATGTGTAATGAGATTTACCCTGAAGAGAAATCCGGATATTTACATGACATGTAATGAATTTATGCTCTATATAAATGACTATATTATATTTTTGAAATAAGTTCAATCCCTTAATTTTTCATTAGAATCCCTCACCCCTCCCTTATCTCTTGCCCATGATCTCCTCCAAGCCTTCAACCTAGGCTTTGGTGCAGTTTCATAATCCAACCGCCATTTCATGAAATATATGTCATGTTGGTTAGCCACTGGTAATATCTCTACTCGTTATGATCATTTTTCCACCTCTCTTCCCCTCAATAGAGTAATTTTTGTGATGTATCTAATGCCCTATATTCAGTTTGTTCATGAGGTATTTCATTTTCTTCTGATCCAGGTTGAGTTTGGAGCTGATACAAGATGAGTGTTCTACCTCAAGTATATGATAGGTGGTCTATACCATTTCCTAAAAATTATAGCTATTTTATAGCTATTTTCTATTATACCAAATGCTATACTTTATAGGTGTTTCTACTAAATTAAATTAATTTATTGATTAAATTGTTGGAACCTTGTTAGTATTCCCACGTAATACCTTGATATGGTTGGACGTTTAAAACCTCAACTCAGACCTCCTGTGAGGTGTGATTACGTATCTTACACATGTTATACGTCCCCATTAAGTGTGTGTGTGTGAGCTCTTCATCTTAGTGTGAGCCTTATTTAACCAATTGAGAGTTTAAGAGAGATATTATGCTTCCGTTCCATGATCTTACATGATATTGAAAGTTTTAAATGGTTAAATGGTTTAAATGGAAAATGTGGAATGATTTAGATGAACTCATGGATTATATATGAATATGAAATGATTTATGAATTCATTAATTATATGGTTATGGTAATATAATATACCATGGACATTCCTACTCTATGGATCCAACCCATTGGGTCTAACATTTGGTTACACATCATAGGCCGTTGGGGATGCCTGGGACATTTCTACTCCTACGATCTGGATTTTTTAGAACACCTTGAACATGCTTCATGGGAATGATCATTGGGAATGAAACAAGTCATTACCAAGTTTCTATGGAGATGCTTTAATAATTCTATGTGGTTTCCTTAGTCATTTATACCTTGGATCGGGCCCATGTAGGTCTAACATGACTAAGATGCCTTGGTCATTTATAACTTGGATCCAACCCTTGGATTCTAACATTGGATTACTTGTTATAGGATGCAATGGATGTTTTACCATTCCTTACAGTTAGCCCATGTTTACGGTTGTTGGCTAAAGTGAGACCTCATATGATGGATAGTATCACCATTACATGTATCACATATGATTAATATTTTATTATTACTATTATATATTACACATTGTTTATGATTATCTACAGACTAGATTTTTTTATAGTCATCATTGGTAGTGGTCCACTATGTGTTATCTGACACCCTATTCATAACGTTTTTGGGTACCTAGATAGACTTCATGAATACAGGTAGGGACTGGGGAAAGTTCCCTCTTCATGATAATTGATTAGCTATTGTTGGGAGAAGGGGAGCATAAGATTGAGCTATGCTCATTATGATATTCAGATATAGTTCTTATTGATATTTTGTAATTTTGATACATGTATTGTACTTGATTCCTATTTCAATGTATTACCTTACATTTTGTATAGGTACATGACAATCATCATTTATTATTTTATAATACCTTGGAAATTTTATTACTCATACTACCTAGATGTTTATTTACTACTAATACTGATTTATTGTATGCTTCATATTATTTATTCACTTGTGATAACACTTCTTTACTCTTATCATGAGGGTATTTTATCCTAACAATTTCACCTTAGACCCTTGATACTACTCGACTTCATTAGAAATATATGGAGGCATGCTTGAGTCCATGTGCCCCACTGTATTAGGGAACCATTTAGTGGATCATGGGCTAGGATGTCACAACTCTACTTTTTTAGAATACACGAAAAATATTTCCAATCCTGGTTTTAATGGAATGTATTATAAAATTTTCTAAACATTTTTATTTATATTCTTATTCATAGTTAATTCATTCAAAAATCATTATTATTCACTGATTTCGATCTAGATGTATGACATATTTTATACTATTATCAATTTTAATATTCTCCCTGATATAGTATACAGTCATTGGGGGCATGCATGTATCTCTATATAATTTAGTCTAGTCTTGTTAAAAAACTTTATTTTTCTCATAAAGTAATTTAGGAATCATAGATTCAACAAAATCATCATTTAAAATCTCCAATATCATCAGCATTACATTATATAAAATTTTATATAATCACGTGATATGGTACCACATAAGTAGAAAGGGATTGTTTTACATTTTCTGCATCCTTTATACAACTCTTAAGTTCTATCATCCACTAATCCATAAAAATCATTTTATTGATTAGTCTTATTTTCTCTTGTATTAATCATTAGAAAAATAGAAAGTGACTCCATTGATATGTTAAAATTTTCATCATGTTATGTTGAAGGGTTTAAAGAAGCATTAATCAAGTTCATAATTTCATTCTCCACTATTAGGGTAGTAGGTTGTTCATTCTGATAATGGACAGACACTAAAAATTCTATAATTTTTAATTCCACATTATGAATCCGTCTCATATATCCACTAAGAAATTATTTTAATATCAAGTGGTTATAAAATTACTATTATTTTAACCATCTCATGAAATAAAAATCAGAAAATTTACATCTTATTCTTCTATCTATGGATTGATTTGAAATTAAAAAAAAATATAAAAATGCCTATAACCCTTTAACATATTGAGTTACATATAAGGATAAATTAATAGAAATTTTATCCATTTTTATCATTTATTCATAAATATCTTTATAAAAAACATAACATATATAAATTAAATAAAATCAATTTAAAAATAAAACATAATTTGAAATAACACATAAGAATCTATAAAATTTGGCTGAGAAAAAATAATCAAATACATTACAACTATGATCAATTAATAATATGATTTCATATTATATTATATAAATATACTCTATAACATCTATAAAAATATATAAGAAAAAAACAAGAGAATGATTACTCTATAACATATTTAAAAATAAAAAACAAAAACAAAAATGAATATATAATTCATGAACGAATCAAAATAACACAAATTAGGAAAAAGATTACCAAGACAAAAAAATATACCCTAATAACAAAATAAAAATAACTATATTTATTTATAATCAATAAAAATAAAAATAAACTAAAATCATACATATATCTTATTAAGAAAAATCCTGATATCCCCAATTCAAAATCCCTACATAAATGTAACACCTCAAATCAAGTAACTTGGATTTGTCAGTTATTCGATTATAGTGGTGTAGGAATCATGGATTATAATAAATAAGATCCCAATGTTTAGAAGTAAAAATAATGTAGATAAATAATGGAATAGTATATTAAATTGAAAATTTATGGTATATCAGCTAAATACATATAAATTAATTATCTCTCCCTAAACATTCCCATGTCACATTTAGTAATATTCATAGATTCCTATATAAATAGAAAACAATATGAAGGGTTAAGCTCAGATGATCAGTATGGGATAGAATATAATGGAAGATATCATACATAATCATGAAATCAATAATATGACATGAATAAATAAATTTAATAAAAAATGGAACTGTGAAGAAAATATATCAAAAAATTATATGATAATAAATAAATGCATGGATAAGAATAACTGGTCTCTCAGGGATGGAATGCATGATTCTGAACATCATAAACATACCTTAAAGGTCTTGAGCCTTTAAATCTTACATAAATGGGCAAATATTACACCAAATACCCAATAGCTTGTCTCATGAGAACTATCGATGCATCAAGGGTCTATAAAATTATTGGCCCAAACCTATCACATAATAAGTCCAATGATTCCATCATATGAAGATAATGGATAAAAAATAAAAATCATAATGTTCCCTCATACATATCCATGGTTAAGTAGTATATAGTTTTCCATATTGAAATAATTGATATAATGAATATTAATATTTCCTCATTTAATGGAAAAATATGGCTATATTAATGAATACCGCACAATAAGATTAGAAAATATATGATATTAACAATGTAATGGAATTTAACTCTATCATAAAATAATAAAAAGTTATTTTTAAGGATACTTTCATGATATAGTCATATCAATAGGAAATCCTCATTGAGTTCAATAGTTTTAAAGGGGAGAAGACCAAAGAAATGATACAAAAATCACCCCAATTCCCTTACTTCCAAGAATGGTGAAACAGTTATTTTACATTAGATACATAAATTGAATATTTAATCCAACACTCAATAAATATATTAAAATCCTTCATTATGGTTAGTAAAAATATTGTGAATTATAAAAGGCATATCTCTTGAGAGTATCAAACTAGGTGTGTAACAATGCCCATTTTTTGTTCACTCAGTGAAGATAAAGTTAACACCCAAAAACATCATTTAGGTTTATTACCCATAGGAGCATCTAATTTATAGCCTTCATACACTTGTAATATATAAATAGTTATTTTAATTTTAGAAAATTACACACTATTTACATTACTAACATTTTAGGATTTTCCCTATATTTAGACTTTCTTGTGGGTTTCCACTAATGTACGAGCATTATAATGGATTGTAAATGTGGTATAATGATATGTAATGTTGATATATCATTAATAATATAGTAAGGAATTTTTAAAAATGAATCATAATATTCCACATTCAAATGAAAATGGATTGTATAGGATCACACAAATAAAGGATAGGAAGGGACTATGGACCTTTACAACAATATAATAATGGTCGGGGACAAGGCAATAATGAGAGGGAATAAGTAATATCTAATTAAAAATATATCAAATTGATGATGATACCATGAAATTAAAAGCTTTTATGTTTATTAAAAATAATTTGGAAATGATATTATAACAAAAGGATTGCAATTTATAACAATAAATGTGGATTGGGAGCCCTTACCTTGAAAGGTAGCTTATTAAAGCTTTATAAGATAGCCTTAGAACCTTAAAGGCTCCTTGGAGAGACAATTTAGAGATAAAATGAAAAGAAAAACATGATTTCTAATTTTTTAGTGAAGATAAATGGGAGGATGAGTGGGTATTTGTTGAAAATAATGGGGATTTTTTTGTTAATTCCAAAACATATTCCTTGGACTCTTGGTTAATAAAAAAGAAAACCATTAGACTACCTATGTTTTATACTAAATTATTTTACATATAGGGACTCATTTTTTATTTACATTTTTGAATAACCGAAATCATTTAAAATATACTATCTTGGATATGGAAAATATTTTTATTCATAGTTTTTTTAAATCATAAAATATACTTTATGTGTTTTAGTATTATTTATACGTTTGGAAAAATTATTTTATTACCTTAAAGTATACTATTTTAATGAATAAACCAATCATAGTTTATAAAGTAAATATATTTCTCATTACATCTTTTCTAATTCATTTATATGTCATAATATTTTTTGTATATTTAAACAAGATTTTACTTTTTATCTAAAAATTTGGTTGTCTTAGAAAATTATAAAAATTTCATAGTTAGATAATTTCATTGTGATGGTTCAAAATTTAAAATTTTTATGAAAAAAATTCTCTATATCTGTGAAATTTGATTATTAAATAAAAAACATTATGCATCTCAAAATCATTCTTTTGGCCCCTAAAATTCAAGAACTCTTCTAATTTTTATTCAGAAACTAATGTGTGTAATTGTATTATTATTCATCAATATATATATTATTAATTATTAACTACATTAATAAAAATTATTTTATGGTATAGGTTTTAGATTTTGTTATAAACATAACTTTTTAGTTTTATTTTGTTTTAAAATGTGTTTTTTTGTTATGATGAAATAATAGAATTTTTATTATGCCACATGTTTATTATTAAATGATTATTTACTATAGTATAATACTAGGTTTTATATCCCCCCAATTAAATAGTTTCATTCTACATATTTGGGGTGTGCATCCGTACATATAAAAATGAGGGTGATTATTCCTCATTGCTTCCTTAGGCTCTCTTGCTGCTTCTTCCACCTTATGAATCCTCTAATGTAACTTCATAAGTTAGATTGTCCAATTCCGTAACACTTACACTATATTGTAAAGAATATAGAAATTTAGTTAATTATGTGATTGTTTAGGTTCTACTTATATTACATTGATGGTAAGTACATGTGTAGAGACTAGTATTTACTTCCTTAACAAAGAGACATGAAATACTTCATTCAAATTATAGATATTGGGTAGAAAACTCGAATGGTAATCCACATCACAAATTATCTATAAAATTTAAAAAGGTAGGAGATTCATTGGTCTTAGATTGAATTTCTTATTAAACCATATAACTCTCATCCATGGGTTCACATTCAAGAATACAAGATCTCATACATAGAATTCCAAATCATTCCCACATTATCCACAAAACATTTCAATCTACTCCGAGTTATCTTGATATGATTATAGATATATCTCCCCTTCTCATTTGTTTACTCAACGAGTTCTATAGAAACTTGTCTCATTTATCTAACCTCACCCCAAAATACTGTAGTACGACATATTTTTTCATACAATGCCTTTTATGGTTCCATCTTAATTCTTGAATGGATGTTATTGGTGTATGAAAAGTTCATTATAGGGATGTACTATATTCATTGTAGGTCAAGTGATCATGTCTGAAATATATATTCTAAGGTTTTAATGTACCAATAAAACTTCCCATTAGTTTTAGGATAATAAGAAGTGATCAAATGTATCTTGGTGTTCAAATCCTTTATAAGACTCCACCAAAAATTTTAAGTAAAATGAGAAATATGATTAGATATACTTGATAAATGTAAACTGTGTAATATCACAACTTCATTGATATATATCAATGCAATATGATCAATGGATAAATGCTTAATTATTTCTAAGAAATGTGAATAATTGTTAAGGTGATACACAATGACCCATATAAAATCATTCCCCATAGATATCTTAGGTAGTCTGGTAATAGAGTCCATTGTGATATTATCCCACTTTAACATTGGTACATGGAGAGTTAACATGACACCCTTTTAATGTTTTCACTCATCCATTACTTGTTATAATACCATGTTTCATGAAACATAGTCAGAAAATTATCTCTTCATATTTTCCCTCATGAAGTTAAATTTCATATCCCTATACATCATGGGACTAACATGGTTTATTGAGATTTTTGTGCTATGAGATTCATTTAGAAATTTCCTCCTAATCTCTAGTAATGATGGAATAAAGTATCTTTCCCTAAATCAAAACCCAATATTTATAAGTAATTTATATCAATATCCCATATATCATAGATTTTAGTTACTTTTTTATGCCCTTTTAATCTTGTTCAAACCTCTTTATATTCAATAATAAAGATGGTTGGGAAATTACTTGGAAAAGAAATAATTTTCCCCTTCTTTTGTAATTTCCATGTCTAAATTTATTGAATCCATAAACATTGGATACTTTTCAAACATCATAATAAATATTAATCCATGAACTTCCTAACCAATTCATTTTCCACATTGTTTTTCTTCTCATGATGGTGTAATATTTCATAATCATAGTCCTTGATTAGTTCTGTTCACCTCCTTTATCTCGTTTTGGTCACTTTCTAAGTGAATATATACTTTAAACTTTTATGATAAATATATATTTATCATATTTCACCATAAATAAAATTCCCCCATATATTTAAATCAATGATTATAGCTTCCAGGACAATAACATGTGTTAGATAGTTTTTCTCATGGATCCTCAATTACCTTGATGCACAAGCAACTTCTTTACCATTTTTCATAAGAATATACCATAGTACTTTATTTAATAAATTTTAGTATATAAAAAAATTCCTATATATATGGTATGGTAAATACTTGTGAATTTAAAAATATTTTCTTAAATTCCTCATACACTTCTTCACACTCATACACCATAAATCTGACCCCTTTACATGACAACATGGTTAATGAATTATCTAATTAGGATGTTTTTTCATCAAATAAATGATAGTTATAAGATAAGTCAAGGAAAATATGTATATTCACTATATTTATTGGTGTGATACATTCTATTATCTTGTGGGGGATATTGATATTTTTTCTTTAGGAAAAATATGGCCATGAAAATAAATTTCTTAAAGCTGAAATTCACTCTTACTGAAATTCCCATATATTTTATGTTCCCTTAGTGGATTAAGAGAAATATTTAAATGGTCCTCATAATATTTATAGAACTTATAGTATATCAAGATATAATAAATTAAAATCCCCATAAAATTTATTAGGATAATCCTTGGGAAATATATCAATATAATACCTTATAAAAAATACCCCTCTATTTTTATGATATCATTGTCCTTCATTATTTCAGATTCACCATTAATTCATTAAGATGCGCCACTATATTTTATTACAAAAAATATTTGAAAAATGAATTATCTTCTCTAAAAAACAAGGGATTGTATTCTATTCTCAAATATTTGAATCTCTATCTCATGATAATTATTGCACTATACTTTAAGATCTATCCTATTAGACAGATTATATCAAAGTTAACCATTGGTATTACCACCAGGTTTACAACTAAATAAACTCCATGATTTTTTATAGACATGGGTTAATATACTATCATTTCTATAAAATTTCCACTAGAAATATTAATTAAAAAATCATTATTTAATGCACCAGGATGTGATGGATTGTTCTTATCAAACATTCAATATATAAAATATCATGAAAATCCAAAATCAAATAATATATCTATAATGACCCACAATATTATAAATGGAAATTACCTTCTTATCATTATGTCATATAGTATAATCACATAAAAAAAATTAAGAACACAATACAAACATCATAAATGAAGATTTAATGAAATAAGAGGTATTTCTAAAAGTTAAGGAACCTATACCAATGGGAGAGTAACTTGACCTTTAGAATAGTAATACAACCCTTATGAAAAGTAAATTGGCGAATAGAATAGTAAACTCACCCAAGAAATTAGAAAGAAAATTTATCTATATTATAAATGAAAATATGATATAATTATACCATATTATAAGTAAATAAATGTTTTAGAAATTATTAATTAAGTTTTGATAATTTTATAAAATATAATTGTTTATTTTCAATTTTATAATTAATATATATTTTTAAAAGAAAATTTGTTTCTATAAAATGTATTTATAAATTAATATTGTTTTTTCATAAGACTATAAGATAATTGTATGAGACCTTAATTATTTTTTCAAAGTGTTATAAAATCTGTTATAATTTTAAAATTGGTATTTTCAAAGTAAATAATGGTTTTAATTAAAAATTATATTTCTCATATTTATAAAATTATTTTCATAAAATGGAGTCCATTTATGAATTCTAAATTTTAAAAAATGGTTAGGCTTATTTTTGGTATTTTTCTAAAATACTTGAATTTTTGGTGAATAGTAATATAAGGTAAATTACGGTATATATACATTATAAGTTAAATACACTATTCATTGAGCCATCATTGATGTAAGAACAATAATCTTTACCTTACATTCATTATTTTATTATATTTAGATATAATGATAAAACTATTCACTATCTTGAGACAAAATCATAAACCAATGAATAAAATAAAGAGAAAACTCCCCTCTCCTCTACTATAAATACCACCCTCACCACCTCTTCTCCTCACACATTAAAAGATTTTATCCTTCTTCAAATTATGCTCAATACACCTCCCAAGACCCTCCACCACATCCATGATAACTTCATATCATCAAAAGAAGAAAAAAATTCACTATGGTGGTTTTTAAGGAGGAGAAATTGAAGAGGTAAATTCCTCTTTCCTTTTCTTTTAATTTTTTTAGGTTCTTTTCTTATTATCTCCTCACCTCACCTAATAAAATTTTTTTTATAACCCCAATATCTCAAATATACTATAATTTTATTATTATAATGGATTAATCCATCATTAAACCCATATCCTATCCCTTTTATTCGAAAAATACAAACATTATTCATAAGGTGTTAATTTATCACCTTCAAGGATAAAAAATTTTCATTTTACATTAATGCATTCAAGACTGGTCATAAACAAAATTTTATGGTTAAAATAAATTATAATAACTATATTATATACTATTTAATGTTCTAGAATCATTATATACACATTATGTTAAATAATAAAACAAGACAAGTTTGTTATGAGTGAAAATTGCCCAAAATATTCCCAACGATTATCACCGACATCTTACCTAATGATTCATCTTCACCCAAAATTATCATATTACTTATAAATAAATTTTTCCTTATGTATGTTCATTAATAACTTATAAATTCAATTATCTATTTCTATTTCCATTTTACATGAACTTCCATACTCTTATACAAGTGAACCGATCATGAAAACTAAGAAAATGATCACTCCCAAATGATGAAATTGAACACTATAACTCATAAAAAATGCTACAAAATAACATAATAAAATTATAATAAATAAATTAAATTTAAAAACAATTATTAATTAATTAATTAATGGATTTAATTTTATAATCCATGACGATAAGATCAAGTGCAGAACCATTTCAGATATAAGGTAATAGATTATTTCCAAACCTCCATTTCTTCCTTTGGGTTACATTTTATCCCTCTTTAAACTAATTTAAATATTATTTATTTTTATATTATTATTGTTCATTATATTTATATGTTCTGAAATAATGTATCCATATCATTTAATTCTTCTTTTTTGAGGATATACATGTTTTAATAAATTTGGATTCTCGATTTTTCCTGAAAATGTACCCCGATTATAGGAACTTACAAATTTATTACCCATTTTCAAGTACCATACAAAATATATTTAAAGACAAAATGATTTTTATAAAACCACTCATTTATTCATGAAAAATTTATTAGTTCATTTCTAGTTTTATATAAACAATTATCCCATACCTATTTTAAATAATCTTAAATACTTTCCTTAAACCATATTAAAAGGATTTATTTATAATGTTTATTAAACACTATTTTTACATGTAATAACTTTAGTTTGAAATAAATTATCATGATATATTCCTATTTTCCCTTATGAAATTTCATTTATGATTTAAATCCTTTCTTCTATGGACACTATTATGATATTCCCTTATGTTATGCCTTTTGACATGATTATGATACCCAATTCCTTCCCGGGGAACCCTTATGTTTATGTTTAATTCCTTATGTATGATTCTTCATGTGGAACACATATTCATGAACATGTTATGATGGGTTCACCCAGATATCTATCTAATGCATTGGGAAATTATTAGTCTCATGAGACGTCATGTTGGGATAAGGAGTGAACCTGATTCCTTTATGGGACTTTGTCAACCATGTATTCACAGCTAGCCTTGAATTGTGTTTATGTCATGTTATACGTTGTTTCCACCTTCATATTATATAGCGATTATATGTTCCAATGTTATGAAAGTTATTCTTCCTTATATTTATTCATGTTCCATGCGTTTTATGTCAGCATGTTATGCCTTTTAACCCATGTGTTACGTTTTATTTCTATTCTTACCCCCTTACTGGGATCTTTAAATCATCCCTTTGTTCATGTAGTCCCTAGGTTATCATATGAATATGTATAAGCTCAATGGAAGTTAGTAGGTCATTATGGATATTAAATAAAAGATGTTTTTATCTTGGTTTTAGGATGTTTAATTATGTACCAAATCTTCCAAATACAGTAGATTTTATGATCCTTGACTTGTAATAAGATAGTTAATTATGATTAAAATCATGTAACAATATGTGTAAAAGGATAGGGTCTCTATATTTGGTATCAGAGGAAGGTCTATTTATTTCTGGGACTATGATTAGAAACATATAGATAAATTCATTAGGGATAAGTCTATGTATAAGAAAACATACCTAAATTTTTGTAAGAATAGATTAGGTGGTTTATCAAGAAAATAAATCCCGTTATGGATACAATAAGTGGATGTGGTTCTAGAACAGATATACCTAGGAGTAACAACTCCAATAAGGTGTTCCAGCCCAGACTCAGTGTAACTTGGTACATGACCACATTCTCTACTATGCACCTCATTTGAAACTCTTGGGGGATATGGTTTGGTAAATTCATAAGATCATTAAGAACCATTATTTAGGGAAAAAATTCCCATAATAATATATGTCCAGAAAAAAAATAATGGATAACCTAGATTAAAACTTAGGGAATCACAAGTTAGTATATAATTTTCCTTTACAAGTCTATCCTTTTATGTTTAAAGTTTGCTTTATGATTGTTAGATCAGTATTCAAGTACATAATTTCCCTTTATTTTTCTTATTTAATGGAAATAAATATAATAAACCATGCCAAAAATTAATGTGATAGATAATGTAATGATTTTACTAACGATATTCTGAATATGATGGGAATGGGTGCTCAACACTTCATGATAGTACTTGATCAATTGGGTCAAGTTATGAATAATAACTTGAATCACATGGAATTTTATTATTCCCTAAAGAGAGATAAAGTTGCAGTCAAATACTTTATGTGGTAAAGACCTCCCATGTTTAGTGGATCTTCTGATACCCTCCTCATAGAACAATGAATTAACTCCGTTGAAAAATATTATATATCCTCCAGTGCTCAGAAGAAGAGAAATCTGTATTGGAAGTTTATCATTTTGATGGGGAAGTTGATCAGTGGTGGAAACTGATCAAGAATAAAAAGTACAAGGATGAAATTGATTCCATAGAATGGGAAAATTTCAAGAAAATATTTTTTAATAAATATTTTACCTAAACCCTCCATCATAAGATGGAAAGGTAGTTCCTCAAACTGAAGCAAAAGGAAAACGAGTCTATCAGGGCATATGAAGCAAACTTCACATGGCTTTCAAAATATGCTTCAAACTTTTCCATGAACATCTAAATAAAGTTGGATCACTTATTTAGTGTACTAAATCCATGTCTATGAAAATCATTGGGGATTTGAGACTTTAACACCTATGAAGAGATTTCATATTGTGCCCTTAGGGTTGAAATGTAGATTGGGGACTCTCAGTGGTATCATGGTCCTAGGAAAAAAAGTGGAATATGGAGTTTAATATGGGTGATAAATCCCATTATGGAAAGAATAACCTACACACCACATGTCATAAGTGTGGGAAGAAGAATTTTGGAAACATCTTTAAGGGAACTAAGAGATTCTTGAAATGTGGAAGAGAGGGGAATATGAATAATAAATAGTGAAGGGACATGAATAATACCACTAATTTGGAATAAGAAAAGAAGGTTCAGATCAACACTTAGTTTATAGTGCAGTATTTCAATTTCAAAGGAGCATGGGCATTACACAAGCCATTACCCTAAAACAAAGGTTTTTGGAGGAAATCAATAACAACCTCCAATACAGAAAGAAAGGGAATATGCTATCATTACTACTGAGGTGGATCCTGAAAATGATGTGGTGTCAGGTATGCTAGTTATTAATTCAATAATAGTGAAAGTACATTTTTATTCTGGTTCTACGCATTCTTTCATATCTTGAAATTTTAGTAGAATTATTCAATCACCACATAATAATTTAGAGGTTTAGTTATCATTGAGAATATAAAATAGTGAAATTATTACATCCAAAATATATATGTTCTCCCTGGTTAATGTTTGTGGACTGAACCTCCTAGAAAATATTTTTATACTTCCTTTGGTAGAGTTTTATTCTATTTTGGGCATGGATTAAAAAACATTATATAATTCCAATATCAACTATTGGGAAATTGAGATCACTCTTCACATCCTGAATTATCCTCTAATTCCATACAAGTATAAAGAGAAGGATGAATCTCCTTAAAAAGTATCATCTCAATTGTGGATATTATTGCCTTATGAGAAAGAATATCTAGCTCAAATGATTGAGATAAAGGAGATAATCATGTTCGAGTACATGCCCATTGTGAGGGGCCCCACTAATGTGTTCCACAAAGATTTGTTTAGTCTTCCTCATGATTGGGAGGTTGAGTTCTCAGTTGAACTTATTATTGTATGTCTACCTATATCAGGGACACCTTATAGAATTTCAACTTTTGATCTGGAGGAACTGAATAAACAGTTACATAAGATTCTAGACAGGTGTTTTATATGCCTGAGTGAATCACCTTGGGGTGTACCAGTCCTCTATGTCAATAAGAAGGAGGGATCAATGCATTTTTTCATTGATTATCATGAGCTCAATAAAATCATGATAAAGAAAAAGTATCCAATGCCACATATTGCTAACTTATTCAATCGACTTCATGGATCCAGTTATTTCTCTAAGGTGGAAATTCGATCAGGATATCATTAATTAAAGGCAAGTAAGGAAGATATTCCCAAGATTATGTTTTGAAAAATGTATAGACAATATGTGTTCATAGTGATTCCATTCAAACTCACCAATGCTCAAAAAATTTTCATAGACTTGATGAATAGAGTCTTTAGAGATTACCTTCACCAATATGTGGTAGTATTTATTTATGATATAATGATATACCCTAAGAGAAATAAGGAACATGAGGATCATTTGAATACTATTCTAAAAACTTTGTGAAGGGAGAAAATATATGAAAAGTATAATAAATGTACATTCTAGATGATGGAAGTATCATTATTGGGGCATGTAATCCCCAGAAAAGGGATATCTGTGGACCCTTCTAAGACAAAGGTAATCAAAGAGTGTCCTATAACAACATCTGTAATGAAGATTCATAGTTTCCTTGGTTTATCTGGATATTAATAGTGATTTGTGAATGAATTATCATGATTTATAACCCAATAACCAAGATTACATAGAAGTTATAAAAGGTTTTCTAGTATAGTGAATGTGAATACTACTTTAAAGAGCTAAAAAAGAGGTTTTGGTAAGAGTAGAACATTCAAGAGGGGTGAGTTGAGTTCCTATTAAAATTTATGTTAAGAATTTTATTTAAAATATTCCCCGAACTAAAAATAAAATTTTCTAGTTAACCACGGTAGTAAAATTATAATACCTTGACTGTTCAAATAGTGTCTTAGAAGATTGATTAATTCTTAGTTATAACAATATGAGATATTGATAAAAAAATTTAAATGACTGTAATAAGGAAATATGGTTATAAATACTATTCAATACTAACTATCAAAGTAAAATTTAGTTTTTTTTAATATGAGTTAAAACCGAGAAATATTAAATTGAAAGACACTGTAGATAAAACAAGTGGTTCAGTCTCAATCCGAGACCTAATCCACTCTACTTGGTGATAAACTGCCAACAAGATATATATATATATATATATATATATATATATATATGAAGATTTGATCCACACCCTAGATAAGGGTTAAAAATAGTACCCAATACTTTCTAGGTCACAAAACCTCTACCACTATTCTATATGTTAAATCTAACAGCCAGTTCACAGAAGACCTCTTCCATAGTTACAGTTGGTTGAAACAAGGTGTAAAAAGATATTTGAGTGAGGATATCTTGTATCCTCCAGTTCAGTGTAGGAGGCAATGTGTATTTTTAATACAGATACACACACTGCTCAAAGAGTAATAAAACAATACACAATAGAGAAAAATGTAATGAGATAGAGTTTAGAAGGCGCTATGTGTCGTGAAATGAAACTCTGGACTCTTCCAATCCAACAAATTCAATTTTACCATCCTCTATTGAAGACAGAGTGTCGTGAGTCGAGTTTTATGGTTTTTAGTGCAGTGAGATGTTCTTCTTCTTCTTTGAGTTTCTATAAGGATGTTTTCAAGATGGTTCACAATAGGCTCTTCTTTGTTTTCAGCCGGTAGGAATTGAAAGTTATTCCTTTGGTGTATTTTTTCATGTATGGGTGTTCTTCAAATTTTTATGTATTCAACTACTACTACTCTTTTCCACTCAAGTTCTATGCTTTATTTTATTTTGGGTGATTGTGTTGGAGCCGACAAGGTGAACGATATCCACACCTCATACCATATACTGTCTACTAATATGACTGAAAAATATCATTAATTATATCAGTGTCATGAAATGACTCAAATATAACAGTTGGTATTTTTTTTAAATTTAATTCAAAAATAAAATTAATGGTTAATAATGGAACAATTTCATAGTTGTCGTGAGATAGTCATGGTTCCACAATCATGATAAGATTTGGAACTGGTATCAAATTTATGGTGTCTGGTTCTTTGTGAATTCTATAACCGAAAGCACGATTACAGTGTCAAGGAAATGATGTCTCAGGTAAAAGTGTTCAGTCCTTTGTCAAAATTATGAATAGTGTCTTGTTAAAGTATCTTGGAAATGGTAACATGGAAATGATGTCAGGTCCTTTATGAAGTCTGGAACCGGTAACAAGCTTATGGTGTCACAGACTTTGTGAAAATCTGGAACCATTATCAAGATTACGGTGTCATAAACTTTGTGAAAATATGGAACCAATAGAAAACTTAAGATTTCACAGACTTAGTCAAATATATGTATGCGGCCTTAAGAAGAAATCTTCACAGAATGGATTAATATTAAACATAATCATACTAAAACATAACATAAAAAGATTAAACATAGTTCCCAATATTAAAATATAATTTTTGATATTTTGAACATGATCTTGTGAGAGTTTAAAAACATGAGTTATAAGAGTGTAAAACATGATTTGGGGGCATTAAAGCATGAGGATTCCAACAATATCTCCCTTTTTGATGATAAAAAATCATGGAATTTACAAGAAAAATATCTTAGAAATAAATAAATATATTACTTATCATATCAAGATATTAAAACATATATTTAATGAATAGAATAAAGGGGAGTTCTTTTCCCTTATGTCTCCACCTTATTATTTCTCCCCGTTAAAATTCAGTTCTGATATTTTTTCCTTAAAATTAAAGTTCTGATATTTTCTCCCCCTTTTGGGATCATCAAAAAGAGAAGAGAGAGAAAGAGAAAAAACAAAGACTAAAAGAAAATAACAAGTGAAGAAACAAAAGCTGGCCACATTCTATGGAATAAAAGGATAAACACCATTACAATCAAGAAAGAAAATACAACAGATCTCTATCAAAATCCGTATTCACTTATCGATAGAGTCATTCTAATTTGATTTTCATTTGTAAGAGACATTAGATGGAGAAGTAAGAGGTGTCGAAGTGGAGGCAGTAGAAGTAGTGGCTAGGGAAGACAATGGGACTCCTTTAATGATAGAAGGTGAAAGGGTAGGTCCGATGGAAGACCGATGAAAATGTTTCTCAATGATGACAGGTCTGATCTGGATCAAAGTCTTAAGAACATACATAGTAACTAGTGAAAAAGAGGTGGAAAAAGGAGGATATGTATTAGAAGGTATACCATGCCTCAAGGGAGCAGTTATGGGATCTACAATTTTAGTACTTTGAACATGGAAATAAGGTTTCAAAAGGTTTATAAAGTCTATGATGATCTCTCCACCATACCGCATGTCCTTCTCAAAGTCATCCTTGTTTTCTAGAAACTTATCTTGAGTGAGTGTGAATTCCTTGATCTTCTTCACTTGATCCTCAATGTCTTGACTGAATGGAGGTATCTTAAAATTCTCTACAAGATACATGAATTGATTAGTCAACTCATGCTTAGAATAAATTCTCTTGAAGTTGTAGTCCACCTTTTAGAGATTTATTATTGAGCATCAGTGGAAATCTTTGAATGGATACTCACCAAATCAAGCACATGGTCACTATTATTAATGACAGTAGAGATACTTTACTTATCAACACCACTCAACACTGACTTAAGCTCTTCTTAGAAAACCGATCTGATCAACTTAGTATCCACAGGTTGAGATGGATGTCCAGAAAAAAATAGAGCTTCAATAGATGATGTGATAGTCTTAAGATGATTTTAAAAAGTTTGTAAACAACCTTTATATTCATTGGTCAACTTATTGAGTCCAGAGACAAGCCCATGCATATCATTGGCTATCTTGGTGTTGTTACCAACCACCTTTTTATACAATGTAATCTAGTTTGGTTGAATCAAGGATAAAACCTTGTGTGGAATATTATAGCATCATCCTCAATAAGACAGGAAACAGGATATTGAATTGTTTTCAAGGCTTTCTGCATAACTTCAACCATATATTTTATAGATTTTACCTCATTACTCAAAGGATTATTCTCAACCCAAACATCCTAAATTTCATGAATCATGTTTTGTTGGATCTGCCAAATTATTTTATCTAGTAGCAAAGAAGCATCTCTTTCACTGATATTGGTCGCAGGGGTAGGTTGGGACTTCATGAGGTTCTCCAAACCAGAAAAAAAAGTTTATCCAAAAACATTCAGATCACTGTGACTTACAAAATCATAAGATTCATGAGTAGGTTCAGAAACAAGAATTGAAACACATTCATATTTCTTAGTAGGGGTTACTTATTTGGTATATATTAGTTTCAACTGAAACACAATTGAAAGATATATCCCTTTTTCTAAGGCCTTTTGGGTATCATCCACATCAAAATAACTAGGTAACCTATATCAGGTATCCACAAAACTTGGGTTAATAGGATTTGGAAGATGAACACTTTCTAATATGGGGTGCTTCTCCCCCTCAACTAATTCATCTCTTCTAGGACTACGAGACTCAATCAATTGACCGATTTCCATAATTTTAGCTCTATTAGGCTCACCCACATCTCTAGCTGGCCGAAAAACATATTCCATACTTTCTTCAGTAGATAAGATTAATTTAGTTTCAACCTATTCTTAAGACTATTCCACAATAATAACATGCTCGACCACAACATCATGTAATTCCTCTACAACAACACGTTCTTTAGCAACAAATTCACCCATTCCACTTGCATCAACATCACCTTTAGAGATAGGTGATATATTAGAAGATAATCCCACAAAACCTCCACTAACACCATCATCTGTTTCTTGGTCTGAATATTCCACAATCTCATTAGCTTCTGATCCAAGATCAGTTACATTCTTAGGTCTTGAGGGATTTTGAACAAGATTAAAATACTCATACAACCTATCATTATCCTCAACCCATAATCTCTTCCTTGGATTCTAGCTTATTTTCATTCTCTTTCAAGTATCCTTAGAGATATAGAAATAATTTTCCTCAAAAACTTCTTTATTCTAGACAACCACACCTTTGGATAAAATAATAGTGGAAATAAACCTTGAATAGAAAAGGGAGGTGGACTTTGATGTAGTTTTGATCATATCACACATGTGAAGTATAATACACTTACACAAGTTTATTTTGCATCCATTATTCAGAAGATGAATAAAAAATACATCATGATACTTATGTGTGGAAAAATCTCTTTTTATAGGGAAAATGAGATGTTGAATGAACTTGAAAAATAACCTTGACTCACCATCAAGTCAGAGAAAATATGCCTTATTTTGTTCTTATTCCCAGTCAAACTTCCTAGAGCCTATTCTAGGCTAAAAACATCACTAAGTGAAGGAGGACCTCTCTGGTAGTCCTAAAAAACCCTTCATGAGGTACACATAATTAGGTGGCCCATAACCTCAAAGAAAAAGTGCATCTTTGACCATTTACCCATCTCCTAACCAAAAAATCATCCTTGGAATTGAAGGTAAACTAAACATACTAATAAAAATCAAAAAAATATTTAGATAAATGAGAATCTTCTCTTTGGTAAACCAATCCAACCACCCATGTTGTTTCAAAACTCTTAGAACAAGAGACTTACTAGAAAAGATCCACTTCTCATAGATTTCTTTTTCAGGAAGAACATTATGATCCTAAATACTTGGGTTCAACAGCTTCTCAAACATTACAATAGAATCATTATTCTATTTCTTCTAAGACCTATGCTTCTCAGGAGTTGACGAGGATGGATTCTTCATCCTAGGAATTCAGTGCTGGCTCAAGAAGGATGAGAAGGAGGGAAAGTGGTTTGAGAGAGACAGAGGGTTTTAGTTTTGAGAGAAGTGAGCTTGAGATAAGTGAAGCGATAGGTATTTATCCATCATGAAGTTCAAATGTCGAAACACAAAAACAAAGTAAAAAAAATACAAAAATAAATATTTAATATGAAATTATAAACACTAAAATGAGACCGGTACAGACATTCACAGTTTTTGTATTACAATGTGACTGAAAACGGTTCAACCACAATGAATGAGATAATAAATATAAGACAAAAATTTGTGAGACAGTATGATTAGACAATAATCCTAAGACAATAAACTGAGATAGTAATCATGAGACAGTAAACTGAGATAGTAATCATAAGACTGTAATCTTGAGACAGTAAAATGAGATAGGAAACTGTTCACTCAAGGTTAATCATTCCTAATTAATGTATGATATAATTCATCCTTTTATAATTTAATGGATTAGTGAAAATATCAGTAAGCTGATGTTCCGTGCCAATGAATTTTAATGTAATATCACCTTTTTGATAATGATATTTCAAAAAGTGATTTCTTACATCAATATGCTTTGTTCTAGAATGAGAAACATGATTCTTTGATATGTTAATATCACTTGAGTTATCAAAATTTTTAGGGACATTCTTAAATTGATATCCATAGTCTAGAAAAGTGTATTTCATCCACAAAATCTGAGCACAAAAATCACCAAAAACTATGTATTCGGCTTAAGTATTAGATAATGCAATAGAATTTTTCTTTCTACTACAACATGAAACTAGTGACTAGCAAAAAAAGTGACATGTTCCAGAGGTGATTTTTCTATCTAACTTACAACCACCAAAATCAGTATCAAAATAGCTAACAATGTCAAATGATTGTCCTCTAGGATAGAATAGTCATAAGTTGGTAGTATATTTGAGGTATTTGAAAATCCTTATAAAAATAATAAGATTCGACTCTTTAGGATTTTCTTCAAAATGAACACACATACACAAACTAAAAATAATATTAGGCCTACTTATAATTAAGTAGAGTAAACTTCCAATCATTCGTCTATAAGTGTTCTGATCAATAGATCTACCATTCTCATCAAGATCCAACTTACAGGTTGTTGTCATTGGACTATAACTACTTTTAGTATTATCTAAACCAAAATTTTTTAGAATATCTTTCATATATTTAATTTGATTTAAATAATACCTTCCTTGTTTTGAATTATTTGAAATCCAAGAAAGAATTTCAGTTCACCCATCAAACTCATTTCAAATTCATTTTGCATCATCTTTGAGAAATGAACACATAAATAATTTTTTGAAGATACAAAAATAATATCATTAACATAGATTTGAACAACTAAATAATATTTAGAAATTCTTTTCATAAAGATATTAGGATCAGTTATACCTTTTGTAAAACCTTTGGAAATAAGAAAACTACTTCTTCTATCATACCCATCTCTTGGAGCTTGCTTTAAACCACATAAATTTTTTTTTAATTTAAAAACATTTTTTTGGAAAATAAGGGTTTGTAAAACCCAGAGGTTGTTAAAAAAACATCCTCATTTATATGTATATTTAGGAATGAACTCTTGAAATCCATTTGATATAGTTTGAAATTTAGATGTGCTACATATGAAAGTAGTATTTTAATGGCTTTAAGTCTAGAAACAGGTGAAAATTTTTCCACATAGTCAATCCCTTCTTCTTAACTATAACCTTCAGAAACAAATCTAGATTTGTTTCATACTATGGTACCAAATTCATCTACTTTATTTCTAAACACCCATTTAGTGCCTATGGTCAAGATGTATTTAGGTCTATCCACAAGCTTCTAAACATTATTTCTTTAAAACTGATTTAATTATTATTGCATAACCATCACCCAAAATTCATCATTGATTTCCTCATTGATGTTATTACGCTCAATCTGTGACAAGAAAGCATGATGTTCAACCTAATTTCTTATAGAATCTCTAGTTTGTGTTCCTTTATATAAATATCCAACTATAGAATATAAAGGATGGTTTTGAAGGGTTCTAACAAGTCTAGAAAAAGAAGGGCTAGATATTTCAGTTTCATCAATAGGTTTAGGTTCATTATGGATGGAATCTCAATAATTTCTAGAACTATAAGATTTTTCATATTTCTTGACAGTTGGGTCAAAGGATTTTGCATTCATGTCCAGATTTGACATATCATCCTCAAGGTTTTCTAGAATGGCCTTAGGTTCATGTGGATCTATTTCATCAAATTTGACATGTACAGATTCTTCCACACATTTTGTTCTCTTATTGAAGACTCTATAGGCTTTACTAGAGAAGGAATAAACTAGAAAAATATCTTCACCACTTTTGGATGAATTTTTTTCAATATTATCCTTGGTCTTGAGAATATAAACTTTGAAACCAATTTTTTTGAAGTAATTTCTATAATTACACAACTAATAAGGAGTTTTATTAATAATTGGTTTTATTAAGACTCTATTAATAATATAAAATATGTATTTATATCCCCATCCCAAAATAAGATAGGTAGTTTGAATTCATTAAGCATTTTTCTACTTATTTCTTATAAGGTTCTATTTATTCTTTCTAAAACACCATTTTGTTGAGGTGTTCTAGGGGAAGTGAAGTTATGACTATATCCATTTTGTGAGAAAAAAGATTCAAAATCTTGTTTTCAAACTCACAACCATGTTCACTTTTTAAGTATTTAATTCTAAGACCAATAATATTTTGAACATTCCTAGCATACTTTGTAAAATGATAAAAATATTCACTTTTGTGAGCCAATTATAAGGTCCAAGTATATCTAGAGTAGTCATCTACAAGAACATAGACACATAGCTTCCCAATAAGACTTGAAACTCTAGAAGGTCCAAACAAATCCATGTGAAAAAAATCGAGATGTTGAGAAGTTGAAACTTCTTTATTTGGATTGAAATGGATTTTGTGATATTTACCCCTTTGACAAGGATTACAGACTTTGTCATTTGGAAACTCAAGTTTGGGTAGATCCTTGACTAAGACTTTTGTAGTAAGATTTATAAGGGAGTGTATATTGCAGTGTCCTAGTCTTCTATACCAAATACAAGACTCTTTGTGAAATACACTTAATCATGAAACATTTTGACAAAATAAAGAATATAATTTAATATAAGAAACATTTTCATTTCTAAAAGAATGAAATACTAATTCATTTTTAGAATTAAAAACATTGAAAGAATTATTTTCAAATTTAACATGAAAACCAACATAATAAATTGTGAAATACTAAGCATAATATATTTTAATCCATCAACAAAAAGTACTTTAGAAATTATAACTGAGTTAGAGTTACCAATCTGGCCAAGGCCAATTATTTTTTGTGTAGCATTATCACAAAGGTGACATATCCACCATCAATCATTATCAAGTTCTTTAATAATGAGTAATATCCTATCACGTGTGTTTAACATCCACTGTCTAAGTACCATATAATTCTACAGGATCTCTTCAAATTTCTTTCCTACAAAATAATTAAGAAAAAGTCGATTTTGGTACCCAGATTTGCATTGATCTAGAAATATTAGTAATAAGAGCGTTGGTAACCCATAATTGCTTCATGGGTTTCCTATGCACAAAATTTAAATTATTGGAAATGTAAACATTGTTTGGTCCTCTAAAATCAGAAGCTGTGAATGACTTCCTATAGCTATAACCAGCATGATTTTCAGCTCTGGGTATAAAAAAAATTTTGACAGATTTTTTTATAAAATGAGTTTTGGCTATGTTCCGCTATCCAGTTTGGAATCCTATTCTAGTAGTATACCTAGGATGTACTTGTTTATAATGAATTTGTGTTAGAGTATTTTTTTCATTGGTAAATTTTTCTAGTTCCTTTTTCAATTTCTCATTATATAAGTTAAGTCCATTGTTTTCTTTATGTAATTGATAATTATTTTTCCTTTTTGATTGTAAGATTATATTTAACAGTATAAATGAGAGAATTCTATTTTTTTAAATCATTATATTTATCTATTTTCTCATTGCTTGTATCTTCAAGCATCGGGCAGTATTAAATCATTTCTTTATTAGTCATATTTTTAGAATCAATTTCATCTCCATATTAATAGTAATTCTATAGATGAGACTCAAGTGTTACCTCTGATGTGTTTTTCGTGAAACACATATTAGCTTTGTCATAATTTTCACAATGTAAAGATTATTAGTCACTTGAGATATCCTCATAGGAACTCCATTTTTCTTTCATTTACTTCTTATAGTTTCTATATTTTTCGTCATATCTCTTCTTATATTTTATCTTGGGACAATTATCCATTACATGTCCCTTTCTCTTACAGTCATGACATATTATTTCACTAGAAGTATCAACTTTCTTCCAATAATTTTTCCAGTTTCCCTTGTTGTCATATTTACCTTTGTATTTAGGCTTCCTGAATAAGTTATTACTTCTATAAAACTTCTAAAATCTTATAGCTAATTGAGCCATTTCCTCATCACTATCAAATGAAAAATCGTCATTACTTGTACTATCAGAATGAGTTTGTATCCTTTTCATTTATTTATTTTTTTAAGTAGTGGTTTTGAAAGACCTGAGTTTTTATTTGGTTCATTCAATTTTTTTACCTTTAACTCTTCCTCATACGTCATAAATTTACCTATAAGCTCCTCAACTACCAACTTATTGATATCACAAGATTCTATAATTGATATTGAGGTTTATCTTTATCTTTTTAGTAGACAGCTGAGTAGCAGCATGATTTGTTCTTTAGCACCCATTGGATTTCCAAGAGAGATCATTATATTGACTATTTCTTTAAACATAAGAAACATATAAAAAATGGATTAATCTGGCTTCATATTAAAGTTTAAATACTTAATAGTATAGGTATTAAGTCACATTTATTTAACATTAGTTTTTTCCTTCATGTGAGATAGCTAAGGTATCCCACATTTTATAGGTATATTTACAAGGAAAAAATTATATTAAATTCTTCATCCCCTAAGGGAAAAAATAAGTAATTTATATATTTACAATTATTATGGTAATAATCTTTTGTAGCTTAAATCCATGTTGTTCTTGGAGTTTCTGTTATTTTATAGTTATCTTCCATTATTTTCCAGATATCAAATCCCATGCTTTCTATGTGAATTTTCATTTTAATTTTACACTTAGAATAATTTGTTCCATTAATTTAGGGAGGTATGTTGGAAGGATCACCTTTCTATCTATTATATATAATAGAGAGATAAAGACAAGGTTTTAAAGGGATAAAAATTTAGAACTAGCATAAATTTAGAGATATTTAAAACACAACTAAATCATAGTTAAACAGATTTGAAAAAGCTTTGATTTAAAAATTTGAGTTTAAAAATAGCCTCTGATAACAAATTTTGGTTGGAGTAGGAAACTCAATATGGGAGGGGGGAATTGAGTTCATATTAAAATTTCTGTTAAAAAGTATATTAAAAATATTCCCCAATTAAAAATAATACTAGATAATTAACCAAGGTAGTAAAATTATAATAACTTGACTACTCCAATAGTTTCTTAGAAGATTGATTAATTATCAATTATAACAATATGAGATGTTGAATTTTTTTTTGAAACTACTCTAATAAGGAAGGTTAATTATAATTACAATCCAAGACTAACTGTCAATGTAAAATTTATTTTTCTGAAATATGAGTTAAAATAGAGAAAAAATAAATTGAAATACATAGTGGATATAACAAGTGGTTCAGTTTCAAGATGTTCCCTAATCCACTCCACTTAGTGATCACCTTCTACCATGTAATATATATATATATATAAGAAGATTTGATCCATACCTTGGGTCGAGTTTAACAACAGTACACAATACTGTCCAGGTCACATGACCTCTACCACTATTCTACATGGAAAAAATAACATCCAGATCACAAAAGACCTCTTCCATAGCTTCACATTGGTGAAACAAGGTTTAAAAAGATATTTGAGTGAGGATATCTTATATCCTACAGTTCAGTGCATGAGACAATGTTTGTTTTTAATACAGATACACACACTGCTCAAAGACTAATAAAATAGTTCACAAAAAATAAAAACGTAATGAGATAGAGTTTAGAAAGCTCTATGTGTCATTAAATGTAGCTCTAGACTCTTTAGATGCAACATAAGCAATGTTCCTGTCCTCTTTTGAAGATAGAGTGTCGTGAGTCGAGTGTTCTTGTTTTCAGTGCAGTGAGACGTTCTTATTCTTATTTGAGTTTCTTTAATAATGTTTTCAAGATGGTTCATATCAGGTTATTCTTTGTTTTCAGCTAGTATGAATTTAAAGTTCTTCCTTCATTGTATTCATGCATGTGTGGGTGTTCTTCTATTTTGCATGCATTCAACAACTACTACTCTTTTTTGCTCGAGTGTCACACTTTATTTTATTTCGGGCGCTTGTGTTGGAGCCAAAAAGGTTCACGATCTCCACACCTCATACCTTGCACTTTCTGCTTACTGGACTGAAAAATATCAATAATTATATAAGTGTCATGAAATGAATCAAATATGACCATTAGAAACAACTTTTAAATTTAATTAAAAAAGATAGAAAAATGGTTAAGTATGGAATGGTGTCACAGTTGCGGTGAGATAGTCACAATGAGATTTGGAACTAGTAGAAAAGTCACGGTGTCTGATCCTTTGAGAATTATGGAACCGGTAGTATGGTTACGGTGTCAGGGAAATGGTGTCTCTGGTAATGGTGTCTAGTCCTTCGTCAAAATTCTGAAAAATTTCTTGTTATGGTGTCTTGGAAACGGTAGCACCAAAATGGTTTTAGGTCCTTTATGAAATCTAGAACTAGTAGCAAGGTTATGATGGCATAGACTTTGTGAAAATCTGGAACCTATATCAAGCTTACAGTTTCACAAACTTAGTCCAATATTTATAATTTGTCTTAAGAATCAATCTTCACAGAATAGATTAAGATTAAATAAAATCATACTAAAACACAATAGAACAAGATTAAAAATAGTTCAAAAGATTAAAATATAATTGTGAGATTTTAATCATGATCTTGTGAGAGTTTAAAAACATGAGTTAAAGAGTGTAAAACATGATTTGTGAGCATTAATATATGATGAGTCCAACAAGAGGCTTATCACTCCACCAGTGCTCACAGTACCAATAAGTGAGGAACTCTTTGTGGTGTACAATGATGATTTAAAAAAGGGATTAAGATGTATATTGATGAAAAATGATAAAGCGATAGCCTACGCCTCAAGGAATTTGAAAAAGGATGATAAAAACTATCCTCCCCATGATCTGGAGTTGGAAGCTGTGATATTTTCATTAAACATCTGGTGGCATTATCTCTATGAGGATAAGTGTGCGATATATACTGATCATAAGAGCATAAAATATATATTCACATAGAATGATCTTAATATGTGCCAATAAATATGGACAGAGCTCATTGAGAATTTTGACTGCTCAATCCACTACCACCCCAATAAAGAAAATAAGGTAGCATATGCTCTTAGTGGAATGGATCTTGTATATTTATAAATGATGAGAATTGAAAGGATCTAATGTAACGCCCCGACCCCAGTTACCCCGAGTCGGTGCATTACTGCGTAACATTGGCATGATCACAAAAGATCAAGTCTCGAAAGACCGATTAGTTTAGTAGCCCTGGAAACACTAGATACATTCATAAATGTTACATTACATCATAAAGTGAAAAACTACAACAACATAGTCTCCATTTTCCACACTCATATCCCCTTCTGGCTATCCCTGCGGGTCATTCATAAAATACTTCTTCACATCCTGGAAAATATTAAAACATTGAAAGGGGTGAGCTCAGATGCTCAGTAAGGATAACAATATAGCGTAAGCTTTCATAAATAAAAACAAACATTTAAGGCAATGTATAACTAAACCAAATCCTTTTAAACAAGAACTTCAACATAATATGGAAAAAGTAAAATGAAATAATTCCATTTACTTATTCACATGGATATTCTACTGGTCGAATAATCACATGCAATATCAATAACCACTTTCATAATGATGGAATGCATAATGCCAGACTATCATAACCATGTAACTAAGGCCTCATGCCAAGACTAAAAATAAGATTTTGTCAAGGCCTAATTCCAAGACACTAGTTTGTCTCATGAGACCTTCCGATGCATCGAGGAGCTATAGCGGGCTCCACCCGTCACTTATTAAGTCTAATGCATTCCTCATATGAACAGGTTTAAACATATCATAAACCATAACATGATTGTATCACATAAAATTTGAATAAAGGAAACATAAGATTTACACACTTAAATCACAAGATATCAATACAACACATTGATATAATAAAAACTTTATCAAAACCATTTTCAATACCAAAATAAAAGAAAAGTAAAACATGGTATTGATTTTTCTTTTAAAAACAAGTTATGGCTTATAGAGGAAGCCAAAACTCAAATAATAGTCACGGCGGTAGAGAAGTCATTGTCTCCACATACGTAAGAAAAAACATTCCTTTTGTCGTTTAGTAAAAACTCTTCGTATAAAAATATACCTTTTGAATAAAAGTAAAAGTCAAAGGAGTTTATACACCGTATAAATGAACGTTGTGTATAAAACCAAATATGCCTCAATGAAAGGAGATTGAGATGAAGTCCTTACAAAGACCATTTTTAAAATAAAATAGATCTATTATGTGTATTTACTATAAGTACACATAAATAAAGTCAAAATAAAGGATAGGACATAATAATAATATGACATAATTTGAAAGTAGGAGATTAACCCAAAGAATGGAAATTAGGTTAAGAAATTCCCTTACCTCGTGTTTGACTTGACTCGATCGTTCTTTAATATCATGAATAATAAACTAGAGTTAATTATATTTTCTTAAGAACCTTTTTAATGTTCATTAATCCTTTTATATCACTTATTACCATGTTATGAACATTATGTAATTATTTAAGTTAATAACGGTCATTTTGTCGATCTTTGGTACTTGAGTCAAAAATAAACTTCTTATAATTACAAGTTGTTCATGTGGTGAAATATCCATTATATGCCAAATTATATTCTTGATGTAGATATCATATATATCATATATATCCAGTATATACATTCATTCATAATATTACGTAACATTTAGAGGTAAGAAATGAAATGCACCGTTCATGGAGATGGTAAGCCGTACGTACGCATGAACACTACTTTCATTTTATATTTCATATTTAATGGAATGAAATCATAATGATATAAAGTTACATTATAATTCCAGTATAATATAATATATAATATCATTTACCCCATCCTTTATACATCCCACATATGGTATTAATGATTCAAATCACATTGAGGGGGCGGTAGTCCGCACTTCCTAAAATGAAATTATCGCGTTTACCCATAATGGAAACCATAAAGGTATGCCATAAATGAAAAATATAGAAGCTTAAGTAAAACATAACAATATTATATATCATATATAATATATAGTGACATCTTAATGGCCACCTTTTAAGGTGTTATATGAGTGTTGAGCAATCATCGTTTCGTGAGACAGAATATCGCCATCCACAGAAACAATATGTTCCTTAACCATTATATGTAGGTGTGTGTAATTGTAGCTCGAATAATTCTTATAACAACATCCTAGTATATTGAGGATACTGGTGTTGTTACAAAATAAATGAATAAAAAGAGTTTAGGGGGTTGGAGAAGCAAAATGAAACCTAAGAACACTAGAGAAAACACTACCTTTGAAACGGGTAACTCTTTTTTATTTGAGCTCAAAGGCTTCCTTGGGAAGAATTCTGCCCAAAGTGAGGCTTATAGGAGTAATAGAGGGAATTTGGTAGAGTATTTTGGCAGAGTTTGGCCGAGCCAAAAGGCTTTGAAGGTGTGAATAAGGTTGTAGTGGTGGGGGCCTTTTATAAGAGGAGAGGAGGAACACTCTTGGAATGTAATAAAATGTTACTTTATTATATAATGAGTTTCGGATTTTAAAGGTCCCAAACTTATATATTTCAAGGATAAGGTGATAAGGGTTCAAAATCTACTCATCCAATAGGCTTCAGACAAGTGTAATTTTTAGAGTTTACATTATCCTTCCATTTTTTTAAAATCGTTAATTAATGAGGTAATCGTTGCATCATCATGTTCTCATAAATAATTTAATTTATTTAATGTCTAAAAATTATAAAAAAAAATATAATGATGTAGGAAATCTTTTTATATTTCTAATGAATATTTATAGTCAAAAATATGACTTGTATAACCCCATTTAATTTTTTTTAGTAAAACAACTCATGTTTGTGACATTTTTATTTTAACATTAAATAAAACGTTTTTAATGTAATTTTCAAACCAAAGTGGCTCCATGAGGTCCCCAAGTTGACCCATGGATTTTCTTTGTCGGCCATGACTCATCCAATAGGGTTAGGACTAGTTTAAAGGTCATTTCATATTATTATAACGTTATCTTTACCTTAAATTACACTAATTACCTTTAATCACGATTAATTAAACTTAAAAGTTACTATTCACCAAAAAATTACTTTAATCCCATTGAACCACATTTAACTTCCTAATGAAAACCATGTATGTTGGATTTTTGAAAATCAAATCACATAAGTGGTAATTTTTCATTTAAAAGAAAAATCAGTTTTCTAACTAACACTTAGTGGAATCACTATTCATCAAAAATTGAAGTTTTTCAGAACAATGCCAAAATTTCACCCTAAGATATAATTGATATTCTGAATTCAAAATTGATGTATATTTTAAAAAATTCCAAACATATAAGTTTCATTAATTAATTTTATAATTAATTCCTGCTGTCACAACAAATAGCGTTTTTTTAAGAAATAATATATATCAAAAGATTGACAATTGTTTATGTCCAATTTCAAAGTGAAATTAATTCTAATGACCACCATTGGATAAAATGGTAAAAATATATTCTAATTACAATTTTAAACCACTCAATAGTATAATTTATCAGTATAAATTATTTTGATTAAAAAAGTTGTGTTTAAGTATTTTTCACTATTCATAAAAAATTGGATGTTCTTAGAAAAATACCAAAAATTCAACATAGGCTAAATTAGATATTCAGAATCAAAAAATGAAGTCCATTTTAAAATATAAAATATATGTAATTTTAAAAAGTGGATATTACTATTCATAATGGCCATTTTGATTGGTCGCGGTGTGTTAGAATCTCGAACATGCGTACAATGCAAGCTATTGCATTATTGAAAGTGAAGCGTATTGTGGAAGCTCGAGGTGTTACATCTAATCTTCTTACATTGTAAAATGATGTACATGGTAATATTTAAGGAATGAACATCATTAATCCTTTCTGAAATGATTTCTCAACCATGCCTTATGGAGAAAATAAAGGAAGCTCATAGGAATGGTGCGGAAATTCAGAAGAAGGTGAGAGCCATGGGAAAAGAGAAATCCTTAGAGTTCAAAAAGGATTAGTAAGGATTCATGATAATTGGGTCACGATTATTTGTAAAATCCAATCCAGAGATATAGGAGATTCTATATGCTGCACATAGCTCAACCTTCTCTATTCATCTAGGGAGCAGAAAGATGTATCAAGATCTATGATAGAATTATTGGTGGGACAATATGAATAAGGATATCACTAAATATACATCAAAGATTGTGGTTTGTCAGAAAGTGAAGGATGAAAGAAAAAATTCTAAGGGGATGATGCAACCAATACCCATACCAACAAAGAAGTGGGAGAACATTACCATGGACCTTGTCACTATAATTCCAATGAAATCCATAGGAAATAATTCTATTTGTGTTTTTGTGGAACTTATTACAAATACAACTCACTTAATAAAAACTCAAGAGAAATTTTGACTGGATCAACTTGCATAGATATACATCAAAGAATTAGTAAGGCTAAATGGAGTTCCACTCTTAAGATCTGAGATTCTCCTCCATGTTCTGAAAAATTCTCCAACATTCTCTAAGAATTGAGATGAAGTTATGTATGACCAATAATTCTTAAACTGATAACCAATTTGAGTGGACTATATATAAACTGGAAGAAATGTTGAGACCTTGTTCTATGTACCTCAAAGGAGGATGGTACCAACATCTACCTCTAGTTGAGTTTTTTTACCACAACAGTTCCAAATCGAGCATACAAATGGCTCTATATGAAGTCCATTATAGGAAAAAAATGTATAACACCAGCGCGCTGGGTCGAATTCAGTGAATATAATCTGCTAGGACCCGAAATTGTTATAGAATTGGCGGAAAAGGTGAAAACCATTCAACAACACATCAAGGTGGCCCAAAGTCAAAAAAAGAGATATTAAGACAATTATCGATAAAACCTTGAGATTAAGGCTGGAGACATGCTATTCCTTCACATATCTCCATGTAATAGTATCATGATATTTGGGAAGAAAGGAAATATGAGTCCTAGGTACATCAACCCCTTCGAGATTCTTGATCGTGTTCGAGCTATGGCCTATCGACTAGAACATTCACCTACCTTGTCTTAAGTACACAATGTATTCCACATATCCATCTTGAGTAAGTACATACTAGATCCTTCTCATTTACAAAATTCAAAGGTGGTAAAATTGGAGAATGACCTCTCTTAAAAGGAGCATCCAGTGAAGATCTTGGATTGTAGAGATAAATTTCTATGAAAAAATACTACTCATCTGGTTAAAGTACTATGGAAGAACCATAAGTATGAAGAGGCAACATGGGATCCAATGGAAGCGATGAAGGATAAGTACCATCACCTGTTTTTACCATAGTATGTAAAAAGAAATTTCGAGGGTGAAATTTCATAAGGGGGGAATAATGTAACGACCCGAAATTTTATTAATGGAAATTACCTTATTATAATTATTTCATATAGTATAATGACATAAAATCACATTAAAAACATAAGACACACATTATAAATGAATTCTGAATGAAATAATAGGTATTTCTAGAAGTTAAGGAACCTATACCAATAGAATAGTAACTCAACATTTGGAATAGTAATGTGACCCCTATGAATATTAAACTAGACAATAGAATAGTAAAATCACCCAATAAACTATAAATAAAATTTATACATATTATAAATGAAAATATGATATAATGATATCATAGTATAAGTAAATAAATGATTTATAAATTATTAATTATGTGTACATATTTCAATAAAATATAATAGTTTATTTAAAATTTTATAATTAATATAATGTTTTAATAAAAAATATATTTTCGTATAATGTATTCATAAATTAATATTTTGTCTCCATATGAATATAATATCATTTTATAAGACAATAATTAATTTTTCAAAGTGTTATAAAATCTATTATAATTTTAAAATTTGTATTTTCCAAGTAAATTATTATTTTAATTAAAAATTAAATTTCCTATATTTATAAAATTATTTTCATAAAATGGAGTACATTTTTGGATTATACACATAAAAAATAGTTGGGATAAATTTTTGGGTTTTTTCTAAAACAGATGACTTTTTGGAGAATAGTAAAACATGGTAAATTACATTATATATACATTATCAGTTAAATTAACTATTTCTTGAGCCATCGCTAATGTAAGAACCGTAATATATAACCTTACACTATTATTTTATTATATGTTTTTGATAATTATCAAACTATTCACAGTCTTGAGCCAAAATAATAAACTAATGAATAAAATAATAAGAAAACACCCCTCTCCTCCACCATAAATACCACCCATCACCAACTCTTATCCTCACACATTATAATCTTTGAGACTTTTCCAAATTATTCCCAATACTATTACCAATCCCCAACCCCCTTTTTATGAGCTCTTGGTCTAATCAAAAGATCAAAATATTTTCCCTAAGGAGGTTTTTAAGGAAGATAAATTCAAGAGGTGAATTTCTTTTCTTTTAATTTCTTTCCAAATTCCTTTCTAATTTACCCCTCACCTCCACTCATTTAAATAGTTTGATAACTAAACTATAACATCCCGCCTTTTATCACATTAAACTTCATTACATTATAAAAAACTGAGGATATTTAAGGTTTAGTGTCTTGGAAACCAGGAACTTAATACATTAAAACAACATAAAACATTATTCTTAAACACTTGAAAGGCTTCTTCATTTGTTCATCCTAAGTTCATTACCACATCTCATAACCTGGGAGCATACATCAAAGGAAAGGGTGAGCAGAAGGCCCAGTAAGGGAAACAAGAGAAACATTTTACATATGAACTTGATATACATCAATAAGGGCATGATAAATAACTTAAAGGCATGAGAAAGAAATCATGAGGCATATCATAATAAAAATAACGTATTTCATAACATGAAGATGTGGCTACAACATTTAACATAGAAAATCATGAACATATCACCAAGGTCCATCCCCATGGTGTAATTTAAAATTACCAAGGTTATTCACCAAGATATCGTTAAAATTGTAATCTCTAGTGGTTACACCATTACCCAATGCATTGGAGCACTATTAGGGAACACCCTTAAATTTGTAATATCTAGTTGTTGCATCATTACCCAATGCATTGGAGCGCTATCAGGGCGCACCCTTAAATTTTTCTTTATTATAATGTGATCCACATATATCATCATCGAAAATTTCATAAATAACCCAGATATCATAAAAGAAATGGGTTTAATTTCATAATCATAACGTTTTAAAAACTACTTTAAAGACATGATCTTTATGTCACTTTAAATCCACAGAAAAGGAAAGTGAGTCTCATGCATGTAAATTCCAGAATTTAAAATAGAAAATTTTGATATATATATGTAAATACCCTAATAGAAGAATGATATTTGAGTATTTACTTAATAAAAAAAGAATTTTAGAAAAAGAGAGAGACATTTTGAGACGAAAATTTTGCAGCATAACAGCTATGTTATAGGGTTTTAGAAAACATTGAAAAGAGAGGGGACATGGGTCACCCACTCATAAATGATCAATAAAATAGTAGAGGTACAGAATATAATAGATATAAGAACATGGTAAAGAAATTTTAAATACATACCATATGAAATGAAAGACATGGATGGAAGACAAAAATAAGTTTTCTCTTATGACAATTCGGCAGCCTAACAGCGTCACTTAAAACTTCAAAAAAAAAAAGAATTGATGAGATCAAATAGGGTCTCTCATCATATGAACATAAAAGATAAGTATGATAGATTTAGAGATCATAACCCAACATAATAAAAAGTAACTTTAAAGACTTGACATGAAAGTAGAACATTGAAAAAAAGAGAAGGGTGAAAGAATCCCTTAAAAATTCGGCAGCCTAATGACGCCACTTAAAACCTCAAAAAAAAAAGAATTGATGAGATAAAATGGGGTATCTCATCATATGAACATAAAATATAAGTATTATAGATATAGAGATAATACCCCAACATAATAAAAAGGATCTTGAAAGACTTGACAAGAAAATAGAACTTCCAAATGAGAAGGGTGAAAGAATCCCTTAAAAATTCGGCAGCCTAACGACGACACTTAAACATTCTCCAAATGAATTGATGAGATAAAGTGGGGGTCTCTCATCATATGAAAAGGAAAATTACATTATGATGAATATAAAATAACATCCTCCAACATAATAACATGGATCATAAAATATATGACATAAAAGAGAGTACTTTGAAAGAAAGAGAGAGGTAGGATCCCTTACCTTAACACGCAACTCTTAAAACTCGAAGGTTGGGACCTTGAGGTCTTGGGGGAACCTTGGGAGGAATCCTTGGGAGGTAATGAGACCAGAGATTAGTTGGGGGAGAGTTGGGAGTGAAAAATAAAGGGGGAAAGGGTGGGTATTTATAGGGAAAGTGAGGGGACAAGGCATTAATGGCCAAGGGACACCTCATTGGTGGTATTGGAAAAACCATGGGCTTTCTCATTGTATTTTCCCATGGTATTGGCCACATGGGACACCTCATACCTTATCGTACTATTCAAAAGTATACCAGAATTATTACATAATTATTACATCCTTAATGATGTCATTAAACACCCGAAACTCTAAACTGAAAATTCACTATTCACCGAAAATTCAACTTTTTCAGAAAAATCCCAAAAAGCCACCTTAACATAATATCGATGCCCTGAATTCAAAAATGAACTCCATTTTATAGAAATAATTTCCTAAGTATTTTTAATTTAATTTTTAAATAAAAACACTATTCAACAAGAATTAATTTTTTTCAGAAAAAACCCCAAAAATTACCTAAACATAATATCGATGTTCTAAATTCAAAAATAAAGTCCATTTTATAAAAATAATTTTGTAAATAATTTTAATTTAACTTTTAATTAAAAACCACTATTCACCCGAAAAAACAAATACTTTACTAATAATTTCTGAAACAGTTATTTACCTATTTTATTGAATCACATTACTTAATCAAGCTTCCTATATTATATTAATACTTTCTTTAAGTGAGATTACTAATCCATTTGGTTACATTACAAATCCTAAGCATTAAATCACTATTCATAATTTACTATTCATCAAAAATTAAGTTGATCTTTTTAGACTATAAATTTCGTACTGAACATAATTGTAGAAGACCATTTTTTGAAAATCATTACACATAATTAATTATCTTAGGTTTACAAAAATATTTTCAAATATCCTTTTTCTAGAATTCATCAAAAATATACGTACTATAACTATACATAAATTTAAAAATTCACAACCTTTATCATAAGAAGAAATCACAATTTTTATTTAAATCAAAGGTTTACACAAGGCTATTATGGTCTCGTTACATGGCCCCTTATAACACCAGCATATGACCTAAAAGTAAGGTGTGCTAGGGTGATAGAATCTTGGGGCAGCTCGGCCAAAATTGCACGAGTAGTAATTTCTATCAGTTTGAACTTATCACGAAGGCGATTCCATTCTAGCTTCACATGATGATGTTCGGCTTGGGTTTGGTCCAGAGAAAAGCCCAGTGGTGCTACTTCCTTCCCAAGTTCTGTTATATGGGCTTCAATCGGTCCAAGACTACTGGATGAGGCCATAGAATCTTCTTTCTATATTAATTAACCAAGATCACTTGTATTTAGAGACAATACTTGCAACATTCAATTTCCAACAGTCATACTGACTAATGGTCAAATAATAGTCAAAACCCAACAATTTCATTTTAATTATACTCATTTTATTAAATGAAAAAGTTTTTTTGAGTATGAAATAAAATAACACACAAAATTAGGATACAATATTTATTCAAAAGTTCGGGTCGTTACAATCTTCCCCCTTTAAGAAATCGTGTCCTCGCATATTTTAAAATTGGGCTTTGGAAATTTCATTGAAAGTCCTACATCCGAAAAAGAGTCAGTGACACTATTACTTTAAAAGAAAGAAATAGAAGTACAAAGGCCACCCGAGTTAACCCATACTAGGATTCCATGTAGGAAAACATAGACATGGAAGAGAAAACAAAGGGTCACGTTCTGAGGGAGGGTGATTAAAAACATGATTAATAGAAAGTTAAAAACAAGAAAATCACAAACTTATGATGGGTTAAACGGTATTTGATTTCCTAGTAGGAAATGTTAACAGACAACGTTTTTGTTTTATGTTCCTTTTCATAGTTTTGAGGAATTCATTTACTACATAGAATAAAAACACAAGGAAATATATTTACCTTCATGTAGAGTTTCATCCCTTAATAAGTTTCTACCAAAACTAATCTTTTCTACAAATGATGAGCATAAAAAAAACTTGGTCTCATCAAAATCATGAGAATCATCTTCTAGAAAATCACATATTCCACCAAAGTTAACTATCTATTTCTTCTATCTTTAAACATTATCCGAAAAATAGAAAGGGTATGATAAAACAAATCTTCCAAAATAAACAACCCCATAGGAAGGGAAACTACTTTTAAATATTCAAAATTCCACGGTACTACCCAAAGTTTCATCATAGACCATTCCATAAATAACTGTCCTTAAAATTCCTCAAAATAAACCAATATAATATTGAAACCCAAATACAAGAAGGATTTGATAACATAGTCTTCCAAAATAAACTTCATCGTTCATCTCCAAAAAACATCAACCACTCCTGACATCTTACATCAAGAGTAGCTAACTTAAACATATTTTTCCCAAGATCGGTTAATCATTTCCATAAGTAACCTAAATTACCATAAGTTCGCCTTAAATTGATCGATACTTCAAAATATAAGTCAACATTTACTCCTAAAAGAAAATACGGTAGTAATCTATTTACCTCGATCATATTGGGTTCCCGAAATAGTGAACGTCTTCCAAAAATATTAATAATATTTTAATCCCCTAATAAAATTTATAAAATGAATATCCTAGAGACTTCTTCTTCTTCATCCTTGATGAATTTGTGCATTCAACTAGGTACCAATTATTAATTGTGATTTTTGATAGCTGGTTTGGCATAATCACAATATGTTCAACTTGATCTCTCATCATCTCTGTCATATTAATATGGAAATAGTCCCATTTCCTATCACATTGGTTGTTGGGGCATGTTCTTCTATTTCCCGCCATTAACTAAGAAAATAAAGTATAATTATAGGCTTAAATACTTTTCCAATAATCATGAAAAGGAAACTTTAATCATAGAAGGATAAACTTGTAGAAGAAAAGTATATCCTAACTTGTGATCCCCTAGGTTCCAATCTAGGTTATCAATGATCATATATTCTTATGTGAATCTTTATTTTATTTTATCATTGTTCCTTTAATATTGTTTCATACTAAGCTTATGAATTTACCAAATCATATCCCCCGGGAGTGTCGTAACCAAGAGTGCAGCAAGGCCCGTTGTCGTGTACCAGTTCCCGTTCGAGTCTAGCTCAAAGCGGTGTTTTCGGGTTTTACCCCTATTTACATCTATGCCAGAGCCACCTCTACCTGCTTGTATCCGAATAATGATTTATTTGTTTGGAAGCCACTTACTCAATACTCACCAAAATACACGGAAGATTTCTTATATTTAAACGTTTCTATAGGGTTATTCCTAAAGTTTTCATATCCTAACTCCCACAAATAACTAAACCATCATTTGATACCAACTATAACATCCCGCCTTTTTGTCACATTAAATTTCATTACATTATACAAAACCGAGGATCTTTAAGGTTTAGTGTCTTGGAAACTAGGAACTTAATACATGAAAACAACATAAAACCTTCTTCTTAAACACTTGAAAGGATTCTTCATTTGTTCATCCTAAGTTCATTACCACATCTCATAACCTAGGAGCATACATCAAAGGAAAGGTTGAGCAGAAGGCCCAGTAAGGGAAACAAGAGTAACATTTTACATGTGAACTTGAGATACATCAATAAGGGCATGATAAATAACTTAAAGGCATGAGAAAAGGATCATGGGGAATATCATAATAAAAATAGTGTATTTCAAAACTTGAAGATGTGGCTACAACATTTAACATAGACAATCATGAACATATCACCAAGGTCCATCCCCAAGGTGTCATTTGAAATTACAAAGGTTATTTACCAAGATATCGTTAAAATTGTAATCTCTAGTGGTTACATCATTACCCAATGCATTGGAGCGCTATCAGGGCGCACCCTTAAATTTGTAATCTCTAGTGGTTACATCATTACCCAATGCATTGGAGCGCTATCGGGGCACGCCATTAAATTTTTATTTATTATCATGTGAGCCACATATATCATCATAAAAAATTTCATAAATAACCCATATAGCATAAAATAAATGGGTTTAATTTCATAATCATAACATTTTAAAAACTGCTTTAAAGACATGATCTTTATGTCACTTTAAACCCATAGAAAAGGAAAGCGAGTCTCATGTATGTAAATCCCAGAATTTAAAATAGAAAATTTTGATATATATATGTGAATACCATTATAGAAGAAAGATATTTGATTATTCACTTAATAAAACAAAAGAATATGAGAAAAAGAGAGAGACATTGAGACGAATATTTTGCAGCATAACGGCTATGTTATAGGGTTTTAGAAAACATTGAAAAGAGAGGGTACATGGGTCACACACTCCTAAATGATCCATAGAACAGTATAGGGACAGAATATAATGGATATAAGAACAAGGTAATTAAATTTTAATGAAATACCTTATGAAATGAAAGACATGGATGGAAGACAAAAATAAGATTTCTATTATGAAAATTCGACAGCCTAACGATGTCACATAAAACATCAAAAAAAAAAGAATTGATGAGATCAAATAGGATATCTCATCATATGAACATAAAATATCAGTATGATAGATATATATATAATACCCCAACATAATAAAAAGGAACTTGAACGATTTGAAATGAAAGTAGAACTTTGAAAAAAAAGAGAAGGGTGAAAGAATCCCTTAAAAATTTGGCAGCCTAACGATGCCACTTAAAACTTCAAAAAAAAGAATTGATGAGATAAAATAGGGTATCAGATCATATTAAAATAAAATATCAGTATGATAGATATAGATATCATACTCAAAAATAATAAAAAGGAAATTTAAAGACTTGACATGAAAGTAGAACTTAAAAAAAAAGAGAAGGGTGAAAGAATCCCTTAAAAATTCAGCAGCCTAACGTCGCCACTTAAAACTTAAAAAAAAAGAATTGAAGAGATAAAAATGGGGTCTCTCATAATATGAACATAAAATATCAGTATTATAGATATAGATATTATGCCCCAACATAATAAAAAGTAACTTGAAAGACTTGACAGAAAAATAGAACTTCAAAATGAGAAGGGTGAAAGAATCCCTTAAAAATTCATCAGCCTAATGGCGCCACATAAACATTATCAAAATGAATTGATGAGAAAAAGAGGGGGTCTCTCATCATATTAAAATGCAATATACAGTAGGATTAATATAAAATAACATCCTCCAACTTAAGAACATGGATCATAAAAGATATGACATAAAAGAGAGTACTTGGAAAGAAAGAGAGAGGTATGATCCCTTACCTTAACACGTAACTCTTAAAACTCAAAGGTTGGGACCTTGAGGGATTGGGGGCACCTTGGGAGGACTCCTTGGGAGGTAATAAGACCAGAGATTCGTTGGGGGAGAGTTGTGAGTTAGAAATAAAGGAGTAAAGGGTGGGTATTTATAGGGAATGTGAGGGGACAAGGCATTAATGGCCAAGGGACACCTCATTGGTGGTATTGGCAAAACCATGGGCTTGCCCATGGTATTTTCCCATGGTATTTTCCCATGGTATTTTCCCATGGTATTGACCACTTGGGACACCTCATACATTATCTTACTATTGATAAGTCTAACATAATTATTACATAATTATTACATCCTTAATGATGTCATTAAACACCCGAAACTCTAAACTGAAAATTCATTATTCACTGAAAATTCAATTTTTTTCAGAAAAATCCCAAAAATTCAACATAACATAATATCAATTCTCTGAATTCAAAAATGAACTCCATTTTATAAAAATAATTTTCTAAATATTTTTAATTTAACTTTTAAATAAAAACACTATTCACAGAAAATTCATTTTTTTCAGAAAAAACCCCAAATATTACCTAAACATAATATCGATGTACTGAATTCAAAAATAAAGTCAATTTTATAAAAATAATTTTATAAATAATTTTAATTTAATTTTTAATTAAAAAACACTATTCACCTGAAAAAACTAATACTTGACTAATAATTTCTGAAACTGTTAGTTACCTATTTTATTGAATCACATTACTTAATCAAGGTGCCTATATTATATTAATACTTTCTTTAAGTGATATTACTAATCCATTTGGTCACATTACTAATCCTAAGCATAAAATCACTATTCATAATTTACTATTCATTAAAAATTAAGTTGGTCTTATTATTCTCTAAATTGCATACTGAACATAATTTTTGAAAACCATTTTTTGAAAATTATTACACATAATTAATTATCTTAGGTCTACAAAAATATTTTCAAATATCCTTTTTCTAGAATTCATCAAAAATATGCATACTATATTTATCCGGAAATTTGAAAATTCCCAAACATTATCATAAGAAGAAATCACAAATTTTATTTAAATCAAAGGTTTACACAAGGCTATTACGGTCTCGTTACATAGCCCCTTATAACACTAGCATAGGACCTAAGAGTAAGGTGTGCTAGGGTGATAGAATCTTGGGGCGGCTCGGCCAACATTGCACGAGTAGTAATTTCTATCAGTTTGAACTTCTCATGAAGGCGATTCCATTATAGCTTCACACGATGATGCTTGGCTTGGATTTGGTCCAAAGAAAAGCCCAGTGGTGCTACCTCCTTCCCAAGTTCTATTAGATGAGCTTCGATCGGTCCAAGACTACTTGATGAGGCCCTCAAATCTTCTTTCTATATCAATTAACCAAGATCACTTGTATTTTGAGACAATAGTTGCAACATTCAGTTTTCAACGGTCATACTGACTAACGATCATATAATAGTTAAAACCCAACAGTCTCATTTTAATTATACTCATTTTATTAAATGAAAAAGTTTGTTGAGTATGAAATAAAATAACACACAAAATTAGGAAACAAGATTTATTCAAAATTTCAGATCGTTACATAAATTCCCTAACATATATTGTAATTTTATTATTATAATGTAATAATTCATCATTAAACTCCTTTCCTCTCCTTTTTATTCTAAAAATGAAATCGTCATTCGTAAGGGGTTAATTTATCGCCATCAGGGATGACAAATTTTCATTTTCGATTAACACATTCTAGTAGGGTCATAAATAAATTTATAGTTAAAAAAATTATAATATATGTATTAAATTATATTTAATTTTCTAGAATCATTATATAAACATCATGTTAAATAACAAAAAAGAAAAGTTTGTTATGAGTGAAAACCGCCCAAAATAATCCAAATGGTTATCACTAGTATCTTATCTAACGATTCATCCTCACCAAAAAATTACCAAATGAATTATATACGCATTTTAAATTATTTATGTTCATTAATAAATTATAAATTCAGTTATCTATTTCTATTTCCATTTTACATTATCTTCCATACTCTTATACAAGCGAACCGATCCGGAAAACTAAGAAAATAAGCACTCCTAAATGATGAAATTGAACACTATAACTCATAAAAAAGAACATAAATGAACTTAATAAAATTATAATAAATAGATTAAATTTATAAAAGGTTATTAACTAATTTATTTATTTATTTAATTTGATTATTAAGCACATTAAGATCAAATGAATAACCATTTTAGACATAAGGTAAGGGATTCATTCTGAACCTCCATTTTTCTTCTGGGTTACTCTTTCTCCCTCATTAAACTAATGTAATTATTTTTATATAATTATTATAAATTATGTTTATATGTTCCAAAATCATGTATCCATATAATTTAATACTTATTTTGTAGGGATACACATGTTTTAATAAGTTTCACTTCTCAATTCTTCTTGAAAAGAAAGCCCGAATAAAGGGAACTTCCCATTTTCTTACCCATTTTCAAGTACCATAAATATCCTATTTTAACCCACCATTATTTTTATAAAATCAATAATTTTATCATGAAAAAATATCTTGGTTAATTTATGGTTATATATAAACGATTATTTCTTATCTGTTTTAAAGAATCTTAAATACTTTCCTTAAAACACACTAAAATGATTTATTTCAAATTTTTCATAAACACTATTTTTAAATATATTAAATTTAGTTTCAAATAAATTACCACGATATATAATTAATTTAATTTATTAATATCCATGTATGATTTAATTCCTTTCTTTTATGGACACTATTATCATATTCCCTTTTGTTATTCCTTTGGACCTGATTATGACACCCAATTGTTTCCATGAATACCCTTATGTTTATGTTTGATTCCTTTTGTATTATTATTCAAGAAGAAAACCTATAAAAAAATATTATGATGGGTTCAACTAGATATCACTCCAATTCATTGGGTAATGTTTATTCTCATGAGATTTCATGTTGGGACATGGAGTGAACCTGATTCCTTTATGGGATTGTGCCCACCATGTCTTGGCAACCAACCTTGACTTGTGTTTTTGTCATGTTATATATTGTTTCCACATTACTATAATTCCATGATTATATGTAACAATGTTATTGATTATCCACTTAAGTAGGGTAATAATCATTGTTAACATATATTATATTCATGTGCTTCATTTTTCATAAACACCATTTTTAGTGCATTTTACAAATTGAATAATATTTCACATTTTGATTATAATTTGTTATTAAAATGCACTCTTGCATGGTACATTTTTGAACACATAATAAAACATAAAATGGTATTTATTTTATTTCCATATTTTATTTTCAGGTCTCCCATGCTTTAATGAACAATTCATGATTTTGGTGCACTTGAAAATTCACATTAGAAAACTAGCATTTTGGACATTGAACCCTTGAAATTCTGGGCGAAGTAAACTAGAAAACGTCCCAATAACACTACTTTAGAGTACAAGATACATGAAAAATTATTCCAAAATTTTATCTAAAGATATATTACAATATTAGGAACATTTCATCGAACAATGTCCAGAACTAATTCTGATGTTTGAATGGAGTTTTAGGAGGCCCAAGTTGAATATACAATCCTTGGATAGATTCAACTGCCCACAAAAACATCCCACCATTTCAATCATATCTCTAAAACAAAAAATAATAATTTTGGGATTAAATTTTACATGATATAAGGTTCAATAAAAATATACGTTTTTTCTTCTATGGATCACCCATATTCATCCATATAGAAGCTTATTTTGGATCGTATGTTTGGGGGATGCAAGTTAGCTACCATTTTGGGTCAAGGATGGAAAATTCCAAATTCCAAAAACATTAGACCACCCCAGGCCTACCATACATTAGTGGGAAGACATGGAATGTTGTGGGTTCTACCCAAGACTATTAAAATTCCTATTTAAGGTAGTGGTGGTGAAGTAGTTGAGTCATCTTTGGTGCTTTGATTTATTGTAATGTTACACTACGATTTTATTGCCTTAAGTTTGTCTTTCACATGTAAGTTGTTCTAATTTACCTTAGTTTCTTAATAAAAGTTCTTCTTATATTATTATTATATTATTATTTATATCACATTGATACTGTTTCCTCAAGGTGTGAATTTATTCATACTAAACCTTGTGAAATTTATCACATGACGGTGGAGTGATCGTTATTTCATTGTTTTTCACTTATTCCATTACGCCCTCATGAGTCAACTTCCATATTCCATTGAGATCATAGAATCAATGGAGGTCCAATAATCATATGAATTGATACAAGGGAGTATAAAGGGGATTTACAGGATGTTATTTATCACATTTTTATTGTCTAATCACTTATTTTAATTGAGAATTTCATTTTATGAATTTTAAAACTTCTTCGTCCTTATTGAATTTTAAGGCCTCACACTTCAAGTGCTAATATAAACGCTTACTTAGAGTGATCATGAATATGATCCTCCAAGTGTATAAGCGATTAGTTTTAGGGTGTGTAGGTATTAAACTATTAAGCGATGATGTTGTTTGATCTTCTTAAATGAACCCATCTCAAATATAAGAAATTGAAATAGTCGAAAAATGAATGCATCCAATCCACCCCAAGTGATAACCTTAGAACAAATCATTATTTTAAATTGAATTCACTTAAGTATATTATTGTTCACTTAAATCTATCTAAAATTAACCCAATGTTTTCCACTTCATATAAAAAAACCCATATAATGTATGTGTCTGTAAGTTTCTTCTTAGGTCTTTGAGGATTTGATAACCCAAGCAACACTACAGGAGACCACTTAACCCTAAAAACATGGGTAAATTTGGGAGAGACCAATTGTACATGTTAATATTCCTTGTGTTTATTCATGTTATATGCCTTTTATGTCATCATTTTATGCCTTATAACCCATGTTTTACATTTTATTCCCATGATTACTCCCTTACTGGGCTCTTTCGCCCATCCATTCGTTGATGCATTCCCCGTGTAATCCTATAGAGTTGTATGAGCTCATTGGAAGTTAGGAGATCATTATGGATATTAAATAAAAGATGTTTTCATTTTGGATTCATCATGTTTAATCACATACCTAATCTTCTAAAGGCACTATACTTTATGATCCTTAGCTTGCAATTATATGGTAAATTATTCTTAAAATCATGTAATAATATGTGTAAAAGGATAGAGTCACTATAGTATCATCTAAATTTGAGTTTATAACCAAATTACCAACGGTAACATCAGTTGGGACCCCAAATTATGTTGTTATAGTTTCATAATCCCAACCTTTCCTCCTTGGAATCTTCTAGGGTATATTCAATTAAATATTGGGGAATTTATTTAAATAGTATCCTATATCCTTGTAATTAAAGTAATAGAAATTGGAATCTTATAAATATTTTCATTTGTATTCATGAGATTTAATGCCTTTATCTCTAAACTTGTAAAAATCCCTCATTCACTTTAAGAAATACTAAGGTGTTTGGTCCTATAGTAATTTCATGTGGGGTATTCCAGCCTTTCTTTATTCCTTCTACAAATTTCTCTCTACATGACGTTCAAACTTACTGCTCTTCTCTTAAATCACATTGAAAATAAAATTTCTATATAATTACATATAATTATTGATGTCACATGACATTATCACCACATATGAGGAAAATATTTGAGTGACTAATGTACTTAAAATGATTGGATACAAATACAACATCCTGATTACCACTTTTAGGTACTTACATTGCCTTATATTGATCATATTCTATTTGGGATTTATCATGGGTTATTTTAGGTGAATTTTGAAAGTTTATATAGGTTTCTAGTCATGTTCATGGTTAGTGAATGGTTAAATAATAATATGTAGGTCTACCTAGTAAACCATACACCTTGAGTTAGAGACCCAAATAAAGGCTCATGGTTAGGAACATAGTTTTTCCAAACCATGTGCCCTTCCATTCAAACTATTCAATACAAGGCATAAGCATTTTTAATAGTTGGAACACAGTTTTCAAACCATGTGGCCAAAACATGTGACATGTATTAATTAATATGAATTCTTATTTTATGATTTGGAACTCATCGGAATTTCCTAATTCTACTTCTGGTGGAATATGCTCTTGACCTAAGAGGATCCTCTTGGAGATTTTAGAGAATCATTGACTCTCGGTGGTTATTTTGGATTGATTTTAGGGTGTCAGCTCATTATTTTTAAATTTATGGTCTCATTTATTGTTGTTCATATTTTTTCATCTAGATCCACACTTCTTTTCTGGAACAGAACAATCGATCATGGCTTTTTTTGTTAAATCTATGGTTTGTTTAATGATCTAATTGGGTTTATTATAGACCTATTATTGTTTTGGGATTTTTTTCCAGTTATTTTTTTGGTCATTATGCGATCATTGACAATCATCTAGGTATGTTTTTTTCTATAACTCCCATTGTTATATAGTTGATGAATTTGAGATTATTATTTTAGATTTGTGTTTTTAGGATTCCCTCTCTAGTTGTGATCTCATGTTGGGTGTTGATGACACCTTGATTGGGGAACATAGTTTCATAAGGTAATTCCTAGAATTTGAAAACTTTGATTCTTATTTATTTTGAATTGGATTTATAACTTTTTTCCAAATTTTTATTTTAGCTTCTTAATTTATGTTTCTTAAATGACAATGTGTGTCTGTCTTGAACATCTTGGGTATGTATTTTCAAATAAATTAATAGTTTCTAGAAAATTAATTTGAATTAAAATTATTGACTTCAATAGTTACTTGAATGGCGATTCATTAAGAAAATAAGGAAAGAAATTATTTATAGTTTGAAATGAAATGAATTATTTTGAAAGGCATGAGTTGTGATGAAAAAAAATTATGTGGATTTTTCAAATGTAATGGAATGTTTTGAAACTTGAATATAGGGACAATTGAATTTATTTATTGAAATGATTTGAGATTGATTAAAATTAACGATTTTTCCAAGTATTGTACTGCCCTGACCCTAGTTACCCACAGTCGGTGAATTATTACATTACATTAGCATGATCATAAGAGATCAAGTCCCTAAAGACCGATCAATTTAGTAGCCTTTGAAGTACTATATAAATACATAAGTTTTAAATTACATTATGAAATAAAAAACAAAATTGTGTTTCTTTTTTACACATGGATATCCCTTATCCTATCCCTATAGGTCAATCATAATATAATTATTTGCATCCAATGAAAAAAAACATAAGAAAGGGGTGAGCTCAGATGCTCAGTAAGCATATCAACATAGAAGAAACTATAAAAAATAAGCATAAAAATTGAAGGAAATGTATAAGACTAAAACAAAAGAATTTTAAAATTAAACTGCAACATAATATGGCAATGATAAATCAAATAATTTCATTTACTTATTCACATGTATATTCTACTAGTCGAATAATCACATTTAATATCAATAGCTAATTTCATAATGATGGAATGCATAATGTCGGACATCATAACCACATAGTCAAGGCCTCATTACAAGACTAAAAAAATATTATCAAGGCATTATTACAAGACATTACTTTATCTCATGAGATCTACTAATTCATTGAGGGGATTTAGTGGGCCCCACCCATCACTTACTACATCCAATGCATTCCTCATATGAAAAGGTTGAAACATTACATAAAAATTAGTATTAAAAATAAAATAAGAAATGTTAATACATTAACCATAAACCATGAATGGTATAAAAATAACACATTCACAGTCAAACATATAACAAAACCTTCAATAAAATATGCAAGATTGTATCATAATAAATCAACTTCAAACAAGTCTAAAATCCAACAGTGGATGTTGACATAGATGAAATCAATCCAAAAACTATTTGAGTAAAATATATCTTTCCACTTTGAAATCATTTAAAATTAAAGAAAACATTTATTTTGAAAGTATTCTTAAAATCTTGTAAAGAATACTTCTAAGGTGTCTTAATGGAAAAAAATAGCCTCTCTCGCCGTATAAGTTAAAAAAACATTATTTCCTTAATTTGTCAAAAAAGTCATAAAGTACCCTATTTGGAAAACAACGGAAAGATTTATTTCAAAAAAATTTATAAAAAGTCAAAAAGGGTATAAATTTATTTAACCCATAGTCTAGGAAATAGAAAAAAATGTTTTGAAATACATTTCTAAGAAACACATATGTAGATGATAAGGAGTTCCCCATAGATACTCGCGCATAAACAACCTTAGATAATAAAGAGATTGTAAAATTAACCATTACATTGTTATTTTCCTTATATTAGGGTAAATTAAACTTATGTATAATGTTTAAATAATTTTTATTAAATTATACAATAACCACATACATAAATATGATATCATATATGATCCTCTAATATTGCTTTGTTAATAATATTTCAGTAGTATCATTGTTTCGGGTGTTAACTGATTCATTTTCCTTCAAATGTTTTGTTACATAAGTTAAGTTAGTTATGGATAAGATGTATTTTATTAATATAAATAATGATATTAAGTCCTTAAATATTATTTTTAATTATAAAATTAAAATTATTCTTAAATAGTTACGATGGTGAATGAAATCTCATTGCGTTGTGGAGATAGTAAGCCGTACATATGTACGAGAGAAAATATCATTCTATTGATGGTGAAATAATATGTAATTGGATAGTATATTATATATAAATAATATTTAACATGTTATATTTATTATTTACATCAATTATACTCATTATTATACCCATACAAATAATGAAGTGTTTAGTAACAAACTACACCACAATGTGGGGATGGTAAGCCGTACATACGTACGTATTGTGACATTGTTATTCATAGGATGGATAAAATAATGTATATGGTTGTAACATATTTATAATAACATCTCAGTATGTATAAGGTATTTGATTTATTATTTTAGTATGGAAACAACAAATAAAGAGTAAGTGGAAGAAGAAAAGAACTTGGAAAGAGGTGACGAAATAATTACCTCTTATTCGGGTTCTTCCTTTTGATTTGAAAAAAAGGGTCCTTCGGTTGGTTTTTTGATCCATGTAATGACTATAGGATGAATTGAGGGAAGTTGGGAAGATATTTTAGTAGGGGTTGGCTAATCCAAATGGCTATGGATGTGTGAATTTGAGAGAAGTAGAAGTACCCTTTTATAAGAGAGGGCATGGGGACTTTAGGAAGAGCTTAAAATATTAAATTATTATAAAATATTTTTCGGTTTCTAATAGATACAAATAGATTTATTTATATGATAAGGTGGGTATGGGTCCAAGGACTCTCAAACAATAGGTTTTAGACAAGTTTAGGTCACCATATTAACCTTATCTTTTAGATCTAACACTTAGTTAAATAGTTTAACTTTTACCATGTCTTCTTGTATTTTTATTTTATATATTTAATATAGTTACTATAAAAAGATAAGTGAAACTCAAGTGGTTAAATAAAGTCATATATAAAATTATATAATTCATTTTTCTAAATCTTATATTTTTAGTAATACTATATCATTTAATAAAATAGTATTTGTTTTACAAACTCATTTAAATCAATTTTGACACTATTTAATATTTGGTTTCTGTGAAAGTAATAAATACTTTATTGCTTAAAAAAATATGTTTAATCAACCCTAATGTGTCATATTAAACTCTAAAATTAGTGGATAGCATCAAAAGTTTCAATTTTAGTTTAGTTTAATATTTATTACACCAATTATTTTAATCTTTCATTAATAAGGTAATTACAGTATCATCATTGTGTCATAAATAAATTTAAATATTTAATATCTAAAAATTATAAATAAAATACCATGATGTAGGAAATATCTTTAGCTTTATAATTAATATTTATAGTCTAATTTATCTTAGGTGTAACCCAATATTGAAAATGTTTTAGTCATTAAACATTGAATTTAACACTTTTAACTCTTCTTTAAATAAAATATAATAAATGTCCTATTATAATCCAAGTGGATCAAAAGGATCATATTTTTTTTCCTAATATTGATTTTGGTTGAAAAAACTTAACCAATAGAATTAGGACATGTGTTGGGGTAATTATAAAATTATTTTTACCTTTAATTACCCTATTTACTTTTAAACGTGGTAAATAAAATTCAAAAGTTATTGTTTACCAAAATTATTTTCATTCTATTGAACCAAATTTTATGTACTGATGACAACTGGATCTGTAAATTTTTTGAAATTCAATTCATAGAAGCGGTAAAATTATGTTTTATGCAAATTTGAAAATGTGCCTAGAAGGTGGGTAAAAGACGTTAAAAAGTTCAATAAAATTATATATATATATATATAATATTATTATAATTTGACTAAAATAAATTACATTGAATTAATATAGTTATTATGTATATATTTTTACTTGAAAAAAAATTTAAATTTAAAAATAATTATTTAAATAAAAATTTGGTTGTTTAATCAATAATTCAGTGTTTTTCACTATTTATCAAAAATTGGAAGTTTTGAAAAAAATACCAAAAATTCACCCTAAGCTAATTTTGATATTACAAATCCAAAAATAAAGTAAATTTAGAAAAATAAAATTTATAAACTTTCAAAAAGTGAGTAGTATTATTCATGACTACCTTTTTAAATGGCTAGTTTGACTGGTCATGGTGTGCTAGAACTCGGAGCTGCGTACAACACAATCTATTATATTATTCAAAGAGAAGAATTCCATAGAATCTTGGGGTGTTACAAGTATGATTAATTTCTTTAAAGCACGAGGGAGTCTATTTAGTTTGGTGGGAATCATTAGATATACATTATAGGATTGTATTAGTTCAACCTAGAATAAGGTTGATGATGAAAATGATTACTAAAATTATTTAGGGTAGGAGGTTAATTCTTTAAAATAGATTTATATCCCCCTAGGGTTGAGATCAATGGATGTGTACACACTTTGATCCATACTTCACTAAGATTGTGTGGAAACTTGAGCTTTAAACTAACTGATTCTAACACTTGTTACCATGGCGCTATGATTTAAATTTTTTGATACATTACAATGTGTATAAATTGATTTACACATGTCAGTTTTCCTAGAAATTCCTAATCATGTTGTAAATGAACCCTTGAACCAATTTTGTACTTGTAATTGATTTTTTTTAAATAATGTTTTTATCATTTACTATGAATTTATTATCATTCCATGTTTTATCTAAAATTAAAAATATTTTGTTTATTAGATATGGAACTCCTATGAAATTTTTGGTATAATATTATTGGGATATTGTGTCTCACACCCTACTTTTTTCCTTTGGTCATTTATAGACTTCCTTATTCTAGGTCCATAAAAAGGGAAATACTCTCTTAGAGGTGGTGGATGCAAGATCTAGATCAAATTAAGTAATGTGTAATAATCAAGAAAAAGGTTGGTTGTTTATTAACTCAATCATTACTCGGTGTAAAATAAATGGCTCTAACAAAAAAATTTAATATATAGTAAATCCTACCCAATTTTTATAATTTTAATTTTTTTTCTTATATATTGATTTATCCCTTGGGTTTCCAGTAATGTTTTTGAATTTAAGAGGTTTATGAAGGTAGTATAATAAGAGGAAATATTGACTTATCATTGATAATATGAAAAATAATTTATAACAATGAAGCATATTATATCACATTTAAATGAAATGAATTTGAGAGGATCACAAAAAAAATGATAAAAGGGACTAGAGACCCAAACATCAATGTAATAACAAATTAGAAAAAGTCTATAATGAGAGGTAATAAGTAATATCACTTAAAAATAAATCTAATAAATGATAATACCATGGAATTACAAACATGGTAGTATATGAAAAATAATTTATAAATGATTCTGTAATAAAAATATTGCAATTTAAAAGGAAAAATGAAGTATTGTCAACCATTACCTTCAAAGGTAGATTATTAAATCACCTTATATCATTATTAACTCCTTAGAGAGAATTTTGAGAGAGAAAATGAGTGGAGAACCACAATCACGAATTTTGGAGTGAAGAGGAATGGTTATATGGGTGGTTATTTATAGTAAATGAGGGGGACTTTTATATTGATTTCAACACATAGGCCTTAGAATCTAGTTTAATATAAAAAGAAAACTATTGGAGTTACCATGGGGTTGTATCATGGTAATTGATATGTAGGTCCAAGATTTTGTATTTTGAATAATTAAAAACCAAAATTCATTAAAATATATAATTTTTCATTTTTAAAGGATTCTTATTCATAAGTAATTGTTTTTAGAATCATAAAATATACATTAAATTTTGGAAGATTTTTTATAGGTTTGGAATATTAATTTTATTACCTTAAAATAAATTGTTCTAATGAATAAAAAAATTGGGTTGGGAAAGAATTTATATTTCTCAATACTTCATTTTTATGTCATTGTGGTATCATAATACTTAATATATATTTATATCACATTTTAATTTTTACCCAAAAATTCATCTATCTTAGAAAATTATGAAATATTCATCATTGGATAATTAAAACATGTAAATTCAAAATTTAAAGTCCTTTTTATGAAAATAATTCCAAATATATGGGAACTTTATTGATTAAATAAAAATATTTGGGTATTTAAAAACCATGCATTTGGAACCTATAATTCAAAAATTATTCCCATTTTTATTATGATATGTATTTGTATAATTATATAATTATTCATATATATATATATTATTAATTATTAATTATATTTTTACAAATGATTTTCTAGAACTGGATTTATATTTTCTTATAAACATAATTTTCTAGTTTTCTATGGTATTATAATGTGTTGTACAATTATGATGAAATAATAGAATTTGAATTTCTCCATAATTTTTATGATGAAATATTTATTCACCATAGAATAATCTCAAGTAATATAGTAAATATCATTTATGACATTTATATCAAAAAATAATAGAGACTAGATAAGATTAAAGTTCCTGAGAACGTACCACATACCAAGAAGTAACATATAGAGAAATGGAAGTGGTTCATGTGGTAGAATTCCAAGATGGGGAACCCACTATGTACAAGGATAAATTGTGTAAATAAAGAGAATATGAGATCTGGAAAGAGAAAAAGAGTTTCTAAGGAAGAAAGAAAAGCGTAGAAGAGGTTTTTAGAGGGTGGACATATAGGGGAACACATGATGAAAGTTTTTCATGATAGAGGAAGGACCAAAACAATTTTCATGAGAGAGGAAAGGGGAGTAGAGTTAGCGTGGATTGATATTAGTGTTTAAATAGAGGTTATTTCTAAATTTCCAATGCTAAAAAATATTTACCTAGATTATTTTAAAAAATGCCTATAATATTTCATTGTAAAGTTATTATAGTTAACCACCGCTAATAAAATGGTTTGAATCGATAAGAACCTTTGGCCTTTTAATTAGCTATTTTTTTTGAAACATTTTCTAATAAACCATCATGAAGAATTATTTTCATTGAAGTTTTTTAAGAATCAATAACTAATGATGAATATAAAATGTAAGAATCAAGTAATAGACAACTATGGAAAGATAACTCTTGGTCGAGTTAAACTATAAGTAAATATGGAAAATATACCTAGAAGAGTGTTTAGTATCACTGGATCTAAATCTATTAGGTATATTTATATACGTACTTCTAATGTTTTAAATAATGAAAGATATAGAGATAAATTTTCTAAAGACATAAAGATTCTAAAATTGTTTAGAAAGACATGTGTGAACTATTTTAAGGAAAATATAGATGTAAAATTCATATAATCCATGAGATTCCTTTAAAATATTATAGGGATGTAAAGTATAAGTAATGAATAAAATTAGTAAAAGATATAATATTTTTCAATGTCATGACCCATCCCCCAGGACTCGTGTCGTGACTACCCCAAACCCGCCTCCCAAAGGTCAGGGGCTGGCGATTAGCACCAAAGGCATCAACCTGCAAGTGAGAGGCATTTTCATGTGTACCTGTATGCGCACACATGCCCAACCTAGTCCCACACACTAAAAAGGAAACAAGTATCACTAAAACAAAGACGAGTACAAGTACAACTAATACAAGTGTTCCTGAATACAAACCCAACAAAAGAACTGAAAACAGTAAAGACAGAAAAGGGAAACTCTGATGCCCATCCAAGGAAAACCACACCTGATCATGATAGTAGTGTAGATACTGGAAGCTGAAGTAGAATGTTCTATCCACACAATCTTATTGGGCCCCGCTTAATCCTAGGCCACCAAGTCTACCATCGTAGTGTCCATCGGTCCCGTCTCCCTAAGTACCTATGGATATTGGTCCACCAATGTCTCTATCAAAACGCTGATCACCTACACAGGAAACGTCACGAGTGGGAATAACATATGTAGGGGTGAGTAATGTGATACTCAGTAGGGACCCCAAAACAAAAATAAAATATGACACAACAATCCTCAAGGTAAAGCACGAAACACAAGACATATCACACCAGGTATACATTTAGGGTAGTGATAGAAGAGTCATCAATCACATCATCGAACACCTCACTTGTTGGAGTAATCCTCCTCTATAAAGTTAAATGGGCCTTCCAAGTCACATTGAAGTGCTTCCCACTAAACTTGGACTGCTTAGGTACACCTTCTCACCGCGTACCGTGGGCCTACAAAGTCACACAGAAGAGCTTCCCACTAATCTTGGCCAATTGAGGCACTCCTCCTCATCACGTACCATGGGCCTGAAAATTCACAGAGAATTGCTTCCCACCATGGGCCTACAAATTTACACAGAAGTGCTTCCCACTAGGCTATGTTCGAGTCATAGATATTCGAAAGTCATCAGTCCTCCGGTCTCAACTAGCCACAGGGTTCTGTACGTAGCGCATCTTGGAGGACTGCTCTTCAATCCATTCATCACATATAAACCTTCTTGAAGGTCTCCTTAGGACATTCCAAAAGGTCCAAATTGTATAGAGGGTCCCAACACCACAAACATCTTGTTAATCAGTTGCTCGATTTGAGAGTTATTAGCATTTTAGTAAACATGGGTTGGTTGTGTCTGGGCCTGATCTGACCCGGTTGGACCGACCCGACCAACCCGGCTCCAGGGTCACACATACCCTGATTTAATTCGACCAACTCGACCTGACCCGGTTTGTGTATGGTTCAGTATAGTCTAGCCTGGATAGTGGGCCATGCCCAATGAGACTACTTGGACCCAGCCCGGTTTGGCCGAGGGTCCAGCCCGCCGGGTCACCAAGCGACCCAATCCAGTCCGGCCCGACCCGAAGTGCGCAAGTATGGCCTGTCGGCATGGATCTATACCAAAAGAAATAGGACTGGCCCATTGGGCTATGGGACCATCCTGACCCAGTGGTTGGGGGAACGGCCTGCCGACTGGGGGTGCGACACGCCATCCCGAAGACCAGCCACGTGAGAGGCCGGTGGGGTGTTCCTGGGACATGGAAGATGGCCATGTTTGTCCTCCCTCCTACCCCACAGACGTGTCGGGATCCTCCAACTATGGTCAGGATACCATGGATTTCCATCCACTTGGGCGGCTCGGACATGGGATACCCCTCCATGCAGTACCCGCCCAACACCGCGTCACTCTGTTGTCATGGCGCCAGTGCACCGACGGTCCCTTCTATGGGCCACCAGAAATGCTCAGGTGGTCTGTTTTCCTACCTACCTCCACCTATGGGCCTCCGAGGTAACCTCCATCCGTACCTTGGACCTGGATTCCTCTTACTGCCACTTTGAGGATACAACCATAATGAACTCACATGGTGGAGGTCCTCCAGCCTTGTTCATGTCGGTGTGCTCCCTCCACATTAGAGGTTTATAAACATAAGAGGTTCAAAGATTCCAATTAAATCAGAAAATGATTATCTTAATTCCAGAAGAACAAAAATCCCAAAAGAAATCTACCCTCAACATAAATGCAGGATTGAAGGATGAACCTATTCATGGGTTGATCCACATTTTTCATTCATAGAATAATAATGGAGAAGAACTTTCACAAATTAAAACACTACCTCTTTGATGTTCGTCAACATCATTCGTTGCATAGGGATCTATTCTTTGAGGTGCATTGAAGATGTTTGACATTTTTTTTGTATTTTTCATTCTTCGTTGGAGAGGAATTTCATCAGATATTTGTCAAAGAATCCTCACTATTTAATTCCACGTTCCACCAATGCGTCAACCAAAATAATAAGGAAAACACATCACAACATTTCTGTTACGCTATGATGTCGTGTCATTACGCTGTTTCATTTAAGAAACAGAGTCACTGTTACACATCATTAAAGTATCATTACATTGAAAGTTAACGATCCCTTAATGATCTTCATCAATGTGCCTCATCGCTGTAGTGTTGCTTCGCCGTCTGCCGCTCAACAGATGAGAATTGAAATAAAATAATTTTTTAAGTTATTTTATTACATTTTTCGAAAAGTCTAAAAATTTACTTTTCTCTTCGGAACATGTCGACCTTAGTTATGTACTTTATATACGAATCCTGGTGTTCTAAGTTGAAAACTGCCCTCAGATTTTTGATCTGAGCACCATTTCAAATTTATAAAATCCCACTCGCACGTTTAATTAAATGAACCTTAAAAAATGTTCAAAAATTAACTTTCACCCTCAATCTGTGCCGGTTGAGGTTAGGATCCACCTAATAGGAACACGTCCTCATGAGCTTAATGGAACTCTCAGATTTCCAATCTGAGTTATCATTTAGGAGTTATAAGGATTTGACAATAAAATAATTTTTTCTTAATAATATTATTTACAGCCCAAAACTAACTTCCACTATGGGCCCGCGTAGGCCAATGTTAAGATCTAGCTAAGAAAAAAATACCCCCACGAGTTCAGAGGTGGTCTCAGATTTTTAATCCAAGTCGTTGTTCATGAGTTATAAGAATTTGAAAAATAAAATAATTTTATTTAATAATTTTATTTACAACTATTCCAATTTCGGGTTTTCTCACTGGAGTGCTGCTCCGACTAAACATAATTCACGCCTAGGGTAAACCCACCATCCTGAAGGAAATGATGCCCTCATATTTCGGAATCGAACACACATTTAAGAGTTATTCAACTTTTTCAGGAAAACAACTCATGCACACTATTTAAGTCTTAACATTTTTCGACTGATCATTCCAGGCACTCTGGGCCTCAGAATTGCACGTTGTCTTAGCACCAGGTCTAGAAATAATTCCATACAATTTTAAAAAACATATACAGAAATTATGGGACATTACATTCAATACGGTTAGTTATAGAATATATTAACAAAAAATTCATCAATAATTTAAATTTAGAGTGGATCTATTCCTAGTGTCAAATTTCCTTATACACATGAGGGTGATGATAATAGTGAATGTAGGATCCTTGATGAGAATTATATGTTTTTCCATTATTCTATAATTCTATAAAAGGAATGTTTCAAAAATATAATTGTTAAAACATAAACTTATACCAACAATATTTAATAATTAATATCATATATGTTACAATATGATAAAAATCTATTGTATCATAGCTTCTTGTGTTTTATGAGAACTATTTGTCAAAGCTAGTAAACATACATTAAGAAAAAGTACATAGTACATCTCAGTTAATTATACTAAAATTCATATAGGATATAAAAAACATATAATAGAAAGGTATTTGTCAAGTAATAAACTATATTATTTAAGAAGAAAAAACTTTTATTTTCGAGATCGTGGGAGAAATATAGACTTACTGAAGTTAAGGATCCATATGCACATTAGATTTCATAGAAAACTAAACTTCTCAAGATTCAGTGGGAGGAGTTATTCTAGAGACAAATACAACATATAAATATTAAAAAAAATGTATGATTTTATATTCACAAATTTATGTGATATATTTTTAATAAGAATAACGAATCATATAAGGAAGTTGTAAATGAAAACAAGCTAAGAATGGGATGTTCATATGAAATCAGAAATGGATCCTAAATTCCAAAATCCAGTCATATATTTTGTTTGTTTCTCTTATTGATGTAAATTCATTTATCGTTATTCAAGAAGAAACTTTCATGGATGGTAACGTTCATACCTATAGGGATAGATCAATCACTAGAGATTTTTAGTGGTATCTATACATATTATATGATGAAACATTTTCATCAGTCATCATTCTAAAATCCATTATACTTCTACGTATCATAGAAACCTTCCATGATCATCAAATAGGAAAATTTAGTGTCAAGACCATATTTATAAATTGATATCTTCTAGAATACGTCTATATGTTACAACCAAATGGGTTAGTCACACCAAATAATTCCAATAATGTATATAAGTTATAGAAATATATTTGTGGATTAAATCAATAATAATGATCATAGAATTTTTGTTTTGATGTAACCATAAAATTTTATTTTATTAATGAAAAAGTGACCGATGTTTCTATAATATGTTAGTTAGAGATTAGTTTTTTTCAAATTCAAAAATATGTTGATAACATATATAAAACATATATTAAGTTTATAGTTTGTTAGTACTAATATAAAAGATATTTATCCAGGAATTTCTTCAAGTAGAAACCATTGTTATAGGGAATAATATCTAATAAAATGGATTTATAAGGTTTTTTAGATCAATTTACAATACATAAATTGATACGGTGATGATAAATACAAGAAAAAAATTCAATATCTAATTGTTTCATGTTTCACATGAAGTTAAATATCTATAGTTTATGTGTTAAATAACAAGAAGAGATTATTATAAAGAATATAATTTTATACACTTAAGTAATTAGAATCAATCTAAATTTCCATGATATATACTAAAATTCAATATTCTTTATGCATAAAGTATAGTGAAAAAATATCAAATAGAACTAGGTGAACTACATAAGGAATCATTCATTACTATCCAATAGTAGTTGAGAAAGTGAAAAGGATAAGTTCCTGGTACTTGGAGAACTAAAAATGCTAGTTTTTATGGGGATAAAAACTAGTTTCCATAAAAATCAATTTGATATTATATATCATGGTAATTTTTTGTAAATAATATAGATAGTTTTATTAAATATAGTGGTATCCATATATATATATAGAAAAAAGATGTTACAACTTCTAATACAACCTAAGAAGATGTTTAAGTGATTATTTTTTCCTAATTTTAGAATTTTACCATGATAGTAAAATATTATTGTAATATTTATATTATAATAAACTTATGACTATGGTATTGCCCAAAATTTCAGGTTTATTGTAACAGCCCGAGATTTTATGAAAAATATTCTTTTTAATTTTATTAATGTCTTGTGTTGTACGCTACACCAAAAGGAGCTTGCACAACACACATCCTTGACTTGCCTTGCATTACACGCAATCGCGACCTTCCTCAATAGCGTGTGTAGTATGCAATACCGAGTTTCACTAAACAACGATATGCTATTAAAATATTATTATAACTAGCCGTTATGAATAGTAATAACCACCTTTTAAAATTTTAGAAATTTTAGCTCTCAAAATGGACTTCATTTTTGGATTCAGAGTATCGAATTTATCCTAAGGTGAAATTTTGGTACTTTTCGGATAACTTTCATATTCTGATGAATAGTGAAAATTACTAAATTATAATTAAAAACAACTTTTTTAATCAAAATAATTAATAGTAATAAATTATTAATTTGAGTGGTTTTAAATTATATTTAGAATATATTTTTACAATTTAATACAATGTTGGTCATTGGATGTAATTTCACATTTAAACCAGACATAAACAAGTATCAATCTTTTGATAGATATTGTTTCTTAAAAACACGCAATTTGTTTTAACAGCGGGATTTAATTATAAAATTAATTAATGCAAATTCTATGTTATGAATTTGGTAAAATAGACTTCATTTTTGAATTCGGAATATGAAATATATCTTAGGATGAAATTTTAGCATTGTTCTGAAAAACATCAATTTTTGATGAATAGTGAAACTACTAAGTGGTAGTTAAAAAACTGAATTTTTCATAAAACATAATTTTACCGCTTCTGTGAATTGAATTTCAAAAATCTGAGAGACACGGTTGATGTCAATAAGTAAAATGTGGTTCAATGAGATGAAAATAATTTTTGGTGAATAGTAACTTTTTACTTTTATTTACCACGGTTAAAAGTAAATAGGGTAATTAAGGGTAAGAATGATATTAATATTACCCTAACACATGTCCTAATTCTATTGGACAAGTGTATCTCGACCAAAAACAACCTTAAGTGTAAAATATTATCATTTAGGCCCACTTGGATTAGATTAGGACATTTATTATTATTTAATTCAAAGAAGAGTTAAAAGAGTTAAAATCAAAGTATATTTACTAAAACATTTTTAATATAGGGTTTTCCATAAGATAAATTCGATTGTAAATATTCATTAGAAAGCTAAAAAGATTTACTACATGATGGTAGTTTATTTGTAATTTTTAGACATCAAATAATTTAATTTATTTATGACACAAAGATGATGCAGTAATTATCTTATTAATGAAATATTGACATAATTGATATTATAAATACCAAAATAAATGTAATTTAATACTTTTTATGAATTCCTCTAATTTTATAGGTTACTATGATATATTAGTTTTGATTTAATAAACTTGGTTTGAACATATAATTCTGTTATGACTTTCACAAAAATCATATATCAAATAGTGTCAAAATTGACACAAAATAGTTTTTAAATCAAATATTATATTATTAATTGTTATTTTATTCCTAAAAATCTAAGGTTCTGCCAAATGACTTAGATAAGGATATATGTATTAATAATATACAATTTGGGGTTCGTTTGGCATGTTATAGTAAGTGTATTAACCATATAGTGAAAGAAAACAAAAAGACACGGTAAAAGTTAAATTATTTAACTTAGAGTTAAATCTAATTGATAAGGTTAATACCCTAAACTTGTCTAAATCATATTGGACGATAGGATTTCGACCCATACCCACTTTAGATTCTAAATAAGACCCTTTGGAACCATTATAAACCGATTTTGACTTTAATATAAAATAATATTTTGAGATATTCCTAAGGTGCCCCTCTCCTCCCTTATAAAAGGGCACCTCCTCCCCCTCCTCCTCACACCAATTTGAGCACTCAAACTCGGCCAACCCCTGCCATTTTCTCTTATCCACTTCCCTAGAATAATCCTAGAGGTCCTGGTCTTCTTCAAAGACCAATCTTAGTTCCCTAAGTGGAGGATTCAAAGAGGCGTTCCAAAGAAGAGGTAATATCCATTACCGATCTTTTCAATTTCTTTCTTCTTCAGATTCTTCTTCTTTAGTTGTTTCATTATAAATTAATAACATCAGTATTACTTAAATACTGATATGTTATTATAAATATGAAACAACCCTAATTCACCTTCTATCCATCCTACGGAAAAATGAAATCACCGCGCGTGCGTACATACGGAATACCGTCTCCACGCCGTGGTGTAATCTATTTTCCACCATCACCTTACAAGGATGGGTATAATGGTGTAATGAGTAACTATTTATGATTATTATAATGTAATATTGATACTGAAATAATATATATATACTCAAATACAATTCCATGATCATAGGAATGATATCATCACTCGTGCGTACGTACAGAATACCGTCTCCACAATGTGATGCGACTCGTTCTACATGATCATCATTACATAGTAATTATATAACTGAATTGAATGAATAAATATGATATATGTTATGATAATACCATTCTGGATATAAGGTATCTATAACCTTAAAAGAAGAATAAGAATTTATTCGGCAAAACACGCATAAGAACAAAAGGCAATAAGGACCCGAGTAACAAGTAACAATGAAATATTACTAACAAGAAGCTAAGAATATAACCATATATGATATCATATCAATATGTATGATTCTGGAATAATTCAATAACATTATTTAAACCATTATACAGGAGATTTGGACACGTACAAAGCAAATCGTACCTAAGGTAAGGGAAAATATCACAATCTCATTTTATCCGAGATTGTTTATACTTTGGTATTTACTGGGGTGTATTTTATCATCCACATCCATGTTTCCTCAATATGTAATGTTATTTCCATCCACCTAAAATTATTTAAATCCAATTTTACCGTTCGGTGAGTTTTTAGTAAAAGATATGAACGGAATCTTTTGTCATTTTTCATACGAGGTACTTTTTTGACTTTTCCGACAAAAGTACGAGAACAATGTTTTTTTAACTTATACGGCATGAATGGATTTTTAAGAAACTTCCTTTACAAGTTTTCAAGTTTATTTTTAATCAAATTCTTTTATTTTAAATTCATATGACATGTTATGAAAGGAAAAATGTTTTTGAAGTAGAAAGGATATTTTCCTCAAGAATGGAGTTCAAGTATTTTATCAAAATTATTTTCCATCTAAGATAATAAAAGGGTTTTGTTTTTATCTCTATTATTACAGTGGTTTGATTATGTTGTGATGGAAATATTTTTATGAATTCCTTTATCTTATATGAATTGTTTTATGATGTCATGTTGTTTAAGAATCCCATTTTTTATTAAATGGGTTACGCTATGATGTATGGTTTATGATTATGTGGCACACATAAGAAAGGATTCATTATAAGATGGGTGGGACCTATATCTCCCTCCAATGCATTGGGTAAAGATTTTATATCTCCTAAGATAGACATGGCTGGAATGGTAGGTTATACCGGTTCAGTGAAACAGGACTGGAACAAGGGTGACTCGGTTCAGAAAGGGACTTTGTCCACTAAGATAGTCTTGGCAATGAGTCATGACTAACAAGAAATGATTTTCCATGATTATGTGTGCATGACACAAAGTTTAAAGTTTCATGTTATGATTATGGGGATCTTATTTTCACTTCTATGATTTGTTCCATGTTAAGATATTATGATCTCTTTTGCAGGTTATGATTTTCAAAAAGATATGATATGATTTTTATTTCCTTTATTTTCCCTTGCTGAGCATTTGAGCTCACCCTTTTATGTTTTCTTTTCCCCAGGATATAAAGAAAGGTTTTAGGTAAAAAAGGGGAGATCTTTGTGGGAGATATTGAAGATCTTTTTCCACGATTAGAAGATTACGTTCCGAGTTTCCAAAGACACTAAACTATTACGATCCTTGTGTGTGTGTTTTTGTTATGTACCAAGTATTCCGAAAAAGTAATGTAATGTCCATGTACGTCAAGCTTCGGGTCTTTACAGTTGGTACCAGAGGAAAGGTTAAGTCAACCTTTGGAAACTAGGATGCGAGAACTTTTGTGAGATCCCTAGAGAAATTTCTAAGGTATGTCTAGGGATGTCCCTAAGGTTAAATATACGTATAGGTTATAGTACTATAATTACGCTAACGATCATAGAATTAAACCTAAGATGTTAGATATTGAAGGTACTCCCCGTTTATTATGTTGTTTTCCTTAGCATGATTTTTGCCTCTCACACTATTCTTTTTGGGTTTTAGACGATGGCTGGAACCCGAAGGAACCGTGTTGATCAATGCAATGGACAATGCAATGATTGCCCTCCTGAACAAACAAATGTTATGGGAGATGGAGTGCAAAATCTTATTTCTATACTTACACAAGCTATGAATCATTCTGGACTTCCAAATGAGAAGGGAAGGGGACAATATTCTATTGAGTCCTTCATGAGGCAACGTCCACCTTCTTTCAGTGGGTCTTCTGATCCACTTGTTGCTGAACAATGGATCAGTACCACTGAAAAGATATTTTTAGTTCTTAAATGTTCTGAGCATGATAAAGTCATCTTAGCAGTATATCGTTTGGAAGGTGAAGCTGATCAATGGTGGAATCTTATCAAGAATACGAGGCAAAGAGATGAAATTGAGTCCATGGAATGGGACGAGTTCAAGAACTTGTTTTTCAGTAAGTACTTCCCTCGTATTCTTCGAACAAAGATGAAAAAGGAGTTTCTTGAGATGAAGCAGAAGGATGATGAATCTGTCGGTATATACGAAGCAAATTTTACAAGACTTGCAAGGTATGCATCTGGCATTATCATCCAACCTGAAAGTAAAGTTGATCTATTTTTCAGTGGCTTAAAACCAAGTCTTCGAAGGGCATTAGCTATAAGAGACTTCAGTAGCTATGAAGAAATTGTGCGTTGTGCTATCAAGGTAGAAATGGAAGTTGGTGTTACATATCCATCTCATGGTTTTGACAAGAAACGAAAGATGGAGTTCAAGGAGAAATCTCAGAATAATGGTGAAAATAAGATGAATGTTTCCTTATGCACAAAGTGTGGAAAGAAGCATGGTGGAGATTGTATTAAAGGGACTAGAAAATGTTTTAAGTGTGGAAAAGAAGGTCATCGAGAAGCTGAGTGTCGAAGTAATAGAAAAATGGTTTCTAATGATGTGAATAAAGCAAACACTGCAGAGAACGCACCACCAACACTTCAATGCTTCAAGTGCAAGGAAATGGGGAATTATGCTAATAAATGCCCTAATCCAAGGGTTAGTGATGATCGACATGAGAAACCGCTTAAGGCAAAGGACAAAGGGAAGTCACATGCGATCACCATTGGCGATGTTGAATATGATAACGATGTGGTGGAATGATTAAGTGTTTATATAATGGGATTCCAAAATAATATTGTATCATGGAGTATTGGAATATTTATGTATTGGTCTAATGTGGTATTCAAAGTAATTGAGATATTTTTGGAAATAAGATGATATGCGCATAATGAAGGGATTTGATAAAATGAAATGTTTAACAGTATTCATGAGCACATATAAACCATTATGTGGAAAGTGTTAAATTTTAACTGCATTCATGTTTTCACTAAGGTATTCAAGAGAATACATGATTAAGGACTTTGAATGTTTGGAATGTGACCAACAAAACATATCTTATGATATATGGGGATCGACGATGGTGTTAAATATCTGGTAATCGTTTTCACTTTGTTATGAGAGTGGATTGCAGTATTATGGATAAGCCTAAAGATTGGAATGGATTATGTTGGACATAAGTTAGTATTGTTTAAGGATAGAAGTTTTCTCGATATTATTGATGGGATGTTATAGTAATATAGTTTTAGAAAAAGGACAACCTGCAGGACGGGCGACAGCCCATCACGTCGGACAAGGCTGTGGGAATCGAACCCACAACCGAAGTGCGACTGGCCTTTATCGCCTACCACTGGCCTACAAGAAGTCCCTGTTTAGTAGAAACTAGTTTTATTATATTATGCTGTATGACATATGATGTATAAGTCCATTTTAGGAACCATATATGATTAATCTCACTATAGATCGACTTATGTATATAATTTTTTGCTAACCTTTTGTTTGAGACAGATGGAATGACCCGTCATTCTATCACATGATCTGCTAACACTTCACGAATAACAAATTCAACTTCATTTATTTAAGAGATGAAGTGGAAATTGTTAAAGGCATGAACAACAGTGAGATTGTACCAAAATAAAGTAAGTATTTATTCTAATTCAAATTCTTTAACTTTAGGGAAACGATCTTGAAAACCAAAAATGTTGTCCTAGTGATCTTATATCTGATGAATCAGATGGTACCTTAGATCGTCACAAATTTTTGGCTTTGTGATTGCTGGCTTTTCCATAGCCATGTTCTCTACCACTCCCCATCAGAACATGATGGTTAGATTTCTCTTCCATATCCATATTTTCACCTATGTGGAAACCCAGTGATTAGTTTATTTGGGTAACCGTTATGTTTCATACTTTTGTTTTTAAATATTGGTTTTGATATTCCTTTTTACGATGTGGGTTTCTATTAAAGAAACTTTCGAATAGTAAACCATTTATAACCCCGACGAATTTCGAGGGCGAAATTCATTTTAAGGGGGGTAGAATGTAACAGCCCGAAATTTTATGAAAAATATTCTTTTTAATTTTATTAATGTCTTGTGTTGTACGCTACACCAAAAGGAGCTTGCACAACACACATCCTTGACTTGCCTTGCATTAAAAGCAATCACGACCTTCCTCGATAGCGTGTGTAGTACGAAATACCGAGTTTCACTAAACAACGATATGCTATTAAAATATTATTATAACTAGCCGTTATGAATAGTAATAACCACCTTTTTAAATTTTAGAAATTTTAGCTCTCAAAATGGACTTCATTTTTGGATTTGGAGTGTCGAATTTAGCCTAAGGTGAAATTTTGGTACTTTTCGGATAACTTTCATATTCTGATGAATAGTGAAAATTACTAAATTATAATTTAATACAAATTTTTTAATCAAAATAATTAATAGTGATAAATTATTAATTTGAGTGGTTTTAAAGTATATTTAGAATATATTTTTACAATTTAATACAATTTTGGTCATTGGATGTAATTTCACATTTAAACCAGACATAAACAAGTGTCAATCTTTTGATAGATATTGTTTCTTAAAAACATGCTATTTGTTTTAACAGTGGGATTTAATTATAAAATTAATTAATGAAACTTCTATGTTATGAATTTGGTAAAATAGACTTCATTTTTGAATTCGGAATAAGAAATATAGCTTAGGATGAAATTTTGGCATTGTTCTGAAAATCATCAATTTTTGATGAATAGTGAAACTACTAAGTGGTAGTTAAAAAACTGAATTTTTCATAAAACTTAATTTTACCGCTTCTGTGAATGGAATTTCAAAAATCCGAGAGACACGGTTGATTTCAATAAGTAAAATGTGGTTCAATGAGATGAAAATAATTTTTGGTGAATAGTAACTTTTTACTTTTATTTACCACGGTTAAAAGTAAATAGGGTAATTAAGGGTAAGAATGATATTAATATTACCCTAACACATGTCCTAATTCTATTGGACAAGTGTATCTCGACCAAAAACAACCTTAAGTGTAAAATATTATCATTTAGGCCCACTTGGATTAGATTAGGACATTTATTATTATTTAATTCAAAGAAGAGTTAAAAGAGTTAAAATCAAAGTATATTTACTAAAACATTTTTAATATAGGGTTGTACATAACATAAATTCGATTGTAAATATTCATTAGAAATCTAAAAAGATTTCCTACATGATGGTATTTTATTTGTAAATTTTAGACATCAAATAATTTAATTTATTTATGACACAAAGATGATGCAGTAATTATCTTATTAATGAAATATTGACATAATTGATATTATAAATACCAAAATAAATGTAATTTAAGACTTTTTATGAATTCCACTAATTTTCTAGGTTACTATGATATATTAGTGTTGATTTAATAAACTTTGTTAGAACATATAATTCTTTTATGACTTTCAAAAAAATCATATATCAAATAGTGTCAAAATTGACACAAAATAGTTTTTAAATCAAATATTATATTATTAATTGTTATTTTATTCCTAAAAATCTAAGGTTATTCGAAATGACTTAGATAAGGATATATGTATTAATAATATACAATTTTGGGTTCTTTTGGAATGTTATAGTAAGTGTATTAACCATATAGTGAAAGAAAACAAAAAGACACGGTAAAAGTTAAATTATTTAACTTAGAGTTAAATCTAATTGATAAGGTTAAAATAATACCCTAAACTTGTCTAAATCCTATTAGAAGATAGGATTTCGACCCATACCCACTTTATCTTCGAAATAAGACCCTTTGGAACCATTATAAACTGATTTTGACTTTAATATAAAATAATATTTTGAGATATTCCTAAGGTGCCCCTCTCCTCCCTTATAAAAGGGCACCTCCTCCCCCTCCTCCTCACACCAATTTGGGCACTCAAGCTCGGCCAAACCCTGACATTTTCTCCTATCCACTTTCCTAGAATAATCCTAGAGGTCCTGGTCTTCTTCAAAGACCAATCTTAGTTCCCTAAGTGGAGGATTCAAAGAGGCGTTCCAAAGAAGAGGTAATATCCATTACCGATCTTTTCAATTTCTTTCTTCTTAAACTTCTTATTCTTTAGTTGTTTAATTATAAATTAATAACATCAGTATTACTTACATACTGATATGTTATTATAAATATGAAACAACCCTAATTCACCTTCTATCCATGCTATGGAAAAATGAAATCACCGCGCGTGCGTACGTACGGAAAACCGTCTCCACGCCGTGGTGTAATCTATTTTCCACCATCACCTTACAAGGATGGGTATAATGGTGTAATGAGTAACTATTTATTATTATTATAATGTAATATTGATACTAAAATAATATATATATACTCAAATACAATTCCATGATCATAGGAACGATATCATCACTCGTGCGTACGTACGGAATACCGTCTCCACGATGTGATGCGACTCGTTTTACATGATCATCATTACATAGTAATTATATAAATGAATTGAATGAATAAATATGATATATGTTACGCTAATACCATTCTGGATATAAGGTATCAATAACCTTAAAAGAATAATAATAATTTATTTGGCAAAACACGCATAAGAACAAAAGGCAATAAGGACCCGAGTAACAAGTAACAATGAAATATTACTAACAAGAAGCTAAGAATATAACCATATATGATATCATATCAATATGTATGATTCTGTAATAAGTCAATAACATTATTTAAACCATTATACAGGAGCTTCAGACACGTACAAAACAAATCGGACCTAAGGTAAGGGAAAATATCACAATCTCATTTTATCCGAGATTGTTTATACTTTGGTATTTACTGGGGTGTATTTTATCATCCACATCCATGTTTCCTCAATATGTAATGTTATTTCCATCCACCTAAAATTGTTTAAATCCAATTTTACCCTTCGGTGAGTTTTTAGTAAAAGACATGAAATGAATCTTTTGTCGTTTTTCGTACGAGGCACTTTTTTGACTTTTCCGACAAAAGTACGAGAAGAATGTTTTTAACTTATACGGCATGAATGTATTTTTAAGAAACTTCCTTTACAAGTTTTCAAGTTTATTTTTAGTCAACTTCTTTTATTTTAAAGTCGTATGACATGTTATGAAAGGAAAAATGTTTTTGAAGTAGAAAGGATATTTTCCTCAAGAATGGATTTCTAGTATTTTATCAAAATTATTTTCCATCTAAGATAATAAAAGGGTTCTGTTTTTATCCCTATTATTACATTGGTTTGATTATGTTGTGATGGAAATATTTTTATGAATTCCTTTATCTTATATGAATTGTTTTATGATGTCATATTGTTTAAGAATCCCATTTTTTATTACATGGGTTACGCTATGATGTATGGTTTATGATTATGTGGCACACATAAGAAAGGATTAATTATAAGATGGGTGGGACCTATATCTCCCTCCAATGCATTAGGTAAAGATTTTATATCTCATGAGATAGACATGGCTGGAACGGTAGGTTATACCGATTCAGTGAAACAAGACTGGAACGAGGGTGACTCGGTTCAGAAAGGGACTTTGTCCACTAAGATAGTCTTGGAAATGAGTCATGACTAACAAGAGATGATTTTCCATGATTATGTGTGCATGCCACAAAGTTTCAAGTTTCATGTTATGATTATGGGGATCTCATTTTCACTTCTATGATTTGTTCCATGTTAAGATATTATGATCTCTTTTGCAGGTTATGATTTTCAAAAAGATATGATATGATTTTTATTTCCTTTATTTTCCCTTGCTGAGCATTTGAGATCACCCTTTTATGTTTTCTATTCCCCAGGATATAAAGAAAGGTTTTAGGTAAAAAGAGGGAAGATCTTTATGGGAGATATTGAAGATCTTTCACCACGATTAGAAGATTACATTCCGAGTTTCCAAAGACACTAAAATATTACGATCCTTGTGTGTATGTTTTTGTTATGTACCAAGTATTCCGCAAAAGTAATGTAATGTCCATGTACGTCAAGATTCGGGTCTTTACATTTATCTTGAGGGAATACAGTAAAATACCCATGGATATAAATTTCTAATGGATTTTATTAAAGGATTGAAGTCACAAAAAGTAGAATAGACACATAAGAACATTGAAAGACTAATTGCTATAGCCATACCTCAGTAGAAGCTTGTTTATCATGTGAGAGATAACAGACTGTAAGTTGTCAGTAGTTAGTTCAAGTGAAAGTGGGAGTGCATTGGAGTTTGTGCACTAGAACCAACTGACTTTTTTTACTTTAAATTTCCAAAATATTATTAATTTTTTTTATCAAATAATGATTTTCATTCTATGTAACTTTAATGTGAGGATATCCTTAGAGTATTTATTGTATTGAATGTCTATAGTAATTCCCAGTTATAATGAGAACCTAGAAATTATATAATAAAATTCTTTAATAAAATTCTTATTTTCTTGATATCATATTTCTAATGGGACACATATAATGTTTGACTATCAATTTTAACTTTTTCTCAGGATGTTTTAACTTCATAATATTCGAAATAGAAAGGTTATGAAGTCATAACTACCAATAATAATTCCACATGTTATATGTTTCATTCAATATTCTTATCTAAAGATGATTTTATTAGTCCTTATACTTGAGAATATAATTAATGTATATCATGTATTTTTTACATTAATGTTTGAAAAAATACCATGAAAAGATATGGTTGTGATGAGATAACATATTTTGGGTCCATAATAGATGATATGACATTAATTTAATAAGCAGAGAAAGGATTTTTACCTTATGAGTTAACATGAAAAGATATTTATAGCCTTTTAATTAAAATGGAACAGACTAGTTAAATCCTTGACCACAGTAGTACATCGATGAGTTCATTTTTGAAAGTCAAAAAAAGATAAATCAAGCATATAAGATGATGAAATGAGTATGTTTTATACTTGATGACATATCAAGAAAAATGGATTATATTACATAGTAGTATTCATAAGATGATTTTATATTGATACCTTAAATTATATCTCTATAGTTTCCTTGATTTGTTTTTAGACTCTGATCTTGAACTTTAGGTAAGTTAACAAAATGCCACTAAGAAAGAACCCTAAAGTGTAAAACACTAAGAGTATACATAATCACTTATATTCTATTGAATTTAATATTAAAAATAAATATTATTCTTGTATTTTGGAATAATAATTATCCAAATTAATTGGATCAAATATATTCAATCACTAGATATTCTAGTTTAGAATATGTAAATTATATTTTATCTCCTATTTATTATTCAGTAGGTAATAAATATTTATTCATTTATTCACTAGTTTAGTGAATAGATTAATATAAGTATCTATTTAGTTACATAAATAATAAGATAAATATTTAATAACAAGTTTAGGGAATATATAATTTACATATTCACTGAATCAATATAATTTATTTATTTAAATAAATATTTTAATTTTCAAGTTTCAAAAAACATTGATTTGGATTTTTTGAATATTCTATGATCCTGACACATATGATATATTTCATTTAATATAATTTAAATAAATATTTTTATCATTAAAAATTTATATTTAAATTAATTCACATCATATAAATAATAATAGTAATTTTATTATTAGACATGGATAATAACTTATAATTAATATTTGATAAATGATCAATGTGAAATTATTAAATGATTATCCCCAAGTATATATTTCAATTTATATCATGTTTGGGCATCAAGGGTTATTATAAAAATCAGAGCCTCTCAAGTAATTCTCTTAATCAATATAGAGATTCCTCTCCTCACAGACTATAAGGACTCATAATTTCAATTTATTACCTTTGGATATTATATGGATTATTGTTAACATTAGGCACTAAGACGACATGTGATTACAAGGCCAGATGTTCCTAAAATTAATTTTTAAAATATATTAAATACATTAAATATCATGTGCGTGTAGTTTTCATGAAAAATTGGAATAAATCCTAAACAAGGGCTCATATCAGAAATTCGAGGGCACTATTAAGTTCAGAATGTGGGTTTTACCCTATAGGAAACATAACCCTTGTCAGTTCTAGCCATTGTGAAAAATTTATTGTGGGAAAAAATGAATAAAATAAATTATTAAATTTATTTATTTTATTTCCTTAAAGTATCAACCTACCTTATCCTTTATTTAAAACCCATTATTGAAAATTTTCAGGGTTAGATGAATCACCCTAAAAATTCTAGAAGAGCCTTTGGGATAGAATTAGAAGAGATCTTAGAGAATGAAACCAGAGGAGAAAAATATTGAGGACCATTACACCATTAGAGTTCATGGATCTCACCAACTATTGAAATATAGGATCATTCTTCATTAGTGATCAATCTAAAATTCATGTAGGATGTTTGATTTTTGGTTTTTCATCATGTTATTTTATCCCAACCGAACGCAGATCAATTCCATAAACAAAATTCATTCGCACATTGATGGTAGATTAGATAGATGGTTTAAATTTGTTTGTTGTGTTTATTTCCTCTTTGTATGTCTATTTATATAAAAAATGATGGAGGCTAAAAATACAAAGGCAGAACTTGTTCTTCACATCTTTTGGCTTATGGTTTTCTCCCCCTTTTCTTATTGTGTTCATCAGGAGTATTTCTTTTAGCTTGCGGTCAATGATTTATCTGTATTTGATCATTATGTGACCATTATTCAGCGTAACAGATCAATACTATGGGTATTTATTGTGATGGTGGTTGCGATTTGAGTATAAGTAATTATAGTGGATAATTGAAGGATGTAAAAGACTACAAGAGACTGTGGTTTCATTTTCCATGATGGTGACGTGAGGGAGCCTCATGGCAATGATAGATTGTCTCGACGTATCATTTTCTGAGCAGAACAAGGACCAAAACCTCGTGAGTGGGTGATGTTGTGTTTGTGATACATCTATCTATTTGTTCCAATGAGGGATGTGGTTTTGAAGACACACATAAGGATGCATAAGATATCTTTATGGATGTGAAAAATATCAGCTTACACGGTGCGTAATCCGGCGTTACATGCCATGTGGGACCCCATGGTTGGAACAGAAGGGTTTCTAATGAAGTAAAATGTCACACGATGTGTGACTTGGTCAAATATTGTGCAACCCTTCACTGGTGGATCAAAATGTACCTATGATAATACATGATCACGTCTAGGAGTTGATGGGATCAAACACGCCATATACTCAGACACAAACATTGCCAGGTGTACATAGTCACGACCAGCGGTACACGAACAAGGCCATATGATATGGGAAGGGTGTTATTAGATATCTATATGCCATGTAATATAACTACATACCATGTAGAGGTATATTTTCATTCCATGTTATCTAGAAACACATGGGAAGATCCATGTTGATATACGTACACCGTGTACTATACTTACATGTTGTGTACTCCCTTAGAGACAGTTTGGTGATCTACACCTCTTCATTTCAGACGATGTTTTTGGAGTGTATTTTCCTCAGATCCTTGCACTAGAGGGTATATTACAAAAGTACATCCCTATCTATGGATTGTGATCCCCTCTAGAGGATTAGTGTTAGACAATGTTCATAATGTCCCTCCGTGAGAAAGGAGTTCGATACTCTATCTTATTTAAACCTTAGGTGGGGTTTTTGGAATCGATGTGACATCCATAATCAAGGCACTGATACTCCATATATTAGACCATACCGGTATGGTTTTTATCATCTTTGGAATATGATCCCTTATGTAGCTAGTTGAACCAGATTGGATTCATAGTGTCCCCCAGTGTTCTGTGGTTTGGTTCTATATTTGAGTATCTAGGTCTTCCAAGACAAGTGGGACTTCTTTGATAGTGACTAGAGATCTTTAACTCTTGATGAGTGTATTTGGTGATAACATGGATCATGGAGAATATTATCTTAGAATGATAATTGTTTCAATCCGAATCCTATGAATAGAAATTTATTGTGACTACCTGGTGGCATGATGTCCTTCTTAAGTATATCTGGGGTTTCTTGTTTCTATTTAGTATTTTATTACTATTATGAGTTGACTATTTTTTATGCTTCATGTTTAGTATTTTTGGGGTGTCATATTAGGTATTGTTATACTCACCCCTACATGGGATCTTCCTACATGTGTCATTTATTATATAGGTAATGGTCCTTTTGATGGTGTCCTAGGAGGATAGGTAGATGGTGGAGAATTTATTGATCTTGATAGACTAAGGTGTTTTTCGAGTGCTTTCATTTGATCATACTCCTGACCATTAGAGAATGTTGGAATCTATTCATTTTCTGTTTGGGATTGTATTTGTACACTTTTTTCTTTAATTACATTACTTTCATACTCTGATTGTGGGATTATAGCTGTATGCATGCATTTGTTTCAGTTGTTTTACATTTCAACATTGTTTCAAATTTGAGATGTGTGCATGTGTATAGGTACATTAGGCTAATTCCACCCATTTGTGGGTATTCCCACTTGGTACTAGGGACCAACCCTTAGCCTATTGGTGGGATTCTTGGGATAGTTACTGGTTATAAACTGGTGGGTCAGGTTATGATAAAGTGGTATCAAAGAAATTGGTTCTACCTTTGGAACATAGTTTGTAAAATTGGTTTGGGGAAAAAGTGTAAAGTGTTTTGATTTCAGCTTTTAGGAAAGGGAATCTTGTATTGGTGTGGAGGCTGACATATCCATACACCAAGACTCTGATCACCTACATTTTGAATTGGTACATGTATAAGATTTTTATAAGAATAAAATTGGTACATGAATTATACCTTAATGGTTTGTGATTTCAAGGTCCTTCTTGAGTCTTATCATAAATATATTCTTTGAACATGGAGTATCTTGTTTATTTCATGAGGCCTCCATAAAAATATCTAGCCAGGATTCCATTGCATGATCATGAGGATGATCTGTCAAGTAAAGTGTATTCAGTAAAAGGGTATGTACCGAAGATTTCACCCTTAAGTGGTTTACCAGCTATACCACAACCTGTTGAGTGGTAGCTCGCACTTCCAGTGCCAGCTGAGGATGCACATGAGATGAGTGTGCTATATGAGTTTGAGATACAGAAACCTCATAGGATTCATGTAAAGTCAGATCCTCGGGTGGTTGAGGACTACCTAGAGCTAGTCATTTGATTTTTTTCCTTATGAGGACTCTCGTAGATCAGATGGGGGTTCTCATGGAGAGTCTTATATATAGATCTTTTGGATGATGGTGGAGTTTTTTTGACTCAATAACATGATGAGATATCTCTCGCTAGGAAAGACTTAAATAATCTTAAGGAGTATTTTTATTTGGCCACATTGTGATTAGTGTTCATATATGATCTTTTTCATCTACAGTAGTGAAATTTGGCTATTGCAAAGTATTTGTAAAAGTTTTCTGATCTCTCATGATACTCCATGGATATGTTTCAAGATCTAATTTTATAGAGTATATACATTTGATGAGGTCTTACACCAGGATATCAGGGATTCATTAATATCCATATGCATCCAAACCTATGCTTTGGTGGTTGACAAATCCTTAGTGATGGAGAGCTTCATGACATATTTGATGCCAGCAATGGGTGTTAGTAGTGGGATTCTAGGATATGAGACCTCAGCAGTAGGAATCCAATAGTAGTCATAAGGATCCAAGTATTTCATATTCTTCAAGAGATGAACCCAGGAAATAGGATCAGTGGTGAAGATCGATTAGGATTTCTCGAATCAGCTGAGAGAGAGAGAGAGAGTGTGTGATTGTGTGTATCTTTCAATGGATGGGGAAATCTACCATGAGATTGACTGAATCGTCATAAAAATGATCAAGATATGTTCAAGTGACCACTGAGGAAAGGGAATAGGGATGAGAACGGTGGTTCTTAGGGAATAATATGGGGAAGAGGGGCCAAAATAGCATTAAAAAGTGGTCATAGGTTTAATATATTACCACCACTAGCCCCAAGTGGTATGTACTAGGCTCATGGAGTTGGTGGTTGGGGACAAGGCTAGCTACTGTCTATATAGGCCTATGACCATGAGGCTCTAGGGATGATATGATTTATGATATGTTTCTTTTCTACCTTTTTTTCTATATTGATAGCCACAAGTGAGATTCATTCCTTTCTTTTCACTAATCTGGTTCGATACTTAGAGATTTGGGTTGAGCCTTTGGCTTGACCCTTGTAGTTAGAGACTTTAATAGGTGGTGACTCAACAATTGTGAACTAATTCTAATAATTTAATAGGATTCTTGTAATTGAATTATTTGTGTGGGATCTCTTTTTATTATCCATAAGGACTTATAAAATAAACTTAGGTATGGACTGATTATCTGTAGTTCATGCCGAGATTGATTATTTTGGGTGGAGAATGTGGTGTGTCTATAGTAATGGGACAATATTTTACTTTATGGGTGAAAAGGAATCCATGGTGAAGCAGGATGAGCTTAGAAATATTAAAGTGTATTAGATTACTCACTATTTTTATAGAATAACTCTTGTAGGAATGGATACTATGGCTACCAGTTCCCTATGGTGGTGGAAAAGTATGAGGATGAAATTCCTGAGGATGTACTAGGATTACCTCTCCATCAAGAGAAATATTTATGCATTGGAGTGCACCTCGGAATAACCTTGATATCTACACTAGTATATTGGATGGATCCCATAGAGATTTTTGAGATAAGGGTGATGTTGGAGGACTTGAAGGTGAATGGATTTGTGAGACCCAGTGTTTCCCCCTGGGCATCCCTAGTATTATTTTCCAAGAAGGTGGACATGAAATTGAGGTTATGTTTGGACTATCAGTGCTTGAAACAGGTGGTGCTGAAGAATAAGTATCCACTACTAAGGACCGATGATATATTTAATCACTTTATAGGTCCACAATGGTTCTCAAATGTTGACCTTAGATCAGGTTATCACCAGCTGTGTGTACGAGATGAGGATATACAAAAGATAACATTTATATATCACTAAAGTCATTATGAGTACATGGTGATGTCATTCAGTATAATGAATTCTCCAGTAGTGTTCATAGGACTCATGAACCAAATCTTTCATCCCTTCTTACACTAGTTCATGGTGGTATTCATTAGCGATATCCCAGTGTACTTGATGTGTGATGAGGAGAACACAAGACACTCGAGGATAGTCCTAGACACACACTAAGAGCAATAACTTTTTTGGAATCTCTCAAAGTGTTAGTTTTGGATTCCAGAGGTACACTTATTAAGAAAGGTTATCTCAGAGGTAGAATTAGTGGTAGACCTGGTGAATGTTGATACAATGATTTATTGTGATCCGTCCCAGAGTGTCACTAAGGTAAGGTGTTTTCTTTAGTTGGAGGGGTACTATTAGAGGTTTGAATGTAATTTATCTAGAGTTGAATCACCCTTGACAACATTTACCTAGAAGGTGAAACCTTTCATGTGGATGGAAAGGTGCTATCCAGGCGTTTAGGAACTGAGGAAAACGATGATGATTTTTCGCATCTTGATATTTTTAGAGGAGGGTGTTGAGTAAGAAATGTTTTGTGATAAACCATGGATTGATCTTGTTTCTGTTCTGACTTAGATATAGGTGGTGATTTAATATAGTTCATGTTATCTAGGAACACATGAGAAGAACTATGTGATCCCTGATATTAAGTTAGAAGTGGTAGTATTTGCACTAAATATGTAGAGACACTACCTGATGGGCAAGTGGTTTATCATATACTCTAACTACAAGAGTATCAAGTATATATTCTATCATAATGATATTAACTTGAGACAGATTTGATGTATTGAGTTCCTCGAAAAATTTAATTTGAGATTACCTATACTCATGGGAAGGGGAACGTGGTGACATATGCTCTTAGCAGGAGATCTTGTTCTCATTTATGGGGAACGAAATCAGAGCATTTAGCCTCATTACAGTTGTCCTTAGTGTAAATTATGGTGTTTCATATCTTCATTTGATGTTTGTTACCCCACTTCTTTTATAATATGTTAGGGATGCTAATCATGGAGATACTGACTACGATACCTTACGTACTTAGATATCTACAAGACATTCTTCTGATGGATATTCTGAAGATAGGGTGCATGCAATCCTTTTCAATGGATGAATCTTGGTACCATTGAAATTTCATGGGGAGGTGATTTGGTAGTTTCATATATCACCTTTGGTGGTACATCCATGTGTAGGAAAGATGTATCAGGACCTCTGTCATCAGTTTTGGTTATTAGGCATGAAGATTTGTGTTGCAGAGTGTGTCTCTTGATTCCTCACTTGCCCGAAAGTGAAGTATGAACACTTGGTTATAGTGGGTTTAACTCAACCCCTTTAGATTATATAGTGGATGTGGGTTGGGATATCCATGTACATCATGATGGGGTCACCACATACATCCGGGGGAAACAATTCCATATGGGTGATCGTATACTAGCTCACCAAGTCAGCCCACTTCTTACCTGTTTGATAGAAGAGATCAGTAGAGAGATTGGAACTCCTATACATATAGGAGATAATCCAAATCCATGGATTTCCCTTGAATATCTTTTTAAGACCATGTTTCTCGCTTCATGTCACAATTATGGAAGGGATTAAAGGAGGCCTTTGGGATTTGGTTGTGATTGAGAATGGAATTTCACCCCCGGCTAATGTCCATGCTAAGCAGACCATTCAGGTATTGAAAGACATACATAGGGATTTTGTGTTGGACTTTGTCCATATTTGGGATGATCATCTAACCTTGGTGGAATTGTTTTCCAACAAAAGGTACCGTTCCACCATTGGTATGTCACCATTGAAGACCTTGTATGGGAAAACCTATAGGCCACCCCTTTGTTGGAATGATCTTGGTGAGTAAGCACTACTGGGTCCAGATTTGGTGTGAGATACTACTAAGAAGGTTTATATCATCCTGGAGTAGATTAGGATTGTTTAGAGCCATTATAATTCTTGCACAGACTGATGATAGTGTCATCTGGAGTTTCAGGAGGGAGACCTGTGATCATGAAGGTGTCACCTCAAAGTGGGTTGTGAATATTTGGATGATGTGGAAATTTATCTTCAAGATTCATTATCCCTTTCTAGATACTCAATAGAGCTGGTGATGTGGAATAATAATTGTCTCTACCACCCTAGTTTTATTGGGTACATTATTTCTTCCACGTGTCGTAGTTGAGGAGGTACTTTCATGAACAATCACATGTTATGGATTGGGGTGAGCTGGACATCAAGGATTGAGCTACCCTTGATAAGTACCCAAGGGAGACTGAGGATCAACATTAGGAGATCCTTTGGGGGTGATCGATTATCCAAGTTCATGTCCAAAGGTAGCCTAAGAATCATCAACATAACACCTGGGTGTGGGAGACCCAGATGTGTGCCAAGTACTCTCATATTTTTTAGTAGGTTTTCTCTTTTTTGGAAAAGAATACCTATGCTGGAATGAATTTAATGGCTAATATTTTCCATGTATTACTTTTGGATATTATGTGGATTGGTTTTTGATCCAGGCACTCAGACGACATGAGATACCGAGGCCTGGTGTCCCTGAAATTAATTTTTAAAATATATCAAATAAATAAAATATAAAACCCATTTATTTTTCCTGAAAAACTCGAATAACTCCTAAAAATGGGTTCATATCATATATATGATGTCACAATTAAATTTAGAATGTGTGTTTTACCCATGGTTCACCATAACCCTTATAGGCGTGAGGCATTGTGAAACAATTTTCATGAGTGAAAATGAATTAAATAAAAAAATATTTATTTATTTTATTCCATTGACATAGATTCATACCTTATTATCTATTTAAATTTTATTATAGAAAATTTTAGGGTCATACTCATAACCCTGAAAATTCAAGAGGTGCCTCTGGGAGAGTGTTTGAGGAGATCATGGTGAACGATACTGATTCAGACCCGGATTGAGGATCGTTGTACCATTGGATTTCAGGAATCTATCCAATGACAACAATTAATGGACATTATTTTTTAGGTATTTATCTAAAATCTAGGTAGGATGTTTTATTTATGGTTTTCCATTTGGTTCTGTTATCCCAGTTAAACTCTGATCAATTCCACAAACATAATTAATTTTCTCATCAATGGTAGATTAAATTGATGTATTTAATTTGTTCGTTGTGTTTACATCCTGTTCATCTAACTATTTCTATGAAAATAGATCAATTACGAAAAAAAAAGTCTAAGGTTCATTCCTCACATCTTATGGATTATAATTTTCTCTCCTGTTTCTTTATACATTCATCACATATACTTATTTTATCCCATGGTTCGATGAAGCCCCAAAATTTTATCATTGCATGTTCATTCTTCAATGAAACAGATCAATACTGGTGGTATGTCTTGCAATGGGTGTTTCAATTTGTGGATCGATAATGATGATGGATAATTCCAGGAGGAGCAAGATTAGGTTGGACTGAAGTCCCAATTTCCACAATGGTGATGCAAGGGAGGCTGATTTTGAGGTTAGTTTGGCTTAACAAATTATTTTACAAGAAGATCGAGGACCAGAATCTAGCGAGTAGGCATTGTTGAGGTTGAGTGACCTATGATCCATATGTTTTACTGAGGGTGGAGGCTCTGGAAACATGTAGAATGCTGCATTAGAGATCCTGAAAGATCCATGAAATCCCATATTACATGACCTGTAATATGGAATTACATGCATTATGGGACCTCCTAGAAACGACACCAGGGTTTCTAATAATGTAAAATATCACAAACAGTGTGGACTAGTCACATGCCATGTGACCCTTCCATGGAATATCACTGTGTACCTCAAAAGGTACACATATATGGACAATAGTACACAGGATCAGACATTCCAGGTACTTGGACACAGACACGACCAGGTGTACACGAGCATGACCAGTGGAACACGAGATCTACCAGGAGACATGGGAAGGATGTCGAGAGATATATAAAAACAGTGTAATTTACCTAAAATCCATGTATATTTATATTTATATGTTGTGTGAGAGAGAACCGCCTAAGAATATCTAGGTTGAGCTACCCACGTCGTGTACTCTACTTACATCATGTGTAGTCCCCTAGAGAAAGTTCTGAGATCTTTGTCTATTCAATTCAAACTAGTATTGGTTGATTGGATTTCCCCTTGATCCTTAACCATGAGGGTAAAGTGAAGAACTACATCCTCATCTATAGATTTTGATCCCCTCTAAAGGATGAGTCTCATAAAGAGTTTGTGGTGTCTCTCCATGAGACTGGAGTGTGATCATCATTATTATTTATACCTTAGGTAGGATTAATGGAATCAGTGTAACCTCCTTGAGTGGGGAATTGATCCTTCATCTAGAAATAAGTATTTTTAGGGTTTGATGTATCGTTGGAGTATGATCCCCTATGTAACGAGTTGAACCAAATTAGGTTAGTGGTGTCCCCTAGTAGACCTAGGCATGAATCCATATATGAGTATTAGGGTCTTGTGAGACCAATGATATTAACCTTTTGATGATTGTATCCTGTGATAGAGTGGCTTGTGGAGTGGATTATACCATAACAAGAATTAATTTGTGTAGAATCCCATGGCTGGTAGTTAGTTGTGACTTCCCAGTGGCACGATGTCCTTCCAGAGTATATCTAGGTTTTCTTATTTCTATTCAGTGCTATACTACTATTATGAGCTTACTATTCTTGATTCTTATTGTTTTGTATTTTCAGGGTGCCCTACTGTGTATTATTATACTCACCCCCACAAGGGATTTATCTATACATTTCGTGTTATGAAGATGATAACCCCTTTGATGGTGTCCTATGAGGATAAGGAGTGGGTGAGGCATAGCTTAAGCTTGATATGATGAGGTGTTTTATGAGAGTTTGTATTTGGTCATAGTACTTTCCTATGGAGATGGTTGGACACTCTCAAGTTCTTTTTCGGTCATGTATTTGGACCCCTTTTCAATTTCATTACTTTACTATCATTCCCTGATTGTTGGATTATAGATTTTTTCAAGCATTTGTTTTAGTTGTTTTACATTTTAGCATTGTGCGGTCTTAGATATATATATATATATATATGTGTGTGTGTGTGTGTGTGTGTGTGTGTGTGTGTGTGTGTATAGGTACATTAGGCTAACACGTACCATTTGTGGGATATTCATACTTGGTGTTGGTCTCTGGCCCCTGGCATATTGGTGGTGGGATTTGGGTAGTCACAGGATGGACCCCGGTGGGTCGGGTCATGATGACGCCACTCAACAATAAGAAGAAATAAATGAAACCTCTTATTTTGATTAATGGAAAATAACATGAAGAACTATATTTCTATATGATAACAACCATAATAACAAGAACATTATTCAATGTTTCACGGAGAATTTGTGGTTATAATAATAGTAATCTTATCTTGGATTCTACATTTTGATGACAATATGAAATGATTAGAAACAAAAATTAATCAAGAAGAAATATCATGTTGAAGGTAATTCTTATGTAAAATTAATTATAAATTAAATTTGAAACATCCTCTCATTGAGATTATGGGTTCTCCATCATCATGTTTTCATTGCATAATATTTATCGAAAATCAACAAAAAAACATTGTAGGGTACCACACACTGCTTCCCCCCGGAAATCTAATCCCAATCTATTCTTCCCCTTTTCTCAACAAATGGGAAGTAATGAAATATATAAAATAACCAATAAACTCACAAATATTTAAAGATGTAGTTAAATCCCAAAAACACTCATAATTGTTCAAATGAATCCTTTATTAGGCGATTCATCATGATATACAATACTTATCAATCCTTGAAATATATTGTAATTGATGATCTCTATATTCCACCTTTTCATTAATAAAGTGGTTCCTGATTTCAATATGCTTCTACCATAAATATTGGACCAAATTCGTTGATTAAGTTATTTCACTTTTGGTTTTCATACCCAATAATTATTGGGTAAAAACATTTACCCTTATATAATCAAGTTATGACTTCATTCACATCATTTGTGTGTGTTTTGATATTATAACCAACCTATATTTCATTGTTCTTAGAGTTATTTAAATTTTTTCTTAGAGTTATATCAAAATCACCTTCCAATAAAAAATAATTAACCTACATAAGTTGAACTTTTTATTATCAATATCTCTAATACAATCCACATTGAAATTTCTATAAAGAAGATATGATGTGTCTTTATCATACTTCAATACATAATCTAGAGTCCTTTTAATGTATCACAATATCTATTTTATTACCAAAATATGTGATTCCTTAGGGTTTCTTTATGATCATTTACAACAATTAAAGAAAAACATAATGTCTAAACTAGACCTTATCAAGTAGAGTAAGCTACCAATGAGCCTTCATAATTCCTTTTTATATACACTCCATCCTTCTTTATCCTTGTAAAACATGTTCCCAATTTCTATAAAATAAAATAACTCTCTTTATTCTTCCACTATGATACTTTTTCGTTTCTCCTATGTATACTTATCCTGTGAGAGAAATAAGAAACCTTATGTGTTCATATCTTATAATCCCAAAAATGATTTTATATTACAAATAATTTAATGTTAAAAGTTGATCATCTTTTAGCAAGAAAAATACCTATAATTTTTCTTTTCATTATGAGAAAAAATAACTTCATAGATATACACAATCACAATGAGTGATTTTGTGTCATATACCTTTCCATAAATATTGTTATACACCATTACGTATGTAAAATTAATACTATTTAAACCACTACCCAATTTTAAAACCCATTACCTAGGTCATATATCTAGAAAATATAATGTATTTTTCAATTATTAAACTCATGAACTATCACCATCAATGTTAAGAACTTTCAGTTATTCAATAAAAACTTCTTCCTTTAGTTTACCATTTAAGGATTCTGACTTCAGCACCATTTGGAATGATTTATAGTTTATTTGAGTGCATTTCTCAATAAAAAATTGAATCTTTTCAAGCATTGTGATTGGAAGAAATGCACCATCAAACTCTATAGCCTTAATTTGAGAGTAATTTTTATCAATTAGATTATATTTATTCAATGATACCTATCCCTTATTATTGAGTTTAATTTGAAAGACCAAATTTATCACAATCATTTTCTCATCATTAGGATGAGACACTAACTCCCATGTGTAATTCTTCTCAATTTCATTTAGCTCTTATTCCATCACTGCAATCCAATATTCATGTTGTAGTGCTTTATCAAAACTTGTTAGTACAACTTTTTAATAAAATATGGCATGATTATAATTCCTTAAACTTATTCCCATTTTCACTACCTTTATATTATCTCAAATGATGCATCCAAACTCTATATATTTTTTTTTGTATTTTTAAATTAGTTCTTATTTTCTCCAGGCCTTCTTAATTACTAGAGATATCATAATAAACATCATAATTTTGAAAATCCACCACTGAATCCAACTTTTTACCATGTTATCTATCAATTTTTCTTTTACACGTCATCAATGACATAATAAATGAAAATTATGTTTGTAATGAATCATAATTTTTTTTAAAAGTATAACATCAAATATATCACTAATGTTTCTCAGATTTGTGTTGTAATACCAAAAAATTCTTCTACTGGTTGTGCATACATGAAATATCACCTCATATACTCACTCATCAAACATGAAAATAATTCATCCATTGATTTTGATACAACATGTTCTGAATTTTTTTTAAACTCTTAAATTATTTTTATTCCTATAATAACTCTTATATAGTTTATTGATTTTTTAATAGTTTCACTAATTCAAGACGTAGACTTCCATTATGGTAACTTGTGTCTAAAATTGTTATGGCAGTCCATTCTCTTCAAATGTGGTTTTCCTTGTTTATAACAAACTATTTTTCTTCTGTTCAACTACTATATTTTATTGTAGTGTGTATTTTACACTATATTCATGATTTATACCATGATTCTTAAGACATTCCTTAATGAATTCATTATTTTATTTAGATCCATTATTTTTCCAAAAACGTTTGATAACACTTCCAACTTGATTTATAGGGTACCCATTAAAGTGATTAAATCTATTAATAGATTATAATTTACTCTATATAAAATTTTCATAGGTAATATGAGTACTATCATCAATACAAGTAATAAATCACTTATCTCTACATGGTTCTAGACCAAATATACATAGGTGTAACAACTCTGACAAGGTGTTCTAGGCCTGACTCTAGGTAACTTATAACAAGAAAATGGGCCTTACTATGAACATATTTTGACACTCCTAGGGGATATGCTTTGGTAAATTCATAATCTCATTATGAAACATTATTAAGGGAAAAAATTCCCTTAAGAATATATGTTAGGAAAAAGATTTTGAATAACCAAGATTGAAACCTAGGGGATCACAAGTCAGGATATATGTTTCCATTAAAAATTTATACATTTATATTTAAAGTCTCTTTTTAATGCTAAGTACTCAATCCTCTTAATTTTACTTTTTTTTCTTCGTTAATGGAGGGAAATATAAGTACATGTTTCAATAATCAATGTGATTGGAAATGTGATGATTGACCTAATGATATGCCAAATATGATAGAAATAGGTGCTCAAAACATCATGATGGTACTTTCTCAACTGGATCATGTTATTAATAATAACTTGAATTGTGTGGAACACCCTCATTCTCCTAATATAGAGAAATTAAATGTCGAATCCTTTATGCAGAAAAGCCTCCCATGGTTAGTGGATCTTATGATTCCCTCCTTTTTGAACCGTGGATTAACTCCATCGAAAATATATTATCTATCCTCTAGGGCTCAGAAGAAGAGAAATTTGTGCTAGAAGTATATCATCTTGATGGGGAAGTTGATCAGTAGTGGACACTGATAAAAAATACGAATTCCAAGGGGAAATTGATTCCAAGGATTGAGAGGAATTCAATAAAATGGTTTTTAATAAATATTTTCCCCGAACTCTCTATCTCAAGATGGAATGAGAGTTCCTCATACTTAAGCAGAAGGAAGATGATTCTATCAGTGTGTATGAAGAAAAATTTGGAAGGCTTAAAAGATATGCCTTAGGCTTTTTCATGAACAGTGAATGAAAAGTGGATAAATTATTTAGTAGACTAAATCCATGTCTACGAAAGGAATTGGTGATTCAAGACTTCGAATGTTATGAGGAGATTGTCTGTTGTGCCCTCAAGGTAGAAATGGAGATCAGAGGCTCTCAATGGTCTCCTAGTCCTGGTGAAAAAAAAAGTGGAAAATGGAGTCTAATATGGGTGGATCTTCAAATAAATCCCATAATGGAAAGAAGATCAAATATCCTACATGTAAAAATTATGGGAAGAAGCATCTCGGTAACTATCTAAAGAGAACTAGGAAATGATCCAAATGTGGAAGAGTGGGGCATCTGACTAAGAAATTATGATGGGACATGAAGAAGTACACTAATGTGGAATAATAATAGAAGATTTATATCAATTCTCATCCATTAGTGTAGTGTTTTAAATTCAAGGAACATGCGCATTTTTCAAACCAATACCATAAGCCTAGGGTTTTTGGTGGCAATCAATAACAACCTCCAAGGAAACATGGAAGGTCTTATTCTATCACCACTTCTAATATAGAGCTATACAACAATGTGGTGACATGTACAGTAGTTATTCAATCAAGAATAATGAACGTACTATTTGATTCTGGTTCTACTCATTCTTTCATATATAACAAGTTTAGTAGAACTATTAAAACACCTCCTCAAAATTTAGTGGTTGAGTTATCTGTGAGAATAGATAATGGAGAATTTATTGCATTAAAAGTACATAACTCCTCCATAGTTAATGTTTGTGGACTGCACCTCCATGAAAAATCTTTCCATTCTCTCTTTGGTATAGTTTGATTCTATTTTGCACATGGATTTTCTATCTTTATACAAATACAACATCAACTATAGAGAAAGGGAGATCACTCTTAACATCTTGAAGTGTCCTCCAATTATTTACAAGTGTAGAGAGGAAGATGAATATACTTCAAAATCATAGTATCATGTGTGGATATTACATTTTTATGAGAAAGAATATATTGTGTAAAGGATTGAGAAAAAGGAGATGATCATGCTCAAAGATATTCCCATTATGAGGGATTACACTAATGTATTCCCTGAAAGATTTCATAGTCTTTCACCTGACTGAGTGGAAGAGTTATCAATTTAAATTATTCATGGATATCTACCTATATCAAATACAACTTATAAAATATCCACTGTTGGGATGGAAGAGTTGAAGAAGAGGTTATAGGGGAATATGGACAAGGGTTTTATACACCCAAGTACTTTACCATGTGGTTCTCCAGTCCTCTTTGTCAAGAAGAAGGATGGATCAATTAAACTATGGATTGATTATCATGAGCTCAATAAAATCATGATAATGAAAAAGTATCCTCTTCCCCAGATAGATGACTTGTTCGATTAGCTATGTGGGGATAGATATTTCTCTAAGGTGGACCTTCGATTTTGATATCACCAATTAAAGGTGAAGAAGAAAGATATTCCCAAGACTATCTTTCGAATGAGGTATGGACATTATGAGTTCATAGTGATGCCATTTGAACTCACTAATGTTCCATCGATCTTCATGGATTTAATGAATAGAGTCTTTAGAGATTACCTAGACAAATTTGTGGTAGTCTTTATCAATGATATTTTAATATACTCCAAGAGAAAGCAAGAACATAAAAAGCATTTGAATACTATGTCACAGTCTTTGTGAAAGGAGAAAATTTATGAAAATTATAGTAAATGTGAGTTATAGATGGAGGAAGTATCATTCTTGGGGAATGTTATTACCAGCAAAGGGATATCTGTGGACCCCTCCAAGACAAAGGAAATTGAAGAGTGACCAAGACCAACATCTGTAATAGAGATCCTTAGATTTCTTGGTCTAGATGGATATTACGGATGATTTGTGAATAACTTCTCATGATTTTCAAACCTAATAAACAAGATTACATAGAAGGGATTAATGTTTTTTGTAACTCAAGAATGCGAGGAAATATTTAAGGAGGTCAACAAGAGTCTTATCAATGCACCATTACACACACTCTTGAAAAGAAGAGAAGTATTTATGGTATAATGCGATGATTCAAAGGAAGTATTAGGCTACTTAATAATGTAAAATGATAAATTTATGGACTATGCATTATGGATATTGGAAATACATGAGAAAAACTATCCCACACAATATCTGGAGTTGGAATTTATGATCATTGAATTGAAAACTTGGCGACATTATCTATGTGGGGAGAAGTGGGACATATATACTAATCACTAGAGTCTAAAATATATATTCACATAGGAAAAGATTAATATGCACCCGAAAATATGGTTAGATCTCATTAAGGATTACGACTTCTCAATCCACTACCATCCTAGAAAGGAAAATTTGGTGGTAGATGCTCTAAGTAGAAAGGATTATGCATCTTTATCAATGAGGGGAATTGAGATGGATACAATCTTATTAGACTTACAAAGGATGGACATGGGAATAATTAAGGGTGGAACATCTTCAATTCTTTCTAAAATGATTGCTCAACCATCCCTTGTGGAGAAAATAAAGGATAACAAAGAAATGATGTGGAAATTTAGAAGTGGGTGGAAGCTATCTGAAATGAGAAATCCTCCATGTTCAAGATTAGTGATGATGGAGTCATAAGATTTGGGACACGACTATGTGTACCATCCAATATAGAGATAAAGAACGAGATTTTTATTGATGCACATAGCTCAACCTTCTCAATTTACTCAGGGAAAACAAAGATATATCGAGATCTCTAGAAGAAATTTTGGTGGGACAATATGAAAAAGAGACCACTGAATATAAATCAAAGTGCATGATATGTATGAAATTCAAGGTTGAAAGGAATAAGTCTAAAGGGATGATGCAACCATTACCTATACCAACATGGAAATGGGAAAACATTACCATGTAATTTTTCAACAGACTTCCAAATACATCTTAAGGAAACAATGATATATGGGTTATTATGGATAGCCTTATAAAGACAACTCACTTTATTAAAATTTGAGAGGACTTATCACTAAATAAACTTTAACGGATATACATCAATGAAGTTGTAAGGTTTCATGGAGTACCAATATATATTGTTTCTGACTGAGATCCTAGATTACCCTCTATGTTCTGGAAAATTCTCCAACATGATCTAAGCGCTGATCTAAACATCAGTATGACCTATCATCCTCAAACTGATGACCAATCTAAGCAAACCATTGAGACACTAGAAGACATGTTGAGAGTGTGTTCTATGAACTTCAAAAGAGGATGGGACCAACATATTTCACTGGTATAATTCTCTTACAATAATAGTTTCCACTCAAGCATCCAAATGGATCTATATGAAGCCCTTTATGAAAAAAAGGCAAATAACACCATCATATTGGGATAAATTCGGTGAACGTAAGCTGATAGGACCTGAAATGTTAGAAGAAAAGGTGTAGAAGGTTAAAAACATTCAACAAAACATCAATGCTGCACAAAGTCGAGAAAGGAACTATAAAGACAATCATCAATGGGACTTGGAATTTATGGTTGGATATAGGGTATTCCTCTGCATATCTCCATGAAAGAGGATCATGAGATTCAAGAAGAAAGGGAATCTACGTCCCAGGTACATCAACCCCTTATAGATCCTTGATCGTGTTGGAGTTGTGGTCTGTTGACTAGAACTTCCACAACAATGTCTCAAGTAGACAATGTATTCCGTGTATCCCTCTTAAGAAAGTACATACCAGATTCTTCACATGTATTGACTTTAGAGGTGGTATAGTTGGAGAATGATCTTTCTTAAGAGAAGCAGCTGATGAAGATATTCAATCATAGAGATAAAGTTCTACACCACAAGGCTACTCACCTGATCAAAGTACTATGGCAGAACCATAAGTACGATGAGGCAATATGTGAACCATTGTAAGCGATGAAGGAAAAGTACCCACACTTGTTTTCAATGTATAATGTAAAATGAAGTTTTGAGGGATAAATTTCTTAAGGGGGAATAATATAATGACCCAAGAATTTTATCAATGAAATTTCCTTCTTATAATTATGTCATATAGTATAATCAAATAAAATCACATTAATAACACAATACAAACTTTATAAATGAATAATTAAAGAAAAAAATGAATTTCTAGAAGTTAAGGAACATATACCAATAGAATAGTAACTTGACCTTTGGAATAGTAACATGAATCTTACGAATAGTAAACTAGACAATTGAATAGGAACCTCACCAATGGAAGTGTAAATAAAAATTTTCAATCATACAAGTGACAATGTGATATAATTATATCATAGTATAGGAAATAAATATTTTAAAAATTATTAGTTAAGTGTTGGTATTTTTTTAAGTCATAAATATTTAATTAAACTTTTATGACTATTTTATTAATTTAAAAGATAATTTAATTTCATATAATTTATTAATAAATTAGTGTTTTGATGTCTTATGTTTATAAGATAATGTTATGAGACCTTAGTTAATTTTTCAAAGTAATATAAAATTAGTTATAATTTAAAATTTGTATTTTCAAGTAAATTCTGATTTTAATTAAAAATAAAATTTCTCATATTTAGAAAATTATTTTCATCAAATTGAGTTAATTTTTTAATTCTACACATTTCAAAATGCTTAGGGTTAATTTTTGGTATTTTTCTAAAATACATGAATTTTTTGTGAATAGTGAAATACAATAATTTATAGTATAAGTAAATAAATGAATTTTTGAGTCATGATTGAGTCATGGATGTTGTAAGTGACCATTTTTTAGAATTAACATGCACTAAGTACTATATTTAGTCTGAATAGTCAACACTATTTCTTATATTGAGAAAAATAACAAACTAATGAGTTAAATAATGAGAAAACACCCGTCTCCTCTACTATAAATATCACCCCTCACCACCTCTTCTCCTCACACCTCTACAGACTTTATAATTGTATATATCATTCCCAATAATCTTCCTAAAACTATCCCCCATTCACATGAGCTATTTTGCTTAACAAAATATCAAAACCAGTTCCCTAAGGTGGTTATCAAGAAAAATGAATCAAGAGGTTAAACCCTCTTCCATTTTATTTCAATTTTTTTTTCAAGTTCCTTTATTTTATTATCTTACCCTCAATTAACCTAGTCCAAGTGGCGTTAAAACTCGGTTATCTCATATATACTGTATTTTTATCATGTTTATGGAATAATTATTCATCAAATCTCTTCTCCTCTCTCTCTTTTTATTTTAATAATGAAAACATCGACCATGAGGTGCTGATTTACCACCTTCGTGGATGACATGCATTAAACTCTCAATTTTATCTTCAAGTCTGGTCATGAAACCATTTTTATGGTTAAAAATTATTATAATATATGTATTATATCTTATTTAATGTTTTGGAATAATTTTTTACACATGATATTAATTTGTAAAACAAAATGAGTTCATTGTGAAAAAAATGCTAAATTAATCTAAACAATTAACATTAATGATTTATCTAATGAATCATCATCACTTATGGAAATATAATGGTATTTTAATATTATATATGTTCATTAATTACATATAAGTTCTGTTCTAGAAATGTATCCTCATTTACATGATTTTACATACTCATATACAAGTAACCCGATCATGAAAGACAAGGAAACTAACCCTCTTGAAAGATGAAACTAGATTTAAAAACCCATCAAAAGGGACATAAATTAACCAAATAAAATTATAAAAAATCATATACATGTATAAAATGTTATTAATTAATTAATTTTATTATTCAGGTGTTGAATCTCTTTTCCATTACAGAGTTTAACGAATGGAAAAGGGGAATACCTTAATCACAAAGAGAGTCATCCTTTGAAGAACATCAAAAATTGACAAAGGCATGAACAAAGAACCCTTTAAGCATGGGTCGCGCAAGTTTCATTATGGTCATGCAAGTATACTTGTGCACCACATATTAGTCACGCAAGTCACTTGCGATCCCTATTATTTTTTCATCCAAGGTCCTCAATGGCCTATAAATACCCCATGTGGGCCCCCATTTCAGGGACGAAAAATCCAAAACTAAGATTCAAACTACGGTTTCCCAAGTCTCTTTATAAAGTCTTCCAAACACTTATAAGGTAATTATTTACCTAGAATGGAAGCTCTTAAGAGGAATAATAATGCCTAAGTATTAGAACTCATCAATATTTGCATGCCTAAGTGTCCACCCCTTAAGGGAAGTGATGATACTTGCACGCCGCTTTTCCCTCTGAAGGAAACTTGCGCGCCACCTATCTGAAAGCTTCTAGAGATGATACTAAGGGATCCAATTCATAGTCGCCCAAGTATCACTTCACAGGTTCTTCATCGCCCAAGTGAACTCATGTAGTGCAAGAATACTTGCGCAACTAGGACTTGCGCACCATACCAATACTTGCGCGCCTCCTTCCAATTCACTTCCTTTCCTCAAATCCACCTTTCCTCTTCAAGGAAATCCTTCAAAACCTTCTTCAAAGCCATTTATGGCATGGTTTCTTTGTTGGTTTCCTTATCTGTAAGTAATTCTGTGGAACATGTCAAAAAAATTCATGATTTACATAACTTTATGTCACTAAGGTTCGATATTTCCTTCATTCAACCTCATCCTTTAAGATGAGAAGATCTTTAATCTGGGCATCCTCCATAGGAGTAAGCCCCAAGATCCCTAATCTGGGAATCCTCCTTAGGAGTAAGCCCCAAGTTCCCTAATCTGGGCATCCTCCTTAGGAGTAAGCCCCATGTTCTCTGTTCATGGGCATCCTTTTTAGGAGTAATCCCCAATCATAATTTTTCTTAACCTAGGCCTCCTTTTTAGGAGTAAGACCTAGATCTCAAGTCTCCTTAACCTGGGCCTCCTTTTCAAGAGAAAGCCCCATGATTGATTTCTTTTGACTTGGACTACCTTCTCCGGAATAAAACCCAATCATTAGTCCCTCTCTAATTTAGGTATCATTCTCAGGAGTAAGCCCTAAGTTAAGTATTCAAATCTCCATAAAGCACATATACCTTTATGGACCCTGTTCCAGGGTTTATTCCCTGAAGTAAATCCCGATCCTCATATATCTTGGGCGGTCATACATACGTAATCCCCACATCATTTCTTATGATTGCATATTTTGGGGCACAATTGTCAGGTTTTACTAATACCTCTTGTTTCTTACACCGAGCATGACTCACGTGAGCTTAGAGTGAAAAAGTAATTATGACATCTCTCTTTGAGCCATTAATCATCCATAACCCTCATACTTCTTCACTCAAACAACGTGGGTTCTGATTCCTTTTCTAATATGGATACATAGGTAGCCCATATACAGGTACGATCCCAACTCTAAAATAATACATATCCTTCTGAAAGACAATAAACTTCAAGTGCCCCACTGAGTGGATTTAAAACTAGTATGGTTATCATAATGACCAAGAGATTTATATATAATGTGTTGAAGGATACCATTGACTAAGAATCTATAATAAATATGGATGATTATCTATCTATGAAGAACCTCAAATACATATAAAAGATTCTCTAAATCTCATACATATCAATCATTGATTGTCAGATCTAAAGGAATGATCACTCTCATACTTGGTAAATTAATAAGGATTCACAAACATTACTAAAATCTATAAAGAGATTCCTGGAGTAGACAATAATTCCCCCCAAAAAGGTGTGATGAGTCTGACCTCTCATCATCTCGACCAATGCAAATTCTTAAGCCTCATCGGTGCATAACTAATGAGCACTTGCCTTTGGAAAGTAGGTCTAAATGGATATAAAATAATTGGATGTTTCTGGTTCTATGAATAAACCCTTTAGAAACCGATTAGAATGTTTTCACCTTAAACAAACAGGGTCATCCCCTTTTCTAGAAGAAACAAAAATGGTGAACCCAACGTGAATCCTTATCCAAGTCAAACGATGTTTTACTTATTTGTTAGGCCCCTATTTAACTTAATGCGAGGGACAAAAAAAAAATCAATAACATATGTGCTCATCCCAAAGATGTAGTGTCCAAACTTATCTTGATTATGTATGTTGTACCAAATAGGAACTCTTTTCCAAGATCTCTCTGCATTACAGAAATGGATTCTTTAAAGTTCACACCTATGAATGCCTCTACTGCTAATCTCTCAGGAACATTTTCCACTCTAAGGATGACATCAACTACTCAACGTCTTCAATGTTGGGTTTCAAATGCATTGGTTAAGGAATACTATCAACATGGTACCATTATGACTCTGGAGGCTGCTCGACAAGACCTCTAAGTTAACAACTCACCCTGGTTGTCCGGACAGCGATGACCAGTGGTCAAGAAGTAGGTGGTGCCAACCACCCTCTCTAATAATTTTGGGTCGTTATCCCCAGAACACAATCACCAGTCCCTCCCATATTATGGGCTGGTGAATGAGAAGGTCACTTAAGGCCTTAATTCAAGAAGACATGAGTCCTTCCCGAGGGCTCCCATCAACAATCACCGCTAGACTAATGCGGTAGTGCACTATCAACATGATTAAGGTACCACCTTTAGGGGTTCAGATCAGGTTCCTCAGAACTGAGCATGCAAGAAGAACCGTCAGAGGTGAAATCCGGTCAACATGGAGCGGGTTCTTACTTCTACCCCCTCCGGAGAAGTCCATCAAGCCAACTTGATGGAAAATAATGAGCGAGCATATACACCTGTTCGTCCTGATATTACTACCCAGTAGACTCGTCTGGAAGTAACATGCCACTCTTGCCAGGAAATTCTGGAAGAGTATTTTAGGCAGACATATAAACCAATTTATAATTCATCAACCAGTCAGCAGGCTCGTCTGACTACACCCAAAGAAGCTTTCCAATCTAATATGATGACAACTGATAAGTAGAGAAATACACCTGTTTACAATCAACAATTCTGTCAGCAGTCTCGCCTACCAATATTAAAGGAAAATCGTCAACCATACTTGACGAATAATACACAGCAGACACATACACCTTCCAATGTTCATCAAGCTGGCCAATAGTCTCGTTTGGTAGCTCTCATAGAAGTTAGTCGGAAAGATTCAATGACAAATTTGGAGCAAACTCAACTCTCTGCCCCCACACATGAGTACTGTCAAAATTCACTGACATTAAAAGTAGGAAAGACGTAGGAATACACACCTACTCCAAGTACGGAATGGATATATATTCCTGTTTCGGCAGCTGATGTCACCAAGCACATTCTGACAATGGTGAAAGAGTAGAAGAAAATCCCTGCCCATATTCTGGATGCCTGTCAGAATATTATAACAACTTCAGTAGAATCCTAGGGAAAGAAATAAAAATATGTCCCTACCAGTGGAGTGAATCATTAACATATCACTCTATAATAGATACACACCTCTGTCCCAGTCCAAGAGGGTTGTGGGGCATACTCCCCCATGTCATACGGACAATCAAGTCCGGAACATACACCCGATTTGAATGGAGATAATCAGCCTAACCTGACCATTTTTCCTAATGAGGAACATACACCTACCCATAAAAACCAATTTCATTAGAAAGTGGTTTCCAAAGTGATTAAGAAGGCGTCTAAGAAAAAAACCGTCTCGCCTAGTCAAGAAATCAAGATCCAGTCTGCAATAATGCCTTTCTCAATGTTGGAGTTCTTGAAGCCCTCAGACAATTATCTGTTGAAACTCAAGATTCTACTCTCTAATTTCCCAATAGTGGGATCAATAATTCCTAAGGTCTTCATCAGACACTTCCTCATGAAGGCTTGCTTCATGACAATTCAGTCGATCTCGAAGTATCATCTTCAGATGAGATCCATGATAACCCTCTGCGTGGCCAGAAGATCAAGGAGAAAATGGTTCCATATTTTGTTGTAACCCACCATGGTGTTCCTCCCCATGATGATGAATTTAGCTGCGAAAGTCTTCTCTACAGTTTTAATACGCATTGCTTGGAAAATTATTCAAAGGACAATGCAGTAACAAGAAATGCCTCTTATTTTGAGGCACTTGCAAATGTGAAGCCAGTCATTTATGATGCTTTACCGCTATCAGGTGAAATACTTTCTCAATAAGAAGATAGCCCGGGGTGTAGGTCATTATTTGAACCACCCCTAGGTCATTCATCTTCTAATTTGATAAATGAATTCTCTACCAATCTTGTTGAATCTGATGAAGCAACAAAGAAGCACCAACTTTGGTCTAATCAGGTAGAACAATCTTTATCAAATGATAAGGAGGAAGTGCTAAATATGAGAAAATAACTGTTGAAAGGTGATGTACCAGTCTTGTTTTGGCCATTGGCTGAGTCTCAGTATGATATTCCAGAATTGTTGACGGAAGATTGTATTCACGATATTCGTCTCAGCATGTGGAAAACTCTTTGTCACTTGAAAAAGGAAATATTATCTTAAGATGAATATGAAAATCATGTCAAGATAATAGAAGGGTTACAACGCCAAATTTATTTGGCATATCTCTCAGTTTCTCGATATCCAAAGGTTGAAAAGCAGCAGAGAGCCCTTCAGCATTCATGCCTTGGTGCACAAAAAAGATTGCGCCAGTTAATTGCCAATGCCCCATCTGGTATTCATATCAGGGATGTGGTGTTCATGGAGCACTGCATTTCACTATACTCTCAAGTCAACAAAGCCCGCAAAAAATGGTCTCATGCAATGTTATTGCCCATGGAGGACCACAACCAATTGGTTTTGTGTGTAATAAAAGGCTTGCTCAGGAACATCCCTCAATTAGTTCTTCCCAAAGTCAGGCATACAAAGAACAAGTTGTCAAATTACTCATGCATCTGGAAAATGAGAATATCAAACTTGCTTCTCATTTAGAGCATGCGCATCATCAGGTGGCAGAAGTGTCAGAAATCATCCAATGGTCATTTGATTCTGGTGATTTGAGTGAATGTAGGTTGATGAATCCATCCAATTTCCAGACTAAAGTCTGAAAAAACAGGAGAGATTTTAAGAAAGTCTCAGATATAGCAGCTCAAGAACCACCTCATCTTGCTAGACTGGGAAATCCTTTAACCCAACCCTCAGAATCAACAAATAGGATTAGAGGAGTTGAGAAGGAATAATAGGAACAGCCCCAGTCCACCAGACTGGGGCTTTTTCAAATTCTCAATCTCTTCTTCAGTGAAAGGAAGTCTTCTCTTGATTAGGGAAGAAGCCACAAGAGGAACGCGGAGATGAATTATTAGGAGATTCCCTCCAAATTACGGTTCATCAAGAAGTTCCTGAGGGATCAACTCAACAAAAGGCAATGTCTCATAAAGGACATGGAAGAAGACAGTATTGCATAAATGTCGATAGAAGGGATTCAATGCGTTATACATTGATAAATGTCATCAATGTCGTTGTTACTGATCCTCTAGAACATGAGGCTCACTCAGAGGGATCAGATGAAGAAGTTCCTATTCAAGGGGCTGTACACACAGAAGTAGATATATGCCTATGTTACTTTATCATGATATATGCCTATGTTACTTTATTAATTTACATTCATGATTTAATTCCTTTATTTCATGTAGATTTTTATGATACATCCATTTATTATTCTTTTGAAATGATTATGATACTCTATTCTTTCCATGGGTAACCCTTATATTTATATTTGAATACTTATGTATGAATTTTTATATGGTAAGAATATTGATTAACATTTTATGATGGTTGTTCCCAAATATATCTTCAATTAATTGGGTAATGTTTAGTTTCATGAGATGTTATTTGAAACTTTCTTGGTGTCTAGCCTTGACTCGTTCACCTCTATGTGGAACCATCCTTGACTCATGATCCTCTATATACATCAAGCCTTGAATCATGCTAAATTCATGTTTTATGTTGCTTCTAAATTACTATGAATAATTGTTTTTATGATCCTAGGTGATGATTCTTTATGTTAAATCATGTTTAATTGTTTTTTATATCATTATGTTATGCCATATAACCCATGTTATAAGCTTAATTTTAATTTTTATTCCCTTAATGGTCTTTTTAGCTCATCCCCTTGTTAATGTTATCCCCAGGTTATCTTATACTAATGTAAGGGATCAACAGAAGTTAAGATCTTATAATGGATGATAAATAAAGAAATGATTTATTCCCTTTTTTCAGTTTTAAATACCTAGTATTCAAAGAAAATAGACTTTATGATCCTTGGATTGTAATTTGATGTTTGATTATGCTTAAAATAATGTAATTATATGTGTAAATAGTTAGGGTCGTTATACCTTCTTCGATTATTTTTAATTCTAACATGTTTTAGATAACATCAACCTTATAATTTTTATTGATGATTTTATACCAAAGTTGTACAAGTCTTATGTGCCACAAATTATTTTCATCTTCAACAATAAAGTAATAAGAGTTATGAAACACTCTTATTTGAAAAAGATTACCACTAGTTCTTTCCCCTTTTGTGATAATTTTTCTATGTTTCAGACTTCTGATGATGCAAGAATATTTTTTGAAATAACTTTTTTTCCATTATCATAAAGTTTACTTACACTATGTAAGTTATATTTCATCCCATCAACAAATAAAAATTTCTTAAATTTCAACTTTTCTACTTCAATCTCAGATGTTCTGATTCCTCTGATTTTTAAGAAACTATAATTACTAAAGGTAAAAACAACTCCATCAATATTTTTAAAATTTATCAAGATCTTCAAATCACCTTTCATGTGTGAGGAACAAAAAATATCAAGTATACATGTTTTTCTCTTTTTAATTTCTTTCAATGTTGTCTCAACAATAAAAGATCTTTCCACAACTTTCTTCTTACCAGCTTCTTTTTATTTTCCATTATAATAAAATTTTTCTAGAATGAGTTTTATATATTCTTACGCATGATAACTAGACTTATAAAATCTTCCAAAAACTTCTTCCAGGCATTCAAATTGATTTCTTATGGGAAAGTTTCCAACATATTGAGAATTCTATTTTTCATCTTTCTGTATGTTAGGAAAGTTTCTTATTGTACTTTCACTGTTTATTCCACTTTTCCCAAACCTTATTATTGGTAAGGATATGTTGTGGCACAATTATATTCCATATTCCCATAGATTCCACAACCCCAATAGTAACCATCAAATCTTTATTTTATATTGAAATATGATCTTTCTCTATTGAAACGTTTTTGAGGTTGATATATTTTTTATGATCTATCATAGTCAGGATATGAACCATATTTCCTTCAGAGTGGGTATTCAGATTTTATAGATGTGATAATTTTCTCACATAATTTTTCCACAAAATATTTCCCAATACTTTTTCCAAAACCTGAAATTTTAGATAAATCATATGAAACATTATTTTTGGTGGGTTAAGATTTCACCTGATTCTTGTTTAAATCCTTCTTAGAAACATTAGAAGTCTCATATTTTATTTTTGAGGAATTTTTAATGTTTTCATTCATATTCCTTAGGATATTTTTGGACTCAATAAGTTTCGATTTAATATTTTTAATATTTTCTTACTTAGCTTCTATCTTCTTACAAATATATTCAATCATCTTTCCCTGTTCAGAAATTATTATTTTGTAACTTAAGGTCTACTGAATGTATTCATCCTCTTACATGATCAACTATTTTCATCCATCAAAATATTATTCACAATCTCTCTTCATCACACCAATTTATTTATTGGGATATTTTTTTCTCAAGACATGCAACAAGTTATGTTCAAAGCTTAAAATCTCTATAAAATTCTTCATCACCTTCTTTAATATCATATGAAGCCATTGTTTTCTAATTTTTCTAAATTAATGTTATGAATTTTTATGAACTTTAATCTTCATAAGAATTGTTATCATTTGAGTGTGATTCAACATTATTATTTAGAATAATTTGTTTATTTCCAATAAACTTCTACTTGTACTTATTGGATGAATTTTATTCTTTATCATTTTTGATCCACTTCTTCCCTCAAAGTATTTCATAAAAAACATCTCGATATTCACCAAATTTCTTCTTGGGGAAATTCATAGAAAATTGTCTGATTCAACCGTAATAGAAACAAATTAGAGGAAGTGTACCTCCATACATTCCTATTCTTCTCCGATAGTTCTTGACTATAAATGACATGATTTAATCATTAAACTCATCATCATCTTTACCTTTAGATTCCCAAGGATCAATATCTTCAAAATATTGAATTTTTAGCTTTCTCATTGCTTCAAAATCCATTTCATATTTCATCTTATTTTTAAATAGTAGAGATTCTTTCATTTTATATGCAACAAGAATGTTATGAAATTCATCAAGAGATAATTCATCATTATATTCTAAAGAATAAATTTTAGAATCAATCCTATTTGAAATGTTTCTCATAAATTTATTCACAATTTTTGAATCTTCTGAGACATATTTGAATTTTCTAATATTGCATACAATTTCATTTACTCTGGTGAAGTAGTCATCAATAAATTCTTCATCTCTCATTATGATGTCTTCATAGTTACTGCACAAGATTTGTAGCTTTCCTTACTTTGCTTTAGTATTCCATTCGAAAATACTTTCCTGCTTATCTGACATATTCTTTGAAGTATTGAGACCCATCACTCACTCAAAGTTCCATTTTTATTTAAAAGAGAAAGAGAAACAAGGGAAACAAGAGCATCCAGAATAACAAGAAACACATCTGGCCTAAGGAGGCCTAAAATGGTGTAATCCGAGGGAATCCCCTCTAATCAATGACATGCCCTCTATATTTAAGAAAGAGATATTTGGAGTACTGGTGACATCAAGGCCTAGTTCATCTTGGGACCCATCACCTTCTGATAAACATTCTATAATAAGGGAAAAAGTATTTCATTTCTATAATTTCCATAAACTTATATATTTATCTTATCATCAAATTTCATAGGAGCATATTTATCAATAGATGGGAAAAAATAGTACCAACATCAAAAATTTCAATTCCAAGTGATAGGAGATAAGGAATCATTCTATTTTCCCATCTATAATAATTTTTTCCATCAAATGAAGGAATTCCTATACTATTGAGAAAATTTATATTATCCATGATAAGGATTCAATAAGTTAACCATTCTCTAATACCAATTGAAGTTCCAAAAGATCGAATAACAGCTAAGAATGGGGTTTGAATCTATTGGTCGCTTTTTATGTGTTCTAAAACTTTTAAAAACATAACCCCTGTAACTTGTTAAGAATTATTTCCTTATCAAATTTAAGTAAATAATCATGCATGAAAAAGTAGGAAATAAAGTAAAGAACACAAGATTTATATGGTTAGGCCTTAGTGTTAGAACATATATCCTCTCCATCTACTCTTTTGGGACAATGGAAATCCCCTATTATGAAGAAGGGAATAAAACTTGTAAAAATACAGTTAGAAACCTTATATATTCCAATAGGAAATATTATACAACTCCCATCCATTTAAAATGTTTTCTTAGAAAACAATTGAGCCAAATAAGAGACGACGATGGAGACCCGAAGCGCGCACCAGAGCCACCCGACGCGGACTTCTAACCCTAAATCAGATCATCGCTCTTATGCAGAGGTTGTTGCGGGTAAATCAGATGTTGTTGTGGATAAATCAGGAGATGTTTTCGCTGATGCTTGCACTGAAATCCAGATCAAACCTGAACAGTTTCGTCATCGAGGTCAGCTCGTGATTTCTTTTACCGAGGATGAGGTAAACCGTTTATCTTCTGATCTTCGGCTTGTTTTAGTTGGTAAATGCACAAATCGTCGGCCTTCTTTAAGGTTTCTTAGAATGACTCTGGAATCAATAGGTTTTACGGGTTTTAGTTTGGGTCTCCTTAATTCGCATCATATTATCTTCCGGTTTGTCTCAGAAGAAGATTACTATAGTCTATGGATGAAGAGATCCAGGTCTTTTGGAGGATGTTATATGAAAATTTTGAAATGGACTCCTGCTTTTGACCCGTATGCTGAATCCCCAATTGTGCCTATATGGGTTAACTTCCCTGAATTGCCTTTGCACTTGTTTAAGAAAGAAGCTTTATTTCCAATAGCTAGTTTGATTGGATGTCCTCTGAAGTTAGACTCAGCCACAAAGCTCTTATCTAAACCCTCTGTAGCGAGAATCTGTATTGAAATAGATGTTTCCCAGCACCTGCCAGACCAAATTTGGATTCAGAATGGAGATTTCGGTTTTACACAAGATGTTCTCTATGAAAGACTACCTGATTACTGTTATAGTTGTCTTAGACTCGGACATTCAATGAAAAACTGTGTAAAGGATTCTGCTAACTCTAAAATCAGGAAAAATGTTTGGGTTGAAAAAGAGATGCAAGGTCATAAGGCTATTGCTGATTCTTCTGGCTATAAGAATCTGGCAGAACCTTGTCTGAATACTGAATTGAATAATTTACAAGTTGAAGATAATCTAAATTCAGATTGTGTTAGCTCTGTTCTTGAAGTCACTGCCCACCCTCTTATTTGCATGGGTGAACCGCACTCATTGTGGATAGAAAAGGATAATGGAAAGAAAATAGTTGTGTCTGAGCCCTCTAAAGATGTTTGCAAGGACAGAGAGGATGTAGATAAAATGGGTTTGAAGTTGCAAGCACCTGAATGTCAGCCTTCAGAATTCGTTCAGGGTGGTCTTGATGTCTCCAAACAGTAAGAGAACCCTATTCCTGACAAGATTGTGATTGCACATACAATCACGAAAGGAGTTTCACTTTCTGAAAATCAGTTTATTAGCAAGGGTAAGAAGGTGAATTTTGAAATTCCTCAACAGGATGTTGATGAATCCTCCCATGTGAATTCTAGTAAGATCCCCATTGTGGGGAAATCTTTGTTTTGGAAGGACCAAAAAGGGGAAAAAACTATCGTGGACCCTGATCGTTTCGTCACTCCAATTCCTAGGAAGAATAGGAAGAAAAGGGGGAGTGGTGGCCATGAGAGAACCATCACCACAAGATCATTTGCGGCTAAGAGCTCTATTTTTGAGGTTCCTCCTCAGACTTTCCCCTCTGAACCTCTACCTGATTACTCCCAACCCTCTGATTGCTCTGATGAGGATGTTCATGAAGGAGGCTGAAAGTTTCTTTAAAGATGCATCTTCTGATTTCATGAACTTTGATTGATTAATTCTGGGATTTTCTGGGTTCCTGTTTGAATCTTGAAGCTCTCCCTAGCTCAGTCTGTTTTTGGACAGACCTTTGGTTTCTACCTGTTCTTTTTTTCTGCTGGTCTACGGGGCTGTTTTTCAGTGTTTCTTGGTGGAATTCAGTGTGGAATACTTCTCGAGATGGTTCTGCTCATCCTTGATTCTGTTTCCTACTATCCAGTTTCCAGTTGGGATTTTTTTGAACAGATTTGACTCTATTTTATTTCACTGTTTTGCTGGCATGAGTTGTATTGAAAGAGAAGTGTCAATGGTGATGCATGGTGTTGAAGATATCCCAAAGATTGCTGCTACTATTCTTCATCAGTTCATGGTGTTGATGGCTTTTTATGTGGAGTTTCTATTCATAGATGCAGCTCAATTTTATGGCTGCTGTCTTTGATGTTAGGCAGCTGGGTGATGATTGGTAATTCTTGATATGAGGATTGTGTTGAAAGACTTTCTGGAATTTTCAATGAAGTGCGGATTTGCTTGAAGATGTTTTGAAGATCCAGTGCTGTTCATTCCTGATAAAGATCAAGACTGTGGTGTCGTCTACTGTAGCTGAGTATGTTTTTTTCTGCAGCGTAATCTACTGGATGCCTACTAGTATTGGACTACATCTTCACTACTTAACCTTATGGAGATCATGGGCTGTTTGCTGACAAGGATTTTTGAACTTTTTCTGCTTCTTGAGCTGCTTGTTTTTCTTCTTGGTAACTCGGCTTGTACTCCCCTCAATCCCTGCTGGTGTAAGTTATTTACACCTCATGCTTGTACTGATTTTTTTTTATTTTAATAAATTTTTGGGGCATGAATTGGGTGACCAATTCATGTCACTGCCTTTAAAAAAAAATTGAGCCAAATAAAATAATAAATATTTTTTTGAAACTTCTCAACAATTGATTAGTCCAAATCCTCAGTCCGATTTGGTTGGATCTACTTTTCTCAATCAAATAAAGTCAATACAATTATTCCTTACTCAATCTGCACTTCTCAAACTATATTCAAAAACTCAATATGATAGACTCAATATGATGAACCCATTCTCAATATGTTAAATTCCAACTCTTCTCAAATTCTCAAAATGATCTTCCTCAGTACTGTTGAATCAATACAATATTTCAATATGATATTTCTCTATCCGATAAACTTACATTAACATTCCTGATCCTCCATGTGAGATCTCTAGCCGGAAATGAATTTCAATTTATTTCTTTATTACTTATCATTTTTTCCTTAACTGAAAATTTAACAATGAAAGAATGATATAAGTATGTATTTATAGGTGACTCCTAAAAACAAGAGTGGTAAAGTTTAAAAAATTCCCATCTTCCTCATATTTCAAAACTCCAGAAATCTCTTACATTTAAACGTCAAATTTTACATCTTCAATCCTCCCTAGATTTCTCTGAGATTTATGAAAAATTGAATTTCATGTTTGACCTCTTCAACTCTTCATAAAACTTCTATAATATTCATTTTGAATATTTTTTGTAATCATCTCATTTTGATCTTCCTGTCTTTCTCAGTTCAATATGAATCTTTTTTCTTCTCAGTACATTATGATTTTGTTTCCTTCTCAGCTCCCTATGAATCTGTTTCCTTCTAAACTCATTAAAATTTCTATTTCTTTCTTTTCACATTATGATAAGTCTTTGTTCTTCATATCATTCTGATGGATTTTCTCATTAAGATGGAAATCCCATTATGATGTTTTTTCCATGATGATGGAAAGTATTCAATGATGAATCCACTTAGAAAATTTGAACTTCTTCAAACTCCATCAGATTTATAAATTCCTCTTCTTTCTTAAATATTTTGCATCCAATGTATATTTCATAATTATTACATCTACATTATGATGGATTCTTCCTTATGATCAAGTGTATCCATTGATAAATCCACTTAGTAACATTGAAAAGTCTAAAACCTCATCATCTATTACTCATTAAAAAAATTGTATTGATTTCTGGAACTGATACAACCATTATTATTCCACCATTCCATAAAAATATTGTATCATTATAGTTTTCATGATTTCTTAGAACTTATTGATCAGAAAAGAAATATATGATATTTTTATAAGTATGAAAACCTTCTAACTCTGGACATTACTTTCTTCAAAAAAACTCTTCAGCATCGTTAATAATTCTTCACTTAGAATCATATGACTTTATAACTAAGAAACTTATTCCTTTCCCTGATTATAGAAAATTAAAAAATTTATCCAAAATCAATTATTCCCTCTGATTATTTTGGATCCGATAATATGAATCTGATGAAAATGGATCTGATGATCTGAATTCGATGATGGTCAATCCGATTATCTGAGTATGAAAAAAAACTTTCTTAAAAAAATTTTATCTCCCATTATGTTTGGGTCTAAACATTCATCAAATTTCAACATTCTTTTAATGATAATTACGATGGAATGGGTTGAATTCATGAATAAAAAAATCATTCTTAAACAAAAATTTTAGTTTTCCATAAATACAGAAACTTTTTTAAAACATTTAATCACAAAGGATCTTCAAATTCCCCCATCCCCATGTGTGATTTAGCTCTACCCGGGGAATATATTCAACCAAGGACTACATAAGACTTCATACTTGTAATTACAGGATACATAGTGATGTCTGGACCTTTATTTTTTTCCCAACCACCGTATTCATTTTTCCTTCACATTAGGTGATCAATATTCATACTGTAAGGTGTTAAACTACATGGCTATTGTTCTTTCAACATGATGTTAAACTTCATGGGTTTTATAGAACAACATATGACTTAATTCTCATTATTTTGATATAGCTAGGTATACCTTGATCTAATATCTTGTTCCATCCACCATCGGACAAAAAATACCCCTATCCAATCCTTAATTTCCTATGCATAGTGAGAGGAACCCTTGTCACACTTAATTTCTCACACCAAGAATAACTCACTTGGGTATAAGAATTTTAGTAAGGGACCTACCACACAAATAGGGAATATAAGCTTTTGGTAGGATCATCATGGTCATGGATACAAAGGCAAAAAAAATGCACACCATGAGTCCTCATCACATGATGTTAAACTGTATGGTTAGTGTCTCTTGCAAGGCATACAATTGTATATTATTGTGGAACTCACATGAGAGGACCACCATTTCTGGTGTTGGTCTCTAACCAAACATGCGTTCAAGAACTATGTTTGACATGATTCCTAAAATCGTAGGATATGTAGTGATGTCTATATCTTCAATATTGGGTACAGTCACAACAAATGTAAAAATGATATCTCACTGTGTATAGGCCAGAATTGCGTAAGAAGGTCATTCTATAAGTAATACATGTGACTTGAATCTCATTATACTGAGATATATGGTGACACACTGACTACTAATATCAGGTCTAGCCACAACATTTCCTTTCTTTCATGCTAGTTAATCTTCATCCTCATTTCATGATGTTAAACTATGTGGGATTTTAAGAAATACATATGGATTGATTTTCATTCCTATGTGATACATAGTGATGCCCATATTTCTATCATTGGGTCCAACCATAGTTTCCCTTTTCCACATTGAGAGGCCTATATCTTTCCCTCAGGACATTAAACAATACAATTCTTAAGAACCACGTGTGTCTTGATTCCTATCATCACAGGATACGTAGTGACATCTAGATCTCCAATCCACGACCAAACTATAATAGTTAATGGAAAAAATGCCCAACTCTACACACAAGAAAGACCTATGGAGTGTTTATAATTCAATAAATACATGCAGATTGAATCTTTCTATCATAGGATACACAGTGAAATCCAGGTCTTCAATTCTAGGTCTATCAACAACAAGCGATACAAAATGCATCTTAACATAGAATCCAAGTCACAAAATCTCATTATTCTTACATGTGATCTAGATATACATATGGATTTCTTGTGTACATAATATGTTGTGCACAAATATTTCAATCCAGTTCCCATGTTGTTACCACATGACATTAAACTGCAAGGCAATCATCCTGGTTGAATGACATTAAAACTACATAGCTTATGTCCTCACTGCCCGAAGATAAATTACATGGTCTATGTTATTACCACATATCATTAAATTGCATGGAAAAATTCCCCACTACATGAAGATAAACTATGCATTCCATCACCCATTTTCATCCCTTGTCAAATGGAAATAAGACCCTTACCTTGGTCCACCAGAGTATGAGGTGATTCCATAATCTTTAAAAAGTACCCCAATTTGTAAACCACACTTCCTGAATTGAGTGTCTCAGTTCACCAAAACCTTAAAAGGACCCTGGAAATGATACCTAGCTTCATGGACCCTTTTCTTGACTATGAAGTTATGACTATGGATCATGCATATGCCCCTATGATTGTCAATCAAATGAGTTACTCTGCCAAAAGTGATTTCCATTCCCTCTGAGACTTGAAATCACTATGGAAGAACTCAACACCTCAAAATGATCTGAACTACTCCCAGTATGATTTCCCTATATCATTAATCATGACCTGGGGACTTGGATCCCTGATTTTCAACATTTTCATCTCCCACATGGAAGGTTGTTAGTGGTAATCTTGACCCTGGGTAACCCAATTGGCCTCTTGTGAATCATCTTCCATATTTGGTCTATCTACTTCATGACCCTAAATTTCCAGAATGTTGGGAATATTTTTACAACCTTAAAATCTAGCATATAATGGTCCAAATTGCTAGACCTTATATTGTTAGATAAATAGACACAAAACTTTCTAGGATGAAAAACAGAAAAGGGAAGGATAAAAACTTAAGTCGTTGCACACTAAACTCTTCATCTATATAGTTTAGGTAAAAAATTTGGCCCAAATGAATGAGGCATAAAGCTCATAGGGTCTACCTTATAGCCCCAGTAAAAGATGAGCTATGATTGCTGGACCCCCTAGTTAAAGGAAAATTTAGAGTAATAATTTTTCATATCTCATCACCACAAGAATTTGCTTTCTATGTGGTGACACAACTTTTAGGGCATTCAAACCCTTATTAGATGTTACACTTTCCACAAGACACACTTCATGATTTGGGATCCTTGGATCACCACTACCTTCCAAGGCCCCTAGAATGTATACCCAACTTCAAGTAACTTTTATATTGACTATGAATGTATGAATATGGATCCTATATATGTATATATGGCCATTAATCAAATAAATCACTCTACAAAAGGGATTTCTGACCATTGTGATCCCTAACATCACTACGGTAGATCCCAACACCCCAATTTTTTTTGTTCTTTTTTTATATGATTTTTTATATCCTTCCTTAAACATGAGTATATGGGATCATAATTTACCATCTCCAAGCCAAAATATCTGAGTGGATTTGACATCCGCTTTGCTAGATCATCAGGTTTTGTACCCTTTATCAATTTAAGAATACAAAAATACATTCCCAAACCTTTGGGGACCCACGCATCATGATTTGAAACAACATGATGTAGGGATAGAGCTTTACAATATAAGACAAAAATTTCCCTATGGTGAAAAAATCCTTCTTGGATGGATTTATTTCCATACCCAACCTCATCATATGGAAGTTTTAGTCTTTTAAAACTATTAACAGCCCTTGAAAAAGAGATGATAATCTTTTTGTTGACCATGATTTTGATGCATAAGAGCCTTGAACTAACAACTAATGGCATATCTTCCTTTTAAGAAAAGATTTTTATTCCTTATGAGCCCTAGAAACACTGTAGTGGAACTCAGAACCATAGAGTGTTATGGGTCCTCACCAATATTTCTACCCCCTCCCATATTCTTGGACTCAATATTTTGGATTATGACATACATCATTTATACTCCAACTATCTTGGTGGACCTATAATCAGTAGTATATCTACATCAACTAATAATTCCTATGTAAATATCCCATATCCCCTAGAAAATATATCTGGCTTCTAGATACCCATTTATTAACTATTAATGTATCCTATGGTTTCGGTATATGTACCTATGGTCATCAATAAAATGAATCACTCTACAAAATGGATTTCTGATCATTGTGGGCCTCAAAAACTCCATAGTAGAACCCAACACCTCAGGGTGTTTTGGGTCATTCCAAGCATGTTTTCACTAATTACATGCTCATTGATTAGGTCCAAACTAGAAGAGCCTAAACTACAATGATAGAAGGTCTGAGCTAGAATGCCATAAACTACAATGATAAAACATCTGAGCTAAAAGACACTAAACTATATTAATTGAAGGTCCTAGATAAAAGAACCTAAACCAAAGAAATATAAGTCTGAGATAAAATACCCTAAACAAATACAATGGAAGGTTTGAGCTAAAATACTATAAAATGAATCTATAAAAGGTCTGATCTAAAATACCATGAACTAAAGTGAAAGAAAGGTCCGATATAGAAGACCCTAAACTAAATCAATAGAAGGTATAATATAAAATGACATAAAATTTATCAATAGAAGGTCTAAGACAATAGACCCTAAACTACAACAATAGAAGGTCTGATCTAAAAGACCCTAAATTGAATCAGAATAGAGATTTAGTATGAAAGAGCTTATAGGCCCCACCATATGGCCTTATCGAACATCATCCTACACTGCCCAATCCTATCAACTTCAGAAAATGAAAGAGAGACCTCCCTGTAGGATCGAAATAATGATGTAGATGCTCAATATACAAGAGGGGGGGGGGGTGAATTGTATACTTTAAAAATTCCTTTGGAACATTTAAAGTTAGTTAAGAATAACTGTGTTTTCCTTAAGCAAACGAAAGAGCTATGTTTAACAAAGTTAAACTTACGAAAATTCACAACACCTCTAATACCAAATGAAAACTTGGAAAGAGATTCTAAAAGTAGGTTCCGGAAATATGGTTTCGGCAATTGAAACTTAACAGAAGATTACAACATGAGATTCTACCTTAAAGCATATAGCATCTAAATGAAACAGAGTACAAGTAAGGAAGTATAAGAAAGTTATACCTTCCTTATAATACAAAATGAAGCGGAAATAAAAGAGTAGTAAAACTACAAGTAACAAGATATAAGTATTTTAACCCAAAGAGTAGGGTATCCAACAACCTTGGATAAAGGTCCCTTGATTTATACTTTCAAGCAAGTCTATCTTACCCACACCATGGTAAGCCCTCGATATGAAGATCGGAGTATCTGTCTTGCTATCCCCACAAGCCCTCAACTTCAAGGTAGTTGGAAACCTCTGTCTTCCTCATTAGGGAAGCCCTCGAACTTCAAGGTAGTCAGCACCTCTATCTTCCTATCCTCGGAAGTCCTCGAATGTAATCACCAACATTTGGAGTCGCACGAAGCAAAATCTGAATGAGCGGTTTAGTACGCACAAGGCATGAAAATCTTTCTCTCTCTAGAAATCAACTTAGAAGTGTGTGGTCTCTAGATTGATCAACTTCATTCTCTATATATATTGAGCTCTTTCAAATGAGGTCCTATTTATAGGTAAGGTCATCCTCCTTCCCAACAGTCATATTTTTCTTAAAAATCGGAGGGACCTGTACACGTGTCACTTAGCCAACTGTTAGTTTTATAACAGAATAGACGACATCGTTTTATAACAAAACAAGTGTAACAGAATGTACGACAGCGTTTAAAATATTACTCAAAAGTTCGGAATGAATGTTAGGAGTGTAAAAAAAATATTTTTCAGAGTCTAAACAAATACGGAGTGTATAAAACAAAGATGATCAGATTCTGTTTAATAGATGAATTCAGAATGAGAATTCGGAATGAGAATTCATCATCAGAATTTGTAATGAGAATTCATCATCAGGTTTCATAATGAGAGTTCATTGTCGAACCTCATAAGGATTCGCATCCTGAATCTGATGTTGAACTTAATTAGAGTTCGTATCCGGAGTTCGGAATGAAACTTTATTACAGTTCTCATTTGGATTTCAGAGTGAAACTTTATTACAGTTCTTGTCCAGAATTTGGATCCTAAAACAGAATTCTTCATATCAAAGTTTCAAACAATTCCGAGAAAATAAAAATGAATCCGAATTTTATACTTAAGAAAAATATGGATGAAAATATGATAAGGATAATTTTTCTTACAAAAGCGACTTTCCTTATAAAATCAATATTCCTTATAAAACCAATTTTCTTAAAGATAAGGTGTTTGTGAATTTCAAAACATGAAGGAATGGAAAAGTCATAAGGAAAACCTTGTTGACTCAACAATCTCACCCTTTTTGGAAAGCACACACATCCTTGAAAAAGAAATTCTAAGAAGAAAGAAAATCATTAAGGCTTATCTCCCTCTGCTTTAAGGATATTGATGAATACAACTAACTCCCCCTTAGTCTTTGAAACTCTAAGGATCGTATTCTAGATTTTCGGAGTGACATTTCATTACGAATAAGAAATTCTTCTTTAATGAAAAACTCCCCCTTAGATAAGCTCTTATTAGAGTTCTTTTTTCCTTAAGGATCTTTTCCTTCTCCCCCTTTGTGATTTTCAAAAAGCATTCGAGGGAATGGAAAATATAACAAAGTACCTGAAAAATTAGTAGCAACAAAAAAAGAAACGGGCAAGCACAAAATTTTCATTAAGTTTGAAAGGCTCAACAACAAAGAAATTTAAATACAACAAAAGATTAGATCTGTCTATTTTGGATCTTTTTCCTTCGCTATGAGACCCTTAAGAATAGTCTTTATCTTCTTTAAGTCTTTATGATCTTCTTTCAATTGCTTCTCTAAGACCACTATTCTTGCATTTTGGGTTTCAATATTTTTTTCCTGGGCTTGAAGCTTTTCTTCCTGAGCTTTAATCTTTTTTTCCTGAGCCTTCAATTTCTCTTCAAACTCAATCCGATGATCCATTTCAAACTTCCAGTTTTGAGAGATAGAATTTAGCTTCCCATTCAAATCTCTGACTTCTTAAATCCGGAAGTTCTTTTCATCTGTCAGCTTCTCTTCAAAGGAAGAAGTCAGCTCATTTATCTTCATGTCCTCAGTCTCAAAAGAATCATTAACATTATCTTGAAATTCATCAAAGAGCCTCATTTCTTCCACAGACTTCCTCAACCAACTAGTCATCCTCTTGCAAGATCTTTTGTCGGCTTCATAGCCGACAAAGAACATTTTGAACTGAGCCTCTATTTCAACAAACTTGTCCATAACCATAGATACGGAGTCTGATTTCTGATTCAAAGCATGTTGGAGCATTTGGCATCTTGAATCAATGCTTGAGAAAGTCGGAATAGAACCTACCAGCTTCTTTAAAGACTGAACAACAAAATCATGCCCCAACGAAGATGACTCTGAATCCGAGACTCTTCTTGGAGAAGTTTCTTCTTCAACTTGATCAAGCTTTCTCTTTGAAGAACTACCAAATTACTTTCTCTTCACCACTACTGAGCTCGGAGTATGAGCAACAATTTTCTTTCCCTTGTCTCTTTTCAGAATGGAATCCAGTTCCGGAATTCTCTTTTCACTACTAGATACTTGAACGATATTGTCTTCCTCATCAGGAACTTTCTGAGCAGCAACCTCTACATTCTCCATTTGAGCAATATCTTGTAGAAGTTGTTATTCCTATGCATGATAAGCTACTTCTTCTTATCCTTTCTCCTCTTTCATTGCTGGAGTGAATAGCTTAGAAGACTCAGCTTCTGAGGTTCGGAGCGACTAGTGTTCTGAAGGTGTTCCCTTATAATCATCAACTTGTTTCAACACATCTCCAGTTTCACCACTTCCTTCAGCAACAACTTATTCTTCTTCTGGTTGCTCAACTTTCTCAACTTCCTCAACAGGCTTAGCAGCTGCCTCTTCCGGAGCGACAATGTCTCTTCCTGGAGTCCCAGGTAGAGATTCCAATGAAAAAGATATCGAAACATGAATGTTTGCTGAAACCATCTCATTAAACTTTAACAAAGCCTGAGCTACCTCAGCCTCAGACATTTTCTTATTGAGCTTCTTTTCTTTTGCTTGTTTTTCGAGCTCATCCGCCGTTCTTTCCTTTAAGGCCTTAGCCTCCACAGGATCCAAGCCAAACTGAGGCTCCCCTTGAAATCTCTTCTCTTTGATCTCCCTCCATTTAGCAACAACCTCATCTGGGTAAGCTTTCTTCTTCTTTGGTTTTGGAGGTGCGGAATGGACTTCCTTAGACTTGGGATTCTCTTCTTCTACTTATACTTCCTTCAACTTTCTCTTCCTTACTGGCTTAGAGGATTTCGGATCAGAAACTTTCGGAATTGTTTCTTCTTGAGCAGGTGAATCAACAAACTGACCAGTCTTCTTGCCAAAAGCTACATCCATTCTTTTAAGTGCACCATCACTCACCAGCAAAATCTTGCAAACTCTTGGCTTATACTTGCAAGCCTCCATGAAAGACTCAAGGCACCGAACTATCAACTTTGAGAGGATTGCTGGATACATAATAATCTGAGCTCTCATATTTCCTTTCTTCACATTCTCAAGAGTGATAAGAATTTGCTTCATCAAATTAAACTTCCTCAGATTTATCAGAAAATCTAGGATGTAGATATCACTCTTCTTTAAGCTATATTTTTCACCCTTCCTTGGTACGATAAGTCCTTGTACCCATAATTCTAGAATCTGGAAATTTGTAGATAGAGAAGCAATCTTCGGAGCCTTATCATCTTCCAGTCTGAGAGTTTCTAATGCTTTTTCCTTGTCGAATCTACCTTTTGAATCCGGCAACACATGAGATAGGAATTCAGCTTCTCCTTCATTACTCAGCCCTACCAAGCTAGCTTCCTTGGCATATGAAAGCTTATAAGTCTTTCCATAATACTTAAAAGACAACTTTTCCCTTCCATATTCCTTAAGAAAGGAGAGTGTCTCATAAAACTCTATAAGAAAATCTGAAAAGACTTCATCTTGATTCCTTAGTTTCGATATAGAAACATCTTCCCATCCATTTAGCTTAATATTCTTGGATATAAGAGAGTCATACTTGTTGAAGAAATCCGGATGAACCAGCCTCTCTCTATATACTAACCACTTCGAAATCGGCTTAGAGGAAGACATGTCTTGAGAAGCTGCTTCCACAGACATTCAGATTTGAAGACCTCTGAGAAGTTCGGAACTGAGAAATCTGAAGTTCGGAACGGTCTTAAAACAGAGAGGCAGATATTCGAGACGCTGGATCTTGAAAAACAATATGGGACAACCATTTGTGGTCCCCTTTATATAGGCATTGAGAAAACGGTTCAACTTCCACGATTGATTGAACGGTTGTGATAAGCTGAGATCAGATCTGACGGTCGAAAACCAATTCTATTGAATCCGATCATTTGAGGTTTTTATTAAAACAAAGAATTAAGAAAACTATAATCTAAAAACAAAATATAAGAAAATTCCAGCAAGTAAAGTATGATTACGAAAACTTGAGTAAGGAAATCATACCTTTCAGATTAGCTTAGGAAGATTATTCGTAATTGGTATCATTCTTACGAAAACTATGAAAAAATCTTAATTACGAAAAGACAAAATTCGGAAAACTCACTACGAAAAACAAACTCAGTAAAGAAAACTCAGTATGAAAATTTCATTACAAAATTTGAAGACGAAAAACTTATTTTGAATGGTTCGGTACAAAAATCCCGTTATGAAAATACCAGTACAAAAGTTTCCATTCTGGATGTTTTCAATATGAACATTTCCATTCCAAAAGTTTTCTATATGAAAATATCCATTCTGGAAAGTTTTAGTTCCGAAAATTCCATTCCGGAATTTTAGTTCTGAAATGTTTGAAAACAAATTTTGAAAAACTTTGTTAATATAACAATAAAATGTACTCCCCCTATGAAAAGGAGTTTATTGCTGTAAGGAGACTTTTTTTTCAATAGAAAATTAATTAAGAAGGATTACCTTATGATTATCATTCCTAACTTCTGTTTAATATATTCAATTCTATCAGAAGGCAAAGATTTTGTGAAAATATCAGCAAGTTGATCTTGTGTTCCGATAAACTGAAGAATAATATCTCCTTTGAGTGTGTGATCCCTAAGAAAGTGATGCCTAATATCTATGTGTTTTGCACGAGAGTGATGTGCAGGGTTCTTACTAAGGGCAATGGCACTTGTGTGATCACACAAAATTTGAGTTTTAGTGAAACTCAATCCATAGTCTGTGAGTGTGTGTTGCATCCACAACACTTGATCACAACAACTTCCAGCGGCTACATATCCAGCTTCAGCAGTGGAGAGTGCTACAGAATGTTGCTTTTTGCAGGACCAAGAAACTAATGAATCTCCTAAGAAATGAAAAGTTCCAGATGTACTTTTTCTATCCATTCTACATCCACCAAAGTCAGCATCAGAAAAGCTTTTTAGGATAAAATCATTTCTAGAAGTATAAAATAATCCTAGATCCATGGTTCCCTTAAGGTAGCGAAAAATTCTTTTTACTGCCTTTAATTGAGATTCCTTAGGATTGGATTAATATCTTGCACATAAGCATACTGAAAACATTAAGTCTGGTCGACTAGCTGTTAAGTATAGTAGACTTCCTATCATACCTCTAAAAGATGTTTGATCTATTGGTTTCCTAGCTTCATCAAGATCTAAAGAGTTTGAGGTACCAATAGGAGTGCTTATACTCATAGTGTTGTCATAACCATATTTTTTAAAAAATATCTTTAATATACTTATGTTGAGATATGTAAGTTCCTTCTGGTTTTTGAGAAATTTGAAAACAAAGGAAAAATGTTAACTCACCCATCATACTCATTTCAATCTCAGATTTCATTAGACTTGCAAAAGAGTCGGTCGAAGATTGCTGAGTTGAACCAAATATGATGTCATCAACATAAATTTGAACAATCAAAACATTTTTCTTATCTTTATTTATAAAAAGGGTTGGATCTGCATTTCCCTTAACATAGTTATTTTGAAGCAAAAATCCAGTGAGTCTATCATACCATGCTCGTGGAGCTTGTTTAAGGCCATACAGAGCTTTGGTAAGTCTAAAAACATAATCAGGATGTTTTGTATCTTCAAAGCCAGGAGGTTGTTCAACAAAAACTTCCTCTTGAACATAACCGTTAAGAAAATCACATTTCACATCCATTTGGAAATGTTTGAAATTAAAGAATGCTACAAAGGCAAGTAGAATACAGATAGATTCAAGTCTAGATACTGGAGAATAGGTTTCTTCATAGTCTATTCCCTCTTGCTGATTATAGCCTTTAGCAACAAGTCTAGATTTATTTCTTACTATGACTCCATTTTCATCACATTTATTTCTGAAAACCCATTTTACTCCAATAACAGAAGTTTCCTTAGGTATTTCAACCAAGGTCCATACTTTATTCCTTTCGAATTAATTTAGTTCATCTTGCATGGCTTTGATCCAATCATCATCACCTAAAGCTTCATCAGTGCTTTTAGGTTCTAATTGGGAAAGAAATGCTAGATGTTCTACTTCATTTCTTAAAGAACTTCTAGTCCTTACAGGTTTATTTACATCACCAATGATACTATCACTGGGATGATTCTTAAGAAGTGCCTGATTTGGGTTTTGAAAATACTATTCATCAATATAGGGTAGAAAGTCTTCTGGGGTAAATGTTTCAGGAATATCTTCTTGAACATTATCCTTATCAGAAGTTTCTTCTATCAAAGGTTGATAATCAGTTTTTGAAAACACATCCGAAGATGTAGGCTGGGATTGTTTAAAAACAAAAGGATCAGACTCATCAAATTTTACATGTACTGTTTCTTCAACAGTACAAGTATTTTTATTGAAAACTCTATATGCCTTAGAAGTTGTGGAATAACCTAAGAAAATTCCTTCATCAGATTTTGGTGCGAATTTAGGTAAGTTATCTTTAGTATTCAAAATGGATACTTTGCAACCAAAAACCTTGAAGTAGGATAGTCTTGGTTTTCTACCATTCCATAACTCATAAGGAGTTTTATTAAGAAAAGGTCTAACCAAAACTCGATTTATAGTATAGCAAGCAGTACTTACAGCTTCCGCCCAGAAATGTCTAGCTATAGAATATTCACTCAACATGGTTCTAGTTATCTCTTGAAGAATTCTATTCCTTCTCTCAACTACACCATTTTGTTGAGGAGTTCTAGGTGATGAAAAATTGTGAGTAATACCTTTTCTACTACAAAAAGTTTCAAAATCAGAATTTTGAAATTCTCCTCCATGATCACTATAAATAGTTTACAATGGAAGGTTTTTCTCATTTTTAACATGAGCTCTAAAACTTTTGAAATAAGAAAAAGCTTCAGACTTCTTTGCTAGAAAATAGGCCCAAGTAAATCTAGTTTAATCATCAACTAGAACAAATACATAGTATTTGCCTCCAATACTTCCAGTTTGTGTTGGACCAAAAAGATCCATGTGCACTAACTGTAATTCATCGGTTGTTGAGACTTCACCGATTGATTTAAAACTAGATTTATGTTTCTTGCCATAATGACAAGGATCACAAACATTAGAAGAATCAAATCTAAGCTCTGGTAGATCCTTAACTAGTTTCTTCTTAGAGAGTTTACACAGGTTCCTAAGGTTACAGTGACCAAGTCTTCTATGCCATAACCAGGAATGATCTTCCATTGCACTTAGGCAAGGTAAATCTTGGATTCTAAGGTCTTCTAGGTTCAAGGTGTAAACATTCTCTTGCCTATTGGCTAAGAGAATAAATTCTTCCTTGGAATTGTGAACTAAGCACTTATCATTCATAAAATTCACAAGGTAACCTTCATCACATAATTGACTTATGCTAATGAGGCTGTGCTTAAGACCCTTAACAAAAAGAACATTTGAAATCAAGGTTTTACCAAGAAGAACAATATTACTAATACCAACAATATCTCCCTTAGCATTATCTCTGAAAGTTACCTTTCCTCCTTTCGTTTTGATAATCTTTTCAAAATAGCTTTTGTTACCAGTCATGTGCCGGGAACATCCACTATCCATGTACCATGTATTGTTGCCGGTACTATCTTTTTTTTCCTGAAATCAAGAAGATAATTAGACTTTCGATATCCAAACTTGCTTGGATCCAATATTTCCAGATAATAAAATTTTAGGTACACACATCTTCTTAGAAAAATAAGCTTTGTGAAATCCTAGAGATTGTGTTTTGTTTAAAGAACAATTCTTTGCCCAGTGACCACCACATTGACACTTGGTACAAAATGGAGCACTTTGAGGAACGAAATAATTGTTACTGAAAAATGGTTTTGCATGGGTATAACCAAATCCGGATTTATTTCTTAAAGGTCGTATTTGGGAATACATTTTATCAAAATTTTCTTTACCATGGGTAATGTTTTATAAACACTTCTTTAAGGAAAAAATTTCGGACTTGAGTTTTATAACCATGTTTTTATCCTCAAAATCATTAGTTTTAGAAATAGAGCTAGGCTCAAAAACATTTTTCTTAGAAATTACTTTTTCTAATTCTTTAGAAAGTTTGTTCTTCTCAGAACTTACTTCCTTATGATTTTTTGAAATACTTTCAAAATCACCATTTTTTCTATCAAGATCTTTAGAAAGATCTGATATCTCTTTTGTAAGAATAGAATTCCTAGAGTTTGCCTTATCAAGCTTTTTATTGAGTTTGGAATTCTCAATCTCAAGAAGTTCAGCAAACCTAGAGACTTCTTCATAAGTAGGTAAAGTATTTTCTTAATCAGAAGAGGATTCTTCATCAGAAGAGTTATAATACTTACTATCATTAGAATTTAAAGAAACATTGGTCAATGATTTAGCATTTTGGACCTTATCCATAAAACAATAATTATCCATAGGTAATCTGGCTATAAGACCAAGATTCTTCTGTCCTGAAGATTCATATTCAGAAGATTCATCTGAAGAATCACCACCACTGGCACTCCAGGTATGATTAGCTTTCAAAACTTTCTTAGCTTTGGATTTATAATACTTCTTTATGTTCCTGTCTGAATGCCTTTCTTTCTTCTCTTTCTTTTTAAGTAAAGGGCAATCTGGTCTAATATGTCCAGCTCCTTTCCATTCATAACATGTGACTTCTCCATCTTTCCTATCTTTCCTTTCATTTTTCTTATACTTGGATTGGAAATTTCTCTGGACAGCTATCTTGTTCATCCTCCGAGAAAGATTAGCTATCTCATTTTCTGATATTTCACTCTCACTAGAATCTGATTGAAAAACCATCTTCTTAGACTTGGATCCGGTTACTCTCTCAGGAGTCTTAGCTTTCATATGATTTGATGTTGTTGTAAAAGCAACAGTACCATTTCCATTTTTCTTTTTGATGTTGTCAGCATCTCTCTTCATTCTGGTTTCATGTTGGAGAGGAGTTCCAAATAACTCATCAAGAGAAATTTGAGTGACCTTCCTGTTCTCATCTATAGCAGTTCTTTTGGATTCCCATTCATTGGGCATGATATCAATTAACTTATCCACAAGTGCTTCATCATCTAACCCTTTATCTCCCATAGACTGTAAACTGTCGACAATAGTCATAAATCTCTGTTGAAATTTACAGATTGGTTCACCATAAAGAAAATTGAATCCATGGTATTCATCTCTAAGAATAGCTCTCCTAGTCTCAATCACTTTAGAAGTCCCAAAGTGTGTAACCTCTAACTTCATCCAGATACAATTAGCTGCTTCACAAGAAGAAATTTGGCTATATATATTCCTGGTCATTGAACAAAGTAGAGTATTGCATACCTTATAATTGAGTTGATATTCTTTCTTTTCTTGGTTAGTAAAGGTTCTAACTTCCTTTTCAAGAATTTTATAATCTCCAGTAAGCATAACAAAATTGTATACTCCAGTATTGATAACAAAATTCTTCATTCGATCTCTCCAGTACTCATAGTCATTTCCATAAAATATTGGTGGTCTTGTAGGATTTAGATTATCAATAGAACCAAAATTAATACCTTCCATACTTATAATAACCTTCGGCACACAAACCTATTAGTAGAAAAGATCTGTAATGACAAAGTTCGGAATGGGAAAGTTCGGAATGGGAATGTTCGGAATGGGAAAGTGAGCAAGAAAAACTTATACGTGAGTACAAGTATTTCAGAAACCTCCTCTGATACCAATTGTAGGATTGAAATAATGATATAGATGCTCAATATACAAGAGGGGGGTGAATTGTATACTTTAAAAATTCCTTTGGAACCTTTAAAGTTAGTTAAGAATAACTGTGTTTTCCTTAAGAAAACGAAAGAGCTAAGTTTAACAAAGTTAAACTTAAGAAAATTCACAACACCTCTAATACCAAATGAAAACTTGGAAAGATATTCTGAAAGTAGGTTCCGGAAATATGGTTCCGGAAATTTAAACTTAACAGAAGATTACAACATGAGATTCTACCTTAAAGCATATAGAATCTAAATGAAACAGAGTACAAGTAAGGAAGTATAAGAAAGTTATACTTTCCTTATAATACAAAATGCAGCGGAAATAAATGTATTAAAACTACAAGTAACAAGATATAAGTCTTTTAACCCAAAGAGAAGGGTATCCAACAAACTTGGATAAAGGTCCCTTGATTTATACTTTCAAGCAAGTCTGTCTTACCCACACCAGGGTAAGCCCTCGATACGAATATCGGAGTCTCTGTCTTGCTATCCCCGCAAGCCCTCAACTTCAAGGTAGTTGGCAACCTCTGTCCTCCTCAACAAGGAAGCCCTTGAACTTCAAGGTAGTCGACACCTCTGTCTTCCTATCCCCGGAAGTCCTCGAATGTAATCACCAACATTGGGAGTCACACGAACCAAAAACTGAATGAGCGGTTCAATACGCACAAGGCATGAAAAGCTTTCTCTCTCTAGAAATCACCTTAGGAGCATGTGGTCTATAGATTGATCAAATTCATTCTCTATATTTATTGAGCTCTTTCAAATGATCTCCTATTTATAGGTAAGGCCGACCTCTTTCCCAACGGTCATATTTTCCTTAAAAATCGGAGGGACCTGTACACGTGTCACTTAGCCAACGATTAGTTTTATAACAGAATAGACGGCATCATTTTATAACAAAACAAGTGTAACAGAATGTACGACACCGTTTAAAATCTAACTCAAAAGTTCGGAATGAATGTTCGGAGTGTAAAAAAAATATATTTTTCGGAGTCTAAACAAATACGGAGTGTATAAAACAAAGATGATCAGATTCTGTTTAATAGATGAATTCAGAATGAGAATTCAGAATGAGAATTCGTCATCAGAATTCGTAATGAGAATTCATCATCAGGTTTCGTAATGAGAATTCGTTGTCGAACTTCATAAGAATTCGCATCCTGAATCTGATGTAGAACTTAATTAGAGTTTGTATCCGGAGTTCAGAATAAAACCTTATTACAGTTCTCATTTGGATTTCAGAGTGAAACTTTATTACAGTTCTTGTCTAGAATTTGGATCCTAAAACAGAATTCTTCATATCAAAGTTTCAAACAATTCTGAGAAAATAGAAATGAATCCGAATTTTATACTTAAGAAAAATATGGATGAAAATATGATAAGGATAATTTTTCTTACAAAAGTGACATTCCTTATAAAAGCAATTTTCCTTATAAAAGCAATTTTCTTAAAGATAAGGTGTTTGTGATTTTCAAAACAAGAATGAATGGAAAAGTCATAAGGAAACCTTATTGAATCAACACTCCCTTCGGGGCATATATTCTACCCAAGAAATCCTTATGCTAGTAAGGTTTTCTCAAGATAGCTGGAATAAATTTATCAATGAAGAATACAGTTTTGGTGTGAATTCATCAGAATTTATCAAGAAGTAATTTTTTATAATTTCAACATTAAAATACAAGCATTCATGTTTACTTAATATTATGAAAGGGATGATATTTTTTGGAGATTCTTATAATATCAGAGCAGTGAAATGTCATGAATATCATGAATGGAATAAAAACTGAACAAAAACATAGAAGGTTCAGCAAAATCCATTCATTGATTATGTGAAAAATGGATAAAATTCCAAATAATTAGGTTTGAATTTACTTTCCTTATAATTGATCTCTTTTCCTAGTAGACATCGCTACTAAGGGGGGGGGGGGTTATTGACTCCCACCAAATGAGAATCATAAAAATCACAATGGAAGAAATAACTGGATATGAGTATTATTTTCCCCATAAAAGAAAAAGAAGGAGAAGGTGGCGGAGACTCACAAATCATTTGACCCTCTAAGAGACATGTGATTTAATAACCATCATAAGGTCATGAATATTTACCATGTGAGGTGCATAGCTTATGAGGGGTTCCATGAGTTCCATTCAACAAGTCTTTATTCTCTCACAAAGTTTCTTTGAATAACTGGTGTTGACACATGGACAACCATATGAACTCCCCCAGGTCACGCGGTTTGTTAACCGGTGAAGTGACTAACAACCCATCCGAAAATCCTTCAAAAATAGGAGGAAAATGTCCAAAAGTTAAAGGCCTATTTTAGTCATAAAACTCAAATAATGGATCACCAATTAGGATAATGGTTTTCCTAAAAAACATTCAAGAAAACGCATAAGACCCCCATAACCTTTGTGAAATAAAACAAATTAAATAAAAGGGGAGGATGAGGGAGAAAATATCGATCATAAACATCATACGATACACCCTTGGTGATCTGAAAGACACCGAAAGACCCAGTTGACATGTCCACCTCATCTCGCGAAAGTTCTCCAGCATGAAATCCTCATTATGCAAAAAGTCTCAGGTATGTCCAGAAGATCTCACACTCCCCCTTTGGCTACTTGAGGACAAATATATGGAGTTTACAATGAAATTTTCACACATATACATAGGACCTTTATTGGTCACACAATGTATTACTAAGAGGTGGATATTTTATCTTTGACGTTACTCATAAAATCTCACATGACTCCTAAACTTTGTAAAATAAATCAAATGAAATAAAAAATAAGAGGAGGAGAGAGCCTCTCATGGTGGTAAAATACTTACGATGCACTAAGGACATATGAAACATGGAATCAAAAGAATCCTTGAAAATCCAACCTAATCTCATGAAGGACCCCTAAAAATTCATCATTGTCCCATCAAAAGTCTCAAACAAGTCACCTGAGATGACATGAATGCCTTTCAATAGGCATCTTTATCTTACAAAAGAACTTGGACTTGTCAAAATGAAGACATAGAAGTTCTTCAACATGCCTATATGACTAAAAAAGTCCCAAATAATTTGAAATAATCTAATAAAGGAGGATTTAATATTATTGACTCGTGATCATTGAAAACCAGGTGACAATTATAGAGATATCCATATCAGAGAGTTATGAAGATACATGATGCTGAAGCCTTCACCGACTCCATCATGGACTCACATGATATGTTTTTTGAAAATTGGAGAACAATAAGGGTGGAAAGGCTTATAAATCCCCCACCCTAGCATAAAAAATGGACCATGACTCTATGGATGAGAATTTGTACCTTTTTAATCCAATCACCAAAGTGAATTTCTAAGAGTAGTGGATCTTACGACCGAAACATTTTTTATCAGGTAAGATACCAACGAACAGCTGGAGCAATCATAAAATTTGAATAGTCTCTTTGTGTTACCACTCATAGATCATGTGAAGGTCTCAGGAAAGGGAACACGAAAAACATACCACACACCTTCTAGACCATGTGATTCTTAATACAATCTAACACTGAATGAATCTAAGGAATTCACAATATAAAGGCTAGAAAAAAGACTAAAATTGAGAGACTAAAGAAAAGAACATATATGCTGACCCTCATGTGCTTCATGTGAACCACCCAATACATACGGAAAAATGATTACATGTCACCATATCTCATGAAATTCCTTCGATATGTAATTTGGTTCATTTGATGTCCAATGGTCATATCAAAGAAATTCACACAGCGCCCCTCAGGCACGCTGCCCCTTGAACACACTGCCCAAGTATTATGAAACCCAACATGCTTTCCATTCAAGCCTCATGATGTCATTTAGATATGTCAGCAGACTCATGTGGTGACACCAATTCATGTCAGCTAAGTAGCACTCGGGCGTCCAAGATGGCTCTCATGATACCCTCCAAACATGCCAAATAAGTCTTGAGATGTTCTCCAGACATGTCATCCAGGACATGTGACAACCTCTAGGACATGTCACATTGACACTCATGATTCTCTCCATGTGATTCATCCAGCTCTTGTGATGATACTTGGGAAAGTTAACCGGATAAAGCTACACCATCTGGAAAAGTCATCTAGGTCTTGCTATTATACATGATAAAGTCTTCATAATCACGTGACACCCACAAAATACGCCAGAGTTGATAATTAGAAAACCTTTGGAAATTCCATATTGACATTTTTAAGTCCTCCAAATATGTTAACTGGATCATACTGTTGATTTCAGACATGTTTGGAATACACTCTTCTACATTCTAAGCAAGAAATCAGGGCATGATGATCAGAAAATCAGTGTATGTTAGGAAGGAAAGAAGGTCAAGTAAGGAAGGGAATCATAGGATTAGAAGACCTATCCCTTCTTTAGTGTGTAATCCCTGAATATTAGGGAAATTTCTGTGTGTAAACTCAGATCAAGGGAACTAATATGAATCTGATTCCTTCCATAACCATGATACGTAGGACACCTCCCCATAGTGTGAGATCCATATAAATCTTCCACGGGTGGTCCCAACACATTACTTACACCTACAAAATGTAACACCCCAAGATCATATGGTATTTCTCTTTTAAAATTTATCATATTCGATAGTTTATGCTTCACAGAACACCAAGATTAAAACTGTATTATACTATTAAATATGACTATTGGAATAGTAATGTGACCATTATAAATAGTACAATGACCAATATAATAGTAACATCACCTATGAAAGTATAAATAAATTTTCGGTATCTTATTAATGAAAATATGTGTATTTATATCATGAAATATGTAAATAAATGTTTTAAAAACAATAAATCAAGTGTTGGTATTTTTTGTGAAGCGTAAATGTTCAGTTACAACTTTATAATTAATATAATGACTTAAAATAAAATTTAATTACATAAAATGGATTCATAAATTAATATTTATTTTCTTATGATTATAAGATAATTTTATGGGACCATAATTAATTTTTCAAAGTGTCACAAAAGTATTTATACTATTAAAATCTGTATTTTTTGAGTAAATGAAAATTTTATTTAAAAATTTAAATTCTCATATTTAGAAACTTATTTTCATAAAATGGAGCACATTTTTGAATTATAAAAATCCAAAAATGTTCAGGGTTAATTTTTGGTATTTTTCAAAAACAGTTGAATTGTTGGTGAATAGTAAAATATGGTAATTAATGGAATATGATAAATACATGGATTATGGAGTAATAGATGATGTATGGATGGTTTAAACCAATAATATAAAACTATAATTTATTATTTTAATATATTTAATTCCAATTATTAAACTATTTATATTTTTGATCCAAAATAATAATCAAATGAATAAAATATTCATAGAACACCACTCTCCTCCACTATAAATACCACCCCTTACCACCTCTTTTCTTCACACCTCCTAAGACTTTAATATTTTCCAATTACTTCTAAATAATCATCCCACGTCTCTTTCCCATTTATAAGTTCCTTTTTTTATAACCAAAAGAGTAAATCCAATCCTCTTAAGGAGGTTTTCAAGGAGAAAAAATTCAAGATATAAAATCCCCTTTCGGGTTCCTTTATTTTTTCTTCTAGATTTATTTTATTTTATTATAATTTTTTTACATAATCTGTAAAAAAATGCATTATAACTCTAGTATATTATATATAGTATAATCTTATTATGATATGGTGTATCCTCCATAATTTCTATTCTCTTCTATCCTTTATTCTAAAATGAAAACAACAACCGTGAGGTGTCGATTTACCACCTTCATGGATGAAGAGTTTTCATTTTTAAATTCCCCCTTTAGGGCTGGTTATAAAACCATTTTTATTGTTAAAATATATTAAAATATATTTATTATATCATATTCTTTTTTGTTTTTTAACTATTATATATAAGCGATATTAATTAATAAAACAAAAATAATTTGTGATGATAGAAAAACAACCAAAACAATCTAAAAGATTATCATGAACTTCTTATCTAATAATTCATTATCATCCAAAATAACCAAAGGAACTATATAACCATTTAATATTATATAATATCATTAATAACATATAATTTAAATTTTGTAAAATAATTTTCATTTTTTATAATCTTCCATAACTGTGTAAAAGTAAACCGATCACGAAAACCAAGGAAAAGAACACTCATGAACGACGAAATTGAATCTCATAACTCATAAAAAATCCATAAATTAATTTAATAAAATTATAATAAATAAAATAAATTTTTAATAAACATTGAATTAATTTATTATTGAATCTAATTTCATTATTCATGATGTTATGTATAAGTGCATAATGCTTTTATACATAAGGTAAGTGTTTCTTCCTGAACCTCCATTTTCTATTCTAGTTACGTTGTCTCCCTATTTACCCCAATTTAATTATTAACTATTATTATATAAATATTATAAATTATATTTATATTTTCCAAACTCATGTATCTATATCATTTCATATTTCTTTCATGGGGAAAAAACATGTTATAAAAGGTTCCCTTCTAAATTATTCCTAATACGCAAGTCCGATTAAAGAGAACTTCTTGATTTCTTATCCATTTTTGAGTACCATCCATAATATTTTTTAAGACAAAATTATTTTTATAAAATAAATAAATTCTTAATTAAACAAAATATTTGTTCATTTCGTGTTTTATACAAACAATTATGAAAAATACAAATGATTTTTCCAAAATAAATCGTCTTTGCAGAGTAAAAAGGGAATTTCTTTCAAGAATTCCTCAATTATTTTATTACAGTATTTTCATATATTTTAACACCTATGTTTAATATTATTATTTATTGAGATTAATATTTTATTATTATAATATACCATATTTTATTAAATGGTTTATAGTTAGTTTGACGATGGATGTGCTATCTTGATACGATTCACCATACTACTCATAATGGTAAGTGATTATGTTTACAGATTGGAGAAAGTTATTTATATTTCATATGTATATGTTGTTTATGTTTACCCCATTCATATTAGGGATGAATTAGAATTATTATATGACATGATGGTCCTGCTATAGTCCCTTGATGCATCAACATGTCTCATGAGAAAAAACAGATATGGTTTTGGTTGAGGCCTTAAACATTTATTTCCAGATGTCTTGGCTGAGGCCTTGATGGTATGTTTTAGATGTCCTAAGTTATTAATTACCTCATTATGATATTAGTAAATGATAATCCATGTGATTATTATACTATTAGAATATCCATGGTTAAGTTTCTTTCTCATGTGATTAGTTTTGGCATTATTTACTTAGATTTTATTCCATCTATATTCTTCTCAAGATTATGTTATAATGAAATGTATTTTTAGTTATTCACCCAGAATTGTTATTTATATTAAAATTCACTATATTTATTACTATTACTGATTATCTGATCTCACCCCTTTCTTATGTATTATTTTTTCCAGGATGCAAAGATGTGTATTATGAATGAATTTCTGGGATAACCTTAGAGTTTATGGATGATTCTAATGGAGTTGATATGTAGTTTTTCCATTTAATGTTGTAATATAACAATTATATTTGTATCTAGTTTTCCAAATATACTAAACTATTCTTTCCTTTTGGATACAAACACTTGTTATGAGTCGTAGTGTAATTAGGTAAGACAACGACTCATGGAAACTAGGGTCTGTTTTTTATAGTTCATATTAGATGAAGTTTAATAGATAACTTAAAAACTAGATTTAGAAAACATAGATTAGGGAACATATCCCAAAGATATATTTTAGGAAAATCATAGAAGAAAGTCATAGAATATTTTTAAGGTAGAGATTATTTGGGTCTTCCTAGCAATATATCTCTGTCCAGATACTAAAAGTGGACGTGGTTCTAGAACAGATGTACCTAGGGTTAACAAATTTGACAAGGTGCATTGGACCTGACTCGTCTTAACCAGGTACAAGATAACATGACTTACTATGAAACTTGTTTGAAACTACTGGGGGATATTCTTAAGAGAATTTATATTTTATTTATAAAACATTAAGAACTATTAAAAAGTAAATATCCTCCCAAATAAACCATGTTTATGATTATGATATTAGCTATTAATAACTTTCCAATTTATGCTATATTAAAAATTAAGCATTATTATTAATAACCTTATTTAGTGAATTTCATTATTTATTAATGGTTCTTAGTGGATGGAATAGAAACCATATCAATGCACATATTCCATGTAGGGATTGATCTCATATGTAAGATAATGATGTTGGAGTAAGATATGAAACTGGAGTTGAGAACCTTATAACTATATTGGGAAAACTAACTCAGGTTATGAACAATAACCTTACTAGTATAGAGAATCCTAATCCACAATGTGGAGGAACAATGTTATACCACTTCATGAGACAAAAAACTCTATCATTCAATGGGACTATAAAACCGTTTTTATCTGAGTAGTGGATAAGTTCCTTAGAGAATATATTTCTCATTTTGGGAAGTAATGAAAGGGAGAAGGTTTTCATGTCAATTTATCATCTCTAAGGATATGCATATCAATGGTGGTCATTTATTCGAAACACTAATTATGAAGAAGAAATATAAAACATGGAATGCAAGGATTTCAAGGAACATTTATTAGAAAAATATTTCCCATGGGAACATCGAGCAGATATGGAGGGGTAATTCTTGAATCTGAGGTACAAATAGGATGAAAAAGTTTCTAAGAATGAATAAAACTAAACAAGGTCAGAAATTCATGCCATAGACTACATACATAATCCATGGAGTAATATTGATCAATTCATTAGTTGTTTAAAACCATTGGTCCAAAGGGAACTGGTCTCCCTAAATTTCTCATTATATGAAGATATCATCTCATGTGATATCATGAAAGGGAAATAATTATGTGAGTCATACGAATTTAAGGGGAAAAAGATAAGAATAGGGTTGAAAAGAAAATAATGGAAAAATGGAGGAATAAAAAAGGGGAATTTTCCAATGTGTGATACTTGCGGTTGGAAACACCCTGGTTCCTGCTTAAAAGTAAAAATACTTTTCTACAAATATGGTGAGAAAGGGCATCATTCTCACGATTTCAAGGGAAAGAAAGAAGATACCAATGTTCAATTCTATAATTTATGGGAGACGGTACACTATGAAAATGAGTTTTTGAAGAGTCAAGGAAACTTTCATCAGAAAAGGCCACAAGATCAAGGAGAATCTTATGTGATCAAAACAGACAAGGTTAAGGTTACCAATAATGTATTGGAATATACTTTAATTGTCTCCTCAAATTTAGCTAAATATTTATTTGATTATAGATCATCACATTCCTTTATATCTTTATAGATTTCATTAAAAATTAGATATTTCCAATTCACCTTTACAAGGGAGATGTTAGTAAAGGCTCATAGTAGATACCATATTACAACAAAGATGTTTTCAGTAGTTCTTATTATAACACATAAACATATTGTAATTGGTGATTTTATCATTATACCTATTGTTGATTTTAATATTATATTGTGTATGGTATGTACTTCTAAATATAATGGAAAATTTTATTGAAAATAGAAGAAAATTATGATTTTTGATGAAAGTATGGAATTTCTCAACTTTAGAGGAGATACTTCATCATCTGAGTCATATTTGGATCCACCAACAGTATCTCTTCTAAATTAAATTCTTTTGGAGGAAGAGAAAAAGTGATCTATGGATGAGAAAATGAATCTTCAAGTTGAAGATGTACCTATTTTATAACAATACATTGATGTAGTTCTAAAGGATTTACATAAAAATCCTCTAAATAAGGAAGTTGAGTTCCCTATTGATTTAATCAATGATGAAATATTTATATCAAATACTCCTTATTGAATGCCCACTATGGAATTAGTTGATCTAAATAAAAAACTAGAGGAATTAAGTGATAAGGGATTTATTCAGCATAGTGTTTCTCCATGGGGATCCACTATTGCCTTTTACAAGAATAAATATGGATCAATGAGGTTGTGCAATAAATATAGAGAAATAAATTCCATTATAATAATTAAAAAGTATCCTCTACCTCACATTGATGATTTATTTGATTGAATTCATGGTGCAATTTTTTTTTCGAAGATTGAACTTCGATCTGGATATCATCAATTGCATATAAGGAAGGAAGATATTATAAAGATATCATTTTGAACCAGGTATGGACATTAATAGTTTATAGTAACTATATTTGGAATTACTAATGAACCCTCTCTTTTTATGGATCTATTTAATTGAGTGTTCAAGGGATATCTTAACGATTTTGTTGTGGTATTTATTGATGATATCTTGATATATTTAAAATTCTATGAGGACCATGGTAACCACTTGCGGGTTGTTCTGGAGACACTTAGAATAAAATAGTTGTATGGTATGTTTAGAAAGTGTGAATATTGGCTTCAAGTAGTTTCTTTTCTTGGCCATATTATCTTTAAGGATAGAATCTCAGTTGATCCTGCAATGAAAAAGGTAGTTAAACAATGGTCTATACCAACAAACATAACCGAGTTATGTAGTTTCATTCGATTAACGGGTTACTATCAGTAGTTCATTCAGAATTATGACTGATTAGCTTAAATTTTGACCAAGTTTACTTGTAAAGGGGCTAAGTTCTTGTGGAAAAATAATTTGAAGAATGTTTTGAGGAATTGAAGAGGATATTAGTGAATGATACTCTCTTGACTCTACCATTAGTTTATGTTGGATTTTTGATTTAAAGTGATGAATCAAATAAAGGACTTGGTTGTTTCCTTATGTAGAATGATAGAGTTATTTTCTATGCATCAATGAAATTGAAAACTCATGAGAAAAATGATCCTAATCATGATATTGAGTTAGAAGCTATAATATTTTCTATAAATATATGGATACATTATCTCTATGGTGAAAAATATGTGACATATATAGATCATAATAGCTTGAAATATATCTTCTCACATAAATAAATGAACATGAGGAAAATAAAATGGCTTGAGATAATTATGGATTATGATTTTACAATACACTTGCACACAAGGAAGGAATGTAAGGTAGCAGATGCATTGAGTAGGAAGGATCATAAGGTTCTAAAAAGTGAACATTGAAAGAGATCATATGTTCATTGATCTAGTGAAGATGGATATGGGAATTATCAAGTAAGGTTACACACCACTACTTTTTCAATTGCTTTCCCATTCATCTTTATTGGAAAGGATTACAAGTTTTCAGTCTTATGATGAAAATTTTCAAAAAAAAATTAAAGTTTTGAATGATGGGAAGTTAGTAGACTTTGTGTATGAGGATGAAATTCTGAAATTTGGGAAGATAATTTGTATTCCCACTATACCCGAGCTAAAAAGGGAGTAATTGGATGATGCCCATAGCTCGAATTTCGATATACACCCTATTAGCACAAAGATGTATAGATATTTTAAGGAACATTTATGGTGGGATAATATGAAGTGGTAAATTGATGATTATGTATAAATATGTTTAGTCTGTCATCATGTGAAGGATGAAAGACAACATCCTAGAGGTTTCATGCAACATCCGCCTATTTCTACATGTAAATGGGATGAGACTACTATGGATTTTGTACCTGGATTACCAAAAAAACCTAGAAATAATGATGTAATATAGGTAATTATTGTTTGTCTTACCAAATCATCTCATTTATGTGTTATAAGAGAGGATTTTCCAATAGAGTGCCCTGCATGTGTAACACCCCGAGTTCATGTGGAATAATTTTTTTCGAATAAATTAATTTTCATTGAGGTTTTTATTGAACTATGTCGAAAAATAATTTCACATGACATCAACATGGCATGCTCTACATGACACCAACTTGGCTTGCGTTATACACAACACCGACTTGGTGTCTGTTACAGGAAAAACCAAGTGTAAATGGGAGTATAATAACCCGATAATTTACAATATATTTACTATATTAAATAAATATAATATATTCTATAGATTGTAATGTAAACCACACCTATTAAGATTGTGTTACATGCAAGAGATAATTTCTTCGATATCTAACACTACACACAAGACTGAATATTACTAGACAATGATATATTATTAAAACATTATTATTTCATAAGTTTTCAAGTAAAATGATTTCAATACATTTTCAATATTTTTTATATGTTTTCAAAGTAATTTAGAGTAAATAGTTTTCAAAATGATTTGAAGATTTTTTTATATGTTTTCAAGTAAAATGGGTTTCAAAAGGATTTATGTTTTTTTAAAAATCATTTTTCATTAAGAAAGGATGCTTTCCTCAAGAAATGTTTTTAAAAGTTCGTTCAAAATTATTTCCTATATAAAATAGCATCTATTGGTATTACTCATTCCTTTCTGGGTAAAAGGTTCAATGATTCCATTAATATTAATTCTATGAATGGTTAATGTTTTTGTGGAATGATTTTTATAAAAAATATTTCTCTCTCAAGGGTTATATTATTTTGAAACCCACTTCTTTTCACAGGTGGTGATTATGAGACTAACCTCTTTTCCATAGGTAATGAAATGATTAAATGTTCATCATGCCTATCTCATTTTATGGATTACGATAAGACCATTGTTTATAATCACTTTTCACTCATATGTATGATTTTTATGTCATGGTTTGGATCTATATCTCCCTCTAATACATTGGGTAATGATGGAAGAATCATGTGTACATATGTCATATGTGCACCTGATTTAGGTTCACAATGTTATATGTGAACCTGATTACATGTTAAAAATGTTTTTCATGGACCTGGTTTCATGTCCATAATTTTATGTGTGAACCTAATTACATGTTAACAATGTTATGAGTGATCCTTATTACATGTTCACAATGTTATGAATAGACCTGGTTGCATGTCCATAAATTTATACGTGAACCCAATTACATGTTCACGATATTATGCATAAACCTGATCACATGTTCACAATATAATGCATGGACCTGACTTCATGTCCATAAGGTTATGAGTGAACTTGATTAAACGTTCACAATGTTATTCATGGACATGGTTGCATGTGTATTAGTTTATGCGTGAATCTAATTACATGTACACAATGTTATGACTAATGATTATTACATGTTCATAATGTTATGCATGGACCTGAATGCATGTGAATAAGTATGTGCATGAACCTGATTACATGTTTCGAATGTTATGAGGGAACCTAAATACATGTTCACAATATTATGCATGGACCTGGTTTCATGTCTGTAAGGTTATGCATGAACCTGATTACACATTAAAAATGTTATTCATGGACCTAGTTTCATGTCCATAAGTAGAAACGGGGGCATGATTTCATTTTCTTTAACTTAATGACTTATCCTATTTTTATTATACATGTTAACAACATTATAAACCAATGTGCATGCCACAAATTCCATGTATTATTCCTATTTTATGATTTCCTGGCTTATTCTCTTAATTCTCTTATGATCCATGTATTATAAACTATCAATCTTTATTATGATATATAATATGCAGGGTGTGATCTTCAAATGTTTTTTTCAAGTTCCACACACTTTGTTCCGGTTATCCTTATGCATTTCCTTAATTTATACTTATTGAGCACCTAAGATCAACTCTTATTTATTTTTCACATCCTTAGGTTATGAAGAACAATTTTAGGTAGAAGTACTAAAGGTGGATATTATTATGGAAGATGTTGAAAATATTTAACCAGGATATAAGATTTTCCCATGATTCAAAAGACACTGAAATATTATGGTCCTCAAGAATGTATTTTTTGTAATGTGATGAATATTAATCTAAGATGATATAATATCCATGTATGTTATTTCTGGGTCACCATAGAAGGAATCTATATTAATGAAGTTGTAAGACTTAATGGAACACCTATTTAAAATGTGTTTGATCATGATCAATGATTTACATTAAAATTCTAGAAAATTATTTAGAAATATTTGGATAATGAGATTCATTGGAGTACTTCTTATCACCCTTAAACTAGCAAGCGATCATAAAAGGACGATCCAAATGTTAGAAGACTTGTTGAGATCATTGTCACTTAACTTTCAAGGCATGTGGAATCAGTATTTACCTTTGGTAGAATTTTCCTATAACTATATTTTACATTCAAGTATTCAAATGGAATCATTTGAAGCATTATATGGAAAAAGTTATCGTATACCAACTTAGTGGGATGAAGTTTGTGAATGGAATCTTTTAAAACCAAATCTTGTTGGGGAAACAATAGTAACGGTAAAAACTATTAAAAAACATATCAAAGTAGAAAAATGTATGCAAAAGAGTTATGATGATAACCAGATGAATGATTTGGAGTTTTAAGTTGGAGATCATGTTTTCTTGAAATTATCTCCATGGAAAGATGTTATAAGATTTGGAAATAAAGGGAAACTCAGCCCAATGTACACTGGAGCTTTTGAAATCATGCAGAAAATTGCAGTCGTGGCTTATTGTTTGGGTATGCCACCTAGCCTTTCTATAGTACACAATGTGTTCTACATCTATATATTAAGAAAGTACATGCCATACCCAACACATGTCATCACTTATGAATGAATAGAATTGAAACCTAGTTTATCTTACTATAGAGAGCCTATTTAGATTATGGAAAATAGAGACCATGTATTGAGGAATAAGATGAATTCACTGTTTAAGTCACTTTGGAAGAATCGTAAAATTGAATAGGTGGTGTGGCAACCAGATTAATTTAAGGTGAAGAAATACCCAAATCTTTTTATGAGGCGACATTCGGAAAATTTTGGGATTTTTTTGAACGAGGGGAGAATGTAACACCCTAGGATCGTATGGTATGTCTATTTGAAATTGTAGCTTCTTTGATAGTTTGTGCTTCACACAACACAAAGTTTAAAACTATATTATACTATTTAATATGATAGATGGAATAGTAATATGACCATTAGAAACAGTAATATGAAAAAAATAGTAACATCACCTATGAAAGTATAAATAAAATTTTGGAATCTTATAAATGAAAATATGGTATATTTACATCAAGAAATATGTAAATAAATGTTTTAAAAATAATAAATCTAGTGTTGGTTATTTTGTGAGACATAAATGTTTAGTTACAATTTTATAATTAATATAATGATTTAGAAGAAAATTTATTTTCATAAAATATATTCATAAATTAATATTTTGTTGTCGTATGATTTTATGATAATTTTATGAAACCTTAATTAATTTTTCAAAGAGTCATAAAAAAGTTATAATATTAAAATCAACATTTTTTTACTAAATGATGATTTTATTAAAAAATTAAAATTCTCATATTTAGAAAAATATTGTCATAAAATGGAGTTCAATTTTCAATTCTACACATCTAAAAATGGTTAGCTTTAATTTTTGGGATTTTTCAAAACTAGTTGATTTTTTAGTGAATAGAGAAATTTGTTAATTTACGGTACAAGATAAATACATGGATTGTTGATTTATAGATGATGTATGGATGATGTAACCACATAATCTTGAAATCACATTCATAATTTTAATATATTTAGTGATAATTAACAAACTATTCATATTCTTGTTCCAAAATGATATACATATGAATAAAATATTCACTATAAATACCACCCTCACCCCCTATTCTCCTTACACCTCTTAATACATTAAGCTTGTAAAATTATTTCCCAATACTCTTACCAAGTCTCTTACCCACGTCCAGGTTAATTTTTCTCACCAAAATAAAAAAACCCAATCCCCTTGAGGAGGTTCTCAAGGAGAAGAAATCAAGAGGTAAAATCCTCTTTCGTTTTCCTATATTTTTTTTCAATTTTTCCCTTTCCTTACCTACTTTGTCTAACCATGTATTATAACTCTAGTATCCTAGATATACTGGAACGTTATTATGATTATGGGATATCCATAATCAATTATCTTATATTCCCTCTTTTATTCTAAAATGAAAACATCATTTGTGAGGTGCTGATTGACCGATTTAATGGACGATGAGTTTTCATTTTACAATTATGCCTTCAATTCTGGTCATAAAACCATTTTTATTGATAAAAAAAATTATAATATATGTATTACATCATATTTAATGTTATTTAACTATTATATATACATTATATTAATTAATAAAACAAAACTAATTTATCATGATCGAAAAACCGCCAAAATAATTTAAATGATTATCACTGACATCTTATATAATGATTCATCCTCACCCCAAATAACAAAATGAACTATATAATAATTTAATAATATTGTATATAATTAAAATATAATTTCAATTATGGACAACTATTTTCATTTTACATGATCATCCATATATGTGTAAAAGGAAACCAATCATGAAAACCAAGGAAAAGAACACTCACAAACAACAAAACTGAATCTCATAACTCATAAAAAAGGCTATAAATGAACTTAATAAAATTATAATAAATCAAATAAATATTTAATAGGTTATTAATTAATTTATTAATGAATATAATTTCATTATATAGGATGCTAAGTACAAGTGAAGAACACTTTTAGACATAAAGAAAGAGTTTCTTCTCAAACCTCCATTTTCCATTCAGGTTATGATTTCTCTCTCTTTAACAAAATTTTATACTTCATTATTTTTATATAATTATTATAAATTATGTATATATGTTCCAAACTAATGAATAAATATCATTTATTATTTATTTTATCTATATATACATGATTTACAAGGCTCCCTTCTCAATTCTTCCTCATACGCAAGACTGATGAAAGGGAAATTCTCAATTTGTTCCCATTTTCAAGTACCATCCATAATATATTTTTAGACACCACTATTTTTATAAAATAAATAATTTTATCCTGAAAACTATATCTATTCATCTATGGTTTTATAAAAACAATTATGAAAAATACAAATTATTTTTCCAAAAATAACTCTTCTTTGTATAGTAAAAAAGGTATTTCTCTCAAGAATTACTCAATGATTTTATTAGAGTATATTAATTGATTTCAACTAATTTATTGAATATTATGGTTTATTGAGATTTATCTCTTATGATTATAATATTACATATTTTATTAAATGGTTTATTATCAGTTTGACTATGAATGTTATATCTTGATACCATTCACCATACTATTCGGAATGGTTAGTGATTATGTTTACCAATTGTGGAAAGTTATTTAAATTTCGTATGAATATATTGTTTATGATTCTCCCCATTCATATTAAGAATGAATTGAACTTAGTAAGTGATAGGAGGGGCCTTCTATAGCCCCTCGATGCATCAATTGGTCTCAGAAGACAAAATAAACTTGGTTATGGCTGAGGCCATAACCATTTATTTTCATATGTCTTCACTGAGGCCTCGATGGTATGTTTTAGATGTCTAAAATTATGCATTACCTCATTATGATATTAGAAAATGATAATCCATATGATTATTTTACTAATATAAAATACATGGTTATGTTTCTTTCTCTTGTGATTATTTATGGAATTATTTAATCAGATTTTACTCCTTCTATATTATTCTTAATATTATATTGCAATGGAACATATTTTTAGTTATTCACCATGACTTATTTTTTATGTTAGAATCCTCTACATTTATTACCCTTATTGTACATACGATCTCACCCCTTTCTTATGTATAATTTTCCCAGGATGCAAAGATGTGTATTATGAATGGATTGTAGGGATAAACTATGATTTTATTAGAGTTTCCAAATATAGTAAACTATTTAGTCCTTTGGGATGCGAACACATGTTCTTAGTACCAACATAATTATATAAGATAATGGCTTTGGGCTACTGGGGTTATGGTTTTTACACACAATAAATGACATTGATTACTTTATATCCCTTATTTCTAACAATGATGATAGATCACATGAGATTAGGGTGTTGCAATAATCATAGAAAATACACCATAAACCCCTAAAAAGACCATGGAAACATCTGTGTGTTAGCCCAGATCAACTGAACTAAGATTACTTTGATTCATATTATTAAACAATATATGTAGGACACCTTCCAAAGGCCTAATTCTGGACTCAAATGGGCGTCATCATTACTGTGGGTCCCACCATGTCTCTAACATTTCAACAATCAGGATCCAATCATTCCCACAGGCTAATCATTCTACCTCATCCATTAGTGGACTGAGAAATTAATTAAACTACAATGACTCTAGTTCCTACTATATCAAGAATATGTAAGACCCCACCCTAAGGCATGAGTTCCATATTGAACATCCAAAGGTAAGTCCCAACACATAATCCCCGCATCTGTATGCAGTGAGGTTGATTACTTGTTATCCCTTGTTTCCCACACCGAGCTTATATCACATGGTCTTAGGTAATTTCATTAGTCATATCACTGACATCACATATTCCCACTTTCTTGGGAAATTCCATTATGTACTCCCCAATAAGTAGCATGATATAAACCTCCCCCATATGAAGGAATATAACTTGGGTACCGTCCCAAGGGTGTGTAAGAACTATGAGAAATAATATTCTTTCAATAACTAGGATACATATAACACCTTCTAAGGGATGATCTCAAATAGTTATCCACCTCAATGCTAGTTTCACAATGTATTTTACATTTAAACCATCAAAATTCAATTATTCCCATGGTTTTATCATCCTAAATCATCTACCAGTGGACCAAGAATTAAAATGAACTTCGAAAACTCTAATTCTACCCATAATTGGGATACATATGACATTCTCTCCAAGACTCAATATTGAATATTTAGTGCCTTATATCACTCATATATGTGCTTTCCATATAATTTTAAACTGCATAGGTTTAAATATATTTTTTTATTTTGATTCATGTAATAACCAGGATATGTAGGCAACAATTCCCCCATTAGGGTGTGATGACCCGACCTCCCATCCTCTCAACAATGTGAGTCCCTAAGTGTTGTTTTTTCTAAAATCCAAATTGACCACCTGCCATTGGAAAGCATGTCTATAACTAGTTAAGGATGAGTGAACCATTAGTATTTTCTGTTAATAATGAAAATGGTGACTTGAAATTAATGATTCTAAAATAAATTAACCCCTAAATTCATCCATGGGGTCGAACTAAATGCACCTAGTGGTTGTCTATTTTCATCGAAACAGAAACATAACTTTTTTGAGAGAATATTTATCTTCGTTGAAGAATTTTCCCTTTCTTCACCTTTAAATAATTCTACCCCCCATCATGAACCCTCCAAAATTTCTATCCTTAATGATATTTTTGATTGATCGATATCCTCTTATCCTTCATACTTCTTAGGAAAAACTATAAAAAAGTGTCAAATCTATCCACAATTTAAAAACATAAAAAGTAGTTTCCCTATACAATTACCCTTCACTCATTACATTTTATTTTATAAAAAGTTTATAAAATTGTTAAAAATTCATGGAATCCTCATCGATATCAGTTTACTCCTCATGAGACCATTTATTTTACTTTTTTTAAAACCTTTAAAATCATTGAAAGAGATATCATTTTTATATTTTTCACCCATCATTAAGTTTGGTCCCTTACCCATGTCATAGGTTATCAAGATAATGTGAAGCTTATCATTGGTACACACATCTAATTTTTAATAATTAGGAGTAGAAATATTTATTTCAAATATATATTTTATAATTCTCATCAATTTATTTATGTTGGTAGTTTCTTTGAGAATCTCTCCATAACATTAAATTGATATAAAAAAATTTACTTGAAAATATAAATCATCTATAGATGCATCTTTCCCTATAAAAATATCCTCAAGTTGAATATGATATGTTTTTAATAGTGGTTCCTTGACCATTTTACCTCACTTCTGGATATTATGAAGTATTCTCTAAATTAAATTCATTTTCTTTAATCCCATAACATGGGTAGAATCTTTCCCTAAGAGGGATAAAAGTAACATATTGTGTGACTTACCATCATTTTCAATATTTTTATTTTTGAGAAAATTATAGGTTTTCCAAAAAAAGGTAATCTACACACCATTCTCAGTGAAGTCAAGAAGGTTCAATATAAGTGAGAGAATATATGAATCCATGATCTCCTTCCATATATGAAATCCCTTCCCATCAAACATAAGAAATTCATTATTATTTATGGAATAAATTCTCTCTATATTTTTATTTTATAAAAAGATATTATTAACAAAGAAAGAAATAATCTGGAGGCATACTTCAAATAGATGATATATTCTTTGATACCAATTATGAGGCATAGGTGAGAGATGTGCCACCATTGAGGGGGGGGGGGAGAGTGAATCACACGTAACCAAAACACCAGATCTTAATTGCATTTTTCTCATACAAGTTAAATATTGGATCCATTAATGAATAAAATCTATAACATGAGATAAATAGATATATAAAGTTAAAAATATAAGAGTTTTGACAAGTTTCACACACACTTTTAATGGAGTGGCTAATACTTGGTGTCAAATGATTGTGATCCCATTATCTATGTTATTATTCTATTATCAATTAGAAAAAGGTATGTATTATAAATATAATCACAATCTAAAAGTACTATATAGAACTAGATTGGAATCATCAAGTACATCAATATTTCACTTCCCTTCTCAAGTGCCTCCAAGTTTATATAATGTGTGATTCTTAATTCTTATCCTAAAATATGATCAAATAATATCTAGAAATTATGGTCATATATCTAAAAGTTTTATCACTTATTTCATTTAAAACAATATATATATATATATATATAATCTTTTATTCATCATGGTGTTCTAGGTTTAAATATGGTGTGACTAATTTGGTTATGGCCATGTCCAAAAACCACACTTGGATATCTCTTAATCTACATATTTTCAGTGTCCATTTTTCACCTTCAATAATATTTTGAAAAACACCATGGAATAATGGTTTTGGAAACACCATAGTCCCTCTTATATCTAAAACTAAAATGGTCATCTCATACATTAATTCCATATTTAATTGTTTTGTATAAAAAATATTCATTTTACAACAATATGCACGACAACCATTTTCATTATTTCATTCGGTGGCATAAAATTGTTTTATTCCATCAATTATCCAGTAACTCCATTTCTGTTTCCACCTTATACTATGATATAATGATGTATAACATGATATAGTAAATATTATCATGGTCATCTCTAGTATTTTAATATACCATGACAATGAAAATATAATTTAATCTTAACTTCTTTATAATCTATTTTATCCATAATCCCCACTCCATATTTTGGTGATCACCATGATAAAAATTATGTTTTCTCATATTTTTCATTATTTTTCTTGTATCTCACCAATATCTATATTATCACTCATTTATAAACAAATTTTCAGTAAATAAATCACAATATACCTATCAAAATTTATGAATGAATTATCTAAAGAAATAATTTATAATATGATATCAATGTGACAGTTATCTAAACACCACACCATTTAAAAAATGATGTTTTTGGGAGTTATACAACTATTGGAGTATATAGTAACACTACATTAACCTTTTATCAATTTAGATATTCTCACATCCCCCTTTATCAATCTACTTATTGGAGGATCTTAAATCTCCAAGGGCCCATCAAGTCTTATGACACAAAATGGTACCAAAGATGATAAATTATATATTATATTTATTAATGATTATAATAGAATGGAATGCATTTTTCGGATAGAATCAACAAGGTAATTAATGATATATATCATTATATGTATAATAATGAATGAAAATTAGTGTGTAAGAACAATCAAAGAATTTTTATTAAGAAATATAATTACATTGACTTCAATTAATATTGAGAAAACTATTGAAAAATATGATATCAAATATAATTACTCATCTATGAGAAATATATAATAAAATTTATTTAAGGATCAAATGAATATACTTTTGAATACGATGGAAAATACTCTTATAATCGATATAAACATTCATGTTACTATTATAAACATGTTTTAAAAGTTATTGTTTATATTAAAATTAGATCCCTAATTAATCTAGTAAAATATATTACACCTTATGACATGTGGTATGTATTAAAACTAAATTTAAAACAATTAGAGTGTTTAGGAAAAAAGTATTCATTAAAAATAATTATGGTTCTCAAGGAAGGTTTAATACCACATATAATGAATGATTTTTTCAGGGACAATATAGAAATATAAATTCCAATAAGTGATTCAACAAGAGGCTTGACAAGATTGTTCAAAGAAATTATGTTATAGGTTTTAAAGAAGAATCAAGAAAATAATATAGAAAAACATAATCAAAAGAAAATAATGACAATGAAAGTGTAAATGAAGCTATATTTAAAGAATATTACAACACCTCACATGAGGAATATTTTGAAATTAAGTCAGAATAAGAGGATGAGGTGAATAAACCATCAATAAAAATTAGAAAACAAAGAAGGAGAGATGACGAACATTGAAACACTATATAAGGGTAAAAACATCCATAAAATGAAATAATAAATAACATTAAGAATAAAATTATATCATCACATGTGGAGCCCGAATAATTTAATTAAGAAATAGAAGATGAGTTATGGGTCAAGTACATGAATGACTAATTTGATTAATTTGAGAATAATAAAACATAATACTTTTTAACAAGATCACATGAAAATAATTTGTTATGAGAGAGGCGGGTAATTAAAAATAATATTAATGAGTAAGGGAAAGTTTTAAAAACAAGGATAAGAATGTATTTAAGTGATGTTAATAAATTAATGGTGTTGATATGAGATATATATTTTTACAAGTTATAAGAATCAAAGCAATCAATGTTTTTTAGAAATGGTTATCCAAAATAGATATGAAATGTACCAAATGAATATAAAAAATTATTTTTAAATAAAATTTATAATGATTAATTTTATATTGATAAAACTATTATCTTCTAACCATATGTTTATGAAAAGAAGGTGTATTGGTTGAAGACGTAATTATATGGGTTTAATCATGAACCTTAGGCAGGATAGGCTATAGTAGAAACAAACATGAAGAAGCTAAAATTTTAGAGATGTGGTACTGACCAAAACTTACGTGTGAAGAATATAAATGATGAGAAGTTATGAATACTTTTATATATTGATGATATAATATTTTGTAAAATAAATACTAAATCATGAAAGTAGTTTAAAATTTTAAAAAATTATGAATTTTTTATTTTTGTGATTGTTAACTGATATATTTTCATTAGATTAAAATTGTATCATTATTTTAAGTATACTCATATCTAAAAAAATGAAATATGTTAATTATTCAATAAAAAAATTTACATGCATAAAAACAAAACAATGTTAAATCTTATAATGGTTGGTAAAAACTTTGGAAAAAATGATACTGTTGGATTTAACACTATATTGATGGATGATAGAGAGTTTACTCTACTTAACTTCAATAATATTAGTTATTGTGCATGTAAAAGTCTTATAAAAAACATTCTATGTAATCCTAAGTAATAAAACCTCATGGTTATGAAAAGAATAATTGGGTATATAAAAGGAACTACTAAATATGTATTGTTATATCCAATATAGAAGAAAAAGAACTGTCAGTGCACAATGTTATTGATTGGAATAGAGATTTACATGATTTAAAATCCATAAGTGGTGGGGATTTTTATATTGAAAATAAATGCATTGTCTACTTTAGAAAAAAGTAGGAATGTTTTTCACTTAGAACCAATGAATCTCGGTATACTTCAACTGCAATGTCATGTACTCAACTGATTAGGATAAAATAACTATTAGAATATTATAAGAAAAAATTCTTTTAGATATGGGTTTTAAGCCTCTATAAAATTTATTTTTTAAAATTTTTAACAATGGTTTTAGGAATCCGTCGGTAGTTTATAGTGGAGTTTTTAAAAAACTCATGCTATATGGAGATGGTTTTTTAGTTGTGGTTCAAATAATCACAAAATACTACTTTTTTTATAATGTTGGTTTTTAAAAAACCACCTTAATATTTATTAAAATTATTAATTACTAATAATAATTATTAATATATATATATATATATTGTATATAATTAACATTTTGTAATAAATAATTCATAAATAATTTTTATAATGACATTTTTATAGATTATATATTTATTATTATTCTTTCTTAGTAATTACGTATTATTAACAATTAAATAAATCTTATTAATTACAAATTACGTAGGATCAAAAAAATAAATAGTGACGAGTGATATAATAATTCACATTTAACAATTAATATTAATAACATTTAATATTTATTTAATAGATAAATATATAAATATGTAAATATGGAATCATATATAATCTTATAAATAGATGAAAATATATAAATAGATATAATTATATATGAATTTATAAATACATAAATAAGTATATATATAAATATATGTAAATATATAGATATATATATTTATATATGCAACTATATATATATATATAAATATATGAAAATAGAAATATATATAAATAGATTGAATTATATATATACATATAATTATATATAGTTATACACACTCATATATATATATATTAATAAATACCAGTTATTAAATATTAATTATTCATTATTGATTAGTCACACTTAAGCGTGTAACGACCCAAAAAAATTATTAATGAAAATTCCTCTTGGTCAATTTAAATGTCCTCTTAAGGTTACATAAAACTTATACACTTATTTTTTTTTATGATTTTTGATTTTAAAATACCGGTAATAACTGTTAATGTTGCTAATATAGCTGTTGAACAATGATCACATGATTAGTATAAATATAGGGCTTTAACAAGTTCAATATACTCAGAAAAAGGAAGTGATGGTCTAATCTAATAGACTTCCCACATATGAAGACCATTTCTAGAAGCTTGTAAAGGAGGTGGTGTCATTGGGATTCTCTCTTGAACAAACCCAATCCGAGCTTCAACATGTTAAGCTCGAACAGAACCACCTACAAGAGAAGGGGAAGTTGAGAGAGATTACTACCTAGGTGATGTTGTCCGATCCACCCCAAGAGTCTGTTACCTCCGTACACCTTACCCTTTGGTCTTATAAGGGTGTTATAAGGGGTTATATAACTATAACCTAGTACTATGATTATGTAAACTATTTTTATACAGAGAGTATACATTCATTTTATTATTGTTACTTTGTTAATAGTTTTTAAAGCGCAAATTGTATTTTTAGTCAATATTAAACTAAGAAATATATTTTTATGTATTAATGGATTTTTGAATAAAATTAAATTTTTATAAAATAAAAATATTATTATTAAATTAATTTTTATTAAATATAAATGATCATATAATTTTTTGAATGCAATTGTAAGTTTTATTACGGTTTGAAAGCTGTTTTTTTCAAAACCCGTGATTTTTCAATAAACGTCGGTTTTTATTTTAAAAGAAAAACTTCACATATTTAGATAATTATTTAGATAAAATTCATATTATTTTTGGAATCAGGACATTGAAATTATCCAATGGTGAATTTTTCATAATTTTATGAGATAGTCGAATTTTTGGGTAAAAAATTAAATACTGTTTAATTATATAATTTGTTTTATGACATCATAATGACCCAATAGTGATGTAATAAAATAAAATAAACACTATTTTTGGCCATTATATGTTTTACCATTAAAATAATATGATTTTATGTGTATTTTATTTATTTTACAAAGCTTTAGTGGACCCTCCAAGACTTATGAAACATTTTAACTTTTTAAAATGTTTTTCTTGAGAGTGTGACTCACCTCCACATAAGCAACCCTATTATTTTAAGAATTTCATACATTGGCCTTATAAAATATTATTTTCTACCCCCTTTGGAAAATCCATGGGCAAAAACAATGGGATGCTTTTTGTTTTTGATTAGTTTAATGTGTGGTGTCCCAAACCTAAATAATAAAGAATTACCTCTTCTTTCCTATATAAACCCACCAAAGATCCCACTTCCTCTTCACTATAAGCCTTTGAAGTTTTTCCAAACTATTCCCTACCCTCTCTATAATCATCCCAAAGCGCCCCAAGCTACCAAGAATCCTCTCTCAAACCTCTCCCAAGCCTTTGGGATCACACTTCCAAGTATGGGATTCCTTATTTCCTCATTTTATCCAAGTTTCATAATATTGTTATAACCTTTTATTTTCAGTTATAAATGTTGGGGGTATGATTTGACACCTCCCCTATACTATCATATTTATTTTTGAGTGATTAGAGGGAATTTTTTCTCTCATTGGTGCCTTCCATGTATACCCGTTTCCATGCCGAAAATCCATAAGAAATTTCTCTCTCCTCATTTACATTCACGAAATTATTTTGTATTATGAAACTAAATTCCATCACTTATGTTTGGAAATGTATCTAAATGATCCCCTTGCTATAAATTTCTTGTAAATATGATTATAAACCACTTTATCTATCATCAACCATTTTTATGAAGCCTTATGTCACACCATTTTGCTGCCGAAATTGCACCGCAATTTTCCAATCCAAAATCATTGTGTAGTGAATACCATGCCCATTTCTATATCAAGGGTATTCAACTTTATTCACATTTACTTATTGATGGAATAGTTTCATGTATGAATTCCACATTCCTTAGTCTTGGAATATATTTTGATGTTTTATGAATCCATGTTGTATGATATTGTGGCACACTTATGCATGAAATGAAATGTTTAATAAGGGTGCGCCCTGATAGTGCTCAAATGCATTTGGTAAAGTATATTATCACGATACATCATGTGTAATTAGTGTTGACTCATTCTAATTCAAGTGAAACAATGGTTCACTCATGCTTCATGTGCAATGAGGGTTTACTCATGCTCCATGTGCAATGATCCTTGGCTAATGCTAATATCATGTTAAATGTTGTTTCCACATCTCCAGGTTATGATTATCATGATTTATCAAGCCTTTGTGTTCATGTTTCTCTTGTTTTCCATTAATATTCCTATTTTCTAACATTTATTGTATTCCTCATGTTATTCCATGTTTATTCCCTTACTCGACTATATAGCTCACCCTTTTCTTATGCATGCCCCAAGTTATCCCATGCATTACTAAGTACGAGGGAATGTAGTGGTAATGTAAAGGAAGTTTTCAATATGATGGTTCATTTTAGGTTTTAAGTTGTTATGTAATGTTACTAAGGCCCAAATACACTATACCTCTTGACCTTCTATCTTGTATCACGTGATTTTTTTGTGTAATAAATTATAGTTAAGTGTGAAATAAAATTCGGGTTGTTATAGTTGGAATCAGAGGATAGGTTTATTTATATTTGGGATTAGGATTAGAAAACCCTAGTAAATCCTTAGATTAAATACTAAGTATAATAAAAACATCCCTAAATTGTGGTGAGAATTGATTAAGTGATTTATCAATAAAATATATCCCTGTGTGAATATGAGCAGGTAGAGGCAACTTTGGCACAGATGTACCTAGAAGTAAAAACCCCGACAAGGGGTTTCGGGCTTGACCTATGGTATCCTAATACATGACAACGGGCCTCACTACACTCTTGGTTATGACACTCCCAAGGGATATGCTTTGAAAATTCATAGGCTTAGTATGAACCATTATTAAGGTAAAAAATCCCATAAGAATATATGTTGGGAAGTAGATCATGGATAACATAGATTGATGCTTATAGAGTCATAAGTTATGGAAATAAAGGTAATTTATAAGTCATCCATTTTGGACTTTGGATTACCCTTTCTATGTTACCCCTAAATTTCCTTTTATTCTAGCCAATGTCTGGTAATAGGAGTACTCGGGCTAACAACCAATGTGAAGATAAATGCAATGATTGTTATAATGATATCCCCAATCTGATGGGATCTAGAATTGTGAACTTTATCATGATAATCTATCAGTTAACTCAATATTTGAATAGAAACATGGGTCAAGAGGAACTTTCAACCCCCTAAAGAACAAGTTTCTATCGAAAGATTCAGGAGACATAGGCCTTATACTTTTAATGGATCATCTGATCCCTCAATATCCAAGAAATAGATCAACTCAATTGAAAAGATATTCTCCATCCTTCAATGTTCCGAACAAGAGAAGGTTCTTCTGGCTACTTAACGTACGGAGGGTGAAGATGATAAATGGTAGAAATTGATAAAAAATACAAAGCCATAGGAGGATATCAATGCATTGGAATGGAAGGATTTCTAGAAAATGATTTTCGATAAATATTTTCATCGCACCCTCCTGATTAAGATGGAAAGGGACTTCTTTTCCCTCAAGAAAAAAGATGACGAATCAATATGAGCTTATGAGGAAAACTTCACAAGGCTTGCACAATACGCCTCCGACTTTGTCGTCACCCCAAAATGAATGGTTGGCCGCTTCTTTCGTGGGCTGAAAGCTAGACTGTGGAAATCCCTGGCGATCCGTGACTTCAAAAGTTATGAGGAAATTGTCTGATGTGCCCTTAAGGTCGAAATGTAGATCATAGAATCTCAGAAGTATCATGGGGATAAGAAGCTTAAGGTGGAATTAAATTTTCGTAGACTGATTGATAAATCTAATGGTGCTAAGAAAATCCATCACCCCACTTTCCAAAGGTGTGGAAAGAAGCACCCTAGAAATTTCCTAAAGGGGATGAGGAAATGCTTTATGTGTGCAAGAGAAGGGCACCTAGCCATTATCTGCTGACAAGAAAAACTTTTGGCTACAACAGAGGAGAGGAATGCTCTGTTTGAACCTCAAAACTTTGTTCATTTCTTCAACTACATAGAACTAGGGCACCTTAAAAATCAGTGCCCTAATCCAAGGGTTTCCGGAGGCAACCAACAACCTCCAAGGCAGCAAGGGTGGGATTTTTCCATCATTACCGCCGAAGTGAACCCTGACAACGAAGTGGTGACAGGTACACTAGTTATTCATTCAGGAATAGCAAATGTAATTTTAGATTTTGGTTCTACATATTCTTTTATATACTGAATGTTTAGTAGAACAATCCCAACACCACCAATAATCATGGAAGTGAAGATGTCGGTGAGTATGGAAAATGGGGAAATCATTGCATCCCATGAATATAACTCCTCCCATGTTATAATAAGTGGATTTAACGTCCCAACGAACCTCGTTAGACTCCCTTTGGTGAAACGTGATGCAATTCTTGGCATGGATTGGCTTTACCTATATAGATCCAACATAAATTGTCGTGAAAAGGAAATCACTCTCCATATGGAGAATCGACCCCCGATTCTATACAAGTGAAATAAGGAAGATGAATATTATTTAGCACCATCATCTCAAGTGTGGATATTACTACCCTATGAGAACGTGTATCTATATCAGATGATTGTGTTTATAGAGGAAACCATCTTTGAAGACATGCCTATTGTGAGGGAATTCACTGAAGTGTTTCATGAGGAATTTCCGGGGCTTTCTCCTAGAAGAGATGTTGAATTCTCAAATGAACTTATACCTGGGGTGTTGCCAATATCCAAGACTTCATATATAATGGCTATTTTAGATCTTTAGGAGCTAAAGAAACAACTACAGGAGAATCTGCATAAAGGGTTTATATGTCCAACTGCTTCACCATGGGGTGAACCAATCCTCTTCGTCAAGAATAAGGATGGGTCAATTCGCCTTTGAATCAATTATCATGAGCTTAACAAATTCACGATAAAGAACAAGTATCCTCTTCCTCGAATTGATGACTTGTTTGATCAGCTGTGTGGAGCACAATACTTATCCAAGGTATATTTGCGGTCGGGATATTATTAAGTAAGGGTGAAGAAGGAAGATATACCCAATACCGCTTTTCATACAAGATATAGGCACTATTAATTCATAGTGATGCCTTTCAGACTCACCAATGCTCTAGAAATAATCACGAACTTTATGAATAGAGTCTTTAGATATTATCTTGAAAACTTTTTGGTAGTATTTATAGAGGATATTCTAATATACTTCAAAACCAAGGATGATCATGAAGAGTATATAAGAACTGTATTGTAGACCTTGTGAAAGGAGAAGCCCTATGAAAAGTACATCATGTGTGAGGTCTAGTTGAAGGAGGCCTCATTATTTGATCATATCATTACAAGAAATGGGATATCTGTGGATCCCTCAAAGACAGCTGCAATAGAGGGATGGTTGAGTCCAACATCGGTAAAGGATATATGTAGCTTCTTGGGGTTAGCTTGATATTATCGCCGATTTGTGAGAAATTTCTCACAATTTTCCAACCGTTTTACCAAGATAACTCGGAAGGGAGTAAAATTTTATTGGAGTGATGAATGCAAAGATACCTTCAAGGAGTTGAAAAGGAGGCTTATCACTGCGCCCATGGTCACATTACCTATAAGTGGAGAACTGTTTATGGTATTTAGTGATGCTTAGAAGATGTAATTGGGTTTTGTGTTGATGTAGAATGATAAAGTGATAGCCTACGCCTCAAGGCCTCTGAAAATCCATGAGAAAAACTATCCCAAGCATGATCTAGAGTTGGCGGCTATGATCTACGTGTTAAAAATATGGTGACATCATCTCTATGGGGAGAATTGTGAGATATATACTAATCACAAGAGCCTCAAATATATATTCACCCAAAAAGAGCTTAATATGTGCCAACTAATAGGGATATAACTTATCAAGGATTATGACTGCTCAATCCACTACCATCCTGGTAAGGCAAACATGGTTGTAGATGCTCTAAGTAGGAAATATCCTGCATCATTATCAATGATGAGAATTGAAAAGGATCCAATCTTCTTATATTTTGATATGATGGACATGGGAATCGTTAAGGGAGGAACAACATCAATCCTTTCTCAAATGATTACTCAAAAGTCCCTCATGAAGATAATAAAGGATGCTCAAATAAAGGATGTGGAAATTTTGAAAAAGGTAGAAGCTATCAGAAATGGGAATCCTTAGAGTTTGTGGTTGAAAAGGATGGAATTGTGAGAATTGGGCCACGATTATGTGTACCATATGATCCAGAGATAAAGAAGGATCTTCTAGATGATGCACATATCTTAACCTTCTCTATTCACTCTAGGAGAACAAAGATATATCAAGATCTATGAGAAAACATGTGCTGGGACTATATGAAAAGGGATATTGCTGAATATACATCAAAGTTCCTGGTATTTCAGCAAGTGAAGCTTGAGAGGAAAAAGTCTAAGGGGATGATATAACCACTACCAAAACCAACATGGAAGTGGGAAAACATTACCATGGACTTTATCACTGGACTTCTAAGGAAATCCAAAGGAAACAATGCTATATGGGTCATTGTGGATCATCTTACGAAGACAGATCACGTTATCATGATTCAAGAGGGCTTCTCATTGGATCAACTTGCACGGATTTACATCAAAGAAGTGGTAATTTTTCATAGAGTACCATTATCTATTGTATCCAATCATGATCTAATATTTACCTCAATGTTCTGGAAAAGTCTCCAACATGCTCTAAACACTGAACTGAACTTGAGTATGGCCTATCATCCTCAAAATGATGTCTAATATGAGCGAACTATCCAGACACTAGAAGATATGTTAATATCATGTTCTAAGGACTTCAAAGGAGGATGGGACCAACATCATCCTCTGGTTGAATTCTCTTATAATAAGAGTTTCCACTCGAGCATCTGAATGGAACCATGTGAATCCCTCTACGGGAAAAGGTGTAGAACACCAATGTGTTGGGATAAAGTCAGTGAGCATAAGCTGCTAGGACCTGAAATGGTCGAGGAAATGGTGGTGATGGTGAAAACCATTCTGCATCATATCAAGGTAGCCCAAAGTTGACAGAAGAGTTATGCGGATAAGCATTGATGATTCATTGAGTTTAAAGTTGGAGATATGGTATTTCTACACAAATCTCCATGGAATAAGGTCATGAGGTTTGATAAGAAAGGGAAGTCAAGTCCTTGGTACATCGTCCCCTTTGAGATTCTTGATCATGTCAGGGTTGTGGCCTATCGACTAGCACTTCCACATACTATGGTGAAATTACATGATGTCTTTCATGAATCCCTATTAATGAAGATCATACTAGACCCTTCACATGTACTCTCTTCAGATGTAGTGTAGTTAGAGGATGATATTTCTTACGAGGAGCAACTAGTAAAAATCTTAGATCGTAGAGAAAATGTTCTATGAAATATGACAGTGCCCCCTCGTCAAGGTGTTGTGGAGAAACCACAAGTGTGAAGAAGCGATGTGGGAATCCGAGGAAGTGATGATGTAGAGTTACCCGCATCTGTTATTGTATAGAAAAAGAAAATTTCTAGGGTGAAATTTCTTAAGGGGAGGAACATTTTAACGACCAAAAAAATTCATTAATGAAAATTCCTCTTGGTCTATTTAAATGCCTTCTTATGGTTATGTAAATTGTATGAAATTATTTGGTTTTATGATTTTTTATTTTAAAATACCATTAAGAATTGTTACCATTGATAATATAGCCACTTAATAGTGATCACATGATTAGTATAAATATAGGTCTTTAACAAATACAATTTACTCAGACAAAGGAAGCGATGACCTCATCTAGTATACTTTCCCCATACGAAGCCCATTTAACAAAGTTCGAAAAGGATATGGAATCATTGGGATTCACTCTTGACCAAGACCAATCTGAGATTCCACATGTTAAGCTCAAATGGAACCACCTTCGAGAGAAGTGGAAGCTAATAGAGATTACCACCCCAGCGATGTTGTCCGAGCCACCCCATGAGTCTGTCACCATCGCACGCCTTACCCTTCGGTCCTACGTGGGTGTTATAAATAGTAATGTAATGAGACCCTTATAATATGATTATATACAGTATTTTTTATAGATAATATACATTCATTTTTTTATTGTTACCTTGTAAATATTTTTTAAAGTGCAAATAGTATTTTTAGTTAATATTCAACTAAGAAATCTATTTTGATTAATTAATGGATTTATCAATTAAAGAATATTTTAATTAATTATTATTATTATTATTAAAAAACTTTTTATTAAATATAAATGATCATATTATTTTATGAATGCAATTGTAATTTTTATTAAGGTTTGAAAGATGTTTTTGTCAAAACCCATGATTTTTCGATAAATGTAGGTTTTTATTTCAAAAGAGAAAATTAAAAAATTAAAAAAACTATTTAAATAAAATGAATATTATTTTTGGAATCATAATGTCAAAATTATCCAATAGTGAATTTTTCATAATTTTCTGAGACAGTCGAATTTTAGGGTAAAAAATTAAATACCGTTTAATTATATAATGTGTTTTATGACATCATAATGACCCAATAGTGATGTAATAAAATACTAAAAACACTATTTTCTCTCATTATATGTTTTACCATTAAAATAATGTGATTTTAGGTTTATTTTATTTATTTTACAAAGCTTTAGTGGACCCTCCAAGACTTATAAAACATTTTAGCTTTTTAAATTGTTTTCCTTGAGAGTGTGACTCAAATTCACATAAGTAACCTTATTATTTTAAGAAGTTCAGCCACTGGGCTTATAAAATATTGTTTTTAACTGCCCTATGGAAAAAACTATAGACTGCTTTGTGGTTTTGATTAGTTTAATGTGTGCTATCCCAAACCAAAATAATAAAGAATTTCCTCTCCTTTCCTATATAAACCCACCCAAGCTCCCACTACCTCCTATCACAAGTCCTTTAGAGTTCATCCAACCTCTTCCCTCATCTCTCTAGAATCTTCCTAGGGTTCCCCAGGCCCCCAATAACCCTCTCTCAAGCCTCTCCTAATCCTTTTGGATCACACTTCCATGTAAGGGATTCCTTCCCTTCTCGTTTTTTCCAAGTTTCATAATATAGTTATGCCCTTTTATTTTAAATTATAAATTTTGGGGTATGATTTCAAACCTCCCCTATACTGTCCTCTTTGTGTTTGAATGATGATATACCCCTTTCTCTCTCATTGGTTCCTTCCATGTATACCCATTACAATGCCGAAATTCTGTAAGGAATTTCTCTCTCCCCATTTACATTCAAGAAATTCTTTTTTATTATGAATCTAAATTTCATTACCTATGCTGGGAAATGTATATATATGACCCCATTAATTTCTATTTCATGTACATATTATGAGACACCCTTTTATCTATCATCAACCATTTTTATGAAGTCTTATGTCATGCCTTTATGTTCATGTTTCTGTTGTTCTCCATTGATATTCCTATTGTCTAACATGTATTTTATTACTCATTTTATTCCATGTTTATTCCCTTACTGGGCTTTATAGCTCACCCTTTTCTTATGCATGTCCTAAGGTTATCCCAGGCAATGTTAAGTACGAGCGAATGTAGTGGTCATGTAAAAGAAGTTTTCAATAGGATGTTGCATTTTATGTTTTAAGTTGTTAAGTAATGTTCCTAAGCCCCAATGACACCAGACCTCTCAATCTTCTACGTCGTATCAAGTGAAGGTTTTATGTAATAAATTATGTTTAAGTGTGAAATAAAAGAAGGGTTGTTATAGTTGGTATCAGAGGATAGGTTTAGTTATTTTTGGGATTAGGATTAAAAAACCCTAGTGAATCCTTTGAGAAAAGACTAAGTATAATAAAAACATCCCTAAATTGTGGTGATTACTGAATAAGTGGTTTATCAAGAAAATACATCCCTGACAGGATATGAGCAGGTAGAGGTGGCTATGGCACAAATGTACCTTGGAGTAAAAACCCTGACAAGGAGTTTCAGGCTTGACCCAGGTTATCCGAGTAAACGAAAATGGGCCTTACTGCACTACGGGTCACGATACTCCTGGGGGATATCCTTTGGTAAATTCACAAGATTATTAAGAATCATTATTAATGGAAAAAATCCCATAAGAATATATGTTGGGAAGTAGATCATGGATAACATTGATTGAAGCTAATAAGGTCCTAGTTTAATGAAATAAAAGTAGTTTGTAAGTCATCCGTTTTTTTCTTTGGATTAACCTTTACGTGTTACCCCTAACTTTCCTTTTATTCTAGCCAATGGATGGTAATAGGAGGACTCAGGCTAAAAACCAATGTGAAGATCAGTACGATTATTATTCTAATGAGATCCCCAATCCGATGAGAGAGGGAATCATGAACTTTTTTACAATACTCTCTGTGTTAACTCAATATTTGAATAGAAACATTGGTCAATAGAAACGTTCAACCCCCCCCCCCCCCAAAGAAAGAACAAGTATCTATCAAAAGCTTCATGAGACAAAGGTATCCTATATTTAATTGATCATCTGATCCCTCAACCACCAAATAATGGTTCAACTCCATTGAAAAGATCTTCTCCATCCTTCAATGTTAATAATAAGAGAAGGTTATTCAGGCTACTTAACGTATAGAGGGTGAAGCCGATCAATGGGGGAAATTGACCAAAAATATAAAGCCTAATGAGTAAATCAAGGTGTTGGAATGGAAGGATTTCTAAAATGTGTTTTTTGATAAATATTTTCCTCGAACCCTCTGACTTAAGATGGAAAGGGACTTCCTTGCCCTCAAGGAAAAAGATGAAAAATCAATTAGAGAATATGAGGCAAACTTTACAAGGCTTGCTCAATACGCCTCCAGCTTTGTCGTTACCCTCGAATGCATGGTTGATCGCTTCTTTGGTGGGCTGAAACCTCACCTGAGGAAATACCTGGAAATATGTGACTTCGATAGCTATGATGAAATTGTCCGATGTGACTTCAAGGACGAAATGGAGATAGAAGAATCTTAGGGGTATCATGGGGATAAGAAGTGTAAATTGGAATTCAATTCTAGAGGTCCTATGGATAAATCCAATGGTGCTAAGAAAATACATCAACCCACATGACAAAGGTGTGGAAAGAAGAAACCCAGAAATTGTATGAATGGGACAAGGAAATGGTTTAGGTATGGAGGAGAAGGGAACCTAGTCGTTAATTGCCGTCAAGAAAAACCCACGGCTGCAATAGAGGAGAGGAACGCTCTGTTGAAACCTCAACACATTGTTCATTTCTTCAACTGCAATGAACCAGGGCACCTAGAAAATCATTTCCCTAATCCAAGGGTTTTTGGAGGCAACCAAAAACCTCCAAGGCATCAAGGGAGAGCTTTTTCCATCACTACCACTGAATTGAACCCTGAAAATGTAGTGGTTACATGTACTCTAGTTATTCATTCAAGAATATAGACTGTACTTTTCGATTCTAGTTCTATAAATTCTATTGTATCATGAATGTTTAGTAGAATAATCCCAACACAACCATAAATCATGGAAGGGAAGATGTCAGTGAGTACAACAAATGGGAAAATCAATACATCCCATGAATATAAATCCCCCCTGTCATAATATGTGGATTGAACTTCCCAGTGAACCTCTTCACAATCCCTTTGGTGGAATTTGATGCAGTTCATTGCATGGATTTGATTTCCCTATATAGAGCCAACATAAATTGTTGTGAGAGGGAAATCACTCTCCATGTAGAGAATCGACCCCTGATTATATACAAGTGAAAAGAGGAAGATGAAATTTTTTTAGCACTATCATCTAAAACATGGATATTACTACCCTATGAGCAAGTGTATATAGCTCAGATTATTGAGTCTAAGAAGGAAACCATCCTTAAAGATATGCCTATTGTGATGGAATTCACTGAAGTGTGTCCCGGGGAATTTCCTAGTCTTACTCCTAGAAGAGATGTTGAATTCTGAATTAAACTTATAACTGGGGAATTAAAAATATCCAATACTCTATATAGAATCGATGTTGTGGAGCTTGAGGAGCTAAAGAAACTACTACATGAGAAACTGGATAAACGGTTTATATGTCCATGTGCTTCCCCATAGGGTTGACCAATCGTCTTCATCCAGAAGAAGGATGGGTCAATGCGCATTTTCATCGATTATTGTGAGCTGAACAAAATCACGATAAAGAACAAGTATCCCATTCCTCGAATTGTCGACTTGTTCGATCATTAGAGTGGAGCACAAAACATCTCTAAGGTAGATATGCAGTTGGGATATTATCAAGTAAATGTGAAGAAGGAAGATATCCCCAAGACTACTTTTTGTACAAGATACTGGCATAATGAATTCATTGTAATTCCTTTCAGACTCACCAATGCTCTAGACATCTTCATGGACTTGATGGATAATGTTTTTAGAGAATACGTTGACAAATTTGTGGTAGTCTTTATAGGAGATATTCTAATATACTCCAAAACCAAGGAAGATAATGAGAAGCATATAATAACTTTACTAGAGACCTTACAAAAGAAGAATCTCTACGCAGAGTACAAAAAGTGTGAGTTCTGGTTGAAGGAGGTCTCATTCTTGTTTCATGTAATCACAAGCAATGGGATATATGTGGATCCCTTAAAGATAGCTGCAATAGAGGGATGATCAAGGCCAACATTGGTAATAGATATCCGTAGCTTCTTGGGTTTAGCTGGATATTATATCCGATTTGTGAAAAATTTATCATGATTTTCCAACCTTATTACCATGCTAACTTAGAATGGGGTAAAGTTTTCTTGGAGTGATGAATGCGAAGAGAGCTTCAAAGAGTTGAAAAGGAGGCTTATCACTATGCTCGTGGTCACTTTACCCACAAGTGGAGAAAGTTTTGTGGTATTAAGTGATTCTTTAAAGAAGGGACTGGGTTGTGTGTTGATGCATAATGATAAAGTGATAGCCTACGCCTAAAGGCAGCTGAAAATCCATGAGAAAAACTATCCCACACATGATCTAGAGTTTTTTGTTGTGATCTTTGCATTGAAAATCTAGCGACATCATATCTATGGGGATATTTGTGAGATTTATACTGATCACAAAAGCCTCAAATATATATTTACACAAAAATAGCTTAATATGAACCAATGAAGATGGATAGAACTCATCATGGATTATGAATGCTCAATCCACTATCATCCCGGTAAGGCAAACAAGGTGGCTGATGCTCTATGTAGAAAGGAACCTGCATCATTATCTATGATGAGAATTGAAAAGGATACAATAATCTTATATTTTTATAGTATGGACATGTGAATAATTAATGGAGGGACATCATAAATCCTTTCTCAAATGATTGCTCAATCGTCCCTCATGAAGAAAATAAAGGATTACCAATGAAAAGATGTAAATTTTTTTAAAAAGGTGGAAGCTATAAGAAATGGGAAATCCTCAGAGTTCGTGGTTGAAAAGGATGGAATTTTGAGATTTGGGTCATGATTATGTGTGTCATCTAATCTAGAGATAAAGAAGGATATTCTAGATGAAACACATAGATCAACCTTATCTATTCACCTGGAGAGCACAAAGATGTATCGAGATATCTGGGAAAACGTGTGGGGGGACAATATGGAAAGGAAGATTGCTGAATATAAATCAAAGCGACTGGTATGTTAGCAAGTGAAGTCTGAGAGGAAAAAGTCTAAGGGGATGATGCAACCACTACCCATACCAACATGGAAGTGGGACAACATTACCATAGACTTTGTCACTGTACTTCCAAGGACATCTAGAGGAAAATATGCTATATGGGTCATTATGGATCATCTTACGAAGACAAATCACATTATTGCAATTTGAGAGAACTTCTCATTAGGTCGACTTGCACATACATCAAAGAAGTTGTAAGTTTTCATAGAGTACCACTATCAATTGTATCAGATCGTGATCCACGATAAACCTCGATGTTTTGGAAAAGTCTCCAGCATGCTCTAAACATTGAACTGAAATTCAGTATGGCCTATCATCCTCAAACTTATGGCTAATATGAGTGAACTATCCAGACACTGAAAGATATGTTAAGATCATGTTCTATGGACTTAAAAGGAGGATGGGACCAACATATTCTACTGGTTGAATTCTCCCATAATAACAGTTTACTCTCGAGCATCTAAATGGCACCATATGAAGCAATTATTGGGAAAAGGTATAGAACACCGACATGTTGGGATGAAGTTGGTGGGTGTAAGCTGCTAGGACCTGAAATCCTCATGGAAATAGTGGAGATGGTAAAAACCATTCAGCATCATATCAAGTTATCCCAAAGTCGAAAAAAGGATTATGTGAATAACCGTCGATGAGACCTTGAGTTCAAAGTTGGAGACATAGTATTTCTACGTATATCTCCTTGGATGCAGGTCATGAGGATTGGAAAAAATGAAAGTTAAGTCTTAGGTACATCATCTCCTTTGAGATTCTTGATTGTGTTGTGGATTTTTCCTATCGACTAGCACTTCCACCTACTATGTCCAAAGTATATGATGTCTTTCATGTATCCATCGTAAGGAATCACATAACAAACCCTTCACATGTACTCTCTTCAGAGGTAATATAATTAAAGGATTATCTTTCTTGCGAGGAGAAACCAGTGAAGATATTAGATCGTAGAGAAAAAGTTCTAAGAAATAAGACAATTACCCTAATCAAGGTGTTGTGGAGAAACAAAAAAAATGAAGAAGCAATGTGGGAATTAGAGGAAGTGATGAAGCTGAGTTACCCACATATGTTTTCATATGGAAAAAGGAAATTTTGAGGCTGAAATTTCTTAAGTGGGGAAGATTGTAACAACCCAAAAATTCATTAATGAAAATTCTTCTTGGTCTATTTAAATGTCTTCTTATGGTTATGTAAAATATATGAACATTTATGGTTATATGATTTTGGATTTTAAAATACCGTTAATAAGATTTACCATTGATAGTATATCTGTTGAGTAGTGATCACATGATTAGTATAAATAGAGGGTTTTAACAAATCCAATTTACCCAGACAAAGGAAGAAATGGCCTCATCCAGTAGACTTTACTTATACAAAGCCCATTTTTGAGAGCTCATTAAGGAGGTGGTTTCATTGGGATTAAATTATAACCACACCCAAGTCAATCTTCAACTTGTTAAGCTTGAACGGAACCACCTATGAGAGAAGTGGAAGTTGATAGAGATTACCACCCGAGCGATGTTGTCCGACCCACCCCAAGAGTCTGTCACCATCTCACACCTTACCCTTCTATCCTATGAGGGTGTTATAAGGGGTTATGTAATGATACCCTAGTACTATGATTAAATACACTATTTTTATAAATAATATACATTCATTTTATTATTTTTACTTTGTAAATAGTTTTTAAAGCGCAAATAGTATTTTTAGTTAATATTCGACTAAGAAATCTATTTTTATAAATTAATAGATTATTGAATTAAATGATATTTTAATAAATTATTATTATTATTATTAAATTAATTTTTATTAAATATAAATGATTGTAAAATTTTATTAATGCAATTCTAATTTTTATTAAGGTTTGAAAGCTATTTTTTTCAAAACCCATGATTTTTCGATAAATGTTGGATTTATTTTAAATGTGGAAATTCACATATTAAGAATATTATTTAGATAAATTGAATATTATTTTTGGAATTAGGAAATCTAAATTATCCAATAGAAATATTTTCATAGTTTTCTGAGATAATCAAATTTTTGGGCAAAAAATTAAATACCGTGTAATTATATAATGTTTTTTTATGACATCATAATGACACAATAATGATGTAATAAAATACTATAAACAATATTTTCGTCCATTATATGTTTTACCATTAAGATAATGTGACTTTAGGTTTATTTTATTTATTTTACAAAGCTTTAGTGGACCCTCCAAGACTTATAAAACATTTTAGCTTTTTAAATTGTTTTCCTTGAGAGTGTGACTCACCTCCAAATAACCACCCTATTATTTTAAGATGTTCCACCATTGGAATTATAAAATAGTTTTTTCCACTCCCCTTTGGAAAAAACCAGGGTCTGGTTTGTGGTTTTGATTAGTTTAATGTGTGGTGTCCCAAATCTAAAAAATAAAGAATTCCCTCAACTTTCCTATATAAACCCACCCAAGCTCCCACTTACCCTTTACTCAAAGCCTTTGGTGTTCATAAAAACTCTGAACTCCTCTCTCTATAATCCTCCAAAGACGCCCCAAGCTCCTAAGAATCCTCTCTTAAGACTCTCCCAAGCCATTGGGATCACACTTCAAAATAAGGGATTCATTTCTTTCTCATTTTATCCAAGTTTCTTAATATTGTTATACCCTTTTATTTTGAATTATAAATGTTGTGGTATAATTTATCACCTTTCATATACTTTAACTTTAGTTTTTAATGATGGTATAACGCTTTATCTCTCATTGGATCCTTCCATGTATACCCGTTACCATGACGAAATTCCGTAAAGAATTTCTCTCTCCTCATTTACATTCAAGCAATTCTTTTGTATTATGAATCTAAATTCCATTAACTATGTTGGAAAATGTATAAATATGACCCCCATTACTATCTATTTCATGTAATAATTATGAGACACCCCTTTCTCTCTCATAAACCATTTTTATGAAGTCTTATGTTACGCCGTTATGCTGCCAATATTGCACCGCAATTTTCCAAGCCAAAATCATTGTGTAGTGAATACCATACCCATTTCTCTATTAAGGGTATTCAACTTTATGCACGTTTACTTATTGATGGAATAGTTTCATGAATTAATTCCACATACTTTAATTTTGTAATAAATTATGATGTTTTATGAATCCATGTTGTATGATCTTATGGTACACTTACGCGTGAAATGACAGATTTAAGAAGGGTGCACCCTGGTATCCCTCCAATGAATTGGGTAAAGTATAGTATCATGATATGTCATGTGAAATGAGTGTTGAATCATTATAATTCAAGTGAAATGAAGGGTTTACTCAAGATTCATGTGCAATGAGGGTTAACTCATGCTCCATGTGCAATGAGCCTTGGCTCATGAAAATATCATATTAAATGTTGTTGCCACGTATCCATGATATGATTATCATGATTTATCATGCATTTAAGTTCATGTTTTTATTGCGCTCCATTGATATTCCCATTTTCTAACATCTATTTTATTTCTCATTTTATTCCATGTTTATTCCCTTACTGAGCTTTATAGCTCACCCTTTTCTTATGCATTTCCTTAGGTTATCCCATGCAATGCTAAGTACGAGGGAAAATAGTGGTCATGTAAAGGAAGTTTTGAATAAGATTTTTCATTTTATGTTTTAAGTTGTTATGTAACGTTTCTCAGCCCCAAATACACTAAACCTATTGATCTTATATGTTTTATCAAGTGAAGGTTTTATTTAATAAATTATGTTTAAGTGTGAAATAAAAGTAGGGTTGTCATAAAGTATGTTTGTGTATGTGTGTGTAAATTTGTATATATATATAAGTATATACTAATATATAAATATGTGAATATATATATATATATATATATAATTTTACACAAATTTATAAATATAAAAATGTAAACATATAAACATATGAGTAATGTAAAATTAGTAATTATTAGTTAATTTAAAATTTATAAATATTTATTTTTAATTGAAAGTTAACACTCATTAGTTAAAAATATATAAACATATATTAATATAATAATATTTGTTTATGTGTATTTTTATATAACTAAATTAATTTATAAAAATATTTATATATTAGAAGGTATTTATTATTTATATGCATGTATATATATATATTCACACACACACATACAAATATATATATATGTGTGTGTGTGTTCTTGTAGCCACACATGAATGCATGTATGTATGTAATTGGTTATGAATATTTACTATGATTTTATTCCTTACATTGTGTTCCACTGGAGAGGATGATACCAACCTGTAATATGTATATGCATGCACACACACACACACACACACATATATATATATATGTATTTATTAGTATATATATAAGTATATTGAAGTCTGTGTTGCTAACATATAAATAACATGATGGAGTGGAAATAGATTTTAAGAATCATTATAAGTTAATAGGTTTGAGTGTTACCTCGCTCATATATATAGTGTATTTTTCATGAAAAAATTGCTAGTTCATGGTTGACTGGGCTAGTAAATGTCGTGGATGACATGATCGGGGAGGGCCAGGCCAGGATAAGCTGGTCTGTGGTGGGACTGAGTAATAAAAAAATTAAAAAACTATAATTTTTTTAAAAAAACAATTAAAATTATTTTCAATTATTATTATTTAGAATAAAAAGATTAATTAAATAACTATTCCCAAAAATAATCATATAAAAGTCTGTTGTTAAATTATTCTCAATACATCAATTAGTGATGGTTTCTAGAAACAATCAAAGATCATTTTGAAATCTGTTAAAACACCCCTAAATGAAAAAAAAACTTCCAAAAAACCTATTTTTATTGAATTGGAGAATCTTTGTGAGAATATGAATGTTACAACTATGATTTTATATGATAGTAAGACTGTTATTAACATTATAATGAATCTTTTACAATATTCAAAAACTAAGCACAATAAGATATGGTTTCAATTTAAAAAAGAGAATATGGAACTATAAGTTATCAAATATTAACATATTATAACATGTGTTCAAGTGGATAATTTTTTTAAAAATATTTTGACAAAAATGGAATTTGAGAAGCATAAGTTGAATCGTAGAGCTAAAAATATCACTCAACAAGAAGATATTTGGAACAAACCCCTGCCCTTTTATGTTTTATTTTCAATAATTGTGTAATAATATGAGTTTCCACTTGGGAATACCTTTCTTGAAGATTGTAATATAATTATTTTTTATATGTCATTGGGATTACTAACACTCATTACAATTTAAATTATTTTTATTGACTTGATTGATAATCATGAAACATTTACAATAAAAATATTAACTATTTATTAATAAGTGAATAAATTATTCTTTAATATAATATTATATTGAGATAAGAACTATAATTTTTAATTTGTAAAGGGTTTTTTACCCTAGGGTAATATTTCTTTAATTTTCAAGAGATATTAAGTTATTTCACAGTGTTATCGATGTATTCTTTAGTGAATTAATAAAAAATAATTAATAATTTTATTCAATGTTTGACCTAGCCTTATCTACCTTTATATTTATACTCTAGGAAGAATTATAGGAGAAAAATGTTTTTTAAGAAGGTATATTCTAGGGATGTATTACTAGATATTGAAAGATCTTAGTAAGAGGATCTCTAAATCACTAAAAATAGGTATGGTTCTTTGATCCGACGCGTTATTTTTTACCACAAAATTCTAACTTATTTTTCTATGAACTATCCTTAGAATCACCCTAGGAAATATGAGAATGTTTTTCTTCAGGTTTATATGAACTTAATATACATTTAATTTGTATAAAATTCTACATGAATTCCAAGGAATAATTAAGATAAGTTTTAGAGAGAAAAGATTCTTTCATCGATTCGAAGGCCATACATTGGGAAATTTATTGAAAACTTTAATATCTATAAAATATATAATTAAATGATTCCAATTAACTAATATTTATCAAAACACAATTAATGTATTTTTAGAAAACATACACATTATTGAAGGTCCAAATTTTTAATTTTTGGATAGCTTCTTGGAATTTTGGTGTTGGTCATCATCGATCAACCTCCATGTATGGATGATGGGGAAATGGATGAGTGGTGGATGTAGTTAAAATAAGTTTAATTGATAAGGGATATATAATTTGAGATTAGATGGTTGAATGGAATTTTTTTCATCCTTAATTGGAGATGAGAATATGTGACCTGCAATTTCAGTAGCCCACTCATATGGTAATTCAATCATAGTGATTCGATAGACCAAGCCCAACTGTGTAATCCCTTTCTAGGGGAGAAATATTAAATGAGGTAAAAATTTAATTACCATTTTATTAGGTTGATTAAAAAAATGTCGGATGATGGGTGAATATGATGCGGGATAATAACATGATCTATTTTGGGTTTTCCAAACAAATGATCAAATAACTATGGTTTAATATAAGGGACACATAAATGGTGCTACGTGTGGAATTTTGTGGGGTAAAATGTGGCACCCTGAAATTTGTGGGTTCTCTTTATGACAACCCATGTGTTATTTTACCTTAATTGATGATTTATTACAAAAGGACACATGTAATACAATCCCACAATATTGAAATTTCTATTATATTTGTGTATTTAGATTCAAAAAATATTGAATTGAAAGAGGGATACAATAATATTATTTAAAACTCCTTAACAAGATATTAAAATTCCATCGCCCTTATAAAATTACACATAAAGATCTAGGGACATACATAAGAAAGGGGTGATCTAAAAAGGCCATTACAGAAATAATCAAATCATAACACGATATAAGTAATACATGTTATTCAAGAGGAATATCTAGGTGAAATAAAAGTTGTGATAATAATAAACATAAACATTAAACCATGATATAAGATTATAACATCAAGGAAACATAGGAATGTGGCAACAACATTAAACGTGACATCATAAGCAAAGCCAATGATAACCCTTAAGAGATTATAACATAGTGTTCTTAGAATAACCTCTCATGCACCATACAAGGTATCTCATGGCATAAAAACATTACCCAACTAATTAGAGGGATATATGATTCTGGCCCCACCCATCACATTCATATCATGTACATGCATTTATGTTCCACATAGATCACACAAAATAAGATTTTTTTTTAAAAAAAAATTAATCCCATGATTAAGGAGTGTGGGTTACATGCATAGAATTACTAAATAAATAAAGGATAATTAAATCTATGTGAATACCCATGAGTGAGAATGGGTATGTGTATTCACAAAAAAAACTTATCTTGGAAAATCATAGAATAATTTCAGCATCATAATGGGTGGATATAAATATTTAAGGAAGAGTTTAATGAGAGTGAAAGGTGGTCTCTAATTATTTTGGTATCATAAGTAATGTAAAGGGGTGTGTAAAAACACATTACAACATGAATTATTTGAAATTAAAAGAATTAAAATAATTTAAGTAATTTAAATAAAAAGGAAGAGACGATGATCCCTTAGTTCAATATAGTAACAAGTTAGGTAAAGGTTATAACGATAGGGTATAGATGATCTATCAATAATTGAAAATAAATTTTAATAAAATGGAATATTTATAATTAAATTATGAAATAAAAAAGTGACATTAAAAAGGATAAATATAAATATGGTACTTGAATGGAAGATAATAGAGAAAGATCACTTACCATGAGAGGGTGCTTTTAAAAGTTTGGGTGGAGCTTCTTTAGAGATTAGTAATACCATTGGAGGGATTTATAGAGGGATTGTGAAATGAATTTTTTTCTCAATGGCTTTTATGCGGAGAAGATTGAGAGGGTGAGGAGTGTTTATAGAAAAATAGAGGAGAATTCTTTATTAATTTCTACACAATGGCTTTTGAGTCTATATAATAAAATAATCAAACCAAAAAACCATACCATGGTTTTTGGATATAGTTTCTACCAAATAGGATTAGTTTTAAATATTTTATATGCCAATAAAAGAATAATATTAATATAATACCATTAGTGAGGTGAAAGTGAGTCATGTACATAAAGAATTGATTTTAAAATATTAAAATAAAATATAGGTTTGGGAGGATTCGTTGAAGGTTTATCAAATTAATAAAATAAATTATAAAAAAATAATTTTAAATGTTAAATTTTTTTTTCATGTATTAATTTTATATAATTTATTACATCCATTTTGTGCCATTATTATATCATAATACATACCATATATTTATACCGTATTTAATTTTTACACAAAAATTTGATTATCTCAAAAAATTACGAAACATTAACCATTGGAAAATTTTTGTTAATTTATTTAAAAAATAATATTTATTTTATGATAATAATTTTCTAAATATGATAATTTAAACTTTTAAATAAAAAATATTATTTCCCTAAAAATACTATTTTTACGACAATAATTTTTTTTTAACCCTTATAATGATAACATTGGAATTCCTTATATTATTTTTCCATTTGTAAATAAATATTATTTAATAATATTATCATATTAATGAAATATTTATTTCAAAGTTCATGAATTCTTCAAAAATATTGATAAAAGTATATATTTTCAAATAATAGAATTTTGGTTCCTTTGTATCATAATATAATTTTTTTCAACTCATATATAATTTTTTTTATATTTAATAATGAAATGGGATAAGCATAATCATCATTTTATTTCCAATAAAACATAAAAATGAATACTACTAGGGTCCTGATACATAATCCCTTATTACACTAGTGTACACCATAGGGGTAAGGTGTGTGATAGTTTCACTTTATTGGGGAGATTTAGTGAATATGATTTTGGGATGTGATGTATATAAGATTTAATTTCTAATTTAAATAGGTTCATTCATGATTCAGTTGTATATTTTCATCTTGGGATTGGTCAAGGGAAGATCAAATTTATTCCATCTCACTTAGAAGCTCTGAAAAAAGGTATTCATAGGGTATGATCCTAATGGTCAAGGACGTCGATTCTTCCATCTATGTCAATTGTAATTTATCATAATCATTATTATATACTAATCATAACTATCATTATACATTAACTATATTGTCAATTTTTAATATTCGTAATTGTATTTTAAATTTGACATGTTATATTTAATAATTTTTTTAAATATCCAAGTATTGAATGTGTTTTAAATTACTATATTAATTTTAAGGAATTTATTCATTCAAAATAAAATTTAACTTATAAAATATTAGGTTGTTACACTCTCGGGGGAATGTGAGAGCATGTGGGGTGTCCAATTTGGACTTACAAAGTATCATTGGACTACTTATTACATCTTAAATCCAATATAATGATGTTTGAGTCATTTTGAGATTGCATGTGAATGAATTACGTGTTAGATGATGAAATTATTTTGAAAGTTACTATTATAAATATAATAATAATTTTTTCCAAAATAGAGAGTTGGGATGATTTATCACCATAGGAAACTATATATATGTTTATCATGTGGGGTGGAATCAGGGGAACATGAGTTTATAAATAGGGCTATCAGTGTTGATTTAGTGACCATGTTAATAATAATCTTGTTGAATAATAAAAATAATACAATGAAATATCAATAAGGCTTTAGTGAGGAGAATATGTTACCTACATGGATGGATTTCTTAGACAGAAAAGGTGGTGATTGGGTTATTTGGATGACTCATTGGTTATAAGGAGTGATTCATAATAATTGGAAAAGAAAACAATAGACTTTATTACGATTTCTTATAAAGAAAATATGTTGAAGACACTTAGTGGATTATGAATTCATTATAAAATAATGAATTTGGTTAATTGGTTGTATATGATTAGTATTGATGGAAATAAGAAATGAAATATAATGGATAATGTGTATTGGATAAGATACAATAAATTTGTATTAAATTTTAATAATGTATAAGTGATATAAGATAACTATATAATATAATAAGTAGTACTGAAAAAGTGGTGTTTTTTAAAAAGTGTTGTCTGGATGGAACATTAAAGAGTTTATTTTATGATAAAATTAAATCATTTATATAAAGGAAAGTAATGTAATTTATTAGAATAATAAATGTAGATAAAGTGAATTAATTATATAGGGTGGTAATGCTGGTTAATGTGATTTATTAGTAATTGGAATTGAATGATGATGGGACACTAATGATGGGTATTCCCTTACATGGTGAGACATAATTGCGAAATAATTTGAATTATGTATGAATTTTATAAACATTAGTGGAATGGAATGGTTAATTATTATGTGATCATTAAAAAATATTGAGTTATGTTATCATATAACAAAGATTCAAATAGTTGGCAATGATTGGGGAACCCAATATAAGTACCATGACTTACTTTTGGTAACCCGATCATGAATTCTATTAGAAGAGTGATATATCTTGTTTTGTAATGATAATATAGGGATAATTAATTAATAACATCTATATATTATTTAATTATCATTTACTCCCAATTAGTTTTGGAAGTGGAAAACCATTGATGATAATGTAGTATTTGGGATTCTATATGAGAAGTATTGAATGACAGATGGGGGGATACTTGATTGTGACTGATGTGATTAACTATGTGTAATAATATACTTTAAGTTGTGATGTTTCATGAAACCAATGTATATCGATGGTGACATGATGTTATGATAAATCTCATTTATACTCACCCTCTGTTTAGGGTTAGAATGAGATGATGGTAACCAAACTTCTTCTCACCCACTGATTTAGGTAGAGATGGGTAGTTATTTAAGAATGCATATATTTCTACTTACCCATGCCTCCTGGTTGTGATTGATTAAATATTTCTAGAATATATTTTGTTACGTGTACTTCCTTTAACACCTCTAGTGTTGGATAAATGTATACAAGTAATTCCTTTCATATCCATGATGTGAGAACACAATGGATAGAATAGGTAAAGATGAGTAGTTCCACTAGATTTCTAGTTATAAGAATGAGATGAATGGTAATTCACCTAGGCAGTGACATTTTTTATCTCCTATAACATAAGGACTGAGGTGGATGATGATTCATCAGAAACCATCTCTCCTCCTACCCATAACTCTAGGAATTATGAGTACTTGATATACAATTGTATCCTTGGAGATGTGTATTTACTCTAGTATTCTGATATAAATATTTATCCCTAGAGATGTGTATTTCCAATGATATTAATGATTTTATGGACTTCTATATTTTGATATGTTTATTTCCTATAAAATTTCATAAATAGATGGATATGTGTATTTCCTTAGATTCTGATATATTAGGTGAAGACATGTACTTCGTCCCATATGTTGTGAAATGAGGGTGAATTATTGGATGGGAAATATTTGATAGGTTGTAGGATATGATTATTATTTCATTATAGAAGAAACATTGTAATTTATAAAGTGTATTGAAAGCAAACTATGGATAGATTGATCTAGATGAAAAATATTTATGACTTTTGATGATGTAATGTACTGTTATATTGTTTAAACTTTACTCTATATTGATGCATGTAGAAACTAGATGTTTATGGTGTCATGTCACTATGTTGGATGATCATACTGGGCATTATTATACCCACCGCTTCATGTTCACTTATGCATTGTTCACCTTGTGTCTTTGAAGATTAATTGATACAGAGGATGAGAATTCATGGATCCTATAGATTAATGGTATATTTGGATAACTGGTGGAGTGGAATTATCATGATGTTTCCCACTCTCAGGTCATCAATTTTTAGGATGGAATCTCTTCAGGATGTGATGGTTTGACCTGGTGATTTATATTTACCTTTTCACATTATATCCCATATATTTTTGTTATATTTATATATTTATTACATTTTTATTTTTTGTGTTTCATGCGTGTATGGTGGATGTTGGTGTATAAAAGTTGATTTTATGTTAATTTAGAGGCAACATCTCCCATTTTATGAAGACACTTTAGTGTTGGCCTCTACTCCATGGCGTAGTGGTGGTGGGATTTTAGATTTCACCTACTTGTATGATAAGATGTGAAAGATTAGATACTTATGTTCATTTGAGACTTCACTTGTTTTAATAGAATAAAGGGATGTTTAATTTAAGGGGAAGATATAATAAATGAGGATGTTACAATGTTCGGCATGATAAATCTAGAGTTACATAGTTCATTAACTCATTGGTATTTTTTATGAATATTACTACTAAAATTATGAAATGGAATCGAAATCATTATTCTTTTATTAATAAAATTGATTTTTCACTTAAGAAAGATTAGAGAAGATGATAAAGATTCTTAGTCTATAGTAAAAATACACTTTTAAGTAATATTCCAAATACTTTTTAGGATATTTATATCAAAGGGTAAGGTAAGAATATGTATATAGTAGGATAAATATTTAATGGAGGGAGGAAGCTAGTAATAAATATCGAGATAAGTTAAGATGATAGCTGGGGCCATTGAGGTTATTGAAATCAAAATTCAGTGGGGAATATTTTAAGCATTTTTGAGACTATTATACAATCCCTCCTAAAGGAAACTAAAGTATAAACATTACTACATTTAAATAAAGTATATCAATGTGAATTAGGATTTTTTCAGAGTAAATGATAAAAAATGATGATTTTTTTCATTTAATGATATATGAATGAGAAAATCATTAGATTCAATGATTTAGTGGAGTTCACTATCAATCCATGAGATAAAAGTTACTGTGTAATTAAAAAAATTAATACTAACATTGGAATGAAAATTTTAAAGTCAAAATAATAGTTAAATAAAAGGATCAAATGTTTCTTTAAAGTTGATTTTCTCATCATAAAATTAAATCTCAGGAAATGATTTTTTGAAAGAGGGACTCTAATTTTGGGAAGGTTAATAATTTTGAATAATAATAATATCATATTAGTTAAGGTTTTATAATAGTTTTTGTAACACCCCTACCCGAACCACTCGGTTTGATCAGAGATTTGACACGACCTCATGCATGCCTATCATTATGCAAGAGGTTACTGACTAGAGGAGAGGGACAAAGGGAAATTGTGGGTATACTATGCTCTCTATACTAGGTAAACATCAAAGTATATAATGTAAGTGAGAAAAAATAATAATAAAATAATAAATAATAAATCATCAGAGTACCAACATATAAATAAAATAAAAACCCACACAGTATCATTATAGAATGTTGGATGCATAAAACAAAGTGTAGAAACAAAATCCCTATGGGCGGTGGATCAAATTATGAGGTATAAAACTAAAAAAAAGCATCATCGAACATCCAACTAGAATTCCATACTACAATTCCATAATCCTCCATATAGAAATTATGAACCATCCATAATAGGGCCCTTTCCATTCACCAGATCCATGACCATGAAATATACAAGCACACATAAATTCTTGAGTAGGGTGTGAGTATGAATCTTAGCACGACACCACAAATGACCATTAATAAATATTCATAAGATATACTGGTGCATTTTAGGAAAGTAAATAAAATATATATATGTATAAAGTACATGACCTAAGAAAAATATATATGTCATGTACTTATATACCAGATCTACCTTCTTTGGCTCCATGGCAGAGGGAACATCGACCAACCTCATAACACATCCCCCTTGACAGGATTGTCAAAAAAAATTTAAACATACTAATTGAAAGGATAACCCAAACACATGTTTACAAAACATTTAACACGTCCCCCCCTATATGGATCAGTCAACATTCTCAACCAATAGAGATATAGGATAAACACATATGATATAAGATAAAATCATAGATCAAACATCATATCATATTAATAAATAATGATAACCATCACAATACACATATAAGAAACAATAAGTACATGTCTCACATGGCCACACTCACACACCTCAGGTGATCAAGCATCAGACATAGGTATCATAGAGATAAACATACACACCTCACATGATCAAGAAAAAAATAGGTATCATGGGGCTATACATAGACACCACAAATTATGCGAAGAATCCATATAAACATGCTCTAAAATTAGGTACTGCCTACCACTGGTGAGACAACGTTCATTGATGATGGTGATAATATGAATCCAATTAAACCACAAAATCCTAAAACCATTACCAATTTATTATGAATAAAATTCTAGGACCAGTTTTTAATAGAAAACTTACTCCAAATTTCGGAAAATATTTAACATGCCCTAGGAGATCTACTACTGATAATGATCTAGGTCTAAACTATACACATATGCTAAATCCAGGAGCTCAGTTGTTAATTATATCAACGATAAACAATTAATTTGTTAGAATATTTCATAACATTTAGATCCAATCAGAACATCATTGATCCTATTTGTTCATCAAGTATAATATAAAAAATAGATCTAAAATAAGATAAAACTTACTAGATTTGAAACACTGGATCGAACTACGGTCTGGGTGTCAAATGGGGGAGACAAAAGAAGACAAGAGAGCCCAAACTAACTAGAAGAGAGATCTTGGGGTACTATGGGTATAATTAGGAGTAAGATAATGAGATAAATTGATATAGGGATATGTTAAAAAATCAACACAAATATCAGCATGCTCACTGGGTTCAGAATGACTCCACTAGCTGGCCAGTGGCCACTGGGTATAATAGGTTCATCCAAATAGCCCCACCAGCTGGCTAACAATACCTAAGTAGAATTGACTATTCCCAAGAACTCCACTAGGTAAATTGTGGGATCTAAAGTCACCCTGATGATCATATAAACTCCAAAATATGGTTGGTGTAGTTTTGTATAATTTTCAAGCTTCAAAATTCCCACCTTCTTGGACCCTTCTTATATTTGGCATTTATAATGCCTCTATCCTATAAAAAATCTAATAAAACATACTTAAAATTATGTATATGATAAAAAGAGGTGTAATAAAAATGTATGGTTTCACAATTATCACTTCTTATGATTTCTGGTCCATGAGAATTATCCTAAGATGTTTACTAAAACAATTATTTCCATTTCACTCGAATGTCTGTTTCGAGCTCGCATGTCTCTTCCTAAAAAACCCGTTCTATATTATAAACTAAATAAAATTAAATTTATTATCTTTTTTCACATTATTACTTAGTTCCACAATCTGAATTTTTGAAAATATAAAATATGCATCCAGTTACATCTCAACTTCCTTACATTTGAGCACATACACATGAATTGGCTTATACCTACAATGTCGAGATACATGGAACACATTTTGCATAACTTGATACCATAGTAAAAGATTATATTTATAGGTAACTATCTTAATATTTTTAAAAATATAAAACATACGAACATAACATGGTTCCAACTTCCTTACATTCTCAGATGCATATTCCCAAACCTAGGGGACACCAATATGAAAACCTTGTCACACACAACAAACACTAAGGGTATTATACTTTAGTTACCATAAGAATTCTACCTGTTATAATATGTAACCATCTATTTCTGAACCAAATACACATTTTTTGAGGTATCATATACTAAACTCATCCAAAAAATTTAGGATTCACCTCAATCATCCTAGAATAGTGGTGAACAATACAGATACCCATACAATTCCTCAAACGGATCCACCTTAATCAATTAATATAAGATGTTATTATTTGAAAACCCTACTAGGTCAAATTGATCATCTAAATTTCATCATAAATATAAAAACACCCAAAAATATCCTCAAATTTATATATCAATATCTTTGAATGACCGTCAATCTGGGGATGAAATGTCAAAATCAATGTCAACTGAGTCCCCTTCACTTTCTATAAGACTTTCCAAAATAGCCATGTGAACTGACCATCTCTACCTGATAAAACACTCAAAGTCACTATATAAAACCACATGATCTCCTAAACATATATCATTCCTATCAGATACATAAATTTAATTTTGGGTATCATAATGAAAGGATCCACTTTGTTCAACTGATCCACTAAAACCCAAATAGTATCTTGACCACTCGGGGTCTTGGGAAAACCTATCAAAAAATATATGGTCACTTATTCCCACTTTTAAAAAAGCATTAGAAGTGGTTAAAGATACCCTCCTAGTATTTGATGTTGATACTATATCCTCTGACAAGTCATACACCTGGAGAAAATTCCAACAAAATCTTTTTAAATTTCAGGCCACTAGAATTTTCATCTAACATCATGAAACCTTTTGGTTGATCCTGGGTTCACTAGCCACTATAAATCATGAGAGGATTTAATCAACTCTTCAATTATATACGAAGTAACCAACACAGTTCCATGAAAATTAATCACACATCATCAAACTAATATCTATTCTAGAATATTTCCCTTTTCATTCAACCTCCCATGCATCACGACACACTCTTGATCAAGATCATTACTGGCCTTCACTCATTCCACCAACAAGGATGTAATCCCTAAGTGTTCAAAAACCAACTCCCCTCGATCATTATCCATTCCCAACAACTATTCTTCCAACAAATCCATTGGAATTGATCCAACTTATGACATTCAATATCCAAAAATCTCATGTCTTCCTTCCAAGTACATCTGAAACCACATTTATTTACCAAGGATCATAATCAACCTCAAAATCAAACATCTTCAAGTATTCTACCCACTGCATCTAATAAATATTCTGGTCATATTGGGATAAAATATACCTAATAATCTTATGGTTTTTATATGTGAAAAATCTCCCACTAAGGAGGTAGTTTCACTAACATTTCAATTAATAAACAAAATATACCAACTATAAGTCATGATTAAGGTAGTTTCACTGATGGGATCATAGATAACATGGACCAAAAGTGACTAACTTATCACCTGAAATCAAAACAACTCCCGATCCGATGATGAATGCATCCTAATAAATTGCATACCCAACTATACGCTCGGATAAATCTGGATCAGAGCCAAATTCAACCTCTTATTCAGCTGTAATAAGGCCTCTTCACATTAGTCTATCTATTAGAACTTGAAACCCTTATATTAAATAATGATCATGGTAAATTCTAGGTGAGAAGATTCATGAAATAACTTCATTTAGTACCCAACCAAATTGAGGAAACTATGGATATCTAACACATTCCCAAGTAATTCCCAAGACATATTTGCATATAACTTATCTGGATCAACTAATATTCGTTAATGATAAACCACATTCCTAGGAAAGTGATCCTTTTATATTCAAAAGTGATACTTCAAATAACCAGTTTAATGCTAATGTGATTTTAGCACAATCAAATTACCTGGTGTCTAACATGTGATTTTGACATCTTCTAATATATCTGGATGTCATCAATAAACACAATGAAAATAGAGTAAACATATTTGGAAATATAATATTCATGAGATCTATGAACACTACCAGATAAATCATCAATACTAAAGTAATAGCAAGGTACTCATACAACATATACCTACTTCTAAACATGATCTTCATTATGTTTTCCTCTCTCACCAAAAGTTTATGGTATCCAAAACATATATCCATCATTAAAACCCACTTCTATCCCATAAATTGACCATAAAATTCATAAATTCTTTTAATTAGGCATAAATGTTTCATAATTAACTGATTTAACTTTTGGTAGTCCAACCAAATCTAAGGACAACCATATTTTTTCTTTGGGAAAAAACCAGAGAACTACCAGAGGATGTGAAAAATATGATGAATCCTTTAGCATCAATATTATCAAATTGATCCTTCATATCTCTCAACTTATATGGTTTCATACAATATGGTAAAATTAATATAGGATGTGCACCAAGAATAAGATAAATCTCAAACTCAACTAATATATGTGGAGGAAACTCTAAGGAATCCTCTTCAAAGAAATTTTAGTACAGTTTTTTCATAGGAGGAACATAGGAGGGATTAACTATCTAGTCCCCTATATGGATTATACTATCCACCTACATCTAAAAGACTTTTATTGGAAAAGAATATAGTCTATTATTACTTCCTTGATGTCTCTTTCTCCAGTTAGTATAAAATTATACCCTTTATGTGACATAAAATTCACTTTTATTCAATAGAAATTGATGTGTGAAGAGTAACTAGTCAACCAGTCCATGCTAAGAATCACGCCATATCCTGACTCTCCAAAAATTTGAAACTCCAAGAATGAATAAAGCCAGAAACCACTATTGGACAATACAGATAGATATGAAGATGTCCCACTTTCTTTCTCAAGAGCATACCAATGGATTGAAACTCATAAGATAATTTAACCGACCGGAAAAATATTGAAACCAATTGAGTATATATAAATGAATGAGATGTTATGGTATAAAAAAGCAACAAATACTATAGAATAAATTAGTACCGTACCTCAAAATGTTGAGGGTTCCTCTCCAACAATATTCAAAGCCTGTATCAACTGCATAAGCCCACTAGTAGCCACACAAAGACTCCCCATAGCCTCATGAGTTTCAAGGTTCACTGATACTTGTGGGGTCTGCACTTCCAGCTAATATACTAGACCTGCAACATAGTTATAATTTATTATTGAATATGTGAATCCTATTAAAATAACATCTTTAGATTACTGATCTTTTCACACAGCCAAATAGTCTTGAGAGAAATAAGAAAAACATCGAGATAATTCCCCTTTCACCCACAGTTATAGAACTTACCAGATTCATTTTTCATAGAGGGAGTAGAATAACCTATTATAAACTCTAACTATTGACCACCTCCCTAGATTTTCCCCTTAATTCATTTTCTTACTCCAAAAAATAAGAAACTAGGACTACACATTAGAAATTACATGTCGGTCCACTGATTATAGAGAACAGAAATACTACTCATTATTCCTCGACTACATTCGTTATCTTTAGAGCCTTATTAATAATTACAACCTAGGATTTCATATAAAATTTTATGACCTCAAATTTTACGTAAATAAAGGCCAATATCAAACGTTTTATCTTTTTTAGGCCTCCTTTATTTCCAGAATAGGAGTAAAGAGGATCAACTTAGTGATGCATGATGAATATGATGAAAATATCATTGACCCCTATAAGAGCTCTATGAAATCTTTATCATGGTCTAGATTTAGTGTTTTAGGGATGAAATCCTCAAATAATATTCTATTAAGGATCACTGATTTTAGTACTTAATATTTACCATCCTAAAGTATAACATCCCACTATCATCCAATAGCACCTAGAACCATGAAGGGATTAATCATAAACTTCGGATCCTCTAAGGTCCCCACTAGGTAGAAAAAACTCTTGATGAATCATATTTTTTCCTCTATATTCTAGGGGCCTCTAGTTAAATGGAATAATGAGGATTATAGATATTGAAGTCATGAGAATAATCAACCATCACCGAAACAACCTTGTGGGATCCTTCTCCCTAGATAGGTACAATCCAAATGAGTCCCAAATGGACCAATTTTATAATGTGACCTACTAGAGAAACCAAGGTAACATGCTTAGTTTCATCCATCATCACAAAAAGCAGTGAAACTGGCTGCAAAAGATGTCTATAGGGTGTAATTTCTAGAAATCATAGATCAAAACATAGGTAAGTTCAACAGATTTAACAAGAATATTGTTAGAATATCAAAGGAATATGAAATGGTTTATAATAAAGTTTAAACTAAGATGATACCAACAAGAACAAGGCATAACCACCCTAAGAACTAACCATGACCGATGACAAGCCTCTCATATGAACACATTAGTCACAATCATTTATATACATTCATGTATTGAGTACTCATGATCAAATAAAAAAATATATAAATAATGAAAAAAAATCACATATCATAATTTAAATAGGAATTAAATTATTTTCTATCTATCCAATTCAAGCAATTGGTATATGGTATGTGATCCTATGTTCCTCAAAATGAATCATGAACAAAAACCAAATCCAGTAAATCAGTATACCAACATCATATTCATCACACATGGTGAATTTAAAACAAAGGTAACATCAATTAATAAGAACATAAATTCTAACTTGTATGGTCACTACGAGGCCCACAATACAGTGCCATCCAAGCATTGGAATAGTTCCCCTACTCGAGTCCCAAATATCCAATATCTCATCTACCATGCACTAAATCAAGTAAAAAAGAAGAAACAAGTTAGTAAACCTAGATCTCTGATACTATCTTCTAACACCATAACTAGTGGTACTCATAATGCATACCGATTGGATATTAAGTATGAGGTAACAAGTTCAACTTATTAGGAAGTAAAAATAAGAATTCATATAGGGAAGAGGAAAATATCTATCATGTGTAAATCTTTATGAGTGTTTTTCAAAGTGGGTTTTCAATTTATGGATGGAATATGAGGTAGACGGTCTTATGGGCTATGGCTTGGCCCTGATGAAGGAGGGGGAATTACAGAAAAAGGGTCTATTTTATGTAACAACCCCCAAAAGGGGTAATCCCAAGACTAAAATATCATCCACCTAACATGGAATCCAGTAACAAAAATCTGCATTGTATATCCCTTGAGGATCTCTACACATGATAGTTAATGTTCTATTCCCTGTGGTGTTTTTATTTGGATTCCCCATCAATCAAACCCATGACCTGAAGCTTAATATCCAACTAGGGAATGATAAGAGTAATTATGATCTATTGGACTTGTGGAACTCATAATTCTTCCAGGTTGGATATTAATCCTAAGGTCACATGTTTGGGTTATGGGGGGGGGATCATCACCGGGTGGGGGATAGTACTTGCCACATGCAAAGCACCACACGGGTCATGCAACATGGAATTTCCATAACTGAAATCTATGTTAGGTGGGAAATATTATATGCTAGGTCTTGTAGAAGACAATGGGTGATAATATATTTAATAAAAGTCAATTTTTTATAAACATTAACACAACTTTATTTATGTGACATGATTTTGAATCTTTATAACTAATGGGTGTATAAAGTTAAATAATCATTTAATATGATACATGAGATTCAAAGTGTGATTAATATTGTGTAAGAGAATCTGTAATAGTAAATAATTAATTACAAAGGATTTATAATGATGGTTTCATTAAAAAACATGACTTATTGAATATGTTATTGAACTGATTTTAAGAGAAAATTAAATGGTGTTTTTTTAAGATATTGGGATAGAATGATATCATTGATTGGTGGGAGTTAATGTCACATACTGGGGCTTATTTTATATAGTAACATTATTTTTTATCATATTTCCTTTTAATCTTCTCTCGTGTTGTTTTGGGTGAATTGTTGAGGTATTTAGAGGTGTGGTGGCCTATGGAAGGTTGACGCACATTTTGGGAAAACCATGCATGTCATACCTAGAAACCATGTACCTTACATTGGAGTCCCAGAGGAGGGAACATAGTTATTCTAAACCATTCATACTTCTATTAAAACTATGTGAAAATAGATAGAGTAATATTTCATGGATGGTTTAGGGTTTTTAAACCATGCATCCAAACCATGTGACTCTTCTAGTAGCCCAGAATAGGGTCACAGTTGGTTTATGGTCCAAAAAACCATGCGAAAATATTTTAATTAATCATATTTTTCTTTTTAAACCCTAAACACATCTTTTTTACCTCATTTATATTATAGTGGAATAAACACTTGACGCAAGAGACTCCTCTTAGAGATTTGGGGAATTCCTTTCCTCTTAGTGATTGTTGTTGATGAATTTTTGAGTGTTGGGTCTATTTTATTGAAAGGTATGTTTCCATAGGTAATCTTTCTTTGTCATTTTTCATTATTTTTCAAGATTCTCAATTCTCTCCTGGAATTAAACCATTGATCTAGGATGTTGATTCTAGATATAATGTTTACAAAATGCTATTGTAGGGTTTCTTATTGGTCTATAGTGTATTTAGGTTTTTTGTGTCGAATATTTATTTGTAATTCTGTTTTCATGAGGAATCATTGGGGTAAGTGATTTTTATTTATATCTCTATCTCTTTGTTCTATAGATGATGAATTATATATTATTATTTGATAATTCTTGTATTAGGATTCTTTTTTCTCTTCTTGGACCCTCTGTTTCTCTTAGCATGTGGATCTCGTGTAAGTTTTGAAATTTCAAATGTTTCAAGAAAGGTGGTTTCATGAATTAGATTTATCTTATAAATATTTCTTTCCTACTCTTTGAAATTGGTTAATAAATGGTTGGAAAGGATTTGTTTTGGATTTATCTTAGAAATGATATTTAAAATGGGTTTCAAAGGCATGATATTTTTTTTTGAAAAAATGTGTTGGTTTTGGATACATTTGTGAATATTTATTTCTTCTATGGTGTTGATAATGAAAATGGGTTCAATGAATTTTTGTGTGGATTCAAAGATGAAATTCAATTTGTGTGTCTCTAACATGGTAAAATAAAATGTGATTGATGATGAAGCTGAGAGACATCTGTGGGAATGAATTATCTCTCCATGAACCTATTATAATAGGGTACTGTGAACACATGGTTTCATAAGTTGTAGCAAGGACCCACTCTCAAGAGAATAGTATTACCCCATAGACCTATTCTTATTGGGTAATATGATCACCAGGTGGCCTATGGATCACAATATTTTTATAGGAATTCTCTTTTACCTAGAATTTATTATACCACGATATTGTCTTCTCTAGTGATTTTAATTTAGTGGTTTTATTGGGGTTTTTAACAAAATTATTTGGAATCATATTTATTAGTTTGTTTTATTATGTTTTCGGAGGGGTGATTTATCTATTATTTTTAGAATAATAACTCATACCTTTTATTTAATAAATTTAGAATAATTGGTTTATTTTATAAATTATGATTATGAAACACTTGGTGGGATCCCACTTGGCTCTATTACTCATTCCTTGCATGCTCCTTTGACTGTTTGTAGATATTTTTTTACTTGATACAGGTAAGGGAAAGAATCATAGGGGGGTTAAAGGTTTTTTTATCAGGGTGTGGGAGTATCGAGGTGACATCATGTTATATAGAGTAGGGAATTAGTAGTTTTTGAGTACTTTGGTTATTTTATGTACCTTTGAAATTATTTTTTCAGTTGATTGTATATTTTTTGTTGCTTTATTTTTTAGGAATACCAATAGATTATGTATCTTTATTTGACCTTTTTATAGGTTCCTTATCTAAAAATCATTCACAATGTCGATTTTCGATTCCCATGAGCTATTCCCAAACTCATAGGGACTCGGAACACCCTTATGTCCATGTTAGGACAGGTTCAGGTTACAAATATATTGGTAAATCTAGTTTTGTTCATGGTAAATTGGTATCAAATGATACTTTTTTTTGACATTGGTAGTCATTTTTGATGTCTTGTTAAATTGAAGATATAAATATGGGTACTTAAGTGGTAGGTTATCAGTGATTTCTTAGCAAGGTATTTTCATTATGAGCCTTATGTTACCATGTTTTTTTGGTAAACGTATATTTTGGGGTATGCAGAGTTTTAATCCAAGTATATATTTTATATTTTCTCCTTAAAACTATAGATGGATTTTTTTAATTTAAATCAAAATTGATTTGTGGAACTAATGTTTTTGTGTCTCATATCCGTTTATGTGTAGTACCATGCCCCCATAAGACTTGCATTAATTCCTTGGGTGTGTTTTTTAAATGAAAAATGATAGAGAAACTCACTTTTTGATCAAAATATAATAAATGAAGTGGTGTGCGTGGTCTGAGTTATTGAAAAGGAGTGGCAACTTCCCCTATTTAGGAAAGGGAGATGAGATCTCTAAGGGATGGGGATATGATTATATCCTAGTATTTTATTCACTAGAAACTTCCATCCATAAAAGGGTTAGGTGATCTTCATCTGTTGGAGTATTGGATGAGAAATCTCTAGAGTATTTTCAAATTCCAATAGACTTATAACTCAGTCAATGTTAAGTTTTTCATCTTCAAGCTTGAAGGTCTATGTTGAAGGTGGTGGGAATTAGTTTTACTAGTTAAAAAGCATGAGATATTGGAGTGGAAAGACTTCAAATAAACATTTACTCAGCTTTTCTAAGAAGAATATATGATCGTGGAAAAATCCATAGTGTTTATAAAACCTGAGTAAGGTAACCAGTGAGTGATGGAGTATGCTAATCACTTTATTGAGCTCTCTTTTTTTTACCTGAGGTTGTATCTAATGAGAAGATAAAGACTCATAGGTCTCAAATGGTATTTTGACATATTATCCAATCATAATACTTTATTCTAAATCTGACTACTTCTGATGATGTGGTTTATAGGGCATTAATGATAGATTTTAACATAGAGGATAAATCAAGACTGACCAGAGTTCCCTTTCTACCTCTATTGGTAACTCCAGTGTTTCTTAATAGGAAAAGAGGAAGTAGAATTAGTTTCATGAGGTAAAAAATGATGGTGATTCTCCTAGGTATCTTTATTCACCATCATCAGTGGAAATTTTATTTACATTTTTTTCAGTGTGGATAGATAGGGTACAGAAACATATTTTTCCCTATGACTCTAAAGGTTTCAACTCATTTAGGCACAAGGGAAACTTACGGAATATTTGTTTAGATCTATATTTTCATCACTTTAGAACATCACCTAGAGGATATATAGTACAAATAGAAAGTTCATGTACTACACGGTTCCAACCATTGGACTTAAGAACAATGAAGTTACAGGCAGTTGAAGAGTATCTAATGGAAGTACATACAGGTCCTACAACAATGAGAGGTACCATTTCTATTGCTTCTACTTTAGTGACTCCCTTATTTGATATTGATACCTCTTACTATTTTATGTCTAATTTTTTGGTAGTCTTTCTAAAAATTATAATATTCCTAATGCCATTATTTTTTAAATTTGAGACACCTATAAGAATGAATAAGGAGAAGGGTTTTAATTTTCCCTCAGCCATTTTCATTTTTTGTGATGCAGGGACAAATTGTGATATCTTGGGTACAGAATTGGACCTATCAAATGTGATTATTATAATATATTTATTGATCTCTCACAAGTCTCAAATCTATTTTTATCATCAGTGAGTGTTCTTCACTACTTCTGATGGGGGCAGCCATGTGTTTACTAAAGAATGAGATTGAAGGCCTAGTCTAGAAGGTTTATCTATTTTAGAGTACAGTAAGTTAATTTTATCTATAAAATTGAGTTAGAATAGAAATATAATTGTGGTATCCTTCCTCTGGTATCCAAGGAGTCTATGAAAGTATTTTTAAATAACATATCAGGTTTTCCTCTGTAGTAGGAGGTGAAGTTCTCTATTGACTTATTATTCGAAGCTCAATTGATATCAATGTCATATTACTGTATGTATGCTACTGAATTGAATGATTTGAAAATTAATTTGAATGTCTTTATATCCATGGGATTTATACATCCAAGGGTGTCACCTTGGTCAACCACCATTATTTTTTCTATAAAGGTCAACTAAAACCTTCTGTTATGAATTGATTATTAAAAGCTCAATTGAGTAACAATCATGAATTAGTATCCATTTCATTACATTAATGATTTCTAAAACAGTTAAAAGGACAAATTAGTTTTATAAAATTTATCTTTATTATAGATATCACCAAATCAGAATCAATGAGTTAGATATTCTAAAAACCACATTCATGAACTGGTATGGCCACTTCATATACCTTGTGATGTTATTATTTCTAATTAATGTTACTGAAGTTCTTATGGCATCGATGAACCTTATTATACATAATTATCTTGAAACTTTTATCGTGGTGTTTTTGGATGACATATTGATGTACTCTGAGACTGAAGAAGATCATGTGTATCACATGAGTCCTGTTTTAGAAATTATGATGGATCGTTATCTTTATGATAAATTATCAACATAAAAACTATGGATTTATGAAGATATGTTCTTGGAAAACATGATCTTAGAACTTTGTATGATTGTTGATCCTAAAAATGTGGTGGATGTTGTGTAATGGGAATAGCTAAAAAAATTCTTCAATATATGATTCTTCATGGGGTTTTCAGGATACTATTAGATATTGGTAAATGATTTATCAAATATTTCATCTCCTTTGATGACTTCATACGAGAATTAAGTAAATTTATTATGAGATTTAATGTTTCTGATATTATTTGATGAATTAATGAAATATTTGACCACAGTAATGATTCTGACATTACTAGAGTCAGGTTAGGGTATGTGGTTTACTTTGATAGTTCAAGTTCAGGTTTGGGTTGCATCCTTTTATGAGAGGTCATGTGGTGGCTTATGGATATTTTCAACTTTGAACTCATGAGAATAATTATCCCACTTATGATTTGGAAGAAGTAGCGATTGTGAATTCCTTGAAAATTTTGAATTATTGCCTTTTTGAGGAATAGTTTTCCATCTACTTTAACCATAAAAGTTTGGGGTATGTCATTTCTAAAAAAATATTATAACCTTTGGAAGAGATGTTGGGTTGAATACATATATAATTTTGACTTTAAAATTACTTATACATGGGAAAAAGGTTACATAGTTACTGATTCTATAAGTAAAAAGTTACCGTCTCGGGCTATAAAGGAAGAAAAAGAGGAATGAAACTTGATGTGAATTTTTTCTTAGAAGAACTTGGGAGTCATGGAGGAGGAATTTGGAAAATTCTTGGGGAGTCTTCATGTTACATACTCTATCTATGAGATTATTCCTCAGGAGAAACAATAATATGAAGAGTTTCAGAGTATCAAGGAATCTTTATATAGTGGGGAGACCTTTAGTGAGTGGTCTCTCTCCTTAGTGGGTATTATTTTATTCAAGATCTGATACATTTTACCTTTTATTCTATAATAAATTTCATATTGTAAGACTATCATCATTCTTTGTAGTATATCCACCCTAGCTCCAAAATAGTGTTTTATGATGTGAAGCCTCATTTTTGGTGTCCTGTAATAAAATGAGACATAACTGATATTTTTTCATGGTGTTTTACACACCAATAGTTTAAGGTTAACCACGAGAAGCCTTCAAAATGTATTAAATCTCTCCCAATAAAAACATGTATGTAGAATCCAATTTTGATGAATTTTACTATTTTTTTAACTCAAAATCCTTAATGTAAGAATTATATTAGGGCGATGATTGAAAAATTGATTAATTTGAATCACTTCATACCGATCTGTGACACCACTAAAGTGGAGGACCTGGAAAATTTGTATGTTCTAGAGATTGTAAGGCTACATGGGACCCTTATAGACATTTTATTATATAGGGACCCTTATTTACCTCAGGTTTTGGAAGGTACCATAGGAGGAAATGGGAACCCAGGTTATATTGAGAACAACATATCAACCTCAAAAGGATGGTTAGATAGAAAAGGAAAACCATATTCTAGATGATATGATTTATGAACGTGTCAAAGACATTGGATGTGTTTAGGAAATTAATTTGGTCCTAGTTTAATTTTATTATAATAATAGCTATAATTCATCCACGTGAATTCATCCTTTATAAGATTTGTATGGCCATACTTTCATCACTCCTATCAGTTAGAATGAGGTTGGATAGTCTTCCTTGGTTAGATTGAGTTTGGTTTAGGAGAAAATACTAAAGTTATAGTCAGTTCATCAGTGTTTGGTGATGAATCAATGCCAATATAAGTTTTATATGAATCTATTTCATCATCTATAGGAGTTTTCAGTTGGTGATCTAATGTTTTAGAATGTATATCCCCATTTGGTTCACTAATAGCTCAGAAAGAAAGAAAATCTCACTCATAGTTTTGTGAGACTGTTTGATATAGTTGAATGAATTGTAAAGGTTCTTTATCTCTAAAATTTACCACCATAGTTTTCATTTGTCCAAAATGTTTTTTATGAGTCTCAACTATAAACATATCATCTAGAACCATCCCATGTTTTGAATTTGGATGAACTCAATATAGAACCTGATATAACTGTGACGAAGTAACAAATTAAACTTTATAATTTTAAAGTAAATGTTTTATGTGGGAAGTATAAAAATATTTTGAGTTATTTGGTAGTATGTCTATGATTCTAATGATGCATGATAATGGGATTATATAACGAGGGAGTGGTTATCTAATCTATTTAGGGAGAAATATTCTCTGACTTTGATTTATTGGGGAAGAAAGTAATATGGTATAGAGAATTATCCCATCATGGTGATGATTTTTGGTACCCATATATTTCTATGTTGATTATTATTTTTGTCTTCTCTCAAGTTATTTTGGGAGAATTTTGGTGGTTTTTAGAGTTTTATGGTACTTTTCATGGTTGGCGTATGGTTAGAGAAAACCGTGTAGGTCTACCTAGGAAACTATGTACCTTGAGATTGAGTCCTAAAGGAGGGTGGATTGTTAGGTGCATGGTTATTCCAAACCATGCAGAGTTCCCAAAAAATACTATAAACCTATAAAGAGTTATTTTTCATATTTTACATGTATTTTGTCAAACTATGCATCCAAATTGTGTGGCTCCTCCGGTAGCACATAAATTGGCACATGGTTAACACATGGGTTGATAAACTTTATTTCCAATCCATGCAATGTGATTTTAATTAATACAAATTTACTTTTTAGACCTAAAACACATCATTTTTCCCTCATTACTCATCTGGTGAAATATGATCTTGACAAAGAATAATCTTCTTAGATATTTTGGAGATTCCTTTCCTTTTAGTGATCATTAATGATGGATATTTGGGCATTGGATGTTTTTTTCAATGGAATGTTTCTATTCATGTTCATTATCATTGTTCTTCTATATCCAAAACTCTCTCCGTAAAAACCTTATATCGGGGATATTGATGGTAGATTTTATGTTTTTGACATGATAAAATTGGGTTTCTTATTGATCGATCATGAATTTGGGTTTTGTTTTCCAAAATATTAATTTTCCATTGTGTGTTATTCAAGAATCATTATGGTAAGTGATTTCTCCTACTCATTGTTATATATATAATGATTTAGATATTCTTATATGATAATAATTATCTTTGGGGTCTTTCCTTTCACCTTGAATACTAATTTTCTCCTGTATTATGGATATTATGAGAGTGTTTTAATTCTAAGTGTTTTTGAGGAAGGTGGTTTTATGAATTGGATTTATCTTACAAACCTCACTTACTTTCTCTATGAAACTGGTTTCTAAATGGTTAGAAATCATGATTTATTGATTTATATTGAAAATCGTTTTCGAAGGAAAGAGAAATGTTTTGATAAAATGTGTTAGTTTTGGAAACATTTTCAAAAATGGATTTCTTCCAAGGTTTTAATAATGAAAATGGTTCTAAATCATTTTTTGTGGTTTTAAATATAAAATACACTTTCTGTGATTCTAAAATGGTAAAAACAAATGTGATAAACTATGATTCTAGGAGGCATCCTCATGTATAAAATCTTTCCCCTAGACCTATTCTTCCTAGGTAATGTGTGCACCATGTGTCCTATGTGGTTTCAAAGATCCAATTTTAGGAGCACATTCTTACCCCTAGTCTTGTTCTACTAGGGTAATGTGCACTCCTGGTGTGCTACTGGTCATGATATTATTAAGAGTATCCTTATGGACCTGGAACTATTGATAACATGGGGTTGTTTTTCTAGTGATTATCATTGAGATATTGATTGATATATTTAATTAAATATTTTGTAAATGGTTAGAAATCATGTGTTATGGATTTTTATTGGAAATAGTTTTCGAAGCCCAGATAAATATTTTGAAAAAATGTGTTTTTTAAGAACATTTGTAAAAATGGATTCCTTCCAAGGTGTTAATAATGAAAATGGTTCCAAATCATGTTTTATGTGATTATAAATATAAAATACACTTTGTGTGACTCTAAAATGGTAAAAAAAAATGTGATCCACTATGATTCTAGGAGCCATCCTCATGGATGAACTCTTTCCTCCTAGAACTATTCTTCTTGGGTAATGTGTGCACCTGGTTTTCTATGTGGTTCCAAGTATCCACTCTCGGGAGAACAATTGTTCACCTAGTCATGTTCTACTAGGTTAATATGAACACTAGGTGTCCATCTTGTCATGATATTGTTAAGAGGATCCTTATTGACCTAGAACTATTAATAACATGAGGTTGTTTTCTAGTTATTATCATTGTGATATTTTAATTAGAAATTTAATCAAATGATTTGTAAAAATATTTATTACTATGATTTATTATGTTATGAAAAGGGGGGTTTAACTATGTTTTTTAACTATATTTCAACCCATGTATTTATTTACATGAGAATTATTGTTTTATTTTATATTTTGTACTTATGAAAATCTTGGTGGGGTCCAACTAAGATAACTTTCTCACACCCTAAATAAACCATTAGGTGTATATAGATCTTATTTTATATTATACATGTAATGGAAAGATATTTTAGTGTGTTAGAAGGTTTATTGGTTAGCAGGGGTTGGAATTATAGAGGTGAAATCATGTCTCATGGTGTTGGGAGTTAGCATTTTTTGAGTGCTTTGGTTGTTTTATATACCTTGATACTTATTTTTCTTGTTTATTTTACCTTTTTTCTACAAACATAGTTTTTCATACCGACATTATCTGTATCTTTATTTCCCATTGTTAAAATTTATATGTGAAGAAATATTTCCCGAAGTTTATTTTTGATAGATAGGAACTACTCTCTAGCCCATGGGGATCTAGAATCCTCTTTAGGCCATGTCAGTAATGGTTCATGTTATGGATTGATTTGGTAATCTGGGATGGTTTTTGATAGTTTAAATTAAATATTTTCTTTCTATTTTTAAAATAAATTATGTTGTGATATCTATATGAATTTCAAATAAAATATGTGTATCAATTTGAATACAGATTTTTTTCCATACCGTTCTAGTATTAAAGGTAGTATATCAAGAAGTTCTTGAAAGAAAAGTAAAAAAAAAGATGAGAATATATTTAAAAAATCAATAGATAATTAACTAAGATAAATAGAGAGAGTCATTGAGTGGTTTGATTATTGAAAATATAAAGATATTGGATACTTTGAACTTTATTTCATTGAAATATCACATAGAATAGAAACACCCTTGTTAACTTGGTATTTTTCCTAATTTCATTATTATTATTGCATAGCTTTTGAGAAAAAAAAATTTGTGCACACATTTATATAAAATATTTAATGGATAGATAAAGAGAGGAAGTATCCATAGGACTCTATAATTTACCATTTCTTAATCTAATAATCATAATCAATGAGTTTGGTGATTATTATTATACCTACACATTTTTGTGTATATTATCCTTAGATTTATACTATTTATAGAAACCATGTAAAATACTAGGGTTTCTTTATATACATTTTGTTTGTATGCATCACCATGTATAAAACTTATATGTGATAGTCTTGTAGTGAATTTTTTCTTTTAATCTTTAAAAATACAATAATAGGAGATGATTCATGAGAATAATTTGGTACTTAGATTCACTCCCCATTTAGTGTATCTTGGGACCTTAGCATCCGAAAAACCATTATTTTGTAGAATTCTCAGCCTAGTTTACCTCCACAATGGTCAAATTGCACCAAGAACTTCAATATATCCTCCTCTAATACATGATGCTACCAAAAAATTTCAAGGTAATATATATAAGAAGAGGGGATGATAGCCACTAGGGTATATATAATTATAAATAAAAATGAAGGAAGAACATAATCTACTGACATCACATAAGAAAAATCATAACAAAAATACATCACAACTAAGTTCCAATACAAAAAATATCACCCATGAATAAAACAAAAAGGAAAATTTAATGTGTGGTAGTCATAAATATATAAACAAAATAACCCATAGATGATTATATAATAAAATTTTTAAAAGTTAAAAAAGTCTAGAGATGAAAGAAACCCCAATATTGAGTCTAAGACTATCCCCATATCCCATCCATTACAAGCTCCATAGCTCAACCATCAATATAATGGACCTTTCTCGTATATTAATCATGAACCATAAAGTTTTCTCGAGCACCAAGATACCAAAGAAATGTGTGAGCACAAATTAGTAGACCACCACCAATGTTTTTGTTAAAAAAGTACATTAAATACCTATGTATTCTCAATATAATATTCTAATGAGTAAATCAAAATAAATAAATAATATGTCAATCTATATAGTTATTCCTCCAAACCATGGGTGATTGTACCATGTTTAACCTATGCTAGAATGGAATGATATACATAATGTATGATCATGAAACTAGAGAATGAATGATATATAATTCCTCACATAATAGTCAAGGTGGATGGTCTATCACTATTGATCATCATTAGGTTAATGATTTATGATCATCATAAGTCACCTAGGTTAATGATTCATCAAAAAAATGATGACAAAGATGAATGAGTCAAGTCCTAGTGAACAAATCATCACCTATATTAGGTGGATGATACACTACTAGTTCCATGATTGGATCATTTAAACCATAATTTCATAGAGAATGTTTATGGGGAATCACTAAAAAACCTTATATACATGATTGATATTCACTAATATATATCACTCTCAATGTGGTAACTTACCACCATCTCAAGTCTCCATGAGGGCGATGCACCACTGAGAAAATGACCATTAGTGAAAAATGAAACAATGAAATATCTCGACTCAGTGGATGATGTACCAAAAATTTCACATTACATGTTTTTATTACACCACTTGAATTAATTCTTATGTGTATAGTATAGCACTAAAAAATCACCTATTATAGTTTACAAACCATTGGGTTAGTTCATGTATGTGTATTATTCTAGGAGAATAAAAAATACCATTTTGATGATATAAAATCTATTACAACATCACAAAGTGAATAAAAGATTTCATCTTTTAGTGTCCAAAATAGTTGATATACTACCATCCAATAATCTATGGATGATGTACTACCGAATTATGATATGGTTATGATTGATATATCTCCACTATAAAATCTAGTGAACTATGCTTCAATAGCCATTTCATTTGTGTGAATAGTGTATCTCATTTTAAATTGTTAAAGTGATCAATTTTTCAATATTAAAATTATATAAGTGAATGAAATATCATAGTTTTTAATAAATAATGAAAGTGAATAATATATCACAATTTAAAAATAATCCAAGTGAATGATATGTAAAAAAATCCTACAATGTGTTATAATCTCAATTCCCAAAACCTTATCAAGGACCTATTCCTAGGATAACTCACCTATACCTTATCTCACACATAGTTCAAACTTTTACAAGGGTCTCACTATGGAACTACATGAGGCTTCTAAAATCATTTATCATTCATGGGTTCCCATATCATATCCAAAGTAACTTTCCCAACCTCGATTCTATATATGAATTACTTAACAATGATGAATGGTGAAAATGCACACATTACATGGTCCATTAATAGACTTTCAGGTTCTAATAATACCTTAGATATTTAAGGAGACCAATTTAATCTAATTTTATTTTGTATGAAACAAATATTTTTTCCCACATTTTAGAAAATTAAAGCACAAGAGATAGATACCATCACGAATATAATGGAAAACCTATATTAAACTTGTAAAGTCATGCCCATCAGAGACCACCAGAATATTTGGCCTTAAATATTCCAAATTTAAAATATTTAAAGTTTCATAGAATTATACTCAACCAATGATATGTAGTGAAAAATCAATGGAAAACTAGAATTAAGGGAAGTTGATTTGTAGCCTTACTGGTACCAACCTAAAATGCCAAATGGGACCTGAAAACAATGAAAAATAGAAGGGATCCAGACAGGGTAGAAAAAGAAATGATGAATAAGGAGGAGGAAAATCCATGCATACTTCTATGTTTCAATTGAGAGAAAAATATCATTTTAAAATAAAATTAATTAATTTGAAATAAAAAAATAAAAATAAACACCCATGGGAGTACCACCTACCTTCCCTACTATTTTTGGGTAATTGGTCCCCCATCGGGTACCCACCCTAGGGAAAATTGGAACACGATATACTTTTAGGGGATACTGTCTCTACTAGTTCACCCACTAAGTATCTGATGTCTTCTTTATTCCATAGCCTCAATCCTAATATCAAGTCCCAGCAACCTAAAAAACCCTACAAGACACTTACGACTCCTCCAACACTATGAAAAAAGAGGTTTGGTGAAGAATACATCCAATTAAAACATAAAACCATAAAGGGTGTTACAAACTCCCCACCATATAGTAGCTTGTTGGGGGGATACACTATTAACCATCATTGAGCCTCACCAATTAGAGTATTTGGACTCTATACCAACATATCAAACCCTCTCTCCCACATCTCATCGAAGACTTGTGTTTATAGCCACATAACTCATACTAGAGGAACTGTCTTCCCATAGAGACTCTTCATTCATTGATCCACTATAAAAACAATAGTTTTTAAAATGATAAATCATGATATAAATCTACCTCATTGATGTTGATCACATGAGATGGATTGTTATAGTATCATTGATATTGTGAAACATAGAATACATCATGTATTACACTACATCTATAAGGAAGCACCAATTGATATTTCACAGTAATGATCATCTATACAACCTCAAATATCCCTAAGATCCTACAAACCTAGTTCTCTTACCTGCAAATATATTGGATCCACAACTGAGGTGACACTCATAGAAATACTCAGTCACCCACCTCAAACTATATATGATATTGTTACCTTCCGACATATGATCTATTCCTACTATGAGTAGTTTTAAATAAATTAGAAACCAATTGAATACAATATAAAATCTCCTATATAATATTTTTCTTGATAACCAATAACTACCAACCACCATTCAATATAGACGTTATCTATGTTGTCTACCATATAAATCCTCCAAATGGATTGTCTGAATTGAATTTGGATAACTGTTATTGTAAGAAAACTCTATAATCTTGATATGATTCTCAAATAAACCACAAAAACCAAATATTAATTCAAAAAACATGTACTTCAAGACCTTGATGGTATGCTCAAACTTCCATTAAGTTTGATGATAATGAGTAGTGATCAAAGGAACCTGTATATCAATAACCTTCATAATCACTCATTTTAAGGGAAATATAAATTAGGTATCCCAGCCATCAATGATTCCCCTAGGTAACCTATGCTGATGAACAATATCCTCTCATATATCTATACCAAATAATCAATAAAATAGGTCTCCTTGATTTACAAAAAATGTGTGAACTTCATCAACTGATGGATGATAAATCAACTGATATCACTACCATCATACAACCTAAAAAATCCTATCATGATGTGTATCATCACATCATCTTGATTCCAATAGGAAATCATTAGTAACTAAATAATTCTTATGTGTTTAAAATTCTTGACATTTACCTTATGATAGGTGAAGAGTCATGAAAAAAACCTTATAATTCTCTTGTTTATTCTGATCCATCAGTAATCCCTCTAAATATCCTGAGAAATCTTGGCTATCCCTGAGTAAATTAACCATATCGAGGCATGTTAATTTACATTATCTCCCCATTAATTGTCATAGGGACTACCAAAAATCCCCCAATATAATCAAAATTATCAGAATCTAGAGATCAATTAAGTTGTGAATCCCCACTATATATATTTTCCATCATTACTGAGTAGTCCAAGTGAAATAAAATACTCTCCTTTACACTCTCAATGAGTGAGTACATCACACACAAAGTCATCTGGTTTGTACTTACATGATATTACATAACATCAAGTAACATCTTAGTGAATAGTATTATCATATTTTGTTCACTACAATCCACCTAAACCATGTACACCTAAGTCTTCCAAATTGGGATGTTATCCTAGACGCTCCTCTTTTCAACGGTATACACCATCTCAAAATAAAAAAAATAAAAATATTCAACCCCCTCCTATGCTAATGGTTCAATCACCTAATAGGAAAGATATACCTGAGTCTCTTTTGAACTATAAACACTATAACCCTCTCATCTATAAGATAGCGATTTAAATATCTCATTGAAACTTCAATAATGTCAAGATATATAAAAACATCTACCTCCATTACAGATCCTAAAATACTCTCTCACTAGTATATAACTATAGGAATTTTACCCCCTTATTATTAGAGGTCGTAATCACTACATCCAAATAATATAAGTCCTAGAAAAACCTTATTGGTAACTTACAAAGCCTAAGAAACTATGAATATCAAAACCATTCTCATAATGATACCAAGAACAATATGTTCATCCTTCCTTGGTTCTATTGATTTGATTTCCTTATATATCATGTTTTTTAATAATCAAACCTCACTTCTCTAGAATCAACACTTAGAGAGATAAGTATATAGTCTAGGATCCCTCAGTGTACTCAAACAAATAACCAAATAGAGAGAATGGTATTACCTTGAATAGAAGTACCCCAAAATTTCATCAACTATTATGAATATGAACAAGTAAAAATAAGAATAAAAGAACCTATTAATCAGTTCTATAAATAATACAAGTGCATTTGTTAATCTTAATAGCATCAAAAGATACATGTATATAATATATCAAATCATAAGACAATTATGTGGAATATGAGAAGGCCTTACCCTCAATTGGTGGTATCTATAGCTTATATTGATCTTAGATAACCACCTATCTCCTCTTTGCTTATTTATTTTTTCAATATTGGTAAAGGGATATTGGTTCATCATTATAATGCAGTTTTTTATTCAGTAATCCACACATTAGTGTAATGAGATATCAACATTCGTAGAGAATGTTAGAGGAGAATGAAAAAGGGATGTGCTTGGGTAAATGAACCCTTTTTCCAAAAAATACTCAAGATGATCCTTTATATCATGATTCTTTATTAGCGAAATCTTTTAAATTAGAATAGATATGGGATCTATACCTCACAAAAGATTGAACATGAAATAAATCTCACATTTTGGTGGAAATAATAGTAAATAATTAGGAAAAAAATCTAGGAATTAATCGACTATAGGAGGTAATACCACCCAACGTGTCTCATAATCTCTAAATGAATAGTAGAAGACTTGGTCATGATCACCATTAGCTGTTAATGGATATGTCACCAATTTATTACCTAAAAATCAATTCACCAATATGGGTATAACAACCAACCTATGAAAATGTGAATGATATCAATCAGTGATAGTAGTTGTTGTGTTATTGATACCTAATAAACCAATCCATCCTATGGATCACATCAAAATTTTACATTTCTAACATGAAGAAGTCATAGGGAATCTTGCACCCACGGATCACTATCATGCACTCAATTAATCTCTAAATACCTTTAGATTATACCACTATATGAATATTGATAGATAATACACCATATATATACTATGAAAACCCCTAAATCAATAAATAGATGAAAATATATGAGTGATTGTGACACGCCCATATCAAATAAAAAAATTATAGGGTCGAAGCCACATGAATAGTAATTTAAAAAAAAATGTTGTGAGCCATTCATGGAAGGAGTGTACTCGATGGAATGAATCTTTCTTGATCCCCATCCATGATCTCCCATCTACTGAATCTCTTAGGGGATAAAACCTTGCTACGCTACTATCCTTGAATCTGATATCCACATCCTCTTTTATGACCAGAATGGATGAATGATCCCCAAATTCCTAACTATTTTTATTCTTCCTACCCATATATTAAGCCACAACACTAACTAGATATATGCTATCCATAGAGTTAGGATATGACCCCCCAAAACCTTTATAGGTTTCCCAACTCCATACAAGATAATTACTCATTCGATGGTCTATTATAATCTAGTGGGAGATTGAAAAGTTCTCTATATTGATAGAACACAACCGCGATTCACCTACTTGGATGAAGTAATGAACCCATTCCTTTGTTTACCTACCTATCACCACCCTAGAAAGACTACCCATCCTCCACTTCCTATTTCCGGATAACTCACTCATTACCCCAGTATAAGAAGCCTAATTCCATGATGATCTACTCTAAATTTGGTTTTACATAGTAGTCCAGGTTTTATTCATGACATTTAAGAATTATTTCAACAAGAATAAATTCATATATTTTTTTAATATAAGACCTCAAAACATTCCCAAAACACCTGTCCTTTGCTACCTCCTCACCCAACATCACATTTGTGATTGAATAAAATAGGTAAATCAAGAATTAGAGTCCATCATTAAAATGACCCTCATTTACCAAATTCATGAAATATATATCCTTGTCAACCCTCAAGGTTCTTAAAAATAAGTTCTCAAATAATCATGACTAAAAGTCATTTTAGGTGATCCCCAAATTCTATTCTTCATGGGATAGAAATTTCCATAAGTTCTTCTCTAATCCCCAAAACATATTTTCTTCCATCATCACTAACCTCTCAAGGGGTGTCTCAAGATTATAGAATATAGTATTTATGAACTCTATTCAAAACTCTGTTTCTTATAGACCACCACTAAAAGTAAAGATAAGTGTAGTTAGAACTCATGCGTTGAATCCGAAATGTTTAGTATAGACCTGATCACCTCATGAAACATATACTAAAAGAAATAATGAAAACACTCTGTGATCTATAAGTTGATAAGTGAAATAGGTGGTTCAGAATCTATTATCAAAAGAGAATGTTCATCCCTTCCCCCTTCCCACTCAAGTGGAGGTCTTTATATTGGAATATCTCAAGAATTCTATGTGTGTGACTCAAAATACATTTCTATCACATGTATAATATCATATTTTGTGGTAGGTAACAATTGGAATGTGCTGCTCTACTCTAAACACATACCCTATGATAGAAGGGTATCTCATATAATCTCATGTAAAGCCTAACATACCAACTCTGGGTTCAGGTAAAGATCTTATGTAGGATCACATAATAATAAAATCATATCATAGTAGAGATTAATAAAAATGGTCTATTTAAGTAGAGTTACACTTAGAATATATATAAGGAAACTCTATGTAAGTTTTTGTTAACACTATAAATGACCCAACCCTATATCATACATATAATATCAATCAAAAGAGAGTATATAAATTTCATAAGATCCCTATATCTTAATAATGATACATGAACACATGATATCTCACTACATTGGGATAATAGTAATACTCATAAACCATTAATCAAAATTTATGTTCATAAAATTGGAAAAAAATATCCAAACCATAAAAGATAAATCTAATCATAATAGTCTAATACTTGGTAACGTGGACTTCACACATACATGGGTTAATTACTCCAAGGAACAATTTCCATATTAATCCCCATCAATAACCAATCTACCATTTAACTTATGCCAAATAGTAAGAAAAACTAAAAAAAACTTTGATATAAATTTTTATCATCCTCATACCGGTTCAACTCAAACGTCATAAAACTGGAGCTCCACACACATCCATCTTGTTTTTTTATGCTAGAGGCTGTCAGCCAGTAGTAATGGTCTATGTATAATATGGGGAGACTATACCCTATTTGGTATAAATATAGATGAATCATAATAGAATTAAAAGATAATTAATTAACATCATATAACAAATATTAGAATAGAGTTACATCACAACTGAGTTCCAACACAATAATAACATCAAACATGTAATAAAATAATGAGTATATGCAATGTAAGTAAGTCATACACATATAAATTGGATCTCCAGTGGAAGAACATATAATATAAGTATCGAAATTAAATATAATTATAGATATATAAACAACCCTAATCTTGAGTATATGACTAGTCCCATATTCTAGTTCCTACGATCTCCGTAGCTCAATCATTATTAGTTGGACCACTACACAAATATGGATCGTAAACCATTAAGTGTAATCTGATAAAAAATCACCTGAGGAGGTTGTAAGTATGAATCAATTGGATGCCACTAATGGTTACCCAAACATATCTTCCTAATATAGGTTAATTCTTGATATGAGATTCTATTAAGTTAAATGTAATAAATAAAGAACCTTTCACCCCATAGAGTCCCCCACTAAACCAAGGGTGACCATACCTGCCTTATCCATTCACCAAATGGAATTATATACCGAGAGGATGAGAAAAAACCTCAAGGATGAATGATATTCCACTAATCATATAATAGTAAAGATAAATGACCTATCTTTATTAATCATCATGAGGTAGAAAATATATCACCATCAAAAGTCATTTAGTTGAATGATACATCACTAAACTAATTCTATGGAAGAATTAGCCATTACCAAGTGAATAAGGAATCACTAATCTCGGTTCGATGATACACTACCAGTTCAATGCATGGGTAGTCAATATACCATTGTTTCATAGATAAGGTGGATAAGAAACCCCTAAAACATATAATATATGTGGGAAATATACAACCAATATCACTCTCATGGTGAACGTTTTACCACAAACACATATTTATTTAGTGGGAGATACACCACCAAGAACCATCCTCTTGATGGATGATGTACCGCCATTTTCACATCTCAAGTGGTCATCACACCATCAACATAAAGTCTTAGGTGGATGGTATACATCTAATATAAATCCCCATGTGAATGATTCACCATTAGGTCAGCTCATGTGAGAACAAAATGCTCCACTAATTTGAAACTTCAAGTGAATGATATATAACCAACACCAACATCAGATGGTGAATGATGCGTCACCACTTTGAGTAGGCCAGGGGGATGATATATCAATTTCCAATCCTAGGTGTATGATATACCACCTAATTACAACATGATTAGGATCAACATATCACTATCCAAAAACTATAATGAATGACAGGTTAATAGTCATTTCATTCATTTAAATGATGGATTTGACTTTAAATATTTTATGTGATCGATATATCACAACTCAAATAATAAAAGTGAATGATACATTATAATCTTTAAGAAATAATTCAAGTGAAGTATAAATCAAAATTTAAAACTAATCCAAGTGAATAATATATCCTAAAACTCAATAAAGGAGTTATTCTCATAATTCCTTAAACCCCCTCAAATCTCCATGCCTAGGATAATTCACCTCTTTCCTATCTCAAAAATAATTTAAATTTTTTAAAGGATCTCACTAGGGAACTATACAAGACTCTTAGAGTTTCCTTTAATTGATAGGTACCCATCAAAGGTCTATAGTGGTGGTTCTAAACTCAATTACCCATATAAATTGATCCTTTTAGACCAATAGTATCAACACGCACCTAACATTGGACAATCATAGCCTTTTAGGTTCCAATCATACTATATGGATTAAAAAATTATTTTATTTTATGGAATAAATGAAAATTAATTGTTTACATTTTTTATATAGTTCACAAAAAAGGTGGATACCTTCAGAAAAGAAAGGTTTCACCGACATGGGACTAGTAGGGTCATGAAAGTAAATGACCACTGATTAATTTTTATTAAGAAAAAAGAATAAATAAATTTTAAATAATCCATGGAATTAGAAATCCCTAATTATATACAATGTAATAAAAAGAAAAAAGAGTAATATAGGGATGATGAGTTTTAGACTTACTGATATTGACCTCCTATAATGGAAAAAATATGAAATTGACATTGAATAGAACTGATCCAAAATTTGAAGAAGAATAAATGAAGAAGAGGGTCACAACCCCCCCCCCCCCACACCCTAGACTAATACCCCTCTTGGTTCAGTAGTAAATATGGGCATGACTGCTGATTCCCACCTACAATAGAGCATAGGTTTGAGAATATCACTGAGTGTATATAAATAATAAAAATGGGGGCCTTTCCCTGAATATATAATATAGAATAATATACAAGCTCTAATAATCTAACCCGTCACAAAAATAAAATAGTTAAAACTTCCTAATACATGAATTTAATGTCACACTATGTGAGGTTAAATAGAAATAATATAAAAACACAGGGTAAGTGACCAAGAACTCAAACATCTCCAGAACAACTATATGAGTGAGTAATATCTAGATCAATAAAAAATCAACTCCCATGAACTTGAGAAATATATTTTTAAATATATGGGTTGAGAATAAATTTATACATATTAAGATCCTTTCTAGAATCTCCCATGATAATATGAATGAAGCATACTAAATCCCAGTGAATCAATAGGGGAAACTAACTCATTAGGTAAGAAGGTAAACCCATATAACACCCTCGAATTGGATTTATCACCATGTAATGTACAAAAGTAAGTGATTCCATAAAAAAATATATACATAATAAATAAACCCAAAATCAACATACCCATCTTGTTTGTCTCTATCATGTCCCAATGCTAAATATCATGTACTTAAATCCCTTCTATAGGAATGGAACACCACTATATATATATATATCAAGTCACATCTAATATGATCCAGTCCTTAGACCAACATACCCCAAACTCCCATAGGGTCCAACATTCTTCATTGGTATTCATATATAATAGTCACACTGAAATCATAACCATGTCCATATTCCATCATATCCCATAACAATATTGAAAATCCAAAATCCATAAAAAATAATGTATTTATTGGAACACATTACGAGTGATACACATTTGGGGTGATTCAATGTGTATAGTTTTTTCAAAAATCAATTCAACTCCATTATTATTTAGTAACATTATCTCATAGTAATCACTAATCAATAAATGAGGTATAAAAAATGAATTTTTATTATGTTTCACCTCCTTTAAGGATGAATAATTATCTAATGTTTCATGGGTTATTATCCCACACACCAAGATCCCATAATAATATAAAAATGAACCCAATAAATGGAATGAATTTGGACACATTATGGTGGATGAATCTAATATGTAACAAACTCACATGAATAGACTCTACAAAAACTCAATTTTAAGAATGACCATCAAATAATTAATGAGCCTCTATATAGACTCTATAGATACATGTCTTGTTTCTACTCCTCTAATAACAATATATTTGATATCTTCTTAGTTCTATCTCTCTTAAATATAATAGTGTATCAATTTTTCTCAAAATAATAATTTTCTACTCATATCTCATATATATTTATATATATTCAATGAATAATGAATGAATATAATTTACATAGTATTTTCATGAAAAATATTCTAAAAAATGGGTTTTAAATCCCTTTAAAATTCCAAATACCCTTCCTTAAATTTTTTTGAAGGATTCATCATTTTAATCCATGCAATAACAAATTTATTACTTCCTTATAAAATGATCTATAAATTATTCTCGAAATTAATTCCATGTCATTATGAAACATAAATTTTTATGTTTTCTACAACATGGATCTCTGGGTGATTGACCTCGAACAACCACCAGTATCTAGGGACCTTCAAAGTAGTCACTGAGAATGGTCCATGGAGTGGGACTCTCTATTTTTCTTTGTAACTATCATCTCTCATTTTAGATACCACAATCACCTGCCTATCAATTTATATCCCTTTATTTCTCATATGTAGAATTGTTTTTGGAAATGATCATCACCATGGTGTATATTTTTTCAAAAATACATTTCACCTTTTACTAAAATGAATCCATAGTTCAAAATGCTTCAGAAACTTACCACTATGACCTCTATGATATAGTATCCAGCAGTTTCCTATTTCAGATACACCATAAATTCTACTATGAAATGGATATAATTATCTTCTTATTTCATCATATATTAGTTGGTAATAGGATATGATGTGAACCTATATTGATTTTTATTCCTTCCTTATCTATTTATACATTTATTTCAACTTGAATTATGGTCTATGTGTGAACATGACGTTTGATCCATGAATAATATAATGCATGTATCATATTATTTATCATCCAATTTATAAAAATTATCATTTTGATATATCTTAAAATTTATTATTCTAAAATTGAATATTTATTTGGGTAAAATTATTTTCATGGTGTCCACCTTACAAATCATCCTTACAAGCTCAATAAATTATAGAATTTTTATAATGATAAAAGGATTTGTATAGGGTCATCCTTACAACCCAGTATTCAAGATTATATTGGATAGATATGAAATTTGCATAGGTCTATGATGATGAATCACCCAAAACATCTTAATAATGGTGATGAATCTTACTCAAGTCCAGAATACCATGACGAAATTTTTAGTTTTTAGAGTAACATTTATGAATATATTTATTGTCTTTATGATGCTCACCTTCAAGGAATATCTTTTATGGAGAATCATACAAACCATACAAACTTTATGAAAATCATTGGATTTTTGAGTTACCTTTTAACAATTAAAAACATGAAGCTTATTTAGGTAATATAATTCTATGTTGACCCAAACATATGTCATTGAAAATTGAGGTAATAATTACCTAGGAAACCATTTCAACTTATAATTTTGATATTTCTTCTCTAAATCAAACTAGAAAATCTTTATCACAAATCAAGGTATTATATAACATTTGAAATAATCTTTAAATATCATTTATAAGTTTTTATTTACCTAATAATTTAGTTTGTATGTTTGGTTCTCTATGGACGGATCTTCTTCTCTTCCGTTAGTTCCTTCTTCTAAAAATATGAAATTATTAAAAAAAATGTTGTTATAGAAAGTAATTTAATACATAAACACTAGACCTTCAATTAAGGATCAATATGTTAATCATTATATATAAACTAGTATTAAATAAAATACAACATCATCCTCTATAGGATTCAATAATCTCCCCTTTGTATTTTTTCCCATATTACCCAGACCTATCCCCATATTGAAAATAAAACAAAAGTGAACAATAGATAGATGCTCATCCAAAAACATTAAATTAATTATTCATAAATTAATACAATATAATTCAACATATTCTAGATCTATGTACAAAAAAGTTTGATTAAAAATATATGAAAATTTGTTTCTTAAATAAACTAATATTTGAGTTTACAAAATTGTATCTCCATATAAGAAAATGAAAAAACAAAAATACTAGTTTTCCAATACTTTCTAGAAATAATCAATACATAAATTAAATCAGCTCATATATAAGGTGAAAAATTTCTCCCCCTTAAAATTAAATACTTGAAAAATAGTTAAATTATAAAATAATAAAGGAGTAAACTCGTGAATATTTATATCTCAATGATGGAGAGTGGGTTTCACTTCATATTATAAAATTAGTTTCTCAAAATTTTCAGTTGTTAGAGGAATGTTAAGAATATAAGAAATATATAATTTATATGAATCAAATCATAGTGTATGAATAACCTCTTTAACCATCTCTATTAGAAAATGGTTCTTTATTTAAATTTATTTACACCTGGAGTGTTGTACAAGATTTTGGTATAAATTTATTTCACTTTTAATATCATCGACTAAAACTAAAGGGTAAGTAACTTAAACTTTCAAGTATTTGAGAATTTATTCACACATATTATCTATATAGCTACGTATTATGAAACCACATATTCATCCTCCATATAACTTAGTTTACTTAATGTTTTATTCTTTTTATGAAATCAAACACAACTCCTTCTAATGAAAAATACTCCATCAGATAATGATTTCTTTTCATCTATATCCCCTTCCAAGTAAGCATTAATAAATCCTATTACATACAAATCATCATTATTAAAATATATAATCCCATAGTTGAAAGTATTTTAGATGTATCTCAATATATTATTTAGTTCCAAAAGTTGTGTTTCCAGTGGAGTGGATTGATACCACACAAAAAGGGTGACAAAATATACCATTTCAGTCCTAGATACAATCAAGTGTACAATTTTACAATAAATATTCTAAACTAAATCTAATTAACATCATTCCATTTATCAAAATAAATATATTTTGTGCCCACTGAAATTTTTTATACACTCTTATAGCTTCCTACATGTCAAAATTCTTGATGATCTCATTCACATATTTTTCTTGTCTGAAAGAAATAAAATTTTCTCTTTAGGGAATTTGTAATCCCAATAAAAAAATCATTTCTCCAAGCCTTGAAATTTCAATCCATTATTTCATGTTCCTTGAAATATCCTCACACAATCTTTCCTCTTTGATAGAAAATATTATGTGATAAATATTAAAAAAAATAAAAAGTGAAGTTTTGTTGGTCATATTCTTATACAAATTGTCTTACACCTACCGTTTCTATAATTTCTTGCTTTTCAGATACTCATCATTAGTATAATACAAAGATATTATATCCCTCATCAAACCATAGAGATCTTTCTTTATATTAAACAACTAAATTCAGTTGGACTCTATAATAAAACCTGTAGGTTGTTCCATGAAGACCCATTCATCATGTTCACTATTCATAAAGGCTAATAATATATCCATTTGAAATATTTTAATGCATCTGTGATCTTGAATATCTAGAAAGATTCTAATAAGCTAAATCCTAGATATTAGGTAAAAGGTTTTATCATAGTTAACCCCTTCAATTTTTGAATATCCTATACAAACCATCATGGATTAATTTCTAGTCACTTTTCCTTTCTCATCCAACTTATTTAGAAATAATAATTTTTATCTAATAACATTATTTTCTATGAATGTAGAAATAATTTCCCATGTCTCATTATTTTCAATCTAGTTAAGATCATTATTCATAGATTTAAACCACTCTTTAGGTTTATGTGATTCTTAAACTATATAAATTTTAACCTTTTAAATAAGACTAGTATATTTTTTTAGGATCTTCTTTCTTATATTTAATATTTATTCTTATATCTATTAATATTGTGAATATAAAAATGTTTTCTCAACATTTCATTTCCTCCTTTGGGATTTTATTCTTTATATTCATCACTACAGAATATAGATTGTGCATCTTCACTCTTAATATGGGTATTTCTTAATTTTAATTTCCAAGATGTCTTAGAACATCTTTCATACTTACCATTATTTTTTATATTATTAAAGACACATTTAATATAATATGAATGACCATTTTATATTATCTACATATTTTTATATTTAAAAGATTTATATTCTACTTCAACTCTATTTTCCTGTTGACTACTCTGACTTATATTTTAATAATTTCGAAAACTATAACATATAGTCAACGGAGATAGAATAAGAGAAACACACACACATATATGTATGGTTGGTCCTTATAGATCACACCTTATGTATACCTATTTCAAGCATCCAAAACTATTTCTCACTTAACCCTTATTCTCATGTTATTGATGATTCTGAAAAGTTCCCATTTTTGGATACTATCTCCTCCTTGTTTCATGATATTTTGTCAGTTTAGTTAAAGTTATATTAATCCAATATTTGTACGACATATGGGAAAATACATAATAACACTGATAGTACCCTTTAAATATTCTATCTTGGTATAGTTTATATTACATAATAATTTGTATTTTGGTTTTGTTTCTAGAAATTAAATGTGTTGATCCTTTTTGTGGGATTTTTCCATGAACATTTGGAATTGGTAAAGACCCATTTCATGATTTTTTTCTTCTTATGTGTTTGAGAAAATTTAGATATTTCTTTTGAATTTACAATAGATCTAGATTGTAGTTTGACATTGAAATATTCCTCACTTATGGGGTTTTTAGATGAAACTTTAGTAGAATTTTCCTTTTCATACCTTGAATCTTATTTAGAATAACTACTTGATATAGGTTTCATAGAACATTAAACTTTTTTATAACATATTTATTCTATTTAAAACTATATTTCATTATTTACTTTTAATTTTTGTCATCTAATTTATTGATTTAACTATTTCTTTATCCCCAAGGTTAATGGTTGAATTCAAATCATCCATTATCTTACCCTTATTAGAAATCTAAAGATTTTATTTTTTAATTTCTTGGAAATGAATATATTTTTCAACCTATAGTTGAATTCATTTTTATGATTGTCCTTTTAGCTGTGTATTATCTTCTCCCAAGATCCCTATTTCTTTCGAGTACACTTTTATTTCTATTTTCATAGTATATTTTTTATCTATATATCATTTCCTTGCAATATACTCACCATTGTTCTATGAATAATCCTCTAATGAGTTTACTTATTTCTCCTCTTGTGTCATGATCACTCTTTATGAGACACCTCCGTGAGATTCCACATCATCAAAACTCTATTCACTATTTGAAAAACATTATCCAACTAAGAGATATTTATTTTTGAATGAACAGGGTGAAATATTTTTCTTTCCCTTTAACTGATATTTTGAAGGATCTAGGCTATTGATGGTCTTCCAAGTAACTTCTTCATCATCATTTCACCTTCCAATTTTTATAGAATTATTGGTAGGAAAATTATCAGCCTTCCCATGCTTTAAATATTTGAAAATAATTCAAACTCTATACATACATATTTTCCCCTTTAAGATTTCTTTACATGAGATAAAGAGTCTCAAGTTAATCTTCTATATTTTCTTCTACATCCAATTTTTCATTCTTCTCTTACATATTCATACCATTGAAAGATTTGAAAGAAATGTCCTTTTAATTATTTCATTTTTTGAAGGGAAACCCCACTTCTGATTCTGTAGTGAATTATAGGGGTTGGGATTTCATAAATGATAAAGTCATTAAGATATATATATATTAGATATGAGATATTTTTAAAGAATTTATGTTGAAGGAATCTCATAAACTTTTTTTACCATTGTATAGTCTTAAAGAGATTATCTAAATCCTTTAATATTGTTAATAATCCAACTTATCTTGGTAAAGAAATCATCAACCATTTCATCATCTTATATTATAATGTCTTGACACTTTTTTTGATTGATCTTATGCTTTACTTATTTCACATTTTTTTTCCATCCATAAATTCTATGAATAATATTCTAAATTGAATTCATTGTTTTGTATCCCATATAATTGTTAGCTCATACATTTCAGGTACTTCCATCATCTTAAATGTTTCTCTTATTAGTTATAGTCCATATAGAGGCCTCATTTGTCATAGGTAAACCATAATTAATAGAATAAATAACATAAATCCTCATTTAAATAATGTAGGGTACCATTTACTCATTCCTAGAGTGAATCCCCATTCAATAAAATACTGGGATTCATTTTCTATAAAAACGTTGTGTTGATCCATATTAGGAAATTGAGAGAAACATTAGAGAGTAAGACTATTCTATGATATGAATTATTATAATATATAAAGGGTGATTCACACTAAGAGGGGGGGGGAATCAATGTGTATAGTTATTTAGAAAATCTCTTCCACTCTCAAAATTATTCAACTCAATTCTCACAAAACACTCACCAATTCATAAATGAGATAGACAAAACACATTTTTTATTATGGATAACCTCCTTTAAGGATGACAACATAAATGATGTGTCATGGTTATTATCCACCACACATATATCAATTATTGTTATCATAATGAACTCAGATAAGGGAAGGACCATGGAAAAGTTATAGTGGATGGATCAAACCAGTTACGAACTCAAATAAATAAATTCCAAAAAACAAATCCTTAAGAAGAATTATCTCAATAGAATAAAGGAGCCTCCACATTAACTATATATATGTGGATAATATTCCTCTTTTTTACATAATAGTATACTTCAGTGGTTCTCAATTATCCTTCTTCAATATAGTAGCATATCAATTCTTCCCTAAATAATCAGTTTTTTTACCTACATCTCATATATATATATATATATTCACTAAATAATGTGTGAATATAATTTGTATAACATTTTCACTTTAAATATGATGAAAATTTGGTCACTAGTATCTTTCAAAAATTATATACACTTCTTTAAAATGTCTGAAATACTTTATCACATGATGCCACAAGATAACAGATTTATCCTTTCCATATAAAATGTTCTACAAATTCCACTCAATAGTAACTCCACATATGAATAAATTATGTTCAAACATAGTGTATGTTATGGAATGGATCTCATCATACTAGATCTCAGAACATTTATAACATTGAGGGATTCTTAAATTGGTCACCAAGAATGAAACATTGTGTAGGGATCACTATTTGGCTTCCTATAAATCACCTCTCATGTGAGATACCATAGTAACTTCCACTTCAAGTTATGTCTCAATATTTCTCATACGTAGAAATTTTACCTAAAATGATCATCACTGTGGTGTGTATTCCATCAGCATGTCATTTCTCCTTCTAATTTAAATATCAGGTAGTTTATCATGCTTAAAAAACTCATCGAGGTGACCTCTATGGTGTAGTCTATAGATATTTCTCTTTTAACATACACCACAGATTACACTATAAGCATCCTTATATTTCCATTTCATAGTATACAAGTCAAAACTGTGCTAAAACACGAGCTTCAATTTATTGAAGATCCTTCCTTGATTGGATAACTTTTCATCTCTTCTTGAATCAAGATCTATGTGTGATCATAATGCTTGATCCATGAAGAATAAGGCACATTCATCATCATGTTTATTATCTAAACTATAAGAATTTCTTTCTAATATTTCTCTGAATATTTTAATATGGAATTATTAGAATATTTATATTTCTAATATGATCCTCAAGATCTCAAACATATGGAACATCCTTATGGGATCAACAAATTGAAAAATTCCCATAAGGATAAAATGATACATACATGGTTATCTTCATGGATTGAAATTCATGTTTACACAGGTTGTATATGACTTTATATATGTCTATTTTCATCACTCATCAATAGCTCCTTTACTACTCTAATGACCCTAATACAATTCTAGACTACCTTGATGTAGTTATTACTTATTAATGTAACCTTAAAAAAGGGTTGTTATTACATTTATGCACATATAAAATGAAATTTACAAAAAACAATGGGTTTATGAGTTATATTTACATTGGGAGAAAGTTGAACCTTTTGTAGCTTGTCTAATTTCTTGATTACCCAAATGTAATAAATTACATACTAAGGTTAAATTTAAATAACTAACTATTTCAACTTAGAATATCCATATTTCTTATCCACCTAAAATTAGAACCTATTTAACTCAACTTGAGGCATTTTATAACACATCAAATAATCTTAAAACATGAACTAAAAGTATTCCTTCATGTGATACATCAGTTGGAATTATTTTTGATCCATAGATGGATATTCTTCTCTTCATATACTTACTTATTCTAGTCACAAGAAATTCTTAAAAACTATTATTATAGATTGTACTTTAATACAACATCCCTTCTTATTCACTAGAGGATCATCACATCAATCATCACATAAAAAATAGTATCGATAAAAATAAAACATAATCCAGTATAGTGTTTAAAAATATCATACACTATACCTCAATACATCATAACCCATGCATAGGTACACCTATATAACCATAATCACTTCAACAAAAATACATGTATATGTTATAACCATAGGCATTCATAGCCTATATATATGTGTATAGTAAAATAGAGATCCATCATTTCTTGTGTGAGAATATATCCTACACCTTAATCTATAATAATCAATATATTCCCACACACTATACCACATCTTAAGGGATATGGTAGAAGAGGGAGAAGTCAACCATCCATTTCCTCACCAACCTAGATTATAGAGAAGACACTTGAAACCCAAAACATTTGGAAATCAATATGAATACTCAACTATGGTGTGGTGAGTATGAAATAGTAAAAATTTATGATAGTATAAAAAATTAAAGGTGAAGGAAACTATCCTACCCAACATACTTACTATAACTAACATCCCTTATGAAAACTCATTTCCATATCTAAGATAAGAAAACTAATGCTCAAATGAGCACAAAAGAATCAAATTTCATCATCAAGAACCATTAAATGATTTTATAATTACCATTTCTTTTATTTAATACCTTCATCAATTATGGTTCAAGAAATTACATTAACCATAAAAATCTATAGATATTATTTAATTCATATTTTAATTCCAAATTTCAAGCCACTATATTTGATCATTCATTCTAACCCAATCCAATGGTTTTTATTTAATAATTACCAAAATCATCAACCATTCCAATCAATTCATTTACCCTTTCATATTTCTAGGTATTATATTACTCAACATGATCTATCACAAAAAATTACACACTAATCGTTAATTAAGAAAACTATAACACGTAGAACATCCAACAAGAACAAAAAAAGGAACAAGCCCTAGTATTAACTCATTTGATCTATCCCAGTTTAATCCCCGACATCCTTATACACTATCTTTACCATTCCTCCATCACCAGAATCAATCCACTACCACAACATGGGAATATTGACCCATCAATTTCTAATTAATCTAACCATTATAATTTTTACATATCAAAAAAAATGATTGTCTCTACCACCCAAATATATAAACATAGCTGCAAAATATGTTTTAATCATAACAAATTCTAGTGGAAACCAAGTCCATTTTATCAAAAAACAGTCATATCACACATTAAAGGGATTAAAAATAAACCTAAACAATAGTTTTGAATAAAAAATATTTTTTATTAACATCTTGAATTAACTAATTCATTATGAATAGGCTTCAGCAACAAGAATCCAAATACCATCTAGTAACAATAGATGAAACAACAAATAAACATTATTAAAGCTGGACCCAACCTTTGTAAACTATTCAATGGTTGGATAATACAATTAAGAGAAGAGATCATCAATTATTATCTTTTTTATATTATCTTTATGTATCTATTTTGATTTTAAGAATGTCAACTATTCCAAGGAACATAAAGAATCAAAAATATTCTAAATTAAACTATCTATCAAATCACATGATCTAACCATCATAGTTAATGAAAAACATAATTCATATTCATTCATAACAACCTTTATAATATCATTTCATTTATAATTTATAGATTATTATCTTCATTAAGGTTGATCTAAGCTATTTACTCATATAAAATAAATCATTCTAATTCCAAATTATTTTATAATTAATTAAATTATAAAAAATTTCTTACCTTGATATGATGTTTTGAGGAATTATCACACAAGAACAGAGGATCAAGTAATCTATCACCTCTATACTCTACGGAAACCACCCCAAAAATTAACCATGATGAACCCCCATCAAACCATAATAATAAAAAACTAATACTAGAGAAAATCAACCCTAGAAAATCATTATAATGAGAGAGTATAGGGATAAATAAGATAATATGATAATAGATCACTTCAATTCAAGATATTTCAATCCTGAAAAACCAATAGGTTTAAACCCTACATAGAATTAACTGAGGATCAATAAGTGGGATTGGTGTTTGTTAGGGTTCAAATAGAGAAAATAAAAGTGAAACCATGGAAGAATAAACCCCTATTTATAGATAATGGGTGAAATTCCTCCACCAAAATATAGTAACTTAAACCATTTTCATGGTGGTTTTAGATAAAATGAGAACTGAATTTTTTACTGTTTGAAATGGCCATATCCCACCATTATATATGGACTTTCTAAAACTAGTTGAAATAAGTTTTTCCAGCACCAAAAAATTCACCACCACATGAAAAAAAACATTTTAATTACTAAAAGACAACTACATATTCTCAATATTGCACAAAAGAAATTTCTATTCTTTTTTAAGTTGACCATGACTATGACCATGTTGTAGTGATACAATGCTCTGTTTTTACATGCCTACTCACTAAGCTTAATCTCACTTTGAATCACTATCACACTAATCAAACTCTGAATTTTATCTTACCATGTCTCTCATAAATTAAATCTCGATGAACCACATCACCAAAACAACTACCCAACAAGAAAGGCACTCCTCAAATTGAAAATTAAAAATCCAATAGATTCCTTAAGACACCATTCCCTACACTAGGGGTGTGGATCCCTTTCCCATGTTACACAATTAAGTTCCCTATCAAATACTCTTTTCACCCTATGAATTTCACTCCTTGGGTTCACTAATAATTTTAATGGATAACTCCCAAAACCATAATATAAAAAATGATCATTTCCATGCCCACAACCATACCTACCACCATGATGTTGTGAACCAACAGAGGACCAAAACTCAACTCTCCACATCCTAGACACCACTAAACACCCACTTAACACCTCTAAAACCCAATAAAACATAAATATAATTATTAAAAAAATTGGTCCTTTTCATTATATATCTCTCAAACAATTTCCAACCTTGAGAATTAAAGAAAAATAGTAGAAGGAAAGGAAATGGGTTAAACAACGAACACATGATATAACTATAAGGGGGTTCTATATAACAATATCATATCCAACACATCATAGTAGAAAGATATACAAACATGAAACAAGATAAATAATTTGAAAAAATCAATCTAGGTTATACATATCATCTTAATCAAATAAAACCTCAAACAATTCAGGATATTGAGTCTGCATCTATGACTCACAACTGCCAATTAAACTACTCTAAGACACTATGCCACCATGAAACAAACTAAGTGGATATTATACTCATGAAACACATTATCTTGATGGTCTTAGAACTCAAAATTTCATTCCTTGAATGTATCGTCATCTTCAACTTATAACTTTCCCAAATCAATGACATGGGAATTATCATGATGATGCTGACAAAGCTTCAATATATAAAAGTCATCAAGAATCCAGTTCATTTTTGGTTCATGTAATAATCAATGTGAAATATTATAAATGTGATCCATAACCAAAAAATTACAAAAAAAAATCCAGGGGAGAGATTAATCTAATGACCAAACCTTTACTACCCATTATGAGGAGATATCTTCAAGAACAAAATATCTGAAACATAAAAATACACATGCCTCTACCTAAGATCATAAAATGACTTCTGTTGATCCTGATCTAACATTATCTAGTTAAGAATCACATTTAACTTCTCTGTCATGATCTTCAACAATTATACTCTGATAATAGTAGACTCTCGGACCACAGATAAACACAATAGAGATCTATAAGGTATCCATATAGTTCTTAAAATAGATCTATACCGAGAGTGGAGTGATAAATATTATTATAAAAAAACTCATCCAAGGTCTGGTGCCTCACCCAATATCCTATGAAATGTAAAATTCATGTACACAACAAGTCCTATAAAGCATGGATGGTCTACCCTTTTGACCATCCATCTATAGATGAAAAGTGTTACTAAGTTACATCTGAGATCCCAAAGAATGCTTCAAACAACTCTATACTTAGGAGGTTAAAGGTGGTTTATTACTAGATATGATTATGTTCTTAACCTTTTCTAGCCTCACTATATCCTCTAAATACAACCTAGATAAAATATATACTTTTATCAACTACTTAATCACTAAGAAGTGAGATGGATACATCAAATAGTCTAAAATCAACCAAAAAGAATCATAACTACCTTGGTCCTACAGCGAAAATGTGAAAAAGTCTATCTAGATATTCTATTACTTCCACTAGAAACATTAAATGGATGAATTAACCCTCTAGGAACCCAATTCTTAACCTTAACCTTATTTCAAACCAAACATCCAGAGCTAAACTCTCAAACTAATCTCTTCATTTATGACCACCAAAACTGATCTCTAAGGGAACAACACAACTTGAGTACACGTAGACATACCACCAAGGTTGAAAAACGGATCTTGTCAACAACTACCTCATGCATCATTGATATAATTAATATATTACCCTAGAACAACACTTGATACTGGTCATCCTTAGAAAATCCATTAGGGGAATCACCATAAACATCTCAGTCTTGAAAAACCTTCAAGTCAAAATCCCCCATTTGTTATTCCTCCTCCTACCACAATAAGGATAATTTCATGGTAATCTGGTAGAGACACAATCTACCATCAAATTCCCATATATATAGGTGTATCATTGAATGAATCCCTACCATTATTCAAGTATCACCAAAATCACACACAACATCACCACGTGACATCCTACTCAATTCATCAGCTACAAGATTCCCTTTACCCGATGAATAAAAATATAAAATTCATTATCCTTCAAGAATTTCATTCGTCTCTATTTTCACAAGTTCATATAACACTAGAGGAAGATATACATCAATATTTTGTGATATGTGAAGACTAAAAGTCTCTCTCCAATGATGTAATTTCACGAAAAATTCTGAGAAAATATCACTCATAATAATCTTGAAATCATGGTTATCATACATATGCTCATGGGTCTATAACAAACAAGGTCCATATGAGATAATTTCTCTCTGCTTCATCAGAATGAAACATAATATAAAATGTGAAGTTTCATAACAAACCTAAAAAACAACACCCTCTTCTATCATACAATGAAAAGAAGCACTGACTTACTTCTCCTATAAATACTCAAAATCAACCTGGTAGCTGTTAGTCTATAGAAAATCCCAATCCTTTTAGGTTGAGTGTATTAGAGGATTTTTAATCCGAGAAAGGTCAAACATAAACCTCTCACATTGGCTTATAAGGCATATGAAACTCAAAAACTCTAGAATTTTGTGGGGGTCACAAATGAAACAACTACCTCAACATTTGAAGGACACATAACTACAAACCACTGAGACATAATATGTCCCAATAAATGAACATCATGGGATCGAAACATACAATTTTATATTTTCCCAAATAGCTAATGATGCCAAAGAATATTTTGAATGGATCACATATGCTCTGCATGTTCCTTATCTGATTTTTAAGAAACAAGGATATCATTAATGAAAACCACTATGAATTTTTTGAGAATCTTAAAATACAAATATTTTGTCCGTACCATAAACATTTTTGGGGAGTTTTTGACACATAATCGAATCACCATGATTCATAGTGTCCATAATGACATCTGAAGGTAGTATTCAAAATAAACTCACCCTTTACTTGAATTCAATGACATCGTAGACACAAATTAACCTTCAAGAACAAGATATATTACTTTTTATGATCCAATATATCATTAATCTAGTTAATAGGATATCAATTTTCTAATTTCACCTAGTTTGTGAAATGATAATCGATACATAGATGTAGATTGCAAACTGCATTCTTCAAAAAAAAACCAAAAAAACCACACTATAACATACTGAGTTTAATAAATCCTCTCTATGGATGATCATAAATTTATATCTATATCTCCTATAACACATAATGTCAAATCATATATATGGGAACCGATATTAAAGAGACTCTCTACTAAAACTCTAACACAAACTTGATATCATGTAAAGGAGGCAATGCCATAACCTCTTTATAAAATACATCAGGTTACTCATTAAAAACCCTGAAAACACCCCCAAGTAATCCTCATCTAAAACAATAATTAGTTAAAATATCACTAAATATTGGTCTCATCATTCCTTTGGACTATCAGATTGCCTTACTCTCCAAAAAACACAACATGAACTCATTTAGCATCAAATAATATATTGCACACCCAGAAGAAACCACCAATAGACTATACTGAATTTTGGTGGCATATAATAAGGATGATGTAATATGGTTGAATCCACCAAAATAGGAAATCACCAAAAGAGTGATGTTTCCCTTGTATCAGTACACAACATATATACACATCATATAATCTATCTCAACTCTAATTGGAATAATCAAAAGCAAGCGGAATAGAAGCCTCTCAAACTAAAGTATATGAGTATTGAATAGGGTGAGTTCAATAAATAATTATGTAGCTCTGAAATTAAATAAATCATATCACTATGAATAATATATGAAAATAATATCTCACATGAAAATTGTATTTCCTAATGCTGATAACTCTAAGGAATATGTTCGACCATATCCAACTCCATAACCTATATGGAATTCATAGTAACCAAAAATTTTGGCATTCTATACTCTCTATCCCTAGGCTCTAGGAAAGCAAGATTCTATCCTCTACCACTCCTACTCCCCCCACTTTACTAATATAACATTGAAGCACCATGCTTCTTCTATTTCCTCATAGGATACTAATTCAATAACCAATACTAAAGAGTTCATTTATCTCTATGTTGACAATTGAGGAAGATTGGGTTCTCATTATTTTGATGTCATTGCCTTCCTCACAAAAAGAAAATGATTTTTTATCTCCCAATAGTTTTCCAAGAATTTTTAACCACGATTAAATGGGATGAAGAAGGATTGAACCCCCCTATAGTCTTAGAATTTTTATGACCAAGAAACTAAGAATATTTGGTCATATGTATACTTTATAAAGAGCCTTGAATAATCCTCTCAGGTGAATGTATAGTCCTAAAAAGAATAATATCAATGATCAAGGCCTTTTCTAACACTTCAAGATTTATTGACAATGTGAACATGGTTGCTTAACATTAGACATCTGGATTAAAATCCTCCAAAAAATTCATTTACCTAGCCATCTCATCAAGAATAAGGTATAAAATATAATGAAATTGAAAATTATTCTAAATACCAAACTCCTATATAATGGAAATGTCATAGAGGGGAGTAATAATATCCTACCAAAAATCCACATTCACCGTTGACGAAGGAAACTTAGAATAAAACCAATCATGAAATATCTTACCAAAAACATAAGAGTCCTCACAATCATTGAAAAATAAAAACTACCACTATATAGAATCCATATTCCGCATACTAACAGCTAGTGCAATCTACTACTCCCTTTGGGAACAGTTAAAATTCTAGTGTAAATACTCATTATTCATGATCCTTACATAGGTCTCTACCATGAAAACAATATATATTTTCATAGTATGTTCAATAAACTTATTGTCCTTGTACAAAATCATGGGGGGGGGGGGTCTAAAATGACATGTCTAGGCCTATCTCCCTTAATTAAATCTTGTATTAAGTCGAGATTATACTATTACTCTACCAACCCATGAAATCCTCAACAGTTCCTACCTCCAAAATTTATCCAATATCTCAACCAAAATCATTAATACCATTCTATCATGCCCCCACGTCCAAATATACCCCTTTGGGGATAGTAGCGAAGATAGTGATGACCCCCAAGCTCGCCTATAAAAATACATGAGTTGGAAACTATCACCTAGAGTATAGAATACCTATAAATGGGGGGGGGGTGATTACCATAAAAATATAATCTTGGATAAGAGAAAAAAATACATTAATAAACTCAATATAATAAATAAAATGATAAAGAATCCCAATACATAAATTTAGTGTCACATGATGTAGGAACAAATATAAATACTATAAAAAACATCTAGTTAGTGACCACAAACTCCAACAACTCTTGAATAAATGCACAAGCGAATAATGACTAGGTTGGTTACTAACTAACTCATGTGAACATGAAGACACACACACACAAATATATATATATATATATATATATATATATATATATATGGGGTGAGCATAAAAGTATACATAGTAGTATCCTCCCTAAAACATCTCATGAAAAGGTGAACAAATCATACTAAATCCTAATGAATAAATAGATGAAATTGAATTTTTTTCCTAAGCAAGAAATACCATATAAAATTCTCACCTTGTATTATATAGAAGTAAGAAATTCCATATTGAAAATAATATATTCAAGAAAGTCACCCTACATATAATTTCTAAATTGTTTGTCATTCTCATCACCTAATACCAAATATCCTATGCTTGAATCCCTTCTATACCCATAAAATTGAACCATATATATATATATCAAGTCACATCAGACGGGGTCGATCCTTTGTCCTACCAACCCTAACCTCCTATATGGTCCATCATTCTTCATTAGGATCAGTCTGTAACATATATATTTAAATCAAACCACGTACATATTCCATCACATCCCATTACCATGTAATAAGAATGAAATCCATCACAACCCAAGTGTCATGGACTATTACACAAGCTATAATATCACATGTATAGGTATACCTATAATTCATATAGTCACCTTAGCTAGGATACAAGTATATTTAATAAACTTAAGTCTCTATATACAACACATAAATGTATGGTAAACATTCAGAGCCTTCACATTCCATGTGAGCACATAACATGTACCTCAATCCTTCATAACCAAGATATTCCCACATGCTATGCCAAATATTAAGGGAGGGAAAAGAAGAGGGAGAATTAATCCATCCATTCTCCCACCAACATGAATTTTTGGGAAAACACTCGGAACCAAAAAAATTTGAGTTTTGGTATTAAAAACTTACTCAGTTGGGGTTCATATAACGTCATAAAACATATTGGTAGTATAACAAAAAACTAGTCTAAGTGAAACTATATTACCCTAGACTCATAATATAACTAATTAACCTCATAAGAAAATAAATACCATCTTGAAGATGAGAAAACTAACACTCAACTATGAATAGAAGCATCAAAGTTCATCATCATGAATCATTAAATAATTTAATAATTACCATTTAGGTATATAATCCCTTCATCAATTATCGTATAACAATTTACATTAAACATAAAAATCCAAGGTTCTATTATAATACATATTTTAATTATATATTTTAAGCCATGATCTTAATGAATTCATTTCATCCAAATCTATTGTTTCATTTTATTTAATAATTTTAAAAATAAACACCCATTATAATAAATTCACTTACCATTTCATATTTCAATTAATTTTATGACATAACCCAACCTATCACTATAAATATGAACTTATAGAGCATTAGGAATTCTAATCAAAAAGAACAACCACTATGAAAAAAATAAAATGATCAATCCCATCTCTCAAAGTATTTAATCCATCCAACTATTATCCTCAAGACCATTCAACATCATACATTACATTCAAACATCACCAGTATTAAGCCACTAAAAAAACCTAGAAAAATTATACTATCCCCTTTAAGTTAATCTCACCATACAAAGTTTCAAAAATAAAAAAATAGTAAAGGATCTACCATACTAAGGTATATAAATGGAAAAAATGATATTTTGAGTACAAAAAAAATAATGGGGAAACAAAGGCATTAATATCAAGTATACGGATGAGCTTGAAAATATCACCGAAAAATAGATTCTAATAAAAGATATTTTCTAATACCATATTGAATTAACCAATTAATTGTGAGTAGGTGTCAATAATAGGAAAATCAAAAAACAACCTTTTGTATTTTTGAAAGTGATGGAAAGTTTTATTTGTTTTCAACCATGCCTTGGAATTGTTTTCTAAATGTTTCAGACAGTTTACGTTTTTCATTCTGAATAGGGTTGAGATGGTTTGGAATTTTCCTAAATATTCTTTAATTTATTTTAAGATGATTTGAAGTGGTTAATATTTATTTAGAGGTAAAAGAAGAGGATTTGAATATATTGGATTGATGGAAGCAGTTTTCCCAGACTCATATATATTTTTTCTCTATGTAATAAAATATTTACCTACATGAGGATACATGTATGTGAATTATTATATGTATTCGATGTTATACATAAGAAAATATCCCATATTGACCGATTTTTCAAACCCAATTTATACTATGTATAGGATTTTTGACCACACAATCTAATTCATGTAGGTTTTTTCTCTACATATCTAGTTTTCCCAAAGATCTAAATTAACATAAGGGGTTTTGTTTTAGAGAACTACGTAAGAAAATTTCAGCTATGTAAAAAGTATGATTTCCAAAAAAAAATATGAATAATTGAGATGCGACCATGTTGAATCTCATATTTAGGGCCTAAAACATCACATCTGAAATGTGATTTAAGCTAATCTATGAGGGTCTTTAGAAATAGTGATCACTATTTAAATCTATTTTTCCCAACTAGTTTTTATTAAAAAAAATTAAAGTTCTACTTCATGTTTAGGATATTGTTGAATAAGTTCATGATGTTAAATTGGGAAATTAATTGTGACTATGATTTAAATATTTGTATCTCAAATTATCACATGCATATAAATATGTAGTGATTTATTCCGGTTCTCAAATGAGTGAATATTGAAACCATTAAGATAATTTCAACAGATGTTGTATTATGAGAGTGGGTTAAAGGAGATAGTGAAATTCAGTTTGTTTAACAGAGAAAGATATTTTGGGAATTATATTACATTCAAAAATACATTATTTTAGAGTTATTTTAAATATTGATGAAAACTAATGGCTTGAGAAGATGAAGTGAATAATGATACTGAAGTAAATCAATTGGAAAACAATTCCATGATAGTGATATTTTTTAGATAAAGGTATAGAAAATTGGTGCTTCTAAAAATGGACATTTTAAGATACATTTTTTTTACTGGTAGAACAAATATTCTTCCTCTTTAATCACATGAGGAAACTAATTAGAATGGGATCCATTAAATGTTTAAGTGGTGAGTATGTACTGAGTATAAACTGAAGAAGTAATGACCACATGGATCTATGGAAATATTCATCCAAAGATATATATTTTCCAATTTTTAGAATTTTTTAATAGAGATAAGAATAAGAATAATTTCTACATTAGACATATATGAAGTAAGTATAAATTCTTGAATATTTATAAATGCTCAATGAGGGATATCTATTTACATTGTTTCTAAATAAACCAATATTTCAAGAAGACCTACCCTATCATGGTTACATATTATTTATGAAGGCAATGTGAAAATTCATTGTTCGATGTAAATTTGGATAGGAATAGTGTGAATCTAGGACATCACTCTATGATTTTAATTAATTTTTATTATAGGGGAAAATCAATGGTTGGGGGAGAAACCTACCATGATAAGAATTTGGTTACCTTGGAATGGGACGAACCTTGTAAGAATCATCCTGCCCATTATCTCTTTATTTTCTGCACACATGAGTGATGTTGAGACTGTATAATTGACTGAATAAAATATTAATATATTTTAGGGGTTTATTTTAAAATGGATAAATTCTAAAAAACTAATCTCCATTGATTTATAACCCCTTATCTTAGTAGTTATCCAATCAGAGGCACTTCACTTAATACCAGACGCTTACAGTACGTATAAAAACCAATAAACATGTTCACATCTAGACTCCAACTTTCTAAATAACTCTAGTTGTTCATCATTGGAAAGTTAGGAGTTTGATAAATAAATATATATATATATATTCTGGGATGTTCTGTCTTGTGGTGTAAGTTGTATTGGGACTTCGGGCCATTTAATGGGCATTGTGCCTATCGGCATATGATCCATGTAATGGTTACCTCTCAACCCAGTTAAAAATGATATTATCTGATAATAAAAATATCTAAATTTATTTAGGGTGTTTGGAGTCAAGGCATAATAAATTTTTTTGATATAATCAATCACACAATATAAATAATCACTTGAGGAAACCATCATGATTAGAGAATAACATAATATTTATGAATTCACAACACCCATTAAAATATCATTCCATTCTTAATTTTTAGAATATTATCGTAATTAAGGGTAATCTCATCAATTTAATGATATAATATAAATTATGCCAATTCCACATCGACATGTAAATAAGAAGTTTTTGAATCTTCTACCTTGATATAAAGCTTCTTGGAATTAACACACCAGAATGGAGGAATATGGAATCAATCACTGATAGACTTAGTGGAAACTAACTTATAACCTAACCACCATGAAACAACATTATGATATACTAAAAACTCAACCAGACCAAAGAAACCTCACCAAAACAAACCACTCGAATGAAAGAGGATAGCAAAGAAAAGGAGAATATGAGATGAGATCACCTCAACTCAAGAGAGCGTGATCCTGATGAACCAATAATTTAAAACCCTCAAGAGAAATAATTAAGGAATTATAAAAGGGTAAGGGGTTAACCATGGTTAAAAGTGAGAGAAAAAAGTTAAAAAAACAAGACAACATACTTATTTATAGACAAATGCCATCATGCCTCCACTATGGTGTGGTGACTTTAATCGTGTGAGTAGTATCTATGGTAATAATGATATCCAAATTTTCATCTATTTTAAATGGCCATATCCCCTAAAAAATTATTGAATTTAAAAAATTTACTTTAAATTGGTATGATCTATACCATGACATACACCATGGAATGATAGATGATGTTTTGATCCCCAAACAACCACCACACCAACTCATCATGGAAAAAAGGAAATTACCTCACCATTTTATCTCAGAACAACTAAGACCATGACATGGTGATAACATTTTCATTATTTCCACAACTCCTCAATGAAATCAGCCATGCATTGACTCACCACCATGCCCATAAAATCAATACTTTCAGTTATCCCAATTTCCCATATGGAAACTCTCCACGAACTACACAAACTAAAATTACTACCTAATAGACTTGGTGCTCCACATACTAAAAAGAAAAAATCCACAAAAATCCAAGTGACACCATTCCCACCACCTGTGGTGTCAATCCCTTTCCCATTATACAAATGTAATTTCCCTAGTAAATAAGTCATTAACCAAATATGGTTCATTCCCTAAGTTCACTAAATACATTAATGGATAACTCTCAAGGCCATAATATCAAATTGGGACTCAGCACACCCACCAAAACTGCTACCACCAAAGTGTGGTGAACTTATAGATAGCCAAATTTATCTCTCCACCTCTGAAAAACCTAAAAATTCCCTCTCAATACCTCTAAGTCCTTGGAAAATGTAAAGTAGAGGATTCAAAAAACTAGGTATTTATAAGAAGATATAGATGTTTTCTGGACTGAAAATGCTGAGGACTGACCTGTGACTACCCCAATCCCACCTCTAATAGGATAGGGGATGACAAACAACGCTGAGTAGTAATATCACACAAATGGGAGGCATTAGACTAAAATACACGTACATACACACATATCCAAGCCCATCGAATGTTAAAATGTTAAATAATTGAAATAATGAATGAATACATCTAAGATTCCACAATAGAGTACGATAGAAAAAGAAATGAAAGTGGAAAAGGTGTCTAAACACAATTTGAAACAAAAACCATGAAACTAAAACCTCCACCAAGGGTGAGGACTATGTAAAATGAAAGATCATAATAAATACCTCTGTCTTTTAATCCCCATCAATGCTCCACCCAGTCCATAGCCTCTCAAGACACCGTCAAAAGGGCCATCATCTGCATAAGACACAATATCTGCAGGAAAATACCATGCAAGGATGAGTAGTACAATACTCAGTATGATACCTCGAATAAACAAAATAAAAAGAACCAAGTACAATCACCATAAAACATGATATAAAAATCAATGTATAATAGAACCATATATATACACATAGGAAAGGTACAATTCCACCAGGAGGTTATACAAAACTTCCAGCCAAAAGATTCTTCTCAAAGCAATGCTCATTCCAGGAGAACTCACTCCATGATACATGCTATCATCGAAGTCACTCGATGAAGTGGTCTAGCTCATTGGCCCCCCAGTGGATTTTCACTAGTCTTAGAAGACTCTAATACATGGATAGGGGTCACACCCAAAATTGATGGGGGACACTGTGAACCCTTATTTGGATCAACCCGCTATGTAGGGGATTGTGTGTCAATGACTCCACAAACCCAACTAATAAAACAAGATAAGTGGTGGATCAACATCCTTCTCTAGGAGTTCACACCGATTCCACAAAAATCCAACTGGGGAATGTAATATGAAAGAGGACCACACTTTATTCTCATTGAGGGACCCCATAAATCTATTTCAGAATCAACCTTAAGAGGGGATAACAATCCAGTGATATGGATGTAATTATTCATTGTACCCTCGAGGGAAAGGACCAAGGGAATATTATAAACAAAAATTTGCCCAAATTATGGAAATTAAGACCCCATGCAGCCTTAACAGGGGTAAATGGCCTGAAACTGGGCATACACAGTGTGTCCAGTTATCCCCATACATGCATGTATAGAAGTCTGTCACACAACATTTAGTCTCCATTTACACGGTTTGTGGAATGAGTAAGCAACATGTACAAACACATGGTTTCCTACTTGTGTCTCCTGGTCATGTCTATATACCAAGGTTGTGTCCATGTACCAAGGATGTTTATGTTATGTTGTGTCCATGTATAACTACATGGCATGCCATATGGCCATGTACTTTAGCCATTGTCTTTGTACTCTTAGAAGAACACACCGAGTAAACCGGGGAAGGACCACATGTTGTGTGATGGGGTCACATGCCATGTGATATTTAAGTTTCTCCCGAAACCCTAGCCACCAAACAAGGGTGAAAATGCAATGTGTAATCAGTAAGTACATACTATGTTGTTTGAGATTTTCTAGATCCATCGGGGTCTCTTTCGCATTTTTCTTTGGGTTACTAAAGCCTCCAAACTCACAAAAAGTTGTAGATTAGGGTTTTTCTATTCAATGACAATGAAAATATATGGAAAATCAGACTCGAATCTACTTGGAAAATGGATCTATGCATTTTTTTCATTATTAACTAGTGAATTCTAAATAATGATAAATCGGGTATCTAAAACCATCCTATTCACCATCGCTCCTATTTTCTATCCATAATCGTGTCATGACCATCCCGTATATATGATTTTGGATGTGAATAATGATTTATTTATTGGTATATGTCAAACTCTGAGCCAAATGAAGTACACCCATGGTGAATGAAGAACTAGGGGAGAAAATCACAGAAACAAATGTGAGGAAAAAACCTCAATAGATATTTATGTTGATCTTGATCCATTTCCAAGATAATAAGAGTGAACAAATCAATAACTAAAAATTAATTCTCCCAAATCCCATTAATCTAACCCATCATAAAAAATGCATGATATAGGAATCAATACTTTATACGATTGATTCATGTTCATAGTAGAAATAATGAACATGGAATAAATGCATCCAAGACAACATCTTACCTAGATTTTAGATCAATCGTTGATGAAGAATTTTTTTCTATCATTGATGAGATACCCCAACTCCTTTGAGGCAATGATCCATGATCTGATCTCAATCCATTTTCATCCACCAAGAACACTCTCCTCTAGTGGATTATAGGTCTCTATGGTTTAGAAGCCACCATAAGAAAAAATCCATACCTATAAATTTAAATAGGAATAAAGTCACTACATTGAAAAAATAAGATAAATTATCTAGTTAATTTATTTTATTAATTTCATGTCCACGATGAAGTTTTCACTAATAGTCTGCACCATCCAAGGGTAGGTCCCACCTAGGATAAAACCCACATTTTGAACTCAATGGTGCGCTTGGATTTCTGATCTAGGCCCTCATTCCAATGTTATTCCAATTTTTTTTAGAAAAATGTATATGTGTGCTATTTAATATATATAATATATTCTTAATAATTATTACGAGCACACCAAGGATCAAGATCACATGCTGTATCGAAATCTAGTCTTGAAAATAATCCATATAATATCCAAAAATAATACACAAAAAATCAATGATGTTACATTATTCACACCTTAGGGATTTACCTCCGGAAATTCCAAAACAAGGGATACACCAAGATATGTGGGTACTGAGCATGAATATGAGCCTCTCACTCAAATGTTCTATTCTAAAGATTTTCAAGAATCGACCAGACACTCACATGGGGAATCTATCACCCATAAAAGATCCCCTCTTACTGATCCTCAATTTATACTTGGTAATATTCAAAGGTAGCTCCATCCTCGACGCCCATCTCTCCCCATTCGATGACGTGTGATAGGTTGTGTACGTACCACCTTAGCTAAAATTCATGGAAGACATTGTGTACCTGGTCCAACTATGAGATTAGAGCTAAGTAGTATTCCACCTTCCCAACTCGACATAGTATATGAAAGGGACTAATGAATCTCATAGATAACTTTCCCCCATGGCTAAATATCCTCAATCCATGTTGAGTTGAAATGTACGGTTTTCCATACAAAGTCTTGAATGGTGTCATACCAATGGTGGAGTTGTACCTATTTTTTATAGATACTTCACCAAGGGTAGGTGGTCCTACCAACCACAGCTAAAGTCTATCATGTAAGCCCACAGTATGTCTTCCAATACCTAAATTGTTCACTCTGTATAGTCGCCAGTCTAGGGGTGAAATTTCATGCTCAAGCACAAATGAATCCATAAGGCTTCTTATAATCATCTCTATAATAGATATATGAAGTGATAATCATGGTCAAAGATGATTATTGAGGGAACTCTAGGGATTCAGACTATCTCCTTCAGGCAGAGGGGTCCCAAACTCTTTACTGAACTCTACTCTCGAATAGCTATGAAGTGGGTGAACATGGTGATTTTTTCTATGAAGAACCAAATGGAATTGTGTCCCTTATACATAAATGGTAATCCTTTCATAATGTACATAGAAAATATCATCCCACTTCAACTCTGGAATCTCAAGGGGTTGAGCTAAAACTGCACGAACTTGGTGCTCAACCTTCACTTGATGACATGTAAGTAATCAAGAGAAAAAAATATGTAACTTCATTCTTAATAACTGAACACTAAAACTGGAATTGGAGTTCATGATAAATATATCCCGCACTTAGATTTACTGCTAAAGGGGATGTATTAAACTACTGGAACACATCTTATTTTAATATCAAAGGTACCATCATCTGTCCTCTAAATAGGATAATATGATCCCCACTTTCATAATATCAATCAGGTGCATGTCCAGAGGGTATCTGAGTATGTAAGGTCTCATATTTGGTATCTCCTTACTGAATATTATTGGAAAACTGTAAAAGTGGTGTAGTAATAACCATCAACTAATGATATGATGAACTATCATTGTCCATGAAGGACAACTGAAATGAGGTGAACTACTCTGATGCCTCAACCAACAACTAAGAACAAGATCTCATACTGAAAGCATCCTCCATTGTGATCCCATTTCTAAGAGTGTAGACAATATTAGAGTCATAGTCCTAGATGACTCTACCCATCACCTCTATGTCATGTTAATATCCTTCCAAGAGAAGATATACTTGAGAATCTTGTGGTTAGAGTAAATCATAAATGAATCTCCGATTAGGTAGTGGCACCACTTCTTTATGGTTGAGGCTAAAACTTCTAACACAAGATCATTTTTTCCGTAGTTCATATTGTGTCAAATCAAATGACAAGAAACATATTCAATAACTATTTTACTCTACATCAAAATTAAACTAAGTTTGGTTCCTGATGCATCGTAGAATAGTACATAATCGACACACTCCTCTAGAAATATCAAGATGAGAATTCTCTTCAATTTATGTCTTAGTTACTAAAAGAACTGCTAGATCCTTTCCATCCACAAAAAATCCTTCCCCTATTTAGTCAAATCCGTCAAGGGTGCGAAAAATCTAGAGAAGTTGATTACAAACCTTTGATAGTACCCTTCCAAGCCAAGAAAACTCTGCACCTCAGTAACACTATGGGGGAGCTTATAAGAAATCACTGCCTCAACCATCACAAGGACCACTACTACTCCAGCCTCTTAGATTATGTGTCCCAAAATGTGGATTTATCAAATCTGAAAATGACAATTTTAGAGATTCCTGTAATTTGGGTGACCTCATTGTGTGTTTAGGACCATCCTCAAGTTTCTCACATGTTTCTCCTTGGACGTTGAATTAACTTTGATTTTATTGATGAAGACTACCATGAACTAGTATAAGAAGAGCTGAAAGATCTGGTTCATGAGTCCTATACACACTTATAGGGAATTCTTCATACCGAATAATTTCACTAAGTAATCACAGTGACCGTAGAGACATCATAATTCTATCTTCGGTATATCCTCATCTTGTACTCATATTTGGTGATATCCTGACCTGTGGTTAATCACTTAGAACCATCAAACCCCTTTCCACTGATCAATGATGTCATCAATCCTCAGTAGTGAATACTTATTCTTCACAGTCACCTAATTCAAGAATCGACAATCCACACATAACCTCATGTTTTACTTCGCCTTTATTGGAAAACAACAGTGAGGCTTCCTAGATGGAAACACTGGCTCTCACAAAGCCCTTCTCATGTAACTCCTCCAAAAACACCCATAAATATATATATGCTTTATGGGATCCATCCGATATTTTGGTGTATATATTGATTCTATCATGGGATGAAAGTCAATATAAAATTATATCTCTCGATGGGGGAGGTAAAACTGGAACGTCATTAGGAAAGAAATCCTCATACTCGACCACTGTATGGAACTGATAGCCTAAGGTATCAACTACTCCAAGATTCATTCTATCCAACTGATGAGTGATCAGTTTTAATCTCTTATTCTCTATCTCATTATACTATTCTAAGTTCTCCTTTTCACCGACAAAGGAAAATCTTATTTCATCACCATATAAACACCACATCTTCTACCTAAAATAGTCAATCTAGGTATGAACTATGAATATATACTTCATACCAAAGATGATTTAATAATTCATCATTTTTATAATAAAGAGATTTCATAAAAAAGTCTCACCTCCAAGTGTGAGATCACATTATTGGTATAGGCGCACAATCAATAAGTCACTGTCTGTCGGAGTCTCCAACCGCAAGGGTTGAGCTAGTTGCTCAATTGGAATTTCTAAATATAAGACCAGATAAGTGGAAAGGATTAAATGGATAGGACTTATGTCTATCTATACTGAAGATAAAGTAGAATAGACATATATTGTACCGAAAATCATTACTGGAGCCTCAAGATTGTAGGCCTCTATAGTCGGCAGCTGGTTTAGTCCCTACTCACCAGCTCCCAGAGCCAGGTGTGGACCACCTGGGGGTGGTGGTGCTAATTGGTCAAACCTCATAACACCTATTTTCCCCTGTCATCCCCTCTTCCATGTATGATGACCTATGGACACTCTTCTCCTACCATTGTCTCTGTTTCAGTGGTTCCTCGACCGTCTCACAATCAAATATATGGCGTGTTAGACAATCTTGATCTGATGTCCCCGACTATCATAGGATAAACACCAAATATAATTTGGATGGTTTAAGCCACCCTGAGATACATGCATTGCTATCCCAAATACCTAGGATCACCTCATAAAGCATATGAAATTTTTGGATCCCTGTGACTGCTATTGACTACCTGCTGTTGGGGCCCAACTACTAGGTTCCCACTTCTATATCGCACTACATGTGTCTATTATTTTAGAAATTTCTCCACCTACATGGACCATGCAACCACTTCATTATAGGTGGAATTGAAAATAGATACCATTGATTCCCTGATGTCCCAATGCATGACCGACTCAAAGGTTCGAGATCTGAATAATTAGTCCTGTGCCATATTTAAGAAGTATTGAGAGAGATCAAATAACCTCTCTAAGTACTTCACAACACTCATACTGCCCTAAATTATATGTATAAGCTTCGGTATGCATACCAATCACAAAATAGTGGGATAGAACTCTACTATAAAGAGATGATAAAATTATATACAAGAGAGAGTATTCTCATCATTTGACTGATTCACCAAGCTCTACCATCACCCAATAATTTTCTGAAGAGGACACACCATGAGGAATTCTATCTAATATTCAGGTATCCTCACAAGCTAGAAAACATGAGGGACTAGCTCTAGACATTCCTCAACCACCTAGGGGTCTGGATCACCCCAAAACCTAGGAGGTCGCTATCTATGAAACTCCTACAATGCACTCAACCTGTATGCATCAATATCTATTACTACCAGATATAGAAGATACTCAATGGGTGGTGGTATATCTAGTAAACCACCCAAAGGAACTATCTCATGTTCAAACCCCTATACTGATGCCTCATCACTAGGAGGATTATTCTTATGATCACGCAATGGAATCGAGGATGGCTATCTGCATGGAGGTATCCTAAAATTAAAACTAGATGTACCATGATCAAAATTGTATATATGAGGATCTGAATCAAGAATGACATGGAAAACACAATCATCCCTATAAGGAGCATGTACCAAAAAATTTCCCAGCAACTAATGATTACATGTACCGATTCAAAAGGAATGACTTCAAAGTTCTAGTGTTTGGATACATCTTCTGCTACACTAACACTGAAATCCATGAATTGAAAGAAGAACATGAAACCATAAATATTGTTTCCCCAAACCAATCTCACAGACCATTTTCCTAAGTTAGAACCTTCCTCTAATACCACTCTATCACGACTTGAACCACAAAGGTCCAAACGGTGATTACCCTAAGCCCACCTCCAATAGGTTAGGGGATGAATACTGTCACCATGTAGAAATATCCCACAAATGGGAGGCATTATCCTAAATTTATTATACACATGAAGACATATCCAGGCCCACACAATGCTGAAATATAAAAAAATTGAAACAATGCATTCCTACATATAAGATCCAATAATAGGGTACAATAGTTAAATTAATGAAAGTAGAAAAAGGGAAAAAATAAAATCCCAAACCAAAAATATAAAATTTCTACCTACTCCAATGGAGAAGACCATGTCAAATGAAAGCTCCTAGTAAACACATCGGTCTGTCAAGCTCCAGCTACACTCAACCCACTTCTTATCCTCTTAGAACACCATCAAAAGGGTTTCCATCTGTATAATAAATAACACATGTAGGAAAATACTATGTAGGGGTGAGTATAAAAATACGTAGTAGGACCCCAACAAAACACTCAACACAAATCACCATGTAAATTCATCTCAATACAATATATAAAAATCAATTTATAATTGAAACACCTAGATATAATCATGGGATTATTTATAAAGAATTCCACAAACCCTATAAATATGGAATTATAGATGGAGGATAAACATCCTTCTTAGGGAGTTTATATTGATTCCAAAAAATCCAACCAATTAACAAAAGATGATATAGGGTCGCACTCTAGTCTCATGGAGGAACACCACAACTCTCTCTGAGAATCGGAGTCTAGAAGGGATCATAATCTAGTGATATGAATGTAATGACACACTGTAACCTTGAGGGAATGTACCAAGGTAAAGTAATCATCCTATACTAGTCCAAAATAAGAAAAGGAAAATCAATAATTACTCTTGAAGGTGGTACACTATGTGTACCAGGGAGTACACTGTGTGTCCATCTATCCATTTGCATGGCTATATAGAAGAGACTCACACGACATGTTTTCTCTATATACATGGTGTGTAAAATTATTACATGGAATGTTGAGACACACAATTTCCTACCCATGTCGTCTAAATGCATCCATGTACCCAGGTAGTGTTCATGTAGCAAGGTTGTGTACACTAATCCATTTCTATGTATAAATACTCAGCATGCCAATTATCCTTGTAGTTTAACCCATATCTGTGTACTCTCCAAAGTACATGTCAAGTTAACCAGGGAAGGACCACAATCCATCTGATGGGGTCACATACTGTGTGATACTTATGTTTCTACTGAAACCCTTACCACCTTACAGGGGGATCCACATTGTGTGTAATCCATAAGTACACACCATGTTTCTCGGGATTCTACAAACCTGTTGGGATCCCTTCTGTGTAATAATAAATGTCACCGGAGCCGCCACCCTCGCCATAGGTTGTATATTAGGGTTTTTATGGTCTTGGAAAATGTTGATCTACTGAAAAATAGACTCAAATCTACTCATAAAATGGATCTACACACCATTCTTCATTGCTCTCTAAAGAACACTAAATAATGAAAAATCAAGGGATCGTTTATAACATAAGCACATTGATATACTCAGGGGATCATTTTTCAAGTATTCCACAAACCCTAATGATATGGAATTTTAGATGGAGGATAAACATCTAGCTTAGGAAGGTCACACTGATTCCATAAAATCCAACAAGGGAACAAAACATGATAGAGGATCATACTCTACTCTCATGGAGGGACACCACAACTCTATTTGAGACTCTACCCCTAGAGGGGATCGCAATCTAGTGATATGGATGTAATGAAACACTATAAGCTTGAGGTAAAGGACCATGGGAATGTACTCAACCTATAATGGTAATAAATAAGAAAATAGAGAGCAAAAATAACTCTTGAAGGGGATACATTATGTGTACCAGGGGGTACACAACATGTCCAGCTATCCCCATGCGCGCTCATGTGGAAGAGACTCACATGACATGTAGTCTCCATATACATGGTGTATAGAATGAGTACACAATGTGTTGAGACATATTATTTCCTACCAGTTTTAACTACCTGCATGAATGTACCCAGTCCATGTCAATATACTAAGGTCATGTATGTAAATCCGTTTCCATTTATAAGTACATGATGTTACATCTGGACACATACTTTACCCCATATTCGTTTACCCTCCAAATTACATGCTGAATCAACTAGGGAAGGACCACATGTCGTGTGATGGTGTCAGATGTTGTGTGATAATTACGTTTCTCCTAAAACCATAGTCACCATATAGGGGGCCCCGTATTGTGTGTATTCTATAAGTACATGTTGTGTTTCTCTATATTTTCCAGGTCTATTTGGATCTCTTATACATTATATTTCATGTCACTAGAGTCACCACACTTTCCAAAAGTTGTAGATTGAGGTTCTTATAGTCTTTGAATGCACTGATCTACTGAAAACCATACTTCAATCTACTTCTAAAATGGATCTACACATCGTTCTTCATTGGACTCTAAAGAATGTTGAAGAACAAAAAATTAGGTATCCCAAACCATTTTATTTGCGACTAATCCTATCATCACATCATCAACGTAGTGTGACGATCCTAGACCTGTAATTTTGGATCATTTCACTAAGAAACGAGTTTGAAATGATCAATTGATTGTGATATGTTGAACCCCGATCAAAACTAAGGACACCCATGGTGAATGAAGAACCAAGAGAGAAAATCATAGAAAAAAATGAGTGGAATAAACCTTGATCAATTTTCATGTCATCTCGATCAATTATAGTGACAATAACAATGAAGAAATAAATAATTAAAAAACTATTCTCCAAAATCCAATTAATATAACGCATCCCGCAAAACATATGATCTGTGAATCAATTCGTTTGATGATTGATTCAAATTAATCATAGAAATCAAGAATGATGAATCAATCCAACCAAAAAAATTTCCTACATGGAGTTTGGATTGATCATTGACAAAGAAAAATTGAGTTTTCACTATTGAAGATATCCTCCAACTCCATTGATGTGACAATCCATTATTTTTTCCCGATCTATCATCATCCACCGAGAATTGTCTTCTCCAAAGGATTTTAGGTCTTCATGATTTAGCAGAAACCCTAAGAAAAAAATCCATAGCTGTATATTTAAATATGAAGTAGATCAATGTGTTTCAAAAATAAAATAAATTCTTTAGTGGATCATTTCATTAATTTCATGGACATTATGAAATTTTCACTAACGAGTCATGCCGAACAAGGTTATATTGTTCCTAGGGTAAAACCCACATTCTAAAGACAATGGTCCCTTAAGATATATGATTTAGACACCTGATCGAGATTTATTCAAATTTTTCATAAAAATAATGCCTGCGTGTTATTATTATATATATATATATATATGTGTGTGTGTGTGTGTAATATTTTAAATTTTTTTTTCTGGGCACACCGAGCCTCAGAATCGCACAATGTATCAATTCCTAATCTAAAAAATAATCCATATGATATCAAAAAATAATACACAGAAAATATGAGATGTTACAGATGAAACTATGTGTCAAATGATACAAAAGTATCATTTTAAAATAAAATTTATTTCATTCATTCTAATATTTAATCAAAAAATTGAAAACCCACCCAGGGGGTATCAAGTACCTTCAAGGTTTTCACCCAATAATCATTCTCCAATTAGCTACCCACCCCAAAGCTACCGGACACTCTATAGACCTTATAGGGATACAACATCCCCTAGTAATATCACCAGGTACCTAGTTCTAGGGGATTATGATCCTAGGGCCTACTACCTTCCATGGAAGTAGTCTCGACACTAGGGAGCACCTACTAAAATGACCCCATTCCACCTTTGACTACACTGACACCATGAAAATAGAAAAAAACTTGTTGTTTGAAAGAATAATAATTCAAATTTATACCTAAAACCTATTGGAGTGCCACATATTAAATCATATTCATTTCATAAAAATTCCAACTAAAACTCCATATATATTTATTTATCATGAGAAAAATATTTTTCTAAACATATTGATCTAAAATCCTTTTAAATTGTTTTTTATTTTGGATTGTTTCTTAGAGTTTTATATCAATGATCATTGTTAACATTTATTAACCTTTAATGAATACTCAACTATTATATTATTTTACTCATTTATGTATCATACTTTCAAGAAAATGTTTTATTTATACTCGACTCATTTATCTATTTCCAATGGATTTGTATTTTCATAAAATATTAGATATTTTTTATTTTAAAGAATCCAAATTTTATTCTTCCTTATGGAGGGTCTTCTAGTTACTAAATGAGGGATATTTCATTCACTATAACAAAATTTATGTTAAAAAAATAGTTATAATTTTTTCATCACTTGCATTTATTTCATTGTTTTGGTCATTAGTAATGTCCCCATATCTTCTACTCTATGTATGTTTATTGTTGAATTAGTTTGAACCTATTATTATACTAATATTCTTCTAAAAAAGTACATTAATTAGATAAAACATAAACAATTAATATGTTAAATTTTATAAAAATTATATTATGTATTTTATTTATTCATATTATATTTTCTTATGTATATCCTATGACATTTTTAACCCATATAATAAAATTTTCAATAATTTCAAAATACACCATCATAATGTCTTCATTATTTACCTATGTTATTTTAAATCTTGTCTTTAAATATTTCAATAAACTCTATACAATACCAAATATAATTATACTAACTTTAGTCTCCTAGAGTTGGTGGGCCCTTATTTAATTAATTTATAATTAAAGATGATCACCAATAAGGATCAAAAGTTTTTTGGACTTAAGAGAATAGATACACACTTAAAAATTAAATTTGTATTATTAAGAAAAATAGAAAACATCACTCTTAGGAATAAAATTATTTAATTTTATTCCTTCATATATTCTTTAATTATAATGAATTCCCATAAATTTGGCCCACAATATCTCCGAAAATAAGAAAATATAAAGAAAGGGTGATCACTAAAACACTCAACAAAGGTTAGTGTATCAAATAATATTTTCATGAAATATGTTATAATCATGGAATAAAAAAACTAAAAGATCAAATAATCAAAATAATCAAATAATAAATCTTGTGAAAAATCTTGTTGAAATAATATAAAACATTGGACATTAAAAACCTATAGTCGATTTCTTGTATTGAGGTAACATAATTTTATATATATGAATAACCCCACTAACACATACATAATATCTCATGAGGTATACTAATGAATTAAAGGGTATCATAATAATGATCAATATCCTTCCCTTATTATATAAGTTTTTCATCACTTTATAAAATTGGGATTACAAATTCAAGACTTAGTGTTCATGTATAAAAAATGGATGACTTTCAATGTTAATATGTATAATATCAAGAATTTAAAAGTTTAGTTAATTATTTTAAAAAACAATACATGTATATTTATTTTAAAAGGATTAATATTTAATAACAAAGAATATAAGTTATATATTATGAAGGGTTCCCAACAGAAGATTACTGATGAATACATATTGCTTGAGGAGATTGTAGAGAGGGTAACCAAAATATTGATAAAAAATAGTATCATGAAAATAAATGGATCATATCTCATGAATTTTATATCATTGTGATATATATAAACTCTTAAATATTATCCATTTGGTTTGGAATTCGTATACCTAATTTTTACTACAATCTATATACAAGAGAATTCTTGAATGACTATATAATTATTGAACCCGATATAACTAAAATGAGTTTTCTAGGAAAAGTATTCTATTATATTTTTCATATTCATAATATTAAAAATACATAAACACATACATAATTACAATAATAATGAATATAAAAGAAATATTATATATTAAATAAAGAAATATTCTAGCATTATGGACATTATAAAAATAATTTAAGGAGAGGGGGAATAAAATGATTGTTACACCCACAAGGCCTAAAGAAAAACTAATATGATCGGGGTGAATTAGGTTATCCCAATTTATTTATAGAAATGAATATTATTATTGTGATAACCTATAAATTTAAACATATAATTTATAGTACTGAATAATAAAAAATAAAATGAAATGACATATGGATGTTTCTTTTTTTTCAGAAATGGCTACATCTAAGGAGCATACTCTAATGTTGTGTTGATGTACCAAGAAACCACTAAATCATTAAAATTTTTGGATTATATCCCTAAATATCCAAGGAAGAAAACCAACTTTTACCACTGCACTCACTAATTTAATATGGGATCATAAATATAGATAATGATATGATCCCTTGTAATGAATGTGTCAAGAGATGATCAATACACCAATCCAAATTTTAAGTTTCTCATAAAAATATTTTCAAAAAGAAATATATATTTTATAATATTATTTTATGTCTTCCATAACAACTCCATTTTCCTAAAAAATCATGAAAATAAAATTCCTCATTTTTTGTAGTGTGAATTTCATTATTTGTTTATTTTTTAATATCTTAAAATATATTCTCATGATATTTATCTATTCATATACTATATTTATCTCTCTAATTGTCCTCAAATAATTTTGATAATGGTTAAATTAAATTTTATATTATATAATAAAATATCCCTATATTCAAAAAACATTAAAACTTTCATATTTTTCTACTATATAATATCTCATAGTGTAGGCACCGTTATTTTGATATACTTGAAAATTCCCATATCCAACAAAAAATCATGTTATTGTATTATATTTTAACTACTTAGATCATGTGGTCTGATATTTGAGATACTTTATAGATCCACATGTTAGAGTGTATTAAAATCCATTATGGTTAAACCTTTATTTCCTCAAAAAATAATGTACTCTGAGTGCGGTATAGATTTCTGGTCATAGGAAACAACCCTACAACCATCTTTATAAAACCTACTACTATAAAAATCATGGGGTCATGTTGAGACTTGATTCTCAAGTAATAATTCCTATCATGAACATAATCCTCGTTAAAAATTCTCTTTTTTGTGTGAGCTTCCACCCATATTTCCCAATTTTATATCACCTTTTTGTCCTGGAAGCTAATAATGACTTCATATTAATTCTTTATAACATAATATTTACCTCTTCAACTACTAAAATCCACCAAAAAAATTACATTGTGATTTTCCCCTTCCAAAAATTATTATCCAAATCTCTTTAAAACATATTGAAACTTCTCTAAACCTTCACCATTAACATATAAAATCCAATAATATATAATTCCAAATAAGTTAAGAAACATTAAAAAATTATTCTATAATTATTCTCACTCAAAAAACATATATTAATAAATTCTCCCCTTTGAGATTGATGGAAACCCCTAAGTCACATAATTAAATTATTTAGTTTCTGATGTGTTTTTAAAAATAAAAAAACTTCTGAAAAACCAAATAGTAATTAAAATTATTATATGTCACTTTGAGCCAATGCAATCAATTTTCATTGCAAAGGAATAAATGTTCTAGAGATATTTTTATTTTTACCTTGAACATTTAACACTACCAACCACAAATTTAATACGAATCCCCTTAACTATATTATATATTGAATGTTAATCCCAAATGATTGTATCTCACTACACAATAAATATTAATTAAAGATGGTTATTTTTTTCATCAGAGATGTTTATAAACATTGATAATTAATTTAATAACATTTCAAAAAAACATCGGTAATTTTTAGTCATGATTAAAAAAATCTCTTAATTAATAAGGTTTATAAACATTGCTAATTAACAACACCTTAGTCAGCAATTTGTTTTTAGAAACATTGATAAATCCAAATTTATTTACTGATGTTTCTAAAAAATGTCATTTTTTTTGAAAATTCATAATTTTTTTGGTTTTTAATGGATATGCTTATAAACTATGCGATTTTTTAAAAAAATATTGATAATTTTTCAGGTACCCAAAAGTACCAATCATCGCATCCACCACTCCCCAACCCCTATAATACCCCTTGTGTACACACCCCCACCACTTTTATTCCCATTCTCAAACCAACCAAAAATTTGATCTCAATCAACTCGACTTCATTATATGCTAAATAATAATCTCCAAGGATTGTATTTATCATTACATTGATAGTCTATGACAATTATTAAAACTCATTATCCATGTTAATAGTCTTTAATTATTCTAGTTTATAAATTATCTCCCATTTACAACACAATCCATAAGTGTATGAGACCTATTATAAATGAGTAATGATATTAATTACTAAATGTATATTGAGGGATAAAATATTCTAATATCCTAAAACTATTGTAGGAATTTTAAAAATGAAATTCAATCGATTATTCTAAAATATTATTGTAGATTACAATTTTATGAATATATATTCCACACTACTATAAAATTGGACTTTAGAGTCCATTGTAAGTGGTTACCAGAGGCATTTATTAACCACCTTGAAACTACTAAATGGTGTTCAATTTTAGATGAACAATAAAGCCTTTATAGAAATATTTTTGTCATCCACTAGAGGTATCTATTATCAAAAATGAATATAATAAATTTTAAGGGTTCATCTAGAAATCTAGAGTTATTTTGGTCACATGAACATGAAATATTCATCCATGGTGGATTCACAGCTACTGTCAAGAAACTAGGGCTCTATCATTCACGGTAATCAGATATATGAGGGTGTCGGGGGTGGGTATTTGAGAGTGTTGAGGGACTCCAGGGGAGTGGGGGTAGGTTTGTAGAGGTGTGTGGAATGTTATTGTATGAAAAATTCAGGCTAATTTATACCAATATTAGAAATATTCATTTGGTGCTCTCCATCTTCTCTTATATAGCTTTGAAATTTCTAATAGTGTTACTCATTAATATATTACAATGTACTCCATTTTTATAATTATCTATTCTTCATTTTCATTGAAAAATTGGTTGAAAATTTCAATGTGCTTCTTGTATAAATTCTTGACTATATTCTTACTAATCTTGAATTACACTTTTATTGTTAGAAAATATCACCATTATAGTTTTTACATCCTTACTAAGATCCTACAATGATTGTTTCATTGAAATTAGTCAAGTGAATTCATTTTTTATCAAAATAGAGTCTTCTTTAGTTATGAGAAGAGAATTACTTTCGTACCTTTTTACTAGGAAAACTAACAAATTTACTCATAATAAATAATTCTCCCCACTTGTGTATTTTTTACATGATATCTTCTTCCTAATACACATTTAAATATGCCATCACATTTTTCACCATTTATAAAGCAAATATTATTCCTCAATCAAGAGAACCAATTACATTCCTCAATACTTTCTTTTCAAACACAAGATTCACCTTTCTCAGGTTACTTTGAAACTTCACTACTAATCATGTTGTGTAATTTATATTTAATCTTATGGAAATCAAGTATAGTCCCAAATTGAGATATTTTATTAAAATGGAAAATGGACCAATGTGATCAGGGGGTCATAAGTAATGAAATCCAATAGAATATTCTCTAACTAGACCCCCACACTTAGGGGGTAGGGATCCCATACTAGAAAAGTAAATAAGAGTATTCTTTGAAGGAGCCCAAAAATCTATAAATTCCACCACTTTATTCCACTTTTGTCATGTGAGTATAATTTTCTCATGATTTTCAATTAAAATATTACATATGTGTATGTGGTAAGTGATGGCCTAATTGATGGTGTTGTTCCCCTAAATGGAATTTAGAATAACAGAAGAATCGATTTGCACTGAGGAAAGACTAATTCTATAGGAGTAGAACGTCTCAAGCCCATTAGAGATGGAATAAACTTCTACTGATATAGAGTCTCCTAGTCTATAGAAGCTATTAAAATAATAAACAATATTCCTCTAGATTCCATAACAACCCCCCCCCCCCCAAATAATTTTTGGAATTATGACCATTCCTAGGGGGGTCAGGCAAACCCATCTCCCTTGAAAGGTAGGGTTTTAGAAAGAATGGGTGGATATCTTATAGGACATGACGATTCTCAAGAAAAGGGTGATCTTATAGTGTTTAAAAAGATAGATCAAGTCATCTTTTAAGATTTTTGACATGATAACCAAATCTATTCATGAACTGTGAGACCTTAAAGACTAGCCTTTTCATTCATTCTAAATACCCCTATAACCATCCTTAAAAACATAGAGTTTATTTGATAATACCACGCTCAGTGTTATTATTTTAGATATATAAAATATTTCTTTAAATGATAGACCTTTCCATCATCCTCACCAATTAGAAATAGCACTAGTAGTTCAATTTAATCATATTCCTTAGGAAATATAATTATGAATATTTTATTCATATCCAATTGATATATTTTAAACCCATTTTAAATTATAACCAAAAATAATAGTTGGATTGGATCAAGTTTATGCACTAATGAAAATTTCTCTTTAACGTCTATTCTATATATTTTATAATATCACATTCATACCAACCTATATTTTTCTAGAATCAAATTTCCATGGTAATAATATATATTATTGAACTAACATTTCATTAAAATGATGTTGGAATCTTTCATTCTATTCATAATCTCCAATGTTTTGATCTTATTTATTTAAATAAGAATTTTATTTATAGACAGGAACCATAATTCATATTTATTCACCTATTCAAATGATATTTGCTCTATATATGATAAGAAAATAGTTTTATTGATACTTATCATTTGTGAAGTTTGTTTTCAACCAGTCTTATCACTAATGATATTAAAATCATTAATTTCATCTATCATATTCTAAATTTGAGTTTCTGATTGACACTATTTAACACATATTTTTTATTTTATTTCCACCCCCAAATATCTATCATATTATATAATTTTAGTTTCTCTAGAATTTATATCAACATTATTATCTATTTTAGAAATATCTCCCAAATCAAAATTTATTGATTTTATTTTATAATATAAAAATCATTAGGTTGAATTGTTTTGTTTAACTGCTTATAGATGGTTTATAGGTACATAATTATCAGTGTGTATAATTTATAGAAACTGTAAATATCATTCCCTATTTTATCTATTAGGATTTATCATTATATTCCCTCTCATGATATTGTGAAACATATTCTATATATTTAAATTAAAATTGGAATATTTTATCTCTAATTTAATATTTGATAAATATTTGATGATTTTTAAAAGAATTTGGTCATTCCATCAACACCATATGTTTTTTACTCTTCTAATATAAGTAATTTTTTTATCCACTTGGTAAATATTATTGTTTTCCTTCATCCTTATATTTATGAATTTCTATCCTTCCATTTTATAAGGCATACCTTGTGATAAAATTCTACTTTGAATCCCATGTTTTAAAGTTGACCTATGATCAAGATATTTTATTTAACCCCAACCAAATAGAATATATCAATGCATTTTAACTCATATATAGATAACATGATTCTTACAATACCATTGATAATTAAGGCTCCATAGTTTCCACAAATAAATCATTCCATAGAAATGACACTTCATGTTCTTAAATAGGTCCATAATTCTAGTAAAGTGTGTTGAAAACTCTATATCATAAATCCATCTATTTTGGTTCTTGCTCACATGGGTAATATTTCATCAAATATTAACTTCTTTTAATTGTTCTTTTTCTTTACATGAAACTCTTGGTTGAGCTAAGAAAAAGGTGGGTCTCTTCCATTTCCTTTCTGCATATACAATAATGTTATCTTTCTCTAATAATTTTATTTATTTTATACTTGATTATATATATAAATAATTTCTCATTCTTCCAAACCTAAAATAAAAAAACTTATGATAAAAATTAGTGTAGTATAATTAACATCCATAAAAATAATTTCTTTCTTAATGTGTAAGATATGACCTAATTACTCTTTGTTAGAATTAATGTGCCTCACGATGTTTATAACTCCTTGATCCATCAAAATAGTTCATATTAAGGCCAAATTAAACCATAATTTGAATCTTTATTAAGGGGTATATTGTTATATTTCACTCTACTAGTTTTCTTCCTTTGAGTGGTTCTTATTTTTCGAACCACCCTTGACGATTTATTTCAATAATTTTCTCTAGAATATTTTTTCATCTTCCATTTATCTTAAAATTGAAATTTTAAATAGTTCACTATAAAATTAAATTATGGTATATCCCATGGTATTATATGTTTTCTCATTCAAAAAATTTTCAAAACACTTTATGGTTATTTTAACCATTTTTTTGACTTCTTCATCGAGAACTACTAGATTTGAGTTTATTCTTGGAACATCTAGATTTAATTTCAGCTTCTAGTTTCCTCTTCATGGTAACTGAATCTTCTTTAAGAGGATAAATTTTAGTTTCCCACTCACCAATACATCCGTTTATTTCATTTATTACATTTCATTGTTATTTAAGCTTTTTCTTAAATCCAATAACTTATCCATATTTTTATGGATGTTTTTAGAGAACATAACACTTATCCATACATAGAATGAAACATTAACTAAATCCTATTTTACATAGGATCATTCGATATGTTTATAATGAATAAAATACATTAATAATGACATAAAGTTTTTCTATTGATCTATTTTATCCAAGCCCCTTGAAATAAACATGATGTCAATCACTATGAAGAATTTAATGGATTCCTTCCTCTAATAACTTCCATAGGCTAAATGAATGTATTAATTAATGGGAATGAAATCCATAAATCCATAGTATATTATATTAAAGAATTTTTTTGGATATATGTGTACATTAATAGGTGGTGAATTAGTTATCTTCTATTTTTAGCTTTTCTTCTTTTTTAAAAAAACTACCACCTCGGATAAGAGAGAATTGACTCTAATGATGCACCCTGGACAAGAAAACCATTATAAAATAATAATTCATAATTTTCACTACTTAATAATAATATTTAGTCATTTTAAATATCTAGAAACAATATTATATCAAACATCCATAGAAACCAATCCTTTCTGGTTTATAAAGATCATGGAATATCCATCATCTATATTATACTATAGTCTATTGACATCACATTCTCTCTTAGCACCGATAATTTAATAAAATATAATTTCAAACAACAGAATGAACCTTCATAATTTATATTCAACAAATCATTATTTTTCTACTTAAATTCACCACACATACCGATCTACAGGTCATATATTTTTCCTCTTCAATTTCATTTACATCAACAAGAAGGAACCTCTCCCCTTCTTCTTCTCCCTTTTGTACACACTAAAATTAAATAGTTTGTATGAAATCTAAAATATATTTCATGAAGTGATCATTACCTTTTCACATTATTTATTCAAATATGTATGACACTATATAAAAAATTTTGAATTTTAATTACCAAAGTTATTATATTTATTGTTCAACATAACTTCCAAAAGAAATTGCTTCCAAAACTAACTATAACAATATACAAAAAAATGGAATCCTTATAATTATTTAAAATTATTTTTAATACATATTTTATCTTTGTATAAGAATCAATACATGCATTGTATAGTTATAGTATTAGTCCAAATTGAATCTTGAAAATTTTCTCTATAAATACCATCAAAAATTTTCTTCCATCATTCCATGAAATTTTTATAATACATATCATATAATGATCATGTGTATATGTATGCATGAAATATGATTTTGAATCATTTATATGTTCAATAAGTATTTCTGGTACATATGAACCTTACCCCCAAATCAATGATTTTGCATTTGTAGCATGATCCCATATGTAGACTATTCAATAATGTGGTTAATTCACATATGTAATCAATTCCCCTACATTTGTAAATATTTTCCCATATGACCAATTTTCATATGCGAGTCATTTGGGTACTAATATTTTCATACATAACCAATTTTTATACATGGGTAATCAATTTTACATTGTGGATAATTCACATAGGTAGGTCATTCTGGAACATAGATTCACTTATGCAGGAAAAACCATACATGAATATTCCCTAACACAAAAACCTATTTCTGTATACAGATTCATCTATATAGGAAATCACATATACAGATATTTAAATATGTTGCGAATGTATATAGATCCACATAAAAGGTTATGTACTTCTTTTTCCAACTTCATGAATTCATCCTTTTCCTTATTCAACACTTCTTCTTTCTTTTACTCTTCATCTGATAAAATTTATATTAGAATCATGCTATCCATTATCATAATATTTAAACATTATTATAACACCTTAATTTTTATATTCACAAATTAATTTATGCATTGAAAATAAAATAAAATACCATAATCAATTACACTCCCTATTCACTAGATTTATCATCAAACATAAAACTGTTGGAATCTTCTTGGTCTCAACAATTTACCTCTTTATTTTTTGTTTTCAATCAAGGAACATAAATCATTTAATTTATATGAACTCAATAATTGTATCACTCTCTTAGAATTCCAAGCCTATTTGGGAAAGCTTAGTGTTGGGAACAAGAATAATTGAATGATAAAACCATGTTGTCAAAAAACATGTAATCAATAATCATTCAAAACATTATTCATCATCACATATTCAAAAAATAATACTTTTACCTATTAATAAATATTTTTTAAACTAACTATAAAAAATATATTAAAATAGATCACAATGATGAAATCATAGCTAACCCCTTTTAAAAACTCTACCAAAATATATACTCTCTCTTGGTTGGTAAATAACATATCAATGGACTGATTTATGTTATAATATTTTATCCAAAATTGAAAATTATATCCAAAGGATTAATGAGATAGTGGAAAAATATCACATACTATATCCATAAATAGAATGGGTTAAATTCCCATTATCAACTTCAATTTGTAAAATATATCATTTGGAAGTGGTTTAGTGAAAATATTAGCCACTTGTTCTTTTTTAGGGTCAAACTCTAGTTTTAGTTTATTTCATTCAAAAATATGAGGGATGAAGTGATATTAAATATAAATTTTATTAGATTTTGAATGTTTTATGGTATTCTTTATAATATTAATAGCACTTTTTTTCATCAGAACTCATGACAATGGGTATCTTTACATCAACCAAAAAATATTCTAATTTTATCTTTACCCATATTATTTTTTTATATCATGAGTGGAAAGAAATACTCATGTTAGATAGTTCTGAGAATTAATAAAATTTTCTTCATTATATTTCAACTCATAAATCTTTCTCCTAGAATGAAAATTCCATGCAGTGTAGATATTTTTTCATCAATGCAACCTTCCCAATCTATATTAGTATAAAAAAAATCAATCTATGCTAGGTTATAATATTTCAACCAAAAATCAGTTTTTCCATTTAGCTATGTTAGAAATATTTTTCCAATTACATGATAAGAATATTTTTTTTGAAATTTTTTATGAGGCATGAAGAGTAAAAACATATGCTAAGTCCAATATTAATACTGTGATATAAAACATGCTTAAAATTAACTTCTTTAATTTTTTAAGATAAACATCCATTCATTTATTATTTTTGAGAACTTTGATACCAAAAAAATTGGTGTCGAAACATGATTCAAATATTCTATGAGAAATATTTTCTAGAGTAACTTAGCATACTCCCCTTGAGAAAGAAAAATTTACCCTTCTTTGAAAATAATTGTAAACTAAGAAAATATTTCATCCCTCCCAACATATAAATTCTATATAACTTCTTCTTTTTCTAACAAAAAATCTATCAAATTTTTTCATAATTTCTTAAAAAATATAATGTCTTTTATATAAAAAATAACAATATTAGATATCACTTTATAATTTTTTATCTATAGATTATTATCCACTCTTCAATTTCTGAAATAAAATATCCTCAAAAAATAATCACATTAAAATACCATTCTCCAAGATATTTTTTCAAACCTTATAAAGACTTATTTAAACTTTAACCTAAATTATCATCTCTACCAAGTAGGAAACCATAAGGTTTATCAATATATACCCCATATTATAATTCAATGTTGGGAAGGTAGAGTTAAAATGTTTATTTAATATCATTTATTTCATTTTTACCTCAATAAAAACAAATATTATAACGGTTTCAAGTATTGAAACCACATAAAAGTCAACTCCTTCAACTTATTAAAAAACTTTCCATAGAATCCTTTCTTTTTTTCCCATCACTTCTACATTTTCATTCAATTTTTCTAAAACATGTAATTTATTAAATTGTTTTTTTAGTTAGGATTGGGTAATAAATACGATGTTCAATTAATTTATATCTGATTCAGTTATTCATTCAAATAATTAACCCATTATTTCCACTCAAAATATTCTTCAATATCTGTTGAATAAACTTTAGAAAACTAAATGTAATGTGGTTTCGTCAAAGTTCTTTTGGTTTAAACCTATTATCCTTATTCTCTATTGATGTTTTATACATCCACTCACATTATCATATTTTTATAAGACGGATGTAATTGAATATCATCACATGAAATAATTTAATCAATATATTCATCTTTAATTGATTCTATGACATCACACGCTTCAAAAACATTATCAAATTGTTCAATAGAAATATATTTATTTCCACTTCTTATATCTTTAGCTTATTAAGATACCTTTATATGAAAATGTTCCAATACGTTCACATCAGTATGATCAATAAGTCTCCTAGTTTCCTTGTTATAACATAAGTATCCTTAAATATTTGGCGGGTATCCAAGGAAAATACCATCAACACCTCATTGGTGAAATTTCTCAAGATTTTCACTGCTGATTTTGATAATTCATGAACATAAAAATACCCTTAAGTGATTTAAACATGGCTTATTCTTATAATACTTCTCATATGGATATATAATTAAACTTTTTCTATAGAAGAAATTATATTGAGTGGGTATTTTTTAATGAGTATCTTGTATCTAAAAGAACCGAGAAGTATCATGTTCAGTCAATATGGTTTGATCCATACCACAAAAATTATATTCTTTCATTCAGAAACATAATTTTTTTATTGTCTATGTTATCCACTACAAAATGATTAATATGATTCATCTCACGATAAAACTAAAACATTCCATTTGTGCATTCAGAACTATTTTCCATTAAAATACTTTATATAAATTACCCATATTCCATTTCAAAACTTCTCATGAAACCTCTAAACATATTGAGAGAACTTGATTTATGTTTTAAAAACATAATATATTTAATATAAGTGAAATAATTAATAAAGTAAATAAAATAATTATATCCATTTTTTATTGCTTTATCATGGGACCACACATGTCAGAATGAAAAATCTCTACAGGATGAGATGTATGTATCTCTACCTTCTTATGTGAATAATTTGTAAAATTTCACTTATATAATATGTAATAACACCAATCTATGATTCATATAATATTAAGGACATCAAGAAATATTATTCATTGTGTTAATTTATTCTCGATTCCTTGTAACATATGGCTAATAACTCTATTCAATAATTTATTTTCTTTATTTATACATAGATAACATGAATTCAATTTATCTCCAAACTAGAACAGGCTGACCTTGGTTCACTATACTCTTATAAAAACATCACAATATTCATGATTTTTCATAATAAAACCATCTATTTAAAAGATAAATTTATTTCCATTATCATGAAACTATGAAAAACTCAATATATTTTGTTTCCATCCATCAATAAATAAAGAACTTATGGGTTTTAACTATTTTTTTCCAATAACAAAAGATTCAATAATTTTGATTCTAATAAAATCATTATTTCAAAAATAAATTATTACTTATTTGTATTATTTAAAATTCTTCAATAGTGTCATGTATCTGTTTATGTGTAAATAACACCCACAATCCAAAATCCATGGTTATTATCATTTTTCTGCCTTAGGAGAATTTTTAGCCACTATATCCTTCTATTTGACAATCTCTTTATTATCTAGATGCTTTTTTGTTTTGAATTAAAAAATTTATGAACTAATAGAATCACCATAAAATGTTTTATAGGGGTCTAGGATGATCACACCTTTCACAAATAGATTCAATATGGTGGAATCTATTCTCAATCCTAAAATATGTTTTTTATATTTTATATGATTTCTTCCTCTTTGAGTGGGATGATTCCCCATCAAAATCTACTTACAAAACCTCATGGATTCATTGTTGTGTTTATGATTGAAAAATAATATTTTCATTATATGTTCAAGGCCTTCATAGTAAAACAATATCCATAGAAAGAATATTTTCCATTTAATTGTCTTATGAATGGTCTTGATAGTTTTTTCATTTCCATCATTATGAATTCCCTCATTATGAGATCAACTATTGATATCCATGTGATTATTCAATTAGTTAGTATATTTTTTGATACATTTCAATATAATGTGATTATTTATATGGATTTATTTTATCATAATTTATTTATTCCATGTTATGATCAGTTTGTTGATGAAATGGCATGGGGTTTTGTTATTTACCTTTCCATAGTGATGATTGTTATTTACTCATGATAGATTATGTTATACCTCTACCCTCACTGAGCATATGATCTCACCCCTTTATTTTGTTTTATTTTCCCCAAGATACTATGAAGTGTTTTTTGATTGATATACATGGATGCACTATTAGGAATAGTGGAATTATTAAAGAAAACACTATGTATTTTATGTTTTCAAATGTATTTTATATTCTATTATGTACGTATTTTACTATTACAAATAAACTATTCAGTGTTTTGGTATGAAATACCTTGTATCTGGTTGTAATTTGATAAATTCGACACTAGTTATTGGTTACTAGAGTGAGGGTAATTTAGGTTGGTATTAGATGAAGTTTATTAGAAACCTTGGGAACTATATTTAAGAAACATATATTATAAAACAAAACCGAATGATATACATTGAGTATAATTATATAAGAACATCATATAATTTCATCAATGTATAAATTATGTGTTTTACCTAGAAATAAATCCTTATATTGATACTATAAGTGGATATGGTTCTGATATATATGTACATATGGGTAATAAATTTCAAAAAAAATATTCAAGGGTTGACTCGAGCATTACCTGGTACTCAATAATGGGCCAACTGTGCACCTGGTTTGACACTCGGGGGGGGGGATACGTTTTAGTTAATTCAAATTTAATTTTTGAACCATCATGAACAATTTGAATAGATAATGACCATGAATAACCTTGGTTAATCCTAAGGTTTTATATATTGAACATAATTTATCAGGATTTAGACATCCAATAAATGATTATCCATTATTATGTGATTTACCACTATTATTATTGTCCCTCACATTGTGTTTTTTGTTTTTAGAGAATGGATATAACCATATAAAATTAGGTTAATGATGAATGTGATAAATAATGGGTTGATGAGAAACCAAATTGGATGATGACTGGGGTGAATGATATTGTAATTATGCCTAATAGTTATCATGATATATGATTAACAAAATTATCTTTAACCAAGTCTCGAAGTAATTAAAGAAGAGTAGGAAGGATTCCACTAAGACCTAGAATAAAGGAGAACATGGAGGAAAGAAGGCTTGATTTCCTTCATGTTATAAAGTTGGAAAGAGGCACCCATAAGAGTTACTAAATGAAATTAGAAAATGTTTTATGTGTGGAAAATAAGGACACAAAGCAAGTAATTATTTAAGAAAAAAAATGAAATGTTTGGTTTATGTAGTGATGAGTATAATGGTATCCCTAAGGTATTTTCAATAGTTGAATGATTTAAATTTGGAATATATGAAAATTGTTTTTCATAAAAACCTTTTTTTTATTTTCACTTACAAGTCAAAAAACAAACCATTAAATTGTAGAATGACAAGGAGGAAAGAAAAACTAAGGAGGTCTAAAATAATCGAGGCCAAGGGCCTCACCCCAAACCAGATCCATCAATTCTAGAGGAAGAATTCCATTACTAGGGAAAACTGTATAAGGTTTATTCAGGGATACTCTTGTATCAAATAAGTTCACCACCTTGTTTCCCTCCTACCATGTATAATGAAAGTCAACGCTAGTGGGAAAACACATCATACATCACTGAATAATTTATGAAATTGTCTAGGGAGTGGATATTATACCTTGGATAGAGTTGTGGATAATTTTTGAGTCTGTTTCAATAACTGAGACTAGCAGATTATGGGAAATGAAAACATTCAACCCAATAATAAGGGAATTATCCTCCACCATAACTGAGCTCCCATGTCCATAAAAGCAACAAAAATCCATGTTAAATGACCCATTATGGTCCCAAAAAACTCCTCCAACTCTCATAACACTGAGATTATTGGAACCATAAATATTCAGTTTCAAACCACTGATAGGAGGTCACCAACAATTCCATTTCCCTTGTCACAAAGACACCTGCATTACCTTGGGCGAAAAGTTGCCCATGGACTGAAGAAGTAGTTTCAGGGGGATGATGTTATCCCGAATTTTAACTAATAGTGCAAGATCCACCACTAGATACCTAGAACAAATATGTACTATCAAGAAAGATTTATAAATACCTTACTTTTTGGAATTATTCCACGCATTCTATATCACCCAGAATTCTGCAGCAACTACTGTAACGACCCAAAATTTCATCAATGAAAATACTATTGATCTAATTAAATGTCTTATTATGGTTATATAATGTGAAATTAATTTGTTTTATGTTTATGGATTTTAAAATACCATTATAAACTGTGACCGTATCTAATATAGCTATTGAACAGTGATCACATGTTTAGTATAAATATAGGGCTTTAACAAATTCAATTTACTCAGACAAAGGAAACAATGGCCCCATCCAGTAGACTTGCCCCATATGAAGCCCATTTGTCAGAGCTCAGAAAGGAGGTGGCGAAATTGGGCTTTTCTCTTGACCAAGCCCAAGCTGAGCTTGAACACGTTAAGCTTGAGTGAAACCTACTACGGAAGAAGTGGATGTTAATAGAGATTACCACCCAAGCGATGTTATCCGAGCCACCCCAAAAGTATGTCACCATTGGACACCTTACCCTTCAGTATTATGCGGGTGTTATAAGGGGTTGTGTTACAAGACCCTAGAACTATGACTATGTACATTATTTTTTTATAAAGATTGTGCATTCATTTTATTATTGTTACTTTGTAAATAGTTTTTAAAGCACAAATAGCATTTTTAGTTAATATTCAACTAAGAAATCTATTTTGATGAATTAATGGATTTATGAATTAAATAATATTTTAATAAAATATTATTATTAAATTAATTTTTATTAAATACAATTGATCATATAAATTTAAGAATGCAATGGTAATTTTTATTAAGGTTTGAAAACTGTTTTTGTCAAAACCCATGAATTTTCGGTAAATGTCTGTTTTTATTTTAAAAGTAAAAATTCACATATTTATAAAATTATTTAGATAAAATGAATATTATTTTTGGAATCAGGATGCGTAAATTATCCAATGGTGATTTTTTCATAATTTTCTAAGACAGTCGGATTTTTAGGTAATAATTAAGTACCATTTAAATATATAATGTGTTTAATGGCATCATAATGACCCAATTGCGAGTTAATAAAATACTATAAAAATTATTTTCAGCCAATATATGTTTTATCATTAAAATAATGCGATTTTAGATTTTTTTTGATTTATTTTACCAACCTTTTGTGGACCCTCCAAGACTTACAAAACATTTTGTCTTTTTAAATTGTTTTCCTTGAGAGTGTGACTAACCTCCACATAAGAAACCCAATTTTTTTATGAATTTATCTCATTGGAATTATAAAATATTGTTTTCCACACCCCATTGGAAAAAACCATGGGCAAAAACCATGGTCTGGTTTGTGGTATTGATTAGTTTAATGTGAGGTGTCCCAAACCTAAATAATAAATAATTCCCTCTCCTTTCCTATATAATCCCACCCAAGCTCCCACTTCCTCTTCACTCAAAGCCTTTGGATTTAGACCAAACCCTTAAATCCACAATCTGTAATCCTCCCAAGGTTCTCTAATCTCCCAAGAATAATCTCTCAATCCTCTCCTAAGACTTTGGGATCACATTTCCAAGTAAGGGATTTCTTCCTTTCTCATTTTTGTCTAATTTTATTTAAGTTGTTATGCCCTTTTGTTTTCAATTTAATATGTTGGGGGTATGATTCTTCACCTCCGCCATACTGTCATAATTATGTTTGGATAATGGTAGACCCCATTTCTCTATCAATAAATCCTCCCATGTACACCTGTTACCATTCTTAAATTCCATAAGGGATTTCTCTCTCCTCATTTACATCTAAGTAATTATTCTGTATTTTGAATCTAAATTCCATTATGTTTCATGGGACATGTATCCATATAAACCCATTAATTTCCATTTCATTTACATATGACGAGACACCCTTTTCTATCTCATCAAATATTTTCATAAAACCTTATGTCACGTCGTTATGTTGCCAAAATTGCACCATGTTTTTTCCAATCCAAGATCATTGTGTAGTGAATACCATACCCATCTATCAATTAAGGGTATTTACCTTTATGAACATATACCTATTATATGGTACTTTCATGTGTTTATTCCACATTACTTAATCATGGAATAACTTATGATGATGATTGATTCCATGATCCATGTGGCACACTTATGCATGGAATGAAATGTTTAAGAAGGGTGCACCCAGATAGCGGTCCAATGCTTTAGGTAAAGTTTAATATCATAATATTTCATGTGAAATGGGTTTTGAATATTTATAATTAAAGTGAAATGAGGTTTTACTCATGATTCATGTGCAATGAGGGTTCATTCATGCTCAATGTGCAATGAGCCTTGGCTCATGCTAATTCCATGTTATGTGTTGTTGCCACATTTCCATGTTATGATTATCATGCTTTATCATGCCTTTATGTTAATGTTTCTCTTTTTCTCCATTGATATGCCTATTGTCTAACATTTATTGTATTCCTCATATTATTCCATGTTTATTCCCTGACTGGGATTTATACCTCACCCTTTTCTTATGCATGTCCTCAGGTTATCCCATGCAATGCTAAGTATGAGGGAATGTAGCAGTCATGTAAAGGAAGTTTTCAATAAATATGTTTTGTGTTTTATGTTCTAAGATGTTATGTAATGTTTCTAAGCCCCAAATACACTAGACCTATCGATATTCTTTGTTGTATCATGTGAAGATTTTATATAATAAATCATGTTTAAGTGTGTAATAAAAAGAAGGGTTGTTATAGTTGGTATCAGATGATATGTTTAGTAATTTTTGGGATTAGGATTAGATAACACTAGTGAAGAATTAGAGACCATAATAAGTATAATAAAATTATACCTATGTATTGGTGAATATTGAGTAAGTGGTTTATCAAGAAAACACTTCCATGTCTGGATATGAGCAGGTAGAGGTGGCTCTGGCACATATGTATCTTAGGGGTAAAACCCAAAAACTACACTTTGAGCTAGACTCTGTCACGACCTGTCCTTGGGTCCCGTGTCATGACTACCCCATGCCCGCCATCCAGAGGACAGGGGCCGTCAACTAGCACCAAAGGTGTAATTCCCTAAGCTGGGAAGACATTTCCTTTATAAAAAGTAAACACACACAATCAGAGTACCCAACTAGAAGCAAAACACTAAGCAATACTATATACAAAAGAAGTGATGGAAAGTAAAAGGGTCCAAACAAACAATACCAACAGTAAATTACATGAACAAATGAAAGAAAGTACAACTAAAAGCAAGTAAACCAGCTACTGGGTCATTCTCCGGGGTTCCTACCTAAAGGGTAGGTAAAGATGGCCTCCTCAGTACTCCATGTCCGTACATCCGTTCCATGCACCGTCACTCCGTGTGGTCCACATCCGGGTACCATCCAGTTCTGCTACTCTTTGCCTTAGTCAGCGCAGCCCGTCGTCTGCAACCAACATAATGAGGTGCGAGCATAGCCCGTGCAAGGGTGAGTATAACGATACTCAGTAGGGACCGTAAGACCCTCAAGGTCAAACAATATACAACAATGATAACCACAAAGTAAAGAAACATAAGAAAACCCATACTTAGGTATATTCCCATACATATACCTAGGTTATCTAGTAACCCATATCAATCAAGAGGTAAACACAAAATTCATTGAATCAGCTCAAAACCAGGATTTTATTCCAGGGGTGGTAACATGTAACACTCCCAGTCAAACTTTCTAAACCTCGGCTGGTGGTGTACTCCTCCTCTATAGAGTACTATGGGCCTACCGCATCACACAAAGGGGCTTCCCACTGTCCTGGACTATTGTGGTAATCCTCCTGTCGAGTACCGTGGGGTTGCTACGTCACACAGAGGCGCTCCCTACTGTGGGTCTACCACACTCACACAGAGGCGCTCCCCCTCATATCCTGCTAAGGTACTCCTCCTGTCGAGTACTATGGTTCTGCCACGTCACATAGAGGCACTCCCCACTATGGGTCTGCTACGTCACATAGAGGTGCTCCCCACTAGGCCAGTCGAAACACTCTGAGTCGAAAGGTCAGCAGTCATCAGGTATCAGCCAGCTACTAGGTCTCTGAACTCTGCTCACTCGTCTCCGGGAGGATCCTCTGCATGAGATACTGTTCATTACTCCAACTATCATGAAGTCCCAATTATAAGTATTTCAAAGGTCCACCTCACTATAGGGGTCTCAATGCAACAGATGACGCGTCAATCGGACGCTCGGTCTGTGAGTTATTAGCAATTCTGTTTTAGGGGCCCTGTTGGTTTTTAGGTTCAAACCAACCAGAACATATCCCAACTGTGTGAAACCCCTCATGTACGGTATTCCAAAATAACTGTCTCTCTCTAAGATTTCCTTCACCGTATATGGTTCATCGATCTGACACCCGTAGCCCAAGATACATCCAAAGAGGTGTATTCGGCTAATCGGGTCCGGTCTGGGGTCCGACCTGGTCCGCGGGTCCGACCTGGTCCACGGGTCTGACCCATCTCTGAAGGGAGTGGCATGGCCCAAGGGGTGGCCCGACCCGAGAGGGTGTCCCGACCCGAGGGGGAGGCCCGGCACGGGGGCCCGTGTGGCCGGCCAACCGGTGTTGAGGGTGGTGGGGGGGGGGGTGACACCCCCCGTCATCCGCAAAGGCTGGTGCTACGCGCCGGCCCGGTCACCACGGGACCCTTAGGGTCCCACCTATAGCGTGCACCAGTGGATGGCTCTGCTAGGTGTCCTCCTGTATCCACCATGGCCTATGGCCACAGTTCTTCTTCGACGCGGCTCGACGGTACTGCACCCAACCCGTCTGACCGCCACGGCCTTCGTGGTCGCGACTCCCTCTCCCGACGCGGTCCGACGGTACCACGCCCCTTAGAAACTGTTTCAGCCAGCCTGGCCATGGCCTGGTTCTCTGCTTGGTGCGATGGTGCGACGCCCCTCCAGTAGCCCAGCGGCTCTTGGGCCACCGGCTTCTTCCACGGCCGGCTTGTTGCCGGTCGCCACATGTACCACCGCGACCCGTCAGCCGCAACACGTTCCTCCGCTGCGATCCTCTCTTCCGGTGGAACCATTGCGCTGCCTCCATCGTCAACAAATGATAACAATAAAATGGGGAGTGTCGGTCCGTGTTTGGGTAGTCGGATCCCTCCACGTTACGTTGATATCAACCAGCATAACATAATCTGAGAATTGAACGACGTAGAACAAGAATAAATATTCAAATCAAACCCCTACCTCGTATGACGATGATCGTTTGACGAAGTCTCGGAAAGGAGGACGTCACTTCTTCAATGTCGAAAGAGGAAGATGATATCTATCGTTGTAGGATAAGCGTTTGGAGGGGAGGAAGTGGAAGATGGTGTTCTTCGCAGTTGACTCCATATCTTTTGGCACAGTTGAAGATTGATGAAGATGTTTGTCGTTCTTAGTTGGAAGGATTATGTTCTCCAAGGGTTCTCCAAAGCTCCACCAAAAGAATTGCCATCCAAAAATAATATATTATCTATTATTTTAATGGTTGGAAAGAATTCAAATGGGTGCCAATTAATTAAATGAAAGAGTTCAATTAATTAGTTGTGATGGTGGAACATTAAATTAATGTGGGAAGTTAGAGAGTTTCATCCCACATAAATGGGGGGTCTGAGGGGGTTTAAAGCCCATGTGGGCCCCACCAATGATATCCTCCAAAGGAAGGTTATGTGCGGGTGGGTCCCACCACCATAACCTCTCATGGGAGGTCGTGGTGTGGTGGACCCCACCACTAACCACCTCTTGGAGGTTTTAACCACCATAAAAATAAATAATAACCTGCACTTATTTTTATTTAACTTATTAGAACCCAAAAAATCTAACTTCCATTCTCGTTAGAACACAACTGCGGTGAAGGTCTCACTAAGAAATCACTGAAACAATGAGTTCAACGGTGCCCTCATATTTCAATTCTGAGCATCGGTTTAGAAGTTATAAAATTCCGCTCCTACGTTTACTAAACGTACCCGAACAAAACATCAGAAATTGATTCATGGCACACCGGGTCTCGGAATCAAGCGCCGAAAGTTTTCGCGGACTCATAAAATTCCCACGTATTCATGAAAAACATTTCCATGGAATTTTTGGGTCTTTACATTCTCCCCACCTCAGGGATTAAAGTCCCCATAAGCTACAACTCGAACTAAGGGAACAAACGGGGTACTGAGAATGCATCTGAGCCTCCCGCTCCCATGAACTCTCCTGGAGGTTTCTGTGCTGCCAGCGAACGCATGCCAGAGGTATCGACCATCCACGTAGGACCTGATCCTGTCGATCCTTAATCAACACTGGAACCTCCGTGAAAGTCACCACGACATCGATGTACAGCTCCCTGTGGTCGATGATGTGGGAAGGGTCGTGAACGTATCTCCTCAGCTGAGATACGTGGAAGACATCATGCACCCGGTGCAACTGAGGTGGAAGAGCTAAGCGGTAAGCCACCTCGCCTACTCTGCTGAGGACCTAGAAGGGTCCAATGAATTGCGGAGATAACTTTACACCTCATCCAAATCTCTGTAGTCCTCTTCAAGGTGAGACCCATAGAAAGACGTGGTCACCATCCTCAAACTTCAGAGGTCTCCGCCTCCTATTATCATAGGACTTCTACTTGCGTTGTGTAGTCTTCATTCACTCCTGGATGATCTACACCTTCTCCGTGGTAGCCCGTACCATCTCTATTCCCACTAGTGATGACTCCCCTAGGTCTATCCAACAGAGTGGCGACCTGCAAGGTCGACCATACAAGGCCTCAACATGTGCCATACCGATGGTGGAGTGATAATTGTTGTTATAGGCAAACTACACCTATGGTAAGTGGTCCTCCCAACTGCGACTGAAGTCGATGACACAAGCCCAGAGCATGTCCTCAAGGTTCTGGATAGTCCGCTCAGTATGTCCATCCATCTAAGGATGGAAGGCAGTGCACAGATGTAGTTGCATCCTGAATTCCTTCTACAACCCCTTCCATAGCCGAGAAGTAAACCGTGTGTCACAGTCGGAGACAATAGAAGAAGTTACTCCATGTAAACGCACAATATCTTGCACGTAGAGGCGTCCAAAGCTCTCTACTGAACCCTACTATCTGATTAGTAGAAGTGGGCTGACATGGTGTGTCGTTCAACGATCACCCATATAGAATAGTGACTCATGGATGTACGTGGAAGAACCGTCAAAAAGTCCATGGATATCCCAACCCACTTCTACTCTGGGACCTCTAAGGGATGAACCAAGTCTGCCGGTACCTAGTTCTCTGCCTTCACTTGCTGACAAGTGAAGCATCGAGAGACAAACTTCACTACGGCCTTCTTCATACCAGGACACAAGTTCTATTGTCAAAGGTCCTAGTACATCTTCGCCACTCTTGGATGTACCGTTGAAGTGTAAGTGTGGAACTCCCTGAACACTTCCTCCTAAAGTGCAACGGGTACCTTGTTAAGTCCTCTGAAGAGGATGAAATGATCCCCACCTTCAGAAAATCCATCAGGTGCCTGCCCTATGGATATCTGAGGACATTGCGTCTCGCAGTCAGTGTTCCCATGCTGCACATCCTTGACTCGCTGAATTAGTGGAGGAGTGACTGTAAGAGACTGAAGAAAGGTTGATCCATCTCTATCCACAAAGGATATCTGTAAAGCAACCAGCTTCTTTATCTCCTCTCTTAGCAGATGTATACCAGACCTCCTGCTGAGAGTATCTACAACAACTTTCCCCTTCCCAGGAGTATATACTATCTTGAAGTCATAGTCCTGGAGGAACTCAAGCCATCGCCGCTATCTCAGGTTCTGGTCCTTCTGAGAGAAGCTATACCTGAGACTCTTGTGATCTGAGTAGACTGTGAAATGCTCACCCATCAGATAGTGTCTCCACATCTTCAAGGTGAAGACCACTGCTACTAACTCTAGGTCATGGGTATCATAGTTCTTCTCATGCTATATCAGCTACTGAGAACTATATGTGATCAAAAGTGACTCCTTAATCAGGACACACCCGAGTATGATCCCTGATGCATCGCAGTAAACTAGGTACCCTACGCCCTTCTCTGGAAACCTCAAGATGGGGGCACTAGGAAGCCTATACCTCAGCTCCTGAAAGCTCTGCTGGCATCTCTCTGACCACACGAAGGGTTTACCCTTCTTCATCAAGGCTGATAGTAGTGATGTAACTCTGGCGAAGTCTGGGACGAATCTCCGATAGTATCCATCTATGCCCAGGAAACTCCATACCTCCATCACACTCTTGGGTGTCTCCCAATCAAGTACCGCCTCAATCTTCACTAGATCTACTGCAACTCTATCCTCCGAGATGACATGTACCAATAAGTGATCCTCTCGAATCCAAAACATGAACTTCGTGAGCTTACCATAAAGATGGTGCTCTCGGAGTGTGTCCAATACTATCTACAAATGGTAGGCATGCTCCACCTCAGTAGTCAAGTAGATCTGAATGTCATCAATGAAGACCATGACAAATAGATCAAGGTAAGGCTGTAAAATCCTATTCATGAGACATATGAACACTACTGGATCATTGGTTACACCAAAGGGCATAACCAAGAACTCATAGTGGCCATACCGACACCTGAAGGACATCTTATGCACATCCTCATCTCGAATTCTGAGCTAGTGATAGCCTGATCTGAGGTCTATCTTCGAGAACCAAGCTGCTCCCTTGAACTGATCAAACAGGTTGTCAATCCTTGGTATTGGGTACTTTTTCTTCACAGTCACCTGATTCAGGTGATGGTAGTCATCATAGAGCCTCAAGCTCCCATATGCCTTCTTGGCGAACAGAATAGGGGCTGCCCAGGGAGAAACACTGGGCTGGATGAATCCATTTTTCTGCAAGTCCTCTAGCTGTACCAGCAGCACACGAAGCTCAGCAAGAGCCATCTGATATGATGGAGTAGATATCGGTGTAGTCCTGGGGTAAAGATCAATGCATAAGTCCACTTCTCTGTGAGGAGGTAGTCCTGGAACATCGTTGGGGAAAACATCCGCATACTGGTCCACCACTACAGGGTAAGTCGGACTCTCCACATCAACTGCTCCAAGGGTAAGTCAAGCCAACTGGTGATTGATCGGCTGCACCCTCCTCCGAGTATTTCCATCCTATACAAAAAAGGTTCCCTTCTCACCGGGGAAGGTGAACCTGGTCCCATCCGTGTGGACACACCGTACTTTGCGCCTAATACAGTCAATCTGAGCATGGACTTTAGATAACCAATCCATATCGATGATGACGTCTTATGGCCTCGACACCGCTACAAAGAGATCCCAACCGAAGACGTCTCCTCCTATAGTAATCTCACACTGTCGGTACCAGTGCGTAATCGTTGAGTCTTCTCCTGTAGGAGTATCTAGCCGTAAGGATCGAGCCAATGGCTCTGTCGGAATCTTTGATCTATGAATGAGGGCAGTGGCTATGAAATAATGACTAGAACCTATGTCTATAATAAATGTAGCTAAGGTGGAGTAGACAGATATAGTACCTAGAATCATCTCCAGAGCACCATGGTCATATGCTTCAGCTACCTGATGTTGTGCTCTCCCCTGTCCACCAGCTCCCTGCGATCGTGGTGGACCTCATGGTGGTGGTGGTGGCAACACCAAAAAATGTCGTCCACCACCAGATGCTCGACCAGATCCTCTGCCAAGTCCACCTGCGCCTTTCAGACCTCCAAGATCGAACCTTTGCCTCTACCTAGGAGGTCCCTAAACTGTCTTCTAATCATCTGAACGATGGGTCGGATAGTCACAAGCCATGTGACCCTGCCTACCACATGAGTAACACTTCCAGCTCCTGGAAGGTAAGTCACTACCCTGGGTGCCCCACACAAAATATCCTGAGTCCTGCGATCATCCAACCATGGGTCTAGTCCTCTTGGACATCTGTGTCATCTTTCTACTGTCAACTGCAGAAGACTCTTCTACATGTCGACTAGTACTGGGTCTTGCTGCTGGTGGTTGCTCAACAAGGAAACTCTCCACTAGGAGGGATCTCTCTAACACCCATGCCAGTGTCGGGATGCTGAGGGAGATCCTCAATGCTCTGATCTCTCACATGAGCTCCTACTCAAAGGTCCATGCCCTGTAGAATGGGTCTAGTACCATATCCGTGGAGTAGCACGAGAGGTCGGTGAACCTCGATGAGTACTGTGCTACAGTCATGCTGCCCTGCTGCAGATGAGGTAGCTCCTTTATCCACACCACTCTAAGGGTGGCTGGTACAAACTCCACCTGGAATAGGTTCTCAAAGTCTTTCCAAAGAAGTTTCACCTCAATATGCACCTGGAGCATTAGGCTCCACCATCTGTCTGCTGCGGCCTGAAGGAGACTGGAAGTAAGGATCACCATGTAGTCTGCTAGTGTCCCTACTAGCCTGAAAACTCTCACCACAGCCTCCAGCCAATCCTCAGCCACCTATGGGTCTGTCTCTCCCCAGAACCTATGTATGCTCTGGCACTGGAACTCATGAAACACGCTAAAATGACTTGCATCATCTGCTGCTGGGGATGGTGGCATCAGTGGCCCAACGGGAAGTAGTACCGCTGGTGCCTCAACTGGAAAGGGGCCCTACACTGAGGCCTCGTTGCTTGATGGGCTGTCAAAGTGTATCACTCTTGGGGCTCTAGAAAGAGGCATCCAGAAAGTAACAGATGCGACACGGTCAAAATACTATACCTAGTGAGCTCACCTGGTTGAGATGACTTAAGAAAACTTTTGAAAACACACACACAATAAGTGTTTTCATTCACTAAGTCGGAAATCAGTAATCAGGGTCCCGGTGTATGGATACGTCAGCCGCCCACACCAACACTGGACTCTCTGAACTGAAAACCACACTTAGTACCCTTAACACTATTTCTTCATAGAAAAGAAAGATCAGAGTTCTATGTTTTGTGGTAGAACCGACTCCTCTGATACCAATTTTTCATGACCCGTCCTCGGGTCTCGTGTCGTGACTACCCCAAGCCCACCTTCCATAGGCTAGGGGCTGGCGACTATCACCAAATACGTAATTCCCTAAGCTGAGAAGGCATTGCCTTTATAAAAAGTAAACACACACAATCAGAGTACACAACTGGAAGCAAAACACCAAGCAGTACTGTATAAAAAAAAATTGATGGAAAGTAAAAGGGACCAGAAATAAAAGAATAATAGTAAATAATAGGTAAGACTGAAAGCAAGTACAACTGAAGGCAAGTAAAGCAGCTACAGAGTCATCCCTCAGGGTTCCTACGTGAAGGGTAGGTACAGATGGCCTACTCAGCACTCCACGTCCCTCTGTCTGCTCCATGCACCATCACTCTGAGTGGTCCACCTCTGAGTACCATCCAGTCCTGTTACTCTCTGCCTTTGTAAGCGTTGTTCATTGTCTTATACCAACACAATGAGGAGCGGGCATAGACCATGTAGGGGAGAGTATAACGATACTAAGTAGGGATTCTGAGACCCTCAAGGTCACATAATATCTAATAAGGATAACCAAAAAGTAAAGAAACAATGGATAACCCTTACTTAGGTATATTGCCATACATATACCTAAGTTATCTAGTAACCCATCTCAATCAATAGGTAAACAAAAAATTCATTGACTCAGCTCAAAAATAGTATTTTATTCTAGGGTTGGTAACATGTAACACTCCCATTCAAACTGTCGAAACCTTGGCTGGTGGTGTACTCCTCCTCTATAGAGTGTTGTGGGCCTTCCGCATCACACAAGGGCGCTTCCCACTATCTTGGACTGTTGTGGTACTCCATCTATCGAGTACTGTGGGTCTGCTGCGTCACAGAGAGGAACTCCCCACTATTGGTCTGCCGCGCTCACACAGAGGTGCTCCCCCTCATAGCCAGCTGGGGTACTCCTCCTATCGAGTATCATGGGTCTTCTGCATCACACAGAGACACTCCCCACTGTGGATCTACAGCGTCACACAAAGGCACTCCCCACTGGGCTAGTCAAAACACTCTAAGTCGAAATTTCATTTGTTATATGGTATCAGCCATCTACTAGGTCTCTGAACTATGCTCGCTCATCTCCAGGAGGATCCGCTCCATGAGCTTCTGGTCGATACTCCAACTATCATGAATACCTAAGTAGAAGTATCGCAAAGTTCTGCCTCGCCATAGGGGTCTCAACGCAACATACGACCCATCAATCAGATGCCTAGTCTGTGAGTTATTGGAATTTCCATTCCAGGGGTCCAGTTGGTTTTTAGGTTCAAACCAACCCGACCAAATACCAACTATGTTCAAACCTCAATTAGTGTATTCTAAAAGAACTGACTCGCTCTACTCTTTCCGTTTTCATAGACGATTCGTCGATCAGACACTCGCAGCTCAAGATACGGGCGAAGAGGTGTATTTAGTTAATTAGGTCTGGACTGGGGTCTGACCCAGTCCGCGGGTCTGACCTGGTCCGTAGGTCCGACCCGACCCTGAAGGGATTGGCCCAGCCCGAGGGGTGGCCCGGACCAAGACACAGGCCCGACCCGAGGGGGCGGCCCGGCCCAAAGGCGACCCGGTCCGAGGGTGTGGCCCGACCCGAGGATACGGCCCGACCCGAGGGGACTGCCCGGCCCGAGGGGGAGGCCCGGCCCGACGGCCCGCATGGCCCGGCTGGCTGGCGGCCCGCGTGGCCGGTTAGCTTGCTGGTTGGCCCGCGTGGCCCAGCTGGCTACGTGTGGGGGGGGGGGATTACACCCCCCTGTCTTCCACAATGGACGGCGCGTAGCGCCGACCGGGTCCCGCCTGTAGCGCGCACTAGCGTCTAACTTAGCCGGCCACCCTCCTCTGTCTGTTGTGGCCTATGGCCACGGTTCTTCTCTAGCGCGGCGTGATGGCACATCGCCTAGCTCGTCTGACCACCGTGGCCTGCATGTCCGCAAATCCATCTTCTGACGCGGTGTGACGGCATCACGCCCCTCTGGCACCGTCGCAGACCGCCTGGCCACGTCCTCATTCTCTATGCGGCCCGAAGGCGCTGCGCCCCTCTAAAGGCCCTTGTGCCACTAGCTTCTTCATCATCCAGCTTGTTTCCGGTCGCCTCATGTACCACTGCGGCCCGTTCCTCCATCGCGATCCTCTCTTCTAGAGGCACTGTTGTGCCACCGTCATTGTCAAAAAATGAGAACAATCAAAGGGGGAGGTTCAGGCCGTGTTCGTGCGGTCCGATCCCTCCACGTTACGTTGATATCAATCAACATAACATAATCCGAGAGTTGAACGACATAGAACAAGAATAAAAATTCAACTCAAACCCCTACCTCGTATGATGATGATCATTCGACAAAGTCACGGAAAGGCAGACACCACTTCGTCAATGTTGAAAGAGGAAGAAGATATCTGTCGTTGGCGGATAAGCGTTCGGAGGGGATGAAGTTGAAGAGGGAATTCTCTGGGATCGACTCCTTCTCTTTTGGCATGGTTGAAGATCGATGAAGATGTTAATTGTTCTTTGTTGAAAAGATGAAGTTATCCAAGGGTTCTCTAAATCTCCATGAAAATAATTGCCAACCAAAAATAATAGACTATCTATTTTTTTAATGTTTGGCAAGAATTAAAAAGAATTAAAATGGGTGCCAATTAATTAAATGAAAGAGTTCAATTAATTAATTGTGACGGTGGAACATTAAATTAATGGGGGAAGATGGAGAGTTTCATCCCATATAAATGGGGGTTAGAGGGGTTTTAAAGCCCATATGGGCCCCACCAAGGATATCCACCCAAGGGAGGTCATGTGTGGGTGGGACCCACCACCATAACCTCTCATGGAAGGTTATGGTGTGGTGGCATCCACCACTAACCACTTATTGGAGGTTTTAACCACCTTAAAAATAAAAATAAGCTCCACTTATTTTTATTTAAGTTATTAGAAACCCAAAAATCAATCTTCCTTTCTCGCTAGAATGTAACTACGGTGAAGGTCTCACTAAACAATCACTGACGTTGCGAGTTCAACAGTGCTATCAGATTTCAATTCTGAGCACCAGTTCAGAAGTTATGAAATCCCGCTCGTACATTTACTGAACATACCTAAACAAAACATTAGAAATTGATTCCGGGCACACTGGGCCTCGAAATCAAGCATCGTAAATTTTCACAGACTCGTAAAATTCCCATGTATTTAAGAAAAAAATTTCCACTAAATGTCCGAGTCTTTACAGACTCGAACGGGAACTAGTGCATAAAAATGGGCCTTGGTGCACTCTTGGTTATGACCCTCCCAAGGGATATTCTTTGGAAATTTCATAATATTAGTATGAACCCTTATTAAGGGAATTTAAAAAAATGCCCCTAAGAATATATGTTTTAATGTAGATCATGGATAACATAGATTGAAGCTTATGGATTCATAAGTTAAGGAAATAAAAGTTATTTATAAGTCACGAGTTTTTCCTTGGATTACCCTTTATGTGTTACCCCTAAATTTCCCTTTATTCTATCGAATGGACTATAATAAGAGGACTCGAGCTAACAACCGATGTGAGGATCAATGTGATGATTGTGAAAATGAGATTCCCATTTCGATGGGAGGAGGAATCGTGAACTTCATCATGCTTATCTCTCAGTTAACTCAAAATTTGAAGAGAAACATGGGTCAAGACGAATGTTCAACCCCCCCCCCCCAAGAAAGAACAAGTCACTATCGAGAGCTTCATGAGATAAAGGCCTCCTACTTTTAATAGATCACTTGACCCCTCAATCTCCGAACAATGGATCAACTCCATTGAAAATATATTCTCCATCCTTGAATGTTCCAAACAAGAGAAGATTCTTCTAGTTGCTTATCGTATGGAAGGTGAAGCTGATCAATGGTGGATATTGATAAAAAAATTTGAAGCATGAGGAAGAGATCAAGTCATTGGAATGGAAGGATTTTCGGAAGATGTTTTTTGATAAATATTTTCCACACACCCTCCGACTTATGATGGAAAGGGACTTCCTTACCCTCAAGAAAAAAGATGACGAATCTGTCGGTGCGTATTTGGAAAACATCACAAGGATTGCACGATACACCTCTGGCTTTGTCGTTACCCCGAAATGCAAGCTTGACCGTTATTTGGTGGGCTAAAACCTAGCATATGGAAAGCACTGGTGATCCGTGACTTCGACAGCTATGAGGAAATTGTTTGATGTTCCCTCAAGGTCAAAATGGAGATCGGATAATCTCAGGGGTATCATGGGGATAAGAAGTATAAGGAGTACATAAATGCTGGCGGTCCAATGGATAAATCCAATGGTGCTAAGAAGATCCAGCACCCCACTTGCCAAAGGTGTGGAAAGAATCACCCAGGAAATTGCCTAAAGGGGACGAGGAAATGCTTTAGTTATGGAAGAGAAGGGCACCTAGCTATTAACTATTGACAAGAAAACCCCACGGCTACAACAGAGGAGAGGAACGCTCCGTTCAAACCTCAACGTGTTGTTCATTGCTAAAACTACAAATAACCAGGGCATCTTTCAAATCAGTTCCCTAAGACAAGGAATTTTGGAGGAAACCAACAACCTCTGAGTCACCAAGGGAGAGATTTTGACATCACTACTGCCGAAGTGAAACCCAACAATGAAGTGGTGACAAGTACGCTAGTTCTTCATTCAATAACAGATAACTTACTTTTTTATTCAGGTTCTTTGCCTTCTTTTATATCCCAAAAGTTTAGTAGAACAATCCCAGCACCAACACAAATCATGGAAGTAAAGATGTCGGCGAGTATGAAAAATGGGAAAATCACTTCATCCCATGAATATAACTCATCCCCTGTCATGATCTGTGTATTTAATTTCTTGGTGAACCTCGTCATACTCCCTCTAGTGTAATTTGATGCAATTTTTGGTATGGGTTGTCTTTCCTTATATAGATCCAACATAAATTTATATGGGAGAGAAATCACTCTCCATGTGGAGAATCGATCCCCGATTCTATACAATTGCAAGGAGGAAGATGAATCTTCTTTATCTCCATCATCTCAAGTGTGGATATTACTGCCCTTTGAGCATACATATCTAGCTCAGATGAACGAGTCTAAGAGGAAACCATCCTTGAAGACATGTCTATTGTGAGGGAATTTGCTGAAGTGTTTCCTGAGGAATTGTCTGGCCTTTCTCCTAGAAGGGATGTTGAATTCTGAATTGATATTATACTTGGGGAATTTCCAATATCCAAGAATCCATATAGAATGAATTTTTTAGAGATAGAGGAGATGAAGAAACAACTACAGAATAATCTGGATAAAGGGTTTATACGCCCAAGTGCTTCACCATGGGGTTCACCAGTCCTCTTCGTCAGGAAGAAGGATGGGTCAATGTGTCTTTGCATAGATTATCGTGAGCTTAACAAAATCTCGATAATGAAAAATTATCCTCTACCACAAATTGGTGACTTGTTTGATCAGCTACATGGAGCACAATACATCTCCAAGGTAGATTTGCAGTCGGGATATTATCAAGTAAGGGTGATGAATAGAGTCTTTAGGGATTACCTCGACAAATTTGTGGTAGTCTTTATAAATGATATTATTCTATAAACCAAATCCAAGGAGGATCATGAGAAGCATCTAATAACTGTACTAGAGACCTTGTGGAAGGAGAATCTCTATGAAAAGTATAGAAAGTGTGAGTTATGGTTGAAGGAGGTCTCATTCTTGGGCCATATCATCAAAAGCAATGGGATATCGATGGATCCTTCCAAAACAGATGCAATTGAGGGATAGATGAGGCCAACATCAGTAACAGATATCCATATCTTCTTGGATTTTTCTAGATATTATCGACTATTTGTGAGAAATTTCTCCCGATTGTCCAACCCTTTTACCAAGCTAACTTGGAAGGGATTAAAGTTTTCTTGGAGTGATGAATGTGAAGAAAGCTTCAAAGAGTTAAAAAAAGAGGCTTATCACTGCTTCTGTGCTCACTTTACCCATAAGTGGAGAATTTTTTATGCTATTTAGTGATGCTTCGAAGAAGGTCCTCAGATATGTTTTGATGAAAAATGACAAATTCATTTCCTATTATTCAAGGAAATTGAAAGTTCATGAGCAGAATTATCCAACACATGATTTAAAGTTAGCTGCAGTGATCTTCACATTAAAAATTTGGCGTCATTATCTGTTTGGTGAGAAGTGTGAAATATTTACGGACCACAAAATCCTCAATTATACATTCACACAGAAAGAGTTGAACATGCGCCAATGAATATGGTTAGAGCTGATCAAAGACTATGACTTCTCAATCCATTACCACCCTAGGAAAGTGAACAAGGTGGTAGATGCTCTAAGTAGAAAGGACCCAACAATTATATCATTGATGACATAAAGAACCAATCTTATTAGAATTTATGAATATGGACATGGGAATCATAAACAATGGAACATCATCAATCCTTTCACAAATTATTGCTCAACTGTCTCTTTTGGAAAGGTTAAATGATGCTCAAATAGATGATGTGGGAATTTACAAGAGAGTGGAAGATATCAGAAAAGGGAAATCCTTGGAGTTAAATGTTAATCAAGAAGGAATTGTGAGATTTGGGAAGAGACTATGTGTTCCATCATGTCCATAGTTGAAGAACGAACTTTTGGATGATGCACATAGTTAAAATTTATCTATTGACCTAGGAAACAAAAGGATGTATTGACATATCTAATAGCATTATTGGTGGGATAATATGAATAAGGATATCACTGAGTATACATCAAAGTTCCTGGTGTGTTAGAAAGTGAAGGCATAGAGGCAGAAGTCTAAGGGGATGATGCAACCATTACCCATACCAGCATGGAAATGGGAGAACATCACCATGGACTATGTCACCAAACTTCTAAAGACATCCAAAGGAAATAATAAAATTTGGGTTCTTGTGAATCATCTTACAAAGTATGCACAATTCATTGCAATTTGGGAGGATTTCTCATTGGATCAGCTAGAATAGATATATATTAGAAAAGTGGTAAGCCTGTATGGAGTACCACTATCTATTGTATCTGATCGAGATCTAAGATTCACCTCTATGTCTTGGAAGAGTCTTCAACATGCTCTAGATAATGAGCTAAACTTCAGTACGACTTATCATCCTCAAACTGATGGCCAATCAGAGCAGACTATCCAAGCACTTGAGGACATGTTGAGAGTGTGTTCTATGGATTTCAAAGGAGGGTGGGACCAAACTCTTCTAATGGTTGAATTATCCTATAATAATCGTTTCCACTCGAGCATCAGAATGTCACCTTATGTAGCCCTGTATGGGAAGAGGTGCAGAACACCTTCATGTTGGGATGAAGTCAGTGACCGTAAGCTGTAAGGACCAAAAATGGTTGAAGAAATGGTGGAGAAGGTTAAAGCCATTCAGTATCATATCAAGGTAGCCCAGAGTTGACATAAGAGTTATGCAGATAACCATCGACAAGACCATGAGTTTAAAGTTGGAGACATGGTATTTACACACATATCTCCATGGAAGAAGGTCACGAGGTTTGGAAAGAAATAAAGGTTAAGTCCAAGGTACATCGGCCCCTTCGATATTCTTGATCGTGTTGGGGTTGTCGCCAGTCGACTAGCACTTCCACTTACCATGGGAAAAGTACAAGATGTCTTTCATGTATCACTCTTAAGGAAGTAGATACTAGACCCTTGACATGTACTCTCTTCAGAGGTAGTACAACTTGGGGATGAAATTTTTACGAGAAGCAACTAGTGAAGATCTTAGATCATGGAGAAGAAGTTCTACAAAATAAGACAATGCCTCTCATCAAGGTTTTGTCTCGAAACCACAATTTTGAAGAAGCGACATGGGAATCAGAGGAAGTGATGAAGCAAAGTCACCCACATCTATTTTATTGTGGTAAAAGGAAATTTAGAGGGTGAAATTTTTTATGGGGGGAAGATTGTAACGACCCAAACTTTCATTAATGAAAATTACTATTGATCTAATTAAATGTCTTATTATGGTTATATAATGTGAACTTCAATGGTTTTGTGTTTTCAGATTTTAAAATACCGTTATGAATTGTGACCGTTGCTAATATAGTAGTTGAATAGTGATCAGATTATTAGTATAGATACAGGGATTTAACTAATCCAATTTACTCAGACAAAGGAAGTGATTGCCACATCAAGTAGACTTGTCCCGTATGAATCCCATTTTTCAGAACTCGAAAAGAAGGTGGCATCATTGGTCTTAGCTCTAGGCCAAACCCAATCCGAGCTTGAACACGTTAAGCTTGAGCGGAACCAACTACGAGAGAAGTGGAAGTTAATAGATATTACCACCCGAGTGATGTTATCTGAGCCACCCCAAAAGTTTGTCACCATCGCACACCTTACCCTTCAATCTTATACGGGTGTTATAAGGGGTTGTGTAACACGTCCCTAGCACTATGACTATGTACATTATTTTTTATAAATAATGTACATTCATTTTATTATTGTTACATTGTAAATAGTTTTTAAAGCACAAATATTATTTTTAGTTAATATTCAACTTAGAAATCTATTTTGATGAATTAATGGATTTATTAATTAAATAATATTTTAATAAAATATTATTATTAAATTAATTTTTATTAAATATAAATTATCATATAATTATATGAATGCAATTGTAATTTTTATTAATGCTTGAAAATTATTTTTGTCAAACCCCATGAATTTTTGGTAAATGTCTGTTTTTATTTTAAAAGTCAAAATTCAGATATTTATAAAATTATTTAGATGAAATTTATATTATTTTTGGAATCAGGACATCGAAATTATACAATAGTGAATTTTTCATAATTTTCTAAGACAGTCGAATTATTGGGTAAAAATTAGATACCGTTTAAATATATAATGTGTTTAATGACATCATAATGACCCAATAGTGAAGTAATAAAATAATATAAAAATTATTTTCGGCCAATATATGTTTTAACATTAAAATAATGTGATTTTAGATTTGTTTGATTTATTTTACAAAGCTTTTGTGGACCCTCCAATACTTAGAAAACATTTTGTCTTTTTAAATTGTTTTCCTTGAGAGTGTGACTCACCTCCACATAAGCAACCCTATTATTATAAGAAATTCGTCCATTGGAATTATAAAATATTTTTTTCCACTCCCTTTTGGAAAAAACCATGGGCAAAAACCATGGGCTGGTTTGTGGTATTGACTAGTTTAATGTGAGGTGTCCCAAACCTAAATAATAAACAATTCCCTCTGCTTTCCTATATAAACCCATCCAATCTCCCACTTTCTCTTCACTAAAAGACATTGTAGTTCTACAAACCCCTTCCGTCCTCTTTCTAGAATCCTCTCAAGGTGCCCCAAGATCCCAAGAAGCCTCTTTCAAGCCTCTCACAAGCCTTTGGGATCACACTTCCATGTAAGGTATTTCTTCCTTTCTCATTTTTGTCTAATTTTCTTTAGTTGTTATGCCATTTTGTTTTCAATGAAAAATGTTGGGGTATGATTTTTCACCTCCACCATAATATCATATTTATGTTTTTATGATGGGATACCTACTTTATGACTCATTAAATCCTCCCATGTACACATGTTACCATGCTGAAATTCTATGGGGGATTTCTCTCTCCACATTTACATTCAAGTAATTCTTCTGTATTATGCATCTAAATACCATTATTTTTGTTGTGAAATATATTCATATGACCCCCTTACATTCCATTTCATGTATATATGATGATACACCCTTTTATATCTCATCAAATATTTTCATGAATCCTTATGTCACACCGTTATGCTGGCGAAATTGCACCACGTTTTTCCAAGCCAAGATCATTGTTTATTGAATACCATACCCATGTCTCTATCAAGGGTATTAACTTTTATGCACATATACCTATTGAATGGTACTTTCATGTATTTATTCCACATTACTTAATTGTTAAATAACTTATTATGTCGATTGATTCCATGATCCATGTGGCACACTTATGCATGAAATGAAATGTTTAAGAAGGGTGTTCCCTAATAGCGCTCCAATGCATTGGGTAAAGTATAGTATCATGATACGTCATGTGCAATGGGTGTTGAATCATCCTAATTCAAGTGAAACGAGATTTTACTCGTTCTTCATGTGAAATGAGGGTTTACTCATGCTCCATGTACAATGAGCCTTGGCTCATGCTAATTCCATGTTAAGTGTTGTTGCCACATTTCCGTGTTATGATTATCATGATTTATCATGCCTTTATGTTCATGTTTCTATTGTGCTCCAATGATATTATTATTTTCTAACATGTATTGTATTCCTCATGTTATTCCATGTTTATTCCCTTAATGGGCTTTATAGCTCACCCTTTTCTTATGCATGTCCTCAAGTTATCCCATGCAATGCTAAGTATGAGGGAATGTAGTGGTCATGCAAAGGAAGTTTTCAAAAAATATGTTTTGTTTTTTATGTTCTAAGCCATTATGTATTGTTCCTAAGCCCAAAAGGCACTATAACATTTGATCTTATTCATTTTATCAAGTGAATATTTTATGTAACAAATCAGGTTTATGTGTGTAATAAAAAGATGGGTTCTTATAACTATAATAGTTTATATAGTACAGATATATTCAGAGACATTAAAACCCATCATGACCATCTATTTCATGCCTCTTTCAAAGCCTCGTTGTAGGCTAAAGTCCATCAGAGAACCTAGGTACCTCCAAAATTCTGAGGCCACTTCACTCTTAATGAAAATATGATATGTTGATACTATATTACCACTACGAAAACACCAACACCGAGAGGCAATGAAAATACCTTTTATAGATCATGTCATCTGTTGTAATGCAATTATTGAGAATGAAACAAAGATGGAATTAATAATTTATAGGAATGTACTCACACAACAAAAAACTTACACCATCATTAAAAACTATTAATAAGAATTATGAAATGTATAAGGATTGTAAGAAAAAACCTTTTATTTAAGGATTTTAGAGATTGTGTTGAATAATACAAATGACCAAGAAAAGTTATTTAGTGGAATGTTGATCTTTTTCTAAAACATGTGATTGAGTAAAGATAAACCTTAATATGTTCTCAATTTGGTGATAAAAATCATAAATAGAATTTTATGGGATAGTACTAGTAACCATGAAATTGGTTAGTGATTTTATGGTTTATGTTATCTTTTCTATAGTTTACTAAAAAAATTTATTTCCATATTATATTTTAAAAGATATGATTTCATATTTAGAAGAATTAATGTTTTTATTGAGGTTTTATGGTGATAAAGGTATTCATATATTTTTTTATATGACATTAAGAGCTACATTTTGTTGTTTCTAGAATCTAATGTTATGTTAATTTTGGAAATTCAGTGACCTTACTTATAAATTTTGGAATTTTAATTTGGATATACATTTTTTGGAAGAATATTAATGTTAACTAGTAATGGAATGGATTAAGTTGAACTTTGGGTGTTATTGTATCACTTGTGTCAACCATTTTGGTCTTGGAAAATATCTATATATGAGAGGAATGACTTCTCATTCTTTTATTGATCTAGTGTTCAATTAAATGTTAATTTTAGTGATTCTAGAATAAAAAATCCTATTAGATATTCATTTCTTAGAGTAAGAGATGAAGTAATAATTGATTGAAACAAATAAAAATGATGGAATTATTCCTATGAAATATAATGATATCAAGTCACTATATTTCTTTATGTTTATAGTTTAAATGGTAAAGTAATTCCTCTACACTTGGAAAACGATATTGAAAGGAAAATGGTATCTTATTACCTTCATTTCCATAATAAATTTATGGCTTTTTAGTTTTTAAATTTATCTTGATATTTCACTTTATTATGATCAATTCTCTCTATCAGTCTCTATTAATCCTTTGGTGTTTGTATTTTTTTCCATTTACAAATATTAACTTTCCACCAATATTCTTCTATTTGGAAACCTAGTATGTGTTATTTGAGATTACCTTCATAATTCCCGTATTCTATTATTAAGGGGATTTTTTATTAACCCATTTTATGATGTTCGGGTTTAAGAATGTTATTATGAATTTTCAAAAAATATACTAATGAGATCAATATTAAATTACAAGGACACAATTTATTTATGGGGGGATAATGTAGCACCCCAATATTTAAAAATAGAAACATCATGTTTCATTGTGTATATGACATGAAAATCCAATATTTTAATATAATATAACACCTTGAGACATTAAAATATATTTATTTTTAATTTAATTAAATCTCTTAAATATCATTAGATGCACAGAATACCATGTTTAATAAAAACACAATACTCTATTAAAATATTATTAGTTAAACATGACCATTATAACAAAGCTATTATGTTAGTGGGTACGAAAAGGGATAATGCAGTTATAAAAATTATATTATTTACAAATTTAAAAAATAAATTCAATGAGTATTTATTGATTAGAAATAAAATAAGAATCATTATAATAAAAAATTAATTTTTTCTGAAAACATTATTTTTCTGAAATGAGTTTTAGTCACACTTTGCGCACATAATTTAAAATAAAATTTTACCACTTTTAAAAAATATTATTTTACAAAATAAACTTAATTTTTTAAATCCATATGTCAAATTTATGTTTTGGTGAATTTTTTATAATTTTCTGAAAAGAATAATGTTTTCATGAATAATGAAAAATACTTATTTTTATTTTTAATTTCCTTTTCATATTGTACAGAAATAAATTATATTTTAAATTGGTTTTAAAGTAAAATTATTTAAATTATATTAAAATTTAACTAATTTAGATAATTGGAATCAATTTTATATTTAATTTTGATATTAAAACATTCTATACTTATGAAAAGTTTCTCATTGGAAAACCACTCATTTATTACTTCTATAGTTTAATTTTAAATTTAATTCTGCCACTTCTTCGAATTGAATCCATAAAAATGGATTCCAAATTTGGAATCATAATAATTTATATTATCTAAAAAATTTCAAATCAATATTCAACCATAATTAATAGTTAAAACATTAAAAATTAATTACTCTAGTTATGGTAAAAATGGATATACCGATGAGGGAGGGTTAAACTAAGAAGATCCATGTTAAAATGACCTAAAACATATTAAAAAAAATTATGGACATATTTAGACCCTATAATCTCTATTATTAAGTAATTATTCATTTTGGAGCCTTTTCCCTTAAAAAAACATGGGTATCACTTTAATTGTTTAAACATTCCTTGTTTGTCCTCTCCTATACTTATAAAATGACACCCCCTTTTCCTCCCCTTTTCACAATTCCAAAACCACCTTATTATTTATAAAAAATGACCTTATACCTTCCTGATATCCCCCACATAGTATAGTCTTTTTTATATCAAAAATCAATTCTTTGAATGCTTTAGGTTAAACCAAAAGAGGATTCCCAAAGAAGAGGTAGATTTTCTAACTATGTGTTTTCATTTTACTTCTTCATCTAACTCCATATAATATTCTCCAACTATGAAAAAATTATAAAACAATTATATAATATATACTATGATGTTATTTTGTTAATTTTATAACCTATATCCATCTCCGCTTCTATCAAATGGAAAACAAAACCGCTAATCATGTGTACAACATATTACTGCCTCGTGAACCGATGTAATTCATTTTACACCACCAAATTTCATGGGATGGATATACTAATTGATTTAACATATTTATTTTATATTTAATAAATTATTAAAAATATGTAATTATGATATCACATATACCATATTTCTTAGCATTCTGTGTGAGGATATGATAACGTCAATCTTGTATATGGCATACTTCCACCTCACAAAGCGATATGATTCATTTTTTCTCTTATTATTTAAATGAAAGGTAGTAAGGATAATGTTAATAAATAAATGTGATATTTATGAACTAAAAATACTTATAAAATTATAATATAAAATATATCTTCTTACCTTCTAATATTTTGGAAAACAATAATGTTGCTCATGTTTACCTGTGGAAAACCACATCCATGTAGTGATGTGAAATGTTTTTCATTTCATTTTTACATGGATGGTAAAAAGGGTGTATTTTATTAATATAAAATATATATTTTAAATAATAAATTTTTTATGTTTAATGAAAATTTATTTACCTTTAATTCCATCATTCGAGAAAAATTGAATCAATGTTCATCGTAGGTATGGCCAACCATCAACAATAAAGATGTAATCCATTTTCCATATGAAACTATAATGGGTCACTATAAATAAATATATAATGAATTTATATGATATTTATATCATGTTTTACATTCCATGTATTATTTAACCATGATCAATGTAAAAGGACCAAAATAACCAAACAAAAACATACATAAAAAATGGAGAAATTATCACCAGAAACAGTTATTTTAACAAATAATTGTTAATAAATGATTTAAAAAACAATAATTAAAACATATATTGAATTATATATATGAGTATATTTTTCTAATATATTAATAATAAACCTATATTTATTATCCATTAGGTTTAAACACACCTAAAGGAAGTCAAACCTAAGGTAAGGGTCTTCATCTAAATTTCCCTTTATTAAGGAATATTTTATTATAGTGCACATAAATTATTCTATAAGGTGTACATACTAACCCTTTTACATGTAATACCATGAATATTTTAAAATTAATTTTATTTTATGTTTCAATTTGAATTATTTTTTCCAAGGGTATTTGACTTGAAAATTACCAAGTGGTAAGGGATTTCGTCTCAATTTACATTTCATTGCGGCATATTTTTTAATAAGAACCTATTAAATTTTATGTGGTATATATATTATCCATTTTTGTATTTAACATTATTACTTATTAATTCATAACTATTAATGTATCTTTTCAATTTAAATGTTACCAAAGAGGTAATGGATTTATTGTGTAATCTCACTTTCTTTTGTGATTGCTTATTTTATCCTATGAAAAATACTTTATTTTGATAATTTTATATTGGAAATTAAATTTATATCAAATATCCATATCATTGTATTATGGATATGATTATTGACTAAACATAATACCATTTTTACATATGGTGTTTACTTTGAATGTTATTTGAATAACTGGGGAAATATTGATAAATCTATATCCTTACTCAATATAGATATTTGATGATCATGCATATTGATTCATGAATTAAATAGATTATTGAATATAAAATTAATGATTTAGATATTTAGATATGAGTGGGTATCAGTTACGAGTATCCCCTCTATATATAAAAAGGTCTCAAGAGAGAAATGTGTTGGCTAAATTAGGCGGGTTTCTACACATAGATTTACACTACCTTGTGAAAGGTCATGACAATTCCAGGTGTCCATCATTATGTATTCCTTCATTGTGAGATCGTTTATTAATGTCCATGTTACTATTTTATTAGTTATAATATGTAGGGACCACTTTAGTAATTGAGTTATATTTGTTGTTAATGAATTCAATGAATGTCAATGATGGCTAAAGACACTCTCGTAAGTGAAATGGAGAATGGAAATAAGACGATTGATGCACTGACTTTGAAAGATCAAATAACTTGTACTATGTGTTATACAATGTTTACAACATTGAATTATCATCCTTTTAAGAATGAATGATGTACTTTGGATTTGATAATCCAAAAACAAATGAAGAGAAGAATGTGAAAAAAATCTTGGCACTTGAAGGTGGTAGCCATGCCTGTGTATTATGTTTTAAGGTGGCCAAGAATTTATTTATACTTGGTTTTCTAATGAGTATTTATTATGTGGCTTACTAAAAAAATGGGGCCATCTCATGAGCTAGCTACCCCAGCTTCAACCCGAGGCACATGCGGGACCACAGGGGGTCAACCGCGCCCATGGGGAAGCCTAGGCAGAGTCAGCTCGATAGAGGTCTAGGCCATGCATAGGGATGTGCATAGTGAGAACTAAGAGAACGCCCATAGGAATCATGGGTGGGTGCAGAAGCGCACCCACAGAGAACAGGTGTGGGGGGAACCAGAGTGGAGAGAGGAGAATTCTGAGCAGCTATCAGTAGAAGTTGAGTAATAAACTGCACCTCTCCCGCATGCACGTTTCGATGTGGGACAACATTTTAACAATGCATATGGAATCTCAGCCGCTCAACTCATCCTACATCTCAGTGTACCGTTTGATCATCAGTGACATCTGATCATTTATTATTCATTAGTCATCTGATCTAGCACCCTGTGCATTTGAATCTGAGCCGTCTGGTCCTCCTGTGGATTTGAATCAACTGTGTTGTCATATTCGGCCTCCAGCACTTTCCAGCGCAGCTGTATCTCACCGGAGAATAAGCCTGATCAACATGGACGACCTCTGACTATCAAATAAGAATCATTTCGACACAATGAAGGCTATTGGATCGAATCGAGACCACACATGAAAACTACATCTTATATGCATGATATCTCAAAGAAGTCCGAAGAAAACATAGTTGCAAGGCCTTAATTCTGGCCCGAGATGCATGGAGAATCCATGTGAGCTTCATGCATGAAAATCATGTGTGCGATATTGAATCCATGCTCAACGATTGGAGCCCACATTTGAAAAAAAAACACCCGAGATACACGGAATACCTTTGACACCAGTTTGAATGGTTTTAAGAGTCTAGGATCTCATGTATTCAAAGGGATATCTTTGTGGAATATGATGCGGATTTGGAACGCAAAAAAAGATCCTATCCTTGCCTATAATAGAAGGAAACCCAAGGAAAAAAGTGTAGCCATCCTAGAAAAATAAGAATGTGAACTCTCAGTGTCGTGAAGGGAAGAGTTGCGTCTCTTGTGCACGAAGAGTTTCTACGCACCCTACATGAAGGATATCCGCACCCCGTGCGAGGTACCCACAACTACACGATCGGTTATTTTGAACCCTCATCACATCTTTTTCTGGAGCATCCCGCAATTCTTGGACCCTTGTTGCAGCTCACATGGAATTAACCAAGATCCTCTCTTGGTTCAATGGATGAGTTCTTGCGCACTCCTTGCACGAAAAGAAGGATATGCTTAGACCTGCACCTTGTTCTGCAAACTCAACTTCCTATAATATATATATATATATAAATATTGTGTGTTTTTTCAAGGGCTCATGTGTGGTTAAGAGTAGATAGTGCATACCTTTGGGTGTTGTGTGTGCAAGAAGGAGAAGGTATAACCTTGGTTGTGCATGCATGGAGTAGGAATAGGAAGAGATCATGCATGATACACATGCACGTACATGCATGAGGAATGATACCCACACACACCCTAATTATAACCTTTGGGTTGTGAAGAAAAAGAAAAAGGGATAAGGGGTTCAAGGTGTTGCACATGTGAATGGTTTAAATAAGAGGCCTTGAAAGCTTGGTTGATAGAAGAATAAGGTTTCTCAAGGAGAAGGTTTACCCATTTGGTTCTGAAGAACCAAAAATAAATAAACCCAAACAAATCTCCTTACTAAGTGTAAAAGTAAGAAAGAAAAAAAATAAGGGAGACCACCTGATTTGGTCATGCATGCACTCATGTGCATACATTTAAAACATTCACATCAAGTGAGAAAGAATAAAAGAAATAAGAATAAGAGAATAAGAGGGTACATGTGTTTTCTCAAAGATTTATCCTCTTAGGGTTCCCACACAAGAAGAATAAGAATAGGTGAATGCATGGTTCCATGCATGAACATGCACACGTGGAGTAACTCAAAATAATCAAAACAAGTGGGTGCACATGTGAGAAAGAAAGGGTGAAATATCATTGCATAAAAAATAACTGCACCAATAAGAGGAGAAGAGAAGAAGAAGAAGGAAAAGAGTTCAACTACATGCCATATGCATGATCACATGAAATTATGAACAAGACAAGAACTAAATATGATGATGCCAAGTAAGCTGATCTTTATTGCCTGAATAATCACATTGGTATATGTGATTATTGATAAGAAAGAAGAAGAAGTGTTAGTGCATTCTATAATTGCACTTAAGAAGAAGAAGAAGTCCTAGTGCAGCTGGTTTTGCACTAACGAATAAGTCAAGAAGAATTGCTTGCCTACTGCTTTGTAAGTAATAAAGTGAAGAGCATTGAAGAATATCAAGATCAGAACCTACATTTTTAAGAAGGAAGTAGACTGTCTCCATAGACAGTATAAAGAACCAGCTAGAGGCTGCAAGTTGGACTAGGTCATCACCAATCCGGGGAAGAGGATTGTTTCCCACCCCCCTCTAAAGTGAAAGGACTCACACTAGATAGAGGATTGTTTTCCGAGCCACTCCACTATAATTTCATATCCCATCATAGTGGATAATCCATACACTAGTCATATCCATGCATGGAAAGGATGTAACTACTCTTATTGAGCGGTGAACCATGTAAAAATATTATGTGCATATTTTTACTTCATTCTTCTATTGAATGCGATAAGGAAAATAGAACAAGAGAATCATGATCCTAACAGGTCAAGAGGTACAGGGATAAAATTTGGAATTGGTTTAAAATTCCCCAACACTAATTCACCCCCCTCTCAGTGTTAGGTATGTACCGAACTAGTCCTCTTAATTTGTATCATAGGGAGGTTCACCTCTATTGTATTCTCTACAGTGAAGTTATTCTCTTTTGAAGACCTGAGTTTATTTTCAGAGTTATCAATGAAGTGAAATTTCTGTGAAGATTTCGTTATCTCTAAGAAGAAGACTATATCTACCAGGACCATGATGAACAGGAAAAAGAAGGAGAAAAAGAAGTTGTAGAAGAAGTCCCTCTTATCTAAAGAAGAGGAAGGATCTTGTTCTCCCTATCTGGATTACATTGAAGACACACCAGACTTGGAAAGTAATGAAAAGGTGGCTCAAGTCCCCACCAAGAAATTGGAAAATCTTCTTACCTCAATTGGTCAAGAGGTATGTGTTAGTACATTTAGAAATTATCCTCATGATGAAAATGCCAGCACAAGTGGTGATGATCAATCTACAACATCTCAAGAAATATCAGATGATAGATTAAGGATGATTATTCCTGGTATTCCGGAAGAAAGTACATCCCTGATTTGAGGACTATTTCAATGTATGCAGAAAAATATCACTTAGTTGGAAGATGATACTGATGTTTTGGAGAAAGGATTACAAGAAAAAAACTGAATGTTTAAATTTCTCCAGATAGGTTGGAGCCTCTGAAGCAACCAAGAGGGGATTTGAATAATGTTCTTCAATGTGGCTCAAAGATGTTGAAGAAAAGGATAGAGTCAATAAGACTCTAGAAGAGAAGATCCATGCACTTGAAAATGAGTTCAAAGGAAGCAATGAAATCAAAGAGGTATATTTGGAAGAAGACTCCATGAAGATCAAAGAACATGACTCTTTCTTACAAAACAAAGTAAAGATGCATGAAGATGAAGTTGAATGATTAAATAAGTACTGTGAAGAGAAGATGATCATGATTGAAGACCAGGAAGTCATCTTCAATATGAGATGTCTATAATTGGAAGCTAAGTTGACCAATCTTAATAAGACACATATTGAGTCTCCACAAAATAAAGAAATAGATGTTGTTAGTACTCAATTCTCAATGGAGGATTCTACTGTCAAAAGACCTCCAACATGTGATAATAAGATCATTGATTCACTCATTGATCTATCACAAGAAACTGAGAATGTAAAGGTATCATCCATACCCACTTGTACTAATGTTTTTAAAATTGTTTCTTCAAAAAGTACAGGTTGGGAGAAAAATTAAAAACAAGTATGGATGAAGAAAAGTGAGAAGAAACCAACCACCATGGATATGGTGAATAGGGGAAAGAGTGTGGAAGATAGATCCCTACAGTAATCCCACCATACTAAGAATAAGACTCAACAACCTTATATAGAAGATGGAATGAAATCAAAGTTTGTGGTTCAATGATGGTGCTGTAATAAATTTGGGCATTGTGCACTGGATTGTTGGTACATCCCCTTAAATGTAAAAGAACAGAGAAAGTCCATCTCAAAGGGGAGATTTCTGGAGAAGAAGAAGCAACATCCACATATCCAAAATCATTCGTATAGAGCAAACAGATTTGGAATGTTAGATAACATCTGTGATGTATGCAATAGGAGTGGTCATACAAATGGTGCATTTTCATATAAGAAAAGAAGACCACAGAAGCTGGGTAAGAATGAAGAAGCATCCTTGGGAAGAAATCAGATAAATAATGTGAAAAAAAATTCTCCCAAGACTATTTCAAGAAAGAAAGATAAGAAGTCCTTGGATTCTAAATCGAAGAAAGTGAAGGGTGGTGAATCCAAATGAACTACTAAGAATTATGACACTGAAAAGAAGTCATGTAGAAGATCCAATATTGATGCCTCAGTCCTTAATGATATTTTGATGGTTTGGCCAGAAGATTTGGAAAGATTGAGAAATATTGAAGATATATAAGCTAATACTTGTGCCAAAAGACAAAAGAAGATTCTACCTGAAGAAATAGAAGTTATGTGTGAGAGGTGTAATAAGGATGATAATACTGTTAAAAGATTCTTTGAATTTACTCCATCCCAACAAGAATTCATCAAAAAGATGAATGTTACAACAGGATATTATAGTGCTTTTAAAGCCCTTGAAGAAAGAAGATTCACACACAAGGAAATGGAAGAAATATTGAGGTATACAAAATCACAATCATCTTTGAATATCATTTGTGAAAGTGTGAATAATGGAGCATATGGGTTGATAATATCATCTAAAACTTATTGTTCCCATTGATGGAGCACGGAGGATCCACCTTATTCCCTTATATCTTTGTGTTTTGTAATTTATTTAATAATCAGGGAATTTAAGGTGAAGAAATATCTCAGGGGGAGAACCGGAGATTCAGTTATGAGAAGTGTTCCCTTGAGGGGGAGACACATGAAAAATCTTCTCGTGTCATTATCTCAATTAGTGTCAACTTTTGTTGATATCAAAATTCAATTACTCTAAAAATTGTTGGAAGATCATGTCATTAGAGAAGGTATGTCATTTCCAAATCTATCATCCTTGGTTAATAAAAGTAAATATTATTTCCTAGAGGGGGAGTAACAGAATCACTCAGTGACATAAGAAGAATGGAAGTGTTCCAAAGTCACTTACCATGCCTATTACACCTGAATGTTTTTGATCCATTTGTTAAAGTGAGTGCAGGAGTTTCAGGTTGACTATTTCATATCACACTTACTATCCTATGCCTGGAATGAAAGTGGAAACCCCTTGAAGTAAAGATCATAATTTATTATCTCATGCGGTATCATGATTCAGTGGATAATGAACAGCTCCGTTGTCTAAATAAAATCCTCTTGTTTTCTACACCGAGCATTGCTTAAGTAGAAAAAGAGTGAAATGATTAATGGCACACTGTTTAAGTATGAAATGATACCATCTCTACCATGAACATTGTATTTCTTGTCAATAAGGGGGAGATAAGTGAAATGAAAATTTGAGAGAAATATAAGTAAAGACTCACATTGACACATTCATTTAGAAGAAAAACTGTGGGTATTGCCAACAAATACAAAGGGATAGATTGTTGGGAACACTTTAGTAATTGAGTTTTATTTGTTTTCAATGAAGCTAATGAATGTAAATGATGGCTGAAGAAACTCTCCTAAGTGAATTAGTGAATGGAAATCAGACAATTGATGCATTAATATTGAAAGATCAAATTACTTGTACCATTTGTGATACAATTTTTACAATATTGAATTAAAATCCTTTTAAGGATGAATGAAGTACTTTGGATTTGATAATCCAAAAAACAAATGAAGAGAAGAATGTGAAAAAAAATCTTCGCACTTGAAGGTGGTATCCATACATGTGCATTATGTTTTAAGGTGGCCATTCAGTTTAGTATACTTGGTTTTCTACCAAGTATTTATTATGTGTCTTAGTAAAAAAATGGGTCCATCCCATGAGCTAGCTACCCCAGCTTCAACCATAGGCACATACAGGACCATAGAAGGTCAACCGCACCCATGAGGAAGCCTAGGAAGAGCCATCTTGGAGGAGGTATGGGGCGTGCACAGGGATGTGCATAGTGAGCACTAAGGGAACACCCGCAAAAAACATGGGTGGGTGCAGAAGCGAGCCCGTAGAGAACCGGTGTGGGGTGGCACCAGAGGGGGGAGAGGAGAATTCTAAGTAGCTGTCGGGAGGAGTTGAGTAATAAACTGTTCCTCTCCCGTATACACATTACGATGTGGGAAAACATTTTAACAATACATATGGAATCTCATCCACTCATATCATTATTCATCTCGGTTGACTTTCCAATCATCCACAACATCTGATCATTTAATCTTTGCCGGTCATCTGATCTGGCACCCTGTGTGTTTGAATCGGAGCCGTACGATCCTCCTGTTGATTTGAATCAGTTGTACCGTCATCTTCAGCCTCTAGCACTTTCCAGCACTTCTGTATCTCACCGAAGAAGAAGCCCGATCCCCATTTACGACCTCTGACTTTCAAATAAGCATCATTTCGGCACCATGAATGCTACTGGATCGAATCGAGACCATGAATGCAATCTATGTCTTGTATGCGTGATATCTCAAATAAGGCTTAAGAAAACGTAGTTTTGAGGCATTAATTATCGTCTGAAATGCATGGAGAATCTATGCAAGATTCATTAATGAAAATTGGGCATGCGATGTTGACTCCATGCATGAGGATAGGATCCCGCATTTGAAAAAAAATAAACACTCGATATAAACGGCATATCTTTGATGCCGGTTTGAATTTTTTAAAGAGTTGAGGATATCATGTATTCAAAGAGATATCTTTATAGAATATGATGATGATTTGGAACGCGGAAAAGATCCTATCCTTGTATATAAAAGAAGGAAACCCGTGGCAAAATAAAATTTCCCTCCTAGAAGAAGAAGAACGCGCACTCTCTATGTCGCGAAAGGCAGAGCCGCATCTCTTGTGCACAAAGAGTTTCCACGCACCCTATACGAATGAGATCCGCATCCTGTGTGAGGTAACCACAAGTGTGCGATAGGTTCTTTCGAACCCTCATCACATGTATGTGTGGATTATCCCGTGAGTCCTGGACCCTTGTTGCAGCTCACATGGAACGAACCAAGATCCTCTCTTAGTTCTGTGGAGGAGTTCTTGTGCACTCCTTGTGGGAAAGAAGGATATTCCTACACCCACACCCTATTTTTCAAACTCTACTGCCTATAATATATTCATATATATATTGTGTGTTTTTTCAGGGGCTTGTGTGTTGTTAAGAGTAGACAGTTCATACCTTCGGGTGTTGTGTGTGCAAGAAGGAGAAGGGAGAACCTTGGTTGTGCATGCATGGAGAAGGAATAGGAAGAGATCATGCATGATACACATGAATGTACATACATGAGGCAAGATACCCACACACACCCAAACTATACCCCTTTGGGTTGTGAAAAAAATGTAAAAAGGAAAAGGGGGTTCAAGGTGTTGTCCATGTGAATGGTTTGAAGAAGAGGCCATGAATGCTTGGTTGATAGAAGAAGAAGTTTGCACAAGGATAAGGTTTACCCATTTGGGTTTGAAGAAACAAAAATAAATAAACCTAAACAAATCTCCAAACTAAGTGAAAAAGTACAAAAGGAAGAGAAGAAGGGAGACCACTTGATTTGGTCATGCATGCACTCATGTGCATACATAAAAAAAATTCAAATCAAGTGAGAAATTAGAAAAGAAATCTGAATAAGAGAAGAAGAGGCTATGTGTGTTTGCTCAAAGATTTATCCTCATTAGGGTTCTCACACAAGAAGAAGAAAAATAGGTGAATTAAACCTTCCATGAATGCACATGCACACGTGGAGTAACTCAAAAAAATCAAAACAAGTGTGTGCACGTGTGAGAAAGAAAGGGTTCAATATCATTTCATAAACAATAACTCCACTAAGAAGAGGATAAGAGAAGAATAAGAAGGAAAAGAGTTCGACTACATGCCATATGCATGATCACATGCATTTATGAACAAGATAAGAAACAACTCTGATGATTCCAAGTAAGACAAACTTTATTCACAGAATAATCACATTGGTATATGTGATTCTTGCTAAAAAAGAAGAAGATGTGTTAGTGCATTCTGTTATTTCACTAAAGAAGATGAAGAAGAAGTCCTAGTGTAGATGGTAATGCACTAGTGAAGAATAAAATAAGAATACAAGAAGAATTTCTTGCCTACTGCTTTGAAAGTAATCAAGTGAAGAGCACTGAAGAAGATCAAGAGCAGAACCAACCTTTTAAAGAAAGAAGAAGACTGTCTCTATAGGCAGTATAAAGAACCAGCTAGAGGTTGCAAGTTGGACTACGTTATCACCAGTCCAAGGAAGAAGATTGTTTCCCACCCCCCTCTAAAGTGTAGGGACTTACACTGGTTATAGGATTGTTTTCCTAGCCACTACATTGTAATTGCATATCACATCAGAGTGGAGAATCCATGCACTGGTCATATCCATCCACAGAAAGGAAGTAGCTACTCTTATTGAGTGGTGAACCTTGTAAAAATATTGTGTGCATATTTTTACTTCTTTTGATTATTACATGCATCAGGGAAAAGGGAATTAGAGAATCAAGATCCTAACAGGTCAAGAGGTACATGGATAAAAGATGGAATTGGTTTAAAATTCCCCAACACTGATCCCCCCTCTCAGTGTTAGGTATATCTCAAACTGATCCTTTCATAATATCGATGGATAAATTTCAATATCATGTCATTTTTTATATGGAATTATTGGATCATCATTTATTTATTCTATATTATTCACAATTTATTGATTAAATGGAATTTATTTTAGTTATTTACCTTGAAATATTGATTATGATTATTTTTTCATGATATATACTTCTTTATGTTTATCGTTACTAATAATATTTTCTAACTCATTTCATATGGTTTATTTTACCCTGGATACCATTAAGTGATTTTTGATTGATATGTAGGGATACTATTCAAGGAATAATGGAATTTTCAATGAAAAAACTTTATTCATTTGATGTTTTTAAATGTATGTTAAATTAAATTATGTGTCTAGTTTAATAATACTACTAACTATTCAAAAATTGATGATTTGATGCCTTTTATTTTGAGAAAATGTAATAAAGTAAACACTTGGTCTAGGTTACTAGAGTAGGGGTCGTTACACTTATATATAGGACATTCATGTATGAAGATTCTCCCATATAAGAAAACCCATACATGGATTTTTCCTTACACAATATCCAATTATAGTATGTATATTTATCTAAGTAGTTAATCACATACTTAAATATTTCCATATGTGTAGAATGTATGCATATTCACATACAAGGTTTTATACTTCATTAAATAGTTTCCAGGCTTTGCATTTTTCAAACTATCAACATATTACTTCTTTAAATATTTTAATTTTGAGATTCATGATAGTCATTATCCTAATATTTAAACATTACTAGATCACCTTACATTATATCTCAGATTTAATAACCCTTTTAGTAACACAAACTGATTTATGTGATAAAAATAAAAGACCACACCATAATCAATTCTGGTTTCTATTCATTAACTTCAACATCAAACATGCGACTATTTAAGACCTTTGGGACTCAAAAATATGCCTCTTTTTTAAATAGAGGAACATAAATCATTAAATATATAAAAATCAAGCAATGGATCACTATATAATAATTTTAAGCCTATGTTGGAAAGATCAATGTAGGAATAATAATCATTGAAAAACAAAACTATGTTTGACAAAAAGTGGAGATCAACAATCATTCAAAACATCTTCCATCATAACACATTCATAACTAAAATCGAATTTAACCTATAAAGAACCAATTCCTTCACCCACATCAATAAACTCTTAAAATAGTTCACAAATGCTTACATTGTAGTTAACCCCTTTTAAAAACTTCCTCTATATGTAATTCTCCCTTGATAGTTAAAGAACATTTTAATGGACTGATTTATGTTCTCATATTTTCTACCCATTTATTAAAAATATTTGAAGACTAAATTAAAGAGTGGATAAATATAAATTACCTTTCTCTTGAAGAGGACGAGGTTGAATAGCTATTATCAACCTTAATATCTCAAATGTATCCTTAGATGGTGGTTTAACGAAAATATTGGCCACTTATTCATGTATAGGGAAAAAATCCATTTTTATTTTATTTCATTTCTCAATTTCCTTGATGAAACGATAATTAATATTAATATTCTTTTCTCTTGAATGTTTCATGGGATACCTTGTAATAATAAAAGCACTTTGATAATCACAACCCAAGAAAAGTGTAAACGTCACATTAACTAACAAATCTTTTAGATATGTATTCATCCATATTAATTATTTTGTAAAATTAGTGGTAAAATTATAATAATATTTTATAGTGTTGAGAGTCACTGAAACTTTATTATTTATATGCGAACTCACACATCATTCTCCCAGAAATAAAACTCCACCTGGATTTAATCTCCTTTTATCCTGCCAACATGTCCAATCAGCATTTATATTACCAAGAAGATCAATCTTCCCTATTCTTTCACATTATAACCTTATGGGACTATTTTGGTTTAATTTTATACTTCACATAAATATTAAAAAAATCACTAAATGGAGTCTTAAAGCTACAAGATATAGTAGGCTTCAAATTTTCATCCAAAATTATTTAGGATCAATATCCTTTCATTGGTATTCATTTGATAAGTTTATTCCTACTATAATGGGTGTGGAAACAAGCTTCTAACATTCAATGAAAAATAATTTCAATTATTTCTTAAAATAATTATATTTAAAAAAGAAAATTTACCCATTCTTATAAGATATTCTTATTCTAATAATGTATTCCTTCTCTCTTTGTATATTCATTTCAAACAACACCATCATCTCCTCTGTAATCTTCTAACACATTTCTTTATCATGTACCTAAAATATGATGTTGTCTATATAAAAAATATAAGATACCACTTTATCATTTTTTATATAGAGATTGATGTCCAATATTTCTTTTCTAAAATTTATATTTCCTTAAAGAAGTATCCATCTTAGAATACCATGGTCTCTGATCTTATTGGAAACCATATACAGACTTATTTATCCTAAAGAAATTATCATATTTACCAAGATGGAAACCACATGGTTTCTAAATATATAACTCATCTTTGAATTCACCATTGAGGAAGGAGGATTTAGTATCCATTTAGAACTTATTTTATTTCATTTTTTCAAAAATATAAAGAATTACTCTAATGTTTTCAAGATTTTCAATAGGTTAAAAGTCTCATCAAATTCCACTCATTAAACCTTTTAATTTCCTTTTCACACATATTTTACATTTTTTCTCAATTTTCAAACCAAGACCATGGATTTTAATTTATTTTATTATTTTATTGGACTTCATTTTTTTTTGTTTTTTGGTTCTAACTCTCGGTTGGAGTTTTGATTTTTGGAATTTTTGGATGGTTTTTGGCCTTGTGCATGGTTTGAGAATGGTTTGGTCCAAACCATGCGAGGATGATGACAAATTTTTCGGCTCTTGGTTGGTGTATGGGAAAAGAATAAATCATGCACACTACTAGAGGAAAACGTGTAGAAATTGTGTAAAGTGGATCTATCATTTGATAGAGTTGATTATCTTTGTTAGTGAAAGGTTTCCCAAACCATGAAGCTAGCCCATGTGGGTGTCCCCCTTCTCTAGTACTGTGCGCACGGTTGGAGCATGGTTTGGAAAATCATGTTCCCAAATCATTTTCGTTGCCCAGGTGTCTTAAAAACGCGAATTTATATGTTTTTACCTCCCTCTTTTAAACCCATTTCTGGTTCTCCTATCCTTTACTCGACCTAGGAACAAGAGGGGGGATTCCAATTTCCTCTCCTTTGGTTCTCCTCCCTTGATAGTTTCTTCTCCAAGACTCTAAGTTGAGTTCTCATGGATTTTTTTGGTGTTATTAGTCCCTTCTCTTATTCTTCTCTTGTATCTTTTGTTATTATTGGGTTGGATACATCTTGGATGAACCATAGGGTGAGGGTTGGGAAATTTGGGTTGTTTTCATTGATGTCAGGGTGTTTGCATTGTTTTCTAGGAATGGATCTTCTTTATTCCATGGTTTCATTGCATCCTCATGTCATTGAGGTAGGTGTTTCCATCCATTTCGTTTCTTACACATTCCATTTGATTCATAATCTTTTCTAAATTGTTTTAAAATGTGATAATCATGATTATAGTTTTTTTGTATATTTTTTTGGTGTTTTCATAATAGAAATTTGATGAAATTGGGTTTCCAAATAATTACTGTTCCTCTTCCAATATATATATATGTATGTAAAGTGTTTGATGAAATTATAATTGGAATTTTAAAATGAAGTTGAGTGACTTGGGTTGTGTTTGGTCTTGAATGTATTTTGGTAATTTAGATTCCATTTTGAATAATGTTTGGTTTGTAGTTTGGTTGTTTCATGGTTATGTGTAAAATGGTAGCAAATCTCTTTTCGGTTCTTGAATTGAAACTATGTGTAATTTTGGTAATTCTTTAAGTGTACCATTTTATGTGGAAACATCCATATGTGCACGGGGTACACATATTTATGGGCTCAAAAATGATAATGGATTCCATTATAAAATTTCCCTCTTTAAACCATATTTCAAAAATTATCCCCGTCTATTTATTCTCTTCCCAATCCCTCCAGATTTCAAATGGTTTTTTAACCCAAACCCCCTTGTGTTTTCCAAAATGGTCCATTATTTTCTATAAGGATACATGGTTTTTCAAATGAATTCAAGGATGGTTTCAAATATATTTTCTAATACTCAGACAATTTGGAACATTTAGGTGTGGTTTGGTAACTTAAAGAAATAAATTCCCATTTTGATTCCTCTAAGATTTGATGGTGGTTTTTCCAGGGTTTTGGAAATGGATTTGCGCTTGTATACCATAAAGGATTTATTGGAACTATTTGGTGTTTTGGGAAAGTGGTTTTAAAGTGACATGATGTGTAGGCCTTGTGGGCACTTATGAATGGATTGATGTGTGATGGGAACACTATGGTTTTCCCTTCGAGGAGAGAGAATCCACATAGGTGGAGATTGAGTTTGGGCTAGGTAAGAATGGGGGAACTTGTAGGTTATTGGTTTATACCATAGGTGTGATGAAATCCTCCTTACCCATGTACTATTATACCGGTATCCCTGATTGGCATCTAGAGGGTCGAGTTATATAGTCTTTCTAGTCCTGAGGTGACAAACGCATACCCCCAATTTTTTTGAGAGGTTAGGTGGGTTGTGCCACTATTGAGGCTAGTTTAGACAGTCTAGTTGGTTATTGACTATGGAGATACACCATACACTGACTGGTGAGTCCAAATCAAGTACTTCTAGGTATTAATTCTAAGGATGGTTAAGAAATAATCATGATTATTGTCTCTACGTTCTATTTTATTCTACTTCACATGACTATCCTCCCTAAAAGTATATGCATATTTGCACTATTTATTTTATTCTCAATCATGGGTTTTGATCACTAGGTTCGCTTCCTTCTTTTGTTTTTGGGTCTTTAAACTTGGTTTGAAAATGGAAATTTTATTTGAATATGGAAAGTGGTGTGTGTTTCTTTTAAAGGGGAATGTTGTGATTGGTTCGTTAAAATAATAAAACGATATTTTCTAAATTTATTTCAGACCAGTGTTTATGGAATCTTTTAGGAAAGGATGTGTATAGAATCTATGGTTCTTACCAAATGAGATGTTTATTCTCACACCCTATAAGTTCTACTTAGCATAATTATACCATAATTGTTTTTTAGGTTTAGGTTTCATGTTTGGGTTTACCATTGGAGTATGTTTCTTCTTATGGTTGGTGGTAACCAAGATATCACCTGAAGATTGTGTCAATACCAGTTTAGTTCGGTTTGGGTTTTATATTAGTTTTATTTTTTCATTCTATTACTTTTGTATGAATTTTTTGTGATGTATTTATTGATGTTAATTTGAATTGTATTATGATGAATACTACATTTTGGTTACTAATATCAGCCCTGTATTGGGATAAATTGTTCCCATTAAGATATTTTTTATGTTTGATGCTAGTCGCAAGTATGGTAGGATCAAGAATGCCTATCTAGCCATGTCACGGGCTATGTTGGGTGTCACGTTGTATGGAATCCAGGCCTAGTTCATGAAAAAATGTTATCAAAGCATCCATTTGTTATTTGTGGCATCAGGTAGTTTACAGATAGAATTTTTGAGGCATGGGAGGTAGGTATGGGAAGATCATTGTGAGATCTTACTCATACTATGCCTCAAGTTACTAGAGGTAGTTTTGGACTTGAGTATTTTTGTATTAGTTTAGCTGGATGGTGAATGAAAATAAAGGCAAACTGGTGTTATACAGTGGGCTTACATTGAGTAGTGACCCTTGTGGAGCCAAATTTTATGGTTCAAGAAACTCATAGTGGTTGGTACTTTCTTGGGGCATGGTCTCCTAAAGCATGTGGATATGTTATTCACGGTCAGTAGTTTCCCATTTTGCGATTTGACGTGAGTTGTAAATTTTATTTTTCTCAATTTTTGTGATTTCATTCTAAATAAAAAAATTGTTTTTGGGTAAAATGGGGGTTTTCAGAAGATAAATGATTTTGGTGAATTTGTTTTACTTAAAAAGGTGGGATCATGTGTTTAAATTGGATTTCAATAGTAGGTTGAGTATTTTGAAAAGTTCCTTTGATGTGATATATTGTTGAATCTAGAAAGAAAGTGGTGTTTTTTTGTAAAAGTAGTTTGGTTTAATTTATGGTGTTTGGTTTATGAGACTGGTGTTTTGGATTGTGGTTTTTTCTATTGAATTATGGGATGAAGTTTATTCAGGTTTGTGTCTTTATTTTATTTATTGTATGATTCTCATAAAGGTCCCAAATGTCTCTAGTGAGTCTTCTCTAGCCATTGTCCCTTCCTAGACTCCCAGCGGAGTGGTAGAGTTGAGTTATTCTCAGTTTTTCATGGTCTCCTAGAGATATTAAGGTTTAATAGAGGCTGTAGAGTGTCTTGATGCAGTCTATGGTGTTTCTAGGTCAATAGAAACTCTTGAAGCTATGAGGGTCCGAGCTGCTTTGGGTTTTTTTTAAGGTCTGGGTTTGGAACAGTGGAAGGTGATCGTTTTTTCATATTTGAAAGTTAGTATGTCATTGGATGTTTTTAAGACCACTTTTATCAAATGGTTTATACCTGAATAGGTGAAGGTGAGGAAAGTGGGAGAGATCATAGGTGTTTAAGAAGTTTTGCAGACTTTGAATGCATATGTTGACCACTTAAAGGAGTCGGTTTCTTTGTCTCTAGATATATATTCATAGTATCTACTTAAAGAATCAATCTTTATCTATGATAATCTTCCAAATATTAAGAACTTTTTCCTCACATCTAGATAATTTTTGTTCGGGATTCTGGTCGATGAGGCACTTCTAGCTATGTTGGTTTCCGGAGCACAGTCTGTAGCAGTTGTCAATCTGGTTTCTCTTAGTGTTAATTAAGGTTCCCCATCTAGAAAGGAGTGTGTTCCATAGGGATATATTTATGGGGATTCTCTCAATAATGTGCTTCCATTGTGGTCAATTTGGTTATTCAAATCCATCTTTTTATAATCCCATGAGGGCTTCTCAACGATATGACCATTTGGATGACTTGGAGAAGTTCTTCAAGTTTCCCCACCAAAATTTAAAATCTAAGTCATAGCTTGTCATATATTTATTATGGATTATCATATGTTTTAATACATTAAGGATCCATCCATAAGCCTCATATTGAACCTTTTCATGTGGTCAGGAATCATTGATGGTGTGGGAAACCTTCCCCTAACCTCTGTCTCCAATATTGTTGTGGGAGAAATTTAATTTTCCTTTTTTTTATTTTCATTATTCTTCAAATTCCCCTTTTATTGTAAAATTTTTGGTGGAAAATCCTTCTTGTAAACTTTTGGATTCATTTTTTTATAATTCTTGTGTGGTTATCCATTCATGGATCTGTTTTGGTTTTGGGTTGTGATCATTTTGGGGATGCTCATGGCTTTTGGAAATGATGATTTGTGATCTGGTTTATAGTTTGGTTCTGGTTAATTTTGTGGGATTCCTCTTATTGCAAGGGTTTTTGGATCAGGTTTGGAGTTCTCGGTGTTTATGTTGTTTGATATGTGTTGGGAATTCCATGGTTGGTCTAAGCAAGTCAGTTGAAAAATGGTGGGGAGACCCATTATAGATATTGTTATGGTTTTGTCCAATTTTGGTCTGTGCTGGCTAGTTTCTTGTGATGGGGAGACCCACCATGGATCTCCTTTTGGTTTTCTCTTGGGATGGTCGCGTGTGAATTTTGGATTTGAAAGGCCATATAATGAACCATTATTCCAATTTGTTTTGGGTTTTAGTTTAGTTCCTTGTCTGGATGGGTGAATTTCTTGGTGTAGAACGTTTTTGTGTTGGGGAGAATTATTATTCTATGACCATGATTTGTCTATTATTTTATTTTTTTCTTGGATTTGTTATTTTGGTAAAGGCTTAGGTCGATTTCCCATTGTAAGTTTTGAATTTTTACGGTTTTGGGTAGTTTTTTCCCCATAAACTATTTAAGCATGGTTTGGACAAAACCATGAACGACATTGGAAAAATATTGAAGCTGTTAATTGGTGTATCAGAAAAAGTGACAGGATTGTGCGTGGGTAGATTAAATCATGTGACAAGAGTGCAGAATATATATTTTGTTTGATAAAGCTGAGTTTCATGGTCGGTGCATGGTTTTCTGAACCATCCATTCATTCTGTGGGGATGTTCCCCTTCTCTAGTATAGAATGCATAGTTGGTACATTATTTGTAAAATTGTGTGTCCAAACTGTGTGACTTTCTTATGTGTCTTAAAAACATGAATGTATATGTTTTACCCTCCCTATTTTAAACCCAATTTCGTTTCTTCTCCCATTTTCTCGACCTAGGTGCACGAGGGGGCATTCAGCTCCTCTACTTTGGTTATCCACCCTCCATGGTTTCTTTTCCAAGAATCTGAAGTGATTTATCATAGATTTTTGGGTTTTTTTCTTATCTTATTCAATTTATCCATTGCGTATTTTCTTCTTCTTGGATTAACACCCTCTTTGACAAACCCTATGATAATGGTTTACAAATTAGGGTTTTATTATTTGATGTTAGGGTGTGAGGATTGTTTATTATCCTTAGTTATTCATTCTTCCAATTTTTTTTGCATCTTCACATCCTTGAGGTAGGTGTTTCAATCTATTTCTTTACTAGGAAATTCCATTTGATGCTTGAGCTTTACTAAATAATTTTTAAATTTTATAATCATGCATATGGTGTGTTAGAATAATTTTTTAAGTTTTATTAATGGAGATTTGATGAAATCGGGTTTCCAAAGGATTACCATGATTATTCTAGTATATATGTATGATTTTTTTGTATTAAATTCCAATTGACCTTTTTAAAATGATGTTGGGTGCCTTCGTTTGTGTTTAGACTTTTTGTGTTTTGATAATTTTGTTTTCACAGTGAATTAGGTTTGGTTTTTGGTTTGGTGGCTATACGAAAATTGTTGTAAATGTCTTTTTGGTTCATTAATTAGAACTTTGTGTAATTTTGTTGATTATTTAAGTGTACCATTAGATGTGGGAACATCCTTTTTTTTAACGGGGTGAACATATGGATGGGTTCACAAATGATAATGATTTCTCTTAGAAAATTCCCCTCTTGAACCAAGATTTAAAAAATGATCCTCATCAATTTATTCTCTTTCCACCCCCCCCCCCCAATTTCAAATTTTTCTTTCATTAACCCCTTGGGTTTTAAAAATAGTCTGTTAGTTTCAAAAAAGGTTACTTGGTTTTTCAAATGAAGTCAAATATGGGTTCAAATCTGTTTTCTAAAGATTTTATCATTTTTCACTTTGAGGTATTGTTTGGTAACAAAATGTCATAAAGGGCCATTTGGAATCTTCTAGTAATGATTGATGGTTTCACCCTAGTTTTAGAATGTGAGTTGGGTTTTGAAACCTTAAAGGATCAGTTGGTACTTGGTGGTGTTTTGGGAAGGTGTTTTTAAAGTGACATGATGATTAGACCCAATTGGAACTTACGAATGGCTTTATATGTAGTGGGAACCTCTATGGTTTTCCCTATGAGAAGATGGCCTCCACACAGGCAGTGTTAGAATTTTTTCTAGGAGGTAATGGTGGCATATAAGGTTTATTGGTTTATTCCATGCATGTGATGACCTATTAATTCTCCGTGTACTATTATCATGGGATTCCTGGATGTCATCTAGAAGGTCAAGTGGGGGTTTCTTTCTGTTCAAGATTAAAAAGACCGGTACCCCCATGGAATTTTTGAGAGATATGGTGGGTTATTCCACTGGTGAGGCTAGTTTAGAGAAGACAGTTGGTTATTGACTATGGAGCTCCCCCATACGCCATATGGTGAGTTAGAATATAGTACATCCAAGTATTTTTTCTAGGGATGTTTAAGAAATTCCCATGATTATTATGTATATGTTATATTTTATTATAATACACTCGACTATCCTTCCTACTTGTATTTTCCTACTTGAACTATTTTTATTATTCTGTGGCATAGTTTTTGATAACCTAGTTAGGTTCATTCTTTTGGATTTGTGTCTTGAAACTAGGTTGTAATTTGGAAAATTATTTTGAAATGGAAAGTGGTGTGTGTTTCTTTTAAAGGGGAAACCCGTTTTTGGTAATTTCAAATAAACTACCCCACTTTTCTAAATCTATTTCAAACGAGTTTTTATTGATTATTTCATGAAAGGAAATTTATTGAAATTATGGTTCTTACATACTAATGTTGGGTAAAAATACCTCAAGGTAACATTGCATTATTTTTGGGTTGATTATGTTTATTAAAAAGTAATTTTTTCATTGATAATTGTGGAGGTTTAGAGATATTGTTGACAATAAATATTGGTACATATCCAAGACAGAAAAATGGATGCCCTATAAGGGGTACATGAAAGTTCATACACATGGTGACATTGTTTCCTTTTGTTTTTCAAATTTTTGGGGTCTAAAATTTAGAGAATGGCTAGCATTGTCAAATATGGATTTACTTGAAGGAATAATAAAAATATGAAAATGGAATGTATTTCCTGAAGAATATGTTTTTTGATGTATGTTTCATAAATTCATTGGTCATCATTAATGAGGATCATGAATGTGTTAAGATTTGATGGTAATATTTACGACAAAGAGAAGCTTTGCGAATGAGAAATTCCCATGGTGATTCAAAAAGGCATGGATAATCATGAACGAAGTGGAAGAGCATCAAGAAATCATGATTAAGTAGATGGAATCCAATGGAATCATAAAAAAACACCTATGAATAGACCTCTACCAACTTCAAAAAAGTAGCAAGACTTAATAAAGACTGCAAGGCCACATAATCGCGAAGGTGGTTAGTGAAGGTAGTTCATGTGGAAAAGTTTGCAAAGAAAGGAAGTTATCAAAGGCTATAAATTCCGAACTAAAATTTTTAGCATCAAAAAAGTATTGATGTCCATGAAGGCTATAAAATATGATTGAAATTTGTGAGATTCATGGAGGCTAGTTGATCTTTGGTAAATAAGTGATCTTCGTGAAAGGTGGTTGATTCATGAAGGACATTTGAGCTTCGTAAAAGAGGTTTGCTTTATGGGGGCAGTGAGATTACCAATAGTGTTGAAATTGGATTGCCTGATTAACCTATGATAAATTAGTATTCATAAATTTGATGAAAGTGGGACTTTAGTAGATCATTTATTTATAATTGTGGATGTATTCATTATTGATAATTAAGGAACATATATGTCCATAAACTGTAAGTGAATCCTTTCTAGAGGAATGAACAAAGGAAGAGGAAGAAGGTGACCCTTTCAACCAGTAGTGAGCTATAATAAGAGAGTTAGGGAGTGACCCTTGGGAAGAAGTGAGAAATCCCTAAACTTTGTAAAAGTAGTGAGCCAGGTCATATAAGTGATCTAGCACAAAACTTATATTTTAGTAGTGAGTCTTAATGGATTTGGTGCATTGAAAAATCATTCTTGTATGCTCATTGGACATATCCTGGTGAGGGTGAACTAAGAAAAATTATTTTTTCTCATTCATGATTTTATTTCTGTCAATACATTGATACATGAGAAGGAGAGAAGATATTTTTAATGAAAAAACAAGATCTTAAGGGGCATTTGTTTTAATATATCATACCACAATTCACCCTTATATCAGGGTATTTTACCTAATTGGGATAATAACTTGTATCATAGGAAATAGATAAAATTCCTTGGTTCTCTCCCAGTAGAAGAAATAGTGGTTTCCAATCACAATGTGATTTTGATATTTGATGAAAACAATTCTCAATTTTGGAATAATGAACCCTAACGAGTCTTTTGATGCATTATTTTACTAGGTAAATGTAAATGTGGCAGAAATTCATGGTCTTGGAGAAATTATTGACAATTAAATAATTTTGAAGAACATCTTATGAAGTCTTCTACCTTGGTTCAATCTGAATGTTTCTATATTGGATAATAGAGATCCAAAGAAGCTGACATTGGATAGATTTCATATTATTTTTATTTCATATGAGATGAGGAATGCAGATTACAAGTATTTTGAAAAAGGGAAGTTCAAATAAGTGTCATTTATGTCCATGAAAATGATCACCATTGAAGATGGTCCAAAAAAATAAGAGACAGATGTGGTTACGTCATTCCTTTCCTCAAATCATCAAATAGGAAAAGGAAAGTTCAAAGGGAAAATCTTTCTTGAATGCTTTCGATGTGGAATAGTTGGAAATTTGGTATCAGGGTTTTTAAGAATCTTCAAGAAGATGAAGCGGTGAATTTTAAGTTTCCATAAAGAAGACTTCGTCCAATGTGAAAGGTAATACAAAAGTTATGAAAATTTTATTCAAAAAGAAGAGTCTGATTTAAAAAGAAGTTAAAATTTCATAAGAATCAGAGGTATTAGAGTTGGAGGAATAAGAAGATCATGAAGAAAATGATATATTGGAAGTTTTCATAAATTACCAAACACGAGAATAGATAAAAATTGATAGAAGTTAAGTCAAAGGAATAATTGACCTTCAAGTTTATTTAGAAGCTTCTCTTGAGGAAATAGATGTTTAGAGATCCAAAACGTAGAAATACACAAGGTGGTTCATGATGTCATGTTTTACATATAGCAATAGGAAGAAGAAATGTCTGAGATGAATAATGAAATTAAAAATCATAAGTATTCAATACCAAAGGCTTTCGTATATGTTTTTTAGTACAAAGTCAAAATCAAAAAACAGAAAAGAGAAATCAATATTTTAAATATCATATGAAAATATTGTATGAAGTGTATCAAAGAACTTGAATAGGAAGTAATTGTCTTGTGATGAAGTGTTAAGGATCTAGAAACACTCATATACCTTGGTAAAAAATCAAGAAAGTAGATCATTTAGGCAACAAAAATGTTGAAAGGGGAGCATAGGGGTCAAACAGAACCAAAGAAACAGTCAAATCCAAATGATAAGGCCAGTATGAGGCTTGATCAAAAATAGAAACTAGTAATCGATGAAGTGATACCATAAGAACCTACCCTAATATTGAAGATTGATTTGGGTATGAATAAAGACCAAACTATTTAGAGAACCCAAGGTAGAACTTGTATTTTAGTATTTACATGCATGAATTTACCCCACATAAGATGTCATTGTTCTGGAAGGATGTGACACTCACAAAATATATGTTCTATAGCCATGAGGTACCGAAGGGAACAAGACCAACAGTAGAAGCCATATAGAAATGAATATTCCCTAACATCATTTTATGGTATCTATTTCAGGAGTTGATTATTTGTGAACATGGAATAATACTTCTCATGGATAATGTAGAGAAATATGTTGAAGTGGAATGAATGTGGTCATAAGAATCAATTCAATGTATCATTAAATGTGTTGAAAACAAAAAATCAATTTGTATAATTTCAAGATGAACCTGGTCTATCATAATTTGAGGAATACCATGATTGTCAATCTATACTGAGTATAAAGTAAAAAACATGGATAAAAAATAAGAGAGATGAACATGAAATGGTTGCAGATATTGTTTTTAAAGTATCAGATCACACTGGAATATGGATAATTGATAGTGGATACACCTCCCATATGACATGAAATATGAAATTGGTGATAAGAATAAGATATGACAAGGAATGTATTATAATATTTGGTAACAATGAAGGCTTTCAAATTACATGATTAGGAAAAGCCTAGATTGGCGGGGGGAATACATGAAACCAGTAGATGTATTGATTGGTGAAGATATCAGATACAACTTTCTAAGAGTAAGTCAACAATGTGAATCAGGACATACCATAATATTTTCAAATAAATTATGTATCATTATGTAAAAATATGGTGAAGTTGTTTTACAAGTAAAGAATATAAAGGGAAATCTCTACCTTGTATGTGGATAATAAGATATGTGTTTTTTGACCGAGGACGAAGAAAACAAGATATATAATAAAAATCTTTGTCATTTGTGCCAAACATCATTGGAAGATATGGTGAAATGTGATGTTGATTGTGACCTCCCTAGATTATCATGTGATCTTACCCATAAGTGTGATTCTTTTTAATAACGGATGATCATTCAGAAGACATATAAGGAAAAATGGAAAATTTCAACAAAAGTGTTTGTCTTTGTGAATATTGATGAGTGCAAACATATTCCACAAAAATATATTGATGGGAAGGGATACTATGTTCTCTCAAGAGATTATTTTAGTATAATGGTGAGGGTATCAATCATCACCCACAAATATGTGGTGTTATGTTAAATAAAAACTTATCTAAAGGATGTTGAAAGACGAGGGGTCAAAGAATCCCAATGATCTGAACAAATAATAGAACTGAGTTCAAAAATAGACATGTGGATGATTATCTCGAGATATGTGGGATAAGGAACCAGGTTTTTGTAGTGATAACTGCACAGAAAAATAGAGTAGTTGAGAGAAGAAATTTAATTATCAAGAACCTGGATATAACAATAATCATTGAGAGATACATTCTAGATGAATTTTTGGAAAGAAGCGGTGATGACATTAGTCTACACAAAAAATAGATCATTATTATGTCTAAAATAAGAGAAGTCTCAATATGACCTATGGTATGGGAAGAATCAAATGCTGAAGTACTTTCATGTCTTTGGTTGTAAGTTTTTTATTCTATTTATTTCTCAGAGGGAATACCTAGATGTGGAATTTTTGAACCCTCCACACCAGGAAACCCCCATCCCCATGAAGGGATCACACATGAGAGAGCCCCATCTGGGAATGAGTCATTTCCAGCTGATATGGAAGTGCATCCAAAAAGGTGACAACCCAATCAGCAATGGTTTGACAAAGAAATCCATTAGCATGGGTGGGTATCACCTCATATCACTCACCTAGTTAGAAACAGGGTCACCCGATAAGATGAGTGCGTCCCATGGGAAGGATAAATTTTCCCAAGAGCTAACTCAGAGGAATCGAACATTGCACCTCCCAAAGAATGGAATTGTAGGTGTTTTATTCTCAATAAGGAGAAACATGGTAGGATTTAATACCATTTATAATAAGAGATATTTCTTGGATACTCCATGAAAATAAGAGAGAATAAATTTATCAAAAAGAGGTTGGGAAAGGTAGATGAAAGAAATGATGTATCTATAGTTGAAAATGAGGAGAATATTCTATAAATACATGATCGGTCTCAAGAGTATAGTGATAAATAGATAAGAAAATCAGGGGATGTTCCAATCTAAGAGGCGGATTAAAAGAATAATTGGATAAATTAAAGGATGAATACAAACAAATATCTTCACAAAGACCGAAGTGAAGATCCGAGATTGATAGACAAAACATAAGAAATGATCCGACCACTCAAATCTAAAAAAGGAGGATAAAGTCACTATAGAAAGTGTTGGTATAATCTAGGTAGATCCAAAATGTTTTTAGGAATCATCTTGGGAGACAAATTGGTCTGATATATTAATTAATATCTTTACTATATTGAGAATGATTAAAATGGGAGATTGTTTCGAGGCCAATAGATAAGAATGCGACGGGGTCTAAATCGATATTTCAAAACAAGATGAATAAATATTGTATAGTGATTCAGAAAAAGAACAAAGAGAGTGAAGAGGTTACTTCCAAATTGAGGGTATAGATGTTGATTGAAAATTTTCACCTGTTCCAAGGCTAGAGGAAATCAGACTTATCTTGGCCATAGTAGTGAAAAGAAAGTTCAATGTTTTCCAGATGGATGTCAAGTCAGCATTTCTAAATGATGTAATGGAAGAAGAAGTTTATATTGATCATATATATTGTTTTTTCATTCATGAAGATTATAATAGGGTTTTTTTGTTGAAGAAGGTGCTATATGGGTTCAATCAAGCACAAATATAGTGTTATTTAAGGCTAGATCAGTTTTTGAAGAAGCTCTATTTTCATTGTAGTGGAGTTGATTATAATATATATTTTAACAATGATTGTAATCAAAGGATTATGGTGATTTTATATAATTATGATATTATATATGGTGGATCAGATGAAGTGTAGTGAACTTAGTTCATGGAATTTAGGAAAATTGAATTCAAAATGTCAATGATTGGTGAACTGACGTTTTTCTTTAGTTTAGAGGTGACACAAGGAAGGAATGGTACATTTTTCTCTAAATATAAATATTACAAGGTGGTTTTGAGAATATTTGGAATGGATAATTCCCAGTATATGATAGCTCGACTATCCATCAGGATGAAGAATCATAGGATAACAAATGCAATACAGTTAATGTAGTGGAATATAGGAAAATCATTGGTAGTCTATCGTACTTGAAAAAAACAAAACATGATATTTTTTATACATGAAAAAAATAATGGTATAAATGAAATAAAAAATAAATACACTTTATTTTAGTGAAAATAAAACTTCATTATATCAAGGTAATAGTGGATTTTAGTTTGTGTACAATGAAAAATCTCAGAACGAGTTATTGGGATATTCAAATGCAGGTTGGGATAGATCAGTTGATGATAGAAAATCAACCTCAGGTGGTACATTTTATATTCATGAATTCTGTATTTATTGGCTAAGAAAGAAAAAATATTTCATTTCATTGAGTACCATAGAATCTAAATATATAGAGGCTACTCAATTATGCACACCGTTACTGTGAATGAATAAGTATCTTGATGATATGGGAGTGGAAGTGAAGTCTCTGCTCGGAATCCATTGCGAAAATTTGAGTGCAATAAATCTCATAAAAAATATATTCCATCACTCAAGGAAAAAACACACTAAAATTTAGTATCATTTTATCAAGGAGAATTTAGAACAAGGTATTGTGAAGTTGGAGTATGTCCCTACAGAACTACAAGTTACAGACTTTCTCATAAAGGCCTTACCCAAAAAAGCATTTGAATTACATCAACTAGCTCTTAGAGTTTATTTGACTCCCAACACATGAACGAGTGTGAATGTGGGATCCCCTATCCTTGAGATATGATGTATTTCTCCTAACATGTGGATTAGTTTTCTTTACCCTATTGTAGATCATAACTAATTAACCTTCAGGTTCATTGATAAAAGGAGAGAAATTGAGGATAGAAAATGAGAGAAAACATTTTAATTAAGATAGGGGAGAATTGATGTAGCATGAGTTTCAACATTTTTCCAGTTGAAGGTTTTTTAAATATCATGAAATGATTTAATGACACGATGAGAATTAGGTGTTAGGGGTAAACAATTCATGGTTATCAGAGCTTATCTTGGACATCATTAAGCATTCTAAAGCACAAGATCCCACGAAGTGGTATAGGGGAGTTTTAAATTTGATTATGCTAAAATTGATCAATAAATGGATATATATCATGATATATAGAGTTTCCGATGAAATAATTTGAGTGGTTTTGGAATGAAGCACTTAATTGTTAAACTTTTCATGCTAATATTATTTCTCACGATGATAATAGTTCATGTAGGATTAGAGTATGTGTTGAGTAAATCTTTGATTTCTATGTAAATTTTAGGAATTGAATGGTGTTAGAATATGGAAAAATCATTAATGAGGTATCAAACTATAAAGAGTTGTCAACAAGACTAAAGGGGGACATTGTTGGTAGAAAAATCCCTAAAGTTAACATTGCTATTTTTTGGGTTGATTGTGTTTGCTGACAAATAATGCTTCCATGGAAAATTGTGGAGTTCCAGATAATTTTTTGACTAAATGTTTTCACAAATATCCAAGACAAATAAATGGATGAACTAGAATAAGTATAGAAAATTGTGTACACAAGGTGACACCATTTTTCTGATGGACTTGTAAAAATATGGATTTCCTTGAAGGACCTATAAAAATACGTTAAGGGAATGAGTTTTTCAAAGAATCAGTTTTGTGAAGGATGTTTTGAAAAGAGTGGGAGAATTGAGAATGAAATGATATAGCATATAAAAATAGTGATTAGGTAAATGGAAGATTTTGTAATTGAAGGAAACACTTGTAAATAGGCCTCTACCCCTTAATATAAGTGATAAGACTTAATGAATATTCTAAGGCTTTGGATTCTCTAAGGTGTTTCATGAAGGGAGATATTGCAAAAATTTTCACAAAGAAATGCATTTTAGGAAGACTATAAATTCCAACCAAAAATTGTGAGCATCATGAAAGAATTAAAGTTCACTAAGTATATAAAAGATAACTAAAAGTTGTGATCGTTTTGAATGCTAGTTTTGCTTTGCGAAAGAAGTGAGCTTCATGAAAGGTGGTTCCTCACAAAGGCTATTTGATTTTCATGAAAGTGGTGTGCTTTGCAAAGGTAGTGAGAATTGCAAAAGTGTTGAAATGGAATTTCCCAGTAAACCTATGGTAATGTGATACTCATCAAATGGATGAAAGAGAGACTTCAATAAAGATTCTATATACAACTGAGGATGTATTAATTATTAATAATGAATGGACCAACATGTCAATAAAATGATTATAAATCCCTTCTAGAAAAGTGGGAAAAGTAAGAGGTAGAAGGTAATCCTTTCAACTAGTAGTGAGACATAAAAAGAGAGTTTGGGAGTGACCCTTGGGAATTAGTGAACTATCCCTATACTTTGGAAAGGTAGTAAGCATGGGAATAGAAGAGATCCATCCCAAAACATGTATTTTGGAAGTGAGCCATTGTGGATTTGGTACATTTCCACATCGTCATTCTATGCTCCTTGTAAGTATCCCAGTGACGGTGAACGAAGTAAATTTTTTGTGCATTGTGCATGATTTCATTTCTGTTCATACATTACTACAGGAGAATGAGAGAAGAGGGGTTTTTTTAATGAAGAAACAAGATCTGAAATGGAATTTGTTTTAATTTGGCATACCTTGATTCACCCCACCCACTCAGTGTATTTTAAATAGTTTGGATAACAACTTATATGTATATTCTCGTAACCTACTTATGCCACTCGATATTGATAGACTTGAGAATTTTTTCAGTTTCAAGTTTTCTGGTTCAATTTTCCATTGGAGGAGGATGGTTCATATGGTTGGTGGTGTCCATGCATTCATAAGGAGATCGTTTTAGTCCCATTTTGGGGTGGTTTAGTTTTTTTAGTTTATATTTTTCTTTTTTTTTCTGTTGTATCTAGGTTTTTGACATGTTTATTTATTTTCAGTTAGTATTGGCTTATGTTGTGTACCTTATTTTGGTTATTTATATCAGTCTTGTATTGGAATAAATCACTCCCATTAAGATTCATGGATTCTCAATTATAGTCACAATACTAGGAGGATCTGGAATGCCTGTTAGATCTTATCATAGAACATTTGAGGTGTCTGGTTGGATGGTATCCCAACCAGGTCTGTGACATCACTACTTCTCATTTGTAATTCAATTAGTTTTGGAACACCCACTTGTTTCTAATGAAACTATTTTCTTTAGGCTTGTGTACTAGCTCCCTAGTTTGATTCATATCTTTATAGTCTTGTTGTTCATTTATAGCATCTTCTCATTCATAATGATTCAAAACCTCTTCAATGTCTCTTTTCTAAGCATTATAAATTAAAGAAAAAAGTGTTGTCCCCAAAATTCTTCTAGTTTAAACCTATTATACTTAATTTCTAATGATAATTTTGACATCCACATAGTTTTTCAGCCTTGGATGATATGGATTAAATTATGCATTATCACATGAAATGGATGAATAAATATCTATATCCTATAAAACATTAATAAAATCACTTCTATCAAACACCTTATGAGATTATTTAATATAAAAACACTTCATCTTAACTTACTCTTATATCTGCAGATGAATAAGAGACCTTTCTACCATAATGTTCTGACACTTTAAAATCACCAGAATCAAAATTTCTTATAGTGTCCTTATTATAAAATCTATTACCTCTACCATTTTGAGAGTATCCCAAAAAAAACATCATCACATATTTGGTCAAACTTCCTATGATTTTTACCTTTGATTATGATATTGGAAGAACTATAAAATATCATAAAGTAATTCAAACATGGTGTCATATTATAATAAATATAATATCAATAAATTTATGAATTTATTCTTCAGATGTAGTGATTAAGAATGTGGAATAATTCACTAATATCTTGTATTAAAAAGAACCAATAAGCATCATGTTCAATTAACATAACTCGATCCATCTCAACAATGATTTTGTTCCTTCTTTTAGCCACACCATTATATTTTGGTTTGTATGGTTCACTATAATAATGATGAATACCATTCATCTCAAGATAACCTTGAAAATTTCTATTTTTGTACTCAAAAACCACTATCTATTTAGATCATCTATTGACTAGTCTGATTCATTTTCAGCAATTCTGTGACGCCCCGACCCCAGTTACCTAGAGTCAGTGCATTATTACATAACATTGGCATGATCACAAGAAAGATCAAGTCTCAAAAGACCGGTTAGTTTAGTAGCCTTGGAATAACTGGATACATTAATAAATTTTACATTACATAATAAAATGAAAACTACAAAAATATAGTCTCCATAGTCCACACTCTTATCCCCTCATACTATACCTACAGGTCATTCATAAATTACTTCTTCACATCCCGGGAAAAATAAAACCTAGAAATGGGGTGAGCTCAAATGCCCAGTAAGGATAACAATATAGCAGAAACGTTCATAAATAAGAATAAACATTTAAGGCAATGTATAACTAAAACAAAAGCCTTTTAAACTTGAACATCAACATAGTATGGAAAAAATAAAATGAAATAATTCCATTTACATATTCAAATGGATATTCTAATAATCGAATAATCACATGCAATATCAATAACCACTTTCATAATGATGGAATGCATAATGCGAGAATATCATAACCACATAGCCAAGGCCTCGTGCCAAGAATACAAATAAGATTTTTTCAAGGCCTTGTGCCAAGACACTAGTTTGTCTCATGAGACCTACCGATTCATCGAGGAGATATAGCGGGCTCCACTCGTCAAATATTAAGTCCAATGCATTCCCATATGAAAAGGTTTAATCATAACATAAACATTCGTATTAAAACTAGCATAAGAAATGTAAATACTTAATCCAAAAACCATGAATGGTATAAAAATAACCCATCCATAGTTAAACATATCACAAAACCTTCAATACAATATAGATGTTTTTTATCATAATAAATCAACTTCAAATAATAGTAAAATCCACCAAAGGATGTTGACATAGATGAAATCAAAACTTTTTTTGAGAAATATCTCTTTCGATTTTGAAATCATTTAAGAGTCATATATTTATAAAATAAGACATTTTCTTTGAAAATATTCTTATAAGCTTGTAAGGTAAGCTTTGATGATTTTATAAGGGCGGAAAATAGCCGCACCCTCCGTATAAGTTAAAAAAACATTCTTACCATAATTCTGTCAAAAAGGTTAAAAAGGACCTTGTTTGGAAAATTATGGGGAGATTCCTTTATAAACCACTTATAAAAGTTAACAAGGGTATAATTTACTTTAACCCATATTCTATTAAATAGTAAAAAGGTTTTGAAATACATTTTTAAGAATCATGGATGTGAATGATAAAGAAATCCCAGTAGATTATTACGTATAAACAACCTTAGATAATGAAGAGATTGTGAAATAAACCCTTACCATGTACATTTACTTGGTTGGGGGTAGGTTAACCTCCTTTATAATGGTGAAATAATTGTTATTAAATTATACAAGAATCATATACATTATTATGATATCATATATGATCTTTTAACATTTCTTTGTTAATAATATCTTAGTATTATCGTCGTTTCAGGTGTTAACTTACTCGTTTTCGTTTATATGTTTTGTTATGTAAGTCATGTTTGTAATGGATAGGTTGTATCCTATTCATATGAATAATGATATCAATTACTTAAACATTATTTTTAAATCATCAAATGATAATTATACTTGAATGGATACGATGGAGAATGAATCTCATCGTGTATGTGGAAACGGTAGTCCGTACGTACGCACGCGCGACAATATCATTCTTTTGATATTAAAATAATATATAATTGGATGGTATATAATATATACAGAATCATTATCATGTTATATTTATTAGTTACATTAATTACACATCATTATTATACCCATCAAAATAATAATTTATTGAATAACAATTAGACCACGACGTGGAGACCGTAAGCCGTACGTACACACGTATGGTGACATGTCATTCAAAGGATGGATATAATACTGAATATGGTTGTACCATATTTTTAATAACATCATAGTATATATAAGATACTGGAGTTATTCTTTTATAATGGTAATAACAATGAAATAAGAAGTTGAAGAAAAATGAATTTGAAAACGGTGGTGAAAACATTACCTCTTCTTCGGGTTCTTTCTTTTGATTTGATCAAAAGGGCTCTTTAGGTTGGTTTTATGATCAAACTAAGGCCTCTAGGTTGTAGTGAGGAAAGTTGATAGAGTATTTGGGTAGGGTTTGGCCGACCCAAAAGTCTTTTAAGGTGTAAATTAATGAGAAGGGGGAGTTCCCTTTTATAAGAGGGGTGAGGGGCACCTTTGGAAAAGCTAGAAATATTATTTTATAATAAATTCATATTCGGTTTCTAACGGCTCCAAAGTGGACTATTTCAAAGTTAAGGTGGGTATGGGTCGAAAACCACTCAACCAATAGAATTTATATAGGTTTGGGTCATTATATTAACCTTATATTTTATTTTTAATTCTTGGTTAATTAGTTTGACAATTACCATGTCACTTTGTATTTTTATAGTATATATTTAATAAACATACTATATACCTCAAAGAGACCCCCAAGTGGTCCATTAATGATACACATATCATGATATAAGTCTCTTGGCCGAACCTTAGATTTTTAGGAATTGAATATCAATTAATAATATAATATATTTTTTAAAAACTCTTTTATGTCAATTTTGACACTATTTGGAAAATTGATTTTTATGAAAAATCATAATAGAATGATTACTTCGAAAAAAGTTAATTAAATAATTACTGTCGTGTCATATTAACCTAGAAAATTAGTTTAAGTCATAATAAGTCTCAAATTATATTTATTTGGGTATTTATAATATCAATTATTTTAATTTTTCTCTATTATGGTAATTACTTCATCATCATTGTGTCATAAATAAATTAAATTATTTAATGTCTGAAAATTATAAATAAAATATCATTATGTAGGAAATATTTTTATATTTATAATGAATATTTATAATCGACCTTATCTTATGTGTAACCCTATATTAAAAATGCTTTAGTAAATAAACTCTGATTTTAACTCTTTTAACTCTTCTTTGAATTAAATAATAATAAATATCCTAATCTAATCCAAGTGGACCTAAATGATAATATTTTATTCCTAAGGTTGTTTTTGGTCGAGATACACTTTTCTAATAGAATTAGGAAATGTGTTAGGGTAATATTAACATCATTTTTACCATTAATTACCCTATTTAATTTTAACTGTGGTAAATAAAAGTAAAAAGTTACTATTCACCAAAAATTATTTCCATCTCATTGAACCACATTTTACTCCTTGATATTAACTGTGTCTCTTGGATTTTTGAAATTCCACTCACAGAAGTGGTAAAATTATGTTTTATAAAAAACTCAGTTTTTTAACTACCACTTGGTGGTTTCACTATTCATCAAAAAATTAAGTTTTTCAGAAAAATAACAAAATATCTCCCTAGGATAATTTCGATATTCCAAATCCAAATATGAAGTCCATTTTAAAAAATAAAATTTATAAATTTAAAAAAGTGGGTATTACTATTCATAACGGCTAGTTTGATTGGTTGTGGTGTGTTAGAACTCGATGTTGCGTACAATGCACGCTATTGCATTATTCAAAGAGAAGCTTACCGTAGAAGCTTGGGGTGTTACATTCTCCCCTCCTTCAAATAATTTCGTCATTGAAATTTTTAGAATACTACCGCATGAAAAGACTCGGGTGGTTCTTCATCATAAGTTCCTCAGGTTCCCACGTTGTCTCTTCCATCTTATGGTTTCTCCACAAGACTTTTATTAGGCGAGTTGTCCGGTTTCTCAGTACCTGTTCTCTCTTATCAACAATCTTGATGGGATCTTCGCAATAAGACAAATCGGGTTCCATTTCTAATTCTTCATAGGTGAGTACATGCGTTGGGGCAGGCATGTATTTCCTCAACAGAGATACGTGGAACACATCGTGAACTTTGAAGAGACTTGATGACATTGCCAATCGGTAAGCTACGGCCCCAATTCATTCTAGAATTTCGAAAGGTCCAATGTACGTGGGACTCAATTTACCTTTCTTACCAAAATGTATGAGTCCCTTCGATGGAGATACCTTCAGGAAAACATAATCACTGACTTGAAATTCCAAATCCTTCCTTCAATTATCGGCATAGATCTTCTGCCTACTTTGAGCTGCTTTGATATGGTTTTGGATTACCTTAACCTTTTCTATCGTTTCCTCCACTAGTTCTAGGCCTACAAGTTTTCTTTTCCCAACGTCAACCCAACAGGTTGGTGTGTGACATCTCTTTCCATATAACGCTTCATATGGTGTCATTTGAATACTTGAATGGAAGCTATTGTTATTGGATAATTTTACCAGAGGTAAATATTGATCTCACGTACCCTAAAAGTCAAGTGAGCAGGATCTCAAAATGTCTTCTAAGGTATTAATAGTTCGTTTTGATTGTCCATCTGTTTGAGGGTGGTAGGCAGTGCTCAAATGAAGTTCAGTATCCAAGGATTTCTGAAGACTTTTCTAGAATCTTGAAGTAAAATGGGGATCACAATCAGAAACAATCGATAGGGTTACTCCATGAAGTCTCACAAATTCATTAATATGTAGTCTTGTTAGTCGTTCAAGTGGTAAATATTCCCTTATATCAAGAAAATGTGCTAACTTAGTAAGACGATCAACAATGACCCATATTTCATCATTCCTTCAAGGAGTCTTTAGTATCCCCATGACAAATTCCATTGTAATATTGTCCCATTTCCACTCCGGTATGGGAAGAGGTTTCATGACTCTTCCAGGCTGTTGCCTTCCAGCTTTCACTTTTTGACAAACCATACATCTTGACAAAAAATCAGCAATCTCCCTCTTCATTTTGTCCCACCAAAAATGTTCCTTCAAATCTCTATACATTTTGGTGCTCCCAGGGTGTATAGAGAAATTGGAACTATGAGCATCATCCAGAAATTTCATTCATCGATCAGGTATATCAGGAACACAAAGCCTCTTCCTGAATTTCAAAATTCCTTCTTCATACACAAAGTCTCTCAATCTACCATTATTCACAGCTTTAATCTTCTTTTGAAATTCTTCATCATTGGTATAAGAACTTTTATTCCTTTCTAGTAAAGATGGTTTGGCAACCATTTGAAAAGGCATTGATCTTTCACCTTCCCTGGTTATTCCCAAGTCCATATCCACTATATCCATGCAAATTGGATCCCTTTCAATTCTCATATTGTTCAAAACTACATGGTATTTTCTGCTAAAAGTATCTACCACCTTGTTTGCTTTCCACAGGTGGTAGTGTATCGTACAATCATAATCCTTGAGTAATTCAAGCCATCTCCTTTGCCTCATGTTGAGTTCTTTTTGTGAGAAAATATACTTCAAACTCTTGTGATCAGTATAAATCTCACATTTTCACCATACAGGTAGTGCCTCCATATCTTCAAAGAAAAGATCACAGCATCAAACTTGAGATCATGAGTAGGATAGTTTTGTTCATGAATTTTCAACTGTCGTGATGCATAGACAATAAACCTATCATTCTGTATAAGGACACAACCAAGTCATTTCTTCGATGCATCACTATAAATAACGAACCCATCATTCCCCGATGGTAGAGTCAATATAGAAGCATTTAATAATATTCTCTTTATTTCTTAGAAACATTCTTCACACTCTTTTGTCCAAACAAATTTAACCCATTTATGTGTGAGCTTCGTTAATGGGTTAGCCAATTGGGCAAAATTCTGGAAGAAACGTCGATAATAACCTGCTAAACCAATAAAACAACATACCTCAGTTATACTCATCGGTGCAGGCCATTCTTGGATTTCCTTGGTCTTAGAAGGATCAACAGAGATTCCATCATTAGAGACAATATGGCCATGAAAATAAATCTCTTGAAGCTAGAATTCACACTTTCAAAACTTCCCATATAATTCATGTCTTCTCAGAGTCTTCAGGATAATGCGCAAGTGATTTTCATGATCTTCTAGATTTTTGATTATACCAAGATATCATCAATAAATACCACCAAAATTCATCAAGATATTCCTTGAAAACTCTATTCATAAGATCCATGAATACAGAGGGTGCATTAGTCAATCCAAAAGGCATTACTATAAACTCGTAATGCCTGTACCTGGTTCAAAATGCTGTCTTTGGAATGTCTTCCTTCTTCACACATAACTGATGGTATCCAGATCGAAGTTCAATCTTTGAAAAGTATTGATCTCCATGAAGTTGGTCAAATAAATCATCAATGTGATGTGGGGGATACTTGTTCTTTATTGTTATAGCATTGATCTACCTGTAGTCGATACATAACCTCATAAATCTATCGTTCTTTTTAACAAAAAGAACAGGGGCTCCACATGGAGAAACACTAGGGAGAATAAATCTCTTATTACTCAATTCCTCTAGTTGTTTATTTAGTTCAACTAATTCTATAGTGGCCATTCTATAAGGGGTATTCGATATAGGCCCTGATCTAGGAATTAAATCAATGGAAAACTCAACTTCTCATTCTGGTGGATGTCCAGGTAAATCTTATAGAAAAACATCTACATATTCTTTCACAATAGGTACTTCCTCTATTTGAACATTCCTTTACTCACACACTATAATTTCATTCTCTTCCTCCCCAATAATTGAATTTAGTTGAGCTACTGGGGCTAGATATAGATAAGAATTAGGTGGTGACAATTCTGCTCTAAAGATAATGTGTTCCTTATCATAATCATCAAAAATCGTAACCTCCTTCTTTTTACAATAAATCTTCGCATCATGGTTAGAAATCCAATCCATACAGAGGGTTATATCAAATTCAATCATAGTCATGACGATGAGATCAGCATATAAAGAACATTTATGTGCCTTAATGGGGACTGATTCACAAATCTTTGTTGCAATGATACTTCCCTTAGAAGTTTTAACAGACAACTCCCTTGTTAAATCAAATTTAAAATATCTAATTTTCTTAGCAAACTGGGAAGATATGAAACAATGTGATGATACAGAATCAAATAATGCATTTTCTAAACTTGAGGAAACCATTAAATTACCTTCCACCACGTCTTTTGGAGCTTCTACCTCAGCAGTAGTGATAGTAAGCTTGGCCTTTATCCCTTGTCCTTTGATGAGGTAAGTTCCCATGATCCTTTGTACATTCATTTGCATAATGTCCTATCTCCCTGCAATTGTACCATTGGACATTGGTAGCTTCCTTATTACCCTTACAATCACGAGCTTGGTGGCCTTTTTCACAACACTTGTAACAGACTCCCATTCCTTTTAAGCAAGTACCAGGGTGTTTCTTCCCACATTTACTGTAGGATGGATATTCAACTTTTTCCTTCTTCCCTTTATTTCCATTACCAGACTGATCAGCAGATCTCTTCTTCTCTTGCTTTTATTTAAAGCAATATGACTTAGAGAATTATTTCTCTATCTTGATAGCACTTGAGACAATGTCTCCGTACAACGAGAAGGATTGTGAGACTAATTCTCGACAGAGAAATGGTTTTAACCCATCAAAGAAACGATCAATCTTACTTATTTGGTTACATATATAATCTTCAGCATACCATGCTAACCTTGTAATGTTAGCCTCATACTTTGCAACATTCTCATCCTCCTTTTATCTCAAACTCCGAAATTGTCTTTCCATATCTTCTTGATAGTCAAGAGGAAATTATTTTTCTAAAAACAGATATTTGAACTCCCTCTATTCCATATTTGATACTTCATCATCTTCCTTCGTGTTTTGAATCAATGACCACCATTGATCAACATCTTCAGTGAGGTAGTAAACTGCCATGATAACATTTTCCCTTTCACTACTCCCCAAGGCCTGAAATATCTTCTCTAGGGAATTTATCCATTTCTCAGCTACTAAGGGATTTGTGCTCTCACTGAACGTTGGTGGTTGTTGCCTCATGAAGCGATCTAACATTGATCCTCCATGCTGCGGATCAGAGTGCTCCATATGGGTAAGGTTATTATTCATAACCTGAGTGAGTTTTCCCAGTATGGTGATTAGCTGATCGGCACCAGTTTCATCACCAGCTCTACTATAATTATCTTGATCAGGAGAGAAATCCCTACATGGAGTGTGTGCATTGATACGGTTTCCATTTCATCCAATAGGCGCCATTTCTAAACAATGTCATAAACTAGATCAGTTTATGAATCAAAATACATAATTCCATACTTATAAAACACTTAACATAAATTTAAATATTTATGGACATAATCCATAATCATAAAAATGTTTTCTTTGAAGAATTATATACTAATAAACCCTTCATAATGATTTGTGATGAAAATGAGAGTTATCCTAAGCATATCCCCCGGGAGTGTCATAACCAAGAGTGCAGCAAGGCCCGTTGTCGTGCACCAGTTCCCGTTCATGTCTAGCTCAAAGCAGTGTTTTTGGGTTTTACCCCTAGGTACATCTGTTCCAGAGCCGCCTCTACCTGCTCGTATCCAGACAGGGATGTATTTCTTGGAAAACTCACAAAATATCTACAATACCAAAATTCAAGGAAGTTCATCTATACTAATACTCAAAGTCTATCTTAAATCTATGTGTTCTAATCAGAGTTTATCTAAATCTAGCTTCCATGGTTTATACTAAACTTCCTCTAATACCAACTGTAACTCCCCGACCCAAGTTACCCAGAGTCGGCGCATTATTACATAACATTGGCATGATCACAAGAAAGATCAAGTCTCGAAAGACCGATTAGTTTTGTAGGCTTGGCATAACTAGATACATTAATATAGTTTACATTACATCATAAAATTAAAACTACAACAATATAGTCTCTATAGTCCACACTCTTATCCCCTCATACTATCCCTGCGGGTCATTCATAAATTACTTCTTCACATCCTGGGAAATGTAAAACATAGAAAAGGGGTGAGCTCAAATGCCCAGTAAGGATAACAATATAGCAGAAACTTTCACAAATATGAATAAACATTTAAGGAAATGTATAACTAAAACAAAAGACTTTTAAACTTGAACTTCAACATAGTATGGAAAAAATAAAATGAAATAATTCCATTTACTTAATCACATGGATATTCTACTAATCGAATAATCACATGCAATATCAATAACCACTTTCATAATGATGTAATGCATAATGCCAGACTATCATAACCACATAGCCAAGGCCTCATGCGAAGAATACAAATAAGATTTTGTCAAGGCCTTGTTCCAAGACACTAGTTTTTCTCATGAGACCTACCGATACATCGAGGAGCTATAGCGGGCTCCACCTGTCACATATTAAGTCCAATGCATTCCCATATTAGAAGGTTTAAACATAACATAAACATTTGTATTAAAACTAGCATACGAAATGTAAATACTTCATCCATAAAACATGAATGGTATAAAAATAACACATCCATAGTCAAACATATCACAAAACCTTCAATACAATATAAACGTTTTGTGTCATAATAAATCAACTTCAAAAAAGCGTAAAATCCATCAAAGGATGTTGACATAGTTGAAATCAAAACTCTTTTTAGAGAAATATCTCTTCCTATATTGAAATCATTTAAGAGTCATACATTTATAAAATAAAACATTTTCTTTGAAAATATTCTTATAAGCTTGTAAGGGAAGCTTAAAATATTTTATAATGGCCGAAAATAGCCGCACCCACCGTATAAGTTAAAAAAACATTCTTACATTAATTCTTTCAAAAAGGTTAAAAAGGACCTTGTTTGGAAAATGATGGAAAGATTCATTTATAAACCACTTATAAAAGTCAACAAGGGTATAAATGACTTTAACCCATATTCTAGTAAATAGTAAAAATGTTTTGCAATACATTTTTAAGACACATGGATGTGGGTGATAAAGAAATCCCAGTAGATTATTACGTATAAACAACCTTGGATAATGAAGAGATTGTGAAATAAACCCTTACCTTGTACTTTTCCATGGGTGGGGGTAGGTTAACCTCTTGTATAATGGTGAAATAATTGTTATTAAATTATAAAAGAATCATATACATTATTATGATATCATATATGATCTTTTAACATTTCTTTGTTAATAATATCTTAGTCTTATCGTCGTTTCGGGTGTTAACTTACTCGTTTTCTTTTATATGTTTTGTTATGTAAGTCATGTTTTTCATGGATAGCTTGTATCTTATTCATAACCAGAATGATATCAATTCCATAAAAATTATTTTTAAATCATCAAATGATAATTATACTTGAATGTATACGATGGAGAATGAATCTCATCACGTTCGTGGAGACGGTAGTCCGTACGTACGCACGAGCGACAATATCATTCTTTTGATATTAAAATAATATATAATTGGATGGTATATCATATATACAGAATAATTATCATGTTATATTTATTATTTACATGAATTACACATCATTATTATACCCATCCAAATAATAATTTATTGAATAACAATTATACCACGCCGTGGAGACGGTAAGCCGTACGTACGCACGTATGGTGACATGTCTTTCAAAGGATGAATATAATACTGAATATGGTTGTAAAATATTTATAATAACATCAAATTATATATAATATACTGGATTTATTATTTTAGAATGGGAATAACAAAGAAAGAAGAAGTTGACGAAGAAATGAATTTGAAAAAGTGAGGTGAAAACATTACCTCTTCTTCGGGTTCTTCCTTTTGATTTGATCAAAAGGGCTCCTTAGGATGGCATTCTGATCAAACTAAGGCCTCTAGGTTGTAGTGAGGTAAGTTTAGAGAGTATTGGGGTAGGTTTTGGCTGATCCAAAAGGCTTCAAAGGTGTGAATTAATGGGAAGGGGGAGTGCCCTTTTATAACAGGGGTGAGGGGCACCTTTGGAAAAGCAAGAAATATTATTTTATAATAAATTAATATTCGGTTTCTAATGGATCAAAAGTAGATTATTTAAAGTTTAAGGTGGGGATGGGTCTAAAAAAACTCAACCAATAGAATTTAGACAGGTTTGGGTCATTATATTAACCTTATCTTTTAGTTTTAACTCTTAGTTAATTAGTTTGACACTTACCATGTCACTTTTTATTTTTATATTATATAGTTAATAAACATACTATATACCTCCAAGAGAACCCCAAGTGGTCCATTAATGATACACTTATCATGGTATAAGTCTCTTGGATGAACCTTAGGTTTTTAGGAATTGAATATCAATTAATAATATAATATTTGTTTTAAAAACTCTTTTATGTCAATTTTGACACTATTTGGATAATTGATTTTTTTGAAAATCATAACAGAATTTTTACTTCAAAAAAAGTTAATTACATAATTTTTAACATGTAATATTAACCTAGAAAATTATTTTAATTCATAAAAAGTCTCACATTATATTTATTTGGGTATTTATAATATCAATTATTTTACTTTTCCACTATTATGGTAATTACTGCATCATCATTGTGTCATAAATAAATTAAATTATTTAAAGTCTAAAAATTATAAATAAAATATAATTATGTATGAAATCCTTTTAGCTTTCTATTTAATCTTTATAATCTAATTTATCTTATGTGTAACAATATATTAAAAATGTTTTAGTAAATAAACTTTGATTTTAACTCTTTTAACTCTTCTTTGAATTAAATAATAATAAATGTCCTAATCTAATCCAAGTGGACCTAAATGATAATATTTTATTCCTAAGGTTGTTTTTGGTCGAGATAAACTTTTCAAATAGAATTAGGACATGTGTTGGGATAATATTAATATCATTTTTACCCTTAATTACCCTATTTACTTTTAACCGTGGTAAATAAAAGTAAAAAGTTACTATTCACCAAAAATTATTTTCATCTCATTGAACCACATTTTACTCCTTGATATTAACCGTGTCTCTCGGATTTTTGAAATTCCACTCACAGAAGTGGTAAAATTACATTTTATGAAAAACTCAATTTTTTTTAACTACCACTTAGTGGTTTCACTATTCATAAAAAAATGAAGTTTTTCAGAAAAATACCAAAAAATCACCCTAGGCTAATTCTGATATTCCGAATCCCAAAATGAAGTCTATTTCATAAAATAAAATTCATAAATTTTAAAAACTAGGTATTTCTATTCATAACGGCTAGTTTGATTGTTTGTGGCGTGTTAGAACTCGATGTTGCGTACAACACACGCTATTGCATTATTCAAAGAGAAGCATACCGTAGAAGCTTGGGGTGTTACAAATTATCCTAAAATTTTTGAACATATTCAGAACCTATTATTTATGTTTTAAAAATATAATACATATAATATGATTGAAATCATAAATAATGGAAAAAAAATACTAATCTTCATTTTTTGATAAATTTATCTTGGGCCCATATATTTCTAAATAAATAATTTTCATTGGATGAGATGTATGTATCACCACATTCTTATGTCAAGAATTTGAAAATTTCCATTAATGGAATATCAAACAACACTAATCTATATTTCTTATCATATCAAGGGAATCAGGAACACTTCCTTTATGTGTTGACTTGTTCGTGATTTTTCATAATATATAACCAATCCTTATATTACATAATTTATTTTCTTCATTAACAATCAGATATCATGACATCTTCTTATTTCTAACTCGGAACATGTTTTCCTTGGTTTATTTTCCTCTTTCCACAAAATCCCTATATTTTATACTTTTCACAATAAAACCATATATTCTAAAGATAACTTTATTTCATTTATCAAAATCCATGAAACACACAATAGATTGTGTTTTGATCCATAAAAAATTATAGAACTTATGGATTTTATCTTCTATTTTCCAATAATTTCAAATATAATGTATTTAATGCAAAAAGATTCATCATTTCCATAAATCACTAATCCTTCTTTTTATTATTTTTCATACATAAAAAAATTAAAATATCTACTTTTTTAAAGAAACCCACTATCCAAGATCCAAGTTCATTCTCCTATTGTAGCCTCGAAAGCAGTTTTAACCATAAGAGCCTTCTTGTTCCCATATCTTTCTTTTCCTGATGCCTTTTTATTATGTCTTCAAAATATTATTCACTTGGTATCAGCACTAAAATACTTTTTCAAGGTTCCCAGGATGATCACACCTTTCACAAAGAGTTTCAAGAAATTTATTTTTTTTCTCAATCATCAAACATGATTTTCTATATTGTATTTGAGTTTATGTTATTCAAGTGGGATAAATCCCCCTAACACTCTACATCCAATACCAACAAGAAGCGTTTTAGTGTGGATGATGGAATTGTAAAATTTTAATAATATTTTTAAATCCTCTATAGTACTAGAAAAATCCATAAAACTATAATATTTTCGTTTGTAAATTTCATGCTATATAAAACTTCATATTAGTATTCCAACATATATCTAACCATTAATCTTGGATTCTTTTTATGAACCAAAATTTTGATATACTCAAAACATATTATTCTTAAAATTTTACATCTTCTCGACCATAATAATGGCTCCAATCATATCATTATTTCATTAAAGTCTAATTTCATAGATATTCCAGAATTTTGAAATTCACTTGGTTTAGTTATATACATGGTACTTAGGGATTTCTTCTTCTGATGATACCCAATCCTAACATCTTTGAACTTATTATTAATCATTGATGACGATTTTTTTTCAATATTTGTAAGATTTAAACTCCATATATCTTTCACGAAATTTGAAAATTGAGTTATGGAAGTTAGATAAACCTTGTTTAGCTTTAAACAGATTCTACTAAACATGATAAACTTATTTCTAAATTAACCTAATATTTTCATTAAGAGTGATGTTGATATTTTTATCTTCATCAAATAAATTAATAATGTTATCAATATATTCTAACTGTCTATAATGTTATTCTTCATACACTATTTTGTGATTGTTAATAGATTAATCAACTTTCATTAACTTCTTGGTCTCTTTATCAATATTTGAAATTTTTGAGAGACATTCGTTAAATACCCTTTTTATAATACTCCATTAAAGTTTCTTTTTCTTCATCTTTATAGTTGATAAATTCTTAATAAGAAAAACTCTAATTATTCACTTTTTAAATAATGAACTTTTCAGCACCATCATCACAAGAATTATCTACTTCCACTAATACTTCACTATCACCACCATAATCCAAAATTGGGAAATAATTTTCTATTTTAAAATTTATTGAAAATATTATTCCTTACTTTCCGATAAGAATTTACTTTTTCAACCTTCTTTTTTATAAATATTCTAGGACTTTCTTCATATTTATCACTATCATCATCTTCCTTTAGGATTAGAAAATTTAATGAAAATGGACAATTGGATCCACAATTAATGAAAATCAGTGGTAAATTTCATTTATAATTCATGGCACCTATTTTCACATTACAAGAAAATAAACATATGATTTTTTTCAAACATATTACTCACTTTATCTTTTGAATTAGAATGAAAATCCACTTTTTTGAAAATATTTTTTTCACTTTTCTTCCTTAATGGCATTGAAAGAGATTTAATGATCATCCTTTCACTTTATTTTGGTATAATTATATTTTATCATCTCATAAGTAATGATTATACTATGAAAATTATCCATAGATATTGTTTTGAGATCTTTATCTTTCAACGATGAAACTTTGGAATGAAATGAAACTGGTAGAATTATCAATATCTTTCCAACAACCATTGTGTCCTTCTATTTTTCTCCAAGGAATCTAAAGGCGTTCACTCTATCATTACCCCTATAAATAACTCACTAAAACATTCATCATCTCCTATTTTCAAATCATTACAACTAAATCTCTAAATTTTAAACATTTCATTATTCACTTTCATTTTCCCTTTATAATTGTCATTCAACTTATCCTAGATGCCTTATGCAATTACAATTCCTTCAACTTATAAAAATTCACTTTATATGTGTCTAGAAAGAATAGAATTTCTAGCTTATCCATAATTTTCAAGATTCATCTTATCTGTAGATATTATGGGATCACCCTTAGCAAGTAGAGTAAAACCATATACAATATATTCTAGAACATCATATCAACTATGTAATAGATAGGGTAGATTATTGTTTCAAATATGATAGTTCTTCCCATAAAATATATGAATAACATTATTATTTACTGGGTATTGATACCCAAGTAATAATTCTAATTATTCTTCAAACTTCAAACATCCCAGATTCTATGAAGGAATCTAACACTGATATTAATTGAAAGGAACAGTTAGGATATATGTGACATATAACAACCTTGATTTTTATTACATATTAATTCATGATTAATTATATAAAATTTCTGATAATAAAACCCAAAATATTGATAACACAAGTGTCTTTAGGATATATATATATAATACATAACAACATAAAACAAGGAATACACCATCTTTATTGAAAATTTTCTTACCATTATCATATTATTCCTCTGTACATTAAACTCTATGGGATAACCTAGGGATATAAATAAGAAAGGATTGGTATATATAGCCCAGTTAGGTAATAAAAATGGCACAACATTAAGAAATTATTACATGTTAAATAATAAGAATATCAATGAGGCATAAAAATGGGTGATAATCAAAAACATGAACAATGAGGCATGATATATCATGATAACATAAGTCAATAAGAGAAATGTGGAAACAAATTAAAACACTACATTATAAACATAGGTCAATGCTAACTTCCAATAAATCATGATAAAAAAACTCCCATGGTGGATTAGGTTCCCTCGCTAATCTCTAAAATTATATTTCATGAGACTAAAAGATAATCCAATTCATTAGAGTTCTATATACTTCCATAATCACCAATCTCTTTCATTTCATTATCATGCTTAAGTGTGCCACGTAGACCATAAAACATGGAATCATTTATTATATCATTTTATTACATGATCGTGGAGTGTGGAATAAATACATGTAAGTACATAATAAAAACATTATAAGTGAATAATGGTGAACTCACTTAATAGGTAATGGGCATGGGTATTCACTACAGAACTCCTTGGAAATGAAAATCATAATGAAATTTTAGCAGTATAATGGGGGCATGTGAATGTTCATGGGAGAGATTAATGAGAGTGAAAGGGTTATATCATAATTTATATATATAATTTACATTAAGGAAGATATGTAATAACATATCTCAACATTAGTAAATGAATATAAAATTTATATGATAAAGAACACAATTGAATAAACAAGAGAAGAAGAGGATCTCTTACTAAATTTCACCATAGAAATTAGTGTACATAAAGGTTCATGAGAGAGATTAATGAGGGTGAAAGGGGTATCTAATAATTTATAAATAAAAACGGTGGATATGGAAGAACATATCCCAACATGAAAAATGGAAATTAAGAGGCATGAAATAAAATAGGTTCTTAAATAAAATGGAGAATGAAAGATCCTATACTGAATTATTCCATAGTGACGAGAGTATACAATGGTTCATGGGAGGGATTAATAAGATTAAAAGGGTTATATAATAATTTATAAATCAAATGGAAAGTAAAGGGTATATGTAATAACATATCTCTACCTGAACAAATTGAAATTAAGGGTCATGACATAAAAGAGGGTCTTGAATGGAAATGAGAGGAGAGAAATCCCCTAAAATTTTTTGGCATTGTAACGTCTTAGGTAAAGTTCATAATGAAAGGGGATAAATGATATATCATTAAAATAACATCAATTGGATATTAAGGTTATTTTTATAATTAAATTAAACTATAATCAATTGAAATTAAAAAGACTAATTTCATGTAAGGTGGTTGAATTGAAAGGAGGAGAGGATGGTCCCTTACTATGAAAGGGTGAAACCAAATTCCTAGGATGAACTTATTGAGAGCTTTGAATAAGCAGGGGAGGACTCTAGAGAGGGTAGAAAAGTTTAAGGATGTGATCCTAGGTATTTAGTGAAGATAAATGGGATCTTGGGTGGGTTAATATAAGAAATGAGCGGGGAATTATTTATTACTTCCAAAACTTATGTTTTGGACTCTATATAAGAAAGTAATAAAAACCACAAACATTACCCAATTTATTTACCATGATTTTGAAAAAATATAGGTGGTTTTCATTATGTTATATGTAATAGGGATGAATTTATTAAAATGTTACCCTTTCTGATTTCAAAGTGAGTCATGTCTTTAAGAATTGATTTAAAAACCTTAACATATATTATAGGTTTTGGAGGATTAATAACAGCTTTATAAAATTAAATAAATAAAATTAAAATTTAATTATTTTATAGGGTAAAAATATATTTGGTCTTTTTTATCATTTAAATCTTTTATTAAATAATATTTTAGTCATTATGATGCCATAATACAAACTATATATTTATTCCAAATTTAATTTTTACCAAAAAATTCAATTGCCTTGGAAAATATGATATTGAATTTTATCATAATAATTTTATAATTATACTAATTTCCACTTTTAAAAATAAAATTGAAATCTATTGAGAATCGAAAGGTTTTTTTGACAATAATATTTTTCACCCCATTATAAAAATTTCATTTGATATCCTAAAAATTATATTATTAATTAAATTAATTAATAAAAATTTGATATTAATATTTTATTGAAATATATTTTATTTCAAAAATTATTTAATTCATCAACAGAAATGTCTTAATTGAAATTTAATTTTATTTAAAAATACAATTTCTGTTTTATCGTATAAAAATATAATTTTTATCAAATTTATTAAATAATAATTTATAAATTAAAAATAATAAGTATAAAATATAATAATAATTTAAATGAAAATTTGATATAAATATTCATACTCTTTAGGTTTTTTAATCTATTTGTTAAATTATTTTTACCCTTAATTAACATATTTTTCTTATACCGTGGTAATAAATATTTTCTCTTGTTACTATACATTTTTTTTCAAAAAATAATTTTACCTTATTAACTAATATTAATTATGAGGATTCAAAATATGGAATACATGTTATGAAAATTAATTTATATAGCAGTAGTAATTTAATTTTATATAAAGTCTGTAAGTGTGATGGAAAATGGTTTTTCCTAAAAAAAGGATTTTCCAACGAAAAGATGGCTATAATTTTACTATATAATTATTAAAATTAATTATATGAATTTGAATTAATAATTATATATATATCATATATATTTAATTTAAATCATTCCTAATTAGGTGTTATTTTTAATGGAGAAAAATTATTCATTATAAAATAATTTTTAGAAAAAAAACATAAGCCTAAAAATAAAATTATCCAAAAATATTTTATAACGATGATTTAAATGTAATTAATTGATTTAAATATGATGAATAAATACTTATGATACCTTTAAATAATATAAAATAATAATTTATATTTTAAATTAATTAATTTATCAAAATAAATGACAATTTTACATAAAAATAGTATTTTCACTATTTATTGAAACATATATATTTTTGCATAAGGTTGAGCTTAGGGGATCTTAATTAGGACAATAAAAGTTATAGGATCCTAAAATAATGTGTTTTACATTTTTTAGGAAGGAATATTGGAAACGTGTCACACAGTAGAATTCTAGAGCATATGTGCCCCTCCAAAGAAACTCCTTTATTGAAAAAACCAACCGTAAGGTAGTTGGCTTACTCAAAGGTATGAGTGATGATGTAGTTCATGGAAGAGATATTATCAAGGAAATTCATCCATTTTACTGTTAGCTTCTATGTGAGATGGATCATTCCCATCCAGATGGCTTTCACAATGGTAGGGGAGTCACACTCGAATTGTATATTCCACCAGACTCTTTAATATGCAAGATCAACTACTCTGTTGAAGCCAAAAATATCTTATTCTAGGGTGGTAACATTGCTACAGGAACCGTAGAGGCATTCCCCAACATCACTATTGTAGTCCCTGAAGATGGCCCCATATCCTGATGGTCATGGTTCACTAATATATATATATATATATATATATATATATATCTTAAAATCCCAAATTTTAACCATAATTTAATTTTTATATTTTGAAATAAAAAATAAAATTCTTTTTATTTAATAAATCTTATAAACTATCTATAAATTAATTATAATATGTTTTCATAAAAATAATTAAAAATTATTTTTAAAGAAAACATATTATGAAGAATAAAAAGACCTTACCAAAAATAGATTTATTATTAAATAATATTTTATCAATATATTTAGGAAATATTTATATATTTCATGAAGTAATTAATCTAATTCATATATGAAAATTTAATGGAAAGGATAAAATAATCATATTAAAATAACCATTGTTTTTTTCGGTTCGGTGTTGCGTATCACACATCCTATCAAACAAAGTTTTCTCTTTTTAAAACTTAGGGTGTTACATTATTCCCCCTTTTAATAAATTTCATCCTCAAAATATAAACTTGAACTCAATAAGAAATTTTTAATCACATTAAAAATATATTTATTAAAAACTGATATCATAAAAAGTGTTTATGAAACATCCTTTTGAAAAGAGATAAACGGAATTATGAAGGTCTTCACATAACTATGTTTCCATGTTGGAGACCATTTGTGGGAAGTGAAAACATAGATATGGAAGAGAAAAATAACACTAAGGAACTAATTCTGTGTGATGGAGAATATGGTAAGGATAATGTCAATGACCATAAAACCATAAATCTATTATGGATAAAATGACCATAAATTCATCATAAATGATCATAATATGAAAAAATGATTCATGATTATTTAGCTGGAGTAAAATAATTCCTTTATCATATACACAAGGTATACAAGGAAATAAACATTCTTGAAAAGTATAATTAATTTTCACTATACTCTCATATTTTTCACAAAATGAAGAGAACTCAAGATAATTTTTTTTCCTAAATCAATAGAATAATCTTCTAACGGATCACGTAATACACCAAAAAATAACATTATATTCCATATTTCTTTAAAAAATCAATAGTGGTTATCATAAATTATGGTAGGACCTCAATACACTAATCTCCAAAATTTAACAATTAAACAAAATGTTTAACATGGATTATTTCCTAAATAAATACCCATATATAACACTAATAGCATCAAAATTAGAGTTTTTCTAACCTCAAAGGTTATATAATACCCTTAATTTTATGCCTCTAAAAATATAATATCATTCATATAATACAATCAAAATGGGTATATATACCTCAACCCAAACAAAAATGTCCCAAAATGTCATTAATCGCCTAAAATTTAGAAAATACTTCCATCATATAAATCTCCAAAACATGGGAAAAAAACTCTGAAGATTGGACATAGAAATATCATCCCAATATTATTTTAAGGTTTATTCTAAAATAAAACAACTAACAAGGGTCATAAATATCTCAATAACGTGTTTTAAAAAATATCACTGTATCACTAAATCACTTTTATAGATTTTAATTATCATTCGAAATTAATTTTAAGTCCATAAAGAAAACTAATATGGAGAAATTTTTATTTGTTTCATGATTATTATATCTACAATATCATTGATATACTAAACTTTCAACATTACTTTCAAATACAAATATATAAACATTTTAGTCCTTACAATTCCATGATTTCCATAGCATTGGTCCTTAGTGTAGGATTTAACCATTGGATTATTTCATTGTCTCATATAATATCCATACTTTCCACTCATAAGACATTAAACAACAAATGGTATTATAGGATTTAATTTATTCCCTTCCATGACACTCTTTATTGTTTTTTGGATCAAATATTTATTGTGTGGCCAATTTTCCACACTTATACACATTCAAGTTCCTTTTTGGAACTTCCCTTGGTACCAATTTCCACATTATTAACACTTAGTAAATTTAATATTCTTTTATTTATCACCTTTATCATATGAATTTTATTGAGATTTCATCGTCCTCTTATTTTATGTAATTAAATATTCTAATATGTTGATGTTGTTAATGGTGGTTTTTATAGATGGTTTGGCCTATCACAATATGTTTTACTTGAACTCATGTCATGTTAGGCATCTCATTTGGAAATTCATCCCATTGACCATCATATTTATTATTGACTGGGTTCTCCCTATTTTTATCCATTGATTACAATAAAGGGAAAATTAGGGATGATTGATTTTAAAAAATCAATCACATAAATTCAATAATATTAATGGGGTAACATATAAAGGACAATTATTCCTTAACTTATGAACTGTTAGGATACAATCTACATTATCCATGATCTATTTCGGAATATATACTCTTATGTTCTTTTTTGTTCCCATAATAATGGTTTGTAATTAGATTGTGAATTTACCAATGAATATCCCTTGGGAATGTTAAACTAGGTATGCAAGAAGGCCTTTTGTCGTGCACCATTTCCTGGTCGATTCTATCTCAATGCGGTGTTTTTGGGGTTTACCCCTTTGTACATCTGTTCTAGATCCACATCCACTAGTAGTATCTTGATAGAGATGTATTTGAATGATAAACCAAATATTCAAAACTTTCCCAAAACATAGGGATGTTTTTTATACATTATTTTATCCCTAAGGATTTCTCTGTAGTTTTCTTATCCTATTCATCAGAAAATAAACATTTCTTTGATGCCAACTATAACAATCCTATTTTTTATTACACACTAATATATGATTTATTACATACGATTACACACAATATGACCTACAAGATTGATAAGTCTAGTTTCTTTGGTAATTAGGTACAATACATAAAAAAATAAAACCTATAATACACCTCCTTTATTTAGATATATCTCAACATGCTAATATTATTCCTTTGTACTTAAAATTCCATGGGATAACCTAGGGTCATACACAATAAATGGGTGATCTATAAATCCCAGTAAAGGAATAAACATGTAATAACCTGAATAAGTTATTAAATTTTACAAAATAGGCATATAAATTAGGCAAATAAATTGATGCTAATCATAAACATGAACAATGAGTCTTGATATAGCAATATAGCATAAAGTTAACATGGGAAATATGGCAACAAATTAAACCACTACATCATAAACATAGGTAAAGGATAACATCAAATAAATCATGATGGAAAATGTCCCATGGTGGATTAGACTCACTCCCTGATCTCTTCTATGATGTCTCATGAGACTAAAATGTTACCCAATTCATTGGAGCACTATATGATTCTGGGCGCACCCATCATATTCATTTCATTCTCATGAATTAGTATGCTACATAGATCATACTACATAGAACCATTTATAACCAAAAAAATTCCATGATCATGGATTTTTGAATAAATATATGTATTTCCCCAATCAAAGAAACACATGTGTATAAAGGTGAATACCCTAGATAGGAAAAGGGTATAGCTATTCACTACACAATTGTTTGGCATGTACAATAGTGGTGAAATTTTGGTAGCATAATGGGGGCATATGAATGTTAATGGGAAGGATTTATTTTAGTGAAATTGGTCTATAATAATTTATAAATAAAATGGAATATAAGGGGATATGAAAGAATATTTCCTAACATTATGAAAATAAGATAAAATAAAGAAGATAAAGAAGATAAAGAAGATACTTGGATAAAGAGGGGAATGAGAGGATCCCTTAATAAATTTCAGCATTGAAATGGGTGTACATAAAGGCTCATCGGAGGGATTAATGTGAGTCAAAGGGGTATGGCATCATTTTGAAATAAAATGGATAATAATAAGGAAAAATGTAATAACATATCCCAATATGAAAAAATGGAAACTAATAGGCATGACATAAAATAGTTTCTTGAATAAAATATGCCAGTGGAGGATCCCGCACTAAATTTCGGCGTTGTAACGGGTATACATAAAGGTTAATGAGAGGGGGTAATGAGAGTGAAATGTGTATAAATTCATTTATACATAAAATGGAATGTAAGGGGGATATGCAATGACATATACCGACATGAACAACAAAAATTAAGTGGTATAACATCAAATTGGTGCTTGATTGGAAATGAGAAGAGAAAAATCCCATATAAAATTTTGACATTGTAATAACTTAAGTAAAGCTCATAATGAGACAATATAAATGATATTACATTAAAATAACATAAATTTTATAGTAATATAATGTTTATTAATTAATTAAAGTATAATAAATTGAAAATAAAAAAGGAAAATTTCAACTAAGGTTCATTAATTGAAAGGAGGAGAGGAAGGTCCCTTACCAAGAAAGGGTGATACAAAATGATTGAGAGGAGATTATTAAGAGATTTATATCCTCATGGAAGGACTCTATAGAGGGTATGAAAAATTAAGCATCTTCTCTATGTTTTTTGTGTGAAATTAAATGGGATCTTGGGTTGGTTTATATTAGAAATGATGGGGTAATTCTTTATTATTTTTAAAACACAGGGTTTGGACATAATATAATAAAGAAATCAAAACCACAAACCTTACCCTAATTTATAATCATGTTTTCTACCAAATAAAGGTATTTTTTATTACTTTATAAGTCTATGGGATGAAATTATAAAAATATTACCCTTTATGGTTTGGATGTCAGTAATGTCCTTACAGAAATGATTTTAAAACCATAAAATATATTATAGGTTTTGGAGGATTCATAAATGATTTATAAAATTAATAAAATAAACTTAAAATCACATTATTTTAAAGGTTGATCATTTATTTGGTTATGGATAACAATTATAGTATTTATTAAATTATTTTGGGGTTATTATTATGTCATTATATGTACTATATATTTATATCGTATTTAATTTGTACAGGAAAATTTGACTATATTATAAAATTTTGAAAAATCTAGCATTGGATAATTTATATTTTTTTATACAAAAAATTAAATTTATTTTACCAAAATAATTTTATAAATATATTAATTTTCACTTTTAAAAATAGGATTTACATCTATTGATAAGTGTTAGGTTTTTTTGATAATAACAACTTTGGACCCATTATATAGATTAAATTTGACATCATAAAAATTATACTGAACTAACCAGTCTTCACGATTTTTATTATCTAGAGTCATCCTTTTGTTTTTTCTATTGTTTCACTTTTATACCTGAATTGGAAAGAATATTTAAAATGGTGGGTAGGGTTTCAGACCAGAAGACACCTCTCCATTATTATCAATTGGTGCAGTTCGAACAGATTGTGGAATTTGTGATGTTTTTTTGGAGTTTGGGAGTGACGTCGGTTGGTCTAGGGGGTATGGGCCTAGAGGTCTTGGTCTACCAGCTCCTGGGGAACTGGCTCACCCTACCTCTATTACAGTGATATTTGAGCTGTACGCACCAGAGATTTCCATAGATCATTTAAATAAAATTGAAATATAAATATTCATACTATTAGAGATACTTTGTATCTAGTCTTCATAAAACTATTTTTTCCCTTAATTAATTTATTTTCCTTTTAATGTGTTAATAAATATTTACGAAGTTACTTTTCATATTGTTAAAAACATTAAGTGGATCTTATTACCTAATATTACTTATGATGATTCTAAATATGGAATCCATTTTATAAAAAAAATCACATAGGAGGAATAATTTAATTTAATATAAATCTCACATGTATGATGGAAATAAGCTTTTCCAAAAAATGTATTTTCCAAGGAATGTACGATTTTGAGTTAACTCTATAACTATTAATATTATTTATATGCATTTGATTTAATAATGATATAAATATAAACAATATATTTAATTTAAATCATTCTCCATTAAGGTGTTATTTTTAATGGATAAACACTATTCGTTTTAAAAAAACTTCCAGAAAAAATGTGTTTTGAAGCCTAAAAAAAATATGCTAAAATATAGTATAAATATGAATTAAATGTGATTAATTGATTTAAATATAGTTAAAAAATAATTATTTTACCTTTAAATAAAATTAAAATAATAATTTTAGTTTTAAATTAATTAATTTATCAAAAAAAATGATAATTTTATATAAAAATGATATATTTCACTATTCACTAAAAAATCTATATCTTTCAAAAAACCCCATATTTTTAACCTATGTTATTTTAGATATTTTGATATAAAAAATGGATTTGGTTTTAGGAAAGAAATTTTTTAAATGTTCCAGAAAATTATTATAGTATTTTTTCATAAAAAGAAATAAAAATTATTTTTGAAGAATAAATATTATAATGAACCAAAAGGTATTTACAAAAAAAATGACTCATTATTAAAAAATAATTTAACAATATATTAGGAAATATTTAATTATTTAATTAAGTATTTTATCTGACTCATATAAAAAAATTTAATGGATTGAATAAAATGATCAAATTTAAATAATAATTGCTTGTTTGGGTTCGGAGTTTCACATCACATAGGCTAATGATTGATGTTTTAAAAACATGGGGTGTTATATGAAAAATTATATGGGTGAATTAGTGGTTTTATATTTTTATTTTTTCCTCTTTTCAAAACATACTTCACCTATTTTTAGTGGTAATTGAATCCACTAAAGCACAACACATATTCACACCAACATGATCATAATAATTTACAAGGTTTTCTACTCAATAGGAGTAAGTAGTCCTTGGCATGATCTGGAAAAAATCTATGATGACCCATTGAGAAGAAAATAATACTCTTCATTTGCTGATATCAATTAATATCCATCACTTTCTTTGAACTATTGTATATTGATAGTGAATGTGATCCTAAAGTAGATAATATAATACATGAAATCTGTAACAATAGAATTAATCTTAACCAATGGGATTCAAAACATTGTCACTACCCTAATAAAATTAAACACACATTCCCTAATAAAATCTAAATATTTAAATTCTTTGATTTATTGCACAGTACTATGAAATAACCAATCTTCATATTCATATTTTTCTATCTCCCTTCTCCTCCCTTTTATACACTAAATAATAAACTGGTCTCCAATAAATATAAAATATATATCATGTAATGATGGTTACTTTTAATTTTTATTATTTACTAAAATATTTACAACACCACGTAAATAATTTTGCATTAAAATTTCCAAAATTCCCATATCATATATTCATCATAACATCCATAAGAAATAACTTCCTTAACTAATTTTAACTACATCAAACATGCATAGATGTCATGATATATTCATCCTTTTTAAAACATATGTTTCTTCCATATTAAATCCTTAAATAGGAATTGATACATGAATTATATAGTAAAGGGATCATGCTAACTAAAATTTTGGAATTCTTACACATAAATACCCACTAAACTATACATTTTTCATTCAATAATAATTCCACAATCCACCACATGAAAGTATCATGAATGTATGCATGCATGTATTTGATGTGGCATACTTCATATATTGAATAAGGATTTACATGATATGTTAACTTCATGTACAACTTTAATAATATGCTTCAGTAGTAAAATCCCATATGAAAATTTTCATATACAACTAACTCACCTATATGTGTAACAAATTTTCTATTGTGTCCAATTTAGATACATATTTCATTCTTGTATAAATATTTTCCTAGGAATAAAAACTCATATATGGATATTTCATTACACAATATCTAGTTTATATATACAGATTCATCTATATATGAAATAACATACATAGATATTTGTTTACATGGATCACATATTCTTATTGGTATACATGGTTCTGGACTTCTTTAACCAGCTTCCAGACATTGTCTTTTTCACTATTTTGAACTTCTTCATTCTTTTACTCTCCATCCTATATAATCTTTTCCAAAATCATGATAATAATTATCATTATATTTAAACATTATTATATCACTATACATTGCATCACCATATTTAACAACCCTTCATGAAATAGAAACTAATTTATGTTTTGATAGAAAAAATCACCATAATCAATTCCAATTAATATTCTCTATATTTCTCATCAAACACACAATTATTTGAAACCCCTTATTCTCAAATATCCCCCTCTATATATTTTTTGTCAAACATGGAACATAAATAACTAAATCTATGAAACTCAATCAATAGATTTTTATCTAATAATTCAATATTTATGTGTAACATATCGATGTAGGAAACAAGAATAATTGAAAAATAAAACCATTTATTTCCAAAAATTCAAAAATCATTCAAAAATTATATCATCATCAAATATTAAGAAATGAAATTTACATTATCCTAGAAAGAAATTGTTCCATTTCCCAATTTATCAAACTATTAAAATAGTTTAAACACGTTGACATCAATGTTAATCACTTTTAAAAACTCCCCCTAAATATATGTCATCCCTTTATAGCTAAATCAAATATTAGTGGATAGATTTATTTGGTAATAATTTAACCCCCTTTAAAAATAATATCTGAAGACCATATGGGATTGGGAACATAGTTCACAAATCTTATCCTTGAAGCATATGAGGTTTAACATTGATTATCAACCTCAATTTTTCATATATATACTTTAGGGGTGGTTTACTAAAAATATTGGCCAATTGTTCCTATTAATTGATCTTGAATGTTACATGATATCATTTATAAGTTTAATAGCTCTTTAATCATCAAACCCCTTGGGAAGTTGTAGCTTCACATCAAACAAAAAATCATCCAGTTGTGTCATCACCCACATTAATTCTACTGTAAGATGAGTTTCGGAAACATACACTACATATATAGTGCTAAGAGTCACTGGAATTTTCTTTTTTATATAATAACACACAAATATTTTTCCCAAAAATAAAACTCCAATTGAATTGGATTTTTTATCATTAACATAACATTCCCAATCTAAATTAGTATAACTAATCAAATTAATCATTCCTATGTTATCATATTAAAACCATAAATCAATTATTCCATTAATATGTCTAGGAATTATTTTTCCATCCGTAATATGGTACTCTTTTGGTTCACTTAGACACCTAACTTAAATATTAACAACATAGACTAAATATGGACATCAAAACATGAGGTATAATAGTCTTCTAATTAACACCCTAAATTATATAAGATCAAAAACCGTTCATTTCTCAACTTTTGAAAACATTGTTCTCACCAAATTGGGTGTGGATATAGGATTCAAATCTTCTATTCCAAACCTTTTCAAAGGTTCCATAGTATATTTCTCTTGAGAAATGAAAATTTAACCATTATATAAATATATTTGTAAGATAATAAAGTCTTTCATCTCTCCCAGTGTAGAAATTTCAAATCTCTCCTTCATATCCGCATAAAACTTCTCACACATTTCATCAAAATTTCTATAAAATATGTCTTCATCCACATAAATAAAAATAATATGATATACTTCTTTACCATTTTTTATGTATTGATTGTTTTTCAATCTTCCTTTTATGAAATTAAAAATCATTAGATAGGTATCCATCTTATAAAACCAAGATCTCATAGCTTATTTTATCTGATGTGAGAGCTTCCTTAACTAATAGACAAAATTATCATCTTTACCAATAAAGAAACCACATGGTTTCTCAATATATACCTATTTTTCCAAATCACCATTATGAAATGAATATTTGAAATCCATTTGGAATATATTTCATTGAATTAGTAAAGTAATAGAAAGAAATATATTAATGGTTTTATTTATTTCAACCATGTCCAAAGTATCATCAAATTCCACTCCTTTATTCTATGAATATCTTTTTCACATCATCTTTTCTTTATTTCTCACAACTTCTTTTTTTATATAATTTTTTTATGAACACCAACTTTGTTATGATGATATTATTTTATTCAAGCTTGGGTACTAACAACCAATTATTATTATTATATATCTGATATAGTTCTTTATTAATATCATCCACCCATTCTTGATGCTCTATAGATTCTTCAAAATCTCTTGTCTCAAATTTAGATAAAAATGTGTTTGTGTTTCCTTAATATTCTTATAGTTTGAACATTTTCCCTTAATATCCAATTATATTTTGGACATACACTTTTATCCTTATCCTTGGATGAGATGAAAACAATTTTCCATCATTACTTTAAATTATTGAATAAATATCTCCATCCCATATAGCTTTTATAACATCAACCTTCTTAGAAAATTTATCAAATTTTTTAACAGAAATACCTTCATCTTAACTTCATCTTATATTTTCATGTGACTAAGAAAAATTTTCTATCAAATTGTTTAAGAAATTTCACTTTACTATAATCAGTATGTCTAAGAGTTTATTTGTTATTGAATATTATCCTCTTCCATTTAAAGGTTTTCTATTGAAATACCATCAAAAACGTTTTTCATACATCCAAATATGTTAACCATTGATTTCTATAATTCATGAAATTTGAAATACCCTTAAGTGATTCAAATATGGGGTATTTTTATAATATATATCCTATACATACATGTCTAAATTTGGACTCTAAAAGAAATAATTTTGAATCTAGACTACATCATCAATATATTGTATACAACTGAACTAAGAAGTATTAGGTTCAATCAACATGGTTTGAGTTATCTTAATAATGATTCTATTTTTTATTTCAGACATGCTATTTTTTTATGTTATGTGTGGTGCACTATACTCATTATGAATACCATGATTCTCATGATAACTCAGAAACTTGACATTTTTTCATGTTGTATAATTATTTATTCAGATCCTCTTTAAAGAGTAGTGAAATTTCATTGCAACACTTCTCCTGAAAATTTTGAACATTGTAATATCATTGGATTTATGTTTTAAAACTATAACACACATAATTCAATTAAAATAATCAATAAAACAAATAAAATAATTATCTATATTTGTTGATTTTTTTCTCATGGTCCCACGTATTCCAGAATGAATAATCTTCATGGGATGAGATGTATGTATCTCCACCTTCCTATGTGAATATTTCTAAAATTTCCCTTTCTAGTATATGTAATCATACCAATATTTAATTATTATCATACCAATGTTATGATGAACACTTTATATATGTAATAAATTTTTCATGTTTCTCTAGAACATATAACAAAGCCTTCTCTCCCATAATTTATTTTGTTCCTTCACACTCAAATAACATGAATTCTGTGTATATCCTACCTAGAATTGGTTTAACTTGGTTCATTTTCCTCATGACATAACTCCCCATATTCAATAAGTTTCCTAATATAACCATATATTCTAATTATAACTTCATTTAATTCACCACAAAACTATAAAACACTCAACAAATTATGTTTCTGACCATCAAAAAATACACCACTTCTAAATTTTAACTTATTTTTCTAATATATGTTTATCCAATGCCTTTGATTATGGGTGACTGGTCATTTCCAAAAGTAAATGTTAATTATTTATAGTATTTCACATTACTTAACAGCTTCAAATCTCTAATAATTTATAAGGAACACCCTTTATCAAATATCCAAGTTCATTCTACTTTTCTATCCCTGAGATAAATTTCAAACACTGGAACCTCTATTTTAGCTTATCTTTATTCCCCTTGTGATTTTTTATTTTTTATTCCTAAATATATAGACATGGTTGAATCACAAATTTTTTTCTTTGTTTTCTAGGTTTATCACACCTTTCAAAAAGAGTATCAAGAAGTTGTAATTTATTCTAAATCTTCAAACATGAATTCTCTATATTTTATTTGAGCGTGTTTTATTTGAGTGGGATGACTCTCCCTTAAACTAAACTTCCAATACCTTCATGATTAATTGTTGTGTTGAAGATTAAACCAGAACCATTTTTTAATATTCCTATAGCCTACACAGAACTAGTATTATCCATATATTGTATATTTTCTTTTATAACTGGAATGATGTATAGAACTTTGTATATGTATTCCACCATCTTTATAATGATAAATTTTGGATTATTTTAATGAAACAATTTTTTTAAAATATTTTCATATTCATCATAAAATCTGAATTAATATCATACTTATCATAGTCTTGGATTGTTCAAAAATTTTCTTTAAAATCGTATTTATAAAAAAAATCTTGAATTTATGAATTCAGTTGTTTTAAATATATACATGGAACCCTTGGATTTTATTTTCTTTTAAGACTCTCTCCCAACATCTTTATCCTTGTTATTTAATTTTTAGGATGATATTAACTAATATTTATAGGATTTAAACTCTTTATATCATTCACCAACTCATGAAATTGAATTTCAGAAGTTAGATAATCCCTTTTTTTCTCAAACTATTTTTTTTAAAAAGATTAAATTCTCTCTTCTTTACAATATTATTTTCTTTTATATTGATTTTAAGATTTTTATATTCATCATGTAACTTATTCAGGATTCAAATAATTATTAATAATCATTATTTTGTTCCTCATGTATTTTTTCGATTGCTAACATAATAATAATCATTCGTTAACTTCTTATTATCTTTCTCAAGATTTTCAATTTTTAACACATTATTCCAATTATATTTTTAGAATGAACTTCATATGAGTTTCATATTATTCAAATGTATAGTTTATAATCTCCTCACCAATAAAACTCTTATCATTATAATTTAAAATAAATTTTTTATAGTCACTGTCATCACCAAAATCCTCAACATCCACTTCTTCATCATTATCACCATCTTCATCTCATTTAGAAAAGAAATTTACCTCTTTAAATTTAGAGAAATTATTTTTTCTTACCTTTGAATAAGAGTTTTATTTTCCAACCTTATTCTTTAGAGATCTTGTTTGGGTTTATTCTTCTTTATCACTATTTACATCTTCCTTTTTTTTCATGGAAAATTTGTTGAACAGTGTCCATTTATCCCCTAGTTAAAGCACTTCAATGGTAACTTTCCTTTATATTTACCTATACAAATTTTCATATTTATTAAAAATAAAGACATATATCCATCAAAATTATTACTCACTTAATCATAAGAATTATAGTTAAAATCCACATTTTTAACAAGAACATTCATTTATTTTTTTCCCTGATGGATTTTAAAGTGATTTAATTACCATCCTTCCCCTTTATTTGGATATCATTCTCTTTTTTCATCTTATAAGTAATGATAATACTATATAAATAAACTTTTGATATTGGTTTTGAGATATTAATCTTCTAAATATGAACCTTTTGAATCAAATATATGAGTAATAATTATTAATATACTTTAAAAACTCATTGAATCTTCCATTTTTCTCAAAGTTTTCTTGGGATTATTAATTATCATTATCACTTATGAATAACTCACTAAAAAAAATCAAAATCTAACATTTTCAAATCTTTGTATCTCAATATCTAAATTCATAATGTTACATTCTTTACTTTCAAGTTTCCTTCATTGATATTCTTTAACTTATCCCATATTCATTTAGTTGTTCCAATTACATTAACCAATAGAAATTAACTTCTTGAAAGGGAAAATAATAACATTTCTATCTCATCCATCATTCTCAAGATTCCTCTTATTTTTAGATATTAAGGGATCACTCTCATTGGGAGGAGTGAAACGATTTGTAGTATCTTTAATAAATTCATATCTAATGGATAATAGATAGGGTATTATTATCTCCTTATAGATATGATAGTTCTTTCCATTTAAGACAAAAATACCCTTACTATTAACCGAGTTCGAAACACCAAGGTAATTCTTATTCTTCTTAAAACAAAAAATAACCAAGAGTTAATGAAGGAACCTAGATCCGATTCTATTTGAAATTACTAGTTAAGATCTATGTAACCACTGAGATTGGGGGTGAATTAGTGGTCAACACTTTTTTTTGAAAACAAACTTCATCTTTGTTTAGAGAAAATATAATCTACTAAAACACAACACACAAGCACACCCACATGAACAAAATAATTTACCTTGATCAGTACATAATAAGATTATATATCCCTTTTAAATTATATAGAAAAAATCGAAGATCCACATCCACTAGAAAATAATCCTTTGTATATGTAGAAATTAGCCTATATACATCACTTGAATTACACTACAATCTATTGGTAGTCCATGATCTCCTCACATTGAAAATAAGATAAAATGAAATTTGTTAAAGCTAAATGAACATCCACAAATAGGCTTCAATACACCATAATTGTGTTTCTTAAATTCTACACACATTCCCTTTTGTAAGTCATATTTTATTCCCCTTTTATTTCTTATATAGTTGTGAGCAAGAACCACTCCTATTATAATTATTCTTCTCACTCTATCCCTCTATCTCTTCTACTAACTTTTATACACACTTTAATTAACTAATCTCTAAAAACCCGTAAAACAAATTTCATGTAGTGATGGTTACCTTTTCACTTTCTTCTTTATCCAAATATTTATGCCACTGTGTAAATAATTTTTCATTAAAATTACCAAAATTAGAAGATCTACCCATTATCATAACATATATAATAATCCACTTCCATAACTAATTATAATTGCATAAAAATATGAAAAAATATCAAGACCTCTTCATCCTCATTTAAAACTTCATTTATTTTATTTTAAATCCTCACATAATCATTAATACATTCATTTTACAATGAAAGGATCATGCCAAATTCAATATTGTAATTATTCTTCATAAATACTATCAAAATCATACCTCTGTATTTACATAATAATTGTTGAATCCACCACATGAAATTATCATGAGTTTATAAATGCATGAAATATGATGTGGCATCCTTCACATATGGCATAAGGCTTCCTTTCATACATCAACTTCACAGCTAACTCATACAATTCGCATCGATAGAAAAAAAACCATACATGGACCATTTTCTTATGTGGAACATTCACATGCATAACGAATTATCATATGTTCATATCCAATTTTATTCCCTGAAAAATATCATATAAAGGTCGTTCTAGTGTGCAATTTTCATACAAAACTAATTCACCTACAAGAATAATCAATTTACCTTTCTGACCAAGTCATATTGTAACACATCGAAATATTAAAAGGGGAACATCATTTTCAATAGCATATATGAAATGAAACAAAATGATTATAATATAATTTAACACTATAAGAGATTAAAATATCTTTATTTATAAATAAATTCAATATATGTTATAGTTTTCAATGCACACAACACTAGTTTGAAACGAAATGTGATACACTATTAAAATATTATTATTTAAACATAGCCATTATAATCTAAACGTTAAGTTAGAGGGTATGAATAAGACTAACTAAACTGTGAAAAATATATATTTTTTACGCATATATAAAATAAATTCACTAAATTTATATTGATTATAAAATAATAAGAATCATCTTAAGGAACAATAAATGTTTTCTGAAAAACCTTTTTTTTCAAAAAGGGAGTTTATTCGTTCATTGTGAATATAATTTAAAATTAATTTATACCACTTCTAGAAACATTAATTGTAAAAATAAACTTCTTTTATGAAATATAAATTTAATAATTATCATTTGGTAAATTTTTGATAATTTTATAAAAGAATAATTGTTTGATTAATAGTTAAAAATGAGGTTTTTTATTGAATACTTCATTTTCATTTAAATTAATTTAAAAGTTAAATTACATTATAAATTGTTTTTAATATAAAATTTGTTCAATTATATTAATCTTTAACTAACCTATTTACGTTTAGTAAATTTCATACTGAATTTGGATATTAGAATATTATATACTTGTGAAAATTATCTTTGGAAAACCACTATTTCATCACGTATACATTTAAAGTTTAAATTGAATTAAATAACATATGTGAGTTTAATTTTTAAAAATTGATTCCATATTTTTATTCATAAAATTTTTTATTATCTCATAAGTTGAAATTAATATTTTATCATAATTAATAGTGAAAATAGTAAAAAATAATTTCTATGGTTAAAGTGAAACTAGGTTTACCGAGGGGTTAAACTAAGATGATAAGGGTTAAAAAATGGCATAAAACTTGTCCAAAAGAAATTTATGGACATATTGAGACCCTATAATTTATAATATTCAATGGTGACCCATTTTGGAATATTTATTCATGATAAAAATGTAAGTGTCTCTTTATCTTTTAAAAAATTCCATGTGTGTCCTCTCCACCACTTATAAAAGATCACACACTCTCCTCCCCTATTCACAAATATACAAGCCTTTGGATCATCAAAAACCTATCCAAATAGATTACTTAATTATATCCACATATCCTAGAGTTCTTGGTTATATCATAATTACAATATATAAATAATTTAGTTTAAACCTAATGAGGTTTACTAACAAAGAGGTAAGGGTTTTAACCATGCATTTCCATTTTACTTGTTCTAAGTCCTTATAATAGTATCCAAATATGAAAATAAATAAAAATAGTATATAATATATATTTATTTTTTATTATGTTAATTTAATATCCTATATCCATCTCCACTTCCATCAAATGGGAAATAAAGCTTTTGATCATGTGTACGGCGAACTACCGCCTCACAAACTAATGTAATTAATTTTAAATAAAAACCATTAAATGGTTAATATAATGACATATTTAACATACGAATTTGATATTTATGACATTACTATAATTATACAATTATTATGTCACATATAACTACATTATTACCATTTTGTTGGGGGTATTATAATGTCACCCGTGCTTATGTCGGACTACCGCCACATAAAGCGGTGTGATTGGTTTTTCACTTATGCATTACATAGAAGGTTGTAATGATAAATTTAATGAATAAATGTGATATTTATTACCTAATAATACGTCTAGAAATATAATATCACAACTTACATCTTACCATCTAATACATTTGAAAATAATAAAACCACTTGTGCGTAAGTGTGGACTACCATATCCACATAATGATGTGAACAGTTTTCATTTTATTTTTACTCATATAGTAATAAAGATGAACTTGTTTAACATAAATTATATATATAACATAATAATTATTCTTTAATTGTGAATTAAAATTTATTTTTTACCTATTCCATTCATTGGGAAAAATGGAAATCCTTCATTCGTACGTATAACTTTTCGTCTCCATGAACATTGTAATCAATTTTCAATATATATAACTTTTTTAGATTACCATAAATGAATATAAACGATATTTGTATCATATTATACATTCTTTATATGATTAACCATGATCAAGTAAAAGGACCAAAATTATAAATCTAAAATGTACATGAAAAAAAAAGAAATTATCACCCAAAATAATGATTTTAATAAATAATTTTTAATAACGGGTTATAAAAGATGATAATAAAATCTATATGGAATTATATATATGAGTATGGTTATAACATATATGAATAATAAACCTATATTTATTATATATGAGTTTCATACACATATGATGGAATTCAAACCTGGGGTAAGGGACTCTGTCTTAGTTTCCTATCAACGATGCATGTTTTATTATTGTGCACCTAATTTATTTTATATAGTGTACATACACCACATTTTATATATAATATAATAAATACTCTATAAATCATGGTATTTTATGTTTCAATTTGATTTACTTCATCCAAATTCATTTGAATTGAAAATTACCAAGTGGTAAGGGATTTCATCTCAATGTTTATTTAACTAATATATATTTCTTAATATGAATTTATTCACTTTTATATAGTGTATATATTTCCCCTATGATGTATTTAACATAAAAAAAATTATTCATGATGATTAAAGTTTCTTTTAATTTTTATTCTTCAAGGAGTAACATTTTAAAAGTTATCAAAGAGGTAAAAAAATTTGTTCAATCTCACTTTATATTTTGATTACTTAATTTCTCCTAAAACAATCAATTTATAGGGATAATGTTTCATAAAAAAATACAATTATATTAAATATCCATAAAATTGTATGGTGGATATTTTTGTTTCCTACACTATGTAACATTTTTATAGACAGTGTTTACTTTTAAAATTATATAAATAATTTGGGAAATATTTGTAAATCTATATCCTTATCAATAATGATATTTAATGATAGGGAATGCAAATTAATTAATTAAATAAATTACTCGATATATGAGGAATACTTTTGGCAGGAAGATGTGGTTGGTTCTTGGTAATAGATATCCCCTCAATGCATTGATAAGTCTCATTATAAAAATTAGTTTTCCTAATTATAATGATTTCTACCCATAGATTTAAACTATCTTCTAAAAGGTATTAATAGTTTTAGATTTCCATCAATAATAATTATATTATTATGCGATCAATTATTGATATCCATATGATTATTCAATTACATATAATATCCATGGATACATTTCAATATCATGTGATTATTTATATGGATTTATTTTATCATCATTTCTTCCTTCCATATTATGCTCATTTTATTATTTAAATGGCATGTATTATAGTAATTTACATTGAAATATAGATTATTATTATTTATTCATGATAGATTATATTATTACTTTACCCTTAATGATCATCTAATCTCACCCATTTTTTTGTTTTATTTTCCCTATAATACTAAGAAGTGTTTTGTGATTAATATGCATGGATAAGATATGATGAATAATTGAGTTATCAAATAAAACACTTTATGTATTTGATGTTTTCAAATGTGTATAAAATTAAAATGTGTAACTAGTTTACCAATACTAAAAACTATTCTATCCTATGGGATGTCATAACTTGTATCTAGTGATAATACAATAAAGTAGACACTGATTCTGGATTACTGGAGTCGGGGTCATTATGGATGGCATCATAGGATGTTTAGTAGAAACCTTGGGAATTATATTTAGGACATCATAGTTTTATAGAACATAACCATATTATATACAATGATTATAAGTATATAATGACATGTTATAGTTTTTTAAAGGATTAAAACATGTTTTTAGTTATAAATACCTCCTTATATGGATTCTATGAGTGTATGTGGTTCTATAATAGAATTTCGTAGGGGTAATAACTCTGAAAAAGGTGTATTTGACTTGAAACGACCATTACCTAGTACATGATAATAGGCCTTACATCACACCATGATTTACACTCCCTATGAATATGATTTGGTTAATTCACATTTTCTCTACAAACCATCATGAAGGATTTGAATAGATAATGACCATGAATGGGCTAAGTTAAACCTAAGATGTCATATATTAAAAAATCATGATTTTCACATCCTATAAATATTATTCACGACAATGTGATTTCCCACTATGATTAGTGTTTCTCAAATTGTGTTTTCTGGTTTTAGTTAATGGAACGAACCCGAAGAAATTTGGTTAACATTGAATGTGATAGATAATGTGTTGGTGAGAAACTAAATTAGATGATGACTAGGGTGAAGGATTTTGTGATTATGCCTGATAAATTATCGGTAAATATGATTAAAAACTTGAAACTTAACCAAATATCAGACTCACCATCGAATAGACATAAGGAATATACACAGAACATGAATAATGGAGACCATGGCAGAAAGAAGGCTTGATTTCATTAATGTTATAAATTTGGAATGAGCCACTCAATAGAGTGTTTCAATGTAATAAGAAATTTTTTTAGGTGTGTAAAAGAAGTAGAAAGATTAAGGGATTGTCAAGGAAAAATGAATAGTTTGGTTAACTTAATTCATTGGAATAATGGTATCCCTAGGTTATTATCAGAAATTAAATGATTTAAATGTGGAAAGTATGTCTATTATAAATATTTATGTCCCTAGGGAAATTATGATATAGAGAATCTGAAATTTTATATGAGTAATGGTTAAATTGTTGATGATAAAGAGACTAGAAATAACATATGAAAGAAAGTATGTTTTATGAAATAAGATATTGAATCTAGTAAATGGTTTAAGAAATATGTTTAATGATTAATGTTGTTATGTTTGGATTCAAGAATTATTTTACTAGAGTATTTTATAAATGATATTATGGTTATAAAAATCATGAAATGTATAAGGATTTTACTGTAGTAGTTTTTCGTTAAGTATTTGAGAGATTGTGTTGAATGCTACTAATGTCCAGGAAAATAGATTCAGTGGAAAGTTGATATTTTATGAAAACTCATGATTTAAAGAAGTTAACCACTAATATGTTCTTGATGTTGCGATAGTAATTATAAAGAGATGTTTATGGGATAGTATTGGTGACCATGAAATTAGTTAATGATTTTATGGATTATGTTATATTTTATGGATTTTACTACATGTTTGGATTTATGGAATATATTTGAAAACATAATATTTTATCTTTGGAAACATGTGTGTTTTTATTAAGGTTTTAATGTGATCAAGGTAATTAGATATTTTGAATGCGACATTAAGAGTTCTATTATATTGTTTGGGGGAATTTAATGTTAAGTTTATTTTTGAAATTTAGTGACAATGATTCTTAATTTTTAGACTCTTAATTTGGATTGATGTAATTTGTTGGAGTCTTTATGTTAACTATTTATGTAATGGATTGAGATGATCATTGGGTGTTGTTGGATAACTTGTGTGAACTATTTTGATCCTAAAAATTATTTAGAGATGGGAGGAATAAATTATCTCTCTTTTATTGACGTAATGATTTCATAAATTTCATTTTTAGTACTTCATGCATAAAAATTCTTATTGGATATTAATTTCTTTACTACTAAAAAACAGGACTTTAATAGTGCTAAATTTGGCCTTATTCAACACAAAAAAAGTGTTGACTATCAAAGCGTGATTAAAATCCCTAGGATTTTATCAGTTCTTAATCCTAATTTATAAATGGATCATTTATCAACATAAAAAAAGAATTGATGAAGGACACCATTTATTAGCACTTTTATTTAGAACTTATTAAAGGGTATAATATAGTGTGATGCCAAATTTATAGTACACAACAGTACCAAAAATAGCACAGGTACAAAAAATATTACACCATAAACAGAAGACAGAACCAATATAGATTATAAATGTAATAAAATTTACAACACAAATACAAGAAAAAATCAATATATTATAGACATTTGAAACATTGGTATATACAATTACTTGAGTAAATAAAAATTACCATAAATATTCGAAAACATCAATGTTCCTTTGTCTTTGGCCCCTAATCAACACTCATGTTATTTCTAAAAAAATTGAAACACATGGAAAAGAATGCACCTATATAAGAAAAAAATTATTATGTTAGAAAATCAAAATAAATAAATAAATTAAACCGAAAGTGTTAACTATAAACTAAACATTGAGTCATACCAGGAACACTATGTATCAAATTGGTTTGTGGTTGATTCTTGAATGTCACCCCATTTATTTTTCACCATCAAGCATTATCTCTATGAAAATTAAATAAATATGTATAAAATAAAAATTATAAAAAAATTAAATAATTAATAGAAGAAAAAATGATGAGAAAAAAATTTAATTTTGTTTTCCCAGTTTTGGCAAGGTGAAGTTCGTTTTAAACTAAAATGGAACTTATATTTTAAAATCATGCACTTGGAGTCATACCAGTAACCCCATGCGTGGGATTGAGGTGAGGATGATTCTTACCTATCCTAAATTTCATATGTAACATTTTTCTAATATATCAATATGATCTAAATGTGTTTTCTAGGTTTTGAGTATGTGACTTGGGTTTCTTTACTAAAATTTCATTTTAACCTAGAAACACACACATTGAGCCATACCGGTCACATCATGTGTCAGTTTGATGTAATAATGATTCCTATACATCGTAAATGTCTTTAGAATAATTGATCTAAATTATAAAATAAAATAAAATATTATCACATTTTCATGGTTTTCAGTGAGTGACACTTTTCGAACTAAAATGTCAATTTTAAACAGATAATGAACACTTTGAGTCATTCTAGGCACATAGTGAATATGATTAAGGTGTAGATGATTCATACACATAAAAAATTACTAATGGATCATTTCACTAAAGTATCAAACTAATCCAAATGTTTTTTCTTAGTTGTGATTAAGTGAGTTGTCTTTTTTACTAAACTTAATGTCAATTTTAGATAAAAACATGACATTAGAGTCACACCAATCACACCATTGGTCAGATTGAGGTTTTCTGGATTCCTAAATGTCAAAAATGACTTATGTATAATTTTTATAATGTATCAAAGAAATTTTATTGTGTTTTATCATTTTTCGGTATGTAACTTGTGTTTTTTACTAAAATTCTATTTTAAACTAGAAACACGTAAATTAATTCATATTAGTCACAATGTGTGTAGGTTTCATATGAGATTCATTAATACACATTAAAAATAACTTATTAATCATTTTCCTAAATAATAAAGATATCCAAACATATTTACATAGATTTTATCGAGTGAAACTTTTTCAACTAAAATGATAATTTTAAATTGATAAACAAAACAATGAGTCATACCAGTCACACTGTGCATAATATTTAGATGAGAATGATTCATAAACATCAAAAAAGTACTTATACATTATTTTATAAAATTATGAAAACAATTTTAATTTATTTTCTCAGTTTTGAGTTTGTCGGTTGTCTTTTTTACTAAAATTAATGTAAATTTAAAATAAAAGAATGCAATTTGAGGCATACTGGTCACACCATGTGTCATATTGAGTTTAATCTAATTCCTACGTGTATCATATGAAATTAGGATCATTTTCTTAATGTATAAAAACAATATTAATGTGTTTTCTTAATTTTGAGTATGTAACTTGTATTTTATACTAAAATTCCATTTTAAACTAGAAGCATACATGTTGAGTCATTCTAGTAACATCTTATATCATTTTCATATGATACCAATTCATACATCTCACAAATGAGTTATGAATCATTTTAATTAATTATCAAGACAATCCATGTGTGTTTTCTTAGCTTTCCAAGAGTGACACTTTTTGATATAAAATGTCAATTTTAAACTAATGATGAACGATTTGAGTCATACAAGTCACACCATGAGTTGCATTGAGTTTAAGTTTATTATTACAAGTAAAACATTACTTATAAATCATTTTAATAAATTATCAAAACAATATGAATGATGTTTTTTGGTTTTGAGTATGCCAATTATCTTTTTTACTAAAAGTACTATCAATTTTAAATAAAAACATGCACTTAAAGTCACATTTGTCACAACATGAATCATATTAAGGTAAATATGATTATTACATGTCCAAAATGACTTATGGATTGTTTTAATAAAGTTTCAAAACATTTATAATGCGTTTTATCTATTTTTGAGTTTGGAAATTTGGTTTCTTACTAAAATATCATTTCAAACTGGAAACACACACTATGAGTCATACTGATCATATCATGCGTCAGTTTGTGGTGAGTCTAATTCCTAAAGATAAAAAATTATTTATAAATAATTTTCCTAAATTATTCAAGATAATATTAGCATGATTCATAGGTTTTTATTGAGTGACACGTTTTGAACTAAAATGTCAATTTTAAACAGATTATTAACACTTTGAGCCATAACAATCACACAGTGCATCAGATTGTAGTGAGGATGACTAATAAATTTCAAAAATTTCTTATTTATCATTTTAATAAATTATTAAAATCATATTATTTAATTTTCTGAGTTTTCAGTATGTCGGTTTTCTTTTTTACTAAATATTTTTCCATTTTTTAAAATAAACACGCACATGGAGTCATACCGATCACACCGTGCATTAGATTAAGGTTCGTCTAATTCCAACATCTCTTAAATGAAATAATAAATTTTAAAAAAGTATAAAAACAATATTAATGTGTTTTATTGGTTTTCATTGTGTCAATAGTCTTTTTTACTAAAATTAATGTCAATTTTTAATAAAATCATTCAATTTGAGTCATACCAGTCACACCGTGCATCAGATTGGGGTGTGACTAATTTCTAACCATAGAAAATGAATTTTAGATCATTTTAATATATTATAAAATCAACAAAAATGTGATTTATTATATTTAAGAATTTGATTTTACTTTTTTAATATAATTAATGTTAATTTTTAATAAAAAACAATAAACATGGAGTCATATCAATCCCATGGTGAATTGGATTGAGTTTCGAATGATTTATACACATCGTAAATGAATTACGTATAATTTTACTAATGTATCAAAATAATACGAATGTGTTTTCTCTGTTTTTTCTTTGTAACTTGTTTTTTTCCTAAAATATCTTTTTAAACTAGAAACATGCACTTTGAGACATATTGGTCACATCATGGATCATTTTGATGTGGGGCTGATTCCTACACATCACAATTGAAATATGAATAATTTTGATAACTTATCAAGAAAATTAAATGGTTTTTTCTTTGTTTTTAGTGACTAATATTCTTAAAACTATAATGTTAATTTTAAATTCAAAATTGACACTTTGAGTCAAAATGGTCACAACGTTCATCAGATTGAGGTGATGATGATTCTTACTTCTCACAAATGACTTATGGATCATTTTCTTAATATATATAAATAATTAAAATTTGTTTTATCTATTTTTATTGTTTTAGTTGTCTTTCTTAATAAAATTTATATCAATTTTTAATAAAAACATACATTTGGAGTCATAATGGTCACACTATGCGTCGCATTGAGGTATGACTAATTACTACACTTCACAGATGAATTTTGGATAATTTACCTAAATTATAAAAAAAATTGATTTTTTTCTTGATTTTGATTATGTCTCATGTCTTTCTTAATAAAATTAACATCGCTTTTAAATAAAAACAGTCACTTGGGGTCATAACCATCACACCTTGCGTCTAATTGAGGTGTGAATGATTCATACATGAAAAAATTACTTATGGATATTTTTTGAAAGTATAAAAACAAAATGAATGTGTTTTATCAGTTTTGAGAATTGCACATATTTTTTTAATAAAATTTATGTCAATTTTACACAAAAATATGCACTTTGAGGAAAACCGCTCACACCGTACATCCGATTGAGTTGCTAATAATTCTAACTCCTCAAAATTAACTTATGGATCGTTTTAATAATGTATCAAAATAATAAAAATATCTTTTATTGGTTTTTATAATGTCACTTTGGTTTTTTAATAAAATGTTGTTTTAAACAGAAAACATTCACTTTGAGTCATTCTAATCCCATAATGTTTCAGTTTGACATTAGACTGATTCCTACACATCAAAAATGACTTCTGAATCATTTTCCTAAATTATCAATACAATACAAGCATGTTTTCTTGGGTTTCTATGAGTAAAACATGTTTGGAACTAAAATTTCAATTTTAAACTGATAATAGACACTTTCAATCATACCGAGCGCACCGAGTATCGTATTGAGGTGCAACTGATTCCTACACATCAAAATGAATTACAGATCGTTTACCAATGTAAATACAATATGAAATAATTTTATTAGTTTTGAGTATATATGTTTCCTTTTTTACTAATATTAATGTCAATTTTAAATAAAAAGACACAGTTGGAGTCTAATGAACACACTTCACATTGTATTGAGGTGTGGATGATTCCTACATGTCATAATTGACTTATGGATTTTTTTCATAAAGTATCAAAATAAAGATAATTTTTTAATAGGTTTTTTGTATGTGATGTGTGTTTTGAAATAAAATGTAAATTATAAACTATAAATAAACAATCTTAGTTATACCGATCACACTATGTATCATATTGATGTGTTGATAATTGATTTTTTGATATGTGTCACGATTTTTAATATCTAAAAAACACCTAAATAGTGAGAACAAGTTTCATTCTAATTGTAAAGGAAACCTTTTTGTTATGGGACTTGGTCTTCCTCAATTTCACAATTGGCACCCGCCTAACTTCCTCACTCAAAGCCTATCCACGTTCAACCTTTCCATACATCAAAAGATTATAGAGTATTATAGTCTACTCGAATATACATAGAGTATTCTGGAACCTATATAGTTTTCAATCCTTCTATAGAGCTCTAGAATATTCTAGAGCTTTCAAGGCCCAAGGGTGTGTTTTTCAATACTCCAAAGAAGTTTGGAATTTTCCAAAACCTGGTAGTGATGAAGATATTTACAGAAGATTATAGAGAACCTCATTCCCATACCTCCTCTCCATGTGGTGGGGGGGTGATATCATACTACCACAAACACTTCACATTTCAGGCAACATTGGGGTTCTTCTTCATTTTGGAAGGAACATGTTCTTTCGAATCACTAACGATCATGAAAATATTCAAAAAAACCACTCCAACTCAAGAAAAATAATCCACCTGTATATGAAATAAATTCTTATGTTAGTAATGCTATAAATAATTAAATGAAAAATAAATATGAAATAATAAATTCCTATTTTGATTATTTTAAACTACGATTCGAAACTATAATATTTTTGATTCACCCATTGTGGATACTTATGAGATATTTTAGAAGCTTAATCCCAAAAACATGTTATATTTATTCACTTTACAGTAACATAACAATCACATATTACACAAAATTCCAATAAAAACCTTTATCCTGTTGGTTTAGTTTAAAATTAATATATAAACATTTTCATTGTTATTTTCTACAAAAAACAAGCATAACACATTATATATTCTTGGATTATTCTAAACATTATAGTATCCCTTTATTTATTCCTTGAAAACATTAATCATTAGTGTAAAACTATTTTCATTAATTTATTTAACTAAAATAAAGATTTACATTTTATTTTTATTGAACATATAAAAATATATCTTTCCCTTTCACCATGATAGAGATTATAAACTCTAAGATAAACCATTTATCTTTTTTGATGGAAAAACTTCAACGTGACCCATTATGCATTTTTAGAAGACACTAACTCCCTTATAAATGTTTTACCCTATTTTGACATTATTCAACATTAGTATCACCCTTTATAGAATCAAAATGACACTAAAATCTAGGGTATCAATTAAGTCTTCTTGGATTGTTATATTGATTTGTATATCCTTTTCAATATTCTGGGTGATGATAAACTCTAACATAACATCAACATTATTTTTTCATCAAAATGATAACATCCATATTATCATGTATTTTCTATTGATAATGATGATGTGTTTTTTATTAATGAGCTTGTGAACTTGGATAATTTTACATAATGAATGTGCACATGAATATTAGTGATGAACCAGTGGACACATTTTTTAATGTTGAGATAGTGAAAAAGTATCTATATACATATTAAGGATTGGTCAAACACCTTTACTCATGTAATGAGGATGAGATTATATGTGATATAATGGTGGTATGATTTAATTTCACAACATGTAAATTTAAAATAATCAGTTTTAGTTAAACCATTTCATTAAAATGAACATGGTTTTTTACTTGTATGTTTTTTACAAGCATTCATGATATTATATCAGGTATCTAATTGAAGATCGAATAGCGCAAATAATTCCACCACCCACCAAATTGAAACCAATCTCTTTTTATTTTCTTGAATCACTTAACCCACCCTTGATAGAACCCAAGAGAGGGAATTAGTCTAATTTTATTCTAAAATTGATAAGTAAATTAATTTCAAAAGTAGGTAATATGATGAGAAAATTGACTAAATAAGTAGTAGGTAGTCATCTATAAGATCCCAAATCTTTTAGGAGATGTATCAGGCTCGTTTATAGGTACTCTTTTTCCTTTTATTGAGTAATTTTTTTTGGGTTTACCTTAGAGTGTGTTTGGGTAAAATTTGAGAATTTTGGAAAGAGGAGATGCAGTGCATGGTTGGGGCATGGTGTGACCAAAACTGTGCACCCCATCCAATAAAACCATCAGAACCCATATAGTGGGGATTCACATGTTTAGGGCATGGTTTTTCAAACCTTTCCCCATATGAGGAGAAATTATGAACCGCCCCCCCCCCAGAAGAGGCACACTATTTAGATGTACGGTTTGGAAAATGGTGTACCCTTTCCCAGAAAACCATGTTTGAGTTTTAAATTAACCCATAAATTAGTTTTAAAAATACCAATACCACTATTTTAACCTGTAATCAACCTTATCTAGACCCTAATCATTATTTCATGATTTAAGAGGCTCTGGGACACATTCTAATCCCTTCCGACATATGTTCTTCATGATTCGAAGCCCAGAGTAAAGATATGAACCTCTCATAGTAAGAGATTCTTATTCCATTTGGTTTACCATCTCTTTCACATTATTCCCCCTTTCATGAGTGTATTTTTAACCATTTCTGGTTTTAGAACTAGATATGGGTTTTATTAGATCTAATCCATTTAACTCTTGGATTTAGTAATTGAATCAAGATCTCATTCTTCATTATGATTAGGGTTAATCTGCTCAAATTGGGGATATCCATTAGCGATTTTTCATCATCAATTTTGAGGTAGGTGGTCTATTATTCAAATAAAAATGTCTTCATTTTAATTACATGTATGTAATTAGAGAAATTATATTTGATGGTTATAAATTTAGTTTCTTAGATTGAATTATTTAATTTGGTGGATTAATTAATTGAGGGATTATGAAATTGGGAATATTGATATAGTGAATTGGAATAATTAATTGTTGAATTAATTATGGGGTTATTGCAATTATAAAAATGGTATAATTAATTTTTGAATTAATTATGGAGATATTGGGATTGTGGATTCTGATTAATTAATTAAAAATTGATTAATGAGATTGATGTGATTAATTAATTTGTGAATTAATTAATTGGATTGGTGTGATAAAATAACTTTTCAATTAGTAATGAAATTGATATGGTTAATTAATCATTGAATTAATTAATGTAATGATATGAATATGAAATTTTGAAATTTTATTAATTAATTGTTGAATTAATTAATGGTGTTACTATGACATATGTGATATTATCATATATGTGATATTGTAATATTGTGATAGATGTGAATCAAGATAATGAATGGTAACAATGGAATTAATATTTGAAATGTGACAAATAATGATAATAGTGGAATTCATATGTGAAAAGAGATAATGAATTGTAATAATGGATTTCATATGCGAAATGAGAAAATGAATGAAAACTATAGAATTCATATGTGAAATGAGATAATGGATGGTAACGATGGAATTCATATATGAAATGAGACAATGAATGGTAATAATGGAATTCATATGAGAAATGAGATAATGATTGGTAGAAATGACATTCAGATGTGAATTGAGATAATTAATGGTAATAATGGAATTCAGATATAGATTAGTATGAGGAAAGTGAATTGAGATAATTAATGGTAATAATGGAATTCAGATATAGATTAGTATGAGGAATAAAAACAATGTAATTCAGACATATGATATCCCTTGGGGATAGTTCAGACTCCAGCATAGGCTAAAGCAGGTATTGAGAGTTCGGGTGTCCTTAGGAACCCAGGGGTTATGTGGTTAAATAAAGAGTAATTGAATAAATGTAAACTATTTACTTTATTTCTTTTATTTATTCTTTATAAAACATTATACACTATTTTCACTAGATATAACTTTAGATATTGTTTTTGGTGTCCTAATGATTTGTACTCACACCCTACTTGGGCTACCTGATCGGTACCCAAACAGATTTCATGGTTGTGGGATAGGTCATGGGAAAGGGCCCTATGCTAGATGACTAATTTGGGATTGAGGATTGATGAGGGAGACAGATTTAGTTTGGGATCCACTTTGGAGTTTTCAGTTTCTTTGGTTTTTTTTGGTTTTTTTTATATTGGCACTTGACACATATTAGAATGAAATATCTAGTTTTTAGTTTTTGATATTTTATTTCTTGTTTTTGTCATCTTGTGATTCTAGTATTTCTTTGGTTATGGTTATATAATTTTCTATTTTTTTGTTATTTCTATAGGTGTATTGGTCTGGTAAAGAGGATATAGTCTTTGCATTATTGGTATTGGACTCTCGCTACATCTCGACCCTCTAATGTATGGTGAGGCATGCTTGACGTCATGTGCTGAAGAAACTCAGGGCACCAACATATGAAATCTGGGTTAGGGCATTATAAATTGGTAAAATAGGCCAATTTTTGTTTATTTTCTTTTGTATTACTATTTGGGAAAGGTATAAAAGAACCTCAAAATATTCAAGCCTTGTTTATGATCTCGTGCATTAGAGTGGCTAACCCATTTATAGGGGAAAACCCAAGTACCCAGGGTGGGATGTTGTTATTAGTATTTACTATTACAGTTTGATGTTATTTCACCTTGGGTGATGCACTTGATGTTTGATGTGATAATTTTTGTTGATATTTTTTGAGATTTAACTCATGACCTAGAATGGAATGAGAGTTGTGTCTGAATGCATCATTTTAGGAACTCAATGATTTTTTTAACGTACATCATTATAATCACACATGATAATGATGTTTTTTTGGGTATGTTGTTAAACATAAAATTGTTCTATTTCATACTTGTGAATTTAAATTGAAAAGGTTCTTAATATGAAATTAAAAATTTTAAAATAATGGAAGATGTGAATAAATGGTTGTTTAATGCGAAACTTGGATAATGAGATTGATTTTATCCTTTGTTAGCTATGACCTAGAAATAGGATCGTTAACGGTAGTGTTTGCACCTCAGTTTTGAACGTGTGGTGGGGTTTGGGGGAGTAACTTGTTAGGAGTTTTTTGAGTCAATATTGATAAATGTGTTAAAGTGGTTTTATGCATCTTGAGATGTTTGTTTGGAATTGTATAAATATTCCACAACTATGACACATGTTGATTAGATGATAAGAGTATGTGGATGGAGAAGATCTACCAGTAGTGAGACTTGAGCCACTAACAGTTCTAAGTAAGGAATCTTTATAATAATTCCATGACAACTTTTCTCGCTTCAAATAGTTCATAGAAAGAAACCCTTAGTGTGTTTTGAATAGTATGTATGACTTGATGTAGGAGTTTTAGTTGTAGAACACTCTGACTTTTACTTTAAAGGGTGGACCTGTGGTAGCAAACTTCTAGATTGAGACTTTCCTAATGATACTTGTCCATTTGAAGACTCATGCTGAGAATATGGTCATGTTGGAAACTTATATTATATAAGGATCAGTGAAGCACATGTAAGAAATTAAGGTTTAATGGACATACAGATTTTATGTTATGGATGGACTCCTCATATATGTTCTTGGATCACTTCTATCTAGAGACACTAAGGTGGGAGAGAGAAGATATGATCAAGAAGTTGATTCCGGGGAGTATGTCTATTATGAACTATATTGGATGCTTTACAAATTCGTGGTTCTTTTCTCCATCATATAAAGGGGATGAGACATATATGGAAAGAAGCTTTCAGGATGGGAATAAATGTGAGATTAATCCCCAAGCTAACCTCTTTAGGTTAAAGATGTTGGCTGAAGAAGTGGATCAAGCTCTCAAACATGAGGGGAACCTGAATGAGGCTTCCATTGTAGGACAAATGGTTTCTACCAGACAATTGAAAGGTACTTATTCTGAGAGTATGAAGTATCTCTATGAGAATTTTATCTAAGGGGACAGTAAGAAGGGTGGATAGGTGGAAGGATCAGTTAATCAGGATATTACCTTGATTTTCTATCTCTAGTGAGGTAGTTCAGGACACTATCATAAGAATTATCCCCAACCACCTTTAGAGTTATAATCTTGTTGTAGGATGGGACATCTACATAGGTTCTATAAGAACACATGATATACAAGTACTGAGGGATGATCTTTAATGAACGAAATTACAAGATGGGGGTCTTCTACACCATATCATTCTTATAGTTAGAGTTTTACTAGACGAGGTGGAAGAGGCAATGGATGAGGTGCTTCTGGTAAAGAATGCCTATATCAAAAGAGTGGTGCATCTCTGGGGATTCAAAATGAATCACAAGTAATAGGTGCATGACAGTTACAATCTATTATGTCTATTCTTGTGTATAGCAATGCAATACCATAAAAAATGAGCGGTATTATTCTTGTTTCTTTCACACTATCTATTTTCTTATTTGATATTTATGCCTTTAAATCTTTTATATTTATACAACTAGTGAATTTTTTTGAGCCTGATGGTGGAGTTCATGTGTAGGGTATTGACGATAGAGACAACTCTAGGAATTCAGTCGAGATACATCTGTTTGTGCATGGGGCATTCTCTCAAGGTTGGAGAGTATCATTTCAGTTTGGATCTTTACATTCTGGAAATGATAGGATTTGACCTAATTTTGGGTATGAAAATTCTAGAAGAATACCAAGACCACATATATTGTTATTATAGGTGAGTGGTGTTTACATCTCCCAAGGGTGAAAAGTATATTCACCCTAGAGAGTGGGATATCAAGGCGGTCCATGCAAGGCCAATTCACGAGAAACTAGGGGAGCATACTACCCAGATTGTTAGCTTGTTGCTGGATGATGAAGGTATAAAGAAGGATGTATTTCCACCAGTAGTGAAAATATTTTAGGATATGTTTCCGGAAGACTTATTAGGGATTCACCTAATAGATAAGTGTAATTAATAATTGAGCTCATGTTAGGGGATGAGCTAGTTTCTATTCCACCAAATATAATGGCATGAGTAGATATTCATGAAACTAAGACTCGGATAATAAATCTTGTGGATAAGGGATTTATCCATCTAAGTAAGTTGCCTTGGGGTTCTTTCGTTTTGTTTTCTAAGAAGGATGATGGGACTCTATGCTTGTGTGTTGATTACCATAAGATTACCTAAATAAAACTGAATAATTGGTATCCCCTTCCATGTATCGACAATATATTTGACCAGTTGAGAGGAGCTGCAATTTTATACAAGATTAACATGAGATCAGGGCCTCATATGTTGAGAGTTTGAACTTATGATATATCTCAAACTACTTTCAGATGTAGGTATGACCTATTATGATTTTTCATAATGTCATTTGGTTTAAAGAATGCACCAATAGTGTTTATGTTCGTGATGAACATAATATTCCATCTGTAATTGGATAAACATGTTGTAGTGTTTGTGGATGACATCTTGGTGTACTCCATGAATCATCATGATCATGCCCACCATCTAGAAATCATCTTGAGTACACTGAGAGTTCATAAGATATATTCCAATCTATCTAAGTGAAAATTTTGGAATGACTAGCTACACATCTTGGGTCACATCATCTCAGATGAATGTGTGTCAGTGGACCTAGATAAAGTACATGTTTTTGTTTCTTGGGAGTATCCTAAGAACATTTTTGATATCTATATATTTTTGGTGTTGGTAGGATATTATCAGAGTTTCATTCAGGAATTTCAAAATTTAGAAGCACCAATTTCGGGATTGACCAAAAAGTTAGTAATGTTCAAATGGTCTAGTGCATGTGAGAATCCAATCCAAGAGTTGAAGAAGAACGTGAAAACGATATCCATATTGATCCTAACCAATCTATGTGAGGAGAATGTGGTGTTTTTTTACACTTTTGGAATCGATCGTGGAGTACTATTGATGTAGGGAGATCAAGTTATGGTGTGTGTTTGTCAGCAATTAAGACCACATGAATAGAATTATCCAACGCATGAACTCTAATTGAATATAGTGGTTTATGGTCTGAAGTGTTGGCAGAATTATATTTTGGGTGAGACGTTTACTATGTATATGGAACAAAATACATTAAAGTATATCTTTGTGTAGTAATATTTGATTCTCTGGTAGTAGAGGATGATCGATTATATACAGTCATTTGATTTTATGATAAAATATAAACTCAAAAAGGGAAACATTGTTTCAGATGCTTTAAATAGGAAAACACAGAATTGGGTAGTTCAAGAGTCTTGTGCTGAGTGGATGATGATGAATCCAGTAGATGAGATGCATGTAGTGTTTCAAGAGGGTCAAGAGCATATAAATATCATATAAATTTTAGTGGAGTATACACTATTGGGATGGATCCATGATAGAAAATATTAGGACCCTAAATGTATGATGTTGAGGGAAATCCTTTAAGGTTGGGATTCACATTTAGATTGGATAATATATGGAGATGAGATATTCTATGTCAAGCATTAGGTTTTTTTTCTATGAGCATGTGGGATGAGTGGATGTGTGAATTTCATGCCTCAAAGTTGGTTTTGTGTCCAGGTGTGACCAAAATGTATTGTGACCTACATTGGTAGTTTTGGTGGTTGGGCATGAAAAAGGGGGATATCAGGGTTTGTGACACAATGCTACACAGATAAGCATGTGAAAGTTGAGCATCAATGACTTGGTGGTTTACTATAGTAATTTTCCACTCTGAAATGGAAGTGGGACAATGTTACTAAGAAAATTATGGTGGGTCTCCCGATAAACCCTCTGAAGAATGAGGTAATTTGGCCATTTTTAACTACTTGACAAAGGTAGCACATTTATGGCCTATATAAGAGACTTTTTATATGTATCAGTTTGGAGAGTTATTTTTTAGGGAGTAGTCTCTCTTTACAGGGTTCTATGGACTATCTGTTCAGACCACGGCTCATGTTTTACTTCATGATTCTGGGTGGTCTTCTAGAAGGTGCATGGTACACAGGTTGTATTGAGTACGGCTTTCCACCCTTAAATAGATGGGTAGTCTAAGTATACTATATAGGTGCTTGAGGATATACTACGATCGTGTGTTCTAGACTTTGATGGAACTTGGGAGAGGTATGTACATTTGGTGGAGGTCCCCTATAACAACATTTATTAGGATAATATTTAAATGAAACCATATAAGGACCATTATGTTAGTCCATATATATTAACTCTACATTGAAAAGAGGTAGGTGAGTTAGAGATATTTGGACCGAGTCTCATGTAGGAGATGTCAGAGTTGGTACTGCTGATTCAGTAGCATATGGATACAAATTAGAGCTGATAGAATCCATTTCTTGATAGGTGTCGATGAACCTAGAGTTTACAAAGGATGATTATGTATTCCTTCTGGTGTTTCCTAAGTTAGTTCACCACAGGATATGGAAACATGGAAAGTAGGCACCTAGGTTTGTTGGACCAATTGAGTTTGTAGAGATAATAAAACTACTAGCGTGCTGATTATCTCTCCATAGATGTACAATGTTTTGAATGATTTTTTCCTTGTCTCAAATTCAGCGGTATCACCATGAACCTTATCATGTGAACAATATAGATGATGTTGAGATAGGGATAGATGTGTCCTTTATGGAGCATTTGATACTTGTGTTGGATCGTAGTTAGAATGTTTTGTGGGGAAATTCCATGTCGATAGTTCATGTGTTTTGGAATCATGGGATTGTGCAAGATGAAACATGGGAGAGATAAGTGCACAAGCGGGCTCAGTGGCCTGACTATTTTGACTATGAATCTTATATATGCTTCAGAGTATAGCTCGAGGATGATTTATTATAAGGTGGGGAGATTTTAAGACCCTAACCTTTTCTAGATATGCATTAGGCTCTTTTATATGTAATCTTGCCATTTATATTGAGAACCTTTTTGTTTGGGTTTTACCTTGGGGTGTTTTTTGGGGAAATTTGTGAATTTTTGAAGGAGGATAGGTAGTGCACAGTTGGTGCATGGTTTGCCCAAACCTTTCACCATAGCCCAGCAGACTGTGTGATCCTAGGAAGTCGGGATTCACATAGCTAGTTCATAGTTTGGGAAATCATGATCCCTATAAGGAGAAACCAAGCCCCCCCCACCCCATAAGAGGCACATGGCTAAGTCACATGATTTTGGAAAATTGTGCATTCCGGCCCAAAAAACCCTGTATGGGTTTTAAATTAACCCTAAAATTAGTTTTAAAAATACATAAAAATCTATTTTAAACCATAATTGGCCATAGAACCACCCAAATCATTCTTCATGATTTTAAAGTCTCTTAGAAATATTATAATCCCTTATAACCTCCCTTCATCATGATTCAAAGCCCAAACAGAAATTATACACCACTCTTGATAAGAGATTCTTATTCCATGTGCTTTTTCCGTCTCTTTCCCGATCATCTACTATAATTGAAGGTGTGTTTATTGGCTATTGGTTTTAATCTAAATTTTTATTTTATTAGATCTTATGTATTTAAAACTTGGATCTAATAATTGAATAATGATCTCGTTATTCATCATGATTATGGTTAATCTCCTTGAATTGGGGACTCTTTTCAAGAGTGTTCATTATTAATTTTGAGGCTGGTTGTATATTATTCAAATCCAAAAGTCTTGATCTCAATTACATGTATGTAATTATAGAATCAGTATTAGATGATTATAAATTGAGTTAATTATGTTGAATTAATTAATTTCGAGGGATTAATTAATATAGGGATTATGAAATTGGGAATATTGAGATTTTGAATTTGAATAACTAATTTTTGAATTAATTATGGGGTTGTTGAGATTGTAGAAATGTAATAATTAATTGTTCAATAAATTATGGGGATATTAGGAATGTGATTTTTTATTAATTAATTGTTTAATGGATTAATGATATTGATGTGACTAATTAAATAAAGAATTAATTAATAGGGTTGATGGGATAAACTAGTTGTCGAATTTGTAATGAAATCGATTAGGTTAATTAATTGTTGAATTAATTAAATGGAAGGATGTCGGTTTCAATTTTTTAAATTTGATTAGTTAATTTTTTAATTAATTAATGGTTTTGTTTTTGATATATGTGAAATAGTGATATTGTGACATATGTGATATAGAAATATTGTGATAGATGTGAATCGAGATAATAAAATGTAACAATAGAATTCATATTTGAAGTGAGACAATTAATAGTAACAATGTAATTCATATGTGAAATGAGACAATGAATGGTAACAATGTAATTCATATGGGAAATGATACAATGAATGGTAAAAATGGTACTTATATGTGAAATGATACAGTGGATGGTAACAATTTAATTCAAATGTGAAACAAGACAATTAATGGTAATAATGGAATTCATAAGTGAAATGAGACAATTAATGGTAAAAATTCCATTTAGATCTGAATTGAGACACTCAATGGTAATAATGGAATTCAGATATGAATTGAGATGATGAATGGTAACAACGGAATTCAGAAATATGATATCCCTTGGAAATAGTTCAGACTCCAGCATAGGCCAATGTGGGTATTGAGAGTTTGGGTGTCCTTGGAAACCTAGGGGTTATGTGGTTAATGAAAGAGTAATTGGAAAATTGAAAACTATTTATATTATTGATTTTATTTATTAATTATACAACTTCATAAACTATTTTGACTGGATATTGTTTTAGAAACCATTATTGGTCACCTAATGAGTAATACTCACACCTTACTTGGGCTTCCTGATCGATACCAGAATAGATTTAATGGTTGCATGATAGGTCAATGGAATGGGCCTTGTGTTAGATGGCTGATTTGGGGTGGAGCATGGATGAGGGAACTAGATGTGGTTCCGAACCTACTTGTTAGTAGTTAGTGTCTTTAGTTATTTTGGGTTTTGAATATTGGCACATGATATATATTATAATGACATATCTAATGTTTAGTTTTGGATATTTCATTTCCTACTTTGGTCATCTAGTTATTCTAGTATTTCTTTGGTTATAGGTATATAATTTGGATAATTTTTATTATATTTTCTTGATTATTACTCTGATAAAGAGGGTATAGTCTCCTTGTGATTGATATTAGACTCTTGCCACTAGTCAATAGCCTCTAGCATATGTGGAGGAATGCCTGAGGTCATGGGGTGAACTAGCTCATGGAATCGGCATGTGGAACCTAAGTCGATACAATAAATTGTCTCTTCATGAGGAATATATAGATTATTACACCATGGTTTCTGTTCATTTCTAAAAGAAATGTTTCCTCCATTATATTTCTCCTTGATAAAAAGATCAAAAATAATATATAATCATTTTAATACTAATTATTTACACCCCAAATATATCTATAAGGTAATATAAAATACTAGATAAAAAACGTATCTGTTAATCAAAAAAATTTGTTATCAGCAAACATTTTGACACCATATAAGCTTCCCACTCATCTCTAATGAAATTTTATTATTTTTTTGAGTATGAAGGTTATCAGCATTCTTTGTAGTACTGAAAAAATATAGATAAAAAATGATTAATAAATTTTTTTAATAAAATTTTAATTACCTTTGGAAATTACCAGTTCTGGGATTATTTTCATTTCATGGTTTATAATATCCCTCATATTTTTTTTAACAAAATTACCACAATTTTTTCCATTGTCTTGCTTCATACAATACAAAAACATTGACCAAAATAAGTAAATTAGTTTGAATTATGTTTTTAAAGTTAAATATTTCTATATATACATTAATATGTTTCCATTTGAAGTATTCCATAGTATTTTTATGTTCATTCACTAATTTCATACCATGAATTAGCCTATATTTATCGACCACCCAATAATAACAAAATTATTTTTAAAACACATACTAAATCATATCATTCAAATTTTATCTACAAATATTGATTTAAGTGTATAAAAAATTCACAATACAAATCATGTGTTGTTGTTTTGTTGTATATCCATGCATTGTAACAAAAAAATAAATATTGGGGGTATCCAGATTGTGTGCGATCAACATCTAATGCTTCCTAAAAACTAATAATTAATGAAAAAATAAAAATATATTTTATATGATTAGATGGATGACTTTTAACACTGTATTGTAGGAATTAGTAAGAGTTTTATGTCTATTATTCTTTTCTCAGACACATTTTATAGCACATTTTTCTTCTAATAAATGTATTCCTTCTTGTCAAAAAGTTTCTTGTATAAAAATGATGTAGGGATTAACGAATCCAAACCGTGCTTTGCACCATTTTCCCTTTATATAATAGTTTTATAAACACCAATATAAAAGATGAAAAGTTATTAAATTTAATGAATATATTAGATCACTATTTAGATAGACATTATATGAAAATGTACCTTTTGTCTGTATTCACAAATAAGACTCCCATCACTTTAATGTTCAGAATCTCACTTATACTCTTGAGACCCACTACGTCGGTAATGGAAGTATTAAATAATTATTATCAATATAGATTTTAATACAAGTTTTAATCTTTAAATGTGGTCTCTCCATGAAGTTTTAATGATCATAAATGTTTATGTGAAACTAGTGGGGAGACAGTACTCCTGGAACGTCCTTCTTATTTCTTGGTCGATTCACTAGATTATCTTGATTTGAATTCCATTTTCTCATAAATTTAATTGTCTATAATTCCATACCTCACTTCAAACCATATTTCATTAAATTTTATAGGTTTTTCAAAAGAATTTTATTTTTAAAATACAAACCTCTTGTATATTTATAAGATTATAAGGCCATGTTATGAAAGTTACAATAGCATAATTGACAATTATAATATCCAGATCATCAAGTAGAATAAGAAAATTAGTATCCCACCTAAGATACCTCAATTACCAATCTCATATTATGTTTTGGTTATTATTTATTGTGTAGATAATCCCCTAGAATATTATACATCAGACCTCTCAAAACAAGGTGGTGTGTGGGTGTTGATAGATAGAAATCACATACGAATTTACCCTATAGAGTTGTTGTAATATAAAGATATCAGATATTTTTTTATTAAAATTTAAGAGAAATAGTAATGAAAATATTTATTACCTCATGATATGTATTTGAGGGGAATTACTAGTCTTAAATCCAACGGGGTCACTTGGTTATCATTGTGTATATATTTTTTCCACTACTGATTCGCTTTGATCCGTTCTAATATATTTGTATTCCAAACTAGACCAGACAATAATATCTTCAAAATAATTTCATTGTGATTGTAATCCTTTAATCATATTATATATATCGTCTTGTTGTTTTTCTTCTTGAAATATGTTCTAGGAGATGCCCGAAGTCCTACTCCTCTTACATGACCATATCTTTTTTGTCGCTTCAAAGCTATTGAAAGTAGTTCTTCATTTGGTATTCTCACTGCCAATTCATGAGTCTAAACCATATAAAAAAATATTAGCATACATAGATTTTTTTATTTAAATTTATTAATAAGTATAAATAATTACTATTATTTCATAGTTACAAATGTTTCCTATATCTACTATGTGTTTTCATCATCTTGTTTACCCTCCTTATTTATGCAATCATCCTTCCATTGTAACCCCAAAATAATTAGTGAAAATTTACCTGTTGGGGTCAAAAGGATAACCATGTTGATTCCATCCAACCTTAAACTTTATACCCTTGCTTATTACCATGATAATTTTTTCCAACACTGTGATTTTGTGTCACTCTCTTTTTTCTTCCATAAACATAATGTTGATTCCCTAATAATTCTGTAGTTTCTGCATCAACTGTCTGTTATTCCCTAGGATTGGTAATATCATCACGTGTTGAAGACATTTTCAACTTGAGTAGTCAATAATTTAATTTAAATTATGTTAATGAAGTATAGAACATATAATATTATGAGGAAAACCATAGTATATTAAAAAACACTTTAACCATCTAATTGAACTCAATTTTTTTTTAAAAATAAGGGATTTGTATCCTCTCTCAAGAACCAAAATCCCCTCATTGTGTTCCCCTCTAATATAAAATACATTGTCTGCATTGGGAAGGACATGAACAAATTTTGATCTCCAAATGAAAGTATCATACTCGATTGAATTTTCATTTGACCCTATAGTTGTTTTAGTCACCAGTGGGACCATCAAAAAATTAATTTTTTCTATATCTGATAGATAAATACTTGCACTGCTTGTGATTCTATTATAAATGGATTGTCCTTTTCCCCATACACACTGAAATACACCTTTAAAAATCCCATTTCATCAAATTTCACTAAACTTATATTGTCAAACCATTTCCATGGGAAAATAAGCACTTGAAATATTGTATAATTCAACCAATATATTTGTTCGATAATTACAAAATATAACATCTTCACATACATTTGATTGCTATCCTTGGGAATAGATATTTTTGTCACTTACAGCACAATCATAACTACACTATTTTTCATCGCAATGTAGTCATTGTGTTCTGTTGTATAGAGCATATAAAAATTATTACAAAACCATTTTAATATATTAACTTTTTATTTGGTCCCCTAGCCCATTGAATTCAATCATTAATTGAATTCATATAATAAGAAAACTCCTTATAAATTTGATCTCATAACTATACTATAAACTATTTAGGATATTTATATGATATCCATCCTTAATCCATTGATGTATTCAATCTCTTAGAATTTATTTGTGCGATTCAACGTATGGATTGACATCCTTGCAATTATGTAAAACCCAGAGCTTCACATTATCCCACTATGGTATGATAATTGTAACAACAGGTCTTTCGGAAATCCCTTCGCCAATAAGGCATCCACTATGACAAGACTTTGAGAGGAAAATTATATCATAATTTGATAGGTAATAATTATATAATTCAACGTCTTATAAAAAATATATCATTATACATTTTGACCTTATGTACAACTTTTATTCTTGACATACCCTTTCAAAATATCCATATACCATTAATTCAGTACATCAATATATAATGGATAAGACCACAGAGTAGAACCACTCTAACAAAGTGAACCATATTTTGGACTGTTATATCAAATAATGAAAGTGGGAATAACATATATAATTCACATAATATGACTACAACCTTCATATTAATCATTTGAATCTTTACCGTGTCTATAACTTTACTATGCATGGATTTGAAAAAGAAGTAGAGTATGATTAATGTATGTTATATAGTTTTAGGTATAATTCTATGTAAAGTAGTGAGCATCATATCTTGTATCCAAACATGATAATAATGTTATTTCAATCCCTATAAGATCAAATTAGTCATTGAAACAACATTATTTATATTTGATGAATACCCTATTGGAAATTTTACACAATTATGGAAAATGAAAATTTTCAATTTTTCCTATTTGGATAGAGTTTAAGCTACTGGAAGAAGAAAATTCTTCTATTTACCCTTCACCAGTGAAAACTCTTCTCTTATCCCCATGTTAATCATATCCAAGCTAGCCTTGATGAAATATTTTTTTATCTAGGATCATTTAGTAAGGTTCCAATATCACTATCAAATACAGTTATTTCTACATGTATGACATCAAAAAAATGTCTAACGTACAAACAATTCCAATAAGGAAATTCAAAGAAAACTATCCTCTTTTTCCAACCTGATTTTTTATGGTTTTTTGAAACTGGTTTACAAAAAATAGTTTTAGTAACCTTAACTTTATTGAATAGTTGATCACCATTTTATGGAGATGGTGTTGTACCTTGTTTGGTATTCCCATCTAATGCAGTCATCCAAGATTAGTATTTATGACATCGGGTTATAAATTTCTAATGTTCCAAGAACACAGTATTTGAGGAATATTTCAACAAAACTAAGTGTGTGTATTTTTCACAAATGGGACTCCCCAACACTCCTTTAATGCAATATCCAAAAAAAATTATATAAGTAGGACAATCATTTATCGTCCCATAAAACAAGACCATCAATGTGAATTATTCAATTCTATGAGAATCATACATTGTAACACCATCATCCAACATGAAATTTAGATCTTTGATCAATAGATCTGAATATACATCAGTATCCTTATAGGGATGGTTTGGTCTAGATATAAGCATAGACAACATAATGTATTTTCACTTCACGTATAAATATAGAATAAATTCATGATTTAGAAATATGACAGTCCATGTACTATGAGTACTACTCATTACATCAAAATGATTTATTACATCTATGGATAACACAAGAAAAATGTTTCTCTTATCATTTATAAGTATAGGATACTCCTAATAAATTTTCTTCCTCTAAGGAGAATTTGATGGATGATGTAGGTTCTCATATTTAATTATTTTACATGCACTCCATGTTAATTTTCTCATGGTTTCATAACATCCATATAGTCTTTTAAACTATGGAATGATTGGAATATTCCATACAAATTTCAATGTACTTGATTCATTTTTCTTGTTTCAATCTACACCGCACATAGGATATTTATGAGTGATTTAAATTCCTTGAGAATTAATATGAAATCATTTAGAAAAGAATTTTGTTTTTAAGATATTATGACTATTGAAAATAGAATTTTATTGGCTCTATATGTTGGACATGGACGTTCATTTTCTTCTAGTAGAATATCATTCAGGAGACCAGGTAGTTATGTAAAGCTAGTGTTGCTCCATCTGCTGATATCTTTCAAAATATATAACAATAATATAGCTAACAATATTTGGTATTTAGTACAAAAATTATACAATGGTCTGTTATCATATTTATTTGACTTCTCAAATAACTTTGGACAATCATGAAGGTCACCTTCAATTTTCATTTCCATTTCTTCCATGCTATCCCCATTATCATTTATACTAGTATTCATATCAAATTCTCCTTAAACCGTAGTATCATCCAAATTGGTGTGAACTTTTTAGTTTTCATAGTGTTTAGTCAAACATTTATAGTTATGATCTATTCTAGAAAATTAAATGTTCTTCTAACTCTTCCAAACTATTTTTTCTTGAATAACAACAATGTAAACATATAAAAAGGATTTGAGAAGGTTTGTATCCATGCTCTATTACAAACTTGATAAACTATTTAACTCCATTTTCATACCTTTTTGTCATATGATTAGTGTGCATCCATTTATGATTAGTATTCATCCAATTAGGTTCATAAATTATTTATTTTTTACAAAAAATTAATCATAAGATATTAATTATGAACAGTGAAAGTTATAGATAATTATTATAAGGAGAACCCAACATTTGATTGTTTCAAATAATTTCATTATGATTTAAAGGAAATGGGTAATTTATTTTAAGAAAATAATTAGTTTACTATGTTTTGAATTCATCCTAAATGATCACTGGTACCTGTTAAGGGATGACTACTACTCATAGTAGTTCAAGAAACATAGGTTTTGTCACACATCGACAACAGTTTTCATTTGTTTTTATTTATTTCTCAATGATGGATCTTTTGGTTGAGGTTCATGTTGATTTTTAAAAAATAGTACTTGTGTTTTGGTGGTTTTTATTTTTTTCTATCCCTATTCATGGTTAATTTGAATATAATTGGGAGAAAGTTTCATGGTGAAGAGTTTGTGACACCTACAGTGTCACTATATTATGTTTAAATAATTCAAGGATTATTGGGTGGGATTTCCTATTGTTTGGGGTGTCATTTGAGGGGGTTTGGACAATTTTTTAGGCCACACAATTTTAGCATAGTTTTCCCAAACTATGCAACTTAAACCATCAAAGCTTCCATATTTTTTCAATAACATTTTCATTGTTTTCGCACAGTTTATAGAACTGTATAGCCCATTATGGGATAATTATATTTTAATTTAAATTTATTATTTAATTGCTTATAACTCCAATTTGAATCCTTACCTATTGGGTATCAACCAGAGGGTTCCCCCTATCGTTATTCTATGTTTTGGGCCACTTTTTTGGGTACGTATAACCAAAGGTTAGTGATTCGTCATGATTTCTTCATCAAATTCTTCCCTTTCCTCTTCTCCTCTCTTATCTCACTCTATTTCTCAGTTTTCATTAGGGTTTCCTCCCATATAAGAACCCTAATGGATAGGTTTTTTGTTAGGTTTACATTTCATTTGGATCTAGGGTGTGCAAAGGGTCTGTGGGACATAGATCTATCCTCTCAAAAGGTTTCAATGTGTTCTCGTACCACTGAGGTAGGTGTTTCAATGTTTTTTTTCGATGCAAACCATTGGTGCTTTAGTGTATTTAATTAATTTTTAAATGTTATTCACATCCTTATAATACACATGGATATTTCATTGTGGTGTTTTCTTATTGGTATAATTTACTAAAAATGGGGTTTGGAGTGATCCTTCTAACACCTATGTCTTTTCACACCGAATGTGTTTGATAAAATGTTAATCGAACCATTAAGTGTCGAGTGAAATGATTTGGGTGGTGATTTTTGGTATAAATGTTTAATTATATTGATTGTATTGTTTTTGGGGCTTGTTATGTGTAATTTAGTGACTTAGTATGGTTTAAATTTTGTTTGGAAAGCTCACTTGGTCTTTTAAAAATGTTTTTTTCACCTTTTGAAATTATATGAAATTAATGGGTATGGTTTGAAAGCAAAGTGATGGTTGTTATGGACATGTATAGGGTACCATTGGATATTGGTACATCCAAAGTAAGATGGTACTTAGAACACTTCTTCCCTTAAAAGTTTCCCATTTTCTCATTCTCATACTTTTCTCAAAATGGTTCTATTATTTCCAAATTATAGGTTTTTCTTCAAGAGATACGGGAATGTAAATTCAAAAGTGTCCTTAAAGTTTGGCATGTTTTGACTTGAAACATTTTTTGGTAAATGTTAGAACATAAATTCCCATTTAGTATTTGTTTAGATAAAATTAATGTTTTGTGTTGAATTTGGAAAACAATGTGGAAGTCTTGTGGTAAATTAATTTTATTTCCTGAAGTGTCAGGACTAATTGGAACTTTATAATGTTGGGAAATGAATGTGGTTTGTAAAATTTGAACACCCAATTTGAAATGTAAAGTGTTTTACAAAATGTTTTGAATTTTTATATTATATGAAGGTAGGTTTGGAACCTTGTATGATGTGATATGCATATATATATATAATGGGAACTCCTATAGAGTAATTTCCCTTTTACGGGATATCATATATGTTGTGTCCTTGTTGCGTGTAGGCAATTGCGGTGGTGGAAGGTAAGATGAGTCACATGTGTGAGGGCCTCCCACTTACATAGTATATTATCACATGGGTTTTTGGGTGTCTTTTAGAGGATCAAGTGACAGTAGCTTACCAACCCCAATTAGATGGGTTGGCACCCCCCAAGATCACTAAGAGGCCAGGTGGGTTGTTCTACTAGATTGGTCAGTTGAGGGCATTCAGTTGGTTATAGAATTAAGGGCTTTACCATACGATGATAGGTGGTTCTGAACCAAACACATCTAGGGGTCTTTCTAGGGATATTTAATGTCACTCATGGTTAATATCTGTATTTCTTGTTTACTTTTTTCTACAATTATTTTTTAGTTTCTTAGTTTATTTATTTTCTGCATAGACTTAGAGTATTGTTTGATTTTGGTTTTTAAATAAAATGGAAATCTGTTTCAAAATTGTAAACATAGTTTGCATAGTTTTGAAGAAGGTTAAAAAAAGTTTATATTTGTTAAAGATCTGAAAACCAAATTTTTATAAATTTATTTGAAACTAGTTTTAATGGAATTGTAATATCCCAACCCAGATTCCACTAAACCATATTTTCAATCCAGTAAGTTATAAGGCCTCAAACGCGCTTCCCCGTATGTTAGAGGATCCCCACTAGAAATGAGGGACAATAAAGTGATAATGGGGATACTATAACCTCATATTAAACTAGAAATAGTGTAAAAATAGCTACATATCATACACAGTGGAAAATAAACATAGTGCAGAAGCAGTAAACAACTAAAATAGAACATTTTTTAATAATAAATTAAATTCTATAAAATCCCAAACAGTTATGCATTAAAATACAACACTGGTCATGCACCAGGTTGACTATATAGATATAGGGGTACAAAAGAAACTAAAATTAATATTATAGGGATCTACTACCAACTCTGAGCCAGACCACGTACCTAGTCTCCAGACACTGTCAAACTGCACCAGCCCAATCAATAACCACATGAGCATCTCCGCTCGACCATACAACACTAGTCCTCTTCCCTATCAACCATGCAACTTGTTCTCATCCTAAAAATCATACGTATAGTTTACACATACACCAAGGTGCATGTTTAGAGGTGATAAATAATATTAGTAGGCCACCCCAACAAAAAACCTATAAATGTGATCCTATAGGTGTAAGAAAAAGAAACGTTCTCAGCCATGCTGAAGCACAACCAAATAAAAGTAAACCAATGTGCGCCCATAGTCAAACCCAGGGTCTGTAATCCCTTTCAACTAGGATAGTTCCACTATTGATGTCCATAACTATATACATTCACTTTTATAGTACCATACCTATACATATATACATAGATATGAATATTCATTTGTATGTGAATAAAATAATATCAATCCACATCAAAAGTTGATACTTAGGTCTATAATCTTGATTGACTGGACATCCTATGCAAGGGAATTGATATGGACATTGTGAAAATCAATTCATGCATCATTAAGTCGATATATGGGTCCATAATCCCTATCAACATATACCTGCTTCATCCAAAGTCAGAATTATATATTGACAAATTACGTCACCATAGGGGGGATACATGTCCTACACCTGGGTTCACATGTACTCACCTCCAATAACAAGCATGGATACTATATAATAATGGTAAATCCTGTAATTATGGATATTTTATACCGATGGTAAATCCTATAAAGAAGGATTCCATTGAGTACATCCAAACATCCTATAAAAGGTCACTGAGTCAGTCATCACACTACCCAGGCCTACAAATCTAGTCCAATGTTTGAGACCTATGTCTTGGTCCATAGGCGGTCATGACATCTGTAACTCAAATGAACCCTAAGGGGCTTACCCTTAGGTGATTTGTAAAGATAAAACTCATTGGCGAGACATTGTTCTCCACCCCTCAGGTCTTGTAACTAATCCAAAAGAGCATAATCATCCCAATCATAGGACGAGGAGATCGAAGTCATCCCCATGAATCAGGAGTGTAAAATCTACAATGAGTCTTAGGATGCCATGCTGGTATAAAGAGGGAACTCACTGGTGAGATGTCATGCTACACCCCTCGAGTATCGTAACTGATCCATACGAGCGCAATCATTCCGATCAAAGTATTAGGATGTCGTAATCATCCCCACCACTTGGGAGTGAGTAATCTAACAAAAGTATTTGGTCTTAATTCCCAAAATTGAGGAGAGAATAATCATCCTCATCTTATATCATCCATCCTATGAGTTCATCCAAGCAATTCCTACTATAGGAATCCAAGTATCACTAAAGGCATACAAGTCAACATGTAAGGAGCAATAGTAAGATACCATGAAACACCTCTGGAAATCCCAAGAAAATATATATACATCTAGGATCAACATCCATTTCTGTGGTAATACCATTGTGTATACCAAGAAATATCTGAAATAACAAGGCTCAAAAGTCATATCCTAGGTAAGCATGTCTTAGCATCCCAATACGAAATATGGATCCTAGGGATAATATCTAGGAATATCAAGAGAAAGAAAGATGCATCGCATCAGGCTCAATATCCCCAGACTTAAAAGCACCTCTTATAAACAATATTAAATTAGAAAAACCAATTCAGATACGTAATCAAATGAGAGATTGTGGCCCAAACACTGAACCCAACACTCCAGTCATAGACTCATGGGCTTGCCAGTTTGGTATGGGTTCTAGGTGAAACCCAAACACAATCTCCACCCAAACCCGATGTAACAACTTAGGTTTAGTAAAAAAACAGGCACCAGATAGGTCCTTCATGTTAAGCACTAAAATTATTCCTACTTCGGATCCTTTAGATAAATTCAAGTGTAGGCATCCTACTCAGAATCCTTAGCTATAAGGAAAAGGAGGAATCCTATAAGGGATCCCTGAAAAAAAAAAGCAATGATGATGCAACATACATGATATCCCCATTACAACACACAAGTAAGGGATCCTACAAGGAACACCAACAGTAACATGTATGAAAATCCCTTGCTCAGGGGATCCTAAGAAGCAATAGGTCTCAAGGCCTTATAGGATAAAAGGGAACATATCATAAGAGAACGTCCAAAAAACAGAAGTCCTGGGAGATAGGTCACAACGCATATCATATCTAGATCTAAACTATGTTTTTTCAAACAAACAACATATCATTCACACCAAGCCTCACTTTCAGGATATAATTGATTTTGATAACTAGAGAAAGAACCTCTTCATTTTGATAGAATCCCCAAAACATCCATTAGGACTCCTTAGAACACTCCATAGGTTTCACCATCGTGATTTACATATAAGACCACTCAAATTGGACTACTCACATGTCTAAATATGACAACAAGGATTGAAATAGGAAAATACTCTCAAACAGTACCAAGAGAGGAGTACACGACATGTAGAGACCATACACGGCATCTACCCTCGAGCTCCCCCAAGGGCATGTACTTCTACCGGTCTGGGCATCTGAAAACCCCTAGTACACCGTGTGTGACATGGGTACACTACATGTACCCAACATAGGGTACATTCCCCATGTCACTCAACCGTCTTGTCCATCGAACTGGCCAATTCGTGTACTTCTACACAACATGCTACCCTACATGGGATCTAGTAGTGTACCCCACATAGACATGTACCCCTTTACGGTTAGGCATGCCCAGGTACTCTACCACACATACAAGTACCGGTACACGGTGGGTACACCCCTATACATGATGTGTACTGATAAAATATCATTTTCCGCAAACTTGAAGAACACACGACATGTCACCCTAGACTACACATTGTGTAACCTACCTTCCCAGAACAGGAAACCCTCAGATCACCCAAATTTCACGTTTTCTCATCCGAAACCACAGATCCTTCCACTAGGGTCCTAATAAAATCATAAAAGGAATTGTATTATGAAATAAAAAATTTATCGGGATCTATATAGAGAACATAAATGGACCTTCCTTTGGGAGAAAACCGCTGAATCTTAGGTCAATTTCATGGTCCATAGTCAATGCACGTCGATCCAATGCATCGAGGGCTTCACAACAACTCCTCATTATCTTACTCTCCCCCTCTCTTTGTCCCCATACCTATATTATATAGGTTGTGTGGTTATGGAGCCCTATGAGGGGCGTACATGAGAAGAAGAAGGAAGAAAAAAGATAAAGAAAATAAAATAAATAATAAAAAAAAAAGAAAAAGGGGCCCAAGCTGGCCCCAGCACCCAACACGAGTTTATGTCTCACCTAGGATAAAATCCTCATTACAGACTAAAAATAGGAGACAATATCTAAATATGACATTCCATTCAAAAGTTATGGCAGAACGAACCTGTGTGAATAAATTAATATATAAATTAATAAATATTAATTATTAATTATTCATCCAAAATTTGAACGTCTCGGATTTCTACAAAACTAATGTCCTAGGGTAAATACCCTATTCTGGGACCAATAGAGTGGTCAGAAAATTTATCAAAGATCATATTCTAGAGGAAAAGACCATTTTACCCCTTTTATAATCATGTGACTGTAAAAATTCAAATTTTTTCTGAAAACTGCAGTGTGAGAAAGCACTGGTCCTTAAAAACTCCCCACCAAAAACCTTCTCGTCGACTAGAATCCTGATGAAAAGACCAGATGCCATCCCTCAACCTGAGTATCTGCACAAGCAAGCTATCTGGATTTTCCAATGACTAGTCACATAGCACCAACAACTTCCTTTCACACTCAAGACATTTAACTATGATGCATCTCATACTCCCAAACATAGGAATACCCTTATTGTCACCTTTAAAAAAACATGGAACACAAAAGCCCACAGAAAACACATAAATTCAATAGAAAACGAGGGTCACAAGAAAAAAATGGCCAGTGGTGCACTCCCCACCATATGGAATACCCTACACCGCTCCTAGATTGCAACCTCAATAGGTTCCCTTTGTCAACATGGATGAAAATTTAGAAAGGAAAGGAGCTCAGCATTGAGACAACTCTCTCTCATCAAACTAAAGATAAATCAAGATATAGAATGATCATCTCTAATAGTAGTACACTATGATTCCACCAATGGCACGTACCAATCACTTTGAGCCACGCTCGCATCCTATCAAAACATGACCAGGATTCAGCAACGGGTCAACCGTCTTATGGTACCCCATCATTTCACAATTTCACCTCTACCATCAAGAGATATTCAAACACAACTTCCAGGGTCCAACCCCCTGATATGTCTTGAAAAATCCATCCTCAACTCATACCTGGCCACTCAATGATTTAGATTCAAATGATACCATGCACAACCAGCATGTATCATTATCACCCAACCCATACACATGAGGTCATTCCTTTCATGAGAGTCTAAACACCCTATGAATACATTGGCAGTAGAGGAAAAATTGGTCAACTAGGCTAGGCACTTGAATAATCATGCCCATCAGACTAGTCTTAAAAAACATTCATTCTAGTTTCTTTGAAAAAACTGAATCCATCAACATGCCTATAATTCAAACATTAGAATTTATTATTCCTTAATCATAATACAATCATAAAACCAAGCTCACTTCCCAAAATGCACAAAAAAACAAGGTCCAACCTCTCTCACATAGATTTCCCAAGAAAAAAATAGACGTTAACCTAGAAGGGTCACTGCACCTCCCATGCACGAGGAATGATTCATCAGCCTCACAAAAAAACATCACAATGTAAATCTGCATAACCTTCCATCAATGTGAAATATCTATGAAAACAAGACCCAAAAGGCCTCATTTGTTAGTAAAATTGCACACTATTAGGACTATATAAAGTGAATCCTATCTAAAAAATATGATGCATGAGGAACCTCCTTCCTTTGTCAGTGAAGAGTCAAAATCCATATCTTCCCTCTTGCCAATGGTCAACATCTAGAGATCCACAAAAAATCATAACATCCACAAAACATGTGTGTCACTCAAGGTGATATCTTACACAATTGTAACATCACATATTAGAATAACAACCCCATACCTTGGTAACCAAGACTTCCTACCGGAATAAGTGTTCACAATGTAACAGCCCAAGATTTTATGAAAAATATTCTTTTTAATTTTATTAATGTCTTGTGTTGTACGCTACACCAAAAGGATCTTGCACAACACACATCCTTGACTGGCCTTGCATTACACGACCTTCCTCGATAGCGTGTGTAGTACGCAATACCGAGTTTCACTAAACAACGATATGCTATTAAAATATTATTATAACTAGACGTTATGAATAGTAATAACCACCTTTTAAAATTTTAGAAATTTTAGCCCTCAAAATGGACTTCATTTTTGGATTCGTAGTATCGAATTAAGCCTAAGGTGAAATTTTGGTACTTTTCGGATAACTTTCATATTCTGATGAATAGTGAAAATTACTAAATTATAATTAAAAAAAACTTTTTTAATCGAAATAACTAATAGGGATAAATTATTAATTTGAGTGGTTTTAAATTATATTTAGAATTTATTTTTACAATTTAATACAATGTTGTTCATTGGTTGTAATTTCGCATTTAAACCAGACATAATCAAGTGTCAATCTTTTGATAGATATTGTTTCTTAAAAACACGCTATTTGTTTTAACAGCGGGATTTAATTATAAAATTAATTAATGCAACTTCTATGTTATGAATTTGGTAAAATAGACTTCATTTTTGAATTTGGAATATGAAATATAGCTTAGGATGAAATTTTGGCATTTTTCTGAAAAACATCAATTTTTGATGAATAGTGAAACTACTAAGTGGTAGTTAAAAACTGAATTTTTCATAAAACTTAATTTTACCACTTCTGTGAATGGAATTTCAGTAATCCGAGAGACACGGTTGATGTCTGTAAGTAAAATGTGGTTCAATGAGATTAAAATAATTTTTGGTGAATAGTAACTTTTTACTTTTATTTACCACGGTTAAAAGTAAATAGGGTAATTAAGGGTAAGAATGATATTAATATTACCCTAACACATGTCCTAATTCTATTGGACAAGTGTATCTCGACCAAAAACAACCTTAAGTGTAAAATATTATCATTTAGGCCCACTTGGATTAGATTAGGACATTTATTATTATTTAATTCAAAGAAGAGTTAAAAGAGTTAAAATCAAAGTATATTTACTATAACATTTTTAATATAGGGTTCTACATAAGATAAATTCGATTGTAAATATTAATTAGAAAGCTAAAAATATTTCCTACATGATGGTATTTTATTTGTAATTTTTAGACATCAAATAATTTAACTTATTTATGACACAAAGATGATGCAGTAATTATCTTATTAATGAAATATTGACATAATTGATATTATAAATACCAAAATAAATGTAATTTAAGACTTTTTATGAATTAAAATAATTTTCTAGGTTACTATGATATATTAGTGTTGATTTAATCAACTTGTTTTGAACATATAATTCTGTAATGACTTTCAAAAAAATCATATATCAAATAGTGTCAAAATTGACACAAAATAGTTTTTAAATCAAATTTTATATTATTAAATGTTATTTTATTCATAAAAATCTAAGGTTCGGCCAAATGACTTATATAAGGATATATATATTAATAATAAACAATTTGGGGTTCGTTTGGCATGTTATAGTAAGTGTATTAACCATATAGTGAAAGAAAACAAAAAGACACGGTAAAAGTTAAATTATTTATCTTAGAGTTAAATCTAATTGATAAGGTTAAAATAATACCTTAAACTTGTCTAAATCTTATTGGTTGATAGGATTTCGACTCATCCCAAATTTATCTCCAAAATAATACCCTTTGGAACCATTATAAACCGATTTTTACTTTAATATAAAATAATATTTTGAGGTATTCCTAAGGTGCCCCTCTCCTCCCTTATAAAAGGGTACCTCCTCCCCCTCCTCCTCACACCAATTTGAACACTCAAGCTCGGCTAACCCCTGCCAAAATCCCTTCTCAACTTCCCTAGAATAATCCTAGAGGTCCTGGTCTTCTTCAAAGACCAATCATAGTTCCCCAAGTGGAGGATTCAAAGAGGCGTTTCAAAGAAGAGGTAATATCCATCACCGATCTTTTCAATTTCTTTCTTCTTGAACTTCTTCTTATTTAGTTGTTTAATGATAAAGTAATAACATCAGTATTACTTACATACTGATATGTTATTATAAATATGAAACAACCCTAATTCACCTTCTATCCATCCTATGGAAAAATGAAATCACCGCGCGTGCGTACGTACGGAATACCGTCTCCACGCTGTGGTGTAATCTATTTTCCACCATCACTTTACAAGGATGGGTATAATGGTGTAATGAGTAACTATTTATGATTATTATTAAGTAATATTGATACTGAAATAATATATATATACTCCAATACAATTCCACGATCATAGGAAGGATATCATCACTCGTGCGTACGTACGGAATACCGTCTCCACGATGTGATGCGACTCTTTCTACATGATCATCATTACATAGTAATTATATAAATGAATTGAATGAATAAATATGATATATGTTACACTAATACCATTCTGGATATAAGGTATCTATAACCTTAAAATAAGAATAAGAATTTATTCGACAAAACACGCATAAGAACAAAAGGCAATAAAGACCCGAGTAACAAGTAACAATGAAATATTACTAATAAGAAGCTAAGAATATGACCATATATGATATCATATCAATATGTATGATTCTGGAATAAGTCAATAACATTATTTAAACCATTATACAGGAGTTTCGGACACGTACAAAGCAAATCGGACCTAAGGTAAGGGAAATATCACAATCTCACTTTTATCCGAGATTGTTTTTACGTTGGTAATTACTGGGGTGTATTTTATCATCCACATCCATGTTTCCTCAATATGTAATATTATTTCCATTCAACTACAAATGTTTAAATCCTATTTTACCCTTTGGTGAGTTTTTAGTAAAAGATATGAAAGGAATCTTTTTTCATTTTTCGTACGAGGTACTTTTTGACTTTTCCGACAAAAGTACAAGAAGAATGTTTTTTTAACTTAAATGGCACGAACGGATTTTTACGGTTTTATAAAGCCTTATTTTCATGAAGCTTCCACCAAAAGATTTCATGACTATTTTCAATAAAATATATTTCTTTTAAAATTGCATGACGTTTTGTGAAAAGAAATTGATTTTGAAGAAGAAAGGATATTTTCCTCAAGAATTCATTTCAAGTGTTTTATCAAAATTATTTTCCATCTAAGATAATAAAGGGTTCTGTTTATATACATATTTTTACATTGATTTGACTATGTTGTGATGTAATTATGTTTATGAATTCCTTTATCTTATATGAATGGTTTTATGATGTCATGTTGTTTAAGAATCCCATTTTTATTACATGGGTTATGCTATGATGTATGATTTATGATTTTGTGGCACACATAAGAATGGTATCATTATGAGATGGGTGGGACCTATATCTACCTCCAATGAATTGGGTAAAGATTTTATATCTCATGAGATAGACATGGCTGAAATGGTAGGTTATACCGGTTCAGTGAAACAGGACTGAAACGAGGGTTACTCGATTCAGAAAGGGACTTTGTCCACTAAGATAGTCCTGGCAATGAGTCTTGACTAACAAGAAATGATTATCTATGATTATGTGTGTATGCCACAATGTTTCATGTTTTAGGGTATGATTATTGGGATTTCATTTCACTACTATGATTTATCCAATGTTATGAAATTATGCTCTCTTTTGCAGGTTAAGATTTCCAAAAGTTATGTTCTTATGAATATGATGTGATTGATTTCTCTTTCGTTTACCCTTACTGAGAATTTGAGCTCACCCTTTTATGTCTTCTTTTCCCCAGGTTATAAAGAAAGGTTTTAGGTAAAAAAAGGGAATATCATTATGGGAGATATTGAAGATCTTTACTGGAAATGAGTCTTGACTATGGTAACGATATTAGATTAAACCAAAGATGTTAGATATTTAAGTTACTCCCCATTTATTATGATTTTTTCCTCTCACACTATTCTTTTTGGGTTTTAGAAAATGGCTGGAAACAAGGTGATTCACGATAATAGAGGATATGATGGACAATGGAATGATATTCTTCATAATGAAATGGGATTTGGAAGTCCAAACATCATTATTATGCCGAATCAGCAATCTGATAATATGATCAATAAAGTAAAATTTGGTAAGTTTCCTGACTCGGCTAATAAGAGAAAGATGGAGTTCCATGATGATCATAGAGGAAAGAAAGTTCAATTTCCCCTATGTAAATAATGTGGGAAGAGGCATCAAGGAGAATGTTTTAAAGGAACTGGAAGATGCTTTGGGTGTGGAAAAGAAGGACACAAAGCCAGTAAGTGCAAAGGAAAAGGTTCAGTTAACACCAGGGATGAGGATAATGGTATTTCTACGACATCAACAATGGTTAAATGTTTTAAATGTGGAATGTACGGGCATTATTCAAACCAATGCCCTAAAGGAAAGTCTCATGAAGATAATCAGTATGGTCGTATGGGAAGTATTTATGTTGATGGTGATGAAGAGACTACAAATGATATGTGAGATGAAAGAATTGTTGAAGCTCGGTCAATGGTTTAAGAATGTAGTGGAATTATTACATGTTTATCATGTGTAATGTTGTATAAGAAATCTCATGGTACTATGGAATAAAGAGACATCTAAGGATTGTTACACTGTTTTATTTCCTTGAGTTATGAAAGTGTATGATCAATGGTACCACTATCCATGAAAGGTTATTCAGGTATTTTTGGAATTTAGATGATATGCGCATAATGAAGGAATAATAAGATAATGAGGTGTTTGATTGTATTCATGATCTCATGACTGATATAAGGAGAAGGTTATATCATGGTTTGAGTATATAGAATTTTGAGGATTTTGGTATGTGGAAAGTGTTAACTTTTAACTGCATTCATGTTTTCACTAAGGTTCAATGGGTATTCAAGAGAATACATGATTAAGGCCTTTGAATGTTTGGAATGTAACCAACAAGACATATCTTATGATATATGGGATCAACGATGGTATTAAATCTCTGGTAATCATTTTCACTATATTATGAGAGTGGACTGCAGTATTATGGATAAGCCTAAAGATTAAAATGGATTATGTTGTACATAAGTTAGTATTGTTTAAGGATAGAAGATTTTAAATATTATAGATGGGATGTTATAGTAAAATAGCTTTAGAAAAAGGACAACCTGCATGACGGGCGACAGCCCATCGTGTCGGACAATGCTGTGGGAATCGAACCCACAACTGAAGTGCGACTGGCCTTTATCGCCTACCACTGGCCTACAGGAAGTCCTTGTTTATTAGAAACTAGTTTTATTATATTAAGCAGTATGATATATGAAGTATAAAGTCCATTTTAGGAACCATATATGATTAATCTCACTATAGATCGACTTATGTATATAATTTTTGAGACAGGTGGAATGAACCGTCATTTTATCACATGATCTGCTAACACTTCACGAATAACAAATTCAACTTCATTTATTTAAGAGATGAAGTGGAAATTTTTAAAGGCACGAACAACAGTGAGATTGTACCAAAATAAAGTAAGTATTTATTCTAATTCAAATTCTTTAACTTTAGGGAAACGATCTTGAAAACCAAAAATGTTATCCTAGTGATATTATATCTGATTAATCAGATGGTACCTTAGATCGTCACAAATTTATGGATTTGTGATTGTTTGCTTTTCCATAGCCATGTTCTCTACCACTCTCCATCAGAACATGATGATTATATTTTTCTTCCATATCCATATTTTCACCTATGTGGAAACCCAGTGATTACTTTATTTGGGTAACCGTTAAGTTTCATACTTTTGTTTTTAAATATTGGTTTTGGTATTCCTTTTTACGATGTGGGTTTCTATTAAAGAAACTTTCGAATAGTAAACCATTTATAACCCCGACGAATTTCGAGGGCGAAATTCATTTTAAGGGGGGTAGAATGTAACAGCCCAAGATTTTATGAAAAATATTCTTTTTAATTTTATTAATGTCTTGTGTTGTACGCTACACCAAAAGGATCTTGCACAACACACATCCTTGACTTGCCTTGCATTACACGACCTTCCTCGATAGCGTGTGTAGTACGCAATACCGAGTTTCACCAAACAACGATATGCTATTAAAATATTATTATAACTAGCCGTTATGAATAGTAATAACCACCTTTTAAAATTTTAAAAATTTTATCCCTCAAAATGGACTTCATTTTTGGATTCGGAGTATCGAATTAAGCCTAAGGTGAAATTTTGGTACTTTTCGGATAACTTTCATATTCTGATGAATAGTGAAAATTACTAAATTATAATTAAAAACAAATTTTTTAATCGAAATAATTAATAGTGATAAATTATTAATTTGAGTGGTTTAAAAGTATATTTAGAATATATTTTTACAATTTAATACAATGTTGGTCATTGGTTGTAATTTCACATTTAAACCAGACATAATCAAGTGTCAATCTTTTGATAGATATTGTTTCTTAAAAACACGCTATTTGTTTTAACAGCGGGATTTAATTATAAAATTAATTAATGCAACTTCTATGTTATGAATTTGGTAAAATAGACTTCATTTTTGAATTCAGAATATAAAATATAGCTTAGGATGAAATTTTGGCATTTTTCTAAAAAACATCAATTTTTGATGAATAGTGAAACTACTAAGTGGTAGTTAAAAACTGAATTTTTCATAAAACTTAATTTTACCGCTTCTGTGAATGGAATTTCAAAAATCCGAGAGACAAGGTTGATGTCTGTAAGTAAAATGTGGTTCAATGAGATGAAAATAATTTTTGGTGAATAGTAACTTTTTACTTTTATTTACCACGGTTAAAAGTAAATAGGGTAATTAAGGGTAAGAATGATATTAATATTACCCTAACACATGTCCTAATTCTATTGGACAAATGTATCTCTACCAAAAACAACCTTAAGTGTAAAATATTATCATTTAGGCCCACTTGGATTAGAATAGGACATTTATTATTATTTAATTCAAAGAAGAGTTAAAAGAGTTAAAATCAAAGTATAGTTACTAAAACATTTTTAATATAGGGTTATACATAAGATAAATTCGATTGTAAATATTCATTAGAAAGCTAAATATATTTCCTACATGATGGTATTTTATTTGTAATTTTTAGACATCAAATAATTTAATTTATTTATGACACAAAGATGATGCAGTAATTATCTTATTAATGAAATATTGACATAATTGATATTATAAATACCAAAATAAATGTAATTTAAGACTTTTTATGAATTAAAATAATTTTATAGGGTACTATGATATATTATTGTTGATTTAATCAACTTGGTTCGAACATATAATTCTGTTATGACTTTCAAAAAAATCATATATCAAATAGTGTCAAAATTGACATAAAATAGTTTTTAAATCAAATTTTATATTATTAATTGTTATTTTATTCCTAAAAATCTGAGGTTTGGCAACATGACTTAGATAATTATATATATATTAATAATAAACAATTTGGGGTTCGTTTGGCCTGTTATAGTAAGTGTATTAACAATATAGTGAAAGAAAACAAAAAGACACGGTAAAAGTTAAATTATTTAACTTAGAGTTAAATCTAATTGATAAGGTTAAAATAATAGCTTAAACTTGTCTAAATCTTATTGGTTGATAGTATTTCGACCCATCCCCACTTTAGCTCCGAAATAAGACCCTTTGGAACCATTATAAACCGATTTTTACTTTAATATAAAATAATATTTTGAGGTATTCCTAAGGTGCCCCTCTCCTCCCTTATAAAAGGGTACCTCCTCCCCCTCCTCCTCACACCAATTTGAGCACTCAAGCTCGGCTAACCCCTGCCAAAATCCCTTCTCAACTTCCCTAGAATAATCCTATCGGTCCTGGTTTTCTTCAAAGACCAATCTTAGTTCCCCAAGTGGAGGATTCAAAGTGGCGTTTCAAAGAAGAGGTAATATCCATTACCGATCTTTTCAATTTCTTTCTTCTTCAACTTCTTCTTATTTAGTTGTTTCATGATAGAGTAATAACATCAGTATTACTTACATACTGATATGTTATTATAAATATGAAACAACCCTAATTCACCTTCTATCCATCCTACGGAAAAATGAAATCACCGCGCGTGTGTGCGTACGGAATACCGTCTCCACGCCGTGGTGTAATCTATTTTCCACCATCACTTTACAAGGATGGGTATAATGGTGTAATGAGTAACTATTTATGATTATTATTAAGTAATATTGATACTGAAATAATATATATATACTCCAATACAATTCCACGATCATAGGAATGATATCATCACTCGTGCGTACGTACGGAATACCGTCTCCACGATGTGATGCGACTCGTTCTACATGATCATCATTACATAGTAATTATATAAATGAATTGAATTAATAAATATGATATATGTTACACTAATACCATTCTGGATATAAGGTATCTATAACCTTAAAAGAAGAATAAGAATTTATTCGACAAAACACGCATAAGAACAAAAGGCAATAAAGACCTGAGTAACAAGTAACAGTGAAATATTACTAATAAGAAGCTAAGAATATGACCATATATGATATCATATCAATATGTATGATTCTGGAATAAGTCAATAACATTATTTAAACCATTATACAGGAGCTTCGGACACGTACAAAGAAAATCAGACCTAAGGTAAGGAAATATCACAATCTCACTTTTATCCGAGATTGTTTTTACTTTGGTAATTACTGGGGTGTATTTTATCATCCACATCCATGTTTCCTCAATATGTAATATTATTTCCATTCACCTACAAATTTTTAAATCCTATTTTACCCTTTGGTGAGTTTTTAGTAAAAGATATGAAAGGAATCTTTTTTCGTTTTTCGTACGAGGTACTTTTTGACTTTTCCGACAAAAGTACAAGAAGAATGTTTTTTTAACTTAAACGGCACGAACGGATTTTTACGGTTTTATAAAGCCTTATTTTCATGAAGCTTCCTCTAAAATATTTCATGACTATTTTCAATAAAATCTCTTTCTTTTAAAATTGCATGACGTTTTGTGAAAAGAAATTGATTTTGATGAAGAAAGGATATTTTCCTCAAGAATTCATTTCAAGTGTTTTATCAAAATTATTTTCCATCTAAGATAATAAAGGGTTCTGTTTCTATACATATTTTTACATTGATTTGACTATGTTGTGATGGAATTATGTTTATTAATTCCTTTATCTTATATGAATGGTTTTATGATGTCATGTTGTTTAAGAATCCCATTTTTATTACATGGGTTATGCTATGATGTATGGTTTATGATTTTGTGGCACACATAAGAATGGTATCATTATGAGATGGTTGGGACCTATATCTCCCTCCAATGCATTGGGTAAAGATTTTATATCTCATGAGATAGACATGGCTGAAATGGTAGGTTATACCGGTTCAGTGAAACAGGACTGAAATGAGGGTTACTCGATTCAGAAAGGGACTTTGTCCACTAAGATAGTCTTGGCAATGAGTCTTGACTAACAAGAAATGATTCTCTATGATTATGTGTGTATTCCACAATGTGTCATGTTTTAGGGTATGACTATTGGGATTTCATTTCACTACTATGATTTATCCCATGTTATGAAATTATTCTCTCTTTTTCAGGTTAAGATTTCCAAAAGTTATGTTCTTATGAATATGATGTGATTGATTTCTCTTTTGTTTACCCTTACTGAGCATTTGAGCTCACCCTTTTATGTTTTCTTTTCCCCAGGTTATAAAGAAAGGTTTTAGGTAAAAAAAATAGAAGATCCTTATGGGAGATATTGAAGATCTTTCACCACGATTAGAAGATTACGTTCCAAGTTTCCAAAGACACTAAACTATTACGATCCTTGTGTGTGTGTTTTTGTTATGTACCAAGTATTCCACAAATGTAATGTAATGTCCATGTACGTCAGGCTTCGGGTCTCTACACGCGACGTACCAGTTTGACATCCATCACAGGTTCTAACACATTCTTAATACTCCTGTATACCATATCACAAATAGTAAGGTATAGGAAAATAAAACACCTCTTATACCATTTTGTAACATCACGGACTAGATTCCTCTAAACCGGTGCTCCAACCCCGTGGGTTACAAGGCCTCAAGCACGCCTCCTCATACGTCAGAGGATGCTGACTAGCAGCGATGTCCTAGGGAGTGATAGTGGGGATACTATGACCTCATATCAGAGTAGAAATAATGGAAAAATAGATAAGTATCATAAAAAATAGGAAGTAAATAGAGTACAGAAGTAGTAAACAACTTAAATAGAACATGATTTAATAATAAATGAAATACTTTAAAAGCCCGAACAACTATGCAATACAATTCAACACTGGTCAACCAATGGGGTGACCATATATATATAAGAGTAAAAAAACTAGAAGTAAAAGTATTGGGATTTAATACCATCTTCGAGCCATAACATGTACCCAATCTTTAGACACTATCAAACTAATTCAGCCCGATCAAGAACCACAAGAGAAACTCTGCTCAACCATGAAACACTGGGCATAATCCCATTTCACCATGAAAATCATTCTCAACCTAAAAAAGAAAACATATGATTTACACGTACACTAAGGTGCACATGCATGGGTGAGATATAATCTCAGTTGGCTACCCTAACATGCGACCTATAAATGTGCTACTATACATCTATGAAAAAGTAATGTGCTCATCCTAGCTGAAGCACAACCAAAAAGAAGTAAACCAATGTGAGCCCACTATTGAACCTAGGTTCTGTAATCCCTATTAACTAAGAAAGTGACACCATGTATGTCCATAACTATATACGCACACATGTATAGTCCCATAACAATAAATATATACATATATATATGAATATTCATTGGTATGTGAATCAAATAACATGAAACAACCTCAACAGTCAATCCTTGGGTTTGTAATCCCGATCTCCTAGACAACATGTGCTTGGGAATTGAGTTGGATATCATTCCACTCAAGCCTTTTATCATTAACTCGATCTCTAGGTCTATAATCCCAATTCACATATATCTTCTTCATCCAATGCTGAAATTATATCCTTGAGAAATCTTTGACACCAAAGGGGGATACTTTTCCTACACTGGGGTTCACACGTACTCACATCCAATCACTAGCAAGAATACCATATACCGGTGGTCAAACCTGTAAGGAAGGGTACTATATACTGATAGTTAATCGTATAAAGAAGGGTACTGTACACTAACAGTCAATCCTATAAAGAGGGATTCTAGAGATTACATTCATAAATACTATAAAAGGTCCCTGATTCAGTCACCATACTTCCAAGATTGTAAATCCAGTGTAATGTCTGAGCCCTAGGTCCTAGTCTGTAGGTGGTCACAAAATTCTGAACTTAGATGTGCCCTATGGGGCTTACCGTAGGTGATCTGTAAAGAGAGAAATCATTAGTGAGATGCCAAGCTCCACCCCTCTAGTCCCATAATTAATCCAGAAGATCATAATCATTCTGATCATAGGCCGAGGAGATTGTAATCATCCCCGCCACTCGAGAGTGTGTAATCTACCACGAGTCTTGGGACACTATTCCCGTAAAAATAGAGAACTCACCATTGAGACATGATGTTACACCGCTTGTGTCTCATAAATGATCTTGAAGAGAGTAATTATTCAATTCAAATGTCGAGGAGATCATAATCATCCCCACCACTCGGGAGTGTGTAATATAATATGAGTCTTGCGTTTCCATGCCCAGAATTGAGGAGGGAATAATCATACTCATCGTATATCATCAAGTCTATGAGTTTATCCAAGTCTTTCCTACTACAGGAATCCAAGTATCACTCAAGGTGTACATGTCAACATGTAAGGCTCAGTAGATGAATACCAAGAAAAACCTCTGGACATCCCAAAAATATATATATCACAATATATATATATATATATATATATATATACTCATCTAGGATCAAAATCCAAGTCATAGGTAGCACCTCTAGGTATACCCATAAATATCAGAAATAACATGGATCAAAAGCCAGATCCTACGTAAGCACGTCTATGCATCCCAATAATCATTACAGGTCCTAGTGAGAACATTTGGCCATCCCAAGAGAAAGATAGATGCCTCACATCAATATCAACAGCCACAAACTTGGAATCACCTCTGGTAAAAACTACTATATCATCAAAACCAATTCAAAGACATAAACAAACAATTGAGGGTGGCCCGAATGCCCAATCCAACACTCCAGTCATAGCCTCATGGGCTTACCAGTTCAACACAGGTTCTAGGTGACACCCAAACACCATCTCTACCCAAAATCGACGTAAGAGCTCGAGATCGGTCAAATAATGGGCACCCGTTGAGTCCCTTATGTCATGAATTGAATGGAATACTACTTTGGATACTTAAAATAATCACAAGTGACAGTATCCTACTCTAAATACTTAAGTGTAAGGAAAAGGAGGAATACTACATGGCATCCTCGAATAGAAGAAAGGCAGAGGCACCCTACTTGGAATCCTCGGTACAACACCCAAGTAAGGGATCCTACAAAGAACTCCCTAGATCATCATGTAAGAAAAGGAATCTAGTAGGGGATACTGAGACACAATAGGTCTCACGGCCTCATAGGCTAGAAGGGAACATCTCACAAGAGAATTTTCATTAAAAACATAATTCATGGGAGATAGCTTACAGCTCATCTTAGATCAAGATATCAACAGGGTTGGTCCAAACACCGACCCTATCAATCACACCAATTCTCACTTTTAGGAGATAACTAAATTCTATAACTGGAGGATGAACCACTCTGTTTATATAGAAGGCCTGAAACACCCATTTGGACACCTTGGAACAATCCATGGGTTTCACCATCATGATTTGCGTAGAAAACCACTCAGAATGGACTACTCATAGGTCCAAATTTGACACCAAGTCACGAAATAGGAAAATACCCTCAAAGGGTACCAGTAGAGGAGTACACGATGTGTATAGGCCTTACCTATTGTGTACCCTCAAGCTCCAACATGGGCATGTACATCTGCCGACCTCGGCTTGTGAAAACCCTAGGTACACGGTGTGTGACACTGGTATATGATGTGTACCCAACACAGGGTAGATTCCTGTGCCCCTCAAAAATATTGACAGTCTACTTGGCCAAGCCATGTACTTCTACACAGTGTCCTACCCTACAAAGGATCTGGCCGTTTACCCCACTCAGCGGTGAACCCCTACACGGGTAGACATGCCTTGGTACTTGACCACACTGACAAGTACCAGTACATGGCATGTACACAACTGTACATGGATTTTACTCCCAGAATATAGTTTTTTCCAATACAAAATAAAACATGAAAAGTCGCCATGGACGAAAATTGTGTAACCTAGTTTCCCCAAATGGGAAACCCTCGGATCACCCAAAGCACCCATTTTCCATGAAGACCACAGATCTGACCACAAGGGACCTCATACAAGCATAAATAGGATTTATATTCAAAAAAAGAAAAATCTATGAGGATATTTGGTGAAAACATAAATGATCATACCTTTAGGTGGAAACTTCGAAACATTGGTTGATTTCATGGTCCATAGTTATCGTACGTCGATCCGGCACATCGAGATCGTCGCAAAGACTCCTCTATCTCTTCCACTCTTCCTATATTTCTCCCACTACTTCTCCTCTCTAGGTTTTTCAATGAAAAATTCCTCCAAGGGGAATACGTGAGAAAGGGAAGGAAGAAAAAAGAGAAGAAGAAGAAGGAAATTAAAAGAAAAAGAAAAAGGGGCTCGGGCCGGCCACAACACCTGACTAAAGTTTATGCCTCACATAAGCTAAAATTCTCATTCCAGAATCAATGCTGAAAACTAAATCTCAATTTGTTGCTCTATTCAAAAGTTATGGTAGAATGAACCTGCATGATTAAATTAATATATAATTTTATAATTATTAATTATTAATTATTCCACAAAAATTCGAATTTCTTGGATTTCTACTAAACTCTTTTTTAGGGTAATCACCATATTCTGAGACCATTGGAGTGGTTAGAAATTTTTTTTGAGATCATTTACTATGGTAAAATACCATTTCACCCGTTTATAAGCATCTAACACCAAAAATTAAAGTTTGTACATAAAACTGTAGTCTAAAGAAACACGGGTCCTTACAAAAATGATTTCAGGAAAAGAAATATACAGATTATATGGTGATTTCATACTAAGCTATCTAGTTCACACCCTACTTGTACCATTCAGTGTTGGTAGAATGAATCTATTTCCTAGGTACTCTTTCTTGTTGAGGTTCTTGGTTCAGATGCTTGCTGTTGGAGTTGGTTCGTTGGTGGATTGTAACGTCCCGGATCCGGGTGCCACACCATGGGTTCCCCAAACCCGGTTGGTCACATGACCTCAAGCACATTTCCCCAAACGCAAGAGGTTTCCGACTAGCAGTGAGGGCCCATGTATAATAGGGGGAAACTATGCCCTCATTTGTCAAAGTGTAGCACAACGGAAAAGATCAATAACATACAATAGCAGAAGTAGTAGACAATATAGAACTGAAATGGACAACTGAAGTAAAAGAGAACCAGCAATCATATATATATAAATTTGCAGCATGTTATTAATTATATGAAAGAAGTCATAACATAATACACTACAACACAATACAACTCAAAGTACAAGGTATAGTCAAACAAAACAATGTAGAGTAAACAAAACACAGCAACATCGCAAGCTAGAGCTCGATCTCGTGCTCTCCTACTCCTCTGCTACAATCATGTACCTGTATAGGGACCATTTCCCATGTCGAAACCTACAAAAATATAATCTATTTGGGCCGAAGACATGACCCAAATAGGGTGTGAGAAATAAATACCAGTAGGAAACCACCAAAGGCCCGTTCCCAATTGTCAGGGAAAATGTGCAACAGTAGTGTGCAGTAGTAAATGTAATAAACTAAGTAGTACTCAAAATTAACTAACTTTACCAGTCATATTTCCATTTTAATATTCATTTTACCATGACAAGACAGTGCTCTAACTTGGTAGGTATAACATATAAAAATCACCACGGTTAATATTTATGATAACACTATCTTTAGACATACAATCCTTACCCTCAGGTAATCAGAATCGAAACCGGTAGGTGATTGCCCATAGGCAAAACAAATATTGCCCTTAGGCGTACGAAGTGTTGCCCACAGGCACAGAATCTACTGCCCACAGGCATAACGAATATTTCCCTCAGGCTAAAAGAACCACTACCCTCAGGCTAAACAAAACACTTCCCTGACGCTAAGCAAGTAACAGGGACTATCCCAACACATACACAAGCAATTTATATACAAAATTATCTCAAGGAAAATTTAATGCACAATATAATCATGGCATAACCTCGGGTATCCTGGCCAAATGGCTAAACAGAGGAACGCACCCCTGGGGTGGTTCTGGATCTAATTAGTGATCCCAAATAGCAGATTAAACTTATTATTAGATTATCTACACAATTCTAGATATCTTTTCCGCAAAGGCCTCATCTATACAACACCCAAAACATGGGCTTGTAGCACAATGGTACACAAAAACACACAACAGTTTGAATTTAAACACCATACCACCTACCTTGATCGCCCCAGATCGGTATATGTGAATGACGCCTCCCGAATAGTCCAAGAACGACATAGATCTGAGGTGAACATAATCTCGTTAAAACCCAAATAACTTCCCCTCATAAAAGAATTGGTAAGAAAGGCTCTAGGAGAAGGAATAGCTTACCTGTGCAGTTCCAAGGAGATCGACGGAGTAGGAATCGGGTTCCCGGTGTGCGGTCAGGAGATCCTCCAAGCTCCGACCGTCACTCCCACTCTCCTCCAGCGTTCTAAGTTTCCTCTGTGAACATAGGAGGCTACTACCCGTTTTAAGAGAAAAAACAAACTAAACGGTATGTACTCTCTAGTGCACGGTGTGTACTTCTCATTTTTTAAACTGTTCCTCTGGCTGCTTCTTTCCACCGCGGCACTATTCATCTATCGACATGAGTACAGGTGTGTAGTCCGGATTACACGGCGTGTACTGCCGCTATGCTGTCGGCTGCCTCCACTGCCTTAATGTTCACCAGCTGACTGAATACACTGCGTGTAAATACCCTATACATAGTGTGTAGTTTGTTTTTACACCCTTCATTGTCGAGAGGCCTACAAGCCCTTTGTACCCATCCCACATGGCCAAAGTACACATCGTGTGGAAAAGAACATGGGGTTTTGTGACAAAATTTGGTATTTTTACCCATTTTCCTTATTTTAACAAAAAATAAAAAGGGAAAAAAGGGAAAGAGGAAACCAGTATCTCAAGAATAAGAAATGGGTTCTTATAAAATTTCCCCCTTAAAGAAATTCGTCCCCGAATTTCCCTTCCAAAGGTGGAGAAGATAAATCTTAGAACAACTCTAGCCACTGAGCACGTACGTCGGTCTCTCGATCCCAGGTTTCGTCCTCCACTCTGCCGTGATGCCATAGCACCCGTATGAGAAGAACTGACCGGCCTCGAAGAACCTTCATGATCCTATCAACAATACGAAACAGATTCTCTTCAAAGAATGCATCGAGCTGAAGCTCAACCTCTTCGGGTTGAAAGGTGTTAGATGGGTCTGAGTGATAACGGCGCAGCAGAGATACATGGGAGACATCGTGCATGGCCCGGTACCTCTGTGGTAACTGCAACCTATAGGTAACCATCCCGACTCTCTCCAGAATCATAAACAACCCCACATACCTTGGTGAATGTTTGCCCTGTCTCTTGATCCGCCTATGTCCCAGCCTCAGTGAAACACGCAAGAAGAGCTGATCCCCAACCACAAACTCAAAGGATCGTCTGCGATGATCAGCATAAGATTTATGACGAGATTGTGTGGTATCCATCTGCTACTAAATCAACTAGACCTTCTCAGTAGTATCCTGCACGAGACGTGGTGCCAGCAAAGCTGCCTCACATGCCTCTAACCAGCACACGAGTGATCGGCATGGCATACAATATAAGGCCTCATAAGGTGTCATTTGAATAGTTTCCTGAAATCTATTATTATAGGAAAACTTGACTAGGGGTATATGCTTCTCCCCAGAGCCCCCAAAGTCCAGGACGCATCCACATAGAATTTCCTCAAGCACCTAAATTTTATGATCTGACTGGCCATCGGTCTAAGGGTGGTAAACTGTGCTCAGAAGCACATGTGTACCCAGTGCCCTCTGAAAACTCTTCCAGAAACGAGACGTAAAGAAAGCGTCCATATCTAAAATGATAGAATGAGGAACCCCATGGAGACGCACTACTTCTGGGATATACAACTTTTTGAGATCGTCAACACTAAAGGTCTCCTTGATCGACAAAAAGTGATCCACCTTTGTGAGTCTGTCCACAACAACCCACACGACATCATTGCCTCGAGGTGACCTCAACAAAAAAGTAACGAAGTCTATCATGACATCATCCCATTTCCACTCCGAAATGGGTAACTACTGTAACAGTCATGCTGGTCTCTAATGCTCCGCCTTCACCTGCTGACAGGTGGAACATCTCGTAACAAACCAGCTACCTCTCTTTTCATACCTGGCCACCAATACTGACGTCTCAAGTCACGGTAAATCTTGGTGACTCTAGGATGAACTACTTAAGAGGAAGAATGAAACTCCCACATCATATCCTCACATATATCCCTTAGAAACCACACTCATCCATGGATATGCAGTACCTCATCATCTTCTATCGTCCAACCAGGAGGAGGGTCCTCACTTTCCATTGACTCCTGCAGAACTAGGCCTTCTAAATCTTATAGTTGTCCCATCCTCACTCTATACAGGAGGGTAGAAGTCAAAACTAAGGAAGAAAGATAGGTTTGACCCTGACTCTCATGAACCTCCAAATGCATCTCAGAGAACAATGCCATAAGCTGCCACTCACCACTGGCCTCATGAACTGCCTGTGTCTGAGTCTTCCTTCTCAGTGCATCATCAAATGCATTACGATTACCAGGTGTATAGGCATGCTCTAAGTCAAAGGAATAAAGGTATTCAACCCACCTTCACTGTCACAAATTCAGGTCATGCTCCATAAAGATATACTTGAGACTTTTGTGGTCGTTGAACACCACAAAATGTTCTCCCAATAGATAATGTCTCCAACTGCGTAACACATGAAAAACTGAAGCCAACTCAAGATCATGCGTCAGGTAATTCCTCTCATGTGGACTCAACTGCTGAGACACGTACACAACTACTCGATCGCCCTGCATCAACATAGCTCCCAGCAAAATACCTGATGCACCACAGTAAACTGTATAGCTCTTCCCTTGATCTGGAAATATCAGGACTGGTGCTGATGTCAACCTTTACTTCATCTCTTGAAAGGTTGTCTCATAAGTTTCTAACCAAAGGAACCTCACACCCTTCTTAGTCAAACACATCAACGGTGCTGTTAAGTGGGATAAGTCCTATATAAAACTTCTATAGTAACCAGACAGCCCCAAGAAACTATGTATCTCAAAAATGTTCTTTGGATTCTCCTAGGAAACTACTTCTCTCACTTTCTCTTGGTCTACTGAAACTCCCACCTCTGAGATGATATGACCCAGGAAGTAAATCTGGTGCATCCAAAAGTGGCACTTTGAGAGCTTAGCTTATAGATGATTCTCTCTTAGTGTACTCAAAACGATCTAAAGATGGGTAGCATGGTCGTGTCGACTGTGAGAGTACACCGAGATATCTTCCATGAAGACTACCACAGAAGTATCCTGATAAGTGTGGAACACACGATTCATCAGAGCCATGAAAATTGCCACCGCATTCGTGAGTCCAAAAGGCATAACCAAGTACTTGTATTGACCATTTATACTCCAAAAAGTTATAAGCGGTAAATATGATGGTCTAACGCGAAACTGATGATATCCGGATCTCATGTCAATATCAGAGAACAGTCGTTCTCCCTGAAGTAGATCAAAGATATCATCGATCCTCGGCAAGGGATATCAGTTCTTAACCGTTAACTAGTTCAACTTCTGATAATCCACACAGAGTCTGAGGGTACCATCTACCTTCTTTGAAAAGAGGACCAGAGAACCCCAAGGAGAAGTATTGGGTCGGATGAAACCCTTTTCATTTAAATCCTCTAACTGCCTCTTGGGATCCTGAAACTCAGGTGTAGCTATCCTATAAGGAGGAATAGACACTGGTGCTGCTCCTGGAAGAAGATCAATAGATAAATTCACCTCTTGATCCCGAGGTAGACCTGAAAAGTCATCTAGAAAGACATCCCTGAAACGATCAACTGCTGAAGAGAACTACTTCTGAAAAGTTCCCTAGTCATCTAGATATAAACTCACAATATGTCATGTCACTCCACCATGCCCACGATACTCGGTTCCATCTTGGCTCACCTAGACATCCCATTCGTCCTTGTATAGGAACTATCTGCCCTCTGGTGACATGATACACACCCTGCGACGATAGAAATCCCCAAAGGCTCGGAAAAGTACCAACCAGTACATCCTGAGAATGACATAAATATTGTCATCTTTAAGACATGGAGGTCTCATAGAAAGTGACACCCACTAACCTCAAGGGGGAACTCCTCGCACTGACCACACCAGCCATTCTAATCCCCGACAGAGTGTCTAGCGTTATAATACCCGAAGAAGAAGAAGCACGGAGCCCAAGGATCTCCACAACGGGAACAGATATAAAACTATGTATAGCACCAGTATCAAAAAGTGCAAAAGACAAGATAGAAGAAACTAGAATAGTACCTCTAATAGTGGAATGTCCGAGATCCTGCTCTTGTTGGGTTTGTTGCACTGCATATGCCTGCCCAGTGCCACGACCCTGCAACACAGCCTGACTACCCTAAGCAGACCCGCCCTACTGCCTCTGAGATCCTAGTGTCTCGCTACCACAGCCACGACCAACATCTCAGCATGCATGACCTGACATATTCTAGATTCTCGACATGTAAGAAGCTGTTGGTCCGGCCCCCGCATGCAGAGTCTGCACAGAACCCCTCTCACTATCCACTGGTGGGAACTCCATGAAAAACCGATGTAGATGACCCATCATTCCGCAATCTCGGCACTCCACTGGGTCTCAAGGACACCGAGGTCTTTTATGCCCCTCTCTGCCACACTCATAGTAAATAACCTGGCCACCTGATGAATTCTTCTGGCTTGTACTGCCACCTTGTGAGAATTCCATCGGTCTCTTCCTCTTACTAGTAGAAATATTACCAGAAACTACTGTTGAACCGCCCTGGCCCACACCACTAGCTTCCCATAGGTTCCAATCAGTAATCAATGCCTGGTTCACAATAGCATGTACATTAGGTATCCTAAAAATGATCACCAGTGCTCGGATGTCACACCAAAGACCATCCTCAAAGCGTCCAGCCCTCAACGCCTCATCACCCACCAGAACGGGTGTGAAATGATGAATCTCGGTGAAGCGAGCAGAATAATCCATCACTGACAAGGCACCTTGCTGTAGATTTATGAACACTCGAGCTCGATCTGTCCTCTATGTCTCTGGGAAGAAGAAGACATAGAAAGCTTCCTGAAAATCTTCCCATGCCATGTCTCGGTGATGCTCAGACTTGGTGATAACATCCCACCACCTCTTGGTAGAATCACGCAGCATGTATGTTGTGAGTTTGACCCTCTGCCCTGGAGGTGTCTCTAGATGCTCAAAAATAGTCTGCAAAGAACCCAGCCAAGACTCCACAGCCTGTGGTCCACTATCCCCTAAAACCATAGGCGGATTATGCAGCTAGAATATAGGAGTGATCTCTTCCATAGATGTGGCGGCCTACGGTGCTCCCTAGAAGGTCTGCATAAACCGCATGAAGCCTTCAAGGTATTGCACCTCTGCACCTCTGTCTGGTACAATGGATGGTGCCTCATTTGGCTATGATGTAGGTTCCATTAGTATCCCATGGCCCACCATATCCAGGGTATAATCGTCACCACTCTCCTGGTGAACAACTAGTGGTCGTCTCGGTGGCATGACTCTACATGGTCAAACACACACCTTAGTTCAAGATCATCAAAGAACGAAAACATGGAGACCTAGAAGGGAACATGAGAAGGAAATCAGTATAGATTTAAAAAACTTGAATACACAGTGTGTATAAAAACTACATCGTTTTCTCACTGTCCATCCACATGGGAATGTACCCCAACTTAAACTGGCAGTGTAACACCCCAAACACATAGTTGGTCATCCGAATACATGCCGTGTACTGGAATCTCCCTTCACTACCCGAGTCCTTATACACGGCTAAGACACATGCCTCTCTTAAAGAAAACTACACGACATGTCCCACAGATACACTGTGTATACTCTATATGCTTTCCCCAACCCATGTTGTTCGTGACACGCCCTGTGTACCCAGGTCACACTACATGGCATGTTCCAAAAAGACACGACGTGTTTAAAGAATCCCTAGACTGACCCATGTTGCTCACTACACGGTCGGATACACTGTTGACACTACACGACATGTTCCATGTGGACACGACGTGTACTAGGAAAGATAACACCGACCCGTGTTGTTAGTGACATGGTCGAGTACCTGGTTCAGACTACACAGCGTGTTCAAAGTAGACACAATATGTATGTCTTAAGGTTTCCTCCGTCCGTGTTGTTAGTTACACGGGTAGACACCAGGTCAACACTACACGGCGTGTACAACAGGTACAATGCATGTTTCCCCAAGCCATTCCCTACCCCGTGTCCCCACCCACATGTTCTATGACATGGGAAGAGACTACACGGCATGTACTGATGGTGCACGTCATGTAAATAAATTTTTTTCATTTCATCCCGAACAGAAGAACACATGGCATGTGTCCAAGGAAATACACAGTGTGTATGCTGGGTTTTCAAGACAGTAAGCCTCAAAAACTACTCCAGAACCCAGAAAACACTGAACAAATACCTAAGTGCCAAATTCCGATCTGTGAGGGCCTATACTCCCCATGAATCAAATCTTACATCTTACACCTGTTATAACAAAGTAAAAACATTAATGATCCACCAAATTCTGGTCCTCGAGGGCCCATACTCCTCAAGAACCAAAGTTTGGTGTTCATTTTATCAGTAACCTCACACAAAAGTACCCTATCAAATAGAAGGTATTTATCAAAGCAGATATCACAACATCATGCTTTTCTAGCACAACAACTATCACAACAACATGCAATTTCTAATGCACCTACATGGCATGGAAGAATGCATGAAATGTGATTTCTAGCATGTGCCTAAATGATGCATGAGATGGCATACCCTCATCTCATCGGGTTTCAACTAAATAGAACCCAAGTATAAATATATTAACAGCACACAATAAGTGCGTCACCCAACGGTGAAAATAAAATCAATTATAAAATTTCAAAATCAAAAAAAAATTGCTACCTGAGGTAAATTGGATTTTCCCTGTAGACAGTTTAGCTACTCCCAAGCACAACTTATTACCAACAACTATTTCCGTCTTATCCCTGAATAAGGATCCAAATAGTAAGTCAAAGAAAATAACTCCTTTGATACTACTTTGTAACATCCCAGATCCAGGAGTCACACCACGGGTGCCCCGAACCCGGTTGGTCACATGACCTCAAGCACATTTACCCAAATGCCATAGGCTGCCGACTACCAGCGAGGGACCAAGACTGATAGAGGGGAAAATATGCCCTCATTTGTCAAAGTGTAGCACGACGTAAAAGATAAATAACATACAATAGTGGAAGTAGTGTACAATATACAGCTAAAATGGACAACTGAAGTAAAAGAGAACCAGCAGTCATATATATATATATATAAATATGAAGCATGTCACTAATTCTATGAAATCAGTCATAACAAAATACACTACAACACAATACAACTCAATGTACAAGGTACAACCAAACAAAACAAAGCAGAGTAAACAAAATGCAGCAGCATAGAAAGCCAGAGCTCGGTCCGGTGCTCTCCTACTCCTCTGCTACAATCATGTACCATTATAGGGATTGTATAGACCAGGAAAATTCAAGGAAAATTCTTTCTTAATTTCTTTGGAATTTTAAGAGTCTGTAGTTTCTGACGGCGCCTGATTCCAAGGCCTGGTGTGCCGGGAATCAATTTCTGAAATTTTGTTCAGGTACGTTCAGTAAACGTACGTGCAGGTTTTTCTATATTTGAACTGGTGCTCGGAATTGAAATCTGAGGACATCGATGAACTCTCAGTGTCGGTATTCGCTTAAGGGGACCTTTACCACAATTTCATTTTATACAAGATGGAAGTAATAATTTGGGGTCACTTTTTTAAAATTAAAAAGTAAATAAAAATGTGTTTGCAACACATTTTTAATTGGAAGGTGGTTAAATTATCTAGGTGGAAGTTAGGGGTGGGGCACACCACACCCTAACCTCCCTTGGGAGGATATAAATAGGGGTGGGGCCCACACGAGTTTAGACTCTTCAACTCCCCTTGAAACCCCCCTTTAACACCTAAACTCTCTACCTCTCCTCTTTAATTTTAAACTCTCCACATTCCACCCTCCCTCATAGAGATTCCACCACGCTCTCAATTAATGAACAATTAATTAATTGGCTCCTCTAAATTTTGAATTATTTTGAAATTTATGTCAAGAATAAAAATAATAGCCAAGCTATTATTTTTGGTTTGGCACATATTATGTTGGTAGAGCTTTGGATATTAGAGAGGACCTTCTTCCAAAGAATAACAATTTCCTCTCTCAATGAAGAATAGAGACGCCCAGGAAGAACGATGACGCTCACGAAGAATGCACATCTTCTTTCTTCCTCCTCCGCGCCAAGGGAGAAGACGCCGCCTGTGAAGAACATCTCCAATGACTCCTCATCCGACGATAATGGAACTACACCGTCTTCTGCGACACCATCTTCCGCGACGCCATTTTTCGCGACTACGGCGAATGAACCTTGAATCAAGTTAGGGGTTATGATCAATTTTAGTTGAATAAAATTGTACCTTGTCCTTCATTAAATACCTTAGTTTGTCTTCGGCCTTTTTTTATCGCCTAACGCGGAGGGAATGGGCCAAACGAACACAGCCTGATGACCCTCTCTTGGTTCATGAATAATTTGGAGGCGGCGACTGGAGGCGGTGGTGACCGGAGATAGAGGCCGTGCACCGGCCACGTGGAGGAAACCACGGCCTGCATCCGTGGGACGCTTAGACGAACCAAACCGGTCGGCCGTAGCCGGCTGTGCTGGTGAACTGCGACACCCACAGGTGTCGTACAGAGTAGGTGTGGTCCTCATCTGTGGTCCTCTTGCTAGACGAACCGGCCGGTCAGGTAGGGGACCGCGACGCCACATGGCGCCACCCTGCGGAGAAGATGGCGGCCCGTGCTGGGCGGGCTGCTTCGGTGGGCGAACCGTCTGGCTGCCTGCCGGTCGGGATGAAGGAAGTCGCGGCGCCCGCAGGTGCCAAGTGTGGAGGAACTGCGGCCCGCAACCACGGGCTACTCATGCCGAAGAAAACTGGGCATCTTAGACTGGCCGTGCAGTAAGGATGGGCGGCGCTACTCAGGGCCGCCTGGCGAGCCGAATCGGCCTGCGACCCGGGCTGGGTCTGCTGGTGGGCCGTGCCCCACCGGACCAGGCCGAACCCTAACCGGGTCGGACCCACCGGGCCGGGTCCCTGGGTGGGCCGCGCTCCACCAGGCTGGGCCAACCCCCAGCCGTGTTAGACCCGCCAAACTGGGTCGGGCCAACCTGCTAGCCCACTAGGCTTGACGGGTCGGGCCTGTTTCACTTAAACGCCAAGATCTCTTAGACTGCGCGTCTGATCGACTCGTTGTCTATGGAACTAGGACCCTAACGATGAGGAAGTCCTTTTTCGATACTCTAAGTGAGTTTTGGATGACTTTAGAAAATGGATGGGTTTGGATTGAGTGTAAATCCAACCGAGCCCCTGGAACGGAAAATCCAATAACTCTCAGACTGGGCGTCCGATTGACGTGTCGTCTGTTGCGTTGGGTTTATTTTGATGAGACAAAACTTTGGAATACATCAAATCATGACTCCTTGATAGTTGATGTGTCGAACCCAATTGCTAGAGGAGCAGACCCTCCCAGAATCGAGCGTGCTGTGTGCGGGAACCCTAGAGCTGGTTACGACTACGGTGACTACCGTACTGGAATCCTTCGTGGGTTCGACGATGACGACAACTGTACTAGAATACAGTGTGGGATTGATAGGTATGAAAGAGTAACTAGACAGTATCCCATGTGGTTTCGATAAGTTAGATGAATTAGTAACTACATCTGATCATCTCTATTACACTAGAATAGATGGACTATATCATGTGTGGGTCCGACAGCTTAGACGAGATAGCTGAATTGTATCCTGTGTGGGTCTGAAAGCTTAGAAGAGATAGCAGGACTATAACCTCTATGGGTCCGATAGATTAGACGAGATAGCTAGAGTGTATCCTATGTGGGTTTGATAGCTTAGATGAGATAGTTGGACTGTATCCTGTGTGGGTCGGACAGCTTAGCTGGACTGTATCCTATGTGGGTCCAACAGCTTAGATGATATAGTGGCTACATCTGATCATCTATATCTCTCTACAATTGTGGCATACCTTTGTGAGATGATTCATGACTTTAAACCATTATTAACATGGTGTTTGACTTTACTTCATGTGTGGACTGTGTTGTTCTTGGGTTCATGAGTTGGAGTCGGACTGTGATTGGTAACTTAGGTATATGTATGGGAATATACGTAAGTAGGGTTGGTTGATACTATGTGGTTGTATGTTTCTTCTTTTTCTTATCCTTAGTGGATATTGTGAGACCTTGCGGGTCTCGGGGTCCCTATTGAGTATAGTTATACTCACCCCTTCTCGGGCTATACCCGCACCTCGTTGTGTTGGATGCAGACAATGGACAGTGCTGACGTAGGCCGAGAGTGCCACGACTGGATGGTACCCCGAGGTGGACCTTGCGACGAGTCAGAACACGGTGGAGACTGATAGACGTGGGTGCCGAGGTGGCCATATGTACGTGCCCTTTAGGTAGGAATCCCTAGAGGATGATCTAGGAGCTTCTCTTTACTTTCAGTCGTTTGTTCCTTTACTTGTACTTTTTATTCAGTTGGGTTTTTATACTATCCCATTTACATCCCAACACACTCTTTTGTATTCGGTTTTACTTAGTGTTTACTTCCTGTTGTGTACTCTGTTGTGTTTGTTTACTTTCATAAATGCAATGCCTTCCTAGCTTAGGGATTTACGACTTTGGTGCTAGTCTCCAGCCCCTGGCCTATAGAAGGCGGGCTTGGGGTAATCATGACATGGGCCCCAAGGACGGGTCGTGACAAATTGGTATCAGAGGAGTCGGTTCTACCACAAAACATAAGACTATGATCTGTCTTACTGTGAAGTAATAGTATTAAGAGTATTGAGTGTGGTTATCAGTCCGGGGAGTCCAGTATTGGAGCAGCGGATGACGTATCTATAAACTAGGATCCTGACTTCTGATTTCCGACTCAGTGCATGAAAATACTGATTGCGAGTGTGTTTTCAAGAGTCTTCTTTATGAAATCTTTGAGTCTACTCCCGAGGTATAACTTATTCACTGTGGCGCACCTGTTCCTTATTAGGATGCCGCTGCGAAGACAACCAGCAAGGGTTCCCGAGAGAGTACATTATGAGGACCCACCGAGCGATGAGGCTCCAGTTCAGGGCCCTCTTACTATGTTGGCACCTTTGGATGGTTTACCAGAAGCACCACCACCCATTGAGAAGCAGATTCCACCAGCCGTACTGGCGGACGGTGCATTCCGACAGAGCGCGTTGCACAAGTTTCTACAATAGAGGCCTCCAAGGTTACGAGGCGAGACATATTCCCAGGTAGCTGAGGACCGGCTTGAGGAGGTGGCTGAGAGTTCTCTAGAACTTATACAGCTTCATTAGGATGACATGTCGGTAGCTGGGTATTCATCGAGGCATACAGATTGTTCTGGGAACTCGATGAATACGATACGATCAGTGCTTTGGGTCTCGGACTACCTAACAAGGTGTGTTTAAAGGATATATGAGCCAGTACTTTTCCATTATGCATTCCTACTTATTCTAGGGTACTAGAGAGAACCATTGTGGTTGAATGTTCTTCAGATGAACGGATACAGTTAGTCAATGTTAACAGTGGGAAAGTAGGGAACTGACGCCAGTCTTAGAGACTTGGGCATGTAAAATGTTTCAAGAAGAGGAAGTGTTAAGGATAGATGAATATACATAGCAGCAGAAGTGGAAGCAGAGCTAGGAGGGAAGCATCTGGTGATGTACATTCTGACATGTTACAACCACCCGCCTTTGTAGTCCCCGCCATGCTCAAGGCGTAAGAGGGAATGGGAAGATAGTAGTTGCATGCGGTCAAGGAGTGTGACCCAAGGGCTCTAGGAATGATTTGATGTATGGTCTGTGTCTATTACTAGCTACCGTATCAATAGACATAGGTACCAATCATTCCTTTCTTCCACGGATCTTGTCCCAGACCAAGAGTTTCCTGTTAAACCATTGACTTGACCATCACATCTAGAGATACCTTTGAGAGGAGACTCAATAATCACACATATGCCAACAATGTGATATGACCCTTGAGGTGAGAGTTTCGGTTGGAACCTCTTGGTGGCAGCGTCGAGGCCTTATGAAGTTAGTTTGGGCATGGATTGGGAAACCATAGTTCATACAAAAATTGACTGTATTAGGAAAAAAGGTTGTGGTTTACCTACAGTGTTGGGATGGGTTTTCCTTGGCTGGTGAAAAGGAAACCCCGGGAAGCACATGATTGAATCATGCATAAGTTGGTGAATTCAATCACTCATGAGTCGGCTAGACATACCATTATGCTAGACTTCTCCAAGGATGCAGCACCGCTTTCAGTATTGATGAAGAAGGTGCAACCATTTGTGTGGTCAGAGAGATGCCAGCAGAGCTTTCAAGAGCTAAGACAGAGTTTGACCAGTGCGCTCATCTTGAGGCTACCGGAGGATGGAGTAGGGTACGTAGTTTACTACGACACATCAGGGATCGTACATGGGTGTGTCCTGATGCAGGAGTGAGCAGTGATCGTGTATGGTTCATGGCAGTTGAGACAACATGAGAGGAACTACGATACCCATGACCTAGAGTTCGAATCAGTGGTTTTTGCCTTAAATATTTGGTGGAACTATCTAATAGGCGAGCGTTTTACAGTCTATTCTGACCACCAGAGTCTCAGGTATATATTCTCGCAGAATGACCTGAACCTGAGACAGTGGTGAGAGCTCGAGTTCCTCCAGGACTATGACTTAGAGATAGTCTATACTCCTGGGAAATGGAATTTTGTGTCTGATTCTCTCAGCAGGAGATCAGGAATTCAACTGCTAAGAGAGGTAATGGAGCAGCTAGACGCGTTGCAGATATCCTTTGTGGATAGAGATGGAGAAGCCTTCCTTCAATCTCTCACAATCACTCCTCCACTTCTTCAGCGAGTCAGGGAGGCACAACATGGGTACGTTGACTATGAGATGCAAGGTGCTCACATGTCATTAGGGAAGACACCTGAAGGGTTTTCTAAAGGTGGGGAGCATGTCATCCTCTTCAGGGGACGTAACATGGTACTAGTTGCATTACATGAGGATGTGTTGAGGTAGTTCCACACTTCCCCTCTATTGGTACATCTAGGAGTGGCGAAGATGTATCAATACCTCAGACGACAACACTGGTGGTCAGGTATGAAGAAAGAGGTAGCAGAGTTTGTCTCACGATGCCACACTTGTCAGCAGGTAAAGGTGGAGCACCAGGTACAAGAAGGCTTGGTACAACCCTTAGAGGTCCTAGAGTGGAAGTGGGATGGGATATACATGGATTTCGTGATGGGGCCTCCACGTACATCCATAGGACATGACTCTATCTGGGTGATCGTAGACCGACTCACCAAGTCGGCCCACTTCCTACTGATTAGAGAGAAGGGCTCAGTAGAGAGCTTGGAACGCCTCTACGCTCAGGAGATCGTACAGCTTCATGGTGTGACATCGACTATCGTCTCTGATAAATATGCTCGTTTCACTTCCCTATTATGGATGGGGTTACAGGAGGGTTTTGTGACACAACTTCTCTTGAGCACCGCATTCCATCCTCAGAGAGATGGTCAGACTGAGAGGACCATTCAGACTCTCGAGGACATGCTCTGTGCAACTGTCCTCGACTTTTGTCACAGTTGGGAGGATCACTTACCCTTGGTGGAGTTTGCGTAGAACAACACCTACCACTCCACCATCAGGATGGAACCTTAAGAGGTATTGTGCGACTGACCTTCCAGATCACCTCTGTGCTGGACTGACCCAGGGGAGTCAGCACTTGTAGGACTAGAAATGGATCAGGCAATGATGGAGAAGGTGAAGATCATCCAGGAGCAGATGAAGAATGCACAAAGAAGAAAGAAGTCATATGATGATAAGAGACGGAGACCACTGGAGTTTGAGGATGGTGACCATGTCTTCCTACGGGTCTCACCTCGATGAGGTCTAGGGATATTTGGCCGGGGCAGCAAGTTATCTCCACGATTCATCGGACCTTTCCAGGTCCTCAGTAGAGTAGGTGAGGTGGATTACCGCCTGGCCCTTCCACCTCAGTTTCATCGAGTGCACGACATCTTCCACTAATCTCAGCTGAGGAGATACGTGCATGACCTGTCCCACATCATCGACCACGGGGAGCTGGACATCGATTACATGGCGACATTCACGGAGGTCCCAGTGGAGATCGAGGATCGACAAGAGCGGGTTCTGCATGGATAGTTGATTCCTCTGGTGTGTGTTTTCTGGCAGCATAGGAACCTCCAAGAGAGCACATGGGAGTGGGAGGCTCAGATGCGTGCTCAGTACCCAATTTTTTTCCCTAGTGTTAGTTGTAGCTTTACGGGGACGTAAATCCCTAAGGTGGGGGTAATTTAAAGACCCGAAAATTTAATGGAAATTTTTTCTTAATTTCTTTTGAATTTTATGAGTCCCCAGTTTCTGACGGCACCTGATTCTGAAGCCCGGTGTGCCCAGAATCAATTTCTGAAGTTTTGTTCGGGTACGTTTAGTAAACGTACATGCATGTTTTTCTATCTTTTGAACCGGTGCTCAGAATTGAAATCTGAGGACACCAATGAACTCTTTTTGCCGTTATTCTCTTAAGGGGACCTTTAACGTAGTTGTGTTTTATATAGGATGGAAGATACAATTTGGAATTACTTTTATAAAATTTTAAAGTAAATAAAAATGTGTGTGCAACACATTTTTAATTGGAAGGTGGTTAAAGTCTCTAGGTGGAGGTTAGTGGTGGGGCCCACCACTCCCTAACCACCCTTGGGAGGATATAACTAGGGGTGGGGCCCACATGAGTTTAGAATTTTCAACTCCCCATGAAACCCCCCTTTATCTTCTAAACTCTCAACCTCTCCTCTTTAATTTTAAACTCTCCACATTCCACCCTCCCTCATAAAGATGCCACAACGCTCTCAATTAATGAACAATTAATTAATTGTCTGGTCTAAATTTTGAATTATTTTGAAGTTTATGTCAAGAATCAAAATGATAGCCAAGCTATTATTTTTGGGTTGACTCATATTGTGTTGGTGGAGCTTTGAAGATTAGAGAGGATCTTATTCCAACAAAGAACAATTTCCTCTCTCGACAAAGAATGACGACGCCCACGAAGAATGGCGATGCCCATGAAGAACGCCCATCTTATTTCTTCCTCCTTCGCACCGAGGGAGAAGACTTTGCCCACGAAGAACATCGCCAATGACTCTCCCTCCGAAAATGATGGAATAACACCATCTTCTGCGACTTCGTCTTCTGTGACTCTATTTTTCGCAACTACGATGAACAAACCTTGAATCAAGGTAGGGGGTTTATGATCAATTATAATTGAATAAAATTTTACCTCATCCTTCGTTGAATACCTTGGTTTGTCTTCGGCCTTTTTTTATCTCCTAATGCGGAGGGTGCGGGCCGAACGAACACAGCCCGATGACCCTCTGTTGGTTCTTGAATAATTTGGCGGCGGCGACCGGAGGTGGAGGCGATCAGAGGTAGCAGCCGCGCACCAGTCATGCCCTGGCCGCATGGAGGAAACCATGGCCCGCATCCGGGGGCTGCTCAGAAAAACCAAACCGGCCGGCTGTAGCCGACCGAGCTATTGAACCACTGCACCCGCAGGTGTCGTGCGGAGGAGGTGCGGCCCGCGTCCGCGGGCCCCTTGCTGGAAGAACCGGCCGGATATAGCTCGCCGAGCAGAGGACCGTAGCACTGCTTGGCGCTGTGCTATGGAGAAGACCGCAGCCCGCACTGGGCAGGCCGCTTCGGCGGGCGAACAGGCTGGCCGCCTGCTGGTTGGGCTAAAGGAATCCGTGACACCCGCAGGTGCCGCGTGTGGAGGAATCGCGGCCCGCAACCGCATGCCGCTCGAGCCGGAGAAAACTAGCCGGCTTCGGCTAGCCGGACATCAAGGATGGGCAGCGCCACTCGACACCACCGGGCAAGCCGAATCAGCCCGTGACCTGGGCTGGGTCCACGGCTGGGCCGCGCCCCAACGGGCCGGGCCGACCCCCTAACCGGGTCGGACCTGTCGGGACGAGTCCCTGGGTGGGGCGTGCCCCACAAGGCTGGGCCAACCCCCAGTCATGTCGGACCCGCCAAACCGGGTCGGGCCAACCTGCTAGCCCACTAGGCTTGATGGGCTAGGCCTGTTTCACTTAAATGGGAATATCTTTTAGACCGTACGTCCGATCGACACGCCGTCTGTGACAATGGGACCCTTGCGATGAGGGGGTCCTTTTTCAATACTCTAAGAGAGTGTTGGACAAATTTTTAAATCATCTGGGTTTGGATTGTGCGTAAATCCAAACTAGCTCCTGGATCGGAAAAGCCAATAACTCTCGGACCGGGCGTCCGAATGACGCGTCGTCTATCGCATTGGGTTTCTTTTGAAGAGAAAGAACTTTGGGATACATAAAATCAGAAATTTTTGATAGTTGATGTATCGACTCCCTTTTCTCGAGGAGTGGACCCTCTCGGAATCGAGCTTGATGTGTGCGGGAAACCTAGAGTAAGCTGCGACTGCGATGACTACCGTACTAGAATCCTATGTGGGTTCAACGAAAACGACAACTATACTGGAATCCAGTGTGGTTTCGACAGTTCTGATATATTAGTTAGACTGTATCCTGTGTGGGTCCGACAAGTTAGATGAATCAGTAAAAACATCTGATCATCTCTATTACTCTTGAATAGCTGGACTGTATCCTGTGTGGGTCCGAAAGCATAGACTAGATACCTGGACTGTATCCTATGTGGGTCCACCAGCTTAGACGAGATAGCTGGACTGTATCCTGTGTGGGTCTGACATCTTAGATGAGATAGCTGGACTGTATCATGTGTGGTTCCTACAGCTTAGCTGGACTGTATCCTGTGTGGGTCTGACAGATTAGATGATCCAGTGGCTACATCTGATCATCTATATCTCTCTACAATTGTGGCATACCTGTGTGAGCTGAGTCATGTCTTACATCCATTATTATCATGGTGTTTGACTTTAATTTCTGTGTGGACTGAGTTGTGCTTGGACTCATGAGTTGGAGTCGGACAATGATTGGTAACTTAGGTATATGTATGGGAATATACCTATGTAGGGTTGGTTGATACTTTGTGGTTGTATCTTTCTTCTTTTGTTTATCCTTAGTGTATATTGTGATACCTCATAGGTCTCGGGGTCCCTACTGAGTATCATTATACTCACCCCTGATGGGTTATGCCTGCACCTCGTTGTGTTGGATGCAGACGATGGATAGCACTGACGGAGGCTGAGGGTGCCACGACTGGACAGTACCCAGAGGTGGACCTTGCGACGAGTCGGTACATGGTGGAGACTGACGGACGTGGGTGCTGAGGTGGCCATCTATACCTACCGTTCAGGTAGGAATCCTCGGAGGATGACCCAGGAGCATCTCTTTACTTTCATATGTTTGTCCCTTTACTTATAATTTTTATTGAGTTGGGTTTGTATACTTGCCCATTTACATTCCATCACACTCTTTTGTATTCAGTTTTACATAGTGTTTACTGCCTAGTGCGTACTCTATTGTGTTTTTTACTTTCATAAAGGCAATGCCTTCCCAGCTTAGGGATTTACGCCTTTGGTGCTAGTTTCCAGCCCCTGGCCTATGGAAGGCTGGATTGGGGTAGTCACGGCACGGGCCCCGAGGACAGGTCGTGATAGGGACCCTTTCCCATGTCAAAACCTTCCATAATATAATCTATTTGGGATGAAGAAATGACCCAAATAGGGCGTGAGAAATAAATTCTAGTAGGCAACTACCAAAGGCCCATGCCCAACTGTCAGTGAAAATGTGAAACAGCAGTGTGCAGCAGTAAATGTAATAAAATAAGCAGTATTCAAAAGTAACTAACTTTACCAGTCATATTTCCAATTTAATATTCATTTAACCATGACAAGCCCGTGATTTAACTTGGAAAGTATCACATATAAAAATCACCATGGTGAATATTCATGATAACACTATCCTCAGACATAAAATCCTTACCCTCAGGTAATCAGAATCGAAACCCGTAGGTGATTTCCCACAGGAAAAATGAATATTGCCCTCAGGTGTACAAAGTGTCGCCGAAAGGCACAGAATCTACTACCCACAGACATAATGAGTATTTCCCTCAGGCTAAAAGAACCACTTCCCTCAGGCTAAAAGAAACACTACCCTAAGGCTAAGCAAGTAACCAGGCCGAGCCCAACACATACGCAAGCAATTTATAAACAAATTCCTCTCAATGAAAATTCAATGCACAATATAATCATGGCATACACTCGGGAATCCTGACCAAATGGATAAACAAAGGAACGCACCCCCTGGGTGCTCCTGGATCCCAACAGTGATCTAAAACAGAAGATTAAACTTATTATTAGGTTATCTACACAATTCTAGATATCATTTTATCAGAGGCCTCATCCATGCGACTACCCAAACATGGGTTTGTAGAACAATGGTAGAAAAAAACATACAGCAGTTGGAATTTAGACACCATACCACCTACCTCGATCGCCCCATATCGGTACACGTGAACGACACCTCCCGAATTGTCCAAGAAAGATATATATCTGAGGTGAAAATAATCTCATTCAAACTCAAATAACTCCCCCCCCAGGAAAGAATTGGTAAGAAATGCTCTAAGAGAAGGAAGAGATTACTCGTTCGGTTCCAAGGAGATTGACGGCGTAGGAATCGGGTTCCCGATGTGCGGTCCAGAGATCCTCCAAGCTATGGCCATCTCTCCCGCTCTCCTTTGGAATTCTAAGCTTTCTATGTAAACAGAGGAGGCTACTTCCCGTTTTATGTGAAAAAAAAACTACACAGTTTGTACTCTCAAGTACATCGTGTGTACTTCTCATTTTTTTAACTGTTCCTCTGGCAGCTTCTTTCCACCGCAGCACTCTTCATCCATCGACATGAGTACGTGGCGTGTAGTCCAGATTACACGGTGTGTACTATCACTCTATTGGCAACTGCCTCCACCACCATACTGTTAACCTGTTGACTGAATACATGGTTTGTAAATACCTTATACACGGCGTGTGGTTAGTTTTTACACCCTTTATTGTCGACAGGCCTTCACACCCTGTGTACCCATCCCACATGGCGAAAGTACACGGCGTGTGGAAAATACACGGCGTGTAGTCACAAAATTTGGGATTTTTTCCAATTTTCTTTATTTTAACAAAAACACTAAAGTAAAAGGGAAAAGAATAAACTCATACCTCATGAATAAGAACAAGGTTCTTACATGGATGGTGGTGACCTTGAGGTCACATGGAGATCGAGTTGGTTGTGGATTTTTTTGGTCTTGTCTTAGTTTCAGTTTTTATTTTGTTCAGTTTTATTACTATAATCGGATCAGTTTGTTTATTTTTATATGATTAGTTATTAGTATATATTATTTGTCTGGTTTTGTTTCTTGATTATTTTTAGGATAAAACTCTTACCACATGTATTGTATTGATTCCCAACACTATTTGTTAACCCTTGGGGATCAGTAATTCCCTTCAGGCCATGTCATTGACCGGGTTAGGTGTCAGGCCGAATGACATAACAGGATAGTTCATGATAATTGCATGTCCAAAAGAGATGGGGGATGAGTCTCAAGTAACAAAATTCAATAATAAATGTTTGAGAGATGAAGGTTATGAGGATAACAGTTGTCTCCTTAAAACTTTTTAAATTATCATTTCTTAATTTAAAATTTAAAATCTCATCTAAAACCCACCTTAAATATTTAAAAGGATGGTTTTTTATTTTTTAAAACCCCTCTTGAAATTATTTTTTTTAATTCCACTTGAAAATTGACTAATTTTATTATAAAAACTTATTGGGATGCATACCACATATTATATAAAATCTATTATCATCATGTGAAAAATTTTAAAATCATACTCAAAATCCCTTAATAATAAATTAAAAGTGTAAGACTATTTCCATGGAAAGATGTACGCATTGAAATGTATAAAACTTTATAGGTTCACATTGAAATCACTTCATGTGTTTCAAAACATTTCATCCATTTTAGTTCAATTTACGGGAGACCCCTATTTTTTCATTTCCAAACCCACTTTATCATTTAAAACCAAGTTTCCTATTCAAAACTGAAATTTAAAATATTAATGACCATAAAAATGTATAATAGGATTCTACCCAGTCCAATGAAAAGAATGATTATTAATCCTTTCATATATATTTTATAAATATGACACGAATAAACATTTTTTAGAAGATAGTAGAAAATTAACAATTTAAACAAAAACCTGATTATCATGGGCTACTTGCCTAAATACCAGGGTTTTAATGAGATTATTTCAAAATTCAATCATGGGACAATTCATTTATCAAAACCCAGTTTCATCAAATAACACACAAGAAGCCAAAAATATAAGCTTTATCATTCCATACAATTTATTCATGAATCAACATCAAGAAGTATTTACAAATATTTATGACATTGAATGCTAAATTACAAAATATCATGAGGTCTTAGATGGAGTTTTTGTGTTATATCAGGATTAGGTTTGATTTCAATTTATCTGAGTGTTATTTGAATTGGAGGTTCCCTAGATCCCGAGGTGGGAGAGTGATAGTAGATTTAGTTTTATTTTGGAAAATAACAAACCATGAGATTGGGTTCTGTGACAAGGAAACCCCATAATACATGTTTTCACCTTATATATTAATGATTGGTTTATTATGGAAAGTATGTAAAATATATTCACGTATTTTTAAATTATTTATTCTATAAAATTAATGTCTGGACTATTTACTTTAATTTATTACATTATTTTATTTAGATATGTTTATGTTTATAAATTATATAAGCTCCAAATAATTTTAATATCTATAAAAAAATGTAGTTTCCATATGGTTAGATTATGTTACCTCACATTATTTTGATAAATTAACTTGAATATCCAAATTTTTAAGCGTTGTTCAAGAAAAGAAATTACTATTTGGTACATATTTATGTTCTGATATATTTAGTACTTTTAGTAAACCTAATTTAGTTTTAAATCATGAATTTAAATAGTATGGATATACATAGTTAATAATTCCCTTTAATACCTTGAGATCATAACCTCACAACATATATGAAAACATAAATGCTATATATACCCTTATGGGAGTGTATGTATGTTATTAGATAAATATTCCTAGAAATATTTCTCCAAATATCCACCTATCACATCACACAAGCATCATATAATAATAATAAATACACATCCCATGAAAGGGAAATAACCTATAAAAATAACTAACCCAAGGGATTCCTAACAAGGGTGATAAAAATACATTTACTATGTTTTTATACATTTGAAGAATTGTTTTTTATTATTTTATGAAAATACTACAATGATATCTTCCTAAAATAAATCTTTAAAAATGATTAATATTTTAAACAAGCATTTAGAAACCTTTATTAAACAAATTTTTTTTTTCATTTCAAATGAATTCAATCACTTGAAAATCATTTTCATTTCCCTAATACTTATTTATTTAAAAGCACATTTAGAAACACCTTTTGTTTTTTTAAAGAAAAATAACTAAGAAGGATGTTCTAGTATTACAAAATTCCACTAAAATGAAATAAATACATAAAACAAATCCAAATAAGAATCTTAAGTGTACTAGATGTAAGAAAATAAAATAAATAAAGGATATGATGAAAAAAGTCCATAAAAGTGAATGTTAGAACCTAAAAACATATATAATGTCACAATTATAATCCACACCATATGGGGGGACCTATGACCTATAGGATCTAAAGGTAACTAACCCTATCATAGAATATTAGCTGGCTATGTGAACAAAACAAGTAATGTAACCTAGGCCTCCCTCGGAAACCAAAAAGGACCCCTAGCTAATACCTCATTACAAATAGAGAAACACCCATCTATTTCCCATCCAATGTATGGTCTCCCACCTGAATCCCAAAAAACAATCCAAAAAAAACATACATTCCATTAACAATAAAAACTGAAAATTAAGAAAAAATTCAAACCACACATCTTTTTGAAAAACCATTTGAAACCTCATTATAAAAGAAATAAATTTTCTTGAGCCCATTTAGAAAAAATTAGTAGGCCTAAAATATTTTGAAATGAAAACAAACCATTCAAAACCCCCAATTTAAAAACCTATATATGAAAACCAAATTTAATCAACTTATTAAAATTTGAAAACTTCTCTTTAAATGTTATAGACATATAAAATTACACACATACATATCTAAACAGATATCAATACAAATATTCACATATTTTATTGTGAATCCATGAATGTTTATAATATATATATATACACTAATATATATATTTATAAGCATAAAAAATAGAAGAGTAATTCATAAAATTGGACAGAAATAAATAACCCATGAATAAAATTAAACATAAGAAAACATCCTAAAACAGGAAACCAAAATTAATCAATTTCATAAACTCAGGAATTACCCAAATTGATTTCATAAACAACCAGAAATAATTTTAAAACACCCAATTAATTTATGAAAACCATCATAAATATTTTATTAGATAAAAATATGATTTATCCTTTGAATGCATATAAAAAACAAGTCCAAATCCACAAGAACCCAAATGTAAATCAATAATAATCCCTTAAAAAACATGATCAGCAAGTATATTTAATTCCAATTAAACCCAAATAACAATTATAAATTTTGAGATTCCAATTTCAAACACCCAAGAACATGAAACAAAATAGGGAACTAAGAAATCATAAATACACCTACCTAGAGATATCATAAATGATGAAACCCCATCATCAATAGCGAGCAGAAGGTTTGCAAAATAAGAGAAATCAGAGCACACATTGAACTGAGGAGGAGGAGAAAATAACATAACATGGATTCAAGTATTGATTCATCTAAGAGAAAGTAGAGATATCACAAAATCATGGATTTGTTTGAACCTCAATTTGATCCTTCAATTCATTCAAGACATTCTTTCTATCCCTGGATTCAATCAAGCCTTAATTCAAGACTTGAATTCAAGGAGGAGGAGAATCAACAACAGGGGACTTCCGCAAGAGCTTGAGATATAATGACTGAAATCAGTGCATTAGGGTTCTTTAAATATATCATGGATACTTTTATGAGCGCTTCCAAAAACGATAGTAAAGATACCTTTTATCATTGCTAAATTAATAAGCACCGATAAAATTTATCTTTAGTAGTGCTTTTTTAGAGATGATAAAATCCATCTTTATCAGTGCCAAAGTTTTAGCACTGATAAAGATACATCATATCGACACTAAAGTATCACTTATAAGAGGCATATTTATCAATGTTAAAGCATTAGCATTGATAATGGATTTATAATTATAATTATAATTATAATTATAAATAAAAAAGAATAAATATATTAATATAATTTTATATTTATCAATTATAATTTTATAATTTTTTAAATATATAATTAATTTTTCATAATTATATGAATACTTATTTAAAATACATATATATATATATATTTAAAAATATTTAATCTCATAAATTTAATAGATATAAATTTATAATTATATTTATAAATAAATATATTTTTAAATATATTTATAATTATTTTTTATAACTATAAATATATTTATATCATTATATATATTTATATAATTATATATATATTTAAATATATATATATATATATATATATAGTATATATATTCATCAATTAAATATATTTGTTATAATGTTCTAATAAATATATATATTTTGTATATATTTATATAATTATATATATATGTAATAGATATATATAAATATAAACATAGTAAATGTATTCAATATTTAAATATATTTATTATAATATTATAATAATTTAAATATTTATTTATTTACTTATAATTATATAAATACTTTTTTAGAAAAATAATATTTATATATTTGTATCATTATATATATTTACAAAGTAATATATATATATATATATAATATATAAAGATATTTATACTTATAAATAAACTAAACATATTCATTTTTTTAAAAAAAATTATTAAATTTTTATAATTATTTAACTTTATCTAATTATTTATTTATAAGTATATGAGTATTTTTTTAAAAATTCTTATTCATAATTATAAATATAAAAATTTATAAATATAGTAAATATACATTTATAAATATACTTATTTAAATATATTAATTTATAAATATATACACTTATGAAATTCTAATATAAATACTTAAATTTGAATAAATTACATAAATGTTAGGGGTATGTGTTTCAATAAAAGATTTCATTAAATATATAAATATTGGTGGGTGTGGATTGTATATAAAAAATCAATAACTATGTATATGAATATGAAATCAATTTAACACAAATTTGATATATATTAAATTGAAAATCAAAAGAAAATAAATTAGGTCAATTACTCAATGCAATTAGTCATTATTTTTAATTAACATTAATTTTTAATTTTAAACCACTAAATATATGACTTATTTAATGTAAACATAAATATTTTGTATTATATAAATAATATTTTATGAAATATTATATACATTGATATATATACAGAAATATTTATGAATATATTTCTATATTAAATGTATTAAAGAATAATTATGTATAAAAACCAATAAAAATGAATAAGACATTAATATGTTTTTAATTGTCACATTTTATTCATTTTCAATATTTATATTTAATATATATTATTTTTTACTATTAATAGTTAATATATATATATATATTAAACTTATTAAATTTCATTAATAATTATTTCATTAATAATTTTTTTAATAATTTTGTAATTTGTTCATTTTCAATTTTTTTGTTTAATTATTAAAAATTAAAAAATTTAATTTTTTTACTTATTACAATTTATTCATTTTATATATCAATATTTAATACATACTATTTATTAATATTTAATATATATATATATTAAATTTATTCAGTTTCATTAACTAGTATTTAATTAATAAAAAGTGTAATATTTTTCTAAATTCACTCATTTTTGAATTTTATTTGTTTAATTATTTTATTTCATTCAATTTACATAACTATATATTTAATATATATATATATATATAATTTATTAATATTTTAATTTATATACATCTATATTGAATTTATTCATTTTTATGAGTAATTATTTAATAAATACAATATTTAACAATTTTTTTAATTTAATCATTTATAATTTTTATTCGTTTAATTATTTCATTTTATTGAGGACTTTTATGAGTGTTGATAAAAGATAATATTTTATCAATGCTAAAAATAAAACAGTGAAAATTTGTATCCTTTATCATCACTTAAAATAAATCGTTGATAAACAGTCCACTTTATTAGTGTTTTTTTCTAGCACAGATAAACGTTGACGCTATTAAAGGCACGTTTTTTAGTAGTGCTTGGAGTAAGAGATTAAGTAAGAATTTTTTGAAGCATATCCAAAGGATGAAATTGTTTTTATGAAATAGAAATATATCAAGTCACTACATTTCCTTATGTTCTTAGTATAAATGGTAAAGGAATTCATCAACACTAAGAAATGGATATTGAAATGAAAATGGTATCATATTACCTACATTTCCATCATAGATTTATGGTTTTTTGGTTGTTAAATTTCTATTTATCTATCGCTTTATTGTGATGAATGATCTTTATCACTCTCTATTAATCATTTGGAGTTAGTATATTCTGCCATTTTCATATCGTTACTTTCCACCAATATTCTTCTATTTGGAAAGCTAGTAGTTGTTATTCTAGATGACCTTCATACATCCCATCCTCTATTATCATGGGGATATTTTATTATCCCTTTTTCCAATTTTTGGTTTCAAGAAAGTTATTTTCATTTGTCGAACCCTTGACTACTAAGATCAATATTAAATTGTGAGGATGCGATTTTTTAATGGGATAGAATGTAACACCCTAGTATTTTAAAATAGGATCATCATGTTTCATAATGTATATTAGATGAAAAACCAAGATTATAAGATAATTTAACACCCTGAGACTTTAAAATATATTTATTTTTAAATAAATTCAATATTTTTAATAGCATATGATGCATGTAACAACAGGTTTGAACAAAATGGGATAATCCATTAAAATATTATTATTTTAAAATTACCATTACAAGGTATGTACGAATAAGAATAACTAAATTATGAAAACAATATTATTTTCATGTGTATAAAATAAATCCAATGAATATATATTGATTATAAATAAAATAAGAATCAATAAAATGAAAAATAAATGTTTTTTGAGAAACCGTATTTTTTAAAAAAGACGGTTTAGTCCCGTTTTCCACATAGAATTTAAAATTAATGTTCACCACACATATAAAATTTATTTGGAAAAATAAAATTAATTTTTTAAATCTAAATGTCAAAACTATCTTTGGGATAAATTTTTTAAATTCTCTAAAATGAAAAGTCTTTTGATTAAAAATAAAAAATACTCTTTTTTATTAAAATAATGCATTTTCATTACGCACAAAGTTAAATAACATTTTAAATTAGTTTTAAAGTAAAATTAGGTCAATTGTATTTCAATTTAACTAATTGGGGTGATTTTAATCAATTTGATATTGAATATTGTTAATAAAACATTTTATACATATGATAATTTTCTCTTTGGAAAATCTCCCCTTCATCACATATGCGATTTAATTTTAATTTTAATTAAACCAATTTTTTTAATATAAATTGGGAATTGGATTCCATATTTGAAATAATATTAATTTATATTATCTAAAAGGTTTAATTAATTTTTGACGATAATGAATTGTGAAATAGTAAGAATTAAATATCATAGTTAAGGTAAAAATTGGATTACCGAGGGGTTATACTAAGAATAAAAGGGTTAAATGGACTAAAACTTGTTAAAAACCCATTTTATGACCATATTTTGACCATATAATCTATTATGTTAACTAATTATGCATTTTGGTGGCTTTTTTCATGATAAAAATGTTGTTAAATCTTTAACATTTCAAAAATTCAATGTGTATCCTCTCCCCCACTTATAAAATGCCACCAACTCTCATCTCCTATTCCCACTTCCAAAACCCTTTGGTTAGGAAAATACATGACCAAATACCTTCCTTAAATCCCTCCCCAGATCTAATATTCATTTTTAGATTATAAACTCAATCTAGAAAGTATTTAGGTTAAACCTAAGGATTTTTTCTGAAGAACAGGTATAGTTTTTAACATTGCATTTTCAATTTAATTATTCTTATAAATCCTTGTAATATTGACCGTATATTAAAAAATAATTACACCAATATATCCTATATTCTGAAATTTTTCTATTTTAATTTCATAACATGTATCCACCTCTACTTCCATCAAATGGAAATGGAAACCATAGATCATGTGTTTAGAGGATTAGTGCCATGCGAATAGATGTAATTTGTTATCCATCACCACATTTCAAGGATGCATATAATGATATATTTAACATATATATTTGATATTTCTGAAATTATAATAATTAATTAATTATTATATCACATATAACTTCTTTCATACCATTCCATGGGGGATACAATAATGTCACTCGTGTGTACGGCGGACTACAACCTCACAGAGCGACATGATTAATTTTTCACTTATGATTTACATGGAAGGTAGAAAGGATATATTTAATGAATATATATTATATTTATGACCTAAATATACTTCTTAAAATATAATACCATAAATAATTTCTTACCTTCCAATTTATTGGAAAACAATAATGTTGATCATGTATACGTGTGGACTATGACATCCACATAACGATGTGAAATATTTTTCATTTTATTTTACATTAATGGTAATAAGAATGAATTTCATTAATATAAAATCTATAAATGACATAATAATTATTCTGGAAAGGTGAATTGACATTTATTTTCCTTTCATTCCATATGTCGAGAAAATTAGAGACAACATTCATGCGTACATACGGCTTACCATCTCCATATATGGTATAAACCATTTTCTATCTATAACATTTATAGATTAATATAAATACATATATGATGAATATATATGATATTTATATCACGGTTTACAATATTGATATTATTTAACCAACATCAAATTAATAGGTCTGAAATCACCAAACCAAAACATACATGAAAAATAAAGCAAATATCACCTGAAACATTGATTTTAAAAAACGAATTGTCAACTAAAAGGGGGTAGAAGGGCATAAGTAAATCATATATGGATGGAGATATATTATTATGGTTCTCTACTAGATTTATAATAAACTTATATTAATTATACATTAGGATCATACACATATGAAGGAAGTCAAACCTGAGGTAAGGGACTTCGTCTTAATTTCCCATCATTGAGACATATTTTATTATCGTGCACCTACTTTCTTTTATATGTTGTACATACATCACCTTTTACATGTAATATAATTATTATTTAATACTTCATGTAATTTTATATTTCAATCATAATTATTTTATCCATGTATATTTGACATTAAAATTTTCAAGTGGTAAGGGATTTCATCTCAATTTCCAATTCATTGAGACATATTTGTTATTATGAACCTATCCAATTTTATGTCGTGTATATAATATAAATTTTATTTATTAACCATGAATAACTTTTTAATGATAATTATTAATTTTTTATTTCAATTTTATTATTTAAGGTGTTGAAATTTAAAATTTACCATAGATGTAAATAATTTATTGTGCAGTCTCACTTTCTTTTGTTATTATTTACTTTATCTTAAAACAATCACTTTATTATGATAATTTTTTATTGGTCATTGTATTTCTATTAAATATCACTATTATTGTATTATGTATATGATTATTTACTACAATATATACAATTTTTACATATGGTGTTTACGTTGAATGGTATTTTAATAAATGGATATATATTGATAAATATGTATCCTTAATCAATACAGATATTTAATGATGAGGAATACTGATTAATGAATTAAATAAATTATTCGATATATGGAGAATGATTTGGGAATATAAAAATTAATGGGGAAAATTTATAGATATCCCATTTATGCATCAATAGGTCTCATGAGACAAATTAGTTGGCGAAATTAGATGAGTTTCTACATACATATTTAAACTATCTTTTGAAAGGTCTTGACAGTTTCATAAGTACAACATTATGTGTTCACTCATTATGATATCAGGTATTAATGTCCATGTGATTATTTTATTATTTATAATATCTATAGGTATGTCTCAATCTCATGTGATTATTTTTAGGGCTTTATTTTGTCGTCATTTATCTGTTCCATATTATGATCAATTTATTGATTAAATTAATGTTTTTTAGTTTGTTACCATTCAATATTGATTTTGATTATTTTTTCATGATATATTTTCTTTATTTTTACCTTTATTGAGAATTTAAACTCACCCCTTTCTTAGGGGTTTTTTTCAGGATACTAGGAAGTTTTTTGTGATTGATATGTTTGGATACACTATGTGAAATAATTGTATTCTCAATGAAAACTCTTTGTGTATATGATGATTTAAAATGTATTTGAAATTAAATTATGTATCTAGTTTAGTAACACTACTAACCTATTCAGTCCTTCTATATATTATACCCTGTATCTAGTACCAATGTAGTAAATTTGAAAATAGCTCTGGGTTACTGGAGTCGAGGTTGTTACAGATATACTTACGTCATTCATGTATGAATTTTATCCCGTGTAGGAAGACCCATACATGGATTTTCCCTTACATGCAACAGCCCGAATATTACCTTATGTGAGGTACGTATAAATATTCACATATATGGTTATTCACTTCTTTAAAAATCATTGAGGTTTTTTCTTTTCCCCTATTCGCTACTACTTACTTCTATTAATCTTTACCTATAAAATATTTTCAAGAATAAAAATCTTCATTATCCTAATATTCATCATCCTGATATTTAAATATTAGATGATCACCTTACTTTGTATCATAATTTAACAAACCTTTCTATAACATGATCTATTTTTTTGTTGACGACAAAAGAAAACACCATAATCAATTTCATTTCATATTCCCTAACTTCCTCATCCAACAAGCAACCATTCAATACCTCTTAGTCTAAAAAATATCCCTATTTTTTCAATCAATTTACATAAATCATTGTATCTCTAAAACTCGTTGAATGGATCACTATCTATCAATTATAAGCCAATGCTGGCAAGATCGATATAGGAAACAAGAATCATTGAACAATAAATTGTTTTTCCAAAATGTGGTGATAAAAAATAATTCTAAACTCCATTCATCATCACATCTTCAAAACTATAACTTTATTTAACTAGTAAGGAAACAATTCCTTCACCCACTTTAATAAGCTATTAAAATAAATCATATATACTAACATCATTGTTGACCCCTTTTAAAAACTTACACTATATATATTCTCTCCCTTTTTAGGTAAATCATATATCAATGAATTGATTTATGTTGTAATATTTTATAACCATATAAAAATAGTATCCCAATACTAAATGATATTAGGGATAAATATCACATACCTTTACCTTGAAGAGGAAGAGGTTGAACACCGATTATCAACATCAACTTCACAAATGTATCCTTTGATAGTAGTTTAGTGAAAATATTGGAAACATGTTCCTCTAAAGGGAAATATCCAGTTTTACTTTATTTATTTCAATAATCTCCAAGATGAAGTGATACTTTATTTTAATATACCATGATCGGGAATGTTTCATGGGATTATTTATAAGACTAATAGCACTTTGATTATCATGACCTAAGAGAAGGGGAAAATTAACTTCAAAAAACAAATCTTATTTCCATGTCTTAATCCACCATAATTATGTTGTAACATTAATGTTAGAAACACCCTAAGATTCTGCAGTTTTGAGAGTAACTGAACTATGATTCATTATTCTCCACCTCACACATCATTCTCTCAAAGAGAAAACTCCACCTGAATAAGATATTATTTCATCAACCCAACCTCCAAAATCAACATTAGTATAACTAAATAGATTAATCATTCTTATGATGTCATATGTTAACATTATGCGACTCTTTTGGTTCACATTGATACCTGGCACAAAGAGTAACAACATTCACTAAATCTTGACTTAAGTCTATGAGATATAATAGTCTTCCAAATAACTTTCTAAATTATTTAAGATCACCATCATTTATTTTATCTTATTTTGATAACCTTTTTCCCAATGAAATGGGTGTGTAAAAGGATTTCAAAATTTAATGAAAAATCCTTTCAATAGTTTCTTAGCATAGTTATCAGGAAAAGGAAAATGTATCGAATCTTCTAAGATATTTTTATTCCAATAAAGTATTTCATCTCTCCCAATATATACATTTCAAATAACCTCTTCATCACCTTATAAATCTACTCACACATTTCGTTATTATTTCTATTAAATATGATTTCATCTATATAAAAAACAGAAATATAATATAAATATTTACCCTTTTTTATATAGATATTGAAGTCCACTATTCATTTTCTGAAATTTAAATTCCTCAAAATGCATCCATCTTATAATACCATGCTCTTAGAGCATGTTTCAACCCATATAAATCTAATTTATCCTGAGAAAAATTATAATATTTTCCAAGAATGAATCCATGTGGTTTCTTAATATATATATGTCCTCTTCCAATTCACCATTGTGGAAGGTAGATATGGAATCCATTTGGAACATATTGTATTACATTTTTATATAAATAGAAAGAATTATTCAAATGGTTTCAAGACTTTAAATAAGGGTTAAAGGCTAATCAAATTCCACTCTTTAAACCAATGAATAGACTTTATAAACATTATTAGTTTTTTATCACTACCTATAATTTTTCATTCAATTTGTCTGGAACCCCCATTTTGTTATAATGAAATTATTTTCTTTAAGAATCATTACCAGCTTCCAATTCACATTATTAGCTATCTAGTATATTTCTTCATTCATATCATCTACCAATTCTATATGCCATAAAAATTCTTCAACCTCTGTTGGATTATCTTTAGAAAAAAAGTTCAATGTTTTCCTCAATTTTTTTTAGTTTAAACTTATTGTACATAATATCTAATGTTTTTTTGGACCTACTCATGCTTCCTCAACATTGGATGAGATGGATGAAATTATTTTTTATCACTTGAAATGGATTAATAAATATTTATATCCTATAAAAAACAATAACATAACTTTTATTAGAAACCTTATCAAATTATTTAATAGAAAAAAAACAACTTAACTTCCTATTATATCTACAGTTGAAGAAGAGACCTTTCTATCATCATGGTCTAGAACAATCACATCACCATAATCAATATGTATTCTGGTTTACTTGTTATAACACCTACATACTCTACTATTTTGTGGGTATCCTAGTAAAATACCATCATCGCATATTTAGTCAAGCTTCTTAGGATTTTCACCTTTTATTTTGATATTCCAAGCAATTTCGAGTACTATAAAGTGATTCAAACATGAGGTATTCTTATAATATATATAATAATGGGAAATTTTTGAATTTTTTCTATCTAAGTAGTGATTTTGAATGTGGAATGTTGTACTAATAGCTTGTCTTAAAATATAGAAGAAGTGTCGAGTTCAAAAAAACTCAAGCCATATCGATAAATATTTTATTATTTATTTTAAACACACCATTATATTTTGATGTATATGGTGAACTATGATGAATAACATTCTTATCAAGATAACCTTGAAAGTTTCCATTTCTGTATTCAAAACCACTATTTGTTTTGATCCTCTTTATAGAGTAGTCAGATAACTTTTCAGCACTTATCGTGAAGCTTTTGCACATCTTCAGAACCTATTATTTATGTTTTTAAAAATTACTACATATAATATAATTCAAATAAACAATAAAGTAAATAAAATAATTATCTCCATTTATTGATTAATTTCTCATGGGACCACATATGTCAAAATTAATAAGCTCTAATGGATGAGATTTATGTTTTTCCATCTTCCTATATGAAGAATTTGAAAATTTTTCTTTCTGTAATATGGAACAACACAGATATATTCTTCTAATTATATAAAATTCCTAATGAACACATCATTTATGTGTTATCTTGTTTACATTTCTTGGGAGCGTATGACCAATCCCACTATTCTATAATTTATTTTCTTCACTCATACTCATATATCATGAATTATGTGTATCTATAACCTGAAACAGGTTTTACTTGGTTTGTTTCCCTCTTGTCACAACTTCCCTATCAATCATAATTTCTAAAATAAAACCATATATTTTTAATATAAAATTATTTCGATCGTCAAAAATATATGAAACAATCAACAGATTGTGTTCTGATCAATAAACAAATAATGATCTTCTAGATTTTAAATTCTCTTTTCCAATAACAACATATCTAACGTCGTTGTTTCTTTGAGACTCATCATTTCAAAAAGTCACTATTCCTTATTTTTATACATTGACATTCTTCAAAATAATCAAATCTCTTTTCTTTTATGAAAAACACCCACTTTACAATATCTAAGTTCATTATCCCTTTTTAACCATAAAAGTAGTTTCAACCACCTAATCCTTCTCTTTTCCCATCTCCTTCTCCTCTTCAACCTTTAGTATTGTTAATCAAAACATTATTCACCTATTAGAATCACTAGAAAACCTTTTTCATAGTGTACATTCTGATTAAAACATTTCACATATTTTAGGAGTTTATTATCTATAATCAATCTTCAGACATGATTTTTTTATTGTATTTGAGTTTGTCTTCTTTGAGTGGGTTGACACCCCCACAAAATCTACTTTAGGTGCCTCCTAACATTAATTTACTGTTTATTATGGAACTATAACATTTTCATTAAATTATGAAATCCTCTATAACACCATAAAAATATATAAAAATCATATTTCGATTTGTAATCTACCTATTATAATCAGAGTAAACATGTGAAAAAGTAAAGATGACGTACATGTTAAACAAGTAAAGAAGCTATTGTAAGTGGAAAGTATCTACAAAGAAAATTAAGTAGATGAAGTAAATAAATAAATAGTGGGTCCTCTGTATTCTATCCTGGTCTAACACTAGATCCACTCTTCTCTTTTCAGTTATCCGTAATAGGGCATTTTCCCTTCACCGGATCCCTCATGCGCATCGAAATGCCAGAGTAGGGTGTGAGTACAAGACTCATTTGGACACCACCAATGAATCATTAACCATATTTTCTCAATTATAATAGTTTCTTCTATAATAATGATCAATTTTAGACAAGAATAAAATTACAATCCAAAACTGAGTGGTTGTGTGCTAACCAAGCCGCCACAAACCCCCGGTTGTACCTACTTTTAGTCCATGCTGAAAAACATCTGAACAATCAATGAATATATAAATTATAGATCCCTTCTAATATGTTCTATATTTGTACAATCCCTAGGAATATTTGTTAGGAAAAACTAGTCCATCATTCCCCAGTTCTATCTTTAGGTAAGATCACATATACCATTGTGCCCACTATTTCCACGTAGGTCTGATCACTCATAACTGCCATGACCCATGATCATCACATACAGGTATGATCACTAATGATTATAATGCCCCAGTTTAGGCCACACTAACCAATCATTATTCATCGTCCATCTCTGTCTCACTATCAAGTTACATACATTGTCTAAAAATTATCCCCCCTCTAAGGCTACCAAGCCACAATGGGTACACCTGTCTCATAGGTACCATGCACAAGAAATAAAATCACAACATATACCAAACACATCTCAAGGAATAAATGGAATCATATAAATGCATGAAACATGAGAAAAATATATCATCATCAGTAATACTACATATGAATCAAACATCAACATGGAATCTAGATATCTTAATCATTCTCGTGGTGGAAGGTCAGACAGGTTCACAAGCTACACACACACTCAAGCAATCAAAAGTCAATCATTGATATCAAATATTACAAGATGATAATAATACCACATAAACTAGTATATAAGATACCAAGAAGGTAAGGAACTTCCTACCTCAAAAAATAATTAACACAAATAGAGGGAAATATACTAGCCAAGAACACCTCTTTTTGGCCTTGCAATAGGAATGTAGACATTAGAGGTTCATCCAGGGTCCCTAAAACAAAAACCAAGTATTTTATTTCAAATATAAATAAAATATCACATTCAATGATACTTTCTTTCTCATATATAATTTTTTAATTATCATCAAAAATATCAAAAGTGATGGTATTTTCATTCTTCTGAGAAATTTACAAATTCTTGTTTAAGTCAAAGAATTTGCCTAAAAAATTCTCCTTTAATAATAATTATATCTTGATAATTTAATATAAATTACACTTTATAATTATATTTTTATAATTTAATAAAAATTACCTTTATAATTATCATTTAATAATTTATTATAAATTATCTTTTATAACTATCTTTTTATAATTTAACTAAAAATTATACTTTATAATTATATTTCATAATATTTTTTAAAATCTTCCTTTATAAATGTATTTTAAAAATTTTATTACAAATTTCACTTTATAATTATATTTGATAATTTTTATCCCAAATTATCTTTCATAATTATTTTTCAATAATTTTATAAATTATCATAATTATCTTTCGATAATTTTATAAATGTTTTCCTCAAAAAAAATTACCCACGTAATTATTGTTTAGAAATTTTAAAAATTTATCTATCAATAAAGCCAAGTGATTATCTTTTGATAATATTGAAACTATCATTTAATAATTTTAATATATTACTCATGATAATTCAACATTTTTATCTTTTACGCTTTTGATAAATCATCCTCTGATAATCATTACAATTATTATTCTATAATTCCTTAAGGATTATTCATATAGAAATTGGGTTTCAATTATTTGTATTTAAATTCTATCATTTTTCCATGATTTTGGAATTAAAGAAATAATCTTGATAAATGAAATAAAAAAATAAATAAAAATGAATATAGAACTCACCTTGCACCTCATGCAGCACCCCACGCACCATACACCACGAACTAGGTGAGTTTACTCGAGAATAAGATCCCAATTCCAAGGATTCTCACCTGTAAAAAAGATTCAGGATCCCTTGGATTCAATGGGGTTGACCAACAATAAACTTGAAATGATTCAGATATTTAATAAACCCCAATATTACATGAATTAAAAACCCAATTTTAAACACCAAATTTAATCTTCTGTTTCACCTAAAATTGATGGAGGGGGGTTTTAGTTCATCCCATTAATTTATTTCAAATTTTTAATCATCAAAACCTATTTATATTCAAGGTTCCAATTCATTCAGATATTAAAAATGGAGAAAAATATGGTTTGGGGAAGAAAGTGAATAGTAACATTGGCCAATATTTAATTACAGAAATTAATTATTTAATACAAATATAAAATAGGTTAATTTAAATAGTGACCTGACCAAACGCCCTTTGCATATAAAATTTAAACCCTACCTTGGGTAAACTCCCCCTATTATAAACCCAACAGTGATCTTATATATCTAATACAACAAACCATTTGGAAGATATTAATTATTTATTATTAAAAAATTGGTTAAATAATTAATTAAATTTAATTTTTTTTTGCAAGAACGAGGCATCCAAATGTATGATGCTTAATAATGATATAACTCACCTTTGGTAAACACTGCATTTTAGACCTAACTATGGTCTCCAATCTATTTGAAGACATGCCATTTGGAATATATTAAATTATTTTAAAAATATTAATATAATAAAAATATTAAATAACTTTTTCTTGCAAAAAACCCATCCAAACGTTTGACGCTTACAAATTTTATAACCCTCCTAAGGAAAAAACCACATCCGAGAACTAACTATGGTCTCATATTTCACATACGATGCACCGTTTTGGTGTTATTAATTTTTTTTGAAAAAATAGACTAGACTTAATATAAGATATTTAACATTTTTACTCTATCTTTACTGAGGCTTTACAGGCCTCATAATATTTCACTAACTCAGTTTCTGACTCTAAAAATATTCTATTTAATATTTCAAAGAGTTAACTAGGATTTTTCTCTAATGAAAATCTTTTAATACATTTTTGAAATTATTTCACTGATAAATATTTTTTTCCACATAAGGAACATGTAATTTATCAATAATATGGTGTTAATTATCTTTATAAAAATCATGATATTACAGTTCTCAGCCTATATAAACTTCTCATACTCGAGAAACATTTCTTGTGGGATCCCTCAAACAACTCAGGCTACTGGGCATGATCATTAGACACATGTTCCTATGTATCTTCTTGGATTTTTCCATGCTACCAGAGAATCCATACTTATGGTACCATCCTTCCTCATAATGCCTTATCGCATTTATAAATGATCCACACAAGACTCTTCTCACAAGATGCATCAATCCCCAGCTATACATCCTTGAAATAGATAACATTCATAGGGTTAGGTATGTATATATGAAGTTGTGACACATTGAACACATCGTACACACATCAATAGAAATAAAGAAGGTCTAGACGATATGCCACTACCCCTATCTACTCAGTGATATCAAAGGATCCAACAAAACATAATGCTAATTTTCCCTACATCACCATACATTTGTACCCTGATATAGTAGTCACTAATAAGAAAAACTAATCTCTAACAAAAAACTCCAAGGGTATCCACTTATCATTGGAATTTGATCTCTATCTTTTCTGATTCGGGAAAAATATCTTTCCTATCAATTTCACTCTCTCTCTACATATCCTTTAATATGTTCATAGACAATTAAAAACTATCTGTCAGTATAAGGATGGTATGTCGTTCTTAATCTCATCTAGGTCCTTAGATATTTATTAGGCCCTTCCAAAAGTGAGATGTAAAACATAAATCCCTATGTAAAACAAATCTCAATGGTTCTCTATGAAGGTGTACAATCTCTTATACATAGATATTTCCCTACTCCTCCACTGAGTAGGTCTCTCTGATTAGTAAAAAGTGAGAAACCTTCATTAGCTGATCAAAAATCACCCAAACTACATCATGAATCCTTGGGTTATGGCTCCTGGAAAACCTTATCTCAAATTCAACTATAACATCCTTCCACCTAGTAATAAAGAAGTCCTTTATCAATCTCTCCTTGATGAAAGCACCGACTACAACTCTCTTATACACTAGTGTCATCACATTTCCACTCAAAATTTTATTCAATTAAAGGTATGTAATTGGATTATAACTCTACCGATAAGTCAATTCCATACATAACTCACAGATAAAAGGAATCCAATAACATAAAATAAAGAAAAAGATAAAAAAAGGAGAGTTCAAGACTAAACATCATATAGTAAGATATTCATCATCACCATCTATAGGGTTTTGATCCATAATATAGGGTCTTGCTACCTCAACTCCATGACCCACTCCATGAATTTATTAAGTCCCTATTATTTGGGACAGCTACTGAGGGCCCCATCTTGTCCCCTAGTTTGGTGCATGAGTCCGACTCTACACCCTACGAGACATCAATCATTCCGTCTCTGAGCAAAAGTGGTGTAGATTCCCCATATTACATCATTAGTATAAATTTCTCTCTGTTTTTGGGAATGGAGTGTGATAATGTCCCACACTACCCACAGTTGTAACACCAGGGACCTCCCACCTCCATAGGAGGTGTTGGTGAGGCTCTGATAAACTCTGATTTTCAACAACTATACTAACATGAGTCATCTACCATTCCATTCCTACTATCAAGAGGATCTCCTATAGTGAGACAGATCTCAGGAAATAGACCATCGTGGGATGAAAGTCAGTCAGATGCCCTATCCTCCTCTAGTCCCTTCTCAAAGGTTAGGTCCTTACGAAGCACTTTATACTATGTCTTTAGGTCAAATCCCCTAACTAGAAATCTGAGTTCTAATCATAATCTTATCGCAAACATCCACGATTTTTGTTCCCCATATCCAGCAAACAATGGAGAGAATACAAGAAACTCTATAAATCGGGAAGATTATATAGAGAGTCATAGAACTTTGTCATACCTCCATGAAACCCTAGCCATTGTCCAACTTCACTATGTCAGGGAAGTATTGTTCGAGGAACAACTCCTTAAAGGTCATTCATGTATGACCTTCTCGTATCCTATCATGATTCATGGCATTCCACCATCTCCTAGTAGGTCCTTGGAACATAATGTTTTAAATAATTACTCTCCCTTCCTCAAGGGTCTAGACTAGCTTAATAATTCTCTTGATATAGTCCATCTAGTCCTCTGCATCTTACGGTCCACCAGTTCCATGGAATTCGAAAGGGTGCTAGAGATAGATGTCCCAAGGCATGATCAATCATATTCCATTGTTTGGATTCACCTTGGACATCCAGTATCTGAAAGATTCATAGTATAATGGGATATATATACTAAATAAACTATGTCGGTATAGGAGCATGATGGGGTATACCCCCCTTGTACCATTGGTGGTTACACTAGATCATCCTAAGATTCCACATCTAGCAGTACCATCAGATTTCTCTGAGGTGGAATCTTCTACAATAGACGGTTCATTATGAACATAAACAGATCCTAACCTCTCTATGGGATCACACAACGTTTTCCTAAGAGTGTACCATCAACCCATGGTGTAACCCTCCTAGAACTAACTTTTTTCTTCACCCTTTTCTATTAGTTACATTCATCATATATAAACTAACATGACAACATCATCAATTCAACTAATTAATTCCAATAATGATATATCACACAACATGGAAATATAGATATATCACACAAGAAAAACTATCCAAAACAGATAGTGTGAAATAAGGCAATTATTTAAATAACTATTATACACAATAACAACATGTATATATATGGAATTATAAACTACATGCCTAGTCATGATGCATATAAGTACCAAAAATCTCATTAATTATATATCAATATCATGTGTATAACCCATGGTGATTTTAATTAATAGTAATACCAAAATATAAATTACCCACTATATGGAAACTCGAAGGTCTACTATGAAGTGCTAACCAGGGAATAACATAGTTCCCAAAACAATTCCAATGTCTTTTGTCTTATCTAATTTGTCCTAACCCAAAACAATAGAAGACCCGGCTAGCTAGTCTTGTTCTGCTGAATACATTTTTTAACAGACCATCCCGAACCACCGGGTCCGAGTTGGAATGTTATGTGACCTCATGCGGGCATCCCTATATGCAAGAGGAACCTGACTAGTAGTGATGGTCTCAAGTGGAACCTTAGAGATACTATACCATTAGTATCATGTCATAGGATTGATAATCAATAATAAACAATATAATAAATAGTCATAGTAAACATGTGGAAAAGTAAAGATGACATGCATGTAATACAAGTAAAGCCACACATGTAAGTGGAAATAATGTCCAAATAAAATGAAGTAGATATGTCCTACTATGATACTATATCCACACACCTCTTTTTAACTATCCAAAATAGGGCCTTTTCCCTTCACCGGATCCCTAATGCAATCTAGAATCACATCTAAATGCCCGAGTAGGGTGTGAGTACAAGACTCAGTAGAACAACAAAAATTAATACTTAAACTGATGTTCTCAAGTATAATAGTGTATTACATTATAATTATGAATTCATAACAATCATAAACATACAATCCCAAACCGGCCAGTTGTACGCTAACCAAGCCACAAATAACCCCTAGTCGTTCCTCCTTTGGCTCCATGATGGAAAACATTGAAACAATCATTGAACATCTCAAAGTCAAAGCCATCCTCAAGCTATTCAGTAGCCATACAAGCCATAGGCCTATAGGTTAGTCCGCACTTGTCCATTATTCTGTGAAGTTATCTTTGGGTTAAATCACATAGATCATCACACCCCACTATTTCCATCGAGGTCTAATCACCCATGATCATCAAGCCCCACGATCATCACATACATGTTTGATCACTCATGATCATCATGACCCCAGGATAGTATACACTAGGTCATCATGCCCCATCATCCATCTTGGTCTCATCATCATGTTACATGTTGTGTCTGAACACACTCCCCCTCTAGGGCTACTGATCTATGATGGGTCCACATGTCTCATAGGTATAATGCACAGGCAATAAAAACACAACATATAATAGACATATCTCAAGGAAATAATGGAATAATATCAAGGAGCACATCATGAGAAAAATATACCATCATCGATAATACAACATGTGAATCAAACATCAACATGGAATCTAGTTATCTCAATCATTCTCATGAAGCAAGGTAATATGGTGTCACAGGCTACACACACACACTCAAGAAATCACAATTCAGTAAGGGATATAAAATATTTCAATGTGATAATCTTACCATGGAACATGTATATGAGAGCCCAAGAAGGTAAGGAAATTCTAACCTAAAAAACTGTCAATGAAAAAAAGGTGGGAAATATACTAACCAAGATCACCTCTTTGTGGCCTTGTTATAGGAACGTTGACACTCAAGGTTCGTCAAGGGTTCCTAGAACAAAAAATATATATTTATTTAAAATAGAAATAAATTATCACATGTTATGATACTTTCCCTCACCTTGATAATTTGTAAATTATCATTAAAAATATCACATGTTGTGATATTTTATTTCTTCTAAAATAATTATACATTAACATTTAGGTCAAATCAAGTGCTTATAAAATTATACATCAAAAATAATTATCTCTTGATAATTTATTATAAATCAACCATTATAATTATATTTGGATACTTTAATAAAAATTAACCTCATAATTGTCTTTCGATAATTTGTTATAAATTGTCCTTTATAATTATCTATTGATAATTTAATTAAAAATTATCCTTTATAATTATATTTGAAATTTTTTTTCCCAAAATAACCATTATAATTATCATTGAATAATTTCATTGAAAATTATTCTTTATAAATTTATTTGATAATTTTTATCCCAAAATATAATTTATAATTATTTTTTTATAATTTATTATAAATTATCCAAATCACCATCAGAAAATTTTATATATTTTATCCTCAAAGAAAATTATTCTAATAATTATTATTTACTAATTTTAAAAATGTATCTTTCAATAAAACAAAGTGATTATCTTTTGATAATCAAGCAGTTAATGTTTAATAATTTTAATATATTTCCCATGATAATTCGACGTTTTACCCTTTGATGATTTTGATAAATTATATTTTGATAGTAATTTTAATTATTGTTCAATGATTTCTTGTGCATTATTTATATTTAAATTGGGTTTAAATTATTTGTATTTAAATTCTAACATTTTCCCTTAAATTTAGAATTAATGATATAATTTTGATAAATCAAATAAAAATAAAAATAAATAAAAATAAAGATAGAACTCACCTTGAACCCTGTACAACACCCCACACAATAGACACCACACACCATGTCAGTTCACTAGAAAATAATATTCCAACTCCAAGGAGGTTAACGTATATATGAGATTTGGGATACCTCAAAATCAATGGGGTCAACCAACAACAAATTTGAAATGATTCAAGTATTTAGTAAACCCCAAATTTTCATGAATTAATACCATAATTTTAAACACCCAATTTAATCTTCTATTTCACCCAAAATTGATGGTAGAGGGTTTTAATTCATCCAAATATTTTATTTATAATTTGTAATAACAAAAAATAGTTTAGATTCAAAGTTCCAATTCATTCATCTAATATATATTTAAAAACATTAATTATTTAATATAAATATTAAATAACTTACTTAAAATAGAGACCTAGTCAAATGAACTTTGTGTATAAAAGTTAAACAATTCATAGGGTAAACCTACAGTTTTAGACCAAACATTGGTCACATATTTCTCATAAGATACACCATTTGGGATATAATAATAATTTATTATTAAAACAATGGATTAAATAATTAATTAAATATAAAATGGATTTTTTCATGAATGAGGCGACCAAATGTCTGATGCTTACAAATTTTATAGCTCACCTAGTGAAAACACCATGTTTTAGACCTAACTGTGGTCTAAGATTTTCCATAAAACACATCATTTTTGAGATATTAAATTATTATTTTAAAAAATATAATAAAAATATATTAAATAAGTTTTTCTTGTGAGCGATCCATCAAATGATCTAACCATGGTCTCATATTTCTCAAACGAATCACCATTTTGGTGTTATTAAATTATTTTGAATAAATTTATTGTGATTAAAATAATATATATAACATTTTCATTCTGTCTTCACTGAAGCTTTACAGGCCTCAGAAACTTGCAGTAATTGAGTATCTGACTTCGAAAATATTCTATTGAATATTCAAAAGTGTTAACTAAGATTTTTCACTTCTGCAAATCCTTTAACACATTAATTAATTAAATTAACTAATAAATAATTTTTTACATGTAAAGAACTTGCAATTTATCAACAATTAGGTTTCTATTATATTTGTAAAAAGTAAGGCTATTTCAAATATATATCTCAAGAATTTCAATTTTCGAGAGAGATTATTTCTGTTTTATTTTTAATTTCAACTAGATATTAATTTTCTCTTATTCGCATTAATAGCTCCTACTTTTTTCACTTGTAACACTCTAATAATTCACCTTTTAAATAAGAAACTTTTGGGAACAATCATCACTAGAATTCTCAACTTCGATTTCTATTACTCTATCACCGTCTTCATTATATTTTGACAAGATGTTTCTCTTTTTAAATTTATATAATTTATTGTTCCATACTTTTGAATAAGTCTTTGATTTTTTTAACTTTTTATTTAGAGTTGATCTTTTCATTTATTCTTTATCATCATTATCTTAATTTTCTTTCAGACTTGGATAATTTGTTGCAAAGTGTCTAATAGATCCATAGTTTAAACACATCAATGGTAAATTCCCATTATATATCCTTGTATCTCTTTTCACATTTCTATAAAATAAATTCATGAGTTCATCAGACCTCATACCCAATTTATATTCTAAAATATAATCACAATATACTTTTTTAATAGAAACTTTCTTTGATTTTTCTTTCTAAGTGTCTTTAAAAGTGATTTGGTGATCACCCATTCCATTAATTTTGATAGAATTCACTTTTCTCATCTAATAATTAAAAATAATACTATGTAAATCATCTATCGAGACTATTTTAGAATAATTATCTTCTAAAGATGAAACATTGTCTTCAAATCTATTAATAATAATTCTAAATTACTTTTCTATAACCATTGAGTCTTACAATTTTTCACTAAAGATTATTAATATGCTTATAATACCATGACTCATGTGAAGAACTCACCAATATATTCATCATCACATATTTTTAAATCATCATATCTCAATCTATAAATTTGTGAATTTTCTTTATTAACATTCATGTTCTCTTCGTAAATGTTCTTCAACTTATACCAGATTACTTTAGAATTTATAATTCCTTTTAACTTATATAAATGAACTTTGAGAGAGAGAAGAAATAATATCATTTCTAGATCATCTATCATTCTCAAGACTCATCTTGTTTGTATATGTTAATAGAAAACCCTTCACAGTGGAAGTGAAACCATCTATAATAGATTCGAGAACATTATATTCAATAAAAAAATAGATAGGGTAGTATTTTTTTCCTTACCTATATGATAGTTATTCCAATAGAATACACGAATCCCCGTGATATTAACTAATTTATGAACATCCAGAGAAATATTTTTCTTCTTCAAAAAACAAATAGCTATGAATGATAAATGAATCTTTCTATGATACTAATTGAACGAACAGTCATGATCTGTGTGACCACTGAGAGGTATGGTATGAATTAGTGGAATGATATTTTTTTTTATTCCTGTTTTGAAAGCAACCGTCAACTAAGGTTAAAGATAATTGAATCTTTTGAAAAAAAAACAGACAATTATTCCCATAGGAACAAAACAATTTATAAGGTTCACTACTTAATAATAGTAACAAATCCTTATCATAATTTGGAAATAATATGAGATCACACATCCAATAGAAAAAATATTTTGTGGTTTATATCAAGAAAGGTATATTTATAAATTTCATAAAAATGTAGTAAATTTATTGTTTATGTGATCCTTGCACAAATAATACGATAAAAAATAATTTTTGATAACTGAATAAACATTCAAAAAAATCTTCAAAACATCACAACTGTACTTCTTGAATTCTAAAAAAAAATACCTTATATAAGTCAGATCATTGTCTGCATCAATTTCTAACATAGGAATGAGCAAGAACATATCCTATTCTTTATCTTTCTCTCATATTGACCCTTCCATACACAATATAATTTACCAGTCTACAAAAAATTTAAGATATATATCATGTAGTGATGATTAAATTTCTTCTTTCTAATTTATTCAAATAATTACAACACCATGTAATTACATTTGAATTAAATTACTAAAATTCTAGAATTTTTAGTTTGCAATAACTTCCCTAATAAAATTATTACATAACTTATTTTAACTACATCAAAACAAACAAAAAAATCATTTACTCTTTATCATTGATTAAATGTGTAATTATTTCACATTAAACCCCCACATAAAATTCAATACATGCATTATCAAGTGAAGGGATAATGCCAACTTCAATCTTGGAATTATTCCTCAAATATACCATCTAAATCATACCTCATTATTTCTTTGTAAGTTACACAATCCACTATATAAAAAATACATGATTTTATGCATGCATGAGATATAATACTGAATCCTTCATATGTGGCCTAAGATTTACATGATATGTGAACTTCATTACCAACTTGGAAAATTTTAATCCCAATAAAAAAACCTTATATGAACCATTAACCAATGTGACCCATTAGTGTACATAATCAATCCACATAAATTAATAAACAATTTACCTATCTGACCAATTTTTCTACACAATTCATTATGGTATATAAATTTTCCTTCACAACCAATTCACCTACATGCATAGCCAATTTCCCTCAATGATCCGGTCACATACACAGCTTAATATGGAATATAGATTCAACTACATAGGAAAATTCATACATGTATTTTATCATACATAGGACCCTATTTAGGTATATAGACTAATATATATAGTAAATTAAATACAAAAAAAATTCCTTATGTGGATCACTTTTGTATATTCATATATGTGTTTATGAACTTCTTTAACCAGCTTCCAAATATCATCTTTTCCCTTTTTTGTACTTCTTTCTTATTTAAATCTTCATCTAATATATATTTGGAAGAATTTTAATAGTCATTAACAAGATATTTAAACATTATTTGATCACCTTAATTTTTATCACCATATTTAACAACCCTTACTATAACACAAACTAATTTATGTGTCGACAATAAACGGAAACACCATAATTAATTGTACTTACTTTTCACTATGTTCCTCATCCAACACACATCTAAGTGGTTGATTTATGTGTCAATAACAAGAATGATGTATCAAGAATTTAAATTGATGACACTATCATGAAACCTGGTTGATGAGATATTGTGATAAATGGATTATATTACATAGTGTGCATTATTATGTAGATGTCGTTGTTGAGACATTAATTTCATTCTCTTGGGTTCCTTGACCCATTTTTAGATAGTGATCTTGGACTTTAGGCAATCTCACTTGATTCCAACGAGAAAGAATCCTAGAGGGTAACACACTAAGTATTTTTGGTTGTCGTGATTAAATTATATTTTAATTTAATTAGTGGAATAAATATTATTCTCAATACCGAGGAATAATTTTATTCATGTTAAAATGATCACATAAATTAAATAAATGTTTATTCATCAGATTATGAATAAAATATATTTATTTCTTTATTTAACATTTAATAAATATTTATTTTCTATATTGAAAATAGAACTCATTATTTTATAGAATAAAATAGTTTATTCGGGTGTTGCATAAATGGAAGTGGAGTTTGAATGGACAAAGACCATTTCTGTTGATAAATTAACTATTTACAAGTTTTTAGATAATGTTTATCTTGTTGGTGCAAGAAATAATATTAATACTATTATTGTTATGTGGCACAAGGTTTCATTTATGGTTTTGTTTTGCGCAAGTTGGTGAACCACAAATAATGGGTGCTATTCTTGTTATTATATGGAATGTGTTTTACCTAATAATTAAAATTTCATTTAATTGTTGTTTCACAATTAAATATTGTAACAAAAACCTCATTTAGATAAAAATGAAGGTGCGTCTATTGTTCCAAACCATGGTGAATTGAGAATTATTGTGTCAAATATTTTCCCAATCAACTCCTTTTATTTCTCCTTCTCAATAAGGATAGAAGCTCTTCAATACCGAATAATAAGTGATCAATAATGATTGACGCAAGGCATTCACTTCACCGCAATAGAACCCATAGAATGAGTGTCATTGTTCGAAGACCATTAGAGCATATGTGGATCACCTCTAGAGGGATTCTACTTTGGATCCTCGCAAGCACAATGAAGACAATCTATAAGGGTCATTCCAGATGACCAACAATCATCAACGAGGAAAGTAACAAAGACCCAGGTATTTAATTTCTTGAGAAATTAATAAATTAATAATAAAAATTATGTGAAAGATCCTTTTTCTTGGATCCAGTGATTTTATTCTCTTTATCTAAAGCTTTTATTTTAATTTTTGGATACTGTCATTCATCATCGTATTGATCTTAGATTGTTCATCGATTGCGGAAAAAACAATGTTGGGCCCTCCCAACCACCACGCTTCAACTATGTCTGGATCCTTCAAGTGGTATTAGAGTAGGATTGTCATCATTTATAATTATTTAAATAGTTTGTTGATGATTTATTATTTAATAATTTATTTTTTCAATTCATGTTTAATCGTTCTTGTTATTTGAATTTCACGATATATTCTCCCCTTATTATTTCTCATAGACCTAAAAGAAACGAATAATTTTTTTGATTAAAATTAAATCGAGGATCTCATCAGGAGGAATTGAATATTTTTTCAGGGTAAGATGATAGTACACGCCATTTATTCGGAGTTACACGGTGTGTAATCTTCCATACATGCCATGTAATCCAGATTACACACTATGTAGTTGTGTTCAGTGCATCGGTAGTAATTCTGAAATTACTCAAGTCGTGTTCATTAATGACATGTGGTGTCGTTAATTCTTACACTGTGTATTGGCAAGGACAGACTCACACATGGGCAGCCGAATTACACATTGTGTGGCCCACTGGGTAGGAAGTGCAATCCCTTCGGGTCAGGGTCCAAACCATGTATCCTATACACAGCTAAGTCGACCGATAACCATTCAACCCCGAGACAACGGGGTATGTGGACAACTAGACACACTAGGTAGTTTGAGATTTCTGAAAAATTCCTCATACATTGAGTCCCCACACATGTACATAGAATAGTATAGTGAAGGCAGAACACTCCATATATTCAAAAATACACACTGTGTTCTTTATCAAATTACACAGAATTAAAAAAATTAATGTTTGTGTAATTTTCATAATTTCATATCATATAGATTTGAGTGGGTGTTCATCCTTTTACCTTCAATATTATGGATGAGAATCTCAAGGAAATTTAGAAAAGGATTAAGATGAAAGGATTGATTTATAAAAGATAATAATTAATCGATTTGAGAGTGATTTACCTTCATAAGAATGATATAATAATTGAATGCTAGTTTGGAAAAATGTGTAATTTGTTGCATATATGTGGATGATCATGAGATTGAACAAACCTTTGTATGTGATCTGTTTTTTTTAATTTATTATAAATTCAATTGTTTTCATGTGTTCCATATCTCCTCATTAATATGTAGGGCCTGAGTTCCCATGGTTTCTTTTATATAAACCCACTTTTAACCCCTCACCCCTATGTGAGTCAAGAAAATATATAATGGATGGATCTCCCAATCTTGTGGAAGTGGTTCAAGTAAGGAGCAGAGACAAAACCAATCCAAGGAGATACAAAGGTGGACAGGTTGAAGGCTATAGACATGAACCATAAATGGTTCAATGTGTTTCTCCCCAAGGACAACAGTTATTTTATAAACCACTAGATAAACTAAATATTATAAGAGCCCATGTTATGCCATTTATTTTATTTCTACAAGTTGCATTATTTTTCATTATGGATGTTCTTTTGTGCCTACCTAATTAATGAATTAACAAACGTGCAATATGGAGCTAAAATAATCCAAGATTATACGTAAATATTATCTAAACAAGGTTAATCACTTAAGTAAGTTCCACTTAATATTAAAAAACACGTGATAAAGATAATAAGGAAATTTACACATAAAAGGTAAAAATCCATCAATAAAATATTAAGTCCTACCAAGCCTTCCATTACTTGATTTGGATCAAGACTCGGTAAAACTATTTGTTTGAAAAACCCTTATTGGGACCCTTACTTTTATATAGGAAGATCTTATGAATGTTTTAGGTTGACTTAACCATTTTACATCAAGAGGAGTATCCCTTTCCAGACATACTAAAAATTTGCAAGCAAGTGTTGTGGAAATCCATGTCAGAATTTTGGGATTGGGGTGTCCACTCAATAGATCAAGGAGTTGCAAGCCCACAGTTGGAAAAAAAATTCCTACCTAAATACCATCAAATAGCCTAACCAAACATTCTTGGGGTTTTGCAAATAAGAATATGGATCCTAGAAACTAGAATGTCTTAGAAAATAGACACTCTGTGTTCAATGGTAAGGGAAATTGGGAGTTGATAAAATAGTGGGAGGATTAATAAAATTAATTTTTTATTTCTCATATTATGTAATCAATAATGTACTAATTATCTTCTCTTTTAATTGTATAATAAAAATGAAAATCTCATCAACCACACTATCCATGCTATCAATACTTGATAAATATAACATCCTCACTGGTAGTGACATCTATGAATGGTTTAGATTCCTTCAGGTCATTATATAACCTGAATAAAAATCTTATATATTGGAGTCCTCATTACCTGATCCTCCTACCCAAGAGGTGAGTGATGAAGAGTTCCTAGTCTAAGAGAAACTTATGAATGATGTGGTTTACATTCAGTGTTTGATGTTATCTTCAATGTCTAGTGAACTCACAAATTCTCACGAAAACATGGATGCCTATAGATTTCTTGAACTCCTATGTGGTATTTAACCAGAGAGGGAAAGACAAGAATGGTTTGAGATATCCAATGAAATATTTCATAGTATTCTTGGAGAGGGTGCCCCAATTAGGCCTCACGTAGTCAAGATCATTGGATACATTGAGCTATTGGAGGTTCTAGGGTTTAAACTCCCTGAAGAACTGGGTACTGATCTCATTCTCGCATCACTCCCTCATATATTATCTAGTTTTTTGTTAATTTCAATATGAAAAACATTGATAAGTCTCTACCAGGTCTTCTTATCCTCCTTCACCAAGTGAAAAAATACATGAAGTGAGAAAATCCTTTTGTCATTATGGTGAATAAGAGGAAAGGGATGTCAAATAATATTAAATCCAAAGATTCTTTACACCCTTCCAATAAAAGGAAGATCAAGGAGGAGGTAAGGGAACAAGAATATGTTTGTTTCACATTTGGCAATAAGGGCCACTAGAAGACAAAATCTACCCAACTGAAGAAGGAATGGAAAGCTTCAAAAGAATTTGTTATCGATTTCAATTTATCTGTTTCTACAAATTGGGAATTAGTTATAGCTTGTGGTGCTCAAATATGTATCTAAATACAAGAACCAAGTAGATTCAAGAAAGTTGGCCAAGGGGAGGTAGAACTATGAGAATCAAAGAGAGGAAGACTTGCCTTTGTAGCTGTTGGGGACTACCACATCACATTGCCGAATGGGATTATCTTGGTGTTAAAAGGTTGTTATTATTTTCCTTCTATAACCAAATACATTATTTACGTATCCAGACAAGATACAGATGGATTTATTTTCATGTTCGGTAATTAAGGATGCTTCTTTTATAAAGATAGAATTTGTTTTGGTAAGCCACATTTATATAACAGTCTTTATGTGTTGGATTATACAGACGAAGTAATGTAAATTGATAATGAAGTTACTTCACATGACTCATACCACATCCAACTTTGGAATCACCAGCTAGGTTATGTAAATAAGAAACACTTCAAAAAGTTACATAAATATGGATATTTATATTCTTTCGAACTAAAACCACTTGGTGTATTCCATGCATGTTTACAAGGAAAAATAACCAAAGCCCCATATAGTGGGAAAGGTGAAATAGCCAAAGATCTTCTTGAACTGGTTCATACCGATGTATGTGGACCATTTCTAGTTTAAGAAAGGGGTGGGTACTCATACCTCATAACATTTGCTGATGATTTGGGTAGATATGGATATATCTACTTAATGAGGTATAAGTTAGATTCTTTTGATAAGTTTAAGGAATAAAAAATTATAGTTGAGAACCATCTTGGTAAGAAGATTAAGAAACTCTTCTCAGACTGAGGTGGATAATATCTTAATCAAATCTTCATTGACTACATACGGGAGTTTGGGATCCTATACCAACTCACTCCTCCTTACACGCACTAGTGGAATGGTGTAAGAGAACGAAGGAACCACACCTTGTTAGACATTGTGAGAACAAAAATCAGTCATTAAAGTCATCCGTTATCATTTTCAGGATATGCGTTAAAAACAGCAGCACACATATTGAACTGATTACCAACTAAATCAATAAACGGTATTCCGTATGAGTTTTGGAGAGGTATAAAATCCATGTCATCAAATTTACATGTATGGGGAAGAGAAGCATTTGTTAAGACCTCTTCAGGTAACAAACTTGCACATCATGGAAAAAAGTGTACCTTTATAGGATACCCTAAAGAAACAAGTGTATGTTAACTATACAACCCATCAGAAAAAATGTTTTTAGTGAAAATACATTCCATATTAATTATGAGGGAGCACATCACAAAAATAGATAGTGAGAGTGAGATAGAATTCAATGAAGTCGAGGCTGAAGGCACACAAGAGTTAGTACACAAGAAGATTCCGTAGATCCCAATGGAAGAAATATTTGTTCCAAAGACACAAGTATTGCCTTGTAGTACAAGAGAGATAGAGAACTAGAATGGTACGGTTTTGTAGTTACCGAGGATTGTTACTCATTATTAATTGACAATAATTATCCTCTATCCTAAAAGGAATCAGTAAGTGGAAAAAAATTACATGTGGCAAGAAGCCATAAATTCTGAAATTGATTCCATTTACCAAAAACAATTCTAGATTTTTGTAGATCCTATATTAGATGTAAATCTATTAGTTACAAATGGATATTCAAGAAGAAACTAGACATGGAATGAAAATCTTGTACCTATAAGGAATGAATTCTTGCAAAAGGATTTAATTATAGTCAAGGAATTGACTACGAAAAAACCTTTTAACCAGTTCCAATGCTAAAATCCATTATAATTCTACTAAAAATTTCAGCTTACCATGACTATTATATTTGTAAAATGGATGTCAAAATAGTAGTCCATAATAGGATCCTTTAAGAAGATATCTATATGACACAACATGAAGGGTTTGTGACTCCAAAGGATTCCAATAAGATATAAAAGTTAAAAAAAATCCATTTATGGATTAAAGTAATCATCCAGGTCATGAAACATTCATTTTGATAAAGCCATAATAGAATTTGGTTTTATAAAAAAAGTATGTGAGCCTTGAGTCTATAAATGTGTTAGTGGCAGTGCGGTCATTTTCTTAATAGTATATGTTGATGAAATATCACTTATTAGAAATGAAATAACAGTCTTATAGTCTATTAATGCATGGTGGAGTAAATTCTTCTCCATGATAGACTTGGGAGAGGCAGCATATATTATTGGGATCAAGATTCATCATGATAGTTCCAAATGATTTTTGGGCCTATGTAAAAGTATATACATTGACAAGATACTGAAGAGATTCTGTATTGAAAAATCCAAGAGGGGATTATTGCTAGCATCACATGGCATTCATCTTTCCAAAAAAACATGTCCTCTGACACATGGGTAAAGAAAGCGAACAGAAAGGATTTCATACTCATATGTGATTGGGTCAGTCAAGTATGATATGTTATGTACTAGGCTAGATGTCTCCTACACATTGAGTATGGTTGGAAGATATCAATCTGATCGAGGTGACCACCATTATATGGTAGTAAAGACTATCTATAAGTATCTAAGGCATACTAAGGATATATTCTTGGTTTATAGAAGAGATCAATAACAATTCATCAGAGGATATTCTGATGCTATTTTTTAGATTGATCAAGTTGACATGAAGTCACAAACGAGATACATCTTAACTTTCAATGGAGGTGCTATGAGTTGGGAGAGCTCAATGAAAGGTGTGTTCATAGATTCTTTATCATATTCCTAGTATATCGTAGCTTCTGAAGCACCTAAAGATGTAGTTTGGATATAGAGATTCATCCAAGATCTAGATGTGGTTCCTAGTAGTAAAGTTCACATCATACTCTATTGTGATAATACTACAGTGGTGGCTCTCATAAAATATCCAAGGTCAAATCATCAAATGAAGCACACACTTCGGAAGTATCACATCTTCAGGGATTTTTCTCAGAGAGGTGAAGTTGTAGTGAGCATTATTTCTATGAAAGAAAACTTGGTAGACCCCTTGACTAAAGCCTTGAATCAACAGAAATATTATCATCATATGAGATATAGTAAACTAAAAGTCATAGGGAGTTGGCTCTAGTCCAAATGGGAGTTTGTTGGAGTTGGATTCCTAGAACCATCTGTTTTTACTTTTATTCCATGAATATTTAATTTATTTAAATATTAAACATCCTATTACATATTGTTCATTTTTTTTAAATACTATAATGTAATAATGTCCTAGAGTATTTGTTTCCTTAATAATGTTATAGAAGTTCCCCTCTATGATGAGAACCTTGAAGTACTTGGAAAATATTCATAAATATAGTTTTGTGGTTGGATGACATACTATGATAGGACACAAAGTGTAAATATCATCAGGTGAAAGTACTCATAAGTGGATGAAACTTCTACTCATTAATTTTACACTTAGTAATCCCCAAGACATGATATTACGATAACGGACCCACCAGTAGGAATTATTCATGTTTTAATATCATCAGATATTCCAGTCTGCGAGCATGTAGAATGGTCCTTAGACTTTAAGATTATCATTAATACATTTCCAGACTCATGCACTTTGATTTACTGAAAAAAAAACAGTCACACCATATGTTGGTGGGATGTAGGGTACATTGTGTGCATCATGAAAGACATGTTATTAATGGATAAGTCATGGATGGATTTATCCGTTCCATTTATGGAAGTTGATATCTCATCAATTTTATTGAAATATAACTATCACCCTAAATTCCATGGCCATGGTGTAACGACGAGTTTATTTTAGGTAGTCAAAGAATGACGTATCAAACATATTGGATGTTGAAAATATCATGAACAATTCTTGATGAGGTATTGTGATAAAGGGATTATATTACAAAATGAGCATTAATATGTGGATTTCATCATTGTGACTTTAAGTTATTTCCATTAGGTGCCTTGAACTATTTCTAGACAGTAATCTTGGACTTTAGGCAAGCCAACCCAATCCCAACGAGAATGAATCCTAGAGGGTCACACACTAAGTGTTTCTGGTGGTCTCAATTAAATTCTATTTGAATTTAATTAATAGAATAAATATTATTCTTAAGGCTAAGGAATAATTTTTTTCAAGATAAAATTATCGCATAAATTTAATAAATATTTATTCACAAGATTTTAAATAAAATTAATTTATCTATTTTGTTGAATACTTAATGAATATTTATTTAATATTTTGTAAATAAATATATTTATTTAAGAAAAATAAAATATTTTATTTGGGTGTTCAATAGATGGAAGAGGAGTTTGAACAGACTATGACCGTGTCTGTTGATAAATTAATTATTTTCAATTTAGTAAATAATATTCACCCAGTTGGCATAAGAAATAACAATAATAGTGTTATCATTATGTGGAACATGATTTCATTTGTGGTTCTGTTTTGCACAAGTTGGAACACCACACATAATGGGTGATGTTATTGTTATTGTGTGGCATGGGTTTTCTCTAATTGTTATAATATCGTTTAATTTTTTTTAATAATTAAATATTGTAACTGAAACCCCATGTCAATTGATAGGCATGTACGTTTATTTTACCAAACCCAAGTGAATATAGAATTAGTGAGCCAAACATTTTATCTCTCTCCTCCTCTTATCTCTCCTCCTCTTATCTCTCCCTCTCAAGAATGAGAGAATTTCTTCATGACAAAAAAACAAGCTATCAAGAATGATCAATGAAAGAAATTATCTTCACCGCAGATGCACCCAGAGAATGAGTGGAAATGTTCAGAGACCATTGAAGCATGTGTGGATCACCGCTAGAGGGATTCTACATTGGACCCTCATGAGAACAATGAGTAAAATCTGGAAGGTTCATTTCAGACGATCAATGATCATCAACAAAGAAAGTACCCAATACCCTGGTATTTAATTTCTTCATAAATTAATAAATTAATTATAAACATGATGTGGAAGATCCTATATCTCAGATCATGTGATTTTTTTCTCTTTCTCTAAATAGTCTTCTTTAATCTGTGGATACTGGCATTCATCATCATATTGATCCCGGATTGTTCATTTATTACAGTAAAATAAATTTAGAGCTCTTCCAACCACCATGCTTCCACTACATTCAGATCCTTCAATATTCACACAAATGTTTTTTAATATATTTCAATGTTGGCAGTTATAGATGATCAAGGATTATGATTTTTTAATCCTTTAACACCTTTAGAATGAATGAAAAGTGGAAGATTCTCTATGTTGTAATCATACAATAAATCTATCTATGATAAGGATTGAAAGGGATCTAATATTCTTGAATATATAAAGGATATATGTGGGAATATTAAAAGGAAATTCATCCTACCCTGATCAACCATACATTCTCAAGAGGATCAAGGGGTCTTATAAAGATTATGATTTTCTAAATAACAAGGTAGTGAATATTCTAGGTTCATCTTTGCTTAAGATAGAGTGATATGGTTTTGAAATTGGATATGTGTCCTCTAAAAACTATAATAGAAGAGGGGATTACTAGATGATTCACATATCTCATGCTTCTCATTGAATCCAGGAAGCACTAAGATGTATAAAGGCATGAAGAAAAATTTCTAGTTAGATAACATGAAGAGCTAGATTTCAGATCTTGTACCTCAATTCTTGGTATGCTATCATGCCATGTACAAATGAAAATATTCAAAGGTTATGATGAATCTATTTCCCATATCAGTATGGAAATGGAAAAACATAACCATGGATTTCATCATAGTACTCACTAGGACACCTAAAGGTAAAAACACCATCTAGGTGGTAATCAATCACATTACAAATTCAGAAGGGATATTTCCCTCTTGAATAACTTTATATGATATACATAAGGGAAGTGATAAGACTACAGGGAGTTCCACCGTCCATTGTATCGGGTCGATATCTAAGGTTTACCTCATGGTTTTGGAGAATCCTTCAGCAAGTATTTAATATATAATTGAGCTTCAGAACTACATATCACCCTCATATGTATGGTTAGTTTTAAAGGACCATTAAAACTCTATAGGATATGATGATATCAAGTTCAATGAAATTCAATGGATATTGTGATCAAAACCTTCCCCTGGTGGACTTCTCATATACCAATTGTTTCTGTTATATCAATCAAATGACAACTTATAAGGATCTATATGGGTTTTTGTGTCCTAATATTACATGTTTGGGATGAAGTTGGATAGTGGAATCTTATAGGACCTGATCTTGACTAGTATATGATGTAAACAGTTCAAACAATTCAACTTTATATGAAATCTACACAAAGTAGGCATAACATTTTTATAAAAAATCACCAAAATTATATATTGTTTGAGTTGGAGACAAAGTGTTCCTTCATATATATATATGGAAGAAATTAATGAGGTTTGGGAAGAGGGGAAAGCTTATTCAAAGATACATCATCCCCTTTGAGATCCTCGATTGCATCAGAGGTGTGGAATAATGATTATCACTACCACCTAACATATTTCAAGTATATTTTATGTTATATGTATCCCTTATGAGGATATAAAAACCACACCCCTAACATGTACTAAATTTAGAGGTGGTATCAATGAAGAATTATCTATTATATGAGCATAATCTGCTAAAGATCATAGAACTTGGAGATAAAGTTATATGAAATAAGACAAATCACCTTGTCAAATTGTTGTGGAAAAACCAAAAGTTTGAGGAAGCACTAAGGGAACAAAAAGATGAAATTAAATAGATGTACCCTCATATTTTGTATTGTATGAAATGAAAATTTATAGGGAAAATTTTGTAAAGGCATGAAAAATGTAATGAATCAAACTTTTATAAATGAAATTCTCTTTTTAAATGAATAATTTTCTTATTTATGTAATGTAAATATAGAAAACACGAGCACTAATTTTGTTTTATTGGCCTATTTTAAGAGATATTCTATAAGATTCAAAATAACAATAATAATCATTGCCTTTTATAATATATTCTTTGAAAACATATCATGTGATTATTATATATTATTAGGTTATGAAAAATTACTATTGAAAGGACAAAAAGAAACGATGATCTCAACCAGAACGGTCATGCCCTATGAAGCCCATTTATTAGAGCTGCCAAGATAGATATCATATATGTGATTTTATATTGATCAATACCAAGCCAAGATCTAATAACTAAATCATTGTCATTTCTATTTATGGCAGAATTTCATGCTTATCTAGATCATGACCCCAACCATGATGGTCGAACAACCCAATAAGAATATCACCAGCATGCACCTAACCCTTAATGGTTCGCTAGTGTAATAAGGGGATATGTATCTCAAACCTAATATTATGAATATTTATATTTTATTTTAAATAAAATAATGGTCATATTTATTGTTTATTGTGTTTATTTGTAAATGATTAAGTAATGAGTTTCATAAAAATTATATTTTAATATGAAAATACTCATTTTTTGGGTATTATATAATTTCAATTAAGATATTCTTTTTGATGAATTTGGTAATTCAATTATATTTTAAAAAATATTTTTATATAATTTTATATATATGAAAATATAATTTTATGAAGTGAAAATGTAATTTTTATAAGGGCCAGAAAACTATAATTGTCAAAGAAACTAATATTTATCAATAAATGGGGATTTTAATTTAGAATTTTTATTTTATCATATTTAGGGAATTATTTTTGATAAAATATATATTATTTTTGGAATCATCACAATGAAATTACCAAATGGTGATTTTTCTTCTTTTTTGAGATAATCAAATTTTCGGGTAAAAATTAAATATGGTATAACTATATGTTATATATTATGAAATAATAATGAACCAAAATTGATATAATATATTCTATAAAACCTATACAGTACCAAATATATATTTACTCTTTAAAAACATGGTTTTTAGGTTATTTAATTGATTTTATAAACCCTTTATGAATCCTCTAAAACCAATATTATATTTTTATATTTAAATATTTAAAAATTAATTCTCTATAAACTGACTCACTTACACATCCCCAAGGGTATTATTTTAATGTGATCAGTTCATGGAATTATAAAATAAATAAAATAAATCTTATGTGTTGGAAACCATGGTATGTTTTGTGGTTTTATTTATTTTTTTATACAGAGTCCAAAACCTATGTTTGAAAAATAATAAAGAACTACCCTCTCTTTTCCTATATAAACCCAACTTGGACTCCATTAATCATCACTATAAACACTTTGACCATAAATATAAGCTACTATTTCCTCTCTATTTCCCTCCCAATTTTCCCTCAATCTCTCAAGAATATCCCTCCAAGATTTTAGAAACACCCTCTCAATGTAAGGGATCATCTTCTTCTCCTCTTTATTCAAGCACCTTCTTTTTGTAATGAATTTTGTAATCCAATTTCTATTAAAGGGATATGATATTAAAAATTAGTATTACATACCTTACGATTTAAAACTAATGAGAGACCACTTTTTCACTCATTCATCCCTCCCACGATTCATTATATACCACTATTATGCTATAAAAATTATCCTGTTAATTTTCTATGACAATAATTTATTCAAGAATCCATTTTATCTTATTCCTTATAATTCACAATTATTCATGTTAGATTATGTTATTACATATTCTTATTACTTAAATTATTATTTAAAAGTGATTATATACCCATTTTAGTATCGTTATTCCCTCCCATTATTCATTATGCACCCATAATATGTTGTCAAAATTATCCTATGATATTACCAAGCCAAAATTTTATTCAAGAACCCTATTTGTCTTATGAATTTTAATTTACAATTTTTTATGTTGGATTATGTTATTAAATATCCCTATTACTACCCTTATGATTTCAATGTGATTATATACCCATTTCACTTTCATTAATACCTCTCATGATTCAATATGTACCGTTGTTATGCTGCCAAAATTATCCTACAAATTTTCCCTTCCAAACCATTATATTGTGAGTAAAATCACCATTTCCACTCAAGGGTATTCACCTAGACATGAATATCATTATTTTATTTTTGAAATCCATATATTTATTCCACACTATCTAATTTTGGGATTAAATTTGATCAAATATGATCCCATGTAGAATGATCTATGTTGAACACTTATGCATTTACATGACATGAATATGATGGGTGCACTTAGAATAATATAATGATCCAATTATTTAGGTAATTTTTTAGTATCATGAGGAAACATGTATGGGATTAAGGAGTAAACCTAATCCATTATTGGACTTCTTCCACCAAGTTATTATTTCTTATCAATTATCCATGACCTATGTTTATGATGATATGTTTATTGTTGTCGCCACATTCCCATGTTTACTTTAGGTTATCATGTTGTATAATGCCTTATTTTTTAAGCTTATGATTTTAAACAATTTTATATACCTAATATGAATAATATTTTCATTATTTTTCATGTGCATTTCAATTGTTTAATCATTTAATGTTTAATAATTTTATCTGATTGGAATCATATTTATATTTTTCATCAATTTTGTATTGAAATATGAAAATCGCTTAATTCTGGAAATTTAATAGTTTCATTTCATGTTTTATTTCAAAAATAACGTTTATAAAATTTATCCAATTTGAGTGATTCGTCTTTTTAAAATTCCTTTTTTATTCTTCTACTTATTAAACTGGACCTTGAACTCAATCGAACTTCAAAAGGACTAAACAAATCAATCAATATGGAAAAATATTATATCTAATAGTATTTCATTTACCTTAATTAATGAGAAATATATCAACTTAATTACCTAAAAATTATGTTAATATATCTTTATTTGAAAAATAACTTGATTATTTAGGTCCACATTACATTCTAATGATAAATCCATTCATTAACTCATCTTTTAATCACGTCAAAGAGGAGTAGGTTGAAGAGTATCGATGGATAGAAAACATTGACCTCATTAATAAGAACCTAAATTATTATAAAAATTTCCAAATTCTTGGAAAATATTAGTATTGATATTAATATCCACTCACTATAACTTTTAAGAAAGAACCTTGGTGATTTTTCATCTTTTAGGAAGAACAAGATCAAACCATTGGAGGAAAAATTCCATAGGAGAAATTTCCTACATTTCCTTTTCTATATTTTCATCGTATTATTTGTTTTATAATTTATTATTATTCCACATTATTCAAATTTACCATTCAAATTTTGGGTTAAAATTTTGAGTGATTGGGGAGGAAGCGTTTTTGGTTTTTTCAATGCTTTAGTTTCTAAACTTCACGTTATAAAATGTCTTCTCTCTTATATGAAGTTGGTTTGAATTTCTAAGAGTTTTTTTTATTATCATGTATGCTCATATTTGATTTTAGATTTTTTTAACTGAATTGTTAGATGATAATTATTTCCATCCACTAGATTCGGGTTTATATATAATAGAATATACTATGGTTTAGTGGTGAAAAACTTGGAGATCACCAGTATGCATGGATGGGGTAGTGGATATTCTTGACTGTTTAGCATAAAAAAGATATTATTAGGTATTTTATATGTAAATTAAGGGTATTCACTTAAAATATACCACACATAGAAAAGAGAGAATTCCAATATGAGATATTAGTAAATTTAACTTTCACTATAACCATTTTATTGAGGGAGTGAGAGGCAGTGATTATGGAATATCACTTTAATTAGATTAACAAAAGAGAATTGGATAATTTTAAACTAGGATATCATTGAAATTGGAAAACTGAACATGACCTGATCACACTTGTCATATAATTTATTCCAATCAATTTATTCAATTCTCTCTATTTTTAAATTTATTTCCTTTGTTTTCAAAATCAAACATTTTCAAAAATACCAACTTTTCCCTAAATTTTAGGCGACAACTTGATTATTGTGCACTCTTCTCTTAAGACTACCAAGTTTAACCACATTACTATATTTTAACTTAGTAAGTAATTTTTTTCAAACCCCAAAATATGAATGTGTTAAAACATGGTGTCGTTGTTGTGTAGGAAGTACCAACAATGTTTTTTTTCAGATTTCATGATTGGAATCACAAACACTAAACCTTTCCCCAAGATTTTGAAATTGAAATAACCTTATCAAATATACATAGAAACCTTAATTTGAAATATTATTTTTTAAAAAATTTATCTTATAGACTCAAGTTAGACTTCATGATTTCACACTAATCATGTCATCATGGATAAAAATCATACCCAAACCTTTAGATACCTCAGTTAATAACTATTCCATAATCAAGACAATAAAATTACCATAACAAAGTTACAAAATTATTTTTGAGATAAATCCTAACATGATTCCATTGTTTCAAAAATATCATGGATTAGTAATAGAATACCCAAATAAACATATTAAATAGTTCATTTATGTAATCTCTACTTTCAGACCCTAAGGAGTGGCTGAGAAGAAGGGGAAGTGGAAGGCATTCCCTTTTTCATTAGAAGGATCTTCAAAAGAATGGATGTATATCCTAAAACCTAGATATTTTTACTACTGGAATGACTTAATAATTTTATTATTGAAGTGATTCTTCCCCACCTAAAGGATTTCATCCATAACAAAGGAGATCTACTCCATCATGTAGTCATCTCAAGAAACCCTTTACGAGTTCTGGGAGATATTTAAGAAGCTATATAAAACCATCCGAAAATAGAAAATTGAGGACCATCCCTTACTTGATAATTTAAACAATTATTACTAGAAAATGATAAAAACATTATGGATGCATCATCGGGAGGCACATTGATTGAAAATTCACAAGAAGAAGACAAGGGCTTGATCAAGAATATTTCATAGAAATCACAATAGTTTGGTATAATAGGTATTGGAAAAAGAGTAATTCATGAGGTAATAAATTCTTATCCATAAAATTTATTGTAATCTAAGGTTATTGAGATAACTAGTTTAGTGGAATTGATAGATTTGAAACAAGTGAGTGAACAATAAGCACTAGCTAAGGTTTTTTTTCTTATGCTCATCAAATGATCATTTCACTTACTAATGTGTTAAAGTATAGAGAATGGAAATTTGTGTAGAATCCCTTTAGTCGAGGCAGTTTCAAAAAATCAAGGATCGGGGGATCCTAACTATGTCCAATATAGATTTTAAAATTTTTAGAATAAAGTTAAACCCCCACACCAAAACTATTTACAAAACTAGTCCCTATTACAAGAACGATTCCAAAACCCACCACCATTTCAACAAAACAAATATTATAAAAATCCTTACTACCATAAACCAACCAATTTATGGAGACACTATTAACATTCATCCCCCAATTCAAAACCTCCTATTCAAATCCAATAATATAAATATGTATTTGAGGATTTGAAAGTCACTGTAAAATATTTTTTGAAGAAGTTTAATAGTCTCATTTATTTTCTAAACAAATAAATGGAAAATCCCTTAATAGAGAATCCAAAAACCAAAGGATAATTTCAACAAGTTAAAAATAAGAAATGGAAATGAACTCCCAACACTGGCCACCATAGATCCTAAAATAAGACCACATGGGCAGAGAAAGAATGATATTTGAATTTTTGAAAATTATGTGAAAATATACCAAGAAGAAGAGGAGAAAGAGGATGATGAGAAGGATAATCCAATGTTTAAGAGAAAATGAAAACCATTTAATAGAAAAAATGGGATAAGAAAGACTTAACCCCACAATTCTCATCAAGGATGATTGAATCAAATATATTGCAGGAAGAAGTGATTCAAAAAAAAATGGACATATTTTAGAAAGTGTAAATTAATATCCCCCTTCTTGTGGCACTTAAAAAATATATTAAGTGTGCTAAAAAAATTTAAAGATCCTTGTACCAAGAAGATGAAACTTCAAAGTAATGATGGGATTAACTTGGAAAGGAGTTTCTTAGCCCTTATCACACCAGAGTTTCCAACTAAATGTCATGAACTACGGACGTTTTCCTTTCCATGCACCATTGGATCCTTAAATATCCCTAGTTATTAATGTGATATAGGTTCTTCAATTAGTTTTTTTCCTCACTCTGTAGAAACATATTTTTATATGGGATATATTAATCCCACAAGAGTAGTGCTTTTTCTTGAAAATAGATTTATAGTTTCCCTAAAAGGATTTTGGGAGGATGTCCTTTGGAAAGTCAAAGATCTCGTATTCCTATCTAACATCTATTTGTTTAATATAGAATAATATAGTATCCCATCACCCTCATAAATAATTTTTGGGATTCCATTATTACGGATGTCCAAAGTCATCATCAATTTCCATGACGTGACACTCACCATGGAGTTTGGAGATAACATTATCCACTTCAATATTTTTGACTCCATAAGGAACACATCATATGATCACTCCCACTTTACAATCTCCCATAAATTTTGTATTTAACCCTTTTAAGAATCTAGTATTATCCATGAATTCTTAACATTGGGAGATAATATTTCCATTAAAAATATCTCTGAATATTTGAATTCTCAGAAAACTAGAAATTCTAATTTCTTAAGGTTTAATTTATGTTTCTTTAAATGATGAATAAAATGATATGATTTCGTTTTGGTAGTATGTCAATCATTTGGATATGGGAACTTCAAATTAATTTCATCCCATGATCATCCCCCATATCTTTAATTAAATAAACTATCCACTAATTTTAAATATGTGAACGTTGTGAAGGGGGATAAATTACCAGTGATAATTGATAATAATTTATCTAAAACCCAGAAAAATACTTGATTGATATTTTGAGAGATAATTTCAAAAAAATAGAATGAATCTCTGGTGATAACCTAGGAATAAACCCAAAAAAATTCTCACATAGAATTATTCTTGAGGGTGATTCCAAACTTATTAGACAACCCCAAAGGAGGATAAATCCCACCTTGATAGAGGTTATAAATAAGAATATCCAGAAGATCTGGGAAGTTGGGATCATCTATTTCATTCTATATTCACAATGGGTTAGTCCTATTTATTTAGTTTAAAAAAACTGGCCTAACCTCTATGAGAAAGTAAAATAATGAATTAATCCCTATGAAACTTCAAAATACCTGGATAGTGTGTTTAGATTTTAGGAAGTCAAATCATGTCACTTTGAAATAAAATTTACATATTCTCTTTATTGATCATTTGTTATAGAGTTTGGCTGGGAGAACTCATTATTTCCTTTTGGATGGATTTTTAGGTTATTTTCAGTTACCCATTTCTCTTGATGATCAAGAGAATACAACCTTTACTTGTCCCTTAGACACTTTTCTATATAAAAGTATTTCATTTGGATTATGTAATTCTCAGGGTAACTTTTAAAAGTTGAATGGTAATTATATTTTATGATCACATAAAATATTTTGTGGAGGTTTTCATAGATTAATTCAAATTTGTTTTGAAATTCATTTGACCATTGTTTGAAAAATCAAGAAATTTTTTTGAAAACATACATTGAGAAGAATTTTGTTTTAAATTTTCAAAAAGTGTGATTTCATGGTTGAGGGATGAATTTTACTTGGGAATATCATATCATTAAAAATCATTGAAGTGGAAAAATCAATTATTTAAGTGAGAAATTCATTACCTTTCCAAATTGTGTGAAACATGTTAGATCATTTTTAGGACATGTAGGATTCTACATGATGTTTATCAAATATTATTGTTATATTAATCTCCATATATATATAACTTTTGAAAGATACTTATTTTAATATCAATGGTGTGTATAGGTAACCCCTTGATGAGTTCAATATGAGATTGATTATACCCCTAGTGATGCAACCACTAAATTAGGAGAACAATTTGAGCTAATTTTTTATTCTTATAGCCAAAATTTTGGAACTGTCCTTTCTAAGTGAATTGAGGGTATGACACAAGTAATTTTCTATGCCGCAAAAACCTAATATGTGGATTAATTAAATTACACAACCATAGAAAAATATTATTTAGTAGTTTTCTTTTATTTAAAATGATTTAGATCATATATTCTTGGAACTAAATTCAATTTGTTTTCTGATCTTGTAGATCATAGTTAATTGAAAATTAAAGATGATGTTAAACTAAGGATAATGATATGGATGTTACTACTATATTAGTTTAACATAGAAATATATGATAAGAATGGAGTTAAGAACTAATTGGTCGATCGCTTAAGTAAACTGCCTAACACTGATGAGGCTGAAATTCCAGAAAAAGAACAAAAAATTACACCTTCCAAGAGAGAACTTGTATTTGATTAAAGGATAAGTGTCTTGGTATAATGATATGGTAAATTATCTAGTAATATATTTGGTCTCATCTCATTTATATTTCCAAAAAATTCAAAACATTAAACATGAATCTAGATATTACATTTGGTAATATCCATTACTTTGGTATATTTTCAATGATCAAGTGATAATAAAATGTATACTTGAAAGTGAAATTGATTCTGTGTTTGACTTTTGTCAAAATTTAGATTGTGGAGGTCACATTGGACCTCAAAGAATAGCAAGTAAGGTTTTAGAATCTTTAATTATTATCCCACCCTTTTAAATATTCTCATAAATATTCTAAATGGTGTGAAAAATGTCAGTTTTATGGAAATATTTATGAGAGCCATGAAATTCCCCCAAAGAAAATTAATTTTTGAGAGATTTTTGAAGTCTATGGGATAGGTTTAATGTGTCCATTCTTAATTTCATTGGAATATTATTATATCTTTCTAGTATTTGATTAGGTTTCAAAATTGGTTGAAAAAAATCCACCATGACTGGCGATGCTAAATTTATTTTTGATTTTTTTTGGGGATAACATATTTTATTGGTTTAAAATTCCCAAATCCATCATCAGGGATGATGGGACTCAAATGTTCTATATAATAATAGAGACTTTACTAAAAAAATGTATTGGGTGCATCAAAAAACATCAAACCCCTATCACCCATAGATTAATGGTCAAGTTGATGTGCCCAACAGGGAAATCAAAGGAATTTTGGAAAATAGTTTTAATCTGAATAGGAAGCATTGGAACCAAATGTTGGAATAATTTTTTTTTGGATTATAGGATAGCCTACAAAATGTTAATTGTTATGAGTCCCTATAGGTTGATTTAAGTGAAAAAATATCACTTACCTTTGGAATTGGAATATAAGGCGTACTAGGCTATGAGAAAGATGAATTTGGGTCTTAAAAGTACTATGGAAAGGAGACGATTTTAGATGTAGGATAAGGAGGAAATAAGTAAGAAATATTTTTAAAATTATAAATTTACAAATAGATAACAATATTTTCTCATGAAAAGTTAATCCAATCGAAGGACTTCCATCCTGGAGACACAATGTTGTTATTTATCTCAATATTAAATCTAATGCCAAGCAAAATTCATTCCAAATGGGAAGGTAAATTTATAGTTACTCATTTATACCCTTTTGGTGTAATGTAGATTATGAGGGATATAGAGAAGGATCTATTCACTATTAATGGACACATGTTGAAGAAATTCCATGGGAACTTTCCATTAGAGTCAGTAGATGAGATCACACTCCTCCAACCTTTTTATCAATAAAACTAAATAGGTTATATATCTCTTTAATAAATTCTTGATTATTGTGAATCAATTAAAAATATTATTAAATTTTGAATCTACTAGAATGAATTACATACACTATATCATTTATGTTTGAGGTGGGAACCTTTTTAGTATAGGATTTTCAATTGTCTTAAGTTATTCAAGAAAAAACTATGTTATTCAATTTTTTTTGTGTTTTGGAAACTTGTGGTCTTGAATGATTGTCTTTTCCAGTTTTGAAACTCATGTGAATGAGTGAACCAATTTCTCTCATCATACTAATTTTAAATGAGTGCTGAGAATGAATTTATTTCATGTTAAAATGTTTGGGTATTTCAAAAAGAGTACTCTGAGTTTTGAATCTCATGCCCCATATCACAGTTTTTATATTTGTAACCACTTTCTCATGAGGATTCTCAAACCTTTTTGGCGTATTCATTATATTCTACTCATTACAAGAGATAACCAAACCATGCTTTTTTTACCATAATTTGATTTATTCTTATGAAAACATGAAGGTTTGAGGTAATTTTTTTTCAACGATTGAGGCATTTATTCAGTTTTAAAGCAACCACTTCGAAAGGATCCTTTATATTCAAGATTTTCATGTACATTTAATCCATGTATCCCTTACCATACATTAACATACTATTAGTTTATCCACATTATAATCAAATTTCCCATATCAAACCTTCTCCTGAAGTGAAATTTCATGATTTATTTGAATTTAACTATGGGGAAAAATTGTCATGTGTTTTCTACATCATTTGGTGCAACTTTGGGTGGAAAATAAAACAATTAATACATATATTTTATGAAAAAAATCATTCTATTTATATTTTTTACTTTTTAAATATTTCATAACAAAAGAATCTGGTCCTTTTTGGAGCCACTAATGGAGAAAGGAAGTTGTTCCTATATGGAGGTTTAAAGAAAAAAATAGAGAAGGTAAATGTTTTCTTACTAAAATTGTGATGGTGTGGGATGTCTATGATACTTTAAAATATGTTTTGAGGGGATTTACTTCTAAGGGGGGTGAGGAGGAGACCGTAATTGAATGAAAATTATAATCATATAAGTTTTGTTTAGAAAGAGTCAGACCCACCTTATTCAGGATCAGAATATATGACATTAAAATCCTACCATCTGAAAGACTTATAAAAACCCTTAATAGTCTTCGTAATAAAAAAAATTATGTGAATCACATTAGGTGGATATGTAGGAATTTATCATGCTTACGGTGACTCTTCCATGGGTATGGATGATAAAATCCCTATTAAAAATTTACATTCATGAGATTACATAAAATTCATGTGAGGCAGATGTATTGTTTTCATGGGATGGAAAATGAATAGGAAATATATTGAATAATATAAAATGATAACATTAAATATTTTTTAGGGGTATGATATCTTTTGTTTCTTGTTTTCAAATTGGTGGATCTCATTGGTATGTAATTTGACTTTTATTTTTATTTATTATGATCTTTACATATCTAAGAGCATAAGTGAAAAGTGTGGGGTAATTGATTATAGAAGTTTTTCATTATTTTTCATGACTTTTTTAATGATTTAGTCCATTATAATTTAATAATTTAAGATATTGATATCATTTTTTTATTTTTGGTGAATTTTGGGCTAAAATGATGAAATTAATTAATTCTGTAAATTTTTCATTTTTCTACCAATATTGTATTTCAATAATTAATTTTATATTATTGATATGATTTGAGAGATTCTTTTTTGGATTCCTTTATTTTTGTGCTTCAACTTGTTCAACTAGACCAAAACCTCATTGGAACATCAACAGGACCGAATGAATCAATCACATTGAAATTTTTTCTGGTTGATAGAATGGGACCCACATCAATAAATTAGGAATATCGTGGACTAATAAACTCTAAATTAGTTGATTATAAATTTATTTAAAATAGTACTAGTATTTTCAATTTCATATTAAATATCTTGGGGAAATTCACTCATTAAGTCAGCCTTTTTACACGTCAAAGTGAAGTAGGTTGAAGAGTATCTTTGTCTTGGAAAATTAAACTTCATTAATGTATCCATAACATCTCATATAATTTAATGTTTTTTGAAACATTTAGGTTAAAAACAAACACAATTATAAACAACCATTAAAAAGCACCCTTTTCTATTTTTTCAATCTTGTGGGATAAACTAGAGAAAACTTATAGATGACAGATTCTAGAGGATAAATATTCAGCATTTCCTTTAAACTCTTTTATTTATATTCTTAGTTGTGTAATGTGTTATTATTCCCCCATATTCTTGTTTAAGCTTCACGTGTAGTGGTAAAATTATGTGTTATTGGGGAATATTAGGTTTTCTCTTTGTAATTCTTAACTTCCAGAACATAGTGTTATAAAATATTTTCTCTCTTCTGTGAATTGAGATTAATTTTATAATTATAATTTTTATTGTCATATATAAACATATTTTATTTTATATTATATATTTTTATTAACATTTTCAATAATAATTACCTTCATCTACTAGGTTATGCTTTATATATGATGGAATAGACTAAATATTTTTTGAGATGTATATGGAAATCATCAGTATGAGTGGAAGGGGTATTGGATATTCTTTATTATTTTTGCTAAATAATACCTGATCGAGTATTCCCTAAGAAAATAACAGGTAATTACAAAAACTATCTTTCACATAGGAATAATAGTCTACAAATATGGTATATTACTAAATTTTACTCTCACCATCACTATTTTACAAAGGGAGTGAGAGGAAGTCATCATGGAATCTCACTTTAATCATCTTAATAGAAGAGAATTGGATAATGTAGAACTAGGATAGAATTAGAAATGGAAAATTTTACCTTACCTGATCACTATTCTCATATTTTTTTCCAGTATCTTGATTAATTTATTTCCATTTTTCATTTGATTTCTATTGTTTTCAAAATCAAAAAATTTCTAAAATACTATCTTTTCCCACTAATTTTAGATGACAGCTTGATTGTTGTATTCTCCTCTCTAGAGACAACCTATGTTAACCAAATTAGTATATTTTTACTTAGGAAATCGGTTTTTTACACCACATGATTTGAACATGTCAGTCCCATGGAATTTCATATTAACTAACATGTAATACTTTAATCATGTTATTCTTTGTTGACTCCCTTATTTACCTTATATCTCACCCATTTCATATGCATATCCCCAGGTTAACCCAAGAAGTTTTAAGAGAAATGGAATTTTAGAGAATTTTAAGTACTTTTTCATTAATTTCGTTGTTTCTATGTATCAAGTTGATGTTTTGTGTACCTAATTTACAAAAGAAACCAAGATTCATTATTTTTTGGGTTGTATTATGTGTATTTTTATGTAATAAATCTTGAAATAAAGGTTATTAATGAAAAGGGTTATCATATGATATGAATTGTAATTTAAATAAACATTTTATTAATTATGGAAAAATATATTTTGTATGTATAATTTTATAACACTAATTTTATTAGTAAATTATAGGAAATATGAATGAGAATGGTTAATATCCTTTAAAATGTTGTTTTCATATAAAAACATTTTTTATTTTTTCTCAAATTTTTATTGAAAAGATAAATTTTTAAAGTTTAGAATTTAAATTTTAAAAAATTAATATGGTTTTTCGATTCATAATAGTAATATTATCTTAATATGAATTTTTTGAATTTTTCTGAAAATAAATAATTTTTAGGTTAATAGTGAAAATATCATTTTTAAAAATAACATGATTTTTATGATATTATTATTATATGAGAATGAATTATAAATTCATGAAAAAAATTTATAGTATTAAATATTTATTTTATAAGTAAATTTAATTTTAAAAATGTTTTCTACATCCTGATATTTGAAATTTCAGAATATAAGTAATATTTTCTCAAAAAATATTTTTAATACAATATAAATTTTTATTTTAAAATTAATTTTTATAACTACTGTAAATTGAATAAAATTAAATGGATTTGAATTTATAATTATTGGGTCCAAATTACTTAAAAAATACAGCATTATTTTTAAACATAAATATTGAGTTACTTTAGTTAAAACTCTGTTATCAATGTAAATGGTAAAATGGTAAAAGTAATTACTCAAGGTGTAAAGGGATTAAAAATGATAAAATATTGCATATAATTTTGTGTGTGAGGTTTTTATAAATCTTATATCTTCACCACTCAATTATTTCTAAATTTTATAAACACTTTACATGTTTAACATCCGATCTATTTATATTAATTTGAAATATTTACAAAAATTTCATTCCCGCCACTTAAAAAAGGGGCCTCTCACCACCCATTAATGAAACTAAAAAACTATGTTTCATCCTTAAAATTTAAAAAAACATCATTCCCTTATATTACTCTTTCATTGTCCTGAGATTTTTGTCAGACGATATTAGCCTATGTCATCCATTTCCAAGGGATCTTTCAAGTAACTCTCAAAGTGCTAAATGTGAGTAATGATTTTTTACAGATTTATTTTATACTTTTGTTTTATAATTATAATTTTATAATATATATTTAGTTAAATTATTATTTTATATATAATTAACTTTATTTTTATATAGTGATTATCAATAATCATATTTTTCTATTTCCTCTTAATAAAAAGGAAATTGTCCTTCATGTGTTGTGAAGACTACCACCTCCACGATGCAATGTGTTTCATTTTCCTTCACCAAATTAAAAGATTGGTTTAAAATCATATTTTAATAAATAATTTTTATATTTTTAAAATTTTATTGTCTTAAAAATATTAACCATTTTACTTATTTTCCTCATTCAATGGAAAATGAAACAATCATTCTTGTATATTTTTGGACAATCACCAGCATAGAACACTTCATTTTTGTTTTCTTTTCATAGTATCTACACATATATAGTCATTAGGATGATATTAAATCATATAAATTTTTTTTATGATATCGTTAAGGTTCTATTATGAAAAATATTAAAACCTAATAATGATATCATCGACAAATTATTATTTTTAAATACATTGTTTATAACGGGTGCACTATGATTAGAATAATATTTTATTTATATGTAATGAATTTATGTAAATTATATAAATTTTATAATTATTTAAAAATATGATACGTCACACTAATAATTACCAATATTGATCATTATTATTCTATTATGATGATATCATAACTAAACCACCTTATAATCATCTATTAATCATGGTAGGTTAATGTTTGGGTTTGTTTATCTACCTAGTTAAAAAATAATTTAAATTTATATCATGGATGAATATAAAAATTATTTAATATTATAATATGATATAATTATCTATATAATTATTTTTTAGATTTATTTTATATCAACATTTATCACATTAACAAAGAAATCAACCTTCATTCATTAAGAATCACTGAAACATGCACGCCGATGATTTCATCCTCATAGATAATAAACAAAACTTCAATGAAATGAAATTATATTTTTATGAACCACCATGTAACATAAATTAAATTACCTTATATTATATAATAATTATTTAATTTATTAAAATAATAGATATCAACACCAATTTTACGAAACTAGGTTAAATATGTAAATATTACTTATGCTCAGTGTAAACAAAAGTAAAAACAAAATAATATATATGTGTGTGTGTATAATGGTTATAAATGATGAGTATAAATGGTTATAGTTATGAATAATTTTTTTGGATATTTATTTATTGAAATAAGATTAATTATTTAAGAAATTTTTTTAATTTGAAGAGTGGATCTGGAAAAAAGTGAGGGTTTTCATTTCAAATTCCTCTCTTCAATAAAAGTTTGATATTATACAACTAATTTCATTTATGTGATGCATATGCTTCCTATTTGAGATATTATATCATGGACTATCTTTTAATAATGCCTTTTATGTTTAATTATAACCCCTCCCTTTTAAGTGGTTTTTATTAAAATGTTTCTCAAGCTATAACATTCTTTGTCATAAACATTATTTCCTTCAAAAAAGATTGTGTTATGCACCATGTTTTCATTTGAATAGTGTATTCACTAAAAATGGATATATATTTATAATTTATTTTTTATTAATTGGACATTCTAGTCCAAATAATTTACTTTTCATAAAATTTACTTTACTCAATTGTTTCCCCATTTTTAAATCTTTTTGGTGACATAATTTTCATTCATTTAGTTATAATTTTCCCCTTGAACTTAAAATTTGGGAATATTATACCAATTTATTATATTATATGTTATTCTTTTTTATATGAATTTAAATTAACACCACATAATAATCCTTTTTTAAATATTTCTTACTTTAAGGAGTATGTTTCTTGTAAGGTATATTGAAAACTCAAGTCCCATATCCTTGAGTTATATTGTTTTTTCGAAAACATATTTCTTCCATTATTGGATTCTCCCATCCTAATATTTTATTGTATAGTAATTTCTATACCATTATATGGAAAAATATATTTTTATGAAAAATTATGTTTTGATATTCTTTTTACAATATGATTTTTTAATAAATGTATCTTTCAAAATATTAAAACATGTTTTTTTCTTTCACTTTCATATGTCTTGTCTTCCTCCTCATTTATATAAGAAAAATTTATGTATTTTCATTGATATTTTATTCATGATTATTTTTAAAAGTAACAGTTTTCAAAATATTTCAAATATCTTTTACAAAATCCACATTTAAAATCAAATTGTAAATTTTTAGTTTACATAAATGTTAAATATGTTTTTCAAAAGATATTTTAAATTTTTTAGTCCATTTCCATTTTCATTTACAAAAGGATTTACCAAATGGGGATTTTGTATGTTTCATAATTTATCCTCTATTATATATTAATATTATCATTTGGGGTACTTAACTTATTTTATCAGATGATTTGATTCTTGTTCCCTTCTTTGGGGATATCATTCAAGGCATTCTATTTATTAGGGTGTTTTTCATTTATGTAAAAACCCTTCTATATTTCTTTATTTAAAATAGTGATATGTTATTTTCTATCCATCCACTTAATTTAACTAGATTTCATATTATCACATTATCATATCATTGAATTAATTGTATATTCATTACCCTATATGGCATGAACATCTCATTTTACAAAATTCATATTAGAGTATGTTCACCTAGAAAGAATGTTTATTTATCGAAATGGGTAAAATTATTGTAAATTTGTATATTTTTATTCTGATATGAATGATTATTAGAAAGTTGAATACATTTTTTTTCATCCACCATCTTTCTCTGGATGGGTTATGACTATGTTATCCCTTCTATTAACATGGGAAAAACTAATGACATTCTGAATGACTATTAACTACTAACTCTTTTTGATTATATATTTAAATTATTTATCATTCATCATAATGATAACCATGTTTTTATTCATCAATAGGTTACTTAGTGAATCATATGAAACGCATTCTTCTCTCTTAATGTGAATGCATTTTACTTAATCAAGTGAACTATGAGAAATGACATAATATAGCCTCTTGATGCATCATCAGGTCTTAAGATACAAAACAACATGGGTTTTACTGTATAACTCTCCCCATATCAGTATATAGTATTGCCACAAGGTCGTGATAGCCTATTTTTTATGTCTTGTATTATGAATTCCATCATCAAGGGGTTAATAATTATTTTTATCCATGTTTTTATTTATTGTCATGGATATAGAATTTTCTCGGTTTTAGTTTATTATGGAATTATTCAAATTATTTATTCTTATTATTTTATTTATAGCATGATTTTTTTTTCAAAAACTTGGTTATGTGTTTCCCATATTGGGCATTTGAGATCACCCCTTTATTTTGTTTCTATCCCCCAGGTTATAAATAAAAGTACTACACATAACATTTTTGGAAGGATAACAGTGTGGAAGAATTTATGGGAGATTTTGAATAATTATTATGGATTAAGTATTATCAAATATACTAGGTAAAATGTCTATTTTTTGAGAAATACGTAGTTTTTATTACTATATATTTATTCTTAATTCTCTAAATCTCTAAACCTGAAAAGATTCTTAGGATGTAAGAGACAAAATTATTGTTTTTTTTAATTATGTATGTTTACCTCAATTCTAATATTATTGGTATCAAAGGGAGTATATAAATTATGTTTTTATAGAACCACATATAAGAGTGTGAGTTTTGGGCATCATAGTTTGAATTAAATGTTTTTTTAGAAAGATTTGGAGATTGTGGTGTTTTTTAGGATTATTTATGTAATGACTCGTATTTTTCTGAATTTATTTTTAGAAATTATTTGGGAAAATAATGAGATCGAGCGCTAAGATTTTGTGTGCTTTTGAGGCCCGTTGTGCCTAGAACAATTCATTGAAAATTGTTCAATTTTTATAAAGCGCGCGAATAATGTTTCTTAAAAATTGGAATAACTCTTAAACAGGTTCCCAAATCAGAAATCTAAGGGAATATTTGTGTTCAGAGTAGTGGATTTACCTTAGGTGACACTTAAAATCGGCTGGTGTGGATCAGCTGTGAAAGATAGTTTTTGGACATAACCATAAATAAAATAATAAAATAAAAATGTTTTATTATAAAATCTTAAAAACTCATGAACATAGACTCATATTGTAAATCAGAGTCCACTGTAGAGTTCATAATGTGGGTTTTCCCTAGTTACGACTTAACTTTAGTCAGCATGAGTCTTCTCTGGAGAAACTTGAAAAGGATGTAATCATCATTAAATAATTTAAAGATAAATTGTTTTGTTGATGCAGCGATGATTTCCTTTAAAAACAGTATTATTAATAAACCATAGGGTTTGCTGCATAACCCAGGAAGGATGGATAATACCAAGGGATTGAATATAGGACTTTACATTAGTGAAAAATGAACGGATCATGGATTGACGATCAGCATGAGATAAAATCTAAGGGGCACTCCAACGATCACAACGCAACTTTTTTATTCATCGGTGTTTGAACCCAATGAGGTATGGTGTTATTTTCATTGATATCTTTCCCAATTTCTGAATTCAATGATGAACACGGACCAACCCATGTGCAGGTTGACCGATGGTTCGATCGCTTGTGGGATGGGTGTATTATTTCAGGGATTAAAAGTTGAGATATAATATATTTTATTTCATAAATCTTTGTTCATTATTATAATGATAATATACCAAGGTAAATATGAACAAAGTCTAAGGTTCATTCCTTCATGTGTTTTTATGCTTCTCTCTTTGCCCATTCATAGTGTTCTGGGCTATTGGACCTTCATGGTCAGGACATGACTTACTGGGAGGCTCTAAATGATATCAGACCCCCCATATTGGTAGAAATATGAAATCCAGCATATATCAGTGACGATCAAAACCTGAGGATCATGGAAGTGGCCCTATTTTAAAAAATTGAGCATCATAGGATGACTGGCGGCCCGTGGAAGGGGCGGCGTCGTCGCCCAGCACAAGAGGTGGCTACTCCGATCAGTCTAGGCGGCTGCAACAGTGGATACAGGAGCAGGCAACAGTGGGGATGAGGCCGTAAGGGGGACATGTTGAGGTGGTCGCATACGTGGTGAGGGGGTCGTGTGGAGCATGTGACGGTGCCACGTTGACCAGGGGAACCCGGTCGAGGCAGATGAGGTTAAATGGTTTAGCTGACCCGTGACCCAAAGTGTCGGACCCGGGGAGTCGGGCCGCTTCATGGGATTCCAACCTCTCTAGAGGCCCAACTAGTCGGGTCGGTCTGGCCAGCGAGTCAGGTAGGATCAGACCCAGACCAGACCCGGGGCTTATAGTTTTACTAAAATGATCATTACATTCAAACCATGTGTCTATTTGACAAGTTGTTTGTGGCATTGGGACCCTTGATATGAGATGATCCTTTTGAGATATCTTAAGTGTGTTTTTTGGATGTTAACATTTGAAAATTTTGGCTCGGGTAGTAGGTTTTCTCTAAAGGAACACGCTACAAGCGGAATCCTATGGTGGGTTGTGACTTTGAGACTACATGACTTTCTGAGACCATGTGACTTGTGAATATGTGACATTACAAGACTATGTGACTTACTAAGATTGTATGTATTACCAATAATATGTGTCTTACTAAGACTACGTGTCTTCTGATAATACATGTCTTATCGGGATAGAGTGTCTCATCAGGAATGTGTGTCTTATCGATACTATGTGTTTTGTAGATTACGTTAGATACTTCAATTTTTTGTACTATAGACCTATACCTATGTGATATGACTATACTATTTATTTGATATATACATCGTGTATTTATTTGTGGTATACTTCATGTATTTATTTGAGATATACTTCATGTATTTATTTGTGGTATACTTCGTGTATTTCCTTGTGATAGACTTCATGTATTTCATAGTGGTGTTTCTTCATGAGGTTCCATCATGGATCTCCTTAGTGGTGTTTCTTCATGGTGTTCCTTAGTGGGGTTAATTCATGGTGTTTCTTAGTGGTTTTTCTTAGTGGTGTTCCTTCTTGGTGTCCCCTTGTATCATTAATTCGTGGTGTTACTTAATTTTGTTCCTTAGTGGTGTTCCTTCATGGTGTTCCCTAGTGGTTTTCCTTCATGGTGTTCTTTAACAGTGTTCCTTCATGGTGTCACTTAGTGGTGTTCCTTCATGGTGTGACTTTGTGGTGTTCCTTCATTGTGTTCCTTAGTGGTGTTCCTTTTTGGTGTTCCTTAGTGGTGTTCCTTCATGGTTTTTCTTAGTGGTGTTCCTTCATGGTGTCCCTTAATGGTGTTCCTTCATGGTGTTCCTTTATGGTGTTCCTTTGTGGGGTTCCTTAGTGGTTTTCCAGAGTGGTGTTCCTTTGAGGTGTTCCTTTGTGGAGCTCCTTCATGGTGTTCCTTCGTGGTGATCCTTCATGGTGTTCCATTGTGGTGTTCCTTAGTAGTGTTTCTTTTTTGTGTTCCTTCATGGTATCCTTTAGTGTTATCCCTTTGTGGTCTTCCTTGGTGGTATTAAGTTGTAATTTCCTATGTATTATATTTCCTTTGTGGTTTAGGTCTTTCCTATTGAGTATTGTTTTACTCACCCCTACATGGTATTTTCCCACACGTGTTGTGACTAGTGCAGATGATGACACATTGACATAGTATTATTTAGAATAGGACTAGGTGGTTCATAGAGATACCAGATAGCCAAGATGTGCTCCTACAGCTTCAGACATTTTTTTAGTACCTTTCCCTTTAGATAGGGTTTTCTACATATGATTTTCAAGACCTTGTGCATTCACTTTTACATACTCCTTCATTTGGTGGTCTTGTATTCTGGCCTTATTTACTTTCCAGTTTTCTATTTTCATATTCTGTGGTTGGTATCTTAGTGTATGCATGCATTGTTTACTTAGTGTTTTTACATTTTAGCATTTTTAAGATTGGAGATATGTTCATGTGTAAATGCACTTAGGAAAATTTCACCCATTGGTAGGATATGCTAATTATGTGCTAGTCACTAGCCCCTGGCCTATTAGAGGCGGTCTTTGGGTAGTCACAGCATGGGCCCCTCTATGATGGGTCATGAAAATTTAATTATTGATATGTTTAGGATAAATATAAATTAAAAGGTGTAGATAAATATTTGGGATAGTATATGATTTAATGTTGTGGAAATAATGCACTTTTTATTTTGGGATTAGGATAACAGATTATTAGTGAAAATAATCATAATAAGTCTAAGTATACTATAACATTCTGATGGTTTGGTAAAGTAGATATTATGTGATTCTATTTGAAATTACATCCCTCTATAGATACTATAATTATATTAATGGTCTACCACAAATGTACCTAGGGAAAATAACTTCAAAAAGGTTGGATTGGGTATTAACTCAATCATTTTTGGAGGCATGAAAAAATTCATAACTATACACCAAGTTTGAAACTCTTGGGTGATATGATTTGGTTAATTCATATTCTCGTTATAAAACATTCTAAGAAATTTGAATATGTTTATATTATATAACATAATCGGAAAGTTACCAAGGATATCATAGATTTTAACATATAGATTCAAAAGATAAGGTATATATTAATCAATATGTGTTTTCCTATATAATGGATAAGTTGGATTTTGAGAGAATAAATTTCAATAATATTTGGGTTTAGAATATTTTAGTAATGTTCATGTTAGTTTAGAATATCTATTTTTGAGGGATTAGGATGATAATTATAAGATAACCAGACATAAAATAACCTAGGATAAACTAATATTGATGTATGTTTAACAAACGGAATTACAGGCTAACATGATGATATAGATAAAAGGTTTTAAGGATGAATCCCTTTTATGTTATTAATTATGATAATACCCCCATATTGTTAATATCTTTTCAGTCATGTGAACCCTTTTGTTTTAGTAATGGTTGTAATTAGAAGGAATCATGGGAATCAGGGACAATATTGAGATTACCTAAACAAACAACCCACCCAAATTAGATACGTAGTGAGAAACCATGTGATTATTCCAAATTAGATGTCACGAAATATCATTAACAATGTAAATATATTCAAATTCCAAAAAACATTAAAAAAAATAAATAAGGAGTCTCATGAAAGATTAGGTGAAAAATATATTGAAGGGGAGAAGATTCGATTTTCTTCATGGAAAAAATGTAGGAAGAAACATGGGGGAAGTTATCTTAAATGGATAGGTGGATGCTTTAAGTAGAGAGATGAAGGTCATAAAACTCATAATTGTAAGGGAAAGAGATAATCTATAAAAATTGGTTAATTAAATTACATGGGAGTTGGGAATTATGTGACCCAATTTCCCAATACATGGTCCAATGAGGGATATATTCATAAAAAACCATGAGAATAAGTAAAATCCTTTAAAAACACAACTAAAATAGAGTATACTGAGTTTTTAATCTAGATTTTATTGTTTCATTTGTAATTTATGTTTTCACCAACTACTAGATATTTGAGTTGTAAATAAAAATGAAACATTGTATTATTATCATAAAAATATTTTTTCAATGTTTGTAGGATGTTATTCCCTATGGATACAGATATTTTTCCCATAGTATAATTTTATGTGAAATTGGTAATAGGCTATATACCATTATGAAGTTCTTATAATAATTTTTTATATACATAAATCGCATTCCAAATCCTAAATGAACTCGTGATCATCAAATAGTGTATGGTTAATTATGAGTTCCCTATATAAATAGTTGTGAGTCAAATTTCAATGAAATGATTTATTTATGTTGGTGATAATGTAACAACTAAAGATTTTAATATATTACAACCTTTAAATAATTTAACAAGTTTGATAGCTTACTCCACACACAACACTAAACTAAAATAAAACCATAATATATTTAGATAAAAAATATAAATACTAAATATTATAGTTAAAAAACATCCATTGAATTAGTAAGAATGAATACAAGTTAATTATTTATTAAATATTAATAAAAAAATAATGGCCACTTTTAATGTGAATGATATTCAATTGATATAGCTTAAATGACTACTACGATCATTTTAAACATAAAAATTTATTTTTCTAAATATTACCTTTGAGAGTGAAATGTATTTCTATTTCTAGAAATGTGGGATTTATTATGATAAAATATATTTTATATTATAATTTGGTTAATACTAATTTAATTATTAAGTTATAGAAAAAATATTAACGAGGATGGTTAATATTCTTACAAAAAATTCCTATAAAAATATTTGTTCATTATATATTTCCTTTTTATTTTAAAATTAAATTTATAAAATTTAGAATTTGAAGTTGATAAAATGGAAATTATTTTTGGATACATAATATTAATATTTTCTTGAGATAATTTTTTGGGTTTTTTATAAAAAGAATGATTTTTATGTGAATACTACAAAAAATTGTTTTTTCAAAAAACATGACTTTTATGGGATTATTAGTATATAAGTATGAATAGGAAATTAATGAAAAAAAAGTAATTCCATATATTTATTTTATAAGTAAATTTTTCATTTTAAAAATGTTGTTTATAAACTCATATTTGACATTTTAGAACCCAATTAATATTTTCTCAAAAAAAATTATAATATAATATAAAATTTAATTTTAAAATTAATTTCTATCACCTTTATAAATTTATTCCAATAAAATAGATTTAAAATTTAGAATCATTTGGAAAAAATTATTAAATAAGTATCAATTTATTTTTAGGAATAAATATTAATTCACCTTTGATAAAAACTAGTTATAGTAGTAAAATGGGAAATAGTAAAAGTAATAATTCAAGGGGTAAATTGTTTAAAAAATGATCAAAAAATGTATATAATTGAATGTATGAGGTGTGTAACAATATTATATCTTCCCAAATCCATTTTTTCTCAATTTTTCATCCAATTTATTTATTTAACATGTTATCCCATTAAATTAAATGGAAATATTTACAAAAGTATCATTCTCACCACTTATAAAAGGGGACTCCCTCCACCCCTTATAGGAAATCATAAAAAATTTACTCCTTAATTATTACCCTTTTCCCTTAAAATATAATACTCTTTCACTCTCTCGATCTTATGGTCATTATAGATTTGCATCTTTCATCCATTTAAAAGGGATCACCTAAGGAAACCTCAAAGTTCTCAACAAGAGTAATCATTTTTTTATTCATTATTTTCTATTTTTATTTTCTGATGATAATTTTCAAATAAATACTTAATTAAATCTGTATTTATAAGATACTAAATGTTATTATGCTATTGTAATAATCATTAATCACCTTTTCCATTTCCAATTAGGAAAAATAGAATCTCCATTTGTGTGTTGTGTTTTTATTGCCTCCACAATATAATGTGTTTCATTTTCCATAACAACCTTAAAAAGAATTTTATGATTCAAAAATAATAAACCATATTTCTCCTTTCCCAAATCTATGGAAAATGAAAACATCATTCATGCATACGTGTGAACTACCGCCTACATCGAACAATTTTATTATTGTTTTTCTTTTTATAAATGTCATACATTGATGGTATTAAAAGACTAATATGTTTTTTATTATATCATTGCAGTTTTTATGACAAATTAGTGAATCTATTAATTATATAATCAATAAAATATTAAATTTAATTCAATTATTTAAAATGAAAAAACTAAGAGAAATATAATCTCTTCTTTAAATGTAATGAATTTATATAAATGACCTCCACTTAATCGTATTTAACATTATGATATATCACACTAAAAATAAAAGAATAATATCTTTATTCTTCTTGTATATTGATATTACAACAAAATCACCTCATAGTCATCCATTAATCATGGTAGGTCCATGTTTAGGTCAGTTTAACCACCTACTTGAACAATAATATTAATTTATATCATGGATGGATATGATAACTTATTTACAAGTCTTATATTACATAAATATTTAAACATTTTTTATTTTTTCTATTAATATTATATCAATATTTAACTCATTAATTTTCACATCACTCTTCATTCTTTAAGAATCAGAAAAACATGCTCATCGCTGATTTCATCCTCATGGATGATATCAAAATATACTATGAAAAAAATAATATATTTATAAAAATAATTTAAAATAAATTTCAGTACCTTGTAAGATATAAAAATTTGGAATTTAGAAAAATAATAGATTTAAAAACCTCTTTTATGAGACTATTTTAAAGCAATAAAGCTTACTTACAACCGATGTTGAAATAGGTAAAAACTAACTAATATATATATATATATATATAATGAATATAAATTAAGAGTATAAATGGTTATATTTGTGAATAAGTTTCTTGGGTATGTATTTAATGAACTTCATTTAATTATTTTGGACTTTTGTGCTGGTGCATAATGAATGAAGGTTGTGGTAAGTGTATTTATCACTAATTATTATATTTGAAACATGATTGGTGTTATAAAACTAATTTCATTTATGTGGTGTATATACAACCTATTTGATATATAATTCCATGAATTATAATTTAATTATGGTATTTTATGTTCAATTATAATCCCTCCCCTTTAAAAAGTTTTGATTAAAATGTTACTGAATCTGTAAGGGTTCTTTTTCTCAAACTGTAATTTATTGAGACATATTTTGTATGAACCATGTTTTCCTTTGAATGGTACACTCATAGACCATGGATGTAGATTTATAATATTTTTTACTAATTGGAAATATTAATCCAAATTATTTTATTTTCATAAAATATATTTTAATCAATTTTTACCCTAGTTGTTAAATTTTTTGGTTAGTTAATTTTCATTCATTGAGTTATTATCATCCTCTTGGACCTAAAAGTTGGGCGCATTCTACCAATTTGTTATATTATTTGGTATAATTTCTTTTTTCTATGAATTTTCATTTATACCACATAATTCACCTTTTTGATATATTTCTTAATTCATGGTGTATGTTTCTTATAAGAGATTTTGATAAATCAAGTCTCTTTTTATAAATTTCTAGTATTTCATTATGAATTTCTTTTTTCATTTCTTGGGTTCTCCCACCCTAGTATTTTTTTATACGGGGTAAAAATATATATTTTTATAAAAAATAATATTTTTACACTTCTTATGATGTGAGTTATGAACAAAGGTATATATCAAAATATTTAAAATGTATTTTCCTTTCGCTTCCATATGTTATGAATTCCTCTTCATTTCTCCAAGACAAATTTTTTGTCATTTTAAGTCTATATTAATGGATATTATTTATAAAAATTAATGTTTTTAAAAATCTTTCACTTTAAATTTTAAAAATGTTTCTTTGAAAGTGATATATAAATCTATATTTTACATCAATTTTACAAAAATTATAAAATCTCTTTTAAGTTTTCAGTTCCATATACCATATCTTTTTTAAAAGGAATTACCCTAATGGTGTTCACATTTTATGATTTAACCTCTAATATATATATATATAATTATTACTTTTAGGGTTTGAATGGTGTCAAAATTTTCTATTCTTGATACCTTTTTTGTTATACCATTTAAAGCATTCATTTTACAAGGCTGTTTTTTATTTATGTCAACACCCGTCTATATTTCAATTATTTCAGTAAGGATATGCAATTTTGAAACCATACAATTTAATTCTTTGGTTATATTTTGATCATTATATTCCATCATTTATTTATCCATATTGTCATTACATTATATGTTGTGAACATCTTATTTTAAAAATTAATATTGGAGGATATTCTCCTAGAAAAAATGTTTATTTATTAAGAAGGGGAAAAGTATTGGCATTTAATATATCATTATTCTTATATATATTATTTTTAGAAAGTTTAATATTTATTGTTTGACTATCCACCTTTTTTATTTGGATGGATTATGTTCCTCTTATCCCTTTTATTAACACGGTAAAAGTATTTAAATTCATAATGATTATTGAATACAAATAGATTTTTATTATGTACTAATATTCCATGTATTTCATTATAAAAATTCCCATGTTTTTTACTCAACCATTGGTTCCATAGTGAATGGTATAAAATTTATTTTTGTTGCTTATAGTGAATTCATTAGACTAAATATTGTTATGGGTGGGGATCTATATTATACAACCCTTAAATGCATTGATATGTCTCATGGGACAAAACCAATTGAATTTTAGTATATATCTCTCCCCATATTAGTATAGTGTCTTAGAGAGCCACCTTGTTAATTTTTTTATTTTCTCCATAATTCATTCCATCAGTATGAGATTAATAATTATTTTTATCCACATTTACTTTTATTTTTTTTGGATATATCATGATCTCAGTTTCACTTGATTATGACATTATTAAGATTATTTATTCCTACCATATATTCTACATTATAATTATGTTTTTTTTGAAACATAATTATATGTTTCCCTTAGTGGTCATTTTATCTCATACCTTTCTTATGTTTCCATTCCATATGTTGTAAAGAAAAGTAATACACATGGCATGTTTAGAAATATGGAATGTGTGAAGGAATTTATGGGTGATGATAAAGACATATTAGGGAAAAGCATTTAAAAATATAATAGAAAAATGTCCATTACTTGAGAATATTAAAGGATTTCTTAGTTTCTGTATTTCCCTAATGATATAAAGCTTTAAACATAAAAATGCCATTGGTATATAATATATTTATAACAAACTAGGCTATTAGTAAATGGATATTAAATCATCTTAGATAAATATTCATAACATTACACAAAAACATGCTCGAGGGCTATACTAGTTTTGTGCCTTTGGAATCTTGGAACACATTCATTTAATTTGGGGAAAGATATTAAAAGTCTACCATAACTATCTTAACCTTTAGTAATACTACATAAAACATATTTTTATAACCTCGGTAAAGAAAACATAAGAAAGGGTGAGATCATATGCTCAGTAAGGGTAAACATGGAAGACAATAAGCATATCATGAGAATCAGGGTATGAAAATAGGATCATAACATTGACAATAAAACTCATTATATCAAGGATCATAATATTGAAATCATTTAATTTAATATTTTATGTTTACATTAAATGAATAAAAATATAATCAAGAACATAATCCATTAAATCATAACATATGAATAAGATATTAAATTGGGTCAAACACATAAGCATATAAAATGTTTTTCATAGTAGTAAAAGAATAACTTACAAATCCATATAAGTAGTATGGGTTCACTCACCATACCATCTTATTATTCATGGTGCACTCCCATGACCATCTTAGTAGTCAAGGATCACTCCCAAGACCATCATAGGAGACAAATTCCATTAATGAACCGATTTCAATCCATGTTCCATCAATGTCTATCTCATGAGATAAAAATATTTACCCAATGATTTGGAGGTACATATAGGTCCCAAGCATCACATAATGAAAACCATATATATATCTGTGTCATAATATCATATATCATTCATCATATCAAAACCAAAGAAATAAATTGGGTTTTTATAAACATCATTCAATAAAAACATAACCAGTGGAAAAGAAATAGTTTCTATAAATATCATTCAATCATAACCATTAATCAACCAAAGAAATAATAGGGAAAATATCCTTGAAAAATATACCTATTAAAACATAAGTAACATCATATAATTTTATAATATATGGAAAATAATTCTGAGAGATCACTTGAAAATAATTCTAGAGGAAAATATCATTTCTTCTTTTAAAATGTTATATTTTATTAAAATGCAGAAACTTTTAAAAAGAAAAAATTTTATTTGAAAATAACCTTAGATTATTTTAATATAATATTAAAATTGTTATGGTTTCATTATGGTGGAAAATTTCATTCTTTTCATATATGTTTAAAAATATCCTTTAGTGTACTTTTTTCGGTAAAGTCACAAAGAGCCTTATTTAGGAAACAAAAAATAATAATATTTTCAAACCATTCCATAAAAAGTAAAACATTGTTAAAAATAACATTAGTTATTCAAAGGATAATATTAAAAAATGAGAACTTTTTTAGAAAACATGGACATTAAAGATAAATATTCCACAGTGGGGATTTAAAATGAAACAGTCCCTCTTATTAATGAGATTGAGAAATAATCACTAATCACTTTGTAATCAGTAAAATAATATACCCCATGAAAGAAATAAACTAATATTGATATGAAAATACCATAATATTAATTTTAATACTCATAATATACATTCATGGGAATTATATACACTACAAAAAATAAATAAGTAGTTTATAATACATTTATCTTGCGGAAATAAAAGTGAGACAAAAATATATTACTACTAGAGTAACATTTTAATCGTGAGCCCAGTAAAAGAGTAATATCAATTTATGAATTTAATATGATTCAAAAAATGAAATTAATGATATAAAATTATATAATTTTTTTTATACACCACACAATAAGAATAAGTGGTGAAGATAACATATATCTCACAGAAACAAAAGTGAGATGAGAAAACCATTACCTTATGAATTGACTATCATCGTACTCATACTATATTCATGTATAATAAATATAAGATTATTTTAAATATATTGAAATACTATATTATTATATCCAATAATAGGTTTTATATTATTATGATGTTATATTACCCATTCATTAACAATTCCATGTTAATGTTACTCTTCGGGTAATATCCCTTTGTTTTTCATTTATGTTTTGATTTGTAATATTTTTGGTCCTCTTTCTTATATAATGATTTAATTATATAAAAAATTATAACAAGGATGGAAATATAATATATATTCATTATATATTTTTTTATAATAATCAGTAAAATATATAATCAGAAAATGAAATACACCATTCATGGAGAGTATAGATCGTATGTATGCATGAAAGTTGTTTCTATTTCTGTATTGAAAGAAATAAGGTAAATGATATATATATATATATATAATTAAACTATCTTTATTATTTGATACATATCATATATTTTCACTAAACACATCATTAATACATTCCATATAATGTGTGAATGAATCGCATCGCTTTGATGAGGCGATATTCCACACGTCCAAAAACGATGTAATCATACTTAAAAAAATGTAAATCATGAATGTATGTGTTGCATAGTAATTCTATAAGAATAAATAAATTATAAATATCATATATAAAATATAAAAACAGAAGTTAAATCATTATTTCTAACCTTGAAAGGTGGAAATTGAAGAAATAATGACATCGGTTCGCAAGCTGGTAGTCCATCGTACACAAGAACAATGATTTCATATCCCATTTGATAGAGATGTGGGTGAGTTTAGGTTGAACCCTTAATATTAAAATATCTTGGTTTACATAGTATACTTATGTTATTATATAAACATGAAATAACAAAAATTAAAGTGTTTAAGGAATAAATAAAACAAAAAAAGGTTTTTAATGAAAAGTACCTCTTCTTTGGCTGTCTCCTTTTGATCTGAACAAAATGTCTTCTTTGGTTGGATTTATGTCAAATGTAAGGATTATAGGATTACTGTATATAATTTTATATGATATTTGGTTAGATTTTTTCAAACCAATTAGGTTCTGAAATGTGATGAAATTTAATGAAGTTGTTCCCTTTTATAAGAGAGGGAATGGGAAATTTAGGAATTTCTCAAAAGATTAATTTATAATAAATTAAATATTTAATGAAATACCTAAAAATTTAATTTAATTCGAATATAAAGAGGTATATAGTGATAATAAAATCAAAAAATATATTTCTGATTGGTTTTTTTTTAATTTTTAACCTTATATTTGTTATTTTCCATTAGTTACCCTATTTTAATTTTAACTGTGGTAACATCTTTGTTGATAATAAAAGGTTGAGATCTTTAATTTTAAGGTGATAATTGAACCCTATATGGCCAATATATGATATTTTAGAACATAATTTATCCCCTTTTCCCATATTTTTTGAAATTTTATGATTTTTAAATAATTCAATGAAATAATATCCTCGTAAAATATCATTAGAGTCAATTTTGACACTATTCATAATATTGACTTTAAAATCAATACAACAATATAACTTCAGAAAAATATCATTCAATACACTCCTAAAATGTCATATTAACCTAAAAATACATGTATCACCTAAATTAATTCAAATTAAATTTGTTCTAAAATTTATAATATCATTTAATTTGTTGTTTCATTAATTGAGGAATTATTGCATCATTATTTGTAATTATTTATAAAAATTATTTTTCAATAAAATTTAAAAATAAAACACCATGATGTAGATAAGGATTATAAATTTTAGAATAATATATATAGTCGTCCATATCTTCTATTTATCCCCATATTAAAATTAATATACATATTAAAAGTAAGAGTATGCCATTTTGTCACTGCCTTTTATTTTAATCATATATATGTCCTCTTCATGGACAAGTGTCCATCAAATAATTCAATTTATAACCTTAGGTGTTTATGGATGAATTAAATTAATCCAATAATATATTCTCTAGTGGTAGGGTATTTTAATAATATTTATAATTTTATTTTACCTCTAATTACCCGATTTACCCATAACCTTGGTAATAAAAATTACTAAACTTATTATTCATACTATCCAAAAATAAAATGAACTTGTTTACTAAATTTAAAAATTTATGATTTTAAATAAGGAATCCATTTTCACAATTAAAAACACATAAATTTCTAATATTAATTTAAAATTAATCTCATAGAGGGGTGTGAAAATATATTTTTGTTATGTGAAAATGTTCAAAAGATTGAAATCTTTTTATATCCAAATTCATTGTGAAATTGATTAAAATGAAATAAATTGTACGAACTAACAAAACACTTATCAATTTATACTATCAAATCAATCAAAAATATAACTTACATTATAAATTATTTCCATGAAAAGGTTGTTTTTAATTAAAATTCTGTATTTTTTACAATTCATCAAAACATGAAACTTTTTTGAAAAATACCAAAAAATAATCCAAAGTAAATATTTATGTTCCCATTTCAATGAAAAGGTTTATTTTTCCAAATTTAATATTATAAATTCTAAATATATATATTTAAAATAAGTGTGCCATCAAAAGTTGGTAATGAAGACTTTTTAGAAAAGTACTTCTTTTATGAGTAAAATTTTATTTGTTCTTATATCGTGTCTAGAAAACCTATAATATGGATGTTAAAAATTAGATTGAATATTTTATATATATTTTATTAATATAATCCAAAAAAGAGTTATTTTTTATTTTAATGTTATGAAATACACTTGTGATCATTTAAATAGTTTTTTTAAAAGATTACATTTTTGTTTAAAATGGGTTTTAAATGTCTAAATCACTATTTCATAATTTTGTTAATACTTTTCAAACCCTCGGTTCTAATAAATTAGATTTAATTGCCTTGTTTTAAGTAATTAAAATTATAAAATGATGTTTCAAAGATACACAATGTTGTGTGTTACACAAGCTAAGAAGGATCTATATGTAATGCAATACATCGAAGAAGTCAAATTATTTCAAAAATATTTATTTCATAAAAAATTTATGGTATTTCATTATACCCCCTTTAAAATTAATTCCTTGCTATAAATTCTTCTAGGTTTTCAAACTTTTAATACATGAAATTTTCTTTCGTAAAAAACCATGTCATAAAAATTGAATACTAAAAATCCCTTTAAAAAGGGAATGTTGGAAACATAATGGTTACCCAAAGTCACTCATAACTAGGTTTCCACATATGATAACATAGGGGGAAGTGAAAACAAATTCTTGGAAGATAAATCAAACTATCAAGTTCTTATAAAGAGTGATAGAGAACATGGTTAGTATAAAGTTAATGATCACAAATCCATAACCCAAAGAGGCTTTAAAAAGGTCATTAATATCATAAAAAATGATGATAATGGGAAACCCAATTATTTTAAGGCCCTTTCCAAAAGTTTAATAATTTTCTTAAGAAGAAATAATTACATGATTTCAATAAAATATCATCTTTTATTATTCACTGATCAATTTCCACTTTATCTCTTATTTTAAGAAATGAATGTGAGTTTTTCATTCTTCATGTATTGGAGGATTATTAGATCCTTCATTCCATCGGTCTTTATCACAAAAGAAATAGTTAGTGAAAGTTATCCAATATTCATAATTCTTGATATTTCTAGATAATTCATTAATATCTAAAACCTCATATTAAGTTTAACACAAACCATTCCTTAAATTGTTAACCTTATAACCCTTCTGAAAGATAAATGTACAAAATATTAGAAAGAAGGTCACTAAATTTCTAGAAATAAACTTAAAACTGATCCCCTATATTTCATAATGTAGATATTTTTTTCAAATACCAAACATGTGAATACCATTATCATTTATACTCGTAAAATATGTTAATGAACTAAATTACCATAAAACCTTTGTAAAAACATGTGTTCTTTCAAAAAATATAACTCTCTTCTCCTATCATAAATCAAAAAATTCTATAAACTCGATTCATGATTTCATAAACCAACTTTTCATCATATGATCCCCAAGTTCATCAATACTATCCCATTTATTTTATCACAATAAAATATATCTATATTTAATTATCCCAACTTCATATACATATTAATGGTGATCCTTCCCTTAATAATTTTTTTCCAAAAATATCACTTTACCACCTCAATCTCTATTCATGGTTACCAATAACATTCAGCATATGATCTTAAATCAATATTAAAAAACTATAGTGAACCAATACATAGATATTTCATTATTCTATAATAACATAAAATTACATCCACAACATTATTCTCAAATTACATTACATAAACACTCAACCATTCCACAGCTTCATTGTCAGAATCTACATCACCTATTGTGATCACATTTTATTTTCATTTTCCTTTGGCCTTAAGAGGTTTCTAACATCAATCATCATCGATAACCCCTGGATTAGGGAATTGGTTATCATAATACCTATTTTTCTTGAACTTGAAACATTGAAGAGTGGGAGGTTAATTCTTTGTATTATTTTCTATATTTTCATAATTAACAATATTTTTTCCATCAGTTTGGAATTAAATTTCTAGATAACCTTCTTTCCTACACTTAAAACATTTAATAGCCCCCTTAAAACAATTTCCTCCATTTTTCATTCCACACATTGAGCATAATGGAAATGTATTATCTTTTTATCCATGGTTGTTGTATTTCACTTTTATCTTCGTCTTTCATTTCCTGTCAAAACCATGATATTGAAATGTAAATGCAACCTCTATTTCAACCTTGATAGCACAACACACAATCTCTTCATAGTTACTAAAGTATCTTATGGCTAACACCGTTCAAAGACTTGGTCTTAATAAACTGAAGAATCTACCAACCTTACTTTCAAGATGAATAATAATACTAGAAGTGTACCTTGAAATTCTTGTATAATTAGACTCATTGCTACCAATGAACTCATTATATATTTTCTTTAACTCGATTAAAATTTTCACCATCTTCGTAGGAAAAACACAAGGAATGTATTAATTGAAGAATATGTTATTAAACTTGTCCCAATCCACGGATTCAATTTCTTATTGATACCTTGTATTATTGATTAGAGTCCAACAATGGTCTAAGTTTCCTTCTAAATTACATAAATATATAATTACTTTTTCCTATTCCAAAAAATAAAGTATGGAAAATATATTTTCAGTGGTAGAAATCCATTGTTCATCAAAAAGTGGATCAAAAGACCCACGGAAAGAAAGTGGACATTTCCTCATAAAGGAATCCATAAAAGTTTGTTCCCTTTTCTGTTCATTTGGAAGTCTATAATGGTTCATAGCTTGTGTAAGTATAACGATAATATTTTTCATTCTAGATCCTATAACATTTGGTTGTTCAAGAGGACAATTGTTTTATTGGGCATTGCATTTATCATTAACATAGTTCATTCAGGTTCTAGCATTGACTAAAACTATAAATCAATGTGTGAGAATCACTAGTCATAGTAGTAGAACCAAATAATTAAGGGAAATTACTTAAAATATTTCAATATACAACACCTTTGGTTTAATTATAGGTTATTCATGATAATTAAAAAACGCTATGATTGTAACATATACTTAGACTTATCCTTAGAGACATATCTAGAAATATACATAGAAATATTTCAAGGGTTTTCAATAAAGTTTTCTAATCCTAGTTTCTAAAGGATGACTAAACCATTGGTCAAATAAAAACTATAACGACCCAGAATTTTCATACATGGATATCACATATTTTTAGATGAATATTCATTACTTTACACAAACACATGCCTGAGGAATGTAACTGTTTCGTGCATTTGTAAAAAGAGACCAATTTATCATAATTTAGTGAAATATATTCAATACCTTCCATAAAGAAATTCCCCTTTAGTACGAATACTTAATACCTTTATTTGTAACCAAGAGAAAGGAAATATAGGTAAGGGTGGGGTCAGATTCTCAATAACTGTAAACTTGGAATATGTATAAACATATCATGGGAATCCGGGTATGAAAATAGAATCATAAAATAGATATGAAAATCCTACATATCAAATTTAATAATCTTGAAATAATTTAATTAAATATTAGTAGTTAATAAGATATGAATCAAAATGGAATCAAGAACATAATCCATGAAAGATAAATATAGAAATAAGAAATGAAATTGTGGCAGACTCATAAGCATATAAAATTATTTCCATAGTAGTAAGGTAATCAATACCAATGCCATATTATTAGTATAGATTCACTCCCCATAATATCTTGGTAGTCATGCTTCACCCACATGCCCATATTAGTAGTCAAGCTTCACTCCAAAGACTATCTTTGTTGACAAAGTCCATTACTGAACCACGTTCACTCCCTATTTCAGCCATGTCTATATTATGAGATATAAATATTTAACCAATTCATTATAGGAAGATATAGAACCCACCCATCACATAATTAAAACTATACATATGTGTTCTATAAGTGTGTAAATCATTCATCATGATTGGAACCTGAGGATGTAAATGGGTTACATAAACATCATTCAATGAAAACATAACCCATGAAAAAGAAATGGGTTTCATAATTATCATTCTATCATAATCATAAAAAACCATAGGAATAATAGGGATAATATCCTTGGAAAATATCCTTATTAAATCAAAATTAATATAAAATAATTTTAACATATATGGGAAATAATTTTTGAGAGATCAATTAAAAATAATTGTTGAGTAAAATTTCCTTTCTTCTTTGAAAATTTTTTTTTTCTTAAAATGTCACACAATTTAAAATGAAAATATTTGATTTGAAAATAACATTTTATGATTTTAAAGTAAGATTCAAACCATTTAGGATTCATGATTTTGTAATATTTTTTCATTATGAGTAGTTTAAATAACATTCCTTCCATATATTTTTGTCAGTAAAGTCATAAAGAGCCTTGTTTATGAAACAGAAAAAAAATATTATTTTAGAACTATTTCGTAAAAATTCAGACATGGGTAAAGAAAACATTAAATATTCATAGGAGAATAGTAAAAATATTTTTTAAGAAATATATTTAGAAAAAATGGATGTTGAAGATAAATATTTCCACAATGGTGATTTTAAACAAAACTATCATGATTATAGATGAGATTGAGAAATAATCACTTATCTCATTATAGTTAGTAGAATCATATGCCCTATGAAACAAATAAAATTAAATTGAAATTAAAATACAATAATATTTATAAATATATCCATAAAATAAATTAATGGGTGATATATACACCACACCAAAAAACCAGTAGTGTAAAAGGCATGTGTCCCACCAAAATAAAGGTGAGACAAAAAACACATACTACTAGAAGATGTTTTGAATCGTTAGTCCTATAAAAGAGTAAACTAAATAGAAAATTTTATTGTCATTAAATAAATGGAATTAATTATATGAAATTTTATAATTCATTATGTACACCACACAATAAGAATAAGTGGCGAATATAAAATATATCTCACAGAAGTTAAAGTGGGATGAAAAAACCCTTACCTTATATCTTGACTGTCATTGTACTCATAAATAATTCATATACAATAAATATAAGTTTATTAAAAATATATTAAATAACCATGTTATTATATCTATTACCATATATTATTTTATTATGACTTTATATTACCTGTTTATTAACAATTCAATGTTAATGTTATGCTTCGAGTAATCTCCGCTTTGTTTTTCGCATTTGTTTTGATTTGTTATATTTTCGGTCCTATAAATTATATCATGATTTAATTATATAAATAAATATAAATATTGTATAAATATCATGTATAAATTATATATTTATTTATAATAATCTATAAAATATAGAATTTAAAAATAAAATACACCTTTCATGGAGATAGTTGGTCGTACATATGCACGAACGTTGCTTCCATTTTATTATTGAATGAAAGAAGGTAAATGACATATATATATATATATACGTAATATAATTATAGTTGAATTACTATTTCATATATATCATCTATGTTCACTAAACCAATCATTAATACCTTCCATTTAATGTGTGAACGAATCACATCACTTTGAGAAGGAGTAGTCTACACGTCCACACACAAAGTTATCATACCTAAAAAAATTAAAATCAGGAATATACATGTTACATAATAATTATAGGAACCTAAATAAATCATAAATATAATATAAATCATATTAAATATAAATTTAATATTTATTATCAACCTTGAATGTTGGAAATGAAAGAACAAATGACATCAAGTCGTGAGGCGGTAGTCTGTCGTACACACAAACGATCATTGTGTATCCCATTTGATTGAAATATGTGTGATTATAGGTAAAAACCTTAAAATAACAAAATATGAGTATATTTATGATAAATAGGTAAACATATAAACTTGAAAAATTTTATTTGGTTTAAGGAAGAAATAAAATAAAAACATTTATTGATTAAAGTTTCCTCTTCTTTGGGTATCTCATTTTGATTTGCACAAAAGGAATTCATTGGTCATATTTTTTCCTAGAGTAAGGATTTTAGTACGAAGTGAGGGAATTATAGAGTATATTTTGATAGAGTTTGGGTGATCCAAATAGGTTTTTATGTGTGAATTAAAAATAACAATATTTTCTATTTTAGGAGAGAGGGAAGGGTTACTTTTAGAATTTCACAAAAGATTAATTTATAATAAATTAAATAATGACTGAACTAAATATATATTTTATTTTTTTATAATATAAAGTTTAATAGGGTGATAATACCATCAGAAAATAAATTGTTTATAGGTTTTGGGAAAATTTTAAACCTTATCTTTTTATAAAATCTTAGTTAACCTATTTTAATTTTAACTAAGGTGATAATTTTTTGATATTAAAAGGTTTATATTTTTTCTTTTAAGGTGTAAATTTAACCATAAATGGAAAATTAATGATATATTTAAACATAATTTATCAAATTTAAACTTATTTAGGAATTTTTATAATTTTAATTAATTTAATAAAATATTATCTTTGTAAAATATCATTAGTGTCAATTTTGACACTATTCATATCATTGAATTTAAGAAAATAAATAACATAAGATAACATAAAAAAATTCATCTAATACACTTATATCATGCAATATTCACCTAATAATTTGTGGATAACCTTAATTAATTAAAATTATTTTTCTTTTAATATTAATAATTTCATTTAATTGATTATTTCATTAAGTGAATAATTATATCACCATCGTTGTGTAAATATATATAAAAATTATTTATTCACTGAAATTTTAAAATAAAACACCATGATTTATATAATCCTTTTATATTTTATGAGTATATATATAGCCGATAATATCTTCTATTTAACCCCATATTACAAATATTATACATATTAAAAGTAAGAGTGTGAAATTTTGTCACTCCCTTTGATTTTAATAATATTTTAGTCATTTTCATGGAAAAGTGTCCATTATTTAATTCAATAAAAAACCTTAGGTGTTCAGGGACAAATTTAATTCATCTAATAACATTTGTAAAAGTTTTAAGGTAGTTATATAATGTTTATAATATTATTTTTACACTCAATTAGCATATTTACCCTTAACCATGGTAATAAGAATTACTAAAGTTTATATTCATATTGCCCAAAAATCAAAGGTGATTATTTAATAAATTTAGGAAATTTTATTCTGAATATTGAATGAATTTCTCACAATTAAAAACATATAAGTAGGTAAAACTAATTTAAATTTAATCTCATAGACGGGGTGAGAAAACAAGTTTTTTTAAGTAAAAACAGTCAGAAGATTGTAATGTTTTTAGATCGAAATTCAATGTGAAATTGGTTCCAATGACCATAATTGAATTTAATGATAAAAATTTGATCTAATTATACTTAAAAATCAATCAAAAAAATTTATACTTTAAATTATTTCTTTGAAAAAACTTTTTTCAATTAAATTTCTATATTTTTTCACAATTTATCAAAACATGAAAATTATCAAAAAATATAAAAAAATCAACCAAATTAAATTTTGAAATTATTATTTGAAAGAAGAAGTTTATTTTTTTCAAAAGGAATTTATAAAAGTTTCATAAACTAGATTGAAAGAAAGTGCATCATCAAAAGGTGGTAAAACAACCTATTAAAAAATACTTCTTTTATACATAAAATATTATTTGTTCTTATATCATGTCTATAAAACTGAAAGGATGAATGTTAAAAATTATATTAAAAATTATATATATATCATTGATATTATCCAGAAATATTTATTTGTTTATTTTATTAGTATAAAATACACTTGTGCGTATATAAATAGTTTTTCAGAAAAAGATTTCCATTTTATTTCAAAAGGGTTTTACATGTGTAAATAAAAATTTCATAATTCAAATAATACTGTTCATACTAGAAATTATAATATATATGTTATAATTTTATTGTTTTAAATAATTAAAATAATTAAATGATGTCATTTAGATACTCCATGTTGCGTGTAACACATGCTAAGCTATTATTGTGTGTAACACAAGACATCAAAGAAAAAAAAATTATTTAAATATATATATTTCATAATAATATTGGAGTGTTACAAGATGTGATTATAATTTTTTATTTTGTAATTAATGATGGTTACATCCAATATATTACACATAGTATCAAAGTGAGTATGAAAATTATGTGTTTTTGGAACTAGATCTGGGACTGTAGGTCTGAGACATCTCATGTAGTGTCCTAAAATTCCATTCTAATAACAATAAGAATCTTCTATATCATTAATAAAAGGAAAGTTATGATGACTAAGTTCTTATAAGTTAATTTTTGTAACAATATATCTCCAATTTATAGATAAATTGTGTACTCCATATGAACATTTAAAGGTATATTTATCATTCTAAAAGTTCAAAGAGTAACCTTCATCACACAAATGACTAATTCTAATGAGTTCATGATTATGTCATAAAAATAAAATAACATTCTAAATTAATGGTTTACCAAGAAAATAAATATCATTAGTACTTATATATGACCATTAACATTTTCTTAAAAAGTAACTTGTCCACCCTTCAATTTTTGTAAGTCTTGTAAATATGAATTTTATTCTAACATATTATAAGAAAAATCATTGTTTATATACCACATGTTCAAACTTCTAGTACTCAGTCAATCTTAAAAATGATTCAAAGATATAATTTTGGTATAAATACTTTATTGGTTCTTTTATTGTTATAAAACAAAACATTAGGAACCCACATCTATCCAACTCTATAATATTGTATAGCTATGTGATCATTAGAAATATATTATTTATGATTTCTAAGAGATTGATCACTATTCAAAGGAAAATTCTTTCTCCAATATACTCCAATGTAACACTCAATACAAAAAGGTTCTTTTCTATGAAAAAAAATATAGTGCGACTTTAAATAAGACTTTCCAATCATAAAACCAACTCTTTAAGATGTACAATTTGGCTTTAAATGTCTTAAAATCATGTCAAAATTCTTCCAAGTGGATAAAAAACAAGATAGAATATTCTTTAGATTATCAATTTTAGACTATAGTTTATCAACTAACATTCAATAATTATGATTTTAATATTATCTATACTTATCATATAGATTTTAATATTATAAAATTATTAGATAACTTTATAGGTCTGATCATCCATTTTTTATAAAGTTTTCCTTAACCAGATTAAGGTATTTCATTAATTTTTTAGTTTTCCTTTCTATTAAAGTCATTTATTCTAATCATGTAATATTACCCTCATCTTCTGAGGTAGTAAATATATTATCATCTTTTTTTTGTAAAAAAAACATTAGCAATAATATAGGATTATTCAAGTGATTAATGAGTTACCTTTCCTATTATGAATAAATCATTTTAAGGAACATTCACTAAAATATGATGATATTCCTGCTATTATCATCCCCCAAATCACTATTATCATTATAAGATGGATCAAAACTATAACTAAAACTATCATTGTTCACTCTATAGTCCTTCCTTTATTTTTTATTTGATGATTTTATATCGTTAATTTTATACCCTAACCTAGGAAAATATGGTCTCTTATGCCCCAATTTCTTACATTCATAACACACAACTTCTAAGGAATCATTATTCTCATTATTATTATTTTTAACTCTTTTGATAATCATATTGTAAGTTATTTATTCTTATTTTCATATTCATAGTCCATGAAAGATGAGTGATCTCTAATTAATAGTATTATATAATAATAATGTCTGGTTTATGTTCATATTTCTTATTCATAATAGTCATAGAATTTTATCTCTGAGTACCAAATGTTATTGCACTATAATTTTGAGTGAGTGTAGATCAATTATTTCTTTTCTCATTATTAGTATTTCTAGTAAATTTATTCTCATGTTGAATAAGAGTTTTAATAATATCATCAAGAATATTTTTTGTTAGATGCTTAGTATCATATATCATCATTCACTTGGATTCCCATTCCTTTGTAAAAATATCAATCACCTTCACACTAAGATGTTCATTCAAAATTTCCTTACAACCCAAATATTGAATTCCATTAAATACCATTATGAAATTTTGATACATCTACATCATAGTATCAATAGGTATAGAATCAAGAGATGGATAATTGGAATGGATCATAGTTCTTTGATCCTCCAAAACTTTTTATGTTCCAACATTAGTGATTTATAATGTTTTATATATTCAATTAGTGGTCTCACAAGATGAAATATAAATTTAGATATTATGAATCATTGATCAAATAAATTTATTACATACTTTATAATTTGGTTGATAATCTAGCTTCCATTCATGAGTAAAAAAATAAAATTATTTCTTTGGGATTTTATAATTTTAAACCATCATAATAAAATTATTAAAATCCATATTGATGAAAAAAATATTCATTCTATCTCACAAATATTCATTATCCTCTGCATCAAGTATTAACAATTGACTAGGATTCATACTCTCAATCATTCGGACTATAATTATTTCCATATTAAAAAAATATTCCCTCTCTTACATGGTTAGTGTAAGGTAAAAAAGAAAATAGAAGTTAAATCAATATAAATATTTGGTACTAAAAAAATAAAACAATTAAGATTAGGATATGATACCACATATTGTCCTCAAGGGTGAGTAATATAGTATCTATACGAAGTGGGTAAATTTTATCCTAAGATAGACTAAATGTTTTTTACAACTTGAGTTAAATAGTATATAGGATAATATAAATTCCAATCAAATATCAGAGTAATAAACATAAATGAGTTAAATCAGTAAAAGTACAATGGAAATAAAAAAATAAAAATTTAAATGATTTCCAATTAAATTAATAATACATCATAAAATATAAGAACAAGGAAAAGAAAAAAATCCTAGAGTTATGGATAATAATATAGGAACCCATAATACATATTATATCCAAAACACATAATGCTAACAAAATCATAAATTTTAAACCAAAGCTGTAGGTTGTTTGGTAAGCTAAACCAAGGTATACAAGTCCCAAATGAACTACATTGACTTTAGAACAGTTATGATATAACATGTTCCAAATCATGAACATATTTTACTATAATATTATTAGTAAAAATATTTTTTTCTAGAACCTACACCTCTTGGATATGTCGAGTGGTAAAAAAAATTCAACCAATCTTTTCAAAACAAAATATACGAATGGGTTAGATTGATTCAATAATCTCCCTAACAACATAACCCTTTCCCACTATCTTGAGTGTTTAATCATCCATAATATGTACCTTTTTGAATATTATAGGAGTATGAATTCTCATACTCCTTATCTTATATATAATTTGAATAGAATACCTAGAAGTGATAATAAAAACTCATGTAGACTGCGGAAACTCCGTAATAAACCACTTGTACCTTCCAAAACTCGATATATGGATGTACTTATGAAATCATATCTTATGTAATTAAATCTTTATTATATATAATATTTTTTTGTATAACCTTTCTTCCCACAATTCCAACATATGGGACTACCCTCAACTAAACTACTTTAGCTTCTACTTATTCTTCATTTCTGTTTATTATGACTCTTCTATGTAGAAAAAATTTCACATAACTTTCACATAATAGGTATTTTCTATAAAATCTTGGATCTTGTTCCTTTGAATCTCGTCATTCGGAATTAAATTTCAAACCTTTATAAACACATTGTCTGTCTTACCTCTTAAGGATGAAAGAGGCATAAAAGATAGATGTGGAACTATATATGTAAGTCAAATATATTCCTATGTTTAACCTTTATTTTTATGGAATGATAAGGTTTATAAACAATGTATGTGTTCTATTCATAACATATTTTATGAAGGGGTTATTTGATGAGTCTTGACTTCATCATACTCTATTTGTCCTGGGAGTATAATGATATATAGAGATCTGAAATATTATTTTTGTTAGGACAATATGAAGATAGATTATGTAGAGTATGTATATTGGTGCATGGTAAATCAGCAAGATAAGGTTGAGAGATAAAATTATAAGGGGATGTTATAACCATTACCCTTACCATAATGAAAGAGGGAAAACATCACCCTGGATTTCATCTTCAGACTTACCCAAACTTCTAAATGACACATTTCTATTTGGGTTATAGTTGATTTCCTTACAAAGTCTGCACACTTCATTGCTATCATAAAATATTTCTATCTTGATCAAATTTCCAAAATATATATTAATAAGGCTGTAAGGATTCATGGAATATTACATTATGTTGTATCTAACTATGGTCTAAGGTTTAAATCTATGTATTTATAAGTATTCAGTAATATCTAGATTTGTAGTTGAGTTTCAGTACAAATTATCATCCTTAGGTAGATGTTTAGTCTAACAGAACCATTCAAACTCTATAGGATATAGTGATATATTTTTCAATGAATTTTAAAGGTATTTTGGACAAACACCATCCACTAGTCATGATTTCATACAACAATATCTTTCACAAGATCATTCAGATGGATCCTTGTGATGCCCTATATGTAAAGAAGTGTATAATCCAATATGATGGGATTATGTTGGATAAAAAAAGATTTTCTGACTTGATCTAGATGATAAAATGGTAGATAATGTTATATCCATTCAATAGAACATTAAGGAAACTCTGAGTCAGCAAAAGAGTTATGCTAATAAACATAATTAAGATTCGATGTTTGAAATTGGTGACAAGTTATTTCTTTAAATTTCCCCATGGAATAATTTTATGGTATCTAGGAAGAAATTGAAGCTAAACCGTAGGAATATTATCCCCTTTAAGATTATTGATCGAGTATGAATAGTATCTTATCACTTAAAACTTCCAATAAACCTATCTCAATTTCACGATGTGTTCTAGGTATCTCTCTTGAGGAAGTACATACATGATACATCCAATTTACTAAAATCATAGGTCATGAAAATAGAGAATGACTAATCATTTGAAGAACAACCATTATAAATCTTGGATCATAGAGATAAAGGGTTACATAACATGACTAATAACATGTTTAATGTTCTCTGGTGTAATTATAAATTTGAAGAAGCTACTTGGGAACCTGGGGAAGTAATAAAACCAATATATCCTCATTTTTTGTATCAGAGAGTCAAAATGATGATGGATAAAATCTTTTCAAAGGAGGTATAATGTAACACCAATATATTTTAATTTATATTTCTCTTAAAATAATTTTTTTAGTTGTCTGGAAATACACGCAATCCCGAGTTTAAATGAACCGCAATATAGTACAACATTATAACATAATTGTTAAATTGAAGGGTATGAATAAAAAAACTAAATTAAGAAAAAAATATTTTATAAAATAAATTCATCGATTATTAATATATCATAAATGTAAATAAAAATCAATTGAAATTAAATGGTAGGTTTCTTATAAAACACTATTTTTATTCACGCAACATGTTTATATCTTAATATATATAATTGATCACCATTAGAGAAAAAATTTAATGAAATGTATATGTTATATATTCAATAAATTTTTTAACATTAATATAATGTTATTTTATGCATTATATAGGAATAAATCATGTTTTATACTTAAAATGTATTTTTATAAAAAAACTGTTTTCATCGCATTTTGCACACATATTTTAGAATGAATTTCTCCCACTTATTGAAATTGTATTTGATATAATAAATTATATATTTTTAATCAATAGCTTAATTTTTTTAAATAGGACCCTTTTATTTCTTTCATTATTAAAAGTAACCATAGTAATTTTTGTTATCATGTTAAAGTGTTAATTGGGTAATTAAGGTTATAAATAATATGATAAGAACTTAAAATGACCATAAAACATGACTTGATTTTATTTTCTGAGAATATCTTATTTAAAATCATAAAAATATATTACCATTTGTGTCCATTTTCCATGATTTTGACATTTATAAAATTTTATGTAAAGAAAAGTCAAAAATGAGATTCTCTTTATTTTATTATTTATATATTTTTGACATAGGGATAAATGAAGTTTATTTTCAATTAAAAATAATTATTTTAAATAATGTTTTATCATTATTATGTTAATTTATTTCTAATTTTTAGTGATTGGATAATTACCTTAAACTCTTATGCAAAATGAACACTATATTTATTCAATTAATATAAAAATAAAGTAAAATATTTTAAAAATATTAAAAGTAACATAAATTTGATGAATTGATATTTTATACCAATTATTTAGATATATATAACCTATTAATAAAGTTATAAAGGTTTATATTTGAATTACATCTTTGTCTCGGTTTCTTTAAGGACACATTAAATGAATAGTTCTAAAATTGAAAGTAATGAAATTTTATAATAAATAGTATTTTATTAAATGATTTAAAATTCATAAAAATATTATATTCATCAAATTGAATGTAATATGGTTTTAATTTTCAACCATCTTCCATTAATGAGTCACTTTTCTATTTTTTGTAACATTCTTAACCCATTATGATTTAAATAGTTGTTACCATAGTTATGGTCAAAAAATGGTTAATGAAGGTATGAATCAAAACAATTAGGTATTAAATGATACCAAAAAAGTCTAAATTTCATTAGTTTATTCTATTTTTACACTATAAAATTTTAATTTTAATTCCTGACCAATTGGAATCAATTTTTATGAGAATGGATTCATTATATTTTAATTTTTTTAGAAATTCTATGTGTGTCTACTCCCTCCTGTATAAAAGGAAACCCTTCCTTTACCTTACTTACACAAATTTTAACCTTATAGATTGACCGAAACCCTCCCATTAAACTTATAAACTTCCCTATCCACTAATTTGATGTTTTTTTATTCTTAAAATACCATTTCAAGGGTTCTTAATATGGGATCTAAAGGGGGTTTACCGAAGAAGAGGCAATCATCTAACTCAACCAATTTCCATTTATTTCTTCTTATACTTCCTATAAATTTGTTATATTCATCATAAATAATAAATTAGGTATTATATATTAACTTAATTTTTTTTAATATTATTAAAAAAATTATTAATCCTATTTTCCATCAAATGAGAAGCGGAAGTATCGCTTGTGCATACATACAACTTATCTTCTCCATGAAGTGATAGAATTAATTTTTTACCTGAATATTTAATGGATGGGTATTATTATAGTATTAATGTTTATAATATATATTTATAACATTATTATTATTCATTAATTATAATATATCATATAACTTCTAACCATCCAACCTGTTATAAAATGACAATGTCACTCATTCGTATGTGTGGACCTCCACCACTACGAACTGATATGATTTTTTTCATTTATAATTTAATTTGATGGTAATAATGATATATTTAAGGAATATATATTATATATATAATATTATAATGATTTTTAAAGGTTAATTATTTTTTACCTTTCTTTTATTCATCCATAAAAAGTGAAAACAATATTCATGTATACGTATGGTCCACCTCTTCCAGGAATGGTGAAATTTATTTTTCTATATGTTTCTAATATGTATGAATATAAATATATATATATATATATATAATGAATATATGTTATATTTATATCATTGTTAATGTTCTTTAGATTATGTAACAATTATAAAAGTAAAAGTAATGGGACCTTTGAACCGAAACATGCCTGAAAAACGAAACAGTTATCACCAAAAACTGGGATTTTTAACATGAAATTTTTAACAAATGAGTTATAAGATTTCATAAGTGAATCATAAATGGTATGGTAAATATAATTATGATTATTTATTGAATTTATAATATATATTTATTTGTTATACATGATTTGTTAGTGCATATGAATAAATATGAGACTTTAGGTAAAGGATTTATGTTTCAATCATATTATAATCAAGACTGTGTAAGATTGAATTTAAATTGAGAAAATTATATAATAATTTTCAAAAAATATATTTAATTTTTTTTTAAAAAAATATTATTTTTGGAAAATATAATTTTATTCCTCTCATTTTCCTCACTTTAATTATTCAAGAGATCAAAAGAGTATTTTTAGGAAAACCAATTCTATTTTAATTTTTTGGTCAAAAATCATTTTTGTTCCATATCATTATTTTATTAATATGTTTTAAAGAATATTTTACTATTCTAATATGATTACTTAAAGTCATTTTTACCCATGTTTTATCTTTTATAACATAATTTTAAAGGATTCTTCTTTCCATCTTCCAAACAAGGTACTTTTTGACATTTTACAATGGTGTGAAAGGAATTTTTTTTTTACTTAGACAGTATGAATTGGATTTCCCACCATCATGATCACTAAATTCATTAAATATTACTTTAAAAGATATAAAAGTTATTTTAAAAGAAATATTTTCTATAATATTCAAGTAATAATTTTTTTTAAATAAGTGCTTTTAAAATTAGAAATCGTATATTCCTTGGGAAATATACAATTGATTATTTTAAATTAATTTTCATCTATGATAACATCCTTCGATATTAATTATGTTTTAATGAGGATAGGGCAAAATGATACAATCCCTATTCTTTTTCTAAATGTTTTATGATTATTATAATTATATTCTTAAAGAATCCATTTATTTTCCCTGGGTTACGTTATGATGAAATTATAAAATGTTTATGAAACTTGTTTTCCTTACATGGATTATGATGTGATTATATGATGAATGTTTTTTGATCTTAGGGAACATATATTTATGGTTTAAGTTATGTAATGGGTGGTCCCATAATTTATTTTCCCTCCATTGAATTTGTTAATGTATTTTGTATCATGAGATAATTATTGGAAACAAGTCGATGTGTTTGATCCACTATGTGAAACAAGTCGATTTACTTGATCCACCATGGGAAACAAGTTGATGTGATTCATATTCTATGGAAAACTATTGTTAATGAATCATCCATTATGATTTTATTGTATCAGTAGTTATCCTTGACATATGAAATGGTTTCTATAATTATAATGACATGAAATTATGGTTCATTATTGATTTATGATGATTTCTCACCCTTAGGATTCATGTCTTTTGAAATGATAAATTTTTAGGCCATAACTAATTTCTAGGATCCACTAAATATTGGGTACAAATTTTTCAAGTTATATTTAAGATCTAATAAACTAATATAAATATTAATCTTTTATATGATTATAGATTCATATCCCTCATGTTTATCCTTATTGGGAATCTAAACTCACCCTTTTTTATGTTTACTTTCCTCATGTTATGAATAAAATGTTAAGTATTTTAAGGACTTTAAGTGTACTAAATGTGAAGATATTTATAGAATATGTGGAGAGCCTTTATTAATAATGTATATTGTGTATCTAGTCTCTAAAAACTCCAAAACTTTATCGTATTAGAGTGTATATTTGTGAAATTTATTGAATAATCATCTAAAAATATATAATATTAAGGTTTGAAAAGTTTGGGACTTTACATACACTATCATATGATATTCAAGAGAGAATTCCATTTGGATTCCATATTCATGATAATCCCTTAACTTATAATGACTTAACATATTTGTATAGTAAATAGTTTGAGATTTGAAATTCTCCATGTAATCTTGAATCTCTTTTGAACTGTCTACAAATTCATAAGTTTCTTCACCCTCTCTTCTCAAAATGATTTAATATGGAACTTTTAAATTGATTACCGCATTTTTTTAAACAAAATTTTATGAAATATTCATCACCTATTACATGTGGTATATGTTTTCTAAAGATGATATACATGGGTCATATTTTAGTTTAATGTTATCCACTAAATTAGAATTAATCTATTACTTTGATTGTTTATCAGTTCTTAGCCTATAAATGCATGGGGAAAATGATGAGTTTGAAAGAGTTGATATTCCATTTTCCAAGGAGTATCAATGGGATAAACCCAAAATTATATTGTCAAATGGTTAAGGTTATGTTGGACAGGGAAAGAATATTTCATTTTTAATCTGCACTATATTGGAGTGTGGATTCATTCTCAAAGTGGGACATGGGTTGTGTTGTCTTGTTGATATATTCATGATAGATTTACTTTTGAATTTATGAAAAATAGGGGATTAAAACTCTTATTATGTTTCCTTGCGAATGTAAAATTCATTGATAACTCACTCTATTTTTGGCTATGAATAGATTTTTCATTGGAGGTTCGGAGATAGTGTTGGTAGTAGTTGATTTTTGGGTTCTTCATCCCCATCAAATTACGGCTGTTGTAGTCCCAGTAAGATAATAAAATATTAATTTAATGGAAGATGTCATGTCATGGTTGAGATAATAGGATTTTATTGGTGTGTCGGCGTACTCCCATGCTTTAATATGGGACTCGATTGGACTTAATATATGCTTAGGGTTCTCTAAAACACTATATTGACTCATTAAAACCTTCTCAGGTTCTGGGTTAAAACTACATTGGTTGAACAAATGACTTAATGGTTCCTAATCCAAGTAATGTTTTCCTCCAACATAGTCTTATCCTTTTGTAATAAAATCCCATGTATCTCAATCCCTCTTCACTAAATTCATCCCCATCCTCACCCAATGCATCCAAATACATGCTAACTTTAGGGATTCACCTCCAACACATCAAAAATCTAATTAAAAAATGAATGAGTTGTAATCAAATTATAAATTATTCTTATTAAATTATATTCCCAAAATGAAAGAAAAACATAAAAACTATGATAAAACATCTAAACAGTATAGAAAAACATGTAAAACATAAAATGATTTTTTTCTTCAGAATATTGACTTATTAAGATAGAACATATTTCAAACTCAAATTTTACTTCAACCTCACTAATGTAATATTAGTGGTTGACATTGGATCATTTCTCTGGAGAAAGGTTATATTTCTTTTTATTACATTTCTATATGTGAATGGGTTTTAACTATGTGATGTATCTAAAACATGAGTATTTAAACTAGCTAAATAAATAAAAACCTCCAAATATAATGCATAATTTTAGTTTAATAACAAACTAGTGTAAATCAAACCAACTTGAAATTTAATAATTATTCACTAATAAAAGTCAACATCATTCAACTAAGAATAATATAAATACTCTACTATCATACCTATAATCCAACATATAGTATATTCAATGTGCACTATTATTCTTTAATTAAATGAAAACTGATTAATCTATAAGAAATGAGCTTAATTTTATCTCAATAATTTAGGAAATTAAATAAATTCATAAAATTAAATATTAGAAAAGAATAATGATTAAGGACTCAGTGGATTAAAAATATCATAAAAAATAATTAGTATTCCAAAATACTATATGGATCCAAAATTAAAATGAAGGTCGGGTAGCACTACTACTTTTGTGAACTAATGCTATTAGCTATAAAGAAAGAAAGAGACTACTTAATTCCATGAATATAAGAAAAAATAGAATAATAGTAGTGTAAAATTCTAGAATAAATACTATAATTACATATATCCATAAGTATAAAATAGAAAAATAAAGATAATAAATTCTATTTGCTAATAACTACACCTAATTTACCATAGAAAAAACATGATCAAAGTAAAGGGAGAGAAAATTTGAGAAAATTTTCTAACTATAATAGCTGACACTACCTAATATAATTGATGGACTACAAGAACCTAAAAAATTCACATGTCATCCATAAGTAATTGAAGTAAGAAAATATTATAAAATAAAAAAAATGGAGATATATGGAAATCTGAATATACGTCATGGGATTGGAAATTCTCCTTAGATGGAGCTCTACTTAGAAATTTTTCTAATATAAGCAAATTAAAAATAACATTTTCTAAAAATATATGTTTTTGGAAAATAATTTCTAGACTAGCGATGGAACAAGATGATTTTTTTTCAAAGGATGGGTGTTTTCCTTGAAAGCACTTGAGAATTTCTCAATAATACATTGTTTCAATCGCTTCCCTCTTTTAGATATTTCTAGAGAATGTGTTTTCCCAAAAAGTGACTTCTTTAGAAATATCTAAAAGAAGATACTTTCCAAAATTGCATCTTCTTCTAAAATTTTGTAAATAATGGGCTTTCTAGGACAACGCCCTACGTTCTAGGTTTATATACATATATATTACTTATGAATAATGTAGTTTTTAATATTTAACAATGATATTTAATATATTTAATATTAATTAATAATTTAGTTCATATTATTTTATACTTTTTATATTTTTTCGTTTTTTATATAATACATTTAATATTTTTTAATAAGGAACATCATAAGATTTGATAAGAATATTTTTAACAATTACTAAAAATATTGTTAATACTATTTAATAATATATTTCATATTTATTAATAATTTAGTTCATAATATTTAATAGTATTAATAATAACATAATAAATAATAATTAATAATAATGTAATTAATAATATAATAATTCATAATAATTGTGCCCATAAATTTTTTAAAGTGTAAATGTTATGTTTCTAAATAATAACGTTTTTCAGGTAAATTGTTTTCTGTTTATTATATTTAATAAATTCATTAAAATTTCAATTATTTTTTTATATATTTAGTATGTTTGAAATTTTTTATTTAGATTTAATTTATAATTTATAATTTATACACTTTCAAATTCACCTACTTAAAAAATAATATTTCTACAAGTAGGTGACTTTGAAAGCCTAAAAATTATAATGTGTCAATAAAATATAAATTAAAATTGAAATAGTGAAAAACTTATAAAAAGTAATTGAAAATAAAAATACTTTCATAAAAAAAATAAATGAATATAAATTTCAATGACATAAAATATTTTTGCTTCAAATCATAACTTTGGTACTTATAATTTTTTTAGATAATATTATAGGAGTTAAATAATTATTTTTGTTTATTGTTTTTTTAAAAGTCCTTTTATTTTAAATTTAATTTTATTTCTGTAATCAATGTTTTAAATTTAATTTAGATCTTTTTTAGAATGTATTTTATAAAATTAATTTCTTTGAAGTGTAAATGTTATGTTAAAATTAATAATATTTGGGTCATGTGAATTACTTTTGGTTTATAATATTTATAAGAATATTTTTATTTCTATTGATCTTTTAGATGTTTAATCCAGGTTTTATGTTTCATATAAATTACACTTGGACTTTATATTTTTTGGCTTCTAATGTTACCTTCTTGAAACCTAATATGTGTGTTGTGTTTCAAGTGAGCAACTTTGAAATATTATTGAAAATACAATGTAAGTACAATCAAAATGAATTTTTAATGATAGACTAAACACATAAAATATAATTAAAAATCAAAATATTTTCAACAAAAACATAAACAAACAATAATATAGACAATAAAAAGTAATGATATTTCAAAACATAACATTTAGACTTTAAAATAATTTTGTAACTAAAAAAGATTATAAAATATTTAATATTTTCTACTTGTTAAGATTTTTCATTATAATTATTGTAAATAATATTATTATTAAAGTCATAATTCTTAATATTATATTAATAAAAAATTATAAAATTCCATTATAACTTAAATTCATAATCATTAAAGTCATATTATTATTATTATTATTATTTATAAATAATTTCATCATCATTAGTTTCATGACTTTAATAAAATATAATTATCATGAATTTATTAATAATTTCATTAATTATTATAATGAATTTATTTTCTTGATTTTATTATAATGACATCAATATCATTAATTTCTTATCCTCCTGACTTCCCATATGCATGTATTTTCATTATATTTATGGTTTTTCTCATATAATTGAAATAATAATAGAAATAATGTGACTTTAATAATTTTTACATTAAGTTATAATCGACTTGGATTATTATTTTTTAATAGAATATTAATAATTATGACTTTAATGATAATAAAATAATTTATAATACTTGATAATAATGTAATTTATAATATAATACTTAATAAGAATTATGCCCATAATTTTTTTAAAATGTAAATGTTATGTTTTTAAACAAGAATTTATGTGTCGTGTAAATTATTTTTTGTTTAATATATTTTTGGAATTTTTATTTTTTCACTTATTTTTAAATTTTTAATTAGTGTGCAAAATCTCATTTAGATTGTAGTTATACATTATAATTTATATGTTTTAAAATTCACTAACTTGGAATATAATAATATTACAAGTTGGAAACTTTGAAATCCTATAAATTATAAAGTATAAATACAATCTAAAGGAAATTTGACACACTCACTAAACATATAAAATATAAATAAAAATAAATAAATAATAATAATTAATGAAACATACTTTATATGCTGGTTAATATTTTCATTTCAAAATATATCATTTGTACTTTTTTTTGCTGATAATATTTTTTGTAATAATTTAATTTTTTTTATTTTATTTTAAATTTCATTTGTATTCAATTAATTTTTATTTTTATAATTAGGGTTTTAAATTTTATTGAATGTTATTTATTCTATGTTTTATGAACATAAATTTTTTGAAGTATAAATGTAATATTTTTAATCAATAAAGTTTGGGCCCTATAAATTAATTTTTCTTTAATATATTTATGAAATTATTTTAATTTTCATTTATTTTTATATGTTTAGTATATGTTTTTTATTTTAATTATGTTGTACATAGAGTTTTTATTTTATAGGCTTCTAACGTTTACTATATGAAACATAATAAGTATTTTGTGTTTCAAGTGAGGGGCTTTGAAATCTTATTAAATATAAATTATATCTAGAATCAAAACTAATTTTAAAACATAGACTAAACACATAAAATTTTAAAAAAATATATTTTTTCATCAAAATACTAGACATAGAATAATATAAATGATAGAGAACATTGTTATTTCAAAACATAACGTTTAAACATTAAAATAAGTTTGAAAATTTAAAAGCCCAAGAAATATAAATTATAATTAGATTATAAATGAAATTAATTAATGCACTTAAAACATAATAATTAATTGAAAATGAAAATAATTTCAAAAAATTAATAAATAGAAAATATTAAGTATAAAAAATAATATATGACTTAATAATAGTAATGTAAAATAATAAAATAATATAGAATAATTAATATTTCATATTTCATAATGATAATGATAATTATTATTATTAATTGTATTATTAATATTTTAAATAGAATAATTATTAATATCAAATTAATAAGTAATAATATGTAATAATAATACAATTATTTACATCAATAATAATTATCACCTTGACTTTATTATCATGACCTAATTATCATGACTTTATTATATTTTAATAATTATTATGACTTTATTATATTTTATTTTTGGATCCTCGATCTTGTGGGTTATGAATTTATTATTAATAATATTATTATCATGACATTATTATGAAGAATTTATTATCATGACTTAATTATAACGACCTTTTTATCAAGACTCTTTATTATCATGACATTATTATCCAGACAATATTATTCATGCACAGGTCTATAAATGCGTGTATTTTCTTAGTATTAAGGTGCATATATAACCATATTAAATTATTATTATTATTATTATTATTATTCATAGATATAAAAAACAAGAAAAAATAATTTACATGACACAAAACATTTTTTTTGGAAACAATATTATTAATAATATTTTTTATTATTATTTATTATTATTATATTTTAATAAATAAATTATTAAAATTTGTTAATTTGATTATTATTATTAAAATTATCAGTAAAATTGTCTATTTTTATTATTATCAAATAGATTATTAATTATAAATATTTATTTTTAAATATTAAATTATTAATATTACTAATTAATAGTGATAACATTATTAAATAATTATTCTTTATTAATAATGCATTGTGATTAATTATTTTTCATCGTTAATGGGATATTAAATAAAATATATTATGATTTTATATCTTCAAAATAGGTGTTTTATCCAACATTGAAAATTTAAAAAATATGTGAAAATCTCCAGCCTTATAAAAGGCAGGCTTTGGTGGTATTTCATTAAATATTTTTGGAATGCATGAAATAAAATTAACACATTTATAAAAATATTGAAATACTATTTTATTTATTATTTTCTATTTATATATTTATATATATATATATATATAATTTAAATAGAATAATAACGAAGGGTGCTTTTTAGGGAAGCATGTACCTGGAAACTTAATTTAGGAAGGAACATTCCAGTAGAACACCGTCCATAAAAAACATTTAAATAATTAGGATTAATGGAAAGTGCCTTCTTTGAAAATTTTTTAAGGGATTAACTTTTTGAGAAAGTGTATTCCTTAAATAAAATTTTCAGAAGGTTCTTTTCAAGACAGTGCCACCCTTCTTCCACAAAGCATCCCTACATCAGGAAATAGTTTCCGGATTTCTATATTTTTGGAATAAGATTAATTATTTATGATATAGACAGATTATTTTTAACTCTACTTGTGAAAAAACTACTTCCTATAGATACCTCGGTCTTTTACCATGTTCATTCAAATTGATCTTCTATTCAGCCACACACATTTCATCCCATTCCAAAAAACTCAAACACCCTCACTAACAACCAAGGTGCCCCAAATATTGATAGGTATGATCACCTTCATGAATCTCCAACACTCAAATCATATATAGCCATAGATTTTTCTTTGACCAGTGCTAAGTTTTATTAGTGCTAAACCAAAAGTTTTGATAAAAGGGTAGCCTTTATAAGAGCTTGCTAAAAGTGCTGATAAAGGTAACATTTTTCAATACGAAAACAATGATGATAAAAGTGCACCATTTATCAGCACTAATAAAGGTTAATATTTATTTGTGATTTTCTTCACATTGATAAAAAATTAATAAAAAATATTATTAATATATATATATTAATGATATTTATATTTGAACATTAATGTCTATGTATATACATTAATTGAGAAATGTGTGTACATAAAAAAATTAAATAAGATATACTGATTGATACATTTTAATAATTCAAACAGTTATATAAATATAAATTATATATTTTTAATATTGAAATTTGAAAACATATATTTATATCAATATTTATGTGCATATATGTGTTTGTATTATGTTGTGTGTATGTGTGTGTTTTGTGTATGTGTATATAGAGATGTTGTACATGTACGGATGTATGTTTCTGTATTTATATATACACATGTATGTGGGATGCTTATATATATATTAAATGTGGACTTGTCTATGTTTTTCATGAACTTAAATAGTTACTTATAAAATTATAAATATATATATATTAATTTTTTTAAAATATATATAAAATTATAAATAAAAAATTTATATTTAATTAGATATAAAATTATGATAAATATATATAAATGATAAATATATTTATTATATTTATAATTATATATATATATATAATTGTATAAATCCAATTGGGTGTAGTAAAGTTGGTACCTACACCCGTCTACAGCATCTTAGTGGGAAAAAGAAGTCGTGTTCGATCCGTGTCTACTGCAAATTTTCCCCCACAACAATATCAAGTTAGCTTATCAAAACACTAGGTGGGTGATGGAAGATGAAATATGTGATAGGTTAAGGGCATGCAGCAAGGCATCGATCATCGCCACTAAGAATCTTTATAGGCTCCATCGAAAATGGAACAGATGAGGGTGACCTAGTTGGATGGTGGCTCATAGACGATTAGGGTGATATGGGCTCCATCACAGATGAAGGCGAATGAGGCGTGGGCCAGGTGGAATGCGGTTCATGGGATCAGTGGTGTTTGTGTCATGGGAGATGAATTATGGTCATATGGGCTCCATCACAGATGAAGGCGGATGAGGGTGAGCTAGGTGGATGGTGTATCATGGACGATGAGTGTTGACCATCTCGGCTACATCATGGGAAGCGATGTGGGTGACAGATACTGAGGGCCTTGCAAGGAGGGAGGGTGGACTGCTGAAGCCTTCCGACCAGGAGTTCATGCTGGGTATAATAAAAAATCTTATGGGGTTAGGTTTTCATGCATTTAATATCCATTGATTCTATGGGACATCTAATAAATAAAAATGGCTTGATGGGTGGGCTATCCACTTAGAGGGCTATAGTCTTCTTGTCTAGTCTATTTTTGTGGTGTGTGTGTGTATTGGAATGTAATTTTACCCCAAATCACCTAATATATATATAAATATATAAATATATAATTATATTTATAAATATATTTATAAATATATTTTCCAAATCACTATGAACCATGGGTTAAAAACCCATCGCCTAAAAAATTTATTAAGGAAAAGAAACAAGAAATATAATGGGATGCAACAAGAATCACAAACATGCACACTGTCTAAAAATCCATAATACACTACAATGCACAAAAAAACAGAATAATAAAAAAAATTAACGCCAATTTCCAACAATTCGTACATTTCCACAACCCCATGGATTTCATCCTATCCTCCACTTAGAAGTAACCCAAGTTCCACCTCTTACTTCAAGGATTTTTATGGACTCCTATTTATCCTCACATGCCTCTTTATCAGAAGAGGAAATTTTATCCGGTTTCACATTCTATACTACCACAAGATGATCTTGAGAACTATGAACTTATGGTATCACCTCCACTACAGTTCAGACACCCTATTGACGAGGAAGAAGTTTAGGTCCACCAACAATTTCATTCCTAGAGCCCTATCCAGAATTGTTGGCTTCGTAGACCTATAGAGCATGAATGGGTAGTCCCTCATCATCCCTAGCCCCATGAACATACTCAGAAAATTTGCATTAATATATACTTCCTTTACATTAATAAGTCCTATTATTTATCCCCAAAATTTTTTACTATCCATCAAGATAATGTTGATTAAATTATAAACTATTAATGGACTCAATCTTGGAAAATAAGTTACATTTACCTTTAAAAGGCCACTAAGGACTATGTTATCCACTTCTTTTCGAAGACCAAATAATACATTCTTATCAAATACCTTATTTTCTATTAGATCTTTCTAATAAACAACATATTCATAAGTGTTCCAAATAGTCATAATTTTCTATTCAATCTGTATACCTTCAACCACAACATCATCAACAAGAATTGATCTAATTCTAGTCTAATCACCTGAAATATCCTAAATTACAGTTGAACCCTCCTTGCACTGATTCTGAGGAGAAACATCCGAAAAATGGGATCTAGGAAACCCCATAACATTCACATTAGTATAACTCACTGTAACATGAGATATTTTATACACATTGTGAATTTTAAATTGAAATATTTTCTTCCCATTTCTATTTTCATAATTCATAAAATCATTAGTGATAACATCAGCGGAGTCCATACCTACCTCATAATCTACAGAAACACTCACATGATGTAAGGACTAGGAATTAACAAAATCATCATTTAGTATGCTATCAGAACCACTAAAAAATAGATAAGTTCCTTTATCATGCTCCTCCACATCAACACCTTCAAGAGATTAACCATTGAACTTAGAAGAAGCTGAGATAAACCTAGTACCTTTTTTTAGATTGGTCCTAACAACCACATCATCAAATAAAATGAGGCTTAAACTGGAAGATTCTCACTCAACCTCATGGCCCTCTATGGATTGGTAACCTTTTCAAGAGGTAAATAAGAAGAATAAACCCCATGGCTTACACCTCATCATGTGAATCATACTTCCTAGTGGGAGGCATTGTGTTCCTGTCAACTAGAGATTTTTTTACATCATTAGTGGGAAACATGAACTTGCATGTATCAAAATTATTCCCATATTTCCTCCAATTTTATCATCTAAAATCCTATAGTAGTTTTCTTTAACATTTTAAATAAATAATTAGTTGAAAAAAAAATCAAGAAAAAGTTTATAATCTATTGAAATATTGAATTTAAAATCACTAGGAACCATGTAACCAGTTTCTGGAAGCATTGAATTAAGATCAAATTTGAATAAAATTTGGGCATAATTCCCATACTTGGATATTTCAGTTTCATTAACTTACTTTATTGGGGTTCCAATATCTTGGGAATCATCCCAAAGTATACTTGAATTCCAAAGAAACAAATTAAGTCATTTTACTCAAATACAATATTTTTTATGGTTTCTGGGACTAAAATAGATCAAACCAAGGGTCCCAGCCCTAAAATATAAGTACCCTAGTTTCAAGTTGATAAATCCACTAATTTACACCTTTAGATTTAGATCATGAGAAGGGAAATTTATATGAAAATATTCCAAACTGATTGACCCCATGTGGAAACTGTCAAAACCCCATACAAAGAGCATCGATTTATTCATATCATTACGCTTCCAGAAATAATTTTGTAATTGCGAGGTAAGTCATGCGATGATGGAGTTCTTAAAAGCCTCAATCCACTCTTCTAGGTAATTTAGATTTTATTTGATAAGAATAAGTGAAACAATTCCCAAAATACAATTATGAGAAACTATTGAGTTACTCCAAAGACTAGGAAGAAATATATCTCCAATAGTAATAACTACCCAGGAAGGTAATCAAAACCTTCAAAGCATTACACTTCACTATACCCAAAGGTTATGAAGGGAAATAAATAGGGTCAACCCTCACAAGATCCCTAATAGCTCTTAACGAGTCCAAATGCACATTGTGCAAGCCAAAATCATCACCAACCTTCTTCTAAGGACCAATGAAAACATCAGTCGTATTGAAATATGCATCTGAGGTTGACATCTATGGAAGAGATTTCCATAATCACCATGGTTGTGGGGAGATGTATTCTCGAACCTGAACATCACATCCCTCCCAAATAGATCATCCACAATTAGGAATTCATTAATATATTCATTTCTAATTAGAATTGCATATATATATATATATATATTAAAATAATTAAAAAATTAGAGTAAATATATTTTTTATATTAATAATTATATATACTTATATATTAATATATATATATATACATAATTATATAAATATATTTGTAATTATATATAAATATTTATAAATATATTTATTTATAATTAGAATTACAAATTAATTAACATATACTAAAATAATTATGAAATTATAGTAAATATATTTAAATAATAAATATATTTTTTGTATTTAAAATTATATATACTTATATATTAATAAATATATATATATAATTATATATATATATTAACATAATTATAATTATAATTATATAAAAACATTTATAAATATATTTACTATGAATGATTCAGACCATGGATTAAAACCCATGGCCCCAAAAAATTTATTTAAAATGAAAGTAATCGTATAAAGAGATGATAGAGTTTCTAGATAAAAAAGTGGCATGCATGGAACCATCATAAAATAATAAATGTATATATATTTAAATAATTATACAATTATAATAAATATATTTAAATAATTATTATTATATAAATATATATTAAACATTCCATAATTGATAATTTAATTCTTCTATGGGCACTCTAATAATGGTGGGTACAGTGTGGTTACTGTAGCAGTTGGGTACTATAGCAGTACTATTTAAATAATGGGCATTAGGCTAAAACAATTGGTCCTAAGGGCCATGTAATGGGCTATATACCCACTGCACCTTTGGGCTATATAAGGGGTCTCCCTCTACCCAATCAAAAAAAATGTATTTTCTTTGTTTGTATAATAAAATGAGGCTTTGGACCCAACCTTTAAAAAACATGTATCTCCTTGGGGCATGGTTACTTCCATGTTCTTTTCCCTTCTAAGGAGTTGAAATCAAAGTCATGGGGTTTCAAATCTATCTCCTTCAAGCCTGATTGTCTTCAAATCTAGGAACAATGCTATAACTTTAATCCTCAAGAGTTCAAGAATTCTTTTGTTCAGGTATGCGTCATAATTTATGAGATCAAATGGATTTTGTGTCACCCTAGAATTATTTGTGATATCTCACTTTCTATTGGTGTCCCAATAAAAATAGATAGTAATCGAATCATATTTTTTTCATTTCTTATGTATCCTTGGGTGGTTGATCTCTGTTCAATATTAGTTGACAAGGTTTTTCTCTAAACCCTAATGGAAAAATTCTCTCTGAGAATTATTTATGAAAACCTATGAGATTTTTTTCCAAACTGCATGGTGACAGTCTAAAAAAATTTATTTATTGGGAAAATATTTGATAGGATTTTTGTGATATGATTGTTCATTTGGATGAGGAATGTCATGAGAAGGGAAAACAATACTTCATTCCAAACAATATATGGGTTTGTTCTAGATCACCTTACATAAAAACATTAGGTTCTTCTCAAAATGATGTCATTGGATCTCATAGTGATAATTAGAATGTTGGGGTAGAATTATTTGGATTCCACTAAATCCTCAATGTGAGCACATGATCTCCAAGTTCCTAATACTGAAGAGGATTTACATATATTTAAGCTTCATTCAAGTCATACAATTTCTGAGGTGTACATAGATGAGGAGGAGGAATATTGGAGGAAAATGCATTTTGCAGGACCTACTTCAAAGATTCTCTCTATATTGATGGTGAGAAGGAAGCTAGTGAATATAAACATAGTTAATTCGATGAAAAACTAGATACCCATGCTAAATTAGATTAAGAGTTAGGGAAAGCGCATTCAATGGACACTGCCAAAGGTAAAGCAAAATAAAAATTGTTTTCTTATTATCTAAGGTAAATTATGAAAGGCTATGTATCTTCCCTTACTGAAGTATATCTTGGTATGATGGATCTCCTATCCATTTGGCCTCAAATTCGTTTTAGGGTGCAGCAATGATTCAGGGACTACTCAACCAATGCAACATTTCCTTCCTATTGTTACGGTTTCTAATAAGTTTAATTTTAGAATTGATAATGCAATGTCCATGCCCCTTTATGTGATTATACGTGATGATTCAATAGTATTTCCTAGAGTTGAAAGTAATCATACTGCAGAAGCTAATATTTCAAATGATATGGTGCTTGAGAGTCCCATTACAGTCAACCATGATGTATTAGGATTGGGTAATTTTGTTCGTATAGTTGTTGTATCAAATAAGGAAATTTCTTCTATGATGTGCATGACAATGTTTGATTATAATACAATGCATGAATATTATATAAAGGAATCTCCTATAGGAGTTCCCAAGATAGCTACTTTTGACTCTAAGAATGTAGACATATACTCTTCCTCATTTAAAAGGATGTTTATTATGCATAATCCATTTCTGGTTCTTACCTCTGATTCTAGTTAGTAGGATGGTCATCAGTGTGCGGGTACCTTTGTTGGTGTAGGAAGTAAGAGATGTCCCTATTGATGATCCCTCATATGATGGTGGTGAACCTTGGCAGCATGTTAAGAAATGGAGGAATGCACGATATCCACGAGGTCGAGGAAGACATCTCTCTCATCATTCCATGCATACTCGATCTTGAGTTGGATGATTATCTTTGCATTTTTTGTCTCTTTTATCCCTTCCACCATTTAGTAGTTATTTTTCTATTTTTGAAAAATGGGTTATGAATTTATTGTCCTGCCCTTTTCCAATAAAAAAATATAATTATATATATTAATATATAAATAAATAAATAAAATTATATAAATATATTTATATTCACATACGAATATTTTTAAATATTTTTATTTGTAATTATAATTATAAATAAATATATATTTATATATTTAAAATAATTATTAAATTATAATAAATATATTAATTTATAATAATTTTATAAATACATGTTTGTAATTATCTAAATATTTATTTATAATTATATACATTAAAATTTTTATTTTTATTTATGATTTTATTAAACATGGGTCTTTGTCATCACTTTTTTTGTACTGATAAAACATATCTTTATAAGTTCTAGAATTTTAGCACTGATAAATATATGTTTTATCAACACTTACTATATTAGTGATAATAAAACTACTCTTTATCGTTGATTTTTTGAAAGTGCTAATAAAATCATAACCTAATCTTTTAAATAGAACCCTGAGAGAGCCCTCCCTGTGTCGTTCAATATTTAACAGATCTAAAACATCATCGCCACTCTTCATTAAGATTCTCATTGAATCATCCCTCTCAAGATCTTAGGTATATGCATCTTTATTCTCCTCTTTAATCGTGATCCCCTCACACCTCTGTCTAGTTTGGACTTCCCCGATTGAGTTCACGGTTTTTGGGGGTATACTGGAGGTGGAATTAGATTTTACTTGGGTTTTTTCTATAGGGATGAATCCCAATTGAATCCATCATTCGGTTCTCCCTCTACTCTTGTCACCTCATCTCGCTTTCTAGATCCCATCTTGGTCTTGTGTGGTGGTTCATTAAAGGGTGTTTAGGGTGTGTTGGTTGATCCATCATCATTTTCTTCATATTATATTATCCTTTAGATTCTACTTGGTTTCAAAGAGTTTTTTTATAAAATGTTATTCCTATATAAATGTCCATGAAGAGAAACTTGTGTTTTGAAAATAATTTCAACACTTAACTTGAAATGAGATTCCATAACATGGTTTTTTTAAAATTAATAAGTTTTTTAGAAATGAATTTGAGTGTTTTATTAATGTGGCTCATGATTCCACATTGAATTTCAAAATTTACCTTTTGTATCAATTGATTTTGAAGCCAAATGTTTGTAAAAATTCCATAACGACTAATAAAGTATGTATTTTGTTTTGAAAGAAGTGGTGAGAACATGCTTGAATATTTTAAATGTGTTAAATACACCAAATTATTGTCAAACGATGTGTCTAAGTGTTTTGAAGTGTTTAATATGACTGAAACGGGGTTTTCACATTATCCATTATGCATATTTTATTAAATGATTTCTTAAATTAATATTTATATAAATGATCATCTTTGTGGTTATTAATGATAAAAAATAGTATTTTCATGTGTATATAAATATTTGGTTCAACATAATTTACAAATGATTATTTTTATAATTTCAACACAATTTTTAATTAATTATAGCAAAAAAATTACTAATAATTTTTATTATTTATATATAAATAATTTTAAATAACTAATGAAAATTTTTGATTATAGATAATTTTGATTATAAATAATTTCGATTTTATCTAATTAATAATCTATATAAATAATTTATAAATAATTTTGAATTTATAATCAGTTTTAATTAATATTTATTTTGAATTAATAATTTTGAATTGATAATAATTTTAAACTAATCATTTTAAATTAATAATTTTTTGTAATTAATAATTTTTAATTGATATTTTTGATTGTATTGAATTAATAATTTTAAATTAATAAATTCTATAAATAATTTATAAATAATCTATATTAACATGAATTTATAATTTTTATTATGTGTATATAAAAAACATTGATTATGTGTGTATAATTTAAATTGATTATAAATAATTATATGAAGCTAAATAACCATTATTTTGCATATAAAAATATTTTGTTCAACTTAATTTATAAATAACAATAAAAACAATTATAAATATAATTTTAAATAAATTTTTAAATATATATTTAATATATTTATATATATTTAATATATTTATATATATTTATATAATTTTAAATTTATTTATAAATATATATACTTATAAACACATATTTATATAATTATATATATATGTAAAGATATTTATAATTATATAAATAATTTATAATGTATATATATAATAAATATATATATTTATTTAAAAATAAAAGATACAATTTAAAATTATAATATTTTTATTTGGAATAGTTGAGTATTGGAAAACTATATTTTTAATAAGGGTAGTTTTTGTCGTATTTCTAAAACATTTATTTCCATTTTTAAAAAAAAATTGTCACCAAACAAGATGGAGATAAATTATAATCTTTTATTTTTCTTTTACTAAATTTCACACAAAGACAAAATTAAGAGAAGTTATATTTAAACTCATTTGTTTCTTTAAATATTTTTTCTAAATTTTAATATTAGTATTAATATATTTTTCTTAGTTTAAAGTTTTTTTTTCAAATTATAATGATATATTAAATTCAATGTATGTGATCACTTGTGATCTGTCGCTCCCCTCGAATATCATTGTTTCCTTTTAATTTTCAAAAATGGTTAGAACATTGCATGTCCAAGGAATTTTATTTTTCTTCGATCTACCTTGCTGATTATCAACCCAGTCTCTTTTTCCTCAACACATTATTATGTTACCATCTCTCACACATTAATGTTAATTTTCACTCATTTGTCATTATTTCTCACTTCGATTGCAAGGAGCTCCTAGCTGTGCCCCAAAAAATCTATGCCCACTTATCATGTAATGTGGTGACTCCAAAGATAAGTAAGCAAGTTTTTTATGGTGCACAAAAGGTAATCGGATTCATGTTCCAAGTATCTGCCTTGCTCCCATGGATTAAAATCAAACAATTCTCCCCATTTTCTTCTAAGTGTCCCTCTTACTCCAGTGTATTAAAAGCAAACATTCTTTTTAAAACAATTCATTGCCTTGTTTATTTTCTTTATAGTCACCATAAGAGTATCGTATATCAATATTGTCCTCTTTTTAGGAAACCAAAATATGGAAAGTATATTTGGCTGAATGTTGATAGATAGAATTTTAATTCTTACCAATTTTCATTTTTGTATAAAAATAGTTATCATGCATTGATATAAATAGCTACTTTTGAAGATTTGTATTAAATGTTATGTGGGGATCACCACTATGTTGGATTTTGATAGGGGAGTAGTCTATCTTGGGACCCTAATTAGTGAAAGAAGATAGTATATTAGGTTAATATAATATAGAAAAGATTAATGGTAACCCACATTAGTAATATCATAGTCATTAAAAAATAATTAATGTCTTTAAAATCATAACCATTAATAATCTTACCTAGAGTAATATTTTAATCATATGATGTACAGTTTCTATGAAATGTTTTTTAAAATATTTATTTTGTCAAATATTATTATTACCAAATAAAATAAGATGTATATGAATGAAAAATTGATGGATGCCAATTTTATCACAAAAGAGTATGAGTATGGGGTGAAAGAGTTCATAAAGTTTGAAAAATATTATATATATGACCCTTCTCAAATAATTTTTCTGTGTTTGTGTTTTTTTTATTCTAGAATAATTATTTCAAAAGATTTTGAATAAAACATTTTCTCTAATGGAATAGATCGATGTTATAAATATTGGAATAAACATGGGTAAAAATTAATGTATCTAGTGATCGGGATAATTTTTCATTTTATGGATCAACTGATATGATTAAAAGTGTGGACCATGATAAAGATTGCATCAAGTATGTGATTACTGGTGTGAATTATGATGAACATCGTATTGAGGAAATGAAAATGATATTCAAAGATCAACTACATGATTTCCCCAAATTGTTTGATAAGTTAAAGAGATGTGAAAAGACGTCATTGTATTCTGGTCGTCCAAAATATACGACATTTTAATCCATACTGAAAATGCATAATTTAAAATCTGGGAATGGGGGGAATGACACCATTTTTACTAAGCTACTTGCTCTCTTGAATAATATTTTCCCAAAAGATAATGATCTTCCTTGTCAAACATATGATGTTAAATTAATACTACATTCACTTGGTATGATCTATTAAAGAGTACATGATTATCCAAATGATCGTAATCTATTTCCAAAGGAATTAGAATCACATAAAAATTTCATTAAGTGCAATGTTTCTTGATACAAGAATGATGAACCAGGTCTTATAAAAGTTGTATGGTAATTTCTAATTATTCCATGGTTTAGGCACCTATATAGAAATGGGGAGACAGTGAGATAATTAACATGACACGTAGGTACAAGGAATAAATATGGGAAACATCATCACCTAAAAAACTATCCTCAGTGGAAAATAATTGATCGTGAGTATCCTAGATTTGGAAATGAGTCGATAAACCTTCTTCATGTGATATCTATAGATTGATGGAATACTTTCGGTTTTCAAATTAGTACTCACATTATATGGTTTGTTATGTTGGTATATTATAACTCTCCTTCATTGTTGTGAATTAAAAATAAATCAATTGTGTTATCTCTACATATATTAAAACCAAAACAACTGGAATATGATATTGATGTAAATTTAGATCTATTTTTTAAAAATTTGGATTTAATTTTGGATTTATGTGTTACATTATATAATTCTTATAGAAATGAAGATTTAACATTGAGAGAAATGTTGTATGGGTTGATAAATTACTTTCCTATATATGGAAATTTTTTAGGATATAGAATTAAAGGAACTGAATTGTGACCCCTTTGTGAATAAGTTATATAGTCAATTAGGATCAAATAGTAATCCAAGACTATTTTTCTAGGACATTGCATATTTCTATCATGGTGACTTTAGTAGTGATCTAGGACGACATCATTTGAAGGGAGATTAGAAGAATGTATTGAACCATCTCCATTAATAGGTGATCAAATATTTGAGAAAGTAAAATATATGGACAATAATTTTGGTGATTTTTTTGAAAAACCTTATGAATACCAATGGGAAAATTTGATCCGTTTTTTTGAATTGCCATACTTGATTAATTTGTATATCATACATTTTATTGATGTCATGCACGTGGAAAAAATATATGGGATAGTGTCATTGGAACATTTCTAAATGAACCAAGAGAAGTGAATAATGAAATTAAGGATAGTTTAGAAATGACTAACATGGGAATACATGAAGATTTGGGTCCAGTGATTGGTGAAAACTGTAATTTTCTTCCTCCGCCCACTTACACTCTTTCTAGGTAGAAGATATTTCAGTTTTTCAACTTCTTGAACGATGTAAAGGTTTTAGAGGTGTAAGATCCTAACCTTTTCTGAAGCTAACTTTGGATAGAAATTTTATTACTATTTTACCCTTGGTTTGAGCATAAATATTTTGGCTCTTACATTTGGGAAGTTTTGGGTGAAACCAGAAAAGGTTCAATGTTTTTTAGGGGTTTTGTCCAGTTGATGGTTGGTGCACGTTTTTCCCAAATCGAGAACCTTGTCCTAGAAAACTATACATTCCCAAATAGTGTGTAAATACACCTCTACTGCATAGTTTTTCAAATCATGTTTCCTCATGGTAGTAATAGTGAAATCGTTAGAAGAGGCACATGGTTAGGGTGCCTTGTTTTGAAAATTGTGTACCTCATCACAAGAAATTGTGTATGTGGAGTTAATTTTTCCAAAAAGTTATTTTAAAAATCCCAAACCGTTGTATCTCACCCCCATTCTCTCTTGATATGCTGAAGTTGTTCTCTATAATTTTTTAGGTCTTGTATATGATTCCAAAGATTTTTGAACACTTTTCTTAATGAATTGAAGATCTGATTGACTGATCTACACCTTTCCCGATATGTAATATCTTCCTGTATTAGCTTCCTCTATCTCTCTCTCACGTATATCTCCTTCTGGATGAAGAGAAGTGTTTTTTTCACCATTGGTAATGGGTTTAGATCTATTTTTTTATATTAATATATGTGATCTTGATTTAAGTTTTTCTTCAAGATCTAGTTCATTATTGTGGAATTAATCGTTCCACTTCAATTTGGGCAATTTTCATTGGGTTATTATTTGTCAATGATATTGATGTACATGGTCTATTATTCAATTCCCATTTTCTTGAATTATAATTGAATGTACATAATTCTGAAATTTCATTTTCCATGTTTGGAAATTGAATCTTGAATTGAATTAATTAATTTGTTATTTAATTAATGGGATTATGTAATTGGTCAACTAACAGGATTATAAAATTGGTTGAATAATGTGATTCTAAATTGGTTGATAATGGTAATTATGTGATATATGGATTAATCGTGAATGGTTAATGGATTGTGTGATTAAATTTTGATAAGTGGTTTAATTTTGAATTGGTCATTTTATTCCATGTGATTAAAAGTAATAAACCTTGATTGTTTTGATAATTTGGAATGGTGAACCATGTTGGGAACAATATTTAATGGGGTTAACGATTATTATCATAGATAAATGTGGTATATATATATATATATATATATATGATATATGTGTGATTGATTGATATTAGTGTGTGGGAAAAGGACTGATTTTTCAAAATCTCATATGTGATTGATTGATATTCAAGTGTGATACATAGACTGATGATTTAAAATCCCATATATGATGACATTGAGTTTTGGGATAGGGACTGATCCATAAAATACCCATGGGGTGTGAGACATGGTGTTCTATGCCCAAAATTTTGTAATTGGACTATGGTTCCAAGTAGCTATAATATTGGAATTTAAATGAAATAGTAAATGAAAACCCATGAGTTTTGAAATATGTGATATCCCTTGGGGATAGTTCAGACTCTAGCACGGTCCATAGTAGGTATTTTTGTTTTGGGTGTCACCATGAACCTAGGGATTTATTTTTTTTAAAAAGATTAATTTAATATATAAAAATTTTTACATTACCACTTGTATTTTATATTTTAAACAACTACAAACACTATTGTTTACTGGATATTGTTTTAGATATAGTTAGTGGTGGCCTACTGAGTTTTACTCACATCCTACATGGGATGAATGACCGACACCCAAATATACTATATGTTTTCATGATAGGATAAGGGCAATAGTTCTATGTTAATTGGATGAGATGGGACAAATCACAGATAAGGGAACTAGACTTGGTATCGGGACCATCTTGGGAGTGTCATTGTGTATTTATTTTGGTTTTTCATTTGACATTTGACACATATATGACATGAAATATCTACAACTTTAGTTTTTGATAATTAATTCTTATTTTTCGTCCAGCATGTAATAATTATTTGTATTAGTTATGGTTTTATTATACTTATTGGTTATATCTTTTGGATATTTTTAATTATTTCTGATATTGTGATACTTGGGTAAAGAGGGTATAGTCTCCTCGTGTTCTATATTATACCCTTGGTGCTAGTTGACAGCCTCTAACATACGAGGAGGCATGCCTAAGATCATGTGTCCAAATATCTCGGGTCTCAGACATGTAGAATTCAGTTCTGGACATCACAAAGTGGTATCCAATGGTGTTTTATTTCTTTTATTTTGTCTTACTATTTGGGAAAGGTAGATATGAATTGGGATGAGTTATTCCATGTTAAACAACACGTACATTGGAGTAGCTAATCCATGTATAAGGGAAAACCGAATTACCCATGGTGATATTGATGTTATTTACATGTATTGATACATTTATATGTTATTTCACCTCAAGTGATGTGCATGTTGTGTGATGTTATTATTCTTAAGATTTTATCGTATTTTTTCATTATGGCATGAAATGGAAAGAGAGTTGTGAAAGCAAGAATAATTTTAGTACTCAAGACATATCGTGGCATGCATCATTTTAGGCACGCATGAAAAGAAATAGTTTGGGGTGAATTTTTTATATGAAAATTCATTACATTCATGTGTATTATAAATGAAAATGGTACCTAATATGAAATTGAGAAACTATAAATGGTGTAAAATGTGATGATTTGAAATGGAAAAAAGGGTTTCTGATGAGAAACATGAATTGTTAAAGTGTTTACCCTTTTTTAGCCATCACCTGATGAATGATGGATGGGGGTAGTGATAGCACCTCTGTTTTGACGGTGTGGCAGGGTATGGGGGATTACTTGTGATGGATTTCTGTGAACCTCTTTTGTGAAGATATTAATGGTGTTTTATGATTCCAAAGATGTGTTCTTTGAATTGAAGAGATATTTCTCCATGAAGATGCATGTTAAGAGGATGAAAGTGGACATGGAAAGAAATGTGCCTCTGGTAGTAGAACATGATCCTATTATATTGTCAGGTGAGGAATTCGGAGAGAAGTTCGATGAGAAATTTTCTTTTTTTTATCTATTTTATTGAAAGGGACCCAGAGCTGGTTGTGAAAAGTTTATCTAACTTGACATGGGAGTTTTAGTTTCATCACTCTCCGACTTTTACCATAGATGGTGGACCTGAGTAAGCTAAGTTTAGTGGTGAGTCTATCCAGATAATCCATGATCACATAGAGACTCCTGCTGAGAAGAGACTCAAACTAGCATCTTATATGTTACATAATAAAGTGAAAAATTGGTGCAACGTCTAAACATGAGATGAAAAGTATGAGAATATGGAGTGGAATGAATTTCAATAGATTCTCTTGGACCACTTTTACCTTGATATTCTTGGGAAGAAGAGGGAAGTAGTGTTCATGAGGTTGACCTAGGGGATCAATTCTATGATGAACTATACAAGATGATTTACTGATTTTTAGTTCTTCTTTCTATCTTTGGTGGGGGATGAGACTACTGCGGAGAAGAACTTTCAAATTAGGCTTAAATTTGAAATTAATTCATCGGTTAACATCTTTAAGAAAATGACGTTTTCATAAGTGGTGAATCATGCCATCTTATTTTAGGGGATCCTAAAGGAGGCTTCAATTCGATGACATGTAGTTTCTAATAAATGGAATAGTGGTACATCTTCCAAGATAAGGAAGCATCTTTTCAAGAAGGTTAACCGAGGTGATAGGAATCATAGTGTTCATAGGGGTGGATCAGTTGCTCAGGACATTATTGAAGTGACCATACAGTACTGCAGTAGTTAATGAAACATTTGTAAACAGTTTCATGAACTACCGGTAGAGTTCCGAGTTATTGGTAGGATGGTAAATCTACTATAGTTCTGTAGAAACCCATGACATATGGGTAATGATGGAGGATCTAGGAAGAACCAGAGTACAAGAAGGGGGTGTTCTACTCCAAATCAGTTTTGAAGTTGGAGTTCTATTATCCATTGAGGTCAAGGCATTGTACACTGTGATTTTTGGAAAGAAATCATATATTAGAAGAGTGGTGTAACTTATGGGACTCATGCTTTAGCACTGGGAAGAGTGGCAGGACAGTTTAATGTAGTTCATCCTATACTGCTTGATAGTGAGGATGGACCATAGATTGTCAGTGGTACTAGTCTTGTAGCTTAGACAATTACTAGTGCCTTATTTGATATGGGATCCTCTCATTCTATTTATCTCTACATCTTGTGGTAAGGCTAAGTCCAACAATGGAGTTCATGAGGGGGATTATGATGATCGGTACACATTTAGAAGTATGTTTGAGATATACCTATTAGTGAAAGGGGTGTTCTCTTGATATTGGGGAGTATCATTTTCTTTGGGATCTCTACATACTTGACATGTCAAGATTTGACCAAATTTTGATAATGGTCCAGTTGGTAGCATACCGATTCCACTTAGATTGTTACCACATGAGAGTGACCATTTCATCTCCAAAGGGTGAAAATTATATTCAACATGCAGATGGGGATATCCAGGTAGGAAAAGTAGTTCTAGTTTGTAATAAACATGGGGAGATCACCTCCCGGGTTTCTTGTATTTTTTTGGATTATGGGGGTGTGAAGTAGGATGTCTTCCCACCCATAGTGGAACGATTTCATGATATGTTTCTAGAAAACATTTCAGGGATTCCACCTGAGGGATTTTTTGAATTTATGATCGTTCTCATTCTTGGAGCTATGAATGTTTCTATTACACATTACAGAATGGAACCAACAGATCTTCAGGAGATTAAGATTCAGCAGGAAGGGTTTATGGATAAGGGATTTATCCATTTGAGTACATCACCTTGGGGTTCCCCAATTTTTTTCTAAGAAGGATGACAAGATGTTGCACTTATGTTTTGACTACCGAAAGTTGAATCATATGATAGTAAAGAACCAATATCCTCTTCCACATATCGATGATCTCTTCGACCAATTAAGAGGCGCTTTTTTCTTCATCAAGATTAACATGATATCAGGGTATCATCATATGAGAGTTGGACCTCCTGATATACTACAGAAAACATCTTGAAGTAGGTATGGGCATTATGAGTTCATCGTGATATCATTCGGGCTAACAAATTCCCTATCAGTGTTTATGGACTTGATGAACTGAAACATCAACCCATACCTACATCAATTTGTGTTTATTTTTTTGTATGAAATCATAGTGTACTCTAAGAATCATTACGACCATTCCCAACATCATGACATCATACTAAGTATACGAATAGATCACCGTCTATACCCTAAGATATCTATGTTTCAATTCTGAAATGATTGGGTGTGATTATTAGTTCATACTATCTCAGATGAAGGAGTGTTAGTAGACCCAGAGAACGTGTATGCTATAGTTTCTTGGGAACATTACAAGAATGTATTTTATATCCACAGGTTTCTCGGCCTAGTGGGATATTGTTATATTATCATCTATGATTTTCCCTATTTGGATTCACCTTTTTGGGATTTATCAAGAAGGGAATTATGTTTGAATGGCCTGGATCATGTGATGATTTTTTCCAGGAGTTCATGAAGTGCTTCACTAACACTCCAATCTTGATCCTACCTAAGCTAGGTGAGAAGTACACAGTCTTTTTTAATGTATCGAGGATAGGACATGGAGCAGTATTGCTGTAGGGAGATCAATTTTTGGTTTATGGGTCATGAAAGTTCAATCCACATGAACATAATTACCCTATGCATGGCCTCAAGTTAGCTATAGTAGTATATGCCTTAAAGTGTTAGCAACATTATCTTTTAGGAAAAAAAATTACTGTGTATAATCATTATAAGAGATAAAATTATATATTTTCATAATGAAATTTGAATCTCTGGTAGTGGAGGTTGGTTGAGTATATAATTTCATTTAATTTTGATCTACAATATACACTCAGGAAGGTAAATAGTGTTTCTGATGCTTTGAGTAGAAAAACTCAAACTCGGGTTGTTCAGGAGATTATTTTTGAGTAGAAGATAATGACCTTTCTAGATGATATGCATGTTGTGGTTAGGGAGATATAGAATAAGATAACCCTCATATCATCCTCAGTGGCATCTACACTTTTGAGCCAGATTATAGATCGGATGTATGAGGATCTTGAGTTTATGGCCTTAAGGGAATTTTTTAATGGTGGGGAGTCACCTTCATATTTTAATATAGATGAGGATGGGAACCTATATATGAAGAATTGTGTTGTTGTTCCTATGTGTATGCATAATGAGTTGATTCATGAGTTTCATACATCGAGGTGCACTATACATCCAAGAATTACCAAAATTTATTGAGACCTATGACGATGGTATTGGTGACCAAGAATAAAAAGGTAGATTATAGGGTCCATGACATGATGAAACACCTTTCAATAGGTGAAATTAAAGCATCAATGACGTTAAAGTTTACTATAGATGTTTCCAAATCCATAATGTAAGTGGTATGACATTGCCATTGATTTTGTGGTGGGTCTCCATAGGATGCCACCGAAGAATGATTTTATTTGGGTGCTTATGATTCAACATAAAAAATTAACTTATTTCATTCCAATATGGTAGAATTTCCCAATGCATCAATTGAGAGACTTGTACGTTTGGGAGATATTCCTTATTCATGAGGTTCTATGGAGTATAATTTGAAACCTTGACTCACATTTTACTTCACGCTTCTAGTAGGGCTTGCAGAGGGATCTTGGTAAAAAAGTATTTATATGTATGACCTTTCACACATTGATAGATGGGTAATCAGGATGTACTATTATTGTTTTATAGGATATGCTATCGACGTCTTTTCTTGACTTTGGTGGGCCCTGGGTGAATAACTTAGTTCTCATTTAGTTTTCCTATAACAACAGTTATCAGGAAGCTATTCATATAGAACTATATGAGGCACTTCATGTTAAGATATGCATATCACCTATATGTTGGATAGAGTTAGGTGAGTCAGAGCTATTGGGATTGATTCTCATGCAAGACATGTCAGATTAGGTTCAGTTGATTCGAAAACATATGGCTATGATTAAGAATAACAATCCGGCTTTCTATTACACTTGTAAACCTGATTTATTATATACAATCTTCACTTGATACAACAAATAATATCGAGAGGTCTAGTTTCTTTGGGGCTTAGGAACATTACATAATAGCTTAGAATATAAAACACACAACATCTTTATTGAAAACTTCCTTTACATGACCACTACATTCCCTCGTACTTAGCATTGCATGTGATAACCTGAGGACATGCATAAGAAAAGGGTGAGCTATAAAGCCCAGTAAGGGAATAAAAATGGAATAACATGAGGAATACAATACATATTAGACAACAGGCATATCAATGGATCACAAGATAAACATGAACATAAAGGCATGATAAATCATGATAATCAAGACATGGAAATGTGGCAACAACACTTAACATGGAATTAGCATCAGCCAAGGCTCATTGCACATGGAGCATGAGTAAACCCACATTGCACATGAAGAACAAGTAAAACCTCGTTGCACTTGAATTAGTGTGATTCAACACCCATTTCACATGATGTAGCATGATACTATACTTTACCCAATTCATTGGATCACTATCAGGGTGCACCCTTCTTAAACATTTCATTTCATTCATAAGTGTGCCACATGGATCATATAACATGGAATAAATCAACACCATAAATTATTAAAAAATTAAGTAATGTGGAATAAATACATGAATGTACCATTAAATAGGTATATGTGCATAAAGGCTAATATCCTAGATAGAGACCTGGATATGGTATTCACTACACAATGATCTTGGCTTGAAAAAACACGGTGCAATTTCGGCAGCATAGCGGTGTGACATAAAGATTCATGAAAATAGTTGATGAGATAGAAAAGGGTGTGTCATAATATTTATATGAAACGAACAGTAATGTGTTCATATGGATACATGTCCCAAAAAACGTAATGGAATTTAATTGCATAATACAAAATAATTACTTAGATGTAAAAGAGGAGAGAGAAATCCCTCACGGATTTTCAGCATGGTAACGGGTGTACATGGGAGGAATTAATGAGAGAGAAAGAGGTATCCCATCATCCAAACCTAAATAGGGAAGTATGGGGGAGGTTTAAAATCATACCCCAACATTTGTAATTGAAAAAAGGGGCATAAAAACTTAAATAAAATTGGACAAAAATGAGAAATGAAGAAATCCCTTACATGGAAGTGTGATCCCAAAGGCTTGGGAGAGGCTTGAGAGAGGATTCTTGGGAGATTGGGGCACCTTGGGAGGATTCTAGAGAGAGGTGTTCAGGGGTTTGTCAAACTCCCAGGGCTTTTAGTGAAGAGTAAGTGGGAGCTTGGGTGGGTTTATATAGGAAAAAAGAGGGAATTATTTATTATTTAGGTTTCAGACAGCTCACATTAAACCAATCAATACCACAAACCATCCCATGTAATTTGCTTATGGTTTTTTCCAAAGGGGAGTGAAAAATAATATTTTATAAGGCAAATGGCCTAACTTCTTAAAATAATAGGGTTTCTTATGTGGAGGTGAGTCACACTCTCAATGAAAACAATTTAAAAAGACAAAATGTTTTATAAGACTTGGAGGGTCCACAAAAGCTTTGTAAAATAAATCCAACAAATCTAAAGTCACGTTATTTTAATGATAAAACATATATAGGAAGAACAATATTTCTGTAGTATTTTATTACCTCACTATTGGGTCATTATGATGTCATTATACACATTATATATTTAAACGGTATTTAATTTTTACCCAAAAATTCGATTGTCTCAAAAAATTATGAAAAATTCACCATTTGATAATTTAGATGTCTAGATTCCAAAAATAATATTCATTTTATCTAGATAATTATATAGTTAGGTGAATTTTTACTTTAAAAATAAAAATAGACATTTATCGAAAATTCATGGGTTTTGACAAAAATGGTTTTCAAACCTTAATAAAAATTACCATTGCATTCATAAAATTATATGATCATTTATATTTATTAAAAATTAATTTAATAATAATATTTTATTAAAATATTATTTAATTCATAAATCCATTAATTCATCAAAATAGATTTCTTAGTTGAATATTGACTAAAAATACTATTTTTACTTCAAAAACTATTTACAAAGTAACAATAATAAAATGAATGCACATTCTTTATACAAAAATAATGTATATAGTCATAGTTCTAGGGTATTGTTACATAACCCCTTATAACACCCACATAAGACTGAAGGGTAAGGTTTGCATTGGTGACAGACTCTTTGGGTGGCTAGGATAACATCGCTTGGGTGGTAATCTCTATTAACTTTCACTTCTCCCATAGTCAATTCTGCTCAAACATAACGTGTTCATGCTCGGCTTGGGCTTGGTCAATTGCAAAGCCCAATGACGCCACCTCAATTACAAGATCTGACAAATGGGATTCGTATGGGGCAAGTCTACTAGATGAGGCCTTCATTTCCTTTGTTTGAGTAAATTGGATTTGTTAAAGCCCTATATTTATACTAATCATGTGATCACAGTTCAACAGCTATATTAGCAATGGTCATAATTCATAATGGTATTTTAAAATCCATAAACATAAAACCAATGAAGTTTACATTATATAACCATAATAATACATTTAATCTGTTCTATAATAACATTCATTAATGAAAGTTTGGGTCATTACAATCTTCCCCCCTTAAAAAATTACGTCCTCACAATTTGATTACATAAAAAACGAACAGTAAATTTTAAACATGACTTTACGGTTGCTTACCCACCACCATTAAAATATCCCCAACCCTCATTATCATGTTGATCACATAGAGACAGGGTCCACTTAGTGCAACAATACCTCAATGCACACTCAATGTCTTCAACTTCCTTAGTCCAGACGCAGTACGTGCAACTTGGATCGTACCAGTGGAAAATATGAAGCAATTTTTGAAAATATTTGTTACTAATGTATAGTTTCAAAACATCACCATGTACTAGGTTTTTGTAAAATATTCTGAAAGTTTCATATTTGAAATTTTTTAAATGTGTTTCTTCTAATATATTGTCTATTTTTTCCAAAAAAAAATGGAAGACAAGACTATATATATAGGCTTCTCTGAGGTCTCCCTCTTTAGCAGCAATTCTAAAGTCAAAGAGTTCATCATACCCTCTGGATAGGGTGAAACATTTGAAAATACCCTGATGGTACCTTCCTCTTCTTGAAAGGTGGTAGAGTTGGGAGCTTAATATTTGATCATAGGTGTGACATGATCCTTGATCATTTCGTGGTATGGAGGAGGTGTTTGATATTTAGTAGAGCGTCATGCAAGAAAGTGGGACAATGAAAAAGGTTTTAATGCTATGCAAGATTGACTTCGCAATAATTATAGCTAGAAAGTAATCAGTAAGGGACAAGAGTTTTGTATGAGATTGTTCCCCTTCCATCTCGAAACTATCCTTTATCCTACTGACAAAACATATCAAATTTGGAGTTATCCTATAGACATGATAAAATTGTGATATTAAACTACTTGAAGTCTAACGATTTATTATTTCTTAATTAAAGGAAAGTTAGGGGTAACACATAAAGGGTAATTCAAGGACAAAACTGATGAATTATAAATAACTTTTATTTTTTTAACTTATGAATCCACAGGCTTCAATCTATGATATCCAAGATCTACTTTCTAACATATATTTTTAGGGGCATTTTTTTAATTCCGTTAATAAGGGTTCATACTAAGCTTGTGAATTTACCAAAACATATCCCATGGGAGTGTCATAACTAAGAGTGCAGCAAGGCCCATTGTCGTGCACTAGTTTCCGTTCGATTCTAGCTCAAAGTGGTGTTTTCAGGTTTTACCCCTAGGATACAACTGTGCCAGAGTCGCCTCTACCTGCTCGTATCCTGATAGGGATGTATTTTCTTGATAAATCACTTACTCAATACTCACCAATACTTAGGGATATTTTTATTATACTTATTATTGTCTCTAAGTCTTTAGTAGGGTTTTCTAATCCTAATCCCAAAAATAACTAAACCTATCCTCTGATACCAACTATAACAACCCTACTTTTTATTACACACTTAAACCCGATTTATTACATAAAATCTTCATTTGATACAACAAAGAAGATTGATAGGTCTAGTTTATTTGGGGATTAGAACATTACCAAACATCTTAGAACATAAAACACACAACATCTTTATTGAAAAATTTCTTTACATGACCACTACATTCCCTCGTACTTAGCATTTCATGGGATAACCTGAGGACATGCATAAGAAAAGGGTTAGCTATAAAGACTAGTAAGGGAATAAACATGGAATAACATGAGGAATACATTACATGTTAGACAAAATAAATATCAATGGATAATAATATAAACATGAACATAAAGGCATGATAAATCATGATAATCATAATATGGAAATGTGGCAACAACACTTAACATGGAATTAGCATGAGCCAAGGCTCATTGTACATGGAGCATGAGTAAACCCTCATTGCACATGAAGCACGAGTAAAACCTCATTTCACTTGAATTAGCATGATTAAACACCAATTTCACTTGACTTATCATGATACTATACAGTACCTAATGCATTGGAGCGCAATTAGGGCACACCCTTCTAAAACATTTCATATGATGTAGAAGTGTGCCACATGGATCATATAACATGGAAAAAATCAACACCACAAGTCATTCCATGATTAAGTAATGTGGAATAAATACATGAATGTACCATTCAATAGGTATATGTTCATAAATGTGAATACCCTTGATAGAGACATGGGTATGGTATTCACTACACAATGATCTTGTCTTGGAAAAACGCGGTGCAATTTCAGCAGCATAACGGTGTGACATATAGATTCATGAAAATAGTTGATGAGATAGAAAAGGGTGTCTCATTATATATATATAAAATTTACAGTAATGGGTTCATGTGGATACATGTCCCAAAAAATGTAATGGAATTTAAATTCATAATACATAATAATTACTTGGATGTAAAAGAGGAGATAGAAATACCTCACGGAATTTCGTCATGGTAACGGATGTACATGGGAGAATTAATGAGAGAGAAAGGGGTGTCCCATTTTCCAAACATAAAGAGGGAAGTATGATGGAGGTGAGAAATTATACCACAACATTTTTAATTGAAAACCAAGGGGCATAAAAACTTAATGAAAATTTGACAAAAATGAGAATGGAAGAAATCCCTAACATGGGAATGTGATCTCAAGGACTTGGGAGAGGCTTGAGAGAGGCTTCATGGGAGCTTGGGGAACCTCGAGAGGATTCTAGAGAGATTAGGGTAGGGTTTGGTCGAACTAGAAAGGCTTTGAGTGAAGAGGAAGTGAGATCTTGGGTGGTTTTATATAGGAAAGGAGAGGGAATTCTTTATTATTTAGGCTTGGGACACCTCACATTAAACTAATCAATACCACAAACTAGCCCATGGTTTTTTCCCATGGTTTTTCCCAAATGGGAGTGGAAAAAAATATTTTATAAGACCAATGGACGAACTTCTTAAAATAATAGGGTTTATTGTGTGGAGGTGAGTCACCCTATCAAGGAAAACAATTTAAAAAGGCCAAGTGTTTTATAAGTCTTGGAGTGTCCACAAAAACTTTTTAAAATAAATCAAACAAATCTAAAATCACATTATTTTAATGATAAATCATATATTGTCCGAACATAATGTTTATAGTATTTTATTACCTCACTATTGGGTCATTATGATGTCATTAAACACATTATCTAAATTTTTTTATAAATATGTGAATTTTTACTTTTAAAATAAAAACTAACATTTACCAAAAATTCATGGGTTTTGAAAAAAAACAGTTTTCAAACCATAATAAAATTTACCATTTCATTCATAAAATTATATGATCATTTATATTTAATAAAAATTAATTTAATAATAATATTTTATTAAATTATTATTTAATTCATAAATCGATTAATTCATAAAAATAGTTTTCTTAGTATAATATTCACTAAAAATACCATTTGTGCATTAAAAAATATTTACAAAGTAACAATAATAAAATGAATGCACATTGTTTATAAAAAATAATGTATATAGTCGTAGTGCAGGGTTCCTGTTACATAACCCCTTATAACACCCACATAAGACAGAAGGGTAAGTTGTGCGATGGTGACAGACTCTTGGGGTGGCTCGGATAACATTGCTTGGGTGGTAATATCTATTAACTTCCACTTCTCCCGTAGTCAGTTCTGCTCAAGGTTAACGTGTTCATGCTCGTCAAGAGAAAATCCCAATGAATCTGCCTCCTTTTCGAGCTCCGACAAATGGGCTTCTTATGGGGAGAGTCTACTGGATGAGTCCATTTAATCCTCTGTCTGGGTAAATTGGATTTTTTAAAGCCCTATATTTATACTAATCATGTGATCATTGTTCAAACACTATATTATCAAAGGTCACAATTCATAATGGTATTTTAAAATCCAGAAATATAAAACCAATGAATTTCACATTATATAACCATAATAAGACATTTAATTAGATCAAGAGGAATTTTCATTAATGAAAGTTTCGGTAGTTACATTAAGAGTATATAGAAGTCGTATGCTTATCGAAATTGATAACCCGTTGAGTTTATTGTGGGGGTCATGTTTTCCTTCGGGTGTCACCAAGGTTAGGTAACCGTAGTATTTTGAGATAAGTAATGTTGGTTCATATGTTTTTCTAACCTTTTGATAGCGTGGAAATAATTGGACAAGTGGTGTAACGATTAGATCTTCCATAGAGGTTCAGTGTTATGCATGATGTCATTCATGTATCACAACTTCAGTGATATCAACAAAACACTTCTCATGTGACCAATATTAATTATGTTGAGCTTCATATTGATGCATTCTTTAAGGAGCGTCTGATATATATTATAGATCTCATTGTGAACTGTAGCTGGGAAAGATCGTACTTATAGTTTGAGTGTAGTGGAAAAATGTTCGTGTTTAGGAGGAAACATCTGAGAGAGAGAGGTAGATATATGGGATTAGTGTCCTAATATTTTTACCTTGGAATATTAAAGATGCTTGGGTGTACAAAACAATGGCGAGTTGTTTTAAGTTGCGGAGATTGTAAGATCCCAACCTTTCTTGGAGGTGACTTTTATAGTATTTTTAGGTACTCTTTTACCCATTTTGAGCATAACATGGTTAGGTTTTACTTTATGGATGAATCATGTAAAATAGTATGATTTTTGTAATTATTTGGAGGGTTTTTTGGAAGTGCATTGTTGGTGCATGGTTTTCCCATACCATGCACCCTACCCCAGAATACCATGAATTCCTAGGAAGATGGGAAATTAATGGTTAGTGAATATTTTTTTCAAACTATGCACCCTTTTAGTTGTAATCATGCGACCCCTAGTAGAGACACATAGTTTGGAAAACCATTCACCCTTACCGAGGAAAACATGTGCGTGAGATTTATTTCTCTGAAAATATATTTTAAAATTCTTGAATCCCCCAGCTCTCACCCTCATTTACCCCAGCTTGACCTAGGAAGTTCTCTCTCATTTTTGGATGTCCCAAAGAGGCTTCCAAGGATTTCCAAACACTATTATTAATGAATCAAAGATTCAATTGATGGATATTCACCTCTCCCAGTATGTAATCTCTTCCCATTTGGATTCCTCTCCCTCTCCCATATCTATCATTCTCGATGAAGATGAATGTTTTCCTCATTATAAATGGATTTAGATCTAGGTTTTGATAGATCATAATCTGTTTCACTTGATCTAGTTTTTGGTTTTAGAACTCATTCTTCATTGGGGAATTGAATGTTTCACTTAAATTTAGGGAATTCCCATTAAGTAAACATCTATAAATGATCTTTAGGTATGTTATCTATTATTCAATTACTATATTCTTGAATTATAATTGAGTGTATGTATTTGTGGAATTTAACTTTCCTCATTCAAAAATAGAATCTTGAATTTTATTAATTAATTGGTTAATTACTTAATGGAATTATGCAATTGGTCAATTAATTAGATTGTAAAATTGACTAACTAACGTGATTATGAATTGGTTTATAATGGTAATTAATGGATGTTTGGTTTAACCTTGAAGTGTTAATGGGATAGATGATTAAATGTTGATATGTGGTTTTTTGGGGAATTTTTCATATTATTACATGTGATTAATAGTAATGATCCTTGATGGTTTTGATAATTTGGAATGGTGAACATTGTTTTGAATGACTGATAAGAGGGTTAATGATGATTAAACTCTATAAATGTGATATATATATATGATATAACTGTTATTTATTGATATATGTGTGTGGAAAAAGGATTGATGATTCAAAATACCATATGTTCTTGAATGATATTAGAGTGTGGGACATGAAATGATGATTCAAATCCCATATATGATAACAATGAGTTGTGGGATAGGGACTAATGGTTCAAATACCCATGGTGTTCTAGACATGGAATTCTAGGAAAAAAATGATGGCATTGGACTATAGTTCCATGTAGCTGTGATATTAAAATTGAAATGAAATTATAAATGAAAACCCATCTGTTATGTAATAAGTTATATCTCTTGGGGATAGTTTAGACTCTATAATGGGATGAAGTAGGTATAGTTGGTTCAGGTTTCATCACGAACTCAGGTATTTATGTTGTTAAATAAAGGATAATTGAATATCTACAACTATTTACTTTACCACTTTCATTTTTTTATTTATACAACTGTATACACTATTATAGGATGGATATTATTTTACATTCCATTGGTGGTGGCCTATTGAGTTGTAATTGCACCCTACCCATGTATCCCCACTGGTACCTAAATAGACTTTATGACTTAATGATAGGATAAGGGAAAGAGTCCTAAGTTAGATGGATGTGTTGGGATGGAACAGGGATGAGGGAACTATACTTGGTTTTGAGACTCGCTTGGGAGTGTTAGAGTGTCATTATTTTGGTTTCTCATTTTACACTTCACATGTATACTGCATGAAATATACAATGTATTAGTTTTGGGTTACTTCTTCTAATTTTTGGTTCATCAGAGGATACTGGTCTGTATTGGATATGGTTTTATTATGGTCATCATTTATATCTTTTGGATATTGTTTACGATTTCCATTGTTGTACTACTTTGGTAAATAGGGTATAGTCTCCCCATGTTATATATTAGAACCTTTTTACTAATATTCTATCTCTTTCATATATGAAGGTGAAATTGAGTTCTTGTGAAAAAACTGCTAGGGGAACCAACATGTAGTACTCAGGTCGAGAATTCACAAGAAAGGTATTTTTCAAATATCATGAATATTGTATCAATGAATGATTTAAAGTTTAATATTCTAGAATCAAATGATCATCATGTTTTGATGAATGATATAATTCATATATATTTACATTACATTTTTTCTAATAATTTCTATCATATATTAAGAAATATCTATTTCTTTTTCAAAGCTATATTCAATAAAGTTATAGACAAGATGAAATTTCCATCCATCGAAAAGGAAATTGTTGTAAATTAGAGATGTTCTTCCCCCCATTAGTATTTGATATGATGGTTCCCTTGATTTTTCACTTGATAAGATGGATTTATCTGTGTGGTCCTATTCATTATAGATGTATGTCCCCTCATTGAATGTTATATGAAGATTTTGAAATGGTATGTAGAAAATCGATGTTAGACATAAGGTTGTATTATAAAGAAATTTATTGTTAAGGAATCCTTTGAATTTTTTACTCACGACCTGTTCATTGTGTAAATCATCGTTTTACCAAAATATCAACACACTCAGAAGCTTGTGGGTGAATTAATTTCAAGAATATATGTTTTAACAATCACTATTATTGACCAAAATTATGCCCAACTTTATGTTTCTTATAATAGATTAGAGGTTTACCCATATATTAAAACTCATAAATAAATTATTAGAAATTTGAATCCATCTAGGGACAATTTATTGATATCAAATGCATATAATAAATAGCTTATAGGATGGTTTCAAGACCATATTTTTTAGGACTCAGTTGAAAATCCAGATTCAATTTTCTAATAAAATCAATGGATAGCTAGATGACCAAGTGTATGTGTGTGTGTGTTTATTATCTTCTAATTGTTATCTAATTTATGGTTATACAATCTATACAAATGAAAATAATGAAAAAAGTACCATACAAAATAGTGTAGTTACACTTGTGGTTGTAGTAATGAATGTATATTGTACCAAGGATAGAAATCCAATTTATGAAAATATTTTATAATTCCGAACCATAAAAATAATATGGGAGTTGGATTATACATCATTATAAGTGTCTATTTTTCAATGAAAGTGAGTTGATAAGATGAGTGTCATTAAAATAGATGAATTAGGATTCCAAAAAATGGACATTATTAAGGAAGGGTTCCAAGATGAACTATTTATAATGGAATAACAGGCGGTAAAATTATTTTATGTTCCATATCCTACAAAACAAAAATGTTCAAATATTATGTTATCAAACAAAACCATTGAAGGGTAAGAGTTCAATTCAACTATAGTTGACCCTTTAATTCAGACTTTTCAATCATTTCACAACAGTCCCAATGTATAGGGGGTCTTATATGTCATAGGAGATCACAATGAATGGATTTAGAAACTCGATAGATTGTTCAAATCTCGACAACATTTAAAAAAAGAGAGTTCAATAATCATGTTATATTTTATCATAATATACATTCTCTTACCATATATTCTTATTTGTTCACTGTTTAATTTACATAATCTAAATTAAATTTTCAACCTATTTTGCTGATAATGAATTTTACAAAGGCCAATTCCCCCAATCCTAAGGAAGAACAGGTTTCTCAACATGATGGTTCACCTGATGTAATGTAACAACAACCTTATACGCATAATAATGCTACCGATCATGAGAAATAATATATTGATGATTTTGAAGCCTAGAAAATTGTATATTCTAAAAAATAGGTGTCCTAGAAAAAAAGGATCGTCTCAGTGGCATGGTGTTATAAAAATTATTATGTCAAGAAATAAAGTCATTAAATTCATAGTTTGATAGAAAGAACATGATCATTGTGTTATCCCCAATAAGGCCATGTTCATTAGAAACATTGGGCTCATCATTCACATGAACATGTCGATTGATGTATATCCTCACTTAGTGTTGTGTCTATGATTAAGACACTAATTTGAGAAGATATTAGGGAAAAATTGTGATACAATTTCTTTTTTTTACAAAAAAAAATAATGAAACATTTACTTACTCTAATTTATCCCTTACTGAGTGCGTTTATAGTAGACGAATACCATATGAAATTTATATTAATTCTTTCCAGAAAGATCATAGAGTATTTTTCAAAATTCATACAAATATTAATTTCAAAGATGGTGAAAGGGAAATAAATCCACACCCCCCATAGATGTATACACACCTAATAAACCCACACGAATGGGATGCATTTATTTGTCATCATGAAGAGATTTTTTTAGGTACATTGTGATAGGTATTGAATTTGTTGACAATAAGTGTATTAATCACTTTGATTAAGAATTGTTAACTTATGATACCACATCTAAGTACTGAAAATAAGCCATGGGAAACAAAACCAATGTACTTATACCATAAAGAAAGGATAGGGTACAATTCACTTGAAAAATGGTATATATCTTAAATAAACTATAAAAATTTTGTGTGGCATGAAACCACAACATAATTATGTTCCTATATTTATATGAAAATTTATGAATCTAAATTCAAAGCCACTTACATCTCACATCTTGTGTTATGGAAGGAGGCATGTGTAAATAAAGAAGGGATACTACTATATTAAAACACACAAAAATTGTAGGAATTTTTTGTAAGTATGCAATAATAAAAATTTGTTTTTCTATAAATTAGTATTATATAATAATGATTACATATTTTCATATATATTTTATCTGACTTAAACATAAGAATAATCATCAATTGTACCCTATATACTGCTACTATCAGTAGCCTTTGAGTGGGTAGAATAGTTTTTCTACATTATCGATTTGGTTTTTGGGGTCTCACCCGAAACATATTTTGAGAAAATAAATGAAAAGGGGGATAATGATAAGAAAATTCAATAATATTAGCCACGATTAGCTACCATTTAAGAAAAAATTTAATAGGAACTCATAGTTTTTAGAAAATGTTATGTGAAGGAATAAAACAGAATAAACCACACAAGAACATCCACAACATGAAGATCCCCCCACCTAATTTGAGGAGTGGCATTCCCCTAAAAGATCTATCTTATAAGAGGTAATTGTTATTGTAATAATATTTTCTATGAAATTAGAATCAATCATACACTCATACATTTCCTATAATTATACTCTACATGGTGAAAATTATTATGATTTATTTCTATCAACACCCACCCATCACCTTGTTATGAGGGGAACTAGGTACAATATTAAAGTAGATATAATACACAACAGAAACATTTAAAAAGGTCATGTGAGAGTGGTGATTAACGTATCTCAAGATACAATCCATGAGCTACATATTCCATAAGATATTGTTGATATTTATATGCTCGGGCAAGATATTGGAACATCTGTATCATGGTTGTTATATCTTGTAAAAAAAATTGATAAGAAGGTAATAATTTCCATTTCCTTCATGAAAAATTGTTAACTATTAATGAAAATAGTCCTAAAATGATGAATGTTATTATATATGGACAATACGAAGGGGTTAAATGGGAGTTTGAATAAAAAAGATCTAAATTATCAACCAAAAAATCATAAAAATGTTCACAATATACCTTTACCCCACCCATTCAACTTTCGAATTCACTAACATTAAAGGTTCATGCAGATAAAACATTATAAAATGGTGCTACGATCATAATTTATTGTGAAGAATAGATGTACAGAGAGGCCATTACAGACTATATTGTTCTTTGGAATGTAAATTAAATCCTCACATATGAATGGTTAGGCGTCTTAGTTGTCAATGTATACGTGTGGTGTGTTTTAATGATTTTTTTTTCAATATCTGATCTACACTGTTAATTTTGACCGAATACTATTAATACTTTTTTAGGTGTATATATGAATAAAATTTCAATAGAAAACCCTGTGAATAGAAATTTGTACTCATTAGTCCTAACATAACTTCTACACAAGAATTCAAATTGAAACTAATGAAAATTTTATTAACAGAGGAAAAACTAGACTAAATGTTTTAATGAAAACATACAGATGAAAGACTTTTCTTAATACCCATGATGCATGGGTTAAACTCTAAAATTTAATCATTTCAAATATTTTTTCATTAATTTCATTACTTTTTATTTTTGGTAGTATTGGTTACTCATTTTAGACAATTTGGATACTCTAAAGATCTATTTTCAAGATTCAATTCATGGATACCAAAACAATTAACTGCATGTGATAAATTTTATCAGTTTTTAATACACTTCACGCAACATTTAACAACTTATATTAAAGTTATAATACTATATTATTTTATAATTAAAATTCTATTATGATGTGGAGGTGGTTAAATATCATCAAAATCATGGTATGAGGATAGTCCATGAATACAAGGAGCCTATTGACTTCTACAAGTGGATAAGTATTAGGGTATATATCATAATATTTCACTATAAAAACATATATCAGAACAAATAAATTATTTTTTACAATATTTATACAATTTAAGAAATAAACTAATGGAAAATAATGTGGTCATTATTCTTTCAAATTTATGAAAGAGTGCATATATCATCGGTAAACATGCATCCTCAAAGAGGTATTTTAAAGATAATTACAATTTAATTTAAAATATTTAACAATAATTTGTTTATATTTTTATATTAATTCATGGAATATTGGTAGTCCTCATATTCATAAGAGAAAATAGATTTTTTTATAAAATAATGGGAAATATACCTAGAATTAGAATGTTTACTTACATCATGAATAGGTGACTTCTTACTCCCAATATAGTTGATTTTATCATCAATTTATCAAGTTGTTTTAGTTAATTTCCACATCATTTTTATTTTATAATTTATTAAAATAATCCAAAAGTTATTTGAGACATTTAGGAATCAACCAAACCTCAATTCGTTACACAGTGTGTCCAGTATGACTCAGAGTGCATATTTTTTGTTTAAAATAGGTATTTTAGTGGAAAACAAATTTCCCATACTCAAAAATCAAGAAAATTGATTTTTATTGTTTCAATACTTTTTAAAAATGATCCATTAGTTATTTGATAAATATAGGAATCAGTCACACCTCAATTTGTTACACAGTGTTCCCATTATGACTCAATGTGTCTATTATCAATTTAAAATTAACAATTTAGTTCAAAAAATTTGTAACTCACTTAAAACAAAGAATACGTGCTTATATTTCCTTGGTTATTTAGTAAAATGATTCATAAGTAAATTTTGAAGTGTAGGAATTAGTATCACATCAAACTGACACATGATGTGACTGGTATGACTCACAGTGCATGCTTTCAGTTTAAAATTAAATTTTAGAACAAAAACAGAATTGACACACTTGAAACTAAGAAAATACAAATGGGTTGTTTTTATACATTAAAACAGTGATCCATAAGTCATTTTGGATGTGTAGGAATCAGATTCACCATAATATGATGCATTGTGGGAATTTTATGAATCCAAGTGTGTCTTTTTTATTTAAACTTAAAATTTTAGAAAAAAGGACAACTTACATTCTCCAAAATGAGAAATCAAATCTGGTTTTTTGATACTTTAAAAAAATGATCCATAAGTAATTTTTGGTTTATAGGAATCACCCACAACTCAATATAAGATATGGTTTGACCAATATGACTCATAGTGTTCCTTATCAGTCTAAAATTGACATTTTAGTTCAAACCATGTGTCACTCAATAAAAACTAAGAAAATTATCTCGAATTGTATTGATAATTTAGGAAAATATTAATAATTCATTTGTTATTTTTAGGAATAATTATCACCTCAAACTGACACACAATATGACCAAAATGTCTAAATGTGCATGTTTTCAATTAAAATGGCATATAAGTAAAAATTTAAAAGTTACCTAATCAAAAACAAACAAACATATTCAATTTTTTTTGATAATTTATTAAACCAGTCCATAAGTCATTTTTTACATGTATTAATAAGATTCACCTCAATCTAGTGAATTTTGTGATAGGTATGACTCCAAGTGTGTCTTTTTATTTAAATTTGAAATTTTAGTAAAAATAAAATGTGACACACTCAAAATAAATAAAATGTTTTCGAATTGTTTTGATAATTTAAGAAAATGATCCATAAGTAATTTTTGATGTGTAGGTATCATTCTCACCGCAATATGATGCACAGTGTGCCCAGTATGACTCAAATTGTGTGGTTTCATTTCAAAATTGACTTTTTATTAATGTATTGTTTCATAAAAAAAATTAATTTATTTTTTATAGTATTACTAACATAATAATTGTTTTCTTATATAGGTGGATTATTTTTCTCAACATGGGGTAGTTTTTTCTAATATGATCATACTCATGCAATATTGGACTTTGGGGCTGCAACTAAGATAATTCAAACAGGGAAATGGGTCGAGAATATATATATACATCATGAAAAGGTGAATTCCTACTACTTATTTACTTAAATTTTTCATCATTTTATATAAAATTTTTAAGTTAAATTCCTTATCATTTTTATCTAATACTTATAATTTTTTTTTCATAGATCATTTGGGAACTAATACTATGCTTTAAACTATCTACAATAAGATAGAAAATAACAAACATATCCATTTCAAATGGAATAGGAAACCCCATTCTACTTAAAATGTAAAATAAATCATAAGAATGCATATAGAAGAGGATTTTTCAATAGTTGAATGAAAAGTATGAATTCCCAAAATATATTTAATGAAAATTGTATTAAATGGTGGAGGAATCATTCATAACTCAATTAGCTACACCTCAATCCAATACACATCATTCTCGATATGACTCGAAGTGTAAATTTTTACTTTATAATTTACATTTTAGTTCAAAACATACAACACATACTCAAATCTGATAAATTTCATTCATTTATTTTTTATACTTTAGGACAATGATCCATAAGTCATTTGTGACATGTAGGTATTATGTATACAAAAAATATAATTTATGTTATGATCGAAGTGACTCCCATTGTGTCTATTTATTTAAAAATTAAATATTAGTAAAAAAACTAAAGTGACACACTAACAATATATCAAAAACATTGAGATTATTTTGATACTTTAGGACAACTATCTATATGTCATTTTCTAAATGTAGCAATCAGCTACACCTCAATCTGATACATGGTGAGTTATGTGTGACTCAAATTGGGTGTTATTTGTCTAAAATTGACATTTTAGCTCAAAACATGTGGAACTCACTGAAAATTTATCAAACACTCTTAGATTTTCATAATAATATAGGAAAACTATTCATAAGTGTTAGGAACAAAATGGGCTAAGACACCCTATGAGGTGGTGAATCAGGGTAAGGGTATTCTTTTTGAAATTATTAATGTTCTATTGGATCCTAGCCTCTTTTTTATGAGGGTAAATTCATTTTACCTTGGTTTTTTATCTTGATCTTATCCTTTCTATGTTTTTCTGATTATGATACAAATAATTTAAAGAAATAAAGAAACCACAATGGAACACAAATTTTTACTTGGTTTAACCTCACTAGGATACATCCAAGGATTATACAATGTATATTTACCAGTGTGCTAAATCCACTAAAGCTAACTCCCAATACAAGTTTCAGGATAGATGAACTATATTCCTAGGATCAATACCTTAGAATATTTAGGGACAACTCACTACTTTCCAAGGGTTACTCCCTCAATCATTCCATTGATGGAACACTGCCAGTGGAGAGGATCATCATATTCCTCTTCATTTTCTCACTACTTTTCAATGAATTAATACATGAATTATTGACATGTAGGTCCATTTATTATCAATATTGAATGCATACTCAGTAGTAGTTTGATTCTCTATTGAAATTTTTTATGGGATGCTCCTTCAATTTTATGAAAATACCTTAATGAAACACATCAACTTTTCAGAAACCTAGAGCAAACATCTATTTTACTTAGACACAACACCTACAAAATAAATATTTGGATGGATCTATAATGGATGTGAATTTTTTTTAATAGATTAGATATATCAATGAATGAACTCCTTAAGCAAGTATTCTCAATTGTTGAAGATACTATATCTTATTATTCTTCTAAATTCATATATGAAAATGATATTTCTCATAAGGTAATTCTTGTGTGTATCTCCTTTAATAATACCCTAGTGAATTACCCATATACATGACCATGGAATTTAACCCCTTATTTGTTATCTTAGCATGAAAGGCTTTAGATTAGATTTTAATGCATAACCCTTGCATGAGATCCTAGTGCATAACCCTTGCGTGAGATACTCGAACATGAACCCTTACATGAGATCCTGGAGCATAACCCTTTGCCTAAGATTTTGATGTGTAACCCTTGTGAATGATCCGGGTGCATATCCCCTTTCACAAGATCCTGTAATGAAACCCCTAGAGTGATATATTGGTGTATAACCCTTCCATAAGACTCCTCTGTGAGAAACCCTTGAGATAACGTGGATTGTGTGACTCCACTATGAGACACCTTCATGATACCTCTCCATGAGACTCCTCTGTAAGACCATGTTCTTTTCATGTGGATCACAAGATCTTATTCAGTTCATATGAATCACAAGATATCGATGGGTTTTCTTATCTGTTAAATAACCCAGTGCATACCACGCTTTTCAAGACTCTTTCCAAAGATCCTTTCACAAGAACTTCAATAGATTACATGAACCACAAGATCCAAGTGAAAGACCTCATTCTTCTCATGAGAAACACTTAATTGATGTCAATTTTGTATACTCTTTTTCTTCCAATGAAACCCCTTATCTTTAATTTTCTTCAGATATATCTATTTATGAAAAACATCACCACCTCATAAATATGGGTCAGTGGATATTTATTGGTAAAATTCCAGAACCTTAACTCCACAAATCATAGACATCCATCCATTCCAATGCCTCAACAATCATCATGACCCACTTCACATGATCACCCACCACATTTCACAATAACTTCACATGATTACAATACACATATTGAATGTTCTTCACAAGATCATAATCATTTTATTTGAGTGTTTCACATGATCCCATTGAAAGATCCAATAACAATCACATGGTTAGTGACATTGTATTATAGTGCTTATCGAGATCCCATCATGAGATCCACTGGAAATCATGCATATCACATGATCCCATCATGAGATCCAAATATAATCATGTGGCCAGTTCCATTTTCTTCCCGTACTTTACATGACCCCGTTATAAAATCCTTAGACAATCATGTGGTCACGTGATTTCAAACAACTGCAAGATACCTTTATTATTTAAAGAATACTTATCTTTATACGATTCGCATGATCTCTCTATGAGATCCTATGAAAATCATTCAGGGTCTTCAAGTGCTTCTCATGGTCTCTCTATGAGATCCTCTGACAATCATGTGAGGACTTCAGGGGCTTTGCATGATCTCTCCATGATATCCTTTGACCATCATGTAATGCCTTAAAGTGATTCACATGATCTCAATCTGATATATTTTGATGATCATGTGGTGATTCGCGAGATTAGTTCAGACATTCACCCTCCATGATACCATTCATTCACACTATATGAGATCAGATACTCACATTCTATTAGATCATAAATTCCACACTCTTTGAGATCAAACATTTACACTCTATAATATTAGATATTCCACACTCCATGAGATCACACAATTTCACAATGTGAGATCATACATATCATGGTCCGTGAGATCAATCTTCTCACACCCATGAAATTAGACATATCATGCTCCGTGATAGAAGACAAATCACACTTCACTAGATAAGACATTTTGTTCTTCTATGAGATCATATATTCATGATAATTCTCCATGACTAGTTTGGAAACTAGGAATGGTCAATATCCTCAAACGTTTTCAACAAACACAATGAACCTAAATGCACCACAAAGGGGTATTTTTTTCCAAAATATCCCCCTTATGAGTTTATTTACAAGACTTATAATCTTCAAGAAACAACATATTGTCAATTCATGTGCATGAGAAACCATTTTCCTTTTTAAACCACATATAATGAACAATGATTTCTTTTCTAAAAACTCTAATCATGCATGAGTCATGATCGGCATGAGAAACAAGGGTGGCATGAAAAGTTCATCCCAGAATTGATTAATTCTGTATCATTTCACCAGATTCTTTTTTAACACCAAAACATGGAATAAGATTACCATTTGACATCACTTCTTAAACCGCATATGTATACTGCTTTCATCATGAACCCAAAGGATTCTCCTTTAAATGATTCTTATTTTTTGTTGACCGGTTTTTTCTATCGTCATATTTAAAACTCCCCCCTTTTCACTACTCCCCCCATCATCATTAATACATTTCTCCCCCTTTTTAAATGAACCCAAACATCATTTTTTATGGTTTGAAACATAGTAAAGAATGCATGTCAGTACCGAGGGTAGAACATATCATACTTCAGTGAGAGGGGTTCAACATCTATGTTTTTCATGTGTTAGGAGTTGACAAAACTCTAATAGTTAGTCGATGTTATTAAATAGAACCTCTATGTAATTCATTCATTATAATATTTGTATCATTTAGTCCAGTCAACACATACTTCAACTTCTCAACCCATGATACACATTCTTATCGATGATGTGATATTTGATTTCAATGTTTTTTTCTTGAAAGATAAACTGTAATTTTGCTAAGATTTATAGAACTTGAATTATCATAATGGATATTGATCAAATAATTCACTTCAATATCCCCTTTTATCAAAGAATTCAATAGGTTATTCCTTCATTTATGAATTTAAACTCCCTTATTTAATGATATTCATTCATCAAATTGTCAATAATATAAAAAATAATGAGTAGACATGCATTATTCTTTTATCTTCTATAGTCCATATAAAGATAAATTACCTTTTCCTTTGGTTGTGCATTGTTGTTTATCCCATGAGACACAATATGTTGAAAACGGAAGACCACCTTGATATTTCAACTATTTTTAATTTAAATTTGAATAAATTTTACAAATTCATATAAAATTTTTGATTCCTTTATAGAATTTCATGATCAGACTCATATTCTTCATTATGGAAACACACTACTAAAATATTATTAATAAATAAAAATCGTTATTTTGAATTGATTCATTGATAGATCCTCTAAGACTACTGAGTTAGAACTCTTTGTAGGAAAAATATTTTAAGCCCATAAATGTTGTTGATGTCTGTATACCTCACTTTATTTCATGGATTCTAGCTACATGACTTTCCTCAAATATTTTCCGTACTATCTTGTAAGATGAGGAAATATTAGCTAGAGTTCTTATCACCACATCTCCATGAAACCCTCTATATTTAGACTGATAAAGATCATTAATGCTGATTATTGAGATGAATTTATATGTTGAGTTCCTTGTGTGTCCTTTGAGGATATAAACCCATTTTTCAGTTTATCATGTTTTCTTCTAGTACATGATTTATCATTATACCCCACTGGAGTTGTGGATATCCTTTCGATTTATTTTTCCTTACGTACATTCATCTAGCTATAATACATTTTTAAATGCCCATGATTAGAAAATATAAATAAATTATCTTGTTAAAAACATACATTGCGTCATCATTTCTTAGATGAGATGTTAATACCACTAAATCTATTCTTCTAACATTAATCCATAAAGATTCTTGACACATACTCATGGTGTGTTCGAGTCTTATGCAATAATAACATTTGATGGATTCTTTTATCTGAGATATGTTTCTTTTTGACATTTCAAGAATCTTATTCTTATTCTCTTATTTAGAAATATTTTTGTCTTCACAATGTGAAATATATTCCAAAGTTTAAAAACAAAACATGAAATATGACTATGCATCCCACAAAAATAGCACATGTTGTCATTAATTTTTGTATAAGGATTTTTAGTTCTCTTTCCAACACTTAGAGGATCTTTCCTATTTCCTAAACTATTAATGTCTCTATTATTATCAAGCATAGAAGATGGTTCATCATATTTAATACTAGATTTCCCCAAACTGCACATCCTTTGGGATGAGATAATAATTTAATGTTTTTATTCTGAAATAGTACATTTTCTTTTCATTTCATTATTACCTACCAAAGGATAGTCAAATAAAAAATTCAAAGAATCCTTTAATATGGGATTTACTTTGGCATTATATTTCTCTACTTCTTTGTTGACTATTTCTATCTCTTCACCCAGTTTTTTAATGTTCTTATCCTTATATTCAGGTTAACCATTAAGTTCCCTCATGAGAGTCTTCCCACTATCCATCTCATCTTTTGAATTCTGGGAGAGCTTATCCACCATGTCACTTTTCCCCTTTATTTTAAAATCCATCTGAGTAACATAATATTTAAAGCACTCATTATCTTGTTGTAGCCTTAAATTATTATATACCAATTCTGACACTTATGCCATAGGGTCATCATTTCTGGCTTCCAAATCATGAATTTCTTATGTGTACATATTCATTCCCTTATTATTACTATTTTTTCAATTCTTCAGTTTGGGAATTATTCTTCTCCCTTGTATCTATGGCCCCTTCAACAATTCTTTTACTTAAATATTTTATCTTGTTTACTTAAATTTCCAATACTTGGACATATATATTTAGAAATATTTTATTCTTTCAATTATTGATCCAATTCTATTGTTTCATGGAAAAACTAAACTTTTTTCCTTCTTCAAATTTGTTCATTATTAGTAGTTCCAACATCACATGGAATATCGGGTAATTCAATTATTATTACAACATTAATGAATGATTAAATAATTTCACTATCAGATTCATCTAAACCTTTCTTCAGTGCATTTTATGTTTCCTTCAACTAAATCAAACTCTCTCTATAGACACTTCCACAATAATAAATACCACAAAATTTTTTATTCTTATTTGATGTTCTTTTGTTTTCCAAGGAACAATGAGACAAGTGAAAACTAAAACTTCAATTTTAACATATGAATAAATAAATTAGGTAATAGAAATATAACAAAAGAAACTTACTTAGGGATACTAATTTTTTGGCACAAAAGAGGCTTAGATACCCTGAGAGGGGTTGAATCAGGGTATGGATATTCTTTTTGAAATTATTCTTACCCTAGTGGATCTTGACCTCTTTATTATAAGGTTCAATTATTATTTTTTATTGTCAATGTTGACCATATCCTTTCTATACTTTATCTAATGATGATGCATAAAAATTAAAGCAAGAAAGAAATTACAAGGACATACACATTTTTACTTGGTTCACCCCCACTGGAATACATCCAAGGAGAATATAATGAAAATGTACCCGTGTACCAAATCCATTAAATATCACTGATAATAAAAGGTTTAGTATAGATCATTTTTATACCTAGGTTAACTTCCTTTCAATATTTATGGACACGTAACTTCTTACCAAGGGTCACTCCATTGAACTTTCCTTTGATAGATCACTACTTATGGAAATGATCAACTTATTCCTCTTGCTTTTATGACTTCGTTACGATGGATTCATATATATTTTATAGACAGGACAGTCCCTTCATTAGAAATATTAAATGCATCCTCAACTTTAGGTAGATTATTTGTTGAATTAATTTCTAGTATGCTCCTTAACCTTTGTGAAAACACCTTGATATATCACTTCCACCTTTCAAAAAACTGGTACAATCTTCACTTTTCTATAGCCATAGAAATTACAAACTCAAGATGTGGAAGGATCTCCAACGGATATCAATTATTCATTTCACTGGAATGGATGTAGCCATGAATAAAATCCCTCTATAGGTATTGTAAAATACTAAAGATCTTATGTCTTATTATTATTATTATTCTTAATATAAATATAACAATGATATTTCTCATAGGTTAGTGTTTTTTTCTATCTCCTTGCATAAGACCCTCGTATGCTAGCTCTATGTGATACCCTAGCATGTAACCCCTTGCATGATATCATGGGGAATAACCCCTTATATGAGATCCTAAAACATAACCCTTTCATGATATCCTACTATGTAACTCTTTAATTTTATCCTAGAATGATATCCCATGCATAAAATCATAGCATACAACCCCATTCATGAGATTCTGACACCTAACCCTTACGAGAGATCCTGGAACATAACCCTTGTATGAAATTCTGGTACTAGGCGTATTGTTAAAGATCCTGGCACATAGAACTTCCATTAGACTTTTCCATGAGACTCCCAACATATACTAAACGTCTAATGACTCTATCATGAGAAACCTTTGTGAGACCTCTACAAGAGACTCCTCCACGAGAACCTATTCTATTCATGCGAATCGAAAGATCTTGTTCAGTTCATGTAGTTCGTGATATTTCAATGGGATTGTTTTTGTGTTCAATCACCTAGCACATACTTCACTTCATGAGACTCCTTCATGTGATCATTTTGTAAAACCTTCAATAGATTATACAGATATAAATATCCTAGTGCAAGACTTAATTCTGAACTAGAGAAACACTTATGCGATGTCAGTCACATATACTCCTAATCTTCACACAAAACCCCTTATTCAGACTTTTATTTAGATAAATCTTGTTAATAAAAACTTCATCACAACTTAAATTCAGTTCAGTGGGTAATTATAAAAAGATTCCACCACATACATCCATATATTCTACTACCTCGACAATTGGCCTCCTTTTCTTCACATGATCCCTTCATGTGATCACTATACACTTATAAAAAAGAACCTCACCTGATTACTTTCAACATGTAATAAGTTATTTGTATGATCATAGTCATTTTCATTGAGTTTTTCGAATCATCCCATCACAAAATCCAATTAAAACCATGAGATCAATAACATTTTCTTCCAGTTCTTTGAGACATCCCATCGCAAGATCCACTAAAAATAATGCACCTCTCACGATCCTATCACAAAATCAAAAGAAAATAATGTGGAAAACAACATTATCTTCAAGCACTTTTATTGAACCTTTCATGATATCCAAATACAATCATGTGGTTATATGATTTTTTATGATCACAATATACCTCCTTCATAATAGCTTCATTATCTTCAAGTTCTTCAGATGATCTCTCCGCCAGATAGTCTGACAATCAGATGGTGTCTTCAAGTTATTCACATGATCTATCCATGAGATCCTCTGACACTGATTTGATGAATTCAGTTTTTTTTTCATGATCTCTCAATGATATACTTTTACAATCATGTGATGTATTTCGGTGATTTTCATGTTCTTAATTCCAGATCTCATTATGATCATGTGATGCTTTGTGAGATCAACTCAGACATTCAAAATCTTTGAGATCATACATTCACTCTTTATAAGGCCTGCCATTTCTGCTCCATGATATTAGAAATTTTTCACTCAATGAGATCATACATTCATGCTTCTTGAGATTATAAATTCCGCACCCCATGAGATAATACATTTGTGCTCTATGAGATTATATATCTTGTGCTCTGTGAGATTCGACATCTCATGCTCTGTGAGATTAGAAATATAACACCCCATGAGATCATAAATCCTTCACTCCATTGTATTATACATCTCTCACTCCATGATATCAATAATTTCATGCATCCATGAGATTAGACATTTGTTCTCACACTTCACACATACTTTTACAACTAGCCTTCATCAATAACCTCAAACCTTTTCAACAAACAAAATCAACCTAAAAGCACCAACATGAGGAATTATTTCTAATAATAATTTATTTTTGATGTGTATGAATAATTTTTAGGTCAAAATAACTCATGATGTGACTGACATGACTCAAAGTTCAGGTTTTCATTTTAAAATGACATTTTAGAAGAAAAAAAGACATGTGGGATACTCAAAATCGAGAAAATTCATTCATATTGTTTTGGAACATTAGTAAAATGATCCATAAGTACTTTTTGTTGGGTAGGAATCATTCTACCCTCAATCCAATTCATGGTGTGACTGGTATGACTCCATGTTAATATTTTTATTTAAAATTAACATTTTAGTAAAAAAGAAAAATGACATTCTCAAAACAAAAAAACGCATTTGGATTTTTTGATAATTTAGGACAATGATCCATAAGTCTTTTTTGATGGGTAAGAGTAATACACACCTCAATTTGACACATGGTTTGGTAAGTATGACTCAATGTATTCATTTTTAGTTTAAATATTAATTTTTACTCCAAAACACTTGTCACTCCCAAAAAGCTAAGCAAATGTGCTCATATTTTCATGATAATTTAGGAGAATGATTCATAATTCATTTTTGATATGTAGGAATTAGTCTAAAATAAAACTGACACATTATGTGATCGATATGAATCAATGTGTATTTTTTAGTTTTAAATGAAATTTTAGTAAAAACACATACTTTCATACTCAAAACTAACCAAATGCATTAATATTATTTTGATACTTTAATATAATAATATATAAGACATTTTTTATCTATATAAATTAAATTCACTTCAATCTGATGCCTGATGTGAATGGTATGAGTCCATGTGTTTATTTTTATTTAAAATTTATGTTTTATTGGGGGGTTACTCGATGAGAAGGATTCTTTCAGACTAGAGAACGTGCTTCGATACATTTTTAAAAATTTGCAGTCTGTTGCTTCTCCATCTCCCACTATCTCTATAGTAGAGCTTCTTCCAGTGCATACAGTCTCCATCCCTCCTGATGAAGATCTTTGGTGGCTTCATTCTAACTTCAAGGGGCACTCGTTAGGTGACATTGGTTTTTCAAGGATGCCCTCAAAGGTTCTTCATTGCACTCGATACCATATTTCCCTAAGTCTTCCTTCATTATTCCAGCAAAATCTTCGAATGGATTTTATTTAGAGTTTGATACTCTACATTCGACATCCAAGGAAGTGGTGGTTCTTCTTCATTCGACATTGGTGGCGTGGTTCAGAGCTGAAAAGCCTCCGCTGTAGGATTTTTGAGGATTTTTGGACTCTTGGAGATTGTTGTCTCAAGCTACTGTTTCTTCCCTTAACTGCAAGTCTTTCTTCTTAGAAATGGATTATAAGAGGATTTTGAAATCGTCATCATGTTTGACACACTTGTCCATCATCATGGATACTGAATACGATTACTAATTTAAGGTGTGTTGTAGAATCTAGCATCTATATTCTGTGCTTGAAAATAGCGGGATATTCCCAAAAACCTTTTTCAAAGATTGGACAAAAAATCATGTCCACGAGAAGATGATTCAAAATCAGAGACTTTGCTTGGTCAGGATTCTTTTTCAATATCAGCAAATTTCCTCTTTGATGAAGCACCCACACCTTTCTTCTTCACCACTACTCTACTTGGTGTATCAACAACAAACTATTTTCCCTTGTCAGCATTCGGAATGACTTCTTCTTGATTGGGTGGTTTGTGTTCACTATCAGATAGTTCGACAAATTTATCTTCATCTACCTCTTCCTTCTCAGCTCCTGCCTCAGCATCCTATGGATGAATGAAATCATGGTTGGAGTTTTCTTCTTCAGATACATTGTTTACTTCTTCTTCACTTTTCTCATCTTTCCCTAGGGTAACATGTTTTGAAGACTCAGCTTCAGAGGTTTGGAATGATAATTTTTTAGAAAGGATTTCCTTCTCATGAAAATCTTCAACTTGATTTATCAAATTTTTAGTATCACCACTGCCTTCTTATTCTTCTTTTACTTGTTTTTCTTGGACTTTTTCCAGAGTTACAAACTTCTTTCCCAGAGTCTCTTGTAATTATTCTATCAGAAAGGATTCTGGTTCTAGAATATTTTTGGATGCTTTCTCAGCAGCCTTCAAAAGTGATTGTACTATTTCTACCTTAGAGAACTTTTTGTTCTTCTTCTCCTTCTCTTACTTCTCAAGATCTTTAGCTACATTTTCCCTCAAAAAAATTTCCTCAATAGGTTCCAAGAAAAACTTAGTCTCCCCTTCTTTCTAATTTTTCTTATCTTATTTCCACTTTTCTACTTCTCATCAGGATAAGATTTTTGTTTCTCTGGCTTTGGGGGTGCAGATTGAGTTTCCTTGGCTATTGAGGTTTTTCCTTCTCTTCCACTTCCTTCAACTTCCTCTTCTTTCCACCCTTTTTAGAGGTTTCAGCTACCTCTGGTTTCTTTGAAAGAGTTTCAACTTCCTCTTCAGTTAAATCATATAATTCTTTGGATTCTTTATAAAAAGCAATTTTCATCCTTCTCAAGGTGTCATCACTCAGCAACATGAATTTTCAATTTCTTGACCTAAATTTGCAAGGAATTTTTAAGGATTATAAACACGGAACAATCATATTTGATAGAATGGCTGGATATAAAATAATCTGAGCTTTCATATTTCTATTCTTTATGTTCTCAATGATAACCAAGATGTGCTTAACCAATTTTATCTTTCTTAAGTTTACCAAGAAATCCAGAATGTAGATGTCACTCTTCTTTAATGTATCCTTATCACCTATTCTTGGAATGATGAATCCTTGAACCCAAAATTCAAGAATTTAAAAAAATTTAGACAGGTGAAGAATCTTCAGAGTCTTTACCTCTAAAAGACCAAGACAAGCCATGGATTTTTCTTTAATAAAACGCCCATGAACATCGGGTGGCTTATGTGAGCAGAACACTTCTTCTCCTTCATAAGGGATTCCAATTAAACTAGCAGCCTTGGTATATGAAAGAGAATATATCTTATCATAACATTTGAATGAAAACTTTCTCCTACCTTCTTCCTTGAAGAAAGTTATTGTCTCGTAGAATTAAATCAGCAACTTCGGATACACCAAATCCTATGCTTTTAGTTTCGAAATGCAAACACTCTCCCACCAATTCAGCTTTATATTCTTAGAGATAATGTAATCATACATAGTGAAGAAATTTGGATGAACGAACCATTCTCTATAAACATTCCATTCAGATATTTCCTCTATGGACGACATTTTTTTTCATATGAAGCTTCAACAGACATTCAGAGCTGATGAAACATTGAAGATTAAGAATGAGCTTATGTAGGAAGGGAAGAGCTTCATCACGTAAGATATTTGAGATCGATGTGTGACAACCATTGGGGGTCCTTTATATAGGCGTTTGAGGTGACGTTTCATCTTCCAAACTCAATCCAACGGTTGAAAATCCTTTTGTCTAGATCTGACGGCTAAAAAGAAGACCAAGGAAGAATTTTGATGGATTCATATATTTTGAGGTTTTTAATAAAAACATTTAGATTCAAGGAAAAGAGAATAATTTTTTTTTAAAAATAGATGAAAATACCAACAAGTAAAAGATGATTTCAAAAATTTATGAAAGGAAACATACCTTTCGGATTTCTAGGAAGATTATCCGTAATGAGAAAAAAATTTCTTGAAGAACTTTAGATTTCAAAAATTTTGATTACAAAAACTTTGACTACGAACAATCTAGCTACGAAAATTTTCATTAAGAAAAAATTTATGTATGAAAATATTCATTACGAAAAATTTAAGTACGAAAATATTAATTTTAAAAAAAATAATTACGAAAATCTTCATTAAGAAATATTTAAGTACGAAAATTTTCATTACAAAAATTTTAAATACAAAAAAAAAATTAGACTATGAAAAACAAATTAGAACATGAAAATTTTTTAGACTACGAAAACTTTTTAGACTACGAAAAAAAATGACCATGAAAAATTTTAAGACTACAAAAAATTTTAGACTATGAGAAAAAATTTTAGACTACGAAATTATTTTAGACTACAAAAAAAATTTGACTATGAAAAATTTTTAGACTACGAACAAAAATTTCACTACGAAAAATATTTAGACTGCAAAAAAATTTTAGTCTATGAATTTTTTTAAAAAATATAACAAACAAATGTACTCCCTATATGAAAATAACTTCTTTACTATAAAGAGATTGGTTTCAACAAGAATTTAATCATGGAAGATTACTGTACGGTTATTATTCTTAACTTCTGTTTAATGTATCCAAATCTATCGGATGGTAAAGATTTTGTGAAAATATCAGAAAGTTGATCTTGTGTTTTGATAAATTGAAGAATGATATCTCCTTTTTGTTTGTGATCCCTAAGAAAGTGATGCCTAATATCTATGTGTTTTTCATGAGAGTGATGTGTAGGATTTTTACATAAGGCAATGGCACTAGTATTATCACACAAAAAAAAAATTGGTAAAACTCATATCATAGTATGTGAGTGTGTGTTGCATCCACAACACTTGAGCACAACAACTTCCAGCTACTACATATTCGGCTTCAGGATTGGAAAGTGCTACTAAGTTTTTCTTTTTTCATGAGAAAGAAACTAATGAATCTCCTAGGAAATGACAATTTTGAGATGTACTTTTCATATTCATTCTACATCCACCAAAGTCAGCATATGAAAAACTTTTTAAAACAAAATCATTTCTAGAAGTGTAAAAGAGTCCTAGATCCATGGTTCTCTTTATGTAGTGAAATACTCTTTACGCTAACTTTAAATGAGATTCCTTAGGATTAGATTGATATCTGGAACATAAGCATACTGAAAACATTATGTCTGGATGAATAGGTGTCAAGTAAAGTAGACTCCCTATCACACCTCTAAAATATGTTTGATCTACAGGTTTCCCATATTCATCTAGATCAAGTGAATTTGAGGTACCAATGGGAGTACTTATACTCTTAGTGTTGTCATATCTATATTTTTTAATAACATATTTAATATAATTATGTTAGGATATATAGATTCATTCTGGTTTTTGAGAAATATGAAAACCAAGGAAAAATGTTAACTCACCCATCATACTCATTTCAAACTCAGATTTCATTAGGTCCGCAAATAAATTAGTTAAAGATTTCTGTGTTGAACCAAATATAACGTCATCAACATAAATTTTAACAATCAAAAAAAAATTCTTATATTTCTTTCTAAAAATGGTTGGATCATCATTTCCCGTAATTATTTTGAAGAAAAAATCTTGTAAGTCTATCATACCAAGCTCGAGGGGCTTGCTTAAGTCCATACAAAGCTTTAGTAAGTTTCTAAACATGTTCAGGATGTTTTGAATATTTAAAACCATAAGGTTGTTCAACAAAGACTTCCTCTTGTACAAAACCATTAAAGAAAGCACATTTAACATCCATTTGAAAAAGTTTGAAATTAAAGAATGCTGCAAAGGAAAGTAGAATATGAATAGATTCAAGTCTAGCTACTGGAGCATAGGATTCATCATAGTCTATTCTTTCTTGTTGATTATATCCTTAAAAACCAATCTAGATTTATTTCTTACTATTATTCCATTTTCATAACATTTATTTATGAAGACCCATTTTACTCCAATAACAGAAGTTTCCTTAGGTCTTTCAACCAAGTTCCAAACTTTATTTCTTTCCAATTCATTTAGATCATCTTTCATAGATTTTATCCAATCATCATCACCTAAATATTCATTAGTGCTTTTTGGTTCTAATTGTGAATGGAATGCTAGATGTTCTACTTCATTTATTAAGGAACTTCTAGTCCTTACAGGTTGATTTACACCACCAATGATACTAACACTGGGATGATTCTTAAGAAACAACGGATTTGGGTTTTGTAAAACTTGTTCATCAAAATAGGGTAAGAAATATTCTGGGGTAAATATTTCAAAAATATCTTCTTGAACATTTTCCTTATTATAAGGATCTTATATCAAGGTTTTATAATCAGTTTTTGAAAACACATATGAAGATGTAGGTTATGGTTGCTTAAAACTAAAAGGATTGGTTTTATTAAATTTAACATGTACTGTTTCTTCAACAACACAGGTGTTTTTATTGAAAACACTATAATCCATAGAAGTTGTGGAGTGGACTAAGAAAATTCCTTCATCATATTTTGGTGTGAATTTGTGAAGATTATCTTTATTATTCAGAATGAATACCTTGAAACCAAAAAACTTGATGTAGAAAAGTCTAGGTTTTCTACCATTCTATAACTCATAAAGAGTTTTATTAAGAAAATGTCTAATCAAAACAAAATTTATAGTATACCAAGAAGTACTTACAGCTCTATCCCAATAATTTTTGGGTACCGAATATTCACTCAACATGGTTCTTGTTATCTCTTAAAGAATTCTATTTCTTCTTTCAACAACACCATTTTGTTGAGGTGTTCTTAGTGCGGAAAGGTTATGCGTAACGCATTTTCTACTACAAAAGGTTTCAAAATCAGAATTTTGAAATTCTCCTCTATGATCACTACGAATAGTTATCAAAGGAAGATTTTTCTCATTTTTAACTTGTGCTGTAAAACTTTTTAAATAAGAAAAAGTTTCAAATTTTTTTGCTAGAAAATAGAACCACGTAAATCTAGTGTAATCATCAAATAATACAAATACTTAATATTTTCCTCCAATGATTCCAGTTTGTGTTGGACCAAAAAGATCCATATGCACTAACTATAATGCATCAGTAGTTGAGACTTCACCGACTGATTTCAAACTTGATTAATGTTTCTTCCCATATTGACAAGGATCAATAAAATTTGAAGAATCAAATTTAAGCTCCAGTAGATCCTTAACTAGTCATTTTTAGAGAGTTTTCATAGGTTCATAATGTTATATTGTCTTAAAATTCTATTCCACAAACTAGAATTATCTTCCATTGCACTAAGGCAAGGTAGGTCTTGGCTCCTAAGGTCTTCTATGTTTAGGGTGTAAACATTCCCTTGAATATTAGTAGAAAGAATAAACTCTTCCTTGGAATTGTGTACTAAGAACTTGTCATTCCTAAAATTCACTAGGTAAACTTCATCACATAATTTACTTATGCTAATGATGTTATTATTAAGACCCTTAACAAATAAAACATTTGAAATCAAAGTTTTTCCAAGAAGAACATTGTTACCTATACTAATAATTTCTCCCTTAGCATTATCTCCAAAAGTTACTTTTCCTCCTTTCTTCTTGATAATATTTTCAAAGAAGTTTTTGTTACCAGTCATATGCTGGGAACATCCACTATCCATGTACCATATATTGCTATTGGTATTATCTTTATTTTCTAGAAAATAAGAGAGTTGTACTTCAAAACCCAAACTTTCTTGGATCCAGAAACATCAAGAAGAAAAATTTTAGGAATCCGCAATTTCTTTGAAAAATAAGCTTTATGAAAACCTAAATACTGCGTTTTGTTTAAGGAATAATTTTTTTCACAATTCCCACCACACTGACACTTAGTGCAGAATGGAGCACTTTGAGGAACAAAATAATTGTTACTAAAAATAATTTTTGAACTAGTATAATAAGAACTAGAATTATTCTTTAGAGGATGGATTTGGGAATATATCTTATCAAAATTTTACATACCTAAGATAAAGTTTGACAAACACTTCCTCAAGGAAAATATTTCTGACTATAGTCTAATAACCAAGTTCTTATCTTCCAAAACATTATCTTTATCACTAGAGATAGGCTTGAAAACATTTTTCTTAGTAATTACTTTTTCTAGATCCTTAAAAAGTTTATCCTTCTCAGAATTTACTTCCTCAAGGTTTTTTAAAACACTTTCAAAATCAAGGGTTTTCTTATCAAGATATTTATAAAGATATGATATTTCTTTAGTAAGAATAGAATTATGCAATTTTCCTTATCAAGATTTATCTTGACTTTAGAATTTTCATTCTCAAGGAGCTTAGAAAACCTAGAAACATATTCATAAGTAGGTAGAGTATTATCTTTATCAGAAGAAGATTCCTCATCTGAGGATTCATAGTATTTACTATCACTATAATTAGCATTCAAGTATACATTGGTTATGGATTCAGCATTGTGTACCTTATCCATTAAATAATGATTTTCAATAGGAAACTTTGTGAGTAAACCAAGATTCTTCTGTCCAGAAGATTCGTAATCTGAGGATTCATCAGAAGAGTCTCCACCACTGGCACTCCAGGTGTCATTAGCTTTCAAAACTTTATTAGATTTAGCTTTGTATTACTTATTTCTATTTCTGTCAGAATGATTTTCCTTTCTACGTTTTCTCTTAAGCATAGGACAATATGGACTTATATGTCCAGCTATTTTGTATTTATAACAAGTGACTTCAGAGTATTTCTTGTCCTTTATTTCTTTCTTCTTATATATATACTGAAATTATTCACTCCCAACTATATTGTTCATCCTTCAGTCAAGATTAGTTAGTTCATTCTCAGAATGTTCACTTTCACTTGATTCAGATAAAACAGTATCCTTCTTAGACTTAGATCTTGTAACTCTCTCAGGAGTCTTGGATTTTATATGATTTGAAGTAGTTGTAAAAGCAACACTTCCATTCCCATTCTTTTTCTTAACATCATCATCATCTCTCTTCATTATAGTTTCATTTTTATGAAGTGTTCCAAAATGTTCATCAAGAGTGATCTATGAGACTTTCCTATTCTCATTTATAGATGTCCTCTTGGATTCCCACTCATTAGGCATGATGTATATAATCTTTTCTTCAAGGGCCTCATCATCCAAATCTTTCACACCCATGGATTGTAAGCTATTGAAAATAGTTGTAAATCTCTGTTGTACCTTACATATAGGTTCTCCATAAGGAAAGAAAAAAACCATGATACTCAGCTCTAATCACAACTCTTCTAGTTTTAATAACTTTGGAAGTTCCAAAATGATTTACTTTAAGCTTTTTCCAAATACAATTTGCAGATTCACAAGAAGAAATATGGCTATATATATTCCTGGTCATGGAACACAACAAAGTATTGCGTAACTTGTAGTTAGGTTGATATTCTGACTTTTCTTGATTATTAAAAGTTCTGACTTCCTTATCAGGAATCTTATAATATTTAGTCATCATAACAAATTTTTCTACTCTAGTATTAATAGCAAAAGTATTCATACGATCTCTCCAAAATTCATAATCATTCCCATCCAAAATAGGTGGTCTAGTTAGATTAAGATTTTCAATTGAACCAACATCCATTCCTTCCATCTCTAAGAAAATATCTTTCCACACAAACTTTTCAGTAAATTTTTTTGTAAATATGGATAAAAATATCCTAAGCAAGGAAAATATAGAACAATGGAAAACTTGAGCAGGAAAACATATATGTGAATATACGTATTTCAGAGACCTACTCTAATACCAATTGTAGGACCAATAAGATGATGTATATGCTCAATATACAAGAGGGGCGTGAATTGTATACTTTAAAAAATTCCCTTGGAACTTTTAAAGATGGTAATGTTTAACAAAGTTAAACAAGGTAAATTCACAAGACCTCTTAGTTCTACAGACTTGCTTGATTCCAGAAATGTGGTTTCAGAAATGAAACTTAACAAAAGTTTACAAGAACAAATATTCTACCTTAAAGCATATAGAATATTACTAATCAAAGTACAGAAGTACAAGAAAGTATAAGATAGTTATACTTTCCTTAACAATCAAAATGCAGCGGAAAACTTGAAACAATACAAGTAAAAATTAGTAAATCTATTTACCCAAAGATTAGGGTATCCAAAAACCTTGGATAAAGGTCCCTTGATTTATACTTTCAGGAAAGTCCGTCTAACCCACACTAGGGTAATCCCTTGATAAAAATATCATAGTTTGTCTTGCTATCCCCACAAACCCTCGAACTTCAAGGTAGTCGGCACCTCTATCTTCCTATCCTCGGAAGCCCTCGAATGTACTCAGCAACATTCAGAGTCGCATGAAGTAATTCGGAATAAGATGTTCAGTATGCACAAAGCAATAAAGTCTCTCTCTCTAGAAATAACTTTAGCAACATGTAATCTCTATATTGATCAACCTATTTTATTGTTTTGAGCTCGTTCAAATTATCTCATATTTATAGGCACATCTTCAACGGTTGGCTCCCTCCTCCAACGGTTATATTTTTCCTTGATTTTTGGAGGGACCTATACACGTTTCACTCAAACAACCGTTAGTTAAAACCTAATTACACGACATCGTTTCATAACACAAACAAGAGTAAGAAAAATATGGTTGCTCAAACAAATTCAATTTTCAGAGTGTAAGAAAGAATAAAAGTTCCAAGTCTAACAAAAAATCATTCGGTGTCTATAATACATGAATATTCAGATTCTGTCTTCAAGATAATTCAAAACCTAAATTCTAAAGAATTATGGAGTCTGAATTTCAAGGAAATTCAGAGTCTGAATTCATAAGAATTTGGAGTCTAAATTCAAAAGAATTCGGAGTCATAACTTAGAAAGTTTGGAGTCTTAATTCAGAGAATTCTGAGTCTGAACTCTGAAAGTTCAGAGTCTGAATTCAGAGAATTCGGAGTCTGAACTGAGAAATTTCGGAGTCTAAATTCAAAGAATTAAGAGTCTGAATTTGGATCCTGAAAATTGAATTCTCTATATCTAACTATTTATAATATTCCAAGGTTTTAGATACGAAATCGAATTTTATACTTTAAATAAAATGAGTTAGGTTTAGAGAAATTATGATATGAACAATGAAAACAGGGTAAAGATAAATTTTCCTTGGGGAAGGAAAATTTTCCTTATTAAGGAAAATAAAATTTGTCTTAAGATAGAGTGTTTGTGATTTTAAAAACATAAAGTAATGGAAAAGTCATAAGGAAACCTTATTGACTCAACCGGGGGAGTTGTCCTTCTGGTTCTGCAACTGGGTCAGCACAACCATCGGGTTCCCATGTTGTCCTACTCCATATCATTCCTTCAAGGAGGACAGTTGGCCTCCATAACTCATCAATGTCATCCTCTATCCAGAACAGTGGGGAGTCTTTGATTCCATTGAGACCGACTCAGATCATGACATATTCATTTTTATAGGTTCATCTTCAAGCCCTTTTTTTCAAAATATTATCGTAAGGTGATACGTACAGGAGGGAATGGAGACGTTTGGGTGGAGCTGCTTTGGAGGAAGAAGGTTCTCGTGAAACTCAACTATTAGTTGTGGAGAATTAAGAACCAAGCCTTTTCCATTGATGATAATTTTAAAATAATGGGAATCCAGTTGGATTCATGTTGTGCATGCTGTAAGGAGAGAAAAACTAAATTAGTAGATCATATATTCTTTGATAGTGATTGGGCCCTTTCTATTTGGAATTTATTTGGGGAATTTACTTGTTTATCTTCTCCAACTCTATTAGATCACAACATCCCGGATCGCTAGTTTCACGGTGAAAATTTTTTAGTTTTGGAAGGGTGTGTGAGTTCCATCATCCCGCTGGAAGGATGTTGGTCCATTTGGAAGTCTCAAAATTCAGCCCATTATGAGGAGCTTAGGGGTCGGGTTGTGGATGTGGTCATCGGGATCCTATGGGTAATAGTACTCATAGTAATTGGGTGTGCTGTAAACCCCCTCCATTAGGGTGGGGGGTCCATGAAAATCAAGGTTCACTCATTCTTTCTTTCAGTTCTTTCTTTGGACAGGTACAATCTATTCAGGCAGAGGCCTTGGCACTCCACAGTGATCTCCATCTTTTCCTTCAAAAGAATATTTTCTTGGTTGTAGTGGGAATGGATACCCCCATTCTCCTTGAGTCTCTGAAAGGCAGTGTTAAGGTTCATTGGTCCATTGTTTGTGTTGTCAGAAAATTTAGAGGCCTTTTAAACAGCTAAACTAATATTCTTCATACCTAGAGGGAAGGAAATAACGTAGTGGATTTTAGGGCCTCTATGGAATCTCACTCTAATGGAATCATTGTTTTCTAACGTCTAAAATCTTTCCCCCCTAAGGGGTGAAACTTTTTAAGGGGATGTGCTTGGACTTCATTATTTTAGGCTCCCCTAGTTTTGTTCTAGTTGTTTCATTTCTTGTAAACTTTTCTTCCATAAAATTTCATGATGATAGGGGATAAGGTAAAAATTTATGTTTTAGTAGAATAGAAGTGAAATACTCGATTCTATGAAAACTCATTTCGATTGTTTTTATAATCAAACATGTTTCGGATCCCGAAAAATTCAGTTCCTATCAAATTATTAAAAAATCAAAAAAGTGGTTGAATAAGGGCGTTTACAAAGTTGAGAATGAAATGCACTATGTGCTTCTAAATCAATAAGGTGTGAGAAAAATTCAAGAGTAAAAAAATAACATCTTGAGGAGACCTCCAAAATTTCTCACTTTGAAAGAGCTTCAACAACCTAGTTGGACTCCCTATAAGCATGAGTGACATCCAGATGGAGAAGTTCAAGAAGAGGTAGGTATTCAATCCATGATGGAAGTATTATCCAAGGTACAATCTTGGATATCATCATCATAATGTGAACTGTTGTTGTTGAGTCAAATTCCACCCAAATGTGCCTCCATCCATGATGGACATCATAGCTGATAGTTTTGATCATATCCCATAACTCAGCTTCAATTGTGGACCCAATCCCAATATAATGATATAAATAGTCTTTAATAAGGCCCTAATGGTTGTGAAAGACACCACCACATCCTGAAGATCCTGGTGCACTGAAGGCCACCCCCATCAACATTCACTTTTATCTATAATGAAATAGGAGGTATATATCTAATTTATTTAAATATCAGATAATTATTAACCCTACCAATAACACCCAGAGTTTTCCTAATAATTATATCAGAGATATTATTATTCATGGAACCTGTTTGAGTCTTGAAATTATCTTAAAACTCCTTGTACACAGAAATATGACCAGCCTTCAAAGATGGCATGCAATTATCAAAAGAAATGTAGTTCCTCACCTTCCAAATTTTGGCAAAGTTAGATGCCACAATAGTAGTAAAAAGTGAGTAAACCTTCTCAGTTTGGTCAGAAGTGGTGACCATAATCCTAAAGTCATCAAGGTTGTCCATTGACATGTTAATTCCAAATACAACATGGAGGTGTTTCTAGAATCTATATGAGAACCTCGAAGGAAAAATATATATTTAACTTTTTCATCATCCTGCATACATAGGTGAATGATAGGAGATAATTTTATGTTCGTTTTCTACAAGATATGATGCATAGGGAGGCTCCCCTTCTAGACCCTCCATAATAACAAATGATTTGATTGAAAAATAAAGTGCTTCTTTAATTTTTACATAAAAATGTAGTGGTATTAGTTCCATCATACAAATACCTATAATAATCCTTGGAAGTGAACATGCCATTGGAGCTAGGGGTCTATACTAGAGTATCATAATTAATAAAAAGGTATCACTACACTTCCAACATGATTTGAATGTACAAGAATCATTTTAGGATATTATTTCATTGTATAACAGCAAAGGTTCATTTTTCCATAAGTTTAAGCACATCCATTCATTCAATTATGGGTCTATTCATTCCAAGTGAATTTATCGACAAGGGTATCATTGAATTTTTTCAAGTCCTTAAGGGCCAAGTCCCCCAAATTTGTGGGTTTTATACTATCATTAAAAGCTACAGTGATGTGTTTCTTTCATATATGTACCTAGTTTAGATGAAGTTCTTGATCAAGATATGAATATATTTGATAAGAGTTTTATGTCATATATAAATAGAAAATTTATATCCAAACATTGAAGGGATAACGGAGTTCACAAGACAAGAATATTCCTACTTAGGGGATGATTTTCCCTTTTGAGTTGGTCATTTTAATAATGACTCAAAAGTATATGGTTTCAAGGTTATATCTTTTTACCCAACCCTTGAAAAAAGGTTCCCCAAGGTACTTGAAGGAAAGGGTGACTATCTTTACTCCATGTTGTTTGGGAATCCTATTCTAATTGTAAACAATTATTCCATTCCCAAACATAACATAGGATTTGTTACAGCTTAGCACAAGTCTAGATACTTCCTCATAATGACAAAATATTTTATGGATTCAGGAAATTTTCCCTTTATTAGAATGACCAAACAAAATAATTTCATCAGTATAAATAAATTTATAGGGGTGAAAATGTCGCTTCCAACCATAATTTTCTTGTATAGGAAAACCTTCACTGGATCATTTTGAAAAACACTCAAGTAATATTCATCCAAAGAAAAGTAGATTCTAGATAGGGGATCCCCTTGTCTGAATTCCCTAGAGCATGGTAGATAACCCCTATATGATCCATTAATAATAATAGATAGCCTAACAATATTTCGTATGGTATTGACTAAGTTGGTGAAAGACTAATAGAAGCCATGTATTTTAAGAACTTCAAACATGAATCTCTATTTTAACATGTCAAAGGCCTTAGAAATATCATTTTTAAGGGAAAAGATTCCATTCCTAACTATTCTTCTCATGAAATTTTCATATTCTAAATAAGTGATAAGATAATTCTAAATGTGTCTTCGAGGAATAAAATGAAATTGATTTGGATTTTTCATAGCACTAACAATGTGCCTAAGGATTGATGATATGGTATTACTAATGATATGGGGGATTTTTTCCCAATATCCATAGGCCTAAATTCATTGATGTTTAAGGAATTATCCTTTTTTAGAAGAAGATAAATGAAGAAGGAATTGATACCATAGGGCATAAATGCATGAATTAAAAAATATCTCATAGAATTGATGACCTCATTATGCAAAATATCGCATTAGAAGAAAAATAGTTTGTTGGTAAACCCATCTGGCCCAACCACACTATTAATGTTCAAATTGAAGAGCACATACTTGATTTTTTTCTTTGTTGGAGCATCAACAAGCATCTTATTCTATTAAGTGCGAATGGTTGGTTCAATATTATCAATAAAATTGAGTGTGCCATCAATCCCTTTCTCTGACTAAATATCTAAAAATTATTTCACTGTAGTATTAGAGATTTTCATCTCTGAGCTATACAGATACCCATTTACTTCAATCACAGTAAAAACTCTTGTTTTCTTCTTTTCTTTGTGTAAACAGTGAAGGAACCTTGATTTACCATCTCCCTCTTGTAACCATTTGACATTATAATGGTTCTTAAAAATTATTTTCAGAAGGAGGAGAATGTTATAAATATGGGAAAGTTCCTTAATATAATCCCTTGAAGAGACATAGTGATTATCACATGCATTTTGACATTGAAGGAGATGTTGTTCAATGACCTTAATCTCATTTTTCAAGTTGGATAAAGAAGCCTTAATCCAATATTTTAGAAGTTTTTGGTGATTTTCAGCTTATCAGACATGATTATAGGAGGGATACCAATGGATTCAATCAACCATGAATTCAATATAGCCTCCCTACATTTAGTAAAAACAATCCAAGCATTGCTGAACTTAAAAGGAAGGAGAGATGTCCTTATCTTGCCAGTGCAAATATCCACTAAAATCGGGTTATGGTCAAAATGACCCTTGGGAAAAGTAAAACTAGAGATAGTTATAGCATCATTACTATAATCCATTTACATGTGTCACCTATCTAATTTAGTGGCTTTATCCCATTCAGAGTGCAAATAATCCAAGTATAATCTTCTCCCACAATTTGGAATTCAACCAAATTAAATTTATCAATACACGAGGAGAAGTCATCGTATGCCAATCTAGTGAAATGAGTACCAATATTTTTTTCCAGCCTAAAAATATTATTTAAAACACCCATAACCACCCAACTTTAAGACACTCGATCAAGTATGAATTCAAGCTCCGTCTAGAGATCCCTTCTTTTATTGTAGAAATTGGATGGGTAAACAAAATACTTTGTAATAAAAACTCCATGAATTTCTATGTCAACTAATACAACCTTTTTCTTATTAATAAGGGAGTGATGACATATATTGTCACACTTCATCACCCGAAGATATTCATCTCCATTCTAATTTTAATTTTTTTTGATACAAATTACTAACTAAGAGAAGACCATTTAAAAGAATTCCATTTTCCAAACATCGTTTTTGGTTATTCTATTGCAATCATCAAAGGTTTGTCGGTCACAATGAAGCGTCTTAGGGCCTTGAACTTACGATAATTCCCAATCCCTGGATAGTTACAAAAGATGATATTAATTTATTAAGAGATTAATTGCCTCTAGTTTCAGTCCCTCCTTTCCTTGTTAGTTCTAACTTGTTCTTCGGGCCCTGCCACTTCCCTTTACCCTTTCTTAGCTTGTTATCCAAGAAATAGTCCCCCTTCTCAAAGGAGTCGGGTTGAATCTTAGAGGAGGAAAAGGCCTCACTATCATCAACCCGTAGCCTTCCACTGAGTGGGGTGAATTTATTAAGAGAGTGATCAAATCCCAAGGGGGAGTCCTTAAGGGTTTTCATCTTGGCATTTTTTCCCATGGAAACTAGGTGGATAGATTCTTCCATATCGTGTTGATGAGCCATTTTCGCAATTCATGATTCATTAAAACTATCAGTGTTTATTTGGTGAGCTCCCTAGATTTTTTAAACTAACTCACATTCATATATTGGGTCATCAACCTCTTTAAGTGATTTTTTCAGATGTTTACAGAGATTTCCTGATAACATATGTGTTCTATTTTGATAAAACAAGAACACTATCATCAATTTAATTATTTACTCCTTGGAATTCCTCCTGTAATTCATCTTGTGTATTGTTAACATTATAAAACACCTCAGTTAAAGTACGGGTGACATTATTTATATTAACATGTGGTCGGTTTTCCACAGACACATCTCTTCCATAACTGATCATCTCAGGGTCACATTCAAGAATACCGGTCATATTGTCCTAAGACTCATTGCTGAGTGGAAAGGCACATGGGGGAATAGACTACTCCTATAAAAAGATCTGAATAGGCTGGTGAGCTTCCATGGATAGAGTGTCCTGAACAAATTTCTCTTCAATTATCCTCAATTCATATTCCTATGTTCTATTATAACTATCTTATATGATGACCTACACATCTTATGGGAGGATAGAAGTCATCTTGTCCTCCTTATCATAAACTAAGTTTCCCACTCCAAGATTAATATAATTAGTGGCCTCACTTTCTTTGAAATGGGTAATATCCGGTTTCATCATCATCATATGAAAATAAAATTCTTGAATGTTCAGCGCCATTTCAGTATCATCACCTTTAACATTTCTAATAATTTCAACCACATCAAGTTCCCAATAATTATCTTCCTCTAAAATAACCAAATTTTAAGTATAAATATCACCTTTTATACTCTCAGGATGAAGTTCCTTCCCAATGATGGACCATATAAGAACATTAGAGTTTAAGAGGGATTGATCCTTCACATTACCTTTATCAGTTCCCCTCTTGTAGGAATGCTCTTAATGCCCTTTAATATTGAAAATCTTGAAAATTTTGGACCAGTTCAATTCAGAATCCATGTGAACAAATAAGAAACATTCCCTATAGAACATCATCTTCTTTTCATAAAGGATTTCTAGTTTGATAATATCATCCCTTGTGGTAAGGAACCCCTCCTCCAAGTTACATATTAAAAACTAAGAAAACAGTTTTAGGTTGTTTTGAAAATTTAGTACAAAAGTCCATATGTCATTTGTGAGCTGTAGGAATCAACCATACCTCAATTTGATACAAGGTGTGCCTAGTATGCCTCAAAGTGTCCATTATTAGTATAAGATTCATATTTTAATTTAAAATGTATGTCACTCACTAAAAACTAAGAAAACATGCTCAGATTGTCATGATAATTTTGGAAAATGATTCATAAGTCATTTTTGATGTGTATGAATCAATCTCACATCAAACTGACACATGATGTGACTGATATGATGCAAATTTTGTATTTTCACTTTAAAATTACATTTTAGTAAAAAACCCATTTTACATAATAAAAACTAATCAAACACATTCATATTGTTTTGATACCCAATGATAATGATCAATAAGTCATTTTTGACATATAGGAATCAGTTGCATCCCAATTCGACACACATTGTGACTGGTATGACTCTAAGTGCATCTTTTTATTTAAAATTGAAATTTTAGTAAAAAAGATGACATACGAAAAACGAAGAAAACAAATTTTGATTGTTTTGGTAATTTAGGAAAATGATCCATAATTAATTTGTGACATATAAGAATCATCAGGACCTCAATCTACTATACTATGTGTCCAGCATGGCACAAAGAGTCCATTATTAGTTTAAAATTGAAATTTTATTAATTTGTTATTTCATATTTATGTTTAATTTATTTCTTTATAGTATTACTAATATAAGAGTTTTTTTATATACAGGTGGATTATTTTTCATTAGGTGGGGTGGTTTGTTTGGAAACTAATACCACGATCACGCTTTTTGAGAGGGGGTTGGGTGCCAATGATAATGTCCTCAAAGTCACAAGGAATGAAAAATAAAATAATAATTTAAGTAACCTGATTTTTTTAAAAAAATTAATTAAAATATTATAATAAATTTTTAAAATATATATATTAAGGAAATAAACATTCAAATGTTAAGAATTAAAATGACTTTCATGTTTTAAAACTATTTTCAAAATGATTTCAACTTAATAAAATTTATCTAGAAATGTAAAATATAATTTTATTCTCTAAATTTAACGATTTTTTTTTCAAATTTGATTTCTAATTTTTAATGAATAATCCAAACTAAACTAGGAATTAACAATGAAAATATCAAGCTCCTTATTCTTAAACATTACATTAATTACTCATTCATGATTGAGTACACACTAACCAAAATAATTTAACCCAAAATTAAATTTAAAAAATATTTATAAAAATTACATCAAAAATGAATGAATGAGTATGAGAGTAATAACTAATAATATATAATTTAACAAAAACCCATTCATCATTTTCATCAAATGAAAGAACATAAATCTCAATAATGAATTTACGAATTAATTTTCAAAATTTTCAAAAAATTTGAAATGGAAAATGTATTTTCCATAAAATCAAATAATTTAAATTAAAAATATAAATTTTACTTCCATGTTTTAAACCAAAAAAATTAAAATAATTATATATTAAATTTTTCACTATTTAAAATCCATAGAGGCAGTAAAATACTTTCAAAAATCCTTAACCTTTAAATCATGAAACAGAAACCATAAAAATTAACAAATTAAAATCATGTAAAAGTATATTTTGATTAAATTTATATAAACAATAATTTAATAATTTAATAATTTATGTAAATGAAAAAAAAATTATACTTTAGAAACACTTCCCACACACTTACCATGCATGATGAATGAATAATGTTTTAAAAAAATTATAATTAATTATATTAGAAGAATATAAAATATAAATAAATATTAAAATGTATTTTTTAAAAAAATCATAAAAATAAATTAACAATGAGTCTCATTATGTATAAAACATAAAAAAGAATAAGAAATAATAATAATAAACTAAAAAAATTCTATTAAAAAAGAGAACTTGTTATGAAAAAAGTATTTATATCAAAAGAAAAAATATATTACTAAAACTCATAATATATGTCAAATACCATATCACTTTTTTAAATTATACTTTATATTTTTATTTTTTTATAATATCTTTGTGATCAATTGTGAATCCATTTAAAAAAAGTAAAACTATTTTTTAATTATTATTTTATAATGATAAAATGAAAATCAGATATTAATTTCAAAATGAATAAATTTTTTATCTAGAAAAATCCATACAGTAATGAATGCCATTATTTTTTTAAACAAAAAAAATATTTATTATTGATTAATTAATAAAAATAATTATCCAATTAAGCCATTGTTTATAATAATTTAAAAATAATTTCTAATTATAAATAAATTCTATTTACAAAGTGTTTTTAAAATTTAAAGGTAAGATAAAGTTAAATTTAATTATTATTTGGTTTTAAAAAAATTATCAAATAATACAAACAACACTGAAGAAACTTTCCTTTCAGCATATCTTCAAGAAACACCGTCATTAAATTGGATCACCTATTGTAACATGCTTTGAATACAACCAAAAAATAGATAATAATGAAAATTAAAACAAACCCTATAAAACATAAATAAAATTCAATAATTAAATAGATCTGAATAAATTGTAAATAAAAAAATTGAATAAATAGTAATTCCCCAACCCAAAGCACTAGGTTCGAGCTAGAGATCCATATGACCTCATGTGTGGCTTCCCATATTCAAGAGATGGGCGACCAGTGGCAAGGATTTGAACGTCGTCAATAGGGAGACTACACCCTCAGTATCATAACTATACATTAAAATAACCTATAGGAAAAAATGTGAAAGAAAATGAATTATAATATAATACTAGTTGGAATGCATATCATACAAATAAATAAATTGGTCTCCAGGTGTGCGATGATAAACCAGACTAATATGGTGAATGTAGATAAATAAATAAACATTATAGAAATACTCTGAGTCATGTCTTGGTTATTCTTCCTCCTTCATGCTCACCATCTCAACCATCTTCCAAAGGACTCTTATCCTTACCTGGACCCCTATACATGAGCTTTACATGAGCATCGAGATTCTCGTTTAGGGTCTTGGAAACAAAACCAAGTAGTACACAAACAATGTGTCCTTAAAAAATGTGCTCATTTATAGTAAGTGTATTCCATAATTAAATAAATGCACAAACAAGCATAAAAAATAATATGTCGAGAACTTGTGTGCTAACTAAGCTACCAAGATCCTATGTAGCACCTTCCACATCTCTATACCAATATGATAATCAGAAATATTGGAAATGATTCCACATGGATAGAGAACATGTTACTCAATATCCTCAAGGTGTTGAGAGAACATGTTACTCAGAATCCACAAAGCATTGAATTATGACATGTTACTTAGTATCCACAAGGCATCAAGTTTCAAGACAGGCCACAAAGTTGTGATGCTTCCTCCCAGTGTATAGGTACATCATTGTCATCACTACATTTCATGAACCATCTCCTTCTAAGGGGTAATCATATATGATGGTCCACCTATCACAAGTATTAATAAAATACCTCCAAAGTCATGGTAAATAAACCCAACATAGAAGAGTATATAATAGAAACCAATAACATGTTATCATGAAAATATAGTAGCGACACATAAAACATGTGATCAACATCAATCATGGTAACTAGTTACTCTAACAATACTCAAGAAATCATAAATCATATATGATTCTTATGGCTGTACAAACACCCAAAAGGGATCACCATCAATAATAGTCTAAAATTTATGCCATCACAGTATGAAATAAAGAATGAAAAAGAATAAAATAGCCTCTAAATGTATAGAACATTCTACCTTGGGTTCATTGATGAAGTACTCCAGACTTCATTAAATGATCGTAGCTCAAATCATGTTATTGACCAATAGAAATAAGCTCGTGTGACAAGAACTCATAGAAAGGATTCCAAAATATGATAAGGATTCATGAGTAAGGTATATAATAATAACAAGACAAGGATAGAGTTAAAACATTCCAAATTTTCAATTACAATTAATTGTAATCTTCGAGAAGAAGAACTTCAGGGCTGATAGACAGTGAAAATCAAAGAAATCAAGGGTCTTATGAGTATAAATCAATGAGAAAAATTTCATTCCAGGACCTTTCAGGAAGAAAATAAGAAATTTAGACAAACCAGGTGAACTCATGGGAAGGTTCCTATTGAATCAACCCATGATAGAAGATCCAACGGAAGAGGATTAATCCGTCCCATGGTTCAACCAAAGGGAATGTAGGATCGATCCAAAAAAGGAACGAAACTATAATCGAATAAAGGTTTCACCAGGTTAGAACCTAGTTCTATGTGCATCTGAAAATTCGCCATAATAACAAGAAATCATAGAAAAGGATGAAGCAATCAATTAATAGAGGGAAAATTCATTTTAAACACATTTAAGACCTCCATTAAAGTCCCAAATGTTTTCCCCCTTTAACAAATACAATATCCAAGGAGAAATGGGAAGATTTTGGGTATTTAAAATGAAGTATGATCACTAAAACAACCCCCACTATAGCCTATCCAAGAACTTTGTGTTCTTGAACACTCTAGGATGGAACAATGATCTCTATGGCATGATACACAAGCCTGTGTCATTTTCTCGATACCACTACCTCCAAAATACGTATGGTGGGGTTATACGGAATGTGGCTCATAGTATACCCACTCATACTCCAGGGATTGGCTATGACATATCAAAACCATTCCCCGAATTCCAGTTTTACATAGAGATAATCTTGGGACCAAAACGACTTTCTCCACAGGTGTTTTATTGGACATTTTTAATAGATAGATCTCCAAAATTCAAACTATTCTCTCAAATGCCTCTAAAACAATATGAAACCAATATTCAGCCACCACATGTTTTAAAAACATCACTTAATACAAGTTAGTTCTTAAATTTACATAACCAACTAAAACATGGGTGTTACAATTATCTCCCTCTAAGGACGTCTAATCCTCGATCGGTATATCTGAATTAAAACTTGAATAAAACAGGCCATTATATCCAAACATTAGACTCTTGGTCCCAATTTTCTTCCAAGACCCATCCATGCATCCATAAGATCCACAAAAGTGGAACCTTCTTCCCCTATTAAACTTTCTCACTCTAGTCTACAATCCACCTTGCAGGTTACTTGTACGATGAATTTCTCTCTAGCTCACCATCCTCATAGTCGATGAAATGTGTGGGATTGGGAATGTACCTCTAGATCTACCACACATGAAACACAACATCAATACCATGGTAGTGAGATAAAATATCTAGACAATGCACTACTTTTCCAATCCATCCGGTGATCTTAAATGGTACAAAATACCATGGAATTAGCATTCTTTACTTTCTCAACAATTAGTTTCCTAGATAAGGTGTCACCTTCAGGAAAACTTTTTTGCCTATATAAAACTTTAGATAGTTTCTTATGTGTTTGGAATAATATTTCTTCCTACTCTGAGTTATGAAAAACCTCTTCTAAATAATTTACACTCTCTCAGAGGTCTCTTGTACCATGCTAGGTCCCAAAACCACTTCCTCTCTAGATTTGGGCCAACAAAAGTGGTGAATGACATATCCTACCATAAAGATACTACTAAGATTCTATCAAAATAAAATAAGTGTAAGTATAGTAGTATGAAAACTCAAACAAGTGTTAGTGATCATATAATGGTATTTTGAATTCTAGGACACAATCCCTAAGTATATCCTCCAATATATGTATCATCTGCCCTAACTATCTATCTGTTTGGAGATGGTACATTGTGTTCAATTATAGTTGAGTCCCTAGGGCCTTATGCTAGACCTTATAAAACCAAGATTTCAAATGAAAATATTTGTCATATAAAATTCTTAAGGGATCTTTGTGCAATATTACAATATCACAGACATAAAGATTTCCTAGGCTAAAAACTAGGTGTGTCTCATAGATTGGTAAGAAATGAAAAAGTTTTATTAACTAATCAACAATCACCCAAACAGAATCAAAGATCCAAGGGTTCCTGGGTAACCCCATCACAAATTCCATTATGACATCCTCTCACTTCCACATGGGTACTAAAAAAGGATGGATCCAACCACTTGGATACTGGTGGTTTAACATTATAATTTGGCAGGTAAGGAATTAGGAAACAAATCTAGCAATGTCCATCTTCATCCCTAACCACCAGAACCATCACCAAAAGTCATGGTGCATTTGTTCACCTTAAGATGCACCACACACATAGAGGTATATATTTCTCTCATCATATTTTCCCTGATAAAAGTATGGACTACATTTCTTCCATGTATGAGGATCACATCATTATCATCCAACAACCACCTAGGTATCGGGTCACCACTTTCTAGATGTTCATGTATCAAAACACACATAAGATTTTATTTTAGACCATCCTTCACCCAGTCCACTAAGGATGTGATCACTAATTGGTCACATACCATCGAACCCTGATCCTCAGAAGCATATATCCTCCAATAGGCCAATAAGCTCATCAGGAATCAATGATCCTCCAAAGGATGTTCAACAAGCTTCTGAAATACTGGAATCATATGTATAAGAGAATCTACAGTGATGGATCCTTTACCTGGTGCATAGTTCATCTCAAAGTTGATCATCTGTAGGTACTCTACTCAACACCTCTACATAAAATTCAGGTTACACATTGATAAGTTATAGTGGAAGCTCTTATGAACCATGTAAGCAATAAAACACTCTCCAAAGAGATAATGTTTCCAATAATTTAAATCATAGACCATAGTTTCCAACTCCAAGACATGGGTAGGATAATTCTACTCAAGTGGTCACACCTGACCTAACTCATAATCTACTACCCGATCCTTCTACATCAACACTTCTCTCAAACCATTGAATAGTGTGTCATAGTATATAAAATATCAAATCCATAGACCATGAAAAATAAATATTGGGTTAGTATTCAACCTCCTCTTAAACTCTAAAAAATCTTCTTCACATTGGTCTGACCATTAAAATTGTTCTACATTCTTTTTCTATATAGTCATAGGTAATGATAAATGGGAGAAGTCCTGAATAAAATGCTAATAATACCCTGCTAAACCCAGAAAGATCATAATCACAAACTTGTTATAGGGATTTTTCCAAAACATCAACGCCTCTAATTTCTCTAGGTCCACTAATATACATGACTGAGAAGTTATATTCCCAAATAATTTCACCTTCTAAATACAAATGTAACACATTGAAATGTTGGAATAAAGTTGATGTTCAAGAAGTGTATATAGGACTCACTACTATAATTTTGGGTTTTTTCAGTGCTAAATTTTATCAGCACCAGTGAAAATCACCAATACATTTCATCTTTATCAGCGCTAGTTAAATCACTAAGAGAACTAACAAGTCCCACATTGAAAATGTGGACGTTTGGCAACTTTTTTTTATATCATTTTACAGCATCAAGACTTCTAAAGCCTGATGTGGGGATCGTCACCCTCATTCACACTCTATAAACACAAAAATGGGCTTCTGCCTACATGTACTGACCTATGCTGGCCTTGGCCCACTCTCTTCTCTCCTCAATCCACTCTCCACGGGCCCCTTCACGTGATGACCCACCTTCTTCTTTCCATGGTCCAGATTAATAGGCTTTCCCTGAGAGCTAGTTGAGTTACAAATTTTGTTTATAATTAAATATTTATTTCATATATACAAATATATATGAATATATATGAATATATCGAATATTAATATATATATATATATACATATATACACATACATATATATATTAAATTATTTTAAATTTTTATTTGTTTAATTTTTGTTAATATTTATTCATTTTTAATATTTATTTTTATTTATTTATTTATTGTAATTAAATTATTATTTCGTATATAAAAATATATATTGAAATTTTAATTTTATTATATACTAATATATACATATATATATATTATGTGGATATGTACTAATATATATATATATATATATATATATATATTAATATTGACATATATTAATAAATAGTATAATAATTATTTAATTATATATATAAATAACTTATTAAAATTAATATATAAATATATAATAATAAATATTACATTAATTATTTAATTAAAAAATTATAAATTACAAATATATTATATATATAATTAAATAAGTAATACACTATTTATAATTAATAAAAATGAATAAATTTAATAAATACTTAATATACTAAATAAATAATTAATATACTAATTATTATTGTATATATATATATATTAAATTTATTCATTTTTATTAACAAAAATTTCATTGAGAAATTTTTTAATAATTTTTTAAAATTAAATGTTTTTAATATAGTTTTAATATGCATAATTAATATATATTCATTTTTCATTAAATGCATATTCATGATGGTTTATGAGCGGGACCAGACCAACCACCAAATATTTTTATAATTAAATTTTTTAAATTTTATATACAAATATATATATATTAATAAAAGTATATTAGTTATATATATAGTTAAATAATTAATATTTTTTTATAATTAAAAAAAATTTATAAAATTATTAAAAAAAGAATATATTTAATATATATATTTGTGTGTGTGTGTATTCATAAATATTATATTAATTATTCAATTAGTATAATAAGTATTTAACTACATTATTCATTTTTATAAATTATAAGCAATATATTAGTTATTTAATTATATATATACAAATACGTTTTACTCATTCTCAAAATACAGTTATTTAATATAATTTATTCATTGATAAAGTTAAGTGTGTTCTTTCTTTTTTTATAATTTATTGATTATAAATATTTATTCATTTAATATCTTTTTAATATATTCTTTAATAATTTTTTTATACATAATTATTCATTAATATATTTAAGATTTTGGTAATTGATTCATTTTGAATTTTTCATTGTTCAACATTTTTTTAATTTTATCAATTATTTAAAATTTATTGGTACATGTTTTTCATTAACATTTAATTTTTTAATTTTGGTTGTAATTTATATAATTAATATGTATTCATTCCTATTTTAACATATGTGAACATTATTTTTAAATTTATTAAAATTATATATATAATTAATAATGGTTCTTCATTTTTTAAATTAATTCTTTCTTATTATTATTTATTTCATTAGTAAATGTTACATATTATAAAATTTCATTGTTTAATTCAACATATATAAAACTTTTATTTATATATACATTAATTTCACAAACATAAATATTTACGTAATTAATGAAGTCTTATACATAAACACACGCTCCTAATGTATATGTAATTTGTTCAAATTTTAATATTCATTTTATAATTAAATTTAATAACATAATATAATTAATATATTATGTTATTAATCGATAAATTTAACTTATTTATTTTTAATATCATTTTAGTTCGTATTATTTATTCATTTTCAATATTCTTTAGTTTTTATTTTTTTAAAATTTAATCATTTTTTAATATTTATGTATACTTATATATTTAATATGTTTTAATATTTTCAATATGTATTCATATTCACTACAATATATATCCAAATTTAATTTTTTTAATAATTTTTATGATTAATAAAACTTATTCATTTTTTAATATTTTTAAAGCCCACTCTTTTTTAATTATTCAATTTTCTTTATTTTTAGTATTCAAGTATTTATGATTTTATATTCATTAATAATGTAAAAAATATATTTTCATGTTAATTTATATAAATAAATATTTTTATAAATGTATATTTACTATATTTATCAAATTATATAATTATAAATATAAATGTAAATATAATTTTTTCTAAAAAAAATTTACATAATTATATATTTAAATAATTACATAATTATAATAAATATATTTTTTTAAAAAAGTTCAGACTCAACAACCCCTTTATTCAGACAAAAAGAAGTACATGAGAATAAAAATGGAAACATAGGATCTCCACCACCCAAATAGTGGAAAACGAAAACCCGGAAACATTAAGCTACTCGAGATCGAGTGATCAAGCTATGGTCATAGGAGCATCCACCCTGACCACGAGGATGTTTACCTCTCCTCCATGTTTCCACCAAGAGTCTAGGATCCATGGATTCATTCATGTCTTCCACTCCATGTATATCATCCTGAAATTTCCCCTCTTCCTCACTTCTTCCAGATGCAATAAATCCAAAAGAGTTGTGTGTAATGACCATTGAATGAAATTTATCTTTCACCAATAGAATAAAATATGAAGATTTTGGGGAAACAATAGTAATATTCTTTTACTCCATTCCCTTAGATGATTCAGAACCCAACCCAACGGTTGGTTGAAATACTAAAACAGTGGGTATTTTCATTCCATAACAACTAATGTTATCATATACCAATTGATTAAAACATGCTTCAGTTGAACGAGGCCCATCAATATTAGTTTTCCTGAGTTCAAGGATTTAATATTAGTACTCAAGTGCAGCATTTTTTAATCATTCAATAAACCCATCCTAGTCCCCAACATTATAAAACTTCATCCTATGACCATGGGGAAATGTTCCTTATAATCATCAATCTTTTAAACCTTGGGGATGCTCCCATGTAATTTCATACCCTTCTTATCCACTTTATCCTGACTAGAACCCAAAAAAGAATTAGTATAGGCCAAAATAACATTAGAAATATTACCTAAATCATCTATAGGTTGTAGAACATGAGACTAAGAAAAGTAATTCCTAGGAATTTTATCCATCCTTTCATTGCATTGATCAGGTGCATACTTTTATTTCTCATAAAAATTAATCCTTTTAGACTTTGATTTCATATAAGTGGCATCATCAATTTTGTTATTACCTATGTTGTTTTTATAGGATATCATTTCTTGTTCTTACCAGTAATTAAGGCCCAAATTAGCATGCCCCTCAATCTCCTTGTAATCTTGGCTCTCTTCAGATTCATCACCATTAGGAACTTCTATTACACCTCTTGATAAGGAATCCTTAAATGTAACTCCATAAACATCCAGGTGATCATCTATAAAATAAACCCAATATTGGGGTTTATATTTCACATGTCCAAAAGAAACAATTTCAATCAAATCTCAAGGAGGGGAATGTGACTTGGAAAAGGTTGATTCGATACATCCATCTTTCAATGGGGGTCATTCACTCCATCCAGTGGAGTTGGAACTTTTGAAAACGAGGCATGCTCTTTATTATCAGCAATTGTTTTCTTGGATCAACAGCCTCTCCATTAATCATCCTTCAAAAGTTTCTTGATTTATGACCCCTATGCTAACAATTAGAATAGATAATTTCTCTTCTACAATAACAATCTCATTCACAATAACTCAACACGAAAAAAAATTAGATGAATTTTATCTAATGTAATGCTAAGGTTAATTTCCTCATATAGTGTGGAGAGGACTGATCTATCAGTTAAGGTCGATCTTAAATCAACTTTAACCAAAACATGATCATAGTGATCAAAACTAATTGATTCAGTAGCACTTTCCATCCTATTCAGAATACAATTCATATAAGCAATATCAAAAAAAATTATGAATACCATAAAATCTAGTTAAGACTGTGAATTTTAATCCATACCAGTGTGAAGGTATCATTGAATTCATTAATATTAAAGATTAAAATCCATTCACGAAATCTCAGAATACACAGTTTGAGATTAACTGAGCCTACACTCAAGGATTTCACATTTAATTTCATAAAAGGGAAAAAATATAAAAGAAGTCACTACGTAATGATACAGACTTGAAAAATGAATACCCAAAATGTTGGTTAATGAAAAACTAGATATACAATCTTCTAGAATTTCATACCCTTGGAAAAGGAAATGTGGGAAATATTTGAGTATTTTCACAGATCTAAACTTTCTGAAATAGAATCATCTGAAGCTAAAACGTGAGCTGTAGAACCTTTCCTAACAATTCATTGAGAAAAACGATTTCTAAGAAAAATAAAAGAAAATCTAAAAAATCTAGAAAAATATGATAACCCCTTTAGGTTTTCATCCATATTTTCCTTATTATTCCTTGAAGATATCTATCCTTATCAAACTATAAGTTTATTTGAGAAATAGGATTAGATATTTAGACTCCTTGGATGATTTAGGGTACCCCAGTCGCCAAAAATCACTGGGAGTCACTTATCCTGATTCTATAATTCCTCCATGATATGAAAATATATTTAAATAATGAGTATATTTACATTATTTATATTTATATTTATATATATTTATAAAATATATAAAAAATTATATTATTATATATAATTATATAAATATTTATATAATTATATAAAAATATTTATTTATAATTATAATTATATAAAAATATTTATTTATAATTATAATTATATATATATGTAATTATATGTATAAATACATATTCACAATTATTTTAATATATTTATAACTATAAAAATTTATATTTATTTGTTTATTTATAATTATATGATTTTAATTTTTTAAATTATATTATCAAAATTAATTATATAGTTATTTATTAGTTCTTTTTTATTACTAGTAAAAATAAATTTTATCAGTACTCTCTTCATGCCGATATAAATATATTTTATTTGTACTTAATTTTTTAGCACTGATAAAACCCCTCTTTATTAATGTTTTTTTAAAGCATAGATAAAACTCTTCCCGGTATTCTAAAGACAACCCTAACCAAACTGATTCTTTTCATTTAATTCAAGCTCTCATAGAAGTTCATCTCTATCCCTATTCCTCCTCGACCTTATCTCGGATGAATCAACTTTCTCAAATATAAAGTAAGTTATTATTTATCCTCTATCATTTATCAGGGTCATAGATGACATATCTCATGCATATATGGTCAAAACCATGAAATATTTTAGTGTGATTATTTTCTTTCTTTCGACCTCCTCACCTCCTTATCTTTAGTCCAGGACATCTACCCACTATGGTGAAGCAACCCTTTGGTGACTAGACTTTCCCCATATTCTACTCCCGAATGACTCACATACCAATCCTTCCCCCACTTTTTTTTAGATTATGTACATAATTTTCTTATAGAATCTATCTGGTCACTACTAGAAAAAAATTCGATATTATTATCCTCTTTAAATTTAAAACAATATTATGGAATTAATTTATAAGAAAAATTAGACATTTAATTAGAAAGAGGAATGGTTAGATATAACCTAACGTTTTTTATTCCAGTAAATAACTGAAAACAATTAGTTTTATTTGAGTTGGTTCCTATAATAAATGAACACGAATAAGATAAAATGGTAAAAAAAATAATTCAATTAATTTTTATATGTTTTATATTCTTTTATGATTTTTATTATATGAATTATTTGTACATTCCAAACAAAAATTTTTCTTATAGCATATCCCCAATAGAAATTTCATAATATTTATTGATGATTCACTACTGAAAATATGACCTTTTCCAAAGTTTTTGGCCAAACCATTGGTATAGTTCATTAATTTGGACTTATACCAACGATTTGGCCAAAACGGTTGGTATAGGTCACTTATATGGACCTATACCAACGGTTTTGGACAACCCGTTGGTATAGGTCCTTCGATTTTTTATCAAATGTTCTTACCAAGAACATTATATAAATCAAAATTTAAAATAATTATAACAATACATATATATATTTATGAAATTATGTTCACAAAAGTCAGGTTAGGTTAGTGGTTAATTCATTCAATTATAAACTAGAGGTCCTGGGATCAAATCCCACCATTTTTTTTTGAAATACATATACCAATGGTTTTGAGAACCGTTGTTATAGATTTTCATCTTACTTATACCAACGGTTTTGAAAACCGTTGGTATAGGTCTATACCAATGGTTTTCCAAAAACCGTTGGTATAGACCTATTGTCACGGCTCACTTTCCAACGGTCCTCCAAACCGTCGGTATAGCCTATACCAATGGTTTTGGGGCCTATACCAATAGTTCCAAACCGTTGGTATAGGGTATTTTTCCAGTAGTGATTTCCTTTTAAGAGAACATTTATCATTATAGAATTTTAAAATTTGAAAACCGTTCCATTTCTCCATCCGGAAATATTTTCATCACACATGTCTTTCAGTGAGTATTTATAGAAAATTATTAAATAAATAATTTTAAATCGATAGAAAGAGAAGCAATGAGAGGTTTATTAGCCAAGGTCTACACTCAATATGTTCAAGACTTCTAGATTAGTTTTCTTATATTGGGGAAATGAGATCAATTTACCTACCAACAAATCAATTATTGTTTATACTAGTGTAGTTTCATCCACTACTGCATTCAATATTTTTCCCTTTTAGGATAACCCTTTGACTTCCTAATTTGTCAAAAATTACTTGTGAGGTTTCCAAGCACTACTTACATAGAATCATGATGTTCTTCCTTGGAAGTGTGATTTTCTCACACTATCATTAAAGATTGATCGTGTGTTTGGTTTTTTTCAATCCACAAAGGTGTGGCTTATCACTCTTCTATAAAAATCTATATAAATTGTATCTAACTAATCATTAGTGACTAGGGTGATCCTATAATTTCACTCTATAACACATTCATCTATCATCATATTCCCTCAAGATATATGGAATAAATATTTTGTGAAAAGAAAAGAATCATAGTAAACCACACTCATAGTATGTGAAATGGGTGAAGATTAATTATGTCATAAAATATGACACTACCATTGCAATGGAACATAAGAGACACCAGTAATAAAATATTAAAATAAGAAAATATAGAATAAGGATCATTAATATATATATATATATAGATCATTGGATGGATACTTTTAATATAATGTTATATCCTCTAGCTTGGGTTCCCTCCCTATTTTCTCATCTTTAGTTTACCATGGTTCTACACTCTTGGATATTGGATTAATTCATTTATAATCCCAGAGGGTGTCATGTTATCCCCTAACATCAACTTCTTATTCATTAAATAGATTATTTCAAAACGAAAAATCATTTCACATGGTATATAATGTGATTTTGATCTTCCAATATAGATTAGGCTCTCAGATATTTATTTTATTCTCCACCAAGACTTTGTTGGCATAGATTTCAGTGTCTTTCCAATGATCTCCACTCTCCCAAAACAAGCTCTACATGGACAACTTGTTATTCTATTACCAAATATATTTAGATTAGTACAAATGAATATTAATTTATCCCCATAATCTTATTTATGTTCACCACAAGGTTCATCTTCTTCATAAATGTCAATGAGATGTCATCATTCCTTCCTTTTCCTAGTATTCAATTCATTTATTATTTTATAATTTTGTTAATCACTAGGGATTTTTATATATATTCACTGAAGGTAGATTTTTTAGTTTTTTAAAACTCGATATTTTTGTTATCTTGATTCTAAAATTAATATATTTTTTATTTATTTTAAAAATATTTTAAAAGCAAGAATGGATTTTTTGGTTTTGAAAAAAAAATAGTTTGGTAATTAAATTTGATTGTTTTATGGGTATTTCAATGAAATGGGTTTTTATTATATTTAGTAAATTGGTATTTCAAATGAATATGAATAGTCAAGTATTTTATAAAATTTATTTCTAAAAGGATAACTAGATTAAATGGGTAAATTGTTATTTTTTGTGACAATAAAAATTAAATTAATTTTTTTAGATTAAAAAATAAGAATATGTTGTTTTAAATGGAAACACATGGTTTTGATTAAACTTATTTATGATTTGAGAGATGTATTAAATGGGTTTCTAATCAGGGTTTAACATGTTTTCTATTTCATGTATTTATGATATGATCATGTTAATATATAGGGTTTGAGGTATAGAATTTCTGATTTTATACAATATGGTTAATATCAAGTTCATATAGAGTAGAAAGGGTTTGTGATTTTCAAATTATGTGATGACACAAAATAATTTTTTTGATTCAACCAATTTTCAACTTACATTCTGGTAAATAGTTATATAATAGACCTCTAAATTCCTACATAGGTTTCAATATTTTTTAGAGTTTTTTATTTATTTTTATATTATAATAGGACTCATAGGATTTAAGGTCTTGTGAGTTTTAATTGGTTAATATAGATCTTTAGAAAATGATTCTTCATATTCATTTACTTATCTAGTCACCTTAAATATAAGGGGTGGACAATGAAAACTTTATTCATGGTTTGTGGTGTGTGGGTATGTATAGTTTTCATCTTATTATTTATAACATTGTTTATTTTGATCAATTCATTTACATATTATTATTATTATTATTATTATTATTATTATTATTATTATTATTTACTAGTGTGTATTATTAGGAATGGTTTGAGTGTCTTCCACAAAAATTTACAATTTAAAACACATTTATCTCAGAAACATACATGATTAGAATATAGTTAATGAAATTTAAAAAGTTTATTATATTCTCCCTTAACCGTACATGTGGTATGGATTTTATTAATAATTAGTATACTCATTTGGATATAAATTTGAAGGGTTTTAATAAAATATGTGGATGATAGAATATAGTGATTTGTGTCCTTGTTAGAGGTGGAATAAAAAAATTGGATCTCAATGATGTGAAATCCATGCTAACAGATTTTTTTTGTATTTTTTTAATGAAATGTTTTTGTGGGGTTTTTAAGGAAATTGATATTATAGGATATGTGAAATATATCTATGATGGATAACTCTAATATTTTTGAAATACGAGTTCATCATTAGTTTATATTAAAAATATATTTGTTGGCATTCCTATAATACATAGACAAGAATAATCTACTGAAAAGGAGAGTAGCATAGAATCCAACTTCACTTCTATCTTCAATAATAATTTCATCCATTCGTTTCATAAAATTACAATATCATTAACCATGGGTCAAAATCTTCTGATTACATGACCTTTTATGTTATGAGGAATGATATATTTACACAAATTTAGAAATACAAGTCATAGTGAAGTAAGAAGAAAGAATAATAATTTCCAAGGGAATTATTCCATTCAATGATAAATAATTTTTTTCCCAGCATATTTATAACAACCTTCTTTGTCCCACATAACATCAAATCAAGAACACATACACACATCAACTTTTTTACCCCAGTTTTTTTCTTTTTATGTCACCCTAGTGTAACATGATAACATTTCAGGAATCATAACTCCTAAAATACAAATGTTGGGTTCCCCTTATAAGAGTTATCTATAACTTCCTCCTTTTATTATAAAATTTTTATGTGTATTTATTTATTTTTTGTAAAACAAATAATATTTTTTTAACCTAAAAGGATGGATAAGATTTGAAAATAGATGAACACTAATTTTATGACAAAAGTGTATGAGGATGGAGTTAAATAGTTCATAAATTTTTCAATAGATAATGTATATGACCCTTCTCAAATCCTTTGTTCGTGTGTAAATTGTAGTTATTAATGAAAAATAAGTTTGTAATCCATGGAAAAATAATTGATTTTCCACAAAATTACATCAGAGCTATAAATTTTGGACTAATCATTGGAAAAACTGAACATGCAAACCGATTTGGATGATACTACAATTTATGGATCATTTTGATATGAATACTAGTATAAATGATGATGTAAATAATATGGAATAAATGAAAATAAAAATTGAATATGTCCTTCATGATTTTTCAATGTTGATTGAGAATTTAAATAGATTTTCTTAGAGACCATTGTATTCTTGTTGTATTAAATACATTAAATTGTCAACTTTATTTATGTTATATAATTTGATAGTTGGAAACATATGGAGCGACACTAGATTTAAAGAACAACTTGGACTCATGAATGATATGCTACCAAAATAAAATGAACATCCTTGTCAAATATTTGATGATAAAATAATGCAACATTCAACACATACTTCTCCAAATGATTGAATATTTTTTCACAAGCACTATGGATCACCAATGAAATTCCTTAAGAGTGGTGTGAAATGATAAAAGAAAGATAAATCAATTCCTTCAAAAGTTTTATGTTTTTTTACTATCATTCAATGGTTTAAAAGAATATATGGATGTCATGAAAATTTCATACAATTGATATGGAACTTAGATACAAAATATGTCCCCAAGGATTAGAAGGACATGATTAATATGAGGATAAGGGAAGAGTTTGTACTAGTGAAGGGTAATAGGCAATCTTTTATTCTTCTAGACTATTACACTTTTCCCAACTAAGAAATATTTTAATTTTTTAATTTATCCTATGGTGTAAAAGTTCGACATGGGTATTCATCAATTATAAAGAATGTCATATCAATTACTAATATGTAGTTATAGTTAAAAAAACCACTCGGCTATCATGTTTTGGTGAAATATTTGATTCCCATAACTTTTTTTAAAATTAAACTTAAACTTTTTTTACATACATTAACTAGAATCTACTTCTTTTTCGAAGACATATGCAGCAAAGTTATAGACCCTGTGAAGTTTCAAGTCATGAATAAGGATTTTGTAGTCATATTATGTGAATAAGAGATATTATTCCCACCAAGATTATCTAATATAATAGTCCACTTAATGGTTCACTAAGTAGAGAGGTTCAAATATGTGGTCCTATCCATTATAGATGGATATACCCCATTGTATAGTATATGAAGATTTTGAAAATTTATGTCATGAATCAAATTCATCTAGAACGTTGTATTGTAGAATGATATATTATTGAAGAAGATATAGAATTCTATATCGATTACCTATTAGATATTGATTGCATTAGTCTCCCAAAGTCATGTCAGAGAAGATTCCTTATGAAAAAAGATATTTCTAAAAGATATGTTGTTACATTTACCATCAAAGAGTGGGATCATGCCCACCCTTATATTAATCATAATAGTGATGATGTTGATCCATATGTATAATCCCACAAAAAAATTCTTGATCATTTGAATCCATGAAGGGATTAAGTATGGATATCAAATACACACATTCAACATTTTATAGGTTGGTTCCAAGATCATATTTATAAGGATTTATCTAAAAATATGAATTCAATTGTTGAACAAATAGGATGTATAGTCGATGGACCAAATGAAAATTTTATATCATACAATGGTTTTATAATTAATGGTTATATGGTCTATACAAAAGAACAAGATAATAACATTACAATGAAAAATATTCTAGTTATTCTTGTAGAGGAATAAATGCACATATCTAGTACTAAGGATAGAAATACAATTTTTAACTATTATGCAATTTTTATTCATTATCAAATAGATATACAAGTTGGATTATACAACATTTCTAGTTTCTATTTTCTATTTAATATGGGATGAAAATAAGTTTCTAGTGAAGGTTGATGAAATGGGATTTGTGAAAGTGAATTTCAGTGTGGAAGGGTATACAGACAAGACGTTCATACTGGAATCACAAGTTACGTATGTATTATATGTCTCTGATATAACAAGTAGGAATTGGTGAATTGTTCAAATGGAAACAAAAACAACTATTGAAAATTTAATCGATGATAACCCTTTAATTAGAATATAAAAATATTTTCAGGGCGGTTCCAAAGTAGACAATGAATTGTATATTTAGGGGGACCACAAAGAGGGGATTTTCGATTCTCAAAATATGAGACAAATCCACTCAACATTTAAAGATGATAAATAGTGTTCAATGAGTTGGTTAAAGTTTTTTTAATATAGTATGCTTTTTATAATATCACTATGTGTTATCTACTATATTAACATAATCTAAATTCAATATTTGACCACTCATGTATAAAATGAATTATTCACATGTTGATATTACCAATATCATGGAATAACAGTAATTTGATGATGAAAATATAGAATTATTATGGGATTAACAATATATTGATGAAAAAATAATGATGTAGAATCACTGTGTTGACTAAATTTATCATGGAAAGAAGAAATGGTATAAAATTTTTGGATGAATGGAATCAACGTGGTCAGTATGTTGTACACAATAAGTCAATGTTCACTAGTTATATTGGGGTCACAATGAGAATGAATATTCCAATGGATATAGATTCATGGTTCCCTATCTATCCTGTAATGAAGTAAATAATTTGAGAAGATATTATGGTAATTTTATAGTAGACTCTCTCTATTTTATTGAAAAATTATATAATGAAATACTGATTTCATTTTAATTATCCCATGAAAAGTTAAATTATTTTAGATTATTTACATAATAAATAGGTATTAATTTCTGATAGAAAATAACATATAGGATTTTGGACACTTCTTAGTAAGTTTTACCTTAGTGATGTTGTGGGGAAAGTAAATCCCAACCCACCAGTTACTTATGTATATATTATAAAGTAGGAAACATAGAATACTTTCATAATTCGTTGTGATGATAAATAATTTTAGGTGAATTAAAGTTGATAATATATTACATAAAATTATTTATTTCATCCAATTTGATTCAAAATTATTAATTTATGAGGAAAAAATAAAGTTCTAAAAATAAATAGCATGCATCAGAATCAATGTACCCATGTCGTGAAGAAAGAGCGGTGTATTCTCCACTAGAGAATAAAATGGTATGTATTTTAAATATAAAATAACATTTTTATGTGTTATAAAAAAATATTCATTTTTTATATAAATATTGGTGAATCAAAATCAAAATCATCTTCCATACCACATCATATGTTATAGGAGGCCCACATAAATAAAGTGGGTAAACTAGTTGATGAAAACACAAAAGCAATGTGGGGAACATGTGTAAGTATCACATAATAGTATTTAATTATTTTTTTAAAATTATATTATATAAAAATATCTACTTATATTCATATTTTTTTTATATGGTTCCGACACAATAATCAACAGCGACCATACCAGAAGAAAAACTAAATTCGGTAGCTTTGTAGTAGTCGAAACAATATGGTTGTGTCAGAGGCTTAGGTTTTTTGAGTGTCACCTAAAACATATTTTCATGAAGATACATATCATATGATTAAAGGTTTTTTGGTTCAAATAGATTCATATCAAGATATTGTATTTCTTTTTGGTTTGGTGGTTCAATATTTGTGAAAGGATCAATGTGAACTGGTAGTGGAAAAAATATCTGCACATGAACAACCATATGCCCCCACTAACTTTGAGGATATTCATTACCCTCAACCACAAACCTTTCCCAAGTTAATAAATTTTTTCATTACTCTTTATCCAAAATTTAAACCAAAAAATTTCTAATAAATTTATATTACTAAAATATGTCAGGAAAATTTTTATATGATTTCTCTTTATCAATACCAAAGCACCACCTTGTTTCAAGGTGTGCAATTTATAATATCCCAGGAAACATGCTACACCTAAAATAACTCTCAAAAGATCACATGAGAGTGGGGATTGAATTAGATCAACAGATGAGCACTTAGTTACCTATTCCACTTGAGGATCTATGTATTGCAATGGTCAATGATGCTATTAGAACTTTTGTAGCACGGCGATATAACCTTAAAAAGATACATGAGGTATGCCATTAATATTTTCTTCGAATAAAAAACCAATAAAAGTTGATGAAAAAGGATATTAAGTGACTTATGGTATTATAGATAGATAAAAATATGTGTAAAAAGAAGGTCAGATCAAGAAAATATAGTGAATTGATTTAGAAAACAGAAGTACTTCTGAGATTACCTTCTCACCACCAGTTCCACTACATCCTATATTAACATTATAAGTTCATGCATACTCTATATTAAAAGTTGGATATGTTTCCTACACACAATATAAAGAAGAAATATTTAAATATGTCATTAATGACATGGTTGGACATGATAGTATAAATCAGATTCTCAAGTTTGAATGGTTGGGAGTATCAGTTGTGAAAACATACATGAGGTACATTTTCACAATCTATATATCCAAAAAATGATCTCATGTGTTCATTAGAATCAATAACTATTCATATTTTCTATAATTTTATATTTATACTATATAAATGGAAAACCCCAATATGCATAATTTGGATTCATTAATCCTGTATCATTTATACTAAAAAAATTATTTGGAATTGGAAGAAATTGATAAGAAAAAATATGAACAAACAATGGATTTTTAGAAGAAAATAAAAGATAGAAAAATATTGTTGATTTCTAAAATGAAGGGGTAAAATTCTAAAACCTAATCATAGAAAATATATTTTTATTTTTCTCATTAATTACTTGATTTTGTTTTTGAGGAACCACTAGATGTTGATCACAATCAATTTTTATACCCCAAATATTTATTCTTTGGATCTAATGTAAGTCTTTCAATAAACCCGAACACACAATATGTGTATTGTTAAATTGGAATAAATTAAAATCAATATAAATATATACACATCAAATTATATATTTCAGTTTGTGTTTTAATTATATTTTTTGTTACCATAGAGAAATCTATAAATATATGGTAAATCATAGTATGAGGTCAGTCAATGAAGATAAAAAAGCCTATGGATTTATTTAAATGGAAATATATTAAGGTATATATAGAAGTTTTAACTATCAAAATATATTTTAAAACAATTTAGATATTTTTTCAATGTTTCTATAGTTTCTGAAGCAAGATAAAAATAGAGATTTTGTATATTATGTTTTCAAATTTATGAATGATATCATATACCATAAAAAACTAGCATCCCCAAATAGGTAAATTTCAACAGTAATTAAAATTTAATTAAAAATATTTCTTAATAGTTTTTATCTATATATTCACCATACTTCCAATATTTACAACAATATACATACCCAAAAGAAGAATTAAATTTCTTTAGAGATGAGTGGGCAGAGTCCATGGGGTTAGAATGATTTTAAATATAAAATTTAGGTGATTAAGTATTATGTTTGTGATATAGCATAGGCTATAACCATAGAATTATATTTGGGATATGGAGAGTAAGTATTTGAATTCTTATATATTATTTTTGATCTATTTCTCAAGGAGAATTATAATGGAGGAAATAAATTTATTTAGAAATGAATGGTCATAATACATGGTGTCTGAATATATATAGACCTCATAGAGAGGTAACTTATTACTACTTATTTAGTTAATTTTCTTGTTATTTTATCTATTTTTTTAGTTAATTTTCTTATCATTTTTTTCAGATGGTTATTTTGTTAAATTTACAAATCCGTTAAAAACACATGTCACAAGATCAAAACCAATAAAAGAAGATATATTTTTTGATACTTTTATACAATGATCCATATGTAATTTTTTATGTGTAGTAACTGAAAGTATGTAAATCTGATAGACGATGTGGTTGGTATGGCTCAATATATGTGTTTTTAATACAAAAGTGTTATTTTAGTTTGAAACATGTATCCTATAGCCAAAATCAATAAAAAGACCTCAAATTGTTTTAAAACATTATTTAAATGATCCATAATTAATTTTTTACATCTTTCAATTGACTACATGTCAATATGACACTTGATGTGGTAGATATGTCTCAAAGTGCATGTTTTCAATACAAAAGAGGCATTTTAGTTTAAAATGGGCATCAAATGCCACAACAAAGAAAATGAGCTCAAATTATTTTCAAAATTTAGAAAATTATTGATAATAGATTTTTGATGTGTAGAAATTGACCATAGGTTAATATGACATCTAATTTTCCCAATATGACTCAAAGTGCATGTTTTCAATAAATAAGTTCCATTTTAGTTGAAAACACATGTCACATTGAAAAAACTAGGGAAAAGATCTTATATTTTTTTTAAACTTTAGGAAGATGATCCATAATTTATTTTTCTTGTGTAAGAATTGACGGTATTCCAATATTACACATGATGTGATCGGTATGACTCAAAGTACATATTTTCAATATAAAATTGTAATTTTGGTTTCAAACACACATAAAATAGAGCAAACTAAGAAAATGATCTTCAATTATGTTCAATATTTATTAATGTTATCCATAATTAAATTTTGACTTGTTGAAATCATCCACATATCAATATAACAAATGATGTGATTGATATTACTTGAAGTGTGTGTTTTCAATATAAATGTGTTGTTTTATGTTAAAATGCATGTCACTAGAAAAAACTGAGAAAAAACACTTGGATTGTTTTTATAATTTATGAAAATTATTGATAATTCATTTTTTATGTGTAGGAATTGACCAAAAATTAGTCTGAAAACCAATGTGGTTGTTATGGCTCAAAGTTCATGTTTTCTAGAAAGAAGTGTCATTTAGTTTAAAACAAAAAACACATTTCCAAAATTGAGAAAACGATATAAGATTGTTTTCAAAATTTAGGAAAATGTTCCATAATTCATTTTTCACATGTAGAAATTTACCACATGACAATTTGACGCATGATGTGGTCGGTATGACTCTAAGTATATATTTTTATTATAAAAGTGTAATTTTATTTTTAAACATATATCAAATAGGAAAAATTAAGAAAAAAACGTTGCATTGTTTTCAAACATTAAGAAAATGGTCCGTAATTAATTTTTTATGTGTAATAGTTGACCTCACATAAATATGACAAATGATGTGACTGATATGACTCAAAATGTTTTTTTTTTCAATATAAAAGTGTCATTTTAGTTTAAAATGCACATCACTAGCCAAAATTGAGAAAATGATCTTTGTTTGTTTTAAAACTTTAAGAAAATGATATATAATTTACTTTTTATATATATAAAATGAATGCAAATCAATATAAAACATGATGTGGTAGCTACAACTCAAAGTTTTTGTTTTCAATATATAATGACATTTTAGTTTAAAACATGCATCACATAGACAAAAATGAACATAAAAATCATGAATTGTTTTTCAACTTTTGTAAAATGGTCTATAATTCATTTTCCATATATAGGAATTTATTTCACAGAAATCTGACACATGATGTAGTCGGTATGATTCAAAGTACAATTTTTCAATATAAAAGTGTTATTTCAGTTTAAAACACACATCAAATAGACAAAACCAAGAAAATAAGATCATATTGTTTTCCGAATTTATAAAATATTCAACAATTCATTTTTGATGTTTAAGAATATACCACACATTAATCTAACACATTATGTGATAGATATGACTTGAAGTGTGTGTTTTCAATATAATGGTGTCATTTTAGTTTAAAATGCACATCACTCGTCAAAATCGAGTAAACGGGCTTTGGTTGTTTTCAAAATCTATGAAAATGATTGATAATTCATTTCTGATATGTAGAAATTTATTACACATAAATCTAACACACTATGTGGTTAGTATGACTATAATTTAATGTTTTCAATATTTAAGTGAAATTTTAGTTTAAAACATGCATCACATTGAATGAAATGAGCATAAAAAAAATTTATTATTTTAAAACTTTAGTAAAATGATCTATATTTCATTTATCATGTGTAGGAATTGATCACAATCCAATCTAACACAAGATGAGGTTAGTAGGACTCAAAGTATGTGTTTTAAATATAAATGTGTCATTTTAGTTTAAAACAACCATAACATAATCAAAACATTGAAAAAAAGCTCATACTGTTTTTAAAGTTTAGGTAAACAGTCCATAATTCATTTGTGACATGTAATAGTTGACCACACATCAATCTCACACATGATGTTAACGATATGACTCGTAGTGTGTGGTTTAACTAAAAAGGGGAAATTTTAGTTTAAAACACATGTCACTATCCAAAACTACAAAAATGAGATTATATTATTTTCAAACTTTAGGAAAATGGTCAATAATTAATATTTGATGTGTAGAAATTGATCGCACTAAAATATGACACATGATGTAGTTAGTATCACTAGATGTTCATGTTTTCAATATATAAGTGTCATTTTAGTTTATAACATGAATCACATAAGAAAACCAGAGCATAGAAATCTTGTATTTTTTCAAACATTAAGAAGATGAACCATAATTCATTTGTCACGTGTACTAATTGTCTACACATAAATTTGAAATATGATGTAGTCAGTGTGACTCGAAATACATGTTTTCAATATAAAAGTTCGGTTTCATTTTAAAACAAATATAAAATTTACTAAACAAAGAAAACAACTTTGGATTACTTTTAAAATTTAGGAAAATATACTATAATTCATTTGTGATGTGTAAGAATCAGTCGCACATCAATCTGACTAATGATGTGATGGATATGACTCAAAGTATTTGTTTTCAATATAAAGGTGACATTTTAGTATAAAAAGCATGTCATTAGACAAAACTAAGAAGAAAGATCTCATATTATTTTCAAACCTTAGGAAAAACATCCATAATTCATTTGTGATGTTTAGAAATTGACCTCATGTCAATCTAACACATGATGTGGCTGGTATGACTCGATGTGTGTCTTCAATATATATGTTCCATTTTAATTTAAAATGTGCTTCACATTGTAAAAACTGATCATATCAAGCTTATATTGTTTTCTCATCAATTTATCTCATATCACTTAATTAATTTCCTTATTGTTTTTATTTGAAACTTATTTAGTTGTATTTTATAAAGATAATTATTGAATATGAACAAAAAATGTGTAACAGTTGAAGTCTTGTTCTAAAAAAGTATGTTCTATTGAATTGGATCACATCCATAGTGAGTATTTTATCAATTTATATGTGATCCAATTGAAGATAACTGACTTTTGAGAATAATGAGAAATGGTGTGATGTGTAAGAATCAATCACAACACGATCTAATACACGGTGTGCCTGATCTAAATCAAAGTATATGTGTTTAGTTTAAAATTGACACTTTGTTTTTAATTTACTTTATAGTATTAGAATCATAAGAATAATTTTATTATACAAGATAATTTTTTTCTCGATTTTGGGTGGCTTTTTCAACAACTAATAGCATGACAGGGGGTCGGGGACAAGGAAAATGGTAAATTAATGTTTTTGAATTTGTTTGATAAATATTTCATACTCATGTAAATTTTTAAACCAGTTTTTGTAATTTATATAATATAGTTTTTTTATAGTACTTGTGTTGAAAATTTTATTTCAATTAAATTGTGTATTTTATAACCCTATATTTTCTATTTTATCCGTTATTTTTCTACTGTAGTGTGTTGTAATTTTAATATAACACTACAGCCGTACTCCCCTTTATCACCTCTAGAAAAAGAACTAATAAGGTATTATTTATCTATTCTATGAAAATAATTGATAAAAGGACCCTTTATCAATGCAAAAAAAGTAATGGTAAAGGACCCCTTTATCATTATTTCTTTAAGTGATTATAATGTATCCCTTTATCGGCACAAAATAAAAGTGCTAATAAAGGGTCAAATTTATCAACGTGTAAGAAGCATAGATAAAGATGACATTAATTGATGATTTTTTAGATCTGATAAAGGTTTACTTTACTAATTATTTTCTATAACGAATAAAGGCCTATATATTTTAAGGTAGCTCTGATTATTAGTACTTTTCTTCACTAACAAATCCTTATTATATTACTGATAAAGGCCTTATGTGTATTAGTTATTATCTCAAGGTATCTTGGATTCTTATTTGGAGTTAGTAGGTAAATATGTACATTATTAATGAACTCTATAATGAATGAGTCATGACAGAGGTGGAGGATCTTATTATTGAGATCCATGAACATTGTTGGTGCATTATTTATCCCAAACGTCATCACAAAGTACTCGTATAGCATATACCTTCTCCTAAACATTGTCTTTGGAATTCCATCCTCTAGAAGATACAACTCAGGATATCCTGATTGAAAATCATCTTTGTAAAAACACCAAGCTCCCCAAAACTGATCAAAAAGATCATCAATCCTAGGAAAAGGGTACATATTCTTTATCATCACCTGGTGTATCTTTTAGTAATCTATACTGGTTCAAATACTTCCATCTTTCTTTTTGTGAATAAAATAAGCATCCCCATAGTTATGTACTCAGGTTGATAAATCCCTTATATTCCAAGTCCTCAAGTTGTACCTAGAGATCATTTAACCCAATCTATGCCATTTAATAAGGGGGTATCAAAATGGGTTGTCCACATGGCATGAGTTCCATCTCAAACTCAAAAACTCTATCATGGAGAAGGAATGTAAGTTCATCTAGGAATATGTCATGATAGTTGTCCACAATTGGAGGAAAAGGAAATTGGGGCTACCACTAATCTTGTTGAATATCCAGGCCTGTAATATTTTCCATAATCATCCCAATCCAGAACATATCCGGACCCACTTTACCTAATCTAAACTCCTTTTAATAGGTCAATATAAACCTATGTCCCTTAGGTGATGTAAATGATACCCATATCTGATAGTAATCAATGTGTACTCTAAATCTTGTCAACTATCCCATTCCAGCAATCACATCAAAGCTTATCATCTTAATAATCATATATTCCCAGAGATGACCATAGAAAAAATTGACTATTGGACACTCTACATATTACTGAATATGATCCACTATCGTTCCCAATGGTGTATGAAGGGGAAGAAACTCATGAGATAACTTGTTTAGTAAGTCAGGAACGGTAATAACATGTGAATATATAAATAAACAAGTAGCAATGATATCAAACAAAGTAGTAGATAGTGTAAAAGTGATAAATATCATACCTAGAAAAGTATATATTCCTTGACCACTATCTTCTAGAGTCTGATCTCTTACATACACTATACCTTCTTTAGCTCAATAAGCCTATCCCTGAGGTATGCACCTCATCTAAGTTTTCTTTGTCTGAGATAGCTACTAAGGATCCCAAACCGATTCATGGGACATACATCATGGTTGTCCTACACCCATTTAGAAACATGATCTTGAAGCATTGGAGAAAAACTATGGTAGATTCCCCATATTTCTACATTTTCAACACTTTATTTGAGGTTTTGTTTAGAACTTTTGATAATATTTGAACTCTCCATAGTTTAATCATTTTGGATCTACTCCCGAGGGGGCTAAAGAATTCATACTCTTATCTAATAGGATACCACTAATTTATTTTATGTCCTCAGTATTAATATTCTTGCTACCATATGTGAAACTCATGACTAAAGTAGGAAGTCCACCTGCATAAGAATTGATGAGGAAAGAAGACCACATGATCAATCCTCCTCCAAGACCATCTTAAGAGTCAAGGCCTTATACAAAACTTCTGGGTATATCATTAGGTCAAAAATATAAACTTTCTATATGATGTTAGGTTGAAGACCAATATAAAATTTTTTGGATTTCTATGCCCCATTCCTGTATAGGATAGATGTGAATCATAGTAGCTTTTTAAAACACATAGAGTATGGTGACACCATCATGGATATCTACTATAGCTTCATGACTCCCTTTATCGGTCTAGTTGCAACATACTAGGAAAAAATTCGACAAATTAAAGTTCCTTGAAGGCTTCATAGTTTATACCCTTTCACCTAATAGAATTTCCCATAATGCCCCACTATCTCCTAGTGGATCACTATAGCATAAATTCTTCAATATTCACCTTTCTATATTCATGAAACTCAATTAGTTCAATTATAATCTCGATGATATCTAATGATTATTCTATATCTTGGAGTCCTCTTGTAATTCCCAGACCCTAGTTACCCAGAGTCAGTGCATTATTACATAACATTGGCATGATCACAAAAGATCATGTCTCTAAAGAGAGATTAGTTTAGTAGCCTTGGAAATACTAGATACATTCATATGGTTTACAATACATCATAAAATTGAAAAATACAACAAAATTGTTTCCATAGACAACACTGAGATGCCATAGAATATCCCTGTAGGTCAGTCATACTATACTTCTTCACATCCTTGGAAAAATAAAACATATAAAGGGGTGAGCTCAGATGCTTAGTAAGGATAACAATATAGCAGAAACTTTCATAAATAAGCATAAACATTAAAGGAAATGTATAAAACTAAAACAAAATCCTTTTCATCATAAAATTAATCTTAATATGGAAAATATAAATCAAAATAATTTCATTTACTTACTCACATGGATATTATACTAGTTGAATAATCATATGCAATATCAATAGACAATTTCATAATGATGGAATGCATAATGCCAGACTTTCATAACCACATAGTCAATGCCTTGTGCTACGAATACAAATAATATTTTTGTCAAGGCCTTATGCCAAGACACTAGTTTGTCTCTTGGGAAGCACCGCGGAAAATTTTGTCAATGTATCAGGGCACGTTAGCAATCTTTTGTGTCCCAATGGTGTGAGTCAGCATTCTGAATGATGCCCTCAAGAGCATGTATAATGCTGAGAAACATGGAAAGTGCCAGGTCATGATCTGACTGTCCTCTAAAGTGATCATAAAGTTTCTATTGGTGATGCAGAAGCATGGTTACATTGGAGAGTTTGAGTATATTGATGACCACAGATCTGGGAAACTAGTGGTTGAGCTAAATGGAAGGCTAAATAAATGTGGAGTTATCAGCCCCCACTTTGGTGATGGTGTCAAAGAGATCGAATCTTGGACCGCAAGGTTGCTCCCCTCTCGACAGTTTGGGTTTATTGTGCTTACTAATTTGGTTGGGATTGTAGATTATGAGGAAGCAAGGAGAAAGAATGTAGGTGGTAAGGTGCTTGGGTTATTTTACTAGTAGGGTAAACATCTGCTTGGAGTTGGGCTAAAAAATTGTGTTTCAAGCCATATGACTTAAGATTATTGGTTCCATTGTTTGGATTGGTTTGAGTTTTGTCATGAAAATTGTTTTTTTCTTAGATGGTTCTATTATTGGATTGTTTAAAAAAATAGTAGTTTGTCTCATGAGACCTACTAATGCATAGAGGAGCTATAGTGGGCCCCACCCATCACATACTAGGTCCAATGCATTCCTCATATGAAAAGGTTTAAACATAACATAAAAATTCGTATTAAAAATAGAATACTAAATGTCAATAATTTATCCATAAACCATGAATGGAATAAATATAACAAATCCACCGTAAAACATATCACAAAACTTGAATACAATATGGAATTTTTGTATCATAATAAACCAACTTTAAATAAGCTTAAAATACATCAAAGGATGTTGACATAGATGAAATCAAAACCCTTTTTAGAGAAATATCTCTTTCTATTTTGAAATAATTTAAAATTTATATAATTATAAATGAAAACATTTATTTTGGAAATATTCTTATAATCTTGTAAGGGAATCTTTGATGATGTTATCATGGCATAAAATAGACGCACCCACCGTATAAGTTAAAAAAAGACATTCTTACCTTAATTTTGTCGAAAATGTTATAAAGGACCTTGTTTGGAAATCTACAGAAAGATTCCTTTATAAACATATTATAAAAAGTCAAACAAGGGTATAAATTACTTTAACCCATATTCTATAAAATAGTAATAATGTTTTGAAATACATTTTTAAGAAACATGGATGTGGATGATAAATAGGTCCCAGTAGATACTTACGTAAAAACAACCTCCAATGATAAAGAGATTGTGAACTTAACCCTTAACTTGTACTTTTCCTTGGTCGAGGGTATGTTAACCTCCTGTATAATGGTGAAATAACTGTTATTAAATTATACAAAAATCATATACATTAATATGATGTCATATATGATCTTTTAACCTTTCTTTGTTAATAATATCTAAGTATTATCGTCGTTTCGGGAGTTAACGGATTAGTTTTCCTTTATATTCTTTATTATATGAGTCATATTTGTTATGGATGGGATGTATCTTATTCATATCCAAAATTATATGAAGTCTTTAAATATTATTTTTAATCATCAAATGAAAATTATTCTTGAATAGATATGATGGGGGAATTAATCTCATCGCGTTCTTGGAGATGGCAATCCGTACGTACGCGTGAGCGACAATATCATTCTTTTGATATTAAAATAATATATAATTGTATAGTATAACATATATACAGAATAATAATCATGTTATATTTATTATTTACATCAATTACACATCATTATTATACCCATCCAAATACTAATGTATTGAATAACAATTACACCACAACGTGGAGATGGTAATCTGTACGTACGCACGTATGGTGACATGTCATTCAAAGGATGAATAGAATAATGAATATGGTTGTACCATATTCATAATAGTATCACAGTATATAGAAGATACTAGACTTATTATTTTATAAAGGAAACAACAAAGAAAAAGGAAGTGGAAGAAGAAAGGAACTTGAAATAGGTGGTGAAATATTTACCTCTTCCTCGGGTTCTTCCTTTTGATTTGATCAAAATGGATCTTTAGGTTGGCTTTACTACTAAAAGAAGGCCTCTAGGATGAATTTAGGACAGTTAAAATGGTATTTGGGTAGGGTATGGCCGAGCCAAATGGCTTTGATGGTGTGAATTTAGGGTAAGGGGGAGTGCCCTTTTATAAGAGGGGTGAGGGGGCCTTTCGAAAAGCTAGAAATATTATTTTATAACAAAAATAGTTTTGGGTTTCTAATGGATAAAAAATGAATTATTTAAATTATAATGTGGGGTGGGTCTAAAAATCTTAACCAATAGGTTTTAGACAGGTTTGGGTCACTATATTAACTTTATCTTTTAGATTTAACTCTTAGCTAAATTGTTTGACATTTACCATGTCTCATTGTATTTTAATATTATATGGTCAATAAACTTACTATATACTTCCAAGAGAACCCCAAGTGGTTAATTAATAATTCCCCTGTCATAATATAAGTATCTTTGCTGAACCTTAAATTTTTAGGAATATAATATTAATTAATAATATAATATTTTTTTTAAAAACTCTTTTATGTCAATTTTGACACTATTTGGTATTTTGTTTTTTCTAAATTTATCAATGCATTATTACTTTGAAAAAAATTCATCTAACCAAACATAAAATCTCATATTAAACTAGAAAATTATTTGAATTCATAAAAAGTCTAAAATTACAATTATTTAGATATTTATAATATCAATTATTTTAATATTTATTAATTAGGTAATTACTACATCATCATCGTGTCATAAATAAATTAAACTATTTAATGCCTAAAAATATCAATAAAATACCATTATGTAGGAAATATTTTTATATTTATAATGAATATTTATAGTCTAATTAATATTATATGTAACCCTATACTAAAAATGGTTTAGTTATTAAACTTTGAATTTAACACTTTTAACTCTTCTTTAAATTCAATAATAATAAATGTCCTAATCTAATCCAAGTGGACCTAAAGGATCATATTTTATTCTTAAGGTTGTTTTTGGTCGAATTATACTTATAAAATAGAATTATGACATGTGTTAGGGTAATAATAATATCATTTTTACCCTTAATTACCCTATTTACTTTTAACCGTGGTAAATAAAAGTAAAAAGTTAATATTCACCAAAAATAATTTTCATCTTATTGAACCACATTTTTATTAATGATATCAACTGTGCCCCTTACATTTTTTAAATTCCACTCATAGAATCGGAAAAATTATGTTTTATGTGAATTTGCAAATTCTCCTTGGAGGTGGGTAAAAGACGGAGAAATGTTCAATAAAATTTTAATATATATTAAATTATTATAAAATGACTCCAATGAATTAAATTGAACTTATATAGTTATTATGTATCTATTTTTACCTAAAATAAATTTATATAAAATAATTAATTATTTAAATAAAAATTCAGTTTTAAACTATAACTCGGTGTTTTTCATTATTAATCAAAAATTGAAAGTTTTGAGAAAATACCAAAAATTCACCCTAATCTAATTTTTATATTATGAATTAAAAAATTAAGTCTATTTTATCAAATTAAAAACATAGAAGTTTCATTTTTTAATTTAAAATTAATTCCTATTGTCGAAACCAAAAAGCGTTTTTTTAAGAAATAATAACTAACAAAAGATTGATACTTGTTTATGTTCAATTTCAAAGTGAAATTATATACAATGAATAACATTGGATTAAATAGTAAAAATATAATTTATTTATAATTCCAAACTATTAAAATGTATATTTTTACACAACAAATTATTTTTATTAACAAAGTTGTTTTCAGTTAAAATATATTATTTTTCACTATTCACCCAAATATGAAAGTTATCAGAAAAACACCAAAAATTTATTTAAACTAAATTATTATGTCCTAATTCTAAAGAATAAGTTTATTTTTTCAAATTAAATCTATAAAATTCTCCAATATTATATTTAAAAAGGGTTCCCCATTAAAAGGTGGTAAAATTACATTTTTTTTTTTAAAATACTTCTTTTATCTAAAAAAGATGAATTTTTTTCATTATGTCTAGGAAACTCATAATATGGATCATAAAATTATAAGGTTTATATAATGTTCAAATTTTAGTTAATACTATTCATAACCTTTTTGAACGGCTAGTTTGGTAAGTCGGGAGGCGCTTGAACTCGGTGTTGTGTGTAGTGAAAGTTATTGAATTACTTTGAAGAAATAACGTACTATGAAATCTTGAGGTGTTAAACCTAAAATTCCCTAAAAGTATGGTGAAATATGGAGCTAGAATTATCTATCATAATAGACCAAGGACCCCAGTTTCCATCAACCATATACATGAATAAGTGGAAGAACTTCCAGCTGACTGGGACCACTACTTGTGCCACTAGAGTAAGTGTAATAGCATAGTCAACTCCACTATCCTATAGATCAGGTTGTGGGATAGGGAAGTCCTCTATAGTAGGGGAATCCTGACCTACATTAGATGGTGGTCCCATCAGTCTTCTTTAAGGTGATCTTATGAACCATTAAGGTAATGTGTATAACATCTAAATGCATTAAGAAAAATTTTAATTAGTCAATGAGATAACACAAATGTTCTACTATGAGGATGCCTATAACCCAATATATGTCCCTTCTAGAAGTACCTAAGGTTCTCCATCTCTACACTTTAGTCAGAAACATATATATACACTACCATAACAATATAAATAAGTTAAACTTATTAATTCTAGTATATATATATCATGACCATATGGAATAATAGATATATCACTCAACAGAGAATTCAAGTCTATCCCAAATAGATATCCCAATTTGAGGAATTAAATTAATGAAATATTATATAGTACTTCAGATATATATATATATATATATATATGGCATGTGATCTTACGTGGCTACTCATAATTCATGAATTCACCCAAATCCCATAAAACAATAATATAAATTTCATCAATAGTTACTTAGATGTCTATTTCACATGAGATGACTCAACACATGGAAACACCTATACATGAGTCCCACACTGCCTATCTCCTTTCTATCATGTCCTAGGTCAGATATAAAAAAAACTATGCTTTGATAACATTTTGTAATTCCATGACCAAGACCACCAAGTATAACTTAGGGATCCAAAAGATCTTATGCATGCCTCCCCATATGTAAGATGTAATTGACTTGAAACGACATTCTGAACACCGTTAGTGGGTATACTATACCATTATAATCTTATCCATGCACCAAAATATATAAAACAAATCAGAGTAATAATGGAATAAGATAAATCATCATAATGTAATATCCTATGGTACATATATAATATAAATAAATTAAACGATCTCCTGATGTGGTCAGAAAAACCAGAGTAATAAGGTGCAAGTAGATAAATAAATAAATAAACACTTCAAAAATCCTCCAGAGTATGTACATGTTCTATTACCAGATCCATTCTTCCCAAATCAACCATATACATTAGGACCCTTAACCTTACCTAGATCCCTATATATGAAGTCATCACATGTATTGATATGGTTTTGTAGGGTGTTAGTAATAAAACATAGTAAGACTCCACCAATGAATCCTTAAAAAATGTGCTCGTGTATAACAGATGCATTCCATTATTAAATAAATGTTCCAGAAATCATAAATAATCATATTTCAAGAACCGATGTGCTAACCAAGTTACCACATGCCTCAGTCGTACCAACAATGGTACCATGAAAATTGGATAATTAGATGTATCAAAAATGATAAATAAATTTACACAATGATGGAAAAAATGTTACTAGAAATCCCCAAGGAATCAAGTGACCGTGTTACTCAGTATCCACAAGGCATTGAGTTCCAGAACGTTGCTCCGTATATACAAGGCATCATGTTTTTGGCTAGTCAACAAGGATATCATTCTTTTTTCCTTTGTATAAGTACATCTTTTTCATAATTTCATGTCATGTGCACTCCCCCTCAAAGGGTAATTATACATGAAGGTCTACATTTTATGAGTACCAAGACATTACATCCAAAGGCATGGTAAATAAACACATAAAAGTATATCATAATAAGAAATCTCCTAACATTTCATCATTAGAATATAGTAGAAACATATAAAACATGTGCTCAAAATCAAACATGGTAACAGGATACTCAAACAATACACATGGAATCAAGGACCAAATATGGGTCTCATGGCTACACACACACCCAAAACCAATCACCATCAAGAATGGTCAACAAGATACTCCATAAAATAATAAAATTAATGAAATAAAAGTATGAAATGGCCTCAAAATTTAAGGAAATCCTACCTCGTGCTCATTGATGAAGTACTCCAATGTTCGTCAAAATAACATAGACTGGATCACATTCCTCACCAATAGAAATAAGATCTCCCACAATGAAATTCTAGAACTAGTTCCAAAAAAACATGAAAAGGGGTAAGGTTGAGAATAAGAACAATCCAATGGTAGAATCAACACTTACACAGTGTTCAATTTCCATCAACATTAATCTCTAAGTCTTATTGAAGTAATAATAAATACATCACTAATGGGTAGCAACAAGTGAAGAGATTCGAGACTCTTATGAGACTGAATCAAATAGAAAAATCTAATTCCATGATCATTCAATAAGGAAAATGATAAATTCATCCAAAATAAGAAATCCCACTATAAGGAGCTCATCAAATCAACCCCTGTTATAAGCTCTAAAAGAAATGGATGAATCACGGCCTTGGATCATCCAAATGGAAGGTAGGATCATGCCAAAAAAGTAAGGAAATCGATCTTAGATGAAGGCCACATAAGGTCAGCACCTAGTTCTTCATGAATCTCGAAATTCATTAAAATAATGAGGAAATATAAAGAAGAGTGAACTGATCAATTATTTGAGGAAAATAATTGATTTAAAATGAATTTAAGACATCCATTAAATACATGTATGTTTCCACCTATGATAAATTAAAGTTCAGAGAAAAAAAGATAAGATCATAGGGATTCTAAATCAAACCTAACCACTGAAACAACATCCATTATGGCCTAGCCATGGTCATGGTGTTCTTAAAGGCTCCTTTCTAGAACATTTATGCCTACAAAATGCTACTACATCCCATTCCATTTCCCCTCAATATAACCTAAAATATTTCCATGGTGTCGTTTTCTATGTCATGGCCAAAAACAACCCCTCTCATGCTCTATAGATTCTCCAAACCGTTTTATCTCTTTATCATTTTACATAGAGATAATTCATAGACCACAAAGGCTTATGCCATGAGAATTTTGTTGGCCATTTTGGAAAGTGAGATTTCTAAAACCAAAACTAAGCTCTCAAAAACCTCTAGCACTATCCAAAATCAAGATTCCACACTCACATGGTCAAAAGAAATCACTTAAGTAAATTTGTTTCATATATTTACATAACCACCCAAATCATGGGTGTTACATAAATAAATAATAAGATTTAAAATAGAAAATAATAAATAACAGTTTTAAAAATATTTTAATAACAATACATAATGAATTTATTTTATAAAATAGATTTTAATATATATATATATATATATATAAGTTGGTGTATTAACTAATTTTTAATTTTAACCCATGATCTTGCATCAAACTCCTGTTCAAATTCTGGTGGGAGTGATTTTTGTGGTACTGTAACACTATTGTGGCACTGAAATAGTGTGGGTATTGTCATAGACACTATATAGGGGAACTATATTGGTGTACAATTTATCCAAAATGGGAGTTTCAGAAATGAACTTTGGATTTTTGGCCACATATTCATTCAGCCATTAATTGTTGGGCCTTTGGCCAGTACAAGATTAGCTTTTGACTACTGGAGATTGAGGTGGTGTGTGGGTAGTCACATGCGAATTTGGATGGAAGTAGAATGGTCATTAAGAGTAATGACTGGTCAATGAAAATAGAAAATGGATATCATAGACCATTTCAAGATGAATACCTCACAAACATCAACACAGGGTGGTGATTTAGGATGCAGATGGAACTTTGTGGTGTCATGGGCTACTGAGTGCATGATAGAATAATTGGAGGGGTTGTTGTAGCAGTATTATTTGGGACATGTATTGGTATTTCATGTCATAGGGACTTCGGGTCATAAATTCATAATGGTCCTTTAGGATACGGGGCCTTTGGACCATATAAGGGTTCCCTCTCAACCCATTAAAAATAAGGTTTATCATTAAATATAATAAAAAAATGGAGAAATATTAATATATATATATAAATATATATTCAAAATAAATAACTAATTAAAAATTTCATAACTAACATAGAACATATATTTTCTAGAAAAAAATATTTATATTTCTTTCATAATTTAGAATAAATTAAACTAAAAAATAATTAAATAAACCTCCACAAGTAAATCCTAATATAGCCCACCTACCTAGAAGATATGACTCTCCCTTCACACAACTTCTTGGATTGACTACTTGGTATCTTATGAATATCACTACCATAGGATAGAGATTTATCAACATAAAAAAATATCTTATATCAGTGATTTTAAATTTATTATTATACCAATACTATTAAAGGATTTGTTTTATTGATGATTTATTTAGCATAGGTAAAAGGGGATTTTATCCATGCTTTCTTGAGCACTAATAAAGGTCATATTTATCAACACCACACCTAGCATTGATAGAAGTGATTATAATCTATTACAGATTATGGCTATATAAATAGAACTCTCCAATAATAGGTAAAAATTTTAAAAAACAATTCAAATTTAGTCAATATAATAATTTGTTATAATAGATATCATATATTCATTGTACCACTTCAATACAAATCTTATATTAAATAATTTTAGTAAAATATAATTACATTGATGTAAATTCACTTAAAAAAATTATAATTACATCAAATCCAAAAAAACTCTTGTGGGTGGACTTATCCAATAATCAACCCAACCTCATATAAAAGAACCATGTGCCTGTGTGAAAGATAATACTTATTTTTGTAATAATATATAAAAAATATAAACAAATTATAATTGTAATGTTATATGATTCTTGATAAATATCTATTTGAATGATATTTGGTTACTTCCTACATGTAAAAATGAATAATTCTTCATTTTTATAAAATGTCCTGATAATTATAGAATGCTTTCATGGTTTTGACTATGTGATGTACATTTTTAAAAAAATCTTCTTTAAATTTGAAAACAAACGAATTCATATATACCCATTACACCATGTGTCCAATTGATGTATGGTTAATTCCTGAAAATCATAAATGAATTTATCACCATCCTAAAGTATCATGATAATCTTAGAAAATTTGTTCGATTTTAATTATGTGACAAATGGTTTACACTAAAATATCATTTTCAAAGTGAAAACACAATTTCAATAATACTAGATACATCGTGTATTTAATTATTGTGTGGTAAATTATTATAAATCACAAATGAATTATGGATCATTGTTATAAATTATTACCATAATATGAACGCTTTTTTTCAATTTTTCTTATGTGATACATGTTACGAACTAAAATTTCACTTTTAAACTGAGAACAAAAAACATTTTGCCATTCTTATCACAACACATATCAGAATGACATGTTGTTAATTCTTATACTTAATAAATAAATTATTCATCATTTTTTATAAATTATCATGAAAATATTAGGGTTTTTTTCTTAATTTTTAGTATGTGACACGTGTTTTGAACTAAAATTTCACTTTAAAATTAAAACAATTTACTTTCAATAAAATCAGAAACGCAATGCATCAGATTGACATGAGGTTAATTCATAAACGAAAAAAACCATGGATAAATTTTCTAAAGTACCATGACAATCCAATCTTTTTTTCTTAGTTTTGACTATGTGACATGCATTTTAAACTACAATGCCAATTTTAAACTAAAAACACATACTTTTAATTTTATCAACAACAATGTGTGTCAAAATGGTGTGCAATTAATTATTACACATCACAAATGAATGATCAAACATTTTACTAAAATATACTTATAATATGAATATTTTTTCTCATTTTTGAGTATTTTATGCATGACTTAAACTAATATTTCAATTTTTCACTAAAAAAATGCAATTTCATTCATTTTAGATACACCCTATATTAGATTGACATGTGGTTCACTCTTATATATCATATATGATTCAATTATTATTATTATGAAGTATCATGAAAATCTGAGTGTGGTTTCTCAATTGTGAGTATTTGATATTTGTTTTAACTTTCAATGTATCTTATTAACTTAAAATGTGCAATTTTAGTCATACTAGCTACAATATGCATCATATTGACACATGATTAATTATTATAAGTTAAAAATAAACCAAATATTATTTTCCTAAAATGAGACAACAATCTAATAACATTTACTTGATTTTGAGTATGTGACACATGAATTGAAATAAAATTACACTTTTAACGAAAAACACATAATTTGAAATTGAAATAATAATAGTGCATCAATAATTAGAAATCCCAGAGTCTCCAATACAATAATTTTGGTATGAGATTTTTAATAAGTTACTGGTAGTTTTTATCACTACACCACCACACCAAGAAAAAAACTTTATTTATGTATAGACATGTATTTTTTTCATATTAATTATCATATATAATGATAATTAATATGAAAAAAATAGTTATGTTTATAAATAGAAGAACTCAAGTTTCTTGGTGTGGTGGTTCCAGTTGATAAAAAATACAAGCTAGTTACTAGAAATCTACCCACAAAATTAGTTTACCCTTTTTCATTCAACACTATTCTTTTAATTTTTCAATGCATTCAATGATATGGGTCATTCCATGATATCTCAAAAAAAATAAAAATGTTCTATAAAACCACTTCTTCAAGATTTCTATAATCATTTTGACACCATGTAAGATTCCTACTCTTTCCTAAACAAATATAAATCCTCTTTTTGAATATGTGTACTATCAATTTTCGTGATAGTAATAGAAAAATATATATATGAGAATAATAAATAAATATTTTCAATAATATTGTAATTATCTTCCGAAATACCTCTTCGAGGATACTACTTTAAATATGGAGTATTATATATTTCATAAATTTAAAATAATAATAAACACAAATGATGTGATTACTTTATTTTAGAAACTTCAAACACATTAATATATATAATTGATTTTTTGATGTATGTTTTTATAGTGGAATAATACTATATATACCCTAATACTTATCTGATGATATAAATCTGTAGGTTTCTTGTGCACATTCATTGTCCTCATACCATGTTTTTTATAAGTAAACACTACCCTATCAAAACAAAATACATGTTAAAACATAATATAAATCTTATAATTTGAATTTTATTTGAAATATTTTGTATGTAGTGTATAAAATATTCTTAAGGGATATCATGTGTGGTCAATTGGTTTGATATCCATGTATTGGTTCCAGAAAATATATCTTCATAGAATCCATATTAATCACTATGAGAATATAGTGATCCCTAAAATTTTAAAAACGAATAAGTACAAGAAAAAATAAAAATATATTTTGTAAATTTAGAGTGTACAGTTTTGTCCACTCATTGTAGAAATTAAGGATAATTTATCATTTTTTATTTTCATTTTAAATATTTTGGCTACTTTTTTCTTTTCATACGATTTCTATTTTATCCATTGAAATATTTTTGTATAGAAGTGACATGAAGACTAATGAATACGAATTTAATGTCAAAATATTTTATATTTACATAGTTGTGATATATATGCTTGTATAAAATATGAAAATTATTAATCATTAATAAAAATAGTAAATCAATTATTGAAAAAATGAGTTAGGAAGATGTACCTCATTTATAACTTCACAGCTAAGACTCTTGACCATTCAAGATTGAGAAATTTATTTACATTCTCAATACCAACCATTTGATAATTGACATATCCATACATTTTCTATTATAATTCAATATAAGAAATCTTTATTTTGGAAGAATTTATTTTTTACCAACAATGAAAGAAATATCTTCCACAACTACCCATTCTCTAAAACCTAAAATGTGGTAAAAGGTTACATGAAGGTTTAAAATATGTTGAAACCATAAATATGTATATAAAGAAATTAGAATCCACACTAACATGGCCACACACCTTGAACACACACTATATGACACTGTCAAATACATATAGTATAAAATCGTAATGAAACAAGTAATAAATAGATTTAAATAAATCATGAAGGAACATAAAGATTAACCATGGTTAAAAAAAATTTAATCCATGGTAAAAAACAACTTCACTATAAGAGTAAATAAGATATTGTAAGTGAAATGAAATCCAAAGTATAGGTTGATAGAATCATAGACTTAATTAAATCATACATAGTACAAATGAACCCATCACCAATTTATAAAAGCTAACTTCTAGTATATCTAGTTCCACCACCAATTGAACTATACAAGGGGAATTCCACTCAAATATGATATTAATGGTCATCCATTCACTCATTCAAAGGCAATTTCCACCTCAATTGGTCTAAAAGATGAAAAATTAGAGCTTTCAAAAACGTCAAAGTAACTTAGTTTTAATATTTTTTATGTCATATAAAAGTTTTAATTTATATTTCAAATACATATCATTTTTTTAAGTAATGTGTATAAAATACTTACTTTATAATAAGGGTAAAATGGTATCAATGCACATTATTTATTTCCTCTATTCCTTTGTTGTTTTATAAATTAATAATTATGAATCAAAGTGACTAATAAATGAAATTTAAATTAAAAAAATACAAATTGAAATGTACATTAAATCCTTCCTCCTCCAAGAATCCAAAACAATCATCCCAATTTTTTGGTATATGATTATTTTATATTTATTTGATTGTTGGGGTTTTATTTTTCCTTAATCATCCCTAAGATGCTGATTTTTGTGTCTAAAATTATCTATGAGTCTTTTGAGTGACCATCATTATGAATTTCATCTGGATGTTTTCTTATATAAATTTACTCTACAAGGGATAATGAAGGGTAAATCAATGTATCATTAATTTAATTTTCAATTAAAATAGTAAGTATATCATAATTCTTCCTTGATTTTTTCTCAAATTGTTTCCATCTGTACATATACAACATTGTCCCACATATCTATATCAATCATCGCATGCATTCATGCACTGAATCCAATGTAACTAAGGAAAATCGACTTTTGGGTTCAATAGGTTGACCACATTCATTTCATCCAGCCAAATATTTTAGACCATTACTTCTATCCTTAATACCTTTTTCAAACACTGTTTCTCTACGCCACTCCTTTCATTTTTCATCCATATGTTTCTTACCTTCTAAAATTTTCACAATTTTAGCATCACCAATATATTATTACATGAAATTTTTATCATTTTTAAATAGAGAATCCATTATTCTCATCATTATTTAAACATTTTATTTCAATTGTATAAATACAGTATTGTGTACATAATATTATAAACAAATATATTGAATATAAAAAAACTAATTAGAGACATTTGGCTTGTTTATTGAACTTTTTTTCTTAAAATTTTGAAGGGATTTGGACCCTAAATTGAGTGTATGAATTTCCACCTTCTTGTAACATCTATCTTATAATAAATATTCTATATTAGAACTACACCAAAATGAATTCCACATATCAATGAATGGGTTATCTAAAATAGAATTTTCATTTTACCCTGTAGTTATTTTTATCAATAATAAAACAATTGACTAGTTTATAATTTCATGATTTGGGGAATAAAATAATTATATTGAATGTGATTCCATTATTAACGGTTAATCTATACACCCTTATTTACTAAAATTCCGTTTGAATAATCCCAATGCATCAATTTTAACAACAATCTTACTATCAACCCATTTTCAGAAGAAAAAAAACCACACATGGAAAATTGTATAATCTATCTTCTATAATTTTTTATGATTCTAAATAATAACATATTCACATAAATTTTCTTTTTTACTTAGTAAAAAAGACATGCATAACTTCTTCCATCATAGTAACTCCAATATTTTTCATTATAATACATTCATTCTATTTCATTATTTAGAACATAAAACTGTTAATTACATAACCATTGAAATATAATACATGTACACTTGGTCCTCTGGATTTCTATGAAACTCATTCTAAAATTGAATTTTGTTTTATAGATTACTTATTAAAATTTTGATCTGAAAACCATATTATAAATTATTGATTATGTGTATTTGATATCTATATTTTAGACCTTGGTGGATCCAAATACCTAAAAATTACCATGTGAGTATCAATATATGGCATAACCTATATATTTTTATGTAAAAAGTAATGGTGAGATTGGTATCACTATATAATGGTAATTAAAACAAGATATCTTCTATAACATATGTCACCCACAATAATACCTTTGTGATGATATTTTAGTAGATCAATGTTATCCACATTGGATAGGTAGTCAGGATGACTTCTTCAACAATATATCTCTTTGTAATACAATATTATGGATGAATTTTATTTTTGATGTAACAATTCAAAATCGTTATATATAATTAAATGGGGAACAACCATATATAAGGTATATGACTACATTATCATATCTCTCTAACCAAGTGAATAGTTAATTGTTCTTTTATATAATAGAATGGAAATTGGAAGAATATATCCAATTCACATAATATGGAAGCTATTTTTGTTTCCATAGTTGCCAAAATTGGTGGGTCTATAACATTACTGTATATATCATTGAAAAGGAAGAATTGGTTGGTTACTGTCTGTCATAAATTATTAGGTAGAGTGAAACATAAATCCATAGGAACTAAACCATGAATCCCAACATAGTAGTGATGTTATTTTAATCCCTTAAACATAATATTAGTCCTAGAAATGATATTATTGATATATGATGAATATCCCTCTAGAATATTTACACCATTAAGGTATTTCAAAACAAAAAACTCTCTTACATGGAAATATTGTAAGCTACTAGAGTATGAAAAGTCTTTCTTTCACCCTTCACTGATGAAAAATATTCTGTTATCCTCATATTAATAATTTACAATATAAACATAATTCCATATTGTATTTTATCTGGTGAATTTCGTAATGTTCCAAGGAAACTATCACATATATTTTTTCTACTTTCACAGTATCAAAAAAATGATGTATAAACAATTCAAATATTGTAATTCAAAAAATATGATCTCTTTTTCCATACCATTTTCATAAGGTTTTATAAAAAAGAGTTGTAAATATCTTTTAATTTAGTAAATTATTCATCACTTATTAATATATAAAGTGTTTTAACACTTTCTAAAATCATATAAAATGATTTATCAAAGATAAGTATTTATTTCATCGGGATAATAATTTATGCTTTCTTAGAAACACTATCTTCAATGAATGTTTCAACTAAATTTAGTGAGTACATTATTCACAAATGGTACACTCTAATATTCTCTAAATTCTATGTCCTTGAAATTTTATTAAGTAAGAAAGTCATTTATCATCTTTAAAAACATGACTCTTAATATTAACTCTTCATTTTTATGCTCTTCATACAACTTAACATAAGAATATCATATAAACTTCATATGTTAAATTAGTGGATAAAAAATAAAAATCAATATCATAACCAAGTTATTTTACACCTAATATAAGAAGATGAAATGTAATGTATTTATGCTTCATGCATAACCATGGTAGAAAAATATTATTTACCAACATAAATGACCATGTGCAATGAGTTCTAATTTTTGAATCAAAAGGATTCATTATATCTGTATATAGTGAAAGATGGAGGTTTCATGGCCAGTTTCCATATTAAGGATACTCATGATCAATTTTATTATACTAAGGAGATTCCAATAGTTTAAAAAGTTCCCCATCTTGAATTATTATATATTTGTTCCATGTTAATTGAATTGTAGACTTCTCTCTTCCATATATTTGTATAAACCATTTATTGATTGGAAAGTATGATGCAAAATTTTAAGGACTTGATTCATCTTTCTTGTATCATGTTCAACCACATTTAGTTCAATTTTTATAAGATTCATGGTCCTTGTGAAGAAATATACAGTCATTTAAAAAGACATTTAATCTATTAAAGATCATACCCGTTGAATATATCATTATTTTAGAACCTTGTGTTCAATAAGGAAACACATTATCTTGTATTTAAAAATCATCCAACATATCAATTAGTTTTATAAATATTGTGTTTATCTATCCATTGATATCTTTAAAATTATATAGCTTCATAATTGCATGCAATGGTTCCTATTTAGTACAAATATCATACAATGATATCATTTCAAATCTAATTAAATTCTAAAATATATTTGGACAATATAGAATTTTATATTCAATTAACAATTTCATTTACACATTCTGATCACTATAATCATTTACATTTTTACTCATATAAGACAGTTCATAAACCATGGTGTCATCTCAATCACTAGATATATCCATTTATTCCATGTGTTTAGTATAAATGTTTTAAATTTGATATATTCCTTGATAAATCAAATGTTCCTCTAACTTATTTGAAAAAATTCATCTTGAATAACAATAATTTAAATATGGAAAAATGATTTGAGAAGGGTCATTATCATGCTATGTTGAAAACATGATAAAATTCTTAATTATATATCATACTCTTTTATCATTTGATTTATATAAAACCATTTTATATTCATATTCATTCTATTTTTTTCAAAAATATTCATTTTTAAAAAAATACATAAAAGGTATTCATATAATGTGTCATTTTTTACAAGTGTAAATTATGTAAACAATAAATTTAAAAAACATAATAATAAATTATAATACATATACATGGGGGATATTTAATATATCCCACTTGATTTAAAAAAAATGGGATTTTAATGGGTTGTTTTTAAATAATATTTGGATACTTCAAGTTAAAGGTTTTAAATGGAATTTTTCATGAACCTATGTGATGGTTTTTTACTAATACTTGATTTATTTAAACCTTGATTTAGAACCATGTGAAAATTTGTTTTTGGACAAACTTTATTTTTTCTATGTTAATGTTTAATTTGAATGAGTAAATTACATCATGTTATAATGGTTTTTTGTATTGGTTGGTTATTATATATATTTTTTATAGATATTTTAACATTAATTAAAGTAATTGTGTCCATGAATAATTGGTTTTCAATATGTGTTTATTCTTGGTTTCTTGGGTAAGTGACATCATTTATGTCTTCTTTTTATGATATATGTTACACTAAATACATAACGTGGTTTACTAATAGTATGAAAATATCACCAATACAAATCCTAATATTATTTGGGCATATTACTCATGGTCCAAACATAAATTTCTAGTTTTAAATCCAAGTGAAATTAAAACTAACATATAACCATAAAACATTATAAAATTAGTTTATAATAAACACTTCTATGAAAACATACTAAGAAAACACATTCAAACATTCCCAAAGAAACCACGAGTTTTTTCAAAACAAAATATTTTTTAAAGTTTTCATTTCAGAAAACACTAACCAATCATTGAGTAACACATATTTTCAATTATAAATTCATATATACAACAATTTTTGACTCATTCCATGAAACAATTAAAAACAAAATCACAAAAAAAACTTCGTGACTCACAGGGGGTGCCGTAGAGAGTAGATAGTGTTTTACATGAATAATAATCAAAAAAATAAGTAAAAAATAAATGAAAATGGTAGGATATTTCATACCTTAGATATTATAAGTGGAATTATTAAAAAAATGATATAAGGGGTGTCAAAGAGTAAAAATATCATAATATCATGAAATAAATGTCTAATCAGTGTCGTGGTTAGGCTTCTTTGATAAAGTAGGTTGAGATTTATCAGTGTTGTTGGACCCAAACCTATGTTTCGTGTTTATTTTATTATTATAAAAATACCATTTGGTTAGATAATATTGTAAAATTTACAATAAGATCAATTATTTATTCAGGAGGATGAGATTCTCAATCAAAATTAGTAGTATGGATTTTTGATAATTGAGGAAGAAGAGAATTGTGGAATAAAACATGAATATTTTAGTGTGGAACTATCCTCTTATGGAGGAAGAATTTGTACCAGATAATTGTTATCATGTTGGATGTAAGAACATGGGATTTGATCATAAAGGAAGTTTCCTAGAGATTTGTAATGGAGAAATGATTTTTTTTTTGAAAAGGGAAGTTCTAAGAGATGGTGAAATTGTTCCATCATAAGGGTAGTTATTTGGCAAAGGATAAGTATTCAAAATGATGGGAAGTTTCATTAAACAAAGTGGAATAAATAAGGTGGCTAAAATAATGGTAAAGTATAAATTATCTCTATAGACTGAGTTTTGTGAATGATTATACATTAGTGAATTGAAGGTGCCATAAAAATGAATTTTTGTGGGTAAAAGTTTCTTGAATGAAAAATTATAGAAAATTATTTAAGAACTAAATTTTTATTAATGAAAAGTTTCAAAGTTATGTGTAGGTTTGTAATTTCATATCAATAAAAAATCTATAAAGCGGGAATATATAGACTTGGTCGAGGGAGATTATTTTTGGAGAAATTCATTGATTTTGTAAAATTCAAGGAATTGTGAAGGAGTTACATGAACCACTATGTTTTGTGAGAGAATTTCCATGATTAATTGAATTATGTGAACAAATATTTTTAAAAACATTGATTGGTGTGAAGGTCTATCTTAAATGAATGAAGAGTATTTAGAATGCTTCATGTTTTATTACTTAAAAGAACATATTTTCATGAAAATAAATGTTTCATGAAAGTGTGAGTGTTAAAAAAGTAAGAGTTTCACAAAAGGAGTTTCACAAAAGTAGAATTTTTGTGAAAATAACATATTGATCATCCATTTTAAGTGACTTGTTTATTCAAAGAGAACAAAATTTTTATTGTAATTCAAGTAGAGTATCATTATAATTAGAAATAGATCATTATGATTCCAATATTTTTAAGAGGCCTATAACTCTATAAAAATTGGAATATCCTTCATCAAATTAGTGAGTGGGAGTGATGAAGAGACATTTCAACTTGGGTGAGGAGTGACCAAACCATAAATCTTGTAAAGGTATTTCACTTAACATGGGGTGACCAAAACCAAAAAAAATTCATCCACAAAACTATAACATATTTGAGGATTATGGTACAAAAGACCCAATGTTGGGGTATGCTCATTTGGATAGAACTTTGTGGAGAACCAAGTGAAAATCCTAGTGTCCCAATGATTTTTTACTTTCTTACATATTTGTGATTGTTTTGGTAGTTATTCTATAAAGTAACATAGGTTGAACATGGTTCCTGAAAATATGATAATAAAATCATTAGGAAATACAACCAAATTATGGAGGAGATTTTAATTTTTTGTCACCCTGATTCACCTTCGCTTTCTCTCAGGGTTTATCTGGTCTCAACAAGTAGAATCAAAGGTTAAAGGTTCAGAATTAACATTTAACCTCAGAAGTAGTGTTTCTATTTTTTCACATGGTTTATATTAAAAGGCATTTATTTTTTTATAGAACTAACATTTATGAATGGAAAAAATAAATACTCATGTTCCTACAAGATTTTGGTGAAGTGGTTATGAATTATATCCAAAGAGATACTCACTTGAGAAAACACTATGAGAAATGGGTAATTTCTGAATGGATAAGATTCAAAACTTTCCTAATATGATGATATTTATAAAAAAAACTAATAATTGTGCTACTGGTTATATAATTTGGAAGACTCTGGAAGCTATTTAAAGAAACACTACAAAGATAAATCATGTTTTTGATTTCAATATCAAGATAATGTTTCAAAATTGGAAATGAAGAGAAGCCAACAAACATGATTGGTTAAGATATACTTATGAAAAAATTAGAAAGAAGAAAAATAAAAAGAATAAGACTTTCGGAAGATCATGTACTGAAATCGTGGTGATTGATTATAACTCAACTATTGAATATAATTCTAAAAAAGTTATGTAAGTTTCTTATAAATAAAAAAAATTGTTATACACATATTGAAGAAAGAAATAGAGTGTGTTGTTAAACTTTATGTATATCTAGAATCATCACTTGAAGAATTGGATATTAAAATAATGAAAAATCGTAATATTGGTGGTCCGTTGAAATAGTATACTAAATATGAGGATAAAAACGAAGAAGATATGGTCTAACTTTAGAGAGAGTTAATTGATCAATAAGATTTTTAGGTGAACCAAAAATAAGAAATGGGAATTAAATGGATGACTGAAGTGAAATCTAGGGTGATTTAAAATTTTAAATATTTTGCTAAAGAATAAGAGAAAAATATTGAGTATCCAGAGGATGGAATTATTGTAAGTAAAAACATTAAGGATACATTTAAAATTGATGAGTTTGAGAAGAAATGTTTTTTAGGCTTTCGTGGTAAAAATGAGACACTCGTTTATGATAATAACTATAATAAGAAATAAGTGTCTATATTTTATGATCATCAATTTAAAGATAGTGTGTGCGGATATCATGATGTGATCAAACTCTTACAAGATAGGGTGGATAAGTGGGAGATCATATAGAAAGTTTACAATGTAATCATTGAAAATATATACTTAGGGAAAAATATGGAGAAAAGATAACAGGAGTCCCTAATTGTTGATAAAAATAATATGGGTGATAATATGAAATAACAAAGTTATTTTTAGGAGTAAATACCAAACATTACAATAAACAAAATGATCATGTAAAAAGAGTTGAAAGTGAGTGTCATCTCTCTCAAGGATCTTCTTTAAGAGAAAAAAATTATCCTAATGAATCTGGTTCCATACTAAAAAAGATATACATTTAAATAAATAATAAAAACTAGATGATTATTGAGATTGTGGAAAAGTAAAATTTTTCTGAGGGGAAGGATAAAGTGGAGTTCCCCTCTAGAGAAGCTTGTCTGTAAGATCCTAACCGTTTCTAGAGTTATCTCAGGAGAAAATTAGTGTAATTTTTTTATTATTTAAGTACCTATTTTTGGAGGTATGAATTGGGGTGGATTTGGGTGGAGTATTAAGAAAATTTTCAGAAAAGATGATTGTGCATGGTTGGCCCACCATTAGAGTAAACCATACACCCAACCCAGCTGACTGTGTGACTCCAGATGGTGAGGGAAACATTGTTGGTTCAAGGTTTGTTAAAGCGTTCACCCCTACACATAAAAAACATGTGAATGGTTTTATTTCACATAATAATTTATTTTAAAATCCCTTAAACCCCAAAAAACCTTCATTTTGACCTTGTCTTGGGACCTAACGTTTTTGGGAGATTCCAGAGCTTTCTGGAGGGGTTCAAAGGTTTTCTGACCTATGTTCTTCAAGATTCAAAGCCTGAATCAAACATCTTCTCTTCTTCCAATAAGTGGATCTCACCCTAATACATATTTTGTATATTCTTCATCCTTATATTGATCTTTTTGTGGATTTTGTTCTCTATTTCATTATATATAAAACTCATTGGAAATATCTAGAACTATGATTGTGGATCTAAATCTACATTGATTAGATCTTGATATATTTGATCTTGATTTAGGGATTAGATCCAAATATCATATCTACATCATTATGCTGCTTAGATTTTGGGGATCTTTTTTGAGAAAACATATGTCAACAAATATAGGTAGGTGGTCTAAAATCTAAATACCATAGTCATTATTTGATAATGTATATGAAAATTATATAATTTCCGGTGTTTTTAGAAATTATAATCCCAATTTGAATTAATTAATGTAGTAAATTAATAAATTGAGATGATTATAAAATTATGAGATTTAGGGATCGTTGAATAAGATAATTAATTGGATAATTAATTATGGTATTTTGAAATTATTGTTTTTAGCAATTGATTGTGGGAATTAATATAAGGCCCCAGCCTTAAACCTTACTTAATCATGAGTTATTACAAGATTGCACATTGAGGATCTTTTCAGGTTTAGAGTTTTAGAGAATTAGATCATAAAACTTGAATTAAATTCCATATTTAAACAAAGTGGTTACATAAAATATAGTATTCATTTTTTTCCATTAATGGAAACATATTTAAAAAAATAAAGCATGGATTATTTCTTGACACTTCCCTGACACTATCATCAAATCATGTACCTTTCCCTTAACCTGTGAAAAAACATTTCAAAAAAAATGGGATGAGCATAAAAAGCTCAGTAAGGGTTATAAAAAATATGGAAAGGAAACATGAGTTCATATATACATAAGAATGAAATCAAACTTTACCCATAAAACATAGGCACTTTACCATACCTCATCAAATCATGAATAAATCATAGAAATCATAATACATAAAAGGTAACTTGAGGCATTCATAACATTCTTATGTAGGGAGTAACCCTCTTGGTTACGTTTGGAATATCCACCACAGTATATTCCCTAAATCTCTTCGGAGAAACCTTAACAGTTCACTCCTTTGTGTTACCCAATGCATTAGAGAGCTATATCGGGCTCACCCGCCCTTAGTTTATCACGGAACCACCCGTTTTTATAACAATGACCATGAACCATAACATGAACATATCACATAAAACATGCATAAAGGAAACATAACATTTCCACATTTAAATCACAATATAACATTTTAGTATATTGAAATAATGAATCTATTCAAAAAGAAACCATTCCCAAAACCATTTAAAACATTTAATAAAGATATTTTTGAATCAAAGTGTCCCATACCACCTTGAATCTTTAAAAATTTAACCCATTAATATCCATATAAATAAATCCTTAAAACCATTTTGAAAACATGGATATTAATAAGAACAAATAATTAAAACATTTAAAGCGATATTTTGGTTAAAGGGGTTCTACCAAAATTAGTGACACTTGAATACAATAATTGAGGAATAACATTTAGTAAGAACTTTATAATGTCATGAGAATAAATGGATTCATGATATAATATTCCAAAGGACAGTATATACACCATATAAGAGTGAATTGGTGTATAACAACAATGAAGTCTCAAAAGAAATGTCAAATGTGATGAATTCCCTTATAAAGAAGGTATCCTTAAATTAAGGATAATTCAATCTCAAAATTATGTGTGACAAGTATAAATACACCCAATATAAGTGGATATTAAGTGTAAAACAATAAAAGGTCATTCACACATATTCAAAATATTACATATCCAATAACTACATGTTGAACCCAAAGAAATCAAAATTGGGTTAAAAAGTTCCCTTGGTAAAATTCGACAGCCTAACGGCATCACTTCAAAATTCAGAAAATGAGTTTATGAGAGATAAAAAGAGCAGATCATCACTTGGACATAACATTTACATCAATAATGATATAAATTAACATATACCACCATAATAGTATGTGAATTAAAAGGCATAACAAAAGAAGTCTTTTAAAAAAGGAGGGTGAAAGGTCCCCTTACCGAGTTGGGTAACTTTCGAAACGTACACCCAATGGAAGAAGGGTCATACAATGAAGATGTGAATACCCATAAATGAAATTATACTACAAAAAGTGTATAATAATGGGCAGTACATACACCACTCAAAGGAAATTGTGGCAAATGTAGCATAAATCTCACGGGAATAAAAGTGAGATGAAAAATCCCTTACGAAAACTCGGCAGCCTAACGGCGCCACTTAAAACTTCCAAAATGGATTGATGAGAGTAAATAGGGTCTCTCATCATATGAACATAAAAATTAAAGTAATATTAATATAAAAGAACATCCCAATCACAAGAAATATGAGCTTAAAATGAATGACATAAAAGGGTGTACTTAAAAAGAAAGAGAGAAGTAGGATCCCTTACCTCGGGTCCGACCTGACTCGATCGTTCTTTACACTACTGGAAAAAAGGCCTATACCCACGGTTCAAAACCGTGGGTATAGGCTATACCCACGGTTTTGGGAACCGTGGGCTGGAACGCCGTCGGTATTGGTCCCCAGCCTATACCCACGGTTTTCCAAAATCGTGGGTATAGGTGTTCTGCCACCGTGTCAACAAAACATTCCCAATTGCCACGGTGTCAATGGCTTTTAACCACGGTTTCAAAAACGTGGGTATAGATCCTAAAATAAAGCGGCAGGCGGGTTTCGATCCCACGACCTCTTCGCTGCAAAGTACCGCGTCTACCACTACCCTACTATCAATTATGTGTATATATATATATTTAGTTAAATATAGTTATATAAACCGTGGGTATAGAGGGAAGAACCGTAGGTATAGGACTCCCGCCAAAAAAAAAATCTTTCCCGCGGAAAAAAAAAATTTCCCGCGCACACATGGGAAACCTATACCCACGGTTTTTCAAAACCGTGGGTATAGGTTTTTTATCCTATACCTATCCCCACGGTTCTCCTCAAAACCGTGGGGATAGGTACCCCTATACCCACGGTTCTTGAAAACCGTGGGTATAGGTCAATTTTCAAGACCTATCCCCACGGTTTTGGAAAACCGTGGGGATAGACCCCCCTATGCCCACGGTTTTTGAAAACCGTGGGTACAGGTCTTGAAAATTGACCTATACCCACGGTTTTCCAAAACCGTGGGTATAGGGGGTACCTATCCCCACGGTTTTGAGGAAACCCGTGGGGATAGGTCCATTTTCCAGTAGTGTTAATCTACTGAATAATAAACTTGAGTTAATTTATACTTCATTAAGAACCTTTTTCAAGTTCATTATTCCTTTTATATCACTTATTACCATGTCAGGAACACTATGTAATTATTTTAGTTAATAACGGTCGTTTAAACGATCATTGGTACTTGAGTCAAAATATGCTCTTTACAATTACAAGTTGTTCATGTATCCATTATATCCAGAGTTATAATCATTATGTATATATCATATGTATCATATATATCCAGTATATATTCATTTTATACTATTCCATATCATTTGGAGATAAAAAACGAAAAGCATCGTTCATGGAGACGGTAGGCTGTACGTACGCATAAACGCTACTTTCATTTTTTTCTTTTTCATATTAATGGAATTAAAAATAAATGATAAATATATATATATTATAATTCCAGTATAATATATATGTTATATAGGTCACATATGTTCATTAATTTCATTCTTTATACATTCCATGTATTGCATGTACCAGTCACATCACTTGAGGGGGCGGTAGTCCGCACTTCCTCATATGAAATTATCGCATTTACACAACATGAAAAGAATAAAGGTATGGTTTAAATATCAAATACAGAAGCCTATAGTAAACATAAATACCATGTATATCATATATAAAATACAGTGACATCATAATGGCAACCTTTAAAGGTGTTAAAAGAATATTGAACTATCATCGTTTTGTGAGGCAGAAAATCGCCAACCACAGAAACAGTATGTTCTTTAACCATTAGATGAAGGTGTGTGTAAGTATAGCTCGAATACTTATTATAAAAACATCCTAGTATATTTAAGATACTGTCTTTGTTACAAAAGAAATGAATAAAAATATTTTAGGGGGTTGGAGAAGCAAAAAAAAACAAAAGGACTCAAGTGAAGACATTACCTTAAAATCGGGTAACTCTCTTTGGTTTGAGCTAAAAGGATTCCTTGGGAAGACTTCTGCCCAAAGTTATGCTTCAAGGAGTTATATAGGGATGTGGAGAGACAAAATGGGCATGGGTTGGCTGAGCCAAAGGCTTTGGAAGTGTGGGTAAGGAGGTAGGGGTGGCGGCCTTTTATAAGAGGAGAGGAGGGGCACTCTTGGAAAGGTATAAAATGTAAGTTTATTTTCCAATGAGTTTAGGATTTTAATGGTCCCACATTGATTTGTTTCGGGGATAAGGTGATAAGGGTTCTAAATACACCCATACAATAGGTTTTGGACATCTGTAGGTCTTAGATTTTACATTATCTTTCCATTTTACTTAAATCGTTAAATAATGAGGTCATCGCTGCATCATCATGATGTCATAAATAATTTAATTTATTTAATGTCTAAAAATTATAAAAAAATAATAAGATTTAGGAAATCTTTTTATCTTTCTAATGAATATTTATAGTCCAAAAGATCATTTATGTAGACAAAATTAAAAATATTTTACTTAGGTGATACATTCTTTGTTACATTTTACATTCTTTAAAAATAAAAAGATAAAAAGTCACTTTCTCACAAAAGTGATTCCATGGGGCCCCAAAGTTTGGCAAAAGGCATCCCATGGTCAGACATGAGACAAACAGTAGTCTTAGGACACATTTTTTGGTCATTTTTTATTATTATCATATTATCTTATTATCTTTAACTGCTCGATTACTCATTAATCAAGATAATTAAAGATAATTACCGTCGTTACTATTCATAATGTCCAAAAACAAAAGAGTCTTAATTACATAATTTGGAACATCTGATTCCAAATATGTAATCCATTTTACCAAATTTCAAACACATAAATTTCAATAATTAATTTAAAAAAACTTCTCGTTGTCAAAACAAATAGCGGGTTTTTTAGAAACAATATTTATGAAAAGTTTGGCACTTGTTTATGCCTAATTCCAAACTGAAATTAATCCCAATGACCATAATTTAATTACATGGTAAAAATATATTCTAATTACACTTTAAAACAAATTAAAAAGATAATATAACCATATAATTAAATTATATGAAAAAGCAGTTTTGATGTAAAATGCAGTATTTTTCACTATTCATTGAAAAATGAACATTGTCAGAAAAATACCAAAAATTAAACCAAGGTAAATTTCAATGTACCAATCATAAATAATATGTTTATTTTGAAAAATATATCTTATAAAATTTCCAAAAAGTGGATTTAAAAGGGGTTCTCCCTCAAAAGGTGGTTAATCGACCTTTTAAAGAATATTAGAATGTTTACGCTTAAAAACTGGATTCATTTGCATTTTTAATCCTCTAACATTTATTGAAAAAAAGTAAAAATATATGACAAACATATATAATAATTTTGTATTTAGTTATGTTCATTCCCGCCATTACAACGGCTAGGCGTTAACTACCGTTTAAAATAATATTATTTTATTATTAGAGTGCAATGTAAGATTTCAAAGAAACTTGTTGTTGCATATTGGGTACGCCATCGAGCATAGAATTCCCTTTAAAGTAAAATTAATATTTTATTCATAAATATGGATAAATGTGAAAATTTCATACTCTTTATTTACCTGGGGTGTTACAATTAATTATGATGGATTGAGATGGTTGAATTGGGTAATTAATTGTGTAATTAATTATAGGTTGTGGGTGTTGTGAATAGAGATATTTAATTATGGAAAATTGATATTTTGATTTGAGATAATTAATTTGGGAAGTAATTATGGTATAATGATTCCATTAAATGGATAATTAATTAGTGAATTAATTATCAGGATTTAGAATGGTCTGTTTAAGTGATTAATTTATGAATTAATTATGAGCTGTTGATTTTGGAAATTGAGATAATTAATCGGTGAATTAATTATGATTTAGTAATTAATTAACAGTTGAGTAAATTAAAGATATTTGTGTGCTTAATTAGTTGGAGAATTAATTAATGGGTTTTATGTAGAGACTAATTATTGAATTAGAAATGGGGATGACCTTATTAATTAATTTATAAATTAATTAATGTGATATTGGGGTAAGAGGTTTAATTTTGATTAATCCTACTTAATGTGATGATATTATATATGTGATAATGTGGTTAATGTTGATTAAACTTGATAAAAGAGATACATGAGATATGTGTGAAATAGTGAATAGTAACATTCTCACTCAGCCAACTATTATGAATGGTAACATGGTCATTCAAATTGTGTGATTAATTGAATGGTAACATGGTTATTCATTTGTGAAATAAGAATCATAACATGTTCATTAAAATTGTCTGATTAAATGACCAGTAACATGGTTATTCATATGTGAAATAAGAATGTTAACATGGACATTCAAAGTATGGGATTTATATTAATGGTAACATGGTCATTCAATGGTGAAATAAGAAAGGAAGCATGGAAATTCAAATACATGTTAAACCATAGTGAAATATCATATTCCTGCATGGGATGAAGCAGGTATTGCGGTACGAGTATCTATGGGAAGATGGGGTTTTATGTGATTAAAAAGAGAATATTTAATAATGTGATAAACTATTTATTTGGGAATTATACTTTTTATTATTATAATTTCATATACGTTTGTTGGATGGATGTGTTTTATATACCATTGGTGGTGTCCCATTGAGTATTACTCACACCCTATTTGGGATGTCTGATCAGTACCTGAATAGACTTCATTATTGTAGGACAGGATAAGGGAAAGGGCCATGTGATAGATTGTTGATTGGGGATGGAGGATGGGTGAGGGAACCTGACATGGTTTGTGACCCACTTCAGAGTCATTAGTGAATTTAATTTTAGTTTCATTTAAAACACATTATCACTTACTTTGGCATGGCATGTTTCCCATTCAATTGAGCATTGTATTTATGGTTTTGGTTATCTAGTGACATTGGTACTATTTATGATTTTATATGCTTACTCTATTCCTTATTTACTTCCTCGGGTGTCCTACTCTAGTAAAGAAGGGTACAGTCTCCCCATGACTGACTTACCAGACCCACACTTCTAATCGGAAGCCTCTAGCGTATGAGGAGGTGCACCTCAGGTCATGTGACCGACTGGCTCGGGGCACCATTGTGTGGCACCTGGGTCGGGATGTTACAAAGTAGTATCAGAGTATTTTTCTTTCTTTTTCTCATATTACTATTTGGGGAAAGGTATAAAATATCTTAAGATGAGTAGGTTCTTGGAAATGAGCCTGCAAATGGGAGTTTCAAACCCATGTTTAGAGGAAAACCTGAGTACTCAGGGTGGGATTGTTGTTATTGTTGTTTGTTGTTATGGTTAAATATTATTTCACCTTTGGTGACACACTTGTGGTGTGATGTGATTATTGATTCTGAGAATTATTAAGTATTTATTCATGGCCTGGTATGGCATGATATTTGAGTCTGCAAGCATCATTCTAGGAAATTAGGATTATTGTGACATGCATCATTTTAGGAACGCACGAGAAAATGGGTTATGGGTAAGTCGTTGAACTTAAACAGTTTTATTTTCTTACAAAATGAAAATAGTGACTAACATGATAAAATTGAATGTGGTGAAAAATGAGGATAATATTTTATCTAAATAAGGAACATGAATATGAGAATATGGTTACCCTTGTCAACCAGACCTAGGTTTATGTTGGTTAAGGGTAGTAATAACGCCTCAGTTTTGACCGTGTGGAATGATTTGGGAAAAAGGCTTGTGGTTACATGTTTTGATATTCTCTATAATGTAAAATGTGATAGTATGTGTTATGAATCCTAGTTATAAGAATCATGTTTGAAATTTTAGATATATACCTCCCATAAAGTTCTTGTTGAGAGGACAACGGGAGGAAATTGTTGTGTATAATCCTCTAGTGGTGGAACCTGATCCATCGATAGTTCCCTAGGAGGAAGTGGGAGAGCAGTTCAGAGAGAAATTCACTCATTTCATGGAATTTATGGAAATAGACCCAATACATGTTGTGAAAAACATGTCTGGTCTGACAAGGTAGTTTCAATTGTAGTACCCTATTAATTTTACTAGAGAGGGTACACCTAAGGGAACTGATTTTTGGCATGAGTCCATCGAGACGATACATGACCATATGGAGACTCCTGTCGAGAAGAGGGTAGAGATGTCCACTTATATTCTATGAGGATCAGTGAAGTGCTGGTGTAATATTCATGTATATATTGGATAGGTTGATAAAACGTTATGAAAGGTATTTTTAGAGAAGTTCTAGGAGCACTTCTCTCTAAAGATGCTGAGTGAGGTGAAAGAAGTAGACTTCATGTAGTTGACTCAGGGGAGTAGGTCCATTATGGATTATGTTAGATTCTTTACAGATCTATGGTGATTTTCTCCAGTGATAGAAGGATATGAGGTAGCTATAGAAAATGATTTCAGGATGGACTTATGTGAGACATTAAGCCCAAAGTCAATCTCTTTTGATTAAATAGGTTTGGTGAGGTAGTGTATCAAGATCTCATAGTTGTATGGAAATCAAGGGAAGCTTACGGTACTTCATAGATAATTGATACTCGATGATCATTAGGTGTGACTTTTGAGATCAAGAAGCGCCATTAGGAAAACATTAGCTAGGGTAGTGGGAAGAAGAGTATACAGATAGGAGGGTCGGTTGCACATGACCTTACATGAGTGATCTATCATTAGTGTGGTTGTTTCAGACATTATCGTAGGAATTATTCCTGACCATTAGTGGATTTATGATCATATTGAAATATGGTACATATATAAAGGTTCTATAAGAACTCTAGGTAGTTATATAGTAATAGAGGATCTTGATAGAACCATGGTGTCGGAAGGGGATCTTCTGCACCATATCAGTATGGCATCTGGAGCTCTACTGGTAGAGGTGGTAGAGGTAGTATACATGGTTCTTCTGTGTAATAGAACCCATATAATCAGATTGTTGAAACTTAGTGGTGTTATAGAGCATCATAGGGAATAGGGACAAGATAGTTTCATGTGGTACAACCTATACTTGTGGATAGCGAGGTTGGACCATCAACAGTGAGAGGTACAATTCTTATAGATTCTACATTTTCTATTGCCTTATTTGATACAAGTTCCACTAATTCCTTTATATTTTCAAAACATATTAATGGATTGAGCCTGGGGGTAGAGTTTTTGATCAGGGTTATGAAGATAGATACACATTTGGATGTATGGTATAGACACATCTATGTGTGTAAGGGATGTTCTCTTGAGATTATGGTATCATCAGTTGATAGTTTAGACTTATGATATATTGAGGAATGATTTAAGGAGTATTTATGACCTTTATGAGTTTGTTCTTATGTAATTCGGGTTGAAAAATGAACCAGTATTGTTTATGGCCTTGATGAAGATGTTTTTTCATCCGTATCTGGATCAGTTTTTGGTGGTGTTTGCAGACGAAGTTTTGGGGTACTCCAAGACTCGTGACGATCATTACCAACATCTTCACATCATCCTAAGTATACTAAGAGAGAATTAGTTATATTTCAAGATATTTAAGTGTTATTTTTGTATAGACCAAGTATACTTCTAAGGATACATAATCTCGGAGGAATGTGTGTTAGTGGACCTAGAGAAGGTTCAGGCAGCGGTTTCTTGGGAATATCCTAGGAATTTTTTCTATATCCAAAGATTTTTGGGATTATCTAAATATTATAGGAGGTTCATCTTGGACATTTTCTGATTGGAAGCACCACTTTTAGGCAATAAAAAAATGGAATAAAGTTTGAGTTTACAAAATCATGCGAAAATCCTTTCTAGGAGATGAAGAAGCATTTGACATCGGCACCAATTTTGATCTTACTTGAGTGAGGAGATGAGAACACTATGTATTGTGACACTTCTAGGATCGGACTTTAAGATATGATAATGTAGGGATATCAAGTTATGGTGTATGGGTATCAATAGTTGAGGATTCATGAACAAAATTACCCTATGCACGACCTCAAGTTGGAAACATTAGTATATGCTTTGAAGTGTTTGTGACACTATCTCTTTGTCAAAAAGTTCACAATTTACACTGAACATAAGAGGTTGATGTATATCTTCTCAAATAAATATTTGAATCTTCGGTAGTGAAGATGGGTTGAATATATGAATTCTTTTGACTTTGAACTGGAATATACGCCCTGGATAGTGTGGCGGGTTCCTTGAACAGGAAAACTCAATCTTAGATGGTTTGGGAGTTGAGTACTGAGTGGAAGATGAAGACTTTACTAGCTGAAATGTATGTGGTGGTTTATGAGAGTTAAGAGCATATGAATCTAGTTTCAATTGTAGTGGTGTATACACTTTTGATATGGATCAGAGACAGATAGTATGAGGATCTGGAATGCTTATCCTTGAGGGAAATATTTAAAGGTGGGGAGACACCTTAAAATTGGTTGATATATGAGGATGAGATAATAAATGTGAAGGATCGATTTGTTGTACCTATGACCATTTGAGAGGATCTCATGTGGGAATTTCATGCCTCAAAGTGGGAGGTACATCCATGTGTGACCAAAATTTATCATGACCTATAAATACATTTTTGGTCGCCAAGAATGAGAAAGAAGATTGTAGGGTTCATAAAACGATGCTTCACCTGTCAACAGGTGAAGGCAGCGCATCAATGATGTGGAGGTTTGCTACAAATTCTACCCATTCATGAGTAGAAGTGGGATGATGTGACTGTGGAATTTGTGGTTGGTATTCTGAAGATGATTAGGAAGAATGAGTCTCTATGGGTTTTTTATCGGTCGACCAATGTAGAACATTTCTTTCCAAAAGGGAAACCTTTACAGTTGAGCAGTTGGGATAACTTTATGTTTGAGAGGCAGTTCATCTTCATGGGGTGCCACGGACTATAGTTCCAGATCGTGATGCATGCTTTGATTCATACTTCTGGGGGGGCTGCATAAATAAATGGGTACACACATATTATTGAGTGTGGCTTTACACCCATAGAATGATGGGTAGTTGGGGTGTACTATATAGGTGCTGGAGGATATGTTATGGGAATGTGTACTTAACTTTGGTGGGTCTTGGGAGAATCACATGGATTTATTGGTATTTTAATATAACTACATTTATCATGGAAAAATATATATGGAACCATACAAGGATTTTTATAGTAGGCCATGTCGATCACCACTATGATAGATGGTGGCTAGTGAGTCATAGTTGTTGGGACCGAGTCTCGTGTAGGAGACATCAAAGCATGTATAGTTGATTGGGAAATGTATGTATAAGACTTATATTAGGTAGAAGTTGAACGCTAATAGATAAAGATGACCCCTAGATTTTATAGTGGGGGTTGTGTGTTCCTTTGGGTATCACCCAGGTTGGGTCACTATCAGATATGGAGATAGGGAAATTTAGTGCCTAGTTTTTTTGGACCTTTCGAGATCTTGGAGAGAATTGGGAAGTGGCATACCAATTGGATCTTCCATAGAAATACAGTGAAATTCATGATGTTGTCCATGTGTCACAAATACAGTGATATCGCCCCCGACCCATCTCATGTGATTTATGTGGATGACGTTGACCTTGAGACAGATACATATTTTTAGGAGCATCTGATATGTGTGTTGGATCACAGTAAGAAGGTGTTGTAGGGAAAGACCATGATGATAGTTTGTTTGTTATGGAAACATGGATGTTTACAAGAGGAATCATGGGAAAGGAAAGAATATATAAGGTCTCAGTGGAGTAATATTTTTCACTCAGAATCTTACAAAATCTTGGAAGTACAGATCGAGGATGATCTGTTATAAGGTGGGGATATTGTAAGATTGTAGAGACCCGAAGCTTGACGTACATGGACATTACATTACTTTTGCGGAATACTTAGTACATAACAAAAACACACACACAAGGATCGTAATAGTTTAGTGTCTTTGGAAACACGGAACGTAATCTTCTAATCGTGGTGAAAGATCTTCAATATCTCCCATAAAGATCTTCCCTTTTTTTACCTAAAAACCTTTCTTTATATCCTGGGGAAAAGAAAACATAAAAGGGTGAGCTCAAATGCTCAGTAAGGGTAAACAAAAGAAATAACAATCACATCATATACATAAGAACATAGCTTTTGGAAATCTTAACCTGCAAAAGAGCTCATAATATCATAACATGGGATAAATCATAGAAGTGAAAATGAAATCATAACTTAAAACATTACTCATTGTGGCATACACACATAATCATAGAGAATCATTTCTTGTTAGTCAAGACTCATTGCCAAGACTATCTTAGTGGACAAAGTCCCTTTCTGAATTGAGTAATCCTCGTTTCAGTCCTGTTTCACTGAACCGGTATAACCTACCATTCCAGCCATGTCTATCTCATGAGATATAAAATCTTTACCCAATTCATTGGAGGGAGATATAGGTCCCACCCATCTCATAATGATACCATTTTTATGTGTGCCACAAAATCATAAATCATACATCATTGCATAACCCATGTAATAAAAATGGGATTCTTAAACAACATGACATCATAAAACCATTCATATAAGATAAAGGAATTCATAAACATAATTCCATCACAACATAGTCAAATCTATGTAAAAATATGGATAGAAACAGAACCCTTTATTATCTTAGATGGAAAATAATTTTGATAAAACACTTGAAATGAATTCTTGAGGAAAATATCCTTTCTTCTTCAAAATCAATTTCTTTTCACAAAACATCATACAATTTTAAAAGAAAGAGATTTTATTAAAAATAGTCATGAAATATTTTGGAGGAAGGTTCATGAAAATAAGGCTTTATAAAACCGTAAAAATCCGTTCGTGCCGTATAAGTTAAAAAAAACATTCTTCGTACTTTTGTCGAAAAAGTCAAAAAGTACCTCGTACGGAAAAACGACAAAAGATTCCTTTCATATTCTTTACTAAAAACTCACCTAAGGGTAAAATTGGATTAAAACTATTGCAAGTGGATGGAAACAATATTACATATTGAGGGAACATGGATGTGGATGATAAAATACACCCCAGTAAATACTTACGAATAAACAATCTCGGATAAAAATGAGATTGTGATATTTCCCTTACCTTAGGTCCGACTTGCTTTGTAAGTGTCCGAACCTCCTGTATAATGATTTAAATCATGTTATTTACTTATTACAGAATCATATTCATTGTTATGATATCATATATGGTTCACTTATGACATTATATTACCCGTTCTTTTGTAAATTCCATGTTAAAGAAGCGTTTTGGGTAAAATCGTTTCATTTATCGTAGGTGTTTTGACTTGTTGTTCTTGACATCATTATTACTTATATCATGATTTAATTGCTTCCAGAATATAAAATATTATTTATATATCATATATATTCAGTATATATATATATATAATAGGTAGATAAATAAAATGAAAAACACCGTTCATGGAGACGGTAGTCCGTACGTACGCATGAACGCTGTTTTCCTTTCCTTATTGTCTTGAAATGGAAGTAAGTAGATGACATACATATGTATATATATACATAAATCCAGTAGCTTTATAATGTCATTAATTTCATTATTATTTTTTATATATACATTATAATCATTCTTAAATGGTTAACATGGAGAATGAATCTCATCGCGTCGTGGAGACGGTATTCCGTACGTACGCACGAGCGATGATATCATTTCTATAAATATTGAATTGAATTGGAGTGGATTATACAATATATCAGAATCAATATGATGTTGTAATAACTATTTATAGTTATTCTTTACACCATTATACCCATCCATGTAAGGTGGTGGTGGAAAATAGATTACACCACGGCGTGGAGACGGTATTCCGTACGTACGCACGCGCGGTGATTTCTTTTTCCGTAGGATGGATAGATGGTGAAATAGGGTTGTTTCATACTTATAATAACATATCAGTATATGAGTGATACTGATGTTATTACTTCATAATGAAACAACCTAAGAAGAAGAAGTGGAAGAAGAAATAAAGATGAAAGAATTGGTAACGGTAATTACCTCTTCTTTGAAGCGCCTCTTTGAGACCTCCTCTTAGGGCACTAAAATTGGTCTTTGAGGAAGACCAGAACCTCTAGGATGTTGCTAGGGAAGTGTAGAAGAGATTTTGGCAGGGGTTGGCCGAGCTTGAGAGCTCAAATTGGTGTGAGGAGGAGGGGGAGGAGGTGTCCTTTTATAGGGGAGGAGAGGGGCACCTTAGGAATTCTTAAAAATATTAATTTATAATAAATCTAACCCCACTTAAAAACCTCCAAAAATGACTCATATTCGAAGCTTAGATGAGATAGGGTTGTAATCTCATCAACCAATCAAATTTAGACATGTTTGGATCTTATTTTAAACCTTATCAATTAGATTTTACTCTAAGTTAAATAATTTAACTTTTACCGTGTCTTTTTGTTTTCTTTCACTATATGGTTAATACACTTACTATAACATGCCAAACGAACCCCAAATTTTTTATTATTAATATATATATCCTTATCTAAGTCATTTGGCCGAACCTTAGATTTTTAGGAATAAAATAACAATTAATAATATAATATTTGATTTAAAAACTATTTTGTGTCAATTTTGACACTATTTGATATATGATTTTTTTGAAAGTCATAACAGAATTAAATGTTCGCAACAAGTTGATTAAATCAACATTAATATATCATAGTAACCTAGAAAATTATTGGAATTCATAAAAATTCTCAAATTACATTTATTTTGGTGTTTATAACATCAATTATGTCAATATTTCATAAATAAGATAATTACTGCATCATCTTTGTGTCATAAATTGATTAAATTATTTGATGTCTAAAAATTACAAATAAAATACCATTATGTAGGAAATCTTTTTATCTTTCTAGTGAATATTTATAGTAGAATTTATCTTATATATAACCCCATATTAAAAATTATTTACTTATTAAACTTTGATTTTAACTATTTTAACCCTTCTTTAAATAAATTAAAATAAATGTCCTAATCTAATCCAAGTGGGCCTAAATGGTCATATTTTATTCCTAAGTTTGTTTTTGGTAGAATTACACTTGTCCAATAGAATTAGGACATGTGTTAGGGTAATATTGATATCATATTTACCCTTAGTTACCCTATTTACTATTAACCGCGGTAAAAATAGTAAAAAGTTACTATTCACCAAAAAATTATTTTTATCTCATTGAACCACATTTTACTTACTGATATCAACCGTGTCTGTCGGATTTTTGAAATTCCATTCACAGAAGCGGTAAAATTAAGTTTTATGAAAAATTCAGTTTTTTAACTACCACTTAGTAGTTTCACTATTCATCAAAAAATGAAGGTTTTCAGAAAAATGCCAAAATTTCATCCTAAGCTATATTTCATATTCCGAATTCAAAAATGAAGTCTATTTTACCAAATTCATAACATAGAAGTTGAATTAATTAATTTTATAATTAAATCCCGCAAATAGCGTGTTTTTAAGAAACAATTTCTATCAAAAGATTGACACTTGATTATGTCTGGTTTAAATGTGAAATTACAACCAATGACCAAAATTGAATTAAATTGTAAAAATATATTCTAAATATACTTTAAAACCACTCAAATTAATAATTTATCACTATTAATTATTTCGATTAAAAAAGTTTTTTTTAATTATAATTAATAATTTTCACTATTCATCAGAATATGAAAGTTATCCGAAAAGTACCAAAATTTCACCTTAGGCTAAATTCGATACTCCGAATCCAAAAATGAAGTTCATTTTGAAATATAAGATTTACAGAATTTTAAAAAGTGGTTATTACTATTCATAACGGCTAGTTTTAATAATATTTTAATAGCATATCGTTGTTTAGTGAAACTCGTTATTGCGTACTACACACGCTATCGAGGAAGGTCGCGATTGCGTGTATGCAAGGCAAGTCAAGGATGCGTGTTGTGCAAGCTCCTTTTGGTGTAGCGTACAACACAAGACATTAGTGAAATAAAAAGAATATTTTTCATAAAATCTCGGGCTGTTATATTCTACCCCCCTTAAAATGAATTTCGCCCTCGAAATTCGTCGGGGTTATAAATTGTTTACTATTCGAAATTTTCTTTAATAGAAACCCACATCGTAAAAAGGAATACCAAAACCAATCTTTAAAAACAAAAGCATGAAACGTGACGGTTACCCAAATAAACTGATCACTGGGTTTCCACATAGGTGAAAATATGGATATGGAAGAAAAATCTAACCATCATGTTCTGATGGAGAGTGGTAGAGAACATGGCTATGGAAAAGCCAAAAATCACAAATCCATAAATTTGTGACGATCTAAGGTACCATCCGATTCATCAGGTATAAGATCACTAGGACAACATTTTTGGTTTTCAAGATCATTTCCCTAAGGTTAATGAAATTGGAATTAGAAGAAATACTTCGTGATTTTGGTATAGTCTCACCGTTTGTCGTTCTTTGGACAATTTCCACTTCATCTCTTAAAGAAATGAAGTTTAATTTGTCATTCATGATGTGTTAGCAGATCATGTGATAGAATGATGGGTCATTTCATCTGTCTCAAACAAAAGGTTAGAAAAGTTATCAAAAAAAAATACATAAGTCCATCTATAGTGAGATTAATCATATATTGTTCCTAAAATGAACTTATACTTCACATATCATACTGCTTAATATAATAAAACTAGCTTCTACTAAACAGGGACTTCCTGTAGGTCAGTGGTAGGCGATAAAGGCCAGTCGCACTTCGGTTGTGGGTTCGATTCCCACAGCCTTGTCCGAAGCGATGGGCTGTCGCCCGTCCTGCAGATTGTCCTTTTTCTAGAACTATATTACTATAACATCCCATCAATAATATCAACATAATCCATTCCAATCTTTAGGCATACCCATAATACTGTAGTCCACTCTCATAACATAGTGAAAACGATTACCAGAGATTTAATACCATCGTTGATCCCCATATATCATAAGATATGTTTTGTTGGTCACATTCCAAACATTCAAAGTCCTTAATCATGTATTCGCTTGAATACCTTAGTGAAAACATGAATGCAATTAAAAGTTAACACTCTCCACATACCAAAATCCTCAAAATTCTATATACTCAAACCATGATATCACTTAGTCCTTATATCAATCATGAGCTCATGAATACTGTTAAACATTTCATTTTCTCGTTTTCCCTTCATTATGCGCATAATATCTCAATCACTTTGAATAACACATTAGACCAATACATAAATATTCCAATATTCCATGATACAATATTATTTTGGAATCCCATTACATAAACACTTAATCATTCCACCACATCGTTGTCATATTCAACATTGCCAATAGTGATCGCATGTGACTTCCCTTTGTCCTTTGCCTTAAGCGGTTTCTCATGTCGATCATCACTAACCCTTGGATTAGGGAATTTATTAGCATAATGCCCCATTTCATTTCACTTGAAGCATTGAAGTGTTGGTTGTGCGTTCTCTGCAGTGTTTGCTTTATTCACTTCATTAGAATCCGTTTTTCCATTACTTCGACACTCAGCTGCTCGATGACCTTCTTTTCCACACTTAAAACATTTTCTAGTCCCTTTAAGACAATATCCACCATGCTTCTTTCCACACTTTGTGCATAAGGAAACATTCATCTTCTTTTCACCATTATTCTGAGATTTCTCCTTGAACTCCATCTTTCGTTTCTTGTCAAAACCATGAGATGGATATGTAACACCAACTTCCATTTCTACCTTGATAGCACAACGCACAATTTCTTCATAGCTACTGAAGTCTCTTATAGCTAATGCCCTTCGAAGACTTGGTTTTAAGCCACTGAAAAATCGATCAACTTTACTTTCAGGTTGGATGATAATACCAGAAGCGTACCTTGCAAGTCTTGTAAAATTTGCTTCATAGTTACCAACAAATTCATCATCCCTTTGCTTCAGTTCAATAAACTCTTTCTCCATCTTTGTTCGGAGAATACGGGGGAAGTACTTATTGAAAAATAAGTTCTTGAACTCGTCCCATTCCATGGACTCAATTTCATCTCTTGGCCTTGTATTCTTGATAAGATTCCACCATTGATCAGCTTCACCTTCCAAACGATATACTGCTAAAATGACTTTATCATGTTCAGAACATTGAAGAACTGAAAATATCTTTTCAGTGGTGCTGATCCATTGTTCAGCAACAAGTGGATCGGAAGTCCCACTGAAAGAAGGTGGACGTTGCCTCATGAAGGACTCAATAGAATATTGTTCCCTTCTCTGCTCATTTGGATGTCCAGAATCATTCATAGCTTGTGTAAGTATAGCAATAAGATTTTGCACTCCATCTCCCATAACATTTGTTTGTTCAGGAGGGAAATCATTGCATTGTCCATTGCATTGATCAACACGGTTCCTTCGGGTTCCAGCCATTGTCTAAAACCCAAAAAGAATAGCGTGAGAGGAAAAAATCATGCTAGGGAAAACAACATAATAAATGGGGAGTACCTTGAACATCTAACATCTTAGGTTTAATTCTATGATCGTTAGCGTAGTTCTAGTACTATAACCTATACATATACTTAACCTTAGGGACATCCCTAGACATACCTTAGAAATATCTCTAGGGATCTCACTAACGTTTTCGCATCCTAGTTTCCAAAGGTTGACTAAACCTTTCCTCTGATACCAACTGTAGAGACCCGAAGCTTGACGTACATGGACATTACATTACTTTTGCGGAATACTTAGTACATAACAAAAACACACACACAAGGATCGTAATAGTTTAGTGTCTTTGGAAACACGGAACGTAATCTTCTAATCGTGGTGAAAGATCTTCAATATCTCCCATAAAGATCTTCCCTTTTTTTACCTAAAAACCTTTCTTTATATCCTGGGGAAAAGAAAACATAAAAGGGTGAGCTCAAATGCTCAGTAAGGGTAAACAAAAGAAATAACAATCACATCATATACATAAGAACATAGATTTTGGAAATCTTAACCTGCAAAAGAGCTCATAATATCATAACATGGGATAAATCATAGAAGTGAAAATGAAATCATAACTTAAAACATTACTCATTGTGGCATACACACATAATCATAGAGAATCATTTCTTGTTAGTCAAGACTCATTGCCAAGACTATCTTAGTGGACAAAGTCCCTTTCTGAATTGAGTAATCCTCGTTTCAGTCCTGTTTCACTGAACCGGTATAACCTACCATTCCAGCCATGTCTATCTCATGAGATATAAAATCTTTACCCAATGCATTGGAGGGAGATATAGGTCTCACCCATCTCATAATGATACCATTCTTATGTGTGCCACAAAATCATAAATCATACATCATTGCATAACCCATGTAATAAAAATGGGATTCTTAAACAACATGACATCATAAAACCATTCATATAAGATAAAGGAATTCATAAACATAATTCCATCACAACATAGTCAAATCTATGTAAAAATATGGATAGAAACAGAACCCTTTATTATCTTAGATGGAAAATAATTTTGATAAAACACTTGAAATGAATTCTTGAGGAAAATATCCTTTCTTCTTCAAAATCAATTTCTTTTCACAAAACATCATACAATTTTAAAAGAAAGAGATTTTATTAAAAATAGTCATGAAATATTTTGGAGGAAGGTTCATGAAAATAAGGCTTTATAAAACCGTAAAAATCCGTTCGTGCCGTATAAGTTAAAAAAAACATTCTTCGTACTTTTGTCGGAAAAGTCAAAAAGTACCTCGTACGGAAAAACGACAAAAGATTCCTTTCATATTCTTTACTAAAAACTCACCTAAGGGTAAAATTGGATTAAAACTATTGAAAGTGGATGGAAACAATATTAAATATTGAGGGAACATGGATGTGGATGATAAAATACACCCCAGTAAATACTTACGAATAAACAATCTCGGATAAAAATGAGATTGTGATATTTCCCTTACCTTAGGTCCGACTTGCTTTGTAAGTGTCTGAACCTCCTGTATAATGATTTAAATCATGTTATTGACTTATTACAGAATCATATTCATTGTTATGATATCATATATGGTTCACTTATGACATTATATTACCCGTTCTTTTGTAAATTCCATGTTAAAGAAGCGTTTTGGGTAAAATCGTTTCATTTATCGTAGGTGTTTTGACTTGTTGTTCTTGACATCATTATTACTTATATCATGATTTACTTGCTTCCAGAATATAAAATATGATTTATATATCATATATATTCAGTATATATATATATATAATAGGTAGATAAATAAAATGAAAAACACCGTTCATGGAGACGGTAGTCCGTACGTACGCATGAACGCTGTTTTCCTTTCCTTATTGTCTTGAAATGGAAGTAAGTAGATGACATACATATGTATATATATACATAAATCCAGTAGCTTTATAATGTCATATATTTCATTATTATTTTTTATATATACATTATAATCATTCTTAAATGGTTAACATGGAGAATGAATCTCATCGCGTCGTGGAGACGGTATTCCGTACGTACGCACGAGCGATGATATCATTTCTATAAATATTGAATTGAATTGGAGTGGATTATACAATATATCAGAATCAATATGATGTTGTAATAACTATGTATAGTTATTCTTTACACCATTATACCCATCCATGTAAGGTGGTGGTGGAAAATAGATTACACCACGGCGTGGAGACGGTATTCCGTACGTACGCACGCGCGGTGATTTCTTTTTCCGTAGGATGGATAGATGGTGAAATAGGGTTGTTTCATACTTATAATAACATATCAGTATATGAGTGATACTGATGTTATTACTTCATAATGAAACAACCTAAGAAGAAGAAGTGGAAGAAGAAATAAAGATGAAAGAATTGGTAACGGTAATTACCTCTTCTTTGAAGCGCCTCTTTGAGACCTCCTCTTAGGGCACTAAAATTGGTCTTTGAGGAAGACCAGAACCTCTAGGATGTTTCTAGGGAAGTGGAGAAGAGATTTTGGCAGGGGTTGGCCGAGCTTGAGAGCTCAAATTGGTGTGAGGAGGAGGGGGAGGAGGTGTCCTTTTATAGGGGAGGAGAGAGGCACCTTAGGAATTCTTAAAAATATTAATTTATAATAAATCTAACCCCACTTAAAAACCTCCAAAAATGACTCATATTCGAAGCTTAGATGAGATAGGGTTGTAATATCATCAACCAATCAAATTTAGACATGTTTGGATCTTATTTTAAACCTTATCAATTAGATTTTACTCTAAGTTAAATAATTTAACTTTTACCGTGTCTTTTTGTTTTCTTTCACTATATGGTTAATACACTTACTATAACATGCCAAACGAACCACAAATTGTTTATTATTAATATATATATCCTTATCTAAGTCATTTGGCCGAACCTTAGATTTTTAGGAATAAAATAACAATTAATAATATAATATTTGATTTAAAAACTATTTTGTGTCAATTTTGACACTATTTGATATATGATTTTTGTGAAAGTCATAACAGAATTAAATGTTCTAACCAAGTTGATTAAATCAACATTAATATATCATAGTAACCTAGAAAATTATTGGAATTCATAAAAATTCTCAAATTACATTTATTTTGGTGTTTATAACATCAATTATGTCAATATTTCATAAATAAGATAATTACTGCATCATCTTTGTGTCATAAATTAATTAAATTATTTGATGTCTAAAAATTACAAATAAAATACCATTATGTAGGAAATCGTTTTAGCTTTCTAGTGAATATTTATAGTCGAATTTATCTTATGTATAACCCCATATTAAAAATTATTTACTTATTAAACTTTGATTTTAACTATTTTAACCCTTCTTTAAATAAATTAAAATAAATGTCCTAATCTAATCCAAGTGGGCCTAAATGGTCATATTTTATTCCTAAGTTTGTTTTTGGTAGAATTACACTTGTCCAATAGAATTAGGACATGTGTTAGGGTAATATTGATATCATATTTACCCTTAGTTACCCTATTTACTATTAACCGCGGTAAAAATAGTAAAAAGTTACTATTCACCAAAAAATTATTTTTATCTCATTGAACCACATTTTACTTACTGATATCAACCGTGTCTGTCGGATTTTTGAAATTCCATTCACAGAAGCGGTAAAATTAAGTTTTATGAAAAATTCAGTTTTTTAACTACCACTTAGTAGTTTCACTATTCATCAAAAAATGAAGATTTTCAGAAAAATGCCAAAATTTCATCCTAAGCTATATTTCATATTACGAATTCAAAAATGAAGTCTATTTTACCAAATTCATAACATAGAAGTTGAATTAATTAATTTCATAATTAAATCCCGCAAATAGCGTGTTTTTAAGAAACAATTTCTATCAAAAGATTGACACTTGATTATGTCTGGTTTAAATGTGAAATTACAACCAATGACCAAAATTGAATTAAATTGTAAAAATATATTCTAAATATACTTTAAAACCACTCAAATTAATAATTTATCACTATTAATTATTTCGATTAAAAAAGTTTTTTTTAATTATAATTAATAATTTTCACTATTCATCAGAATATGAAAGTTATCCGAAAAGTACCAAAATTTCACCTTTGGCTAAATTCGATACTCCGAATCCAAAAATAAAGTTCATTTTGAAATATAAGATTTACAGAATTTTAAAAAGTGGTTATTACTATTCATAACGGCTAGTTTTAATAATATTTTAATAGCATATCGTTGTTTAGTGAAACTCATTATTGCGTACTACACACGCTATCGAGGAAGGTCGCGATTGCGTGTATGCAAGGCAGGTCAAGGATGCGTGTTGTGCAAGCTCCTTTTGGTGTAGCATACAACACAAGACATTAGTGAAATAAAAAGAATATTTTTCATAAAATCTCGGGCTGTTACAAAGATCCTGACCTTTTCTGATGTTATCTTAGGCGAAAATTTAGGTACTTTTTTTATTTAAGTATATTTTTTTGGTGATATGACTTTGGGTGTGTTTGGGTGGAGTTTTAAGAACAGATTTATAAAAGGCGACTATGCACGGTTTGCTCACAGTTAGAGTAAACAGTGTACCTAACCTAGCTAACCATGCAACCCTGGATAGTGAGGGCCACATGGTTGGCTCATGGTTTGTTAAACTATGTTCCCCTACCTAGAAAAACAATGTGTGTGGTTTTATTTTGCTCAAAATAATCATTTTAAAATCCCCCAAACCCTCTAAACACACTCATTTTGACCTTAGATCAGGACCTAATGTTTTTGCGTGATTCTAGAGATTTTTGGAGGGGTTCCAAGGCTGTACAGTCACTTTTAATTAAGATTCAATGCCCGAATCTAATATCTACTCTTCTCCCGGTATGTGGGTCTCATCCAGATCCTTATTCTGTCTATTCTTTCTTCTTCTATTGATCTTTTGGTGGATTTTATTCTCTATTTATTTAGATCTAAACCTAATTGGTGAGATCTAGATCTAGGATTGTAGATCTAAATCAGATTTATTAGATCTTGATATCATTAATCTTAGTTTATGGATTATATTTGGATCTCAAATAGACATCGTTGTGCTACTCAGATTTTGGAAATCACTATTGAGCGAATGAAAATTAATGAATCAAGGTTGGTGGGATAAAATCTAAATCCCATAGTCGTGATTTGATTATGTATATGAAAATTCTATAATTTATAGTGTTTAAAGAAATTATAGACCCTAACTGAATTAATTGACGTGGTAAAATAATTAATTGAGATGATGGTAAAATTGTGAGATTTAGGGATTGTTGAATGATATATTTATTTGTAAAATTAATTATAGGATTTTTGATATTACTCATTTTAACATTTAATTGTGGGAATTAATTATTATGGGTTGAGATGGTTGAATTGCGTAATTAATTATGGAGTTAATTATAGGTTGTGGGTGTTGTAGATAGAGATAATTAATTTTGAAATTAATTATGGAAAATTGAGATCGTGATTTGAGATAATAAATTTGGGATTTAATTATGGGATATTAAATCCTTGAAATGGATAATTAATCGATGAATTAATTATAATACTTTGGAATAGTTTATTTGAATGATTAACTGATGAGTTAGTTATAAGATTTTGACTTTGGGAATTGATATAATTAATCAATGCATTAATTATGGGTAAGTGATTCATTAATGGTACTGTTAATTAAAGAGATTGATGTCATTAATTAATTGATTGATTAATTAAAGAGTTTTATGTTGAGACTAATTATTGAATGTGTAATGAACATGAGCTGATTAATTTATTATTAAATTAATTGATGTTATTTTGGGGTAAGAGGTTTAATGTTGATTAATCATTTTTAATTTGATGATGTGTTATAAGTGATAATGTAGTTAATGGTGATTAAATTTGATAAATGAGATACATGAGATATGTGTGAAATGGTGAATTGTGACATGATCATTCAGTCAACTATTATGAATGGAAACATGGTTATTCAAATTGTGAGAGTAAATGAATGGTAACATAGTCATTCCTTTGTGAAATAATAATGGTAACATGGTCATTCAAATTTTGTGATTAAATGAATAGTAACATGGTCTTTCATCTATGAAATAAAAATGGTTACATGGTAATTCAAAGTGTGTGGTTTAAATGAATGGTAACATGGTAATTCATTTGTGAAATAAGAAATCTGACATGGGAATTTAGTCACATGGTAAAACATTGTGAAAGATTAGATTCTGGCACGGTATTAATCAGGTATTGAGGTATAGGTATCTATGGGAACCCAAGGTTTTAATTTCATTAAAAAGAGAATATTTAACAATGCGATAAACTATTTATTTGTGCATTATACTTATTCTTATTATAATTATATACACTATTGTTGGATAAATTTGTTTTAAACATCGTTGGTGGTGGACTATTGAGTCATACTCACACCCTATTCGGGCTACCTGATCAGTACCTAAATAAACCTCATTGTTGCAGGACAGGTTAAGGGAAAGGGCCCTATATTAGATTAATGATTAGGAGAGGAGAATGGATGAGGGAACTAGACATGTTTTAGGACCCACTTGGGAGTTATTAGTGTCTTTACATTCAATTGCATTTTAGATACTTTGACACTTACTTGGGCATGGCATGTTTCCCTTTCATATGAGTACTATATTTCTAGTTTTGGTTATCTTGTGACATTCGTATTTTTTATGATTATATATGCTTTCGCTATTTATTATTTACTTATGTTGGTGTCTTACTTTGGTAAAAGAGGGTATAGTCTCCCCATGACTAACTTACTAGACCCTTGCTACTATTTGGATGCCTCTGGAATTCAGGGAGGCATGCCTAATGTCACGTGACTGACTGGCTCAGGGCACCATTCCATAGAACCCAGTTCATGACGTTACAATTTATGAGTGGAACATGCAGAGAACCAAATTAAAAATCCAAAAAATAGAGGAATAATAATGTTAAATCTAAAAATATTCATAAGTTATCTAAAAAATATAAAATTAAATTCCCTTAGAAGAAAGTATCCATGAAATGATATTATTATGGATGTATAGTACACACCATGATTTTGAGTCTGGATGCTCAAGGGTTCAATGTTAGGAGAAGAACACAGGACACACTAACATCTCAACCAATAAATGATGATGTTAGTATGTTTTTAATGGGAGATATTTCATATAATCTATTTATGAGTATTTTGAAAGATATTATAGTTAGAATAAATCATGGAAGGTAGAAGCGGCCATAAGGAGGTCTTCAACTCATGTGTCATATAACGAGAGAGTATATACTGGAAGATAACCTATTAAGATAGCAGAAAAGTTTTCAGCCTTGGAAGAAAAATAGGGATCTCAATGAAAGGTGTATCAAGAACCTACTTGGTTACACTCATAGTATCCCTTATGGATATTATGTAAACAAATCAGTAGAATAAGAGATAAGTTTCTCCATTTGTGAGTAAGAATACATTACATGTGGGGACATTATCAGCATGATTGGAAAGGGATGAGGTGGATATTATGGCCATAATAAGTGAGATAAATGAAGTAATCTATGATGTTTTTGTAACCATGCCACATGGTTAAAAATTAAGGTAAGATAAATATCCCCCTCGTAGAGTGGGATGTGTGAGAAGAACATGGGTGGTGGATTAATGAAGGAAACATGTTCATGTGTGTTTAATATTATATTTATAAATAATAATAATCATGTGGAATCTATACCCAAAACAAAGATTTAGAATGTACATAAATAATACATAATCATATTGCCAAATTGGATGTAACTGGATAGGAGGATGGAGGTGTCATATAAAAATAAATGTTTTAAATAAGTCATAAGAAAATAAAGTTGGGTGAGTGGTTTCATGAAAAGATTCACAATAGTAAAGGTTTAGAGAAAATCTAGAAGTGAAGTATTAGTCCATTATGGAAAAAGAAAATTCTCTATTTTAGATTTCTGTTGGTAACCCTCTCTCCATGTATTTAACTATTTCTAGTTTATGTTTTATGTGGTATAGGCCCAAGGAGTATATATGATCCATTAGGTGCATATGTTCAGAAAGGGAACATGTGTATAAGTTGAATGGTGATACATGTGTAAAAAAGAATCAGAATTCTTATAATTCACATATGTTATCAGATTTAACATGTGGTGTTACACAACCACTATATTTTTCAAATCTATATCTAGAAGTTGTGTGTTGTGGAAAATGAACATCATAAGATGAATAGACAAATGTTAATATAAAATGATATCAAATCTATATTTGAATGACCTATTGGTTCTAAGTCATATAGAATATTCAACCATTGTCATTAAACCGCGATTCAATTGGTATTGGACTAAAAATAAAATATTGATTGGTGGAGAAGTAGTAATATCCATGTTTATCTATTTTTATCTTACAATGTGGTATCAGCCGAATATTTTCAGGATACCGAGAAGCTTCTATTAAATCAATTCCATTCCAAAATAGGGGTCTCCCTGCTTTGAAGAGTAATTAAACATCTGGATTCAACTCAAAAATTAACATCAATAATCAATATCAGTCCAAAGATGGATATTTTTAGAGAGATTAGGTGATTATCACTCAAATATATTTAGTCTCATATGATATATGAGTTCGGTGAAGAAGTGAATATCAGGCATACCAAGTGGTATAATCAGGATATCTTCAAAAGGTGGTGACTATTTACTTATGATGTGGTATTTCCCAAAAAACATGTACTTAATTTATCATTCATTCACTTTTTGGTTATAGTGTAACTAAGTTAATATGATGATTTAAAAAAGAAATTCATGTTGCTAGCATATATGGAAGTAGTTGAGTGGGATGGATATTATTGTTTTTTTTTGGAACAAAATCATGTTTCCTACAATGAGTTTTGACTTCATAGTCTTAGAGTATTTGTTGAAGAATCAATACCAAGTGTTAATTTTACTAACTGAAAATATTGCAGTAGTATGAATCTATTAAAAAATGTATCTAATATTAAATAATGGTGAGAAGATAATTTATTCAACATTAATTTGAGACATGGGTTCCAAATTGGAAGATGGAGTCCAGTAGATTTGGAGGTAAATCTAAAAATGGATAACATGCTAGGAAGCATTCAAATGTCAAACAAGGAAATCACATGGGAGGATAATAAGTGCGTGAAAATGGGGAGAATGATCCCTCCATATCTATTTCTATAAAGTGAAAGGATAACTATATATCACCACTAGTTTTTTGCGACTATTAAGAATAATATTCATAAAGTTTATTTATTATGGAAGAGTAGGTCAATAGATAGAGAAATCCCCTATGGATTTATATGAGAAAGGGGGATTTGAAATAGTAGACACATCTAACGCATCCTTAAGGGGGGGTGTGAAGTTATAATATGAATTCACATGGCCCTATAAATTTTTATGTCAAAGGGGGAGGAAAATGAGGAATCAAAACAAATTATGAATTTATGATAGTATTGATAAAAAAATACAAAGGGTGATAATGTTTGACCCAAACCTATGTTTGGTGTTAGATTTATTAGAACAAAATCCTAGTATGTTATATAAGATTATGGAATCCACTATAAGATCCAGTATTTTTTAGGTAAAAGAGATGTTCGATAACCGAAAATCAACTGAATGTTGTATAATCTTGGAAGTAGAGAATCGTAGAATGCAACCAAAATATTTAAGTGTGTAACTATCCACTTTAGGAGTAATTATTGATGTTGAATGATTTTTCTTATGTTGTAAGTGTGAATAAGGGAGTTGAGAATGATTCAAGTTGTCAAAAGATTTCAAACAGAGAAATAAAAGTGTTTCGTGAAAGACATGTTCCCAGAGATGGTGAAATGGTACTATAAAAAAGGTAGTGATTTGGTAAATTAGATACATTGAAATTTTGGTAAATTGAAATTCTCTCAAAATATTGAGTTCCATGAACAAGTATACATTGGATAATCAAAAGCATCATGAAAAAGGGAAGTTTGGTGAGGTAAATTTTGGAAAATGAAGAATAATGGAGAAAATTTCAGGAATTGATGTTACATGAAGGGAAATTTTCCAATTTTCATAAAGGGTAAATAATTTCATATAAACACATGATACTTGAAGGAGGAAGTGATTGAAATGGGAAAGGAATATTCTTGATAGAAAAATACCCTAAATATTCCAAATTCTACGTTGTGGGAAGAAGTTATGTAAACCACTGAGTTTCATGAGAGAACTTATGTGAACAACTGAGTTCCACATATATACTATATGTGTGAACCTTTGGTTGGAGAAAATTTATATCATGAACAAAAGAAGATTCTTAAGAAAGTTTCGGGCATTAGAACTTACATGAATATTTTTTTCACAAAAGCAAGAGTTTTGTAAACACAAAATTTATAAGAACGAAATGTATTGATCATTAATTTTAATTGAAAATGCATTAAAAGAGAGTAAAATTAGGATTTTGATGTATGAAAAGTCTCGTGATAAATAGGGATGGATTCATATATTTTCAATCTATTATAGAGAACTACAAGTTTATAAAATTTGGAAGATCCTTCACTAAAGCAGTGAGTGTGAGTTAGGAAGAGGTAGTTCACCTAGAGTGAGGAGTGACAAAATCCTAAATATTGTAAAGGCAATGAACCTAATGGAGAGAAACCACAATCAAAAAAAAATTCTCCCCAAAAATAGTAAAGCTTAGTGGATTCTTGAATGGAAAACACAACATCATCATATGCTCTTTAGGATGTCCATTTGTGCTAAAACAAGTAAAAATATCAATGTCCTAGGGATTTTTTAATATCATGAATATTTTTGATTGTTTTGGTGGATGTTCTATAAAGTAATATAGGATGAAAATAGTTCCCACCAATGTGGGAACAATATCCTAAATAAATTTAACCAGATTAAGGAGGAAATTTTAATTTACATATCACCCCCCCCCCCTCAGGGTGTCTCTGGTCTCAATAATAACTTACAAAAAACCACTGTTAAAAGAGTCTCTTAACAATAAAAATAATAATAAGAGATGATAAATCCCTACTTTATCAATGATAAAAGTAGCACTGATAAAAGATTTCTAGTTTATATAAATGATAAAATTAACAGTGATATATGTAGCTTTATCAGTTCTAATCTGAGTATTGATAGGTTAAAATATGATTATTTATATAAATGATTTTAAATATATCATTAATTATATAAATATTTATTATATTCTTAAATAATTATATGTATACATACAAATGAATAAATTATATAAATTATATAAATTAAAAAAGATATTTACAAATAATAATCATTAATAATTACATTTAAAAAATATATATAATAAATTACTAATTAAAAATTAATAAATCATAATTGTATAAGTATTTTATTAAAAAAAATTAAAATAAAAAACACAAAATATTAATTATATTAATTAAAAATATATTAAAAATATTAAAAATTAATTAATAAATCAATATAAATAAATTTTAAAAATGAATAAATTAAAAAATATTATATTAATAAATATTAAAAATGATGAAATATTAAAAATGAATAAATTAGAAAAAATTAAAATGAATATGTATTAAACAAGTAATAAAAACGAATATATTGAAAATTATATTTAAAAATAGATAAATTTATTATTAAAGTTAAATTTTTAATTCATTTAATCAAATTATATATATATATATATATATATTGAAATAAAAATTTATATCGATAATTATATGTGTCATAACTATATAATATAAAAAAATATAATACAATATAATATCAAATTATATAATATAATATATATAATTTTGACCCAAATGTGAGACATTATGAGTTCGTATATGTATATGAATATATAGGACAATGAGATGTGAAATTGAAAAACCAAATGACATTTCATATAATATAATGATATATAAATATATATACACATACATAAGTATACAAAAACATAAATACAGATACACATACACATATACACACACCTGCAAACATACACGAACACACACACACACACATGCATACACATACATAAACATACACATGCATACATATACATGAATACACACACACATGAATAAATACATATACATACACACACACACACACTAAAATATGCATAAATACACATACATGCGAACACATACATAGACATACATGCACACACACACACACATACACACAATCATATTAGATAAATAAATAATAAAAATTTAAAATATGAAAAAAATAATAATTATTAAGATTTATTAAATGATATTATATGAGTAAAAATAAAAAATGAATAAAAATGAATGAATTACAAAAATTTGAAAAAATGAATAAATTTATGAATGTAGTTAATTTTTTTATTTATTTAATTAGATTAAAGATACTGTTTTCATTTTAGTATAAATTTATATTTCTATTTATATGTATTACAAATATAATATAATATATATATTATTATTATTATTATTATATTGACCCAAATGTGTGTGATTATGTGTATGTATACATATATAAATATATATGTAACATCTTGAGATTTTTTAAAATTTCTTATTTCAAATTAATTTAAATAATTTGATAGATTGTGTTATATGAAATTCACAATTTATATTGAATTATATGAAACACTAAGTTTATATTTTTTTCAAATAACATCAATTTTATTTGATAAATTATGTTACACGTAAGGTTGAGTCTTACAGGAAAACAATATACTATTAATATTATTATTTAACATAATAATTATCACGGAGCTATTAGAATGGCGGTAATGAATAAGATTAAATAAATTATGAATATATGGTTTTAAAATGTTTATAAAATTAATTCATTGGTTAACAAAAAATTAGAAATTAAAATAAGGTCCAATTGAATATAAAGGATGTGTTTTTATGAAAAACTATTGGTATACCCACAAAGGAATTTTATCTTAATAAATTAAATTAATAGCTATTAGTTAATAATATTAATTAAATTTATGTGTTATATATTCAATAAAATGTTTTTAAATTCATCCAATAAGTTATATAGGAACAAAATTAGAAAAACCCCAATTTTAAGCACAAAAAGATGTATTTTTCTAAAAGGTAGTTTTACCACCCTTTAATGACATACTTGTTTTAAAACATAATTTTGACACTTATAAAATATATCTTAAAAAATGAAATTATTTTTTGAAACATAGATTTCAAAATTATCATAGGATGAATTTTTGGTACTTTTCTGATAAGTTTCATTTTTTGATAAAAAGTGAAAAATATTGAATTTTAATTGAAAACATAATTCTCTTCTAAATAATTTATAATGTTAAGTTATATTTTTAATTGGTTTTAAAATAAATTCTTTTAAATTATAAATATATTAATCCAATATAAGTCATTTTAATATTTTTTATATTGATTTTAGATATAAAAACTTAGTAAATTTTTGAACTTATTCACTTTTTAAACCCAGTTTTTCAATAGGTGTGTAGGATTAATTTTAAATTAAAATCTAAAAATTATGTAAATTGAATTTGGAAAAATGGATTAATTATTTGGATCTAGAATATTTTGTAATTTTTATTATGTTCAACTTAGTTTTTGACAAAAATGATAAGTGAATGCAATTAAAATTAATTATAGTGATTAAAGTGAAAATGAGTTTACTTAGTGGTTGAACTTTAATTTTAAGGGGTTAAATGACCTAGAAACTTTCCCAAAACACATTTTATTTACTTATTTCGACCATATACAATATTTTATCTAATTTTTATCATTATTGGTGGCACGTGATTCATGGGATACCTCCCAATAGTGTTTTCTTTTTGGTATTTACAAGAATGTCACTCCCCCTCCATTGGAAAGGGGAATTCACTCTCCCCTATTCTACACACCACTAAAACATTTTTGATCATAAAAATGATTCCCATCTGAATTCCAAAAATCCATAATCTCCTCATAGAAGCATCAATTTTTTTATAAATTAAACCAATTAATTACTTTGGTTTAAACAAATATGAGTTACCTGAAGATGACGTAACATTCATTAACTGGCATTTTTTTGTTTCCTTCTCCACCCCCTTCTATAATTTATATACCATGATTATATAATAAAATAATTATCATAAATATTATAATATTTTATTATTTTATTTTTATGATCTAAAACTTAACACACTTCAATAAAATTGGATAAACAATCATCATTCATATGTATAGAAGACTACCATCTCACAAACTGATGTCGTTCGTTCTTCCATTACCACATCTCATGTTTGGGAATAATTGTGGACATACTATTTATATATGATATTTATGATATTTATGATTTCATTGTTCTTATTAAATTATTATATAACACATATTTTCATTCATTCCATTTTGAGAGAATACGATACTGTCATTCGTGTGTATGAAGAACCGCCGCCTTGTGAAACGATGTGATTTGTTCACATTTTACACAGAATGTATTAAGGATGGGTGTAATCAAAATATGTTATATATAATTCATAATAATTCAAATATAATATATATATATATATCATTTACTTTTCTTTTATTCAATACGATAAGAAAATGAAAACAACGTTCATGCATACGTACGACCTACCGCCTCCATGAACGGTGTTTTTATTTCTTATTTATATCTTTTATAGATTATTATAAAGACATAAATACAGAATATATATTATATTTATATTAGGGTTTAAATTAGGTAAATTATGAAATCGTGATAAAATTAAGAGGGCCAAAAATAACAAGTCAAAACATATATGAAATACAAAGCGGTTATTACCCAAAACATAACTTTATCATGGAATTGTTAATAAACGGGTAATACAAAGTTATAATAAATTGTATATTTTTTGATATATATAATTATGGTTATATAATGTATTTATAATAAACTAATATTTATTATAAATTATTTTTGAACAAGTAGGATGATATTCAATGCTTAAGATAAGGGAATTTCTAGTCACACTTTTATTTCTTTGAGACTTATATTCACGACTCATTTCTTTTGTGTGGTTTATATTCCTAACAATGAATTTTTATATCAGGAATTTAATTTATTTCAGGATATTTAAAGTTTAAATTGATTCTATTCTTTCCTGGGATGTTATAGTTGGTATCAAATGTTGGTCTAGATAAACATGGAGATTAATATGTTTTCATGATAGGTTATCTTAAGAGTTATGGATACCATCATGTATCTGCAAGATTAAGTATGATCATAAGTTCAAAGTCTTAGACACCCTATTTGATAGTTCTAGGTAGTAAATTTTTTTGAGGTTATTAATTAAATTTTAGGAGATATTTTATTGGGTTGATGTATATGTAAAACTTCGTTTTAATGTTTTTTTGACTGAAAATTCCTTTTATTGAATATGAAATAACCAAATAAACAAGGTAATGAGACCCCTCAAAGAGGTTGTAAGTCATGTATCCCAAGTGAATCTTCTTGAATAACAACCCTACATTTAGGTGTAAGTGATCCTAATCTATCATAGATAAAGGATATAATTTTACTTGTTAATTAAGTATATTTCATTGTTTTTTCAGTCTAGATGGTGAAATAATCCTTCAATTTTAGGTAAAAAAACTTGGAGTAAAATGTTATCCTATCAACATATTTTTTATGATATCAATAAACTTTTATACACCTATTTTTCTGGTGGTTTTTTATTTACATCCTCTTGACCACATTCTCTATCACTCTCTATTAGTCCATGGGAATTAGTTTTCCCTTCAAATTCCATCTTTTAATTTCCCACCAATGTTCTCTCTATATGGAATCAAAGTCATGCGTAACATTGGGAGACCTTTATGTTTTACAATTTCTTTTTTATGGTATGTTTTTTTTAGTTCATTTGTACAATGTGTGTTTTAATAAATTAATTCTAAAGAAAAGTTTAATCATTTGATAACCAAGATGAATTTAGAGAGGAGAAATTCATTTTAAGGGGGGTAGGATGTGACATCCTGAGACTTTATGAAATATATTATTTAAAATTAATTTAAATTCTTTGATAATTGACATTACATGAAATTCATAGTTTATATTGAGTAATATGAAACACCATTTTTATCATTAATTACACATAACATCAATTTTCTTCGATAACTTGTGTTACATGCAAGGTCGGGTCTTACCAGAGAATAATATACTATTAATATTATTATTTTACATGATAGTTATCACCTAACTCATGAAAATTAAGGAATGAATATAATTAAATAAGTCATTAAAATATGGTTTAAACATGTTTATATAATGAATTCATTGGTTACCAATTAATTATAAATGAAAATAAATACCAATCGATTATAAAGGAAGTGTTTTTATAAAAAGTTGCTTTTATGCCCAAAAAGAAATTTTATAATAAAAAATTAAAGTAATTACTATTATTGAATTATATTAATGAAATTTATATGTTATATATTCAATATAATGTTTTTAAATACATCCAAAAAGATTTATAGGCATAAACTAAAAACAAATCCAATTTTAAGCATAAAAACTGTATTTTTCCAAAGGGTGGGTTTTCAACCTTTTCATCGGAGACTTATTTTCAAAATTAATTTTGAAACATTTATAAATTTATTTTACAAAATAAACTTCTTATTTTAAATATAAATTTCAAAATTATCTTAAGATGAATTTTAGGTATTTTTTAATGAAGTTTCATTTTTTGATGAATAGTGAAAAATACTGAATTTTAATTGAAAGATGACATTTCATATAATTAATTTATAATTTTAAATTATATTTTAATCGGTTTTAATATAAAAATAGATAAATTATACATATATTAATACAATTTAAGTAATTTTAATCTTTTTTATATTGAATTTGGATACAAAAACGAAGTAAACTTTTGAACATTTTTCTATAAAAACCCGCTTTCTCGTTCCATCTATGGGATTAACTTATTTTTAAATTCTGAAAAATATGTGAATTAAATTTGGAAAACAGGATTCCATATTGATAATCATAATAATTTATAATTTATATTAAGTTAAAATTTGTTTTTTACCTAAAATATTAGTGAAATAAATTAAAATTAATTACAGTGATTAAAGTGAAAATGAGTTTACATAGTGGTTGAACTTTAATCTTAAGGGCCCAAATGACCTCGACACTTGTCCAAAACCCATTTACTAGCCATATTTATACCATATCCCATATTCTATCAAATTTTATTCATTATTTTAGGCACATTATATAAGGGATATCTCCCAATACTGTTTTTTTGTTTTTACAAGAATGTCACTCCTCCATTATAAAAGGACATTAACTATCCCCCATTATAAAAACCTCTAAAGACTTTTTTCTCATCCAAAATCTTCTAAAATGACTTATAAATATCTCTAATCTTCTCAAAAAATCTTAAATTTTGGTAAGAAAACCAAAAAAGTTATTTGATTCAAACCAAAAAAAGTTACCCAAAGAAGATGTAACTTTCATCAGTGTGCATTTTTGTTTAATTTCATTATCGACCCCCCTTAAATTCTTATTATAACATTATAATATAATAAACTCAGTATCTTAAATGTAATTATATATTTTTTGTTAGGGGTAAAATATGAAACTTTACACACTTCCATGAAATGTGATATGAAATCATCGTTCATGTGTACGGCAGACTACCGCCACGCAAACTGATGTCGTCTGTTATTCCATTACCACCTCTCAAAGTTAGCTATAATTGTAGGAACCTGGTTCTTATTCTTGAGGTACGGGTTTCTTCTTTTCCTTTTTCCTTAATTGTTTTTGAGATAATAAGTAAAATGGGGAAATTCCAAAAAATTTGGGTACACGCCGTGTACTTTGGCCATGTGGGATGGGTATACAGGGCATGTAGATCTGTCAGCGATGAAGGGTGTAAAAACTGACTACACACTATGTACTTTGTATATACACATTGTGTAATAAATCGACATGTGAACAGTAAGGTATTGGGAGTATTCTCCCCCAGAATAAAAGTATACGCCATGTACTTAGTAGTACATGCTATGTAATCAAGTCGAAAGACGAACAGTGAGGCAGTGGAAAGTAGCCACCTGAGGAATAGTTAAAAAAATTGAAAGTACACACCCTGTACTTGAGAGTACACACCGTGTAGTTATGTATTTTTTCTTAAAACAGGCAGTAGCCTCTTCTTTTGAAAGAGGAATCTTAGAACGCCTAAGAGCCACGGTAGAGAAGGCCAGATCTAGGAAGAGCTCTCGACCAAACATCGGGACTCTAATTCCTTCGTCGATGATCTCGTTTGGATCGCGTGGGTGATTTCTTATCTCTTCTTGAACCCCTCATTCCAATTCTTTCCTAAGGGGAAGTTATTTGGGTTTTAATGGGTTATCATTTATCCCAGATCTATGTCATTATCGGTTGATTCGGGAGGCGTCATTCACGTATATCGATCAGTGGAGATCGAGGTAGGTGGTCTGGTGTATATTTCTATATTTCGAGTTGATTTTGTGAATTGTTGTGCTATGCGCCCATGTTTGGGGTGTTTTATGGCTAAGGCCTTAGCTGTTAGGATATCTATAATTGCATAAATAATCTAATGATAAATATAAACTGCTGTTTCAGATCTTTTCCTTGATCTAGGGCCACCTGATGGGTGTGTTTCTCTTATTTATCCATTTGGCCAGGATACCCATGGGTATGACATGATTATAGCATGTTTTGAGTTTTCTTGAGAGGAAACATGTATAAATTTCTTTCTTATGCATTGGGCTCGGCCCGGTTACTTGTTTTTCTTATAATTAGCCAGAGGGAAAGGTTCTGTTTAACTAGAGGGCTAGGTTCTCTCTAGCCTGAGGGCAAGGTTTGATTAGCCTGAGGGAAAGGTTTCATTTAGCCTGAGGGAAACATTTCTTATGCATGAGGGCAGTAGATTTTGAGCCTAAGGTCAATATCTTGTATGCCTGAGGGAAATATTTGTTATGCCTGAGGGAAGTTACCTGAGAGTTTCATTTCTTTTTACCTGAGGGTAAGGATTTGCATGTCTGAGGACAATGTTTTCATTGAGTATTCATTGTGGTTTTTTCTTATGTTGTACTTTCCAAGCTAAAGAAAAATCTTGGAGTTGATAAATAATTAATAAAATGGCAATGTAACTGGTAGAGATAGTTACTTTTTAGTACTACCTAGTTTGCTACATTTTATTGTTGCACACTATAGTTGCACTTTTCACTGACAGTTGGGAACGGGCCTTTGGTGGTTGCTTACTGAGATTTATTTCTCACACCCTGTTTGGGTCATGTCTTGGGTCCAAACAGATTATATTGATGTTGGTGTTGATAAGGTCCATGGACCCTATACAGGTACTTGAATTTTGCAGAGGAGTAGGAGAGCATGGGACCGAGCTTAGGCTTGCGATGCTGCTGAGTTCCTGATGCACTGTTTTGTTTTTCTTTGTTGTATTTGTACTCTCTACTATTTTGTGTTTTATTGCAGTGTATCTTGTTTGACTACTTTATTAGAAATAGGACATATTTCATCATCGTATATATATGACTGTTGGTTATATTTTTCTTTTGTGCCATTGTCCTTTCAGCTTTGTGTTGTTTACTACTTTCGCTTTTGGTATGTTTATTTTTTCCCGCTATGCTACACTTTTAAAAATGAGGTCATAGTTTCCCCACTAACAGACCTAGGCCCTCGCTACTAGTCGGCAACCTCTGGTGTTTTGGGAAATTCTATTTAGGTCATATGACTAACCAGGTTCGGGGCACCAGTTTTGTGGCACCTGGAACCGGGATGTTACAAAGTGGTATCAGAGGGCAGTTTCTTTTCTTTGACTTACTGTTTGAAGCCTATAGTCAGGGATAGAATGGAATAGGTACTTGGTAATAAGTTGTTCTGGGTAGTAGCTGACTTGTGTACAAGGAAAAGACAATTTACCTTGTGATTCAATTTTACTGATTTTTCACTTTTACAGTTGATTTGATTTTCACCATTGGGTGACGCACTTGTGGGTGTTGTCTATATTTTTGTATTGGGTTCTATTCAGTTGAAACCTGATGAGATGAGGTTATTCCATATCATGCATCATTTAGTCAAACATTAGAATCACATTCCATGCATAGTTTCCATGTCACGTAGGTGCATTAGAAATTGCATGTTGTTGTGATAGATATTGTGCTAGAAAATGAAAGTTGTAGTGATAAATGACTTGATAAAATACCTATTGTTTGATAGGGTATTTTTATGTAAGTTTTTGTGAATGAACTCCAAACTTTGGTTCTTGAGGATTATGGGACCTCGTCAACTGTAATTTGGTGGATCATAGAATTGTTTGCCTTGTTATAACACGTCTAGGATGCCAAGATTTGGTTTTCGGGGAGCATGGGCCCTCACAAATCAGAATTTGGCACTTTGGTGTTCGTTTCAGTGTTTTTTGGGGCTCCAGTGTAGTTTCTAAGGTGTACTATCCAGAAACCCAGACAACCCGACGTGTGGTTCTATGAACACATTCCATGTACTCTTCTGTTCAGGAAGAAATAGAAAAAAATTAAGTACACGTCGTGTACCTTATGTACACAGCGTGTAGTCTCTAACCGTGTCATAGGTCATGTAGGCATAAACACGGGATAAGGAAACTCTTGAGGGAACACGCCGTGTACCAGTTGTACACGCCATGTTGTGTCAACCCTGTGTTCACCCGTGTGACTAACAACACGGATGGATAAATATTAGCTGAAACACACTGTGCCCATACATAATAGGATGTGTAGTCTGAGCCGTGTATCCAGTCGTGTCACGAAAAACACGGGTCGGTGAAGCTCATTGAGTACACTCCATGTGCATGTGGGACATGTCGTGTAGTCTTGGCCAATGAGAGACCGTGTGGACTTGGGCATGTGGCTGGGGAGATGGGGTGGTGTACATGCCATGTGTAGGTGTAACACGTCGTGTACCTATATTTTAGACACGCCCATGCCAGTATCAGAACATGACCATGTAAGGGCTTAAGGGTACATGCCGTGTAGACCTTATACACACCGTGTAGTCTCATTCAAAAGAGAGTTCTGTGGCTTAGCCGTGTAGAAGGACTTGCATAGGGGAAGAAAATTCAAGTACACTTCGTGTGTAAGGACAACACACCGTGTATAAGGACAACATGACGTGTATTTGGGGTGTTACACGACCAGTTCTGGTAGAAGTACATGCCCATGTGAAAGACTTAAAGGAACACATCGTGTAGTGATTATACATGCCGTGTAGTCTTGTTTTGAAAAACTTGAATGTTTTCTTTCTCCTTCTCCATTCTTACATTTCTAGTTCTCAGTCCCTGAAGATCTTAATCTAAGGTGTGTGTTTGACCTTGTAGAGTCATGTCGCCGAGATGACCACCATTTGTTCGCCAAGAGAGAGACAAAAATTATACTATAGACATGGTAGGACATGGGCTACCGATGGATCCTCCAGCAGTGCCAGATGCGGCGCCAGCCGTTATACGAGACGCAGGCATGGATGTGTAGTTCCGTAAGGGTTTCATGCGGTTTATGCATACCTTCCAGGGAGAACTGCCAGTTTCCACATCTATGGCAGAGTTGACACGTATATTCTAGCATCAACATCCACCAATGTATTTAGGGGATGCCGAACCCCAGGATGTAGAGTCATGGTTGGATTCATTGCAGACTATTTTTGAGCATCTTGAGACGCCTCCAGGGAGGAGGGTCAATCTTGCTACATATATGCTACGTGATTCCTCCAAGAGGTGGTGGGATGTTACCACCCAGACTGAGAATCACCGAGACATGGCGTGGGACATTTTCAGGAAGTCTTCTATTACTTTTTCTTTCCATAGACGCTAAGGGTAGATCGATCTCGAGAGTTCATGAATCTATAGTAGGGCGCCATATCAGTGATGGATTATTATTCCCGCTTCACCGAGCTACAGTGTTTTTCACCTGTTCTGGTGGGTGATGAGATGTTGAGGGTTAGACCCTTTGAGGATAGTCTTCGGTATGACATCCGAGCACTAGTGAATGTTTTTAGGTTTCCTAGAGTGCATGCTATTGTGAACCAGACATTGATTACTGAGCAGAACCTGTGGGAAGCTACCGGTGCGGACTAGGGCAGTTTGGCCCCAGTCTCAGGTACTATTTCTACCGGTAAGAGGAAGAGGCTGATGGGTTTCTCTCACAGTGGAAGTACTAGCCAGAATAATTCTTCAGGTGGCCCGCTAATGTGATACCAGTGTGGTAAAGAGGGGCACAAGAGACCTCAGTGTCCATATGACCCAGTGGAGTGATGAGCTTGTGGAAAGATGGGTCATCTTCAGTGTTTTTGCAAGGCGTTTCCACTAGTGACTAGTGAGGGGGTTCTGTGCAGAATCCATAGGCAGGAGCAGGGCCAGTAGCTTCTTACCAGTTAGGGAATTGGAATATGTCAGGATGTTCAGGCTGAGGAGGTGGTCGTGGCCATAGTAGCCAGACATTAGGATCTCAGAGACAGTAGGGCGGGTCAGCTCAGGGTAGCCAGGTTGTGTCATAGGGCCACGGAACTGGGCAGACATATGTAGTGCAACATACCCAATAAGAGCAGGATCTCAGACCTTCCACTGTCAAAGGTACTATTCTTGTTGCTTCTGTTTTATCTTCTGTACTTTTCGATACGGGTGCTACACATAGCTTTATATATGTGCCCGTTGTGGAGAGACTTGGGCTCAGTTTTTCTTCTTCTTCTGATATCATGATACTAGACACTCCGTTGGGAACTAGAACGGATAGTTTGCGTCAGTACAAGTAGTTCCCCTAGAGGTTGGTGGGTGTCACTTTCTATGGGACCTCTTTGTCTTAGACATGACGAGCTATGAATTCATCCTTGGGATGGACTGGTTGGTACCATTTCAATCCTTTGTAGATTTCTATCATCACAGGGTGAGTTTCACAGCACCAGAGGGTGGAGAGTTTCTATAGAAGGGATAATGGGATGTCTAGGAGAGTTGAGCTGGACCCAAGAATCGTGGGTGAGGAAGAGTGACAGCCCAAATTGTGAGTTTATATCTGGATGACCAAGGAACTTGTCAGAAGGATTTCCCTCCAGTGGTTAATCGTTTCAGGGATGTCTTCCTGGATGAATTTTCAGGTCTACCTTTGGTGCGAGAGGTGGATTTATCTATTGAGCTTATTCCCGGAGCGGCACCGGTGTCCATTCCTCCTTATAGGATGGCTACGTCATAATTAAAGTAGCTCAAGAGGCAGTTAGAGGAGTTAAAAGAAAAGGGTTTCATCAGACCCAATACTTCTACTTGGGGTTCGCTTTTCATATTTGCAAAGAAGGCGGATGGTACCCTCAGACTCTGCGTAGATTATCAGAAGTTGAACCAGTTGATGGTTAAGAACCAATATCCCTTACCAAGGATTGATGATATTTTTGATCAACTTCAAGGAGAATGAGTGTTCTAGAAGATTGACTTGAGATCCGGATATCATCAGTTGCGCGTTAGACCATCCATGATATCGCTTACAGCCTTTCGGAGAAGATATGGTCTATACGAGTACTTGGTTATTACATTATAACTCACAAACGCATTAGTAGTTTGTAGGGCTTTGATGAATCATAGGTTCCACCCATATCTGGATTCTTTCATGGTAGTCTTCATGGACGATATCTTGGTTTACTCTCACACTCAACATGACCATGCCACCCATCTTGAGATCATACTAAGTACACTGATAGAGGATCAGTTATATGCTAAGCTCCCAAAGTGACACTTTGGATGGACCATATACACATCCTAGGTCATATTATCTCAGAGGTAGAAATTGTGGTAGACCCAGGGAATGTGAGAGAAGTAGTTTCCTTGGAGTAGCCTAAGAACGTGTTTGAAATACGGAGTTTCTTAGGGCTGGCTGGTTACTACAGGCGCTTCATACAAGATCTTTCCCACTTATTAGTGCCATTTACGGGTTTGACTATAAAGGGTATGAAGTTCGTTTGGTCAGAAGCTTGTGAGGTATCCTTTCAGGAACTGAAGGGAAGGTTGACATCAGCACCGGTCCTGATACTTCCAGAGCAAGGGAAGATCTATACAGTTTACTGTGATGCATTAGGTATTGGGCTGGGAGTAGTGTTGATGCAGGGCAATCGACTAGTTGCATACAGGTCTTGGAAGTTGAGGCCACATGAGAGGAATTACCTGACGCATGATCTCGAGTTGGCTACAGTTGTTCATGCATTATGTTTTTGGATACATTATCTCTCTGGAGAACATTTTTGGGTTTTTACGAACCAAAAAAGTCTTAAATACATCTTTACCTAGTGTGACTTGAATTTGGGATAGTGAAGGTGGGTTGAATACCTTCATTCTTTCAAATTTTATCTTGCCTATACACCTAGTAATGGTAACGCAGTAGTTGATGCACTGAGCAGGAGGACTCAGATACAGGCAGTGCAGGAGGCCAGTGGTGAGTGGAAGCTTATGGAATTGTTATCTGAGATACATTTGGAGGTTCATGATAGTAAGGGGAGATCCTATCTATCATCCTTAGTTGTGACTTCTACCCTCCTAGATAGAGTGAGGATGAGGCAGCTATCAGATTCAGAAGGCCTAGTAATATGTGAGTCGGTGGCAAGTGAGGACCCTCCTCCTGGTTGGACGATAGGTGATGAAGAGGTTATGCATATCCATGGATGAGTGTGGGTTTCAAGGGATATACGTGAGGAGATGAAGTGGGAGTTTCATGCTTTGGTTTGGGCAGTACATTATAGAGTTACCAAAATGTACCGTGACTTGAGGCATCAGTATTGGTGGTTGGGTATGAAAATAGAATTAGTTGGTTTTTTTACGAGGTGTTCCACCTGTCAGCAGGTGAAGGCGGAGCATCAGAGGCCAGCTAGATTGTTACAATAGTTACCCATCCCGGAGTGGAAATGGGATGATGTCGTGATGGACTTCATGACCGGGTTGTCGAGGTCACATCGAGGCAATGATTTTATGTGGGTTGTTGTGGAAAGACTTGCAAAGTTGGATCAATTTTTGATGATCAAGGAGACCTTCGGTGTTGACGAGCGCAGAAAGTTGTATATCCGAGAGGTAGTACATCTTCATGGGGTCCCTTGTTCTATCATTTCAGATAGGGATGCCCATTTTATGTCTCATTTCTGGAATATTTTTCAGAGGGCACTGGGTAAACATGTGCATCTGAGCACAGCTTACCACCCTCAGATCGATGTCCAGTCAGAGTGTATGATATAGGTGCTAGAGGACATACTACGTGCATGTGTCCTGTACTTTGGGGGCTCTAGGGAGATGCACATACCCCTGGTCAAGTCTACCTACCAAAATAGTTTTTAGGAAACTATATAAATGGAACCTTACGAGGCTTTATATGGTAGGCCATAACGATCATCCATATGCTAGTTGGAGGCAGGTGAGGCAGCATTACTGGGACCATGTCTCATACAAGAGACTTCATAGTAGGTCCAGTTGATTCAGAAGAAAATGGCTATTGCACAATCTCGTCAGAAAGCTTATACTGATCATTGTAGATGACCATTGGAGTTCATGGTCGGGGATCATGTTTTCTTGCATGTTTCACCAAGGTTGGGACATAAGCGGATCAAGAGATAGGGTAAATTTTCTCCGAGGTATGTGGGGTCATTTGAGATTCTGGAGAGAGTCGGGCCGATTTCCTATCGGTTGCAGTTATCACAGAGGTACTGGTCCATGCACGACGTCTTCCACATATTTCTGTTGTGCTGTTATCAATAAGACTCATCTCACATTTTTCAGCCCGAGGTGGTCAAACGGTAGGTTGATGAATCTTTGTAGGAGCATCTGATTCATATTGTTGATAGAAGCACGAAGGTTCTCTAAGGTCGGTCAGTTCCTCTCGTATAGGTGTTATGGCAGCATGGCTGAGTGCATGATGAAACTTGGGAGTGGGAGACTGACGTACGAGCTCAGTGGCCAGATTTGTTCTCATATTTATCTTTACCACCCTTGTAAGGTAAATTTGGGGACGAATTTCTTTAAGGAGGGAAGTTTGTAAGAACACGGTTATTATTCTTGAGGTACGAGTTTCTTCTTTTCCTTTTTTCCTTAAGTGTTTTTGAGAAAATAAAGAAAATGGGGAAAATCCCAAAATTTGTGGGTACACGTCGTGTACTTTTCCACATGTCGTGTACTTTGTCCGTGTGGGATGGGTATATAGGGAATGTAGGCCTCTCGGTGATGAAGGGTGTAAAAACTGACTACATGTCGTGTACTTAGTATATACACGTCGTGTAATCAGTCAGTATGTGAACAATAAGGCGGTGGGAGTAGCCTCCAGTGGAACAATAGTATACTCCATGTAGTTAGTAGTACATACCATGTAATCAAGTCAACATATGAACAGTAAGGCTGTGGAAAGTAGTCACTAGAGGAACTGTTAAAAATGGAAAGTATACGCTATTTACATGATAGTACACACCATGTAGTTATGTATTTTTTCCTAAAATAGTAAGTATCCTCCTCTTTCAATAGAGGAAGCTGAGAACGCCTGAGATCCATGGGAGAGAAGGCCGGATCTTGGAAGATCTCCCGACTGAACAGCGGGACTCTGATTCCTTCGCCGACGTTCTCGTTTGAACCACACAGGTGAGTTCTTATCTCTTTTTGAACCCCTCCTTCCAATTATTTCCCAAGGGTATGTTATTTGGGTTTGAATGGGTTATATTTTATCCCAAATATATGTCATTATCATTTGATTCAGGAGGCATCGTTCATGTATATTGATTAGAGGAGATCGAAGTAGGTGGTCTGGTGTTTATTTCCAACAGCGGAGTTGATTTTGTGTACCATTGTGCTACACGCCCATGTTTAGGGTGTCGTATGGCTGAGGCCTTATCTTTTAAGATATCTAGAATTGCATAGATAATCTAATGATAAATATAAACTACTGTTTGGGATCATTTCCTTGATCCAGGGCCACCCTGTGGGTGAGTTTCCCTTGTTTTGCCGTTTGGCCACACTACTAAAAGAATGGTTTTTGCACCTCTGGGAACGGGCGACTGCCAATGGTGGCCGCTATTGATAGTATTAGAGACCTCCATTGGTAGCCGCTAATGCTGAAATAAAATAGGCTGGATTTTTCCCGCCCCCGTCATTGTCTTCCCCAAATCACCGCTGCAATTTCCCTATATTCACCCGGTCGTCATTGCCACCGCCCCTACAACCCTCGTCCAGCCCTGTTTCCAACCTCCATTACCTCCCTTCACCCTGATAACATCAACCGTCAAACCCTACAACCCCCGACATTTTACCATGCTCCATAAACCCGTCAACGTCAAACTTTCCCCTCCCTCCAGCCGTCGTGAAGCTGCCATGGTCGGTGAACAAACCATGAGGTCCCTCCTTGTCAGGACTTGTCCTCGCGTGTCCCTCCTCACACCCCACTGGTGTCCCATACACGTGAAATGTGGAATTTTTTTAAAGGATCTAGAGATACCTCCATTGGCGATCGTTGTTGGTCTTTACCAATAGAGCAACTGCGACCACCAAAAGCAGTCGCAAGGCGGTCTCTAAAGCCCTTCAGCGACCGCTTTTGGCAGTCGCTAAAGGGGTTTATTGTAGTAGTTCCAGGATACCCATGGGTATGCCATTATTATAGCATGTTTTGATTTTTCATGAGGGGAAACATGTATAAATCTCTTTCTTATTCATTGGGCTTGACCCGGTTTCTTGTTTTTCTTTTGATTCGCTTGAGGCAAAGGTTCTGTTAAGCTTTAGGAAAAGGTTCTATCTAGCCTGAGGGCAAGGTTTGATTAGCCTGAGGGCAAGGTTTCATTTAGCCTGAGGGAAACGTTTATTATGCCTGAGGGCACTAGCTTCTGAGCTTGAGGGCGATATCTCATATGCCTGAGGGAAATATTCGTTATGCCTAAGGGAAGTTACCTGAGTGTTTCATTTCTGTTTACCTGAGGGTAAGGATTTGCATGTCTGAGGACAATGTTTACTTTAAGTATTCACTGTAGTAATTTTTTATGTTGTACCATCCAAGCTAAAGCACAAACCTGGAGTCGATAAATAATTAATAAAATGGAAATGTAACTGGTATAGATAGTTACTTTTGAGTACTACCCAGTTTCTTGCATTTTATTGATGCACACTACTGTGGCACTTTTTCACTGACAGTTATGCACGGGCCTTTGGTGGTTGCCTAATGGGATTTATTTCTCACACCCTGTTTGGGTCATTTCTTGGTCCCAAATAAATTATATTTCTGCAGGTGTTGATAAGGGAAAGGGACCTTATACAGGTACTTGATTGTTGTAGAGCAGTAGGAGAGCATGAGACTGAGCTTAGGCTTGCGATGCTGCTGAGTTCCTGCTGCACTATTTTGTTTCGCTTTGCTGTATTTGTACTTTTTACTCTGTTGTGTTTGATTGTAGTGTATCATGTTTGACTTCTTTCTTAGAAATAGGACATATTGCATCATCATATATATATGACTGTTGGTTATCTTTTACTTCTGTACCGTTGTTCTTTCAGCTTTAAATTGTTTACTGCTTCCGCTTTTGGTATGTTTATATTTTGTTGTTGTGATACACTTTGACAAATGACGGAATAGTTTCCCCACTATCAGACCTAGTCCCTCGCTGCTAGTCGGCAGCCTTTGACATTTGGGGAAATGCGCTTGAGGTCATGTGACCAACCAGGTTCGGGGCACCCATTTTGTGGCACCCGGAACCAGGAAATTACAATAATGATGTAACATTTCATGGAAAAAAGTTGTATTATCATCCAAATCAACACCCTACCTGTTTTGTGGAATTTCTTGAACGGCGTTCTAGATCTCCACAGACTGGAAAATAGTGTCTAGGTATCATTAATGCACCTTGGGAAAGATTTTACACATTTATATTTTCATAAAAATCAATAATAATGGAAAATGAAATAACTGATAACCATAACCAAACATGGTACAAAAAATTAAGATTTATGATTTTATAACTTTAAAATAAAATTGAAGTACAACAATAGAGAAGAAGAAAACCAGACCAACCTAATCCTCCATGCAGCAAGAGGGGAATCACCCTCAATCCCCCACCACTAACACACCTATAGGAGATGGGACACTAGCAACCCGAACAACCAACATCTCCCTGACTCATATTTTCTTTACCTAGTTCATACATATAACAAATTCTACATACACCCAAAGTTTTATGTAGGGTGTGAGACAAATACCAAACGGATACCATCCAAAAGAAAGGATTCCATGATATAACATTAAAAAAATTAACATGCTCATTCATGCAATAACGATTTAAAACATTTTTAATAAAAAATCATAAAGAGAATAACCATTTTCAACACAACACTTTTAAAGGTAACATTTCAAAAGGAAACTTTACTAAAATAAACTTTCTTTAAAATGAATTGCACTTAAGGTCCATTGTATTCCAATGGATGGAACCACATCACATAAGCCTCAAGAGAGCACCATCGGTAAATCCCTAGGGGTAATCTAGCTCGAGTGAGACACTAAAACCACACACTACGTTGAAACATGGTATAGTAACCACAACCATCAATGTCCTCACGCATGATCTACTAGAGAGGAGAACCAACCAAAGTTCTAGTGGCATCCAATCATCATAATAGTTGAGTTAGTTTTATAACCATCAATCATGAAATGTGAAAATAGGCCTTTTCGTTTACAAGTCACTAACTTTCTAGTTCTAGAATACCCACCTATATAAATGAGATTTCCTTTGTGATGAAATTCAAGTTCACATGTGCAAACATATCACCACTTTCACATACACATTCCATGTAGTATAAATACACCAAAAAATAACAATTTTCTTTAAACCAAACCACTTTCAATTTTACAGACACTGAAACCATTTTCAAATACATTTTCTATCACTTAGAAAATTCATAAAACCCCTTTTAAATTATCACAATAAAGTTGAATAATAAATTTAACCACATTGATGAGCCAATCCCCTTTCAAATCCACACATAAACCAATTTTACATCAAAACATGTTCTCTGAAATTTACACAATTCACAAGCCAAACTAGAAGTTCACAACAAAGAAACCATCATACCATGAAAGACCAATTCATTTGAAAAAACTCACATTCAATACATTCACACCTTGAGTTCCCTTGAAAATCATTTCACATCCCTAAAAAATTTATAAAATTATTCCAAGAAACACCCCCAATAAAACACAACCAAAACATGACCATTTTCCTTTATAAAATCCATTTCCATCTCATAAACATGCCAAAATACTTTAGTAAAACGTTTATCACCACAAAATAAATCCATAGAACACATTTATAAATACACAAAACTATATTAAAAGAATATAAAATGTTAAGGCATGGAACCAGCTACCTCACACTTGGAAACATTCAGAAAATGATGTGAAACCACAATTGCACCACCACAAGACCCTATCAAGGAATTAACTGACCAAAACCATCAATATTTAACCCTAAAAATCAATATTCAACACTAAATAGATCACCCCTCCCACTAGAAAATCAAAACCACAAGAAAGGAGAAGATAACCCCTAGAAAAGATAGAATAATTGAAAAGAGTAACCACTTACCTGAAGCTTACTTAAAGAAAACAAATCAAATCCACCAAAATAAAGGATCCCATGGGATAAAAGAGGAGAGGGAGACGCCTAGGTATGGTGAGGCTGAATGGGTTGATAAAGGGTGGATTTGAGGCTAAATATTGAAAGGACACAAAGTAGATTTTATAATTTTTAAGGACTTGCACATCATAGACATTTTTCCAAACCATATGACAACCGTTCACCCCTCTATTTATAAGAGTAACCTACCACATGATTAGCCTACATGGCATAAAATTCCTTGTGCAATTCGTGTGGTAGCTACTCCCAAAAAAAACCAAACCTACCACATGGTTACCTAGTCAGGTGTGCATAACTTCCCCTAATCACGCGCCAACTGTGGACCACATGATGAATAACAAAATTTCTCATTTTTCACCAAAAAAAAAACAAGAAAACCCAAGGGAAAAAATCTAGAACCAAAATAAAAAGAATATTACCTCAAAAATTCAAACCTATCACACCCATTTCTCGAGAGAAAACCAAGACTCGTAAATGAACCACATCCAAGAACAAAATCAAAGACCCATGTGTTACAATTCTCCCCACCAAAATGCTTCCCACCCCTGGAAATACAAAGCAAGGTTTAATCCACAAACAAAAACTAATACTTCTTCACAGCTCAGGGATATTCCCAACAACATCAAATAGAAAGAATATAATAACACCATGAATAGAAAGAGTGGATCATAAGTTTGAACTCTAGAGGCCAGAATAGTCTCTCTACTATACGCCTTCTACCCCCAGAAATCTAGGAAATCTCTAGTTGATTGATTATAGGAAAAATATTAATCTAACAATGCACAATCCAACCTCTCAATCCAATAACACTTCAGGCATAACAAAACAAAACTCATTCCACTTATCAAAGAGCATTGTAAAAATCAATCCATAACCTTTCAACTCTTGATTCATGCAAAAATGATGGTCATATACAAAAATCCCCACATTTACCAGGAAGGAAAAATCAAAACCAAAATTTATAAACAAGTCTTTTCGATGACAAGCTACACCAGATAATAAACCTTATTACGAACATGGGGAGTCCCAAATGAAATCCCCACAATTTGAAACGAGATAGAATTGATTCACTCTAGAATAAATCTCAATGAGCCCTATGGTGGGTCTCTCCACCATAAGATCTTACCAGATTTACCAACTAGCACAAACCAACAAACATGATCCAACAAACCCCTCCACCAGGGGAAGAAAACTTGATGAGGGGTATCACCCACCCATGATATAGAAAAAAAACTAAAACTATTTCACAAAGTACAACCACACAAGGATAACCAAAAAAGGATTCTCATAAAAAAAGGTACAACCACTTGAGTTCAAGAAAACGACACAACCATGACACCTTATAACCAAGGGGGAACTCCTACGCCCATGTGGGATGAAATGAAGAACAAGTCATTCACGCAACTACCCACATAATTGGAACATTCCAAATAAATAAGTTACAATATATAATATTTAAATATCCTCATCCAATACTGGAGGCCAAGCTGGACTAAGGTCCCCACACCCCACGTGATTCTTTAATACATTCCAACTTTACATTGGGGCCTATGGATGGAGCCCTAATGTTTAAAGCATTTCCTGCCTAGATGTGAGGAGTTGAGGATCCCTAGTTAGAACTTCTTCCATTGGTTCCACAAGAAGTCTCACAACAATCCAAGCATAACTAGTAGAACAATACACATCATGGAAATAACTTCACCTAAACATGGAACTTCATCGAGATAAATACTTATCATATTCACACACATTATCCCTTTTCAACTCAAATGAGAAGTAGAAAAATAAAACATATGAAATGCACCTCCATCTGAAATGGAGAAATTTGGAATTCCTGAAAGAAAAACATGCTTATCTTAAAACACAAGTTCTTGAAAGATTCCACACCATCAACTTTTTAAATTGAATTAATTCATGACACCAAAAAACACTTCCAATCACGACCATTACCAACAAAAAAGCATTGCAACGAAATGTACTTTAAATCAATCCCTAAATAGCACACTACTTCTACAAACGGGAACGATGACTTCTTATATCTAGATTTTCCACACTGAGGGCATGACATGCTACTACTCTGCAAAGAAATTGATGAAACATCCAAAGGCCTTTCAAGACCATGACCATCACCAATAGCCTCATGCCGATTTCCACTCTTCTCACTGGAATTCCCTTTTCCAATTCTAGACAGGACCTTTAAGAATAAAGGTGGGAAAACCTTACCTTTAATGAATATGGAAACTCAAGGACACTAAAGTATCTTTAAACCTTCCAAATCCACCCTTCCTCTTTAGGAGGATTTTCATGATCATAAAATACAAAAAGATTAAATTTCCAGAACTCGAGAAGGAGTTTCACATATTGATCAATTGGAGGGTCTTCTAATGGTAAACCAACCATGGTCGGTCATTGAATATGAACTAATTATTTGTAGGATCATACACTATCCAACAAGAAAATAGAGGACCCAATAAAACTAGTCCATTAACCAAAACATACCACAAACAAACACTTAGTGCAAAAGGGAACCTACTAAAAGGCTTCCCCGAACATTTCTCAAAAGAACCCACTAACGATTAGTTCAAAATAAACTCATTAAAAAGTACTCAAAATTGAAATACCATTAAAACATGAAGTTTCATCAAACTCAAAAAAACATCACAGTAATAATTTCCAAATCATAAGAGGACACACTGCACAACTATTTGTTATCAAAGCATCACATTTTCTCTTAAAATAACATTTCAAATGAAATCAATCTTGGTGGGTTTCTCACTCCCCAATGGAATCCCATAGAGTCTCACACTTACATGTTCTAATTCCATATAGAGAACCTACCATCTCACGTCATTAACCATCCACACGTATCCATGTATGTGCTCACTCTTGTAAATACCCATGGTCAAAATAAAACTTTTCCACTTTTCAAGGAAAAACACAAAACCCACTTTTAAATTTCCCAATTTCATATCCCATTATAATAATTCATAAAAATTTTCTAATATTCACTGACCACCATGTGAAGAATGATATCATTTTCCAAATCTACCCATCATTTCATTCCATTTCTTTCAAAAATATAATCCCTTGATTTCCATTCAAAACTCAATTCATCCCATTCAAAATATTTTCACCATTTCCCAACATTCCATTACATAAAAAATTCATTTTGTTAAAAAAATTCCAAAACCTATTTAAGATAATTTCCTGCTTTCCAAACAAGTGATTTCATAAAGCACCAGATCATGTTTATAAAAATGTAACCTCACTAAGTAATTATCATTTTTACTCCAAAGTTCATTTTATAAAAATTCAAATTTTTAATGTCTTCCTCAGGGTAAATTATTAAAATCCATATTATATTTTTCAAAAACTCAAACCGTTTCCACTTTAAATCCATTTTTCACAATTTTGAAATAAAGGTTTTCAAAACAATTTTTCAGAACCCTAGAAGACAAAAAAATCACAAAAGGAAACTAGTGTTTATGGGTGACTTGGTTATATGGTTAGTGGCCATATTTCAATCACAAAAACCATCATAGAGAGTATTCTATGATGATTTCCCTAGCTTCACATGGCTTTCTAGACCCTAATATCTCATGGAGACAATTATCCCTACTCTCTTTTCATTTCTCAATCACAAAACAACCCTCAAGAACCAAAGAAACTAAAATAAACTTGACTTACCAAGGAAACATGAGTCTTATCACGAGTTGTGCTGGAAAAGCACCCTACTCGTAATCATAATGTCAAGTCTTGACAATCCTAGCTTCAGTCTACCTAGAATCTTCCATAAATAACATGACCCAAAAAGAGTACAACCTACTCTAATACCATTTTGTCACGAACCATGTTAGAGTTCCATCCAACTCGACACCCAACCTAGTCTGTAGACTAGCCCAAATGGAATTCCCAATACCCCTTAGCTGGAAATTAGTTCCTACGTATCAATAATGCACCTTGGGAATGATTTCACCCATTTATATTTTCATAAAAACCAATAAAAATGGACAGCACAATAACCAATAACCATAACTAATCCCGGTAAAAAAATCAGATTTAATATTTTACTACTTCAAAAAAAACCAAAGTACAACAATAGAAAAGAAGACAACAACATGAACACAAAACTCTGCAAAAAAAAGAGGGGAATCACCCTCAATACAACACCACCAATACACCTGGACGAGATGGGACACTAGAAACCTGAATTGCTAACATCTCCACAACACATCTTTCCTTTACCTGGGTCATACATATAACAATGTCTACATACAACCAAATGTGTGTATAGGGTGTGAGATAATTCCCATTCAGATACCAACCAAAAAAAGGATTCCATTATAGAATATTATAAGACAAATTAACATGATCATTCATGAAAAAATGATTTAAAACAATTTTAAAAAATCATTTTAAGGAGAAGAACTATTTTCGACACAACTCTTTTAAATGTAACATTTCAAAATGAAATTTCAATAAAATAAAATTTCTTTAAAATGAAATACACTCAAGGTCCACCATATGTCAATGGATAGCATCACATCACATAAGGCTCAAGAGATAACCATGGGTAAATCACTATGGGTAATCTAGCATGAGTGATACACTAAAACCTTATACCTCGGTGAAACATGGTATAGTAACCACAACAGTCAGCATCCTCATGCATGATCCACTAGATAAGATAAACATCCAAAGTTCTAGTAGCGTCCAATCATCATAATAGTTTAGTTAGTGTTGTAATCATCATTCATGCTAAGTGGAACCAGACCTTGTCACTTCTTAATTACTAGTGTACTAGTTCTAGCTTATCCCCTAGATACCCAGGATTCCCCTTATGCTCAAATTCATATTCACATGTCACACATATCACCACTTTCATGTACACATTCTACTAATTATAAATAAACAGGGAAATAAACATTTTCCTAAAACCAAAACACATTCAATTTTACACACACCAAACCCATTTTCAAATACATTTTCAACCATTTGTTTAGTTCATGGAACCCATTTGAAATTATCAAAATAAAGTCTCATAATCAATTTAACCACTTTCATAGGACAATCCCATTTAAAATCCACACATAAACTAATTTCACTTTAAAACATGTGTATCGGTATTTAAACACTTCACAATAAAAATCAAAGTGTACAAAAAAGAAACCATCATGCTATAAGAACCCATTTCCTCTGAAAAACTCACTTTCAAAACATTCTCACCTTGAGAGACCTTGAAAAAACATTTCTCTTCCCTCAAACAATTCATAAAACACTTCCAAGAAACACCACAATAAAACACATCCAAAATATAATCATTTTCCTTTATAAAATACATTTCCATATCATAAGCATGCCAAAATACTTTTGTAACACATTTCAATCCCAAAAATAATTCCATAGAACACATTTATAAAGACACACAAGAATATTAAATGCATATAAAAAAGTTAAGGCATGGAACCACCTACCTCACACATGAAAACTTTTGGAATATGATGTGAAACCACAATAGTGCCACAAAAATACCCAATAAAGGCAATATAAAACCCAAAACAATAATTTTGAACCCTAAAAATTAATATTCAACCATAAATATATCACCCCACCCACTGGAAAAACAAAACCCCAAGAAATTAGAGGCGAAACCCTAGAAAAGACGGAATAATTGAGAAGAGGAATCACTTACCTGAAGGTTTATTGAAGAAACGCCATCAAATAAACCAAAATAAAGGAGAACAAGGGAGTCAATAGGATTATAGGGAGGCACCTATGTCTAGGGAGGCTAAATGGGTCAAACTAGGGGGGATTTGGGGCTAAATCATTAAAGGGAATAAAGGGAATTTTAGAATTTTTAATAACATTCACATCACGAATGGTTTTCCCACGCAGTTTTCCAAAACATTTTGAAATTGTGTTCCCATATATTTCTAGGAAGAACCTATTGCACGTTTATCTAGCAAGTCTTGACTTGTCGTGCGGTAGCTACCGCTTGAAATCCCCAACCTACCGCATGGTTACCTAGGCATGAGTGCACAGTTTCCCCAAACCGTGTGCTAATCGTGCGCCACACGCTAAATGGACCATTTTTCATTTTTCTCCAAAAATTACAAGAAAATACAAGGGTAAAATCTAGATAAAAAATAAATAGAATATTACCTCAAAAATTCAGACCTGACACACCAAGTTCCTGAGAGAAAAACTAAGACCCTTAAATGAACCAAGTCCAAGAATGAAATCATAAACTCGAGTGTGACATAAATGATATTTATATATGATATGGATTATATTTATTATGTATTAATTCATATTTAATTATTATATAACACATACATTCATGTTTTCCATTTTGAGAGAATATGATAACATCATTCGTGTGTACGGAGGACTACCACTGCACAAATTGATGTTATTCGTTCATTATTTACATGGAATGTATTAAGGATGAGTGTAATAAAAATATGTTATACATATGAAATAATAATTCTAATAGAATAATATATATATATATATATATCATTTTATTTTATTTCATTAAATAAGATAAGAAAATGGAAACTACAATCATATGTGTATGTACGACTTACCGTCTCCATAAAAGGTGAATTTCATTTCCTATTTATATATTTTAATAATGAAATATATACTAAATATATATGATATTTCAATCATGTTTTACATTATTTACGTGATTAAAATGTGATCAAAGTGAGAGGACCAAAAAGAACAAGTCAAAAAAATTATGAAAAACAAAGCGGTTATTACCTGAAACAAAACTTTAACATGGAATTATTAATAAAAAGGTAGTATAAAGTCATAATAAAATCATATATGGTATTTTTTATATTTTTATTGTTCATTGATATATTTATAATAAAATTATATTTATTAATATGAGTTTTTAATAAGTATGATGATAGTCAATACTTAAGGTAAGAGGATTTCTATTCTCACTTTTATTTCCGTGAGACTTGTTTCATATTCACCACTTAATTCTATTGAGTGTTCTATATACTAAAATATAACATTTTATATCATGAATTTCATTTATTTAATGATATTTAATGTTTTAATTGGTGTTATTCTTTCATGGATCTCCTGATTCGAAATTTTCTTGGGTAGTAAGGGGTTTTCTCGTCTCACTTTTTTTTGTGATACATGGAATATTCGCCAATTTTTTTATTGTGTAGTGTATATAATTCCCATTAATGTATTGTAGGATTATTATACATAAATTTATGGGGCTTTTCATATCCAATTTAGGATCTCTATTTCATGGTGTTTATGGTTTCAAAGTTACCAAAGCGTTAAGGTATTTTTGTCTCAAATTTGCCTTCTTGGAGACATAAGTTATGTTATACACGTTCCCTATTTTATAAGGTGTATATCATACCCATTTTACATATTATATAATTAATCTCATTATTATAATGATATTTTAAATTTCATTTAATTTTATTTTTTCCTAGGGTTTATGAAAAAATGTTACCAAAGTGGTATGATTTTGATATTACTAGCTCATCGATTATCAGGATTGTTTGAGATTAAGTCTCTAATATTGAAATATTATGTTCTACCAATAAAAATTTTGAAAGAATTTTATTATACTCTTATATGTCAGGATAATACTTTTTTCCATTCATTTTCCTATCTTTGTATACACAATATTTCAAAATAATTTTTTTATTAAAAATCATCTTTTCGGTCATAAACTCTTTTCTTACAAAATCATGTTTTCTAAACATGTTATAAAAATGTTTAAAAAAGTGTTTTTCAAAGACAAAAGTTTTATTTCCTCAAGAAATTATTTAAATGGTTTTTAAAACTTCTATTATATTTTTCCAAGGTTTCTTTCAATGAAAATAATTTTCAATGTGTTTTATGTTTTAAAAGGTGATTTTCAAAATAAAAAATATATATTTTCCTCAATATGTTTTTATTATATTTTAATGGTATTTACATTAATCAACATAAATTTTTTTTGTTAAATATCCTCCACTGAGGATATTTTGTATTGATGCCATCCTCATTCTTTTTCATATGTATTAAATTTTTTTAAAAGAGATTGTTATTAAACTCATTTCTTCTCCATAGGTTAATCATGCTTCAAAAAGATTGTTATAGAACCCATTTATTTTCCATTGGTTAATAAAGTTATGGAATAGTGTATGGTTGTTCCTATGGGTTTATGATGAAATTTAAGATTTAATGTGTTGTTATTTTTTAATGGCACATGGTCATTTGAAGGGTTGTTACGTTATAAACTAATGATAGGTGGTTCGGTGATAAACCAATAAAGGGTGGTTCCATGATAAACCAATGAAATTTGGGTCTATGATATCCCTCCAATGAATTGAATTTGTAAGTTAACCATATGGTTATTCAATTTATATGAGTAATTATAATAGTGAAGTAAAAATTATGTGCCAAGTTACGTACATGTTTTCTTTATGCTTGCAATGGGTTTATAATGTTTCTAATGATCTAGATTGATGTTATGTGGATCATGATTATTGATTATAAAGACTTTTGACTCTTCTATGGTTTCATATATGATGATCTAGGTATTAATGGGTATGAGTTATTTTATGATTCCCCCATGCAATCTAATTATTTCGTTATACACTTATGAACGCTTATGCTCATTGATGACAAAAAATTCTTAATGCTTATGTTTATCCTTAATGAGCACTTGAGATCACCCTTATTATGTTTCCTTTTCCCCATGTTATAAATAATGAGATTGAATGATTTATTTCTATAAAATATTTTAGAAGGATGATGGTGATGACCTAATGTGAAATAAGAGAAGCTTGGTTAAATGAGATAAATTTTCATTTTACAGCTTGGGTATTGTTTATATATGAGTTTTACTAATTTTCTAAAACTATAAACCTAAAAGGTACTCAAGAATGTAAGTGATAGAATTTTTTCTTTTGATGTTGTATGATTTGGATGGAAACATTTGGGTCACGAATATCGACATCATAGCCAAAAATGTAATGTTATGTATTTCATCACGGATTCCGAGAGTGAGGCTCCTAGGATTTATAATATATACTATAATGGGATATGTTAAATTGAAAAACCAAATAACTCATACACATATAGGAATACACATACATACACATACATACACATACATACACATACATACACATACATCCATACACACACAAACTACACACACATGCACATGCACATACATTGACATACGTATACGCATACATATATACTCATACACATACATACATATACTTTCACATGAACCGACACATACACATACATACACATACATATACATACAAATACATACATACATACAGATACATACATACACATACACACACACATACACATACACATACATATATACACATACACATATGCATACATACATATACACATGCACACACATAGACATACACATACTGTCACACTCTAACTTGGGTTTTCATTTATTTATTTTATTTTTATTTGTATTTAGTTGCTTGATATTTTTTATTGTGTGTTGGTTTGAGGTTTCAGTGATTATTTAATTGGTTTTTGGAGGTTTTGGGTGATTTTTGGCCTTATTCATGGTATGTGTGAAAGGTATGGGGATAAAATGGAATGGTGGGTAGTTTTTGACACCCTTGGTGTCAATTATTTGTCAGGTGTGTTTTTTGGACGGTTTAACCCTTTTTTGAGGACTTCTGTGGTGAAAATAGTGTTGTTTGATGACTTTTTCTAGGCCACACAGTTATGGTGCACGGTTAGTTTAACCATGCATCTTAAGTGTGAAAATGACACATGGTTAAGTCACATGGTTAAAATAACCATGAAACCTAAGTGTTGATCCCATGTTACTCTTGATAGTTGTGAATTACAAATTTTGTGCATGGGTTTTTTAACCAAGTTAGTTAACCGTGCAATCCACCCGAAGAAGGGTTTTTTGAAATTTCTCCTTTCTTAATTGTGTTTTATTCCCTTTCCTTTCTCCATTCAAATTCCATTACCTGGACACCTACCATGGAGCTTCATGGATCTTTTAAGCCCTTACAAGTGGATTTAAAGGTGGTTTGTTGACACTCCTTTCTGTCATAGAGTCTAAACGACTGAAAAAGGGGAGTACATTATCCCAAAGTGATTTATCCTTTGAAGAAACATCAAAAATAAACAAAGGAATGAAAAAGGATTTCTTCCCACTTGGATCGCACAAGTATCCTCATGGTCTCACAGGTATACATGCGCACCAAATAGTGGTCACATAGGTGACTTGCGCGCCCTCTTTGATTCTCGCTCGGGGTCTTTAGCAGCCTATAAATACCCCCAGGGGGACCCCCATTTCAAGGACGGAAAATTTTCAAAACTAATATTCGTGCTCCCGGTGCCCTAGTCTCTTCTGTTAGTCTTCCAAACACTTCTAAGGTAATTTCTTACCTATAATGTAAGATCTAAATAGGGTAAACAAGGCTTAAGTGTTGAAATTCATCCACACCTATGCACCTAGGTGTTTAACCCTTAAGGGAAATGGGCACACCTGCGCGCCGCCTTGTCTATTCACCAGAACCTGTGCACCACTATTTTGGAAGCCCCTATGGATAATACTAAGGGCTTGAGCCAAGCCTCGCCCAAGTATTATCCTTTAGGTTGACCATCGCGCAGGTACCTATGTGTCGCGCAGGTATACCTGCGCGACCAGGACATGCGCGCCCACGCATGACCTACGAGCCTACTTCTTTTTGCATGCCCTTCCTGCCTATTTCACCTCTTTTATTCAAATCCACCTCTCCTATTCAAGAATTAGTCTTCAAGACACTCTTCAAAGCCATTTATGGCATGTTTCTTTGATTGTATTCTTTATCTGAAATGAATTCTGTGGAATGTCTCTCAAAACATAGTGATTTACATATCTTTATATCACTAAGATGAGAGAATTCATTAATTCAACCTCATCCTTTAAAGATGAAAGGATCTTTAACCCGGGTCTCCTTCTCAAGAGTAAACCCCAATATCAAATTCCCAAATATGGGTATCCTCCTTAGGAGTAAGCCCGAAGTTCCCTATTCACTGGGCCTCCTTCTCAGGAGTAAGCCCCGGTCTTAATTTCTCTAATTTGGGTATCCTCTTTAGGAGTAATCCCCAAGTCCCCTAACCTGGGCTTCCTTTTCAGGAGTAATCCCCAGTATTTAAATTCCCAAATGTGGGAATCCTCTTTAGGAGTAAGCCCAAAGTTCCAAATTCCCTTAACATGGGCCTCCTCCTTAGGAGTAATCCCCAGTCATAACTCTCTTTAACCTGGGACTCCTTCTCAGGAATAAGCCCCAATCCTCAAGTCCCTTTAACTTGGGCCTCCTTCTCAGTAATAATCCCTAAGTTAAGTATCCAAATCTCCATAAAGCACATATACCTTTATGGACCTTGTTCCCGGTTTTCTTCCCAAAAGTAAATCCTAATCTTCATCTATTTGGGTAGTTATACATATATAAGCCCCACATCATTTCTTATGATGGCACAATTGTCATGTTTTACCAATACCTCTTGTTTCTCACACCGAGCATGACTCACGTGATCTTAGAGAGTAAAAGTAATTATGACACCTTTTTTTGAGCCATCAATCATACATAAACCTCATACTTCTTTACTCGAACTACGTGGGTTCTGATTCTTTTTCAAAAACAAAGGATACGTAGGTAGCCCATCAGCGGGTATGATCAGAACTCTGAAATAATCTATGTCCTTCTGAATGACAATAAACATCAAGTGCCCTACTGAGTGGATTTAAAACCAGTATGGTTATCATAATGACCAAGATATTTCTATATCATGTGTCTAAGGATATCATTGACGAAGAATCTCTAAACAAATACAGATGATTCTCTATCAATGAAGAACCTAGAAAACATATAAAAGATTCTCTAAATCTCTTACATACTAATCACTGATTGTCAGATATAAAGGAAAGCTCATTTTCATACTTGGTAACTTAATAAAGATTCACAAAAATAACTTAAATCTATAAATAAAGTCCTGGAGTAGACAATAATTCCCCTCAAAAAGGTGTTCTGATTCCTACCTCCCATACTCTCAACCAATTCAAATTCTTAAGCCTCGTCAGTCTATGACTAACGAGCACCTACCTTTGCAAAGTAGGTCCAAATGGGTAGAGAATCATTGGATGTTTCCGGTTCTACGAACAAACCCGTTAGAAACTGCTTGGAATGTTTGAACCTTAAATCAATGAGGTCATCCCCATTTTTCAGAGGAGACAAAAAATGGTGAACCTGACGTGAATTTTTAACCAAGTTAAAGTGATGTTTTACTTATTTGTTAGTCCCCTATTTAAAAACAATGAGAGGGCCAACAAAACAATCAACAACATATGTTCTCATCCAAAATATGTAGTGGATGAACGTATCTTGATTGCGTCTTTTATATCAAACAGTCACTCTTTTCCATGATCTGATGTGTTACAGAAATGGCTTCTCCTAAGTTTACACCTGTGAATACCTCTACTATGAATGCCTCTACTGCTACTCCTGTTGGATCATCGTTCACTCTGAGGATGAAATCACCTACATAGTGTCTTTAACTCTGGGTATCAAATGCACTGGTTAAGGTGTACCATCAAAAACAGTACTATTCTGACTCTGGAATCCACTCGACAAGCCCTCCAAGTCAATAATTCACTCTGGTCGTCCGGACAGTGACGACCAGTGGTGAAGAAATAGGTGGTGCCAACCACCGTCTCCAACCATTTCGGGTTGTTATCCCCGGAATACAATCACTAGTCCATCCCATATTCTAGGAAAGTGAATGAGAAGGCCACTGAAGGCCGTAATTTAAAGATATAGGAGTCCTTCCCGAGGACTCCCATTAACAATCACCGCCAGGCTCATGCGGCAGTGCGCCCTCAACATGATGAGGGTATCGTCTCCAGAAGTTCGGCTCAGGTTCCTCAAACCCGAGCAGGAAAGACGAACTTCCAGAGGTGAAATCTGGTTAACAGTGAGTAGGTTATTATCTCTTCCATCTCCAGAGAAGTCCACCAACCTAACTTGGTGGCAAGCAACGAGCGGGCACACACACCCGTCCGTTTTAATTCCGTTGTCCAGCAGACTCATCTGGCAGGAACACGCCAATCCCGCCAGGCGATTCCGGTAGAGAAATATAGATAGGAACATACACCTATTTATAAATCATCAGTTAGTCAGCAGGCTCAAGTGACTACATACGATGAAGCCCGCCAACCCAATGTGTTGACAACTGGTAAACAGGCACATACACCTGCTTACACTAATCAATCCTGCCAGCAGCCTCGTCTATCAGTATTGAAGGAAGCTCGTCAACCACGTTCGACGGAGTACAATTAGCAGTCACATAAACCTGTTAGTATTGATCAATCCTACCAACAGTATCATTTGGTAGCATTCAGAGAAGTCAGTCAGAAAGCTCCGGCGACAAACAGGAGGCAGACTCAACTCTCTTCCCCCACACTTGAGTAATGTTAGAATTCACTAACAGGAAAAGGAGGATAGGAGCAGGTATACACACATACTCCAAGAATGGAATGGACGTATATCCCCATTCCAACACCTAAAGTCACCAAGCATATTCTGTCAATGGTGAAAGAGAAGAAGCAAATCCCGGCTCATATTTTGGAGTCCTGTCAGGATATTATAACAGCTTCAGCAGCATCACAGGGAAAGAAATGCAATTATATTCCTACTAGTGGAGTGACACATCAATAGTTCACTCTGGAACAGACACACACCTCTGTTCCAGTCCAAGATGGTTGTGGGGCATACTCCCCCATATCATATGGACAACCAAGTCAGGCACATACACCTGATTTGAGTGGAGATAATCTGCCTAACCTGATCATTTCTCCTGAGCAAGCACATACACCTGCCCATAATAACCACTTTCATCAACAAGTGGTTTCTAAAATGAGTAAGAAGGCATCTAAGAAGAATACCCTCCCAACACAGTCAGGAAATCAAGAGCCAATTTGTAATAAGGTAGTACTCAATGCTGGAGTTCTTGAAGCCCTCAGACAGTTATCTATTGGAATTCAAGATTCTAATCCCTCATTTCCCAATAGTGGGAACATTAATTATGAAGGTCTTCATTAGACACTTCCTCATGAAGTCTTGCTTCATGACAATTCAGTCGATCTCGAAGCCTCATCTTCATATGAGAGCCACAGGAACCCTCTGTGTGGCCAGAAGACCAAGGAGCAAAATGTTTCATCTTTTTTTGTAACCCACCATAGTGGTCCTCCCCATGATGATGAATTTATCTGCGAAAGTCCTCTCCGCATTAGTAATTCACATTTCCTGGAAAATGCTCCAATGGACAATGTAGTGATGAGAAAGCCCTCTTATCTTGATGTACTTGAAAATGTGAGGCCAGTCATGTCTGATGCTTTACCACTAGCAGGTGAAATACTTTCTCAATCAGAGGATAGACCAAAGTGTAAGTCATTCTCCGAACCACCCCTGGATCATGAATCTTCTAGTTTGATCAGTGATTTCTCTACCAATCTTGTTGAATCCGATGAAGCAACAATGAATAACCAGCTCTGGTCTAATCAGGTAGAATAATTTTCATCAAATGATAAAGAGGAAGTATTGAATATGAGAAAACAGCTGGTGAAAGGTGAAGTTCCAGTCATGTTTTAGCCTCTAGCTAACTCTCAATATGACATTCCAGAGATGTTGACGGAATATGGAATTCATGATATTCGTCTTGACATATGGAGAAATCTTAGTCAATTTAAAAAGAAAAAATTATCTTATGATGAATATGAAAATCATGTCAAGATAATAGATGGGTTACAATGCCAAATTGACTTGGAATCTCTCTGAGTTTCTCGATATCCGAAGGCTGAAAAGCAGCAGAGAACCCTTCAGCATTCATGCCTTGGCGCACTAAGAAGATTGTGATAGTTAATTTCCAATGCCCCATCTGGTATTCCTATCAGGGGATGGGGTGTTCATGGAGCACTACATTTCACTATACTCTCCAGTCAACAAAGCCCGCTGAAAATGGTCTCATACAATGTTATTGCCCATGGTTGGCCACAACCAATTGGCTTTGTTTGTAATCAAAGGATCTCTCAAGAACAGGTCTCAACTAGTTCTTCTCAAAGTCAAGCATACAGAGAACAAGTTATTGAATTTCTCCTGCATCAAGAAAATGAGAATATTGAACAGGCTCCTCGTTTAGAGCGTGCACATCATCAAGTGACAGAAGTGTCAGAAATCATCCAATGGTCTTTTGAGTCGGGTGATAAAAGTGGATGCAGATTGATGCATCCAACCAATTTCCATACTAAAGTCTGCAAGATCAAGAGATATTTTAAGAAATTCACAGATATAACATGTCAAGAACCACCCCATCTTTCCAGACTGGGGACTCTTTTGACCCAAACCTTGGAATCAACAAATAGGAATCAAGGAGTTGAGCAGGAACAGCAGGAACAGAGACTGGGGACATTTTCAAATCATCAATCTCTTCCTCAGAGAAAGTCAGTATTCTCTCGATTAGGGAAGAAGCCACAAGAGGAACGAAGAGCCGAATTATCAGAAGATTCTCTCCAAATTACGGTTCGTCAACAAGTTCCTGAGGGATCAAATCGACAAAAGGTAATATCTCATCAAAGACATGGAAGAAGACAATATCGCAGAAATGTTGATAGAAGGGATGCAATGAATTATGCATCAATTAATGTCATCAATGTCGTTGTCGCTGATCCACTAGATGAGGCTCACTCAGAGGGATTAGATGAAGAGATTCATGTTCGAGAAGTTGTACGCACAGACAAAAATAAAGAATGTGTGCGTACATGAAATCAAAGGCTTACCCAGAATCTTGGTGTTCCTTCAAATAACCCACTTCCCCCTCTCCGAAAGGGATCTAACAAGGGGAAAGGAAAGAATCAAGTTACATACCCTTCCTCTGTAGAAGGCCAATTGCTCTCACTAGAGAAAATATTTGCACAACAGGAGGAAGAAATGAAGGAATTAAGGAGGTTGAATGCAGAACTACTTCAAGGTAGTCTTCCTCCTAAGCATGCTGGAGTCAGTCAGCCAAGGGAATTTGTTGTGGCTACTGAGATGGATCAAGAATATTATCATCTACTAGTAAACCCTCATAGGTCTAATCCTATGGGTCATGTGCAACAAAAATCAGCGGTGCTACCATCAGTTGTAGTACCAGCCACCACATCTATCCAAGCTCCAGTTATTGCACCTACTCATGTCCAAGCTCAACCGGATGTTTCTCAAAAGTTAATAACTACTATTGAGTCATTAACAGCTCATTTTGAAGCTATGAAGGGAAAATGTGCTCAAATTCAACTAGAAAAGAGAGCTTACCCTGAATGGGTTGATACAATTCCTCCCCCATCAAATTTCTCAAGTACCACATTCCCAATATTTAATGGTGTGGGAGACCCATAGCAACACTGAACACATTTTGTTTCTTATTGCAATCCTTCGATGGAAAGCCCTCAGCAATAGGAAGCAGTTAAGCTCAGGTGTTTTGTACAGTCATTACAAGGGTCTGCCTTTGTCTAGTATACAAGCTTGCAATCCCGGTCAATTACTGGATGGGAAGATCTTCGTCAACGATTCCTTCTTCAATTAAACTCAAATATTCCAAAGTCAATAGTTTTTTATCTTACAAATTGTAATCAAAGGGAGAATGAAAGGGTTTTAGATTTCATTTCTCACTAGAAGGGATTAAAATATTCCCTAATACTAGCACTCCCTCAAGAGGAATTGTTTCCAATATGTGTGGAAAATTTGCGTGATGAGTTGCGCACATCGTTGATCCCTGTGAAATACGCAGGAGGGTTTCAAGACCTTACTTCAATCGCTCAACAGATTGAATATTCTCTTATGAAGACTAAAGATAAAACTCATGTAATTCCATTATCTCCAGGAAGGAGATTGAGTAGAGTAAAGACTGCTATAGTTATGCTTAAACAAGCACCTATACCTGCTTCTACTTCAAAACCTTCATCTTTCCGAAGGGCTCCACCTCTTGAGCATCAACAATAGAGGTCTTTTTGTCAAGATGGTCAAAGAGATCAAAGACGAAAACAATTTGAGGATTTTAAGATCAAAATTTATTCTTTCCAAATTGAAAAAGTTCTTGGTTACTTCATTTTGGCTCTAGAAAATAATTTGGTTCAATTTTCAAGGCCCAAGAGTCCAAACAAGGAAGGAGATGAAGACCGTCCCAATTACTGCCAATTTCATCAGATGTTGGGGCATCCCATTCAAGAGATTTTTGTCTTCAAGGACCTCTTGCAAAAAATGGTCGACTCAGGACAAGTCAAATTGAAAGGTTATTCAGCTTAGGTAGCATGTGTTACTGCTACAAATCTAGAGGAAGAAGGAGAGTGGAAAGAATTCAAAAACAAAAATGCATAGAAATATGATGATTGGATGGTCAGAAAAATGATCAACCGAACTCATGCCATTTTGCGAACACAATTGAAGAAACCAGTTGTTTCTTCTTCTATGAATTCCATAGCAAAACCCTCTTCATAAGAGGGAAAATCCACAAAGAAATGACATAATTCAAAGAAATAAGAACAATCAGAAGAAGATGAAATCGTGTCAAATCCCCAGTTGTCTTTGACTCTGTATGATTTTATGCCATCTACTTCGAATCCACGGGCACCGCCCCACAAAATGGCACAGCCTAAACTAGATAATCAGGTAGAGTCTTCATCATATGAGGAATTAATCTTTGGTTATGTTAACATGATTCACTTAATGGATCCTTATACCAGTCATAGTTATGACTTTGATGAGCCCGAGTTCCCAGTATAAAACAGAAGAATCAGAGGGAGTTCCAGAGGTATAGGATATAGAGGAAGACATAGATATCCCAGAAGCCATTATTCCAATTCTACCCCTTCCATAACTGTGTATGCATCATAAACTCATGGCAGATTCCTTCAGCGGGCTCAACAAGAACAAGAAAATTCTTCCACCAATAGCAGATTCAGTCCTGGCACAATTACTCTAGAGGATCAGTTAGAGGTTCCACTTTGTTCCTCTAAGCAAGTAAATAGACCTAATCAGTCTAATCTTCCAAATACAGGAGTATTTCCAACTCCTACCCCAATACAGGAAGCATCTAAATCCAAAGCATCAACTTCTAAGGAACCTGCGAAACCACATGTTCCTGTTGGGAAACGCAGAAATTTGGATCAAAAATATGATGTATTGAAACACATGGCCCAAGTACCGGACAAGTTATCAATTATGGATGCCTTGAATTTATCAAAGGATCTTAGGGAGGAACTCATAGAGTCTTTGTCAAGTCCTCAGGAGTTTGAAACTGAAATTGCTGCAGCTGAAGTCTACCATGTAGAGAATAATACTGTAGAATTTCATGTAGTGATATCTTTCACAGATGAAGATGAAGATGATGTCGTGCATGTACATATTATACCTTTGAAATTATCTGGAAATGTCAATGGTGTAGACATCCGAATAGCTTTCATTGATAATGGTTCTGGAGTCAACCTCATCCTCATTCGTACACTTCATCAATTGGGCCTCACAGAATCTGATTTATCTCCTTCTACTTTGATGTTTCAAGGGTATGATAAAAATGAACAAGAACCACTGGGCGAGATTACACTCAGAACTCAGTTTAGAGACCTTATATCCAATTCATATTTCATGTTTTTTGATCATGATACATCCTTCAATATTTTGCTTGGAAGACCTTGGCTACATCAACATGAGGTTATCCCTTCATCATACCATCAATGTCTCAAATATTGTTTCGATGGTCAAATTGGGACATTGTATGGTGATAAATCCCCATTAAAGACATGTGAATCTCAATACATTGAGGCGGAATTCTATCACATGAAGGGTATGTAGAAATCCATATCAAGGGAGATTACCAAGGTTAATGCTCCATTTGGTTTGGAAAAGATTCCAGTAAATCCATTTACACATGTGAGTACTGATTATGTGTTGCCTATCAGTCAAATTGACAGGATAGACCCAAATCAAAATAATCTTATGGAAACATCCATAATGTCAATTATGGAAATTAAGATAGATAGCATGGGAGAAATTGGTGACTCACCAAGCAATGATGAAATCTCAAATGGAGATGTCTTTATTTCATCCGCTGAAATCTAGAAAGTCTATACTTCACCAACTAGGGCAGAATAAGTTATAGAAATGTCAGAGATGAATGATGATGTTGATTCTCAATCCATCATCTCCTCTTTATTACCCAAGGAAGGCCCTTCATCATCAATCGGGTCAGAAATGGAAGCCTCTTCTTCAAGATGTTCAAATTTTAACATCTCTCCTGATTATGAAAATTCTGCTTCATCATCTACAATGCAATTAGAAATAAAAGAAGTAACACATGTTGACGAAGAAGAGGAATATCTCAGGGATGCTCCTCCAGCTTTTGAAGAGGGTATCTCTACCACTGTGGATGAACTCAGAGAAATAAATATGGGTATAAAAGAAGATCCATTCCCCACTTTAATTATTATGGCCATGACTCTTGAAGAGCGGGAAATGTTTATTTCATTTTTGAAGCAAAATTGAGATATATTTCCTTGAAACTATACAAAGATGCCAGGCCTTGATCCTGATGTTTCTACTCATCATTTGGGTTTTCCAGAAGAACATCGAGGATTCAAGCAAGCCGCAAGAAGAACACACCCAACATATGTTTCCAAAATTGAAGCTGAAGTGGATAATCTTATCAAAGATAACTTCGTCAGAGAAGTTCAATATCCCAAATGGTTGTCTAATATTGTCCCTGTGAAAAAGAAGAATGGACAAATTAGAGTTTGTATTGATTTCAGAGATCTTAATCGGCATTATCCTAAGGATGATTTTACAGTTCCAATTATAGAACTCTTAATTGATGAAACAGCTGGCTATGAAGAACTTTCCTTCATGGATGGATATTCTGGGTATAATCAAATCTTAATGGATCCAGAAGATAAAGAATATGTAGCCTTCATATCCCCTTAGGGTGTGTTTTGTTATCGGGTAATTCCCTTTGGCCTGAAGAATGCAAGAAAAACATATCAGCGTGCCATGCATCATATCTTCAAACCCTTTTTAGGGAAGTTTGTTGAATGTTATGTGGATGATTTGGAGGTTAAATCCAGGAAACGTTCTAATCACTTTCCTGATTTGGAAGTCATATTCCACAAACTTCGACAACACAATTTAAAGATGAACCCCTTAAAATGTTCATTTGGGGTAACCTCAGGAAAATTTCTCGGTTTTGTTGTATGCCATCGTGGTATCGAAGTCGATCATGAGAAGAAAAATTCAATACTTGGTATGTCACCTCCTCAAAATTTGAAAGAATTGAGAGGACTTCAAGGACAATTATCCTATATTCGGCGTTTCATTGCCAATTTAGTAGGCAAAAGTCTTCCCTTCACCAAATTGATGAAGAAAGGAGTCACTTACCAGTGGACTGAAGAATGTCAAGAAGCATTAGATATTATCAAGAAGTATCTCTTGAGCCCACCGGTATTAATGCCACCTGTTGAAGTAAGACCACTTATCCTCTATGTGAAAGATTTAGAGCGATCATTGGGTGCCTTTCTTGCTTAGAATAATGATGTTGGGAATGAAAAAAGCCTCTACTATCTCAGTTGGTCTATGCTTGAAGCAGAAACCCAATATTCAAGTATTGAGAAGTTCTTCCTAGAATTAATCTTTGTTGTTCAGAAGTTGATACACTACCTTCAACATCACGAGGTCCAATTGGTATCTCATAATAACCTGCTCAAATTTATCCTTAGTCTTCCAATTCTCACAGGATGTCTGGTGAGGTGGGCAGTTATTTTGCAGCAATTTGATCTCCAGTATGTGTCTCAAAAAGGAAATAAAGGTTCGTGCTCTAGATGATTTCCTTGATAAACATCCTTCAGTAGAAGATACGTCTTTAGATATTGAACATCCTGATGAATAAGTCTTTTATATTCAAGATAATCTTGAAACATGCGAAATGTACTTTGATGGTGCATCCAGAAGTCCAACAGGGAAGAAAATGGAAGATCCTAAATTCAACAAAGTTGGGTTAGGAATTGTACTTATTTCCCAGGAAAAGGCAGTGTTACCTTATTCCTTCTTATTGTTGGGAGACGAAACAAATAATGAAGCAGAATACCAAGCTCGCATCGCAGGATTGGAGTTGGTGCTTCAAGTATAAGTGAATCACTTAAAGGTGAAAGGTGATTCAGACCTGGTAATAAAACAAGTCAATGGGGATTATTCCATCAGAAAAGAAGAGTTAATTCATTTGTATTATTATTTCAGAGAGTTAATGGTGTAATTTCCTATGGAACCGACATTTTCTTATGTCCTACAATCACACAATGCCCAAGCTGATGCGCTGGCTAATATAGCCATAGCTCTGGCAGATCCAAATCAGGATGAGACAATCATCAGTATTGCCCACCGTCGTACAATTTCACCTTATGTTCAAACCAAAACAAAGGAAATCAATGAAATTAGTCCCATCTCTGAACCATATGGTCATACTATAGGATGGATGACACCTATCAGGGAATACCTTCAAAATGGAACACTTCCACCTAATAGAGTTGGGAAAGAACAAGTCTAGAGACATGTGGTCAATTTTACTCTTTATTATAGCCTAGATCACCCAGAGAAAATTCTCTACAAAAATGGTTTTGATGGTGTTCTCTTCAGATGCATTGATGGTGAAGAGACAATGGCTGTCATGAAATAAGTACATGCAGGAGTCTGTGGTGCCCATCAGTCTTGACATAGACTATCTGATCAAATTTGAAGGCTTGGATACTTTTGGCCATCAATGATACAAGATTCTGTTGATTTCATGAAGAAGTGTCATTCATGCCAAGTACATGCCTACTTCATTCATCAGCCCCCATAGTTGCTTCATATAGCAAAATACTCGTGGCTATTTTCCACATGGGGAATGGATGTGTTGGGACCTTACCCTTCAGCTACAGCTAAGCAGTTTAAGTATATTCTTAATGCTACTGAATACTTTTTCAAATGGGTAGAGGTAATACCTCTCAAAGAAGTTAGTTCTAAAAGAATTTTTAGCTTCATCAAGTCTAACATCATTACTAGATTTGGTGTCCCTCATACCATATTGACTAACAATGGCACAAACTTCTGTTCATCCGAGGTAATGAAGTTGTATCAATAATACAACATCAAATCCAACCATTCATCTCGGTATCATGCTGCGGACAATGTCCAGATAGAATCCTTCAATAAGAATCCTTCAAACATACTGCAAAAGATGGTGGATAAAGATAAGAAATCATGGCCTGACAAAATCTTCTATGCTTTATGGGCTTATCAGACCACCACCCGCACTACAACGTGGTCAACTCTATATTCAAAGGTATATGGAATAGAAGTAGTCTTTCCCATTGAAGTTCAATTACCTTCGCTTAGAGTATCCATTTGTGATCAGTCATCTACAGATGAACAATATCATAAGCGATTGGAAGAATTGGAATGATTAGATGGGAAAAGATTGTGCACCCTACACCACTTGGAAGTATATCAGAATCGAATAGCACTAGCTTTCAACAAAAAAGTTCATCTTCATTCATTCATTCAGGGACAATTGATATTGGTTCTCAGAACTCCAATGATACCAAGAGAGAAACCTCCCAATATTGAACCAAAATGGGAAGGAGCCTACTCAATACATAAGGTCTACTCTAATAGAGCTTATTATTTAATCTCAATGGATGGAGAACTCATCACTACTCCAACCAATGCTAGATTTCTAAAGAAGTATTTTGTATAAAAACAAAATACATCACCAACGGTCCATGCATATGAACTTAAACTATTTTAATTCCTCTCATCCAACATGACGTTAAATTGTGCCCCTATATTTGTCCTAGATGACGTTAAACTGTGTCGTCCTTGCTGCAAGACTTTAAACTGCATAGTCCCTTATATCAAGTAAGACGTTAAACTGCACCATCATCATTCCATGCATATGACATTAAACTATTTTCATTAATTTTCATCCAACATGACGTTAAACTTTGGAAAAGTTCCTAATACGTCCTATATGGCGTTAAACTGTATTTTGTCCTTACTGCATGACATTAAAATGCACAGTCCCCCTTTTCGTCCAACATGATGGTAAACTGTATTGTCCCTATAGTCTTATCTACATGATGCTAAACTACACAAAAGTCCCTTAATACATCCTATATTATTTTAAACTGTATTTTGTCCCTGCTATATGAAATTAAACTATGCAGCACCAATAGTCCTCACTGCAAGTCTTTAAACTGCATATTCCCTTCATAAGTCCTACATGACATTAAACTATGCATCGTTAGGGTTGTTGCGACCTCTTATTTTTCACACCGAGTATGAATCACATGATCTTAGAGTAAACTTCAACCATAACACCCTCTTTGGGCCGCTAACCATGCGTAATTACCAACACCATTTTTTAGGTTGTTGTTCTCAAAAACAACTTGATCATCAATTCATTCTTCAATTGAACTATGCGGGCTTTGATCCTTGCCTTCTAGGTTGGGTACATAGGCAACCTCCCAAGGTTCAAGCCCAAAACCAATTTCTTCAAATCGGTTCACCTCTATCTCAAACGATCTTGATTCATGAAGCTACCCCCAAAACCAATCTCTTCACATTGGTTCACCTTTGTCCTTGTTATATGAAGTTAAAATGTACAACATTTTTTTCATGTACGAAAATAAACTACAACATTATTTGGAACCCTCACCTGAGAGGGAATCATTATTTACATTGATCTTCAAACATGTTATATTCTAAAGACTACGTGCATACATAGAAATTCTTGAACCTTTTATCATGGGTCAAACCATCATTGCACTAAATTCCCCTCTCACCCCTCACTTGTACGAACCAAATCTGTACAAAGGGTATTTCTAGAACTACGTGGCCTTGATTCCCATCCTTATGGGATACGTAGGAACGTTCAAGCATCCATCGAATCCATCCCCAAGTCTTTTGGGCCAAACCGCAAATTCCGCTTTCAGTCCCCTGGCTGAAAAGTCCCTGTGAAAACACACACTGTGTATTCATTATTATGGTCCGAGCTCTATGACCCTAAATTAAGATCTCCCACACTCTCATCCGAAATAACATTAAATAGTATTTCAAGAACTACATTTGGCTTGATTCTCATTATAATTAGATATGTAGTGAAGTCCAACATTTTAATTCAGGGCCCATACACAACATGATTATGGTTAGCATTGGTTTGTGTATCTCTACATGCATTGAAAAATGCCTATTTTTATGTGTCGTACTCCTAACCTTAAATACATCCAAATTTACATAACACTTTTCTCGACTTCTAGTCACAAAATGTCAAATTTCTGAGAGTTCTTTTTCCTCACTATGCAGCACGTTCCCTTAGGCGACCTTGTATAAGTAGTCTACATAATGGAACTTTCAGCCAAAAGATGCTATTATTTGACTATACAACCAATGCCCTTAGGTGTCCCTACATAATATAACCCCCTAACGGGTTTTTTAAATAATGGTAACATCATTCTTGGGAATAAAACCTCTTTTTTCCTTAGTTGTCTTAACGACAATATGTATGGATCCAGAAAAATAGCCATCCTTAACGTATTTGTCCCATACTCTTTTTCATGATCTAAAAGTATTCAAGTCTATAGTTTATATTTCACTTCCCTACGCTTAGGTCAGACCTTCGTAGGAGTGGCATTCATCAAGTTCTTAGACAATCTTGATTGGAAATATCCTCTCCATATTCAAGTACCTCTCTCCATACAGTAAACTCTATGCTTTGGAAAATTTGAATCTCCGTAAACTTCCACTGGATTTTTTCGCAGTAGAAAAGTAAATTTCTGAGAGTTCTTTTTCTTAACTATACAGAACGTGCCCTTAAGCGGCCTTTCATAAACAGTCTACATAACAGACTTGTCATCCAAAAGATGATATTATTTTACTATGCAGCCAATGCCCTTAGGTGGCCCTGCATAATTCAACCCCCTAATGGGTTTGTTAAATAATGGTAACATCATTCTTGAGAACTACTTCTTCTAATGCCTTTTTAGCCCTTTTTCATGTCATCCCTCATATTCAAAATTTCTTAAGTCATAGTTTACATATTTTCCCTCATACTTGTGTGTGGTAATATGTTTTTAGATAAATTTTCAAGGAATTGAGTCAATTTTAGTCATTCGGTCAAAGATATTTTGACCTTAAACATTATCCTTTTTATGTCCGACGTGCATGACTTTAAACTTCCCATAAAAGACAAGGTAACTCTGAACAAAAGTCAAGTTCCAGCTCACTAAACATGAATTTCTTATGATTTAGGTAATATTGAGCAATTAAAAGATTCAAAGTTTGTAGGGTTACTTAAAATAATCCTAGCAAAAATCAAACTATGATTACTAGGCCAATTGGTTTAGTTAAAAATTTAAAGTAAGTAGCAAAAGAAAGCATGCCCAAATGATTGAAGATGAAAGTATTTTTCATTTGATGCACAAAAGTTATAAGGACATCCACATACTGAAGTATCTTTTCTTTTCCAAGAATTAAAAAAGCCTGTCAACATAAATCTTCATTTGATTTACAGCATCCCGGGCTTCATCAGTAGCCACTTGAAGCTCATGCACTCGACCAACATCACTCTTTTCAGTTTGATAGAGTGCTTTCTTGGCTTCATAAATGGATTTCATACCATTTTCTTGAACTCCTTCCAGTGAATTGTTCATTTGGTCAAGTTCCTCAGTAACAACATCTAATTGTTGTTGAAGGTGCATCTTCTGGACAACTTTCTCCTTGATTTTATGCTTCAGCTCCTTTAACTTGGTAGCATGATCAGCCTCAGCTCAGGATACTGCAGCCTCAAATTTGCTAATATTGGCTGATAGCCTTACTCTAGTCAAATCTTGATGGTACTTCTGCTCCTACTCCCTTCTTAATATGACTTGTTTTACCGTGGCATGGATCTTTTGATATCCAAAACCGCCAAGTCCCAACATGAAAAATAGGGATGACAGTCACGAGATTTTCGATGCTAGCTCTTCTAGAGGCACTTCATATATGATTTTCCATATGATGTTCCAAGCCTTGCGTCGTGAAAACTGGAGTGCCTTTTGTACCTCCGGATCTGATTCGACATCACTATCATAGGGGGGAATATAATCTAGGATTAATGCACTTAGGGAAGTGCCCTGCTCTGCTCCTTCCCCCCTGATTCGTGTTTCTTCACTTTCTATTCCCATTGGGGTGGAGGATAAGACTTCACCTCCATATCTAGCCACTGAAATTGATGGCCCTACATAATCAATTGAAAGCTTTGGTTAGTTTCAAAGAGTAAGAAAAGTTTATTGGCTATCTTGAAAATTAAGTATAGTCACAAAAATTTTTATCTCTTACCCAATGGTAGATCAACAACTTGAGAAGGATCCTCCCCATCTTTCCTAGCTTCAATAGGATTTTCAGGATGATTTTGAGGAAGCTCTACTGGGTTAAGCTCCACTTACGCTAATGTCTCTTCTATAGTAGGGTTTTCTGTACCCCCTTCAGGCATTGGTAGTTTAGAAGCTTGCTCGAATAGAACTGAAATTTTCAATTGATCATGATCAGAGATGTAATAAAAAGTTTTTTTAACAGGACAAAGGATAACACTCACGTCCATAATCTTCTAAATTACAAGATAATTTAACATGATCTAAAAAATCTTCAAAAGATGCGCCAAGTTCCATCATTTCATCCAATGTTATCTCGGAATCCTGGTTAATCTCACCAATGGGAGAATTAGATATGTCTTCTTGGCGGCCTTCATCCTACAGCCTCTGACCCTGGAAAACTTCTTCAGTTAAAATTGCAGTATCAGTTGCAATGGCCGCCAAAAGATCTAGTGCAGGGTTTGAACCTAAAGTATCACAGAATAGAATTCAGTTGATGTTTCATTCAACATTTTATGAACATTGTTAACTTACCATAAGCAGGATCTTCTCTTCTTGCAACAGCAGCGGGAGGGATACTAGGAACAGACGTTGGCTCTTCTCCAAGAGCAACCAAGTCAACTTGAATTTGTGATTGTTCACCAGCATCCCATTTTGTCCTCATAGGAGGGTCAGTCCATTCCCTCAAATGTGAAATTAAAGAAGACCCTAAGATCCCAAGAAGTATGAGAAACCATTTCATGGGTTAAGACTCATGATTATCCGAAGGACTTACCACTACTGATGAAATATTTAGTTGTGGAATTCTTCTTTCGATGCCTTTGTCTCTTTTGTTTTTTGGGAGTGTCGACAGTCTCCTTTACAGGTACATGAATTGGAGAATGGAAAGCCATGTACAACTCCTCATCCATGGATTTCTGGACTAGAGATATCTCGCCCGACTCGTGAGGAGATTCATTATCCCCAATGGCAGTACCACCAGGGCTATACTGTTGCGAAGGAACCTCAGCAATTCCTTTCTTTTCAAGCTGCAGGATGAAGAAAATAATTTCCTTGAGTAACAAATCTTTGACTGAAATCCAGTTGCAAAGAAAATAAGGAAAGATACTTACATCTTCAGGAGCCATGTAATCGTGCCACTCCTCATCTCCAGAACCACCAGTCCCCTCAGTGGTGCCACGATCTATAATTTCCTTCACCCTCTTGGTGACAGGAATGGAATCATCGGTGGAATATATGATCATTTCCAGCTCTCTGTTGTAAACCCTCACTTCATCGGGGTTATCCTTGTAACAGATATCTGTAGAAGCCAGAAGATTCCCTATTCCAGGGAGGTGTATCCCCTCACACAAATCCATCCAGGAAGTTTTATCACCGCAGTATAAACTATGCCATGTCTGGACAGCCTCTGGTCGTAGATATTTGGTATGTGTACCAGAAGGCTCTGAGAAGGGTCCTGCAACCTTAGAATTCGTCTTCTTCCCATCTCCTGCAACTACAGATAGAAAATAAGAAAATAAGTCTTATTGCTCTATAAAGTAATGGTGATTAAATTTCCCCAATGAAGTAACTCACTACGAGTTGATGGAGTGCGTCTTTTGATTCTGACAAGAGGATTATATCAGGTATGAGGCCACTTTGTTGCATTTTGTGCCTCATCATCCCCATCCTAAGAATCCGTCAAATCAGCTCCGAGTGGTGTAGAATAATCACCTTCCAGATGAAGGGTTTCTTTCTCTACGGTTCTTTTCCTTTTCCCCAACTGATAAACTGGGTGATTCAACACCCCTACAGGGTATGACGCTATCCAGTTCTTGGCATACCATGTAGTCAAGTTACTTGTTGCTTTATCAACTGGTAGATCAAACACTGCCCCGGTCCTCTCCATAGATGTCAGCAACCATAGTTGTCGGGCAACCATCAAATGCTGCTCTAACCTGACATGCACAGGGGGAGATACAAAAGTCTGCTGCAAAAACTTGAATTGACGTGAAAATCTGTATGGAGCATAGGCCTCGCATATAATCTCTATGGCAATCCCATTGGCCAGTACACCATCTCTGCAGGCCAGCATGTATGCCCTCAATTCTAGGCTGGCTATTCCATCATCAAAAAACCACCCAGTTGGCGGACTTCTATAAGGAAAGAAATTGAATTCCTTATACATGCTCAGTCTCACCTTTATATCATAGGGGTTAAGGACTAATGGATCAATTCCAGAAAATGCCTGCACTAATGGCCTGAAGGAACTTCCAGGAACCTGTACTCTATTCTGTACATTATATGTCCTGAAGTGAGTGGCGATCCGTCCCCACAAAACTTTTAATGGTCCTGCTATTCTGAAAGGATACATACCAATAAAAATATGGAGTAATCCCCGGTGAATCTTCACCAAAATGGGGGTGGCCAACCCAACCATTTTCTTCTCAACCAACTTGGCTGCCACAACGAAGGTCCCTGGCCTGACGCCTCTTTTTGAATCCCTGACTAGCAAAATTTAAACACTGATCCACAAGTCCAAGAAGCCCGCCAGATGAGTCTTCTTTGGGATTCTCTGATTTACTTCATATCCACACTTCTCAAATTCTCCTACTTCCAAGGTCAGCCAAAATGTGTCAAGAGCACCCCTATTCTCTGTTCTGGGGAAGGTAGTAGGACGAGTACAGGTGGGCCACTTCTCCTTTGGCCCCTTTTCCTTCGGCCCCTTCTCCTTCGGATCATTCTCCTGCTTCTTGGTAAGAAACATATTCATCCACTCCTCTGGATGAATATCCTTTCTAGAATGAGTTAAGGAGGTCTCTGAACTCTTGATCTTGTGAAAGATTTTCAATAATTCCCTAGACAAAGTCGGGGTCTTCTCTGAATCATTCCAAGTCACCTTGGGAGGGATGAATTCATCATACATGTCACCCATAATTGGAGCCCCCCGAGATCTTGTGGACATCCCACAAACTGATGCCTACTTCTCCATGATTCAGATGGAAATAATTGGTTTATGGGCTTCAGCGAATGATTATCTCCATCACAAACTCATCATTTCTGTAGACATATGTCTGCCCAGCCCATACAACTTCATATATCACATCTCCTTTCAAATCCTCGACAAACTCTGCACAGTTTTATCACACCCAGTATCCCACATCCAAGTTGGATTCACACCTCCTCCAGGACGGAAGTCCCAACTCTTCTTCCAGCCTTTGGATTGATCCATCTGATAATTTCGGAAGATTGAAGGATAATAATGTGGTAGCATCTCGGGCTTGTAAGGTTTCATATCTAGCGCACAAGGAATATGATGCATTATATATTCCTTCTCCACTGTTCTAGTATTTACAAAAACTCCTCCACCTGAGATGTTTGTTGAAAAAAAAATGGTGTAATTATGAAACCAAGAAATTGGGAGATAGTTCTTTGCCTCTGGAATGTTGACATCTTGAAGATGACCATACCCATACAAAGGCAAGTAGATGCTCACTGGAAAGTTACGATGATGCTTATTCAAATACTTATCCAAATCTGGGAGATTGTTGTTGCAGACAGTATAATAATCATGGCCGAAAACATTCATCAGGTCATCAATTCGCTTGCTGGACAATTCATCCGCAGTTCCGATTCTTCTAGGAGCCGTTGAATCTAAACAAAGGTTGAATAATTAACTCTTAAGTAAGTTGATTTTTTATAAAATTTTTGAAGAAAAGTGAAAAAATGGATAAGGCATTAAGGCACGCAAGTCCCAAATTGGCGTGCAAGTATAAGTGTGTTGCGCAAGTTTTGGCGCGCAGGTATCACCGCACAAGTCCAAATACCTCTACAGCTGCGCGACACAAAAGGAAGCAGTGGAAAATAGAGTAACTTGCGTGGAGAAGGCAACTTGCGTGATGAGATCTTGGAAGAATTAAGATTTGGTGTTATGTGAAAGGAATGACCGCATATATATAGGCAAGGCTGCACCCCTGCTCGTCGAAGCCTGCATAGCTCACCCTTGTGCGCCGCCATTTGCGCGCTCAACACTTGCATGCCGAATGTTCCTTGGTTTTCTTCTTTACCTCAGACTCACATCCTCTTTTTCTTTCAAATCCAACTCTGAGGGGGGTCTTTTTTTTACGCTCCTTTCCATCACAGAGTCTAAACGACTGAAAAAGGGGAGTACTGTAGCCCAAAGTGATTTATCCTTTGAAGAAACATCAAAAATCAACAAAGGCATGAAAAAAGATTTCTTCCCACTTGGTTCACGCAAGTTTCCTCATGGTCGTGCAAGTATACTTACACGCCACATAGTGGTCACGCAGGTGACTTGTGCGCCCTCTTTGATTATCATTCGGGGTCTTCAGCAGCCTATAAATACCCCCGGTGGGCCCGCCATTTCGAGGACAGAAAAATTACAAAACTCATATTCGAGCTCCCGACACCCTAGTCTCTTCTAGAAGTCTTACAAACACTTATAAGGTAATTTCTTACCTATAATGGAAGATATAAACAAAGGAAACTAGGCATACATGTTGAAATTCATCAACACCTGCGCGCCTAGGTGTTTAACCCTTAAGGGAAATGGGAACACCTGCGCGCCACCTTGTATCCTCACCATAACCTGCACGCCACTATTTTGGAAGACCCTAGGGAAAATATTAAGGGCTTGAGCCAAGACTCTCCCAAGTATTATCCTTTAGATTGATCGTCGCGCAGGTACCTATGTGTCGTACAGGTATACCTGTGCGACCAAGACCTGTGCGCCCACGCAGGACCTGCGCGCCTACTTTATTTTGGGTGCCCTTCCTGCCTATCTCACCTCTTTTATTCAAATCCACCTCTCCTATTCAAGAATTATTCTTCAAGACACTCTTCAAATCCATTTATGACATGTTTCCTTGATTGGATTCCTTATCTGAAAGGAATTCTGTGGAATATCTCTCAAAACATAGTGATTTACATATCTTTATATGACTAAGATGAGATGTTTCATTCATAAAACATCATCCTTTAAAGATGAGAGGATCTTTAACCCAGGCCTCCTTCTCAGGAGTAAACCCCAGTCTCAAATTCCCAAATATGGGCATCCTCTTTAGGAGAAAGCCCCAAGTTCCCTATTCACTGGGCCTCCTTCTCAAGAGTAATCTTCAGTCTTAATTTCTCTAATTTGGGCATCCTCCATAGGAGTAAGCCCCAAGTCCCCTAACCTAGGATTTCTTTTCAGGAGTAAGACCAAGCCTTTAAATTCCCAAATATGCGAATCCTTCTTAGGAGTAAGCCCCAAGTTCCAAATTCCCTTAACCTGGGCCTCCTCCTTATGAGTAATCCCCAGTCATAATTCTCTTTAACCTGGGCCTCCTTCTCAAGAATAAGCCCCAGTCCTCAAATCCCTTTAACCCGGGCCTCCTTCTCCGGAATAAGCCCTAAGTTAAGTACCCAAATCTCCATAAATCACATATACCTTTATGGACCTTATTCCGGGGTTTCTTCCCTGAATTAAATCCTATTTTTCATCTATTTGGGAATTCATACATACATAAGCCCCACATCACTTCTTATGATGTCACAATTGTTAGGTTTTACCAATACCTCTTGTTTCTCACACCGAGCATGACTCAAATGAGCTTAGAGCATAAAAGTAATTATGACACCTTTCTTTGATCCATCAATAATACATAAACCTCATACTTCATTACTCGACCTACGTGGGTTCTGATTCCTTTTCTAAAATAAAGGATACGTAGGTAGCCCATCTGCTGGTACGATCCCAACTCTGAAATAATCTATGTCCTTCTGAAAGACAATAAACTTCAAGTTCCCTACTGAGTGGATTTAAAACTAGTATGGTTATCATAGTGACCAAGAGATTTCTATATCATGTGTCGAAGGATACAATTGACTAAGAATCTCTAAACAAATACATATTATTCTCTATTGATGAAGAACCTCAAATACATATAAAAGATTATCTAAATCTCCTACATACTAATCATTGATTATCTGATCTAAAGGAAAGATCGTTTTAATACTTGGTAACTTAATAAGGATTCATGAACATAACTTAAATCTATAAAGAGAGTCTCATAGTAGACAATAATTCCCCTCAAAAAGGTGTGATGAGTCTGACCTCCCATCCTCTCGACCAATGTGAATTCTTAAGACTCATCAGTCTATGATTAATGATCACCTACCTTTGGAAAGTAGGTCCAAATGGATATAGAATCATTGGATGTTTCTGGTTCTACGAACAAACCCGTTAGAAACCACTTGTAATGTTTGAACCTTAAATCAATGAGGTCATCCCCATTTCTATAGGAAACATGGTTTCTAGGTGTTTCATTACCCAGATTGAAACGTCAGGGTTACCCTCTCTTTCTCCTTTGGTTTTCATCTATTTTCCTTTTCTCACCTAACCCTATTGTCCATTTTTTTCTATTTGGATACCTATGGTGGTGAAAATTTGTGTTTTTTACTTTATTAGGGTTGTGAATCATCGTAGGAGTGTATATCTCTTGGATTTCGTCGATGGTGACATGATTCTTCCACTTGAGGTAGGTGTATATATCCATTTCCTTTCTGATACAATCTATTTTATCCTTTTGTGTTTCTTAATAATTTATAAATATGTTTTCAATTCTTGTGATGTGTTGGTGTGACTTTTATTTGTGGTTTGATGTTGGTAACTTGGTGAAAAATGAATTTTCAAGGATTTCTGAAATTATGCCTGTGTGTATATGTATGAAAAGTGATTGAAAAAAGAAAATTGATCATTAGGAACTAATTTGGGTATTTTGAAGGGTTTTTATCCTTATTTTTGTTTTTCTAGCTTGGTGGATTTGTGATTTTACCTTGTTTGTGAGTTACGGTGACTTTCTTTGGTTGGTTTTATATGTGTAATGCAAGTTGTGTTTCTTTGAATTTGTTTTTTATTACCTCGATTGGTATATAAGGATATTCCATTTGATGTGGGAATATCCATGTGTGTACGTGGTTCACACAAGAATATGAACACAACTGATAATGGATTTTCTTAAAATGTTTCACTAGAACCCCAAATTTCAAAAGAACCTTTTCCTTCTCATTCTTCATTTCTTTATACATTCCCTTCCCAAATAGATATTCTATAAACCCTATTTTCTATAAATGGTTTATTGGTTTCAAAATGATATTATAATGCAGTTTCAAATGTTTCCCTCAGTTAGCTTACCATTTGTCACATTGGAAGATGGTTTGGTATCAAAATGAGATAAAATCCAGTTTGGCATGTTTTGTGAATGTTGTATGTTTTCGACATTGTTTTGAAAAATGGTTTGAAAAATTATGTTGTGTGAAGGAATGGTTGGTATTTTATAATATTTAGGAATTTTTTTTTGATACTAGTATGATGTGATGTCCTGGTTGGATATTTTTAATGGCTTGTTGTGAGATAGGAACCTCTACGGTGGATCCTCTAAGGACAGTCTCATAATATAGGTGGTGTTGGTGTTTGGGCTAGAAAAGCATGGTGGTTATGTGTTATTGGTCTGATTCATCTATGTGAGGACCTCCCCATTCACCATATACTATTATCATGGGATTTTTGGGAATCATCTATAGGTTTGAGTGATGGTTTATTATCAAACCTGATTAGATGGTTTGGTACCCCATGGATTAGCTGATAGACCTGGTGGTATTTTCCACTGAATTTTCTAGTTTAGAGGGTCCAGTTGGTTAATGACTATGGAGTTGCACTAAACACCAACTGGTCGGCTTATCTGAGCATGTCCTAGGATTTATTCAATAGATGTTTAGAAAATTCCCATGATTAACTATCTGTATATACTATTTTACTTATGCTACATGTTGGTTATTAGCCATAATATTTTATGCCTTCTTTTATTCCTTTACTTTTAGTATATCCATTTTGATCATCTTGTTGGATTTTTAATTTTGTTTTGGTTTTCAAATGGCTTTTCGAATGTAAAACCGACTTAAATAAAAATATGTGTGTGTGTTTTTTAAATGGAATTTTGAGAAATAATTGTTTGGTTATTTAAAATGATACAAACATATTTTCTTAATGTATTTCAAACTAATGTTCATAGATAGTTTTGGAAAAGGAAATTTATGGAGTCTATGGTTCTTACTTACCGATTTCTTATGATTGCATCCATCTTATTCCACTCGGTGTCGATAGACCTGAGTTTTTTTTGTAGGTTGAATTTTTAAGTTCATAAAAAATGGTATCGAAAGAGCCCTTTTAATTTAGGGCATCTATTAGTTGGATCTTAGGACTAGCGGAACTCGGGAGTTAGGTGTGGGAAGAGAATCATGAACTCCTTCTCTCATTGAACCGTAATTTTTCTATGGGTAGTCCACATTTTGAGTTTTTCTATTAGTTTTGTATGAGTGGATAGATATTGATAATAGAGGTGGATCAGTGTTTCCCAGTGGGCTTGCGTGGAGTAGTGACCCTTTGTGGATACTGGGTGCATGGTTTAAGATACTCTTAGTGATTGGTACTTATTTGGGACATGGTCCACCAAAAAGTGTGGTTGATTCTATCATGGTCACTAGTTCCCTATATATGGTGTTTTTGTGTGAGTTGTGTGTTTTTTTGGATTTGATTTGTGTGGGTCAACATTGAGAGTAAAAATGGTTTACGGGAAAGGAGTTTTTCCTAAAGGAAAATAGTTTTGGGGTTTTTTTTATTTTTTATTTAAAGCAGGACTTGATGTGTCAAATGGTTTTGAAAAGTGTACTTTGGTCATTAGAAAGTACCCTTGGGAACTAGAAATTTTGATAGGTGAATTGGAAAAGTGGTTTTTAGAAAGTGGATTTTTGGTTTCTTTGTGATGTTTGGCTCATGAGATGGTTTATTTTGGGTGATTTTTTCCATTTAGTTGAGTTTTTGTTGATGTTTATTTGGGTTTTGTGTTTTTATTTTTATTAGAGTATATCGCCCTCAAAGGTACCCAAAATTTCTAGCAAATCTCATTATACTATTGTCCCTGCCTGAGCTCTCAGTGGAGTAGCAGAGTTGAGTTATTCATAGTTGTTTCATGTCTTTCATTGTGATAGAGGTTTATTAGAGGTTTCAGAGTGGCTTGAGGAAGTCAAAGGGGTCTTCAAGTCATTGGGAACTCTCAATGATTTGAGAGTCTGTGTTGTTTTGGATTCATCTGATGGTCCATAATTGGGTTTATGTAAGGTGATCTTCCCAACATTATATCATACTGGGATGATTTGAGAAGTATTTAAGATGACTATTTTCTAATGGTTTATATCTGAGGATGTGAATATGAGGAAGGAGGAATAGCTCATGAATGTTCACCAAGGTCAGCGAATAGTTAAGGTCTATGTTGACCACTCCAAGGAGATGGTTTCCTTTCCTATGGAGGTAGTGATTTAGGATCAGTTCAAAGCTACTCATTTTTTGGGGGTCTTCTTATAGATATCAATGATAAATTCCTCTCATCCGCTAAAGTTATATTTGATAATATAGTGGATGAAGCATTCTTAGATGAGCTGGTTTCGGGATCAATAGCAGTTGGAAACCTAGTATCTCTTGCCTCTCATGAAGTATTATCATCTATAGAGAGATGTATACTATAGGAACTTGTTCCTGATGTGTCTCTTTCGGTAGTTCCAACTTCTCGCCCATTGGACCAGTTGTTCATGATATTCGAATATAACTATTTTGGGAATTAGAAGCCATCCTTTCGTAATCCTCTGAAGGTCTGCCATCGATGTGACTGCAAGGGTCATATAGAGAAATTTTATAAGAATCATTGTTAGAATAGGATGTCTTGATCAGAGGATGTTAGTACCTAAATGTAGGGTATTGGATGCTTCATTCATCAGGGCACTAGCCATAGGCCCCAAAGTGAAGCTTATACATAGTCAGGAATCATTGGATATGGGGTTATGGCCTACTTTTTTTCCTCTGATGTCAGAATGGAAAGTTTTATGTCCTAAGTTGTAGTGTCCTTAACTATGGTATGTTTTATTTATTATAAAGTTATTTGTGGCTCCGATTTATTTGAAATTATGTGTTGTGTTTTATGGATATGGGTTTTTAAATGGTTGTCTTTATGGGTCATTTTTTGGTTTCTTGTTGTGCTTGTTGTGAAGATGTGTGTGTCTTATAGAAATAATGAATTATGTTTCATATCAAGGTTTGGTATTGGCCTCTGGTTGTTCTCTCTTTAGATACATTGTTTCTTGAGTAAATAATGGATCTTTCTTGTGTTTTTTGTTTATTTTGAGCACCCAATGTTGGTTTACCCTATGTTGGGGGTCTTTGGTTCATGTTGGGAGTTCCCATCTGAGTGTCGTGGAGTGGATTGATCTTTGTAGTGGGGAAAACCTTTATCTTATCCCCATTGTTAATTTTTGTTTTGGTTTTTCCTATAATTGGTTGTGTGTGACTTTTGGAGTAAAGGGTCACCCCAAAGTTCGTGGTTCCATTCATCCTCATTAGAATATGAGTTTTATTTTTTGTTCTCATTCGACTTGGTGACTTTTTGGGAAAAGACATTTTTTGTGGTGGGATTAATTTTCACACCCTAACCTCGGTTTTCATTTATTTATTTTATTTTATTTTCATTTAAAAGCTTGATATTTTCTATAGAGGTTTGGGGTGAGGTTTTGGTGCGTATTTATTTTAGTTTCATAGATTTTGGGTAGTTTTTGGCCTTATTAATGGTTCCTGTGTAAGGTATGTGCATAAAATGTCATGGTGGGGAGTTTGTGACACCCCTAGTGTCACTTCTCTATGGGGTGTGTTTGTTGGATGGTTTTTTCCCTTGAGTTAGAGGAGTTTTGGTGTAAAAAGGGTGATGTTTGGGGAATTTTTCCAAGTTTCATAGTTAGTTTAACCATGCCACCTAAATGAGCATAGGATGCATGATTAAGGAACACAGTTCAACAAACCATGCAGCCTAAGTGAGTATCCCGTGAAACTCTTGATAGTGGGGAATTGCACAGTTTGTACACAGTTTGTTTAACCATGAGAGCTAACCATGAAATCCACCTAAAGAATAGTACTGTTAAAATTTATCCTTTTTAATTGGGGTTTCTTCCCTTGGAATTCCCTATTTGAACCCCATGACCTGGATGCCTCCCATACAGCTTTTTGGCTCCTCAAAGATCCACCAAGTGTATTTCAATTTGGTTTCTTGGAGATTCTTCACCTGAATTCAAAGGTTAGGGAACCCATCACTTTCTCCTTTGGTTTTTATTAATTTTACCTTTCTCCTTTAACACAAGTGTCCATGTTTTCAAATTTGGATACCTAGGGTGGTGTGAAATTGGTGGTTTTCTTTCATAGGGTTGTGAGATGTGGTGGGAGTGTCTTTCTAGTGGATTTTTTTGAAGGTGTCATGACTCTTTCACTTGAGGTAGGTGTTTCCATTCATTTCCTTTTTGGAACATTATATTTTATTCTTGTGTATTTATAAATAATTTATAAATGTGTTTTGAATTATTTTGATGTGTTTGTGTGAATTGTAGTCATGGTTTGATGTTGGTAACTTGATTAAATGTGAATTTTAAAGGATTTATTAAATTAATTCTATGTGTATATGTATGCAAAGTGTTTGAAAAAATGCCAACTGATCATTAGAGGGTGATTTGATCATTAGAAATTAATTTTTTTATTTAGAGGGTGTTTTTGGACTTGTTTATGTTTTGGTGTCTTGGTTGATTTGTGATTTCATCCCTGTGTGTGATTTATGGTGACTTTAATTGGTTGGTGTTATATTGTAATGCAAGTGGTGTTTTGTTGAATTGGTTTTTCATTACCTCAATGGGTTTCTAAGTATGTTTCACTAGATATGGTCTTATTATGTGCACATAGGGTACACACATGGATAGGAACACAAATGATAATGTCTTGCTTCAAATATGTTTCTCTTGAATCCCATATTTCAAAATAACCATTTTTTTCTCCTTCTTTCTTTCTTTATCCCTTCCCTTCCCAAATGGTTCTTATAAAACACTTATATACTCTAAATGGTTTCTTGGTTTCAAAATGATAAAATAATTTAGTTTCAAATGTGTCCCTTAGTTCTTGAACCATTTGGAACTTTGTAAGGTGTTATGGTATCTAAATTGTATAAGGGCACATTTGGAACCTTTAGTGAATGTTGTATGTTTTCAATGTGGTTATGAAAAATGGTTTTAATGATTATGTGGTGTGAAGTCTCGGTTGGTATTTCATAATGTTTGGGAAATTGGTTTTGAAACTCATATGATATGATGACCTGATTCAAGATTTTGAATGGTTTTTGTGAGATGGTAACATCTATGGTAGATCCTCTGAGGATAGGGTCATTACATAGGTGTTGTTGGTTTTTATGCTAGGAAAACATTGTGGTTGTGGGTCATTGGTTTGATCCATGGGTGTAAGGACATCCTCATTCACCTTGTACTATTATCACGATATTAATGGGTGTCATCTTGAGGGTTGAATGATGGTTTCTTATCTACCCCGATTTGACTAGTTGGTACCCCCTAGATTATCTGAGAGGATTTGTGGGACATGCCACTAGATTGGCTAGTTTAGAGCGGCCAGTTAGTTGTTGACTATGGAGTTGTACCATAAGTTATAAGGAGAGTCCAATCAGAGTTTTTAAATGGATTTCTCTTAGATTTGTTGGAAATTCCCATGATTAACTATCACTATGTTCAGTTTTATTTCTATCGCATGTTGGTTATTAGCCCTACTAGTTTATGCCTTCTTTTTTTGTTTCCATTATTTTCAGCATATCCCTTTTGGTAATCTAGTATGGATTTATAATTGGGTTTTGTTTGGGAATAGGTTTTTGTAATTTAAAATCATTTTAAAGGGAAATTTGTGTGTGTTGTTTTAAAATGATTTTTTTTTAAGTTGTGCTTGGTTATTTAAAATTGGAAAAACCTATTTTATTAATTTTTTTCAAACCATTGTTTAGGGACTATTTCTAGAAATTAATTATATAGAATCTCGGGTTCTTACCTACTGAGATGTTATGCTCACACCCTACTTGTGCCACTTAGTGTCGATTGATCCGAGCTCCTTTGCATGTTTAGGATTCTGGTTCATAACACATATATATATATATATATACGCATCCATATACATAAACATTCATGCCGATACACATACACATACATACAAAAACACATTCACATATAAAAATATTAAATGGATAAATTTTTAAAATTAATAAATTTAAAAAAAAATATTAACAATGAATAAGTAATATTTATTGAATAAATATTAAAAATGAATACAAAAGAGGAAACAAATAAAATATGAAAAATGAATAAATTTATATTTAATGTTGAATTTTCTTAATTAAATTAATTAAATTAAAGATATAATTTTCATTGAAGTGTTTTTTTATTGAAAATTATTTGTGTGTTAACAATATATAAATATATATATATACATATATATATATATATTATACATATATATTATTTTCTAAACCAAAATGTTTTTGATTGTGTGTACGAATTTGTATATATAAATATATATATATACTATAATAATATATGTGTAATTGAAAAATATAATGGATTTTCATATTATATGATGATATATTCATATATATGTGTGTGTGTGTGAACATATTTTTTAATATATATTTATATTATGAAGTATATTTAATGTAAATATATGAGTATATATATCATATATTATATAATTAATATTATTTATTAATTTATTATTATTATTTTGTAATTTATTCATTGATATTCATTTCTAATATTTATTCATTTAATATTAATTTTTAATTTTTAATATTTATTAATTTTCATTTTTTAAAATTTATTCATTTAAAATTTTTTGTAATTTATTCATTTTTAATTTTTTTTCTTATTTTTGTTATTTTATATAAATAATATTTATTCATTTTTAATTAAATATTTTAGTATTTAAATTTTTATATAATTATTATTGATTCAATTTTAATTGGTAATTTATGGTAAATCATGTGAATTTAAATGTAATTATTTAATATTTATTAATTTTTATTTTAATATTTACTCTTTTTTAATATTTCTATAATTTATATAATTGTTATTATTTATTGATTTATTTTAATATTTTTGTACTATATTTATTTTTAATATTATTCATTTAATATTATTTATTCATTTTAAAAAAATTAATTTTTAATTTTTAATTTGTTCATTTTTAATATTTATTACATGTTAAATTTCATAAAATGTAAAAACAAACTCATGATAAAAATACCTTAAATATTGATTAAATATCTTATGTGTTAAGAATTTATTAGTGCTAAATTTCATGTTGATGATGTCTTCTTTTATCAAAGCTAAATTTTGAGATGATAAATGGATCACTTTTTCAATACTATTTTTTCTTAAATGGTTACCATTATCAATTATAAGAAAAGCGATGATAATGAATTCCCTTTTACCAGTGCTTTTTAGCCTGAATAATGGTTGCCTTTATTGGCCTTTATTGAATATTGATAAAAGTATACTCCTTATAAGTGTTTTTTATAAGTAGTGATAAATTCCAATGCTTTATTTCACAGAATCTATAGTAGTAAATCCTTTAAGTTATACATGTTTCATCAATCAACATGCCTTCTACTTAGTGTATCATTTGCTTCTTATTATTGAACAAGTTCTTTCAACCTAAAGTGTGTAAGGAAGTGCATGTGTTCTCCTTCTAGAATGTTTCTATAACATTTTCTTTTAGGATGTTGTACACCATAAAGAGATAAAAGTAATACTACGAGGAATAAAAACATAATAGAAATAATTATGAAATAAAAAAATTAGAAAAAACTAGAAAATTTGATTGATAGACTACTTAAAACTTTAATTTAAATAAATATTAATCAAAATGAACCTTAATAACTCCCTATTCTATTGTGGATAACTCTGGATCTGTAGTATATTTCAACTAGAATGTTCTAATTGATTCTCAAGGACCTAATTTGAAGTTAATGGTCTTTAATGGCATAGAATGGTCTCCTTACAATTTTTATTGTACCACTGGCCTTTATTGCAACAAAAAGATGATTTTTCATGCATGAACTAAGATTATTCCTAGGATACATTCACTTTTATTTAATGGACCATGGAATTTTGTGCAACAATAAACATCTCTTTCAGAACTTGAGCACAACATAATGTAATCACACCTTCTATAGTGCATTAATCAAAAATGTTAAACCTATAATGAGTTTAGTGACAGCACATAAATCATACTATAAATCATCGCATCTTTAACATAATGGTCCTATGTCTGGATCATGAACATGAAATGGAAAAATTGTTGTGATACTTTGACCAAAGACTAATAATAACTCTACATATGCATCTAAAAATGGTGTTTTCTATTGAATAAGAATATATGAATAAGAAGAAGGATATCACAACAAAAACAAAATTAATTCTATAATAACATATACTAATATAGTAGTGAAATTAAAATATAATTTAAGAGATCCCTAAAGTTTAATAGATAAATTAAAAACTATACTTCTTCTTTTACAAGAGAACACAAGATTTTTTCAACCTAGAACTGGAGAACACAATGTATGGTGGACACTAAGATCATACACAAAATACAAATAATGTCAAGTAATAAAAACTGTGTTAGTTATAAACATTATTTGATATTATAATTAAATAAAAATATAGATATAATTCACATCACACGATTATATAGATCCAATATAAAAAATGTTAAATGAAATATAGGGAAAAAATAAGACTGATATATATTAAATAATGAATAAAATAGAAAATTATGATAATTAATATAGACAATAGGGATAAGTCTACAATAAATATATGAATTATAAGGAATATCAAATGAAGTGTGAAAACCAAAGAACTATTTAGCTTATGAAGTGGACCTCCATATACTAAAACCTTGGGATGAGTACACTAATAAAATCACACCATATAGAAACCTTAATATATCATCTATGATGTAGGTGTGTCACCAATGAAATATTTTCAATATATTTAATCACATGGTCAAGTTCCTCTTGTATGAATTCCCTGCACAAAATCATTCATGGGTAAAATTTGAGACATTCTTTTTTTACTAGTAACCCACAAAATTATAGAATTACCCAGATCGTTAAATATTAGAAACATCATTTTTTGGAATTTCAATTGACCCATCATGTACGTTCTCATGATATAGTTAAAATAATTGTTAACTTTGATAGGAATTCCACTCTCTCTTTCTAAACTCATGGAATACAAATATATAATTTAAGTATCATAGTATGAAAGTTTTATAGCCTCTTAAAAAGTTAAATAAAACACTATCTATTCTCATGGACTGATGTTTGAATCACATATCAACACACTATCTACATCCTTCCAAACTTGAAATTCATGAAAATGAAATTCTTTTTCGATAGTCATGGTTGTGAAATCACTTCCAACATTTCCCAATGTTTTCGTTGCATAAGATCTACAACCCTTCCTATTGAATCCAATGAAAATGGGAATTTCATGATCCTTAATCTAATCATTAACCTCTATGATATTAATGATTTGTTTGTTTCCACAATTTAGGAATTCATGAACATATTAAATGGTAATAAGTATCCTCTTAGGGAAAAATTATAATTTTTATCATGGATATTCCCTTTAGATTTCTCTTTGGTTATTCTAGATGAGTTGAAATAATATACTTTTATACACCAAGCTAATCTATAGTCATGGTGTGAAATGATTTCACAAAGTTCAATTATTCAATAGTGAATTTTTTTGACTTATCATAGCTAATAATATCATCTCTATATATTTGAAGGTTGGAACTAAACTACAAGTAAATCTTGTACATTAATAATAACATGGATGCACAATAAAAATATCAAAACATAGAATGATATTAACATGGTGTTTTCATGATTTATAGTTAACATAATCGATGATAGAGAAACAAGGGTAGAAGATATTGACTATTGAATATAGATTACAAATCTATAATGATGTAACAGAAATATTTCATGGAGATAACATAATTATCAAAGATGGAAGTTTGAGAAGTGAAAATGATAACTTGGATCACCTAAATACTTGACGAAAATCATAAAAGGAATAATTATACTTAACACACTATTAATAAACTAAAATTCTATGCTCAATTATAAGAGGATCAACAAAATTAAAAAATCTAAAACACATTAACATAAGCACACTTCAATGAAATAAAACAAACAATATGACACAACCATATAAAACTCATATAGTATAATACTATTGTTTTTCATGTTTTATTTTTGATCCCCAAAGGAAACTAATTTCTCATTAGTCCATTGTTTGCATTTTCATGATTTTAGATAGTTTATTCTACCCCATTAAGTATTTTTTCATACTAATTATTCTCTAGTTTACTAATACATGAGTTAGATTAATCCTTACATAGTTCTTAGGATGTTTGTTTTAATCCTATATGAGATTTATTAAATCTTATGTGACTTGGTTTTCTAGTGATGTATTCTTATATGACACTAGTTTATTCTTCCTTGAGATATATTTGAATTTTATGATTCCTTGGTCAATGTCTGTTTTAATTTTCATGATAATTCCTTATTCTAGCATGAGCTATGTGGACCATAGTTTATTCTTATGAACCTTATGTTCTTTCTGGTTTATTCTAATTCAATTTCTTAAACCTTTCATGTGTAGATTGTTCTAAAAGATTAATTATTCAAAATAATACCTTAAACATTACATTACATGGATTTTATAAGCTACCATTTCACAAACCAACCAGGGTTGACCCTAAACCGGTCTCCCGAGCCGGTCCGCGATATGGTCTGAGAGGGGTTCCCGATCCTCTCGGGCTGGCGACAAGTGGCAGGGCATCAACAGAGGTTGTGGAAGCAATTTCTCCCAATATAAACAAATAAAGAATCAGAAATAATATAGAGCAATGCAGAATAAGTAAACCGAACAAAACGACTAAACATGAATAAAAGAAAAAAATAAAACTAACAAAACACAACATCCTAACTAACTCTGTGTGACCTCGCGGGTCACTCTCTGAATCAATGATCAAGCATCGCCCTAGGCGAGTGCACTCAAACTGTATCCTGCACAAACACTAAAAATAGAAAAGATATATCGGTTTGAGTATTAAAACTTAGTATGCTAGCCCAATATATATTCCCAATGCACTACCTTTAAAATAAAATAAACATCATTTCAAGTTTGAAATTTAATTTATAAAAGTATGTTTTTCTAAATATTTTACTTAAAAGAAAAGTATGAACCATTTCCCTTAACCATTTCCAAATTTGGTTTCATTTCACTAGTGTAAATGGCTTTTTAGAAAGGTAAAGTGATGTTTAAATTTTTAAATTTGTACAAAAAGGATTAAACATTTTCATTTGAAAACCATTTCTAGAAAACAGGTAAAAACCAATTTATCAATTTCCAAGGAAAAAATATACAAAAATGCAAAAAAGTAAGTACACAACAAGGGAAATGTAGAAATACATACAAGTACCAAATCGTCACTGCAAGTAACAGAAAAGTCACAGGCATGGGTGAACCTAGAAGATCAAGAATAAACCAGAAGACACTAATACATGATATATCATCCTCATTGACATGTCACACACGATAAAATCAAAATTCCCAATACGCTCGACCATCCTTTCTCAGGCAGGACGAGGAAAAATCCCAGAGTAATAAACCCAATATATCCACCTACTATGGGTCACTGGTCAGTACCATAACCTACCAATGCAGCAATAATTCTTATAATATTCTCTAAATATACCATATTCCCATGTATCAAGTATTTAGGAAAGGGGGTGGGCCAACCAATGTCATCCGAGCATCCAATCACACACACACACACACACACACACACACACACACACACACATATATATATATATATATATATATAACGCACAACATGCATCACCCCGACCCACTCTATGGGACAACCTCTTGCCTTTAAACCATTCGAGCACTCATGAGCCTCTAAGCGTGGGCTCCCAAACAATCAGTCGCAACCAAGGCATGAGAGTTATCCTAGGAGGATTTTCATTAAAATGATTATATCATTTTCCATAAAGTGCCAAAATGGCATTAAACACCTTTTACAATCACCACTTTTAAAAAAAATACAACTTATTTATAAGACCAAAACCAGTTTGAAACCATTTAAGGATCCCCAAAACACTACTTCACAGGCTGCCAATATTTTTATAAAACCAAACCAAAACATTTTATTTTTCTAAATAAATGGTAAGATCCAACTGGGCAATTTCTCAAGAGAACCAAAACACTTGTTCATGCTTCAGAAGAAATCATTATTCATTAAACTAGAACTACATTTCATATTTTGTGAATTATGTTTAAAATCCAAACGGGTATTATTTCACTATTGTGAGTTCGTTCATCGAGAAAATATTTCAAGTGTCATGTATAAAATAAACAGAAATTTTTACATCGAGTAATTATTTAAAAATTAATTATTTAGTACTATTTTACATTTATTAAAATTAATGAAATATTTATTCGAAAAATTAGTGTGCGCAAACATAACAAAACGACACCATTTTCACACCAAAATAATTGAATTATAAATTTGCATAATAAATGAATTAATTCTAAGTTGTACAATAATATTTATCAGACATACATATATAGGGTGCAAACAGTAGGAAGTAATGTAACTTAAATTTTAAAATTAGTGAAATGGGAACCTACCTCGGATACACGACACGATGAAACGACGCACGTTTGAAAATGCGCGGTAAAGTCCAACGCCCTACATAATAAATATCAAGGACTCAAAACACATACATAAACCCCATTTAAAGTATGTGAAACCAAGTGGTGGGAAGAAACACTCACCTTGAAACTAATGTGTGACGACGATGAAAACTCAGAATCGCTCCACACGGGTTCTAAAACATTAATCATACCAAAAACAAACATAAATTGAAAAAACCAACTAACAAAGAAAAGACCAAAGAAAGAATAATATTAAAAAAGATAATAATAATAAAAATAAAGATAAAAAAACACCCGAACTGGGAAATGGTATACCGTAGGGTTGCGCACGCCGGAGGGAGGGGCTGCGACTTGAGGCGGGCCACTGGAGAGGGTCGCTGGAGGTGTGAAAAGGTGCTGGTTAGAGCTAGACCGGACAATAAGGTGTGTATTGGCCGGAGGAGGGGGTTGCCGCTAGATAAGAGGATCGCCAGAAAGAATGAAAAAAAAAAGCGGCAGCGGGGTCGGCTGAGGGTGTTGTCGGTCGGAGGTCATGGCCGGAAATAGGCCGACCAGAGATTGGTGTGTTGGCTGGAGGATGGTCGTTAGGAAGCGGGGTTGCTATGCGAGGTCGATGGGAAGTAGCAGGCAAGCAACGGGGAGGCCGGGATGGGGACATCTCTACTACAACGGATGAGGCGACTAGGAGGAGGAGGGTGTGCCGCATGCAGAGGAACCAAGGTCGAGCCTGGGGGCTACTGCGGACAGAGGAAGGGAGTCGGGGCGGGCGGGCTATGTGGCGGTGGAAAGAGGAGAGGGATCCGGGCGGGCTAGCAGGGCGCAGCAAGTCTAACTAGGGGATGCAGGCTACCGCACGAGGGAGGAGGAGGCGATGGGTGTTGCGGCTATCGTGCGAGGTGAAGGAGAGGAAGGCTGAGGCGTCGGTGGGATGTTGTGCGACTATTGCAAGGGGATGAGGAGAGGGAGGCCGATCGGGGTGCAGTGCGGGCTGTAAGAGGAGAAGAGGCTGAGCGCGGTCGGGTGTTGTGGGTGAGTTTTAGTAGAAGGGGGGTGGCAGCTCGTGGAGAAAGGTTTGCACGCATAGGAGAAGAAAAAAAACTGGGGGGAGAGGAAAGGGTTTCTGAAAACCCTAAAAAATAAAAAATAATAAAAAATAATAATAATAATAATTAAAAAAACAACTAAAATAATATATATATATATATATATGTATTTATATGCTTTTAAACTCCTACTAACTAAATAGTAATGGGTAAAATAATTATTATTATAATTCAACAATAAAATAGTTTCTAGCAATTGCTTTAAGTAAAATCAATTTAATTGAAATTTTTAGAATAAAAATTATTATTATTATTATTTTAACATTATAATAAAATTAGATATAATAAAAACATTTAATTCATTTAAATTATAATAAAATCCTTAATTACAATAAAAATTTTAAAAGTCAAAAATTAATGTTTGTTTTAATTACCACATGATTTGTTTTTTTCATTTTCTAAGAATGGGCGGTCGTGCAGCTACCCGGGCGGAGCCGCGTGGGGTTTCTGAAACGCACTCCGCTCATGCGCCCAACATTGTTGAGCATAAAACGTGCATTTTTTTAACACAAATTCAAAAATTCGTCTGAGACTCACCCCGGTCCGCAAAAAAAATATATAAAGGCTAGAAAATAATTAAAATAAAACATATCATATGTCGGGGTGTGACCTACCACCCTTTTCATTTAGTGATCTCAAAATTCCTTTTATAGATACCATTAGATTTGACTTATTATGACCAAGTTAATCATAAATATCTACTTTTTCTTGATTGTTACATCATAACTTTGATAACTATATCTTCATAATTTCCCTCATATCTTAGTTGTGGTAAGATCCATTCATGTCATTCTATTTACTCTATAAGAAAAGATAGGGTGAGAGAAATCAGTAGAGCTAAATCTCATCATCTCTGAGAAAGTGTCTATTTATGTTTACTATATTTGTATCAAGCTCATCCCAGTACTATCATCTAGTGGATATTTTAAGTTGGTACCTATGATGATCTCCTTACCGTTTTCAATTTCTAATTTCTAGATCTTGATGTTAGAACCATATCGATATTATAGTTTGTTTTAAATTAAGGATAATTAAATTATAAGGTTGATTGTTTTGTCACTTTCCTCCCTTTGTTTGTAATCTTAAGTTATTATGTTTCATGTTGCTGTATTTTTCTACTGTATATTATTTTTTTCTGATTTTTTTTGTTTTATAATTATTAAAATAAATGATCAGTTTCGTATTATTATCATTCATGTTGGACTAAACTACTCTATAGAACATTAAATCCATGTTTCTTCTTTTACTAACCTCCATTTCTTCTTTGTCATTTGTCTTGAATTTTCATCCCTATATTCACTTATAATTTTATCATTTATCAAAATTAAAATATTTAAATAATAAATTAATTGGAAACTAATAACATATATTGATATATTGGTCAATTCCTGAGGGTTTTCCCTTATGGTTTTCCTTAATAATTTTTATAAAAGTATTCTGTATATGAATATGGATTCCTATAAGAATAAAATTGATAAATTTGACAGTGAAAATGAATTTAACCTATGGATACTCAAGATTATATAACTGATGGTCTAAGAGGAGATACAAGATGTGCTTTATGGACTAAATAAACCTTATATTATTCATTCCATTGATGGAGAGACAATGAACACTTATATTGATGTCTCTCCCAATGTATTAATAAAAACACAGAGTTCTGTTATGTTATCTTCGGCTAATAAAGTTTTGTAATAGGTTACTTATTAATCCTTCATTTCAAGAATATAGTCTCAACTTGAGAAATTATACATGACTACTTCATTTGTAGGTAGTTTATATTGTAAACATAAGCAATATAACATTATGTTTCATCCTAGATATTTAATCCCAGAACATCTTGACTAGTTTCACAAAATTATATTGATTTATATAATACTAATGTTTGAATTATAGATGCATACCAAGCCATAATATTGTTAATTTTCATCTATAGTTCATATGAAAGATTCGTAGATACTATGATGTATGGTAGGGATTCCTTGAATTTAGATGAAGAGAAAGCTTCTTTTCTTTATTGATAATTATATGGTAAGATTAAGATTAACACTAAGTCTAAGGGATTATCTTCTAGGGTTTTATCTGACATTTGAGGTAAAAATGTAAAGGGAATAAAAATTGTAAGAACTATAGTTAATCTAGGGATAACCATTATAGGTTTCAATCTAGATATATAACCTACTAAAATTATTATAAACCGATACATGTTGAGGTTAATTTCCAAAGACTGAAATCAGTGTAGATCTAAAAAAATCCAAAGATCATTTCATATTGAATGATGTAGGAAATAACAATGTTGAGGTATTAACTATTTCTCATTATATGCTTATAGATTATCAGGTCTTAGATTTAGGTTTCTATTTCCATGTGTTCCATGAAATTCATTCCCTTTTAGAGTTGGTTGATGGAGGATAAGGAGAGGATGTGTTAGGTAACAATAAGAGATTCTAAGTCATGGGTAAAGTATTTCTTTTATTATATTTAGATGATCATTCTCTCATCACCCAATTTGAAGTGAGATGGATCCCTGGACGACACAAAAATTTCATTGCATTAGGAAATTTAGTTCAAAATCAATTTACTTTAAAATATAAATTTGGTTTCCTTACGATCTCTAAAGGTTCATGTATGGTCATCAAGGGATCCTTATTTAATGGGATGTATGTATTAAATGGAAATTAGAACATCTTGAAATTTCTAAGGATTTTTTTTTGAATTTTTATTTATAAATATAAATATAAAATCTAAATACATTTCCTTCTTTAAAATAATCAATTATTTAAACAAATATTTATCACCTATATTATTCATGTACATATTTTTCATGGGAAATATTAATTTATTTATTAAAATGGTTTTCAATAAAGTGTTTCATATAGGCTAAGCAACAACCCGTCACATTTGTCATGGTCATGGGGCTCGAACCCATGATCAAAAGGTGAAAAGGGAACATTGGATTATATTCGCCTTTATGACTCCCTAATTCTATATTGCATTATTTTTATATATATACATATTTTTTATTATATACATTATTATTTTAAATATATAGTTTTATTTGATAACTACATTCCTTTTACTAATAGTTTTATTTCTAAATAAACTTATTTATAAAGTCATTATAATTTAACGGTTTACAAAGCATGATTCATGTTTTCATTATCATAAAATTGGATGTACTATTATATGACATATTATCTATCGTTAAATATAAGTAATAAATTATGATTCATTTTTTATTTTCATTATAGTTCATTTAAATGTTTTTATTTTATCTTAATAAGTGTGTATGCTTTATTACTTTGAAATAATATTTTTAAAAGGTTAATTAACATGTTTCATAATATAAATTCAATAAAAATTTATTTCATTCATTGAGAACAATACATTTATTTTGTGATCATGTCAGGTAAAATACCCAATATTTCAATAAGTAGACACATAGAATGACCTTTACATTTCATAAGAACATTACACATTATACAAAACTATGGACTAGTAAACCAAAAAATAGTAAAGGTATATACACATTGAATATTAGTACATACATTAAAATAAAATCCATCGGATTGAAATCCACCATAGGGATCTCTCCTACCATAAATATCGTAAAAAGGAAGAGAAACATTAGGAAAATAAAAGAAATTATCAAAGGATGTGTAAAAACCTTTATTGGAAAATTAGTGAGTGATGAAATAAGAATGAAGGTGTATTTATAGAGAAATTATTGTTTTTCATTATAATTTTCAGCCAATATGGTTGTCTGGCGATGTGACCATCAGTCAATAAGACATTTTTTCATTTTTATTATTTGTTATGTAGATGCAATTAAGTGACTGACATGATTATTATAATGATATAACTAAAATTTTTTAATTAGATAATATAAATATGCTCTAATAATAATATTTTTTATGATAAATGTAGAATTTTTTGAAAAAATTTATCTTTATAAAATAATATTAATTTTTTTAAATAATAAGACATTTTAATGAATTCCTGAGTAATTTTTATAATGGTCAAAATGTTTATTTTTCTATGAAATTTAAAAATTAAAATAAATAAAAGTATGGATTTAAAAGTTATAATTATCATATTTATATAATTATTTAATAAAATAGACATTATTTTGGATTCTGTGCTTCAAAATAAGCACTAGGTGATTTTTTTGGAAATTTTTTGACAATGTTGATTTTTTGGTAAAAAACTAAAATTGCTGTTTTAAAAAGCACTGTGATTTCATGACATCATTATTAATTTATCTTGAATAAAAATTTATGGAAGTTTTTATTCAATAATAATCACATTAAATAAGTATAAAAATAAAATTTAAAAAATAAATTTTATATTAGAATATTATAATTTACTTTTTTTAAAGAAAATGGATTTTTGAAATAATAGTAATTTTTATTTTTTATGAATTAATTAGGTTGGTTGGTTTCATTAGGGTAGGGTAATTACCTATTTATTTTTAAAACATTGTAATGGGAGATTACCTTGGTCTTTATCATTTTTGGCCTCCATGATTGTCATGCAGTTTTATTTATATGCTTTTAAAATAATAAAATGTTAATTGTCAGTCAGTCAATTGGGTTGGTTGGAAAGTATGTTTCAGTTTATGCATGCCTTGTATACATAAACACTTTATCCCACTCATGAATAACCCATAAAATTTGTTTTAATTGATTAAACACCCAAGTGTTTGGATTATAAAATAAACTAACCTATATTTTAGCGATTAAAACCACCCCTCAAGTATAAATACCCACATTTCCCTCCTAAATTTCCACACCAAAGCCTTTCAGTGGTATTTCACTATAAATTTACCTCTTAAGAGTCTCTAAAAGGTGGTTAAAAGGTTCTATGAAGTCCATATGTATATTTAAGAAGCATCCTTCCAAGGTAAGGGTCCTCAATCCTCCATTTACTTTTCAAGTTCATTATCTTTATTGTATTGTCTTTTTAAATTTCATTTTTTTATAATGACATAATTTGTATTCCATAGTGTTATCCTCTATTTTATATGATATAAATGGTAATTTATTTATTCCCCCTCATAATATTCTTTTTCAAGTTGTTATAATACTTGGAAATTCCCATATCAATAAAACCATCCAAAAATTTTGGTAAAGTAAAAAAGTGTGTGGTTCCCAAGAAATTAAATCCTCTTATGAAAAATATAAGTGGACGTCGCTCTGGTAAAGTTTTAGCTAGGGATAATAACATTAAAAATTTCACATTGGGATTTGACTCAATTTCCACTTGGTGCATGACAATGGGTCTTATTGCGCACCTAGTTTTACACTCTTAGAGGATATGCTTTGGCTAATTCACGTGATCTTTACAAAACCATTTTGAATGATTTATTCATCATTTATTTGGTATCCCACCTTTCAAAATACAAGCATTACAACTACTTATATATCTTTATTAATTCTTTTATTGGGGAAAACTTATTTTTTACCATATAATACTTTCTTCTGTATAGAAACATCTTATAAGATATTCTGTAATGAACAGTTATGAAAATTATTTATATAATTCATTCCTTGAACTTTAATACATGTAATATTTTTATATGTTATGTATTTCATTGTAATTTTATATGATAGTTGGTGTATTAAATTATATATCCCCTCAGTTCACTAGTAGGTCTGATGAGATAACTAAGATAGGATAATGGGAGCGTCCTTACCCTTTATGTAAGATGTCTTGGCATAACACCTTGATAGTTTGTTTAATATTTCCAAAATTATGGATTTCCATCATTATATGTTCAAATATTTTTATTTGGGAGTTTATTAATTTCCATGTTGTCCATGTATTTATTTATTCTCTCAATTTCATTATTATGGAATAACTCAGTTTATTTATTTATTATATGTTTTAGAAATACATGATCACTTATTGATATCATAGAATCTATTCATTGTTAAGTTTGATAGGCGTTTATTTATTCTCCCAATCTTATTAGTTTTTGAACATGTCAGTTTATTTATTCGTGCTATAAAAACTTCCATCATTCGTTATTCCCTTACTGAGAATTTGATATCTCTCAATTCTATTGTTTTCATTTTCCCCCGGAAACCAAGAGAAGTAACATGTATGAAAAATGGATTTCAAGGAGAATAAAAATGTATTTTAGGTTTTTAAATGATTCAATTTTAGATTCAATATAATGTAAAACCCATTTATGTATCTAGTTTTCTAAGGATATTTAACTATTGTATCCTTTATACTATGATCTATGTACCATTGTAATAAAATAACCACTCAATCAAGGGTGATTGATGTGGTATTGTTTGATGAATTATTATCATTGGGACTCAAAAAAAAAATTAACTTGAGATAAATTCAATACATTAGGACTCTGGTTTTATATGGGGATGAAAGTGTTGTGGGTGTGTTGAAATCTTGTTTATGAGTTCAATTTCTTAAAAATTGTACGAAATATTGGTCCTAAATTGAATTTAATAAGTATTGGTTTCACATTGAATCTTCCCCTCCATTCTTCTATTGAATCTTTATTCAAACAGTTTTTATTTGTCCTCTTATAAATTCAAATCTCATTGAATACTTTTATCAATAAATTTTGATTTGGATAGAGAAATAAAATGATCACTATATTCCATACCGATTCCTATCCTAGTGGTTGGATACTTACATTAACCCTTTAATTATCCCACTTCTTGCTATCATGTGTAGTTAATTAAATCCAAATGGATTGTGTGTACGACATCGATAATAAGTAGAAGAAATTAAAATCTAAAACAAGATTATACCTCTACTAATTAAAATCATAAAGTTCCATAAAGTGGTTTTTAGACACATGGAATGATCAGAACTCATCGACAAGGGGAAATGAGGGGATTATCTTTGGAATGATAATAAATGTCCTAGTGTTCCATCATCATAATCTAAATAATTAATGACAATAAAATGAGAGTATCATCCAACAGTGCATGAGTGTCCCCACCACTCCTTGAGTGAACTCATCCTCCTCCTCTTATAGAATATTTCTCATCCATCTGATCATGCTTCCTTCTATGTGAGAAACCTAAAATTATTCATCAAATTTTCTAATATCCTCATTATTCAACAAGAAGAAAGTTTTATTTATTCTAGATGATCAGAATGTGTCCAGCATTAAGGGTCAAGACGACTTTTTTAATGTGTTAGTGCTCCTCCCACAATCATGTTTAGTTGCTTTTTATCGGAGGAGTAATCCAGTGATTCATAGTACGGTGGATGTATGTATTTTACATAATGGGAAAAAAAATCCATAGGATTTATTTGATGGGACTATTTATTTTAGTTGTTCCTAACCATATATCTTTTAACCATGAACATCATAACCTATCAGTTTCTTCACTTCGAATGTTTCATGATTGGTCTGCGAATTGCAACCATGTCTTGTCAGTTGTGCTACATTTCTCTGCAAGATGTGTATATTTATTTAATTAGGATTGAATATTTCATCCATGAGTGGTTCTATTTAATTATTCATAGAGATTATCAAAATCTTTGGATACTTTGTACTTCCTGTTTGACATCACTCCACTATTTTATCAAATTTTTTCATGGGATCTTGTTCCTTCATCGCGTGGATCTAGTGTTGGCAAGAACTGATCTCATTTGCAATGAAGTGTAATGTCAAAACATCCAATAAGGTGGTATAGGAAGGGTATATTAACTCATATAACATTAGTTTTAATATTATTCTCCTTCAATTTTGTTCTTGAATAGGATCAGTGTATAGCTGTGACTCTCATAACAAGGTGGATTTACCCCATCTTCATCACAAGTTATTGGGAGGAACTAGAAGGTGGCGCAAATAGAGTAAGAGGAATCCTTATTTTACTCTTGTCGGTGGTATATAATTGGTGGTGGTGATATTTGGAGCGTTTCCAAGCCTCTGGATTAACTTCCTTCTTCAGTTGATAGGGATCTGGTAAGTGGAGGCTTAGAATTGGTTCATGATCGTATGGTAGCTTGAAAGATTGGGGAACAATAATTATAGGTGGCAATAGATCATGGTAACCATTCCTACCATTAATGAAATTGTTAGTTTTATAATAATGATATTTGGTTGAAAATAGGGGCCTCATGGTAGGTATACCCACCCTGATATTTGTTGTATAGTAAGTTGATGAAGTGGTCAAAAGTAGTGTTCATGGTCTTCTAAAGGCACAACCAGTTCTTATTCACAGTTGGTATACCTACCATGTAGTGGTAGGTTCTTAATATTAGGGGGTGAGGCATAGTCAGTTCCCATAGTTATTGTAGTGACAGTTGATGAAATGCTCACTTCTGCCCTTTGTAAATTTTCAACCTTCATAACAAAATAGTTCACATTTTTTCATAGTGTAGTATTTTTCTAGAATTCAAATTCACTCTGTTAATTTAATATGATATAATTCCCTTCTAAAGTATGTCTTCAAAATTTATATCAAGATATTAACATATTAATAAACACCATATTTAAATCCAAATACATAATGAATATAGAATTCATAAACTAAAGAAAAATCACTATTTTTACCAAGAAATAGAATTAATTGATTGTATTTACAAAGAATAGTAGGAAAAAAATATTGAAATTTTTGTTTCACATCACTTCCCCATAATTGAACTATTTCAATCCCAGGTAATATTACAATTAAATTTCAATTTGTTTAAAAAGAAAAAGAAAAATAAAGGCATCCGGAATATATTTAATTTTACCGGTTGGAGAATAAATAAATAGAGAATTATCCACTGTGAAAATTATTATACCCCATATTTGAATCAAGAAAATACCTAATTTTAATTTAGTTGAAGTTCCAATTCATGAATTAGATCAAATTATATTGAAGTGCATATGATGTTTAAATGAGAAAACATCGTTTTCTCTTATTTCCTAAGTTTCCTCAAACCAATGTTTATTTTTCTACATTATTGATACTAATAAAATGAATGTTTATATGTAAATTGAACCTTCATGTGTTCAATATTCCCCTCACCTAAATGAACTCATTTATGAAAAGTCTATTTATTTTTTTCAGACATAATTTTATGAAAAATACTGTATATATAACTTATTGAGATTTAAAATAGATTTTTTAAAATTATAGAAATTCGCCCAGTTCCCGTGTCTTAGAGACTCCCTATGGGATACCCAGTTTCCATTTTTTATTTCAGGTCTAAATCACTTCTATAATTTTTATCTTTGTAGGATCTATAAGGTGTTTTTCCCCACATAGGGCAAGTTACCCAAGAATAAGTTCATAATTCTAGTGACTTTAATTTATAAAATTAATTCCACAAAAAAAATATTTTCACTCGAACACACTTTCATAGTTCTAAGACAAAACATCCATAAATAAAGTGAATAACTCACTCGGTAATCATTTAAGTCATACAGTTTTAGAAATGACGAATTAATCAACTCTAGCATCAGTATTTTTAAACTAGGAAGGACATCAATGAAGTTCAAGAAATGTTGGAAAAATAAAATTAGAAAACTTTACAAAGTGTAAATTTACATTACAATATTTATAGGAAATATTTATTTATTTATTTTTATATTCTAATAAATAAGAATTTAAAAGAAACACGAGTAGGTTTATCTACTCCCCCATAATTGGATCAAACACACTTCTAGTTGAATTTGGGTATGCATTTGATCAAGAAAAATAGTTCGAAATAAAATAAATAGATAGACCAATATGAGGGTAATAGAAAACCTGGTAGTTTTTTATTTATCAATAGTAGGGATGAGTCTGGGAACCTCTACATTCTCTTTCCAAAAATCCTCCTATTACTTCTTTAACAGTTTGTTGCTCACCATATATAGTTGTTTTGAATCTTATACTTCAATTTCAACTACTCAAAATGAATGTATAGACCAATATATTTGGAATGAATCTTACTGGATAATAACTTAATCCTTGAGGAGAATAATATTGTTCTCTATAACTTGGAATTATATTTTTCGGATCAATTTTTCATGAATAGAATTTGTTTTCTCCTTGTACAGTAGTGAGTTTTCATATGATTCTCTTCTCATCTCTTCAAGTTCCATCATCTATAGCTTCCTATATTCTCTATATTTTCCAAACACCAGATTCAATCTTTTTATTCCAAGTATATTTTTATTACATCTCAATAGAAGAGTGGTAGTGTTTACGATAAAAAATCATATTGGTTGACATACCTAATGGGTTTGGTAGTAATTTCTATATTCCTATAATGAATCTTCTACTTTATTACTCCACTAATTTTGGTTGGGTTGTACTATTTTCAAAAAATTATTTTGACTTCTCTATTGGACACCTCAGATATTCCATTTTTCTATGGGTGGTGGGCAGTGGAGGTTTTATGGTGAACTACATATTTCCTCATGAGGGACTTCATATTATTGTAACAGATGGGGGTTCCTTGGTCCTTGATTATAGCTCATGGTATTCAAAACCTATAAAAAAATATTTGATTTTAGAAAATCAATCATTGTTTTTTAATTTTTAGTTTGAATGGAATTTTATTCAATCCACTTAGAAACATAGTCTAATACCAGCAGAATATAAGAAAATACAAATAACACAAGGAATTGGTTCCATGGAGTCAACTCCTCATACTTTGAAAATATCATAGAAAATAAAATGAATTTTAGGTCATATCATATGTAACATCCCATGATTTCATAGTACATTATTTTTTCAAAGTAATTCAACAACTTGTGCTACACACAACACCGAGTTCGAGCTCACCATGACTTACCAAACTAGCTGTTGAAAAGAGGTTATGAATATTATTATCTGCATTTTGAATTTTATATATTCCATATCAATTTTAACATCCATATTATGTGTTTCTTAGACATAAGATAATAACAAATTCATTTTTTTAGATAATGGAAGTATTTTTCAGAAAATGCAATTTTACCACCTTTCAATGGAGAACCCAATTTAAATCCAATATTTGACATATTTATATATTCAATTTTAGAAAATAAACTTCTTCTTTAAAAATAGGGACATAAAAATTTATTTTTGATAAATATTTGGTTTTTTTTCTGATAACATTCATATTTGGGTGAATAGTGAAAAATACTAAATTTTAATTGAAAACAACTTTTTAAATCACAATAATTTATAGTGTTCAATTATACATTTGAATGGTTTTTAAGTATAATTAGATTATATTTTTATCATTTAATACAATTTAGGTCATTATAATTAATTTCACTTTTAAATTTGACATAAACACATGTCAATCTTTTGATAGTTTTTACTTTTTAAAAACCCGTTTTTTGGTTTTGACAACGGGAATTAATTTTAAATTAATAAATTCAACTTATATATTTTGAATTTGGTAAAATAGAATTAATTTTTGAATTCATAATATCAAAATTATCTTAGGGTGAATTTTAGGTATTTGTTTGAAAACTTTCAATTTTTTATGAATAGTGAAAAACACTACGTTATTATTGAAAACGGACTTTTTATTTAAATAATTATTTATTTTATTTAAATTTATTTTAAGTAAAATATAGATATATAATACCTATATAAGTTCAATTTAATTAATTGGAGACATTTTATAATAAAATTAGATGTATAAAAAAAATTGAACTTTTTAACGTTTTTTACCCAACCTCTAGGAGCATTTTCAAATTTGCATAAAACATATTTTTACCACTTTTGTGAGTTGAATTTCAAAAATCCGAGATACACGGTTGACATCATTAAGTAAAATGTGGTTTAATAATAAGAAAATATTTTTTAGTGAATAGTAACTTTTGCCTTTTATTTACCACAGTAAAAAGTAAATGGGGTAAATAGGGTTATTAAGGATAAAAATGATATTATAATTACCCTAAAACATGTCCTAATTCTATTTTATAAGTATAATTAGACTAAAAATAACCTTTGCAATAAAATATGATCCTTTAGGTCCACTTTTATTAGATTATGACATTTATTATTATTTTATTTAAAGAAGAGTTAAAAGTGTTAAATTCAAAGTTTATTAACTAAACCATTTTTAATATTGGGTTATATAGAATATAAATTCCACTATAAATATTCATTATAAATATAAAAATATTTCCTACATAATGGTATTATATTTATAATTTTTATACATTAAATAATTTAATTTATTTGTGACACAATGATGATGCAGTAATTACCTTATTAATGAAATATTAAAATAATAGATATTATAAATATCCAAATAAAGGTAAATTTAGACTTATGATGAATTATAGTATTTTTATAGGTTAATATGACATGTTATGGTTGATTAGATAAATTTTGTTTGAAGTGATAAGGTTGTTATGACTTTCACAAAAAAAATTCCAAATAGTGTCAAAATTGACATAAATTAGTTTTTAAAACAAATACTATATTATTGGTTTTATAATATTCCTAAAAATATAAGGTTTGTAAAAGGGCTTAAATAATATTATATATGTCATTAATGAACCACTTTAGGTTCTCTTGAAAGTTTAGAGTATGTTTATTAACCATATAGTGTAAGAATACAAGAAGACACGGTAAGAGTTAAACTATTTAACTAATAGTTAAATATAAAAGATAAGGTTAAAATGGTAAACTAAACTTGTATAAAACCTATTTTTTGAGAGTATTTCGACACATAACCACCTAAGTCTCGGAATAAATTCATTTTTATCCATTATAAACAGAATATGATTGTATAATAAATTAATATTTTAATCATTTCCTAAAGTGACCCTCACCCCTCTTATAAAAGGGAAATTTCCCTTCTCTCAAAATCACACCTCCAAATCCATTTGGATCCTCCAACCCCTACCCAAATATCCTCCTAACTTCCCTAAAATCAACTTAGAGTCCTTAATTTTATCAGAAATCCAACTTAAGGGGCCATTTTTACCAACTCAAAAGGAAACACCCGAAGAAGAGGTAATAATTTCACCACCCACTTTCAAGTTCTTTTCTTCTTACACTTCCTCTTTTTTTGTTGTTTACATACCAAAATAATAAATCCAGTACCTTATACATACTATGATTTTATTATAAATATGGTACAACCATATTCGTTATTCTATCCATCCTATAAATGACAAAGTCACCATACATGCGTACGTACGGCTTACTGTCTCCACGTCGTGGTGTATTTTGTTATTCAAACACTTCATTATTTGGATGGGTATAATAATGAGTATAACTAATTAAAATAATAAATATAACATGTTAATTATTCTGTATATTTGATATACCATCCAATTACATATGATTTCAACATCAATATAATGACATTGTCGCTCGTGTGTACCTACGGATTACCGTCTCCACGACATGATGAGATTCATTTCCACGTTCACCATTCAACGATGATTATAAAAATATATATTATTAATAAGTATGTAATATAGGACATAATAATGCTACTGGAGATGTGTGTGTGTGTGTGTGTGTGTACTTACATATATCTTATTCACTTACTTCTGTTCAATACGATATGAAAACAGAAACAACATTTATGCGTACATACGGCATGCCGTCTCCATAAACGATGTTTTCAAATTCATATATCTATCTATTATAAATATTTATATTATATATATATATATATGATATATAAATCATGTTTTATATTCTGGAAGTATTTAAATCATGATCTAAGTGATACGATCAAGAATATCAAGTAAAAATACGTACGATAAAGAAAGTAATTATTAACTGAAATGTTAATTTAACATGGAAATCGTTATTAAATGGATAGAATAAAGTAATAAATGAATCATGTATGATAAAATAAATATGAATATGGTTCTGGAATAATTTAATAACATATTATGGTCATTATACAGGAGGTTTAACGCACACTCGACCAAAGAAAAGTGCAAGGTAAGGGTTAATTTCACAATCTCTTTATAATCTGAGGTTGTTTATACGTGAGTATCTACTGGGACTTCTTTATCATCCACATCTGTGTTTCATAAAATTATTTTCAAAATGAATATTTTAAGGTTTTATGGAAGGTAATCTTTAACTAGATCATCATTTTAAATGGTTTATATATTTATTCTTCTAAATCATTCTCATTAATTTCCATGGTTTTAAAATAGTTTTTAAGGATTTATTTATATGGACATGAATATTTTTAAAATGTTAATTACTAAAAAATTTCAAAGTGGTATGGGATACTTTGATTCAAAAATTTATTTAAATGTCTTATTTTCTAAATTGTGTGACTTTTAAATGTTTTTATGAAAAAGGGATACTTATCTCAAAGATTTTTACAAATCATTTTCATTTATTTCAACATCTTTTTATGGATTTTAAACTTGTTTGAAGTTAATTTATTATGATACAAGTCCTCCATATTGTAGTGATGGTTTTGTAATATTTTTTACCGTGGATGTTTTATTTTTATACCATTCATGGTTTATGGATAATGTATTGACATTTCATATGCTAGTTTTAATATGAATTTTTATGTTATGTATAAACCTTTTCATATGATGAATACATTAAGCTTATTAAGTGACAGGTGGAGCCCATTATAGCTCATCGATGCATTGGTAGGTCTCATGAGTAAAACTACTGTTTGGAACAAGGCCTTGAAAAAATCTTATTTGTAGTCTTGGCACAAGCCCTTGACTATGTGGTTATGAAGTCTAGAATTATGCATTCCATTATTATGAAATTGGCTATTGATATTACATGTGATTATTCGACTAGTAGAATATCCATGTGAATAAGTAAATGGAATTTTTTATTTATCTTTTTCATATTATGCTGAAGTTTAAGTTTAATAGTATTTTTTTTTAGTTTTATACATTACATTAAATGTTTATGCTTATTTATGAAAGTTTCCACCATATTGTTATCCTTACTAAGGATCTGAGCTCACCCCTTTCTATGTTTTATTTTTCCCAGGATGCGAAGAAGTATATTATGACTAGCCTGTAGGGATAGTCAAAAAGATATTAATGTGGTAAATGAAGACAATGTTTTTTTTGTTTTTCATTTTATAATGTAATGTAACGTTCATGTATGTAATCTATTTTTCAAGACCGCTAAACTGATCGGCCCTTCGGGACTTGATTCCTTAGAATCATGCTAATGTATTAAAATAATGCACCGCCTCTGGGTAACCGGGGTCGGGGCGTTACATCATATCTTTTGTAAATTTCATTAGTAACTTATAATTTCATACATTTCTTAAAAACATGTTAATATTTAAAAATTTAGTTACAAAACAATCTAGTTTACAAAATTTTCCTAGTGGTTATTTTAATTCTAAAATAGCCTCTACATGTAAGTGTATGGAAGAAAGAAATTACATAGTTAATTTCAACTTTAAGGATTCCCCTTATAATTACTTAGTCATTAAAATTTTCCATACATAAGGATCCTCCCAGATATAATATTTTGATTTAGATTTTAGTTTAGTAGTTTGATGTTTAGAAATAAGGAAGGATAACATTTCTATGACCAGAAAGTTTACTATGTTAGTATACCAGGTTACTCAGGTGAAGTTGTATAGTTTATCACAAAGGAATGAATCATTTATATTGGTATTGTGGATTGGTTTTACCTATATAATGTAAGGAATCCTTTTCATATGTTCATACACTATATTTTCACACCCCTTCTTATCTTTAATATCTAGGTCAAACTTCTATAATATTATTATCCATCTCACTAGGATGGTATTTTCATCAACTTTCTTCATCAAATATCTCAACGTTTCATTATCAAAATAAATAGTTACTTTAATTCCCAAAATATAATAAAAAAATTAAAGCTATGACAATAGAAAAAACTCATTTTCTATTGTTTTGTAGTTAATCTGCATAATGTCTAAAGTCTGTGAAGTGTTGGATATCACTTGTGGAAGTCAATCAATATTTTGGGGAAGCACAACCCCTGGAGATCTGTTAGAAACATCACATATAATCTCAAATGTATGAATCCATTTTTATTGAACAATTATGGGTGTTGTGGGTAATAACTCATTCAATATGTCAAAAGATATACTATATGAATCATCAAAAACAAAAATGGTTTCTTTCTTGAGTACCTTTTTTAGGGGAAAATAAATTTTTATAAACTAATTAATAAACCTTTTATAAAATCCAATGTGTCTTACAAATGATCTGATTTTTATCATAGTGGTGGGATAAAGCAGAATAGAAATAACATCTACTTTAGATTTTTTATATTGAATCCCATACTTAGAAATTAATGTTTGAAAACATTCCCTTTTTCAACCATAAAATTCTAGATTTCAAAATTTAACAACATGTTTTTATCAATAAATATTTTTTAAAAAATTTCTATAATTTCCATGTAGTTTTGAAAAAAAGTCTCAGACATAACGAAGTCATCAAGGAATACCTCCAAGAAGTTTTCTATGAGTAATAAGAAAATACTTTCCATATATTGATTAAATTTATATAGGGAATTAAAAATACCTAAAGGCATCCTTTGGTATGAAAATGTATGAAAGGGACACATGAAGGTGGTCTTTTCTTGGTCATAGGGAGATATTGGAACCTAAAAATACCCATAAAATCCATCAAGGAAACACTAATGGCCCTTCTTAGGTATCCTTTATAACATTTTCTCCACAAAGGGAATAAGTAAGTGGTATTTTATAGTCACATGGTTCAATTTACTATAATATATGAAATCTATCCAGATATTTTGAATTCTTGTGGGAAATAACTCATTATTCTAATTTTTCACAATAGTGTAAACTATTTTTTTGGATAATTTGGATGGGATTAACCCATTGGAATTCAAAGATGGGGTAGATTATTACGGCTCTTAAAAGTAATTCTACCTCTATTTTTACTAATTCTAGAAGGTTTGGGTTTATCTTACTTTGTGGATGTCTTAATGGTTTGGATTCATCTTCCAGAAAAATCCTACACATGTTGGTAGTTGGACTAATCCCTAGTATGTCCCCTAATGTATACCCTGTTTCATTGGAATTATTTGAAAAAAAATAAGCAGTTGGTGTTTTTTTCTAGGGCCAATGTATTTGATATTATGATCAGAATTTTGTCATACTATTTTAAAAATACGTATTTTATTTTTGATGTCATCAGTTTTAATTCTATATCATGTTATTTTCCAGAGATGTTTCCAAGTCAGTGTTCTTCAGGTGGGAAACCTTCACATGCAGGGAAAAATTATTAGTATCATATTTTAGTAACTCATCAAAATACTTTCCAAAAATTTATTCAAATTGATCTACACTCAAAACTATATTTAGGTTAAATTCATTTTCAAAAATTGATTTATTAAGAAGGCTGAGTGTTTCCTAAGATTCTTCTTGTCTGATTATATCATCTAACATTTCAATTCCCATTATAGAAGAATAAGGTAGTTCAAAGTGTTTTAATTTAAAAATTTAATTCTCTTCATGTGGGTGTTTCATTGAATTAAGTATATTGGAATCTACTGTTTCCTCAAAAAAAGTTAGGTAAAAGGTGCATTCATTGATATTTATTATGTTTTTAGTATCCTTTATTAATGGTTTTCCTAGAATAATTGGAGAGTGATACTTACCATTTCTTCCTTCTATTTTTAGAATGCATAAGTAAGAAATGAATGGGTAACCTTATACACTTTTCAATACATATTTAAGGACACCTGCTGAGTAGGTAGTGGAATGATTTTATAGTTACATAAAAAAAGTCATCTTACCAATTATCAAATTACTAATTTTTCAAGGAATAAAAAAAGTACCCAGATTATGGAATTTCTAGTGGATTTTAGGAGTAACAAAGAAAAGCATTCTTACCTAACCTTAACTCTTCATTTCATCACAATATCCCTATACTGGTGCACATGTATTTAATGAATTTTACATACTCTAGAACTTGGTGAATGGATTCTAGTAAGGGATATTGACCTCCAGTTTCTTGAACACTTCTAGAATCTCTTGTTGTAATGACTCTTCCATGGTTTTATTGGGTTCTTGATTTATTTTAATGAAGTGTGGTTAGGTTTTTTATTTGTTTTCTATTTGGATTTCTTTTTTTCTTTCTTTGATGGTTCCTTTACTTCCCCCTCCTTATGTTCTTTTTCTTGGGTATGATTTTCAGATTCATGAGATTTTTCACGTTCAGATTTGATTTCCATCGGCGTCCCTTCAATGTTTTCTAGCCCCTTAAAACCCCATAATGTAATAACACTAACATTTCCTTTAGGTATAGTAATTGGTTGAGAAAAAAGCTTAATTAATCCTTGATTTACCGTATTATTGATGGTGGTCATTATCTGGAAAAACTTTCCTTCCAATTCCTTCAATTCTAATCGATGAGTAGTGAGAGTGGTCTATTAACTATTTTGAGATTCCCTTACATTTATTATAATTTCGTTCATACAAGGCTCTTGTGGCTTTCCGTGCTGGTAGCTTTTGGAGGGTTGGAAATTTTATCTCCAGAATGCAGGGGGTAGAAAATTCTACTGAGAAGCCTATTGGAATGGTTATTGGAATGGTGCTTATTGTTTATGTTGACTTCTATCTCCAAATTAATTGTTGGGGAGGTCTATAAATCATTTATTTCCACTTAGTTAGTCCTAAAATTTAATCTGGAACATTGTATCCCAACAACCAGTCCCACGAACATTGAGGAATCCATTAGGGAAATTTTCCTAGGAATATCATAAAATTAAAACCCTTATGGGTGGGGTAGGTGATAATTCATTTACATTATTCATAGATATTTTTATCACAATATAAGTTAGTTATTAAATTTTATTTTCTAATAAAGTTTATTTGTAACTTTTTACATCATTTATGCCGCTGGTTCAAGTTCTCGTACCAATTATTAGGAATTTTGTGAGATCCTCTCAATAAATTCTTTTACTTAAACTAGTAACTAATCAATTAGTTCTCATCCTAAAGAAGCATCAAAAATATTTTGGCCATTTTCCATCAATTATTTTTAAAATAATAATAATAATTTATATTCTTCATGTGGATGGTACAGGTGTTATGTAGTTTCTTTTAATCGTTCCCAAAACTCATAGGGAGTTTCCCTAATTTCCTATTTGATACCATACATTTCCTTTCAAATTTCAACACTGCTTGATCAAGGTAAGCATTTCTAGAGTAATTTCTTCTATAAATCATCCCATGAGGGGAATTATTCAGGATAAAGATTGTAGATCCACTCCTGGGATACCCCATCTGGTGATAAGGGGAAATAATTCCAATTTTTTAGCCTTAGTGACTCCTCTAGTTCAGAATCCATTTCAAACTTCTTTGAACATTCAAAATTTTCTATTGAAGTCTTCACCAAATAACCCATGAAACTTAGGCAATATCTGAATCATTTTAGTTTTTGAGTTCACAGTCCTTTTGATAATTTAATTGTAATTTATATAAATTAATATTGAAATTGGGTGTAAAAATTTCTATCAAATTCTAATTAACTTGAGAAAGACTATATTCCATATTTTCACTTCCTATTATACCTATGGTGGGATGAGAAGATGAGGAGGGATATTTAGCTAATGAAATAGTGAAAAAATTATCTTTCCTCTTGTTCTATGATCTTTAGAGTTATGAGTCTCACTAGAAACATTCTCTCAACCTCTGGATCAAAATCAGTGAAGTTGGAAAAACTATATCTGGTCATTTGAAAAACATTTTTAATAAATATTAAAACAAAACCCTGGTTTACATGGAAACAGTTCCAATTTTGATGAACGACTATGATGGTGAACCCAGAAAAATGAATTTTGAACCTGAGAAAATGCAATGAAGTGGGACTCAAGTTTTCTCAAGATAAGATAATGTTGTGGGTGCATTGAAATCTTGTTTTATGGATTCAATATGTTGTAAATAGTATGCAATATTAGTTCTAAATTCAATTTAACAAGTACTGGTCTTGCCTTTAATCCTCCCCTAATTATTTTTTTGAATCATTATTCAATTGTTTTCTATTCTTCCACATATCAATTGAAATATCATTGATTATATTTATTAGGGATTTTTTGGATAGATAAATAAATTGATCATTATATTCTATACCCTTTCTTATCATGGTGGTTGGTTACCTCTATTCACCCTAGAATTCTTCCATTTCATGCTATCATGTATAGTGAATTAAATCCAAGTGAATTATGAGTGAAATACTGATAATAAGTAGAAGAAATTAAAAGCTTAAACCAGAAGATACCTCAACTAATTAAAACAATTAAAATTCACAGATAAGTTATTATAAATATGAAATGATCTGAATTCATCAACAAGGGGAAAATAGGGGATTCTACTTTGTTTAACTACAAATGGACTAGTGTACCATTATTAGAGTTTGAACAATGAATGAGAATAAAACAAGAGTATCGTCCAATAGTTTGTGAGTTTCCACCCTCCTCTTTAAGTGAACCAGACCTCCTCCTCTTATAGAATAATGCTCAGTAATCCAAGTGGCTTCCCTCCATTTTAGCAGCACAAAATTATTCATCAAATTCAGTAATTTCATATGTATTCAACATGGAGTAGGTTTAATTTATTATGGATGATCATCTTGTGTCTTGTATAAAGGGTTTTTATAACATTTTAAGGTGTCAGTGCTCCTCCCATGATTAAGTTCACTGGAATTTTTGTGGTGGAGTATTTCGGTGTTTCATAGCACAGTGTATGTATTTATTATACTCAAATAAAAAATGGGATTTGGATTTAGTTTATGGGCCATGTTTTTTTACTTGTGACTAAGAATAATTTTTTTTAACTATGAACATCATACCCTATCAGTTTTTTCACCATAGATGTTCCAATATCATCGATCTAAAACCATCCTTCACTTGTCAGTGGTGTTGTATTTCTATGCAGGATTTGTATATTCCCTACCAAAATATTGAATATTTCATTTTTGGGTGGTTATATTTAATAGAGTAGGGATATTCTCGAAATATTTAGATTTTATGGGCTTCCATTTCGATGTCACTCTCATATTTTTCTCAATTTTCTCATGATGCCGTCATCATTCATCACACAGATCTGGTCTCAGTAGGCAATGATCAACTTCAAAAATGAGTGGAATTTCAAAACTTCCTTAGAGGTGGAGTAGGTAGTGTGGTGTCACTCATTTATCATTATGATAGATATAAGCCTCCATCAATGTGGAGATCAGATTGGATCGTTCTACAATTGTGACTCTTCTAGAAAAGTGGCTTCACCCCATTGTTAGCCTAAATTCATGTCCGAAAATAGAAGGTAGAGAAACTCAAGTATGAATCATCTTAATTTCTCTCATGGTGGTGGTAGATAAGTGGTGGTGGAAGGATTTTTAGTGACACCCTGCCTCTGTATTTCCATCAACCTTCAGTCAATATGGATTAATTTCTTCAAGGGACATGGATTCTGTTCCAGCTTCACATGATGAATTTTGTTCCAGCTTCACATAATGAATTTCGGCTTGGGTTTGGTCCAGAGAAAATCCCAAAGGTGCTACCTCTTTCCCGAGTTCTGTCAAATGGGCTTCGATTGGCCCAAGACTACCGGATGGGGCCATTGAATCTTCTTTCTATATTAATTAATCAATATCACTTGTATTTATAGACAATAATCAAAACATTTATTTTCAAACCGTCATATTGACCAATGGTCATATAATAGTCGAAACCCAACAGTCTTATTTTAATTATACTCATTATATTAAATGAAATAGTTTTTTTGAGTATAAAATAGAATAACACACAAAGTTAAGAAACAAAATTTATTCAAAATTTCGGGTCGTTACAATCTTCCCCCCTTAAGAAATTGTCTCCTCGCAATTTTAAAATAGGGCTTGGAAATTTATTGTCCCACATCGGAAAAAGAGTTAGTAAATCTATTACTTTAAAAGAAACAAAGGGAAATACAAAGGTCACCTGAGGTAACCCATACTAGGATTCCATATAGGAAAACATGGATATGGAAGAGAAAACAAAGGGTCATGTTCTGATGGAGAGTGATAGAAAACATGATTAGGATAAAAATAACCACTAGAAGATCACAAACTTAAGATGTGTTAAACGGTCTCTGATTACCCAGTAGGAAATGTAAACCAAAAATGTTTTTTTTTGTACGTTCCTTTTCATAATTTTGAGGAATTAATTTACTACAAAGAATAGAAAAATAAGGAAATATACTTACCTTCAAGTAGAGTCTCATCCCTTAATAAGTTTCCACCAAGACTAATATTTTCTCTAAACAATGAGCATTCAAAAAGACTTGGTCTCATCAAAATCATAAGAATCATCTTCTAGAGAATCGAATAATCCTCAAAAGAATAACTATATTTTTCCATTGTCATTTTTCATCAACTAAAACTAAAAATCTTGGCAAGAGATCATATAATCCCCAAAAAGAATAATCCTTTATAAAAATAAAAAAGACTATTAATCTCCAAAATTCAACAAAAGTACCCAAAGTTCCAGAAATACCATTCAATATATAATCATCCATAAAATTCTTTAGAATAATCCAAACTAAGATTGGAACCCAAAACTCAGAAGGATTTAATCACATAGTCTTCCCAAAAAAATCATAACATTTATCTTCAAATAACATCGACTACTATTAAAGTCTCATACTAAAGTTTAATTAACCTATTCAAATATTCTCTATGCTAGGTTCATAATTTTCCATAAATAACCCAAATCACCATATGTCCATAATAAATATATAAATTATTACAAAAAAAATTCAACCATTCATCCTCAATTTAAATATTATAGTACTTTATTTCCCTTAGGCATATAGTACTCCAAAAGAGAAAACATCATCCAAAATAACCTTCATCATTTAATCACCAAATCATTTTTCTATACAAAGGATACCCATTTGATAAAACATAATTCTCAAAAATCAACTTATTCTTGATCCATAAAAATAGAATGTGCATTTGTCAGTCTGAATAGAATAACAACAAACTCATAATGCCCATATCTTGATTGGAAAGCTGTTTTTGGAATATTATTATTCATCACCCTCAATTGATGATAACTATAACAAAGATAAATCTTATAGAATAATTGAGTCCCCCTAAGTTGGTCAAATAAGTCATCAATTCTTGGAATAGAGTATTTGTTCTTCATTGTGATTCAATTCAGTTCTCTATAATCAATGCATAGCTGCATCGATCCATCCTTCTTCTTCACAAAGAGAACTGGTGCTCCCCAAGGAGACACACTTGGTCGGATAAACCCATTCTCCAAATGATCTCGGAGTTGTTTCTTTAATTACTCTAGCTCCACATATTCCATCCTATAGGGGGTCTTTGACATCGGATGAGATCCAGGTATGAGTTCAATGGGGAACTCTACCTCTCTTTCTGGGGGAGGTCCGGGTAACTCCTCAGTAAATACATCAACGTATTCCTAGATTATGGGGACATTTTCTAAAATAATAAATCCTTCGTGAGAAACTTATTTCATTTACGAATGTTTTAACTAAAAAGGATTTTATGACTTAAAACTTCATGCTTAGACAATTACATTTTTCTATAATTCCTTCATAATGATTCATAAAAAAGCTTGTGATTAACCAGGCATATCCCACGGGAGTGTCGTAACCAAGAGTGCAGCAAAGCCCGTTGTCGTGTACCAGTTCTCATTCGAGTCTAGCTCAAAGTGGTGTTTTTGGGTTTTACCCCTATGTACAACTGTGCCAGAGCCACCTCTACCTGCTCGTATCCAGAGAGAGATGTATTTTCTTGATAAACCACTTACTCAATACTCACCAAAATATCAGGAAGATTTCCTATATTTAAACTTTTCTATAGGGTTCTTCCTAAAGTTTTCATATCCTAATTTCCATAAATAACTAAACTATCGTTTGATACCAACTATTGCATCCCTCCTTTTTATAACATAACTTTTCATTACATTTTACAAATATGAGGATCGTTAAGGTTTAGTTTCTTGGAAACCAAGAACTTAATACATGATGACATAAAACACTCTTCTTAAACACTTGAAATGATTCTTATTTGTTCATACTAAGTACATTACAGCATATCATAACATGGGAGCATACATCAAAGTATAGGGTGAGCAAAAGGCCCAGTAAGGGAAACAAGAGAAACATTTTACATGTGAACTTGAGATACATCAATAAAGTCATGATAAATAACTTTAAGGAATGAGAAAGAGATCATGAGGCATATCATAATAAAAATAATGTGTTTTATAAATTGAATTTGTGGCTACAAAATTTAACTTAGACAATCATTTTCGTATCACCAAGGCCCATCCCCAAGGTTTCATTAAAAAAATTACCAAGGTTATTCACCAAGGTATCGTTAAAATGGTCATCTCTAGAGATTAAGTCTTTACCCAATGCATTGGAGCGCTATCAGGGTTTACCCTTAATTTTTATTTATTATCATGTGATAAACATATATCATCATCAATCACTTCATAAATAACTCATATATCATAAAAGAAATGGTTTTTATTTCATAGTCATAACATTTTAAAAACTGCTTTAAAGACGTGATCTTTATGTCACTTTAAACCCACAGAAAAGGAAAGCAGGTCTCATGCATGTAAATACCAGAATTTAAAATAGAAAATTTTTATATATACGTGAATACCCCTATAGAATAAATAGTTTTGAGTATTCACTTAATAAAATAAAATAATTTGAGAAAAAGAGAGATACATTTTGAGGCGAAAATTCTGCAGCATAACGGCTATGTTATAGGGTTTTAGAAAACATTGAAAAGAGAGGGGAAATGGGTTACCCACTCATAAATGATAACCAAAACAGTATAGGTACATAATATAAACGTTATAATAACATGGTAAAGAAATTTTAAGTACATACCATATGAAATGATAAACTTGAAAGGAGGACAAAAATAAGATTTCTCTTATGAAACATTCCACAGCCTAACGACATCACTTATAACCTAAAAAAATGAATTGATGAGATTAAATTGGGTATCTCATCATGTGAACATAAAAGTACAGTATGATTAATATAGAGATCATACCCCAAAATTGGAAAAAGTAACTTGAAAGACTTAACATGAAAATAGAACTTTGAAAATGGGAAGAGTGAAAGAATCCCTTACAAAAATTCGGCAGCCTAACGGCGCCACTTAAACATTCATAAAATGAAATGATGAGGGAAATAGGGGGTCTATCATCATATGAACATGAAAAATACAGTAATATGAATATAAAATAACACCCCCAACATAATAATATGGGGCTTAAAAGAAATGACATAAACAAGAGTACTTGAAACGAAAGTGAGAGGTAGGATCCCTTTCCTTGAAGAGTAACTTCGAAATCTTGAAGTTTGGAACCTTGGGTGGATTGAGGGAACCTTGGGAGGAATCCTTGTGAGTTAAGGAGACCATAACTTAGTTTAAGAGGATTTATAAATGAAAATATTGAGGTAAAGTCTTTGTATTTATAAGAGAAGTGAGGGGACAAGTCATTAATGGCCAAGGGACACATCATCGGTGGTATTGGAAAAACCATGGGCTTTCCCATGGTATTTTCCCATGGTATTGGCCACTTGGAACACCTCATACCTTATCTAACTATTAATAATTTGAACAAAATGATTACATAATTATTACATCCTTAATGATTTCATTAATCACCCGAAACTCAAAAACTGTATTTTCACTATTCACCGAAAATTCAACTTTCTCAGAAAAATCCAAAAAATTCACCTTAATCAAATATAGATGCTCTGATTTCAAAAATAAACTTCATTTTATGAAAATAATTTTATAAATATTTTTAATTTAATTTTTAAATAAAAAAACTATTCACTGAAAATTCATTTTTTTCAGAAAAAAAATCCCCAAAAATCACCATAACCTAATATCGCTGCTCTAAATTCAAAAATGAACCTCATTTTATGAAAATAATTTTCTAAATATTTTTAATTTAAATTTTCAAATAAAAAATACTATTCACCCGAAAAAAATTAATACTTAACCAGTGCTTTTGGGAATAGTTATTTACCAATTTCATTGAATCTCGTTACTTAATCAAGCTACCTAGATTATATTAATACTTTCTCTAGGTGAGATTAATTATCGATTTGGTCACATTACTAATCCTAAGTGTAAAATCACTATTCATAATTTATTATTCACCAAAAATTAAGTTGATCTTATAAGACTCTAAATTTATTACTAAACATAATTGTAGAAGACCATTTTTTGAAAATCATTACACATTTTTAATTATTTAAGGTTTACATAAATATTTTAAAATATTATTTTTCCAAAATTCATCAATAATATGCATACTATATTTATTCGTACATTTTAAAATTCTCAAACATCACCATAAGAAGAAATCACAATTTTTTATTTAAATCTTGGGATTACACAAGGATGGTCTCATTACATAACCCCTTATAACACCAGCATAGTACCTAAGAGTAAGGTGTCCTAGGGTGATAGAATCTTGGGGTGGCTCGGCCAACATTGCCCGAGTAGTGATTTCTATCAGTTTGAACTTCTCGCGAAGGTGATTCCGTTCCAGCTTCAAATGATGAAGTTCAGCTTGGGTTTGGTCTAGAGCAAAGCCCAAAGGTGCTACCTCCTTCCCAAGTTCTCTCAGATGGGCTTCGATTGGCCCTAGACTACTGGATGGGGCCATCTAATCTTCTTTATATATTAATTAATCAATATCACTTGTATTTATAGACAATAATCACAACATTTAGTTTTCAACCATCATATTGACCAATGGTCATATTACAGTCGAAACCCAACGTTCTTATTTTAATTATACTCATTTTATTAAATTAAATAGTTTTGTTAAGTATAAAATAAAATAACACACAATGTTAGGAAATAAAATTTATTCAAAATTTTGGTTGGAATTTTTAATTTTTCAACCTGAAAAACAAAAGGATTCGCATTTTTTCCTTAGTGAAATATTTTTCTATAATTATAATTCACTCTAACAATTCAATAATATATAATTAACTTCCAAATTTTGGATTCAAAATTTATATCAAAAGATGAATATATCAATAAAAACCATATTTTAATCCAATTTCATAATGAAACCAAAATTCATAAATTGAATAAAAATCATTATTTTTACCCAAATATTGAATTAATTGAAGGTATTTCCAAAGAATAACTAAAAAAAGTTGTAATTTTGGTTCAAATAATTGTTATAGTTGGTATAAAAGTATATTTTAATAGAAAACTTAGGTACAAGATTTAAAAGAACATACCTAAAACCAAATAAAAATATGAACATGGATAACTTAGATTAAATCATATAATTTCTAAATTTAAAGAATATGTTAAATGATATGTAATTTTATAGATAAATAATTTGCTAAAAATTAATAGCATGTATTTTAAGGATTTTTTTGGAAAGTTCATGATAATTTTTGGGTATTAATTTAAGGAATTGGGTTGAAATTATTATAAAATCCAACCTAAAGAACTCTAGATTGATCCAAGAGTGATATAGGTTTACTTGAAAGAAGAATAGTCTCAAATTTAGGCAACTTATACATTCATATGATGGATAATATAATATTTATATATTTTATTATCATAATATATAGTTTATCACTCATGATTATCTATATTGGTTTTATTTGAAGACAGGAAATAATTGGTAGCTAATTTTATTCTAATTGGGATGTAGGTAGTTCATTTCATGCTTTAATTATGTTGTTTAAATGGTATTTTATTAGGATGGAAGTAATAACTCTGTCAAAACCCATAATCTATATAGGTAATAACCTCCTATGAATGAAAATGAGATTGGTGTTAGTATCAAAGTAAAGTTTGGTTATTTTGGGAATTTTAATTTGAAATATTTGGGTATTAAGCCTTAACTAGATATATTAAGAGAATTAGGTTAAGTATAACTAGTATAAATCCCTAGTATTAAAATTTACAAGGTATTTATAATGTGACCCTTATATAGATAACAATTAAGAGAACATTTGGGCTTAATAAGTGTTTATTAATGAGTGAGATTGTGAAGATTCAATTTATTTAAGAGGACAGAATATAACATCCTAAAATTTTGAATGAATATATTTAAGGATTCTCATTCAGAAATATAATATAACTTCTAAATAAGTTCTTTTATTTCAAATAACAAATCATTTATACATATATTTATCACCTATGTTATGCATTTACATTTTTTTATAGAAATTTATTTATTGAAATGGTTTTCGAAAAAGTGTATCTCATTAGCCGAGCAGCAACCCATCGCGTCTGATGTGGTCACAAGGCTCAAACCCATGAATGATGTGTGACAAGAACACATCACCTTATATCATCCTTTCTGATGCCCTAATTATGTCTTACATACATTATATATATACACATATATTTTATTATATACATGGTTCTTTTAAATATATAGTTTTATTTGATAACTACATTCCTATTACAAATAGTTTTATTTCCAAATCAACTCGGTTATTAATTCATTGTAATTTAATAGTTAACCATGCATGATGCATGTTTTTATTATCATAAAATTGGATGTACTATCATATAAAATTCTATGTATGGTTAAATATAAATTATAAATTATCACGCATTTACAATTTTCATTATAATACATTTTATTTTACTTTATTTTATTGTAATATTTGTATGCATTTTATTACTTTAAAATATTCATTTTAAAAAGTTATATAACATTTTATATAATAAAAAATAAATAAAACATTATATCATTCATTGAGACCAATACATTTAATATATGATAATTTCCCATTAAAAACCCTAATATTACAAAAAGTATTCACATAGTAATTCATCTTAATGTTACACATTATGCATAAATATGGACAAGTAAAACTAAGAATAGTAAAGGGATATACACATTTAATAATATTAAATTCACTAAAACAAATTCCATTGTATTTAAATTAAGAAAGAGGATCACTACTACTATACTGATCATAAAAATTAATAGAATCATTAGTAAAAACAATATACATTATCAAATTATGTGTAGGAGGTAAGAAAATTAATGAGTGAAATTGTAATGATAAAGGTTTCTTTATAGGGAAACAAGTCATTTTTTGTTATAATTTTTTTTCAATGTGGTTGATCGTAATTTTTACCATTAGTAAATAATATATTTTTTATTATTGTTATTGGTTATGTAGGCACAATTAACTGGTTGACACTATTATATTAATGATATAACAAAAAAATTATTAGATAATATAAATATATTCCTATATGAATATAGTTTATGATTAATTTATAAGGTTTATATAAAAGTTATTTTCACGAAATAATGTTAAAAAAATTAAACGATAATATATTTTAACTAATTCCTAAGTAATTTTTATAATGGAAAGAATGTTTATTTTTCTTTGAAATTTATAAATTATAATAAATAAGAATATTTATTTGAAATTTAAAATTATAATATTTGGAGGTTTATTTTGATAAAATAAACTTCATTTTTTGACTGAGTGCATCAAAATTATCTTCGAGTTGTTTTTTGGTTATTTTCTAACAAAGTTTATTTTTTGGTGAAAAAGTGAAACTTATCGCTTTAAAAGCACTATAATTTTTTGACATCATTATTATGTCATAATGATAAAAAATTTATGAAAACATTATTTAATCAAAATTTCATTAAATAAGTATAAAAATAAATTTTAAAAAATTAAAATAGAAAACTATAATTTAATTTTTTGAACTAAAAATTGGGTTTTTAAATAAAAGTTTTTTTGTTTCATGTGCATTAATTTGGATGGTTGGGAGGTATGTTTTTGTTTTTTAATTCCTTATAAATCCACCAATATTTCCCCCATCACAAATAATCTATAAAAAATTGTAAATGATTAAAACCACAATTTTTTTGCCTATATTTTTGAATAACCTATTAAAACCACCCCTCCTCAAGTATAAATACCCCTTTCCATCATCACTTTTCACAAAAAATCTTTCGAGTATGAATTTTTTCTCATTTATCCTCACAAGTGTCTCTCCAATTTGGTTCCATAGTTCTAATAATTCCCTCAGTAGCTTTAAGAAGCATCCTTCCAAGGTAAGGGTACCCAATGCTCCTCTTTTCTTTTTAAGTTATTTATCTTTGTTATATTGTCCTTTTAAATTTCATTTTGGTATAATTAAATTCTTTTTATTTCATGGTATTATCTACTATTTGATATTTTTTTAAAATGGTATTTTATTTATTCCCTATCATTATATCCTTTTTAAGCCATTATAATGCTTGGACTATCCCATATCCATAAAACCATGCTAAATTTTTTAAAAGTAAAATGTGTGTGGTTTTCCAAGAAATGAAATCATTTTCTGGATACTGAAAGTGGATATGGATTTGAAAATTTTTAACCTAGGAGTAATAACCCCAAAATTCATTTATTGATATTTTTCTCAGTCATCAATTATTGCATGACAACAGGACTTGATTCCCTCTTGGTTTGACACTCCCGAGGGATATGATTTGGTTAATTCACATTCTCTTTAAAAACCATTTTGAAGGATTTATTCGTCATTGACATGGTATCCTACCATTTCAAATACATGTATTCAAAATACCTAAATATCTTCATTAATTATTTGATTTGGGAAAAAATAATTTTCTACTATATAATTCTTTCTTCTATATGGAAAAATATTGTTAGATATTCCTCACTGAAAAATTATACTAAGTATTTATGTTGTCAATTCCTTAAACATTATGCCATTAAATATTTTGGTATAGAATGTAATATATTGTAATTTTATGTGATGGGTGGGCCCATAATTATATATCTCCATGGAGCACTTTTAGGTCTTATAAGACAACAAAGATAGGGTAATGGGAGCATCCATGCCCTTTATATAATATGTATTGGAACAAGGTATTGAAGACATGTTTAAGATGTATGTCATTAAGTATTGGTATCACTATATGTTCATCTATTATTGTCTAGGTATTTATTCATTTTCAGGATTTCTATGGGTTTATTTATTCTCTCGATTTCATTATTGTGTAATAACTCAGTTTATTTATTCATGAAATAATTTTTTTGAAATACACGATTAGTTATTGATATACTGGAATCGATTAATTATTATGTTGTCTAAGGTTTTATCTATGATCACACTCTCATTAATTATAGAACATGTCAGTTTTTCTCTATAACAACTTCTAATGTATGCTTTTCCATTACCGAGGGTTTGAAATCATCCCTTTATATTTTTTCCTTTTCCCTAACAAACTAATAGGAGTGTTTCATATGAAAAATGGATTACAAGGATAACAATATTGTTTTTAATGTTTTTAGATTGTGTATTTTTAGATTCAATATAATGTAAAACTCATTTATGATTCTAGTTTCCTAAGGATATTAAACTATTGGATCCTCTATATTTTGATCTGTGTACAATTTTAATAAAACAACCATCAGATCCAAGGTTTTGGACTTGGGGATGTTACAGAAATACTCATACTAGGTAGTTGGCTATAACCTATGTCATCAATAGTAATAATACTATTATTTTTCATATAAGGTTGGGGAATGTAAGTGCCAAGGGTTTAAAGTTGTTGATTAACCATGAGATCCCTACCCAAATTACACCAAGTAACTATTTTGTAAAGATAATGTTCATTGTAAATCCAAAAAGTTGAATTTTTTACATAGAGCTTTAAGGATAGTCACCCACTTGAGTATATACAGTCTAATTTATGGGGTCATTCTAGGAATACTTCATATGTTATAGGCTCATATTTTGTTACATTTAAAGATTAATTTTCTAGGTAGGTTTTATTTATATTCTAATAAATAAATATAATGTTTTTGAGGTGTTTAAAACTTTTAAATCCCTTATATAGAACAAAATTATGAGAAAGTTAAAGTCCATGAGAACTTATAATGCTATTGAATACTTGCTTCTAATTTTATATACTTTTTTGGGTATGGGAATATCACTAAGAACTATACCACCAATTATACTCTACAGCAAACTAGTTCGGATGAATACATGAACTACAATATTCATGAGAGGGTTTTTAGTATGGTTTCATGCTTTGGCATGCCCAAATCCTTTAGAACCAAGTCTACCACCATGATAGTATACCTTATCAACTTGTGTTTTTCTTCTACCAATCATCTTAAGACTCTAAAAGAAATATAGAGAAACTAAACCCTATCCTAAGGACATTTAATAGTGTTTGGTTTCACTATATATTCCCATTTCATAACTATTAAGTTTGAAACCTAGGGTTGTTAAGTGTATTATTATAGGTTGTACTAATGGATTAAATGATTGTAAATTTTGGGTTGATAAAATTGAATTTAATAAGTATATCATTAGTTTTGATGTAGTGTTTCGTTAGTCAAATTCTCTTAGAGAAAAAACGACCATTGATGATAGTGGTAACACACCCCAAACTAAGGATATTGATGTTGAACCTATAATTGATTTCAATTCTATTGTTGAGACTCCTCCACTTTCTCCTCAACTGGTGACCTATTCTAATTCTGGTTATTATAGTTATTTATATACAAATAATCCTTATGATATTTTGGATTACCAGCTCACTAAGTATAAATAAAGGTGAGTTATTAAACCTATATCATGTTTTCAATATTATAAGGTTTGTTTTTTAAAAAATTAGAACCATTTTTATAGGTTCTCAAACCATTTGTATATCCTATACCAATAGTTTTATGAGTTATTGTGTGTAAAACTTTTGGTATTATTCTATACCCATGGTTTTCCAAAATCGTTTGTATAGAGCTCCACACTAACGGTTTTCAAACTATTAGTATATACCTATACAAAAAGTTTTTAAAACTATTAGCATAGGTATATTGAAATGGATTTATAAAACCATTATCATACTTAAAATGGAAAAATAATGGGAAATTTTTAATCATGGACTTCTCCATTATTATTAAATGACTTGAAAACAAGCCCATGACTATTTTTATTTATATAATTAGAAAAATTTCTATATGTATGCATAAAATTAATTATAAATTTTAGTTTATTGATTATTACTATACATAAAAATTCATAAATAATAGCCTAACTCAAACCAACAATTTTTAAAACCATTTTAATATACATATACCAATGGATTTTCAAATAGATACCTGAAATTATTAGGACTGATACCAGTGGTGTTAGGTTTCATCCACGTGTTTGAAACCCATTTTTTAACTAAAGTGTTATTTTAACAGAAGGAGTAACTTCATAATATAAAATATAATGGTTAATATGGAAATTATTGAGTCAAAACAATGAATTTTAAGTGTTTTGATGTTTTGAAGATTGGATGAATCTAACCAGAAGGTGCAACTAGAATATAGCAATTATATGTTACCCCTCAACTCAGTCTGATGGAAGTAGTGAGTAAAACAAAAAGGTATTTTGTAATTTTTTCTTGATAGATAAGTATATTATTTTTTCTAATAGATTTATGTGTAACATTTAATAATTATATTTATTTAGGGATAAAATATAAGTTTTTACTCATAAGAGTTCTAGGGTGCACACAGTGTACTAACAGTGGGAGTTGATGTGGTGGGAAACATTGAACAAATAAAGTGTTATCCATGATTTTTGGATCTATGTGGATGCAATCATCACTGCAAAAGAAATATATGGTGATCAGTGTCACTATTTAGAAAATACTATATTTAATAGGTTTTATCACTTATTATAAAAAATATATAGATCTTACACAGGAATCATACTTTGTATCCTAAATAAAAGTAAATTGGTTCCCCCCATGGAGTATAAATCACCTAAAAACCATGTAAAATGTGTTGTTATTTTTTTATATTCTTTCAATCATTTTCTTTTGATAATTATTTTTAATTTTCATTCAAATCTTGTGTTTTTTGGGGTGTTGATTAGGCGCATTATTCTTCTAAATTCTAGATTCCATAGAAAAATATTTTATCATTTCACTATTTCCTTCCATTAATTTCCAATGGATATCTTTTTGTGATCTAATTATAAGATATCTACGATCCCATAATGTGGTATCAAAACGTTTTTTAGATTTTGGGATTACCATATCCTATTAAAGGTGTTTCAGAGCGCAAATTAGTATCATCAATATTCCCATTTCTATGTTAGGGATTTTTGGATAAGAATTTCTTGATATATCTTACATGGTCAAAAATTTATTTGGTCTTCATTAATTTTGGGGTAAATGGAATTGTATGAGGGTAAGATCCAATTAAATAAGTTTGAGTACATTGATTTTGGGTTTTATATAATGTGGATTGATAATTTTCTGTTGAAAAAAGCACATTATCTTTAGTTGATGGGTTCCAAGATGAAAGTGATAAATAAAGAATAATGGGATAGGATGGATAAGAAATTACTTGGGGAAATTTAGATTCTATTATTTTATAACATGGATTATAATATCTATGAAGTGAAAACTGCATAGAAACGTATGATAAAACATGCTTGCTTTTTTAAATTCCTTCCTTTAAGATTTCCTAAGAATTGAGCCATAAATAGTGAGTTTTTAGGAGTTTTGGAGCTGTGGATTTGAGTTTTTGGATATTTTGGGTCCAAGATTATAGTTGTAGTATTCATGGTGTATGTTGATATTTTTTATTTTTTAGTTATGGTCATGTGAGTAGGTCGTTTCAGTGATTTTTATCCTCGGAGTGTGAAATGTCCATCTCAATGGGTATAGTGTGTGAGGAATTTCCTTATGAGACCCAAGGAAGATAAAAACACTCATGGTGATGGTAATGGTCCTTGAAGAATTTCCTTATGTATCATAGGTAAGGATGAAACACTTGCGACATGAGTGTGGTTCTTAGAAAATTTCCTTGTGGGAAATTAGGAAGGACGAAATGATTATTCTAGTTGCTATGGTGGTTTTATATCAAGAAAAGGTTGAGATAAGTGAGAAGGATGGAAATAATGAGTGTGGGGTATCTATTCCATGTTCTATATCATATAAGTTGACAACAGCAAGGGGAATTCCCCTATGCCATGGAAGTAATCTGAGGTGAGTCATGATCAAGGTTTCCATGGTAATGTTGGATTCCAACATGTTTTGGTGAAATTAATATTATTTTAAATATGTGAAACACCAACAAATAAGTTGGGGAAATATCCAATTTAGAGGTTGGGGGTTCTATATATGACATTAACCAGAGCCACCAAATTTGTGGTGGTGGTCTCCACATCATTTTGAAGGCCTATCGAGTCTTATTTATAAATAGGGAATGATGTACTTATGTTTCAACATTTTCTTCTTTCCTTCGAACCCTAGCTAACCATAGAACACCTTTTATGACTATTGTTGTCTCCTGGTGGATACTAATCTCATATCCCAAAGGTATTGAATTCTCTCTCAATATAAGGTTTCCCCCCTTCTCCCCTTGTTTCACATTCTTATTCTTTTCAATCACATGGGTTAGGGAAGTGAGATTTCATTATTTTTGGTTCAGTGAGTATGGTTGATGATGGTTCATTATGGTTATTTTCTAGGGTGGTTTCCATTGAGTTTGGTGATGGTTTATTCCTTGTTATTCAGTTTATGTGCAATACTCCTTGATGTTTCATATCAAGTTAGTGGATTCATAAGTTTCTCCTTGTTTATGTGTCTGTGTAGAATTAAATTTTTTTATATCTTATGAGTAAATGGATAAGATTTACCATAATTAAAATAATTATCCAAAAGTAATGAAATTGATAGAATTTTAGGTGGTGTTATGATTTCATGTGGTTATTATTTATTTATGATGATTACCTCATTATATTTTCAAAATAGTGTGATTTAGAATTTTTGTGATTATTCTTTTTCCTTAGAATGTTTTACATTCTTAAAATTTGGATTATAATGTAAATATTTTAAGATAAAGGTAATAATGAATGAGTTTCATGAATTTAGAATATTATTCTTCCTTAAACCGCTTAACATGAAAAATATTTATTTACAAAAATTCTTTAGTTTTTTAAATTGTTATTAGATATTGAATATCAGGGTTATTATTGTTGAAACATTCTCATTAAGAATATTTAAATTAGGGTGATAAAGGAAAAAAATTGGTGTAAATGTTTAAAGTTGTTTTGAAGCTTCAAATTGATTATTATAAGTTTTATACTCTCATGTCATGGAAAAGGATTCCTCTTGAACTTGTTTTGATGGAATTATGTTTTTCTACCATGTTTATGCCTTGATATGGTGGATCATTTTCTATTATTTTATACATGAAACCTTTTATGATTGGGTAGGTTGGTGAAAGTTGAGAGATGGGTATTCCATTTTTTTCTTTATTGTGGTGCTTAATTTTCTATTTACAGCAATATTCTTGTTTTATTTAGGTATATATCACCTTCAAGATTGGGTTTGGTTGAATCATAGAATACACATATATATGGATTGGTAAACTAATTATAAATGAATTGGAAGGAATGGTTTTTTATGATATAAATGGTTCATTAGTTAGAAACCATGAAATAGTTAGGTAATTCATAAAGATAATGGGTTAAATATGGAAGTAAAATGTTTAATTTTTAATATTTTATGAATTCATATGAGTATAAAATGTTAAAATAGAATTGATAATTGGATTATATAAATTAAATGGTAATTTTTAAATTACTAGATGATTAATGATGAAGAATTTTGATTCTTCTATGTTTAAACATTATATTTATTGTCCTATATATAACAATTGGGTTTTCAAGAGGGACATTAGGTATTATTTGAGTTTAGGGTATGATAGTTTACCTTAGACATGTATTTATGATATCGTATCATTATATTCTATTATTTATTAAGGTCCGCCAATCGATTTATATTGTTTTTGACACTCAAATATTTTGGGTTTCTAGTATTTTCCCCAACATCCATGTTAGTGAAGGAATAGATAGTTGAATACTCTCTCTTCCCTGATCCCCCTTTTGAAATATCATGGTGTGTAGAAATATTTGTATTTTCATAGCTTAAGGTTTATGGTTTATTCTCATATGATCTATGATGGTTCTTTGTTTTAACACACAAGTATGTGTGGGTTTTATCAGCTTGAGGTTATATAATATACATGTATCATATATGTAATGGATACATTTATCATAAGTGTACTTATACATGTAATATTATGTCTTGAGATATAGTGTATAATTATATGAACTATGAATAATTTAGGTCTTACTACATAGTTATGGGGTGCGATGGAATATAGATATGGTTATGATTTCAATATGGTTGTTACTGACTAACGCCTACGAAAACCTTACCTTGTGGGAGGTTGGTCTAGGTGGGGGTGTAAACCTACCCACATTTTATGTGACTTGATATATATATACATATGGTGTGATTACATGGGTACAAAATATATTGAATGATGTGGTGTTTCTCAATGGGGCATGGGAGTGATAACCTAGTGGGAAAGTGGTGGTTATTTCCTTATATATATGCATTTGATATTATGTTATAAATTTTTTTCCTTACTTGTTGAGAGAGTCTTTCTGAGGTTGGGATGTATTTCACCTAATTTGGGTAATCAATTAATTTTCTATATTTATTTGCTAAGATTTAGCATGATTCATTCAAATTTTTACAAGAGGTTTTAGGGAGGATCATATTGAGTATACTTGTTTGCTAACACCTATATATATAATCTATTTTTTAAGACCTGTAAAGATTTCCTGTGATTGATTTGGGAATTATTAGATCTTAGTGGTTATTTAGAATTTTTTTGGGTTCATCATTTATTATTAGGTGTTGTTTAAGGTTTATTTTCATTTTCTTCCACTTATGAAATTTCATGTATTAGAATTATATTTTTCTCATGTCATAGTGTTGATTTGTGTTTCTTTATTATTTCCTAGGATATATTAAAGGTAATTCCCCCAATTTTACTCATTTTATACCCTTGGTGTTGGTTTCCAACTTGTGGTTTATTAGAGATTGGATTTTTGGGTCACTTATGTCTTCACTACTGGACCAAGAGGGGTATCAGTGGAGGGGGGTTATAAAAGCTTTGGGTTGAGAGGTATGATGGACTTTGGGGATAGACACTAGTGAGAAATGCATGGGTTTTTATTGAAACATTATCAGTTAATGATAACACATGGTACAATAAAGGTATACCAAGTAGATAATGGGATTTTTGGTCCCCATGTGATCCAATGTATGGAACATAAGTTTAATAAAAATAAAAACAATTATGCTAATTATAGGGTTGGTACCTGGTTAAGGAGTATGAATTGTGATTATTTTCACATTTTATTGAATTGGGTAGATGATGGGAATTAGGATTAACATTAACTAATGAATATTAAGTATTACATAATTTTTGTTTTAGGAGTTGAGATCACCCGAAATCATCGTTAATTATCTCAGGAAAATAAAATTACAAAATTAAAAATCTCGAGCTACCATAACTAATTTTAAAATGCATCACAGTGGTGATTGAGAACTATATATATATAATAGTGTATAAATGACTTTAAATTATTTAGTAAAACAATAAGAAAATATAATTGTAAAGATTGGTTTGGTTTTGGACTGAATGACTTAGAAATTCTAAGAAAATATAAATCCAATTTTATGTAATTAGTGGAAATAGTGATGTGATTTAAATTATATGTTTTTAGATTTGAATGTTAGTAAGACTCCTATCAAAGTACTCACTCTCGAATTTATAAACTACCCTTTCCCCTCTCAGATACTCATTTTAATTTATAGGTATGTATTCAAAATTTTATTTAAACATAGTTATCCATATATCAAACATTTATTGTTCCAGGAGAGGGACATATAGTTGATTTATTTTAATCTTCATACTCTATTTTCATATTATTGGTCAGAAATGAGAATAGTGTGAAATATTGAGATTATAATAAATGGAAATACACAACCTGTAATAGAATTAAATCACCTAAACATTTATACACTAATAACAATACCATTTATTTATAATAATTGGTACATAATGTTTAAAACCTCTTTCTATTCATGAGGGGATAGAAAAAAGAAAATAATCTAAGCCACCAACAACACTCCAAAATCAAAAACATTATCCCCCAGTTAGTCTCTAATTGTCAGGTTTCAATCCCCTTATACATCAGCCTACTCTATTGTTTTTAAGTGCTAATTCTCCTTCCACTTTTAAAAATTAAAATTTCTCTTCCCAGTCACATTTTTTCTCTATGTTACATGTTTATACTCCCTTTTATCATCCAACCCTCTTTTTAATATTACATTATCTATGAGAGAGGGAATGTTTGGCTAGGTCTTTGAATTTGTATTCTTCAAAAGTTTTTGAATCTGTTTCTCCTCTCAGCTTTCTCATTTTAATTCTTAGTTGAATACTATCTTTTTTGGGATTTTTTAAAATCCTCTTTCCAAGGTTAGACCCCACCTACCTATTCCACAATTTCTCCCCCCAAAGTTTGGCCAATATCACATGAGAGACCAAAATCACTGAGCATTTGAATTGTACATATGATCCCTCATATGAAATTAGAAATATAATTATGTAAAAACCTTATTTAAGGTTTCCTAGCCATGTATAAACCACATTGTGGCATAGAATGCTATGTCATATCCTCTCCCGAAGCACAACTCCATTCAACTTCCATTTGAGGAAACTCCATAGCACAGTGGTCACCCAATAGTGTCTCTCTCATCTAGTTTTTCATGGATATGGTGTATTTGTTTTTCCATGACAAAAACCTCCTTTTTACACATTTATAACTATAGGGAACCACGATACAATGGTTTGAACTATGTGGAATCGTCATCTCTTCAAAATTAGGCAATAGTTACTATGATGTAGCTGCGAGGCTATGAAAAAACTCATTTCTATTAGTTCGGATTCCTTAGGAAACTATGTGGCATAAGCATGGACATGATGTAGTATATATTGAGAATATAGTGTCATCTGAGCTCTTCTTCAGGCCTAGACATGGAGAGCTTACTAAGCATTATCGATGGTGATGAAAGGGGCATGGTTGAAATGAATGAGGATGAAAATGTGTGGCCCTAGATCAAAACAATGTCATTTTGAAAAGTGAACAGTACCCCGGGGTGTAGATTGTATCTCACAATGAAGTCGAGATCTTCTAGCCTATCACATATATATAATTATATGGTATCATTGGCTTAGAATCCTTTTATGGGGATGAGATCCCATTTCACTAATGTACACCACATGGGCCTATACCGACACGTATGAGCTATAAAGGGTTTGGCCCAACAATTGCATGTATACTTCTATATGACCTTGGATTCCTATACATAGGATGTGAATATCATTTTCTTACCCTTTCCATCCATGTGGGCTTGCCTCATTGAGATTTCTTGGTTGGTTGGCCCTTTCTAGGCCAGCTATATTTCTTTCAACCCTTTCTATTGAGGCCTAGCTAGGATAACCATTTTTTTGGCTAATTCAATCTTCCTTCATTTTTGATTTATATATAACACACACACACAAAAAAAATAGTCCAAATAATAAAATTAAGTCAAAAATATTTTTTTATCTTTTTAATTTTTTTCACAAATGTCACTCAAATATACATAATAATAAAAAATGATTATTAATTATTAAAACATGTGTATTATAAATTAAAAACATAATTCATTTAAAAGATTAAATTTCAAATTTATATACAAAATATAAACTCATAAAATATCCCACACTTACATAATTCTTTTCCTAAAACATAAATTTCCACTAATAATAAAAAAAACCCCATTTACCAATATCAAAAATTCAATATTAATTAAATAATAATAATTTTCAATGTGGGGTTGAAAATTATCAATGTTCGCATAGGAAAAATGATTTCAACTACTCACTTGACACAATTTGTTTTATTTTCCCAAAAATGATAGAACGTCCCATATCTTCCATTCAAGGCTTTAATATATCATTATTAACATTTCCAAGTCATGATCTACCTCACCAAATTTTTTCATCTCTCATCACTCAAGTTAAAATAAAAATTTGAAGTTCTCATCATACCTCAAGCACATATACAGAACTTTTGAATTTTAAAATGATCTAAATTATCTAATTATTAGAGAAAATCACTATAAATAAATAGAAATTTTATATAGAGATCAAATGATTCTAAGGCGTAGGGATTATAAGAAATTGATGAATATAGTTTGTGGATTAAGAATGAGGTTAATCTATAAAGTCATGCATGTTAATCAAAATAAATCCAATGAAATTATACTCTTCAAAAATAGATAACTCCAACACTTCCAAAGCTCAAGTAAGTCCATATAAAATGAAAATTATGAATGTGCTACACCTCAAATTTTTTAATTTTTCAATTTTTCCAATTTTTTAAAAAATGAGTTAGGAAAAGATCACATCCACCACCCAAACCCATATTCTAAAAATCATAATTCAAGTGATGGTTATTTTTGACCCTCCATAACTCATCTTATATTTATTTATTTCTTATTTATTTTTCTATTGGTGTAATAATGAAATATAATTAAATATGTCATAGACCTTCTCTAAAACCCAATAAAATACCCAAAATATTTTCCCTTCAATATGGGGCATCCATTTTACAATTATATCACTTTCCACCACACTTGAAATTTGAAAATCAAGAATAAATTAAATTGATCTAGGGAAGGAATGGATAATTTGGATTTAAATGTGTCTTATTACAATCAAAGTCCATTCATGGTCTATAAGGGATAAAAGGATGATTAATTTTAGTTAATTATCAAGGATATTGGCTATATCCAACAAAATACCACAATCACATTCAAAGGGAATTTTCACAATCATCATTTTGACAAGTTAAAATCAAAATCCTAGTAGGTAACATATCCCAAGTTTTCTTAAAAAAATTACTAATAAATATTGGAAAATTTGATCTAGAAACCACAAAAAAAAGTGTGCATGTAATTTGAGTAAATCCCTCATGGAATGTGTCATAAATAAAAATTAATCATCATGAAATTGTGAAATTTAAAGCATGAAATATGGAAGAAAAAATTAATCTAAATGTGAATAAAAATAAAAAAATAATTATTCATTGAAATCAAGTTCCTATGTTTTCAATCTAATTGTCCAATCTCCCCACCTTACTCATTCAATTCCATAAATTTGAAAATTAAAACATGGAATCATGGGGTTCCTAAAAAATTTATGTATCATCGATTAAAAGAAAAATACTAATATATGTGTGGGAATTCATTTCTTGTCTTTAAATATGAAAAAATATTCTTAAAACAGGGGAGTATAAGTTAGTACTAAAATTTAAATCTTACTCCGCTTTTCCAAGAATATTTAATTTAATTACCTTTTCTTGCTAACTTAGGTATTTTCATGTTTAATATTTATAAACATAAAAATCTAAACATTGAATGTGAAGACTCATCCACATGAATGTAAAAAAATTAAGGTAATTCACCCCTAAGCTAGTTCCTAAATAGAATTGAAATGAAATTAAAATTATAAATCATAAAAAATGAAGGATTCATCTTGAAATAAATTTGGTTATTGTCATTGAGATTGACCTTACTTATTTAAGTCAAGTGATTGAGGGTAATAAAGAGGTTACTTGGTCCAAATATACAAAATATAAAAGGTTTGATTCCCACATGTAAACGGACCCTCTTCCTTTTTCAGATACTAAATTTACTCTTCCTATGTGTAACACCTTCTCAACCTCCATGGTCCCAATACATCAGTTTTTATCCCTTCTTGAGAAATTAAATGCAAGTTAATTGACTACCCAAAATTTATTCTCTTCCTTTAATTATTATTAGATATTATCTCCACCAATATCTCCTAATTTGTTTATCATCTTATAACATTTATTTTCCTTTTTCATCTTATGAATTACTTTTCTCCAAAAGCTATATCCTCTTTTTTTACATGAACAAAAATGTCATCAGATTATTGCAACTAATATTTTCTTAAATCATCCCTTTCCTCATCTATATTTTTCATCACCTAGTGAATGTTAATTTTCACCTATTCTCCACCAACTCTTAAAATCATCACCCCAATTTGGACATCAATCAGTTCCCTTATTGCAGCTAGGAAGGGCCTACCCAAGATTATTGGGGTCTTATATTTTTATATATCCATGAAAAGAAAAACTAATAAAAAGTATAACTTTTCTACCTAGTTGATGACATCTTCAACTAGTCCTTAGGGATGTATTGATATTTTATCTACAATTTAAAGCATAGATCGAGTTGTTTTTATCTCTATGAATCATAGGATTTTTAATTTTGTGATGTTGAGAATGAAATTATATTCACACCTTCACCTAAATCTTATAAATCACTTCCAAACTCATTATTTATAATATTGATTAGAATAGAAAAACTACCCAGATTACTTTGTTTCTTGGGCAGGCCCCTTGAAACCACTACTAAACATTCCCCTATAAGTGGGATCATTCCCAATTATTCAATATTCCCTTTGTTTGAAACTAAATCTTTAATGAAATTTGAATATGTAGGAATGTTTTCAATTTCCTCAACAAATTATATATTTATATAAAGTTTATAGACATTTCTAGAAAATTTTCTATTTTCCCATCAGACCTTACTTGCCTTACTCTCTTTGTAAATGTTGGATGTGGATGATACAATGGTTGTTTTTATTCTCGAACATATTTGTCATCTCTATTTACCTTATTCTTTCTCCCATTAACTATTTATATCTCTTACACTTTTTATTCTTCATCCATAACTCATTCTTCCATATATATTCATATTTTTTTAGAACTTCCTTGGGTCATATTTCCACTTTTTAGGGTGATGAAGTTGAGTTCATCATGTCTTGTAATTTTAGTGTCACCTAGTAAGACACCTATTGGACCCTACTTAAATTGTTTATCAATATAGAAAACATGGATTTACAAGTTCTTCATTACATCTTGTTGATCTGGTTAGTTGTCACTCAAATCTTGAATGGAAACACCTTGTTTTTTAAATTATTTTATCAAATCCTTTAGTGAAACTCCTATAGTAGTCATGAAACTTTATAAGTATCCTCTAGTAACTGAACTTGAACAGTAAGTTTTTAGACTTGGTGCTGAGGTTGAAAACCATTTACTCTTCATTGAAATCCTTTCTTTTGATTCTAATTTTTCTATTTAGATTTTTGTAGACTCTATCCCTACACGAAATGTTGATGACAATAATCTAAATAATTAAAATCTTTACAATATATACCTTGGGGATTTTGATTAGACATAATCGCTTCTATTTTATTTGATATAGCATTTGTTTGGGTGGAAACCTAGGTAATATCCACTATGTACACCCATTTCACTTTTCCTCCCTTTGGCTTCCATTAAAAACTATTGTTGTACATCTCTTACAAAAACTCATACATATCCTTTGGTGACTTTAGAATCAAAATCAAATATAGAAAGATTTACCTATGATAAACTATTAAAAAATGTTTGGATTAGAAACCATATTTTAATGATATGATGAGAACCTTATTTAATTAAACTCTTAAATGTTTTCCATGTACTAAATAATGACTCATCACATAATTTCTAAAATTTTAAAATACATATGAAAAAATCCATATATTTTGAGGGTAGGAAAAACCTCATTAAAATTTTTTGTATCAGGCCTTCGCAAGTTGTTATCAATTGTGGGGGTAGACACTATATCCACTCCCATGCCCTATACATGAGATAGAAGTGGATGAGACATAATCTCACTACATCCCTTATTATATTGTTGAAGTTGAATGTGTTCTACAATTAAAAGAAACACCAAATGTGAGAATTGTTGTATTCATGAGGTAGTCCAGTGAATTAAATTGAATGTGTGATAATTTTTATCATCACCATATTTATCTATAGATATTGATCAATGAATTGAGTTACTAAGATACTCAAATTGACACCCAATTTTGAGGGTCTTATGTGGTTGACCAGTGCTTCCACCCCCAGGTTAATTAATTTGAGATGTTGGTGTGCTTCTTGTCTAACTTATTATATAGCTTCTTGGCCTGGTTCTCTAATAACCATGTTTTCCTCTTCTTGGTGTGTGTTTTGTTTGATCTTTATCAACATAATTTAGATCTCAGGATCAAAGGTGGGCTCTCCTTATTTATGATTTCCTTTGGTTGAATAATCATGCATTGATGTCATGCCTAAAACTATTGAACAAGAATACCATGTGTGAAATAGTAAAAAATGCAATAAAAATGTAAATTCTTATAAATTATAATCATTATTAAACACCATTCCCTTAAAAATGTTCCATTTTTTACATAACCTGGAAGCATTTTTTTTCTTAGGTAAATAAAATTAAAAATATTAAAATATTAAGCTACACTAACTAATTTTAAAACATAGTAGCATGTTTATCAAGGTCGATCAACATAGAATTGTATAAAAATGACTTAGTGTTTTAGGAAAAATTTAATAAATAAAAGTGTAATAATTGGTTTGGTTTTGGACATAATTAAATAGACGTACCATGAAAATATAAATCCATGTTCTTGTACTTATTGAAAAAAGTGATGCGATTCAAATTAAATGTTTTCATAATTGTAATTTAGGAAGCCTCTTCTCAGATTACTCACTCTCTACTTTATAAATTCCCTTTCCAATGTCAGATACTTGGTTTAATTTATAGGTAGGTGTTCAAAACCTTATTTAAATATAGATATCCTTAACTTAAACATTTATTGTTCCTTGAGAGGGATATCTAGTTGATGTATTTAAATTAGTATAATCTCTTCTGATAGCATTGTTCATGCATGAGGAAGGGGTAATATTGAGATAACGATTAATTGAAATACACAACTTATCATAGAATTGAGTCACATACACTTTCATAAATTAAGCACAATCTATTTTATTTACATTTCTTAGTACATAATGTTTACCCCCTTATGATAGTCATGATGGGATAGGAAAAATAAAATAACCTAATATAGCAATATAACTTTTAGCATCAATAACACCATCCCCCGATTAGTCTTCGGTCATCATATTTCAGTCCCCCAACACAGTATCCTCCACCCTTTTCCTATAGAGGTAATTCTCTTTCCATTTTCTAAAAATATAATTTATCTTTCCCATCTCTTATTTTCTCCACTTCACCAGGTCATCCTCCCTTTTCTTAGCTAACTCTATTTTTAATATTACATTATCCATGAGAGGGGAAATTTTTGGATGAGTCTTTGAATTTGTATTCTTCAAAAAAAAATTGAATCTTATTCTCCTCACAAATTTATCATTTTAATTATTAGATGAAACCTACTTTGTGGGGTATTTTTTAACATCTCTTTTCAATTAGATGCACACAAATACATGTTCTTCAATTTATCCCTCCAAATTATGGATAGTGTTACATGAGATCACAAAATCATCAGGCATTTGAATTTTTCATTGGATCCTTCTTATGCTTTTGAACATATCCTTATAGAAGAAACTTATTTATAATTTCGTTTCCATGAATTCACCATAGTTGTAAGAACCTGGACCTTCTTTTCAGGTATGTTTTTCCTTTTTCTGTAATTTTTGAGAAAAGAGGAGTTTCTGGAAATTTTTGAAGTACACACCGTGTACTTTATAAGTACCCGTCGTGTAATTCGATGTTGCGTGAGGCCGTGTGCTGGCCATGTCTGGGCCACACACATGGTCATGTGGGATGATGTGGATACCGCTCAAAGTAGAGTACAAAAAAGAATAGTACACGTTGTGTACTCCAAAATTACACACTGTGTACTTTCTTTTTTTTCATTAAACGGACCGGGCTCATGTCTAATCGCTAGAACACACTTCTTCTCCATCTTCTTTGACTGAGATCATCCCGTACGGCCGCAAATCTCCTCCGAGCCCCCATGTCTCATTCCATTCTCAGAATTGACCACCGTCGATTGCATTGGAACCGCAACAGTAAGCTATTCCTTCTTCTAGAGCATCGTTTTCAAATTCCTCTTCTTTTTCAAGTTATCATGGGTTGAAATTTTTGTGTGTTTTTATAGATCTACAACTTTCTAAGGAGATTCAAGCCTCATGGTTCAAGTATATCGATCTCCTAGCATCAAGGTAGGTGTTTTGTGCCTTTCTGTTCGAAGTCTTTGAGTTTTATGTGCAATTTCCACCAATACCCGTGAACGGGGTATTGCGTGTTTTCTATTTTGCCCCTGTTGTTTTTCTGTCTTGCTTGTATGCTTGTGTAGAATTAATTTGGTCATTTATGAGGATAATTTCTATGCTTGGATGTTTTTTCCATGCATTGTTTTGTTTACGACCTTTTGGTCTTGTTCAGCCTTTGTCTGTTATACCTGTTTTCCATGCCTTATGACTGTAGGACGGAGTGTTGTTCTCTGACATGTTTTTATACTATAGATTAGTTAGCCAAGTATCTCTATAGGTTTACTTTGGTCTTATAGAATTATTATGCACTGACTGGAACGGGGCCGTGAGAACCTGGTGCTATAGACTATAAGGGGATAGACCGAGTGAGCTTCCTCAGAGTGTCTTGGACATTATAGACTATAGGGGATAGACCGAGTGAGATTCCTAGAGAGTCTTGGATATTATATACTATATGAGGATAGACTGAGTGAGCTTCCTAAGAGAGTCTTGAGCTTTGTAGTCTATACGGGGGTAGACCGAGTGAGCTTCCTCGGAGAGTCTTTGTTTTGTTTGAATTTCCTTAAACCATTCCAGGCTATAGGAGGAATTGACTGAGTGAGCTTCCTCAGAGAGTCTATGATCAACCTAAGGCTATAATAGGAATTGACCGATTGATCTTCCTTAGAGAGTCTCTAGACCTTGGGGCTATAAGGGGATTTGATTGTGTGATCCTCTTCAGAGAGTCCCTGACTACCTCAGATTATAAGGGGAATTGATTGAGCGTGCTTCCTCAGAGAGTCCTATAATTGTTTATGACCAAACCATAGGGGTTAAGCTGAGTGTACTACCCAGAGGTTGTTGGAACTTCTTGGATATTACCAGAGGGGCTAGCTATGATTACTTCCCCGAGGGATTCTTGTTTGTGGTTAGTTTCTTTCTTCACTGCTGCTTATTGACCTGTGGATTGGTTACTGTTGTGTATCATCCTGTTTACTATTTACTGTTTACTACTTCCTGTACTATTACCTGCCATATACTCACTGACTATTAGGCACAGATCTTCAGGTGGTTTACCACTAGAATTTAGTCTCACACCCTATTTGGGTCATGATTTTGGGACAAAACAGACTATATTGTTGCAGTTATAGACAAGGGCAAGTGCCCTTCGACTTCAGGTACATGACTGAATTGGAGCTGGAGAGCATGGGACCAAGATGAGGCTTGTGATACTGAGGAGTTGCTTTTCTATTTTTCTTTTGTACTTTGGTTTAGTATTTTATTCATTATTTTGTCTTGTTTGACTGTTTTTTTAGATATATATGTATTATGAATCATGTCTATATATATGTGCTCCTACTGTTTATCATATTTAGTCTTTATTTGTTCACTTGTGTATGGATTATTTGCTGCTTCCGCTATTGTTTATTGTTTCTCTTCTCGGTTGTGTACTCTGCCAATGAGGGCATAGTTTCCCCACAATCACACCCAAGGCCCTCGCTGCTAGTCAGAAGCCTCTGGTGTTTGGGGAAATGTGCTTGAGGCCATGTGATCAACCAGGTACAGGGCGCCTCTAGGTGGATTCCGGATTCGGGGGGTTACAAAGTGGTATCATAGGAATTCTTTTCTCTTGACTTACTATTTGGAGCCTATATTTAGGGATAGGATGGAATAGGTACCTGGTAATAAGAAGTGCCCATGAGTAGCAAACCCGTGTATAGGAAAAATCCATACTACCTCATTTATTATAGTTTTACTGGTTTGTACTTTTACAGTTGATTTGATTTTACCGTTGGGTGATTCACATGCTTTGTGTTGTTACCATTATTGTTATTGTGGTTCTATTTCTATAACAACCCGATGAGATAAGGGTATTCCATCTCATGAATCATATAGGAACTTGTTAGAAATCACATGCCATGAATTCTTTTCATGCCATCTAGGATGCATTAGCGATTTCATGTTGTTGTGATAAACATTGTGTACATTATTCATGTTGTTGTGATAGATGCTTTAATAGAATCTCTACTATTTGATAGATAATTTGTTTTTATAGTAATTTTTTTAGATGGATGCCAAACTGTGGTTATTGAGGTGTTATGGGCCCTCATGGACCAGAATTTAGTGGATCATTGTCTAGTTTCGTTGTTGTAACTTGTATAAGATGCCAAGCTTTGATTCACGGAGAGTATAGGCCCTCACAGATCGTAATTTGGCACCTTAACTCTTGTTTTCTATGTTTTCTGGGCTTCGGAGCAGTTTCTGAGCTACTGCCTGGAAAAACCCAGAATACATGATGTGTATTTTATGAATACACGCAGTGTAGTTTTTCAACCGTGTCACTGACTATGTGGGCAGAAACACGAGGTTGTGAAAAATCTTTAAGAACATGACATGTACAGTAAGTACACGCCATGTTGTTGTGATCGTGTGTCTACCCATGTTGCTAACGAAACGGATGGATGAAACTTTGACATTACACACCATTTCTTGTTATCACACACTGTTCCATGTAACCTAAGTACCCGTCTATGTCACAAACAACATGAGTCGGGGAAAACCATCAATTACACGCTATGTTATCAGGGAGAACGCTGTGTAAGAGTGAACCGTGTAGCCGGTCGTGTAACCAACAACACAGGTTGTTGAAACCTTGTCTAGTACACACTGTTTCCTTCATGAACACGCCATGTAGTCTAGGATTAAGACGACTATGTGGGTTATCCATGTAAGGAGACTCGGGCAGAGGAATAGAGTTCAAGTATATGTCGTGTGTAGGGACAACATGCCGTGTGGTTGGGGCGTTACACGACCAGTTGTGGTAGAAGTACATGCCCATGTAAATGGCTTAAACAAACACGCCGTGTAGTTTTTATACACGCCATGTAGTCGTGTTTTGTAAAACTTGAATGTTTCTTTCTCCTATTCTTGTCTTGTATTGTTGTGTTCTTAGTCCTTGATAATCCTGATCTAAGGTGTGCTTCTGACCTTTTAGAGTTATGACACCAATACATCATCTGGTTGTATGTCAGCTGCCAGACGGTGTTCAGACACTAGATATGGTCGATCAGGGACCTCCTACAGATCCTCCTTCTGTGCCAGCCTTGGCACCAGTACTTATACTAGTTACAGGCGCTGATGCGCAGTTTGGAAAAGACTTTCTGAGGATGATGCAGACCTTCTAGGGAGCGACGCCTCCTTCCCCGTCGATGGTAGAGTTGACGAGGGTTTTCCATCAGTAGCATCCTTCTAATTTATGAGGGGATGGAGGACCTCAGGCTGCAGAGTCATGGATAGAGGTCACGCTGACAATTTTCAAGCATCTAGAGATACCTCCAGAGAAGAGGGTGAATATCTCTACCTATATTCTCCGAGACTCCGCCAAGAGGTGGTGGGAGGTGATCTCACAATCAGTACATCATCAGAGTATGACTTGGGATGTGTTTCGGCACATCTTCTACAATTAATTCTACCCAGAGACCTTGAGGGCCGATCGAGCCCGGGAGTTTTTGAGCCTGGAGCAGGGTACTCTTTTGGTTATGGAGTACTCGTCTCGCTTTACTGAGCTGTAGCATTTCAAACCTATTCCAGGAGGCGATTAGATGTTCCTTGCGTTGAAGTTCAAGGATGGTCTAAGTCATGACATCCGCAGGTGAACATATTCAGGTTGACATTGATATCCTCTATTGTCAACCAGGCACTGATCATATAGCATAATCTGAGGGATTCTGGAGTAGTGAGCCAGGGTGGTTTGACATCCAGAGTCAGTGTTCCTCCTACTGATAGTAGGAAGTTCCACACGGAGTTTGCTTAAGGAGATCATAGTAGGCGGAATGTATCTTCGGGAAGCCAGGTAATATGTTGCCAGTGTGGGAGGAGCAGGCATACTAGGCCTTAGTGCCATAGAGACCCGATGGAGTGCCGATATTGAGGTATTATGGTCCATATTCAGCGTTTTTTGTTAGATCTTCTCACCTACAGTTGGTGGTAGGGGTTCTTCTATGACCCCGCGTTCCAGGGATGCATCGCCAGTTTCTCACCAGTCTTGTAACTGGAATTCTTTTAGTTGTTCGGGCTAAGGTAGAGGTCACGGCTGTGGTGGTTAGTCACCAGGGTACCAGCGACAGCAGAGTAGATCATCTCAAAGTGGTCAGACAGGGTCACAGGGCCATAGTACAGGCCAGACTTTTGCAGTGGAGCAGACCCATCAGTAGCAGGATCCCAGCCCTTCTACAGTTCGAGGTACGATCTTAGTAGCCTCAGTTTTATCTTCATCTCTTTTCGATACTGGTGTTACGCATAGCTTTATCTCTGTTGTTGTTTTAGAGAGCCTTGGGCTCTGCATATTTTCCTCTACCGATAATTTTATGCTTGACACAACGTTGGGGACTAGAGCGGTTAGCGTACTTCAATGTAGAGAGTGCCCTCTTTAGGTTGTAGGGTGTCACTTCTTATGGGACCTCTATGTCCTAGAGATGATGAGCTATGATTTCATTCTCAGAATGGACTGGTTAGTAGCCTTCCAGGTATTCGTCGATTTCTATCTCTGCAGGGTGAGTTTCATATCACCAGAGGGTGGATCCTTTCTTCATAGAGGCGAGTGGGATGTTCAGGAGAGTCGAGTAGGACCCGAGCATCATGGGCTAGGAGGAGTTACAGCCCAGATTGCTAGTCTATATCTAGATGATCTGGGGACTTCATAGTTATAATTTCCTCCAATGGTGGATCATTTCAGAAATTTCTTTCCAGAGAACTTTTCAGGTTTGCCTCCAGAGTGTGAGGTATACTTTTCTATTGAGCTTCTTACAGGGGCGGCACCGGTGTCCATTCCTCCTTATATGATGGCTACACCTGAGTTGCAGGAGCCCAAGAAGCAGTTGGAGGAGTTGTAGGCAAAGGGTTTCATCTGACCCAGTACTTCTCCTTGGGGTTCGCATGTTTTATTTTCAAAGAAGGCAGACGGTACCCTTAGGCTTTGTGTGGACTATCGGAAGTTGAACTAGTTAAGGGTTAAGAACTGATGTCCCTTGCCGAGGATTGATGACTTCTTTGATCAGCTTCGAGGAGCCAGATTGTTCTCAAAGATTGACTTGAGATCTGGTTATCATCAATTGTGCGTTATACCATCGGATATACCTCTTATAGATTTCCGGAGTATGTATGGTCTATATGAGTATATGGTTATGTCGTTCGGTCTCACGAGCGCGCCTGCAGTTTTCAGGGCACTGATGAACCGGGTGTTCCATCCATACTTGGATTCCTTCGTGGTGGTTTTCATCGATGACATCTTGGTTTACTCTCACACTCTACATGACCATGCTACCCATCTTGAGATCATTTTTAGTACACTGAGAGAACATCATTTATATGGTAAGCTCTCAAAATTCCACTTTTGAATGGATCAGATTCACTTCTAGGGTCATGATATCTCAAGGACAGGAGTATTAGTAGACCTGGATAAAGTGAGGGCTATAGTTTCCTGGGAGCATCCGAAGAATGTCTTTGAGGTGTGGAGTTTTCTAGGACTGGCTGGATACTACAGGCGTTTCATACATGACTTTTCATGCCGAGCAGCACCACTAATAGGTCTGACCAAGAAAGGAGAAAATTTCTTATGGTCAGATTCTTGTGAGTCATCCTTTTAGGAGATGAAAGGGAGGTTGACATAGGCACCAATACTAGTATTTCCAGAGCTGGGAAAGAGCTATATTGTTTACTGTAACGCTTCAGGTATCGGGCTATGGGATTTTCTTATGAAGGGAGATGAAGTCATTGCTTACGGGTCTCGGCAGTTAAGGCCGCATGAGAAGAATTTCCCGACGCACGATCTGGAGTTGGCAGTTGTTGTTCATGCCATACGCTTTTGGAGACAATATCTTTTGGGAGAGCACTTTGCGGTGTTTACCAACCACAAGAGTCTCAAGTAAATCTTCACTCAGCGTGATTAGAATTTGAGACAGCACAGGTGGGTCGAGTATCTTCAGTCCTTCGACTTTGATCTTGCCTATGCACCGGGAAAGGGCAACGTAGTGGCTGATGTGTTGAGTAGGAGAACTCAGATACAGGTAGTTCAGTAGGCCAGCAGTGAGTGGAAGCTTATGGATCTGTTATCTGAGATTCATTTGGAGGTGTACGACAGATAGGGGCAGACCTTTCTATCCTCTATAGTTGTTACCTCTACAATTCTTGATCGGGTATGGATGAGGCAGCTATTAGACTCAGAAGGCCTAGTCCTACGGGAGAGTGTGTTAGGATAGGACCCTCTTACAAGATGGATAGTAAGAGAGGATGAGATCTTTCATTTTCAGGGATGCGTATGGGTGCCATTAGACATACACAAGGAGCTGATAAGGGACTTTCATTCATTAGTTTGGGCAGTTCATCCTGGCATCACCAGGATGTATCATGATTTACACCATCAGTATTGGTGTACAAGTATGAAGAGATACGTTTCTGGTTTTTTCATGAGGTGTTCCACTTGTCAACAGATGAAAGTGGAGCATCAGCGACCAGCAGGTCTTTTACAGCAGATACCCATTCCTGAGTGGAAGTGGAATGATGTCGCGATGGACTTCGTGACCAGTTTGTCGAGGTCTCCTTGAGGGAACGACGTAGTATGGGATGTCATTGACAGACTCACGAGGGTTTCTCACTTCTTGCCGATCAAGGAGACATTCAATGTTGATGAGCTGGGGAGGTTGTATATCTAATATATTGTACATCTACATGGAGTTCCAAACTCCATTGTTTCAGACAGGGATGCGTTTTTTACTTCTCGGTTCTGGCAGGGGCTTCAAAAGGATTTGGGTACATTGGTACTTTTGAGTACAACAAATCATCCCCAGACAGATGGCCAGACCGAGCGTATGATTCAGGTGCTTGAGGATATGCTTTGAGCTTGCATTCTAGACTTTGTAGGTTCTTGGGAGAAGCATATACCTCTTGTGGAGTTCTCCTACAACAACAGTTTTCAGGAAACTATTCAAATGGCACCCTACGAGGCTTTGTATGATAGGCCATGCCAATCACCTTTATGCTGGCTGGAGGCAGGAGAGGAAGATTTGCTGGGACCTCATCTTGTTCAGGAGACCTCATAGCAGATAGAGTTGATTTGAAATAGGATGGCTACGACACAGTCTCGACAGATATCTTATGTTGATCAGCAGAGACGACCTCTAGAGTTCGAGGTCAGGGATCAGGTTTTTCTTTGTGCCGCACCGAGGTTGGTACACAAGGGGATTTGGAGATAGGTTAAGCTTTCACCACGGTACGTCGGGACATTTGAGGGGTTGGAGAGAGTTGGGTCATTTTCCTATCGGTTACAGTTACCTCATAGGTACCGGGCTATGCACGACGTATTCCACATTTCTCAGCTCCGATGTTAATTTTCAGACCTGTCTCATGTCTTTCAGCCTGAGGAGGTTGAGCTCGAAGTGGATGCATCATTTGAGGATCATCCTATCCTGATTATTAATCATAGTATGAAGGTTCTTTGTGGCTGGTCTATCCCTCTGGTACGAGTGATATGGAAACACGGGTGAGTACAGGATGAGACTTGGGAGAGGGTGGCCGATGTACGATCGCAGTGGCCAGAGTTGTTCGGGGTTTTTTCTTCTACACCTCGCTAGGGAAATTTTGGGACGAATTTCTTTAATGGGGGAAGTTTGTAAGAACCTGAACCTTCTTTTTATGTATGTTTTTACTTTTTTGGAGTTTTTGTGAAAAGATGAGTTTTTGGAAATTTTTTAAGTACATGCTATGTACTTCAATGCCATGCGAGGTCGTGTGCTGGCCGTATCCGGGCCACACACATGGTCATGTGGGGTGATGTGGAGGCTGCTTAAATCAGAGTACGGAAAATCCTAGTACACATCGTGTACTCCAAAATTACATGCCATGTACTTTATTTTTTTCATTAAATGGACCAGGCTCGTGTCTATTCACCAGAACATGCTTCTTCTCCAACTTCTTCGACCGAGAGTGTCCCGTACAGCCGTGAATCTCCTCTGAGCCCTTGTGTCTTTGTCCGTTCTCCAAATCAGCCGTCAATGATTGCGTTGGAACCGCAACAATTTTCCTTTTTTTAGAGCATCGTTTTCCAATTCCTCCCCTTTTGCAAGTTATCTTGCATTGAACGTTTTGTGCGTTTTCATAGATATACAATGTTCAAAGGAGATTCAAGCCTCATAATTCAAGTATATTGATCTCTTAGCATCAAGGTAGGTGTTTTTTTCCTTTCCGTTCAAATTATTTGAGTTTTATGTGCAAATTCCACCAATACCCTTGAACAGGGTATTGTGTGTTTACTGTTTTCCCCTGTTGTTTTCCTGCATTTCTTTTTTTCTTGTGTAGAGGTAATTTGGTCATGTATGAGGATAATTTCTATGCTTGGATGTTTTTCCCATGCCTTGTTCTATTTACGACCTTTTGGTCTTGTTTAGCCTTTGGTCGTTATACCTATTTTCCATGCCTTGTGACAGTAGGATGGAGTGATGTTCTCTAACATATGGTTATGTTGTAGACTAGATAGCCATGTAGCTCTGTAGGTTTACTTTGTCCTTATAGCATTATTATGCACGGACTGGCACGGGGCTGTGAGAACCTGGTGCAATAGACTATAAGGGAATAGACCGAGTGAGCTTCCTTAGAGAGTCTTGGAAATTATAGACTATAGGGGATAGACCGAGTGAGCTTCCTAGAGAGTCTTGGATATTATAGACTATATGAGGATAGACCGAGTGAGCTTCCTCAGAGATTCATGAGCTTTATAGACTATACGGGGGTAGACCGAGTGAGCTTCCTTGGAGAGTCTATGTTTTGTTTGAATTTCCTTAAACCATTCCAGGTTATAAGAGGAATTGACCGAGTGAGCTTCCTCATAGAGTCTTTAGACCTTGGGGATATAAGGGGATTTGACTGCGTGATCTTCCTCCGAGAGTTCCTAACTACCTCAGACTATAAGGGGAATTGACTAATTGTGCTTCCTCATAGAGTCTTATAATTTAGTATGACCAAACCATAGCGGTTAGGCTGAGTATACTGCCGAGAGGGTTTTTGGTAATTCTTGGATAGGACCATAGGGGATGGCTATGAGTACTTCCCAGAGGGATTTCTCTTTGTTGTTAGCTGTTTTCTTCACTGCTACTTGTTGACCTGTGGATTGGTTACTGTTGTGTATCATCATGTTTATTGTTTACTATTTACTGCTTCATGTACTATTACCTACCATATACTCACTGACTATTAGGCACAGATCTTCAGGTGGTTTCCAAATGGGATTTAGTCTCACACCCGGTTTGGGTCATGCTTTTGGGACCAAACAGACTATATTGTTGCAGGTATAGACAAGGGAAAGCGCCCTTTGACTTCAGGTACTTGATTGCATTGGAGCTGAAGAGCATGGGACCAAGCTGAGGCTTGCAATGCTGAGGAGTTTATTTTCTATTTTTCTATTTTTCTTTGTTTTAGTACTGTATTCAGAATTGTGACTTGTTTGACTACTTTCCTAGACATATATGTATTATGCATCATTTCTATATATATGTGATCCTTCTTTTTATCATATTTAGTCTTCTGTTGTTCACTTGTGTATGGACTATTTACTGCTTTCGCTATTGTTTAATTTTTCTCTTATCTACTATGTACTCTTCCAATGAGGGCATAGTTTTCCCACAATCATGCCCAAGGTCCTTCCTGCTAGTCGGCAGCCTTTGGCGTTTGGGGAAAATACGCTTGAGTCCATGTGACCAACCGGATACGGGGTGCCTCTGGGTGGCTTCTGGAACCAGGGTGTTACAATAGTGTAGTGTATGAGGCTATGGTGTAGCTAGACCCAAATATTAACTCCATGTTATTGCTATTTTAGGAAACTTCAAAACGCAGTGGTCACCCAAGTACGAAACACTCATCTTGGTTTTCATGGTTGTGGTGTATTCTATTGTCCAGGGAATAACTTCCTTTTTTACACATTTTGAACTATAAGGAACCATGAAATAGTGGTTTCAACAAATATTCAGTGTATTCTTCTCCAAATTAAGAAAAAGAATATACTAAATAGTTTTGAGGCCATAGAACGACTCATTTTCATTAGTTCAGACTACCTAGAAAACTATGACACATAGCCATGGTTGTTGCGTAATGAATCTTGAAAATATAGTGGCACCTAATATCTCCTTCATGGATGGACATGTTGGCCCTATGATGTAGTGGATATTTTGAAGATGGTGGTGTGGTTGAAATAAATGAGGGAAATGGTGTGCAAAACTAGCTGAAAATGGCATTAGTTTGATAAGTGCATAGTACCCCAAGTGTAGAGAACGTTCCACATCAAAGTTACGCTCTGTTAGACTCTCCCATATGAATATTTATATGGAAACAATGGAATATAATCCTAATGTGAGGATGGGATCCTGATGTACTCATACAAACCACATGGGATCATGATGAAAAACACTAGCTTGTTGGGCTTTGACTCAACCTTTTCATATGTACTTGTGTCTGGCCCTGTCTTTCTCTACATGGTCTATGTGCAGCCTTCACTTCCTCTTTCCACCCATACAGGATCTCCTCATTGGGATTTCCTAGCCTATTATCCCTTCTTGGGCGGGTTATATGGCTTACAGCCCCTTAAGATGAGGGAATCTTGAGCTAGCCAATTTTTGGCTAAGTCGCTCCACCTTCCTTTACTTTTTCCTTCCACAACACACACACAAAAAATAATCAGAATAATAAAAAAGTAAAACAAGTATTTTTTAACTTTGAATTTTTTTCAAAAAAAAAAAGTCATTCAAATATACATAATACCTGGTCTCGCTTGTCGTTGATTGAAGTTATATGCATCCCAAATTAATTACCCTTTCTTAAAACTTTAGTATAGCATAAGATCAGGGTCGATCCAAAGAGAACTATGGTGTGTGTGAATTTAATTGATTTAATACTTAATTAGGTGAAGTATGCAGAATTTAGAATCGATTGGGTTGATTTTGGGTTTTGATTGACACTAAATTGTTTTACTTTGAAGAAATGAATAATAGTTTTAAAGAAAAAAATGGGTAAATTTAAAGAGTTTTAAAATGGGAAGAAAAGACGTGTCGGGGATGTGGTGATTAAGGAGGTCTTATGCAGATTGTTTAAATGGTTGTGTTGTTCACAAAAATTCAATCATTCTGGATTTCATTTTGTTACAAGATTTCCTTGGTCCGGTTCCTCTTGTTTGGAATTAGAGCAGTTGACTCCTTGGTCCAGTAGTCAGTGTTATTAATTCTTTATTAAGTTCAGTCAATTATTTGAATCGATGAAATCCTTCCAATGGTCATGGATGTTTTCACCATTAATTTTCTTTTGTATCCCTAAGAATTCTTCCCTTGGTCCGGCTCAGAATTATCAGTTATATTTAATAGTATATTAAAAAGAGTAATATGAATTACAATGATAAAACACAACTATATAAAAATACATACAAATTGTGATCCCTTCATCCACATCACCAACACGAGGGGTTTAGTTACACATAGAAAGTGGAGGAGAAACGACACACGTGATACCTGATGGGTTCATCGTGTAAGTGTTGAGGTAGGGTGTCAGAAGGAGGAATAGTGGAACTATGGCACCACAGTGGCTCGGGAATGGTAGAAACAGAGCTTCTTCTCTCCTCTAATGGTTTCAAACTCCCAAATCTGTAGGCCAAGGTCTCTTTTAATAGAAAAATAAAGTACACGATGTGTATAGAAAGTACACATAGTGTACTTTTCGTCAACGCGCTTTGGCACCAATTTCTCCATGGGTAGGCGGACTAACACGCCATCTTTGACTTTTGAACACGGTGCCGCCTGAAAGTTGAGTATACATGGCATGTAGCGCCACCATACACGGCGTGTAGAATCATAATTTTTCGCCGCCTTCCCCTTCTAGAATAACAGACACGGGGTGTAGAAATGACACACGCCGTGTCCCCTTCAACGGTCACATGGGCATGTGGACTTTTCTTAGCAACCACCGCTTCTAGAAAGTAGTACACGGCATGTAACACCACCGCACATGGCATGTATCTTCTGCCTGGTGACATGGGCGTGTACTCCAACCTTCGGTCTATGTCCTTGTCTGGATGTACATGGCATGTATAAAAGTACACGCCGTGTAGTTTCAAAATTTTCACAGGCTTCCCTTGATTCGTGTATTTAGCCAGAAATCTCATGAAAGTAAACAGAATCACTAAAATCAAAGAATATGTTCATAAAACAACAGATATTTGTTGAAAAAATGTTTTTATCTTCAATTATATATATGGAAATGTATACAAAAATTGGGCGCATCAAATTCTCCCACACTTAGTCATTTGCTTTCCCTCAAGAAAAATCTCAACATCTAATTAAGAGAGCCTATACTTTAAAAGGAAGGCATTTAATTAATCAAAAGTATAATTGATAAAGTTACTAAGTAAAAATTCTAAAAGTCACAAAAAAATTAAATTCATAAGATATTAAAATCATGCCTCAAATATAATGCAATTAACTACTCTCATCCTCTTTCAACACATTTTTCAACCTTTCAAAAATAAGCATGCCACTTGATGATTTACCTTACTAGTTAAAATCACACTTTACACTCAAGATGTTTTTAATCAAAGTTATGCTCAATCTATGGTATATACACTCTATCCATAGGTTTGCAAGATATCTTGTTCTCTACTTCAGAAAAATTGAATTACAAAAATCATGAGGGCTTTATCAATAAGGTTCATATGTATCTGTGGCTAAGGGTTGGTAGGTTCAGATATGAAAATAAATTCTAATGCTTGAAAAAGGAAGGCTAATTGCTTTAAACAACATTGCATGATATTCAAAGTAAAACTCACAGAAAATGCATCCTTCACTATCTCAGTCAAATGGTTTTGTAATCGTCACCATCTTCCTTAGGCAAGTAGGGTTCATGGGCAAATAAGCATAAGGTCCCCTTGTTTTTTTTTGTTTTTTCCCTCAAATATACATATATAACAAAACAAAATGGAAACACTTATGAATACAATGAGTAGATGTTTGGAACCCATTTTTCCCCAAATAATCAAGAGGCACTCCCCCACACTTTATTTCATGGCTGTACATAAAAATATGACATGTATTTCCAACTCCCTCTTTAAAGCTCAAATAAATAATCATGCAAAGTTTAAAAATAAATAGGGTAGGAAGGGAAATAGGCTTGTAATGTGGCTTCCTATAAAGGATGTGCATGGATTCTATGGGCTTAACAAAGATTAAATGTAGAGTAGGTCTCAAGATAAAGGGGTAAAAACAATCTAGTGCCTCAATCATGTTAAAGTAATTCAAAATTTCTTCATGTGTCTAAAAGAAAAACCTGAAAATTCTAGTAGTGATGCATATCCTAAGAATCTCTCAATAAAGAGGGTATTAGAAAAGAAATATGAAAAACGGTATAGAATACCTCTTAGGAGTGGAAAAATAATAAAGGGACAATCAGGTCATGACATGCATATAAATGATTAGCCTAATAAATGTAATTTAATCAAGGACGAAAAGTTGCAATTGAAACTATATCAGCAATCATTTGAAAATACTTAAAAACTAAAATAAGCATGTAACCTTTCCAAAAGTTGCTACTGATAACTCTAGAATTTATAAGAATGATTAACCAAAATTGCTTTATATTTTCAAATATAGAATCTAATAATGATGTCTCCTAGAGTAGTTAAAGGGAAAAGATGAAGGTGAAAAAGATAGATGCTCCCCAACACTGAATAAGGAACATGGACCACCAAGTGAAATACTAAGGTAAAGGGTGGGAAAGGGGGTGATATGGGGGACAAAACGAGGGAAAGAAGTGGAAGAAGTAAATCCAAAAAAAGAAAGAAAATAAAAATGGAAAAATACTCCCCTCGTGAAAAGTGATGCCCAAGGTGCTCCAGAATCGTACATGTGACTGTCGAGAAAAATGAAAACTACAAACATGCATAACATCATAGCACAGAAAATGACAAAAGAGATATATAAATAAAGAAAAATGTCACTATCATGGGGTCGCATCAGGGGAAGCATCATCCTGTACAGAATCGGCCGGTAGACACGGTGCAGGAGGCGTGGAAGCGCGAGGCTCTGACTCTGCATCGGGAAGGGAAGCTGAAGAAGTAGGAGCCACAGGTTCTAGGCTTGGGATCGGAAGCTCAGCAGCAGGCCCTGGCCCGGCAGGAGTGGTAGTAGCAGAGCTCACCGTAGTCATCAGAATGGAATCTGTGGCCTGCGCAAGAGATGGTGGTGGAGCAGCAGCAGAAGGGCCAGGAACAGAGGCATAGGCTGGTGGCTGAGGCAGTGGAACACCAAGATGCTGAGCAATATGCACCAACAGATGCTCCATCCGGTCCTGGAGGTCATCCAGACGAATCAAATGGCGTGCAATGGTGTCCTGGCAGCTGATGAGATGAACTAACTTCTGCTCCATCGTGGCGAGGCAGAGGGAAAGGTTCGGATCGACCGAGGGTGCGGGGGTAGGTGGGATGGGGGATGGGACAGAAGAAGGAAGGTCAAATGAAGTGGGGTCATTAGGAGGTGGGTGAGGTGGAGAAGCTGGAGGGGGTGGGTAAGGAGGAGCGGGGTCAGCAGTTGGGGCAGGGGGGTCAGTAGGTGGCGGGGCTTGAGCCTGAGCAAGGATGTAGGAACCCCCTGCTTTCGGACCAATCCCATGTGAATAATCATGACAAAGTCCATCTACTGGGGTGAACCTAACAAGTCATGATGTAAAGAGGGCTCGAATACCCCCAAGTGGTGGGCAAGACGGGTGGTGAAAAACCCGCCGTTCAGTTTTCCCTGACGGCCGGTAAACATGGAGTGGAAATAGGAGGCGGCAAGATAGGGGAGGTCTGGGTAGTCGTGCCAGATTTCACAGGTAAGAAGTTCCATGTTACGGCTGGTCACGACCCCCATATCCTCATGGAAGGGAAAAAGGATGGCGCTGAAGCACCGGTGGGTGAATCGAAGGACATGGTCGGCTATAAGAGTGCTCTTCTGGGAAGTGGGGGAGTACCGGTGGTCAGGCCCAACGATCTCCCACCACATGGCAATAAGGTCAGAGCGCTCGGGCCGAGTCAAGTTAGAAACAGGGGGTCGTGTGATAGGATGGGGGTAGAAGCCGCACCCTCGGCCAAACTCAGTCATGGTAAGAGAGAAATGTCGGCCGCCTAGCCGGAATCGAACTACGAGTACCGCATCGCCAGGTGTCTCTCGGTACTCCGCTCCATCGAACTCAAAGGAGGCAGAAAACTCCAAAAATAAATCATGGAACACAGGAGTGCTAACCTGGAAAATATCAAGGAGTGAGGTGTGCCCGAGAAGCATCTCTAACTCCTCCCAAATACTGAGCCGCTGCGGAACGCTGCTATCGAGGTAATGGCCACTCAATGGTATCGGCCGATGAGAGAAGCGTTGGAACCTGTCGTATGCGAGGTCGGTTACCGAGAATACCGTGCAGGGATAGGGAGCACCTGCAGGTCCCGGCCCAGGTGCCGGTGCAGCAGCAACGTCTGGCTCTGGAGGTGGATCTGCCGAAGTAGAAGGTGGCTCGGTGGAAGGTGTTCTTGAAGAGGGACCAGCTGTTGAGGATGATAGTACCAGGAAAGTGGCAGCTGGTGTAGCAGAAGTAGGCCCGGCCTCATCTGAGAGAGTGAGTGGCGGAAAAATGGCCAATAGAGGGAGCTCAAAGACCGGAGCGTCGGGGTCCGACTGCGTAGGTGGTCAGAGTCAGATCTGACGATAGTTGGGCCTCTCTCTCTCAGTGGTGGAGGTTGGCCTCTTCCTGCGGGAAGGATCGTGATCTTCCATATCCTGAAATAGAAATAAAAAGAAAACAAAACAAAAGAAAAAGAAAAAGGAAGAAAATAAAACAAAGAAAATGTGAGAAAACTGGAAAATAAAAGTACACGGCATATACTCCAGAGTACACGGCGTGTAGTCAGAATATAGAGTGTCCCGTGTTCTCTGGATAGACATGCCGAGGGTGGAAATAGACCATGTAATAGTACACGGTGTGTACCAAACATACACGCCGTGTTCACTCAAATTGCAGGTGGTCGTGTAATATAAATTACATGGCCATGTTGTTATCAGGTCAAAGAAAACAATACACGCCGTGTAGGTATAGGACACGGTGTGTACTGCACATGAAGAACATGGTCATGTAAAGGGTGAGACACGGGCCGGCTAAACATCTAACAGACACGTCGTGTACCAAACACACACGCCGTGTATAAGAACAAGGGGTGAGAGGTCATGTAAAGGGGAGACACGGTCCGACTACATATATAAAGGACACGGCGTGTACCTAACATACACGCCGTGTTCTGGAACATGGGGTGACATGCCGTGTTATGTGCCACACACAGAGGGGCCAAGGGAAATGGTCTACATGGTGTGTACCGAACATACATGTCGTGTATAAAAACATAGTGTGTGAGGCCGTGTTCAAAAGAGTACTTGGGCATTACGAAAAAAAAGGACACGGTGTGTACCGAACATACACACCGTGTATATTCAAAGTTCGAATTTTTTTTTTGTGTGGTCGTGTACAGAAGTACACGATGTGTGTTATTCATTTCGTGGTCGTGTACAGGCGGAAGCCGAACGGTCGGCCGATCCAATAAACACCCTAAACGATTCTAAAAACGTGAAATAGAGGGTGCAGGATGGCGTACCTGGACTGAGGATCATAATGTGAGAAGAATCAGAACTTGAAACGCCCCAAATCTACAGATCTGGCAAAGGGGGGTTCAGGTGGCATTCGAGAGAAGAAACGGGAAGAAATGAGAAAAATGTGGCGGTCGTGTGACACGGCCTCAAGCCGGGTGGATCGCGGCTTATATAGCCGAGGTACACGGCGTGTATGTTTGGTACACGCCATGTATCCCGATTTTTTTTTGAATTATATAAATAAATATAATTATTATAGTAAACTATATAATAATTATTATTAATAATTAAAATAAAATATATATATCTGCAAATTCTATTATACATAAACCTATACACGACGTATATTAGGAAATACACGTCGTGTATTTTAAAATGAGAAAAAGAGTAGTACAACCTTTGGTCCGGTGCTTGGGGCGGGATTCGAACCGGCGATCGGCCATTCCGAACGGATGCCCTCAACCACTAGAGAAAAGGTTGTTCTGCTGTTCATATTTATTTTATATATATATTTATTTTATATGGCCAATACACACGAAAAGAAAGAAAAGAACGGCGTGTGGTTTTTATTTAGGAAAGGATGGGGGTGAAGCGGGGAGATTAGCGCGATTCAAAATCGGGTCTTTTGAATCTGGTGCTGAGACTTTTCCAATCCGTCAACTTCACCCGCATGTAATTTATTATTTTAAAACGTTTTTAATTTATATTTCAAAAGTCATGGCGCACATGGAGTATATCGGAGTACATGACGTGTGGTTTTATTAAAAGAACAAATGATGGAAATGGGACGGTTGTCTGGATTTGAACCCGGGTCTTTTGAAACCGGATTACAATTCTAGCCAACCGGTCCATCCCCACCATGAGTTTTATTAAACAAATTTATATATATATATATATGGAAAATACCACACACATCGTGTAAATAAAAGGAGGAACCCCGTGCCGAAGGTAGGTCAGGAGGATTCGAACCAAGGACGGCTCGAATAAACTCCAGTGACTTTGCCATCAGCACCGGCATCATCCCTGGTTATTTATTTTTTATTCTATAGATTTATACTATTAAGATTATAAATTAAAAAAGATTTGTACACACCATGTATATAAGTGGGACAGGGCGTGTAACCTCTGGGTTGCCTCCCAAGAAGCGCCTTTGTTTTAGGTCATTGGCTCGACCTACTTACCTTGCTCACCTGAGGTGTATGGTGGAAAACGTTTCCACCATGTTGTATGTAGGATGGTAAGCTTTCAACCGCTACCCATTTACCTTGAATGGTTGACCATATTCTCCAGAAATTTCTACTGCTCCATGATGGAATATACGGACAATGTGGAATGGTCCCAACCAGCGTGACTTTAACTTCCCTGAAAATAAGTGAAGATGAGAATTAAAGAGAAGTGCCTGATCACCAGGTTGGAAATATTTTTGTGATATCATCTAGTCTTGAATGGCTCTTGTCTTCTCCTTGTACAACTTGGCATTCTCGTATGCCTATAATTGGATCTCATCTAGTTCCGACAGTTGGAACTTCTGTTTCTCTTCAGCTGCCTTTAGATCAAAATTCAGGGCTTTGACGGCCCAGTAGGCTTTGTGTTCCAATTCTACTGGAAAATGGAAGGGTTTTCCATAGACGAGGCAGAATGGGGACATTCCCAGTGGTGTTTTGAAAGAAGTATGATATTCCCACAAGGAATCATCTAACTTCATGGACCAGTCCTTCTGTGAAGTGTTCACTATTTTCTCCAGGATCTGCTTGAGCTCACGATTGGAGAGCTCTACCTGTCCACTGAACTGGGGATGATATGGTGTCCCCATCTGATGCGTTACTCCATACTTCGACAGTATTCCTCTCATCAGTTTATTGTCAAAGTAGGTCCCTCTATCGCTGATCAGTACTTGTGGAACTCCAAACCTGCTAAAAATATTTTTCTTTAAGAAATTTATGTCTACCTTGGCTGTTTCATGAGCTGTAGCAATAGCTTCCACCCATTTGGAGACGTAGTCGACACAAACCAGGATGTAAGTGTTCCCAAAAGATGGGGGAAAGGGACCCATGAAATCTATGCCCCAGACGTTGAAAATATCGACCTCCAGGATGGGGTGCTGAGGCATCTCGGATCTACGTCCCACACTACCTGTCCTCTGGCACCGATCGCAATAGTAAACAAAGGCCTGGGTATCTCTATGCATGGTGGGCCAGAAAAATCCAGATTGCATGATCTTAGCTATGGTACAGTCTGGCCCATGATGTCCTCCTACTGGTGAGGCGTGACATAACTCCATGACACCGTGAACTTTATTCTCCGGGATGCAACGGCGGATCACTCCATCTACACAAGATCGGAATAGCATAGGATCCTCTTAGAAGTACCTTTTCACATCAGAGAAAAATATTTTCCTTTACTGGAAGGAAAGGTCAGGGTAAACAATACCTGTAACCATAAAATTAGCGATATCAACATACCATGGTATAGGTGTTTTGTTGATCGAAAAGAGGTTCTCATTAGGAAAATTCTCCCTGATCTCCCAATCTTCTTCCTTCTCCAAATGAGGCAGCTCGAGGTTGGAGAGATGATCAGAAATGAAGTTCTCACTCCCTTTCTTATCTCAGATCTCAAGATCGAATTATTGTAGGAGGAGTACCCAGCGGATCAATCAGGGCTTCGCGTCTTTATTGTTGAGTAGGTAATTTAGTGATGCATGGTCAGTATAAAAAATAACTTTAGACAACACTAAGTAAGAACGAAACCTGTTGAATGTGAAAATCACTACAAGAATCTCCTTTTCTGTGTTGGTGTAGTTGATATGTGCCTCACTGAGCGTTCTGATGGCATAATAGATAGGTCGGAAAATCCGGTCAAGTCGCTGGCCCAAGACTACTCCCACTGCGTAGTCGCTCGCATCACACATCGCCTCAAATTGTTCCTCCCATTTGGGAGAAATCATAACTGTAGATTCCACCAGGTGCTGCTATAGATGCTCAAAAGATCTGACACATGTCTCATCGAACTCAAATATGGAATCTTTGGTTAGAATATTGGTGAGGGACTGGGCTATTTTGTAGAATTCACGGACAAACCGCCTGTAAAAACATGCATGCCCCCAAGAAGCTGCGGTTGGCGCGGACAGAAGTCGGTATAGGTAGTCTTGAAATGACTTCAATCTTCGTCGGGTCCACCTCTATCCCCTCGCTGAAATTCTGTGGCCAAGTACTATGCTACTTTGCACCATGAAATGACACTTTTCCCAGTTCAAGACTAGGTTAGTGTGATCACATTGTTCCAAAACAAGTTCTAGGTGCCGCAAAACAAATGGTGAATGATTTTCCGTAAACGGAAAAATCATCCATGAATACCTCCAGGATTCGTTCTGCCATGTCGTGGAAGATGACCAGCATACAGCGCTGGGAGGTGTTGGGGGAATTTCACATGCTGAAAGACATCCTTCGATAAGAAAATATGCCATAGGGGCAAGTGAATGTGCTCTTTTCCTGATCCTCTGGAGCAATGGAGATTTGGTTGTAACTGGAAAAACTGTCAAGGAAGTAATATAAGTTGTTCCCTACTAGCCTCTCTAGCATTTGATCCATGAATGGCAAGAAGAATTGATCCTTTCTTGTGGCATCGTTTAGCTTTCGGTAATCCACACAGACTCCCCAGCCCGTGATAGTGCGTGTAGGGATGAGCTCGTTCTTTTCATTTGAAATCACAGTGATACCCCCATTTTTGGATACCACTTAGAGAGGACTCACCCACAGACTATCCGAGATGGGATAAATGATGCCTGCATCCAATAATTTGATCACCTCCTTTTTTACAACTTCCTTCATGGGAGGATTCAAGCGCCGTTGTGGTTGTCGAGATTGCTTGGCACCTTCTTCAAGTAGCACCTTGTGAGTGAAAATGGCAGAGCTAATGCCCTTCAGATCAGCGACTGTCCACCCAATAGCATGCTTCTGCTGTCTGAGAACCTACAGAAGTGCATATTCCTGCTCCTGTGATAGTTCTGCATTAAGTATAATAGGAAAAGTTTGATTGGGTCCTAAATACCCATACATGAGATAAGATGGAAGAGGCTTCAGTTCGAGTTCAGGCACCTTTAAAATCGAAGGCACAAGTGGCTTCACCTTGTCCCATTCCAAACTATCAGGAACAAATGCACGCTTCCAATAGTGGCCACCGTGGCCTTATATGAATTGCAAGTCTTCTAGCGCTTCTTATAATAGAATATCTGGAATAGTTAAATTATTTAAAGTAAAAGAACATACTAGATCATCCCCTTTTTTGCTAAAATTATTAACCATGGTGGACACTGCATAATAGTTCTCATGCTCTAACTAGGAAGCCTGTTTGACGGACTTGAGGATGTTGTAGGAAACTCTTTCATCACCTATCCAAAAAATAAGCTCCCTTTGGTGCACATCGATCACTACCTTCCCAGTTTCCAAGAAAGGTTTTCCAAGTATAAGAGGTGCTTCTTGGTCATCCCACATGTCGAGGATGATGAAATCATCAGGGAGAATCAGCCTACCCACCTTGACTAGTACATCTTCTAGTAGTCCCTTCGGGTGTTTGATGGATCGATCAGCAAGTTGACGGGCTATGTGGGTAGGCTTGAGCTCGTTGAGTCCCAGCTTCTTGAAAACTCTGAGGGGCATGAGGTTCACGCTGGCCCCTAAGTCGCAGAGGGCCTTCCCAAACTCACAGGATCCAAAAGTATAAGGAATGGTGAAACTACTTGGATCATGGAGTTTGGGAGGAATGGAATGTTGAACCACCACGGAGCACTCCTTCGTTAGTGCAATAACGCCCAAATACTCTATCTTCCTATTATTTGGGAGGATTTCCTTCATGAATTTGGTGTAGGTGGGAATCTGAGTCAGGGCCTCTGCAAATGGGATGTTGATATGTAGCTTCTTGAATAGATCCATGAATTTGCTGAACTGGTGGTCCAACTTCCTCTGCTTCAATCTTTCTGGAAAGGGTAACGTAGGTTTGAATAGTTGAACTACCTCCTTTTCTTTATTTTGTAAAGCCTCCTTCTACGGGATTTTGGATGAGTAGGGGTCGGTATTGGTACCTTTTTCATCAATAGTGGGTGTGGATGCACCCTGCTGTACTGATTGGTTCTGTTGGAGCTCTTTTCCACCCCGGAGCATGATAGCATTGGCCTCCTCCCTTGGGTTCTTTTCAGTGTTCCCCAGTAGTGTACCGGGATGCCTCCTTGAGAGTTGATTTTCCATCTGGCCAATCTGATTCTCCAAGCCTCGAATCGAAGCTTCCTGATTCTAGAACCGAGTCTCAGCAGTAGATATGAATTTAGTCATCAGATTCTCTAACCTTGAAGTGTACTCCTGCTGAGGTGGTTGTTGAGCCGGTGGAGGAGGTGGCTACCATGGCTATTGTGGACAAGGGTTTTGATACCCTTGTTGCTGATAAGGACCCTTCTGGGGTTGTTGCAGCCTTTGGTATTGGTTCTGGTATGGAGGTCGGTTGTAGCTGGGCAGTCACTGGGGTGGAGGATTCTGCTGTTGTTCGCCCCAGCATGTGTTCTATTGATCTCTCTATGTCAGGTTCTGGTACTGCTGGTACTGGTTGGGCCCTCGATTTTTGGCAACATAACTCACCTCTCTCATCGAAGGGCCTCCAGTATAACCCGGGAATTCTCCCATGATGTGGTTATCACCACAGTCGCCACATGCTGGATGGTTCACCACATGAACTTGAGATGCTCCTTTGAGGTTCAATATATCGATTTGTTTAGACACAGTGTCCAACTAATCAGCTAACATAGTGGTAGCATCAATGTTGTGCATACCTCGCTTTTGATTCCCCCGCTCGGAGTTCCATTGGAAGCTTTTGGTTGACATGCCTTCCAGTAGTTCGAATAGTTCTTTGGGGGATTTCCTCATCATCGTACCTCCAGCAGTAGCGTCCACCACGGACTTGGTATTCGTGGTAAGTCCTCCGTAGAAGTTCTTGACTTGCATCCATAGTGGGAGTCCATGATGGGGGAATTTTCGTAACATCTCCTTGAATCGTTCCCAGGACTCGTACAACGACTTGGAGTCGTGCTGCTGGAAGTTATGGATCTCATTCTGGAGTGTCACCGTCTTGTAAGGTGGAAATTACTTGGACAGGAATGCCTGGGATATCTCCTCCCAGGTGAGGATAGATCGTTGTGGCAGCCTCTTGATCCAGTCCTTCGCCTTGTCCCATAGAGAAAAGGGGAATAGCCGAAGACGGATGGCGTCCTCGGACACTCCATGGTACCGAAAGGTGTCGCAGATCTCTAGAAAGTTTGAGAGATGGGCATTCGGGTCCTCGCTGGTCAGGCCTCCAAATTGGACTGTGTTCTGGATCAGCTTCATGATAGCAGGCTTGATCTTGAAGTGTTGGGCCTGGACCAAAGGACAAACTATGCCCGTATCAGCTCCGTGAATCGATGGAAGTCCATACTTCATAAGGGTACATCTTGGAGGTTGTTGTTTATGGGGTGGAGCTTGCATAAACTACTCCTAAGGGGAAAAGTATGGTCGTGGGAAGAGTTGTTGTGGCGGTCGTTGGTAATACCTTGGGAGGAATTCCATGAAGGCTCCAGGAGGTTACTCCGGTAGACCAGCAGCAGGAGGCTTCTGATCCTGGTACTGATGCTCAGTCACAGCATCTACGACTGGTGCTCCCACTTCCTTGTTCGCCATGGGTTGTGGTTGATTGTTGTGAGTTTCGTTCTGTGTACGCTGATGATGAAGAAAGTTCCGTTCGATTTCTGGGTCAAGCGGAACTAATTACGAAGACTCGGCGCTTCTGGATCATGTAAGACGTCTAAACATACACTTTAATATCTGCACAACACAAAAATGAAAACCAGGCGTAAAAGGGAAAACAAAAGATAAAATTGGAAATGGGATTAGAAAAGAAATTTTTGATAATTTTTTATTTTTATTCTCACTTAAATCAATTATTAACAAAATTTAAATCTTAGCACTAAAACCAAATGTTTCCCCGGCAACGACGCAAAAATTTGGTCTCACTTGTCGTTGATTGAAGTTATATGAGTCCCAAATTAATTACCCATTCTTAGAACTTTAGTATAGCATAAGATCGGGGTCGATCCACAGGGAACTATGGAATGCGTGAATTTAATTGAGTTAATACTTAATTAGGTGAAGTATGTAGAATTTAGAATCAATTGGGTTGATTTTGGGTTTTTATTGACACTAAATTGTTTTACTTTGAAGAAATGAATAATAGTTTTAAAGAAAACAACGGGTAAATTTAAAGAGTTTTAAAACAGGAAGAAAACACGTGTCAGGGCTATGGTGATTAAGGAGGTATTATGGAGATTGTTTAAATGGTTGTGTTTTTTATAATAATTCAATCATTCTAGATTTCATTTTGTTACAAGATTTCCTTGGTCTGGTTCCTCTTATTTGGAATTAGAGTAGTTGACTCCTTGGTCCGGTAGTCAATGTTCTTAATTCTCTATTAAGTTCAGTCCATTATTTGAATCGGTGAAATCCTTCCAATGGTCATGGATGTTTTCACCGTTACTTTTCTTTTGTATCGCTTAGAATTATTCCCTTGGTTCGGCTCAGAATTCTCAGTTATATTTAACAGTACATTAAGAAGAGTAAGATGAATTAAAACGATAAAACACAACTATATAAAACAACATACAAATTATGATCCCTTCATCCACAGCCCCAACACTAGGGTTTTATTTACACATAGAAAGTGGTGAAGAAACAACACACATGATACCTGACGGGGTCATCATGTAAGCGTTGAGGTAGGGTGTCAGAAGGTGGAATAGTGGAACTATGGCACCACGGTGGCTCGGTAATGGTAGCAAGAGAGCTTCTTCTCTCCTCAAATAGTTTCGAACTCCCAAATTCGTAGGCCAAGGTATCTTTTCATAGAAAAATAAAGTACACGACGTGTCTAGAAAGTACACGCCGTTTACTTTTCGTCAACGCGCTTTGGCGCCAATTTATCCACGGGTAGGCGGCCTAACACACCGTCTTTAACTTTTGAACACGGCGCCGCCTGAAAGTTGAGTATACACAGCGTGTAGCGCCTCCATACACGGTGTGTAGTATCATAAGTTTTGGCCTCCATCCCCATTTAGAATAATAGACACGGCGTGTAGAAATGACACACGTCGTGTCCCCTTCAACGGTCACATGGGCTTGTGGACTTTTCTTAGCAACCACCGCTTCTAGAATGTAGTACACGGCGTGTAACACTGCCACACACGGTGTGTATATTCTACCTGGTGACATGGGCATGTACTCCCACCTTTGGTCCGTGTCCATGTCTGGATGTACACAGCGTGTATAAAAGTACACGTCGTGTAGTTTCAAAATTTTCACAGGCTTCCCTTGATTCGTGTATTTAGCCAGAAATCTCCTGAAAGTAAATAGAATCACCAAAATCAAAGAATATGTTCATAAAACAACAGATATTTGTTGAAAACATGTTTTTATCTTCAATTATATATATGGAAATGTATACAGAAATTGGGCTATCAATACCCAAAAATGATTATTAATAATTAAAACATGGTTATTATCCATAAAAACATAATATATTTAATAATTTAAATTTCAAAATTGTATGAAAAATATGAACTCATCAAGAGTACCTAACGTTTTCTATTTTTGTAGGTTTGTCCCTAGATTTATGTCCTGGTTAGGTTCATTCTAATAATGTACAACATGTTACACTAATGGATCTACATAGAGTTCGATAAAAAATGATGACCCATAGAAGAAGATGATTTATTTTTTTAGTTCCAGATTCTACCAAACTATGAGGGATTTATTTCAAATTAGGAGGTTGAGGCTTAGTTGGAGGAGTAATATATTTACTTTATCTTGATCCATTCTTAAAGTGAGTACTAGATTCCATTTTCTTTTAGTATAAATCATGATGCTATTAAGTAATGGCGGTTTTTGTTCTTCATGGATCTAAAGTATATTTTTTTAGATGTTATGAAGTCATTTTGAGGTTTATTTTCTTTCATAGACCACAAATGTGGCTTATCAAAAGGATATTTTTACACTCTACTGGTGGAATTATTTTGTGTGGTAGTTTTGTATATAACATAAGAACATATTTTTTTCTTATTTATACCTTATTAATGATAAGGATTATAAATAAAGTAATTTTAAATTGTACTTATCTCAGGAGATCCAATTATAAGTAACCACATTCTGATTATCAATATATCTTTAGGTACCTTTGAAAGAAGATTTCATCAAGAGGATGTTGGATAGGAAGGAATCATCAGTGTAGGGGAGTCATTAGGACTCTCCATGGAGTGTGACTATGGATAGAGGTACTCAATTTTTTAATAAGATGAATTCCCTCATAGTAGGGAATCAATTCTAGCCATATTCATCCCATTTCACTAGGGTTTGTAGTTATCAAACACTTACCTGGGGATCAAGTGTAGTTTTTTTCATGTGTAGGTCATATAAATTAGAATCATGATTTCCAAACACTCCTCATCATTATTCATGGATCTAGTATCACTCATCTGGATCATACATTACATCAAACTCCTCTAAGGAATCATAAATAGAAATTTGATCCAGCTTCTTAATAGTTGAGAGGGTATGGGTTAGGCAAAGGATGGCCCTGTTATTTCCATCATCTTCAAGGATAAAGAGAAGAGTATAAACAGGGATATGTTCACCTGTAAGGATACAAATTTCATAGATTCAGACATGGTTAGAAGGATTCTTTAGATTTTCTAGTGTTAGGTGAGCCAGACATCATTCAATGTATTGTCTACTTGTATTATACATGGGTGTATGCCTTGTTTTATTTAGAATTCATGAACTTTTTCATTTAACCTTCCCTAGTCAATGATTTTGGACTTTAGGTGGAGAGGATTTAAATTATCTTGGAGTGGAATCTACCAATTATAGGTTGGGAAAGCTTATATGATGTGCATAGAGATCATGAGTTTATTTTAGGGAAACATCAATCTTTGCGAAATTTCATATGTTTTGAAATATAGCCATAATAAATCATCATCATCATGGAATAGTTATTCTTAGTGTATAATTTCATTGATTACTTCAAGATATTCTTATATTTTATGATGTTAACTGAGAGAATCCCAAGTTTATTTGTGATCAATACCACCATATAGGGTGGTGGGATTTTGAGACCATACCATCCTTGATAGTTGACCTAGTGTTGAGATCAATAGAGGATCAACTGGTGTTTCCTAGGATTTTAGAAGAGTACCTTGATATCTTTCTGAAAGAGGTTGTGACATGACCCCCTTGATGTGAGATCAGGTTTGGGATATATCTATAGTCGAGTGTCACTCCAATATCAATGTACCCATATAGGACGTGGCTTGATTATTTTTGAGAGATACAAATTCAGATTGATGACATTATTTGGAGGGGTTTTATTTATCCTAGTGTGTCACCTTAGAGTGTTGTGGTTATATTTTCAAAGAAGGAAGATGGCAGTCATTGATTGTGCAAGGAGATTATTTTCACGACCTGACCCAAGACAAGGCTCAAGAAACAACCACCCCATGCCCGACTCCATAGGACAAGGGGTGGATACAAGCCTTTAAGTCATATTTAACATGCATAGGACTTTTTCTAAGTACATGTATGCACACACATAGCCATGTTGATGCAGAAGTGAAAGGAGGGGGGTAAAAATCAAACACACCTATAAAGTAGACCAAGCATGCAAAAACTTTATGTTGTACAAGAGTGCGATCGTGAAAACTAAAATTTAATGGGTAAAAAACATTCCCAACAAAAAATAAGTCACAACCTAAAAAAAACTAGAAAACTAAACTATTTAGAGATACCAACTTCTGAATCCCAAGCGGTGACCACTGTATGTGGTCCAATGTACCAGGTATCCCTAAGCTCCAATGAAGTCACTACCAACCTATCTATCATTTGAATAAGATATGAAATGTGTAGGGGTTGAGTATATATATACTTAGTAGGATTCCATGAAATCATAAGGTGTATTAAGAGATACAGTAGGAATATAAAGATATTAAATTCAAGATATATTCAAAGAGAATATATCAACCCAAACCCCAAGTTGAAGTAACATCTTCCAAGCACAAGGGGATCGACATGGTGAGTATATGAAAAATACATCAATTCCCAACCACCTATATCAAGAGAGTATAATCATACAACCATGATAAGCTAAATATAGAAATCATGTGGCACACCCCACACATCTTTTCCTCTCATGGAAGGAGAGTAACCAAATCCAATGTGCAGATACAAAAGAATATATCTATATATATACGATCTGTTAAATAAACCCAAATGAGATAGAAAGGGGATCTCCATCTCACAGCTCATCCTAAGAATAATAGTATCCCATATTTTAAAAATTCCATCAACGATGTCCAGCATCTCATGCATCTACCCCAAAGTAACCATCCAATCCAAACCATGCCTCATCACTATGTCACACACTCGAGTGGGAAAAAACATAAATTAAAGGACTCATTCCCTTGTAAAATAGGATGGATTCTCTCTAATGATATTCATAGAGGACCACCTCCCATGATACTAGGGGATTCCACTATGGTATTCGTTGAGGACCCACTGCCCAGCTCTACCGGAGGGTATTACTTGGTAGTCTTCAAGGACACCACTACCCAACTCTACTCAAGGGTACAACTCGATATTAATTGAGGAATCCACTACCCAACCCTACTATAGGGTACAACTCAGTAGTCACTGGTGATCTGTATGACCACTATCATCACCGAGCAATGCCAAACCAATTGTTGGGATTAGAAAATTCCACATCGTATCTCTAAAGCCACAACTCAAGGAACCATTGTTTTCTATTTCGAAAAACACTCAATATAGGGTACTCATAGGCCAGAATTCAAGTTCAAACTAAATAGATACAAATTGTTGAATTTTCTGGAAAATGAACCAAGTAGTACATGGCATGTGAGGGGAATCACACGACGTGTGGTCCCACTCCCCAGCTTGGTCATGTCCTAGGATAGTACACGACTCCCTGTCATTTATTGGTACATACCATGTAGGGGGACTAAATGGCTTGTCCATGCTAACTGAGATAGGGTTGTGTCCTTACATTTGTGTCCATGTACTTCCATCTAATGATTAGGTCCTTTAGTACATAGTGTGTTTCTTCACATGGAGTGTCACATGTGTGGTCTGATCGTATCTATGTACTCTGGTACACAGCAATGTGCCTGGCCTTGTACTCCCACACATATTCTTTCTCATGTAGTCTATCATATTGATCATCCACCTAGGGATGAGGTACATGATGTGTAGGAGGGCTACACCCCATGCCATCCTTATAATTTCATGAAACCATATCTTCCACACCTCAAGGTCTACACGTTGTGTGTTCATTATTATACATGGAATATAGTCGGGATTTCCAAATAAATCCATATTCATGATCTAAACATTTAATATATTCTTTATATTCAATTTCATCTTCATTTTTTCCCAAAAACTATGGTTCTTGTTATGGATCATGAATTCTGGTCATCGTTCACCAAAAATAAGATTTTGTTTTATCGTCGGAAGGTTGATTTCACATCTTGCACACCTCATTTTGCTTCTAATTTGATAATATAGCCATTTATCATTGAAATTTTAATCCATAACTAATAAACATCCCAGATCTATCCAATATTTGTCCATCTATTCCTCGTTAATGATGCTTTTGTGATTTTGAGGGTCTGGTCGGGATTGGTATCACCTGGCAATGTCTAACCAGGACCACAGGGTCCTACTAGAGATAAATGAAAAGAAAAATTTGGGTAAAAGGCACCATAATAAATTTTTAACCATATTTTTCAAGGATTACATGTACAATTATCAAGAATAGGTATTTGGGGTTAGAAAATAATGAATGTTCAATTAATATTTCAATACACTAGTGCATGCTCAATCAACAATTGGCATAGATCAATAGAATTTATCGATCTGTTCAATCAATTTCATCAAAAAGGGTGTAAAAAAATGATGAGTCCTACCAGGATATTGTATTTTTTATCATCTAATAACATGACTACCAATGATTTAAGACCTTTATTGTATTCATTGTGCCCCAATCTGTTTTGATTCGGAGTTTCATCATCGTCTGAGGTGATTCACCAATGATGGAGAAAGGAGAAGCTCGGGAATCCTATCAGGGTTTATGTGTCTAACCTAGGAGGATTCTCAATGGTAATTCATTTTTGAACATTTCATTTAGGTCTAAGATTAATGAATTAATTAATCCACTAAATGTGCCGCCAACGATCAAGGAGTCTGAACACCCCACATCGACCCATTTTATGTTGCGCCTAAGGTAAACATTGTGTTCTGGAATAAATCGTGGTCTCAAATTTATGATATGTGTTTCTATTTAAAACCTTTCCTATTTTTTTAATAACTATACACGTGAAATATAAAATATATTTAATATTTTTATAAAATTAATTCTGAGCACACCGAGCATCATAATCATACGCTATCTTAGTGCCTAACTCTATAAATATATATATAATTATTTCAAAGTCTTATAAGGAAAAATTCAAGTCTCTAAACCATTCCCTCCTTCAATATTTTCATCCCCAAAAAGAAAAACTATGTAAACAACTCTGGATATTAACCTCGCACCTGGATCTCATGCTCCCAAGAATCCTCTTTCGTGTTCCCATGCTTCCACAACATACAAACCAAGGGTATGGTCAATCTACATTAGGTCCTCTCCTATCGATCCTCATTCAGAGTTGTGTGATCTAAAAAGGTGGATTCATCCTTAATGTTCAACTTTCCTCAATCAATAACATTCATTGGGTTATAAATGTATCACCTCAGCTGTGACACATGAAAGATATCGCATACCCACTCTAACTATGGAGGCATGTTGAGGTGTAAAGAAACCTATCCAACCATCTTCATGATCTAGAATGGCCCAATGAACCTCAAGGATAGCTTTCCTCCCCAGTAGAACCTCCAAAATTCTCATCATGGGGAGACTCTTAGAAAGACATGATCTCCCTCATCAAACTCCAAGGGCCTACAAAGGCGATCTTCATAAGATTTATATCTTATCTGGGCCATCCTCATCTTCTCACGGATGAACTAGACCTTCTCTATTGTCACATGCACCATCTATGGAACCATAAGAGATGTCTCACCAATATCTATCTAGCATAAGGTTGACCTGATGGTTCTCTTATATAGGGCCTCAAAAGGTGGCATCTTGATAGTAGAGTGTTAGTTGTACTTTTATGCAAACTCTATCAAGGGTGGGTGATCCTCCCAGATATGGTCAAATCTAACACACAATCTCTCAGCATATCCTCCAACACCTGGATAGTGTGCTCAGTCTTCCCATCGGTCTGGGGGTTAATTTTTTTACTCACACTCATATAGGTATCAAATTCCTCCTATAGGAATCTCCACAATCATGATTTAAACTGCACGTTATGATTGGAGACAATCATTGAGGCCACCCCATGAAGGATAACGATCTCCAATACATACAACTACCACAAACTCTCCAATGAACTATGCTCCCTAATATCAAGGAAGTGTGAAAACTCTATGAGTTGTTCAACCATAACCTAGATGGAATCATGGAACTTTATTTTTTATGGAATCCATATAATAAAGTCAATGGATATATCATCCCACTTCCACTTTGGGATCTCGAGGGGCTGCAACCAACCTGTCAGAACTTGGTGCCCATCCTTCACTTGTTGACAAGTGATACACCGAGAGAACGACTCAACCATGCTCCATCTCATGTCGTAAAATCAAAACAGTCATTTAAGGTCTTTGTAAATATTTCTAACTCCATGATTTATAACTAGGGGAGATGTGTGGAACTCCCACATCTCCTCCTCCTGCATCGTGATTGGAACCACAATCTATCCTAGCAAAAAGATGAAATGATTACCTCTTTTAGAATATCTATATAGTGATTAACTCATATATTTATGGTCACATAAGACCTTGAATTCAATGTATCCTATTTGGGACTCTCTCAAATTCTCAATAAGAAAAGGGATTAACACCATCGACTATAGAAAAGTTGTACCCTCCTGCTCCCCCAAGGTCAGCTGCAGGGAGGTCAACTACTCTGAACCCTCCTACACCAAGCAAGCATGGGACTTCCTGCTATGGGAATATTTTATTATGTTTCCATTCCCTAGATTATAGAGTATCTCGAATTCATATTCCTAAAATAACACCATCATGCACCACTATCTCAGGTTCAATTCCCCATATGTGAAGACGTACCTGAGACTATAATTGTTTGAGTAAATCACAAAACACTGTCCAAGAAAGTAGTGTCTCCAAATTCTCAGGGAGGAGACTAATACTACCATCTCTAGGTAATGATTTGTATAGTTCTTCTCATAGGGTCTCAGATTCCATGATTAGTATTCAATAACATACTATTGTTTCATCAATACACAATTGATCCCTACTCCTGAGGCATCGTAATACACTACGAACTCAATGCCTTCCTCTGGTAGTCTCAACATAGGAGCACTCGTCATCCTTATCCACAACTCCTCGAAGGCCCTCTAGAATTTAAATGGCTTCCGTTTTCAAGTTAGTTCAGTAAAACAGGTTATAATTGTAGATAAGCCTACCACAAACCTTCTGCAGTACCCCACCAAGCTAAGAAATATATACACCTCTAACACGCTCTTGGGTTCTCCCAAAAAATAACTGCATCGATCTTTGTTGGCTCAAAGGTAAAAATATGTTCAAAAATGTCATTCCATATAAATTGAACCTCATGAATCCATAATGGGAACTTTTATAGATTCTCATAAATCTGGTGCTCTCAAATAAAATCTAGAACCATACTCAGTTGCAATGCATACTCCTCCTCTGATACAGAGTAGATGAGTATTTCATCCATGAAGACACCAAAAATTGGTCCATTTATGGCTAAAATAATTGGTTCATAAAATCCACAAACATGGTAGGGTAATTCATCATACCAAAGGGAATCACTAGGAACTCATAGTTTCCGTAGAAATATCGAAATAACATCTTTGGAATATCAACCTCACGAACCCTCAACTAGTGGTAGCTGAAACAGAGATTGATCTTAGAGAACCATCGTGTTCCTCAAAACTGGTCAATGTGGTCTTCAATCCTTAGTAAGGGGTACTTGTTCTTTATTGTAGCCTATTTCAAGTGAAAATAATCTATTAATAAATGCAAGCTCTTATCCTTATTTTTTATGAACAACACCGAAACTGTCAAGGGGGACTCACTTGGTCTGATAAAACCCTTCTCTCAAAGGTCCTCCAATTATAACCACAAATCTTGGAGCTCGTTAGGGGATATATGATATGGATTAAAAGATATCAGAGTGTCCCCGGGTTATAATTCAATGAAAAACTTCATCTCCCACCTCATAGGTATTCCTAGAACATCCTCGTTGAAGACATTCATATAATCCTCCACAACTTAAGGATCCCAGATGCCAGAAGTTATTGTTGCACCAAGGGCTACACTCCCTAACTATTGTGTAATGGGTTATATCCACCAACTCACAGAACTCGTTCTTCCTTCCATGAGATATCTCTTGCTAGAAAATGAGAATATTTTCCCATTAGTGCATAGGCATATGAATCATCTATAGTGATAGTCAATATGGTATTAGATCATGGAAAACCAATCCATAACCAAGATAACATCATAGGTTCCCTTCGTGATGAACAAAATTTATCATGTGATCCTCTCTCCACCAAGAGATAGCTCTCACTACCATAAGATAAAATATACTTAAGAAGTGTTCCTTATAGCAACCGTAAGATGAATCTTCTAGGATAATGCCTAAAATGGGATCTCTAGATTGTAAATGCCTAGTCAGGATAATTGTATCAATAAGAGGGGGAGGAAGTGAATCAGTGATATCTTTTTATTTATGTTTCCTTAGAAAATGAAACAACCTTTGGCTCCTAGAAACAAATTCAAAAACACATCCACAGGGACATAAGAATTTATAAGGCTGGATATTCAATAAGAATATCTACGTCTTTATTATGGTTTGGAAATAATTCAATGCCACGCAATACACTAAAAACAATACTTTTGTGAGGAATAAAATGAGTAGTATATTCCTTTTCACTCATGTATCACTATGTAAACAATAAAATAGTGCATGTGATCCTTCTAGAACAATTTATGTAATGCAATGTTTTTTGTAACAAACCATGTTACAGTACTACTTTATCAAAATTCACAAATATAAACATTCAAATAAATTCTTCACTTCTTTACCCAAAAGCTGGTAAGAACATCCTTTAATTCGTAATAAAACTCAGTCGGATTTACCAGTCCTATTATTCCCAGACCTATTTCTCAATAAGAAAATATATCTCTTCATAATAAAATTATGACAATACTATACACTTTCTGCTTTGGTCGAGAAGTTCAAATATAGTAATCCTACCAGCTGAATATGATAGTCCTTCCCAATACGATCATCAGTTGAATATGATAATCCTACCTAATACGATCACTGAATAAACGTGACAATAAGGTGAGTATGATGATCATATAAATATATTGAAATCTTGTCTCTTATCCTTTTTCTTCTATTCAGCATGAATTCTTCATGAAAAACAATCTGGAAACTACTTCTTCTCTCAAAAATTTCTTCAGTGCTCTACCTACTCTCTACCTCTTGTGAATAGTACTTACATCATAAAAGTATAATGTAATTTTCACATTTATACAAACACCAATTTCAGTTTGGGTGGGATTATTAAAAACTATCCCGCTCAACCAAATTCCATGAATTAGTATGTTTTCATGAATTTTAGGTACATCTTAACCATGTCAACTCTTCTCAACTCTTCTCATTTCTTATGGATCCTTCTCAAATCTTATAACCACTTCAACTCTCTTATAAATGTATTCACATACACTAATTCGATATTGATTTACCCAATATGATTCTCTGTACTGATTGCATATAAGAAGAAATAGACACCATTTTAATTTTCCAATATGATTTATTCATTACAATGATCTATACCAACTGATGAAAACACACATCTTCTTATAACTTCAAGTTCCTCCTTTGAAAACACATCCAATAATATCTAAGTCATATTTTTATTCTACATTTCATTCATTGATTCTAAAAAAATCTTCCTCTAATGATTAAGATGTCATATCGAATCTGATAGATCGGTATCGAAAGATTAAGGAACTTATTTCTCTTCTGAATATAATACCAATGACTTTTCCTCTGGTCACTACGATAACATACTTAATACAATGGATTTTCATTAGCAGTTTCGACTGCATCAACTTCTTTATTTCAAAAACTTCTGCTTGTAACATGACTTCCTTTATGACTTTGAATGCATTGGAGATTGGCTTTAGCATCATCTGACTTACCAAGAAAAGTATTTTTACTTCCCATCCTTTTTAGTATCTTATTACTTTCATTAGAAAGTGTTATAACTTCCTACTCTTCCAGCACCATCTTTCTTTCCTACTCATCCTGAATAAGATTGTCCTGAATACAATTGGCCTGAATATGATTGGAATGATTACGATCAGACTAAATAATATTTCCAACACAATTTCTCTTCCAATTCATTGCTAAATTAAATTTTCAACACTTTTCTACCCATTTATTTCATCAAGCCTTCATCGCAAGTTTTTTAGGATACTTATGATTTATGAGAACTTTAAGATCATAAAATAATAATCACATTTGCAATGGAGCCATGCATAATCCAAAACTAATTAAAATCAGATTTTCCTTGATCGAATCCATGGTGGATTTGATGGTCCTTTTCTTCCAGCAAACAACTTCTGAATAAAATGGACTTTCTTAAGTACCATGAGTCAGAATTATTGAATAAAATGAATTTATAAATAAGATAAATTCCTAAATATGATTTTTGAGTCTTATCACACTATTTTACAAAGTGAAGGAATTTCATTTTACTCTTTAGCAGCAAAACCGATCATCGAAAAACTTCTGTATGATTATGATGGTTAATCTTATTTTCACCAGCTTCTAACTTTTTATCAACATCCCAATCTAATAGATCATATTGACTCATCCAGATGTTGTAGATCCAATTTAAAAAATTCTTCAATACATATTTATATCCATCATCTTCTCAAAATGATTTCTTTCTTCAACATAATCAACATGATGATCTATTGAAAAAAAATACAACCAAAACATAACTTAGACCTAACAATCTCTGCCTTTGTTTTTGTCGTTAATACCCACTTAAACCACTTAAAAACAATTAGTGGTATTGTTTTCTTTTCTCACTTTTTCTTCTCCCAATTTTTTTATTTCTCCCACTATTTCTTTTCTATCCTCATATTTATTATCTATCCCCCTTATTGACAATCAAATTCAAAGGGATCACCATGAAAAGTTCCTCCCTTATTGATAAATGATCTCATTTCCTGGGGTTGGAAATTTTATTCTTTGAATCTTGAACCTTTTCTTCAACATAGGTATCACTTGAGTTTCTTAACAATGAACCTTTAACTAATCAACTCTAAGTCTACATGGGTGAACCCAATGTACAAAACAAAAGTGAATAATCAAGGTTTTCAATTTTTCCCATTTCAAAACTTTCATGTAATACCCATTTTTTGTTTCTTTCAACATTTTCATGATTAGGGAAATCCGTCAAAGAATTTGTTCAGGATAAAACTAACATTCAACAATCTCAAAAAACATATCAGAAAGTTCAGGTGCAGAAAAACATGACTTTTCAAAAACTTATATTGTTCATAACCTCGTAACTTTCTTTTGAAAGAACAGGAAGAGAATCATCAATTACAACTACGTTATTTCAAATCCGTAAATTCCATGCATGTTAGTACAAGTATACAAAAAAATATAATAAGTGGGAACCTTGATTGTTTCTTAGAATGAACAATCGGACTGAGAGACATCTCTCAATCTTGACTTTTTCTTCTTTTTCTTAGATTTTGTATTTGATGTTATTTCTTCCTTCTAGTCATTCTTCTCAGGTTTTGTAATAACTTTTTCATTATCTTTACAATATTATAATTAGGATGTCATATTTTATTCACCTTTAGTAACATATTTATTATAATCAGTTTGTAACATTTTTACATACATGTATTTAGTTCTGGAAATATAGTTGAACAACTTTTGATATCATGCCCTTATTTCTCATATCCACAATCTATTGATACCTTTTTGTCAAAAAAAATATATTCAGAAGTTTGTTCCTTCCCTTATTATTTTGATGATTTTTTTGTTTCATCTAACATCCTATCCAAGCCAACATGTTCTAGATAGATAACTAAGCACACTTTCATTTCACACTTAATAGATCTATTTTTTTCACCTCCAAAACAACCAACTTCTGATAATTACATAGAAACATTTTTTGTGTCGGTAACAAAACAAGAAATCCTTTAGCAAGATGTCTAGGTTTCCCACATCTTTCAAAAATAGTTTCCAAAGTTTGGAACCTATTTTCGACTTTCACATAAACCATCTCTGGTTTCTTTCAAACATCTTTCTCAGACATCTTATTTTGATTGAATTGACTCCCACTTACACTTTTCCTTATAAAGATTATGGAGTAGTTATAATATTGTTGGCCAAAACATGTTAGTTTTATGAAAAAATCCACCACAATTCCAATAGTATCCCTATAAAGAGTATTTTCCTTTAAAACATTCATACAGACCAGAGTTGTGAACATGTCTCTCAGCACCCTTATTGTCTTCCTTATCTAAACCACCAACCTTTTTGTTATCCACCAGAATATTTTTATTCTTCTCAGACTTATCTTAATAAAAATTAATAGAAAAATTTCTGTATTCATCGTTTTTAGAATCATTTTCAAACTCAGGATTTTTAGAAACTTCTGAATTCCAAAAATCGTTAGTCTTGTCCATATATATAACTTTATCATTTTTTTTTATTTTTTGAAAAAATTCTTATTTTCTTTTTAAACATTGAAGGTAACTTTTTTTATCCTTATTATGTTCCTTCTTATAGGAACTTTCACAAACATCATAGATAGAGTTTCTAAAACTTAAACCTTTCTAGTATTCTTTAAAAAAATTTATTGGAAAAGTTCAAACTCTTCTTATTTTGTCTTCATCTTCACTTCTCGATGTTTGTTATAATTATTTTCTTCTTCAAGAGATTTATTCAAATCAAAAATCTCTTCTATAAAACTGAATTTCTCATTAATAGTTTTCACTTTTCAAATCCATGATCTCTATTTCATGTATTTTAATCTTCCTCAAACATTTTTTCAATTATTTTTAAGATGATATTTCAATTGAGTTTTTTCTTTTTTAGAACAGTCACTTCTGAATTATGCTTTTTCAACTGTTACAATGAAATTATTCTCCCCATTGTGTTCAATAGATTTTCTAGATTCAACATCACTTTTCTATTCTTCAGAATAACTACTTTCACTACTAGAAAAATTGCCCTCATTAACTATTGCAATTAACATGTTCTCTTAAAAACCATTTATATCCTCCTCACTATCATCATCCTTAGAAAAGAATATTATTATTTTGGATTTGGGGATCTTATTATCTTTATTCTTGGAATTGGATTTTTCTTTATCAACTTTTTTATCCCATGATCTTCTTGGACTTATTTCTTATCCTTCACTTTCTTCTTCATCACTTTCTTCTTTATCACCTCTTCGAGGAAAATTGGTAATGAATTTCTCAATGTATCCACATAAAGAAAATTTTAAGGGAAGTTTCCATTTATACCTACCTATACCTCATTTCACATGTTTATAAAACAAGGATAAAATTTCTTCAAGGTTTTTACATACATCGTTTTCAAAGTTAGAGTCAGAAACCTGAAATTCCTTAAGAACCTTCTTAACCATTGTTTCTTGGAACCTTTAACATACATTTCTCTATCATATTTTTTTACCTACATAACATGTTCCTTTATCATCTTATATGTGATGATAGTACTATGAAAATTTTCCAGAGATAATGTATCAGGATCTCTATCTTCTAATGAAGAAACTTTAGCCTCAAAATTGTTGTGAATAATTCTGAATATATTTTCAACTATAGTAGAATATTGTAATTTTTCACTAAAACCTATGATAGTGATAACAATATCATTAAACCTAGTAAATAAGTCACCAATATATTCATACTCACCAATCTTTATATCTTTATAATTTGATCTCCAAATGTGTAAATTTTCCTTTTTTCACCTTTGTATTTCTTTCGTAAATAATATTCAACTTAACCTAGATACCTTTGGCAGTAGAAACTACTTTTACTCCTTCAAACACACTTTTTAAAAGTGATGAGAGTAAAGAATTATTATCTCTTCCATAATTCTTATGGTTTTCCTTATTAGAATTTTTAAAATAAGTATTTCCAATATGAGGATAGAAACCATCTATAATAGATTTTGAAACATCATAACAAAGAGACATAAGATATAGAAACAATATTCCTTTCTAGATATGATAATTCATACCATTTTAGATCATAATCCCCTAAATATTCACACAACTCAGATGGTCCATAACAACTTCTACAAAACTTCATAAATGAATAAATGAAGGGAACCTTCTCCTCTAATAATAATTTTGTGTGCCTAGTCAGGGTAATTTTATCATTGAGAGGGGTAGGGGTGAATCAATGATATCTTTTCTGTTTCGTTTCATTAGAAAATGAAACAACCTTCACCTCCTATTAAAGATTACTTTCCTTACTAAAAAAAGTCAAACACACATCCACAGGAACACAAGAATTTATAAGTTTTGTTATTCAATAAGAATAGTTATGTCCTTGGTATGGTTTGGAAATAATATAATGCTAGAAAATACACTAGAAAAAATCTTTTTTTATGGAATACAACAAGTAGGATATTCCCTTTCACTCATGTATCACTATATAAATAGTCCAATAGTGTGTGTGCTCCTTCTAGCGCAAATTTTGTAATTCAAAGTTATTGTAACCAACCATGTTATGGTGCTTCTTTATAAACTTTCACAAATATAAACTTCCAAAGAAATTATTTACTTCCTTACCTAGAATATCGTAAGAACTTATTGGAATTTGTAATATTACTCAGTCTCATTTCCCAGTCTGACTATTTCTAGTCTTATTTCTCAATACAGAAATACATATCTATAGAATAGAATTGAGACAATAATGAACACTTTTTGCTTCAGTTTAGAAATCCCAACTCAATAATCATTCCAATTGAATATGATAATCCTTAACAATATGATCACTGGATGAATAAGACAATCCTACCCAATATGGCCACTGATTGAATACAATAATCAACTAAATATGATGATCATCTGAATATGTTGCAATCTTCTCTCTTATCCTTTGTCTTCATTCCAGTGTGACTTCTTCAAGAAAAGAAATCTAGAAACCACTTCTTCCCTATAAAATTTCTTTAGGATTCTACCCTCTCTCAACCTCTTATGAATAATACTTCAGTCAGAAAGGTACATTGTAATTTTCTCCTTTTATACTAGCCCCAATTGTGGTTTGTTCATGATTTTTTAAAACATTCTTGCTCAACGAAATTCCCATATTTTTCATGTTTCATTGAATTTCATGGGCATCTTAACCTTATGAACACTTCTCAAATATTCTCATTTGTTCTTAATCCTTCTCAAATATTTAATCCACTTCAGATATCTTCTAAATTTCTTCACAAATAATAGTCTAATACTGATTTCCCCAATAAAATTCCTTCAATACGATTCTCTTTACCAATTTAATGTAAGAAGAAATAGACACCATACTGATTGCCCGATATTATTTCTTCATTACGATGCTCTATACCAACTAATGAAAACACATTTATTATTCAAAATTAAAGATCCTCCTTTGACAACACATCCAAAAATATCTAAGTCCTTTTGTTCTTCTTTATTTCATTCATCGGTCCCAAAAAAATCTTCCTCTCATGATTTCGATGTCATACAAAATCTGATGAACCGGTATCAATAGAATCAGTAACTAATTTCTCTTTTGAATATGATTCCAATGAATTTTCAACTAATCATTATGATGACATACTAAATATGACAGATCATCATCAAAAACGTCTACATCAACAACATTATTCTTTCACAAACATCAAATTTTATCATGGCTTTGATTATGTTGAAGATTATCTTTAGAAATGTCTAACTTAATAATGAAAACATTGTAACTTCCCATCCTTTCCAATATATTTTTAATTTCATTAGGAAGTTTTATAACTTCCTACTCTTCCATCACCATCTTTATTTCCTAATCATCCTGAATACAATTTTCTTGAATACAATTTTCCTAAATAAAATTTCAATGATTATGATCATATTGAATACAATTTCCAACATTGTTTCTCTACTAATTTGATGCTCAATTCAATTGAAAACACTTCTTCTCCCCACTTCTTTCATCAATATTTAATTATAAGTTTTTCAAAATAATTATGATTTTTGATAACTCCAAGATCATAAAATCTTCATCACATTTGAAATAGATCCATTCATACTCGAAAACACATTACAATCAGATTTTCTTTGATCGAACCCAAGGTGGATCCGAAAAACCTTTTCTTCCAGCAAAAAACTTCTGAATAGAATGGACTTTATTAAGTACCATGATTCATAATTCCATAATACAATGAATTCATGAATTGGAAAAATTATTGAATTTGATTTTTGAGTTTTATCACCATCTTTTACAAATTGAATTTATTTACTTTTACTCTTTGGTAATAAAACTGATCATCCAAAAACATCTTAATGATTACGATCGTGAATCCGATTTCCACCAGCTTCTGAGTTTTTATCAACATCATAAACTGATGGATCATAATGACTCATATACATGTTCTATATCTGATAGAAAACATTATTTAATCCATATTTCTATTCATCATACTCTCAATATACTTTCTTTCTTCAACATAATCAACATACTGATATGCTAAAAACAAATACCACAAAAACACAACTTGGGTCTTACAAAGATCTCACATCATGAGTATAGAGATGAAGTATTGACTTGAACCTATTTCTGATAATACAAAAAAAATTAGAATAAATATATATAGTACCTCTAATCATCTTATTTGTTATGGGGTCATAAGACTCCAAAGTCTGTAGCTGTCTGCGACCCCAACCTCCAATTTCCTGAGACTAACATGGGCCACCTGGTGGTGGTGGTGGAAGGATCTTATAGAATCTTCTACCACCGATAGATAATCCTTTTCCTATGAAAGATCTTCCTTCCAAGGGACCAACCTGTTCTCCTCACATGGGATATCCATGACCACAATGCTACATTTGTTATGGTAGTCCATCTGCTACCTACCTGCACTCCTCAACATGTCTTGTATGGAAGTCATGCACTATATGACCTCACCCATCACAAGAATATCACCTACCCTATCTAGTATATCCTTGTGATATTTTTTGGCCCTTCACTGCATGACCTCATGCCTAATCCTAGTTGCAAAAGGACTTCATATATCTAGATCGCACCGACTAGTGCATATTAGCTGCGAAAGATGACTCAACTCTATGACACCCACTACTAGCTTCATTTATCTAGCATCCCTCTAACATAAATATCACTATAACTTGTTCCCACTCTAGTACCCTGGAATAGGTGGGGATGGACAATGGAACCACACTGGCATGGATCTCTCTACGAATTCCCTGCTTAAACTTCCATGCTTAGAAGTAGCCATCACAGATCATGTCATGAGAGTATCAGGTAAGGTATGTAAAACTCATTGTGTACTCAACCATCATCATCTCTCTCTATTTTATCTCTATAATCTCTTGAATCCAAACTGAGCACAATCATGACGGGTAGTACTCCTCATGGGACAGCTTCTGAAATTCGGTCTATAAGAGGGTCGACTCATTGTGCATCTATGTAATAAGGCTCCACCAATGCCCAAATACTCCATGGAAAAGTCTAGTTTCCAATGTAACCACCTGATCCATTGGGCTCCAAAAAATCCAAATGATATAGACCACTGACTCTAGAAAATCCTTTGTTTCCTGAGGATTTGGCACGTCGTGGAAGCTCCACTATCTCTGGCATTAGAACTCACAAAGCGTGGTAAGCCTGTATGCATCCTCAACCTACTCTGCTAGAACAATATACCTCTAGAAAGGTATAGGTGTTGATAACTACCCAACTAGAGGAAGGGGTCATAGGATGGACCCTAAACTAAGGCCTCATTGCTCATCAGATCATCATCATGATCTGGAGTTGGTATCCTGGATGGCAGTCATCATGGAGGCATCCTAAAATATTAATCAAGATGTACTATGGTTATATGAGAATATATATATATATATATATAAAAACAAGGATCTGACTCAATAAGAACAATCAAAAAATCAATCCTATATGATGTACGTATCGTTGATCCTAGAAACAAATGTCTTAGTATGAAGAGTCGACAAAGAGGTACTCAAGGTCCTAGTGAATGGATATGTCGGCCGCTCACACCATCACTAGATTTATTGGACTGAGATCCACACTCGAAACACTTTGACTCTGTTTCTATAATCTCAACTAAATACCCATAAGGTGACTACTCTAAACACCATCCAAAGGATCGAACCAGCCTTCGATACCAACTTGTCATGACCCGACCCAAGTCGGGGCTCGAGCCGCAACTACCCCAAGCTTGTCTCTATAGGCCAGGGGGTGGAAACTAGTTACAAAGGAATATATAACTTGGGAAGAACTTTTCCTAAGTATCTTTATGCACACACATACCCATCTCAATGCAAAAGTGTTTAGGTAAAGTGTAAAAGATACAACACAGTAAGAAAGTGATCCAATAATGAATAAATTCTTGTGTGTGCAAGAATACGATAGTGAAAAATAGAGAGTATATTTGAAAAAATATGACAAACCAGGAATATGTCCAAACCTAAAAAACTATAATATTAAACTTTTGAGAGATCCCAACTCCTAAATCTCAAGTTGTGACTGTTGTACACGGGCCAATGTACCAAGTATCCCGAAGCTCCTCTAAAGTCACTGATGACCTGTCTGTCATCTGCATAGTACATGACACATGTGAACAAATCCCACGCAAGGGTGAGTATATAAATACCCAGTTGGATTCCCTAAAAGCTTAATGTAGAGTAATAAGAGATAAAATAGGAATAGAAATATTGTATATGTGTGATATAGTAAAAAGAAACAACTCAACCCAAACCAAGAGTGAAATTAATCTCATCCAAGAATAAGGGGCGTGACATAGTGAGTAGATGAACTACACATCATGTTTTTTCCACCTATAGTAGGAGAGTATACTCATCCAACCATGAGAATATAAACACAAAATGTATGTGTCATACCTCATACGTCTTTGCCTCTCATGGAAGGAGGGTAACAAAATCCAATGTGTGTATATAGAAGAATATATATATATATATATATATATATATATATATATATATACTCAATAAAAGAAACCCAAATTAAAGAAAAAAGGGATCTCTATCCCACATATCAACCCAAGAAGAAGAGTATCCAATAGTTCCAAAAGTCCATCAATGATTCCCAGCATCTCACATGCCTGCCCTGATGTAACCTTCCAAGTCAAGCCATGCCTCATCAATATACCACACAATAGAGTGGGAATAAACTCGAATTAGAGGACCCATGCTCTGGAAAAAAAAGTAGGTATCTACTCTAATAATATTTGAAGAGGACCCACACCCATGTAGCTAGGTGGTTTTACTCTGGTAGTCATAGAGGACCCACTGCCCAGCCCTAGTGGAGGGTACTACTCAGTAGTCATCGAGGAATCCACTGTGCAACTCTACTGGAAGGTACAATTTTTTAATCATCGAGGACTCCACTACCTAGCTCTAATGGATGGTACAATATATTAGTCATAGAGGACTCCACTAACCATCTCTACTATAGGGTAAAAATTTGTAGTCTTTGAGGACTCCACTACCCAGATCTACTGGATGGTACAACTCAGTAATTTTTGGTGATCCTGCACGATTAGTGTCTTCACTGAGATATTCTTATCCAATCATAATGCTCAGAACATTCTATATCATATCTTGAAACCCTTAATTGGGGGTACCATTTCATTATACGTAGAAAAATAATCAGGATAGGATTCTTGCATGAAAAAATCCGAGTTCAAATAAAGGAGATATGGATGATAGAAGTTTCCTAAAAAGGAACCCAGTAGTACAAGGCATGTGAGGGACCCACATGGTGTGTGTTCTCACTCCACCACCTAGACATGTCCCAATATAGAACATGGTTCATTGTCTGTGTATTAGTAAATGCCACTTAGGTGGACTACACAACATGTCCAAGCTAAATGGGACTAGGTTGTGTCCTTCTGGCTGTGTCTATATACTTCCACCCAGAGTCTATGTACTTTAGTACATGGTGTGTTTCTTCACACGGAGTGCTTCCCATGTGGTCTCGTCAGGTCCATGTACTCTGATACATGGTCGTGTGACTAACTGTGTACACCCACATGGATTCCTTCCCATGTGGTCCATCACATGGATCATTCACCTGAGGATGTGGTATACAACATGTCTTTGGGCTACTTTTTTTCCATCCTTATGATTTTTGGAAACCTAAGTTTCTACTCTTAAGGGGGAAACATTTCATGTGTTCATCATTGTACATGGCGTGTAGCAGGGTTTTCCGAAAAAATCCAGATTCATGGTCCACACATTGAATATGGTCTTTCCCTTAAATTTTGGCTTCATTTCTACCCAAAACATATGGATTTGTCTATAGATAATGTTTCCATGTCCATGTTCTCTAAAAATCGAATTATGTTTGCTCATAGGTAGGTTCATCGTATGACCAAAATGCCTCAGTTCACTCCACCTTTGATAATCTGGCCTCTAATTATTGAAACAATCGCCCATAACCTATAAACATCCCATATCTATGCAATATTCATTAATCTATACCTCATTCATGAAACTGTTGTGATTTTACGGGTCTGATCAGGCTCAGTACTACCCAACAATGTTGAACCAGAACTGCGAGGTCCTACCAATGATGAATATGAAGAAAAATTTGAGATAAAGGCTCCATAACAATGGTCTAACCAAGATTGGACATGTTTTCTTAGACAATGATCATGAATAGACATCCAATATTAGAAAATATTGAATAATCACTTAATATTTCAATACATGGGTGAATTCTCAATCTAGAATTGGTGAATATCGATAGAAGGGATCGATCTACTCAATCAATTTAATTAAATAGGTTGTAAAACAAAAATTGATGATTCCTACCTGGAGATTGGATATTTCATCAAAAAAAGTGTCTGCAAATTATTTAAGAATTTTATTTCACTCGTTGATCCATGATCTCCTCCGATCTGACGTTTCTTTATTTTCGGAGGCGATTCGCCGATGGAGGAGACAGGAGAAGCACTGGAATCCTACTAGGGTTTATTCAGCTAGCCCTGGAGGATTCTCCATCTTGCTACATTTGTAGAGATTTTATTTAGGTCATAAATTAATGAATTCATTAATTACATAATTAATCTAATAAATGTAAAACCAATGGGAAAAAAGTCTAAACTCCCTGCACCGACCCATTTTATTTCTCGGCTATGGTAAACACTGCATTCTAGCCTCAATCATGCACTTGAATTTTTAATCTAAGCTTTCATTTAATATTTATCATGTTTTCTTTAATAACCATGTGTGTGAAATATAAAATATATTTACTATTTTTATAAAATTAATTCTGAGAATATCAAGCCTTATAATCGCATGTCGTCTCAGTGACTAGCTATGTAAATATATATAGAAATATTTCAAATTATCACAAGGAAAAAAAGGTCTCTATAATTATCATCTCTTGAACTATGTGACAATGAAGAATAATTATACCTTTCTAAGGATTGATAACCTATTTGATTAGCTTAAGGGAGATAGTAGATCTCTATGATATATTTTCGATTAAGATATAATCAAATATGAGTAATGCATGAAGATATTCATAATACCACATTCAGATGTCATAACAGGCATTATGAGTTTGTGGTAGTGTCATTCTCATACACCTCCTTAGTGTTCATGGGGAAGATAAGTTATGTGATTTGTGAATTTCTAGATAAGTTTATGGTGGTGATCATTGATGAAATCATTTTATATTATGAATCTAAGAAAAAGTCTATGAAGCATTTTTTGATCTATTTTTTGGGATTTTTCAATGTCATTAGATTATTTTAAAGTCATTTAAGTGTAGTTTTTGGGATCTGAGCTCCATTTCAGGGGACATGTTTGGACTTAGTGTGTAGTATTTTTGGATCCTTTTACGATTAAGGTGGTTGTTTCTTGGGTAACAACCAAGAATGTTATAGAGGTGTGTATTTTCTAGGGTGTGGTAGGATATTATAGGAGTTTTGTACATTATTTATCTCAAATTGAGACTCCTCTAATATCATTGATTATGAGGGATCAAGCTATTATGTGTGTTGACCAGTGACAAGCTACATTTGAGTACTTGAAAGAGAATAAGGTTAGTGTTTATATTCTTTATTTTCTAGAGGATAGTTTTTTGTTTGATGTTTATTATGTTTCATTGTGTATAGTATTAGGATATATTAAGATGAATCATTGAGAAGTTATCTATCACGGTTCATGTATTTTATTTTCTATGAATGTAACAATGCTATCCATAATCTAGATCTTGTTTTATTCATATTTTCATTAAATTTTTTATAGCATTACTTCATTGGTAGATACTTTTTGGTCATCATAGATCCCAAAAACTTGAGTTATATATTTTTCCAACATGATGGGAACTTTTGAAAATCTAAATAGATAGAATTATTTTAAAATTATGACATTAAGATTTTATATGCACCAGGGAAAGTGAATTTTGTGTCTAATGCATTGATAAAGAAGTTGTGTGACAATGTTGAGCTTGATTTAGTTATGATTGGAGAGTGATGAATGAAATCTAATGATACAACTATATAGGGGATAATTTTTTGGTTGAGGATATCACTATTAGATTACGGTGATGTCATATTTGGTGTATTCAGTCAAGAAATCATAGTTGGGTGGTTCAAAGGTAGAGGTTTGGTTAGATCATGTTGTTTGTGGTGATGCACCTGATAGATGGTATGAGGGTGATCAACCTTGAGTGTTGCATTAAGGGATGAATTTTTCTCCTTTGGAGATGCGTGAGGTGGTTCTCCATGATTTCTAAAGGCCACCCTTAGAAATTTATCCGAGTGTCGAAAATATCTATCATGCCTTTAGAGGCCAGGTTTGGTGGCCTGGGATTAATATATTGGATACACAATTTGTTTCCTTATGTTCAGTCTACCAGAGGTTGAAATATGAGAATCGTGTTCCAGGTGGGTAGTTTTATTAAATCAATTCTCCCAAATGGAAATGGGAGGAAATATTAATGGCATTAATCATTTATTTACATTAATATTATAGAGGATGTAATGCTATCTGGGAGATCATGGATTGCTTAATAAATTCATCTCACTTATTAGTGATTTAGGATTTTTAGCGTAGTGGATGATTTATCAAGGTCGTATCCAGAGGAAATTTTGAGGGTTCAAATGGTTCCTAAGACAATCATTTTTTATCATGATTCTAATTTTAAATATAAAGGGTGGATAGGTCTCCATTATGAATTTAGATCTCAAATATGCCTTAACACTGAATTGCATCTCTATATGGAAGATCAAATTGAATTTTCAATCTATAATTTGGAATACATGTTTTTTTGCATTCAATTTATATTTTGGAGGTTCATGGGTAAGAAACCTATCCTTGCAGAAGTTTTATTATAAAAAATCTATCACTCAACCATTGTAATTTCTCTGTTTGAAGTGATATATGGCTGACCATATATATTTGTTGTTTTGGACTCATATTGGAAAGTTTGTGATTATTTTATTGGAATTGGTGTGGAGAACAATGAATAAAGTGAAAGTGATTAACAAGTGGAATAAAGCGACTCAATATTTCCATAAATCATATGTCTATCATATGAGTGGGACTTAAGAGTTTTACTTGGAAAATTATATGTTTATAAAGGTATCTCTTCATTATGAGTAGTGTTGATTTATTCTTAAGAGTAATATTTTTTTATTTATTGATCCATTTATGGTGTTGGATCATGTTGGAGCTATTTCATAATAGATATAACTTCCCCTATATATTAACCTAATTCAGGATTTATTCTATGTTTCATATAATAATTGGTATATTCATGATGATTCCTTTGTCATTGATCAAGGTGAGCTAGAAATTGAATGTAATAAAACCTTTAAGAAATGACATGTTGAGATTCAATACCATTAGGTGAAGGTGTTTTAAAGTAATTTTATTCATTTGGTTTTCATCCTATGGAGAAATATTGTATTAGAGGAGTGTACTTGGGAATGTGATTCGTTGATACACGATTAATATCCCGATTTATTTGATGATTGATTTTGTTGAGATGGTATGTATGGTATTTTTTTATTTATTATATGATTGATATATTATAATTATGTGATATCTTCTTATTATGTGTTGGTTTTGTTTGTGTTATAGTGAGACCCATGAAAGGTGCCTCATGGGGTGGTTATATTATCACCAATATTATCCTCTAGGTTTTTTTATTCTCATGGATGGGAATAATATAATATGTATCTGATGTAAGAGATGGATTTTTTTTAAATCCATTCCTTTTCATTTTCCTAGGCTATGAGGTATTGAGAGGGAGTTTTGATGTGTTCTAGAGGTAGAGAGTTCAGTTTTAGCTCCATGGGGTAAAAATATTTTGTTGTGGTAACTATGGTGGAGGCCATGGTTTGGGACATTTTTTGAGTTCTAACTGTGGGAGCATATCATTATGGTGTTTGGAAAACTAGTTTGTGAGATGCTAGTTTCTAGGGGTATGGCGTGAGATTAATTTCTCTATATAATAAAGGAAAGGGATAAACACTTGTGTTGATGGGTGTTATTCTTGGATAATTTCCTTGTATAATAGGGGATGCAAAAATACTCTTGTTGTGGTCATGGTTCTTATTGAATTTTCATGTGAGAAGAAGGACGGATGAAATAGTCATTTTGGTGGTCATGGTGGTGGTGCATCGAGGTGTGGTTTAGCTGAGTGGGAAGGATGGAAACAAAAAACATGGGATCTCAACGCCACTTTTAATACCATGTTTAGTTAAAAACAGTGAGGGGAATTCCCTTATCCCAAGGTGGGGTTCTAAGGAGATCTATGGTCAAGGGTTCTATGGGTGTGTTGGATTCCACCACACTATGGTTATAGTGAATCCTATTCAAAATGGGAGAAATGAGAGCCAATAAGTGGGGTAGATAGCAATTTTTAAGGTCAAAGGTTCTCAATCTATATTTTACTAAAGAAACCATGTCCACAGTCAAGGTCTCCATGATGTGGTGAAGGACCATCAGGTGTTCTCTATAAATAGGGTTCTATTTTCCTTATTTTTAAACTTTGGATTCATTAATATGAACCCTAGCCAACCCCCAGACCCCCTTTGGTTCCTTTTTTCATCTCTCTATTGATACTAACCTTGGAGTTTATGTGGATCAACTTCTCTCTTGATCCAAGGTACCCCCTTCCCCCTTTGTTATTTCTTCATATTCTCTTACTTCATAAAAGTCAGAGTAGTAAGTTTTTTTGAGTTTTGATTTAGGGCTCGAGCATGGTTTATGATGGTTCACTGTGGTTAGGATCCATAGTGGTTTTTATTGTGTTTATTAGTGGTTTATTACTTTTTCCTCTATTCTTTCAAGGAGTTCCTTGAAGCTTTATATTGAGGATAGAGATTCAAAAACTTCTCCTTATTTATATTTTCATGTGGAATTGGAATGATTTATCTTCTGTGATTAAATGATTAAGATTGAACTTAATGAATATAATTTACTAGAAGTGAGAAAATTTTAATAATAGAATGGTTATTGGGATTTTATGCGATTATGATTTTTTTATAGTAGTTTCCTCATAATATTTTTTAAAATTTTGATTTAGAATTGTTGTGATTTTTATTTTTTCTTAGCATATTTGATATGATTAAAATATAGGTAACAATGTAAATATAGTAAGATAAATGGAATGGGGATTGAGAAACATAAACAGAGTTTATTATTCTTCTTTAAACTACTTAACATGAAAAGTGTTTCTATGAGAAATTTCATTGGTTATTGTAATAGTTGTTAGTTATTGATTATTAGGTTTCTTTTTTCTAAAACCTACTCAAAATGAATTGACTAAATATAGATGGTAAATGAAAATTTTTTTTCTTGGGATTAAATTTTGGAGTCTATTTTCAAGAATAAACTTTATTGCTATATATTTTAGGATTTGATATTTTGTATGTGTTTTCCCGTTGATTTTTTTTGTGATGGAAATTTGTTTTGATGTCATGTTTATTCCTTAATATAGTAGATCCTTTGTTCTAATTTTTTATGTGAAACCTTGTATGGTTGGTTAGGTTGGCACATGTTAGAAGCAAGGATTTCCTGATTTGTTTGTAGCTTGGTTATGGTGCTTACTTTACTTATTGTTTTAGTATACTTTGTTTCTTTAAGGATATCTCACCTTCAATATTGGGTTTAGTTGAGTAATATAATACCTGGGGATATGGATTGATAAATATATTATAAATAAATTAGTGATAATTGGTGATGATGATGGTAATGATTCATTAATCAAAACCATAAAATGATTTGGTAATTCTTGAAGAGCATGGGATAATATCTATAAATGGGGTGTTGAGTATTGAATATTTTTTGGATTTATATGAGTATGAATAGTTAAACCAGAATTGGTGACAGGATTCTATAAAGTAAATTTGAATTATTAAATCACTAGATGATTCATGATGATTAAATTTAAAGATTATATTCTTGGTTTAGCGTTATCTTCCTAGTCCTAAATATTGTAGTTGGGTTGTTATGACGGATATTACCTATAGTTTGATTCTAGGGTAGGATATTTTCCCTTAGAATGGTTATGTGTTATATTATTTCTTATACTCCACCACCTGATTTGGATTCCTTCCAATGCTAAAATGTCTCTGGTTTCATGTGTTTTACCAAACATCTAAGTTGGTGAGGGAACGGATGGTTGACTACTCCCTCTTCTCCACTATCCCTTCATACATATCATGGTATGTTAGAATATCTATATTTGATGGATTAAGTTATAGGTTATGTTCTTATATAGGTTACAGAATATCTTAGTTTTAACATGCATGTATGCATTGGCTATAGTGAATTAAGCTTATAGTATATACATATATCTTTTTTATGACGGTTATGGTTATTAAAAGTGTAATTATGCATAAGATATAATGGAATAAGGTATATTTTATAATTAATTAGGTTGTGATGGATTTTGGTCTTACTGTATGGTTATAGGATGTGGTGGAATATGGCCATGGATTTGATTTTTGTATGGATATTACAGACTAATACCAACAAGAATGTTAGACCCTGTAGAATGTTGCAGTAGGTATGGGTGTAGCTTCACCCACATCAAATGTGAATTGATATATATTTATATATATGGTGTGATTGTATAGGCATTGAAGGGAATTAAGAACACACTTATGAAAAAACACATTTTAACTTCTCTTTCTTATTTTTGACATCGGTTTTTAACCGACGTCTATAAAGGCGACGTAAAAAATAGTATTTTCGGCATCGGTTTTTAGAAAACCGATGCTGAAAATCATTTTCATTGAGGGTTTTGGCATCGTTTTATTAAATAAATCGATGCCGATAATTGATTTTCGGCATCGGTTTTAGGTAAAACTGACACTGAAAATAAAATAGTCTCGGGTTTACGACGTCGGTTTTGGATAAAATGGACGTTGTAAACCAGTTTTCGGCTTCAGTTTTATAGAAAACCAATGCCAAAAACCCTTTTTTTTAAAAACAGGCGTCGGTTTTTAAAATAACTGATGTCGAAAGTTAATTTTTTTTTGAAAAATTTGAAAAATTACAATTCCAATTAAATCGAAACCCATGTAAAAAACCCAATATACACAAAAATCAAATAGTATTTATCATTCAATAAAAATATAAAACTTACATACTTTTATCTAGTAAATCAAAAAATTATGTACATATTTGTATTGTAAAGTAGAATTAAAATACACATACCTGCAATCAATGACTTCTTTCAAAACGTTTTTGACCTTTGCAAGTCCCAAGACTCCATCATTTTCAGTTCTCAAACTGCCGAACTATTCTTTTATATCCAAGACAATAGATTTGAGTCACTGAAAAATTTACATGGATTCCAGTTAAAGATCAATGCATCAATAAATCTTATAAAAAATTATACAAAGACATTGCAGAGGCACTTGAGAGAACTTAATGAATTATAGTGTTGAATGTTGGAAGAATATGTCGTTGTAGGCAATGCGGGATTTTTGGTTAAGGATGAATGGGATGGTTTGATGGTAAACTATGCTACAATGGCTGATTAGATAAAGTATGTTGAGAATGAGATGGCTAATTAATATACTAGGTGGAAGAACATTATTTATCATTTCAAATTAGTGATTTTTTTCTTTTATGTGTTTGTTGATATCCAATGATGGCTGAGTGTATGTACATTTCTTATAATAGATGTATACTAGGATGTATGTTTAGGGGTTTTGTGATTTAATACCCAAATTACCATGTTTCCAATTTCATAGAAATATGTGATATGTTCAAAATAATCAGGGATGAAGTAGATAAATATCTTATATTTCATTTTCATTTGAGTGATAAGCTGAAAAACTAGTTGAATAGGATACCTCATCAATCTGTTACCACTTGGGGTGATCATAGACATAGGAGGTCATGATGTGTATTATATGCATGTTATTTTATTTGTGACCTCTAGTGGATTTGGAATATATCAAAATATCTGTGTTTCCAATGTGTCCATGATTTTTATGTTATGCACAGTGTTGTGTGTGCATGTATGGCCTCGAGAGACGTTTTCTGATATAGTAACTAATGCTAATGTGTATCCCATGAGACCATATTTTATGTTTGATTCCCTAAAAATTTTTACGTAAATTGTTACCATGTCACATAATTATCACATGTTTATGTATGTTTCTACAGATATCTCATGACGACATGTATTATGCTTCCTTTTATGATATTTCATGTTGAATGTATTACCATACCTAGGGAAGCATTATTTGGTAGTTGGAACAAGTGGACTGTCATGATATGATTATACCAGGGTGGTTGACCTGACACGATACAATGATTATGATGTACCTATGATTTTCCTATGGATAGACCTAAAATAAAATTCATTATGGATACCAAGTACCATGAAAGAAATTTATTCCATGTGGATATCAATTACATGTTCATATGTCATCATTGTGGCCAGACTCAATACTCAATGCCTTAAGGATACCATATAATATGTTTAATGCACTTTTGGATTGTTTTTTGTCAGTTCTAATGTTATTTTTAAACTTTTGGCATGGAGTTGTATGAGGTACGACATGGGTTCATGTCGGATTTGATAGAATATATCCTCTCAACACATGTTTTATTGATTATTTATTCTTTCATATACCAAGCATAAACAAAAAACCTACGTCAAAAGTTACTAAAAAAATCAGAAAATTCAGAATATTACACTTTTAAAATAAAGTAGAATTAAAATAAACATACCTGAAATTTATAGCATGCTCATTATTGGTTATTGTTAAAGTGTTAATTTGATTATTAGTAGGTTGAAACACCTAATATGTCAAAAGAGTTAGTTTTTTGATCCCATATGTAATATTATTTATAAATATTAGAATATACATATCTCAAATACTAATCAGACTTAACAAATAGTTCCCAAAGGTAGATTGAATATGGGTCATATCAGATTGGGAATAAGATTATGAATCATTGAATGCTTACAATAACATTTAATGATATGAGATAAAAAATAGAATAATATCAAAGAAAATATAAAAAAATACAATTAACTTTATCAAATTCAGCAGTTTTCCCAATTGTGATTATCTCGTACATGAATCGTAGAATATAATAATTGCATTCAACATTTCTTTATTGAATATGACACTACAGTTATAAAACATTAAACTGTTAATAAAAATTAATATATAACAAAAAATTTGAACAAATTCTAATATAAAAACTAATTACCTGTACTTCCACATATTGGATTTTATTTGGTGTCTTTATCGACTTGTATTCCTTGTTAAATTTTTTCCATGAACTGCATTTTCATATATATGAACCAATAATACATATCTGAATAATGAGAATTAAACATAATGAGCTTATAAATAAAAAAAACTTACCTTTCTAATAAAGTGTAAAATCTTTTATGAACATTCCCTAATAAAGAGAAAAACCAATATATGGTGCATTCACTTGGGCACAATACACCTAACATCCAATGCCCCCTACAATACAAAAAGTTCACAATTAATGACATTATAATGATAATTAGTTAGTAATTATGTTTTTTTTATTACTTATCAAGAAATGGTAGAAACCAACACTAAATCTGTGTATGTGATAATCCATCACATATATGCAACTCTACTAGGATTTATCACATATCGCACTTCTATGGAAATAAATTCTAGATCTATAAAACCGTAAATGTATGTACTTTAATTTTGTAAAAGAAGTATGTGTAGATACCTAATTGAAAAATAAAATACAGTTGGTCAATTTAAAAACATTTTTATTAAATAAATACAAATTCAAATGTCAATTTACTTATATGGTAAACAACTGCACCACATTCAGACTAAGCTCTTCAAAATTTACTAGATGCATGACATCCGCTTTGAGTAATCTCAATAGATATTCTCTTCCACAAATATCATTCGTCATAAGAAACTCATAGATAAAATTCAATGAAGAATATTTCTGAGATAATCTTTGTATCCCATAAGAAATATAGGAAGTATCTATAGTCGAGTGTTTCTGAACATTTTGTTTCATTTGTGCAGATTCTTTTTCTTTCAGATAATCCTATATAAATTAAATGTCAGAAAACAATATAATTAATTTTGAATCATTTGTAATTAATATTTAAAAAAACACATACCTCATATGAAATATAACGAAGAAAACTAGTTGGACAAAGTAAAAAATGACTAACATAATCCCCAACTCTGGTGATTTCTGCAGTAGGAAATAGTAGTAGAGCATTAGAATCTATAATATCGAGTACTGATACTCTAACCTGACCCATATGCATAGGATGTTGGTGTAAATAATCCCCAAAAAAGTCATGATTCCTAACGCAACAATATTTATGTGGGGATCTCCAGCAAAAAATTCAAAATAAATGTTTTGGTCCGAGTGAGGTGGTGGAGAAACAAATTAAGTGGATAGGGTAGGGTAATCTGGGTGCGCAGGCTAGGAAGGCTGAAAATGAAGAAAGTTATATTAGTGTTTATAATTTTTAAAATAGAAATATTGATGATAAATAAATAATACACTTGGGAAGGATTCTCATACAAGACAGGGTAGGCATATGGGGAAGGGTAGTCTGGGTGAGAAGGTTGGAAAGGATGAAAAAATGAAAAAGTTATATTACTGTTTATAATTTATAAAATAGAAAAATTAATGAAAAATAAATAATATACCTTGGAAGGCTACTCATATGGGGTGGGGTTGGGAGATGGATAAGGGTAGTCTAGGTGAGCAGGCTGGGAAGGCTAGAAATGAAAAGGTTATATTAGTGCTTATAATTTATAAAATAGAAAAATTGATAAAAAAATAAATAATATACATGGGAAGGATGCTCATATGGAGTGCGGTAGGCATATAGGGTAGGGTAGTCTGGGTGAGCAGGCTGAGAAGGCTGAAAATGAAAAACTTATATTAGTGTTTATAATTTATAAAATAGAAAAATTGATGACAAATAAATAATATACCTGGAAAGGTTGCGCAGACTGTGACTGTCTTGCCATGTGTTCTAGAAAAACCATCTATACTACTACATGAATTTGATCACCCATAGACTGTTTCATATCTTTCAGCACTGCTTTTAAGGATTCTATTTTAGAGTCTCTTGATTTCTTACTCTTACCATAAATCTTCTGAATACTAACACTCGCCTGATATCCTCTAACATGGTCAGGGTGTTCTACCTTTCCCAAAGCAGTGTCTAGGATGTCTATCCTACCCTCAGGGATAAAAGAGCCCTATGTCTCCTTCTCCTGAAGTTCATCCTGAAATGAAAAATAAAAAAGTTATATTAGTATTTATAATTTATAAAATAGGAAAATTGATAATGAATAAATAATATTTACTTACCATTTTATCAGCTACTTTCTTAGCTTCCTCTTTAAGATACTTTTCATTTTTTCTTCTTCTTAATCATTTCCATTTTTCATGGAGAGTGCGAGGAGATGGAGGACTAAACTATACCTCTTCCGAACCACTACTAGATCGAGCTCTTAATGCTTCAAATTTTTCTTCAATCATTTTCGGCTCTAAATACAATTACCCTCCACGTGATAAAGTATGATGGTATACATTTTTCAACTAGATCTCCTAATGAGATCTCCTAGAGGCCTATTATATAAAAATATCCTACTAAGTAAAAAGAAAAATATGTAATAAATTTTATAATATAAAATAATTATCATACCTGAAATTTTTCTTCATTACGAATGTCAACAAATCACTTCCATATATCTTCATCTATAAACTGATACTTGGGGCATGGGTTTTCAAACCCTCTCTTTAAAAAAACATAATTTTTTGTGACTTTTGTTTTAAAATATATCCATCGAACTGCCGCTAAATAGATATGTATTTTCTTAATTTCTTTTGTTTCCTCAAAATTAAATGTCGTCTGTAATTGAATAAATTGAATGTCATTTAAAATATATAATATTAAAAAATAAGATAAAAGAAATAAATTAACATGTGTTACCGTCACGGCCTCCCAAAGTTGTTGCTTTTCCATGTTATCCACTGACTTCTAATCAGGATATAAATTACTAATCTTGCAACAGCTCTACGTCCCTATATAACTGACAAACTGAACTGCATTTGGGCCAATTTCATTATTATCATCATCAAAGAGGATGTGTACTATGTCATCATCGCAAGCATGTGATATTTTTGGTAAATGTGTAATACCACATTTACCAACTTGAGAACTTGATTTTTTAGTAGTAGTAGGAGTATTCTTCTCCACCGAGGACGCATCAGTAGTCCTACAAAACAATTTTTAAATTAACAGTTTTATTTCATTAAATAAGTATATTGATAAATATTTAATAATATGTAAAAAAAGATATACCTCGGTAACAGCTCCTCTCTATCTGTATCCGACATTGCTATTATAAAGTGTAATGAAATTTTTTTTACCTGCATATCATTAGAAAATTGAATATTTAGAAAAAAAGGAAGACAAAAAATAAGTAAGTAAAATAAGAGGCATGCATTTGTAAGTTTTAAAAAAAGTAACAAAATATAAATATTTACTAGAAAAAATAGGATAATAATTTAGTTTTTTCCCACATGCCTTCATCATGATCATTACGTGATGTATGCACTATGTCTGTCCTATACTCATTGTAATCATCCGAAAATTTAGTAATAGATGAATAAGGCTTATGTAAATCACTAACATCATCAGCATCATTATCATCACCCAAATGGTATCTTTTTCCTTTCAAAATAATTGACCACTGATCTTTTTATGGTCCAATGTCATAAAATACTTGCTTTGCATGTGTAACTAGGATAAATGGTTCCTAATTGTAATTAAAAAAATTCAAATTAAGAAGTCTAAACCCATATTCATCATGTTTCAAACAACTATTACTATCAACCCAATTACACTTAAAAAATGGTGACTCTAAATTTAATATAATCAATTTCCCATATGTATTCTAGAACTCCAAAATATGGCATTGATGCAGAAATTGGGTTTTTATCTTTGGCACTCTAAAAATGCACTGCTTCAGCAAAAACCATCACAACACTATTCTGAATGGTGCTCTTGTCATCTAGGTTTTTTGTGTAAAATATGTATCCATTGATATCAAAAACCAGACCATGTGATCACATTAATAGATGGTCCCCCTTCTAACCACTTCAATGTTTCTGATACAGATATATATGACGTGACTTTCTATTTAAACCACGAAACAAATATCTTCTTATGCTCAATCATCAACCACTTTTCGTTTCTTTTCTGATATCATAACTTTAATTCCAAAATATGTGAGGATATATATGATTGAACCTCATCTGTGTTGTTTAAAATGTATAAATGTTCCTGTATCACTTCATCACATGGAATTAAATTTACCTTTAAGCCTCGAACCCCTCTACCTTCACTATCAACTGTCATATGTCGAGATACAAGGAGACCAATATGCTCCACCTCATACAAATAATCAGTACATAATTCAATCTCCTCTTCTGATACATATTTTTTAACAATAGATGCCTCTAGTCGATAAGGATTTTTAACATATCCCTTCAAAATTTTCATATATCTTTCAAAAGTGTACATCCATCTTAAATAAACAGCCCCACATATTCTTATCTCACACACAAAATGAATCAGTAGATGAACCATTATATCAAAAAACTTGGGTGGGAAATACATTTACAGTTGACAAAGAATAAGAGTTGCTTCATTCTCCAGCACATCTAACAAATTTGGATCAATGAAGTTTCTACAAATGGATTTTAAAAAAAATACATAACCTAATGATAGTCTTTCTAAAAGCTGTCAGAAATATACCACACACTAATACTAGTTGAAGTTGTTGTATCACCACATGGAAATCATGAGATCTCATACCTGTTAATTTAAAATCCTTCAATGAAACCAAATTATTCACATTTGAAGAAAAACAACAAGGTAATTTAATACCATGAATACACTGACAGAAATTCATCTTTTCAATCTTGCTTAATGTGTGACAAGCCGGAGGTAAATATTTTCTATTTCCTTTCACAGTGGGAGCTAACTCCAAACGTATTCTCATTAATATCAATTCCAATCTAGCATAGAATCCATCTTTTTTCTTTCCCTTTAAGTCTAACAAAGTTCCAATCAAATTGTCATATATGTTTTTCTCAACATGCATAACATCGATGTTATGTTTTATTTATAAATATTTCCAATAAGGTAGTTCGAAAAAAATAGACCGCTTCTTCCAAATATTTCTTTGAAGACCATAACTTCTTTTCTTTCCAAATGTCGAATCAATATCTTTCACCCTGTCATAATATTATTCAGCTAACAATGGTTGAGGGGGAAGGTTGTATTCTTATAATCCATTAAATTCTTTTTTCAATCTACGATAAGGATGATCAATTCACAAAAATCTTTGTTGTCCCATGTACATTGCCTTTCTAGCATTCTAAAATTGATAATATGAAGTATGTTCTTCACAAAATGGACATGATTTATGTCCCTTAACACTATATACAGATAATTTTCCATATGTAGGAAAGTCATTTATAGTGAAAATTATGATACCATGCAAAAAAAATAATCTTTCTTGTAAGCATCGAAAACTTTAAAACCTACCTTCCATAGTAGTTTCAAATCATTAGTCAGTGGTGAAAGATACACATCAATATCATTTCCCAGTTGTTTTGGTCTAGAAATCATCAATCTCATCATAACATATTTATTCTTCATACATAGATGTGGGGAAAATTTGTAATCTACCAGCAAAACAGGCCATGAACCATGTTGGCTATTGAGGCTCTGATATGGATTCATTTGATCAGTACATAATCCCATTCTAAGATTTCTAAATTCTCTTCCAAAATCATGAATTTTTTTAATAAAACTCTTCCACTGTGGTGAATCGGTAGAGTGACGTAAGTTACCATCAGAGATGAGCTCATCTGAATGTCATCATAACCTTTTTGCATCAAGTGAATTTGCAAATAGACACTTTAAATGAGGAATTATTGGAAGGTACCAAATTTCTTTAGCAGAAGATTTCATTCCAGTACCTAAAAATGAATCATAATTGAAATATCATTTATTGTATGAAAAAAAATATTAGATTATATCATTAGAAAGTACAAAATTGATTTTTCATGACGTTAGATGACATCACCTGAGAATGAATCTGAGTTGACTTTCCCATATATCTTATAGCATGATGTCCCACATGTAGGACAACTTGATAAATATTAATTTTCTTTCCTATACAGTACAAAAATCATTGGGGTAAGCATGTATATTTTTATATCCCAATCCCATTGGATATAACATTTTTTTCACCTCATAATTGGAATCTAGAAGCCCATTGCCTTCTAAAAGTAACTCTTTTAAAAGCTCAAGTAAGTTGGAGAAACTATTATCACTCCACCCATTTTTTTTCTTTTAAGTTAACTAAACTTAAAACTACTGATAACACGTTATATTTACTACAACCTGGGAATAATGGTTTCTCAGAATCTTCATACAATCATTCAACAGTTGTTGTTTTTTCGATGGTTTCAACACCTAAATCATAAATTAATTCTACAATATGATCCTCTTCCTCATTATAAATATTTTCATCAATGTTATATGTTGAATATTTAGTTCTTTTACCATGCTAGATCCAACGTGTATAATTAAGGATAAAACCATAACAAATGAGATGGTCCTTGATTTATCTGGAGTTTAAATTTCTCATATTTAAACTCTTCACATATGGACAGAAAATCAAATGAATGTTTTGAAGATTTCGTTTAGAAAATTATAATAATTCATCAAATTCTTTTTCATATTCACTAGTGGTTCTTCATTAATGTATCCAATTAATATCTATTCAATATCTGATATCACAAAAATAATTGGTGAATATATTAAAACATAAAAACATTTAAATATATATATATATAGATAAATGGTAAACAGAAACACATTTAATAAAAACTATTGATAATCAGATAGAAAACATCATATATGAATCACATTTACAAAGAGTAAACATTTTATTTTCTTATTATATATATTTGTTATATTTATATTATAATTAAATCATAATATCAATCTTATAAAATTTATTAGTTCATTTTACATAGTAAATGCGTTATTTTAATGTTTCATGTATCAAAAGTATTGAAGATTGAATTAATTTAATGGGAAAAAATTAGTTATTATTAGTTATATGAATTAATAATTATAGTAAATGTGCATATTATAAGTGAAATCAATCCTAATACTCCCAAAATTATGACAGATGAAATTAAATACATAAGTAAATTGATATATCTTACAACACATTTGGGTGAGAGAATAATAGAATCATTTGAGGAATAATAAGTGGTTGTGGATCCATTGCATGTTCTAATGAGTATACACATAGATTATTTGGTTTTAAGTATAATTTAGGAAGACCTCCTTCAAGACCCATAACCCCCACTCCTCTCAGGTGTATTTTTTCAATCCTATGAGGACTAATATGTCTGATAAAAATAATGTCAGAACATTATTTATTCAATTGGTCAAGATAAAAATAATTTAAAATAAAACAAATTCAAAACATTGACTAATAAAATTTTTCAAGAACATTTACCAATATATTTATACATAATGTTAGATAAAAATAATTTCATATAAAAATAATTCAATTGGTTTTTTGTATAATTTATTCAAGAACATTGACTAATACATTTATACATAATGTCAGATAAAAATTCATAACCTAAAATCATACAGTTCCAATCCATATCAAGAACATTGACTAATCACTCCTAGGGATGACTATTAACTATGTTCCAAAACATTTTAAATAAACTATAAACTAATATTATAAGAAAATAAAAATTAAGAATAAATGATCAATAATTTATCTTCAAAATTTAAATAAAAACTTACAAAATTTGGAGTTTAACTCGAAAATAGATCTTCAATCTAAACTTTGATCCATATAAAACTTTGGGAAACTAACCACTGTAAGATCTAGAACAAAAGTGATTATAACAACGAAAAAAAAGATAAACAATAAAAGAAAGTCAAACCATGGTTGAAAGTCGCTCAAAATAGAATTAAGGAGAATAAATAATTAGTATACGATCAAAGAAGACCATATAATGAAGAATGCAGACCGCATATCATGAAAATGGAATAAAATCATCAACAATGGTAGTTGGAAATCACAAATAAGGCTTCGAAGTCTTCACGGGTCGAGAAGAGCTGCCGTGGGTTTCAATTTTGAAGAATAGTGAATATGAAGGTTTCCCAATCCTAATAATTTTTAAATGACTTTTGGAATTTTTTTTTACAAAAACCGATGCCAAAATTTTTAAAAAAACATTTCTGCATCAGTTTTGGAAAAAACCGATGCAGAAATTGTTCAGGGTTGATATTTTTTGCATCATTTTTGTGGAAAACTGTCACCGAAAATAACATTTATGGCATCGGTTTTAAGGAAAACCGATGTAGAAAAACTTTTTTTTGCGTCGGTTCATGTTATAACGGACGCCAAAAATCAGCGCATTCTAGTTTTTTGCGTCTGTTTTTAGTAAAACCGACGCAAAAAACCACTCATTAAAATTGTTGGCATCGGTTTTTAGTAAAACCGACCCCAAAAATTTCTCGCACAAATTATGGATGTCCGTTTATAAAAAACAGATGTTAATAATTTGACGTTAAATCCTGTATTTCTACTAATGACATGACCTTTGTCATTGGGGCATGAGAGTAACTAGAAAGTGGGAAAGCGGCGCAAGACGATTTCTTATATATTTCTTTTTTATATTATGTTACCTGTTTTTTTTTCATTACTTTGTGAGTGATCCTTGAGGTGGTTGGGAGGTAGTTTACTTGATTTAGGTAATGAGTTTATTTCCTCTATTTATTTACAAGGATTTAGCATGATTCAGGCACATTTTCATGAGAGGTTTGGGGGTGGATCCTTCTAATTATAATTTTATTATCACTCTAATATATATGTTTTTTTAGGTCTATAGGAACTAGTTAGAAATTGATTAGGTTTTTTCTATATCATAGTATTTATTTGGTATCTATTGGAATTCATGGTCTCTACCTAGGTGTTGTTTAAGGCTTATTTTCATATGTTTCTTCTTGTATTAAATTTAATGTATTGGTATTCGATATTTATTTGAGAAATATATATTTTTTATCTTTATCATTTTATGGGATATATTAAGGTAAATACTCATTTTATACCCTTGTTGATAGTCTCTAACCCTTGGCCTATTATAGGTAGGATTCAAGGGTTAATTTGATCTTTACTGCCAATCTAATAGGGGTACTAGTGTAGCATAGGTTGTGACATATGAATAACCTCATTGACATGTATGGGAATCATACCACAATGGACATGATGTTCCTCCTAAAAAGGTTGTTCAACATGAATATTTTAGGGGCATTATAATGAATGAAGAAATACATCAAATGGAAATACAAGAATCTTTATGAAATGTCTATAGTGTGGAAGGGGAGATTCCACAAAATGGAAAGGTTTAAGAAAATTGAAAGGATTTAGAATATATACTAGGACTATCTTGATAGAATTTGGTCCCATGTATTATAATTATGGTAATAAATATCACCTATATAAGGATTATGATTAATAGAAAGATAATTCCAAAATATACACTTATGTAAGTGGATATGCAAATCCTATATTAAAAAATAAAAATGGTATGATGTTGGATGTCACTATTTCACTTGAGTCATATATTATAAACTCTATAAATTATTTTCAATCAAAATCTAAGAGGATAAAAATGAATAATTATACTCCTAGATGATACAGAATGGTTCATCTTTCAGAGGATTAGGCTCTAAAGATTATGGGAAATGGTGAAATATCCTTCTAAACATGGAATAAAATAATGTTGGTGCTAAAGGGTGTGTGGAATATACTAGTATTAAGAAGGAATTTAATTTTTTTTGTATAGTTTGATGATGAAGGTTTATATACAACACTCAGAGATGGTGTGTTGAAAATTTCACATGGTTACATGGTTGTGACAAAAGGACTAAAGAATGTGAAGTTGCATCAAATGGGATTATATGAAGGTGAAATGAATTCCATATAAGTAACTTCTTCAAGGTTATGGTATGTCTATCTAGGTCACTTAAATGATAATGAACTGTAGATCCTTGTTGCTAAAGGTATGTTAAAGATCATAATCGTGAAGTATGAGACATATAAATATTGTATATTTGGAAAAAAAATAAGGTGTAATTATAAATGAATGGTAAATCACTAAAGAACAATAATTTATATTTATTTTATACATTTTTATGAGAGTAAAATATGGTTCATTATCATGGAGGGTCATTATTCTATATAACCTCCATCAACAATGAAACAAAAAAAGTGTGAGTTTTCTTTCTCAAGAAAAATTATAGGGTGTTCAGAACCTTAATATGATAGAGATCCATATTCTAAAATGTTATTAGTTATAATTTCAAGTTCATATGGTATAATAATGGTGGCCAGTATGGAAGTAATAATTTTAAGAGGCTCTACTGGCGGAGGGATATGCGGTTTGAGAAGACCATACTAGGTACTACAAAACATAATGGAATCACAAAGATAATGAATCAGACACATGGAATCACAGAGAGTATTAATCAATAATTGGTTGCAAAGGAAATTATTATGAGAATTCATACCGGACTCCTTAAGGTATTCTGGGTGGAGGCAGTGAATTGGGTAACAGACTTGATCAACATTAGTCCCTCTTCTCTATTAGGGAAGGAACTACCAATAATATATTAGCCTTCAAGGATGGTTAACTTCACCCATCTCAAATTCTTTGAATTACTAACCTATTTTTACATTGATTCCAAGGAAAGTAAAATGATTTAAGATAAGTTTTGAATGGGTAAAATTGTTGGTTACAATGAAAAAATGTTTGGTTTTTTACTCTAGGATAATAAATCTTGGAATATTGTTAGAAGTCTAAATGTGGTCATAAATAAATATATATTGATTAGGGATCCCAACTTATCTAATAATACAGATAAGGGTAAGTATCATCAGAGGATAAAGTTAAAATTAATTGATTTTTAAAAGTTATGGATATTATAGATAATTTATGAAGTATGTTGGTATCGATGATATCACAAGACTGTACCAAGGATTTTTCAAAATGGAGTTAAGTTCTATTGGTTTTTTCAAGGCCAGGAATGATATAAAGCTCTTTGACTATATAAAATAAGGGTATATGATCCTTAAATGGAGTTATGAAGATATATCAGAGTAAACGACCATGTGAATAGGTGTGGGAGTAATCTACATTACTTTGTTCCTACAGATGATAGAGATCTAGATACCTTAGAATATTCTGGGATTTTGAAATACTCAAATTAGTGTGAGTTATCCCTGAGGGAATATATTGATTACCTCCATGTTTTTTGTAAAATGGGAGCTAATGGGAAGGCCCACCTATAATAAATTACATCTAAATTTTTTTCATATTATCTAAACCAATAAGCATATAGTAGGAAGAGGAACATGGAATGAAATTTTGTAAATGGGTTTCAACAAATAGATGGTTTGGATTTCTTAGATATAGTTTCACAGGTAGTAAAACATATGACTATTTATATGGTACTTATTATAGTTTTCGTATAGATACTACTTATAAAATAGTTTTATGTGAAGACATAATTCCATTATGGGGAATCAAATAATGATATCTATATGGAGAAACCAACTGGTTTTATAGAGAATCAGAAACAAGACCTGGTGTGAAAGTTTAAGCAAAGCCTTTATGGTTTGAAGTAAGAACCAAGGAATTGGAATTTGATGTTTATTGTCTTAATGAAGGAGTGTAAGTTCATTAATAGAAATTATGAAAAAAAAAATTACTAGAAGGAGTTTCATGATGGTGGGTTCATCAGTTTACTTATCTATGTTGATGATATGATTATTTTTAGCCTAATAAAGAAAAGGCTTGATGAGATAAAGGGGTAATTTTATAGAATTTTTTAGATGAAGGATCTCATTCTAGATAAATAAATTATATCCATTCAAGTATTTAGGGACATAAGTTCTAGTAATTTTCTGTTGACTAAGTTGAATTACATCCAAGATATAGTGGATCATTTTGGCATGTGAAAGCTGAAACTAGGGACATAAACCCTAGATAGAAATTTTAAAATGATTAGGTATAAGGAACCATAAATAGAATACTAGGTTTATTACATGGAAAATATTACCTATGAATCAGTAAAATAATGCAGTAGAATCTAGAACAATTTAATGATTCTTGGCTGGGTGGTGATGCAGATTTCAGACTGGTGACCTGATGTGGTGACTACTAATAAGGTGCAGTGAGGCATCTAACTAGTGAGATGGAATGATAAAATCTACTAATTTATATGAAAACCATATATTTATACTTTAGGTCTTTGGGTCACCCATGCTATATGGACTCCGGGCCTTTGGTTTATGAGTTGTAATAAAATAGGTCTAGTGGGTGATTTTCATTCCTTATGGAAAGGGATAAGGCCTGACCCACTATGGTGATTAGGTGTGTGTGTTTGTTGTTTGGTTTCTTATAACCCCCTTTATATTAAATAATAATAATAATAACTTATTCATCAGTGGTCAAGATACTAATTTTTGCCATGGTTTTTACTTGATCATATATTATGGAAATGGGGGGAGTTATTAGTAGATGCATGTTGAATCCTGTAAAGGGAACATTGATAAGATGTAAAGTGGATTATACAGTACATAAAGGTTTATAGAATGTTGGAACTTTGTTTTGAAACTATTGAGTCTTTTCAAGGTTTTGCTGACTCTGAATTTAGTGGATATGGGGACACTTAGAAAACCACAACAAAATATGCATTCACTTTCGACAAGATGTTTATCAGTTATATGTTGAATCTTTAACTGGTAGTTTCACTATCGACGATGAAAAAAATTATATTAGTGTTTTCAATGATATATGTCTTTTTTTCCATCCATGTTGCTCAAGTTCATGTAATTGAGGATCTATATACCTATAAATGGGATTTTAATGATAATGTTTCTAAGTATTGGATCATTTACATGCATGATTAGATGCATTCCCTAAAAAATAACCATATTTTGTACACTATGAGTAGGTTGTAAATAGATATTTAAGAGGAAATATAATAACACTTAAAAGATTAAAATTAAATACAATTCCAAATTGGTTTCCATGGGTTTCTTTTAGGGGGAAAGGATTGATTACATGGAAGGTTTCTCTCTTATATTTAAACATCCTTCTATTGGATTATTATTATCTTTTGTGATTTACCTTGATCTTTATATTGAATAACTAGATGTTAAAAACAACTTTCTTTCATGTTGATCTTATGAAAATATTTACATGAATCCTCCTAGTTGTTTTTCTCATGAATTAAAATCAAACCATCTTACTTACTCAATAAACCTATATATGGTTTGTAGAATACCTCTAGAAAATGGTATAATAAGTTTGATACGTTCATGTTTCAAAATAAATTTATTAGAAGTAATTTGGATGCATGTATTTATTTTAAATATAATCAAAAATGAATTATTTACTTACTGGTTTGTGTAGATGATATACTACTTATTCGTATTAATATTAAAATGATCACCATTATCAAAATGAAATTGAAAACAATATTTCACATAAAATATCATGGTTATTATAGATATATTTTAGGTATGAAAATGGTAATAGATTAAGAACATAAACTTTTCTATCAACATTAGGATGCTTATGTTCTTAAAATGACTAAAAGATATCTCTTTAATTATTTAAATCATTTTAGTCTTACCATTTCCCAATATCTGAAACTATCCATGTCTCAATCACCAGCCACTAAAATTGATGTGCAGTTCATGAGTATAATTCCTTATGCTAGTGTTTTTGGTAACATAATGTATGCTATGATATGAAATAGACCATATGTTTCTTTTTTAGTTTTTGTATTGAGTAGGTTCACAGTCAATCTGGGTAAGCCAAATTGGCATGAACTAAGTGGTTATTGAAGTATTTTTTTCTACTCATTCACTTTCATTATGTTATGGAATATATGTTAAGCATAGTAATCTTGTGACTGGATATGTTTCCTTTGATAATTCTTGAAATATAGGCAATAAAAAATCTATATATCATCATGTATTCACAAGTTATCTCAACCATTGAGGAAAATTATATTGAAATTAGAAAGGTTGTTATGTAATACATGTGACTCAATTGTTTGGTTTATAAGTTGAATATAAGTAATTCTATTTTTATTGTGCATTTTGATTCACAATATTATTTTCATTTTTCAATAAATATAATATTCCATGGTATGTATAATCATATATATTAGGTTTTGTATAATTAGAGAAGTTATTGGAAGTAGAATATCATGTCTCAAAGAAATGCACACTAATGAAAATCCATTTGATAGTCGGAATAAGGTAATAGTTTTGTCCAAATTTAGATATTTTTACATATTCTGAATATAGATCCACTTTAATAACATTAGGTGAAAAATATCTCCCTTATTTTCTTTTATAAATGGTGTATACTTTTTTGTTTTGCGCGTTTCGAATTCTAAAATGAAATTAATTTCTTATTAGTTTACTGATTGTATTTTCATGCTTCTACATATTTTATTCTCACTCATTATATTATTTATTATGCTCATTATTTATTGTTTTAATATTGTGTGAGTTTATTTTAACCTTAGATGGTGCTAGAACCATTTTTTTAATCCTACATGAAATTTATTTGAGCTTATGTGAGTATTTTTTCTAGTGAGTTATTCTATCATGGAACTAGTTTTATTCTTCCATGAGATAAATATTAATCTGATGTATCCTTGGAGTGTTTCTATTTAATATTTCATTAAAATTATTTATCCTAATATTATTTTCACTTAATTTTTAATAAAAGTAAAATACATCAATTGTATGAAGGAAAAAGTAATGGAGAACGGTAATAGAATTCCCATAAAACACATGAAGTGTTCCCAAGTGAACCTGGATATGGAACTAGCATAACTATAATCTCACGCTAGTCCAAGATGCATGGATAACTTGAAATAATAGATAACTATAAAAAATTTAACCTATGTGGATCACTTGTGTGAGGTTTCCCCTTACCCCAAGGTCCTGAATTTGACTACAAATATGACCCTTGGTCTCCTCATTTTCATTCTTTTGGAATATCAAGAGATATCCTGGATCCCTACTCCTCCAACTCCCTTATAAAAGTCCTAAAAACCCATAGGTATACTTTTTAGACTCTAAAATAAAAGGTAATTAATAAAAGGAGGGTTATTTTATTTCCCAATGGTTTAAAAACACTGATAAACTTTTCAATAATCCACATCCTCCCTAGTCCAATAACATCAGGTTGGTCGACACTTACCTAACCATAAACTTGTGTTCCTTTCTTCCAAAATCATTTGAGGAGACCCCCTATTATAGGGTAAAGGGTAAACCAAGTGTTTTTAGTTGGATCATTACTCCACCAAAGTATCATTTGAGGTGGATATTTTATCATCTTTCCCAAGTATCACCTAGGTAAATTTCCCCCTATTTCACCCAATTATCATTTGGGAAAAGTCACTTTTACATCATATAACTATCATTTGGGTTCCCCCCTCCCTTCACCCCCTCTATTACACCCAATTATCATTTTTGTGATGTCCATTGAATCCACCCTAATACCACCTAGAAGAATCCTCCACCAAGATTTAAGTCAAGACCTTAAATTATTCAATGACATGGCACTTCGTTACCCAAGTATCATGTTTAAGAATTCCACCATTAATACCTCCCCCTTGGCCATTAGACTTACATGTTCATGGTTTGGAAAAAAAAAAGAAAGTTTTCCTTCAATCATGGATTCCATTGGTAAATTATGTATCCCCTTTTAACCTTCCTAATAGTTGGGGTCTTCATGATGTTCATGATCATGCATCCCTTGGTGATGAGGATCCTTTCCTTGGAGTTAGTAGTGGTAATATTCTTGGTTCAGAAATCAATAATCATCTTCCTCATGCTATCTAAAATGTGAAGAAAATATGGTTGTATATATTCCATTTATTTTCATATAATTGAATAATAATGCCGTATTTTTTGGTTCAAAATAGGTAAAAAATAAAGAATGGGCATCCCACCTTGTGTAACACCCTGGCCTTTCTTACTGACTACCCCTTTATAGGATCAACCTCTCCCGTTAGTGGATAAGGATTATATTCATAGGGTTAACCCTCTTAAATTAATCTTATAGAATTTATTACAGGATTCTATACCTTTCTTGCCTTCTATATCCACTCTCTCTTCCACCAGTGGATTAAGAAGGAAGTTCAGCACATGGAATTTTAATTCATGTGTAACTTCTATATGAAAGTTTCATCAGAATATATTCATTGGTTATCCCCCGCAGGTGTAAGTCCCAATAGATCTGAACTATGTGGGATTTGATTTCTATCTCAACAGGATACGTAGGATGACCCCATGAGGTTTAAAACCAACACCTTTAACCCATTCCTATCTTCACAGGGCCATATACCTTATAATATCGACCCAATCCTATCATTACATATTCCCTATGAGATCAACCATAAAGGTCCACTCATGTGTATTCTTGACACCGAACTTTTCTAGTAACCTTTCACCCACATATCTCCACTATATGACATTCAAATGCATGGTCTGGTCTTTGTTACATGACTTTAAAGGGTATGACATGTCCTTTTAAGTGGAACCAAACTATCTGGGTTCTAATTCTTATTATGAGGACATGTGGGAAACCCTATTAATGGCTCAATCCAAATTTAAAAACAAAAATAGTCTCACTGAATGATGATATGTTCTAGACTTCACATCTATGTAGCTTAAAACCAATATCACAAAATAACAAACTAAACAAAATAGAGAACCACTAATACATATAGATGGATCTATTGATGGATAATATATGATATATAAAGATATTCACATATTCATATGTTAATAACTAATTACAAACATATGGTTGACCAGTCCCCTGATAAAATTTGGGAAGGATTCACAAACATATCATAAATCTATAAGAGAGTCCTAAAGTAGGCAAAATTTTCTCTCAATAGGGTGTGATGAGCCCTACCTCCCTTCTTGTTGACCAATGTGAGTCCCTAAATGACATTGTTAATATACCCCAAAGATTTCCTACCTTTGGAAAGTAGGTTTTTAGTTTATTATGGATTTGAGAACCATTGTGTATTTCTGGTTCCATAAGTATTCCCAATTGGAAACCATCCAAATATTTGGAAATTTCATATAAATGGATAACTACCACCACACATGTGTGAAAAAAATGTTGAACCCAATGTGAATATTTTATTAAAATAAATAATAATTTCTCACACTTGTCAATCCATTTAATTTTATATGGTTTTATGAAATGAAAACGAGTCCAATTTGGATCCTATAAATTAATTATTGTAATACCCTGACCCTATTTACCCAGAGTCGGTGCATTATTACATAACATTGGCATGATCACAAAAGATCAAGTCTCAAAAGACCGATTAGTTTAGTAGCCTTGGAATCACTAGATACATTCATAAAGTTTACATTACATCATAATGTGAAAAAATAAAACAACATCTTGTGTCCATAGACCACACTCATATCCCCTCATACTATCCATGTAGTTCATTCATAAAATACTTCTTCACATCCTGGGAAAAATAAAACATAGAAAGGGGTGAGCTCAGATTCCCAGTAAGGATAACGATATAGAAGAAACTTTCTTAAATAAGCATAAAGATTTACGGTAATGTATAACTAAAACAAAAGCCTTTTAAACTAGAAATTCAGAATAATATGCCAGAAATAAAATGAAATAATGCCATTTACTTATTCACATGGATATTATTCTAGTCGAATAATCACATGCAATAACAATAACCACTTTCATAATGATGGAATGCATAATGCCAGATTATCATAACCACGTAGCCAAGGCCTTATGCCAAGACTAAAAATAAGATTTTGTCAAGGCCTCATTCCAATACACTAGTTTGTCTCATGAGAACTACCGATGCATCGAGGAGCTATAGCGAGCTCCACCCGCCACTTGTTAAGTCCAATGCATTCCCCATACGAACAAGTTTAAACATAACATAAACATTCGCATTAAAACTAGCATACGAAATGTCAATAATTTCTCCATAAACCATGAATGGTATAAAAATAACACATCCACAATCAAACATATCACAAAAACTTCAATACAATATGGTTGTTTTGTATCATAATAAATCAACTTCAAATATGCTTAAAATCCATCAATGGATGTTGACATAGATGAAATCAAAAATATTTGAGAGAAATATATCTTTTTTTAAAATAATTTAAAAGACACATAATTAAATCATTTACTTTAAAAATATTCTTATAAGCTTGTAAGGGAAGCTTTGAATATTTTATAACGGTGTAAAATATCCGCACCCGCCGTATAAAAGTTAAAAAAGACATTCTTGCCTTAATTCTGTCGAAAAGGTTAAAAAGGACCTTGTTTGGAAAACAACGGAAAGATTCCTTTATAAACTTCTTATAAAAAGTAAAACAAGGGTATAAATGAATTTAACCCATATTCTGTAAAATAGTAATAATTTTTTGAAATACATTTTTAATAAATATGGATATGGATGATAAAGAGGTCCCAATAGATAATTACGTATAAACAACCTCGGATAATGAAGAGATTGTGGAATAAACCCTTACCTTGTACTTTTCCTTGGTTGAGGGTAGGTTAACCTTCTGTATAATGGTGAAATAATTGTTATTAAATTATACAAGAATCATATACATTAATATGATATCATATATGAACTTTTAACATTGCTTTGTTAGTAATATTTTTGTATTATCGTTGTTTCGGGTGTTAACTGATTCATTTTTCTTTATATGATTTGTTACGTAAGCCATGTTTGTTATGGATAGGTTGTATCTTATTCATATCCAGAATGATATTAAGTCTTTAAACATTATTTTTAACCATCAAATGAAAATTATTCTTTAATAGATACGATGGGGAATGAATCTCATCGTGTTCGTGGAGACGGTAGTTCGTACATACGCACGAGCGACAATATCATTCTTTTGATATTAAAATAATATATAATTGGGTGTTATATCATATATACAGAATAATTATCATGTTATATTTATTATTTACATTAATTACACATCATTATTATACCCATCCAAATAATAATGTATTGAATAACAATTACACCACGACGTAGAGATGGTAAGTCGTACGTACGCACGTATGGTGAAATGTAATTCAAGGGATGAATATAATATTGAATATGGTTGTAACATATTTATAATAACATCACATTATATATTAGATACTGTAGTTATTATTTTATAATTGAAATAACAAATAAATAAGAAGTTGAAGAGGAAAGGAACTTGAAAGAGGGTGGTGAAAATATTACCTCTTCTTCGGGTTCTTCCTTTTGATTTGATCAAAAGGGCACCCTGGGTTGGATTTTTTATCTAAATAAGGCCTCTAGGTTGGAGTGAGGGAAGTTTAGAGAATACTTGGGAAGTTTTTGGCCGATCCAAAAGGCTTTGAAGTTGTAAATTAGAGATAAAGTGGAGTGCCCTTTTATAAGAGGGGTGAGGGGAACCTTAGGAAAAGCTAGAAATATTATTTTATAATAAATTAATATTCGGTTTCTAATGGCTCCAAAGTGGATTATTTAATTTTTATGGTGGGGATGAGTCTAAAACCACCCAACCAATAGGTTTTAGATAGGTTTGGGTCACTATATTAACCTTATCTTTTAGTTTTAACTCTTAGTTAATTAGTTTCACATTTACCATGCCTCATTGTATTTTTATATAATATGGTTAATAAACTTACTATTAACTTCCAATTGACCCCCAAGTGGTCCATTAATGATACACCTATCATGATATAAGTCGTTTTTCTGAACCTTAGATTTTTAGGAATAGAATATCAATTAATAATATAATATTTGTTTTAAAAACTCTTTTATGTCAATTTTGACACGATTGGACATTTTGTTTTTGATAAATTTATAACAGCATTATTACTTAGAAAAAACTCATATAACCAATATTAATATGTCATATTATCCTATAAAATTAATTTAATTCATAAAAAGTTTCAAATTACTTTTATTTGGGTATTTATAATATCAATTATCTTAATATTTCATTAATTTGGTAATTAATACATCACCATTGTTTCATAAATAAATTAAATTATTTAATGTCTAAAAATTATAAATAAAATACCATTATGTAGGAAATATTTTTATCTTTCAAATGAATTTTTATAGTCGAATTTATCTTATGTATAACCCTATATTAAAAAAAATTTAGTTATTAAATTGGATTTTAACTCTTTTAACTCTTCTTTGAATTAAATAATAATAAGTGTCCTAATCTAATCTAAGTGTACCTAAATGATAATATTTTATTCCTAAGGTTGTTTTTGGTCGAGATACACTTGTCTAATATAATTAGGACAAGTTTTAGGGTAATATTAATATCATTTTTACCCTTAATTACCCTATTTACTTTTAACCGTGGTAAATAAAAGTGAAAAGTTACTATTCACAAAAAAAGTAATTTTCATCTCATTGAACCAAATTTTACTCCTTTATATTAGCCTTGTTTCTCTGATTTTCGAAATTCCACTCACAGAAGTGGTAAAATTAAGTTTTATGTGAATTTGCAAATTCTCCTAGGAGGTGCGTAAAAGACGGTGAAAAGTTCAATAAAATTTTTATATATCTAAAATTATTCTAAACTAACTCAAATGAATTAAATTGAACTTATATAGGTATTATTTATCTATTTTGACATTAATTAAATTTAAATAAAATAAATAATTATTTAAATAAAAAATTGTTTTTAAACTATAACTCAGTGTTTTTTCACTATTCATCAAAAATTGAAAGTTTTCAGAAAAATACCAAAAATTCACCCTAGGCTAATTTTGATTTTCCGAATCCAAATATGAAGTCCATTTTGAAAGATAAATTTTATAAAATTTAAAAAAGTGGGTATTACTATTCATAATGGCTAGTTTGATTGGTTGTGGTGTGTGTTAGAACTCGAAGTTGCGTACAACACACGCTACTATATTATTCAAAGAAAAGCATATCGTGGAAGCTTGGGGTGTTACATTCTCCCCTCATTAAAATAATTTCATCCTCGAAATTTCTAGAATTCTACCGCATGAAAAGACTTGGGTGATTCTTCATCATAAGTTCCTCGGGTTCCCAAGTTGCCTCTTCCATTTTATGGTTTCTTCATAGAACTTTTACCAGACGAGTCGTCCAGTTTCTCAGCACTTGTTCTCCTATATCAAGAATCCTAACGGGCTCTTCGCAAGAAGACATATCGGGTTCCAGTTCTAATTCCTCATAGGTGAGTACATGCGTTGGGTAAGGCATTATTTTCTCAACAGTGATACGTGGAACACATCGTGAACTTTGGAGAGACTTGGCGGCATTGCCAAACGGTAAGCTACAGCCCCAATTTGTTCTAGAATTTCAAAATGTCCGATGTACCTGGGACTCAATTTACCCTTGTTACCAAAACTTATAACTCCCTTCCATGGAGATACCTTCAAGAAAACATGATCTCCTACCTGAAATTCAAAATCCTTCTTTCGGATGTCAGCATATCTCTTCTGCCTACTTTGAGCTGTTTTGATGTGGTTTTGGATTACCTTCACCTTTTCCATCATTTCCTCCACCATTTCTGGGCCTACGAGATTTCTTTCACCAACGTCATCCCAAAAGGTTGGTGTGCGACATCTCTTTCCATATAACGTTTCATGTGGTGCCATCCGAATACATGAATGGAAGCTATTGTTATAAGAAAATTCTACCAGAGGTAAATATTGATCCCACGTACCCTGAAAGTCAAGTGAGAAAGATCTCAATATGTCTTCTAAGGTTTGAATAGTCTGTTCTGATTTTCCATCTGTTTGAGGGTGGTAGGCAGTGCTCAAACGAAGTTCAGTATCCAAGGCCTTTTGAAGACTCTTCCAGAATCTTGAAGTAAAACAGGGATCATGATCAGAAACAATTGACAGGGGTACTCCATAAAGGCTCACAACTTCATTAATATATAGTCTTGCTAGACAATCAAGTGGTAAATCTTCCCCTATATCAAGAAAATGTGTTGACTTGGTAAGACGATCAACAATGACCCATATTGCATCGTTTCTTCTAGGAGTCTTTGGTAGTCCCATGACAAAGTCCATCATGATATTTTCCCATTTCCACTCAGGTATGGGAAGAGGTTTCATGACTCCTCCAGGTTGTTACCTTCCAGCTTTCACTTATTGACAAACCATACATCTTGACACAAAATCAGCAATCTCCCTCTTCATGTTGTCCCACCAAAAATGTTCCTTCAAATCTCTCTACATTTTGGTTCTCACAGGGTGTATAGAGAAATTGGAACTGTGATCATCATCCAACAATTCCCTTTTTAGATCAGGGATATCAGGAACACAAATTACCCTCCCAAATTTCAAAATTACATCTTCATACACAAAGTCACTCAATCTCCCATCATTCACTACTTTAATATTCTTTTGAAATTATTCATCACCAGTATGAGAACTCTTAATCCTTTCTAGTAAAGATGTTTTGGCAACCATTTGAAAAAGTATCGATGTTTCACCTTCCATGGTGATTCCCATATCCATCTTTACAAGATCCATGAAAATAGGATCCCTTTCAATTCTCATCTTGTTCAAAACTCCATGATCTTTTCTACTCAAAGCATCTGCCACCTTATTTCCCTTCCACAGGTGGTAGGGTATCGTGAAATCATAATCCTTGAGTGGTTCAAGCCATCTCCTTTTCCTCATGTTGAGTTCTTTCTGTGAGAAAATATACTTCAAACTCTTGTGAACGGTATATATCTCACATTTTTTACCATAGAGATAATGTCTCCATATATTCAAAGCAAATATTACAGCAACTAACTCAATATCATGAGTAGGATAGTTTTTCTCATGAATTTTCAACTATCGTGATGCATAGGCAATAACCCTATCATTCTGCATAAGGAAACAACCAAGTCCTTTATTCAATGCATCACTATAAATAACAAACCCATTATTCCCCGATGGCAGTGTCAATATAAGAGAATTGACCAATATTCTCTTAAGTTCTTCAAAACATTCTTCACACTCTTTTTTCCAAACAAATTTAACCCCTTTACGTGTGAGCTTTGTTAATGGGTTAGCCAACTGGGAAAAATTTTGGATGAAACGTCGATAATAACCTGCTAAACTAATAAAACTACGTACCTCGGTTATACTCGTTGGTGGTGGCCATTCTTGTATTTCTCTTGTCTTAGTAGGATCAACATAGATTCCATCCTTAGAGACAATATGTCCAAGAAAAGAAATCTCTTGAATCCATAATTCACACTTGCTAAACTTCACATATAATTCATGTCTTCTCAGTGTCTTCAGGATAATACGCAGGTGATTTTCATGATCTTCGTAGCTTTTGGAGTATACCAAGATATCATCAATAAAAACCACTACAAAATAATCGAGATATTCATTGAAAAATCTGTTCATTAGATCCATGAAAATAGAGGGTGCATTAGTCAGCCCAAAAGGCATTACTGTAAACTCGTAATGCCCGTACCTAGTTCGAAATGTTGTCTTCAGAATGTCTTCCTTCTTCACACACAACTGATGGTATCCAGATCGAAAGGTAAATCTTTGAAAAGTATTGATCTCCATGCAGTTGGTCAAGAAAATCATCAATGTGAGGTAGTGGAAACTTATTCTTTATTATTATATCATTTATCTCCCTCTAGTCTATACATAACCTCATAGATCCATCTTTCTTTTTAACAAAAAGAACAGGGGATCCCCATGGATAAACATTATGGAGAATAAGTCCCTTATTACAAAATTCATCTAGTTGTTTCTTTAGTTCAACTAACTCCACAGTGGCCATTCTATAAGGGGTCTTCAATATAGGCCTTGATCCATGAATTAAATCAATGGAAAACTCAACTTCTCGTTCTAGAGGATGTCGAGGTAAATCTTTCGAAAACACATCTACATATTCTTTCACAATAGGTACATCATCTATTTGAACATTATTTTCCCCACCAACAGTTATTTCATCCTCTTCCTCCCCGATAATTGAATTTAGTTGAGCTATTGGGGGTGGATCTAGATAAGAATTAGGTGGTGACGATTCTGCTCTAAAGATAAGGTGTTCCTTATCATCATCATCAAAAAACATAACCTCCTTCTTCTTACAATAAATTTTCACATCATAGTTCAAAATCCAATCCATACTGAGGATTATATCAAACTCAATCATAGGTATGACAATGAGATTAGCGGATAAAGAACATTTATGTGCTCTAATGGGGACTGATTCACAAAACTTTGTTGCAATGATACTTCCCTTAAGAGTTTTAACTGACAACTACCTTGTTAAAGCAAATTTTAAATATCTAATTTTCTTAGAAAACTAGGAATATATGAAATAATGCGATGATCCAGAATCAAATAAATCATTTTCTAAACTTGAGGAAACCATTAAATTACCTGCCACCACCTCTTTCAGAGCTTCTACGTCAGCAGTAGTGATAGCATAATCTTTGTCTTGATCCCTTGTCCTTTTCTGAGGTAAGTTTCCCTGACACTTAGGACATTTATTTTCATAATGTCCCATCTCTCTACAATTATAGCATTCCATGTTGAAAGCAACTCTCTTTCCCTTGCAATCATGAGCTTGGTGGCCTTTTTCACCACACTTGTAACAGACTCTCATTTCCTTGAAGCAAGTACCGGGGTGTTTCTTCCCACATTTACTGTAGGATGGATAATCAAATTTTCCCTTCTTCCCTTTATTTCCATTTCCATAGTGGTCAGCAGATCTCTTCTTCTCTTGCTTTGCCTTAAAGTTATAAGACGTAGCAAATTATTTTTCTGCCTTGATAGCACAAGAGACAATATCTTCGTATGAAAAGAAAGATTTTGAGACTAATGCTCGACGGAGAAAAATATTTTAACCCATCAAAGAAACGATCAATCTTACTTCTTGGGTTACGTATATAATCTGCTGCATGGATCGCAAACCTTGTAAAGTTAGCCTCATACTTTGCGACATTCTCATCCTCCTTTTTCCTCAGACTCAGAAATTTCCTTTCCATATCTACTCGATGGTCATGAGGAAAGTATTTTTCTAAGAAAATCTCTTTGAACTCCCTCCATTCCATATTTTATACTTCATCATCTTCCTTCGAGTTTTGTATCAATGACCACCATTGATCAGCATCTCCAGTGAGTCGATAAACTACCATGACAACTTTTTCCCATTCACTACTCCCCAAAGCCTGAAATATTTTCTCTGGGGAACTTATCAATTGCTCAGATACTAATGGATTTTTACTCCCATTGAATGTTGGTGGTTTCTACCTCATGAAGCGATCTAACATTGATTCTCCACACTGTGGATCAGGGTGCTCCATACGGGTAAGGTTATTATTCATAACCTGAGTGAGTTGTCCCAGTATGGTGATTAGCTGATCAGCACCAGTTGCATCACCAACTCCACTATTATTATCTTGAGCAGGAGTTAAATCCCTACATGGAGTGCATGCATTGATACGGTTTCCATTCCTTCCACTAGGTGCCATTTCTAAACAATGTCATAAACTAGATCAGTTTATGAATCGGAATACATAATTCCATACTTGTAAAACACTTAACATAAATTAAAGTATTTATGGATATAATCCATAATCATAAAAAAATGTTTTCTTTGAGGAAGTATATACTCATAAACCCTTCATAATGGTTTGTAAGAAAACGAGAATTATCCTAAGCATATCCCCTGGGAGTGTTGTAACCAAGAGTGCAGCAAGGCCCGTTATCGTGCACCAGTTCCCGTTCGAGTCTAGCTCAAAGTGGTATTTTCGGGTTTTACCCCTAGGTACATCTGTGCCAGAGCCACCTCTACCTACTCGTATCCAGACAGGGATGTATTGCTCAGAAAACTCACAAAATCTCTACAATACCAAAATTCTAAGAATTTCTTCTATACTAATCGTCAAAGTCCATATTAGGGCTATGTGCTCTAATCGGAGTTTATCTAAATCTAGCTTCCAGGGTTTGTACTAAACTTCTTATGATACCAACTATAACGCCACGACCCCAGTTACCTAGAGTCGGTGCATTATTACATAACATTGGCATTATCACAAAAGATCAAGTCTCGAAAGACCGATTAGTTTAGTAGCCTTGGAATCACTAGATACATTAATAAAGTTTACATTACATCATAATGTGAAAAACTAAAAAAACATCTTGTGTCCATAGACCACACTCATATCCCCTCATATTATCCATGCAGTTCATTCATAAAATACTTCTTCAAATCCTGGGAAAAATAAAACATATAAAGGGGTGATCTCAGATAACCAGTAAGGATAACGATATAGCGGAAACTTTCTTAAATAAGCATAAACATTTAATGCAATGTATAACTAAAACAAAAGCCTTATAAACTTTAACTTCAGCATAATATGGCATAAATAAAATGAAATAATTCCATTTACTTATTCACATGGATATTCTACTAGTCGAATAATCATATGAAATAATAATAACCACCTTCATAATGATGGAATGCATAATGCCAGACTATCATAACCACGTAGCCAAGGCATCGTGTCAAGACTACAAATAAGATTTTGTCAATGCCTCGTACCAAGACACTAGTTTGTCTCATGATAACTACTGATGCATCGAGGAGCTATAGCGGGCTCCACCCGTCACTTATTAAGTCCAATGCATTCCTCATATGAACATGTTTAAACATAACATAAAAATTCGTATTAAAACTAGCATACAAAATGTCAATACTTTCTCCATAAACCATGAATGGTATAAAAATAACACACCCATAGTCAAACATATCACAAAATATTCAATACAATATGAATGTTTTGTATCATAATAAATCAACTTCAAATATGCTTAAAATCCATCAAAGGATGTTGACATAGATGAAATCAAAACTATTTGAGAGAAATGTCTCTTTTTTTGAAATCATTTAAAAGCCACATAATTAAAAAATTTACTTTGAAAATATTATTATAAGCTTTTAAGGTAAGCTTTGAAGATTTTATAACGGTGGAAAATAGCCGCACTCGCCGTATAGGTTAAAAAAATACATTCTTACCTTAATTCTATCGAAAAGGTTAAAAAGGACCTTGTTTGGAAAACGATGGAAATATTCCTTTATAAACTTCTTATAAAAAGTAAAACTAGGGTATAAATGACTTTAACCCATGTTCTGTAAAATAGTAATAATTTTTTGAAATACATTTTTAAAAAACATGGATGTGGATGATAAAGAGGTCCCAGTAGATAATTATGTATAAACAACCTCGGATAATGAAGAGATTGTGGAATAAACCCTTACCTTGTACTTTTCCTTTGTTAAGGGTAGTTTAACCTCCTTTATAATGGTGAAATAATTGTTATTAAATTATACAATAATCATATACATTAATATGATATCATATATGATCTTTTATCATTTCATTGTTAGTAATATTTTTATATTATCGTTGTTTCATGTGTTAATTAATTTGTTTTCCTTTATATGCTTTGTTACGTAAGCCATGTTTGTTATGGATAGGTTGTATATTATTCATATACATAATGATATTAAGTCTTTAAACATTATTTTTAACCATCAAATGAAAATTATTCTTGAATGGATACGATGGGGAATGAATCTCATCGCGTTCGTGGAGATGGTAGTTCGTATATACACACGAGCGACAATATCATTATTTTGATATTAAAATAATATATAATTGGGTGTTATATCATATATAAAGAATCATTATCATGTTATATTTATTATTTACATGAATTACACATCATTATTATACCCATAAAAATAATAATGTATTGAATAACAATTACACCACGATGTGGAGACGGTAAGCCGTACGTACGCACGTATGGTGACATTTCATTCAAGGGATGGATAGAATAATGAATATGGTTGTACCATATTTATAATAACATCACAGTATATAGGATATTCCGGATTTATTATTTTAGAATTGAAATAACAAAGAAAGAAGAAGTTGAAGAAGAAAGGAACTTGAAAGAGGGTGGTGAAAACATTACCTCTTCTTTGGGTTCTTCCTTTTGATTTGATCAAAAGGGCTCCTTAGGTTGGCTTTTTTATCAAACTAAGGCCTCTAGGTTGGAGTGATGGAAGTTTAGAGAATATTTGGTCAGGTTTTTGCCGATCCAAAAGGCTTTTAAGTTGTCAATTATAGAGAAGGGGGAGTACCCTTTTATAAGAGGGGTGAGGGGCACCTTAGGAAAAGCTAGAAATATTATTTTATAATAAATTCATATTCGGTTTCTAATGGATAAAAAGTGGATTATTTAAAATTTATGGTGGGGATGAGTCGAAAACCACCCAACCAATAGGTTTTAGATAGGTTTGAGTCAGTATATTAACTTTATATTTTAGTTTTAACTCTTAGTTAATTAGTTTCACATTTACCATGTCTCTTTGTATTTTTATATAATATGGTTAATAAGCTTACTATAAACTTCCAATTGACCCCCAAGTGGTAAATTAATAAAACAAATATCATTATATAAGTCTTTTATCCGAACCTTAGATTTTTAGTAATAGAATATCAATTAATAATATAATATTTGTTTTAAAAACTCTTTTATGTCAATTTTGAAATGATTGGATATTTTGTTTTTTATAAATTCATAAAAGCATTATTACTTCGAAAAAAATTCATATAACCAATCTTAATATTTCATATTATCTTAGAAAATTAATTTAATTCATAAAAAGTTTCAAATTTCATTTATTTGGGTATTTATAATATCAATTATCTTAATATTTCATTAATTAGGTAATTACTGCATCACCATTGTGTCATAAGTAAATTAAATTATTTAATGTCTAAAAATTATAAGTAAAATAATATTATGTAAGAAATATTTTTTATCTTTCTAATTAATATTTATAATCGAATTTATCTTATGTATAACCCTATATTAAAAATGTTTTAGTTATTAAATTGGATTTTAACTCTTTTAACTCTTCTTTGAATTAAATAATAATAAGTGTCCTGATCTAATCCAAGTGGACCTAAATGATAATATTTTATTCCTAAGGTTGTTTTTGGTCGAGATACACTTGTCCACTAGAATTAGGACATGTGTTAGGGAAATATTAATATCATATTTACCCTTAATTACCCTATTTAATTTTATTAGTGGTAAATAAAAGTAAAAAGTTACTATTCACCAAAAATTATTTTCATCTCATTGAACCAAATTTTACTCCTTGATATTAACCGTGTCTCTCATATTTTCAAAATTCCACTCATAGAAGTGGTAAAATTAAGTTTTATGTGAATTTGCAAATTCTCCTAGGAGGTGGGTAAAAGACGGTGAAAAGTTCAATAAAATTTTTATATATCTAAAATTATTCTAAACTAACTCCAATGAATTACATTGAACTTATATAGGTATTATGTATCTATTTTTACCTTAATTAAATTTAAATAAAATAAATAATTATTTAAATAGAAATTCGTTTTTAAACTATAACTCAGTGTTTTTTCACTATTCAACAAAAATTGAAAGTTTTCATAAAAATATCAAAAATTCACCCTAGGATAATTTCGATATTATGAATCCAAATATGAAGTCCATTTTGAAAGATAAAGTTTATAACATTTCAAAAAGTGGGTATTACTATTCATAATGGCTAGTTTGATTAGTTGTGGTGTGTGTTAGAACTTGAATTTACGTACAACACACGCTACTGTATTATTTAAAGAGAAGCGTACCGTGGAAGCTTGGGGTGTTACAATTATCGATGCATGATTTTGTTTACTTGTGATCCTACTTTGACAGGTTTCATTTTTTGTGTTTCTTCCAAACTATAAACATATACCCAAAAACTCCCTTCAATCCAAATGGCTTCTTACCAAAATTTTAAAACATATTCATATATGGTTGTATGAGAAATATCCTCATAAAACTAAAGGACACTATTTCCCTATCACGACCCGACCCGACCCGGGCTCGAGTCGCAACTACCCAAAGCCCGCCTCCATAGGCCAGGGGCTGGCGACCAGCGCCGAAGTCACAACAACTCGGGGAGGCTTTTGCCTAAGTACCTGTACACACACACACGCAGCACACTCAATGAAAAAGTGCGGAGTAAAAGAAAAGAAAAACAAAGGGAAACTGCTATATATACCACAAATGTGCATCGACCTCTAAACAGTACAAATAAAGTGCTGGAAAGGAAAAAGGGGAAAAACACGCGCCCAACCATAAAGGTGCCACAACCCGGAAATAGGTAAACAAAACAAATAGCTGACGGGTCTCCCACCTGGAACCCAGATACGACCATCGCACGCGGTCCAAGCTCCCGAACTCCTATGCTCCACCGAAGTCACGACCAACAGGTCCGTCGTCTACAAGGGCACACCAAGTGCGGGCAAATCCCAAGCAGGGGTGAGTATAAAAATACTCAGTAGGATACTCCGAAGGCTCGAGGGAGCAACAAAGGAGTTACCGAAGGGTGAGCAGTAGAGCGAACAGGAAAAGTAAAGGAGTACAACAGAGAGTGCAATAAAGAGTCCAGCTCAACCCAACAAGAGGAAAGAAGGTAGACTCGTCCAGACACAAGGAGCTGGAAATGGTGAGAAGATGAACTTCCCATCGAGTCTTCGCTACCTATAGCAGGAGAGTAGACTCTTCCAACCACGAGAAGCTAGACACGGAAAGCACGTGGCATACCCCATGCGTCTTCGCCTCCCCTGGAAGGAGAGTAACCGAACCCAAGAAGTGGGTACTAGAACAAGGTATATACAAGTCCATATGCTCAAACAAGAATCCCAAACAAGATCGTAAGGGGATCTCCATCCCATAGCTCAGCCCAAGAAAAGAGTAGCCAACAGTCCTAAAAGAAACACCATCAATGCCCAGCATCTCACACGTCTGCCCTGAACCGCAAGCCAATGGGCTCAATCACCACACCTCGACACTATTCGCTTTGGGAGGCACTGACTCGCCCGCACGGTTTTAGATCGCGTCACAAGAATGCGTCTCAGTGGGGAAAGTGCCCCTTGTACTTGAGAGTTCTAGGGAAAGACAAACCACACCTCGTCACTGCCCTACAATCGAGAGGTCTCCTCAAAGTCAAGGTCGTCACAACACTGACCCGTAACCAGGGGTCCTGCTCCGGTAATAATGGAGGAAAGCCACAGGCTAGCCTATTATAAAGGACTGAGCCTGGAATGCCAACAGGTGTCCCACTGCCCAGCCCTGCTGGAGGGTAATTCATAACCAAATATCGGGTGACCCACTGCCCAGCTCAGCTGGAGGGTAAAACCTAATACATCATCAGGCGACCCACTGCCCATCCCCGCTGGAGGGTAAACCATAATAGGATATCGGGTGACCCACTGCCCGGCCCTGTTGGAGGGTAAACCATAACACATCATCCGGAGACCCACTGCCCAGCCCCGCTGGAGGGTAGACCTTAATACATCATCAGGCGACCCACTGCCCTGCCCCACTGGAGGGTAGACCTGGAATAAGTCTACAGGTGACCCAATGCCCAGCCCTACTGGAGGGTAGACCTGGAATAAGTCGACAGGCGACCCACTGCCTAGCCGTGCTGGAGGGTAGACCTAGAACTAGACGACAGGCGACCCACTTCCCAGCCCTGCTAGAGGGTAGACCCTAAGAGGTTGTCGGGTGACCCACTGCCCAGTCTCTACTGGATGGTAGACCCTAAGTGCATCGGGTGACCCACTGCCCAGTCTCTGCTGGAGGGTAGACCCTAAGAGCGTCAGGTGACCCACTGCCCAGTCTCTGCTGGAGGGTAAACCCTAAAAGTCTGCGAGCAACCCACTGCCAAGCCCTGCTGGAGGGTAAACCCGAAGAAGTTGATGAGTAACCCACTGCCCAGCCCCACTGGAGGGTAAAATTCAGAACTGCTCTAACCATATCTACTGGAGGGTACAACACTGGACAACCGAGCACAGAGTGGGTATCACGTGACCACCCAACTCTAGCACAACTCACCCAAAGGGGGTTCATTGCCTGTTCCATCACGGGGTGCCGCTAGCACTGCTACTGGTCGATCCATCGAGAATGAAACCAGGGGAGACCACTCAACCCTGTTGGTCAAACAAACGAGCACAGAGGGACCCTCTATGTCGCGAGAGGTCAAAGTACGTAAAGTAGAACCCAACACGCACGTGGGTCCCACACATCGTGTAGCCCCATCTCAACCCTAATCAAGCTCACAAACGTTCTCAGGTATGAACAACCACATGTACCTCCAAGCATTTCCATATACTCCCAGAGTATACCACATTCTCAGCCCAAGGGTCATCGTGCACATGGCACCCAACGTCAACGTGAAGGCGTGACGTAACATCTCCAACTTGCCGCCTCAACGACTAGGGAACGGAAAACCACATCTATTCTAGCATTACTTCACTCACACGGGAGTGCGCGCAATCACACGCCAAGGGTCCACTATAACCACGGAAGAAGAACCGCCCCCGGGGCACCTTCACATTTCCACAAGATCACGCAAGAGGATCTGCACAACCAAACGGATCGCACCGTTGTATTCTTCGTGGAAAAACACGTGAAAACGACTGCTCACTCGCCTCCAACGGATATCCGATGAAAAGGTCACCAACACTGCATCATGCCTGAACGGCATCTCGTGATCCCGAGCCCCAGCCCCAAAAACAGTCGGGCGCATCACACCATTGCGATCCCCTTGGGAAAACACGTCAAAAGCATTACTCACATGAGTGCAACGAATATCCGGAGAGAAAGGTGCATTCTGACGCACCACACACGAGCGGTGCCACGTGGGACCCACATCCCGGTCCCGAAACTCAACGAACGGATCGCACCGTTGCGATCCTCTCGAAAAATCACACAAGATGGACTATTCACTTATCCAAAACGGTCGCCCGGTGATAAAGATGGAAAATCACCGTCGACGCCCAAACGGCCCTCGTGGGACCCACACCATCGTGCGAAATTACAGCAGGCAGACTGTGCCAACGCGATTCCGTCGGAAAAACACCCAACATCGACTGCTCGCATGCCTCGAACGGACGTCCGGTGCAAAATCCGCTAAACACTGCTCGCAGCTCAAAAGACGGGTTGTGGGGCCCGCGCCACAACTTCGAGATCAATGCCCGAAACCACCCTGGAAAACCTCTGCCTCCGTTCCAGAGTTCCAACTCCACTGACGGCGCTCAAAATGGACGTTGGACGCGTTCGTGCCGTCCAAAACAAGAATCTCAAGAAAAACGCTCGTCCACTTATGGACATGTCGCGCCTCCGCGGCCCCTCGTTTCGGGAATTAAAAATTTCCAAAACCATCTCAAAAAGTCCACCCCGAATACAGGAGTTCACTTCCGCAGACGGCATGCAAATTCGATTTACGGGCTGAGTTTTAGGATCATTTTAGTATTTAGAAACCGAAACGGGCGAGTCGGGCTGGTTCGGCCGGCCTACCCATACTCTAGACCGGCGGTCCGCGGTTCACCGCGCGGACCGCACTGAACCGCCCGGACCGGCTCGATCGGTCCGGTCTCTGCATGGACCCACACGGCGCGGGTCCTGTCTGCCGACCGGGGTCACGAAGACCCCGGGTCCTCGGGCCCCAGGCGCTCGTCGACGAGCCAGCAGCCCCCCAGTTCACCCGACCGCCTCTGCCGGCCTCCGCTCGCGCTCGCCCGGCTGACACCCGCGACCCCGCCGCTGAGTCGAGCGCCGCCTGCGCCAGGAGCCACTGCCTCCGTTGGAAGCCTCTGCCGCCCGGAGCTCGTGCGCCACTGCCCTGGAAACCTCGCCGGACCGCCCTGGGTCGCCGGAAAACACCCCAAAACCCCCAATTCCCGCAACCTTCGGCGAACCACTGCGGGCTCCTCCAAACTCGGATTTCAAATCCGAGATAATCATTGGAAAGGGAATGAAATATACTACGCATTCGTAGGATTTGTTCAAAAAATCCGATAGAAATTAGACAAGATTAACCGGCTCAAAGTAGGGAGTGGGGAGGATGAAACAAAAACGACAAATCCTACCTCGTGGGCGTTGCCCGGAGCTTCGTCGTCGAACCGCCGCCTCGCTGGAGATGCCTCACTGGAGCCGCCTCGCCGGAGGTGGAGGATGAAAGGGAGAGGAGAGGCTTCCAGGGGGAAGTGGAAGGAGAAGAGGGAGGGGGTGACTTAAGCGTTTAAATAGAAAACGATTAACCACCCGCCCGTCGGGCCGAACCCGGACCCTCAGCAGGGTTGAGGTTAAGCCTCCCCTAGAGTAAACACCACCTCCCGAGCACAATGGAGGTCTCTGAATTTTAATCCGAGACCCCTTTCAAAAGTTATAAAACTTAGCGCCTGAGGCCGCCAAATTACGAAAACGCCCCTGGGACCATTTTTCACAGACGGGCCGCGCCCGCAATACTTACACCCCTCCTAGGGTAAACGGCACGCTCTGAACTCAACTGTGCCCTCGGTTTTCCAATACGAGCCACCGTTTAAGAGATACCTGCATTTCAACATTAAAAGAATAAATTAATTTATTAATTTATCCGTTTAACATTCCAGAAGCGGGCGAGGGGTCCAAATGTCCCGCGCCGACAAGTTTTATGTCGTTCCTAGGGTAAACACCCAATTCTGGACCCATCCGTACACTCGGATCTCTGATCCGGATCACCGTTTAGGAGTTATCACATTTATTTAGCATTTCCAGTGTGAACGCACTGAAAATTTAATTCCGGCCACTCCGGGGCTCGGAATCGCACGCCGTATGAAGGCACTACTCTAAAATGTCATCAAGAATATTCCAAAGTCTTTCACAGCAAAAACTGGGTTCTTACATCATTACCTCCTTCAATATTTTCATCCACGAAAAGAAAAATAGGGAGAAAAAAAGGGTACTAAGCCCACACCTTGCTTTCCCATAACCAAGAGAACCCACGCACAGCTCTGCGTCACCGCACACAGACCAAAGGATTGATCTGTTCACACTAGGTTGGCCCTTGCCGACGTCGTGCACCCACTCCAGACTTTGGGGTTAGGGAAAAGTGGTAGGGTACCTCTCCATCCCTTTCCACAGTCTCAAACGGCCCGAAGGCTCTCGGGGGTAGCTCACCTCCCCGAATGAACCTCTACATCGCATGTCGCGACTAGAATCACCGCCCGCACCTGAAACAAGGCCCGGTGATTCCCTCCTTCAGAATATCCATATGGTGAAACACCCAAGGATATCTGGTCACGCAAGTTTCCACAGTCGATTCTCTCTTACAGGCTCAAAATGCAAAGGAGTCAACACCATCGACTAAAGGAAAAGGTCTCACGCTTTTTTCCTTACCAACACAGGGTTACACCCGACGCCCTGCGTCACCCTGGTAACACCTCAAACAAAGAGCAGGGAGAAAATCCTTTCACATGAAGAGCCTAACAATTTTACTGCAAAAAGTAGAAGAGTCTCAAGGGGTACCTCTCACTATCCCATGATCTGTAGGATCGTAGACATCCAAAGCTCGCGGCTGTCTGTGGTCCCAACTGTCAGCTCCCGAAGCCTAACGTGGACCGCCTAGTGGTGATAGGGAGATCTCGTAAATTCATCCCCCACTATCAACTCCTCCCGCTCCTCTGCTAGCACCACCTCCCTGGGTACTACTCTGATCACGGCGATGCCTCTGCCCTGGTGGTGCGCCTGCTGCCTGCCCGAAGCTCCCAGCAACTCGGGTCGGGCAGTCTCGTGCCAAGTGACCTCGCTCGTCACAAGCATAGCACCGACTCTCTCTGGGCTGCACTGGTTCCCTCCGGCGCCACTGTGGTGTACAACCACACCCCTGAGTCTGGTTTTCAGTAAGCCACCTGCGTCGAGGTTCTGCTTGCCGACACCCACTAGCTGCGGTAGACGTCTCGGCTCCAATGTGCCAGCTGCCACCACCAACACTAGAACGCGACAGGAAGCCCTCTGTCACCAACTCTTGCTCTAGAACCTCGGCATATGTGGAAATGCCCAAGGGTACTATGATAGCACAAATCTCTCAGTGGAGACCCTGCTCAAACTTTCGCGCTTGGATGTTGCCGTCATGGACCAAGTCTGGGTAAAAGCGTGCACGGTCTGCAAAACTAGCCGCATACTCGGCTACCGTAATCCCTCACTGCTGAAACTGCAGGAGCTCTTGAATCCGAACGGAGCGCAAGAAGGAGGGGAAAAACTCCTCATGAAACAACAACTGAAATTCGTCCAATGAAAGTGAAGACTCATCAAGAAACTGAGTTACCAGACTCCACCAACGCCAAGCTGCTCCACGAAAAAAGGTGCCTGCCAAAGCCACTCTCTGATCTGTCGGCGTCTGCACAAGCCTGAAAAGGTGAACCACTACCTCGAGCCAAACCTCTGCTGCCTGAGGGTCTACCTCACCACAAAACCTCAGCAGCCTCTACTGCTATAACTCACAGAGCACGCTCGACCTGCGCTCAAGCTCAGCCTGCTCTGCTGAAACTGCCTGCTGCTCAACAGGTGGGGGTGCTGCTATCGGCCCACCTAGAGAAAGGGGCTCGCATGATGGGTCCTAGACTGAGGTCTCGTAGCTCACAGGATCTTCATCATGAACCAAAGCTGGTATCCTGGCTGGCTGTCTTCGCGGAGACATCCTGAATATTATTAAGGAGTGTCGCGGTCAGATGAACATATATGTATATACCAATAACAACAACGATGGTTGGGGAGCTGACTCAACAAGGACAGTCAAGGACTCAATCCTATGTGATGCACAAACCAAATTTTCCCTACAACAAGTGTCTCAGCATGTCGAGTTGACAAGAAGGTTATCAAGGTCCTTGTGAATGGATACGTCGGCCACCGCACAATCACTGGACTCCCTGGCCTGAGAGCCGCTCTCGAGACATGTTAACACCGTTGTCCTAAATCCCAACCAATTCCTCTTTTAGGGACTTCCGAACAATGTCCCAAGGAACGAACCACCTATGATACCACTTTGTCACAACCCGACCCGACCCGGGATCGAGCCGCAACTACCCCAAGCCCGCCTCCATAGGCCAGGGGCTGGTGACCAGCGCCGAAGGCACAACAACTCAGGGAGGCCTTTGCCTAAGTACCTGTACACACACACGCGCAGCACACCCAATGAAAAAGTGCAGATTAAAAGAAAAGAAAACAAAGGGAAACTTCTATATATACCACAAAGGTGCATCGACCTCTAAACAGTACAAATAAAGTGCTGGAAAGGAAAAAGGGGAAAAACACGTGCCCAACCAGAAAGGTGCCACAACCCGGCAACATGTAAATAAAACAAACAGCTAACGGGTCTCCCACCTGGAACCCGGCTACGACCACCGCACATGGTCCAAGCTCCCGAACTCCTATGCTCCACTAAAGTCACGACCAACCTGTCCATCGTCTGCAAGGGAACAACAAGTGAGGCCAAAGCCCAAGCAGGGGTGAGTATAAAAATACTCAGTAGGATACCCCGAAGGCTCGAGGGAGCAAAAAAGGAGGTACCGAAGGGTGAGCAGTAGAGCAAACAGGAAAAGTAAAGGAGTACAATAGAGAGTGCAGTAAAGAGTCCAACTCAACCAAATAATAGGAAATAAGGTAGACTCGTCCAGACACAAGGAGCTGGAAATGGTGAGAAGATGAACTTCCCGTCGAGTCTTCGCTACCTATAGCAGGAGAGTAGACTTGTCCAACCACGAGAAGCTAGACACAGAAAGCACGTGGCATACCCCACGCGTATTCGCCTCCCCTGGAAGGAGAGTAACCAAACCCAAGAAGTGGGTACTAGAACAAGGTATATACAAGTCCATATGCTCAAACAAGAATCCCAAACAAGATCGTAAGGGGATCTCCATCCCGTAGCTCAGCCTAAGAAAAGAGTATCCAACAGTCCCAAAAGAAACACCATCGATGCCCAGCATCCCGAACGTCTGCCCCGAACCGCAAGCCAAGGGGCTCAATCACCACACCTCAACACTATCCGCTTTGAACGGCACTAACTCGCCCACATGGTTTTAGATCGCGTCACAAGAACGTGTCTCGGTGGGGAAAGTTCCCCTCGTACTTGAGAGTTCTAGGGAAAGTCAAACCACACCTCGTCACTGCCCTACAGTCGAGAGGTCTCCTCAAAGTCAAGGTCGTCACAACACTGACCCGTAACCAGGGGTCCCGCTCTGGTAATCACGGAGGAAAGCCAAAGGCTAGCCTAGTAGAAAGGACTGAGCCTGGAATGCCAACAGGTGTCCCACTGCCCAGCCCTGCTGGAGGGTAATTCATAACCAAATATCGGGTGAGCCACTGCCCAGCCCTGCTGGAGGGTAAACCCTAATACATCATCAGGCGACCCACTGCCCAGCCCTGCTGGAGGGTAAACCATAATAGGATATCGGGTGACCCACTGCCCAGCCCTACTAGAGGGTAAACCATAACACATCATCTGGTGACCCACTGCCCAGCCCCGCTGCAGCGTAGACCTTAATACATTAGCAGGCGACCCACTGCCCAGCCCCACTGGAGGGTAGACCTGGAATAAGTCGACAGGCGACCCACTGCTCAGCCCCACTGGAGGGTAGACCTGGAATAAGTCGATAGGCGACCCACTGACCAGCCGTGCTGGAGGGTAGACCTAGAACTAGACGACAGGCGACCCACTACCCAGCCCTACTAGAGGGTAGGCCCTAAGAGGTCGTCGGGTGACCCACTGCCCAGACTCTGCTGGAGGGTAGACCCTAAGTGCGTCGGGTGACCCACTACCCAGTCTCTGCTGGAGGGTAGACCCTAAGAGCGTCGGGTGACCCACTGCCTAGTCTCTTCTAGAGGGTAAACCCTAGAAGTCAGCGAGAAACCCACTGCCCAGCCCTGCTGGAGGGTAAACCCGAAGAAGTCGATGAGTAACCCACTGCCCAGCCCCGCTGGAGGGTAAAACTCAGAACTGCTCTGGCCATCTCTATTGAAGGGTACAACACTGGCCAACCGAACATGGAGTGGGTATCGCGCGACCACCCAACTCCAGCACAACTCACCCAAAGGGGGTTCAGCGCATGTTCCATCACGGGGTGCCACTAGCACCGCTACCGGTCGATCCATCGAGAACGAAACCAGGGGGAGACCAATCAACCCTGCTGGTCAAACAAACGAGCACAGAGGGACCCTCTACATCGCGAGAGGTCAAAGTACGTAAAGTAGAACCCGACATGCATGTGGGGCCCACACAATGTGTGGCCCCATCTCAACCCCAATCAAGCTCACAAACATTCTCAGGTATGAACAACCACATGTACCTCCAAGAATTTCCGTATACTCCCAGAGTATACCACATTCTCAGCCCAAGGGCCATCGTGCACACGGCACCCAATGTCAACGCGAAGGTGTGATGTAACATCTCCAACTTGTCGCCTCAACGACTGGGGAACGAACAACCACATCTATTCCAGCATTACTTCACTCACACGGGAGTGCGCGCGATCACACGCCAAGGGTCCGCTACAACCACGAAAGAAGAACCACCCCCGGGGCACCTTCACATTTCCACAAGATCACGCAAGAGGCTCCGCACAATAAAACGGATCGCACCGTTGTAATCCTCGTGGAAAAACACGCGAAAACGACTGATCACTCGCCTCCAACGGATATCCGATGAAAAGGTCACCAACACCGCCTCACGCCCGAACGGCGTCCCATGATCCCGAGCCTCAGCCCCAAAAATAGTCGAGCGCATCGCATCATTGCGATCCCCTCGGGAAAACACGTCAAAATCACTACTCACACGAGTGCAAAGAATATCCGGAGAGAAAGGTGCATTACGGCACACCGCACACAAGCGGTGCCACATGGGACCCGCATCCCAGTCCCGAAACTCAACGAACTGATCACACCGTTGCGATCCTCTCGAAAAAGTACACAAGATGGACTATTCAATTGTCCAAAACGGTCACCCGGTGATAAAGATGGAAAATCACTGTCGAGGCCCAAACGGACCTCATGGGCCCCGCACCATCGTGCAAAATTACAGCGGGTAGACTACGCCAACGTGATTCTCTCAGGAAAACACCCAACATCGACTACTCGCATGCCCCTAATGGACATCCGATGAAAAATCCGCTAAACGCTGCTCGCAGCTCAAAAGATGGGTCGTGGGGCTCACGCCACAACTTTGGCCTCAACGCTCGTAACCACATTGGAAACCTCCGCCTCAGTGCCAGAGTTGTAACGCCACTGACAGCACTCAAAACGGACGTCAGACGCATCCATGCCGTCCAAAACAAGAATCTCGGGAAAAATGCTCGTCCACTTAAGGAAACGTCGCACCTCCGCGGCCCCTTGTTTCGGGAATTAAAAATTCCCAAAACCATCTCAAAAGTTCCACCTCAAAAACAGGAGTTCACTGCCGCAGACGACATGAAAATTCGATTTACGGGTTGAGTTTTAGGAGCATTTTAGTATTTAGGAACCAAAACGGGCGAGCCGGGCTGGTTCCCCCCCCCCCCCCCCCGCCGTACTCTGGACCGGCGGTCCGCGGTTCACCGTGCGGACCGCCCTGAACCGCCCAGACCGGCTCGGCCGGTCCGGTCTCCGCGTGGACCCGCATGGCGCGGGTCCTGTCTGCCGACCGGGGTCACGAAGACCCCGGGTCCTCGCGCCCCAGGCGCTCGCCGACGACCCCGCCGACCCCCAGTTCACCAGACCGCCTCTGCCAGCTTCCGCTCGCGCTCGCCCGGCTGACACCCGCGACCCCGCCGCTGAACCGAGCTCCGCCTGCGCCAGGAGCCACCGCCTCCGCTGGAAGCCACCGCCACCCGGAGCTCGTATGCCGCCGCCCTGGAAACCTCGCCGGACCGCCCTGTGTCGCCGGAAAACACCCTAAAACCCCCAATTCCTGCAACCTTCGGCGAACCACTGCGGGATCCTCCGAAATCGGATTTCAAATCCGAGATAAGCGTTGGAAAGGGAATAAAATATACTACGCGTTCGTAGGATTTTTTCAAAAAATCCAACAGAAATTAGACATGATTAACTGGATCAAAGTAGGGAGTTGGGGGATGAAACAAAAACGACAAATCCTACCTCGTGGGCGTTGCTCGGAGCTTCGCCGCCAAACCGCTGCCTCGCCGGAGCTGCCTCGCCGGAGCTGCCTCACCGGAGGTGGAGGAGGAGAGGGATAGGAGGGGCTACCAGGGGGAAGGGGAAGGAGAAGAGGGAGGGGGTGAGTTAAGCGTTTAAATAGAAAACGCTTAATCACCCGCCCGTCGGCCCGAACCTGAACCCTCAGCAGGGTCGAGGTTAAGCCTCCCCTAGGGTAAACACCACCTCCTGAGCACAACGGCGGTCTTGTAATTTTAATCCAAGACCCCATTCAAAAGTTATAATACATAGCGCCTGAGGTCGCCAAATTACGAAAACACCCCTGGCACCATTTTTCACAGACGGGCCGCGCCCGCAAAACATACACCCCTCCTATGGTAAACGGCACGCTCCGAACTCAACAGTGCCCTCGGTTTTCTAATCTGAGCCACCGTTTAGGAGATACCTGCGTTTCAACATTAAAAGAATAAATTAATTAATTAATTTATCCGTTTAACATTCCAGAAGCGGGCGAGGGGTCCAAACGTCCCGCGCCGACAAGTTTTATGTCGTTCCTAGGGTAAACACCCCATTCCTGACCCATCTGTACACTCGGATCTCTGATCCGGATCACCATTTAGGAGATATCGCATTTATTTTGCATTTCCAGTGTGAACGCACTGAAAATTTAATTCCGGCCACTCCAGGGCTCGGAATCGCACGCCGTCTGAAGGCGCTGCTCTGGAATATCATCAATAATATTCCAAAGTCATTCACAGCAAAAACTGGGTTCTTACATTCCCACCTAGTGTCTTCAACGCCATGTGGAAAATAAATTGATTTGGAAGAATTATCTCAGTTGTACTATCCCAACCCTAGAGTTCATAGGTGAATCCCTCCATGAAATTAATCCTCACTGACTATACACCCAATGATGAACAGTTATGAAAAAAGTAAACGACAACTTATTTTATCTCAAATTAGTTTTGGAGCCTCTCCTTGGAATTCAATAGAAAGTTCATTCCTTATATCTGGGATTTGGATGAAGAGGTTAGTAGATGCCTCATATCAACAAAATAAGAGTCACCCCAAAGAGTGAAGTAAATAGAACCTAAAGACTTATATATATTTGTGCGGGTGTGTGATATATATATATATATATATATATGATATATATATATAACCAGTATATCAGTATGCATGCAAATTATGATTTTCATGAGTCGGGTACATTATTCTATGTGTGCTAGACACCCAGTCTATTCTCCATTAAATCTATCATTTAAATAAAGTGTTCCAAAAGATGAAATTTATGGTAGTTTTACATGAATCGGATGCATGAGTTGGTCAAATCAATATTTATGCATGTGTTATAAATCCATGCATAAAATTATAATCTTGAGAAACATTCTTGGTGCATTATTTATATATTAATAAAATAAGATGGTAGTTATTTTTGTGATCTCTTAATTCCTATAAAAACAAACCAAAACCCAAAGATCTTCTACATCTTCTTCCTTTCCATCAGTGGTACTAGAATACCATGGAGGTTAGTGGTTCCTTCTCAAACATCGAGTGATTTAGGCATAACCTGTGGATACACCATGAAGGTGGGGTGCTTATTTTTTCCAATTTAGTGTTATTTATCAAACACATATGAAGATTAAGATAATGTATTAGCTTCTTTTTTGTAATTTATTCCCATTTTATAGTGTTATTCGTTTTTTTTATACGTAGGTTTCATATTTCATGCATAGGAGATCCTCAAAAAAATGGTTTGAATCACTTATGCTTAATCGGAAAAATTTTATTAGACTATAAAAAAAACCCTTAAGTTGTATTAGAGTAATAAATATTTAATTTTTATAAAACTTGGGATGAAATGAAGATGAGAACTGAAAAAATATCTATTTTTTCAAGTTTTAGTAAAATCTAGAAAATCAAGTTTACACTTACGTAGTGGGGTTACATAGAGGTGATGATGGCTTTACCCTTACATTTATGATTTGTGTAAGGGTAACTAAGGCTTTACCCTTATTCATGGTACTATGTGTAACGGTCATTGTTCCTTACCCATATGTGTATCGGCTTACAAAAGGGACAAATGAGTTTACCCTTACCATAATTGATGGCATGTAAGGTCAGTTGAGATTTTTTTCATAGTTGTGTAAAGGTAAAATGGTTTTACCTATACAATTTAAGATTTATCAACACCAAGTAAAGGTAATCATGATATTTAAAGGCACTCATAATGGTGAGTGTTCACTTTCCCTTACACGAGTTTTGGCTACAGGAAGGTTACTAATGTAGTACCCTTAAGCAGGGGTTCTAAGTAGCCCCATAATGGTAAGACTTCATATACCCCTATGTAATCATTATACCTTTACATGAGATAGATATGTGAAGGTAATATGATACTTGACTTTATACAGTGGCACCAAAACTGCTTTACCCTTACATAGAAAGTCTATGTAAGGGTCGAACATGGATACCCTTATGTAGAAATGGATTGTGTATAAGGGTAAATAAAATGTTATTAAAAATTTATTTTTAAAATTTAAAATTATTTTGATGAATTATAAAATGTTTATAAGTCATTATAAAATGAAAATTGAGATATTTTAAATTATAAAGGGTTTATAAATTAATTAATTAATTCAAAATGGATTATAATTAATTAAATAATTTTTTATGATTCTTTTTATTCCCAAATATTATAAGTAAATATTTTAATAAAATATTAATAGATTATATAGTAGTTATTGTGATCTTATAATAAAATTGATTTTTTAAAAATCATGAGAATTAATTTATAAAGGCTAAAAATTAATAAATAAGGCCAAAATATAAAATTTTTATATTTAAATTATGAATTGTTTATAATTAAATATTTTTAATTATTCAAAATTAAATGGGGCCTTATTTGGATAATATTTAAGGTATATAAAAATAATTTTGATAATTGATATGATTAAGGTTTAAATAATCATTAAGTATGCGATATTTAGATTATGTAAAATGTTCACATAATAGAAATTGAATTTTAAATTGTTTATTATTCAAAAAATATCATATATTTGATATAGAAATTACATATAATGATAAATATGAAAGGGTTAATATTAGGATGAATATAAAATGTTTATATTCATAATTATGGAATTTCAATAATTTTAAAATATAAAAATTAAAAAAGAGATTATAATTATATTTGATTTTTGAATTGTTCATAATTTTTTATGTCATGTATAAATATTTGAATTTTTAATTTATTTAAAGTTTATTCCCTACTTTTTTCATATTTAGTAACTTTCTTAAGAAATTTGAATATTTTTTATACTTTTGTTTAAAATGTTAAAATGTTTTTAGGATTGATATTTGTATAACATTCTAGGATTGACTCCATAATGAATTTAGTTTTTTATCTACCTTGACCTCAGTATTTAATTGATGTTATTAGCTTGACTTCGGTTTTTTAATATAGTTCTTTTCATATTAGGTTATTATATTTATGATGAATTGGATTCTCTCCTGAGTAAAGAAACCCTAGGTAGGGGGCTTAGGGTCGAAATACCTACCTAACCAGAGGCTTATGCCTTGTCTGGGCTGGTGAATGGGGTTGGATATCTATCACTCCAGGCTCACTAATGTGAATAACTCTATGTATTTAAATAATTTTTTCATATACCTTATACATATGATGTATCTGGATATGTATGAATAGGTTTGACCCCTAATTTTGGTGAGTAACACAAACTTGTGGGTTGTGTAAGGAGTTACCCATCAATATGGTTTAAACATATTAATTAGGTACATGGAATAAAATTCAAAAATAAATTAGTATAATAATGCATAAATAAATTTTAATAACATGAGATTAAGATCCCCTTCAAATACTAAGTGTTTGATTACTTTTAAAGCATCACTTTTTAAGACCTTGATCATCCAACTGGGTAGGTCATTCTAAAGATGGGTTCCCCAAGATTATCTTATCTAAGGAAAGAATGTAAAAAGTGACTCTATATTTTCCTATTAGGTTGGTCATGATAAATTTGGATTCCCCTAGATTTTTCCTTATTAACTTACTTTTGGTATTTTATTTGGCTTACACTAGCGAGGAGACCCTAATAGGATTAGGTTACCGAAGGAATAGAGTTGAGTTTATCCATTTGGTGGATTGAACAAAGATTTTTCCACTTTATTATCTAAGATTTATATATGATATGATTGGGATTATTCCCTACCTAAATAAATAATTGGTAAGATAAACTCAAAATCAGAGTCATTGCTTCGCGAAATGTGGATCTTGGCCCACAAATGTTTATGATGAATTTTCAAAAAGGGGCCACCATTTTAGTTGGATACAATTTAATAAAATTCCTTATTAAATAGTTAAAAATAAATGATACTCATTGGATAAAATATTCTATTATAAAAAAATATCATCATTGGAATCAAACTAGACTTTTTAATTGATCCTTGTAAGGATAATCGTAATATAAGTTACTCCTAAGACTAGTAACTTAAGAAAAGTTTTTAAAAAATATTGGTGATCTAAATTCAATGTGTTAGAAAAATTCCTTCCATATTAACCAAGTGTTGTAATTTTCTAACAAGTGAATATATTTTCTTATGGAAGCATATAGTGATTTCATTAATGTTTCAAATTAATTAGATACAAAATGACCAAAGGTATCTTAGTATCCACTTATGTACTAAATATGATTGGGAACATAATTAATTTTTTTCCCACGTACTCAATATGATTGGGTATATAAAATGATATTCAATATGATTGAATATTCTAAATGTATTGGTGAGACTAAAGGTTCCCTTAAATATTTATTGGTAATAGAAATAAATTCTATTTTCTTATAGATATATAATATTGATTATTTGATTTAAAATTATGGAAAATATATAAAAGGTTAGAAGATGAACTAATCGGATCGTAAAGGTTTCTTTAATGTAATTGAGAAAAGGAATTACTATATTGATAGCTTGGATGATCAATATTTGATTAAATAATAATAATGTGTTTATTTTCTAATTTCTCTCCAAGGAATAACAAGAAAAAAATTATTGTTTAAATGGAATGAGATGGTTGTTTTAAATATACCAGGTTTATGATTATTTTTATTCTATAAAATTATTTTAGTGGAGACTAAAAATGGATTTTTTTTGTTAGGTAATTTATCATATTTTAATTTATGTAAATTCTCCCACAAAGTGAATGGATTTAATTAAATTTTACTTGATATTCTCAAAATATTGATAATAGATGAACTAGTCATATGATGTCTAGATTCGAGTACAATACTGACAGTAAAAGTGGGTAAAATTTCAAACCAGAATAAGAGAAGTTTTTTTAAAGGTTTAAAATGTTTCTTCAAGTAAAAAATCAAGGGCATTTAAACCTATGGTTGTTATATAGTAAGAGTAATAATTCAATATGAATGGATTGTCCAAGATATACCTAAAGGAGCTTAGTAAAGTCCATGGAATTTTTATGTCAAGTATGAATCTTATATAAATTAATTATTTGGTTTTTAATGATATTTTATACTAAAACATATTTAAATGAGTTCAAAATATAAGGAATAATTGGATAAGATTTAATTTTATGTTTTTGTGATGAAGTAAATAGTTACAAGATTAAGGATTTTAATGTAAATTTTTTTTTTCAAGATCAAATGAATCAAAGTAAAATATGTACATCTTCATCATATTTCACTTATTTGATAAGAGAAGATATTTGATAACAAAGAGTTGTTATGAACAAGTGAATACATATGTTTTATGATTATTCAATTTCTATAACATATTTTTAGAAGAATATTTAGATAAAAGTGTTTATACAGTATAAAAGTGTTTATCCAAGTATTTGTTAAAATATATGGGAATGTGTTCCCACCACCCATAAGTTGTAAATTTTTAATAAAATATTACTTTAAAAAAGTAAATATTCTAGAAAATTAGAATACCATATATGATATTGAAACAATATTTTTTTTGTTAAATGTTCCTAGTGATTGAAAATAAATATTATTTCCTAACAAAAAAGTGTTTATGTATCTTAAAAATATATTATGAAAAGAATATAGTGTATAAGGTTCTAGTGGGAGTATTTTTGGACTTAGAAAAGTTCAGAATTTAAAAATAACAGTTAAAATCAATCTAAAGTTAATGTTTTTTCCACTTAAGATCCTAAAATTTTTAGGATATGTGATGGTAAATAAAAATGAAAAGTGTTATATTTAGTTAACATTTAAATGTGGTTATCAATATTTCTTATAGGATTATAGTAGTTTAAGATTAATTTTTTCACTCAATTTTTTAAAAGTGTTTATAATATTTTAAAATAAAAAATAGGTGAAGAGTTTCATTTTTATGAAAAAATTAAGACATTATTTCTTGAAGGATTGTACCAATCAAAATGAAAACTCATTTATACTTGACATCATGAAATATTTTAGGGTATACAGGTAAATAGAAATATAAATAGTTTCATTAATTACTATAATAAATTGTAATCGCGTTATCATAAAATTCATTTGGGTATGGTGATAAAGATAGATATAAAGAGTTATTTTAGTTAAAGTAACAATGTGGTTTTCACTTTATCCTAAAATATTTTAGGAGGGATGGAAAATAATAATGTAAATAGTTACATTATTTTATGTAAAAAGATTAATGGAATAGGTTTCCAAGGATTATGATTATATACATAGAAATAGTTTTAATTTCATGACATAATTTTACATTATACTATTTGATAATTTGAAGTTAAGAAGTTTGAATATGTTTAAATAGTTGAAAAATTGGGAATATGATTCCTAAGCCTCGCCATTATTCAAATTGTCTTACTTCATAGATATTTCTCACTGAAGTGTTTAGAGGGAGGTTTTTCTTATACAGTCACATAGATATGTGACATGGTCATGTAGATATGTAATGGGGATTATATATGATGTAATGAGTTAACAAAACCTATAAAGTGTAGAAAACATAAGGCTAATCGGGAATTTTATCATATATGATATGAAAAACTGATGTTTCTATTGGTTTTTTTAAGTATTCCTAAAGGATTTTATGAATATAAAAATGTATCATAATTGAAAATAAACCTTCATATTATAATTATTTCAGGTTAGATACATAAATATATATATATTTTGTGGAGTGAAATAATAATTGGCCTCTCTAAGTAAGACCTTGATTTTATCCCTAACTTATGATCCTCATGGAGTATTATAGGTTATGATAAAATGTTAAGGTTAGAATGAGTAGGATTACTGTATAGATATAAAAAATATTCTCATGAGGTATAAAAAAGAATAGTATATTCTTTTTGGGTGTTGGATGGACCACTAAAGTATACAACATGGAGTGTCATATAGATATATTTTTTATACTAGAGGTGCATGGATCATATTGGAGTCCCCACTACCTAAGTTTGGTGAGATATCTGGAATGAGAACCTTAATACTTTGATACCCTATTTACATAAGTCAAAATATAAACATAGCTAATCGGGGGTGGTTGGGTATGTTGCATATCATGTCATTAGTTGGAGCTTTACCAATATGGTATTTTTTCACTCATATGACGATTATGACTTAAGGCCCTTGATTGAGATAGATTTTGGTAGTGTACACATGAACCTAGATATTATATCTATACAGATAAGGGACATGTGATGTGATTATATAGTAGGATGAATAACATGTGATGTATTCATCAACCAGTTTAGTCTATACTCTGATAATCAAGAATAGATGAGTTGGCTATATATGATTGTCATGTTCCATGTCCCATGTCACTCTATGTCATAGGAAAAAATAAAATATGATAATTTATGTTTTCATATGATGCGAATTAGTATACATAGGTACAGAGATACATGTATTTTATGGAGATCATACCAAATCCATTTATAGCATGAGTAGCCCTGATGATTTTCTAGATTCTACTCTCTGCTTACATATACGGATACATAGATTCATATTTGTTGTTAACACTATAAAGGCCTAAGGGTTACACTTTGTGGTTGGATAAATAGGGATTTAATTTCACTCATAGGGCTACTCTAAAACTATTTTATAGTTAATAAAAAAATTGGATGGATATTAACAAGGTATTTTATGTGATACAATACAATGTTAAGTTAATTATAGTTTTTTAAATTTGTTTTTAAAGATATAAAAAAGGAGTTTTTTGGATATGATTCCACAAGTTATTATATATGATACAATATAAGGTGAAATGAAACAATGTATTTAGGCAGTAGTGCAAGTGGGATATTGATGAAAATATTCCCTAAAGATTTATATATATCTGTGTTTGTGTGTTTTTGATATACATAAGCTTAAATTTATATATGTATATATATATATATGAAATATGTCACACCTCAACCCTAGTTTTCATTTATTTAATTTATTATTATTTATTTCTTAGTGTGTGATATTTTTGGTTGAGTTTTGGTGAGAATTTTTTATTTTTTGGAGGTTTTGGTTGGTTGGTGGATGCAAAGGGAATTTCTAGTTCATTTTGTTCTTCCACGGTTTATCTTGCATATCCGTCTCATAGTTTGGCTCAAAATCTATGAGGAAAGGGGGTAATTGTGTGGCACACAAATATGAGAGGGATACAGTTTGTCACATAGTTTGGAACATGGTTTCTCAAACAATGATACAATCCCATGCAGGTGTCCCTTCCTACCAATAGGGTGACCATGGTTTGGCACACAGTTTGTCAAACCATACTTCTAAACCATGTGACTTGCCCAAAATATTGAAAAAATGAATTTCCAACTTTTCACCTCTTATATTTTAACACCAATTTTACCATACTCTCATCTTGCATGATTTTGGCACATGGAAGGGGTTCAAACCCTTCTTCCCTTTGATCTCATTCTTCCATTGATTCTCCTCCATGATTCCTATGTAAGTTTCTTTGTATTTTTGGGTGTTTTCCTCCTCGTCCCTTCTCTCTATCTTGGTTTCATATTCTTTCTTGGTTTGGATCCATCTTGGACGAAACCTAGGTAGAGGGTTGGATAATGTTAGTTTATTATTTTGATGTTAAGGTTTTTAGTTTTCTCGTTGGTCCTTCTTATTCTTTATCTTAGAGTTTCATCACATTCACACATCATTGAGGTAGGTGTTTCTATCAATTTCATTTTCAGAATATTTCATTTTATTCTTGAGCTTTTATAATTAATTTATCATTATTTTTATCATGTTTTTGATGTGTTTTTATGATTTGTTACAGTGTTTCTTTATTGTAAATTTAATTAAAATGGGATTTTAAAGGATTTCCTTATTTATACATATATATATATACATTTGTAAAAGTTGTTTAATAAAATTACAATTTATCTTCAAAAATTAAATTGAGTATTTTTTATTGTATTTGTCCTTTATTGGGTCTTGGTAATTTGTTTTACTTGTGAATTGAGCCTTGTTTGTGGGTTTTGGTTTCTTTCTTCATTTAGAGCTTCTATGTGGATCATTATGATTGGTTTTCAATCTAATTGTTTCTTAAATGGGATATTTGGGTATTTTTATGGTTTTCCATATATATTCCATTAAATATGGGAATACCCATATGTGAACTAGGAGCACATACGGATAGAAAATCATGTATATAAATGGTATTCCATAAAAATATCCATTTTGAAACCTCACTTTTCTTCCATTATATTCTTCTCCACCATTATATCTCCCAAATGTTTTTCTAAAAACTCTTAATGTTTTCATAACAATTTTTTTCTAAATGATTTCAAGTAAGGTATTCAAATTTTATTTCCAAAACATGGCTCATTGGGCACCTTGAAATATTATTAGTAACCACATGACTTAAAATCTCTATTTTCACCTTCCAAGTATGAATATTGTTTCCCCATGGTTTTAGAAATTGTTTTGAGAAGAAATGTATTCTTATTAGAAATGGTTTTAGAGTTATAAATGTTAAGTCCTGTTTGGAACATTATGAAATTTTGGAAATTGGTATTAAATCCAAGCCATGTTGGCACTTGAGAAATGCCTTTTGTGTGAAAATAACCCCTGTGGATTTAATTTTGATGAGTGTTTCATCATATAGGTGGTGTTTGGAGGTGGGAAAGGCATACATGGTGTAATATTAGGGTTATGTTTAATGACAATCATGTGATGATCTCATCACTTTCCTTTACTATGTTATCATGGGATTCTAGGACATAATCTAGAGGTTCGAGTAACCATTTCATTCTAGTTATAATTAGATGGATAAGAACCCCCTAAAAAGAGGATAAAAAAGTAATATATTTCATTGGTGAGGCTAGTTTAGAGAAACTATAATGCCCAGACCCCAGATACATAGAGTTGGTGAATTATTTTATTACACTGATATGATCAAAAGAAATAAAATCCCAAAGGACCGGTCAGTTTATTAGCTTTGTAAAACTACATACAAACATAAGTTTTAAACATAATCTTCATTATAATATATAAAGACTTAATCAAATAATTCCATTTAAACATTCACATGGATATTCTACTAGTTAAATAATCACATGTAATATCAATAACTAATCTCATAATGAGGGAATTCATAATGTTGGATATCATAACCATACCATCAAGGCCACATTCCAAGACCTTACATAAATGGGTAAAAACTAAATTCATTTTGTCTTATGAGACCTATTGATGCATTGAGGGTCTACAACAGTCCTCACCCATCACATTCTATGTTCAATGCATTCCTCTTATGAAAGAGGTAAAATATACCCAAAATAAACATTTGTATTAAAACTACCATATGAAATGTTAATACTTTAACCATAAATCATGAATGGTATAAAAATTGTACATTCATAGTTAAACATATCATAAAACCTTCAATACAACATGTAAGATTATATCATAATAAATCAATCTTAATTAATCATAAAATCCAATAAATTATGTTGACATAGATGAAAATAATCTAATAAAATCATTAAAACACTTTTAGAGAAATATCAATTTTTTACTTTGAAATCATTTAAAAGCTACGTAATTATAAATGAAAACATTTCTTTTTAAAATAACCTAGTAATTTTGTAATGAAATATTCAAAATGGTAAGGCGTCATAATGGTGTAAAATAACTGCTCGTGTCTTATAAGTTAAAAAAACATTCCTTAATTTTTTGAAAGGGTCATAAAGTACCTTGTTTAGAAAACAACAGAAAGACTCCTTTCAAAACGTTTTATAAAAAGTCAAAAATTGAAAAAAATAAATTTAAAAAATTGTTTTTAATATTCTGAAATACATTTTAAGAAACATGGACATGGATGATAAAGATGTCTCAGTAGGTACTTATGTATAAACCACCTCGGATAATAATGAGATTGTGAAATTGACCCTTACCTTATACTTTTATTTAGTCGAGGGTGTGTTAACCTCATAAATAATGGTTAAAGTATGTTATTAAATTATACCAAAACCATATCCATATTTATTATATCATATATGATCCTCTTATATCATTTTTATAATAATATTTCAGTATTATCATTGTTTCAAGTGTTAACTACTTTGTTTTCCTAACCCTGATTTATCATGTAAGTCATATTTTTTATGAATATGATATATTTTATTCATATTCAGATGATATAAAGTTCATAATAATTATTTTTACTCATTATATAATTTTTATAATCATTATTTAATGGTTAATATGGAGAATCAATCTCACCGCATCGTGGAGATGGTAGGTCGTACGTACGCACGAGCGACGATATCTTTCTCTTAATGGTTAAATGGTATGAAATTGGATTTTATATTAATTATATAGAGTCATTATCATGTTAAATAAATTATTTATATCAATTATACTCATAATTATACCCATCCAAATAAATTAGTGTTGAATAACAAATTACACCACGACGTGGACACGGTAGGTCGTATGTACACACACATAGTTATATTGTTATTCGTATGATAGAAAAAAGGATGAATATTATTGTCATATAATCATAATAAAATATCATCATGTATATGATACTATATTTATTACTTTATTATAGAAACAATATAGGAGTAGGAAGTAGAAGAAGAAAAGAAATAGAATGGAATTGGTAAAACATTTACCTCTTCTTTGGGAGTCTCCTTTTGATTTGCACAAAAGGACTCCATAAGATATATTTCTTCCCAAAGTATGGCCTATAGGATGAAGTTAGGGAATTTGTGTGGAGAAGTGGGTAGGTTTTGGCTGAGACAAAGGGGTTTAGATGTGTGAATAAAATAGGAGAGGTGCTCTTTTATAAGAGAGGGTAGGGGTACTTCTGGAAAATTCAAAACTATTAAATTATTATAAATTTTTTTTCAGTTTAAAATAGCTCCAAGGTAATTTATTTAGAGGATAATATTAGGATGGATCTAAATCCTCTAAAAATTATTTTTAGACAATTTTAGTTCTCAAAATTAACCTTGCCTTTTGAATCTAACCCTTAGTAAAACAGTTAAACTATTACTGTGTTTACTTGTATTTTTTATAGTATAGGGTTAATATAGTTACTATAAAATTCCAAAAAACCCAATAGGATCATTTAGGAAATATTTAACATTATCCTAGTTATTTGGACGAATCTAGAATTTTTATTAATTTTAAAAATTTTAATAAAATGTTATTTATTTTAAAGTATAATTTATGTCAATTTTGATATTATTCAATATTTTCATATTTAAAAATATCAAACCAATATGATAACTTCTATAAAATAATTCCAATATGTCACTAATATGTTTATTTTATCTAAAAAATCTTGAGTGTCATTAATTAAGTCAAATGATATTTATTTTAATATTTTAAATATCATTTAATTCATTCTTCTTTTAATAATTTAATAACTGCATCATTATTGTGTCACCATTTAATTTAATTATTTATTTTCAAAAATTATAAATAAATTACCATTATGTATATAAAAATTTTATATTTTTAAATACTATTTATAGTCTACTATATCACTTATATATCTTCATATTAAAAATGATATAGTTATTAAAATTTGAAGATTGTAATTTTAACTCTTCGTTAAATAAAATATAATAAGTGTCATAATCTAACACAAGTGGCTTAAAAAGTATCATATTTTTGACATAAGGTTTATTTTGGTCTACAAAAACTTATCCAATGAAATTAGGACAAGTTTTAGGGTAATATTATATTATTATAATATTATTTTTACCTTTAATTTCTCTATTTAGCTTTAACTGTGGTAAATAAAAACCAAAAAATCTGTGTTCACCAAAAAATATTTTGATCCTATTTGACAATATTTATCATACTTATTACAATAATGTATTCGCATTTTTTTAAATTCAAATCATAGAAGTGGTAAAATTACGTTTAATGAAAATCACATAGACGTGGCAAGAAGGCGGGTAAAAGAGACATTCAAAAGTTCAATAAATTTTTATATTTAATTCTATTGTAAAATGATTCAAATGAACTATATTGGATTAATATATGTATTATTTAACTATTTTGATTTTAAAATAAATTTATAGTAAAATAATTGTTTAAATAAAAATTTTGGTTTTTAATAACAATGCAGTATTTTTTACTATTCATTAAAATTTAAAACTTTTCAGAAAAATACCTAAAATCAACCCTAAGATAATATCGATGTTCTGAATTCAAAAATGAAGTATATTTTGAAAAATAAAATTTATAAACTTCTTAATTTAGTTAATAATATTTATAACCTCCTATTAAACGACTAGTTTGATAAGCCATAGTGCGCTCGAACTCGGTGTTTCTTACAACGCAAGCTATTGAATTATTTCAAAAAAGTATACCATAGAAGCTTGGGGTGTTAAATTATTCCCTCCAAATAATTTTTTGCTCAAAATTTATAGAATATCACTTCATAAAAAGATTTGGGTGGTTCTTCATCATAGGTTCTTAGGGTTCCCATGTCACATCTCCCATTTTATGGTTTATCTGAATAACTTTTACCAGACGATTCATTGGATTTCTCAACACTTGTTCTATGATATCAAGAATCTTGATAGGCTCTTCAAAATAGGATAGATTGAGTTCTAGATCTATTTATTCATAGTTGAGTACATGTGTTGGGTCTGGAATGTATTTACTTAATAGTGATACGTGGAACACATCATGAACTTTTGAGAGACTTGGCGGCATTTTCTAATGGTAAGATACATCTCCAATTCATTCTAGAATTTAAAAAGTTTTGATGTAACTGGGATTTAATTTTCCCTTCTTACCAAATCTTATAACACCCTTCCATGGAGATACCTTCAGGAAAACATAATATCTTACTTGAAAGTTAGAATCCTTCTTTTAATTATCAGCATATCTATTTTGCCTACTTTGAGCTGTTTTGATATGAGTTTGAATAATCTTCACCTTTTCCATTGTTTCCTCAACTAGTTTTAGGACTATGAGGTTTCTTTCACCAACATCATCCCATAAAGTTGGTGTACGGCATCTCTTTCTATATAACTCTTCATATGGTTCCATATGAATACTTGAATGGAAGCTATTATTATAGGAAAATTAGACTAGAGGTAAATATTTATCACACATACCTTGAAAGTCAAGTGAGAAAGATCTCAAAACATTTTCTAAAGTTTGAATTGCCTTTTCTGATTGACCATCAGTTTGAGGGTGGTAGACAGTGCCCAAATGAAGCTCAGTATTTATAGCCTTCTAAAGTATTTTCTAGAACTTGATGTAAAATGAGGATTATATTCAGAAACAATCGATAGGGGTACACCATGAATTCTTACAACTTCATTAATGTAAAGTCTTTCTAAACATTCAAGTGGAAAATATTATCTTATAGAAAGAAAATGTTTTGATTTGGTAAGATCATCAACAATAACCTATATCATGTCATTTACTCTAGGCGTCTTTTGTATCCCCATCAAAAATTCCATCATTATATCATCCCATTTCCACATAGGTATAGGAAGAGGTTTCAGGACTCCTCTAGGATGTTGTCTTCCATCCTTCACCTATTGTAAAACCAAACATCTTAACACATAATCAGAAATCTCTCTCTTCATGTTGTCCCACCAAAAATGGTCTTTCAAATATCTATACTTATTAGTAATAATAGGTTGTATAGAGAAATTGGAGCTATGATCATCATCCTATAATTCTCTTTTTAGCTCAATTATAGAAGGAACACAAATCCTCTTCCCAAATTTCAAAATACCATCTTCAAATAATAAGTCAATCAGTCTCACATAATTCACATCATTAATTTCTTTTTGAAACTCCTCATAATCAAACTGAGATCTTATTATCATTTCCAGTAAATATGGTTTGGAAACAATTTGAAAAGGTAGTGGTGTTTCACCTTCCATGATAATTCTCATATCCATATTTACTAGATCCATGAACATAGGATCCTTTTCAACTATAATTATATTAAAAACTCCATGGTCTTAGTTACTTAAAGCATCTACCACCTTATTTTCCTTCTGCAGGTGGTAGTGTATTGTGTAATAATAATCCTTGAGTATCTCAAACCATCTACATTGTCTCATGTTGAGTTCTTTCTGTGATAAAATATATTTCAATATCTTATGATGTGTATATATATGTCATCATTCACCATAGAGATAGTGTCGCTATATCTTCATAGAAAATATTGTTGCTTCTAACTCAAGATCATTATTTGGGTAGTTTTTTTATGAATTTTTAATTTCCTTGATGCATATATAATAACTCTATCATTTTTCATAAGAATACAACCAAGTCCTTTCCTTGATGCATTACTTGAAATTACAAACCCATCATTCCCAGATGGAAAATTCAAGATAAGATCATTGACTAATATTCTCTTTAATTCTTCAAAACATTCTTCACACTGTTTTTCCCAAATGAATTTAACCCCTTTACGCGTGAGCTTGGTCAATGGGTTTTCCAATTGGTAAAAATTCTGGATGAGACACTAATAGTAAGCTACTAAACAAAAAAAATACATATCTCGGTTATACTTTTCAGTGTTGGCCATTCTTGGATTGTATTTGTCCTTGTAGTATAAACATAGATTCCATCCTTGGAGACAATATGTCCAAGAAAAGAAATTTCTTGACGCCCGAATTCTCACTTTCTAAACTACCCATATAGTACATTTCTTCAAAGAGTCTTTAGAACAATCCACAAGTGGTTCTCATGGTCTTATTAGATTTTGGAGTATACCAATATATCATTAATAAATACTACGAAAAAATCATCAAGATATTCCTTGAAAAATATGTTCATTAGATCCATGAAAACATACGGTTCATTAGTCAGTCCAAATAGAATTACTGTAAACTTGTAATGCCCATACCTGGTTTGGAAGGTTGTCTTTGGAATATCTTCCTTCTTTACACAAAATTGATGATATCAAGAACACTGGTCAATATTTGAAAAATATTATGCTTCATGAAGTTGATCAAACAAATAATTATTGTGAGGAAGAGGATACTTGTTCTCTATTGTAATAGCATTGATTTCTCTATAGTCAATGCATAGTCTCATTGGTCCATCTTTCTTCTAAAAAACGGAACTGGGGCTCCCCAAGGAGAAACACTTGGGAGAATAAATCCCTTATTACTCAACTCCTCTATTTGTTTCTCCATATCTACTAATTCCACAGTGGTCATTCTATTATGAGTTTTTTGATATTGGTCTTGCATCATGGATTAAATCAACAGAAAACTAAACATTCTGCTCTGAAGGATGTCAGGTAAATCCTCTTGAAATATATCAATATTTTATTTTATAGTAGGTAAATCCCCAATTTTAATATTAGTAGTTTTTATCTTCTCTTATTCCCTAATAATTTCATTTAGAAGAGCAACAGGAGGTGGATCTAGAAAAGAATCAAATGATGAAATTTCTTCTCTAAAGATAATAGATTCTACATTTTCCTCACAAATCACAACTTCCTTCTTCTTATAATAAATTTCCGCATCATATTTTGATATCCAGTCCATACCAAGGATTATATCAAAGTAAACCCTTGGTATATAGATAAATTCAGCAAATAAAGCATGTTTATATGCCATAATGGGAACTTTCTACCACATCTTTGTTGCAATGAGACTTCTCTTTTGAGTTTTTACTGATAACTCCCTTGTTAATGTGAATTAGAAATATCTAATTTTTAATGAAAACTTGGATGATATAAAGGAATGAAAGGATCCATAATCAAATATAACTTTGACAAATTTTAAGGAAACGATTAAAGTACTTTCCACCACATCATTTGGGACTTCAACCTCAGTAATTGTGATCGTAAAAGCTTTTCCTTTATCCATTGGCCTTTTATGGGGAAATTTTCCTTGTTGTTTCAGACAATCATTTTCATAATGTCCCATCTCATTACAATTGTATCATTGAACATTGGTAGCTTCTTTCTTTCCCTTCCAATTGCGAGCTTTGTGGCCTTTTTCTCCACACTTGTAACAAAATATCATACCATTTAGGCAATTACTAGGGTGTTTCTTCCCACAATTATTATAGGGTGGGAATTCAACTTTTCACTTCTTTTCCTTATTTCATTTTCCAGAGTGTTCAGTGGTCCTCTTCTTCTCTTGATTTACTTTAAATTCATAAGACTTAGAAAATTCCTTTTCTGTCGTGATAGCACATGAGACTATATATTCTAAAGATGAGAAAGATTATGAGATCAATTCCCATTGAAGGAATGGTTTTACCCCATCAATGAGTCGGCCAATCATACTTCTTGGGTTATGTATGTACTCTACTGCATGCCTTTCTAGTTCTTCCTCATACTCAAATATTGCCTCTCCATATATTCTCGTAGATCATGAGGAAAGTATTTTTCTAATAAGAGTTCCTTTAATTCCCTACATTCCATATTTTCTACCTCTTTATCCTCCTTCATGTTTTGAATTAATTACCACCAAGGATCTGAATCTCCTAAGAGATGATAACCTGTCATAATGAATTTTTCTCTTTCATTACTCCCCAAAGTAAGAAGTATTTTCTCTAAGGAACTTATATATTTCTCAGCTACAAATGGATTTTTTTCCTATTTAATGTTTGAGGTTTTTTTCTCATGAAGAATTCTAACATTGATCCTCCACGTTGTGGATCATGCTGCTTTATATGGGTAAGGCTATTATTCATAACCTGAGTCAGTTGTCCCAATATGGTTATAAGTTTTTCAGCACCAATTGTATCACCATCTCCACTGTCATTATATGTCATAAGAGGGGAATGCCTACATGGACTACATGCATTGATAAGGTTTATATTCCTTCCACTATGTGCCATTTCTAAATAATGGCATACACTAGATTAGGTTATGGATCATAATGCATAATTCTAAACTAGTAAAATCCTTAACATCAATTAAAATATTTATGCATATCTAATCTTATAATCATAAAAATAGTTTCTTTGGGGACATATTTCCTCATAAATATTTCATAATAGTTCATAAATAAAATGGTAATTATCCTATGAATATCCCTTAGGAGTGTTAAACCAGGTGTGCAGTAAGGATTGTCGTCGTGTTCTAAGTTACCTCGAGTCAAACCCGGAACACCTTGTCATATTTATTAATCCTAATTAAATCTGTTCTAGAACCACATCCACTTGTCGTGTCTAGATATGAATTTATTTCGTAGAATATCCACATAATCTCTATATTATCAAAATTTTAGGATTCTCTTCTATACTTATCCTCAAAGTCTATCTTAGGGTAATGTTCCCTAATAAAAGTTTATCCAAATATAGTTTTCATGGTTTGTATTAAATATTCTCTGATACCAACTGTAACCCCCTGAACCTAGTTACCCAAAGTAGGTGCATTATTTTATTACATGGTCATGATCATAAGAAATAAAATCCCAAAGGACTGATCAGTTTAGTAGCCTTGTAAAAACTAGATACAAACATAAGTTTTACATTACATATTGAAATGAAAAAAACGTAGTGTCTCTTTTGAAAACACTCATATCCCTTAGATTATCTCTATAAGGTAGTAATAATATACTTCTTCACATCCTATGGAAAAATGAAAAAAAATAAATGGGGGATCTCAGATGCTCAATAAGGATAAATAATATAGCAGAAGCTTTCATAAATAAGCATAAACTTTTAAGGAAGGATATAAAATTGAAATACAAGCCTTTTAAACATAATCTTCAGCATAATATGGAAATAATAAATCAAATAATTCCATTTAAACATTCACATGGATATTATACTAGTTGAATAATCACATGTAATGTCAACAACAAATCTCCTAATGATGGAATTCATAATGTCAGACATCATAACCATACCTTCAAGGCCTTGTAGAAAGACCATACATAAATGGGTAAAAACCCAAACTAGTTTGTCTCATGAGACCTACTAATGCATTGAGGGGCTATATCGGGCTCCACCAATCACCTACTAAGTCCAATTCATTCCTATTATGAAAGGGGGAAATCATAACCAAAATAAAGATTCATATTAAAACTAGCATAAGAAATGTTAATACTTTAACCATAAACCATAAATGGTATGAAAATAGAAAATCCATAGTCAAACATAACATAAAAACTTCAATATAATATGGAACATTGTATCATAATAAATCAAACTCAATTAAGCAAAAAATACAACAAAGGATGTTGACATAGATGAAAATAATCTAACAAAATCATTAAAACTCTTTGAGTTGAAATCATTTAAAAGACACATAATTATAAAAGAAAACATTTATTTTGAAAATATAATTATAATATTTTAAGTTAAGATTTAAAATGTTAAGGCCTCATAATTACATAATATATCCTCTTGTGTTGTTTAAGTTAAAAAACATTCTTTCCTTAATTTGTCGAAAAGGTCATAAAGTACCTCATTTGCAAAACAAAAAAAATATTCCTTTCAAAACATTTTATAAAAATTAAACATGGGTAAAATGAATTTAAATTTTTTTTTAATATTTTGAAATACATTTTATGAAATATGGACATGGATGATAAATATGTCTCAGTAGGTACTTACGTATAAACAACCTCAGATAATAATGAGATTGTGAAAATAACCATTACCTTGTACTTTTGTTTATTAGAGGGTGTTTTAACCTACTGTATAATGGTTAAAGTATGTTATTAAATTATAAAACAACCATATCTATATTTATGATATCATAAATTATCCTCTTATATCATTTTGATAATAATATTTCAGAATTTCCATTGTTTCGGGTGTTAACTACTTCATTTCCCTATTCATGTTTTGTCTGGTAAGTAATGTTTGTTATGAATAAGATGTATTTTATTCATATCCAGAATGATATAAAGTTAATAATAATTATTTTTACTCATCATATAAATTTTATAATCATTCATGAATAGTTAACATGTAGAATTAATATCACCACGTCGTGGAGACGGCAGGCCGTACATACGCACAAGCAACGATATCATTCCCTTGATGGTTAAATGGTATGAAATTGGATGGTATATTAATTATAAATAATAATTATATTTTTATATTCATTATTTATATCCCTTATAATCATCATTATACCCTTCCAAATAAAGTAGTGTTTAATAACAAATTACACCACAATGTGGAGACGGTAGGTCGTACGTACGAATGCATGGTGACATTGTTATTAATATGATGGATAAAAGGAAGAATATGGTTATACAATAATAATAATAACATCTCAGAATGTATATGATACTGTATTTATTACTTTAGTATGGAAACAACATAGGAGGAGGAAGTAGAAGAAGAAAAGAAATCGAATGGAATTGATAAAACAATTACCTCTTCTTTGAGCGTCTCCTTTTGATTTGCACAAAATGACTCCTTAGGATATATTTTTGTCCAAATTAAGACCTCTAGGATGAAGTGAGGGAATTTGGTAGGATAAATGGTAAGGTTTTTTACAATAAAAATTGATTTAGATGTGGGAATAAAAGATAAGGAGAGGTGATCTTTTATAAGAGAGGGGAGGGTACTTTTGGAAACTCAAAAACTATTATATTATTATAAATTGATTTTTGGTTTAAAATAGATCCAAGGTGGTTTATTTAAAATTTATGATGATTATGGAACTAAGTAATCTCAAACAATTTTTTTTAGACAACATTGGGTCACAAAAGTAACCTTATTTTTGGATTTAACCCTCAGTTAAACAGTTTAACTCTAACAGTGTTTACTTGTCTTTTTTTAATATAAGGTTAATATAGTTACTACAAAATTCCAAAAGAACATAAATTGGATAATTTATGCCATATTTAATAATATAGTAGTTATTTTGACAAATCTGATATTTTTATGAATTTTATGACATTTAATAAAATATTTTTTATTTTAAAGTATCATTTATGTCAATTTTGATACTATTCGATATTTTTATTTTTTAAAATGTCAAACCAACATGATAACTTTTATCCAATAATTAAATTATATCTCTAACATGTATATTTTATCTATAAATTTTTTTAATGTCATAAATCAAGTCAAATATATTTATTTTAATATTTTTTATATTATTTAACTGATTCTTCCTTTGGTAATTCAATTATTGCACCATTATTGTGTCACAATTTAATTTAATTATTTACTTCCTAAGATTATAAATAAATTTCCATTATGTAGATAAACATTTTATATTTCTAAATAATATTTATAGTCGAGAATATCACTTATATAACATCATATTAAAAATTATATAGTCATTAAAATTTGAATATCACATTTTTAACTCTTTTGTAAATAAAATATAATAAATATCCAAATCTAACCCAAGTGTCTTAAAAAGGATCATATTTTTGACCTAAGATTTTTTTGGTTTAAAAACACTTATCCAGTAAAATTAGGACAAGTTTTAGGGTAATATTATGTTATTATAATATTATTTTTACCTTAAATTACCCTATTTACCATTAATCGTGTTAAATAAAATCTAAAAGTTACTATTCAAAAATTTTTATTTTGATACTATTAGACAAAATTTTTCATACTGATTACAACCATGTATTCCCATTTTTTGAAATTCAATTCACATAATTGGTAAAATTACATTTAATGCAAATCTCGTAGATGTGGCTAGAAGGCGGGTAAAACAGACGTTCAAAAGTTGAATAAATTTTTATATCTAATTGTATTATAAAATGATTCTAATGAACTATAATGGATTAATATATGTATTAATTATATATTTTGACTTTAAAATCAATTTATAGTAAAATAATTATTTAAATGAAATAGTCAGTTTTTAACAACAATGCAGTATTTTCACTATTCATCAAAAAAATGATACATTTCAGAAAAAAATACCAAAAATTCATCCTAATATAATTTTGATGTTATGAATTAAAAAATGAAGTCTATTTTTTAAAAATAAAATTTATACATTTCATATTTTGGTTAATAATATTCATAACCAATTTTTAAACGGCTAGTTTGATAGGTCATGGTGTGCTCGAACTTAGTGTTACATGCAACACAACCAATTGAATTATTTTAAAAAGAGAATATTGTGGAAGTTTGGGGTGTTACAATAACTAGGTTGTTTTTTGACTATGGATGTGCACCATATTCTGATAGGTGGGTCCGAATCGAGTACATCTAGGGTTGAATCTCAAGATGTTTAGGAAACACCCATGATTGCACATTTGTATGTTCTTGTTTTATTTTGGAACACTTTAGTTTCTTGTTCTACAAGTATTTTTCTGCATGTTCCTATGTTATTTTATTTATTTATATCTTTTTTTCATATAACGTTCGGTTCTTACTTATTTTTGACTTTCTTTTCTCCTATTTTTTCTTCGGGTTGTGTTTCATAACTATCTTTGTGTGTTTTAAACTGGGTTTTTTAAATGGAAAGATGATTTTTTCTATGATATTGATAAAAACCTATTTTCTTTAATATATTTCAAACATTAATTTATAGACTATTTTTGGACAGTACATGCATGGATTCTGTGATACTTACCTCCAGGGTTGTTTTATTCTTACACCCTACATGTGTCACTCAACATCAATAGACCTGAGAAATTTTGAAAGTTTAGTTTTGTTTGGGTATGCCTATGTTTTGGAATGGTATTATGGATGGTGGTGACTAAGCATTCACATAGACACCATGTTAGTTACGATTTGGTTTCATTTTTTGGTTTTCTTTGGTTTCCCTATTTTTTCCACTATCGTTGTATTTTATCTTTATTTGTAATTATTTTTATTAAGATATTTAGTTCCTCCAGTTTATGGTGCACTCTATATCTTGTTTTATTTATCAGTAATTTGTGGGAAAATTCATTCCCAAATTTCTTATCCTTGATGATCAATATTAGTTTTCAGTCCAAGAGAATCAGGAATGCCTCTTGGGCCTTGTCACAGATCGGATCGAGTGACCAGTTAAGGGTCACCCCTGGTTGGTTCATGATAAAATGGTATTAGAGGAGACCTTATTAAATGGGGTGTCATGTAAACTAGAGATAGGAATTTTGTAACTTGAGAGGTTGGTGCAGGAAGATCACCATGAACTCTTACTCATCCAAATCCTTGAGTTACTAAGGGTAGTCTGGGATTTGATTCCTTTGTTTTTTAATTTTTTGTGTTTATGTCTTTGGTGCTTGTTTGTTTTGTGTGCTATCTAGAATGAAAATAAAAGTGAACCAGTGTTACAATATGAGATTTCATGAAGTAGTGACCCATGCAGAGCCTAAGTTCATGGTTCATGATACCTCCTATGGTTGGTACATGCTTACCATATGGTCTATTGACCCATGTTTCTAGGTTATATAGTGCTTCTAGTTCCCTGTTCTAAGAGATTCAGTATGAGTTATGATTTGGATTTGTTCTGGTTGGAATATGATTATTTTTAATGAAAATGTTTTTTTGAAAAGAAATCAAATGGGAAATGATTTTGGTACATGTGTTTTTTTGAAGAACTCATTGGGCATCTGGAAAGTGGCCTTGAAAGAAAATTTGGAATTTGGAATGGAGATTGTGACTTTCAAAAGAGATTTTTTGTTTTGTTTTTTTATGTTTTGATTTATGAGTTTGGTGTTTTGGTTTTTAATTTTTGTCTTGGTTAAATCTTAGTTTCATGTTGATTTGATTATATGTTTATTAGGTTACTTAGATTATACTTCCTAGAAAGGTCTCAAAGGTTTCTTGTGAGTCTCATCTAGTCATTATCCCTATCCAAACTCCTAGTGGGGTGATGGATTCATGATATTCCTATTTTTTCCTATTTTCCATGGTGATCAAGGTCTATTAGAGGTTTTGGAGTGGCTTGACAAGTTAGAAAGTGTTTTTTGTTTTTTGGTAACTCCTGAAGTCATGAGGGTGAAATCTATTCTGGGTTTTTTTAAGGGACTAGGTTCGGATCAATGGAAGTTGATTGTCCCATAGTCATTATAATTTGGGATGTATTGGAAAATTATTAAGAGATTTTTAATCCAAGGGTTCATACTAGAGGAGGTGAAGGTAAAGAGGGTGTCTAAGGTCTTGAATGTTCAGTAAGCTCAACAGATAGTGAAGTTCCATGTTTAACACTTTAATGAGAAAGTTTCTTTTTTCTCTAGATATAGCTTCCAAGGATTCACTTAATTCTCCTCTCTCATTATGGGGTATTCATCCTAAGATTAAATATTGATTTCTCTAATTTTCTGAAATTATATTCTTTAATTGAGTAGATGAATCATTTCTAGTCGATCTTGTTCCTGGATCATAGTCATTAGTAGTTGTTAGTCCAGTTTCTATTGGTTCTCATGAAAGGTTCCCCATATAGTGATAAGTGTAAACTATAGGAACACTTTTCTAAGGAGTCTCCCTTTTCATTTTCTGCTTCTCATTTGATTGAAAACCTTCATGTGTGTTTTCAATGTGGTCGGTTTAGGAATTTGAAGCCATATTTCTGTAATCCTATAATGGTTTTTCAATTATGTGGCCATCTGGGTCACTTGGGAAAGTTTTTCAAGTTGCATCACCAGATGAGTAAGTCTCCATCAGAGGCTTCCAAATCTTGACTACAGGGAAGCGGATTCCTCAGGACACTAAGGCTCTTATCATTAACCTTGGAGTGGACCTTTTCACATATTTAGGTATTTCTAGGTGTGGTAGGGGATTTTAATCCCATATTTTCATCAATAATGTTAGTGTGGGAATCATTTAGGTTTTTCTTTGTTATGGTTTTGTGTTTTTGAAGATTCTTATTTTTTTAAGGATCTCGGTATCCTTGTATTTATAGAAATTTCTATAGTGGTTCTTTATATATATGAATCATATAATGTTTATTCATATTATGGATTAGTCTTAGTTTTGAATGTTTCTTGTTTGGATATTCTAGTGTCTTTTGGGAATTAATAATCATGGTTTGTTTTGATGTTTTAATTGATATCCTTTAATTGGGTTCCCATCATGTTGGGAGTTACGGTGTTAGTGCCTTTGTGCTGGGAAATTTATAAATTTAAGGGGAGGTACCTCTCATTCCCCCCATGGATTTTCTTAGTTTTTTCTCAAGAGTTGGTTGGGTGGGAAATTTGGAGTTGGAAGGTTACACCAAAGTTAATGGTTTCATTTAACCTCATTTAGTATAGGGTTCTAGATATGTTCCTTGTTTTGGTGACTTTCTAGGGGGAATAATTTTTTTAGGGAGGATAATTGTCACAACCTAATCCTAGTTTTATTTTATTCTATTTATTATTATTTATTTCTTTGTGGTTTATCTTTTTTGTTGAGGTTAGGATTGAGTTATAGAGAGAATTTTTTAGTTATTCGAGGTTTCAAGTCATTTTTGGACATGCTCACGATTAGTGTGTACTTTTTGGGGGGAAACCATGTAGATGGTGGATGAAAAGGGCATTTCCAATTCATTTTTTTCTCGCACAGTTTTTCTTGTATGGTCTATGAATGGTTTGGATCAAATCATGTGAGGTAAATGGGTAACTGTGCGGCATGTTGGTCGTGTCTGAGACCTAGTGCATGAATTATTCATGATTAGATGGAACCATGTGGCAAGTGTGTGAGGGGGGGTGTGTCATTTTGATATATCTGAGTTCCACAGTTGGTGAACGGTTTCTCAAACCATGCAACCAACCCGTGTAAGTGTGTAGTTTCCCACCTTGGAATTCACTAAGTGGTACCTCGTGATGGTTGACCACATGACCTCAAGTGTGTCTCCCCATATTCTAGAGGATTCTAAATCTTAATGAGGAACTAGGGTTTTTTTTGTGGATACTATACCATCATGATTAAAAGTTGAGAATGGTGTTAATATATAAATGGGGAATAGTTGAAGGAGTAATAAACAATAATGAGCGGAATAATAAATCATCTTGTATAAATTTATAGGCAAAAGCTAAATCATAAATAGATACAAAATGATTATGATCATGTCATGTTGTTATACAATATGAGGTACATGATATACAGGGAAAACAGGCATAGACCACATGCTATACAAGAATTGAAAAATACCAAAAGCTTCTACTACTATCATCACGAGCATAGGATCAGTCCTCTTCTCTCGTACTCTATCCCAATACATAGAATTATATATCATAATATGGTTACTTCCCATTAACTACACCATCAGTCATGAAGTATTCTTTGGTACCAAGGGTGTCATGAGTAGGGTGTGAGATATACTTAGTAAGACACCACCAATGGTGTCTAGAACAATTCAGTTTGTGCTTATAAAATAAATAGTGTGAATTTATATGGTAAAAGTAAATTAATTAATAAATAATACATATTGGTATGGGTTCCTCATAGATACCCAACCAGGACTACCTACTTTTTCCTAAGATGAATTTCTCTGAACCAAGGTGAACCTGTATAAGTATGACATGGGTTATGAATGGGTCATTATTAATAAAGTATCAAGATCGAACCGAGCCCAATCATGTGATTTATCTTGGCAGGTGCATCCTTTAAATTAATAGGTTGGAAAAACTATGTTTTTATATAAGGAATATTTAGAATTTAATGAAGCATAATTCAGGTTCTATCCAAGGTGAACCTTAATAATGAACTCGAGTATCGAACAAGGATCACTAAAAATAACCAACACCATAAGAGTCCATCCAAGTGGATCCATAAAGGCATCCTAAGTATCACCCTTAGTGTGGTGTAAAGCATGACCATCTAAGCATGTCCCAGGTGTACCATATATGGAACCAAGTATCACTCATCGATGGTGTAACCATACTTCTCTCTAAGCTCATCCAAGGTATCTCCCCTAGGGAACTGGTATCGCTCACAGGTAAGTATGTAATCCTCTTGGTGAGCCAATCCAAGTAAATATATAAAAAGTACCCAAGTATATCTAATGGAATAAAGGTAATAATTACCATTTCTACTTATGAAGCATGATGATCTCGTACAAGGCATCCTTAAGTTGGGACCCTTTTATTTCGATCGGCCTAAGTGAAGGTCAGGTTATGGTCATCCCAATCTTATACCATACCCCCAATCATTGCTATCAAGTTAGCCAAATAATTTACTTCAAACAATTAAAACTATGGAATAAATAATATGGGCCTAAAAACATGACTGGTCATTTATCTAATAAATTATCATTCCATTTCATTTTTTACAAGGTAATTCATTAACCCAAATTAATATTTAATAAACACATTTCCAATTCATATGGATCTTAATCATTTCAAGAGGGTAACACCCTAAGGGGTGGCTCATGTCAAGGTAATAGCCTCATGGAATTGATTCATGGGTATTTAGGGTCCCAATACACATAATAATAACCATTAATTTAATTAATTAAACAATTTGGAGGTGACGCTGGGAAGTCCATCACATGTCACAATAGAGCGTGATAAAATACAACTAGAATTTTATGGAAAATAACTAAACCACTTACCTTAGTCCCATTGCACTCCCCTCATCTAGTGTTGGACCTTGAATTGAGATAGAACGGGATAAATCAAAAGAACAAATGAAATCACTGAAAATAGGTAATAAGAGCTCATATGAAAATAGTACAAAATATAGTAAGATAAATGATGTAGGGAAATAAGAGGAGTTGAGATCCTACCGTTACATATCCAACATGATCGAAAATGAAGGAAACAAAGGTCGAATGTAGGAGAACCAGAAGAGCCTAGGTTAGGTGTGGAGGGGTTCTATCGTGCAACTCCTACTAAAGGAGGGGAGGGTGTTCTATAAAAAAAAATACCCCTTCCCCCTTTTATAAAAAACAATCCAACGTATTTACATGTCATGTAAACTTTACATTCCTTATAAGCTTAGTATTTTCCCTCCCAAGGAAAACCCAATTCACAATGTGTAAGGGGACCTGGCCAATCCATTACATGTTGTGTATCTAATACATATCGTGTATTCTAAATACATGTCATTTATTTGATACACACTATGTATTTAGCCTATAGAAAAACTCCATCCCACCTAAAACCATTCCTTATAATATAAAATGGACCAGCCTAAGGAGATGGTTACCTTGCCATAAAATAAAAGAAGAACTTAAAAAGGTTTGTCTAAATTTATAATAAAACATACCTAAATGAAAATCTGGTACATTACAACCTCTCCTCTGTAAAATAACTCATCCCTAAGTTTCCCTTCCAAGGGTAATAAATCATAATCCGAAAAAAGCTACATCCTCTAAGCATGTACATCAGCCTCTTACTCCAAGGTGTTGTCTTATACATGGTTGTGCTATCATAAAACCTAGACTAGTGGAACTGACCTACCTCGAAGAGCCTTCATACTACTATTAATGATACATACAAGATTATCCTCAAAGGAAACATATACATCAAGATCAATATACTCATTATCAAAATAATGATACAATTCAGAATGATAATGGTGAAGATTCAAAACGTGGAAGACGTCATACATAGCCTAGTACCACTGAGGTAAACCCACCTAATGGACTAATATAATGAATCTCTCTATGATCCCAAAAATTTGGACGTAACGAGGCGATATATTTCCCTATCACTAAATCCTTTAATGACCCAATCTCAGTGAGAGTCATAGAAAGATCTAATATACCACCTCCAATTTTAGAGGTTGATGACGATGATCACTATAGGATTTTTTTCTTAGAATGATCTGTATCCATACATTTTTGAATCAGATGTACCTACTCTGAATTCTCCTAAATGAGAAGAGGACCCGATATTATTTCCTCATCTACCTCTAACTATCATAGGGGTGAAATAAATAACCTACTATAAAGGGCCTCATATGGTGCCATCTGAATTGTTTTCTAAAATTTTTAATTATAGTAAAACTCAACAAGAATTATATTTTTCTCCCAAGGACCTTTAAAATCAAGTATTCTTGCCCATAGCACGTCCTCTAATGCCCATATCATAAATTTGGACTACCCGTCGGTCTGAGGGTGATATGTTTTACATAGAAGAACCTATGAACCCAGCTCTTTTTGTAACCCCTTCCAAAACTATGATGTAAACTGAGCATCTTGATCTAATATGATAGAATGGGGAAAAAATATAGGAACAAAATATCCTGAATATAAATCCTCTGAATCTCATCAATTGAGAAGGTATCTCAGATAGGTAGGAAGTGTACGACCTTGGTCAACCTGTCAACGATCACCCATATTGCATCCCTATATCAAGGGAATCTCGAAAAACCCATCACAAAATCTTTGGTGATTCCATTCCACTTCCACTCAAGAATGGACTGAGGCTATAAAAATCTATAAGGTCACTAGTTCTCATGTTTCACTAGCTGATAAGTAGAGCATTAGGTGATAAATCATGTAATATGTCTCTTTATACCTATCCACCAATATTGATAACATATGTCTCAATACATTTGGTAATCCTAGGATGAACTACCCAAATAGAAGAATGATATTCCAACTTCATATCATTCTATTTTTCATAAGGAACCCAAATAGGTCCATGGAAGTGCATAACATTATCCTCATCAATAACCCAAAGAGGTGGTGGGTCTTCACCTGAGACACTCTCCCTCGGGACTAGGCCCTCAGGATTAGAATGTTGTCTCATCCTTACCCTTTCTAAAAGGGAATATTTCACTACTAAAGATAATAAAATAGGTTGATCATTACATTCTAGAACCTCCATGTTCATATCTAAAAATAAATATGTAAATACTCATTTAAATATTGAAATAGTGAGTGGTTTTTGGGAGGATTAGTCCCACTCTAACTATGGAATGATGATGCCATTCCCTAGGAGATGATGGCCTTTATGTCGGTCCCTCCACCACTAGAGAGGGAAGGAATTTCTTCATCCTCATTGGGGTCTAACCCCCGTTCCTTATACCCCTTTACAACCCTAAATTTCTTCCATCTTTCCCCCAAATTTCTCTCTACCATAAAGATCCTGATTTGTAGGATGGTTATCTGTAGATTCCACTATCGGCATCGAAGTTCACAGATGTCTCAAATATCCTTATTCTAATATTGGTTTCTCAATTTAAACAACATCATCCATCCATGGACCTGTTTGATATATTTTTCTTTGAAGAGTGGGATTTTCAAATATCGTGCAATAGACAGTCTTCGGGGTAGTTGACATATTATGATTACATTTTCTTTGGAATAGGATATGATAGTAACTTTGTCTAGTTCCCCAAGGTTTGAAACAGCTTCCGCGTATTCTTATTTAGGTGGTCCTATTATTTCCACGTGATCCATGACCCACCAATGATAGTGATTTGGGTAAGTTTCCCTGAACTTCCCCTCCTATTTTGAAACCCTTCAATCATTCAAATGCTTGTGAATTTAGTGGGTAAGTATTTATGCTCTGATAGTAGAACGCATGCGGTTTGTCACTCAATTTCTCCAAGAATCTATGTCTAAGTATATTTATCTCGAATGCTAGTTGATTTTTTGTGGATTTTCATTGGGTAGGAATTTCCATACAAGAAACCAGTTCATTTTTAGAAGTGGGCTGATTATTATTATTCCTACAAGCATCTTGGTCATTTGATGTCAGTATGTAGGAACGGGTACTTAAAACATTTTCTAAAGGAAAATGTGGAGGGGTTGGAACCTAATACAACTGTTTTGGAGCTTTTTTTTAAGATTCTTAGAATTATTTTCAATTTTATGGGTATAGAGAGCCAGTGGTTCTCGCTCATAAAGTGGTTGTTCCAAGGAATACTGATTCAAAAGAAGTGGATGTGTTTGGTAGGAAGAAACATGACTTTGTGGTTTCATATATGCAAACTAAGCCTCATTCAGGGGGAGTCTGAAGGTATGGGAGCTTCAGGCCCTCCTTCTTCATCCAATTTAGCTTCATATGCAGAGGCTATGAGATTTGTAAATGAAGCCAACAACAAGGAGGGGTTCTAGGGAATAGGGTTAGTGTACCCAAACCTTGGCTCTAATCCTCTTGTGACTATCTAGTAACCAATTGAAAAAGGTGTTATGGAAGATACAACTAATGGAATATAGGACAAATGGGGTGTTTAGGTTACAATCAATTGATTGGATCTAGGAATTTTATTCCAAGAATTAATCTGGGAAACCGGTTTGAAGGTCTTTACACTAATGGTTTGGTTTAGGATCAACTAGGAATAATCCATGAAGAAGTTTATTATAAAGGGAATGGTTTATAAGGGAAAGAGTAAAGTGATGAGATCTCCAAATTATTTTCAGATGATAGTACGGATGGGATTCATGCTAGTGAGGCCCACAATACAAGGAGGAAGAAGGGGTAGAAAGACAAAAACAATTTAGGAAGATGAATTCTTATGAAAAAACACAAACCCAAAGGACTATAGAATTATTCCTACCTACCAAAACCAATAGAGACAATATATTCCACGAAAAAGAGGCCCAAGAAAATGGAATTAGAATCTAATAACGAGTAGTACCATGAGAAGTCCTAGTGTGGATGTTTATTTTCAACTAGTGTGGATAATATAGAAATTGTGATAGTAGGAACAAATAGGTCACAGGATTCCCCCGTGGTGGCAGAACACACATGCACTAAGAACACCACTGATTGGGTTGATCTCAATAATGGAGATCCCACCACCTAGCAGTGAGAGTCATTTAAGTATCTTCTAAATAATTTAAAAACATAGGGACTTATTATTCATTCGGATGAGGATATGTTGGATGATTCTCTTCTGGTTATTTCCTCACAAGAGGATGCTGATAGGATGGATGAGAGACTTATACTGGTGGAAACCAATAAATAGAATATGGAGTGGATCAACAAGAAAGACCATATTTAGGTAATAGGTTTTAATTAAGGGAAAATAAATCTAGAAGATTACATCCAAACATGGTACACGATATCTTATTGGTTCGAAGATCTTATCAAGGGTGATCCGGATATAGAGGTAAATAGTCTCCATTGGAAATTATTTGAGGATAATGTGTCAAATAGGTTGAAATTAAACTTTAATGGATCAACCATATCATATGGTACTTGGATTCTTATATCCTATTATGAATGGGTTCTCACTTTACCTTAAAAGTTATTTTAAAATAAAAAAGAAATTTTCATTCATCTCTAAAAACAGAGTCATAAACTGCCAACCACTACTAGCCTCCTAGATGCCCTATGTCTGAGTCTTCCATCTTAGGGAATCAGCTACTACGTTTCCTTTTCTAGGTGTATAAGAAAACTCAAAGTTTAAAAAATACAGGTACTCTACCAACCTTCACTACCTAATATTTAGATCACACTTTGTAGAAATGTATTGGAGACTTTTATGGTCTGAGTAAATGATAAACCTATTTATCAATAGATAATTCCTCCAATAGAATAAATCATGAACAATGGCTTCTAGATCGAGGTCATGCATAAGATAATTCCACTCATGAGTTCTCAACTAGCAGGACACCTATTCTATAACTCAATCTCCTGGAATCTAAATTGTTACAAGTTTTATTAAAGAATCGTCATAATAGACTGTATAGCTTCTACCCAACTCTGGAAGAATTAGGATCCGCACTAAATTTAGTCTCTCTTTCAACTCCTAAAAGTCTATATCACACGTGTCTGACCACCAAAAAATCACACCCATCTTAGTCAAACCATAAATAGGGACTTCTAGGCATGATAAGTCATGTATGAAATGCCTCTAGTATCCATCCATCTCTAAGAAAATACACATGTCAAAGACATTTTTGGGATGCTCCAAGAAAACTATAGTGCTCACCTTCTTTCGGTCAACAGATTCTCCTAAGTATAAAATGATATGACCCAAGAAGTGAATCTTATTGATCCAAATGTGTCATTTTCTATGATTAACATAAATTTTTTTCTCTCTTAGTGTATTTAGCATGATCTCAATATGTTTGGCATGTTCATGTAGCATATAAGAATACAACAAGAATTTTTCCACAAATACTACCAAAAAATAATCTTGATACTGGAGGAAAACCCAATTCATTTGAGCCATGAAAACTGATCTCATGTTCAAAAGTAGGAATGGCATAAATAGGTACTCATACAATCCATATCAACTCAAAATAATTGTACGTGTTATATATTATGGTATCACATGCACCTGATAGTTTCCCAAACTCAAATCAATCTTATAGGTAATTATCACTCCTCAGATATAGTCTAGGAGTTCATCTATAAAAGGTAGTGGATACTAGTTATTAACTATAATCTGGTTCAACTGTCAGTAATTCAAACACAGCCTGAGGGTACCGTCAACCTTCTTGTAGAAAAAGATGGGTGAACCCCATAGTGAAGTACTAGGTCATATAAAATATTTTTATTATAATTCTCCCAAAAAAGTATTGAGTTCATAGAGCTCATTAGGTTCCATTCTATAAGGAGGAATGGACATTAGATCCTCTCCTAGTACTAGCTCGATGGTGAACTCCACCACTCTCACAGGAGGTAAACCAAATAAGCCATTGGCAAAGAAGTCCCTAAAATGATCCTCTACAGGGTGGAATTACACAAGATGCATTCCATGATTTCTCATAAAGAGAATATCCATCTCTGTAATGCCCCGACCCCAGTTACCTAGAGTCGGTTCATTATTACATAACATTTGAATGATCGCAAATGATCAAGTCTTGAAAGACCGATTAGTTTAGTAGCCTTGGAATCACTAGATACATTCATAAAGTTTACATTACATCATAAAGTGAAAAACTAAAAAAATATCTTATTCATTTCCAGAATGATATTAAGTCTTTAAAAATTATTTTTAACCATAAAATGAAAATTATTTATGAATGGATATGATGGGGAATGAATCTCATCGCGTTCGTGGAGACGGTAGTTCGTACGTACGCGCGTATGGTGACATGTCATTCAAGGGATAGATAGAATACTAAATATGGTTGTACCATATTTATAATAACATCACAGTATATAGGAGATATTGGAGTTATTATTTTTGAATTGAAATAACAAATAAATAAGAAGTTGAAGAAGAAAGGAACTAGAAAGAGGGTGTTGAAAACATTACCTCTTCTTCCGGTTCTTCCTTTTGATTTGATCAAAAGGGCTCCTTAGGTTGGATTTCTTATCAAACTAAGGCCTATATGTTGGAGTGAGAGAAGTTTATAGAATATTTGGGTAGGTTTTGGCCGAGCCAAAAGGCTTTGAAGTTGTGAATTAGAGAGAAGGGGGAGTGCCCTTTTATAAGAGGGGTGAGGGGCACCTTAGGAAAAGCTAGAAATATTATCATATAATAAATTCATATTCAGTTTATAATGGCTCAAAATTGGATTATTTAAAGTTTATGGTAGGTATGAGTCTAAAACCACCCAACCAATAGGTTTTAGACAGGTTTGGGTCACTATATTAACCTTATCTTTTAGTTTTAACTCTTAGTTAATTAGTTTCACATTTACCATGTCACTTTGTATTTTTATATAATATGGTTAATAAACTTACTATAAACTTCCAAATGACCCCCAATTGGTCCATTAATGATACAAATATCATGATATAAGTCTTTTGGCCGAACATTAGATTTTTAGGAATGGAATATCAATTAATAATATAATATTTGTTTTAAAAACTCTTTTATATCAATTTTAACACGATTGGGTATTTTGTTTTTGATAAATTTATAACAGCATTATTACTTAGAAAAAAATTCATATAACCAATCTTAATATGTCATATTATCCTAGAAAATTAATTTAATTCATAAAAAGTTTCAAATTAAATTTATTTGGGTATTTATAATATCAATTATCTTAATATTTCATTAATTACGTAATTACCGCATCACCATTGTGTCATAAATAAATTAAATTATTTAATGTCTAAAAATAATAAACAAAATATAATTATGTAGGAAATATTTTTATATTTCTAATTATTATTTATAATCGAATTTATCTTATGTATAACCCTATATTAAAAATGTTTTAGTTATTAAACTTTGATTTTAACTCTTTTAACTCTTCTTTGAATTAAATAATATTAATTGTCCTAATCTAATCCAAGTGGATCTAAATGATAATATTTTATTCCTAAGGTTGTTTTTGGTTGATATACACTTGTCCAATATAATTAGGACATGTGTTAGGGTAATATTAATATCATTTTTACCCATAATTACCCTATTTACTTTTAACCGTGGTAAATAAAAGTAAAAAGTTATTATTCACTAGAAATTATTTTCATCTCATTGAACCACATTTTACTCCTTGATATTAAACGTGTCTCTCGGATTTTCAAAATTCCACTCACAGAAGTGGTAAAATTAAGTTTTATGTGAATTTGAAAATTTTCCTAGGAGGTGACTGTGAAAAGTTCCAAAAATTTATATATATATAAAATTATTCTAAACTAAATCCAATGAATTACATTGAACTTATATAGTTATTATGTATCTATTTTAACCTTAATTAAATTTAAATAAAATAAATAATTATTTAAATAAAAATTCATTTTTAAACTATAACTCAATGTTTTTTCACTATTCATCAAGAATTGAAAGTTTTTAGAAAAATACCAAAAATTTACCCTAATCTAATTTTGATATTCCGAATCCAAATATGAAGTCCATTTTGAAAGATAAAATTTATAAAATTTCAAAAAGTGGGTATTACTATTCATAATGGCTAGTTTGATTGGTTGTGGTGTGTGTTAGAACTCGAAGTTTCGTACAACACACGCTACTGTATTATTGAAAGAGAAGCGTATCATGGAAGCTTGGGACGTTACTTTCTCCCATCCTTCAAATAATTTTGTCCTCGAAATTTCTATAATTCTACCGCATGAAAAGACTCGGGTGATTATTCATTATAAGTTCCTCAGGTTCCCATGTTGCCTCTTCCATTTTATGGTTTCTCCATAGAACTTTTACCAAGCGAGTCGTTCGGTTTCTCAGCACTTTTTCTCTTGTATCAAGAATCCTGACGGGCTCTTCGCAATAAGATAGATCAGGTTCCAATTCTAATTCCTCATAAGTGAGTACATGCGTTGTGCCAAACATGTATTTTCTGAACAGTGATACGTGGAACACATCATGAACTTTGGAGAGACTTGGATACATTTCCAAATGGTAAGCTACAGCCCCAATTTGTTCTAGAATTTCAAAAGGTCTGATGTACGTGGGACTCAATTTACCCTTCTTACCAAAACATATAACTCCCTTCCATGGAGATACCTTCAAGAAAACATGATCTCCTACCTGAAATTCCAAATCCTTCCTTCGATTGTAATCATAGATCTTCTGCCTACTTTGAGCTTCTTTGATGTGGTTTTGGATTAACTTCACCTTTTCTATTGTTTCCTCCACCAGTTCTAGGCCTACGAGTTTTCTTTCATCAACGTCATCCCAACAGGTTGGTGTGCGACATCTCTTTCCATATAATTCTTCATATGGTGCCATCTGAATACTTGAATGGAAGCTATTGTTATAGGAAAATTATACCAGAGGTAAATATTGATCCCATGTACCCATAAAGTCAAGTGAGCAAGATCTCAACATGTCTTCTATGTTTTGAATAGTCTGTTCTGATTGTCCATCTGTTTGTGGGTGGTAGGCAGTGCTCAAACGAAGTTCAGTATCCAAGGCCTTTTGAAGACTCTTCCAGAATCTTGAAGTAAAACGGGGATCACGATCAGAAACAATTGATAGGGGTACTCCATAAAGTCTCACAACTTCATTAATATATAGTCTTGCTAGATGTTCAAGTGGTAAATCTTCCCTTATAACAAGAAAATGTGTTGACTTGGTAAGACGATCAACAATGACACATATTTTATCTTTCCTTCTAGGAGTCTTTGGTAGTCCCATGACAAAGTCCATCGTGATATTATCTCATTTCCACTCAAGTATGGGAAGAGGTTGCATGACTCCTCCAGGCTATTGCCTTCCAGCTTTCACTTGTTGACAAACCATACATCTTGACACAAAATCAGAAATATCCCTCTTCATGTTGTCCCACCAAAAATGTTCCTTCAAATCCCTATACATTTTGGTTCTCCTAGGGTGTATAGAGAAATTGGAACTATGAGCATCATCCAACAATTCCCTTTTTAGATCAGGTATATCGGGAACACAAAGTCTCCTCCCAAATTTCAAAATTCCATCTCCATACAAAAAGTCACTGAATCTCTCATCATTCACCGCTTTAATCTTATTTTGAAATTATTTATCATCGGTCTGATAACTCTTAATCCTTTCTAGTAAATATGGTTTGGCAACCATTTGAAAAATTATCGATGTTTCACCTTCCATGGTGATTCCCATATCCATCTTTACTACATCTATGAAAATAGGATCCCTTTCAATTATCATCTTGTTCAAAACTCCATGATCATTTCTACTCAAAGCATCTTCCACCTTATTTTCCATCCCCAGGTGGTAGTGTATCGTGCAATCATAATCCTTGAGTAGTTCAAGCCATATCCTTTTCCTCATGTTGAGTTCTTTCTGTGAAAAAATATACTTCAAACTCTTGTGATCGGTATATATCTCACATTTTTCACCATATAGATAATGTCTCCATATCTTGAAAGAAAAGATTACAGCATCTAACTCGAGATCATGAGTAGGATAGTTTTGCTCATGAATTTTCAACTGTCGTGATGCATAGGCAATAACCCTATCATTCTGCATAAGGACACAACCAAGTCCTTTCTTCGATGCATCACTATAAATAACAAACCCATCATTCCCTGATGGCAGTGTCAATATAGGAGCATTGACTAATATTCTCTTCAGTTCTTCAAAACATTATTCACACTCTTTTGTCCAAATAAATTTAACCCCTTTACGTGTGATCTTTGTTAATAGGTTAACCAATCAGGCAAAATTCTGGACGAAACGTCGATAATAACCTACTAAACCAATAAAACTATGTACCTCAGTTATACTCGTTGGTGCTGGACATTCTTGGATTTCTCTTGTCTTAGCAGGATCAACAGAGATTCCATCCTTAGAGACAATATTCCCAAGAAAAAAATCTCATAAAGCCATAATTCACACTTTCTAAACTTCCCATATAATTCATGTCTTATCAGAGTCTTCAGAATAATGCGCATGTGATTTTCATGATCTTCGTATCTTTTTGAGTATACCAAGATATCATCAATAAATACCACTAAAAAATCATCGAGATAGTCCTTGAAAACTCTTTTCATTAGATCCATGAAAATAGAGGGTGCATTAGTCAGCCCAAAAGGCATTACTATAAACTCGTAATTCCCGTACCTGGTTCGAAATGTTGTCTTTGGAATATCTTCCTTCTTCACACACAACTGATGATATCCAGATTTAAGGTCAATCTTTGAAAAGTATTGAGCTCCATGAAGTTGGTCAAATAAATAATCAATGTGAGGTAGGGGATACTTGTTCTTTATTGTTATAGCATTGATCTCCCTGTAGTCGATACATAACCTCATAGATCCATCTTTCTTTTTAACAAAAATAACAGGGGATCCCCATGGAGAAACACTAGGGAAAATAAATCCCTTATTACTCAATTCCTCTAGTTTTTTCTTTAGTTTAACTAACTTCACAGTGGCCATTCTATAAGGGGTATTTGATATAGGCCTTGATCTAGGAATTAAATCAATGGAAAACTCAACTTCTCGTTCTGGAGGATGTCCAGGTAAATATTCTGGAAACACATCTACATATTCTTTCACAATAGGAACATCCTCTATTTGAACATTCTTTTCCTCACCCATAGTTATTTCATCCTCTTTTTCCTCGATAATTGACTTAAGTTGAGCTATTGGGGGTGGATCTAGATAAGAATTAGGTCGTGACGATTCTACTCTAAAGATAAGGTGTTCCTTTTCATCATCATCAAAAAACGTAACCTCATTCTTCTTAAAATAAATCTTCACATCATGGTCTAAAATCCAATCCATACCAAGGGTTATATCAAAATCAATCATAGGTATGACAATGAGATCAACAGATAAAGAACATTTATGTTCTCTAATGGGGACTGATTCACAAAACTTTGTTGCAATGATACTTCCCTTAGGAGTTTTAACAAACAACTACCTTGTTAAATCAAATTGGAAATATCTAATTTTCTTAGCAAACTGGGAAGATATGAAACAATGCGATGATCCAGAATCAAATAAAGCATTTTCTAAACTTGATGAAACCATTAAATTACCTACCACCACGTCTTTCAGAGATTCTACCTCAGAAGTAGTGATAACATAAGCTTGGCCTGGATCCCTTGGCCTTTTCTAAGGTAAGCTTCCCAGACGCTTAGAACATTCATTTTCATAATGTCCCATCTCTCTACAATTATATAATTCCCTGTTGACAGCAACTCTCTTTCCCTTGAAATCATGATCTCAGTGGCCTTTTTCACCACACTTGTAACAGACTCCCATTCCCTTCAAGAAATTACTGGGGTGTTTCTTCCCACATTTACTGCAGGATGGATAATAAAATTTTCCCTTCTTCCCTTTATTTCCATTTCCAGAGTGGTCAGTAGATCTCTTCTACTCTTTCTTTGCCTTAAAGTCGTAAGACTTAGCGAATTCTTTTTCTGTATTGATAGCACATGAGACAATATCTTCGTACAACGAGAAAGATTGTGAGACTAATGCTCTATGGAGAAATGGTTTTAACCCATCAAAGAAATGATCAATATAAATTCTTGGGTAACGTATATAATCTGCTGCATGTCTCACTAACCTTGTAAAGTTAGCCTCATAATTTGCGACATTCTCATCCTCCTTTTGCCTCAGACTCAGAAATTGTCTTTCCATATCTCCTCGATGGTCACGAGGACAGTATTTTTCTAAGAAAAGCTATTTTAACTCCCTCCATTCCATATTTTATAATTCATCATCTTCCTTCATATTTTGTATCAATGACCACCATTGATCAGCATCTCCAGTGAGGCAATAAACTGACGTGACAACTTTTTCCCTTTCACTACTCCCCAAAGCCAGAAATATTTTCTCTAGGGAACTTATCCATTGATCAGATACTAATGGATTTGTACTCCCATTGAATGTTAGTGGTTGCTACCTCATGAAGCGATCTAACATTGATCCTCCATGCTGCAGATTAGGGTGCTCCATATGGGTAAGGTTATTATTCATAACCTGAGTGAGTTGTCCCAATATGGTGATTAGCTGATCAGCACCAGTTGCATCACCATCTCCACTATAATTATCTTGAGCAGGAGGGAAATCCCTATATGAAGTGCGTGCATTGATATAGTTTCCATTCCTTCCACTAGGCACCATTTCTGAACAATGGCATAAACTAGATCAGTTTATGAATCAAAATACATAATTCCATACTTGTAAAACACTTAACATAAATTAAACTATTTAGGGATATCATCCATAATCATAAAAAAATGTTTTCTTTGAGAAATTATATACTCATAAACCCATCATAACGGTTTGTACAGAAAATGAGAATTATCCTAAGCATATCCCCTAGGAGTGTCGTAACCAAGAGTGCAGCAAGGCCCGTTGTCATGCACCAGTTCCCGTTCGAGTCTAGCTCAAAGTGGTGTTTTCGGGTTTTACCACTAGTACATCTGTGATAGATCCACCTCTACCTACTCGTATCCATATAGGGATGTATTTCTCGGAAAACTCACAAAATCTCTACAATACCAAAATTCTAGGAAGTTCTTCTATACTAATCCTCAAAGTCCATCTTCGGGCTATGTGCTCTAATTAGAGTTTATCTAAATATAGCTTCCAAGGTTTGTACTAAACTTCCTCGAATACCAACTATAACACCCTGACCCCAGTTACCCAGTGTCGGTGCATTATTACATAACATTGACATGATCACAAAAGATCAGGTCTCGAAATACCGGTTAGTTTAGTAGACTTGGAATCACTAGATACATTAATAAAGTTTACATTACAGCATAAAGTGAAAAACTAAAATGGAATCTTGTGTCCATATACCACACTCATATCCCCTCATACTATCCATGTAGTTCATTCATAAAATACTTCTTCAAATCCTAGGAAAAATAAAACATAGAAAGGGGTGAGCTCAGATGCCTAGTAAGGATAACGATATAGCGGAAACTTTCTTAAATAATCATAAACATTTAAGGAAATGTATAACTAAAACAAAATACTTTTAAACTTCAACTTCAGCATAATATGGAATAAATAAAATGAAATAATGTCATTTACTTATTCACATGGATATTCTACTAGTAGAATAATCACATGAAATAACAATAACCACTTTCTTAATGATGGAATGCACAATGAAAGACTATCATAACCACGTAGCCAAGGCCTCGTGCCAAGAATACAAATAAGATTTTGTCAAAGCCTCATGCCAAGACACTAGTTTGTCTCATGAAACCTACCGATTCATCGAGGAGCTATAGCTGGCTCCACCCATCACTTATTAAGTCTAATGCATTCCTCATATGAATAGGTTTAAACATAACATAAACATTCATATTAAAACTAGCATACAAAATGTCAATAATTTATCCACAAACCATGAATGGTATAAAAATAACACATCCACATTCAAACATATCACAAAAAAATCAATACAATATGGATGTTTTCTATCATAATAAATCAACTTCAAATAAACTTAAAATCCATCAAAGGATGTTGACATAGGTGAAATCAAAACTATTTGAGAGAAATATCTCTTTTTTTTAAATCATTTAAAAGTCACATAATTATAAAAGAAAAAATTTACTTTAAAAATATTCTTATAAGATTTTAAGGGAAGCTTCGATGATTTTATAACGGCAGAAAATAGCCGCACCCGCCGTATAAGTTAAAAAAAGACATTCTTACCTTTATTCTGTCGAAAAGGATAAAAAGGACCTTGTGTGGAAAATGACGGAAAGATTCATTTATAAACTTATTATTTAAAGTCAAACAAGGGTATAAATGAATTTAACCTATATTCTGTAAAATACAAAGAATATTTTGAAATAAATTTTTAAGAAACATGGATGTGGATGATAAAGAGGTCCCAATATATAAATTACGTATAAACAACCTCAGATAATGAAGAGATTGTGGAATAAACCCTTACCTTGTACTTTTTCTTGGTTGAGGGTAGGTTAACCTCCTGTATAATGGTTAAATAATTTTTATTAAATTATACAAGAATCATATACATTAATATGATATCATATATGATCTTTTAACATTGCTTTGTTAGTAATATTTTTGTATTATCGTTGTTTCGGGTGTTAACTAATTCGTTTTCCTTTATATGATTTGTTACGTAATCCATGTTTGTTATGGATAGGTTATATCTTATTCATATCCAGAATGATATTAAGCCTTTTAAAATTATTTTTAACCATCAAATGAAAATTATTCTTGAATGGATACGATGGGGAATGAATCTCATCGTGTTCGTGGAGACGGTAGTCCGTACGTACGCACGTATGGTGACATGTCATTAAAGGGATGGATAGAATACTAAACATGGTTGTACCATATTTATAATAGTATCACATTATATAGGAGATACTGGATTTATTATTTTATAATTTAAATAACAAATAAAGAAGAAGTTGAAGAAGAAAGGAACTTGAATGAGGGTGGTGAAAACATTACCTCTTCTTCGGGTTCTTCCTTTTGAATTGATCAAAAGGGATCCTTAGGTTGGATTTATGATCAAACTAATGCCTCTAGGTTGGATTGAGGGAAGTTTAGAGAATATTTTGGTAGGGGTTGGTCGAGAAAAACGGCTTTGAAGTTGTGAATTAGAGATAAGGGGGAGTGCCCTTTTATAAGAGGGGTGAGGGGCACCTTAGGAAAAGCTAGAAATATTATTTTATAATAAATTCATATTCAGTTTATAATGGATCAAAAGTGTATTATTTAAAGTTTATGGCAGGGATTAGTTGAAAACTATGCATCCAATCGGTTTTAGACAGTTTTGAGTTGCTATATTAACCTTATCTTTTAGTTTTAACTCTTGGTTAATTAGTTTCACATTTACCATGTCTCTTTGTATTTTTAATAATATGGTTAATAAACTTACTATAAACTTCCAATTGACCCCAAAGTGGTCCATTAATAATACACCTATCATGATATAAGTCTTTTGAATGAACCTGAGATTTTTAGGAATAGAATATCAATTAATAATATAATATATATTTTTTAATCTCTTTTATGTCAATTTTAACATGATTGGGTATTTTGTTTTTTGATAAATTCATAACAGCATTATTACTTCTAAAAAATTAATATAACCAATATTAATATGTCATATTAGGCTATAAAATTAATTTAATTCATAAAAAGTTTAAATTATATTTATTTGGGTATTTATAATATCAATTATCTTAATATTTCATTAATTAGGTAATTACTTAATCACCATTGTGTCATAAATAAATTAAATTATTTAATGTATAAAAATTATAAATAAAATACCATTATGTAGGAAATATTTTAATATTTCTAATTAATATTTATAATCGAATTTATCTTATGTATAACCCTATATTAAAAATGTTTTAGTTATTGAACTTTGATTTTAACTCTTTTAACTCTTCTTTGAATTAAATAATAATAAATGTCCTAATCTAATCCAAGTGGACCTAAATGATAATATTTTATTCCTAAGGTTGTTTTTGTTCGACATACACTTGTCCAATAGAATTAGGACATGTGTTAGGGTAATATTAATACCATTTTTACCCTTAATTACCCTATTTACTTTTAACCGTGGTAAATAAAAGTAAAAAGTTACTATTCACCAAAAAATATTTTCATCTCATTGAACCACATTTTACTCCTTGATATTAACCTTGTCTCTCGGATTTTCGAAATTCCACTCACATAAGTGGTAAAATTAAGTTTTATGTGAATTTACAAATTTTCCTAGGAGGTGGGTAAAAGACGGTGAAAAGTTCAATAAAATTTTTATATATATAAAAGTATTCTAAACTAACTCCAATGAATTACATTGAACTTATATAGGTATTATGTATCTATTTTGACCTTAATTAAATTTAAATAAAATAAATAATTATTCAAATAAAAATTCGTTTTTAAACTATAACTCAGTGTTTTTTCACTATTCATCAAAAATTGAAAGTTTTCAGAAAAATACCAAAAATTCACCCTAGGCTAATTTTGATATTCTGAATCCAAATATAAAGTCCATTTTTAAAGATAAAATTTATAAAATTTCAAAAAGTGGGTATTACTATTCATAACGGCTAGTTTGATTGGTTGTGGTGTGTGTTAGAACTCGAAGTTGCGTACTACACACGCTACTGTATTATTCAAAGAGAAGTGTATTGTGGATGCTTGGGGTGTTACAATCTCGGTTTTCATTCCACCCAACCCATGATTCTCTAGTCTAGATCAACTTGCATGGACATCCCAATCACCCTTATGAACGCATTCATTAACCTCATCTGATGTGAATGGAAACCTCCAGCAATATAAATCAATGTGGGTATAGTATGAAACCAACCAGTCCATCCCAAGAATGAAATCGAATCTAGTCATCTCAATGGAAAATAAATTACATAAGAAATGATACCCATCTATCTTAAGGGGGTCTCATTACAATGGTGTATTCCCTCTGATCAAACCCCTAATGATGTTTCAAGAGTTATCCCACCACAAAAGTACTCAATTTCTATCCCTAAACATTCCATAATTATCATAGATATAAAATAGTGTGAACAAACTATATAAAATAAGGTAGAAACTAAAGTAGAGGCTACTACAATAGTATCAGATACTTTAAAATGATTTGTACTAGGATCGTCAAGAGTATGTTTTACTATATAGATATGGCCAAATCTATGGCCCTGATATGCAACCTAACTAACCCAAGTAGGTCCACTCTACTGGCACTGAACCTCTGAAGTCTGACTACCTCACCATGGAACCTCCTTAGCTTGATCGACCAGTAGTATGCCAGTTACCATCCGGACATGGAGCTATAGACCCTATACCCTAATACGGTGTTGGTATAGATTCATTCTTACTAGGAACTAGAGGGAAAATTCAGAAGAGGTGTTGAAGGTGACCCATCCTTCTATATGGTAAACACTCGATTAGGTTCCTCATACACTGGATATTCTTTATGTCCTATCATACCACCCTAGTGACACACAACATAGTTGTCATTTCATGTCATCTGGCTGTAACTTCCCCCTCATGCACCCTTGAAACAATGTTTCCTTCTACAGGGAAAACCATCTCCCTATCTCAAAATTGAACTTCCCTTTCTCAAATTTTCTTTTTCCCTCTGTTTTTGCTCAATGATGAGGGTTAGGCACACTATCTCAAAAATGGTGGTCATCTTGAAAATATTCACCAATGACCGGATGTCATAAACAAGACAATCCTTAAACTATCTTGCAGTCATAAACTCATCACCGATAAGATTTGGAGTGAAGTGATGAAGTTTGGTAAAAAGAGATGAATAATCCATTACAAACATAGCACCTTACTAAAGGTGCATAAACTCTTTATCATGGTCTTCTCTCAGATTATGAAAAAAAATAAGTAGTCCTAGAAGGATGGCTAGGACTCTTTCCAGACCATACCATGATGATGATCATCCTAAGAGATGACATCCCACCAATGATTGGAAGATTCGTGGAACATATAGGTGGTGAGATTTACCCTCAAATATGGAGGCATCTCCATATGCTTGAAGATAGATAACATGGACTCTAACCAAGACTCAGCATCCTGAGGACTGCCATCCCCCGAAAGGGTGGGAGGATACTTGAAATGCCCGCACGAGTCATTTAAATCACATGGGTTGCGGTCATATTAGATTTATTTTTCCCAAACTACACTTTCTACTAAGGAATACTATAGTGCTACTGAGGGGTTTTCCCCATGCGGATTTCAGTTGGATGGTAGGAACTATGGCTTTGAAACCTTTGGGTAGTATTCCTTGCAAGGGGATTGATCTTGGGAAATAACTAATGATAATGGCTTATGGATTAAGATTAGAGATAAATAATGGATCGAGATCAATTTCAGAGTTCAAAAAGAGGATAATATTAATTCCATATTGGTATGACCCTAAGGTTTAGGCTGCAAATTAAGAAAAGGTCACTAGTTGGCTATGGTCTAGCCAACTAGATCTATCAAAGAGAAAGATATTCCTCATTTTGGAGATAGTTAAATTTGTAATGCATTAAGACTAGCTACTAAGGTAGAAATTTTCATAGGATATTGGTTATAACATATTCTACTCCAATCAGGTTGGGTCATTCATTCACACTTCCCATGGTTAGGGTCTCTTAAAATAATTGGATAAACGGTTGTTGTTTAACCTAATTACTAATCTTAAGGATACCAAGTTGAGAATTAAGAATTAATTAAGTTTAAACTCCTACTATCAATCCCTACCCTATTTATTTTATCGTATGATGGTAGAATAAATTAAAAATAGATAAATAATTTCAAACATGATTGACATGCCAAAACAAATTGAGATTAAGAAATTAACCAAAATGCAAGGATTGAGATTAATCAATTAACAAACACACAATAAAGAATAATCAATGTAATACTCAAACCAATCATTATTTCAATAAATTACTTACATTAAATAAGAAAATAAAAGAAAACATCAAGGATTCTTCAAATATTAATGATCGATGCGAAGAGTACATGAAGCATGGTGTTTGTGATGCAAAAGTGATGAAGAATGATTCAAAAATTGATCCACAAGGCATTAATAAACATAAAACAATGAAGATAATTGATGAAAATTGGGTTTAGGGAGAAAGGGTGATAAAAATTGAGAGATAAGAACAAGATAAATGAGATAATTAAAGAAGTCCATCCCTTTTTTTGGTCAATGTGCGCCTAATGTAGGTAAATAATCTTTAATTACACAATGTGTAAACATATTAATGTCATGTCATTCCAATCCATGATTTTCTCTATGAATTTTGGATCTGGAACAAATCTCAGATGAAATCTTCTAGATTTGAAATCTTGACCCATCTCATGATGTGTCGCTGAATTTCACATCATGCAACATCCTTCAACTGGATCTTTCGAGAGGGAATTGAGATTTCCATTTTACCTGTTGTGCATTTGAGATTCACATCATGTAAGGAACTCAGGGTTTGAAATTCTATCATAGCATTATTTATGGATTGCAACATGATGTGAAAGATGAATACACGTCATGTAATGAAGTTTCACTTCATGTAATGTGAATTTTTTTCCTTTTCTTCATCTTTTCATTTGAAACATTAGAAACCTATTTACTATAATAAAAAACACATAAATTCTGAATTATTGAGTAAAACATGGATAATACTTAACAAAATGATAGGAAAATGTATATAAGGTTTCAAATTATCAAATTCCCCCAAACTTAAACAATTTTTTTCCTCAGTAAGAAAGATCTCAATAGCTATTTCAAAAGGTAATAAATTTTTTTGAAACAAGAAGCATTCATCAAAAACCAAGAAAATAAAACTAATTTCAACTAGAAAATTTTATTCTAAAGAATCATCCCTTCCTAAAAAATCAGTCATACCTCATAGTTTAGTTCTTTAAACAAATTATTAATCTTTCAATTTCAATTTCTTAAATGTTCCTTAAATTATATACCCATTTTCAATTTACCTCACAAATAATTTTCTCTCATTAATCGGGTTGAAATGAAGTGCAGTTATGATCATACCCTGAATACTTGTTCCTAACCATAGGCATGCATTGGTTCTATCATCTCCACTTCATAGACAAAAATATTGAATCAATCATGGGGGCTTTACCAATTAAGTTAAAATGACTCTGAGGTTATGGGTAGGTATGTATAAAGTGAAAAATAAGCTCAAAAAGAGGGTAGGCTATGAAGTATGATGCATGAACATTGTGAATAGAGTAATGAAATAACTCCTCATATAGTAGTTGAAATCAATACTCCCAGCACCTCAAATTGGATCCATAAATATATATCAAGTGAACACAGAAGGTTTATTTTTTTATTTTTTTTGAAATTCATGTCTAGGCCAGATCTCACATCCATCTCATAATCACATATGATTTTTTAGGGGATTCATCAGTCTATAAATAGTGATTTTTTACCTTCTTAATACAAAACCCATTTTTTTCTTTTTCAAAGGATTAGTAAAGTTATGGAATATAAATAATTACACATAGATCGCAATCAAAAAGTCTGGTGAGATCCATAATACATCTCCTCGGTAAAATCATCCTATGTCCACTAGTTGAAAAACTTCCCCCACACTTTTTCAAAGTAAAGTCATCAATTATACAAATAGCAGGGCAGGAAGGGATAATCATCTTGGAATAGAATTATCCTATTAATTTAATATATGAAAACTACTAGCTTAAAGAAAGAAATATGTAATGTGGGTATCAGTAAAAATTATCTCAACAAATATTTCCTCAATCATATTAAAATTTTATTTGTTCAATTATAGCCTCAATAAGATATCAATTCAATTTATGATAGGTTTACATGTCCCAGATGTCACTGAAGAAATATAATCAAAAAATAATATACAATCATTGCTTCAAAATCCTCTCAAGAATTGGAGTAAGTATAGAAAACTGACAATCACTAAGTTTATAAGATCAAGTAATAAGTTAATTAAAATTAATTTTTTTAAAAAAAATTAATTTGAATTAAATTAAAAACTAATAAATCATTCTAAAAATATATAGAGGAGAAAAAAAAGAGATTCCAATAATTTCCCTCTTAAATTTTTATTTTATTTAAATGGTTGTAATGATTTTCATGTTTATAGCATGCTTCCAAATGAAAAATGTCTCCTAGATAAATGAAAACAACAACAAAAATCAAGTGCATAAAATTGAAACTCAAGAAAAACTCCCCCACACTTAGAATGAGATAGTGTATGCACTAGCCATTAAAGTTCCAAGAAAGGGTTATAGAAGATAAAGGGTAGATTATTGAAATATAAATTTTGGAATTCAAATACCAAGGAATTGAGAACTCCCTATAATTAGTGGCATGCCCTGGGGAAATTTTTAGCAGCCTTTATTTTTTAATTGGGCGACCTAAAAAGTTGGTTATAAATACAAATCATGTACTAGATAAAACATTAGTCCATAGGGTTTAAAAATTCTGTAAGTAGTAAAATAATAGGTTCACATAGATAATACCAATGAAATACATTTGATATAAATGTGGATATATATATATAGAACAAGGATCAAAGTGACTCATGATGAAAAATAGAAATCTAAAAAATTAATAGGAGAAATGAATAAGTACAAAAATGAGAAAAAAGGATTAAATATAGGCTGCCTCCCATAAATCACTAACAATGATGTCATCATCCAGATAGATAGACCACCGTATCAGTCACTATCATCCCCCGGATCAGCTCTCCTTTGTCTTATATAGATACTGGTGGTAGTATCCTATATCTCTCATGGTTGTTTGGTAGGATTGATCAATTCATAAGAATACAAAATATGAATATGATGTGGTAGGAAAGGTATTTGTGCTCATGTTGGTGGCTATTGAGCACTAAAATCAAGTGAGATCTTCTAAATTTGATGCTCTACATTATCCGGATGCTGAGTCATCCATCGAACAATGGAATATGGTGTCACAAGTGCATCAATGAACATAGAAGAAACATATGAGATAAACATGGATACTATAAAATTGTAATGAATTAAAAATAATCCAAGTAAAAAAGAGAAAAAAAATTATCCCATGTATATAAATGAAGTTCAATGATACAACACGAATGGGAATACATATAGTACAAAAAATGAGGACCCTAGCAGTAAATTAAAAATGGGGCATGGCACTAGGGTAGACTAAGTGAAATCAATGTCAGCAATGAAATCATCTACAGTCTTCTACTGAATATAGTATAGTTGCAACTACCCTGGCTGGTCAATGGATATAATGGTAGAAGGGTTTGGGTGGTCAGCTACTGATAGTGGTGTCATGGTGCTAAAAGATATTTGAGTAGTGGGTGGTGGAATGGTATTGATCTTAAGTGTGGATGTTGGTATGGAATATGGATCAAAGAAAGCCACCTCACTGGATGGGGTGGTTTTCGGACCCTTTCCCCTCTAAGCCTCCTCTGTCAGATACTCATGTTGGGCAGTAGGGTCTATCAACTCCAAATGAATGTTAGTTGGGATCATGGCTAGGGAAATAGTGATAGATGATGAGGGGATAGCCAAGGTAAGTGGTGGCTAAGACGCTATATGGGATGGTGGTGGTGATTAAGGGGTAGTAAAATGAGAGTACTCGGTGAAGGTAAAATGTAGGTGATGGGAGATTTTTCAAATATTCTCTAGGATAAAGAGGTTAAAGGCCCATAGATCTGCTAGATATGATGGGGTGGGAGGAGGAGTTGGGTGGGTGGTGTTGGATGTAGTAAAATGGGTGGGGTTAGGGGTGGGAATGAAAGGTGTAGGTCGTAGGTCGGTGGTGGGTGTTGTAGGTGGTACAAGGTTTATAACAAGATTGTCGAGAGCATCATCAGCAGCCTGAACTACTCATGGTTCCCACTTATAGAGGTCTCCATCCTTAGTAAGTAGCTTTATCTAGTGCATAAAAATAAAATCAATGGATTATATTAGGATGTGGTAGGTGAGTGGAAGGGAGGCATAAAAAATGTTGAGATAACGGGCCAAATTTGTGATGAATGATCCACCCATCAACGTGCCTCATGTCCTCTATGTATGATCTCTATAGTAGAACAAAAACTGAGAGGCCATGTTGATGGAAAGACCGCCCATGGATATAACAAGTATAAGGATTTCTATCTGACTAACACATTTGTGTGACTCGGCTTGAGCGAACCAAGCATGTGGCAATGCCTTATGTAGGATGTGGAGTGTTTGGACTCAGATATGGGTGGAATTTGTAATCCTGGGATCATGCTCAGTGTGAGTATCCCATGCAATCATCTGTCAGGGCCTCTTTGAATCTGACTTTGATGTCTCAAGCTGCAGGTTAGAGAATACCTCATATGTGATAAACTCATCAGTATAAATTCTCAGGCCTATTCCAAACTCCATGAAGGAAAGATCATGAGGTTGTATTCTTATTATGAAATAGAGGATATCAATTGTGACCTTAAAAGTGGAAAGAAACTCCAGAAACATCTCCTGGTATGTCTCCTTGTATACTTCAATAATAGATGAAATATATAGCTGCTCGAGGAGCTAGAATACCTCCTGGATGACATTCAAGCTAGCAAGAAAGACCACATCGATGGTTTTATTGGTCCTCATCGGCTTCACCTGCAAAAATTTGAGTGAAACATGGTGTTTTGGGTATAAAAAGTGGAGGATAGGGTGTAAATGAGGTTAGTCACCATCAAAAGACTCATTGGAGATGGAGTAGTCCTCCTCTGGGATAGTGGGTTGTTTAGGGTCCGAAGTGAAGGTAAATAGGGATTCTCTATGGGGTGTTAGGGTTTCAGATCCTTTTCTTTATTTTGCTGATGGAGAATAAACCCGCTCAGTATAGATTTTGGGCATAGTGGAATCGAGTTGGTGGGAGTGCCCAACTTTAATTTTAGCGTTAAATAATGTTCAAACATAGATCCGTCACGATATAAAATGCTAGATCTTCGGAATAGAATGAAGAACGAAAAACAAAAGAGGGAGTCCTATAATTAGAGAGATAGGATCATCATACGTTGGTTATAATAAATTTAATTAATTCACAAGAATTACGTTGGTGAAATTCTTTCTTCGTTGAAGTCTTCAGTCACGATCCGATGTGATCTGTCATTGCGTCATAGAATCCAAGTGTAGGATTCCTCTAGCGGTGATCCACACGTGCTCCACGTATCTCTAGATGTCACCAAAGGGATCTCCGGGTGCGATCACAGAAGAACCTTTTCTTGCGATGTCTGCCTTCGATTGCCTTGATCTGATGGAGGATGATCTCTCTCGGTATTTAGAGCATTCTTGGAGGAAGTAGTTCTTTCAGCCATGAAATAATTCTCCAAAATTGTTGTGCACAATGATTGGTAAAAGTGTTGGGGTTGTGAGGATATTTATAATCGAGTTTGAGGTTATAGAATTATGACAATAAATAAATGCATTACGCATTTTATTTATTTCATTAACTCTCATTGAAAACCCCCATGTAGAATGATTAATTCCTTGACATGCACCGATGCTGATTATAATAAATATCATTTAATAAAACGATATTATTTCCTCAAAATCCCGACTGGAAAAACTACACGTTGTGTAATCATTAATACACAGTGTGTACTCATTTTCTATAAAACTACACGGTGTGTATATTTAATATACATGGCGTGTACTTTTATTTTCCATTTTCCTTTATTTCCTCTGCCACATTTATTAGTCCTTGAGTAATGGCTATTCATTTGTTAAATAAATGTAACTACATTACTCGCTAATAAATATATATTATTTTGCCCAAAATATATTCTCTCGAATAACTAGTGTCTAAATAAATGAAATCAGGAATCCTTAAATAATTATTAAACCACAGTCAGGAATAATATTTATTTAACTTGTTAAATTAATATTTAACTGATATACATGAACATGCTTAGTGTGTGAGCCTCTAGGCCCCTTTCTCAGTGGCATTAAGTGGAGCCTGCCTAAAGTCCAAGGTTAGCGTCTAGCAACAAGCCAAGGCACCCGTAGATAAAGAAGTTAACGCTGTAATGACGTGTCACCTTCTAAGAACATTTACCGTGTAATATAATCCCTTTTTCAGGATATCTCAAATCAAGAGGGTTGCATGCTAGTGCCATCAACCCATGTGCTCAATTATTCTTTCTTTGACTTTCCAGAATTGAACTCATCCATACCTTACCATGTCCATGGATTTATTTAGGATATATCAATTCCATCAAAGGGCATGAGATATCTACTTCCATTATGGAACAGAAGGGACAAATCCTTTCTTGCATTATCTATTAATGCAGTATTACTCATGACGCACCCAACGTATCCTACCTCGCAATGAATAGTGTGTCATCACAATTTTCATCAATATATCTAAGTGCGCGAGTTGTAATACCCAATAATAATAATCTTAAAGTCTAAGAACCAATACACACGTCTGTAGATAGGAACATCCAATGACACTATGAAATGTGGATTTCTTACTGGCGGGTCTCGTTATTATAATATCCTCCTGGATATTACCAAGGGCGCACATCATGAGAACGTGCCTCAAAGTTTTATGATTCATCACCCCTAATGGCCTGTATTATTAGTGTCCCTAAAATAACATCATCCAGCCATAGAACATATATTCAAGAACAGTGTTATGGAACTTCCAGGTTCTCATTATAGCAGGGATTCGCTATGACCCTTTAATGCAACAGCTGTCCTTAGGACATTATCACATGAATTGCCATGCAGAAGAACAATAAAGATGTTATAAGGTATTTATTAATGAATAAAGTACAAGGTAGTTGGTTCTAGGACACCAACTCCAACAGAATCTCACTTGGACTAGAGCCAACTGCTAACAACCTTTAACCTTATATCTCTCACATGATATTCATGCTTCTACTGAGATAGCCCTTTAGTTTTGGGGTCCACCACATTATCTTCTTTGGATACTCTACTCACTGTAAATTCACCCCTTTGATAGAAATTCCTCAAGAGGTGATACTTCTAGAGTATATGATTTATCCATTCATGTGTCATTGGTTCTTTTTCAAGAGCCACCGCTGCAGTATTATCACAATACAATGTGATAGGGTCTTTACTACTAGGCACCACATCAAGATCCTGAAAAATGTTCCAAATATAGACGGCTTCCTTGGCTGCATTAGAAGATTCTATATATTCAAACTATGCTATAGAATCGGCAACAACTGGCTGCTTTGAACTCTTCCAGCTCACAGCTCCTCCATTGAGACAGAAAACATATCCAGATTGTGACTTCAGATCATTCTGATCTGTCTAAAAACCAACACTAGTATACCCTCTGATTACAAGCTCCTCATCTCCTCCATACACCAAGAACATATCCTTAGTTCTTCTCAAATACTTAAGGATAGTCTTAACAGCAGTACAATGTTGTTCTCCTGGATCTGCTTGATATTTTCCTACTATGCTTAGTGCATAGGCAACATCAAGCCTAGTACATAACATGGCATACATTATGGATCCTATAGCCAAAGCATATGGGATCTTACTCATTCTATCTTTCTCATGTTGTGTCTATGGACACATTTTCTTATAAAGATGTAGGCCATGTGACACTGGAACTAATCCCCTCTTGGATTGTTCCATACTAAATCTCTTTAGTATATGCTCAATATATGTACCCTAACTTAGTCCAAGAAGCCTCTTGGATCTATCACGAATGATCTTGATCCCTAGAATGTAGGCTGCTTCACCCAAGTCCTTCATGGAGAAACACTTGTTCAACCAGTCCTTAACTGACTGTAAGACTGGTACATCATTTCCAATAATCAATATGTCATCAACATATACTACTATGATAAAGATCTCATTCCCATTAAACCTCTTATAAAAACAGGGCTCACATCCGTTCTTAATGAAACAAAATTCATTTATGGCTTCATCAAATCGAATGTTCCATGACCTGGATGCTTGCTTGAATCCATAAATGGATTTCTGCAAATTGCAAACCTATTTGGCTTCACCTGGTGTCACAAACCCTTCTGGTTGTGTCATATACACATCTTCCTAAAGGTTCACGTTAAGGAATGTTGTTTTGACATCCATTTTCCAAATCTCGAAGTCATGGTAAGATGCTATGGAAAGTATGATTCTTATGGATTTAAACATGGAAACTAGAGAAAAGGTTTCATCATAGTCAATTCCTTGACGCTGTCTGAATAATTTAGCCACTAGCCTTGCGTTATAGGTGCTAACTTGACCTTCCATGTCTAGTTTTCTCTTGAATACCCATTTGCATCCAACAGGATTTACATCAACTGGCTCATCGACCAGAACCCAGACCTGGTTCTGATACATGTAATCCATCTTAGAATTCATAGCTTCTAGCCATCTTGCTGCTTCTGAGCTTTCTACTGCTTCCTTGTAGGAGAGAGGTTCATCATTGTCCAAAAATAATGATTCACCAACCTTGGTGACTAGGAAACCATATTTCTCTGGTTCCCTTACCTCTCTTGAGCTCCTACACAGTACTTGTGTTTCTAGAACCTCTTCCATGGGGACCTGTGGAACTTGTTCCTGTACCAACTCTTATGTATCTTGAGCATCAACTTTGTCGAAGTCAATCTTGCTCCCACTATCCTTTTTGAGAATGTTATCCCTCTCGAGAAAGACGGCTTGTCTGGAGACAGTCATTTTCTTGTTTGAAGGGTTATATTTGTAATATCCTTTCATTTCTTTGGGATATCCTATAAAGATACACTTCATGCCCTGGGGTTCTATTTTATTTCTTGAGAAGGCCTTAACAAATTCCTCGCATCCCCATACACGTGTGTGCGACAAAATGGGTTTCTTTCCATTCCATAACTCGGATGGAATTCCATTTTCCGCCTTATTTGGTACTCGGTTTAATGTGTATGCTGCAGTTTGTAATGCATATCCCCAAAATGATAATGGAAGATCTGCATGACTCATCATCGACCTCACCATTCCCAATAAGGTGTGGTTACTCCTTTCACTAACACCATTCCACTATGGTGTATAAAGAGGAGTGATCTGAGATAGAATCCCAGACTCCCGTAGAAGATCGATGAACTCTTGGTTCAGATATTCTCCACCTCGATCCAATCAAAGTTTCTTCATCTTCTTACCAAGATAATTCTCTACTTCATTCTTGAATTCCATAAATTTCTCTAAGGCTTCTGACTTATACCTCATTAAGTAGACATATCTATATCTACTCAAATCATCAGTAAAAGTAATGAAGTAATAATATCCACCTCTAGGTTCTAAGGGAAATTGTCCACATACATCCGTGTGCACCAATCCTATAATCTTTTTAGCCCATTCACCATGTCCACTGAAAGTTGGATTGGTAATTTTGCCTTTTAAACAAGCGTGACATCAATCAAGTGGTTTTATCTCAGTAGAGTCTAAATAACCATCTTGGAAGAGCTTTGTCAAGCACTTCTTGTTTAGATGACTGAGACGGTGATTCCACAACTGGGTGATGTATGATTCATGTGAGTTTGTTTTGTTATAGATTGCCAACACTTGTTTCTCAGAATTTAATACATACAAACCATTATTTAAATGTTCCATACCATAACATACGTTGTTCTTATAAAAGAGACAACCCTTATTTCCAATCTTGAGAATAAACACATCCATATCCAAACAAGATACAGAAATTATGTTCTTGGTAACACTAGGCACATAATAACAGTTATGAAAAACCAAAATCATCCCAGATGGAAATGAGAGGTGGTAATCGCCAATAGCCAATGCAGCCATCCTTGCACCATTGGCAGCTCGAAGATCCACCTATCCCCTGGCAATATTTCTAAATCTACTTGGTTCCTGCATTTTAATACAGATGTAAGTCCCACAAGCTGTATCTAATACCCAATGTGTAGAAATAGAAATATTACACTCGATAACAAACTCACCTTTAGCATACCCACACTTTTGGGTGCAGTTCCTCTTCCAGTGGCCTTGCTTGCCACATGCAAAACACACCGTCTTTCATTCCTTGTCCTGCCTCTGGATCTTCCCCTTCTTGGAGGGATGGTGCTCGGGGGCTTCAGACCGTTTATAATTCTTTGGCCCTTTTGCCTTGTCCTTCCTTTTCTTATTCACCATAAGGACTGTGGGTTTTTCATTCCCCCATGTCCTTATCTACCTGGCGAATCAAGGTCTGAAGTACGTATAGACTCTTCTCATTGTTTCTCATGTTGTAGTTGACAATAAAGCTTGATAAGGTCTTGGGTAGTGATGATAGGATGATATTTGTACGCAACTCATCCGGGAATTTAATCCCTAAGATGTCCAGGCATTCGATGTAGCCAATAATCTTGACTACATGAGGACCAGCAAGCATATAATCTCCAATATTAGTTGTAAACAAAGTATTGGAGATCTCATATCTCTCTTGTATCACCTTCTCTTGGTAGAGATCCTTAAGGTGAGACATCATCTTATACGCGTCCATGTTTTCATGTTTCTTCAAGATCTCATTTGACATGGCCAATATCATGAAATATTGGACATATGTGGCATCATCCATATGTTTCATATAAAGTGATAGTTCCTCGTCAATGGTCTCATTTCCATGCGCAACTGGAATAGGCTCTTCCAGCACATACAATTTCCTCTCGTGGTGAAGGATGACGCGTAAATGCCTCTGCCACTCTTGGAAATTAGTTATGGTGAGAAGGTTTTCCTTCTCGAGTATGGTTCATAATGATATGTTTGAAGTCATTTTTCTTTCTGTTTCTAAAAATTAAAATGAGCAAAGTTTTATTACTTTATTATAAAAACTGAGAAAAATAAATAAATTAATAATTATTAGTCTCCCACTATTTTATCAAAATCCAATAGCCCTCACCATTGATTTTGGAATATTCTGTTTCCTGAATATTCTAGTGGAAAATATCCATATTTCCCTTCACATTACCCCAAATAGGGTTGGTCAAGAAACTTTAAGGGTTTTAGGTAGGCATTCCAAATTCCAACTACATTAACTCGCAGCTCCTTGATCCGCTGAGTGGACTCCCCAATCCTGAAATCCTTTTATATTGGATTTCCTAAACCTTTGCCTCTTGGTCACACCAAGTACTGTTGTGGTAGTCAACCCTTGATGATAACCAAGTCAGGTCAACCCAAAACATTGAATTAGAATTCCTCGATAATTGAAATCACTCCAACTAGGTTTGGTCAAGCACTTTGAACTATGGTTCGATTCTAACCAAGATTATGGAAGGCTATACCAACTTAATATTTCTTTGAGGGATTTTATCCTTATACGTAAATCACAATTTTATTATCTTTTATTACATGATTGTTAATATTAAGTGGGATATACTTAAGTGATTAACCATGTCAAGATAATATTTTCGCATAAGCAGGTCTTATTTTAGTTCCATCTTGCATGCTTGTTTAATTCATTAATTGTGTGATCATGACAACACACCCACAATAAATAAACCATGCAACTGACAGAAATAAAATAAATGGAATGATCATGAGCTTTTTTCTATTATTTATTTTATCTAGCGGTTGATAAACTAACCCAAGACCTAGGGGAGAAACACCTTGAACCTTTCGGGTTCGTGTTTACAGTTTTCCACCTGTCCACCTTTGTATATCCTTGGATTGGTTTCACCTTGGATCTTGATTTGATCCACCTCCACTATCTTGGGAGCTCCATCCATTACATATGCATTTATCTCACACACAGGTGAGGGGTAAAAGGGGGTTTTTACATAAAAGAATTCTTGGGCGCGCAGGCCCTACATATTAACGAGGAGAAGGCTCGCAGGCCAACAAATTTAATTTAAATAACTTAATTAAAAGAAATAATTTACATACAAAGGTCTTGGTCTATATCATTATCATCCATACATGCAATGATATTTACACATAAATAAAACTAGCATTCAATTCTTTAATCGTTCTTATTTAAGAAAAATCACGCTCGAATCAAATAATTATCTTTAATTAATCAATCATTTTATCTTAAACCATTTTTCTAAATTTCCTTGAGATTATCACCCATCATAATTTTAAATCAATTAAAATTATCATTGTACGTAACTTGTACCTTAGAGGCAACTCGGTGAATTCCCGTTCATTACGCAGATGTTAAATTAAACACATATATATAAAACACCTATCACGTGTTGTGCCTCAGCTTTATGCCTGCACCATGGTACATGTCTCAAGGGTTTGTATGATATAATAATAAATTTTAATAAATCTGTGTAATTTGGGTGAGTACATGGCATGTAGTTCTGACTACATGGCATGTACTTTTCTTCGTCGTCCATCCGAAGTACACGCCTAGGGACATGGAGTCTTAATGTACTTTGGAAATTTTTGGAGTACATGGCGTGTTTAGTGGGACACACGCCGTGTAGTTTCCACGTTACACGGTTTCCAGCTGGGCAAGCCGTGTACAGGGTACACGGTCCAACCCTAACCCGAAGGGACTACACGTCGTGTTCTATTGGACCACACGATGTGTAATCTGGAAATCGTGTGCCACTTGTTCCTGGTCAACACATGGTGTCATAAATGACTTAGATAGGATCAATACACGGCCTGATTTAGCAGACCAGTCTGATGCATGAACATAGACTACACGGCGTGTACTTTTGAATACATGTCGTGTATTCTCATGTTGTATGGCCAGGAACGTTTGGATCCTATGGATGAGATCCTCTATTTTATTTTAATCAAAAATTAAAAGAAAAGGACATTTCTATATGGTGAATGAGAAATAATAGAGGAACACATCTCGAGATTCAGATTTAAAGAACGATTAACATGAATTGAAACAACTAAATTATTACATGCATAAATCACCAACAAAAAACTAAATAATTATAATCAAATATATAACCCCCTATGATACCACTTGTAGGTTCCGGGCGCAGCGGAAGCGCATTGGTGGGAGTTCCCAACTTTAATTTTAGCATTAAATAACATTCAAACCGAGATCTATCATGATATAAAACGTCAGATCTTCAGAATAGAATGATGAATGTAAAACAAAATAGGGAGTCCCAGAACCATAGATATAGGATCATCATATGTGGGTTATAATTAATTTAATTAATTCACAAGAATTACCTTGGTGAAATTCTTTCTTCATTGATGTCTTCGATCTCGGTCTGATGTGATCTGTTGTTGCATCGTAGAATCCATGTGTAGTATTCCTCTAGCAATGATCCACACGTGCTCCATGTATCTCTGGATTTTGCCGAAGGGATCTCTGAGTTCTATCATGGAAGAACCTTCTCTTGCGATGTCCGCCTTCGATCGCCTTAATCCGATGGAGGATGATCTCTATCGGTCTTGAGAACGTTCTTGGAGGAATTAGTTCTTTCATACTTAAAATAATTCTCCAGAATTGTTGTTCACAATGATTGGGAAAAGTGTTGGGGTTGTGAGGATATTTATAATCAGGTTTGAGGTTATAGATTTATGAAAATAAATAAACGCGTTACGCATTTTATTTATTTCATTAACTCTCATTGAAAACCCCCATGTCGAATGATTAATTCCTTGATATGCGCCCACGCTGATTATAATAAATATCATTTAATAAAACATTATTATTTCCTCAAAATCCTGACTAAAAAAACTACACGTTGTGTAATCATTAATACACGGCGTGTACTCATTTTCCATAAAACTACATGGTGTGTATATTTAATATACACGGCATGTACTTTTATTTTCCATTTTCCTTTATTTCCTCCACCACATTTATTAGTCCTTGAGTAATGGCTATTCATTTTTAAAATAAATGTAACTGCATTACTCACTAATAAATATATATTATTTTGCCCAAAATATATTCTCTCGAGTAACTAGTTTCAAAATAAATGCAATCAGGAATCCTTAAATAATTATTAAACCATAGTCAGGAATAATATTTATTTAACTTGTTAAATTAATATTTAACTGAGATACATGGACACACTTAGTGTGTAACCCTCTAGGCCCCTTTCTCAGTGGCATTAGGCAGAGCCTTCCTAAATTCCAAGGTTAGCATCTAAAAACACACCAAGGCACCCATAGAGAAAGAAGTTAACGCCACAAATGACGTGTCGCCTCCTACAAACATTTACCGTGTAATATAATCCCTTTGTCATGATATCTCGAATCAAGCAGGTTGCATACTAGTTCCATCAACCCATGTGCTCGATTATTCTTTCTTTGAATTTCCGGAATTAAACTCTCCCATACCTTACCATGGCCAAGGATTTATTTAGGATATATCAATTCCATCAAAGGGCCTGAGATATCTACTTCTGTTATGGAACAGAAGGGGAAAATCCTTTCTCGCATTATATATTAATGCAGTATTACTCATGACGCACCCAACGTATCCTACCTCACTGCAAATAGTGTGTCATCACAGTTTTCATCAATAAATCTAAGTGTGCGAGTTGTAATACCCATTAATAACAATCTTAAATTCTAAGGACCAATACACACGTCTGCAGATAGGAACATCCAATGACACTTTGAAATGTGGACTTTCTACTGGCGAGTCTCGTTCTCATAATATCCTCCTGGATATTACCAAGAACGCACACCATGAGAAGGTGCCTCAAAGTTTTATGATTCCTCACCCCAAATGGACTGTATTATTTGTGTCCCTCAAATAACATCATCTAGCCATATAACATATATTCAAGAACAGTGTTATGGAACTTATGGGTTCTCATCATAGCAGGTATCCTCTATGAACCTTTAATGCAACAGTTGTCCTTAGAACATTATCACATGCATTGTCACACAGAAAAACAATCAAGATATGATAAGGTATTTATTAATGAATAAAGTACAAAGTAGTTAGTTCTAGGCCGCCAAATCCAACACTTAGGTGTGGTGTCAGTAGGATGGGTTCAGATAGTTTTCATTTGATCCATTTCAGTCACAGGTTTGGGTTTAGAGAGGGATAGAAAGAGGAGAATGAGTAAGTAGGAGGATTTATGGAGGGGGATGAGAGTTTGGGTAGGATAGGGTCGGGTTGAGCGTGAGTGGCAGGTGAAAGAGATGAGGGTTGAGCATCATAAAATTAGGTTTTATAGCCTAAAAACACCATAGAATTACACAACATGTAAATGAGATTCATGATGTGTAATTCTTCGATTTCATTAATTTTGGAAGTGAAAGGTTCACATCGTGACTTTGTATGACTTGACGTGTGATTTTTTATTTTTTCTCAAAAATGACTCTGAACTCTGTCCTTTTCTCCTATCATTCCCCAAGCTAATCTAAGCTTATTATAACCTATTCTATCATAGGGTGACCTAACATGGGTTTCATCCCAGTCAACGCTTCATTTAATCTTGAGATTTTATGCTTAGATTAATTTCAAACTGATGAAACACCCTTCTAGGAAGGGTTCTTGAAAGATTTTTAACCTTTGACCATTGACTTTAAATGGTGTTGTGCCTTCATTCTAAATCTCGATCATCCCATAAAGAAATACTCAAGTGACCAAAAATGGTTCTGACCATCTAGATTTGAACTTCTAAGGGAACAATTTTAATCTTGATTTGAACAATATGACCTTATTTCCTCGAATAATAATGTGTCTTTAAATGTGTTGATCATGCCCTTTTTTGTTTTTTTTCTTTATAGATCTTGTCATTTTCAGAAGAATCATTTCTAATGTCATCTGATTCATCCAATTGTATCATCCTAGCTTCCCCATCTTTTTGAAAATCCAAATTTATCTTTTTAATTTCCCAATATGAGTGATGTTAATGTTCTACTGGTAAATGAAACGGTTTTACAAATATCAATTAGAATGGTGTTGAACCAATGGGTGTTTTGTATGCAGTGTGGTACACCCAAATTGAATTTTCTAATTTGAGGCTCCACTTGCTCTAACTTTTTTTCATGGTTATTTCTAGGATTTGTTTAATTTACCTATTGGACAATTCAACTTTCCTGTGTGTATTTGGGTGGTAGGAAATTCTAGTGTTATACATGATTCAATATTTCTTTAATAGTTCTTTAATATATTTATTAGTGAAATATGTTCCCCAATTAGTAATGAGTAATATAGGAAATCCAAATCTTGAAAACACATTCTTCTATAATAAATTCATGACTACCTTTTCTATGTCTGGAGCTATAGTTTCAGATTCTACCCATTAGGAAATATAATCAATGCCAATAAGGATATATGACATTCCATGTGATTTGGTAAATTTCCCCATGAAATCTATTCCCCACACTTCTAACATTTTGACTTCAATGATAAGATTTTGGGTTATTTTTTCCCCTTTCCAATGGTTCCAGTTTGTTCGAACTAATCACAGCTTTGACAATAATTCCTATTATCTTGGTGGAGTGTGGGTAGAAAAAACATGCTTTGTAGAATTTTTTCTACTGTGAATTTACATCCATGATGTACTCCAGTTTGTGATATATGAAACATGTCTAACATTAATGGGATTTCATCCTCTAAGATGCAGCGACATAACAAACCATCAGCACTTTTCTTGAAAAGGAGTGGTCCATCCCAATAGTAGTGTGAATATTGAACCAAAAATATTCTCTTTTTTTGTTAGATTCGGTTTGGGTATAGATATCCTATGGTGAGATAGTTTTCAATGTTATAATACCATGGTTTTTCTTTTGTATTTATGCTAAAAATTATTTCATCGAGGAATTCCACTTCAATGTAGAGATCATCATCGTCCTTTATAAGCAGCAGTGGAAGTTGAGATAGATGATCGGTAACAAAGTTTTCTATTCCCATGGTATCTTTGATGATAATGTCAAATTAGTACAATAATAGGATCCAACATATCATTATTGGCTTGGCATCCTTTTTCTTCATCAAATATTGTTGGGCAGCATGATCAGTGTACATAAGAACTTTTGACAAAAATAGATAGGAGTGAGATTTATCAAAATAAAATACAACTAATAAAAGATCCTTATATATTTTCATGTAGTTTACTTGAGCTTAAATCATTGTGTTACTATCATAGTATATGGGGAAGAATATGTGGCCGACTTGATGTCCTAAAATAGTGCTAGTAGTGAATTCACTGGTGTCGCACATCAACTCAAATTATTTTTCCCAATCTAGTGAAATGATTACAGGAATAGCTACCATGATTTTTCTAAAGCCTTGAATACCCATAAAAATTCTTCAATGAATTGAAATAGAGTTTCATTTGATAAAAATTATTCCATAGGGAGGGAAAAATTTGAAAAATCTTTCACAAAACGTTGATAGAATCCAACAGGAACATGATTGCTCTTTATATAATGTTGAGGGATCAGGTAAATCTTTGATCACTTTTATCTTGGAGAGATCAACTTCCATGCCATCCTTGGAAATTATGTATCCAAGGACTATTCCTCCTTGAACCATAAAATGACATTTTCCCAGTTTAAAACTAATAACTTCTCTTTGTAACATTATAGGAATCACTCAATATTTCTTAGATAGACCTCGAAAGATATTCCCTAAAAAAAGTTCATCCATAAAAATTTCTAATAATTCCTCCACCATATAGTGGAATATGAGTTTCCTGAACCTTGGAAAATTTACCGATGCATTACACATACCGAATGACATGTGCATATAGGTGAAGGTTTCAAATCGACATGAATGTATTTTTAGAGTAATATTTCATGTTGACTGCAATCTAGTTATATCTTGAATATCTCTCTAGTAAATAATAGAATTTATGTCTTTCTAGTCTCTCCATCATTTGATCCATGAAAGGTAGGTTAAAATGATCTTTTAGGGTTTTTGTATTCATATTTCTATAATTCACGCATACTCTCCATCTAGTGATGGTGTGATTTGAGATCAATTCATCTTCATCATTCTTTTCTTCTGATAGACCACCTTTCTTGGAAAAAACCTATAGTGGGCTCACCTAATCACTATCAGAGATTGAAAATATTATTCCCATATCCATAAGTTTTAGTACTTCTTTCTTAGAAACATCTTTCATTGGTGGTGTGAGTTGCCTTTGGGGTTGGCATTTTAGTTTGACACTTTCCTCAAGTAAAATTTTATGGGTTTATAAAGCAGGATTGATCCCTTTGATATCAACCACCCCCATAAAATTGACTTTTTATGTATTTGTATGAATTAAATTAATTTTTACCCTTGTTAGTAAGTCGGTTCTGAGTTGATGATGACTGTTAGTGTAGCAGTAGTCTCTATAAAGGAATACTTGAGTGTATTGGGGAGGGGTTTCACTTCCAGCTTCAGTGGTTGAATGAATGAGGGTGTGAAAGGTGGGATGTTGTCATGTGTTAGAGTTTATATGTAATTTACTTCCTCAAATTCATATTCCACATCCTCATTAGTATGGTGAATCTCATCGTTTTCTTTCTCATTATTTAAGTAGATATCTCTTTCAACGTGCAAAAGATAGCTTGGCGGTCAAAAAAATAATATATTTTTTCTTCTTTTTTTCCAGGTTGAACATGACTTTTTCATCACCTACTAGGAATATAAGTTTTCCCTAATTTACATCAAAAAATTCCTTACAAGTGTCTAATAATGGTTGTATAAAATGACTAGAACATCTCCTTCCACTTCCATGTCTAAAATGAGGAAGCCTGTTGGAAAAATGAACATTCTAACTTCGACTAAGACATCTTAGAGAAGTCCTCAAGGGTAAGTTACTGATAGATTGGCTAATTGGAGTTCCACTCTAGTTGGTTTGAGTTCATCAAGCCCCATCTTGTGGAATACACTCATAGGCATGAGGTTAATGTTGTCTCCTATATCACACAAGGCTCTTTTGCAGTTGCATTCTCTTATTGTGAAAGGGATTCAAAAACTTCCAAGATCTCGCATTTCCAGAGGAATTTTCTACTAAAAAACAACACATAATTATTTATTTAGTGAGATGACCACTAGGACTTCTATTTTTTGTTTCCTAGAAATTAGTTCCTTAATAAATTTTTCTTAGGTAGGAATTTGAGTGACTGTCTCACTAAAAGGGGTGTTGATGTGTAGTTATTTGAATGTCTCCAAAATTTCTTGTATTGACCTTCAATTATTCTCTACAATACACTTTATAAAAAATAATAGGTGTCTTATAAGGTAGTTAAGAAATATAGACTTCTTCCACATGTTTCTCTATTATTGGGGATTTTGTAGAAGTTGGTACTTCTTAAGGTATCACTTCATAAGTTCCATTTATCTTTTCATCAACTTCTTATTCTATGAATATTGTATTCTTTTTAGGTTCCTCAACATGTCTTCCTTATCCTCTATATAGTTTCTGAAAATCCATCAATTTTCCACTCTTCAAAACTATTGCCTTTGCCTATTTCTATAGGTATGTCTCTATATTACCAAGTAAAGTTCAAAAAAATATCTTTGAAAGGTCTTTAAGATATGACCCATTTTATGCTCAAGTTTATGCAGTGATTTCCTTTGGTTCTTCATTTCCATCTCTTAGCTGGTTATCCTCTAATATTTCTTTTGAACAAAGGATGAGAGTAGATTTTATAAATTTTATTGAAGAGGTATAGATGGTTGTGGATGTCTTGGTGAAGCTGGTTGGAATTATTTTTGGGCTCTAGGATGGAAGGGTTGTTTTGTTTCTTATTGTGGTGTTCGAGCCACAGGGTTCATTAGTGTATATCCTAGTGGTCCTTGGTTCCTAAATGGTGTCTGACTACCCTTTTCTTGTAGTATCCTTGATTGTTTTGTTGTTGTTGTTGGACTGGACTTTTTTGAAAATATTGATGGGAATTCTAAAAATTTTGACTTTTTTTATTGTAATTAATGTAATTATATTCTTGGCTTGGTTGTTTGTCCAAACTTTTTATACAACCTTGATTAAGGTGCAGGACACCATATATTTTTCTTGAATGACTCTCCATGATTTGAGAAAGAGGGGGAGGTAATGTAACTGGTAGTTTAAATGATTCCAACTTCTTGGAAAAATCCTTGAATTACGCATCTATTTGAGTATGATATTCAACTTGGTGGATCTGATGTTGGGGCATTCCTTGATAACTTTTTTATAGACTGACATTATGAGAGACTTCACCTAAAATTGTGCAGCCCACCTCTGGTGGTTTAAACATTAACCCTCCATCAACAGATGCATCAACAATAGTTCAAGAAGCTAGTTGGAGGCATCGATAGAATTTCTAAAGATAAATCCACATATCAAGTCCATGATTTGGTCATTTTTGGGTAAGTTTCTTAAAAGGATCACATGTCGACTCTCCATATTCTTGAGTGGAATTTTGGATGTAGTTCCGCAATTTCCAAGTTCTAATAGGCGGAAATTAAGTGTCTGGGAATTTTTAGGCCAAATTATCCCAAGTCATGATGGACTTGGGTACTTCACTTTTGAGCCAATATTTTTCTCTTTGACATAGGCAAAATGTAAAGACTCAAAGCCTTATATAATCATAAGATACTCCCAGGTTATGATAGGTATCACAGACTTCCATGAAGTTAAAGATATGTTCATGGTGGTATTCACTTTGAAGCCCATTGAATTAGCTCATATTATAGATCATATGAATGAGTCCAATATTAATTTCAAATGTATGTACCTATATAGGAAGGCCTATGATTCTAGGTGAAACACCATTTATTGACGACAAGCAGTGATCCATGATGGCATGCTCTTGATACAATGGATGCTCTCTAGGTATTTCGGGTTGTATGTACAGTGGGTTGGGAGCTGTAGGATTGTTTCGGTCTTCTATTTTTGAATGGAGGAATGAATATATGTACCTTTCTATTTCAGGTTTGAATGAAAGTTATTATTTGGCATCAATACTCCTTGAACGAGTCAAAGGGACCTAATACATGCACCTGAACACAATGAGAAGAAGGATGCAATAGAGTCCAAAAATAAAGAAGAATGAAAGGAAAAAATAACAGGTAATTGGGTGAGGTAATCCTGGGTTCTTTTCATAGGTTTACATGCCTTAGAAAAGTCTTTTTTATCCCTGTAAATGGTACCAGAATTTAATGTTTCTACACTATCATTTAAATCACATGGGATGCGGTCAAATTAGATTTATTTTTCCCAAACTACACTTGCTACTAAGGCATGGTATAGTGGTAGTGCGGGGTCAGTACCATGAGTATTTGGATCAGTTATCAGGAACTGAGGCTTATAACCCTTTGGTTAGGAGCCCTCACAAGGGGATTGAGATTGGTAAATAACTAATGAAAAGGTATTGAGGATTAATATCAAGGATAAAGAGGGGATCAGGATCAATTTTAGGGTTCAAAAAAAGTATAATCTTAATTCTAACTTGGCATGATCTTAAGGTTTAGGCAAATAATAAATCAAAGGTCACTAGTTGTCTAAGGTTAATCTAACAAGATTTATCCAAGAGACAGTTATTCCTTGGTCTAGAGATAGCTACAACCTGGATTCATTATGCCTAGCTTCGAAGGCAGAAAGTTTCATGGGGTATTTTTTATAACTTATTCTACTCTAATTAGATCGAGGTCCTTCATTCAAACTTACCATGGTCAGGTTCACTTAAAATAATTGGATAAATAGTTGTTTTTAACATCATTACTAACCTTAAGGTTACCAAGTTGAGAATTAAGAATTAATTATGTTTAAACACCCCTACTCCCAATCCCTACCCTAAGTGGTTTAGCCACTCATGGTACAATCAATTAAAAATATATAAATAATTGTAAACATGATTAACATGCCAACACAAATTGAGATTATGAAATTAGAAAACATGAAAGGATTCATATTAATCAATTAATGAACACACAATAAATAATAAGCAATGTAATTCTTGAACCAATCACAATTTCAATCAATTACTTACTTGAAATAAGAACAGGAAAGAAAACAACAAGGATTCATCATAGATTGATGATCGAGACAAATAACACATGTAAAATGGTGTTTTTGATAATAAAAAATATAAATAATGCTTTACAAATCGATCCACAGGGCTTGAATAAACATAAAAAATGAATAAAATTGATGAAAATGAGTTTAAGGAGAAAGGGTGGGAAAAAATTGAGAAAGAATAATGAGTGAAATGAGATAAATTCAATAATTATGTCCCTTTTTTTGTCATTTTATGCCTACTATAGGTAAATAATTGAGGAATTACATGACATGTAAATAGATTTACATCATGTAATTCTAATCCATGATTTTCTCTATGCAGTTTGGATCTAGAACAAATATCTTATAAAATCTTTGAGATTCTCAAACCTGACCTCTATCATGATGTGTTGCTAGATTTTACATCATGCAACATTCTTTGATTATATATTTTGAGAGGTAATTGGGATTTGAATTTTACACAATGTGTATTTGAGATTCACATCATGTAAGGAACTCATGGATTTAAATTCTGTCATGGCTTGCTTCAAGGCTTGAAACATGTTATAAAACATGACTGCACAAACTGTAATGATGTTTCATGATGTGTAATGGAAATTTTTGGTCATTTTATCCATATTTTCCTTTAAAACATTGTAAACTTATTTCCTATAATAATCAACACATACCTGGTGCATTATTGAGTAGAACATGGATAATCCTTAATAAAATGATAGAAAAATGTATATCTGATTTCATCTTATAAATGTTTATACTAGAATTCCCATGTCAACTCTTCCATAAAGAGGTAGGTCATGGAGCTCTCTATAAGGACCACATGAAACAGAAGAAGTTATCCTAACACTGAGCATCGATGCCTAGTGGAGGATCAATAGAAGGTAACTCCATTGGAACTATAAGAGATAATACTAGTGGATCAAATCCTCCCACCTCCAAATCATGGTCATCACCACCCTCCTGGTGCATGACTTGAGTATTTAATGGTGTAATAGATCTACAATTTCCAAGTTCACACCTTAGATAAGATTTACAATAGATAGTATACAACGGCATCAGAACAAGGATAGGTACACAACCTTCCTATAAACGAGTCACACCTCTATACTTGCTCCTAAATCTAGGTCTAGGTGTTAAGGAAGATCACAATAAATAAAAGGATACATTGCCTACTACCCACTACTAATATCAGGTCAAATTCAAGGTATCATAACAGAGTAGAGGTTCCAGTGTATGGAGTTTCAATTTCTAGGAATAGAGTAAAACACCCTTTAATATGAAATTTTAATCCCCATTTAATGGTAACCATTTAATATAAAAGTTTAAATTTATTTAATTTTATGTTTATTTATATTCATATAGATATCATGGTCTAGTTTGATACATTACCTTTCCCAATTTATAAGGCTCGTACACTTTATAAATTTCGATTGGTATGTCATGTAACTGTGACCTGACCTTTACATATGATATTAAGATATAACAGTTCATGTATAATGATTTGATTAAATGAACTACCATTCCCAATTTTTATAAGAACATGTTTCATAAATTACAATTTTCATTAAACAATCAAATAAACTAATATTTTATCCAAAAAAACTAATGGTTTGTAGCTCAAACATGAAATAATTGGTTAATTAAGGTTTCATCATCAATATATAAGGTAAAAATCATTTTTATTGATTTAGTAACTTTAATAAATCCAATTATTTTATACTTTCAATAATTGTTATTACATTTCCATATATAATAATCACAAAATTAAATATATTAGCAGAAAATGCACGCAGAAAGTAAACATGGAATGGAAAAATTCATGGAAGATAAGTCCTAAAGTGCCTATAGTGATTCATAAGAAAACACCTCCTTATCATACCAATCCAAGTAAAAAGGTTCCATAATAATAATAATATCAATAATAATAACATCACAAAACATGTGTGTCGCCCAAAAGTGAAATTAGTACAATGGTAACATGCACAAACTAATAACAACAATAACCCATTATAGGTAATTTGGGTTTCCCATATACGTGGTTTATCTAATCCCAAGAATAGGATCATTACCAAATTATGATACATCATAGTATTCATTCTAATACCCAAATAGTAAGTCAAAAGTAAAATGAACTCTGATAACACTGTGTAGCATCCCGCCCTAGAAGCCACTCAGTGGTGCCCTGAGACAGTTGGACCCATGATCTCAAGCGCGCCTCCCCATACATTAGAGGATACCAACTTGTAGCAATGGCCTAGGTTTGGCTCATGGAGATACTATTACCTCATGAGTCAAATAGGATCACATCGGTAATATATAAATGGGAAACAACATAAGTAGTAATAAACAAGAAGAAACAGAATAATAAATCCTTTAGTATAAATTAATAGGAGAAGATAAATCATAAATATATACAAAATGATGATTATAATGTCATGTAGCTAAAAAATATTAGGTTCACAAGATATAAGGGAAACAGAAAAATACCACATGCTATACAAAAATTAAAAAAGACTAAAAGATGTCACTAATAGAATCACAAGCATAGGCTTGGTCCTCTACTCCCATACTCTATCCTAATATTCAGAATCAGACATCAAAAGCTAGTTGATTCCAAAAATATTTACCTAAAGTCATGAAGACTTCTTGGGTACCAAGGATGGACTGAGCAGGGTGTGGAATATACTTTTTAGTCCACCACCAATAGTTTCTAGAACAATCCAAAATTTTCATATAAAATGAGAAGTGTGCAGGTATGTGGTAAAATTAAATCCATAAATAAATAACACATATCATCCAGGGTTCCTCATGGATACCTGATTGGAACTACATACTTTGGAATAATTTGAATGTCTATAAACCAAGGTGAACTTGTATATGTATGACACGGGTTATAAATGGGTCATCATAAATAAAGTATCAAGATCAGACTGAGCCCAAGATTGTGATTTGTCTTGGAGGATTTTTCCTTTAATTTAACAGGTTCTAAAAATTCTGTTTTTATATAAGGAATCTCTATAATTTAATAAAGAATCATCATGTGGTTGTATAAGGGAAAATTTAATAAGGAACTGAATTATCGCACCAAGAGCACTACAAATACTGAACACTATAAGAGTCTATTGAAGGTGATCCATAAAGGCATCCTCAAGTATCACCCTCAGTGTGGTGTAAATCATGACCCTATGATTCCTTCCCAGTTGTACCAAATAGAAGACCAAGTATCACTTCTGGATGGTGTAACCATATTTCTCATCGAGCATGTACAAGGTGTCTCCCCTAGGGAATCGGTATCGCTCATGTCTAAGTATGTAATTCACCCAGTGAGCTTGTCCAAGGAAATCCATAAAAAATACCCAAGTATCGCTCCTAAAATAAAGTTAATCATTCCCATTTCTAATTATAAATCATGGTGAGTCTGTTAAAGGTGTCCTTAAGTTGGTACCCTTGTATCACTCATAGATTAAGTGAATAGAGGTTATGATTAGCACTAACTCATACCATACACCCCAAGCATTTCTCTCAAGATGGCCAGATTATCCAATTCAAGGAATTAAAACTATGGCATAAAGAATAGGGTCTTAAACAATTGGCCTATCTTTTCCATTATGAATTCTCATTCGATTTCATTTATTACATGTTAATTCATACACCCAAATTAATATTTAATAAAAACATTTCCAAGTCATAAGTCTCTTATGCCTTTGAAGAGGGGCACACCCTAAGGGTTGGATCATGGTGAGGTAACTACCTCATGGTGTTGATTTGTGGGTAGATAGGGCCTCGATACACGTAATAATAACCTTTAATTTATTTAATTAAAAAAATATTAAGGAGACTCTGGGAAGTTACGCACACAGAACAATGGTGCATGATTAAATACAACTAGAATTTGAGAAAAAATAATTATACCACCTACCTTAGCCTCATAGCACTCTCCTCATCGAGTGTTTACCCTTGAATTGAGCTAGAATGGGATAAATAATAAGAATAGATGAAAACCCTGAAAATAGTGCATAATATATCACACCAAAATGGAATAGAATATGGGAAGATAAATGATGGATAGAAGGAATAGGAGTGGAGAGCTTAACATTGTGAATCCAATGTGACCAATAGTGAAGGAAATTGAGCTCTAATGGAGGAGAATCGGAAGAACCTAGGTTATGCATGGAGAGATTCTCTTGTGTAGATCCTACTAGATAAGGGGAGGGTTTTCTATCAAATAAATGAACCTATGTCCTCTTTTATAAAAATGATCTAGTATATTTATATAGTGTGAGAAATTTATATGCAATGTAATGCTCAGGATTTTCCCTCATGAGGAAAAACAATTTCATGGAATGAAGGGGGGTTGGATAATCCATTACACTTTGTTAATATATTAAGTGAAATTTATTCTAAATACATGTCATGTATTTAATACACTACATGTATTTAATACACTACATATATTTTAACTATATCAACCCTCCATCCCAGCTACAACCTTTCCTTCCAAAAGAAAATGGATCGGGCTAAGGACATGATTACCCAATATTAATCCAATATAAGAACGTAATGGGGTTTGACCAAATTTAAAAGAAAAAATGTCTCGGTAAAATTTTGATACATTACTACGTGTCCCTTCATTATAGTAGGGAATTCATGATTGGTTCATAGTTTTTCAAGCTGTGTATCCAAACCATGTGACTTCCCTGGAATCCTAAAAACGTGAATTTCCCACTTTTCCACTCTTATGTTTTAACCCCAATTTGACCCTACTCCCCTCTTGCTTGATTTTTTCACACTAAAGAGGTCCCAAACCCCACTTTACTTATCTCTCCTTCCTCCATTGATTATTATCCATAGTTCCTAAGTAAGTTTCTTTGGTTTTTAGGTGTTTTCCTCCTCTCCTCTTCTCCCTCTCTTGGTTTCATCTTCTTTATTGGTTGGATTCCATCTTAGTCAAACCCCAGGGTGAGGACTGGATAAATTTGGTTGAATAATTTTTATGTTAGGGTGTATAGTTTACTTCTTGGGCCTTCTTCTTCTTTCTCTTTGAGTTTCAACACATTCTCACATTGTTTTGTTAGGTGTTTCTATCCACTTCCTTTCCAAAACATTCCATTTCATACTTAAGATTTTATAATTAACTTATAAATGTGTTTCTTATGTTTGGGATGTGTTCTTATGATTTTTTTATAGTGTTTCTATATTGTAAATTAGATGAAAATTGGATTTCAATGGATTTCCTTATTCATACCTATATAAATATACATGTATACAAGATGTTTTATAAAATTCCAATTGGTATTTAAAAATTAAATTGATTATTTTGGGATTGTGTTTCGTCATAGTTGGGTCTTGGTAATTTGTTTTACTTGTGAATTGATCCTTGTGTTTGGGTTTTAGTGTCTTTCTTGGTTTGGAGCTTATGTGTGGATCATTATGATTGGTTTTTATGATAATTTTGATTCTTAAATTAGAACCTTGGTTATTTTTATGGTTTTCCGTATATGATCTAGTAAATTTGGAAATATCTATATATGCACTAGGTGCACATATGGATTGACACACACACATATAAATTGTATTACATAAAAATTACTATTTTGAAACCCTGGTTTGCAAAATATTTTTCTTTCATTCTCTTACACTCTTCTATTCTATATCCTATATGTTTTTCTAAAAAATCTCAATCCCTTATAAACAAATTTTTGGTTTCTAAATGATTTCAAGTGTGTTATTCAAATTTGATTTCCAAAACTTATACTGTTTAGTAGCTTGAAACATGATCGGTATCCACATGACTTAAAAGTAAGTTTTAGAACCTTCTGAGTATTAATAATGTTTTAACCATGTATTTGTAAATAGTTTTGAGAATAATGTTTTTTCCATTGGAAATGGTTTTAGAGTTGTGAATTTCAAGTCCCTATTGGTACCTTGTGATGTTTTTGAATTTTTTTTTTTGAATCCATATAATGTGTAGACATGATTGGAACTTGAGAATTTCCTTCTATGAGATGGGTACCCCTATGGTCTTCCGTCTGATGGGAGGGTTATCACATAGGTAGTGTTGAGAGGTGGGAAAGGCATACATAGTGGAATTTGTGGGTTATTTTTAATTCCAAGCATTTTATGACCTCCTAATTTCCCTTTACACTATTATCATGGGATTCTTAGACATCATATAGAGGGTCAAGTGAAAATTTCTTTCTAGTCTCAATTATATAGATTATAACCCGCTAGAAAGAGGATAATACAGTTGGGATTTTCAATTAGAGAGGCCAGTTTAGAGCATCCAGTTGGTTATTGACTATGGAGGTGCACTATATGTTGGTAGGTAGGTCTAAACCAAGTATGTACAGGGTCACATCTCAAGATGTTTTGGAAACACCCATGATTGTACATCTATATATTTATATTTTATTTTTTAGCACTTTGGTTTCTTGTTCTATTAGTATTTATCTTCTTTTACCTATGTTGTTTCTTTTATTTCTATCTTTATTTGATATAACCTGCTATTCATATATAGTTTTGACTCTCATTTCTCTTATTTTTTTCATCGGTTGTGTTTCCTACCTATCATTGTGGGTTTCAAACTGGGTTTTTCAAAATGAAATATGAGTTTGGATATTAAAATGTTAAAAATATATTTTCTTAAATATCTTTAAAACTACTTCTTATGGACTATTTTGGAAAATAAATGCATGGATTCTTTGGTCTCGATGTTGGTAGACTCGTGCTATTTTTTAGGTTCAGTTTTTTTAGGAATGCATGTGTTTTGGGTTACTCTTATGGATGGTGGTGACCAAGAGATCACATAGAGACCATTTAAGTTCTGGTTTGGTTTCATTTTTTGTCTTTCTTTGGTTTCCTTATTATGTTTTTCTGCTATTGTAACTAGATCTGTATGTGTAATTATTTTTTTAGAGATTTAGTTCCTCTTATTTATGGTGTGTTCTCTTTATTGTTTTATTTATCAGTTATTTATGGGATAAAACCATTCCCAAATGTGTTATTATTGATGATGAACACTCATTTTTAGCCTGGTAGGATCAAGAATGCCTCTCAGGCCTTCTCATGGATCAGCTCGAGGTACCTATTTGGGATCTCCCTATGTAATTTTGTGACAATATATATATAACATGTATATTATTTTTCATGAAAATTGAGATTTTTATGAGTTAGGTATATTATTATAAGTGTGTTGGAGACCACATATATTCTCCACCGAAGCTATCATTTAAAGAAATGGTTTAATTAAATGAAGCATATGGGGGTTTTATATGTATTGGATGCATAAGTTAACCAAATAAATATTTATTCAGGCGTTATAAAAGCATGAATAAAAGAAGAAGCCTAAGAAATGTTCTTGGTTATTTATATATATATTACCTCCATGTGATGGTAATATTTCTATGATTTTTCATGCTTGGATGAACTCCCAAACACCCAAATATCTTTTTCATCTTAAACATTTTCATCTTCTAATTTTTCATCAGAGGTACTAGGATACCATGGAGGTTGGTGATTCCTGATCAAATGTTGAGTGATTTAGGTGTAGCCAATAGATACACGTGGAGGTGGAATGATTATGTTTTACACTTTAGAAATCCTTATAAAACACATGTGAAGATGAATATGATGTAGTGGATTATTTAATGTAAAGTATTCTAGTTTTATAGTGTTCTTCATTTCATCTTTATAATCAGGTTTCATATTTCATGCATGATAATCCTAAGAAAAGGGTTTCAATCACTTTTAATTGATATGGTAAATGTTAATATACTCTAATGATACCCCTAAAAGGGATCCTTACAATGGTGTCTTCCACAAATACCACATGACATTAAGTTCTCATCCGACTGAGGACACTGCCCCATGGGTCCCAGCTCAGGTTACCTAGACCTGAGAACCTAGGATGACCCACCAAGGGTGGTAGATGATAAAAAACTTTCAGTTGGCCTATGTATCGATTTCCAATAATCCCAAAAACACACTATAGTATAAATCCATGAGTATATGTATATTCTTTCCCACTCCCATCAAGCCTACCAATGCTATCTGGAATCACTTAGAGAAGTTATTTGGCATACCTTGATAAAAATAGGGGCAAGACAATGTTTTCACCCTCGTACATGAATCATGTCGGTATATTCTGATAGAAATTGGAAGATATGAGTAAGAACACAGCCATACTATAACCAAGTAATGTAAATACATTCCTATTCTAGTAGCTGAAGTAGACCAGCGTATCCTGTAGGTAATGGATGGGTATGATTATATCCTTCCCCACATTTTACAATGTTTTCAACACATCTTGATAGAAGAAGCAGTAGTCGGTGATCAGTAACACAACCCCACCTCCACCATCAGAGTAGATCATTATCATAATTTGAGGGCTATATAGGAGGAGGTAAATATTTTTGACCTAGTCCTAAAGGATATTTGGCACACTCGTATAATAAATGGACAAATATAATGACTATAAATTTTAGTTCCAGCTGGATATTGGTAGTCCATTTTGATAACCACTTAAGGAAAGACACATATCGCCACCAAAACCACATAATCCTGTTGGTATATACCAATAAAAACATGAGAGTCACTCAGTAAGGCTCCCAAATATTAGAGTTTTTTTCCACAATATGCAACTCTGACCGCCTTATGGAAAACATCAAAAATGATATCTCATTAGAGGTGATTTGATGTCTAAAAGTAGGCCCAAAAACCTAATATTTTTAATATTGGTGTTCTTGAAGCCCTAAAACAACTATAAATAACAGTCCAATATCCTATTAAATCATTTCCAGATCAAGGAAACAATAGTTTTAGTTGAAAAGGTCCTCCCTATAATTTTTTTACAAGTAACTCCAAAGCCCCCCCCCCAAGAATATTTACCATGAATGCCTCCTTCATGTCCATATTGAGATCAATCATGAGAACATTTCTCATGATGATTACCATGAAATCCCTCCTTGTTGTCAAAAGATCATATAGGAATAAGGTCCTCCCCTTACCATTGTCTACCTTGAATGTCTTCCCTAGGGTATATGCTATAGGAATCCTCTCTATTGATAAACATTAAGCCATGATGGTAGTCATCCCCATGATGGTGCTCATTATGAAGGTCCTACACACATTAATGTTTTGTTTTGATAAGAAGGTCCCCCATTACAAATCAATTATGATAAATCCATCATATGATGAGGAACTAGGTAATCTGAGGCCAACCATGATTGATTCCTTTTTATTGACAAGAGAAATTATTTCTCAACCTGATGATAGACCTAGGAAATATTCATCATTTAAGTCACCCTTATATCTACCGGCATCCAGCATACACTACTACAAATATGGCTTTTATCAGCGCTAAAAATGGCCATTAACAACTCTATAAAAAGCGCTATTAATTCCGAAGAAGATAAAGGGGGGGTCCCCTTTATCAGTGCTCCAAAAAGCGCTGATAAAGACCCCTTTTATCAGCACTAAAAAAAGCGCTAATAAAAGGGGTCTTTTATCAGTGCTTTCTTTTTAGCGCTGATAAAAATAAAAATAATAAAAAAAATAAAAAAATATTTCCAATCTGAGGGGGGGCTTTTTACAGCGCTTGTGCCCCCCTTTATCAGCGTTTTCCCGCACCTACAGCGCCTGTCCGCACCGTCTACACCCTTTATCAGCGCTATCCATTTAAATCAACCTTGCGCTTGCACCCGTGCCTCCACTCGGATTTGATCTCGAGACCTCCCCCCTGTGCACCTAAGTCCTTTTCCACTACCCTATATTGATTTGTTCTCTTATTCATGATATATCTATATATTTATATATATATATTTAGTTATATTTATTCGTATAGTAATATATATTTATATTAATATATATAGTTATATTAATATATATATATATATATATATAGTTATATTAATATATATATATATAGTTATATTAATATATACATATAGTTATATTAATATATATATAGTTATATTAATATATGTATAGTTGTATTAATATATAGTAGTTATATAAATATTCATATATTGGTATTTTAAATAAAATGGATATTATTTATTATTTAGATAAATCTAATATATTTTATATGTAAATATGTTTAATTATTTATTTAAAAAAATTAATTTTTAGGTGTGAATATATGAAAAATATGTACATATAGTTATATATTTGATTATAAATAGAAGTTCATTATAAAAAAGGATGAAATTTCAAAGACATAATATCAATATGAATGTAATACCTTGGAATAAATTTAGTCCCCAAAAAAATCCAATAATACCCCCTTAAACGAGGCTAAAAATCCACTAAATGTTAAAACATCTGAGTACCCCGACTAAAAACTCAGTTTTGGAGGCCTTTTGGGACTCTTTTGCCACGAAAAATGCTTGAACGGGGTACCCCTGGGTCACAGCGACGTAGAGCTCATCGCAGGATTCGGTTTGATATGTGGTAGAGCTCAAACAGACACTCAGATCAAAAGTTATGGTCGTTTGAAGTTCGAGTTGCGTTTTCAACATATTTTGGATCTTTTTTTAATTTTTTTAATTTTTTTAGTCTTCAAATTGTTATTAAATGACTATTAATCCATAATAATTAGCAAATTATTAATTAAAAATATTTTTTAAATTTTTTAAGAATCCATTTTCACTAAATATCTTATATATTAAGTATAATAAGGGTAAATGTGCATTTATACTTATCTAAAATATATTTAAAAATTATATATTATATTTATATCAACATAACTATATAACTATATTTATGTATTAAAATTTTTTTAAATTTTTTTTGAAGTCGGCCCTTTATCAGCGCTTTTAAAAAAAACGCTGATAAAGCCTCCCCCCCCCCTTTATCAGCGCTACTAAACAAGCGCTGATAAAGGGGGTCTCATTATCAGCGCTGATAATGGGGTACTTTTATCAGCGCTTTTTCGTTAGCGCTGATAAAGGGGTGGTGCTAGCCTTGCCCAGTTTTGTGGTAATGATAGTAGATAAGATTAATAACAATCCTACCGCCAACAATAATGTAGCTAGGAAATGTTTACTTTGGTCAGACCAAGTGGAGGAATCTATCACCAAATACAAAGAGAATATATTGATTATGATGTGACAACAAGCCAAACACAATATACTTGTCATGTTTTGTCTCTTATACACTCCTTAGTATGATATTCTAAAAACATTGATAGAAGAATGTATACATCACATTCATATAAATATTTTGGAGACTCTTCAAAATTTGAAATTGAAATCATTGCCTTATGATGGATATGTGAGTCATTTCAAAGAGATAGATGAAATTTTCCATCAGATTAACTTGGATACCATTTCAGTTGTATAGCGCCTGAAATTGGGAAATCATTATAAGGGTCTTCAATGTGTATGTCTTAATGCTTTTCTCAATATATGTCATTGGATTTTTGATACCACATTCGGTGTCCATATTAGGGGATGGGGTGAACACATAACATTTAATTTCACCACACTTCAAAATTAGAATATCCCACTAAATGTGGAATTATTCAATTTCATCACTTCGAGATGATTCTTAGAAGTAGAATCTACCCATGACTGATGGTACACTCAGCAGGAATCTTCCATGACCAAATCATAGAATCACCTGGTTTAAGGAGAGTGATCCATTAGAAGGATATTTTATCAAGCATATAAAATGATTCAACAATATTGTCAATTAAGGAAATCTAATCATCATGTAGAAGAAATGCCTTAGGAATCAAGTACCTCACATTCAGACCATGCAATGCACCAAAATCATTCTTGAACAAAGATCTGCAAGATCATGATGAAATATACAATATTTGTATCCACAGGAATATATGAGAATACCCCTATCATAGGTCTAGGGGAATTTTTACAACATCCTCATATTTTAAGGCTACCAAATCCATCCTAGAATATTATAGCAATGGATCTATAGTATCCCTTTCCCAGAGGATTGCTGTCATTTTTATTACAACCTCCTCCCCCATAGAATTCCATATTTTCTCACTTATTAGGTGAATCACAAAATGAGTCTTCACAATTTTAATTATCTCATAACCCATATTTATCTATATAAACATGTACAATGAAGTTTTCAAGGGACTCTTTCCTTATTACCCTTCAAAAATTGTCTCTAGGAGAATTCTTGAAGGAAAAGATGAGGCCTTATAGAACTCATAAGAAAAAGTTACCCATCTATAGGACCGCTACTTCTAAAGATCATGAATTTTTTAATGGATGACTTAGGGGTGACCAACTATATTACCCTTACGATGGTGATGTGATACCTAAAATACATTATACATAGGTAAATATCATATTCATTGTATATATAGATTCTATAGAACTTGAAACCAATATAAAAGAACAAGAGGATTATGTTTCTATTTAAAACATGGTACACACTGAAATGACTGATGAGGGTGTGTGTACCAAAAATCAATGACTCGCTCAAAAAAATGGTATCCATCGAATGTTCGGCTAGCACCTCTTCAGTAAGTTTCAATCAAAGAAAAAGGTATAGGTGTGGCTATATACCACCCATTGCCTAAGGAATTTGAACCTCTTATGATTGAGTAATGATTTTTATAGTAAAAGGTAGATGTGAAGGTGATGAAGAGACTCAATAAAGAATTAATTATAGGAAATACCCCTACTAGATATGTTCATCAAGTTGATCTTTATATTACTCTCCCAATAGATCATTCTCAATAGGAAAAACCTATCATGTTAATCAATGTGGATCCATGAAATTTTACAAATTTTGGATCTAGACAACCAATTTATTTAGATACAATGGTGGAAAGATTTAAGGATTTCCCTATATTAGGGAAGCATTAAGGGCTATGTAAGAAGAATTACGACAGGCCATCCCATGATGGATATCAGCAGAAAGTTCAGGAAAACTTGATGCATCAAGATCCACCTGTTGCTAACCATATTCAAATACCTTCTCAATTTAGTATCCCATTAGATCTCATCGACACTATTTATTCATTGACAGCATTATTAAAATCTATGGAAATATGGTGTGTACTAGTGTAGCTAGAGATAAAGACTTACCCTAGATGGGTAGATGCAACTCTTCCCCCACCCAACTTTGGTAATCCTATGTTTATAAAATTCAATGGCTTGGGTGATCCAGAACAACACCTAATAAATTTAGTATCTCAATTTGGTCCCATGAAAGGAATCCTTGATCCATAAGAAGCATCCAAAATCAGGTGCTTTGTAAATAAATCTGGAAGGGCCATCCTTTTACTAGTATACCAGTTTACTATCTTGGTCGATCAAAGGGTAGGAATATCTCCATCAGCAATTTATTTATAAATTTAGATCAACACTATGGAAGAAAAAAACCATAGCCTTTAAAATTAAAAATAGTGAGAGAATTATAGATTCTTGAATTTCATTTTTAGGTTGAAGGGTTTTACGTAATCCCTAAGCATGTATATTCTTCAAGAATATTTATTGAGTCTATGTATAGATAACTTCCATGATGAGTTACAAACTCTGGTCCTTCTGGTAAAGTGTGGGTTTAAAGAACATTCCACAATTGCACAAAGGCTTGAATATTTTATTTATTGAACCAAATAAAAATCTCAATTAATACTGATAGCTCTAAGAAATATAAGATGAAAGGTGGAAACCATGACCGTCACACTTAATCCAGCTCTTATGATGTCTCTAGCTCCAAAACTCACTCCATATCATGTGAAACATCCTTCTAAATGGTAATATTATCATAAATATTCCTATTAGTATAATTGGAAGGATTAGAAACATCTTCAATTTAAAAACTATAAGAAAAATAATTATTCCTTCTGAGATGAACAAGTTCAGGGACACTTTATAGTAGTTATGGAAAACCATTTGCTAAAAAATTAATAACCTAAAAGGACTAATCAAGTTTGTCTCAATGAATACCCAAATTATTTCCACTTTTACTGATTATTGGTCGACACTATCTAGGATTTATTTTATAAAAATACATTTTATAAATTTGGTTAATTTTTGGAAGGTAAAATTGGGAAATCCACTAGCATAACTGGAATGTGTTTCAACTATTATTCCATAATAATAAAGAAAATAAAAATAAATTTCAAGTAATAATGTAAAGAAGTATTATTATTGGATGATCAAAAATATAATCAATCAAACTCATGCTATTCTCAGGGCATAGTTAAACCAATCAATTATGCCCCCAGACTCTTCCACCATGAGGCAACTGAAATCATCGACATCGCAATCCTACAAGGGCCAATATTCTAAGACATGATGTAACTGGAAAGAAAAAAATTAAAGTATAGGAAGATGAACCTGTACAAATTCCAAAACTAGTCTTGACCCTCTCAAAATTCATGCCTCTAGTCCCAAGGGGGTGGGAACCATCCCACCAAATACTACCACAATCATCACCCCGACAAATGGAATCCTCATAAGATGAATAATTACTCTTTATCTCTCATGTGATCCATTTAATGGATCCATTATATTATTATGAGTATACTTAAGAATTTTAGTTCCCTATGCCTGATCTAGGAACTAGAGGAAGAGTTTATATGAGTTGGGGGAACAGAGGAAGTCATAGTCATGATCTAACTCAATATCCCGACCACATCCATACTAGAGTTATTTATTATGTTGAAACTAGTGTAAAATCCCCTCATCAATCCCAATAGTAGCATGAAAAATATATTTAATTTTTTAAGAGTTTCCTAGAACTAATTTTTTTGTATGATTGACGGTAGGGGTGAAACAATTTAATTATCAAAGGTCAGTGATTATACCAAGTCATCCTAAACACCAATGATAGGAGTGCCTTCAACTTCTATTTAAATATATTACCCACCTACCTCAAGCACTTCAACCCCTAAATCGCATACTAAGAAGAAACCTCCCATTGTGAAGCACATAACATTGGATCAAAAATATAACATTTAGAAATAATTAATTGTGGTCCTAACCAAGTTTTTAATCCTGGATACTATCAATTTATCAAAATATCTCTAGGAAGGACAAGTAGAAACCTTGCTAATCTATCAAGAGTTCAAAGTCGAGGTTAATACTACTAGAGTATATCATGTAGAGATTGATCCCATAGAGTTTCATATAGTTATCTGTTTCATAGATTAATAGATGGATATTATTTTGTAGGGACACATCATAACCTTTTGTGTATTTGGAAATCTAGATGACATTGACATCTAGAAATTTTTCATTGATAATGGCTCAGGAATCAACCTCATTACAAACTAATCGCTTTATTTATTGGGTTATATAAAAGATGAATTCTCCCTTTATTTTCTAATACTTTAGGGTTTATGACAAGACTGAGAAAAAACCTATTGGTCAAATCTATCTTGGAACTAAATTTAGGGACCTTGTATCTGAATCGGAATTCCTAGTTGTTCGGAAAGATACAACTTTCAAAATATTTCTAGGGATGTCTTGGTTGCATCAACATGTGATAGTCCCTTCATCAAACCATTAGTATCTCAAGTAATGTGTTAATACAAAAATTAGTCATTATAAGATGTTCAATCTCCATTTGAATCTTTCCAATCTTAGTACATCAATGCAGTATTTTACTAGAGAGAAGGAAAAAAACCCATGAAATGGTTTGGAAATGACTTTGGCTATCCCATTTAAATACCGTAGTGATGAATAAGTATTTCCCATCAATTGAAATGATAAATAAATGTTTGTATTTGGGTATGTATTAATTAAATCATATGATATCATATAGATCAACTAAAATCAATAATACCAAGGTGGTATTTGATATTCAAAAAAGTGGAAACACCTAAGGTGAAAATGACCTCATTTTTTCGCCAGGGTTTCAAGATATCCTTACATCATCATATGAGTCAAAATAAACTCTCATATAACTAATAGATAGTTATAATTCCCCTAATACATCTCTTCAATATCAATATATTGATTATTTTTCTAGCTCTGAATTTTCCCCTTCGTTTGTCATTCCTCCTATGATTAGTGTAGAGGAATAAGAAGAAGAGGATCTCAAATACACCCCTACAACATTTGAGGAATGTGTCTCTAACACTATTGATGAGCTATGAAAAATAAATCTGGGTACAGAGGAATATTTGTGAACTATATTGATCACTCTGGCAATAACTTCTAAAGAACAAGAGTTATATAAGTCTTATTTAAAATAGCACTAATATGTGTTCACCTATAATTACACAAAAATTCCAAGACTCAATCCTAATATATCCACCCACCACTTTATTTTATTAGAATATCAATATGGTTATAAGAAGACAGTAAAAATAACACATATAACTTACCCTGCCATGGTTGAAGACAAATTTGACAAGCTCGTCAAATCCAACTTCATTTAGGAGGTCTAATACCATAAGTGGCTCACCAATATTATTTAATTCAAGAATAATAATGGGAATATCATAGTTTTTTTTATTTCAGGGATTTACAATGGAATTATCCAAAAAATTGTTTCCAATTCCATATTATATAACTTCTTATCAATGCAACAATTGACTATCAAGCCCTCTCTTTTATATATGGATATTCGTGATATAACCAAACCTAGACGGCCCTAGAAGTTGGAGAAGACACCTATTTCAAAGAAACCTAAGGAATATACTTGTATCAGGTGATGAATTTTGGATTAAAGAATGCTAAGGAAACAAAACAATATTCTATGCATCAAATTTTCAAACCCTTATTTGGAAATTCTATTGAGTGTTATGTCAAAAATTTATTGGTGAAATCCAAGAAGTGTTATAATCATCTTTCTGATCTTGAGATCATTTTTAAAAATATAAATAGCTTAAAAATGAGTCCCATAAAATTTAATTTTAGTGTTACTTTAGGAAATTTTCTCATCTTCTTGGTACATCATCATAGAAATGAATTTGATCATGGGAAGAATAAGGTTATCCTTGACATGTGACCTCCTTAAATCCTCAAAGAGTTGGGGGGAAACCAGGGATGCATTTCCTGTATCTGATACTTCATAGAGAATCTTGCAGGAAAATGTTTACCCTACTCTAGGATAATGAAGAAGGGTACCACCTAAAAATGGATTGATGATTTTCACAAAGCTTTTTATAATCTCAATAAATGTATTTTGAGCTCACTAGAAAAAATCCTACTATTTAAGGAAATTTAGTGATTCTATATGTGATTGCATTATACCAATCACTGCCCACTTTTCTCATACAAAAAAATGATGCAGGAAATGAGAATAGTCTCTATTATCTCTATATAACTATACTAGTACTGAGATGTGATATTCAGGTATCGATAAGAGTTTCCTTACATTAATATTTTCAGTCTAGAAACTTAGGAATTACCTAAATCACCACGATGTCCACTTGGTTTATCATAATGACCTGATCAAATATATCCTCAATAATCTTATGTTCACTAGATTCATGGCATGATGGATTACTATTTTTCAATAGTTTTACATTTCATTCATACCAAAAAAGATAATAAAAGGGAAATCATTAGTAGATTTCCTTACAGAGCATCATTCTATAGAGAAAAATAACATTGAATACTAAATTTCCTCATAAAGAGGTCTTATCTATCTAATACTACTTCAAAGAAAGGGATATGTACTTGGATGGTGCTTCTATAATCCAAACAGGGGAAATGATGGAAGACCCCAAACTCAACATTGTCATTTTTGGATTCATTATTATCTCTATAGTAAAGGTATTTCTACCTTGTTCATTATTATTTTCAAATTTTTGTACAAATAATGATATAGAATATCAAGCCTTCATTACATGTTTAGAATTGGAAATGTAAATAATACTATCCCACTTGAAATTCAAAGGTTATTTAGAGTTCATAATTAAATAGATCAATGGTAATTATGTCTTCAGAAATGATGATATGATTACCCTACTTGACTATGTCAAAGGGTTGATGGTTAAATTACCCTCATATCTAACATTAAATCATGTATCACACTCAAAAAATTCTTGGGAATATTTATTATCCAATGAAACTATAGGATTTTTAGATCCAGACTGGGGTGAAAAGGTTATCTGTAATGCACACAACAGAATTGTGTCGCCATTCACTAGTAAAAACATGGACGTGATCAATAAGATAAATTCCATCCTTGAACAATATAATTATTTAAATGGTTGGATTAAACCTATATCTTAATACCTCCAAAGAATTATTCTTCTATAATATATATCAATAAAATAGAAAATATGATAGTGGGTAGTCATCTTCACTCTTTATAATAGCACGAGTCATTAGAATGTCCTCTACAAATGAGGCTTTGATGGAGTTATCCTTAGATTAATTGATATAGGGGGGAATATTTATTTTATATGATAATTCCAAATTGTTTCTTATGGTTCTCATCATTTGTGGATCAATATTTCTCATAAAATAAAGAGGCTCACGTATTTATAGACTTTAATGATGCATGATTGTATGGAATTCACCAAAAGGTGTCAAACCTAGTAGAGACATTCCAGCTTTATCCATACAACCCCAGAGTACTTGTACACTACCAAATACTCATGGAAATTTTTTATATGTGGAATGGATGTTGTAAGGCCATATCCCCTAGATAAATACAAGCATCTCAAGTACATTCTTAATACTATAGATTTATTCTTCAAATGGTCCATGTTTGTACCCCTCAAGGAAGTTGGGACAAAGAACATTATCAACTTTGCGAAGTCTAATATCATCAATGGATTTAGTGTATCTGACACAATATTTATGGAAAACAACACCAATTTTCATTCTTCTAAATTAAAAGGGTTTTATCAGGAGTATAACATTGATTCTAACCATCTATCGCACTATCATGCAGTATAAAATGTGTAGACATAGGCCGTTAACAAAAAAAATTCAAGCATACTCTAGAATATGGTGTAAAAGGTAAATAAATTTTCTCCTAAAAAGATTCTACATGCATTGTAGGCTTATTATACCACAACCCAAACTACCACAAAATAAACTCTGTATTCTCTAGTATTCGTTACAGAGACAGTTCAACCCATTGAAGTCTAATTCCCTTCAATCTAAATTACCATTGACAAAAACCTATCTAGATTATAAATATCAAAATTAATTAGATGGATTGGAATGTATTGTTGAGAAAACATTGTATACCTTTCACCACTTAGTGGTTCACCAAAACTAAACATCATGAGATCTTAATAATAAAGTCTTACTTAATTTAATCCTCTATTGGGAATTGGTTTTGGATCTTAGATACCTGATGATACTTGTGAAGAAACCTCTGAAACTTGAACCAAAATGGGAGGGACTATTCATCATTCATAAGGTCTACTCTAATTATTCTTATTCACTCATCACTATGGATGAGGAGTGTATCATGCCTCCAACCAATGTGTGGTTCCTAAATAAATATTTCACATATTCCAAATATATGGTCCAAGATTAAAGACACTAAAAATTACACCATTGGTTAAAGATATGTGACCCTAAACTATAGAAACCATATTTCCTCATCATACTGCATTAAACTGCATGTCCAATGTACTTTCTATAATATGCTAAACTACATGGTCAACCATTCAACTCTATTATGTGATGTAAAACTGCATGTTATTATATCCCTTGCCTGAGAGGAACTCCACTACTAGCACTAGTCTCTTACCACATCACCTTTATTAGAACCATGTGTGGCTTGATTCTCATTAAGATGAGATATTTATTGATGCACAGATCTCTTTCCCTAGGACCAACTATAAACCCCCTGTTTACAATTTAGATTTACATAGGGGACCTTCTTCTTGAGAACTATGTGTGTCTTGATTCTTGTTATGATGGGATATGTAATGACATATTGATTTACTTTATTAGGCCCAACCATGAATAAAAAATTTACAATTATCCTTTTTCCTTTCATATGAGGTAGATCTATATAGATAAACCCTTATGAGAACCATGTAATGTTTGGACTTGACATATTATTGGGATCACAATCACCCAGTAATAGAGAGCTCAAGTCTAAATGCTTCCACCTTGCTTTCAGAACATCTTCTTTTCATAAACCAAAATTAATGCCTTTATAATATCATATCCTCACAAATATTCCATGGCTATTAGTGATAGTATAATATAACTCTTAGGGACACCATTTTCTTGACTATAAAAACTACGCCCTCAACATGGCTCTACAAATACACCCCCGATATGGCCTATCAACCATAGGAATATTTGTACTCAGAATAATGTCCTTTTATATATATATGCCTTGGTAGAATCACAATGGAAATCACTTTTCAAACATGATCAATGGTTATTCCTTACATACCAATCCCATGAAATCACTTCATATTTTAGATCCCAAATATCATGACTTACAATTTATCTCCTCATATCTAAAATATATTGAAGTATGTTTGGATGGTAATCCCTACCTAGTTCATTGTCCCCGTAGTAATTGGTCAAAGATACATGACCTTGAATTATAGGTACCATTAATACTGGTTTCACAACATTAAACTATGGGACAACATATCCACTATAATATAACAAATCACAGGGTGTGCATCAGAAAAAACCTTTTGACTAGTGTTTTAATACAATTTAGATAACCCTCCAATTTTTTCCTTTTTATGACATTAGGAAATACTTTCATGAGATTGGGGATTTATAATGATTATTCCAATTTAAATAATTACCACACCGTGACCAGATTCATAGAATATTTGTTCTATAATGTGTGGCCTTAAACTATTTAGTGTTTCCTCCTTCGTATGACTCGTTCTTCCTTGCATATGATCAAGATATATGTAAGGAACCTTCTTAATACTATGTGTGTATTGATTCTCATTTAGATGATATATGTAATGATGGTTTAGTTCTTTATTCTAGGCCCATCCATAAGAAAAAAAATTCCCCTTCCCCTGTTTGTGATTCTGATCTATGTAGGCACTGACTTCTTCCCAAGAATCGTGTGTGGCTTTATTCTCATTCCAATAAGATACGTAGTGATTCCTAGACCCCTAATCCTATAACTATCCATGAATTTTAATATATATATTTATATATATATATATATTACCTTATTATATCCTTGTGAAGTTTAATCTCAGTATCTCAAAGGGATAAAAATCACTTAATTATGGCCAATTCCGATCTAAATTATTCCATCATACATTCCAAACATATTATTTTAATAAATCACATGTTGTGTGTTATAAAATTAAAATCATTACAAATATTCCTTGCTTATCAGTGGAAAGAGCATCCAACTTTAAAGGAAGAATTTATTTTGACTATGCATATTATTCCCCTGATATGGATCTTCATATACACCCCCGATATGGCATATCAAACAAAGACATATTCATCCTTAAGATAATGTTTTTTTGTCTCCATAAGACCTAAAAGCATCACCACAGAAGCCACCTTTGAAAATGGCCCATGTTCATTCCTCATGTGCCTGTTACATTTCATCACACCAGATCCAAGGTCCCCAATATTATCACTTACAATGTATCTTCCCCACATTCAAAATATGTCAGAGCATTCTTTCCTAGTATGTCCCATTTGGTTTATTGTTCTCATTTCAATAGTACATGCATCATGCCCTTAAACTATGTGCACACATTTTGTGGGATTTGATCCAAATGATATATTCCCACCTTGGGAATATGTCCCATACATAGTGATAAAATTTCTAAGGTTCATTAATTCTCCTATCACTCAAAACCCTAATATTATATACTTTCATATGGAACTCTCTTTCAGGACCACAACCATTGGTCAATGTTGTTCGACCTAAACCATTAACAACCCATTGGTCCAAGATTTAGTACATTAATCCTAATGTGCCTATTTTTTCTATGATATTCTATATTATCATTGAAATATCCATTCACATCTGTTTTTATCGTTTCCCTTGTTGTATAGACTGCCTCATTTCATGGTCAAAGTTTTATGTCCTTAAACACCAGCTATATTGTTCCAGATTATGAGACCTTAAATAGAAAATTGAAATATACATATTAGTCACTAGGTTGAAAACCTATAAAGGGAACCCTAGGAAAAATTTGAGTCATTATTCTCTAGGTATGCACCCCACATAGCTCGGGTAAAACATGAGTATTTTATTTAAAAGGAAAAGTCATAAAGCTTGTTAGGTTGAAAATCAATAGTGTGCAGCCTAAAAAAATTCAAGTATTTCCCAATAATTATTTTCTGTAACAGATGCAGGAAAAATTTATAGAAATTAAATAAAAGAGACAAAGATTATAGGACCCACCATTCATCCCTAACAATGTTCATGCTATTTTAATTGGGTCCTTATCCTAGGAAAAAGTTATATCATTTCATAATTTTATTCCTGGCATATTAGTTCAGATATTTCTACAAAATCATGTTACTGAATCTTTCATTAAAAAAGGCCAAATCTAGTGCTACAGTGATGGTACTTATACCTATATCCATCCATGATCCACATCCAATAGGAAAATATCTAATCTTAATTCTATATAATTATATTTATTCTTAAAGGGAAAGTTGGAATAGGGAAATTAATAATCAATAACAAGATTCTTTTTATTTATGGATTAGAAATGAGAGGAAAATCCATAAAATGGGGTATATATTCACTATATTTATCCATTAAAATATGCCATAAACTTAATTTTTAATCATTTAGATCAATATCCAATCCTCGTAAACACTCTATTGAAACCCGGTCAAATCTGTAGCATCATCCTCCTTAGGAAGATAGAGATTTTCCATCACAGTTGCAGCAACATCTTCCCTATAACATGAATATCCTATAATGACTTGTGAATATATAAAACAATCCTTTGGAATAATATAAATTTTATTATATATTTATCATTTGGATAGATTTATCATCAATTATACATTCACAATCATCCAACTCCTTGGCATGATCAAGTTATTCCTGAGATAGTGCATCACGAAGGTCATCAAATTTGGTAAGCAATCTCTCCATGATGAAGATATTTTTTGAATTTTTCTCTTGTTACCATATTCAAATTAACTCCTTTATAGAATAATTAATTTAACAATTGTCAAACCCAATGTATCCTAGCATGTTAAACATTCTCTAGAGTTGATAAATTTGTGACAACGGGTCATCCAAGGGTATCTCTAAAACCAACTTCCATATATCTTTCTAAATAAATTAGTGAGATATACAAAAACCATTATGTTCCTCTATGTTATCCTAAAAATAACTCTTAGGGGGTATACATACTCCTTAATTGATTTAATCAGGTAAATATCTTTTGTTTTTCCTCTTAGAAATATCTTTTGGTTTTTCCAATTGGTTTAATTGGAGTAAAAGCTTCACTTTTAGGAACTTCCATTGAAGATTATTCCACTAAATGTTATAAAAATAAAAAAACATCAACATTTTAAGACAACATAATAAATTTGTGGGTTATCCAAAATATCTATCAATAATAACCAATAGATTGATTAGTTTGTGGGTCCAAGTCTCCCCAGATATCCCTGGAATCATTAACTTGTGGATTGGAGACCGCTTGAAGGGGAATTCTCTATTGAGTAACCTTGAGGACCATAACATATGAAGCATGGGAATCTCCCCTTTTAAGATTATGAGTCTATGATTATTCCATTATAAGAATATGAGAATCCTTGATGCCCTTTTGATGGATTACCTTAGTAATGTTCTTTACAGAAAAATCTACATGAGTAAAGAATCTTGATTAATACACTTGGTGTGAGGATATTAGCTAAGAATAAATAAATAATTACATTCTTATAACTCCTTATTGATATACCCAAAATCCTTTAAAGAGATAGGAATATTAGTTGGTGTAATAATTTCTTATATTTACATTACATCATCAAATTATACATCAAGTCTTTCCATGTCATCATTAGTGGGGACATTTGGGACATCTGGGACAAGAACCACATTCATCGCTTCACCAACTTCACCCACTATAGTTCTAGAAGATTACCCTATAGAGGGAAGTGGATTCATGAAAACTTAGAGGGGTTACATCTTGAGGTTCATAGAAGGACCATTTCTTGATAAGTGAACCTTATTCAACTTTCATACATCTTCGATAGTCCAATGCTTGGAAAAAATTATTGGTACGAGAAGTGATTCCAAAGGATCAATGGTTTTTACCATTGTGTACACCATTAAATCAATATCAACTTTATGTCCCACATCAAACATACCAAGATCAAAATCGATCCATTTTTAGAAAATAGTATAATCGATAGTGGTTTCTATAGGATCCTTCAATATATGGGATAAATCTATAAATATAATAGAGAAAGAAGTTAGCGATCAATACATGACACTTTGTTATGAAAATTTATCATTAATAGGATTCTATTCTCCCCCTTTAGAAATAGGATCAAGTGAGTTCATGTCCCTTGACATATCTTCCACTAAAGGCATGGACTCACTAGCAAGAGCATGTGTTTCATTTAGAACATTCTCCTCAATTTTTGAAGGATCGTAGTACATAAATTAAGAGAGGAAAGAGAAAAATATGTTGTAATTAATAGGTGGGTTCAGACGTATATGTTGGATAGAAAATTAGTGGGTAGTATTATGAAAACTAACTATTACTAATGACACATATAGAAAATGAATTTTCCATCTAAAGGAATTTTATTTTAGATGGTGGGAGACTTGTACTTGTCTTCCCAAATACTGGCACTAGAGGAGGAAGGTGAGAATACCCCCCCCCCATTAATTTCTTTCTAAATGAGCCATTAACCCTAGTAAAATTCCCCTACCTATAGAGATGATATTTCCTCAATCATGATGGAGCTACCATTAACAGTGTATCTTATTGATTCTATCTATGGATATTCCTCCACCCTCTACAAATGAAATTGAAAAGTTTCCTTTGTAAAATTTTACCATTAAAAAAATGGAGTCAGTTAATAGTATTATATCCTTAGAATCAAAAAATCCATCCCATTCACTAATGGTTTAATCAACTACCCCTCCATTGATTCCCCGCTCTATCATTTCAGTTACCTGTTTTCTGGTAGGGATTTGGTTGTCAGTGTCATAAATAAGCATCTCCATCTCTTAGATATACTTTTCCAATTCGGAATTTTTTGTATCAAAATAAAAGTATAAGGGTGCTTGTATATCTCCAATTTTAGAAATATATATACCAACCTGAAGAACCAACCATAATTCTATAACACCAAAAGTCTTATTATTCCAAAATTGGACCGCTTCGGGTCATACATAATCTAATGACTCCACAACTAGTTTTGATGAGTCCCTAAAATCCTTTGAATTCATAGGTTTTATAGGCCTTTTTACCATAAAACTATGAATAACTAAATACTAAGTCTCTTCTTAATGGTGAATATAATATTCCCTTAGTTCAGTTATAGTTGTTAATGTCTTTTCCACTCCAGATCACTTGTAGTCTTTTATTGGGGTCATTGTGGTGATTTTAGAGCTCCATCACTGTCACTCTCTATACAGACCCTCTTGACGCATTTTACTCATATGGGATTTATAAAACAATAAATTGAGGAACACTCATCACCATCATCCCTTGATGATATGAATAAATCCAATAATTATCATATTAATGAGTTAACCTGATAGACGAACCCAGTGGAGGAAATTTGATCACTACGTGAGAGACTTTTAGGGATATGAGTACCAAGAACTATCTATCCATCATTGGATGGTTCTTTGATTATATATTTATGGGATGTAAAAAAATTGGCTTTTCTAGACACCTGAATTGATATGTTAATCTATAAGGTGTGTATTCCCCACAGATTATATCATCATCTATCTGTGTTGGAAACACACGATCTCTTAAGGTCATCACATATGTCCTTGACTCATAATCACAGAGTCCATTATCAATAATTTTCTCAGTAGTCAATTCAATATTTAGAAAGAAGTTTAATTCCCTAGATAAACATAAATATTGGGAGCTAAAAATACTTTAAAAGTTAGGTTCCTAATTCTATAAATGGCATGTATGAAAAGGAGAAACTGACATCTAGGAATACTGACTTCATTGAGAACCATGTATAAGCTGAAATGTGTCTCTATCCATACCCACAACACTTGAAATGCTCCTAAAATTTTTAAAGGGTCTTTCCCTATATAAATATGCATTAGGAACTAATTGATCTTTGTAATATAGGGGATTCCAATCCCACGTGATCATCTTATTATAGCTTGACCACCATGACAAATGTCCCTAGCCTATGCTTCCATTAGATTCACAAACTATAAGAAAATAGGTACTTAACCACATATATAGGAAACCAACAATATGGGCCTTCATATGGAATTTAGGAACAATTTTTTATCCCCACATTTTATATTTACCATGCTCTAAAACAGGCCAATACTTCCATGGGATTTTCCACTTTTCCATTTTGGGACACCCTGATGGATTCCTATAGCTTGGTCTCTTCCCTCAAAGATTCAAGAAAGAATTCATCCATTATTTATAATGAACATCAACCTATTGGAGAGGTTCATTCCCTATAACCTTCAAGTCTAATTTTAATAACTCATGGGATAATGCATACATCCATTTAACATCTTCCTATAGCACCTTTGGCAGAATGAATTCTTCATAAATGTCAAAGTATGGGTAGCCATCAGACTTTGTATATGTCTTATGAACTGATTCCCACTTCCCCATGTTTCAGATGGAAATTTTTGGTCTAAGGTCTCTATTGGTTAAACAATTTTTGGGAGAAATTTAGAGTTCCTATACACATAAGTCTGTGAAACCCAAATAGCTTCATAAATGGGGACTACCTTAAGCTCAACTTCAAATTCATCACATTTATACCACACCCAATAAGACCACATACATTATGGGTTAACTTCACCACCAACATGAAAGTCCCAATATTTTTTATTATCCTTTGATTAATCAATAGTGGATCAGTGGAAAATAGTTGAGTAGCGATGTATCTTTGGATCAAAAATATGAGGTCACGGATTTGGATCACTAATATTATGGTGCATTAGGAACACATAGAGTTTCATTAATTTATTTATATAATATACCTTTCCAGATATATTTGCTATAATAAGGTTTTTAAATTCATTTAACTAGGATTGTGGCATATAATTATTCAAATTTTAAATGAACACATCCTTCTAAATCCCATGGACGTATTGAGGATTTAATTCACTAATAGGATATTCTAATTGGTACTTCTTCTTATTTTTAGAAATATGCATTAGGTTAGTGTCCCACAAGTGGTAGTATCCTATTCCAATAATTTCCAGCATCTCCTCCATGGGAGCAGAATCTTGATCATTTGAAATGAGAATATTTTGGTCATCCATCAAAATTCTATAAAGATACATATAAGATTTCATTAGTACCAAATTTATAAATTAAAATAAGATTATTCAATCCAAGATGAGAATTGGTTCCCAACCTTACATAGAAATTTAGATAAATCTAACATTTTATTGGCCTAAGTGGTGTGCTCAACCATGATCGAGAATTTGGAAAAGTAAAAAAATCTCACCAAAGGTATCTATAAAGTAATCTTTCCCAAGTGCTTCATGAAATTCCCTTCATTCAATCTATTTTGTGTAAGTCACTTCATGCATGTCACTTTATACATGTCACTTAATGAAATCTATTTCATTAATTTTTTCTACTAATTTCATCATAGCCTACCACATTGTGCCCATTCATGTTCTAAAAGTAGGTATAAACACATAAGTGAATGTGTACCTAAAGGTTGTGTGGAGTAATGGAGTGAGAAGATATTCTTATCCATGTAGAAATATCTGAATAATGTGGGTGAGGAGAGAACCACCATAGTCTCTATTTATAGGCATGCTCACACATCACATAGGATATGCATAAAACATTAGGGCACCTTTGTTAGGAAAATGACATGTGCTAACATGTTTTACTGAGTCCAGGAGAAAATGAAAAATGCAATCCAACCCAATCCTAGAGTATAAAATTTCCCTCTATTAAGGATTAAATCATTTCAGTGTTCCTCTTACCTTGGTATTAAATCCTCCTTATTTGAATCAAATCCAATCCTGAGGGGAGGGGACTTGTTGATGGTTCCATTTAAAAAAATGAATATCAACTCAAACATGTGAAGGTGAAAATTCATGTTTAATGGAAATACAATCCCCTTAAAACACATGAATTTTTCTCAAGTTAACCTTCTGTGTGAAACTAGCATTACCATAATCTTGTGAAAGTCATATTTATGTAGATAACTTGTGAAACCAGACAACCCGCACAATTTAAACCAATGTGTATCACTTGTGTGAGGTTTTCCCTTCATCCAAGGTCCCAAATTTTTCTAAAATAGGACCCTTGGGATTCTCATTTATACCCTTTTGGAATGTTTAAATACATTCTGAATATCTGTTCACCCAACTCCCTTGCCCAAGTCCTCAAACACATTGTGTAGCTTATTAAGATAAAAAATAAGATTTAATTAATAAAAGGAAGGGTATTTGAGTTCCCAGAGGTTTAAAAACACAAAAAAAAACATTATGAATAACCACTTACTCCATGGTATAATAACACTAGGTTGAGTCACCCTTAATTAACCATAAACATGCATGCCTTTCTTCCAAAAGCATCTGAGGAGACACCATATTATAGAGATGAAGGTTTTCCCAAGTATTGTTACCCAAATCATTCCTCCACCTAAGTTCTATTTGGGGTATATTTTTCATCATCTCTCCCAAGTATCACTTGGGTGAAGTATCCTCTAGCTCACCATTGTATCACATGGGTAAATTTACTCTTATTTCTATCAATTATCAATTAGACAATGTCCCCTTTACTTCACCCAACAATCACTGGGCCAAATATCCCCCCCATATTTCTCTCAGGGATAATTTGGGTGAAACCCTTTTAATCTGGCTTAATACCACCTGGGAGGAGCCTCCTCTGACCGCTAAGTCAAGAACTTTAATTATTCAACGATAGGGCACTCCTTTACCCATGTATTTTATTTGATAATTCTATCATTAAGACCTCCCCCATGACCATTAGACTTATGGGACACACAATTGTGTTCTCCTTCGATCGTTCATTATTTTGGGAAAGTATGTCTTCTAATTTAACCTCCCTAATATTTGGGTTCCTTAGTATGTTCACGATCATGCATCCCTTTGGTAACGAGGATCCAACCCTTGGAGGTAGTAGTAGAAAGATTCCTAGTTCAGGTGGTGACATTCATCTTCTGCATGCTGGACAAAATTTGAAGCAAATATAGTAGTATATGTTCCTTTCCCCTATAAATGGATAGGTAATCCCTATTTTGGGGATTATAAATAGGAAAGAAGATTAAAACAGGAATACTTCTTGGAGTAAACCCCTAGTCTTTATTCCTAACTTACCTGTTGTATCCTCCCCCTCATCCATTAGTAGATAAGAATAATATTCTTAGGTTCACCCCTTTTGGAGTAATCCCCTAGTATTTCTTGTAGTATTCTATACCCTTATATCCTTTTATATCTCATATATCATCCACTAGAAGATGAATAAGGAATTTTAACATGCAGTCTTTCAATTAAGTGGTAAGTCCCATCTGAATCTGCTTGTGTTATATGAAAAATCTCCTACTATCCCTTATTTTTCACATAGAGCATGAGTCACATGGGCTTAAAGATCCATGATGATCATTTCACTAGAATAATAAAAATACATTTCTTGGTAATCCCCTATAATTTTAATCCCAAATAGATCCAAACTATGTGGTATTTGATTCTCATCCCAATGGAATACATAGGATGCCTCCCAGAGGTTCAAACACAACATCTCAAACCAATTACTATCTTCAGAGGTCTATATTCCTTGTAAGATTGACCTCATATTATATAGCCATATTCTCTGAAGGATCAACCATAAAGGGATGATCTTGTGTAATACCCACTTTGGTCTTTATTGGGAATATTTTTCCTTGAATTCTTCACTGCATGACATTAAACTGAATGGTCTATTACTTTTTGCATGACCTTAAAAGGTAAATCGTATCCTATTTTTTGGAACTAAACTACCTGGGTCGTGATTCCTCTCAATAGAATGCATAGGAAACCTTATCAGGGGATTGATCCCAACATCAAAACAATAACATTCTCCCTGTATGATGATAAATTCTAGATCACCCAGATATGTGGTTTAAAAATACTATCAAAAAATAATAAATGAAACAAAATAGATAACATATGGTATATACAGATGGATCAATTGATGTAGAACCTATGACACATACATATTTTCACATATTCATATGTTAATAACTGATTGAAAACATAAGGGTGACTATTGAAATATTAGGATCTGGGAAGGATTCAGGAACATGTCTTAAATCTAGAAGAGATTCTCGGAGTAGGAAAAAATTTCCCTCAACTGGGTGTGATGAGCACAACATTCCATCCGCTTGACCAATGTTAGTCCCTAACTATCATTTGTAAGATACACTAATAATCACCTACCTTTGGAAATAATTTTTGTTGATCCTTTTGAATATAGGAACCATTTCATGATTCCAATTCCATTAATAGTCCCTACTATAAACCATCTGAAGAGTGTGGGTAATCCCCCATAAATGGATAAATCCAACACCCACGTGCGAAAAAAACATGGCTTGCATTTCCAAATATTTATTCTTGTGTGCATTATATACTTTTTTGTTTATTCTTATGCCACTGTTTTAGCGTATCTTATTATGATTGTTTCAATATCCAAATTATGATGATATAGACCATGAACTTTACCTTACATGAATTTTATAAGTTACCACCCTTTTTATTTAGTGATACCATGTGTCATTTTGAAGTTACCATTGGATACAAGTTATTATATTCAAGTTAATCATGTTTATCCACTTATGCTCAGTTGTTACATCTCAACCTAGACTATCACGTCTTCATAATTTCCCTCATATATCAATTATAGTGATATTTTCCATTCATAACATTCAATTTATTCAATAAGAAATGAGAGAGTGTAAGAGAGATTTATAGATCTTGAGCCCATTGTCCAGGCCAGACTGTGACTTTAGTATTTTTTTGTTGAACTAATTTCATCCCAAAGTTGTTGTTCGAAATATATTTGAAGTCAGTACCAATGAGGATCTCCTACCTTTCTTCCATTACTAATTTATAGATCTAGAAAATGGAAATAGATCCCTCTTGGAGTTCATTTTCAAGAAATGATCAGTTAGTAATATGGCCAACTAGTCTTTGAGTTTTCTTTTATCCCTTTGTTTTTTCTCATTAAGTTCCCCTGATTCATGTTTCTAGATCAATCTATTTTATTTTCTCTACAAATAATCTTGTAGTTTGTGTTTTCATAGAATTAATAAAACATATGAGTTTGGTGTTTTTCTTATCATCCACATAGGACCAAACATGTTCAAAGTGCATAAAATATGTATTTATTATTTTACTACTATTCTTTTATTCTTTATCTTTCATCCTAATACATTACCATTTTTTCACTTTTTATTTTGTCATTTTTCAACTTTATAATATTTAAATCATGAAAATGATATAAACCATTAACATATATAGAGATATTGGTTGTTTCATGGAGAATCCACTTAGGTTTTTCCTTCGAAAATATATATCAATATCTTTATACTAAAATTACTCAACATGGAAATGATTACATAAATAATCAGTACACAATTAGGAAATAATAATGTTAATATAGATTCACACTTAACACCTAATGATATGATAAAAGAATGAAAATTCAGAATGGTATTGTATTACTCCATAGGATAATGTTCACCACATGTAAGTATTCCATTTATCATATTCTATCATAGTAAAGATCATGAAAAACACCTATCTTAGCATAAAAAAATTTCATATAGCATCATTAAAATGTTCCACAAAAATATATATTAAATATCCAATCAACCATTAATGATTTTAGTATATAGAGGATAAAAAATTATAATGAGTGAAGAAAATTTCCCCTTCCATGATGAAGTAGTGTCCTCTTGAAATCATACAATAATCACTTTATTTTGGAAAAGAAATAGATTCTTGTAGTTTATATTGAGGCACCTTCAAGATAAAAACAAATTAGTATTAAATTATTAACATTAAAATCAAGATATTATTACTTGGTTTTCAAGTAAGAGTGTTTGGTAGTGAAATTATTCTTATTAAAGATCGTGTTTCTTTATTAAAACAAAGTCAATAATCTAAACTAAAAATTCATTTTTTTACTTTACATATTTTTTTATTTTTTAACATTTTATCAGTCTAAGAAAAATTACAATTGAATAATTAAAACTAATGAAAAACTAAAAAAAAATATAAGTTTTTGAGGGGTTATAAAACTCCCAGTTAGTGTTGTTATATGCAATAAATCCACTAGAATCAAATGGAACTCGTATCCAAATAGGTGACTAGATCTTTTTAACTTGAGCACCATGTGGAATAATAATAAATTATTTTTATAAACAACTAAATAAAAAATTATATTTTAAATAGATATGGACACTAAGAATATTTATTAACTTTATAATTTTAAAATAAAAACTAAATTAGTGGAAAATAATCATAAAAAATAAAAGAAAATGACTCAATCAACCTTTGTAGAGTATAAAAGACATTTTTGAAATTTATTTCATCAAAAGGAGTCAATTATTTTATTATTTTTCCATAAAAATCATATCTATTATTAGAAATCACCATTTGTTTTAATAGAAAGAGTATAACGTAACATGTTTCTTTAATGAAGATTAATTTAACAATAAAATTTTAAAATCAATAAATCATTTGTAAACACATTCATCCCCTTTTGAAATTTTTTTAAAAAAATATTTTTTCAAAATCATTTTCATTAAAACACTAAAATTCAAATTCAAAACCTGCTAAATTAGTTCTAATATATTGAGTTCTTGATTTAATTAATTCTAAAATAGTTTTATAATAGAATTCAAGAAGATAATTTTTATTTTCAGATAACTTTTCATTTAATGGGAGTGAAAAATTAAGAATTGAGTAATTCTAATTATCCAACACAAAATAAATGAATCAAACTTACCATCACGCTCAATAAATTCAAACTCCTCATAAAAATACATATATATATATATATATATATATATATATCTTCACTCGATTAATAAATTTCATTAAAATTAACATGAAATATAATAATTTCAAGTCAATTTTTAGTTAATTTACATTCAATATACAATTAAAAAAACTAATCATGTTTAATGAGATGATTTTCAATTTTGAATTTCTAGAAATAAATTAATTAAATTTAACTATTATATAATCTAATTGAATTATCAGTGAATAAATCAAATTTATTCTCTTAAAACTTATTTTTAGAAATCATAAATAAACTTTTTTCAAAAGAAATGCATGAAAAAATTAAATTTAAACTAAACAATTCAGTTTCACAAGGAATTTAAAAAATAGAAAACTTGGACTCTAAATCATATTTAGCATGATTTTATCCACTTCACCTTTTATTTTCAACATATAAATCATCAAAAAAAAGTTGCAAAATGAATTTTTCAACACTAACCTTATGATTTCCATGATTATCTTCATTGAAAATTTTGTTTCTAGTAAAACAAATCCCATCTATGTGTGATTTATCATTAGAAGAAACTATTTTTAAATATATATAATCTATTTTTCACAAAACAAATCATTTTTAGAAAAGAAAATTCTGTGAAAAGAAATATTTGAATCCAAATAGTTTTTTTCTTCATCATAAATTTTTTTGGAAGGAATGTAAAATGATATAAATTCAGTGGAAAGCATTGAAAACACAAATAAAATATTAGATTTATCATCATCATCATCTTAATACATAATTTCTTTCTGAAGTTATTGTTTTTTAAAATTTTCAAAAATAATGAGCAAATTATTCTTCATTTCAACCAACATATAAGACAAGTTCTCAAAAAAATTATCATATTTTCATTGAATGTATCTCCATATTTGTTAAAATTCATTGTACTGGTCATTTAAAGAGTTTTCTTGGGGAAATGAAGTTATAAAACCACCACATATAATAAAGGGTTCACTTTTTTTATTGTTATATTGATTTACATTGTTTTTTATCATAAAAATAACTACCATTTTGATTTTGAAAACTAGAACTTTATTCTTTTTTATTAAAATTTTGATCATTCCCAATACCATAGATATTTTTTTATTATATAAATCAATGGTCCATTAAAATTGTTTTATTAATTATCATCCCAAAAACAATTTTATTTTTGATTAAATTTGGGTTTCATGGTTTTTGTTCATTAAAATGGTTTTTAGTGGTTGATTAAATAAACATTGAATAAAAAATTTTAGTGACAACGCATTATAATTATATAAACCTTGATTTTGAAAATTAATTTAATTTTGAAAGTAGTTTGGATCTTTAAACACATTTTGGTTTTTAAAAATTTTAATCCCATGGAATTATTATTAATGTTATTTTAAAATTGATTATAATCATAAGATTGAGTGTGATTTCTTTGAAAACCATTTTATTATATCTAAAATAATAATATTCCAATTAAAAAATAGGAACACAAAAACTATTTTAGTTAGATTCAATAAAATCATACACATAAATAATTATCAAACTGTTCAAAATGATTGAAAAAAATATCAAAACAATGGGAAGTTAATTTTCACCTAAATATAACAAAAATACTTCAAAAATAATCAAATATATATATGAAAAAAAATAGTAATTAATACTTGATTTTCAAAAAAATATTTCACCAATAATGTTTAAAACTACCCAAAATGTATCAAAAATGGTAGTAAAAAATGGGCAGTTTATAGTAGTAAAAGATTTCACTTTTATCTCTTTTTTATATAGTTTTGAATTTTATGAATTTTTCAGATTTTTGTTGAGTATTTATATTTTTTTTATTTATAAGTTTTTTAGATAAGGTAAGGTTACATTCCTTGGAAATTGTGCTAGAATTTGGTGTTTGAAATTTTACGTCACTAGATTTCACACTCAAAGTGTACCTAAACAACACTAATGTAATATTAGTGATCTAACTCAGGACATTTATTACATAGAAAGGGTAATTTATTTAGCTTAATTTTTTGTATGATAATGGGTTCTTCTAAATAGATAAGGTATCTAAAACCTAAGGTATTTAAATTAGTCAAAGAAATGAAAGTTATCAACTAGAAATCACAACTTTAATTTATCAACAAACTAGTTTAAATCAACCTGATACAGACTTCAATAATTATTCACAAATAAAAATCAATATCATTCAAATAATTTGAATATAAATACTCTAGTATCATACCTATAATCTAAGGTATGGTATCTTTGACATACTCCGTACATCCTTGATTAAATGAAAACTCCATAATCCAGAAATAATAAATATAATTGTATCTCAATAATCCATGAAATAAAATCATTTCATTGGGATAAAGATCTTAAAACAAGAATGATTAATATCATAATTTATTAAATAATAGTCTAAAAATAAATATAAATATTTGAAAATACTCTATGGATACAGAATTAAAACGAATGTTGGAAAGTAATACTACTACTATCAACTACCACTATAAACTACACAAAAAGGAAGAAGAGTATTTACCACTATGTGAAAAATAATAAATAGAATAACAATAGTAGAGAAATAGTATAATTAAAGTTATAACTACCAATATTTATAAATTAAAAAATAGAAAAAGGAAATAATAAACTCTATACACCTACTCTATAATGGAACTATACTATATAAATAAATAAAACAAGAATAGGAAAAATGAGAAAAGTATATGAATATAAAATTTGAGACTACTAAGTATAATATATGAACTACCAAAAAATAAATATTTCATATATCATATATAAATAATAGGAGTAATAAAATATTAGAATATGTAAATAGTGGAAGAATTTGTAAATATTGATGCACACTAAGATCTTAGAACATTTCTCTAGTTAGAACTCTATTTGTGAGACAACTACTTACTCTAGATAGATCATTATTTTATCATATTCTTCCAAATATATCTTAAATTTTTTCCACGCAAGTATCATATTGCTATAAACTTGAACAGCCTCAATGACAACCAAGTTGTAGTGAATATGAATAGGTATAAACTCCATGAATATTCTTTTCCTTAAATCATAGGTCACTATAAACCAACTTTTAGACTTCTTGAAAAAGGTTTTAAAAGCTTTGAACAGAGGTCATCAATCTCATGTAACCCTAGATCAATGGTGGCTCTCCCCTTAAATCAAATAGTGGTGGTACCCTAAATTTTAGTGGTGATCTCCCTCTTTTGTGATGAGTCATGGATGACACATTTTGAATAGAAAAATATATTGTAATGGGGTAGATATAGAGTGGTTCAACACTTTAAGGAGAGTGTTATATATCCTTGTTGACCTATGGGTGTGTGTTTTGTTTAATTTATTTTTACCTCCAAGACATTAAATAAATTATTATTTTTAGTTGTGTTTTGGTTTATGAATAAGTGTATGGTTTTTTTCCCACATCCTAAAGTTTGGGGGTTCAACCCCTAACGATCCCCTTTATGAGATATTTTCAATGGGGTACTACAACAATGTATTATTAAATTATAACAGATATTATAGCATTGGTAGTTACTGTTGAACATGGTTACTATAATAAGTACTATAGAAAGTGGGGTATTGTAGTAGTGGTTTTATTCACTAAAAAATGGTCCTTTGGGCCGTGATATTTGATATTCAGGCCATTGGGTATTTGGGCCATGTAATGTTGGTACTTTAGGCAATTTTAATTTTTAATGGCTTAGAATTGGTGTGGGTTTACATTTAGAGGGGGTGTTGCCTATCCTCATTGGCCCTTGGGTGTTTAAGTTGTTTAAATTTCTTGAAACCTCTAGGACCTTAAATAAATTATTATAATTTTTAATCCATCATAAAATTTATTTAAATTTTATAAAAATATAATTGTTTTAAAATATAATTAAAGAAATTCATGATTGTTTTTTTAATTTTTATTTCTTCTTATAAAAGTATACAGTTATAAGGAAATATATTTTATAAATATTAAAATTATTTATTTAAAATGGAAACATAAAAAAAATTAATTTATTTTTTTTACAAATTAAATACTGAAATTAACCTTTTTCATAAACTAGTAAAAAAATAAAACACGCTTATATTTTTAAAATATATTCAAAATAATAAGTTCTTTAAATATCATAAAACACTTACGGTTTATTTAAACTAATTATTTACAATTTTAAACATAGCATGATTAATGTATAAAAGTAATTATTTTCAATTACTAAAATAAATAAAAATTACCTAAATTTACATGATTAATATTTTGAAAATTTAAATAATTTGATAATTCAAAATTGAATATAAAAATATTTTAAAATATATATAATTTAATAATAAAAATTAACATAAAATTAGTAAATATCAATTGATTTTTATACATAACATCATATCTTGGGGAAACATCATTTATATATTTTTTATAAATTGAACTCTCCATCATCACCATCTTTCCTTCTAGGAAACCTTTCTATACATTCTTAACCATTCCACACGTGAAACATACCAGTGATAGTTTTCCCTCAAATATATCTTTACTATATTTGAAATTTCTTACCATAAGTAAGATAAACTCATTACTTATGTCTTCCTTTTCTTCACCTAAATTTATTTTTAGATTTTTAATTTCTTTAAAATATATATCATTTTATGAATGACTTTTTTATCCTTTTAGTTTCATGTGAATTGCATAAGACACCAAACTAATTTGGAAGTCATCAAGTGAATGTTATGCCCTATTTTTTCTTCAAGCACCGTCACCTTTAGATTATATAATTGAGGAAATATTTTTATAATCTTCTTCGAAGTCTTCACATATTTTATTTCATCATGATGACCTTGAATGGATCCAAAACCTCAATGATGAGTTGAAGAAACTATCAATGTTCTCATTGGGGTATATATTCAAATCATAAAATCTATTAGGAAATATTTTTCTTTCAGAACCACTGATCCAAAAGCTATTCACTAGAACCTTTAAATACTAAAAAAAGGTTCAGAAATTGTGGAAATAATGACACATGATGTCAGGAACTGAATTGTTGAACTAGGATCTGGAATTTCTATATAAAATCTCCTAATAAGTAGAGAAGAACTTCCAAAAGAAAATGAATAGAAATAATAAATAAATATAAGGAGAAAAACATATAGAATAATAGGTTTAGACTTAGTCATGCTCTAGGGAAGGAATGAAAAAAACCTTCGGATCAAGAGACAAAACCTATGAGTTATAAGATCCATAAATACTAGAACTATACTCATAAAAAATATGACTAATGAATAGTTCAATCCCTATACAAGAGACCCCACTCACTCTTTTATAGATAATTCCAACCGGTTTGTCTACTATCCATTCCTTTTGGGGAACCATCAATTGATCAAGATAATTTCTAGTGTCCTATTGATTACACCGACTTGATTTGTATCTTTTGAAGAATAATTCATGCTTCAAAATTGTCCCAAAATGCTTCTACAATTCTAAAAATTTACACTCACAAACACCTAGTTATAGAAACTCTAGTTCCATTTTTCCGTACCTCTATCCAGTTTCTAATTGAAACTACTAGAATCATTCCTTTTAGAAGTTTCTGGAACATAACTAACAAACAAGTTCTTCATAAACAACTTAAAAATCTCCCACTTGAAGATTATTTTTCAGGATTCACCAAGTCCTCTAGATCACTTTCTTCTAATCTCTCTTCCTTCCTACCATTGTGGCACTAAGAGCATCCTCTATTATTTTTTCCTTCCAAGACTCATTGAGGCATAGTACCTCCCTTGAACTAAGACCTTTGTCAATATTTCCTTTGTATTTAGACATACACTAATATTTTTATAGCTCCAACATTATATTTTCTAACAAATTTTGGATAAATAAATACTTTAAAAATATATTCTATTTTTATTGAAAAATTATATTTTATAAAAGATGAATTGTGTTATAATTGTCACAAAAAACCATCCCTTTTTCTTCCTTCTTCTACAATCCTCCAACAACCCCATTATCCATATCAACTCCTTCTCAATATTTATGATTTCCTCAAACTCTGATTATGTTGTGGATAGAAAAACTATTGGTGGAATTCTAGATATCCAATTCATAGTCATTTCTTTAAAAGTAAACACATAGCCAGTGGTACTTTTTTTTGTGATTACATCTCCACCAAAGCTTGAATCCAAAAAACCCTATAACATATCATTCATTCCAAAATAGAGTTACATGTCAGCCAAATATTTGAGATATCAGAGTATCCACATCACTAGATCCCAATTCTCCATTCTCAAATTCTCCATACACTTTCTAAGGACTCCCACTAGATATGAAATATATAACACCATACAAATGATGACATGTATCAAGCTAGAACCCATCAATTCATATGGAATCCATGAAATTTACTCAAAATAATCTTCCATCCTTGATGTATTATCTTTGTATAACTTGAAATATTTAGCCATGGTAGTGGTTATAAGTTTATATTTACTCATTATGAATCTTTACAATTTTTTATGGATATAATTATACTAAGATAGAATCACGGTTCTAAATTTTAAGACTCTATCAAAATGTACCTCTGAAATTCTTTTTAAAAACCAATATATTTCATTTCAAATATTCCATATAATTTAGCTTTCAACTCCTAAATCTAATCTCTCCTCATTCCTTTAAGAATTATATCATCCATATATAGAAGAAGTATGATTAATCTCCCTTCATGAAACACATTTTGGTAATAGTAATAATTATCATAACTCTGTGAAAATGCATTTTAAGCCAAAAAGTCATTGAAACATTGGTTCAAATTATTGGGTTTCAATTTCATCCCATATAGACTTAATTTGAGACAATACACTAGACCTTCCATTCCATTTTACATGAAACGTTTAGATGCTCCATGAATATTTCCCCCTTCAGTTCACTATGAAGAAATGTGCTATTCAAATCTAATTGATCATGGTATTGACTCTTTATAAAAACCATTTCAAGCACTATATGAATTATTGAATAATTTTTAAGTGGATAAAATATTTCTAATAAATACAATCCTTATGTTTGTTGAGATCCCTTTATAATAATCCTTGTATTATACCATTTCTTATCATCCATTTCTTCTTTCAATCTCTAGAACCATTTTTTTTTCATAGCACACTTTTCCCACCATGAAATTCCATTAGATCCTATGTTCTTGATGCATGAAAGAAATCTATCTACACCTTCATTACTAAATCCAACTATATTGATTCACTCAGAATTTCTACCACTTTAAGGCTCTTGGGTTCTCCATAACCTATAAGAAGAAAGAATACCATGTCACTTTGAAACCTATGCACTTGGAACCTAACCCTAGTATACCACTGAAACTGAACTTACATATCTATGCTTTCCAAAACCGCTACTTTCAAAAATTCACCTTCTAAAGCTTTTCTCTGTGCTTCCATAGTCCTTGATAATTCTAGTACATTTAGCCTTGTCAAAACCAATAGAATATTATTTTAATCTAAAACTTCACTTTACATACATTATAGTATCCCTAGAACTATCATACTCTTTGAACCATCTTAAGCTTTTGGAATTATGTCAAGATAAATTTTGGCATGTATAGATTCTTTTTTCACTAAATCATATTCCACAAAGTTATAATCATTCCGTAGGATCACATCATTAAATAGAATGTTCCACCTTTTGATGACCTTTCATAAGATTTTATGTTAGAATTAAAAACCAAAGTCTTAATTTCCATACCCAATAAATAAATATACCTAGGGATTTTCTTATAGATTTTCCCTCTCAATAGAATCAATGTTGATATAGTAGATAATTACAAAAACTTTGAGGTTGTATATATCCACCATCCTTTCATACCAAATTTCTTCTAAAATTTATTTCCTCAATTGAGTGGAAGTAATTTGATTCATAAGATAGGTTTCATAGTTTACATCTTCCACAAAATATTACTTGGTTAAACCATCATGAAATCTCATGCTATTATCCCTCTCATTAAAAGTATGATTTGTCATCTTTATAATATCATTCTAATTCATTTTTCCCATTACACTCTTCTTAAACCATATGTATTTCTACCTGGAAAACCTCTAAAACTACCTACTTCTATATTCTCCAATATTATCAGACTTTAAATATTTTAAATTAGTTCTAATATCCTTTTTCACCATGGATATCCATTTGATGAAGGTTTTAAAAACACTATGATTTTTATGGAGATAAAACACCTATAATTTTGATGTATCGTAATTGATAAAGGTACAATACTAAAGTGAAACCCTATTAGAATAAATCTAGGATGAACCCTAAACATTTGTATGAACCATTTCTAACATCTGATTATCTGGTGCCTTTCCTTCTATATTCAAGGAAATTATTCACTACTTCCTAATGATACACTCCTCGTATGTTTTTTACTCTAAGATTTCAAGTTTTAATATTCCCTTTTTAGATTGTAATTCCATCCCCTTCTAACCCATGTGATCGAGATGATCATGACACAACCTCAAAGACACAAAAGTTAATTATCCAATATGAATTGCTTCTTCAAAATTCATGATTAAATACAATGTCTCATCCTTTATACTTTTTCCACCACCATGTAACCCCATTTAACTTATCATATTAATTCTACAAACATTATACAAAAACCCACATTTTTCAACTATCATACTGAGATTAAGTTTATCCGTAACCCAAATATGTTTCTCACTGCTTATAACTCTAGAAATAATTTGTTTAAAGTTGGGATATATTTTTCACCCTTTTCTATAATATTGAGAGTTTCATAATCCATAAGATGAAATATATTAAATTTTATAGAAACATGGCTTCACATTCTCCTCCTCTTAGACGTAGAGTGAGAAGAATCCCAACTGTCAGTTATCTAATACTCAAGATGACTAGTGAGGCTCATTTCCAAACTATTATTTTCTTCTAAAACAAGGTTTTTCAATGAAATTTGCAATGCATAACTTTTATAATTGACCCTTTAGTCCCTACATCCTTCATTCAAATTTCCCTTACACCAATAATTTATGTATATGGTTCATGGTCCATCTGAATTACCTTGATTCACCTATATATTACATTTACCCTCCTTTTAAATTTTATATGAAATAGAATACCCTTACCTTCTACATTGAATATATTTCTGGTAGAATAATGAACTTTTTTCAATGGAATTTACTCACTCAGAATCAAATGATGAGTGTCCTTGAACTCTAAGTTAAACATACCACTGGAATTTATAACTGTGCTAACCATCACATCCCATGATTTCAAAAGTGATGTGTGAAGGATTATTACCCAAACTGAAACAATGGATTTTATTCCCAATAATTCCAACTAAATCTGAATCACATTGAATTTTTTTATATAATCCACCACTGACTTTTTTTTTACTTCTTGATGATGAAATTCACCACATCTGAAACACATCATTCATAGAGATTGACTTTTCATACATGTTGGCATGTATAGTCAACAAATAATTTTTGGACTTTACTTCCTTGGTGTTAAACGACATTTTATGATCCACAATCATCCAAAATACTCCCTATTATTTCTAATAAATCCTTTTACATTCTTTCTTGGACATAAATTATAGTTTAACACTCTTTAATGGAACCTATGAATCTCTCTAGGATTTATAGTATTTAATTTAAATCCTCTCAACTCTAAAAGTTGGCCCATCAAATTTATCAATATAGAACTTGGCACTTCAATTTTCATCCTTAAAAATCAATAAACTCCCACTAAATCTGAAAATTTCTAAGGGATCAAGAACTAATTACTAAAATTATCCTATAAGGAAAAATACATAATAAAATTCTACACCAAGATCTAAACTCCAGACCACATTCTGGCCACCATAAAATCTATTATTGAGCTCTAATACCACTTATTGTTTTAGAACCATTAATTTGGAATTTATTTAATGAATACTTTAAATGAAAAACAATGGTTAAGAACTTTCAAAATATATGACACCTAATTCCAAAAATAGAACTCCATAACTAGGATCCAGAATCTTTATACTTAATCACCACATAATCAGACATAAACATTCAAAAGAAAAAAAGAAAAAAGAAAAAGAAAAAAACACAAACACATCAAATTACATGGTTCATACTTTTTCCAACTCCATAGGTGGATCAAGCCAACCTTTGGATTAAGAGATAAAATGTTTAAGTTATACGATCCCTAAATACTATAACTCTACTCGGATATAGAATATGACTAAAAAATAGTTTAGTACCTATAAAATTGATTCAACCCACCCATTTATAGATGATTCTAGAAAATTTCACTAGTTACATCATTATATATTCTCTACAATCTACCATCATTTAATCAATACAACCTATAATATCCCACTTATTTTATCAAATCAACTTATATTTTTTGTGAACAATGTATTATTTGAAAGTAGCACCTAAAATTATTTAACACTTCCATAAATTACCAATCATTTCCTCCTAATTCTAGACACACTAGTTCTGTTGTTCCCTACCTCTATCCAATTATTAATTGAAACTTATTGAATCATTCCTTTCAGGATTTCCTAAAACTTATCCAAAAAAATGGGTTCTTCAAATAAAATACTAAAAAAATACTTGTTAGTTTTCCTATTAAACTTTTTTTCTCATTCGTAGATATTGGATAACTAATCCTAAATAAAATTTAGACAAATCAATCTCATCACCTTTATGTAAATTTGATTATAAAGTTCTTTAGATAAGGAATTTTTTGCTTCTACATCAGTATTGAGTATCTTCGTGTCTATTTAATTAAAAAAATATTAGATCACTGAATTTTATTTTATTTATAGTGAGTAGATAAAATATCAAATTCAAAGGATAATAGATGATATCTCATAAAATTCTTATATATTTTACAATTTCATTTATCAAAAAATGGGACTCCTTTCACATTAAAAACATTCACCATGTCAAAAATAATTTTGATACGGGTTCTTCAAGAAGTAAACTTTTGGCTTTGAGGCTACTTGTTGCACCTAGAAGGACCAAAAACACACAAGGGGTTGAATTTGAGTATCCAACTTTCTTTCACTAAACAAAAATTGACCCCATGAAAGAAGGAATATGTTATCCTATCAATTAAACCCAATAATTCATAAAATCTAGATATAAAAAATAAAATATAGTTACATAAGGATTTTACCAATTTTAAAAAAGAATACACCAAGGATTTGCCTATGTACCAAGAAACCACTAACACGATTTCATGATTATAAGATGTTGGATCACCTCACTACTACTTTAAAGGGACACCCCCTCCTTCTACCTCTCTAGTCACTACTTCTAGATAGAGTCATAATGAAATATAACATGCAGGTTTCTCATAATGAAAGTTTCAAGACATAATCAATAAAGTATTATTGGTTTCGTTTTTCTCTTCTGATCCTTCTTCAACAAAAATACCTAATCTTAAATCTTGTTTTATGCCTTCTATAATAGTTCCATTTACTTGAAAACTATAGATAGGAAAAAATATTATCTATGTGTTGTTTTGATTTATTTGTTCTTCAATTTTCATTATTTCATCTCTTGAAATATCTTCCATTCATATACCACATGTCACTATCTAATTTTCATTCAAAACCATCCTTAATGGTTGAATTAAATTACCAATTATCCAATAAAATATTCACATATTCAAAAAAAACATTCAAACTTCCAAAATTTTATATAATCTACCAAATCAAGGTGTAATGGATACTATTATGGAACAATGATTTAAGATTCCCATATTAAATAAAAAGTCACAGGTAGTCTTCTAGTTAAACTCTTGAGATTATTGGGTTAAATATTTAAGATATTTTCTAGATCAACATATTATAGCATAATGAAATTAATTATAATGAAACTTTTATTTCTTCACCAAACAATGACTTTCAATTAAGGCATAGATCCTGAGTCATAATCCACAACCCTATCACCATCTTCTTGAAAATATACTTCTTAAAAATTCATGGGTTCATAGTATGACATGATTCATATGTCATAGTGCCCAACCTGAACATCTTCCTTGTTATGGATTCTCTTTGCGGCATGAAACTCCAACCATAATTCCAATCACAAAATCACCTCTTTGGAATCAAACCTTGTAACGACCCAAAGTTTCATTAATGGAAAATCCCTCTTGATCCAGTTAAATGTTTCTTTATGAAAAATGTTTTTATAAGATGTCAACTTCTTTAGTTTTACGTTAAGATTTGTGACCATTACTTTTATAGTCGTTGAACAGTGATCATCTGGGTAGTTTAAATATAAGGCTTTAACGAACCAATTTTCTACTCAGACAAAGGAAGCGATGGCCTCATCCAGTAGAATTGCCCCTTATGAAGCCCATTTGTCGAAGCTCGGAAAAGAGGTGGCGTCTTTGGGATTTTCCCTTGACCAAGACCAAGCTGAGATTCATCAAGTCAAGCTCGAACGTGATCGTCTACGGGAAAAGTGGAAGTTGATTGAAATTACCACTCGAGCGATGTTATCCGAGCCGCCCCAAGAGTCTATCACCATCGCACACCTTACCCTTAGGTCTTATGTGGCTATTTTAAGGGGTTATGTAACAAATAAGTAGCACCATGTTCATGTACATTATTTTTGTATATAATAATGAATATAATTTCTAGTCATTTTTGATACATTGTAATTAGTTTTTAAAGTACAAATGGTGTTTTTAGTTATTATTTAATTAAGAATTATATTTTATTAAATTAAAGGATTTTTGAATTAAATAATATTTTAATAAAATATTACTATAAATATTAAATTAATTTTTTATTAAGTATAAATGGTCTTATAATTTTATGAATGCAATTAAAATTTTTATTAAGGTCTGAAAGCCATTTCTGTCAAAACCCGTGAATTTTTTTATAAATCTCGGTTTTTATTTTAAAAGTGAAAATTCACATATTTAGAAAATTATTTAGATAAAATAAATATTATTTTTGGAATCAGGACGTCGAAATTATCCAACGGTAAATTTTTCATAATTTTCTGAGACAGTCAAATTTTTGGGTAAAAATTAAATACCATTTAAATATATAATGTGTTTTATGACATCATAATGACCCAATGGTGATGTAATAAAATACCATAATCCTTATGTTCGGCCAATATGTGTTTTATCATTAAAATAATGAGGTTTTGGGTTTGTTTGACTTACTTTTCAAAGCATTAATGGAGCCCTCAAGACTTATTCAACACTTTGCCTTTTTAAATTAATTTCCATGGGAGTGTGACTCACCTCCACATAAGCAACCCTAATTTTTTAATAAGTTCGGACCTTGTCCTTGTAAAATATTGTTTTCCTCTTTCCTTTTCCAGAAACCATGGGCAAATACCATGGGATGGTTTGTGGTTTGGATTATTTTAATATAAGGGGTCCCAAACCTAAATAATAAAGAATTCTCTCACCTTTCCTATATAAACCCACCCAAGCTCCCACTTCCTCCTCACTAAAATCCCTTGGAGTTCTTCCAACATCTTCCCTACTCTCTCTAGAATCCTCCCAAGGTGCCCCAAGCTCCCAAGAAGCCTCTCACAAGCCTCTCTCTAGCCTTTGGAAGCACACTTCCAAGTAAGGGGTTTTCTTCCTTTCTCATTTTTTTGTCAATTTTATTTAAGTTGTATTACCCTTTTTATTTCAATTATGAATGTTGGGGTATGGTTTCTCACCTCCCCCATACTGCCCTCTTATTGTTTGAATGATGGGATAACCCTTTCTCTCTCATTAAATGCCTCCCATCTACACCCGTTACTATGCCGAAATTCCGAAAGGAACTTCTCTCTCTTCTTTTACATTCAAGCAATACTTTTGTATCATGAATCTAAATTCCATTTCTATTGTTGGGACATGTATATATATGATATCCTTACTGTCCATTACATGTAAATATGATGAGGAACCCCTTTCTCTCTCATCAACCTTTTTTATGAATTCTTATGTCACGCCGTTACGCTGCCGAAATCGCACCGATTTTCTAAGCCAATGTCTTTGTGTAGTGAATAACATGCCCATTTCTCCATCAAGGGTATTCACCTTTATGCACATTTACATATTTATTATAAAGTTTAATGTATGAATTCCACATTCCTTTATCGTGTAAGAAATTATTATGTTTTATGAATCCATGTTTTATGATCCATGTGGCACACTTCTGCATGAAATGAAATGTTTAAGAAGGGTGTGCCCTTTATAGCGCTCCAATGCATTGGGTAAAGTATAGTATCATGATACGTCATGTGCAATGAGTGTTGACTCATGCTAATTAAATTGCAACGAGGGTTTACTCATGCTTCATGTGCAATGAGGGTTTACTCATGCTCCATGTGCAATGAGCCTTGGCTCATGCTAATTCAATGTTAAGTGTTGTTGCCACATTTCCATGTATGATTATCATGATTTATCATGCCTTTATGTTCATGTTTCTCTTATGCTCTATTGATATGCCTATTTCCTAACATGTATTTTACTTCTTATGTTATTCATTGTGTACTCCCCTACTGGGCTTTATAGCTCACCCTTTTCTTATGCATGTCCTCAGGTTATCCCATGCAATGCTAAGTACGAAGGAATGTAGTGGTCATGTAAAGGAATTTTTCAATAAAGATGTTGTATTTCAAGTTTAAAGTTTTTATGTAATGATCCTAAGCCCCAAAGACACTAAACCTCTCGATCTTCTTTGTTGTATCAAGTGAAGTTTTATGTAATAAAGCATGTTTAAGTTGTAATAAAAAGCAGGGTTGTCATAGTTGGTATCAGAGGATAGGTTTAGTTATTTTTGGGATTAGGAAACCCTAGTAAAGCCTTAGATACAAGACTAAGTATAATAAAAACATCCCTAAGTTTTGGTAAATACTATGTAAGTGGTTTATCAAATAAATACATCCCTGTCTGGATACGAGCAGGTAGAGGCGGCTCTGGCACAGATGTATCCTAGGGGTAAAACCCAAAAACACCGCTTTGAGCTAGACTCAAACGGGAACTGGTGCATGACAACGGGCCTTGCTACACTCTTGGTTACGACACTCCCGGGGGATATGTTTTGATGAATTCACAATCTTAGTATGAACCCTTATTAAGGGAAAAATTCCCCTAAGAATATATGTTAGAAGGGAGATCATGAAAAGCCTAGATTGAATCCTATAGACTCATGAGTTAAAGAGATTAAAGTTTATTTATAAGTCATCAACTTTTGTATTTGGATTACCCTTTATGTGTTACCCCTAACTTTCTTTTATTCCAGCCAATGGCCTGTAATAGGAGAACTCGGGCTAACAACCGTTGTGAAGATCAGTGCGATGATTGTACTTATGAGATTCCCAATCCAATGGGAGCAGGAATCGCGAACTTTGTCACGCTTCTCTCTCAGCTAACTCAAGTTTTGAATAGAAACACTGGTCAAGAGGAATTTTCAACCCCTCCTAAGAAAGAACAAGTCTCTATTGAAAGCTTCATGAGACAAAGGCCTCCTACTTTTAGTGGATCATCTGATCCCACAATCTATGAATAATGGATCAACTCCATTGAAAAGATATTCTCCATCCTCCAATGCTCTGAAAAAGAGAAGGTTCCCCTGGCGTCTTATCGTATGGAGGGTGAAGCTGATCAATGGTGGACGTTGATCAAAAATACGAAGCCTGAGGAGGAGATCCAGGCTTTGGAATGGAAGGAATTCCGGAAGATTTTTTTCGATAAATATTTTCCGCGCACCCTCCGTCTTAAGATGGAAAGGGACTTCCTTTCCCTCAAGCAGAAAGATGAAGAATCTGTGGGAGCGTACGAGGAAAATTTCACAAGGATTGCATGATACGCTTCCGGCTTTGTCGTTACCCCCGAATGCAAGGTTGACCGCTTCTTTGGTGGGCGGAAGCCTAGCTTGCGGAAAGCATTAGCGATCCGTGACTTCGACAGCTATGAGGAAATTGTCTGATGTGCCCTCAAGGTTGAAATGGAGATCGGAGAATCACAGGGGTATCATGGGGACAAGAAGCGTAAGGTGGACTTCAATTATGGTGGTCTGATGGATAAATCCAATGGCGCTAAGAAGTTCCAACACCCCACTTTCCAAAAGTGTGGAAAGAAGCACCCTGGAAATTGCCTTAGGGGGAAAAGAAAATGCTTCAAGTGTGGAAGAGAAGGGCACCTAGCTGTTAACTGTCAGCAAGAAGGACCCGCGGCTACGACAGAGGAGAGGAACGCTCCGTTCGAACCTCAACGCATTGTTCAATGCTACAAATGCAAAGAACCGGGTCATTTTTCAAATCAGTGCCCTAATCCAAGGGTCATCGGAGGCAACCAGCAACCTCCAAGACAGCAAGGAAGAACTTTTGCCATCACTTCTGTCGAAGTGAACCCCGAAAACGAAGTGGTGACAGGTAAGCTAGTTATTCATTCAAGAATAGCAAACGTACTTTTTGATTCTGGTTATACGCATTCTTTTATATCTCAAAAGTTTAGTAGAACAATCCCTGCACCACCACAAATCATGGAAGTAAAGATGTCGGTGAGTACGGCAAATGGGGCAATCATTGCATCTCATGAGTATAAGTCCTCCCCTGTTATAATATGTGGATTGAATTTCCCGGAGAACCTCGTCATACTCCCTTTGGTGGAATTTGATGCAATTCTTGGCATGGATTGGCTTTCCTTATATAGAGCCAACATAAATTGTCGGGAGAGGGAAATCACACTCCATATGGAGAATCGACCCCCGATTCTTTACAAGTGTCAGGAGGAAGATAAATCTCCTTTAGATCCATCATCTCAAGCATGGATATTACTGCCTTATGAGCACGCATATCTGGCTCTGATGATTGAGTCCAAGGAAGAAACCACCCTTGAAGAAATGCCTATTGTGAGGGAATTTTCTGAAGTATTTCCCGAGGAACATCCTGGTCTTCCTCCAAGAAGAGATGTTGAGTTCTCAATTGAACTTATACCTGGGGCGCTACCAATATCCAAGACTCCATACAGAATGGCTGTTGTTGAGCTTGAAGAGCTAAAGAAACAACTACAGGAGAATCTGGATAAATGGTTTATACGCCCAAGTGCATCACCATGGGGTGCACCGGTCCTCTTCGTCAAGAAGAAGGATGGGTCAATGCGGCTTTGCATCGATTATCGTGAACTTAACAAAATCACGATAAAGAACAAGTATCCTCTCCCAAGAATCGATGAATTGTTTGATCAGCTGCGTGGAGCACAATACTTCTCCAAGGTGGACTTGCGGTCGGGATATTATCAAGTAAGGGTGAAGAAGGAAGATATCCCCAAGACTGCTTTTCGTACAAGGTATGGGCACTATGAATTCATAGTAATGCCTTTCGGACTCACCAATGCTCCAGCAATATTCATGGACTTGATGAATAGAGTCTTTAGAGATTACCTAGACAAATTTGTGGTAGTCTTTATAGATGATATTCTAATATACTCCAAAACCAAGGAGGACCATGAGGAGCATTTAAGAACTATACTGGAGACTTTGCGCAAGGAGAAGCTCTATGCCAAGTACAGCAAGTGTGAGTTCTGGTTGAAGGAGGTCTCATTCTTGGGCCATATCATCACAAGCAATGGGATATCTGTGGACCCCTCCAAAACAGATGCAATTGAGGGATGGCCGAGGCCAACATCGGTAACTGATATCCGTAGCTTCTTGGGGTTAGCTGGATATTATCGACGATTTGTGAGAAATTTCTCACGATTGTCCAACCCTCTTACCAAGATAACTCGAAAGGGAGTAAAGTTTGCTTGGAGTGATGAATGCGAAGAAAGATTCAAGGAGTTGAAAAGGAGGCTTATCACTGCACCCGTGCTCACTTTACCCACAAGTGGGGATCTTTTTGTGGTATTCAGCGATGCTTCGAAGAAGGGCTCAGGATGTGTGCTGATGCAGAATGATAAAGTGATATCCTATGCCTCAAGGCAGTTGAAAGTCCATGAGCGAAACTATCCAACGCATGATCTGGAGTTGGCGGCGGTGATCTTTGCCTTGAAAATCTGGCGGCATTATCTCTATGGAGAGAAATGTGAGATATATACTGACCACAAGAGTCTTAAATATATATTCACAGAGAAAGAGCTTAATATGCGCTAGAGAAGATGGATAGAGCTCATCAAGGATTGTGACTTTTCAATACATTACCACCCTGGGAAGGCGAACAAGGTGGTGGATGCCCTAAGTAGAAAGGATCCAGCAATTCTATCAATGATGAGAATTGAGAAGGATCCAATCTTCTTAGACTTGATGAAGATGGACGTGGGAATCATAAAGAAGGGAACATCATCAATCCTTTCACAAATGATTGCTCAACCATCTCTTTTGTAAAGGTTAAAGGGTGCTCAAAAGGATGATGCGGGAATCCAAGAAAAAGTGGAAGCTATCAAAAATAGAAAATCCTCAGAGTTTAATGTTAATGAAGAAGGAATTGTGTGGTTTGGGAAAAGACTATGTGTTCCATCAAGTTCGGAGCTGAAGAAGGAACTTTTGGATGGTGCACATAGTTCAAATTTCTCTATTCACCCAGGGAGCACAAAGATGTATCGAGATCTCCGAGAAACCTTTTGGTGGGATAATATGAAGAAGGAGATCGTTGAATATACATCAAAGTGCTTGGTGTGTCAGTAAGTGAAGGCAGAGAGGTAGAAGTCTAAGGGGATGATGCAACCATTGCCCATACCAAAATGGAAATGGGAGAACATCACCATGGACTTTGTCACCGGAATTCCAAGGACATCCAAAGGCAAAAATGCAATCTGGGTTGTTGTGGATCGTCTTACAAAGGCTGCACACTTCATTGCTATTCGAGAGGATTTCTCTTTGGATCAACTAGCACGGATATATATCAGGAAAGTGGTACGGTTGCATGGAGTACCACTATCTATTGTTTCTGATCGAGATCCAAGATTCACCTCTATGTTTTGGAAGAGTCTTCAACATGCTCTGAATACTTAACTAAACTTCAGTACGGCCTATCATCCTCAAACTGATGGCCAATCCGAGCGGACTATCCAAACACTTGAGGATATGTTGAGAGCGTGCTCAATGGACTTTAAAGGAGGATGGGATCAACATCTTCCTCTGGTTGAGTTCTCTTATAATAATAGTTTCCACTCGAGCATCCAAATGGCACCATATGAAGCCCTGTATGGGAAAAGGTGTAGAACACCGGCATGTTGGGATGAGGTTCGTGAACGTAAGCTGCTTGGACCAGAAATGGTCGAAGAAATGGTGGAGAAGGTGAAAACCATTCAGCAGCATATCAAGGCAGCCCAAAGTCGACAGAAGAGTTATGCAGATAATCGTCGAAGAGACCTTGAGTTTAAAGTCAGAGACATGGTGTTTTTACGCATATCTCTGTGGAAGAAGGTCATGAGGTTTGGAAAGAAAGGGAAGTTAAGTCCAAGGTACATCGGCCCCTTCGAGATTCTTGATCGTGTTGGGGCTGTGGCCTATCGACTAGCACTTCCAGCTACTATGGCCAAGGTGCATGATGTCTTTCATGTATCTCTCTTAAGGAAGTACATACCGGACCCTTCACATGTACTCTCTTCCGAGGTGGTACAATTGGAAGATGATCTTTCTTATGAGGAGAAACCAGTGAAGATCTTAGATCGTAGAGAAAAGGTTCTACGAAATAAGACAATGCCCCTCGTCAAGGTGTTGTGGAGAAACCACAAGTTTGAAGAAGCAACATGGGAGTCGGAGGATACGATGAAGCTGAGTTACCCACATTTGTTTTAGTGTGGGAAAAGGAAAATTTTGAGGGCGAAATTTCTTAAGGGGGGAATATTGTAACGACCCAAAGTTTCATTAATGGAAAATCCCTCTTGATCCAGTTAAATGTTTCTTTATGAAAAAAATTTTTATAAGATGTCAACTTCTTTAGTTTTACGTTAAGATTTGTGACCGTTACTTTTATAGCCATTGAACAGTGATCATCTGGGTAGTTTAAATATAAGGCTTTAACGAACCAATTTTCTACTCAGACAAAGGAAGCGATGGACTCATCCAGTAGAATTGCCCCTTATGAAGCCCATTTGTCGGAGCTCGGAAAAGAGGTGGCGTCTTTGGGATTTGCCCTTGACCAAGCCCAAGCTGAGCTTCATCAAGTCAAGCTTGAACGTGATCGTCTACGGGAAAAGTGGAAGTTGATTGAAATTACCACTCGAGCGATGTTATCTGAGCCGCCCCAAGAGTCTGTCACCATCGCACACCTTACCCTTAGGTCTTATGCGGATATTTTAAGGGGTTATGTAATAAATAATTAGCACCATGTTCATGTACATTATTTTTGTATATAATAATGAATATAATTTCTAGTCATTTTTGATACATTGTAATTAGTTTTTAAAGTACAAATGGTGTTTTTAGTTATTATTTAATTAAGAATTATATTTTATTAAATTAAAGGATTTTTGAATTAAATAATATTTTAATAAAATATTATTATAAATATTAAATTAATTTTTTATTAATTATAAATGATCTTATAATTTTATGAATGCAATTAAAATTTTTATTAAGGTTTGAAAGCCATTTCTGTCAAAACCCGTGAATTTTTTTATAAATGTCGGTTTTTATTTTAAAAGTGAAAATTCAAATATTTAGAAAATTATTTAGATAAAATAAATATTATTTTTGGAATCAGGACGTCGAAATTATCCAACGGTGAATTTTTCATAATTTTCTGAGACAGTCAAATTTTTGGGTAAAAATTAAATACCATTTAAATATATAATGTGTTTTATGACATCATAATTACCTAATGGTGATGTAATAAAATACCATAATTCTTATGTTCGGCCAATATGTTTTTTATCATTAAAATAATGAGGTTTTGGGTTTGTTTGACTTACTTTTCAAAGCATTAATGGATCCCTCAAGACTTATTCAACACTTTGCCTTTTTAAATTAATTTCCATGGGAGTGTGACTCACCTCCACATAAGCAACCCTAATTTTTTAATAAGTTCGTACCTTGGCCTTGTAAAATATTGTTTTCCTCTTTCCTTTTCCAGAAACCATGGGCAAATACCATGGGATGGTTTGTGGTTTGGATTATTTTAATATAAGGGGTCCCAAACCTAAATAATAAAGAATTCTCTCACCTTTCCTATATAAACCCACCCAAGATCCCACTTCCTCCTCACTAAAATCCCTTGGAGTTCATCCAACCTCTGCCCTAATCTCTCTAGAATCCTCCCAAGGTGCCCCAAGCTCCCAAGAAGACTCTCACAAGCCTCTCTCTAGCCTTTGGAAGCACACTTCCAAGTAAGGGGTTTTCTTCCTTTCTCATTTTTTTGTCAATTTTCTTTAAGTTGTATTGCCCTTTTTATTTCAATTATGAATGTTGGGGTATGGTTTCTCACCTCACCCATACTTCCCTCTTATTGTTTGAATGATGGTAGAACCCTTTCTCTCTCATTAAATGTCTCTCATTTACACCCATTACTATGCCGAAATTCCGAAAGGAACTTCTCTCTCTTCTTTTACATTCAAGCAATAATTTTGTATCATGAATCTAAATTCCATTTATATTGTTGGGACATGTATATATATGATCTCCTTACTGTCCATTACATGTAAATATTATGAGTAACCCCTTTCTCTCTCATCAACCTTTTTTATGAATTCTTATGTCACGCCGTTACGCTGCCGAAATCACACCGATTTTCTAAGCCAATGTCTTTGTGTAGTGAATACCATGTCCATTTCTCCATCAAGGGTATTCACATTTATGCACATTTACATATTGATTATAAAGTTTCATGTATGAATTCCACATTCCTTTATCGTGGAAGAAATTATTATGTTTTATGAATCCATGTTTTATGATCCCTATGGCACACTTATGCATGAAATAAAATGTTTAAGAAGGGTGCGCCCTTTATAGCGCTCCAATGCATTGGGTAAAGTATAGTATCATGATACGTCATGTAAAATGAGTGTTTACTCATGCTAATTCAAGTGCAACGAGGGTTTACTCGTGCTTCAAGTGCAATGAGGGTTTACTCATGCTCCATGTGCAATGATCCTTGGCTCATGCTAATTCAATGTTAAGTGTTGTTGCCACATTTCCATGTATGATTATCATGCTTTATCATGCCTTTATGTTCATGTTTCTATTATGCTCTATTGATATGCCTATTGCCTAACATGTATTTTACTCCTCATGTTATTCATTGTGTACTCCCTTACTGGGCTTTATAGCTCACCCTTTTCTTATGCATGTCCTCAGGTTATCTCATGCAATGCTAAGTACGAAGGAATGTAGTGGTCATGTAAAGGAAGTTTTCAATAAAGATGTTGTATTTCAAGTTTAAAGTTTTTATGTAATGATCCTAATCCCCAAAGACACTAAACCTCTTGATCTTCTTTGTTGTATCAAGTGAAGTTTTATGTAATAAAGCATGTTTAAGTTGTAATAAAAAGCAGGGTTGTCATAAACCTAATATCAATGTTATATTGATACCTCAATTTTCAATATTTATTCTTTCAATCAGTAAAACCCACTGGAAATAATTATGACGTAACCAATAATATTTCAGCATGATTTTTCTTCCTTCACAAATTCATCTGCAAAACATGTTAAAACTTATTTAAACCATAACTATAAAGATATTAGATCCAATAAAAACTATTTCCCAATAAACATAACCAATTTTTAAGCTCTTTATACCATTATCCTTACTTATTCAACCTAATTTCCAACAATTACCCTTTGTTTTTCATCCTAGTTTTAGAATAAACCCTCAAATCCTTAAGAATATCTCTAAATCAAGGAAATTATTAAGGGAAAGATGGATTTAAAAAAAATCAAGATAATTTTAGATTTTTTTTGAAGATAAATATGATGAAGGTTAATAATTTATATGTGGTTGGTGGTATTTTTGAATAAAAATTGAATAAATTGTTATAAATATTCACTGATAACATTATTATTTATATTAGTGTCAATATTCATGTATTGTTGAAGGAATATATAATTTTTTTGTATATTTATATATATATATATAGTATTTTATCACATTATACTATTCAATGAACTTTTTTGTGAAAAAATAATATTTCAACATTTACCTAATTTTGACATCCATATTCATGTCTTTGTAAAATCACTAGCTAACTATTATAAATATAAATTTTAATTAAAAATTTTAATTACATTAAAAATAAACCATTATAGGTGAGAAAATGTGTCTAAATATTTAATCCAATATTTATTATCATAAGAAACACACTTAAAATTTAATTAAAATATTTAAATTCATAACACTAGTTTATATACATTGAACAAATTATTTTTAATTGTTTACTATTACTTCTAATGGTTTCACAGTGCTTACATAATGATTATATTATTCTCTCTCTAGAAGTCATATAATGATTTCCTTACATCCAATGAATATTTTTCCATTATAAAAATTTCCTTAAAGCTCATCTTAAAATTACAATAAATATTTAAGCTATATTCTCTAAATATTTTGGTCTTCTCTAAAAATGTTTACATTGAGGTAAATTTTAATTTTTCTCACAATCATGTCTTTTTAGTCATTCATCTAATTTGAAACTATCAATCAAAATTCGTTAAACATATATTACCTTTTTAAAATACTTTTATCTATAGTACTTCAAACGACTATATAAGTTTGATTTTTTGTTATTATATTATCAAATAATAATATTATGTTTATATTATTTTAGGTATAGTTGTATAAGTTAAATATTTATTAAATTTTATATTTTCATGTAAATATTTTTTTAAAAATTATTGCATCTCATATGCGAAAGACTCAAACATCAAAACAAAGGTGAATTGGAGACCTAGATAAAATATAAAACATAAAAAATAATTACATGGCCCCAGCGTACAGATAAATAGAAAATATCTAATTTTGGTAAAAAGAATATTATTTCTAGATAGTGAAATTCAATTTAAAAATGAGTAATAAAACCTAAAATCGAGTAAAAATAGTTTGATCATTAAAAAATTGATCATAAGTATTGTTATTCTACCTAGATCAGTGCACAACACTGAGGGGGGGAATTAGTGTGGTATACTTTTTACCAATTTAAAAATGTCCACCTATCTTACCTTTGGTACTATTTATTAAATGGATATCATACTCCTTTTCTCTACTCAACTTCATTTTTCATGCATTAAAAATAAATAATAACAACAACAAACAAAGGAATTAGATAATGGGTTTTACACCCAATATGGATGAATATGTCTCCAGTGTATGGTGGTTGTTATCACTCACACACATAGCTCCTACTTTATTTCCAAAAAGAATCCTATACATGGGTATATACTTGAACCTATTGTTTTGGAACCAACTATGATGCATTAAAGAACCAAAACTCTCTTTTTCATACCCTAGAACCAACGAGGTCTTCCTCTTCAATCACCATATTCAACTATAACCTCCTTGAAGTATGATCAATAGTGTAGGATTGTGTCTCTCCTAGATATTGTGAATCTGATCTCCTTCCTCAATATGCAACATTCATAAGGGATACCTCTAATAAAAAAATATCAAATATATTTACCATAATTTATCAACAATTGTAATCTCAAATGTATGCCTCCATCTTCTTTAGTCCTTATGATATAGATATATCATATGATAGTCTTCTCACTATTCCTCAATTCATAAGATATTATGTTGTAATAGCATAAGTATATCTCGATATAATTTTATTCATCAATGATCAAGATTTATCTCACAATGTTTTCAATGTTGGATATATCTTTTCTTAAACATATATGATTTATTCAATAACATTATCATCAGCATGTCCCTTTCTTGATCTTCTATGATAGTGAATTTCATAATCATTTTTCAATTTTTCCTGAATGGCTAGAAGTCCTTAATTTTTTTATTATTTTTGATAATACACCTTTCAAGGGTTGAGGTGTAACCCTTAAAAGGCCCAAAGTCTTAAGAGACAATTACATGACCTGTAGATCTTAGATGAAATCACCCTGACAAGAAAACTTGTAACTTCTCTTCCCTAGAAAATTCTATGATATTAGCACCCCACCTTAGTATGGTTGGTCGGATAGTTGTCCTATGTAGATCTTCATAGGCCTGGTACTGATGGAAAATTTATACCATCTCAATCTTTCAATTTTAGTATCTCTGCTCTGGTGAATGTACCTACTCTGAATCCTCATATGGAGCCTTGTCCCTTGTAATATGACTAATACATCTACATATTTCATGTGGCTTGAAGGCCTTGGGGTGTCTTGAAGGCCTTTAGGTGGCCTGAAGTCCTTGAGAGACAGTTGGTCTGAAGGCCTTGCATGACCGGAAATCCCTACAAGACCTGAGGACCAAAACGGTGGCTCAAAGGCCCAGATGGATGAATAGTTATGGTTACTACAATACCAAATAGTACCTACTAAAATAAATTCTACAGTACTGTTACAGTGACCTAGAAATATGTATCCACCCAGAATTTAACTTAGGTCTCATGGATTCACTTTCTGAGTCGACACCAACCGGGCTGAGGCTCATGTGCTCTTTTTTTCAATTTTATTTTTACTTCACCTATCTCCCTCTTCTCTCAATTGAATCACATGAGTTTACTCACACAATCCCCAATCCATAATAAATTTATAATTTATAATGAACCTCTAACTCCCACATTCTCTTACTTTATATCCATAATTTAAATATTCAGCCACAGTTGTAGAATAATAAAAAATAATATTTATATCCTTCATCTTTGATGTCACACAAATCATGACATCTTCCTCAAAATATAATATTTATTATTCCTCACAATTTCTATCATTATCATGAAAACTCTCCAAAAAAAATATAGTAGTTACTTCATGATTGCGTGCTTCAATGGATGGAAAGTTGAGGTGTGAATCTTCTCATCGTGACATGACTATACTCTTCATAGCACAAGACATTATCCATATCCAGTAGCACTTCTTATTTGATAATGTATTATAGTGTGGTTCTCTTATTCACAACACAACTAATTAATTTTATTTATATTCCATCATTGAAAATAATTTCATGAATCAAGATTATAATTATAATCAATATATTTAAATCATTGAGTAATATAAGAAGTATCATCTGAATTATACTCCAAGATTCCCCATTTTTTTCTAAACTATAATTATATATCATGTTTGATATCCCATAAAACCTTACATATATAATTCATAGATCCAGTAACCTTTATGTATGAGCATATGAATCTTATATATTATATATTGATTCAAGCTTTGAAAATTCTTACTTATCCTTAAAAACGTCTAAGGAACCCATAAGTATTCTTTGGAGAATCATATTAACCTTTACATATCATAGGGAAACACAATTCTTTTCAAATTATTAACTAGATCAAACCTTATGTGTGAGCTGAGTACCCTTACTTGTCATAGTGTGTCACTGGTACATTATCAAATTTTAATCTTCAAGTTCTAGATAACCCTTATGTATAAAATAAATTTATACATGAATTGGAAAACTCTTATGTATTAAGTGTAGATTCAATAATTTACGAAATTCTAAATATATAACACATAGAGACTCTTATGTAAGAGTCCTTTATCAATACTGACTTGTATGTATCCTTCAAAATTTTAGAGTAACACTTACATATCAAGAATTTTTCCAAATTTTTAATAACCCAAAACTTTGAGTACTCTTGCATATAGAGTCCTTAGCCATTTTTCTAGAAATACATAACTCCAAAATTTCAAGAACATATCTCTAGATTCTTCAACTCAACATAAAACTTCTTCAATCATTCTCATGGAATCTCAATCCACTTCTGAAGGTTCAAATCATAATGGAAGCACATACTCAAGGCTGATCCCAATAATTAATTTTTGGATTTGATGAATCATTCACATATTTTACAAGATTTAAACTCCTTGACCAATGAAATTTTTACAATGAATATTAAAAAATAAGGTAATCAGAACCCAAAGAATATCTTTTCACAATAAATTTATAATTTAAATAGTTTGAATGAAGGAATACCTTGGTCTTGGGATCTTTCTTCGATGAACATGTTGATCATCTGAAACCCTTTTTGGTCAACCATCATTTATGTTGTAGGATCCATGTGTATAATCCATCTAGAAATAATCCATATGTGATCCTATGATCATTGAAAAATACTGATGGATTTTTAGGTGCTATCACAGTGGATCAATCATCTTATGGTGTTTGTCTTGATCGTTGTGAAAATTACTTTAGGAAAGAAGAACCATCCTTGCACTCTCATTCTTGAGATGATGGAGGAAGAAATAGAATCTCTATATCATTCTTCATTATTGATAGAGAGATCTGATTTAATTTTGGACAATAATTCTTCATTTTGATCACTCCCTATATAATATACATATTTGTTTATTTATAGATACAGAGTTAGGGTTAATATACTATTTAATTATACAACAAACCCAAATAATATATAAAACCATAGATGACTCCATTCCAAGTAATAATAATATTATTATTATTATTATTATTTTCATGGTATACACTAACTAGAATAACAATAAAAATCATTTTTACCAAATTTCAAATTAATATTTATCATCAGACACAATCTTGGTCTGCTAGTCCTCCTTGATATTTATTAAATACCAAAATAAATATTTATTAATTTAATAAAAAAATAAATATTATATATCTGTATAGTTAAATAATTACCATATGAATAAATATTTATTTCATTTATGAGATAAATAAATCCTGAAAAATATTATTCCTCTGTCTTAAAAATAATATTTATTTAAATAATTAATTTCAAATAGAATTTAATTGAGATCAATAAAAACACTTAGTGTGTCACCATATATGATTCATTCTCATTGGAATTAGGTGGGCTTTCCTAAAGTCCAAGATTACTGTCTATAAACGGGTCAATACACATGAGAGAAAGAAGTTAATTTCATGATATCAACAACCACACACAAGAACTCATTATGTAATATAATTCTTTTTTCATGATATCCCATCAAGCTGGTTGCACACCCATGTAATTAACCTATGTGTGTTTGATATATATTTCTTCAAATATCATAAATAAACTCATAATTACAAAATTTATAGGTAATTTAATGATATGGTTATATTTAAATTAAAGGTCTAAGATATCTACTTCCTTAAATATGGAAGGGAAAAATACTTCCTTGACTTATTCATTAATATCATTCACTCGTAACACACCCAATATATCCTACTTCCCACGAACATATGGCATCACAGTTTTGGACCATACATAAAATTACACAAGTCATGACATGTATTAATAACAATATTAACATATTAGGATCATCACACACACTCACAAATAGTAAATTCCAATTACACTCAAACATATGGAATTCTTATAGGCAGGTTTGTTCTCATAATCTCTAATCATACATATTACCAAGTGTTAGCTTCTTGAGATAAAGTATCATATTCTTATGAGTACATACACCTAACTATAAACATTATATGCGTCTCATCATAGAATTTTATTTTACCATAGAACTATATTTAATAACATCATCATGACATTTTAAGGTTCTCATTGTAGAGGAGAACTACTATGAACTTTTAAATGTGACGTATACTATGGAACATTATTAAATTAAATTCATGTAAAAGAATGAACAATATGTAATAATATGTTTTTATTGATAATCAATTATTAAAATATACATGTAATCCAAAATTACAAATAGTTGGTTCCAGAACACCAACTCAAAGGGACTCCTATTTGGACTAGAGTCAACTACCAATTACTTTTAGTTCAATAGATTTCATATGGTGATCCCATTTTTTATGAGTTAATGATTTAGTCTAGGGGTCCTCTATTTGGTCTTCCATGGATACTCTAATCACTACAACTTCGCCTCTCTGAGAAAAATCCTTCAAGAGATAATATTTCTAAAGTATGTTATTTCTTATTTGATGTGATCATGGATCCTTTTCAAGGGACACCGCTACAGTATTTTCATAAGATTGTGATAGGATATTTACTATTAGTAATCACATAAAGCTCTTGGATAAAGTTACATATCCAAATTTCTTATTTAGCTACCTCAAAAGTTGAAATATGCTCAGACTCTATTACAGAATCTATGAACATTACCTGCTTTGAGCTCTTCAAAGGGACAAAATCTCCATTGAGAGTGAAGATATATCCCAACTATGATTTATAATCATTTGATATGTTTGGAAACTAGCATATTCATATTCTCTAATGACTAGATCCTCATATACTCTATAAACCAAGAGCATATCCTTAGTTTACCTCAGATAGTTAAGTATAGTCTTTATTGCCATCCAATAGAGGTCACTTGGGTCATATTGATATATTCCTACCATGATTAAGGCATAGGAAACATCTTTCCTAGTACATAGCATAGCATAAATTACTATCCCAATCAGTGATTCATATACAATACTTTCCATATTCTATCTCCACTCATGTTTTAAAGGGTAGAATTTCTTAGAAGGATTAATGCCATGTGACACTAGAAATAACCCCCTCATGGATTTTTATATACTGAATATTTTTAGTATCATTTCAATATATGTACTTTGAATTATACTGAGTGGCCTCTTAGATCTATTATGATGGATCTTGATCCCGATAATATATGTTGTTTCTTCTAATTCATTCACATAGAATCATGTGTTCATCCAATCATTAGAAGAAAGTATGACTTCTATATCATTTCTAATGTTTAGTATGTCATCGACATAAACTATAAGAACAATGAATCCACTTCCACTAAACAATTTAAAAACACAGGGTTCACATTAATTATTTATTAAAACAAAATTATATTATGGATTCATCAAACTGAATGATCCATGACCAGGATGATTTCTTTAATCCATAAATAGATCTTTTCAACTTTCATACTTTATTGGCATCCTTTGGAGTCACAAACTCATTAGGCTGTATCATATATATATCTTCCTTAAGGTTCCCATTAATGAAGGTTATTTATACATTCATATATCAAAAATATTAGTTATGGTAAGATGATATGGAAAGTAGAATTATGATAGATTTTAGTATAGAAACTGGTGAAAAGGTTTTGTCATAGTCTATTCATTAACGTTGTTTGAGCCCTTTTAAAAACAGTCATACCTTATAAGTACTGACTTACCCATCCATATCTAGTTTCTTCTTGAATACCCATTTAAAAAAAATGGGATTTACATCCACTTGAAGATCTACCAAAACCTAGACTTGGTTTTGATACATGGAATCTATTTTATAATTAATAGCTTCTTTTTAATTGGTAACTTATGATCCTATTACTAATTCTTTTTAGGTTTCATGATCATTATTATCAACTTATAATGATTCACCATCCTCGGTGACTAGAAAATCATATCGTTTAGGTTCTATAGTCTCTCTTTTACTTCTTTTCACTACTTGTGTCTCTAGAAGTCCCTCTTCCATGGGGATTTATAAAATATATTCTTGCACTAACTCTTATGTACCCTGTGCCTGGACTTCATCATAGTGTATCACACTCCCACTATAAATTTTAGATATGTTCTCCATCTCAAAGAGCAAGGCATTTCATTCCTCTATTAACTTTATATCTGGGGGTCTTATAGGTAATATCACCTTGTTTCCTTAGGGTATCCTATAAACGTACATTTTATGCCTCAAGGTGAAAGTTTGTTTCTTGAAAAGTCCTTAAAAAATGCCTCACATTACCACACATGTAAGTAAGACAACATAAATTTATTTCAACTCCACAACTGACATGTAATATCATCTGCCTCCCTAGTTGGAACCAGGTTTATTGTTTGCGTTACTGTCTATAATTCATATACCAAAAAGGATAATGGAAGAATTACATGACTCATCATTGATCTCACCGTTTCTAGTAGGGTGAGGTTATTCCTATCTCCTACACCATTACACTATGTTTTATAAGGAATAGTGAGTTGAGATAGAATCCCTAACTACCTTGAATAATCAATGAATTCTTAATTGAGATATTCTCCACCAATATTAGAGCATGGTTTCTTAATCTTCATACCAAGCTGGTTCTCAACTTTATTCTTACATTCATTGAACCTATAAAATTAATTTGACATGCACCTCATTAATTATACATATCCATATATACTAAAGTCATCAGTAAAAGTTATTAAGTATGATCACCCGCCCCTTTATTTAACTAGAAATGGTAAATACACATCAGTATGAAATAATTCAAGAATATATTTTGCTCTTTCACCTTTTACACTAAATGGGAAGTTTTTTATTTTCCCTTGTAAATATTCATGACATACACCAAGGGTTTTAGTTTAAATAAATCCACATATTCATCTTGGCATAATTTGGTCAAACTATTTTTATTTACATTCCCTTGTTAGTGATTTTATAGTTGGATGTGTTATGATTCATGTGAACTATTTGATTATCAATTATAATTACTTAGTTTGTGTAATACAGCACATAAAAACTATTATTTAAACATGCCTTACCATAACAAATGATTTATTTATAAAAGAATAAAAATTTGTTTCCATGTTTAAAAATAAATACATCTATATTAATTCTCAAAAAAAATATTTTTTTGATGAATAAAGGAACAAAATAACAAAATTTTAAATGCAATATTACTCATGTCATAAATGTGAGGTGGTAGTACCCAATAGCCACATAAGAAATTTTTTCTCTATTGGTTTCTCATAAATAAACCTCTCCTTGGGAAATCTTCTAGAATCTACTTGGTTTCTATATTTGAATAAATATATGAGAACCACATGATGTATCTAATACCCAATTTTGAAGAAACTAACAAATTAACCTCAATAACAAAAACACCAGAATTTTCTACTTTATTCTTTACATAGGTATAGGTTTTCTTCCAGGGGCCCTTCTTTACACATGTGAATGGGATAGCATCATGTTCCCTTACTTGTACCTTGATCCTTATATTCTTGGAAGGGCATTGTGAAGAATCTTTAGACTTAGAGATCTTTGATTGTCCTTTCCTTTTATTCACTATAAGGATGGAAGGATTTTCACACTCTATATCCTTGAAAAAATGATGAAGTATAATGATATTAACTGAGAGATACTTCTTTATATTGTTCATATTGAAATTAACAACAAAAATAGAGAAGCTAAGAGGGAGTGGTGAAAGAATGTGATCAATGCATAGTTATTATGGTATCTTAAACCCTATAACCTCTAGTTTCTCAATATATACAATGAGTTATACCACATGTTTCCCAGCTAACGGACCTTTTATATATTTTCTTTAATAGAGCACCTTGGATATCTCAATTTTTTTTGGTATTTCGATCACCTGATAAAGACCATGAATATACTAGAGAATCCTATAATCATATATGTCTTCATATGACGTCATGAGTTCATTAGACATGGATGAAAGAATTAAACATTGAACATTAACTGTATTGATCATGTGTTTATCATAGACAATGAAACCCTCATCACTCATCTCTTTTGAAGGAGAATCGGGCATTGAGGATTCCTTTATGTAATCCTTATGTTCATGGAACAACACTACCCATATGAATCTGAACCATTACTGGAAGTTAATACTAGTTAGGATATGGTATTTCTATAAAATGTATCACATGGATAAATTAGTTGATGAACTTATCATTATTCTGAAATAATAAAAGAGCATATTATTTGTACTTTTCTTGATTACATGCATGTGAGAAATAATAATTTTAATTTTATTAAGTCTCTTAATATTTTATCAAGTCTCAATGGAACTCACCTTTGAACTCAAAAATTTATATCTATGTGGAAATTAGTGGAAATGATTCATATGGCTATTCTTATAACCCAATTGAGGTCTTAGTCAATTATTCCAAGGTGTTTGGTAGGAAATCCATTACCAACTATAGGCTTGTAGCTCCTTGACCTGTTGAGTGGACTCTCCAATCCGGAAACCATTGATCAGATTTCATAAAAACTTGCATCTAAGTTACATCTAGTATAGAGAGGGATAATTCTCTTGATGTAAATTGGTTAATTCAACCCAAAACTTTTATAATAAATCCTCGATAAAAGTAAGTGTCCCAACAAGTTTTAGACCAACACTTAGTTCTATGGTTTCATTATTAATAAAGTAATGGAAGGTTTAGTATTAATTAACATTTTGTTGAGAGATTTTATTTATTATGAGTAAAGAAATTTTGTTTTATCCTTTAAATTTATTATTAATATAAAGTAGATTTTACATTAAGGATTAACCATGTATCGATAAAACATTTACTTATAACCCATTTATTTTAATTCCATTTTTTCATATTAGTCCATTTATTTATGTGACTGCAGTCTTGAATATATAAAATAAATCATTTATAAATAGAAATAAAATAAATAAATGACACAATCATGAGCTCTATATAATGGTTGATTTATTTATCAGACAATAAACCAACCTATGACACTAGGGAAAAACCTTTGTGTTGGTCCTAACATGAGTTGTCACATCCCACCTATCCAGCTTTGTATTTCCTGAGTTGGTTTCACCTTAGTCCTATCATGAACTGCCACCATGAATCCTTGGATATTTATTTTTTCCATATGTTTTTAACTCACAAATAGGTGATCGGAACCAAAGGATTGGTTAAAGGGAATTACATAAGATAACCTTGGAAATGAAAATCCTATATAATAAAAAGGGAGGGAAGACACTCATGCCATCATATTTAATTTAATAATAAATAATTGAAAAAATGAGAAATAAAATTAAATTAAATTAAACATCACATACATAAGTCTAGTAAAATCTCATGATTAGTTAAACACAAGAATTCATTAAACATTTAAAACAACTTTCAAGCATTCATTTTGACTCATTATTTAATAAGATAAAACATAGTCAAATTAATCTGATTAGATTTATTATTAATAAATTAATTAATCTGATCTTATTCCATCCGATAAACTTAAAATTATCATCCACCATGATTTTAAATAAAATAAATTATTTATTTTTTAAAAAATCTAATAAAATAGTACACAACTGTGTACTTGGTAGCAACTTAGTGAGTACTTTTCCAAACTACCTAGTGGGTTCTAATTGTATACAATTTACTCATACAAAATATTTTGAACATGGAATGTGTCATAATTTCATGGTGTGTACTACCAAATTAATTTCACATAAAACACATGAATATTACCTTACCTATAAAATTTAATGTGTTGAGTTTTTAGTATGCAATGAACATACATTAATTGTGGTTTTGAATATTACTTGGAAGTAATTAAGAATTTTATATAAAATAAAACCTAATGAATCATGTGTACTATAAATATAGTGACTTGATAAACTCACACTGATGAGGTTTAATGAATTAATTAATTATATTTAATAACTCTATGAAAATAGGTAAAGTAAGTGGTGTAGGAAATATGGCTACATGGTGTGTACATGGCTTCACCATATATCCACAGTACACACCTAGGGACTCAACAAGTACCTCTCATAGACATTTATGAGGTACAGAATGTAAACAAATGACACATGAAATATACTTCAAGGTTCATAGTTTTCAGCCTATACACGTCATACATTAAATACACATGGTGTATTAATTACACAACATGTATTGACCCCAAGTTTTCCATCTTGAAAACATGTCAAATAAACATTATATAGGAAATATGCACAGCATGTAATATGGAAAAGTCATGTGCCACCCTGATTGGTCAATATGAGGTACATTTAATGCATGCAGTGTGTATTCATTACATAACCACCTAGATTCCATGAATGTGTCATAGTGTAATGAACAAGGATACATAGTATGTGAAAAAAGAGTACAGACTGAGAAACCTTTTATTATTTAGCTAAAAATATTGGCACCTTTGGATGGGTTATTCATGGGCATTATTTATTAATTATTAACCAATATGGGTTATGTGAGAAAGAAACTAAGAGAGGAAAGAATATATTTTGAAGATGGATTAAGAATGAATTAAAACATGAAATCAAATTCAAATTTTAATTTTGTAATGATCAAAAAAATAATTAGAAAGTTGAATGTGGAACCTTTGATAACACTTGATGGTTCCAGGAATAGTAAAATCACGTACTTAGGGATGATCCTGATAATAAATTTTCAGATTCTATGAATAATTTAAAATTTTTAAAAGATGTAAAATTCATGAACAATAAATTTTTTCCAATGAATATTAACAAAGAAGGTTTCTGGAACTAATATAAGATCGTTTCACATCAAATTTATAATTAATTTAAATAAATCGAAAGAAATAATGTCTCGGTCTTGATATTTTTCTTTGTTAAAGATATTGATTGTTTGAGGATCTTTTCATTCAACCTTCATTTATCTTTTAGGATCTAATTTTAGAATCACTTTAGCATGGATATGCACATGCTCCTATGATCTCCAAATAATACTAAGAAATTTTCAAGTAATACCATGGGAAATTGATCATCTTGTTGTGTTTTTTTATCACTATGAAAAATCCTTCATGCTTGAATATTCATCTTTTCACTCTCATTATTGAGATTATAGATGAATAAGGAGAATCTCTAGAGCATTATTCATTCTTGAGAGAGATATATAGATTTCATTGTACACAAAGATTCTCAATTTTGATAAATCTCTACAAAATAGACATAGTCATCTATTTATAGATGGATAGAATGGCCTAAATAATTTAGATAGTTATTTTTATTTATAGATAATACCTTTTTAACTTGGTTGATAGGGAATCCTTACATGACATGGAGGCTTAGAGTCATTGAGCCTTCAAATACATATTTCAAGGGTCTAAGGGAAAAAATCCAATGAAATATATATTAGACCCTAAAAACACTTGAAAACCCCTCCCTGATCCTTTAAGGTTTGTATCATCTCTACCAACTTAGTGTGAATACCATTCTACAGTGCCCTTATACTAATATATGGGCTAATGGAATGGATTCCATATCCCTCCTTCTATCCATGGATTTTTCTGGATCCAATTTAGTGACTTGATTCTAATTTGATCCCTCAGAATTAGAGGTGATCAAGTAAGTCGAGGCCTACTCTACATCATGGGATAGAGGGCCCTAAGGCCCTTATGCTTAAAAAGTAGGTTGAAGGCAACTCGCCCACTGTGGTAGAGCCTGGATCATCTGGCCCAAACCTTCTTAGCCTATTCTACCCATTCTAGGACCACCTAGACCTTTCCCACCTAGATGGATTTCTTGCATTCAAATCACTACTCGTGTCACCTGTACTCAGCCCTAGGACTGCTTGGCCCAACATCGGCATGGTTCGTTGCTGCATCTAACCACCTACATCCTACTAATGAGAAGGATGCTTATCTACTAGTGTAATTAGTTGATGTCAGTTGACCCCAAATATGTGGGGGTGAAAATAATAACCCCCAAAAATGGGGTTCCAAATTCAACACAACTGAATATTGATCCTTGGATCACCTGGATGTAGTTACAACAATTGAACCACTATGTTGTGGTACTTCCCATAAAAATTTAGTTGTTGATTAAGTCCTCCATTTACCCAAAGTTGGGTCCACCAACCCAATTAGATACACATTTCCCATCTAAGGAAGTGGTGTTGAATGGCCCAGTTCATAATATGAATAGTGACTGATCTTGATAGGACTCGAGCCTGAGTTAGTTCTCCTTAAGAGAAAGGGGTAAAAATAGTGGTCACCACTCTTCTTAACCCCTAGGGGAAAAATTGTGTGTGGTTATCTCTCAACTCCCAACAGGGACCCCAACTAATCTAATAGCATACCACATATTCCCTAGCTAAGAAATGGATTTGAGTCACCATATTCATAATATGAATAGTGTATGAGTCTAGCAAGACTCGAGCCTAAGCTAGTTCCCCTAGGTAGTGAGATGGACCAACCTCATGTACCACTCAACTAAATACGTAATGTCTAATCATCTATTTGTAAAGATATGGTTAGGGTTAAAATATTATTTAATTACACAACATCCCTTAAATAATATATTAAACATTATATGACCCCATTCCCTATTAAAATAATATTATTATAATTATTTCATGGGGTGTGCTAATTTCTACAATGATAAATGTTATTTTTAAAATGTTGAAAATTAATATTTACTTCCAAACACAATATTGGTCCACTATTACTCTTTGGAATTTATTAAATATCTGAATAAATATTTATTCATCCAATAAAAAAATAAATATTATATATCTATATAATTACATAATTACTTTGTGAATAAATATTTATTTAATTTATGCAATCAATAAATCCTGAATAAAATTATTTCTCGTTCTTGAGAATAATATTTATTCAAATAATTAAATTAAATATAATTTAATTGAGATCAATGAAAACATTTAGTGTGTGACCCTCTAGGATTATTTCTTATCAGTATTAGGTGGACTTTCCTAAAGAAAAAGATTATTGTCTAGCGTGTACCAAGAAGAATAAGTTAATGTAACAACTTCGACAACCACACATGGGTTCTCTTTGTGTAATATAATATCTTTGTAATGATATATCATTGAGCAGGTTGTACACCCATGACATCAACTTATACACTTGATATGTCTTTCTTTGACTATCATAAATAAACTCATAATTACACCATGACCATAGAATTTAATGCAACAGTTCTATTTCAATCAAAGGGTCAAGATATCAACTTCCAGAGATATAAAAATGGAAAATAATTACTCATCTTATTCATTAATAACATTTCATTCATGGCATTCCCAGCATACCCTACTTCTCATGAATAAATAGCATCACAATTTTGGTTAGTACATCATGGTATACGAGCCATGACATGCATTAATAGTTATCTTACAGTTTAAGGATCATCACACACACTCATAGATAAGAAATTTCAATGACCCAAAAACATGTGTAATTCCTAAAGGTGAGTCTATTATCATAATTTCCCACCTTAGAGATTAATAATTTTGAACTTCATGAGATAAAGTGTCATCTTCTTATGATTACTTCCACTAGATAGTCAATAATATATGTGTCCCATCATATAATGTTATCCGATCATAGAACTATATATACTAATATCATCATGGAATTTCATGTTTATCATAATAGTGGGGAGATTATATGACCATTTCAATGTGACATATACTATATGAAATTATTTCATTAAATTCATATAGAATAATTAATAATATCTAATAAGATATTTTTATTAATATTAAATTCTTTGAATGTGCATGTAATCTAAATTACAAAAAAATGTTCTAGAACACCAACTCCAACAACTTCAACTCCTTCCAAATCACCTTAGGATATCTTCAAATCATCTTTAGTTATATCAGAATTATCCTAAAGATCTAGTAACATATAATAACTCCTTTGAGAAATGTAATGTTCTTCCACTACCTAAAACAACTTAATCTATTCTTTAAACATCATCTAAGGGAAATGTTTATATAGATATCACCCCTTAGGGATGATATTCACAGGTATGGATCTTCATTAAAATATTGACCATGTTTTAATACAAGCCATCTTTTCAGCTTCCTCATGAAGATATAATATCTAAAAATCACTATATTCCTTGGAAGTATTCTCAGATTGTGATCTTTTTAATCGTAGTGAACGTAACACCCTGCCATATTAATTATACACTATGATCATGAAGAATATCTCTATACTTTAATCAAAAGAATCCACATCATATTTAACCTCTTCTTCTAGGCTTCTCACCTTCTCAAAACATATTTACATCATTCTTATTAAAACAATAATTATTGGAAATAAAAATTTAAATCAATGCCTAGAGGGTTTAATAATCCCCTTTTTTTATTTTTTTTCAACACTCATATAGAAAATTCATGAAAATATGTTTTTTTGTATTTTCTCCTCTCTCATTGAGAATAAATAAAAATAATCTTGAGATATGGGGGTAATATTAAACTTATATCAATATTTAACAAAATATTACACTCTAAGTCTATATGAACAATCCTCAATGTAGAAAATAATAGGGACTAATTTTTACAACAAATATATCCGTAAACACATCAAAATGTAGAGACCTGAGATTGTTTGGGTTTTGAAATTTGAGAAAAAAAGACGGAATTTTTTCATTTGGATATTTGTGAGGGGTAAAATGGTTAATTTCCCCTAGAATATTATCTAGGATAATTTTTCTAACCACTCCGTTGGTCCTGGAATATGCTTTTTACCCTATTAAAGGTGTTTGATGTAATTCTGAGTCATTCAACTTTTAGTATAATAATTAATATTCTATTAATTAAATATTAAATTATTCATGTGGGTCCATGTGGTGATATATTTTGAGTGGAGAATTGGATTGAGATTATAACTCTATGGTTGATTGCAAAATGGGGGGGTTTCCCTAGGCAAGGCATAAACTCATTTTGGGTTCTGGGACTCAGGACAGGTATTAAAAGGGTAATTAATTAATTAAATTAATTAAAAAGTCCCCCCCCCTATATTTCTATGCATGGAAGGAAAGGGGTAGGGATTATCCCTATGCGTGATGGAAAAAATAAGAGGGGAATGGGGAGGGAGATGTTATCGGACTTCATCCATGGAGGAAATCAGGACTGGACCAAGGTGCAGCAGATTCCAGGAGTGGATTTGGACCCAAAGTTTTTTGCATTTACGTCACATGTATAATAAATATTCTCTTTACTACATATTAATTCATGATTTATTACATAAGATTACACATAATACAAAACAAAATATTAAGAAGACTTATTTCTTTGGTAATTAGGTACATTACAGAACAACTTAAAATAGGGAATACATCACCGTTATTGAACAATTTCTTAACATGATCTTAATATTCCTTTGTACTTAAAACTACATGGTATAACCTGGGGACATACGTAAGAAATGGGAGATCCATAAGTCCCAATAAGGTAATAAAAATGTAATAACATGAATAAAGTAATACATGTTATAAAATAGTAATATCAATGGGGAATAAATGGTGTGAGAATTATAAACATTAACAATGAGGCATGATATAGCATGATAATCATAAAGGCAACATCAGAAATGTGGCAACAACTTAAAAAATTGCATCATAAACATTGGTCAAGGATAAATTCCAAAAGTGGAAGGGTTATCTCATCATTTATACATAAAATTCATAGTATGGGGATATGGGAAAACATATCCCAATATTATAAAATGAAGATAAAATACAAAAGATAAATAAGATACTTGAATAGAGAGGAGAAGGATATGATCCCTTACTAAATTTCGGTATGGTAATGGGTGTACATTAAGCTTCATGGGACGACATAATGAGAGTGAATGGTCTCATCTCATGGAAATTAATAATATAGTAATAGGTATTTATAAAAACTTACCTCAAACAAGAACAAATAGGAATTAAGAGGAAAAACATAAAACAGGTTCTTGAATAAAAAGGAGTGGAAGATCCCTTACCTTGAGAGTGTGACTCCAAATGCTTTAGAGGTGATTATTGAGAGATTTTAGGCACCTTAGGATGAATCTAGAGAAGTTATGGTGGAGTAAGTATGTGATATTAGGATTTTAATTGAATAGAAATTGTAGATTGGGTGGATTTATATAGAAAAATAGAGGGGAGTTCTTTATTATTTCTCAAACTTAGGTTTTGGACTCTATATAATAAAATATCCAAAAAAATAAACCTTATAATGTTTTTTCCTATGGTTTCATCTAAATATGGGTGGTTTTAATTATTTTATTATTACAAGGGACTAAATTATTAAAATAATACCCTTGATGATGTGGAAGTGAGTCATTCCATTAAATAAATGATTTTAAAACATTAAAATATATTATAGGTTTTTGAGGATTCATAAAGGCTTTACAAAATTAATCAAATAAACTTAAAATAAAATTATTTTAAATTTAAAACAAATATTTGGTATTATATACACTTTATAGTATTTATTACATCACTTTTTAGTCATTATGATGTCATAATACACACCTTATATTTATACGATATTTAATTTTTACCTGAAAATTCGACTATCTCAGAAAATTATGAAAAATTAACTATTGGATAATTACGATTTTTTGATTCCAAAAATAATATTTATTTTATCTAAAAATTTTTCTTAATATGTGAATTTTCACTGTTAAAATAATAATTTATATTTATTGATAAATGCTTGGTTTTTTTACAATAATAGTTTTTGAACCCTTAAAAATTACATTTGACTTCATAAAAATGATCTGATAATTCATATATAATAAAAATTATTTAATAATAATATTTCAATAAAATATTATTTATTTCAAAAATACATTAATTCATTAAAATAAATTCCTTAATTGAATTTGAATATGACCCAAAAATACAATTTGTGTTTTATTGTTTCAAAATCAAAATCATTTATAAAGAAAAAATATTAAGAAGTAAATATAAAAATTATTCTATTGAAAATAAAATATAAATATTCATATTATTATTGTCTTGATAAATATCCCTTTAATATACCATAAAATTCCCTAAGGGTAAGGTGTGCGATAGTGAGACTTTCTTGGGGTGGTTCGGTATTTAGGGTTTCTGTCATGATCTTGATAAGCTTGAACTTCTCCCATAAACAAATATTATCATGATTAAGTTGTTGGATATTATCTTGTTATTGTTTAAGGTAATTTCCTATTGATTCTATCTCCCTCATAATCTCTAATAAATGAGATTTATAGGGTACGATCCTACTGGTTGAGGCCATTGCATTATTTTTCTATGTCAATTGGATTTTTTAAAACCCTATATCTATACAAATCATATGATCACTGTTCAAAAGCTTTATTATCGATGATAATGATGCTTAATAGTCTTTTAAATATAATATTATATTGTAAAACCAAATAAGTGCATGTGTTTTCTATATCCATAATATATAACAATGGATTTAATTACATTTCAAGGGGAGTTTTATTTATAAAAGTTTGGGTTATTACAAAGTGGTGGTCTGGTTTTAATTTTTATTCCCTGATACCGATAGATTAGTTTTTTAAAGTTATAAAGCCATATTATGATTTCCTAAGACCCTATGAGTGTTGATTTATGCTTTTGGGGAGAAAAATAGGGGTTTCAGGATGTTTGTAGGGGTTTATGATTCAAAACAACTTACTACATGACGTGTGGTTGTAAGAACACATGCCATGTATTCTTCTTATTTGAGGAAGAAGATAATAAAATGACTAAATGGTGTGTAGTTATAAGGAAACTTTATGTAATACTGATCATCATGTGTCCGAGTACTTATGCAGAATGAGTGTCTAAAGTTTCACGTTGTGTGGGATAGGCACACACCGTGTGAAGGGACTTGGTTATGTGGTCGGGTACATGTGTATGTACCCATGTGGAGGGACATGGACATGTGTAAGTACATGGATAGACCCCATGTAGTTTGTTTTCATGTAGTATTACATGGATACAACTAGAGTTTTCCAGGCTTTGTAGAAGTACATGGCCATATGGAAGGTTGTGGGGTACACACTGCGTATTGGGGGTACACATAGTGTACTTCCCCTTAGTTACCTTTAGAGGGTTTTTGGTGGTTTTCACCCCAAATTTGTAATGGGATGAAAGAGGATCCCATTTTGAGTGTTTTCATGTATATCATGATGATGAAACACTTATCGTGGTTTGAGTACTTTTGAGATATGTTTTTGGTAAAGTATGTTATGACAGAGATGTTTTCCACCAGGAAGTAAGTTCAAATATCTCTTGAGGATGATACATGGGAGGAGACCCAGATGAGGGTCATGATAATTATTGGAAGACATAGAATGAGTTTTTTGGAAACCTCAATTCATGATGGGATGAAATTTTTTTGGTTAGTGGGACAGAGTTGTGACTCGAGGTGGTGGATAGGTTCGGTATACGGGCAAACCTAGGGTGACTTGGAAAAGGATTGGACTTGATACCATATCTCTTATGATTTTTTACTATATTGAGTCTAGTGAGGTCGTGAGACACTAGAGTTTTGGTTGAGGGATGTGTTACCTAAGATATGGGTGTTCGATCAATAGTTTGGTTCTTATCAAGGATTGGAAGGGGGTACCTCCGCTTGAGAGCTAGTTTTAAGGATTCAAAGAGGGATTCCTCTGTTTATGTGGGGTCCCAGATAGAAAATTGCAGGCCCAATTGATAGGAAACCCTTGATAGGGTTTGTGTTATTAAGTATTATTAGTTATGGGTGTTCCCTTGTCACTCGGGATGATGAATGAGCCGATGGGATGATATGTTGAGGTCCAAGATGGATGTTTAGCCATCCCTTGTTATGTTTTTGTTTGTTGTTGCTGAGACTTGGATTACACCCACGAGGAGATTTTTCTATGGTTGGGTTTCCATATTTTAGAACCCAATTTAATATTAATGGAATTAATGGTTAAGAGTGCTGGAAAGATGATCCAGAGGTATGATTTTGGATATCTGTAATTGAGATGGTTGGACATGATGTTATGTATTGGTACTGATAGTTTGTTTTTAAGTTTTTAATGTTGGATCGAGGTTCCAAGTGCATTGCATTTATATTATTGAGTATAGTGTATTTGACATCACATGTATGTGGTTAGAAGTTGTACTAATGTTCTGGGTAGTGATAGTATACTATATAGATTAGGTGATAGACTAAAGGTCTAAACACAGATAGTATACTTTGTTGTTTATGTTCCAGACTAATGCTATGGGAATTGATGGTATAAAATCTAAGATGAATGGAATACTAATTCTATGTATCCATGTTTTAGTTTTCATACTTATTATCTATGAACAGTTGATTTGATATAAGTTTTAGTTGTATGATTAATACTCCAGGCACCACTGATTTGATATATGTTTTAGTTGTCATACTGATGCTCTAGGAACTATTGATTTGATATATGGTTTAGTTTCCAAACTAATTGTAACAACCCAAAATTATATCAATGAAATTTCCCTTCTTATTATTATTTCATATAGTATAAATCACATAAAATCACTTAGAGAACACAATATAAATTTTATAAATGAAGAATGAATGAAATAAGAGGTATTTCTAGATGTTAAGGAGCCTATACCAGTAAAATAGTAACTTGACCTTAGAAATAGTAATATAACCCTTATGAATAGTAAACCAGCCAAATTAATAGTAACCTCAACCATTAAAATATAAATAAAATTTAGTAGTCTTATAAATGAAATTATGATATAATTATATCATATTATAAATAAATAAATATTCTAAAAATTATTAATTAAGAGTTAGTATTTTTGTAAGTCATAAATATTTAATTATAATTTTATAATTAATATAACTATTTAAAATAAAATTTATTTTCATAAAAGAGATTAATATTTTAATATTTTGTTTTATTATTATTCTAATATAATTTTATGAGACCTTAGTTAATTTTTCAAAGTTATATAAAATGAGTTATAATTTTAAAATTTGTATTTTTCGAGTAAATGGTGATTTTAATTAAAAATTAATTTTATCATATTTAGAAAATTATTTTTATAAATTGGAGTTAATTTTTTAATTATACATGTTGAAAAATGGATAGGGTTAATTTTTTGGGATTTTTCTAAAATAATTGAATTTTTGGTGAGTAGTAAAATACGATAATTTACGATAAATGTTAAATACATGAATCATTGATTCATAGGTGATGTATGGATTATGTAAGCCCATAATCTCGAAATATAATTTATTATTTTAATATATTTAGGGATAATTCTCAAACTATTCATATTATTGAGCCAAAATAATAAACAAATGTATACAATATTCAAAAAACACCCCTCTCTTTCACTATAAATACCACACCTCGCCACTCATTCTCCTCACACATTAAAATCTTTGAGACTTGTTAAAATTATGCCAAATTTTCTTCCCAATCCCCTCCCCCATATCTAGGAACTATTTTTCTCATCGAAATACCAAAACCTTTTACCTAAGGAGTTTCTCAAGGAGGAGAAAATCAAGAGGTAAAAACCTATATCTTTTTCTTTTAATTTCTTTTCAAGTTCTTTTATTTTATTATTCTATCCTCAACTTCTCTTGTAAAAGTGGAATGATAACTCTATTATAATTTATATACTATAATTATATCATGTTAATTTAATAATTCATCGTCATTCCTCTTCTCCTCTCCCTTTTATTCTAAAAATGGAAACGTTGTCTGTGAGGTGTTGTTTTGTCGCCTTCAAGGATGAAAAGTTTACATTTTCCATTAATGTCTTCAAGGGTGTTCATAAAAACATTTTAATGGTTGAAAAAATATTCTAAAATTTATATAAAAACCTTTTTATTTTCATGATGTAACATATTTACATAATACCAAATGATAAAACAAAATGGGTTCGTTGTGATCTAAAACTGCTAAAATTAATCTAAACAGTTATCATTAACATGTTATCAAATTATTCATCCTCATATCTAAGAAAAAACAATATATAATACCAATTAAAAGTATATATTTTCATTAATAACATATAATTACAATTATGGGGAATTATACCCATTTTACATGAACTTCATTACTTATAAACAAGTGAACTGATCATGAAAACCAAGAAAACAAATGCTCTCGAACGATAATATTAAACTCTATAACTCATCAATAAGAACATAAATGAACTTAATAAAACTATAATTAATAAAATTAATCTTTAAAATTTTCTAAATTAATTAATTAATGGATTTAATTTTATTATCCAAGACATTAAGGTCATGTACAGAACACATTCAGACATAAGGTAAGGGTTTTCTTCCCAAACCTCCATTTTCATTCAAGTTATGATTTCTTCCTCTATACACCAATTTAATTCATCATGATTTTTATATACTTTTTCTAAATTATTTTTATACATTCTAAAATTGGGTATCTAAATCATTTCATCTTTTTTTATGGGAATTACATGTTTTACAAGGTTCTCTTCTCAATTCTTCCCAATACGCAAGCCCGATTAAAGGGAACGTCTCTATTTCTTACCCATTTTCAAGTACCATCCATAATCTATTTTAAGAAACCATTATTTTTATAAAATAAATAATTTTTTTGTGAAAAACTATATTGTTTAATTTCTGATTTTATATAAACAATTATTACAAATACAAATGGTTTTTCCAAAAGAACTCTTCTTTGCAAGTAAAAGGGGTATTTCTCCCAAAAATTCATCGATGGTTTTATTAGAGTTTTTTATTATATTTAAAAAACTATGTTGAATTATATTACTTATTTAGATTTATATATTATGATTATAATCTACCATATTTTATTAAATGGTTTATGATCAGTTTGACTATGGATGTGTTATCTTGATACCATTCACTGTACTACTCAGAATGATTAGTGATTATGTTTACAGATTGGGGAAAGTTATTTACATTTCATATGTATATTTTGTTTATGTTTATACCCATTAATATGAGGAATTAATTAGACTTATTAATTGATGGGTGGGAATCTATATATCCCCTCTATCCATCGATAGGTCTCATGAGATAAAATAGATATGGACTTGGCCAAGGTATTTCCCATTTTTAGATATGATGTTGGTCGAGGCCTTAACCATTTATTTTCAAATGTATTGGATGAGTATTTGATAGTATGTTTCATATGTATATAATTATTCATTCCCTCATAATGATTTTAGTAATTGATAATCTATGTGAATATTCTACTAGTATAATATCCATGGTTAAGCTTCATTCTCATGTGATTATTTTTATGACATTATTTATTCAAATTTTATTCTTTCTATGTTATTTTAATGTTTATGTTCTGATATCATGTGTTTTTAGTAATTAACCATTCATTATTGTTTATATTTTCTTCCTCTATATTACTTTCCCTTTCTGAGCATCATAGCTCACCCCTTTCTTATGTTTTATTTTTTTCCCATAGATCCGAATATGAATATTATGAATGACTTGCAGGGATAATCTAGGAGTTATGGATATTTCTAATGTAATTTATATATTTTATTTACTTTAAATTTTTAATGTAAAACTTATGTTTGTATCTGGTTTTCTAAAACTATTAAACTATTTGGTTCTTCAAGATGTGAATTCCTTATTAATTATGCCAATGTGATGAAGTAAGGAACCGGCTTTGGGAAATTGGGGTTGGGGTCTCTATAGTTGGTATTAGATGAAGTTTAGTAGAAATATTGGAAACTATATTTATAAAACATAGATTAGGGAATATAACCCTAAGATAGAATTTGAGTATAAGTATAGAATAACATCCTAAATTTTTTGTAAGGTAGAGATTATGTGGGTCTTCATAGAAATATATCCATTTATGGATAATATAAGTTGATGTGGTTCTAGAATAGATGTAATTAGGGGTAATAACTCTGACAAGGTGTCCCAATCCCAACTCAGGGTAACCTGGTACACGAAAATGGGCCTTACTGTGCACCTAGTTTGAAAATCCTAGGGGATATGCTTAGGATAATTCACATTTTCTTTACAAACCATTATAAATGATTTAAAAGTAAATTTGTCCCCAAAGAAACCATGTTTATGATTATGAGATTAGATATGCATAAAATTTCAATTTATGATAAGTGTTTTTCTAGTTTGAGATTATAAATTATGATTCATAACCAAATTTAGTGCATGAAATTATTTAGAAATGGCACCTAGTGGAAGGAATGGAAACTATATTAATGTATGTATCCCGTGTAGGGAGTTCCCTCCTATTAAATATAATGATGTTGGTACTGGAGCTTCAACTGGTGATGAGAAACTTATAACTATACTGGGATATCTTACTCTGGTTATGAATAATAACCTTACCCGTATGAAGCATCCTAATCCACAACATGTAGGAGAAATTTTATAATGCTTTATATGAAAACATATTCCATCATTCAATGGGACTACAAACTCATTTGTAGTGAAGTAGTTTATAAGTTCCTTAGAGAAGAAATTTCTCGCTTTGGGATGTAATGAAAAGGAGAAGGTTTTCATGGTATTTTATCATCTATCAGGAGATGCGGATCAATGGTGGTAATTAATTCAAAACACAAAGGAGGAGGAAGAAATTATAAATATGGAATGGAGTAATTTTAAGGAAATTTTCCTATAAAAATATTTTCCTCGCAAGCAGAAAGTAGACATGGAGAGGCAATTCTTGAGTATGAAACAAAAAGAGGATGAAAACATTGCAAAGTATGAAGCCAACTTTACAATTTTAGTAAGGAATTTTGTTAAGTCTTATGAAATTAAGGTAAAACAAGAGAAGAAGATGGTGTCTAAGGAAATAATAGATAAAAGAAAGAATAAAAAAGGGTAATTTTACAACATGCGATACTTGTGGAAGGAAGCACCTTGGTTTCTACTTAAGAGGAAAATGAGTTTTCTACAAGTGTGGAGAGAAAGGACATCATGGTAATTATTTATTGGGAAAGAAAGAATATATCAATGTTCAATTCTATAATTGTAGTGAGATAGGGCACTATTCTAATGATTGTCCAAATTTTTAAGTAAACATGCCTCAAAAAGGCCATAGGAGAAAGGCCAAGATTATACTATTACAATTGTTGAGGTTGAAATTCCTGATGATGTGGTGGTGGGTACTTTAATTATTTCCTAAAACTTATCCAATTATTTATTTGATTTTGTATCATCACATTCTATTATATCTTACTAGTTTTCTAAGAAAATTAGGCATTTACCTTTTGATTTAATAAAGGAGTTGTCTATCAAAACTCCTAAGGGAATTATTATTGCAAAAAAGATGTGTTGTTCAATCCCCTTTATGAAACATAAATGTCCTTTAGTTGCTAACCTTTCCATCATACATATTATTAAATTTGATATATTCCTAGGTATGGATTGGATTTCAAAATATGATGTGAAAATATATTGCAATAAGAAGGAAATTAGGATTACTGGGGAAGATGTAGAATACCTTATATTTATAGTAGAAGCCTCATCATCTGAGTGATGTATGGATCCACATACACTATCTCTTATAAATTAAATTATTGGTGAGGAAGATAAAACATCATCTATGGATGAGGAAAGAAATATTCAAATTGAAGATGTGCCTATTGTGAAATAATATATTGATTTATTTCTAGAGGATTTACTTAGACATCCTCCAAATAGGGAAGTTGAGTTATATATTGATTTAATTTCTGGTGCAAGACCTATATCAAAGACTCCTTATTGAATGTCCACTATGGAATTAGTAGAACTGGACAAAAAACGATATGAATTTAGTGATAAAGGATTTATTCTCCCTAATGATTCTCTATTGGGGTCCCTTATTCTTTTTTTCAAGAAGAAAAATAGATCCATGTAATTTTTAATTTATTATAGAGATATCAGTTCTATTATAATAAATAACAAGTATCCTCTACCTCTCATTGATGATTTATTTGATCAACTTCACAAATGTCACACACGGTTTTTTTTCTTTTCACGTCATGGTTTTGATTCGGTTCATTGAAAATCCCAATACTTTTATTGGGTGTTGGGTGAGATTAATTTTGTGTTTTTAACTAACATATATGTCTAATCACTCTAATTTTGGTTCTCCATTTCTTTTTTATGAGTTTCTGGAGAAAGGGTGGTTACTTCATGATTTGGGCCAACTGTGAGCCCATTTCCAGATTTAAAAACATATTTTTTTCTTTTATAACTCATTAATTTTTTTATCATTTTTGACTCATTACACTTTCCAATTGTCCTAAACAGACATATTAAAACTACCATATCCTTTTTTACCCCTTATAAAATCATAAGCATGGTGAATTGAAGTTACTTATTTAGGTATTGGGCCACCCCATGGGCCAATTTCCAATTTTCAAAAAATAAATTTTTTCATTTATATCTAATAACATTTTTAATATTTTTTGGTGATTCCACATCCCACTATAATAAAATACCCCTATCCTCACCTACATTATCTATTTACCTCTTTTGAGATCATATGGGTCTCGGATTAGGGAAAACTTCTCAATGTCTTTCAAATATTCCAGAATCATGAAGTTAAATTATTTCATCCATAAATACTTCCATTCATACTCTATTTCCCAAAAATCATCTTTAAATGGTTCTTACAGACCTTATGATACTCTCCAAGAAGTTTCAAACCATTCACATTTCTTTAAGGGTGTATATCTAATTGAATACGAAGAGTTTTCTAGTTGAAAAGGTGAGATTCCTTCTCCTTTCACCTCCCTCTTCTTCCTCCTTTCATTATTTATTGGTTTTATAATCTCCACTAGTCATGATAAACCTATTGTTCTACTATACTATGATTTTTTATGGGGTTTTTCTTCATTTGGGTCTGGTCTTCATAGGTTTAGTGTTTGTAAACCCATAGATGGTGATATTGGGTGTGCGTTTCCATTACGCCAAGGATTTGAGGTAGGATATCCCTTGCACATGCCTTTATCTTTTAAGATTAATAATTTTATTATTATTTTAATCTTATATATATGTTTATTATTATTTTTTAGCATTTTGATAATTTTCTTGGGGTGCAAAATGGTTGTTTAATCCTTCTTTTTTGAAAGGTAGTGTTGTTTTGTCATAAAAGTGCACACCAAGGGTTTGTTTAAATGATCAACTATATTTCAAAACTATTTTGTGAGGTTTAGAACCTGGTTTATGGTATTTTGAATATTTTATAATATCTTTTATAAAATATGTCATGAAATTGGTGTTTTATTCTTTGTCAAGATCTTAAAATAAATTGTTTTGTTTAAAAGGGAATGTCATGTGTTTGGTAAATTGCCTGGTTGGCTTTTATGTGTTATGTTTGATTTAAAAATTATTTTTTTGGATTTATAAATTAATTGGAATAATTATAAATGGTATTTTTGGTCCTCATAGGGCTTTCCAATTTGTATTTGGTTTTACAAACAAATGGGTTTTTTTACAACATGTTTTGGTGTAACACCCCGAGCTTCCACGATACGCTTCTCATTCAATAATGAAATAGCTTGCATTGTACGCAACTTCGAGTTCTAAAACACCGCGACTAATCAAAGTAGCCGTTATGAATAGTAATACCTTCTTTTTGAAATATTATAAATTTTATATGTCAAAATGGACTTCATTTTTGTAGTCGTAATATCGAAATTAGCCTATGTTGAATTTTTGGTATTTTTCTGAGAACTTCTAAAATTTTATAAATAGTGAAAAATACTTAAAACAACTTTTTTAATCAAAATAATTTATAGTGATAAATTATAATATTTGATGGTTTTAAAGTATAATTAGAATATATTTTTACCATTTTATCCAATGGTGGTCATTAGAATTAATTTAACATTGAAATTGGACATAAACAATTGCCAATCTTTTGATATAAATTGTTTCTTAAAAACACGCTATTTGTTGTGACAGCGGGAATTAATTATAAAATTAATTAATGCAACTAATATGTTTGGAATTTTTTAAAATAGACATCATTTTTCAATTCGGAATATCAATTATAGCTTAGGGTGAAATTTTAGCCTTATTCTGAAAAACTTCAATTTTTGATGAATAGTGAAACCACTAAGTGGCTGTTAAATAACTGATTTTTCGTTTAAATGAAATATTACCACTTCTGTGATTTGATTTTCAAAAATCCGACATACATGGTTGTCATTAAGAAGTAAAATGTGGTTCAATGGGATAAAAATAATTTTTGGTGAATAGTAACTTATTAAGTTCTTAATCGCGATTAGTGGTAATTAGGGTAGTTTAAGGTATAAATAATACTTTAATAATATTAAATGACCTAGACACATGTCCCAACCTCATTGGTTGTGTCATGGCCGACCAAGACAAGCCATGGCCTAACTTGGGGACCCCATGGATCCACTTTTGTTGGGAAATAACATAAATTACTTTTTATTTAATGTTAAAGTGAAAATGACACTAACATAAAGTGTTTTACTAAAACAATTTTTAAGTAGGGTTACACAAGTCCAAATTTTGATTATAAATAGTCATTGGAAAGATAAAAAGATTTCCTATATCATAGTATTTTTTTTATAATTTTTAGACATTAAATAAATTTAATTATTTATGACATAATAATGATGCAGCGATGACATCATTATTTGACGATTTAAATAAAATGGAAAGATAATATAAAATCTATGAACTACACATGGCCAAAACCAATTGGATGAGTGGATTTCGATGCCTTATCACCTTATCCACGAATTCTATCAATGTGGGACCTTTTAAAACCGAAACACATTTTCAAATAATGTAATGTTCCTTTACTTTCCAAAAGTGCCCCTCCTCTCCTCTTATAAAAGGCCCCCACCTCTACCTCATTTCACACACTCTTCAAGCCATTGGATCGGCCAACCCCTGCCCATTTGCTCTCTCCACATCCCTCTCCTCATCCTAGAGGATTCCCTTTGGGCAGAATCCTTTCAAAAGAAGCCTTTAGGCTCAACTCAAAAGGAGTTACACTTTTTAAGGTAATTCATTCTCTCATGTTCTTTTGTTTTATTTTGCTTCTCCAACCCCCTAAACTCTTTTTATTTACTTCTTTTGTAACAACACCAGTATCTTAAATATACTAGGATGTTGTTATAAGATTTATTTGAGCTACACTTCCACACAACTACATCAAATGGTTAAAGAACATAAGGTTTCCGTGGATGGCGAAATTCTGCCTCCCGAAACGATGATTGTTCAACACTCATATAACACCTTCAAAGGTGGCCATTAAGATGTCACTATTTTTATATATGATATATAATATGTTTATGTTTTACTTATGCTTCTGTATTTCTCATTTATGGCATACTTTATGATTTCCATTATGGGTAAAACGCGATAATTTCATTTTAGGAAGTGCGGACTACCGCCCCCTCAAAGTGATTTGAATCGTTAATGCCATATGTGGGATGTATAAAGGATGGAGTAAATGGTATTATACACTATATTATACTGGAATTATATTATACATTTATATAATTATGATTTAGTTCCATTAAATATGAAATTGAAATGAAAGTAGCGTTCATGCGTACGTACGGCTTACCGTCTCCATGAACGGTGCATTCCATTTCTCACCTCTAAATGTTACGTAATATTATAAATGAATGTATATACTGGATATATAATATATATATGACATCTAAATCATGAATATAATTCTGGATATAATGGATATTTCACCACATAAACAACTTGTAATTATAAGAAGCTTATTGTTGACTCAAGTACCAAAGATCGACAAAACGACCGTTATTAAATTAAATAATTACATAATGTTCATAACATGGTAATAAGTGATATAAAAGGAATAATGAACATGAAAAAGGTTCTTAATTAAATAGAAATTAACTCTAGTTTATTATTCAGGAGTTTAAAGAACGGTCGAGTCAGGACAAGACGCAAGGTAAGGGAAATTCTTAACCCAATTTCTGTTCTTTGGGTTAATCTCCTACTTTCAAATTCTGTCATGATATTGTTATGTATTATCTTGTATTTGTACTTTCTTTATGTGTACTTATAGTTAATACACATAATAGATCTATTTTATTTATAAATGATCTTGTAAGGGAACTTCTTAACCCAACTTCCATTCTTTGGGTTAATCTCCTACTTTCAAATTATGTCATGATATTATATCCTATTTTTTTATTTTTACTTTCTTTATGTGTACCTATAGTGAATACACATAATAGATCTATTTTATTTTTAAAAAATGATCTTTTTAAGGACTTCGTCTCTATCCCCTTTCATTGAGGCATATTTTGGCTTTATACACAACTTTCCTTTTATACGGTGTATAAAACCCCTTTGACTTTTACGTTTATTCAAAAGGTTTTATTTTATAACTATGTGATTTTTAAATGATTTCAAAAAAGATATATTTCTCTCCAATATATGAAAATCCAGTGCAAATGTATATGTACTTAACGCAAGCTTAAAAATGTTTTCAGAAAACCCGACTCTCGAGTGTGTTAGACAGGAAGGGATTGGGCGTGAACCCATCATGGCCTGTAATTAGTCGAGCAGTCTCAGAATTAGTTATTTTGTTTTCAGAAGCTTGCATAATGTTTTCAGAAAAACACTGGAGTATATTTGAGCAATTTTAAACGTAAGTATCTTCTAAAAAAAAATTGCATCGGTAGGTCTCATGAGACAACTAGACGTGGAATTGGCCGAGGCCCTTTCCCAATTTGATTTATGGTTTTGGCCGAGGCCTTAATCATTTTAGATGTCTTGGCCGAGGCCTTGACAAAATGTTTCAGAATGTCCGGCATTATACATTCCCTCATTATGAAAGTGGTTATTGATATTACATGTGATTATTCGACCAGTAGAATATCCATGTGAAGAAGTAAATGGCATTATCTCATTTTACTTTTGCCATATTATGTTGAAGTTCATGTTTAAGAGGCTTTTGTTTTAGTTATACATTGCCTTAAATGTTAATGTTTATTTATGAAAGCTTCCGCATTATTGTTATCCTTACTGAGCATCTGAGCTCACCCCTTTCAATGTTTTAATATTTTCCAGGATGTGAAGAAGTATTTTATGAATGACCTGCAGGGATAGTCAGAAGAGGATATGAGTGTGGACTATGGAGACTTTGTTATTGTAGTTTTTCACTTTATGATGTAATGTAACGCTTATGAATGTATCTAGTGTTTCCAAGGCTACTAAACTAATCGGTCTTTCGAGACTTGATCTTTTGTGATCATGCCATTGTTACGAAGTAATGCACCGGCTCTGGGTAGCTGGGGTCGGGGCGTTACAGTTGGTATCAGAGGCAGTTTAGTACTAACCTTGGAAGCTAGATTTAGATAAACTCTGATTAGAGCACATAGCCCAAAGATAGACTTTGAGGATTAGTATAGAAGAACTTCCTAGAATTTTGGTATTATAGAGATGTTATGAGTTTTCCGAGCAATACATCCCTATCTGGATACGAGCAGGTAGAGGCGGCTCTGGCACAGATGTACCTAGGGGTAAAACCCGAAAACACCGCTTTGAGCTAGACTCGAACGGGAACTGGTGCACGACAACGGGCCTTGCTGCACTCTTGGTTACGACACTCCCGGGGGATATGCTTAGGATAATTCTCATTTTATTTACAAACCACTATGAAGGGTTATGAGTATATACTTCCTCAAATAAAACATTTCTTTTTATGATTATGGATTATATCCATAAATAGTTCAATTTATGTAAAGTGTTTTACAAGTATGGAATTATGTATTTTGATTCATAAACTAATCTGGTTTATGCCATTGTTTAGAAATGGCGCCTAGTAGAAGGAATGGAAACTGTATCAATGCACGAACTCCGTGTAGGGATTGCCCTCCTGCTCAAGATAATTATTGTGGATCTGGAGATACAACTGGTGCTGATCAACTTATTACCATACTGGGACAACTCACTCAGGTTATGAATAATAACCTTACTCGTATGGAGCACCCTGATCCGCAACGTGGAGGATCAATGCTAGATCGTTTCATGAGGCAACAACCACCAACCTTTAATGGGAGTACAAATCCTATAGTAGCTGAGCAATGGATAAATTCCTTAGAGAAAATATTCCATGCCTTGGGGAGTAGTGAAAGGGAGAAGGTTGTCATGGAAGTTTACCGCCTCACTGGAGATGCCGATCAGTGGTGGTCGCTGATTCAAAACACAAAGGAAGATGATGACATATAGAATATGGAATGGAGGGAGTTCAAAGAGCTTTTCTTAGAAAAATACTTTCCTCGTGACCATCGAGCAGATATGGAAAGGCAATTTCTGAGTCTGAGGCAGAAGGAGGATGAGAATGTCGCAAAGTATGAGGCTAACTTTACAAGGTTAGCAAGGTATGCTGCAGATTACATACGTAACCCAAGGAGTAAGATTGATCGTTTCTTTGATGGGTTAAAACCATTTCTCCGTCGAGCTTTGGTATCACAATCCTTCTCATCATACGAAGATATTGTCTCGTGTGCTATCAAGACAGAAAAGGAATTCTCTAAGTCTTATGACAACAAAGTAAAGCAAGAGAAGAAGAGAACGGTGGAACAAGAGACAGATAAAGGGAAAAAGGGAAAGAAGGATTTTCCAGTATGTGATAATTGTGGGAAGAATCACCCTGGTACTTGCCTAAAAGGAATGGGAGTTTGTTATAAATGTGGAGAAAAGGGTCACCAGGCTCGTGATTGCAAGGGAAAGAAAGAGGCTGTCAAAGTTGAATGCTACAATTGTAGAGAAATGGGTCATTATGCAAATGAATGTCCTAAGCGTCAAGGAAACTTACCTCAGAAAAGGCCAAGGGATCAAGGACAATCTTATGCTATTACTACAGTTGAAGCAGAATAACTAATGTATTGGGGCTTTTGGACTCATGGATTATATTCTGGTTATTAGAATAATGTGATCTATATAAGGATTGTACTGCAGTACTTTTTGATTTCAGTAAGGTTTTAATATGATTAAGGTAATCATATTTTTAGTATGTGACAATAAGAGAAACTAATATTTGTTTGAGGAATCTGATAAATTGATTTTGGAATTAAGAGACCTTTTAGAGAAAGTCTGGATAGAGGTATTTTGGATAACTATAAAGGTTGGAGTGGATTAAGTTGAACCTTGGATAGTAAATTTAAGGTTAAAAATTTTCTGGATATTATTCTTGGAATACTATAGTTTTATGAAAAGGACAACCTGCAGGGTGGGGCATAACCCGTCGCGTCGGACAAAGATGCAGGAATCGAACCCACAACCATAGTGCGACAAGCCTTTATTTCCTACCACTAGCCTACAGGAAGTCCCTGGTTATTACAAAATAATTTTACTAATCTAAATAATATGTGTTAATATTTGGAACCTTATACAATTAGGATAAGTATAATATTTTTGAGTTCTATTATCATTTTGAGTGAAAGATGAGTTGAAGGTTGAAACTCTAATTGTCAAGCATAAATATATATATACCTATCTCTTATTCAATGAATAAATTAATTCTTAAACTTTAGTAAAGGGATATTAAAACAAAAAAAATGTGTTATCCTAATAACTTATGTTTTGTTGAACTGATGATATTTTAAATCAACATAGATTGAAGGCTTTGAGGCCCTCAATTTGACAGTTGATTGTGATTGATGACCTCAATCAATCCCTACAAATATTTACGTTTTTCCTCAAATTATATGTCTCTAATTGCCACCAATGTTCTCCTTATCGAGATCATGATTTGGTGGTGACTTTCTTATTTCCATTTCCCTCTTATTAAGACTAAATTCTATTAACCTTATTTCCGATGTGGGTTTTCCACAAAGGTATTTTCTATTTTCAACCTTTTATTTTCCAAGAAAAATTTCAAATTGCGAGGACGCAATTTATTGAAGGAGGGGAGAATGTAACATCCCGAGCTTCCACGATACGCTTCTCATTCAATAATGAAATAGCTTGCATTGTACGCAACTTCGAGTTCTAAAACACCGCGACTAATCAAAGTAGCCGTTATGAATAGTAATACCTTCTTTTTGAAATATTATAAATTTTATATGTCAAAATGGACTTCATTTTTGTAGTCGTAATATCGAAATTAGCCTATGTTGAATTTTTGGTATTTTTCTGAGAACTTCTAAAATTTTATAAATAGTGAAAAATACTTAAAACAACTTTTTTAATCAAAATAATTTATAGTGATAAATTATAATATTTGATGGTTTTAAAGTATAATTAGAATATATTTTTACCATTTTATCCAATGGTGGTCATTAGAATTAATTTAACATTGAAATTGGACATAAACAATTGCCAATCTTTTGATATAAATTGTTTCTTAAAAACACGCTATTTGTTGTGACAGCGGGAATTAATTATAAAATTAATTAATGCAACTAATATGTTTGGAATTTTTTAAAATAGACATCATTTTTCAATTCGGAATATCAATTATAGCTTAGGGTGAAATTTTGGCCTTATTCTGAAAAACTTCAATTTTTGATGAATAGTGAAACCACTAAGTGGCTGTTAAATAACTGATTTTTCGTTTAAATGAAATATTACCACTTCTGTGATTTGATTTTCAAAAATCCGACATACATGGTTGTCATTAAGAAGTAAAATGTGGTTCAATGGGATAAAAATAATTTTTGGTGAATAGTAACTTATTAAGTTCTTAATCGCGATTAGTGGTAATTAGGGTAGTTTAAGGTATAAATAATACTTTAATAATATTAAATGACCTAGACACATGTCCCAACCTCATTGGTTGTGTCATGGCCGACCAAGACAAGCCATGGCCTAACTTGGGGACCCCATGGATCCACTTTTGTTGGGAAATAACATAAATTACTTTTTATTTAATGTTAAAGTGAAAATGACACTAACATAAAGTGTTTTACTAAAACAATTTTTAAGTAGGGTTACACAAGTCCAAATTTTGATTATAAATAGTAATTGGAAAGATAAAAAGATTTCCTATATCATAGTATTTTTTTTATAATTTTTAGACATTAAATAAATTTAATTATTTATGACATAATAATGATGCAGCGATGACATCATTATTTGACGATTTAAATAAAATGGAAAGATAATATAAAATCTATGAACTACACATGGCCAAAACCAATTGGATGAGTGGATTTCGATGCCTTATCACCTTATCCACGAATTCTATCAATGTGGGACCTTTTAAAACCGAAACACATTTTCAAATAATGTAATGTTCCTTTACTTTCCAAAAGTGCCCCTCCTCTCCTCTTATAAAAGGCCCCCACCTCTACCTCATTTCACACACTCTTCAAGCCATTGGCTCGGCCAACCCCTGCCCATTTGCTCTCTCCACATCCCTCTCCTAATCCTAGAGGATTCCATTTGGGCAGAATCCTTTCAAAGGAAGCCTTTAGGCTCAACTCAAAAGGAGTTACACTTTTTAAGGTAATTCATTCTCTCATGTTCTTTTGTTTTATTTTGCTTCTCCAACCCCCTAAACTCTTTTTATTTACTTCTTTTGTAACAACACCAGTATCTTAAATATACTAGGATGTTGTTATAAGATTTATTTGAGCTACACTTCCACACAACTACATCAAATGGTTAAAGAACATAAGGTTTCCGTGGATGGCGAAATTCTGCCTCCCGAAACGATGATTGTTCAACACTCATATAACACCTTCAAAGGTGGCCATTAAGATGTCACTATTTTTATATATGATATATAATATGTTTATGTTTTACTTATGCTTCTGTATTTCTCATTTATGGCATACTTTATGATTTCCATTATGGGTAAAACGCGATAATTTCATTTTAGGAAGTGCGGACTACCGCCCCCTCAAAGTGATTTGAATCGTTAATGCCATATGTGGGATGTATAAAGGATGGAGTAAATGGTATTATACACTATATTATACTGGAATTATATTATACATTTATATAATTATGATTTAGTTCCATTAAATATGAAATTGAAATGAAAGTAGCGTTCATGCGTACGTACGGCTTACCGTCTCCATGAACGGTGCATTCCATTTCTCACCTCTAAATGTTACGTAATATTATAAATGAATGTATATACTGGATATATAATATATATATGACATCTAAATCATGAATATAATTCTGGATATAATGGATATTTCACCACATAAACAACTTGTAATTATAAGAAGCTTATTGTTGACTCAAGTACCAAAGATCGACAAAACGACCGTTATTAAATTAAATAATTACATAATGTTCATAACATGGTAATAAGTGATATAAAAGGAATAATGAACATGAAAAAGGTTCTTAATTAAATAGAAATTAACTCTAGTTTATTATTCAGGAGTTTAAAGAACGGTCGAGTCAGGACAAGACGCAAGGTAAGGGAAATTCTTAACCCAATTTCTGTTCTTTGGGTTAATCTCCTACTTTCAAATTCTGTCATGATATTGTTATGTATTATCTTGTATTTGTACTTTCTTTATGTGTACTTATAGTTAATACACATAATAGATCTATTTTATTTATAAATGATCTTGTAAGGGAACTTCTTAACCCAACTTCCATTCTTTGGGTTAATCTCCTACTTTCAAATTATGTCATGATATTATATCCTATTTTTTTATTTTTACTTTATTTATGTGTACCTATAGTGAATACACATAATAGATCTATTTTATTTTTAAAAAATGATCTTTTTAAGGACTTCGTCTCTATCCCCTTTCATTGAGGCATATTTTGGCTTTATACACAACTTTCCTTTTATACGGTGTATAAAACCCCTTTGACTTTTACGTTTATTCAAAAGGTTTTATTTTATAACTATGTGATTTTTAAATGATTTCAAAAAAGATATATTTCTCTCCAATATATGAAAATCCAGTGCAAATGTATATGTACTTAACGCAAGCTTAAAAATGTTTTCAGAAAACCCGACTCTCGAGTGTGTTAGACAGGAAGGGATTGGGCGTGAACCCATCATGGCCTGTAATTAGTCGAGCAGTCTCAGAATTAGTTATTTTGTTTTCAGAAGCTTGCATAATGTTTTCAGAAAAACACTGGAGTATATTTGAGCAATTTTAAACGTAAGTATCTTCTAAAAAAAAATTGCATCGGTAGGTCTCATGAGACAACTAGACGTGGAATTGGCCGAGGCCCTTTCCCAATTTGATTTATGGTTTTGGCCGAGGCCTTAATCATTTTAGATGTCTTGGCCGAGGCCTTGACAAAATGTTTCAGAATGTCCGGCATTATACATTCCCTCATTATGAAAGTGGTTATTGATATTACATGTGATTATTCGACCAGTAGAATATCCATGTGAAGAAGTAAATGGCATTATCTCATTTTACTTTTGCCATATTATGTTGAAGTTCATGTTTAAGAGGCTTTTGTTTTAGTTATACATTGCCTTAAATGTTAATGTTTATTTATGAAAGCTTCCGCATTATTGTTATCCTTACTGAGCATCTGAGCTCACCCCTTTCAATGTTTTAATATTTTCCAGGATGTGAAGAAGTATTTTATGAATGACCTGCAGGGATAGTCAGAAGAGGATATGAGTGTGGACTATGGAGACTTTGTTATTGTAGTTTTTCACTTTATGATGTAATGTAACGCTTATGAATGTATCTAGTGTTTCCAAGGCTACTAAACTAATCGGTCTTTCGAGACTTGATCTTTTGTGATCATGCCATTGTTACGAAGTAATGCACCGGCTCTGGGTAGCTGGGGTCGGGGCGTTACATTTGGTCTGAGTTGTCGGGAAATGGCCCGTTTCACATCCTTATGAAAATGGTTGTGTTTTGAATATGTAACCTGAATGATTTAAGGGATTAATGAATTTTTTTTTATGTTGTAAATGGTTTTTATACACCTCCTTAATAAAATTGTAATTCATACCTTGGTCAAAGGATTGTTTTGATAAAGGCTTAAAGGCCCATTTGATATTTGTTTTTTTGTAAAAATGGTTTCCATGTGTATTTCATGTTCTATCTTTTGGGTCAATTTTATGGTCCATGAAAATGATTTATTAATTAGTTTTGGGGCTTCCAAATCTGGGTTGTTATGTTATTTATGGGTTTTTTCCTTAAAATAGCATTTTTGAATGGATTTTCTATGCAAGTCCTCATTATACTCGAAATTGTTTTACGGATCTTTTTAGTGGTTTATTAATTCATGAAAGAAGTGTGAAGCATGTTTGCGGGTTGTTTGTGTGTTTATGTTTTGGTAATGTAATTTTGATGTGGAAATTATATTTTATTTTATGTGTTACTTGATTGGGCACTAATGGGAATCCCAGGTATCTAGGTTGGCGGACGTGTACTAGTATGTTAGTGATTCCATTGGGTTTGGTCCATGTTTCACGTAGCAAGTTTGAATAAGACAACACTAACTAAACTATGATGATGATGTTGTTGGGGTACAACTAGGTTATGGGTATTATCCCTACTAGTGGCTTGTGTGCACGATAACGGATATTTATTATGGTTACTTTCACTGAGATATGAGGTACCTGGGGCTCACAACTAACTAGTGCCTAGGGGTGTTCCAGTGACTCGTGCTCATTGGATATTTTGTACTCACTTCCAGAATATGGTGTGTTTGGTTGGTAAATTCAGTATTTTGTGTGATTTATTTAAAATTTTCAATTATTTAAATCATCCCTCTTGAAAACTATTTTCATTTTGATGTTGCACCTCTTTGAAAATTTTTACTTGCATTCTTGTTTATAAGACATGCAAGTTTTTGTCTGGTGATTTTTTTTATATAGCATGGGACCTCATTTGGAAAACATACCTTTATATATTGTATTTAAAACTTTAAATTTATATTTCTTTTATTTTAAAGGATGTGCATTTGGAATAGAATATTGGGCTAACCTTCTGAGGTTTAATACTCACGCCTATAGTCTTCTTCTGTTTTAAGCCCTTGTGCAGGTTGCAACTTGAGTTAGATCACCTTGGGCAACGAGTGATAATTATGTTGGAGAGTTACCAGAAGATTCACATGGAGTTAGTTGGTTATCAGGTTTGGTTAGATGAGTTTTTGGTTTAGTTGTACTTTCAGTTTCTTGTACAAATAATGTTCAGTCCAGTTTTTATATAAATGTATTTTGGGCTGTCCATTTCTTTCTGATATTTGTTTGATTATTTATATATGGGTTAAATAATTCCCTTGTGTACTCTATTTATTCCATTGGTGATTTTTTCCATCCTGGGAGGATCGGTAACGCCTCTCGGGACATGTCGCGGGCTGGCCCTTGTGACCGGTTCAGGGTCGACTCAGGCAGGTTCGTGACAAAATGGTATCAGAGGAGGTCGGATCATAGCAGACCTTTATTTTTAGAGTGACCTTGTTATTTGGGGGTATGTCAAGGTATATGGAGTAGGATTTTTGGGACTTTAGGGGTAAGTTTGGTAAGAGCATTGCAAACTCTTGCTCGTTCTGATCCTCGAGTTTCCACGGGATGTCTGGTTTTATTAGTTTTCTTTGCTCTTGTTGATTGTTTTTTGTTGGGATATGACAAGGGGAGTCTGAATAATGCCCTCCATGAGATCATAGGTCCTGGAAATCCATGTGGAGCTGGGCATGGTCCTAATAAGTCTCTATGTTTTGGTGTTGTGTTTGACATATAGCCGCCAACCATATGGTCAAGTCACCCACCGACACTAGTTCCCTTTTGTCGGTTTCTTGGACCTTTCTTGAATTCTGAATTTTTGTTTTGGAAATACTTGTATGAGAATTGTAAAAATGGTTTTTAAAGGAAGGATTTGATTTTTAAAAGTTGAAAAAGGGGTCTTCAAAAATTAAATATAATAATGGTTTTGGAAGGTTGTGTTTTTGGGGAAAAAAGAGGAAGTGGAAATGATTTAATGGGATTGGATTATCCATAATCTAACCTTGTGGTTTGTTGGAATAAAATTTTTTGAAAGTGTGAATAATTTTAAAGTGATTCTGAATCATTGTTTTAAATGTGTTGTTTTGGGATATTGAAAAGTGTTTGAATCTGATGAATTGTTTTTGGAAATTGGTTTTGAGCAGTTGGTGTTTTCCTAGAAAAGTTATTGGTCTCAATGGCCATCAGATTATGAAAAGATACATTTTTGAATTTTAGAAAATAGGAAGTGGTTGTTTGGAGTATCTTGGTTGTTTTAAAAGTTTTTAAAATGAAAAGGGGTAGGTTTTTAAGAAAATGGTTCTTGATGAAGTGTGGGTTTTTTGTGAAATATGAAAAGGGTTTTTGACATGGTGGTTAGTGTTCCTTTCGAAGGTACATGATTTTTGGAATGATGTTATTTTGTTTTAGCCTTTGGTGTTTTCATGGGTGCTCACATGCATGGTTTTATTGATATTTGGAAGTATAGACTATATGTAATGGTGTTTGGGTGCCTAGGGTGTCATGTAAATGTGCATGTGGGTGAGACTTGATGAAACACCATTGGTGAATGTGGAAACCAACCAAGTTAGTTTGTTTTTCAAAAGTGTTTTGAGATGAAAAATTATGGCCTTTGTTTATAAACCAATGGTTATGTGGATAGTTATTTCTATGTCTTAGAAGATTTGTATATTCTATATGATTCCTTATTATCTATAAGTCATACTCTTGTTGCATATTGAGATGGGATCTTGTTGGTGGCTCGGTTTTGGGTAATGTTCAGTGGGTTTCTAAAGATGTGTTGGATGTAGTGATGTGTTCACAAATGGTTCTCCATTGGAATTATTTCTAGTTGATCAACCTAAGGATTTGTTTCAAATGTTAAATCCACCTCTTATAATGATACCTCATCCCGTTTGTCAAAATAGAGATCTATTTGGGATTGATTTAAAGTGCTTCCAGGTCGTGATAATTCTTTTGGACATAGTAGTTGTGTTGAGTGATGTTGATGTGTTTCATTGTATTCCTTTCCCATTCTGCCCCTCATTCGGAGTGAGATAGAATTTTGATATGTATTTATGAGTTCCTATTTAGATAAAGGTGTTTTTTTAAGCATGTAAGTTTTTTTTTTGGGTGGTGTTATCCTTAGCACCCTGACTGCAGTGCAGTAGATGCTTCAAGAATCAGGGCTCTAGCCATAGGCTTTGGAGTGAAGATTTTCACGCAGTCAGGAAATCTCCAGAGGTGTAAGGATCTTGACCATGATTCTACCTCCACCATTGTGGTATGGTAGTTTCTATATCTCTATTGTGGTTCCTCATTTATATGAATTTCCCTTTGTCTCAACAATCATGGTGGACGTACCCCTCACACAGTGTCTATGGTTATGTTTTCATGGATGTGGATTTTCAATCAATGTCCATGTGTAGACCGCCTATGAAAATAGGGTGCGATCTTGGTGTTACCTGTTCATAGGTGGAGAGTGTTGGGTAGTTACTTTGTTTCTTTTTTGGTTTCAGTGGCCTATTTATTGGGTCCCCTTCCCTCCCCTCCCTGAGTGGTGGGGGTCTGGATCAGTGCTAAAAGTGTTGGCCCGGTTCTTGTCCCCTCCGTTTGGGAGTGGGTGGTTTAGATGTTCATGTTGTAACCCTATTAACTTGGGTTTCAAGGTTTTTGTGGGAGAGTTTTGGTGGTCTTGTATAAGTGATTCCCAATTCTAGTTAATGTTGAATTCTTGTTTGTTCGTTGCAAGTTGGGTTCTAATGGTAGGGAGACCCACCACGAGTCTCATTGATTTTTTTTCCTCCTAAGAACTTATCTAGTGCTAGTTGTTTCTTAATGGTGGGAATTACATTCCATACTCCACTGGAATCATTGGTTTTCATGATTTCTCTTTGTTTTGGGTGATTTTTGGGTTCATTGGTATAAGTCCCAACAACCGTGTTCTTGGTTTGGTTGTGTAGGTAGTGACTCGATCTTTCGGTTGATTCTTGGGAAGTGGTTGATAGTTGGTGTGTTGGTTGAGGTAAGAGGATTAAGTTACATTAATGGTTGATGGTGTGTCATTATATTATAATTATGAACCATATTGATAAATAATCCTTAGGTGTTGGTCAATCAGCTGGAATGTGCTATGTCTTTATGGGGTCAGAAAGCTTTAATAGTGGGCAGAATTGTCACACCTGGTTTTTTTTCTTTTCATGTCATGGTTTTGATCTGGTTCATTGAAAATACCAATACTTTTATTGGGTGTTGGGTGAGATTAATTTTGAGTTTTTAACTACCATATATGTTTAATCACTCTAATTTGGGTTCTTCATTTCTTGTTTATGAATTTTTGGAGAAAGGGTGGTTGCTTCATGATTTGGGCCAACCGTGAGCCCATTTCCAGATTTAAAAACATATTTTGTTTCCTTTATAACTCATTCATTTTTTTATCATTTTTGACTCATTCCACTTCCCACTTGTCCTACACTGACATATTAAAACTTTCATATCCTTTTTTACCCCTTATAAAATCATAAGCATGGTTAATTGGGGTTACTTATTTAGGTATTGAGCCAGCCCATGGGCTCATTTCCAGTTTTAAAAGAATAATTTGTTTCTTTTATATCTAATTCAATTTTTAATATTTTTTGGTTATTCCACCTCCCACTAAAATACAATACCCATATCCTCATCCTCATTATCTATTTTCTCTCTTTATAGATCATATGGGTCTCGGATTAGGGAAAAATTTTCAATGTCTCTCAAATCGTACAGAATCACGAAGGTAAATTCTTTCATCCCTAAATCATTCCATTCGTACTATTTTTCTCAAAAATAATCTTTCCCTAGTTCTTAAAGACCTTATAAGACTCTCCAAGAATTTTCATGCCATTACCATTTCTCTAAGGTTGCAGATCTAATGGAAGACGAAGAGTTTTCTAGTTAAAAAGGTGAGATTCCTTCTCCTTTCTCCTCCATCTTCTTCCTCCTTTAATTATTTCTTGGTTTTATAATCTCCACTAGTCATGATAGACCTAGGGTTCTACTATACTATGATTTTTTATGGGGTTTTTTCGTTTGGTTCTGGTCGTCATAGGTTTAGAGTTTGTAAACCCTTGGATGGTGATATTGGGTGTGCGTTTCCATTACGCCAAGGATTTGAGGTAGGATATCCCTTGAACATGCCTTTATATTTTAAGATTAATCATTTTATTATTTTTTTAATCTGATATATATTTTTATTATTATTTTTTAGCATTTGGATAATTTTCTTGGTGTGAAAAATGGTTTTTTAATCCTTGTTTTTTGAAAGGTAATGTTGTTTTGTTATAAAAGTGCACACTAAGTGTTTGTTTAAATGATCAACTATCTTTCAACACTATTTTGTGAGGTTTAGAACCTGGTTTACGGTATTTTGAATATTTTACAGTATCTTTAATAAAATATGGCATGCAATTGGTGTTTTATTCTTTGTCAAGTGCTTAAAATAAATTGTTTTATTTAAAAGGGCATGTCATGTGTTCGCTAAATTGCCCGGTTGGATTTTATGTGTTATGTTTGATTTAAAAATTATTTGTTTGGATTTATAAATGAATTTTAAGAATGAAAAATGGTTTTCTAGGTCCTCATGTGTCTTTACAATTTGGATTTGGTTTTACAAACAAATGGGTATTTTTTACAACATGTTTTGGTCTGAGTTGTCGGAAAATGGCATGTTTCACATCCTTATGAAAATGGTTGTGTTTTGAATATGTTACCTGAATGTTTTAAGGGATTTATGAATGTGTTTTTTTGATATAAATTGTGTGTATAAACCTCCTTAATAAAAGTTTAATGCATACCTTGGTCAAAGGATAGTTTTGAGAAAGTCTTAAAGGCCCGTTTGGTATTTCTTTTTTTTTGTAAAAATAGTTTCCATGTGTATTTCATGTTCTATCTTTTGGGTCAATTTTATGGTCCATGAAAATGATTTAATAATTGTTTTGGGGGATTCCAAATCTGGGTTTTTATGTTATTTATGGGTTTTTGGCATTAAAAGAGCATTTTTGAATGGATTTTATGTGAAAGTCCTCGTTATACTCCTTGAAATTGTTTTACGAATATTTTTAGTGGTTTATTGATTCGTGAAAGAAATGTGAAACATGTATGCAGTATGTTTGTGTGTTTATGGTTTTTTAATTTAATTTTGATGTGGAAATTGTATTTTATAATATGTGTAACTTGATTGAGCACTAATGGGAATCCCAGGTATCTAGGTGGGCGGACATGTACTAGTATGCTAGTGATTCTGTGGGGTTTGGCACATGTTTCACGTAGCAAGTTTGGAGATGACAAAACTAACTAAACTATGATGATTATATTGTTGGGGGACACTAGTTTATGGGTATACTCCCTACTAGTGACTCGTGTTCATGAGAACGGATATTTATTAAGGTTACTTTCACTGAGATGTGAGGTACCTGGGGCTCACAACTAACTAGTGCCTAGGGGTGTTCCCATGACTTGTGCTCATTGGCTATTTTGTACTCACCATCAGCATACGGTGTGTTTGGTTGGTAAATTCAGTAGTGTGTGTGATTTATTTTAAAGTGTAAGTTCTTTAAAGTATCCCTCTTGAAAACTATTTTCATTTTGAAGTTGCACCTCTTTGAAAATTGTTACTAACATTCTTGTTTATAAGACATGAAAGTTTTTGTCTGGTCAATTTTTTTATATATCATGGGACCTAATTTGTAAAACATAACTTTATATCTTGTAATTAAAACTTGAAATTTATTTTTCTTTTATTTTAAAGGATGTGCATTGGGAATAGAATATCGGGCTAACCTACTGAGTTTTAATACTCGCACCTATAGTCTTCTTCTATTTTTAGCCCCTGTGCAGGTTGCAGATTGAGTGCGATTGCCTGGGGAGACATGTGATCATTATGTTGGAGAGTGACCATAAGGTTCACATGGAGTTAGTTGGTTATCGGGTTTGGTCAGATGAGTTGTTGGTTTAGTTTTACTTTTAGTTTCTTGTACAAATAATGTTCAGTCCAGTTTTTATATAAATGTATTTTGGGTTGTCCATTTCTTTCCGTTATTTGTTTGATTATTTATATATGGGAGAAATTGTTCCCTTGTGTACTCTATTGATTCCCTTGGTGCGTTTCTCCATCTCGGGAGGATAGGTAACGCCTCTCGGGACTTGTCGTGGGTTGGCCCTTGTGACCGGTTCAGGGTCGACTCGGGCAGGTTCATGACAACAAAGCTCAATATTTTTCAAAAATTAACCTTTGATCTGGATATCATCAATTACATGTGAGGAAGGAAGATATTCTGAAGATAGTATTTTGAACCATGTATGGACATTACGAGTTTACAGTAATTCCATTTGGACTGACTAATGCACCCTCTATTTTTTGGATCTAATGAACATAGTGTTCAAGGAATATCTTGATGGTTTTTTTTATATTTATTGATGATATATTGGTATACTTAAAAATCTATGAGGAACATAAGAACCACTTGCGGGTTATTCTAGAGACTCTTGAAAGTAAATATTTATATGGGAAGTTTAGAAAGTGTGAATTATAGCTTCAAACTATTTCTTTTTTTGTCCCTATTATCTCTAAGGATGAAATTTCATTTGATCCTATTAAAAAAAGGTGTTTTAGAAATGTCCTACAGAAATGAACATAACCTAGGTACATAGTTTTGTTGGTTTATCAGGTTATTATTAGCATTTCATTTAGAAATTTACCTGATTATCTAACATGTTAACCAAGCTTACTCATAAATGGGTTAAGTTTATTTTTTACAAAGGAATGTGAAGAATACTTTGAATAATTGAAGAAGATATTAGTGAATTATTTGATATTGACTCAACTATTGGTAAATGGTGGGTTTTATATTTATAGTGACGCATCAAATAATGGACTTGGTTGTGTCCTTATGCATAATGATAGAGTTATTTCCTGTGTATCAAGGTAGTTAAAAACTCATGAACAAAACTATCTAACTCATGATCTTGAGTTAGCATCCGTAATCTTTTCTCTGAATATATTGAGACACTATATCTATGGTGAAAGATGTAAGATATATACAGATCACAAGACCTTAAAATATATCTTCTCATAGAAAGAACTCAACATGAGGAAAAGGTGATGACTCGGTCTACTCAAGGATTATGATTGTTCAATACACTACCTCCCAGGGAAGGTGAATAAGGTAGAATATGCATTGAGGGGGAAGGATCATGGAGTTATAAACAAAATGAGGATTTCCAAGGATCCATTGTATATGGATCTATAAAATATGTATATGGTAATTGTCAAGGAAGGAAAAACATCATTAATTTTTCAATTGGTTTTCTAACCATATTTATTGGAAAAGAGTAAAAGTTCTTAGTCTGATGATGAGAATATTCAAAATTAAATTAAATCTATGAATGATGGGAAGTTGGAATACTTCGTGTATGGGGATAAAATTCGGAAATTTGGGAAGAGTCTTTTTGTTCCCTCTATACATGATCTAAAAAATGAAGTTATTAGATTATTCTTCTTGCCTGAATGGACCGAAGGCCTTTATTTTTTGACTTTTTAATAACCCCCATTTCAAGGGATGAGGGGGAACCCTTACAAGGCCCGCAGGCTTAGAGATTACATGGACCATAGGCTTAAGAGACATTACATGACCTAAAGGTCATAGGGAATTCATCCAGACTATAACTATAAGGAATTACCCCTCTCTAGAACCTGCATCGTGATGGTAGCTCTCCACCTTTACATGGACGTCCGGCTAAGCTTCTGGTGCAAGCACAGGCTGGTCCCAATGGTGAATCCATACCCTCTAATTCTTCCAAATATTTTGGTTTTTATCTGGTGAGTGAGCCTTCTCTGAATCCTCCTCTAGGGCTTCTCCTTTTTTGAAGAGTCTGTTTGGGACAATTTCACTACATGTGGCCCGAAGGCCTTGAGGTGGTCTCAATGCCTTGAGGTGGCCCGAAGGCCTTAAGGTGGCCCAAAGTCCTTAAAGGTGGTCCAAAAATCTTACTTACCCAAAGGCCTGGGTGGCCCTAAAGCCTTAAAGACTGCATGCCCAAACCGGTGGCCCAAGGTGAATAGTTCTGGTTGCTATAGTACCAAACAGTACCCACACAATACTTCTACAGTAACCCAGAATTATGCCTCTACTTGGTTTCGAACCTGGGACTTGTGGATACACTTAGAGAGACCTCACCAACTAGGCTAAGGCTCATGTGCTTATTGGATTATTCTTATAGCTCAAATTTCTCTACAAACCCTGGTAGCACTCAGATGTATAGATATTTGAAGGAACATTTCAGGTGGGATAATATAAAGTGTGGAATTTATGATTATGTATCAATATGTTTAGTTTATCAATAGGTGAAGGATGAAAGACAGCATACTAGGGGAGTCATGCAACCTCTTACATTCCTACATGTAAATAGGATGACATCACTATGGATTTTTCACTGGATTACCAAAAACTCCAAGAAAGAATTATACAATATGGGTAATTTTTTATCAACTCACCAAATCTACACATTTATTCACTAGAAGGGGTGATTTTCCACTAGAACACCTTGCACGAATCTATATTAATGAAGTCCTAATACTTCATGGAGAACCTATTTCAATTGCGTCTGATCATGATCCATGATTTACAACGTAATTCTGGAAAATCCTTTAGAAATATTTGGATACTAAGCTTCATTTGAGTACATCTTATCACCCTCAAACTTATGGTCAGTCTTAAAGGATGATCCAAACTTTAGAATACATGTTTATATCATTCTCACTTGACTTTCAAGGTACTTGGGATCATTATTTACCTTTAGTATATTTTTACTACAAAAATAGTTTCCATTCTAGTATTACAATGGTACCGTATGAATCATTGTATGGAAAGACATGTCGTACAACAACTTATTGGGATGAAGTTGGTGAAAGGAATCTTGTGGGCCTAGATCTTGTAGACAAAACAAGGGAAAGGTAAAGACTATTCAAACCCATATTAAAGTAGGAAAAAGAGTTATGTCGATAATCAAAGGAAGGATTTGGAATTTCAAGTGGGGGTCATGTTTTCTTGAAAGTATCTCAATGGAAGGGTGTTATATGATTTGGGAAGAAAGGGAAATTGAGCCCAAGGTACGTTGGCCCTTTTGAAATTCTGGAGAGAATTGGAGTTATGAATTATCATTTAGAAATTTCGCATAGCCTCTATAAATTAAACAATGTGTTCCAAATCTCTTTGTTAAGGAAGTACATGCCAGACCCAACACATATCCTCCCTTATGAAGGAATAGATTTTGAACCTGATTTATCTTACTATGAAGATCCTATCTAGATTTTGGACACTAAATAATAGGTGTTTAGGAATCAGATGACTCATCTAGTAAAGGTAGTTTGGATAAATCATAAAATTAAAGAGGCGACATGGGAGCCTAAGGAACTTATGATGAAGAACTACCCAAATTTTTTTATGTGGTGGAATTTTGGAAATTTTGAGGATGAAATTTTTATAGGAAGGGAGAATGTAACGACCTAGAATTCTATCAATGAAATTCCACTTCTTATGATTATTTCATATATTATAAATCATATAAAATAACTTAGAAAACACAATACAATCTTTATAAATGAATAATGAATGAAATAACAGATATTTCTAGAAGTTAAGGAACCTATATTGATGAAATAGTAACTTGACCATAGGAATCAGCTAAATGAATATTAACCTCTCCCATGAAAGTATAAATAAAATTTAGGGATCTTATAAATGAAAGTATGATATAATTATATCATAGTATAAGTAAATAAATATTTTAAAAATTATTAATTAAGATTTGGTTTTTTTGTATGTCATAAATATTTAATTACAATTTATAATTAATATAATTATTTAAAATAAAATATATTTTCATTAAATAGATTTATATATTAATATTTTCTTTCCTTATTATTTTAACATAATTTTATGAGACCTTAGTTAATTTTTCAAAGTGTTATAAAATGAGTTATAATTTTAAAAATCTTTATTTTTTGAGTAAATGAATATTTTTGTTAAAAATTAAATTTATCATATTTAGAAAAATATTTTAATAAAATGAAGTTCGTTTTTAAATTCTAAACATCAAAAAATGGTTAGGGTAAATTTTTGGGATTTTTCTAAAATACTTGAATTTTTTTTAATAGTAAAATATGATAATTTACAATAAATATTAAATACATGAATTATTGAATAATAGGTGATGTATGGATGATTTAAGTCCATAATATCAAAATTTCATTAATTAGTTTAATATATTTGGTGATAATTCTCAAACTATTCATATTATTGAGCCAAAATAATAAATAAATGAATAAAATATTCAAAAAACACCCCCTCTCATCCACTTTTAATACCACCCCTTCTCCTCACACCCTACAAGATTTTAGGCTTGTGAAATTTCTATCAAATCCTATTACAAATCCCCTATCCCACATCTAGGAGCTCTTGGTATCATCAATATACCAAAACCTTTTCCCTAAGGAGTTTCTCAAGGAGGAGAAAATCAAGAGGTAAAAACCTATTTCTTTTTCTTTTAAAATCCTTTCAAGTTATTTTCATTTCTTATTATATCCTCAAATACTCTTATAAAAGTGAAATTATAACTCTGGTATCATTTATATATTGAAATGATATCATGATAATGGAATAATCCATCATCAATCCCCTTCTCCTCTCCCTTTTATTCTAAAAATGGAAACGTCATCGGTGAGGTGTTGTTTTATCACCTTCTAGGACGATAAGTTTTCATTTTCCTTCATCTTATTCAAATATGTTCATAAAACCATTTTATTGTTTGAAAAATATTTTAAAAATTATATTAAATCCCTTTTTATGTTCTTTATGTAACATATTTACATAATACTAAATGATAAAACAAAACGGGTTTGTTGTGATCTAAAGACACTAAAATTAATCTAAACAATTATCATTAACATGTTATCTAATAATTCATCCTCATATTTGGGAAAAATATATAAGACCAATTAATATTCTTTATATTCATTGATAACTTATAATTATAATTTTGGATAATTATAATTATTTTACATGAACTTCATTACTTATAAACAAGCGAAGTGATCATGAAAACCAAGAAAACAAATACTCTCGAATGATGAAATTAAAATCTATAACTCATAAATAATGACATAAATGAACTTAATAAAACTATAATAAATAAAATAAATGTATAAAAGGTTATTAATTAATTAATTAATGGATTTAATTTGATTATCCAAGACATTAAGGTCATATGTATAATACATTCGAACATAAGGTAAGGGTTTTATTCCCAAACCTCCATTGTCATTTGAGTTATGATTTATTCTTCTATACACTAATTTAATTCTTCATTACTTTTATATAATTATTCTAAATTCTATGTATTCATTCAAAACTTATGTATCCTGATCATTTCATCTTTTGTTTATGGGAATTACATGTTTTACAAGGTTCTCTTGTCAATTCTTCCTGATACGCAAGCCCGATTAAAGGGAACATCTCGATTTATTACCCATTTTAAAGTACCATTCATAATATATTTTAAGACACCATTATTTTTCTAAAATCACTAATTTTTTCATGAAAAACTATATTTTTTCATTTATGGTTTTATAAAAATAATTATGACAAATACAAATGATTTTCTAAAAGAACTCTTCTTTGAAAGTAAAAGGGGTATTTCTCTCAAAAATTACTCAATGATTTTATTAGAGTATTTTAATCTATTTCAACACATATGTTGAATTATATGATTTATTGAGATTTATATTTTATGTTTATCATCTACCATATTTTATTAAATGGTTTGTGATCAGTTTGACTATGGATGTGCTATCTTTATACCATTCACTATAATACTCAGAATTATTAGTGATTATGTTTAAAAATTGGAGAAAGTTATTTACATTTCATATGTATATGTTGTTTATGTTTATCCCCATTCATATTAGGAATGAATTGGACTTAATAAGTGATGTTTGAGTCCCTCTATAGCCTCTCGATGCATCAGTATTTCACATGAGACAAAACAAATATTGACTTGGTCGAGGCCTTGCCCATTTTTAGATATGGTTTTGGCCAAGGGATTAACCATTTATTTTTAGATTTATTGGTTAATTCCTCGATGGTATGTTTCAAATGTATGAAATTATGCATTCCCTCATTATGATTTCAGTAATTGATAATCTATGTGAATTATCAACTAGTATAATATCCATGGTTAAGATTCATCCTCATGTGATTATTTTTATGGAATTATTTATTCATCTTTTATTATTATCATATTATGATCAATTTTATGTTATAATGATATGTTTTTTAGTCATTCATAATGAATTGTTATTTATATTAGCTTCTACTATATTAATTACCCTAATTGAGAATTAGAGATCACCCCTTTCTTATGTTTTATTTTTTCCCTAGAATGCAAAGATAAATATTATGAATGACTTGCAAGGATAATATATGAGTTATGGATGTTTACAATGGAATTTATATATTGTATTTCCTTTCAGGTTTTAATGTAAAATATATGTTTGTATATGGTTTTTCCAAAGTACTAAACTATCTGGTCCTTCAGGATGCGACTTCCTTGTTTATTATGCTAATGTAATGAAGGCACCAGCTCTGGGAATCTAGGGTCAGGGTCTCTACACTGATGATCCAATCATGATTGTTTTGATACATGGTTTAGGTTCTAGACTAATTCTCTAGGCACAATTGTTTATGATACATGATATGGATGTCAGACTGATGGTCTAGTCTTGTTAGTACTTTTGTGTGGTAACTGTGATAGATGTTTCAAGATTTAAAGTTTTAGATAATGTTTGTGTCATGAGGAAATGGTAGGGATGACTTGGATAAGTATCCCAGATGATAGGACTATCATAATATGGGTCCTTGGAATTTTCAACTTTGGTTACGACTACCATGGATATGGATCTCGCAGGTTATTTAGAATGAATGTTCATGGAGACATACATAGATACACACTAGAATTGGACAAAGCAGGTATGGTCAGTCATGGTCTTGGGCCTAAGGATCGATGGTGGTTTTATTTTTATTTATTTTCAGTTATGTTTCAGCTAGGCTGAGCATATTGCATGAGCATGTACTTATGGAATCAGTTTATAGGTTTGCTGTTGGGGGTGTCCGATTGAGATTCATTTCTCACCCCCTATATATGCACCTAGGTGTATGTGCAGACCTCATGTTTGTTTTTAGGTTGAGCGTGGATGCATGATGGATTGGGTCAAGGCTCCAAATTTCATGGTTGAGCGGGTTGCTCATGTGGAGTCTGGTGATCGGGCTGGAGCAGCTTGGTAGGGTACTTGAGACCGGGTACATGATATGTCCCAGAGTTGTAGTAGGGCCTGATGTATTTATTTTTCAGTTTTTTATTTTTTGTATATGTGATCAGCCCAATGGGTGATCGATGCTGTATGTATGGCATGGTTGTTCGGCCCTTTTAGCTATTTCATTTTATTACCACATGTCTCAGTTTCAGTTTATTTATTCATCCATATTCTCTGATGTGTATGATGTTTGGTTATTTACTTCTAGTTATGCACTCTAATAGAGGGGTATAGTCTCCTCACAGTTTCACCTTAAACCTCCGCTTCTAGTTAGTAGCCTCTGGCGTATGAGGAGGTGCGCTTGAGGTCTTGTGGAAATCCAGCTCAGGGCACTTGTTTAATTACATCTAGTTTGGGATGTTATAAAGTGGTATCAAAGTAGTTTCTTTCCTATTATATTACTATTTTGGATTTGGAATAAAGGATATATAGGAATGTTTCAGAGCTTGTGGTGGATACTGGGTTGTTAGATCATGAACACATGTTTCGGTATGAAGTCCAGGTTACTTAGGTTGGGATTGATGTTTTGGAATCATGATGTTACAATTGTATATGACTTTATATTCGAGTGGTGCACATGTTGTCTAGATTTGATGACTTTTGATGGATTTTTGGTTCTTTAACTATTATAAAGAGGCATGTGATTTGGTTATGACACTTGGCCTATAAAGGAAAGAGGCATCTCATGCATCAGTTTAAGCACATAGGATCTACATATCATAGGCCTACTAGTGTGTGATTTTATGGATATCCTTATGATGGCAGGTTATGTGGATCTATGGTGGGACACTCATTGATTAGGATTCTAGTGTGGTTTTCATGCATAGTTGGTGCAGTGACCCTGGTGGGTCAGTATGGTGTAAGCGTAGGATTATTGGACTCATTTTGGGTGGTTTTGTTTGAGTTTAGTAGTATGTCTAGGTCCTCCAGGGAATTGTCCAATATGAAAATTCTCATAGAGGATGGGCACCCTAGTTGTGGGAATTTGGTTGGTATATGACACCTTTATGATGTAGGACCCTAGAGAAGGGTTTTTTGTTTTGTTGATATTGTGAAATGATGAGACGGGTGCATCTTGATTTCCCATGAGTTGTGTTATTCAATGATTTGGCATATACCTTGGGTTTTGGACCTAGTGACCTTCTTTACATGACTTCAATTCTGGTATTTAGTGTCGTGTGGATTTTGTGGATGACCCATGAGAGGGTTTGGCTTTGTTTTAAGTTCCTTTGGGTGCGTGAGGCATGAGTGATTCTTTGGGACTTTTGAAATTGGTGCATGTGGGGTGCAACCTAGTATAAGGTTTATAATGAAGGGTGCCTTAGGTTTTTGAGAATGAGCACTTGTGTGTTAGTGTTTCAAGTTTTTGGTTGGTTTCGAGAGGGGTGGGTTTATTTAGGTTCCTAGACCAGGAAATGATTGTAAAAGTGAGTTGATCTTGGTGGCTTTGGGTTGGATTGAGAGAAAAGGAAGTTCTTGAGTTGTGTGGTTAAGTCTTCTAAGATTAGTTTTTATGATATGTGACTCACTGGAGTTATAGAAGGTTCTATGGTTGAGTTACACAATATTGTGTGACAGTTATGTGAAAGTGGAATCATAGAGATGTCATTGGTTGTGATGTGTTGTGTTGTTTGTTTTTTGGATTAGATATTATGGGAGTGTATGTATGAGGTGATGAGTTTGGAAGGATTTCATGAGTGGGATGAGAATTATTACGGCTATAATGAGAGTCTTGTGGGCATGGTGAACTGAGTCCCTTGGGATAGAACTATGATGTTTTTAAATGGATGAGGTTGTGATGGTTTTCTTCAATGAAATCTTAGTATACTTGCAGTTTAGAGATGATCATGACCAATATATTAACATCATCATGAGTATGGTAAGAGAACATCATATTTATTCCATGCTATAGAGATGTTTCCTTGGGTTGATATGGGGCCTCCTAGGAGGTTGCGCTCATGGAGCAATGTGTGTGTGAAGCTATATGGTGGGGAGTGGACCATAGACTTTTTTGTGATTGAGGTCCCTATGATGGATCAGATATTAATGAATACCATGGGTTTCATTCTCAGATGCTAGGAATGGTCAATATCATATGTTTCTTTTTTCACTCTGGTGGGAGTGAGATATGGCCATATCCAGTTCCAAAGTTTGGTTTTGATTGGGGAATGGACCATGGAAAAGATATTTGGTTGTGAGGCAATAGTAAAAATACTTCTGTGGTGGGGAGAACCATGAGTTTTATGATGATTTTTAAATAACTTTATGACATATTAGGATATAAAATTGTAGTTAGGAACTTTCCTAGTAGTTTTTTGGTGGTGGAAAGTAGTGGGTTGTCCTTTGATGGCTTACATGCCATTTCTTAGGTGTTATATAGAGAAAATTCATTTGTTTATCCAAGTAGAACATAGGTATTTGAGATTAGTTTGACGACTATGGTGGATCAGGATGTGTGGTTGGAAGACCACTAAGGCTTCTCAGGGATGATAAGGTGTATGTTGGGGAGGTTTTAGAGACCCAATATTTTTTGGGTTTTGAAATTTGAGCAGAAATTTGATTTTTTTCTTTAGGGTGTTTGTGTGGGGTAAAATGGTCAATTTTCCTTATAAGATAATATCATATTATTTTTCTAACCACTCTGTTGGTCTCAGGATAGGGTGTTAACCCTAGTATAGTAGTTCGATGGAATTACGATCCGTTTGAGTTTCGGCATAATAATTAATATTTAATTAACTAAATATTAAATTATTCGTATAGTTCTGGGTGGTGATATCTTTTGAAAAGAGAATCAATTTTATATTATGAATCCTTTATTGGGTTTTTAATGCGGGGGCGGTTTTCTGGGTTATGCATAAACCCATTTCGAGTTCTGGGACTCAGGAAGGGTATTAAAAGGGTAATTCATTAATTAATTAAAAGAGTCCCCCTGGCTTTCCATGAAAGGAAGGAAAGGGGAAGAGTTTCTCCCTAAAAAAATAGCCAAACCAAGTGGTAAGGTGGATTTATATTCCCTTTAACTTTGTCTATGGTGTAAATCAGGACCAGATCGAGGTGTAGTAGCTTCTGGGAGTGGATTTGGACTCAAAGCATTGGCGTTTATGCCATGAGGTAGGACAGTTTTTGAGTTTATGACCTGATCCCCATATATTATTTATTTTTAAGTTTTAAAGCCCTATTATTATTTCCAAGGACCCTATGAGGGTCGATCTATGATTATTTGGGGGGAAATGGGGTTTTCGGGAGGTTTGGAGGGGTTTCCAATTCGGAAAACTCGACTACACGACATGTGGTTTTAAGAACACACATTGTGTGTTATTCCTATTTGGGGGAGAAGATAAGAGTATGACTACATGATGTGTAGTCCATAGGACAATCCATGTAGTTTATATTGGTGTGTGGTTGAGTACATGGGTAGATTGATCATGTAGAGTTGCACATCATGTAGGATAGGCAGAAGTTCTGTGAAGGGACATGGATGTGTAGCCAGGTACATGGGTAGGTTCCCATGTGGAGGGTCATGGACATGTGGAAGTACATGGATAGACCTAATGTAGGTTGTGTCTATATAGTAGTACAGGTTCATTCCCCAATTTTTCCATGTCGTGTGCAAGTACATGTCTAGGAGGAAGGTTGTGAGGTATATGCCATGTACTGGGGGTACACGTCACGTACTTCCCTTTAGAGGGTTTTGGGTGATTTTGCACCCTAGAGTCGGAATGGGACGCAATAGGATCCCATTTTGAGTGTTTTTTCATGTAGATCACAATGGTGTAAACCTTGGGGTGATTTTAAGACTTATGATATATGTTTTGGGGTGAGTATTTTATTATAGAGATATTTTCCTCCAGGAAGTGAGTTCAGTTATCTCCTAAGGGTGATACGTGGGATGAGACCTGGGTTAGGGTTATAAGAATGATTGGTGGACATAGCATGAGTTTGTTGGAGACCTTTATTCATGAAGGTATGATACTTTCCTTGGTTATTGGGGCTAATTTGTGACTTGATGTGGTGGATAGGTTGGGTATACGAGCCAACCTATGGTGACTTGGAAAAATATTAGGCTTGAGGCCATCACCCTTATGAGGTTTTACTGTATTGAGGCCTTTGAGGCCATGAGATAATAGAGGTTGGGTTTCTGGATGTGTTAAACTAAGATATGGGCATTGGCCCAAGATTTTGGTTATTATCAAGGATTTTAATGGGATGTTGCCACTTGAGTGATAGTCTTGAGGATCCAAAGAGGGATGCCTCTATTTATGTGTGATCCTAGAGTGGAAAGTGTGGGACCAATTGATAGGAAGACCTTGGGAGTGTTCATGGTCTTTAGTAGTATTGGTTATGGGTGTTCCCTTGGGACTTGGGATGATGTATGAGCTGATGGGGATAATATGTTGAGGGACAAGATGTATTTTTATCCATCCCTTTTTATGTTTTTTCATTGAGGTTGATACTTAGATTACACCCATGGGGTGGTTTTGATATGGTTAGGTTTCCATGTTTTGGAACCTATTTTACTAGTAAGGGTTGCGATGGCTGAGAGAGTTGGATACATTATCCACATGTATGATTTCAGAAATATGTAATTGAGATTGTTGGACATGATGCTCTGTATCAGTACTGATAATTTTTTTATGGTTTGAGTGTTGGACCGAGGTTCTAGGAATGTTATTTTTTTATTATTGAGTATAGTGGATGTGACATCACATGTATGCAGTTAGATGTTGGACTGATGTTCTAGGTAGTGATAGTATACTATATGAATTATGTGTCATACTGAGGCTCTAGACAAAGATATTATACTTTATTGTTTATGCACCAGACTGATGCTTTGGGAATTGATGGTATACCAGCTAGGATGGATTCCACACTGATGCTATTTATCCATGGTTTAGTTTTTGAACTGATGTGATAGTAATGATTGATTTGATATGTGGTTTAGTTTTTGAAATGATGCTTCATGCATTATTGATTTGATATATGGTTTAGTTTCAAGACTAATGCTCAGTGCATAATTTATTTGATAAATGGTTTATTTTTTAGACTAATGCTACATTCTTGATTTTTTTAATAAATGTTTTAGGTGATGGTTGGATTCTATGGGCACTATTTTTTATGATACATGAGATGGATGTCAGACTGATGGTCTAGGATTGGTTGTACTTTTGTGGGAAACTAGGATATATGTGTCTAGGTGTAAAGTTTGAGATAATTTTTGGGTTGTGAGGACATGGTAGGGGATGAATTGGATTAGTATCCTAGATGATATGATTATCTTATGATGTATTCTCATAATTTTCATGTTTTGTTGTGGATTACATGGATATGGAGCCCGTTTTTTATTTAGGATGCATAGTCATGGAGATGTGTGCAAAGACACACGACATTGGTCAAAGAAGGTATGTTCAATTAAGTTCTTGGGTCTAAGGAATGATGGTTGTTTTATTTGTAATTATGTTTAGATATGTTTTATCTAGGTTGGTCATATTGCATGAGAATACACTTATATCAGCAGTTTATAGGTTCACCATTGGGGTGGCCTACTGAGATTTATTTATCACCCCATGTATGTGCACCTTAGTGTATGTTCATACCTCATGTCTTATTTAAGGTTTATCATGGATGCATGATGGATAGGTATGAGTCCCAGGATTGAATGGTTGAGTGGGGTTCTTGTGTGGAGTCTGGTGATCATGCTGGAGAATATCATCAGGGTACTAGAGACCAGGTACATGCTATAGACCAGAGTGGAAGTGGGACTTGATGTATTTATTTTTTAGTTGTTTATTTTTATATATAAAATTGTCCTAATGGGCGATAAATATTGTATGTATGGCATGTATATTTGTTCAATTTAAATATTTCATTTTATTATAGAATATCTCAGTTTCAGTTTATTTATTCTTACACATTCTATGATGTGTATGATGTTTGGTTATTTAATTCTGGTTGTTCACTCTGATATGAGGGAATAGTCTCCTCACAACTGCACCTTAGATGCCTGCTACTATTTATAATCCTATGGCATACGAGGAGGTGTGTTGGAGGTATTGTGTCGATCTAGCTCAGGGAACTGGTTTAGTAACATCTAGGATGGGATGTTATATCAGAATATGATGTTAACTCATAATTCCTTTCTCATGGGTTGTTTAAATAGATTTTAAAGATAAGATAAATTATTGAATATATCCTCGTGATTTTTTCAACATGAATTCCTATACTCATCTCATAAATAGATTAAAACATTTAAAGAAACTAGCTGGTTTAGTTTTAGATATAATCCCTTGAATTTATTCATTTTCATATCATTGGCCAAATAAACTTATCCCACTTAACTGAAAAATTGATTCTTTCAGAATAAGGATGAGAAATTTTTCATTCATGCCTTTTTAATGACACTTTCCAAGAACTTTTTTAAAAATTATATATTTTCATATAATGATATATTATAGAAGCTTTCTCAAATTTCTCCACATCAAGGGATACACTCCAGATTCACTTATTCAAGATATATATATTTATCAAATATAATATTCATGATACCAGATGTTGTGAGCACTATAATATGTAAACTTCTATAAGTTCTTGAATAGTTATTGTAACATGCTCAATTTTTTCACTTCTCTCTATTAATCATGCATCACCTTCAATTATCTGTATATAAAGAACAAATACAATATGTATTGAAATAATGTGGCTCTTTAAATATATTTAAATGCAGTAAAAAGGTTGTGAGGTGATTCTCAACCAAGATACGCATTTCCATTTAGATCAATTTTTTAAGGATCTCTTCATGCTTTATTTTTAATTTTCTGTGTAATGTTCTCTTTAGGTATCATGGAATCTTTGTTTATTTCAACAATCTCTTTATATGGAACATTCTTATTTTATTCAAAAATTAAATCACTCAAACTTATTGGTTTTATATTTAATCTCTTAAATATCTCATCTTAGGATGGTAGTATAATCAAACAATCCTTGGAATTATGACCAACCTACTTTCACCTTCCAAAAAATTTCACATAAAATCTTAAGTTATCGTTTTTTGAAAACTTATCATGAAATTTTATTTCTTATTCATGTGGAATTTCTTGTAATCTATTAGTACTTACATTCACCATTGCTTCATCAATTTTTCTTTCCGTTTCTAAATGATTTGTCCAAATGATCAGGTATTATTTGGAAACTTTCTCAACTTTATTAGATCTCCCACATTGTTTCAGGAATGATTTTCACCAAATCAATCATTTAATATTTCACCTAGATTAATTTTCCCCCTTCTCTAGATTGATTCCATCAGTACCAATACCCATAGATTATTTTCAGGAGTTTATGGTGTGTCTTTTTCTCCCACAATAGAAGTAGCATCATATGTTTTCTAATGAATCATTGTTCTCAATATTATTTGGATTACTTTTCATAACATGTTTCATTTTCTAATTATCCAATGAATTCTTACCTTATTTATTATCTTTCTTATTTATTATATTTTTTGGTCTTCTTACTTCAACTGATTTAACCATGTGATTAGTTTATTTGAACCAATATGCTTCTTCATTGTTATCACATATATTATAGCTTTCACTTAACTTATATAAGATTTCAAATCTATTTGAGATACAGAGATTATTCCCATTATTCTGTGTGATTTTCCTCAACTCATATTTGTTACCTTTTGATTGAATACTTATTTTTCTTTCATGGATTGACATATTATGACAATATTCAATATCCTTGTTCATGAACCTTTCATGACACCAATAATGGCTAATAAACCTTATTCTTCTTCTTTGAACATCAATCTGACAAACATGAACATCTTTTTATTTTATATAGAAACACAATTTTCTTGAGCATGATATGGGGAAATAGATTTTTTCACTTACTCACATCCACCCATGATATAATGGTGGGTTTCTCATGATTTTTATAAACCCATATTTGTCCCAAATTTGAGATAAAATTTGAAATGTGAATGTAAATATATTTAGTGAAAATAATTTTTTCTAGATAAAAGGGTACATACTGCTTTGATATTTCATGAGATTTAACATTGGATGGATCTAATTTTCTCTTAGAATAATATATAGTTATTTTAACACATAGATACTCATTATAATAATATATATAAACAACTCTTATCTCCTCTTTTTATGAAGTCTTTGGTTGAACGGTTGTAAGATTTTTCAATTTCACCTTATGTTCAAAACATTTCATACTAAGAGTGTTTCTCTAGTCTACAGTGAAATTTAATATTCCTTCACAATATATTCTTATCAATTAAATATTTTTCTCATGATCTTCATGCATTTTATTCTTTTCTTATAACTAATTTTTATTCTCTTTAATCCTCTATGATATGAATTTCAGTGGTGCATTATAGATATCTATACATGCCTTTTATTTTTCCTCTAATAGATGGAACTTTTCCTCAAAACTTTTTCTAACGACTCTATTTTTTCCTTGTAATATTTGGAACATATTAAATAATATTTTAATATTTATTCATGGAGTTGATGTGGGATTCTAGTGTCGTGGAGCCTCAAGGTTGATATATTAAAAATATTAATATAATATATCACACATGCAGAGTTTTTTATGAAGTAATGGAACATACCCCAAATGGTGTCTCAGATGATAAATCTAAGACTACTGTTAAATATGAAACATGTATTTTACCCTAGTTTCAACATAAACTTTTTGCATGTTGGGTGTTCTATTTGGGTGTAGTCATAGGTAGAATAATAGACAAATAAATTGATTAAATAATTATTTGTTTAATAAATGTTTGTAACCTAAATATCCTCCATATAATCTTGGATATAGAAACAATCCTTGGGTTAGTTGCATAACCCTTGAGAATTGGAGGATAGGTCCATGGTTAAAGTTTTAGTAAAAGAAAATGGGATCATGGATCAATGATTAGTATTGAGGAGATTAACATCATCAATAGAGTTCTTGGATCTCTCCAATGATAGTGACATTGAATCATTCTTTGTTATTTATTGATCTAATTTTGAGGTAAGGAATTTCTTTTTTTGGATTAATCGCCATTTTTTATTCTTCCATGTCAAAAAAACTTAATTATTTTATAAAATTAATCCATGAATCAATTTTTAATTTACGGTTGGGTGATTTTTCTTCCTAGAATTAGGAATTGATAAAATATTTGTTGATCCTTGATTTTTCTTCTATTTCTATCATTCTTCCATCAATGGATGAAGGCCAACTCAAAAAATAGATAATTTTTATTTACATACTTTCATGCTTCATGTTTTTCTCCCCTTATTCTTCAAACATACATTGTTAGTATTTCATTTGACTGATGATTCGACTATACCTAGGAACCGATCATTGCACAATCTATATTTGGTGCAATGGATCATCCCCGCGGGTTCAGATTTGGGATTTAAGGAATGAATGAGGTGTTATTACAATTATTAATGTTCAATTATGGTATGGGTAGTAGAGTTTTCATTAAATGGTTCATGTGGTGCTTCAGGATGATTATGGAATGTGATTATTCGGTCATTGGGTGTCCAGAATCCAACCATCGATGCTGAGGTAGGCCCGATAAACATCGGTTTGAGTTTTATAGGCATGATTTGTGATATGGGCGAGGTAGTAGGTGATGTGGGATAATACACATAAAGTCCATGGGATTCTGGAAAATACTTATATACACAGTGGGTAGTTCAGAAGAATGCACGCCATATGGAACCCCTTTTGTGGAAGTTATGGTTTACACAAAAGAAATAAACATCACATGCTTTGTAACTTTTACACTAGTTGTGTAACCCTTGATTGGCGACCTGGTGTGTATCCCATGGTACACAGGCATAGACATGACTAGTTTACATGAGCATGGTCCAAAGGAAATTGGAATGGGAATGGACTCTAGTAGGTCTGATCCTAGAGATACATTCCATTTATTACTTATACATTTTGTGTACCCCTTCCAAATAAGGTTGGATACCTCATTATCCTTAGTCTAGTTGGGTATCAATTGGGTGTGTTCCCTTGGTCCATCCCTATTAAGGTATAATTAGGTATTTCATCCTAGGCATAGGATGAGTGATCCCCTCTACGGGTTGGTTTTGAATAGAGTCAAGTATCCCTCTTTGTGGCCTAGGGTGTGATCTTATATCATTCTTCCCTCAGTTGGGTTAGGTATCATGTTACTAACTTTCAGGGCTTGTGATTCCCATCCTAGTATGTTATGTTGGATAGGGTTAGGAAAATTCCATAGGACATGGTTGTGATCCCCTACCTATGTATCGATATCTTTAGAGTTATAGTGTGTACCACTTCATCATGATGCTGATGAGAATGACCTCTTAGTTGATAGCCTTTAGTGTTGTTAAAACCTAAGGAGCGAGTTCTCTTGGATGAGTGTTACCATGGAACCTCAATCAAAATCCTAGGATGGCGGTGCATATGTGACCTTACTTTGATACATGATGTCTATCTTCGATCATATATGGGATTTTATTGTCTCACTCTTTTTTTGACTCACTTTGGTGATATTGATATGAATCCCTATTGATTATTTATGTTTGGTGATTTCAGGGTGTCATATTGGGTATGTTAATACTCACCCTTACATGGGCTCTTCCCACACGTATCATGTCTTATATAGATGATAGTAATTTTTATGGATTCCTAGTAGGACTAGTAGTAGGTTGATCTTAGTACCACTAGATGGACTATGGATGATTCTAGGATTTCCATCTCATTAGCAATCCCCTTTTTACTAGTAGTTTGAACTCATTTACAGTTTTAGTGGGTCTATATTTAACCCTTTTGGTCTCTCATAATTTTGGCACACTCTAATGTGGGATTAGTTATATGAATGAATGTTTTATTTTATTTTCATTTTATATTGGTGTTTGGAGATGTGTGTATGTAAAGGTACCTTAGGATAAGGCCTCCCATTTGTGTGATATGTCTACTCGTCACTTGTCTCTAGCCCTTAGCCTATTGGAGGTGGGTTTGGGGTGTCACACATGGCACATTTATTTCAGGTGGGACATTGTGGGTTAGGTCATGACATATTGGTATCAAATGAGGTTGTCTTAAGACTAGAGTTTAGAGATAGTTTAGTTGATAGGATTGGTTTAGTAACTAGGTAGATGATGTTAAAGTGTCTCATGTTTGAATCTTAGGCTAGACAACCCAGTGGTGGTGTGGAAACCGATCTATCCATTCACCAGCACTTTAATAACCTACTGGTTGACTCAATACATGTAGGCATTTGTTTTAGGAAAAAATTGATATATGCATCATATATAAATGCGTTGTGGTTTCCAAGTCCTTCTTGAGTCAAGTCCCTAGATATACTCTTTGATCGTAGTGCGTCTTGACTTTTACAAGATGCATCCATTATGACATCCATCTGGGATTACATGGTGGGATCATGATGATGATCCACTTAGATATTAGGATTCACTTCAGGTTCCTATGTGGGAGGTAGTACCTTAGGGTGGTTTGTCAATCTTACCTCCACCTGTTGATTAGTCGGTTGTCCTAGAAGTACTAGTAGATGATTTTTATCGGTTTAGTGCACTTTACATATTCCAAAGGAAGATACCCCTTGATTTTTGGGGTGATTCAGACACCCAAGAAGCATAGGACTAGCTTGAGGTAGTTGGGAAAGTTTTCCACCTTGTTAGGACCATACCCAATCAGATGGTGGTCATAGCAGCAAGCCTTCTCCATAGCCCCATAGGGAGATGGTGGAGCCTGGTAATATATATGTATGATGAGGTGTCTCTCACTTGGTTATAGAGATCTTTTTAGCTAAGAAATTTCCAACAATTGGTTCTGGCAGTGGGAACCATAGATATGAGACTACATAAACTATTACTTGATGATAAAATTAGGGATCCATGTGTTCAAGGTGCTTCTAAAGATAGTCATAAGATAAAGGGTCTTCCACCCATGGCTCTTAGGATGGTTATGGTCGGTCATGTGAGAGGTGATGATACTCCTGTGATGGTTGAGGTTATATAGAATGGGATTCTCCGACCCTCCATGCAATAGATAGGGAGAGGGTCAATGGAATACCTAGGAAGAGGTGGTGGGTTAAGAAGGTAGGTATCCACGGTAGATGATGTGATAGAGGAGTTAGGATAGAAATGATAGTTTTATGATGTTTTGATCTATTACCAACACCACCCTAGGTAGTCCACTCCAAGTGGATGATGTTTTGATCTATTTTCACTACTACCCTAGATAGTCCAAACCAGGCTTAGGAATCTAGTGTTTAGAGACATTGGAATCTGCAAGAAGTAGAGCCTTATGACCCAGAGGCTCTGGGGATGATTTTAGGTATGAACAATGTCTTATTTACTTTAGGTACAGTATTGATAAACATAGGCGCAAGCCACTATATCCTTCATGTATCCCTTGTTCTAGATCTGGAGGTTCTAGTGGAGCCTTTGGCTTGACCCTTGCATTTAGAGACTCCTAATAGGGGAGATTCACTGATCACACACTTCTTCTAATAGTGTGACCTGACTCTTGAATGAGAGATATTTTATGGGATCTTTTTTTTGATTGTAAAGAGGCCTTATGACACCATTCTAGGTATGGATTGTCTCTTTGTGGTCTATGTGTATATTGGCTATTTTAGATTTAATATTTGGTGTATCTAAGTTAATGGGATGATATTTTCCTTTGTTGGTGATAAGGAAATACCGATAGAGTAGGATGGGCTCATACACAGAAGGATATGACCGATTACTCGTCAGTTTGCGAGTATTAGCCTTGGAGTAGAAGATGTTATGAGCTTTCTACTTCCTACATTAGTAGCAAAGTATGAGGACGACTTCCCTGAGGACATGTTGGGATTACCTCCCCACCAATAGATATATTTATTCATATACCTATACTTAGGTACTATCCTAATATATATTCCATCATATCAAATGGCCCCTATAGATATTTGAGTGCTGGAGGTGAAATTGGAGAATTTTCAGAGGAAGGGACTTGTAATGCCCAATGTGTCACCCTAGGAATCCCTATTATTGTTCACCAAAAATTCAGATGGGAGTTTGAGGTTATGTGTGGATTACTATCACCTAAATTATGTGATCCTCAAGAACAAGTATACACACATGATAATTGAAACCCTATTTGACTAGTAGAAAGGGGTGAGGTGGTTCTCAAAGATTGATCTTAGGTCAGTTCATCACCAGCTATGTGATTGAGATATGGATATATAAAATATGACATTCTGATACCTCTATGGTCACTATGAGTATTTGGTGATTGCCTTCGGCATGAAAAATACCCCATAAGTGTTCGTGTGACTTATGAACCGGATCCTTTAGACCTTCTTGGGTTGGTTCATGGAAGTATTCATCTATGAAATCCTTGTGTACTTAGTGATAGGGTAGGATCATGAAAGACATTTGAGGATAGTCTAAGACATACTATGGGAGAACTAGCTTTATGGGAATCTCTCAAAGTGTTAGTTCTGGATTCAAGAGGTACATTTCATAGGACATGTCATCTCAAAAGAGGGAGTATTAGTGGACCCAGCAAAGGTTGAGGTCGTGCTAGCTTGGGAGACACCCAAGATCGTGACTGAGGTGTATAGATTTCTTAGGTTGGTAGGATACTATTGGGGATTCATTCTCGATTTATCTAGGATTGTGGTGACCCTGACTACCTTGACCTAAAAGAGGCATCCTTCCATGTGGAAAGAGAGATGCTAGTAGGATTTTTAGGAGTTATGATATAGGTTGATGATCACACCCATATTGAGAGTGTTGGAGGATGGTGTAGAGTATGTTTTGTTCCATGATTCCTATAGAGCTGGGATTAGATTTACTTTGATGCAGAGGTGGGTGATGATTTCTTATGGTTCTGGGAATCTTATACACCATGAGCATAAATACATGACCCATGATTTAGAGTTGGTAGCATTGGTATTCTCCCTAAATATGTGGTGACACTAACTTATGAGAGAGTTATTTATCATCTATTTTGACCATAATAGTCTTAATTATATATTTTCATAAAAAGATATTAAATTTATACAAAGGTGATGGTTATATCTCCTACAAGATTATGAATTTGAGATATTCTATACTCCTAGAAAAGGGAGCGTTGTGGAAGATTCTCTCAGCAAGAGATCTTGTTTGTAGTTATTGAGAAAGGAATATGAGTAGTTGGCGTCATTGTAGTTGTAATTAGTGGATTAGTGTGGTGCATCTTATCTTCATTTGATGGTTGTTACCCTTCTACTTCTTCAGTATGTTTGGGAGGCTCGTCTTGGAGATATTGATTACAAGGCCTTACGTGGAAAGATATATACTGGATGTGATCCTAATGTATTTTTTAAAGTTGGAGAACAATAAATCTTTTTCTAAGGATGGATGATGGTACCAATAACACTATTAAAGGAGGTATTGATGGATTTTCATACATACACCTTATAGGTACATATATAAGTGGAAAATATGTAATAGGAACTTCAGTGTCGGTTTTGGTGGTTAAGGATGGAGAGGTGTGTTGCTGAGTATATCTCTTGATGCCTCACTTTTTAATAGGTGAAGGCCAAGCACTAGCATTTAACACATTTTACCCAACCCCTTTAAGTACTAGAGTGGAAGTATGATGGTATATCTATGGATTTAATGATGGGACTTCCATTGTCATCTAAAGTTCATGACGCTATCTAGGTGACTATAGACAGACTCACCAAGTTATCTGACTTCCTATCCATCCAAGAGAATTTTTCAGTAGAGAGTTTGGGATGACTGTATATACAAGAGATAGTCTGGATTCATGGATTTCCCTCTATAATAATTTAAAACCATGATTCTCACTTCACATCTCAATTATGGAGAGAATTGCTAAAGGATTTTGGGATATAGTTTTGGTTGATCATGGTGTTCTGTTCCTAGAATGATGGTGGGATAGAGAAGACCATTCAAGTTCTGTAGGATATGCTTCAGGCTATCATTTTAGACTTTGGAAACAAATGGTAGGATCATCTAACTCTGGTGGAGTTTTTTATAACAATAGTTACCACTCCAACATCAGTATGGCAATATTCAAGGATTTGTATGAGAGACCCTACAAGACACCACTATATAGGGTTGATCCAGGGGAGTCGGCAACCATGGGCCTGGAGTTGGTGTGAGTGATGATAGAGAATGTGAAAATCATCTATGAGTATATGAGTCCTATATACATCATAATTCTTATGTGGACATTCGACAGAGGCCTTTGGAGTTCGATGAGGGAGACTATATATTCTTGATGGTCTCACATCAATGAGGATTATAGGGGTTTTTTCAATGTAGTAAACTATCTGTGAGATTCATTGGCCCTTTACAAATATTGCATAGGGTTCGAAAGGTGGAATTCCTCTTAGCCATACCACCTCAGTTAGACCATGTTCATGATTTCTTCTATGTGTTTCAGCTGAGGAGGTATGTGCACAACACATCATACATTATCAATTGGGAGAGATGGAGATTGAGGATGGATATACCTTCATAGAGTACCCGATAGAGATCAAGCATCAGTATTATAATATCCTCTATGAGCGAGTGATTCCCATCGTTCATGTTTGATGGAAGCATGATAACCTCTAGGAGATCTCCTAGGAGTAGGAGAACCATATGTGGGCTCGGTACCCTCACCTATTTGGGTAGGTTTTTTCTTTTTTGGATGAAAATCCATGAGGTGGATAGAATGTAATGACTTTGTTTTTTCCTTGTAATACTTTGGAATATATTAAAGATTTTTTTTTGGAGTTAGGAAAAGATTCAACATGGGATTCTAGGGTCATGGATACTTAATTTTGATATAGTAAAAATATTCAATATAATATATGATATATGAATAGTTTTTCAAAAATAATGTAATATCTCCCAAATGATGTCTCGTATTTTTTTTAATGTTTGGGGTTGAAGAATCATTTTATTATTAAATAAAATACCTCTTTTTTCCTGGGTATAATAAGACCCATTACATAGCCCAAAGTTCCAAGGCCAAGTGGCCTGAATACAAGGCTTGAAAGCCCTTTTTTGGCCTAGAGGGCCCTTAGGTGAATAGTACTACTATAGTACTCGGTCTGCTATAGTACTACCACTACTACAGTTCCACCACTGATACAGTACTACTATAGTACTCAGGAATTTCTCCTCTACCCAGATTTGATCCTAGGTCTTTTGGATGCCAAGCAAGATCCTCTACCACTTGGGTACAAGCTTGTTGGAAAAAAGTGCATTGGGTTTTTAGGCCCAAGGGGTTACAAAGTATAGGTGGTTCGTCACCCACCACCAAGAACCTTTATGTACTTCCCTAGCTGTAAACCCAATTTTAACGGCACCATGGGATTTTAGGCCAGTTCTACATGGGGTAGAGGGGGCCACAAGAGGTTATAAAGGTATATAGTGTGTGTTGCCTTGCAAGGACTCAAACCTGGAACCTCGGGGTCAGGATTCCACCGCCAGTAACCAACTCACCTGTTCCCTATGGTTTGATGTCTCGTATTATAAATATTATATTTACATTAAATCTGGATGCTGGTTTTTACCCTAGGCATGATATAAACTTTGTATGCATCAGGTGTTCTGTTTAGGTGTAGTTTCGAGCAGAATAATAGACAAATAAATTGATTAAATAATTATTTTTCTAACAAATGGTTGTAACATAAATATCCTCTATTTAATCTTGGATATGGATAAATCCTAGGTTTATCCACATAAACCTATATAATTATAGTATAGGATCATGGGGAAATCTTTGGAGGAAAACAAAGGGATCATGGATCGATGATTGGTATCGAGGAGATTGTCAGAATCAATGGATTTCTTAGATCATTTCCAACAAAAACAACATGGAATAATTGTTCATTGTGGATCGATGGTATGGAATTTTTTTTGTTGGATTAATCCCCATTTTTGATCCCTCCATGTCAAACACAAATTAATTCATTTATAAAATTAATTCATAGATCGATAGTTGATTTAGGATTGGATGATTCCTCTTTGTAGAATTAGGAATTGATAAATGATTTATTGATTCTTGATTTTTCTTTTACACCTATTGTTCTCTAATCAATGGATAGAGGCTAACCCAAACAATGGCTGATATTTTTTTCCTCACTTTTTTGTTTCATTATTTTCTCCCCTATTCTTCTAACATTCATTGGTATTTCATTTTAATAGTAGTTAAACTATACTCAGAAACTGATCATTGCACAATAGATCTTTGGTGCAATGAATCATCACCATGTTTTTAGATTTGAGATCAAAGGCATGGTTGAGGCATGATGATGATGATTAAGGTTTGAAAAAGTTATGGTTGTTAGAGTTTCCGTGAGACATCTCATGTGGTGCTTCAGTATGGTGAGTAAATGTGATTATATAATAAACATGTAGATAGAATTCGGCCACCTATTATGAGGTAGGCTCGGTCAACATATATTAATGTTTTCCAGACCTGATTTGTGGCTAGAGTGGAAGAGGAGGCAATGTGGGAAGATACATATGAAGTCCATGGGATTCAGGAAAATCCTGATATATATGGTGTGCAGTTCGGAAGAACACATTCCATGTGGACCCCCTTCTATGGAAGCTAGGGTTAACAAGAAAAAATAAATTTCACACACTTTATGATTTTACACACATTGTGTGATCCATGATTGTTGACCCAGTGTGTATCCCAGAGTACACCGGAATACACATGGCCAGTGTACATGGGCATGACCAAATTAAATGGGCACAATCCATAGGGCATGTGAACGGACACAAACTCGGGTAGGTCCTAGCTTAGTGATATATGTCACATATTACTTGCAGACATCGTGTACCTTTTTTAGGTCTTGTTGGATCCATCGTTCTCCTCAGTCTAGCTATGTATCAGTTTGGGTATGTTCTCTTGGTACATATCTATGAGGGTATAGTGAGGTATTCCATTTTGAGCATAGGATGAGTGATCCCCTCAATGGGTTAGTTATAGATAGATTTAGGTATCCCTCTATGAGGCTAAAGGTGTGATCCTCTACCATTCTTCCCTAGGTTGGTTCTGGTTTCCCGTTACTGAATTTATGGGTGTGTGATCCCCATCCTAGTGGATCATTTCAGATAAGTTTTGGTATCCCCTATAATCCCTAGGTGTGATCTCCTACCTGTGTATCAACATCTTTTGAGTTCCATCGTGTACCTCTTTATGGGGAGGCTGGTAAGCATGGACTATCATATGAGTGCCTTTAGTGTTAAAAATACCTAAGGAGTGAGTTCTCTAATATGATAATTACCTTGGAATCTTAAGTGGAATATTAGGCTAGCAGTGAGGATGTGACCTTACATTGAGACTTCATGTCTATCTTCAAGCATATTTAGGTTTTTATCGTCTCACTCTCTATTTGAATCACCTTTGTGATATTGAGCTGACTCTCTCTTGATGCTTTGTGTTTAGTGATATTGGGGTGTCCTACTGGGTAGGTTTATACTCACCCTTACATGGTATTTTCCCACCTGTATTGTTTCTTATGAAAATTATGGGTCTTTCAACAGATTCCTAGGAGGACTAGGATAAAGTAGAGCTTAGTAGCACTAGACAGACCATCGATGGTTCTAGGAGTTGCATCTCATTAGCAATCCCTTTTTACCTATAGTTTGGAATCTTATACATTTTTTGGGATTGTATTTAACCATTTTTCTATCCTATATGCATGTTTCACTCAAATGTGGGATTAGTTATATGCATTCATATTTGGTATAAGTTTTTTCTTTTATTTCCATGTTATATTAGTGTTTGGAGATGTGTGTGTGTGTGTGTGCAGGTCTCTTAGGATAATATCTCTCATGTGTGTGATATGCCTATTTAGCATTGGTATCCATTCCCTAGACTATTTGAGGCATGCTTAGGGTGTCACACTTAACTCACTATCGGCCATGTGGGTCGAGTCATGATACTTTTCATGGCTTTATCCTTATCCTGGATTATATTGAGCCAATCCTCCTCTATTTTGGGGTATCCACCTTTTAGCTCCACATTTCTAGCTTTTTAACATAACTTTTTTGGTGATATTTTTATATACCAACTACTTTTATGTTAGGTACTTTTTCACCATATCATCTTCATCTTCAAGTTGAGTGATCTCTTCCAACAAATCTTGAAACAATCCAAAAATAAAAGTAGTTATATCTTTAGGAATATATTTTCAGGTTTCATAAAAGTCTGTACATGAATCATCATATGCTTTTTCAAGTAAATCTTTAGAAATATGACTTTCCCCACCTATTCATGGTTCATCAATGGGACAATCTGTTGAACGTGGGTGCCCTAGACCCAACTTGTGATGTACTTTTATTACTGCTACATGTATAAAGTTTCATATATATATATATGTGTGTGTGTGTGTGTGTGTGTGTGTGTGTGTGTGTGTTTATCTTACCATGATAGTTTCAATACTTCTACATCCACTCTATTTATGGTAATGTCTTTAGATTACATGTCATGTCTAAGGGTTATAACAGATCCCAGGCTATAATGAGAACCTAGAGATACTATAACAGTAATCTAAAAGTAATTTCATATGGTCCAATTACATCATACTGATAGGACATAGACGATGTGCGATTATCAGTTGTTGGGGGATCATAATCATTGAGACTTATTCTCAAGAATTTGCACTTGGTGATCTCTAGTAGTTGAGATAGTGAGGATTGACCTTCCAATAGGAACACCACATGTTTCGTGTGTCATTGGTTCCTATCTATGTACATGTGTATTGGTCTCCTGACTTGATATCATTATCAATGTATTTCATTTGATCACATACTTTTATGCAAGGAAAAAATAATGACAATGAAGTTGTGGCGAGGTAGTTTGTGTTGGGTGCTTCATTGGTGGTATGGAATTGATTAAGTGATCAAGATAGGATTTGTAGCTTCTGAGTTGAGGAAGTGAAATCTCAAACCTGGTTGATCAGGATGGTAGTTCCTTATTAAATATATGGAAATGGTAGTAGAAAGTAAATTTGTCTAGATAGATCAACAAATAATAAAGTAATAAAGGACGATGACACAAGTGTGCATCTGGCTTTATGAGATATCTTATGACAAAGATATTATATTACACAGTGCATGTTCATAGGTTGGTTATCATTGTTATGACTTTTCTATATCACTTTAGGGGCTTTGATGGGTTTATATACTTCACTCTTTTTCTATGAATATTATTCATTACTATCTAGATAAGGGCTTAGATGATCACACACAATAGCATATTCAAGATTTTTCCCTATTCCGTTGAATATGAATATAGGACATGGTGGGCCCCACCAAGGGGTCCGATTATTGTCTGAGTTTTATATATCAATAATAAATAAATAAATTCATTATTATTCATGTAAATAATAATTGGGTTGAATTTATTTGTTAAATATATTTACAAGTGTTTAAGTAAATGCAAGGATTAATATTATATAAACAAATATTATTGTAATATTTCATGTTCATTTAATATTATCAGGAGTTACAAGTCGAGTTAATGGCTTGAGTTTATCACATAATATATTCAATATATATTACAGGAATGTGATAAAATATAAATAATATTTTTAACGTAGTTAGTTCGTCATAATTAATTATTTATATCACTTATTTAGTGTACATTTAATGCACAGGGAGTCAGGGAACACTAATCAGGTATTATTAATATCCACTATATATGTGGAGAGAATCTCATTCCAATGAACTATTTATTAGTCGAGAATTGATAGTTTCTCTCCCCTCCTAAATCTTAGAGAGAGAATCACTCAATCCGAGTGAACGATCCAAGTTTGCCTTTGCGGATCGAAGGTTGGTGATCGTTAGGGCATCAAAGATATCATCGTAGCATTTTTCTAGTACTCAGAATCTGATGAATGGCATGCACATAGATTCGAGAAGTGTGTTTGGATGATCTATAGGGGTCCAACATTGTATCCTTCGAGAAATGGTCACTAGAAACTAATTAAAAGCATACACACTTCAAAATAGAATGAGTTAATCATTCATTTATTTTCTGTGCTATGTATAAACCATGCAAGATCATTGAACCGTACCGAGACTCGGATCACTAGAGAAAACAAAATTTCATTTCTTTGGTGATGAAAAATTTTAAATCTTTGGCTCACTGGCTTCCGCTATGTGCCCCAATACTTTCAATTTTTATAAGAGAGGTCGCATATTTTTCAAATCCAATCAAAATTATTTTGATTTAAATTGAATTATAGAGTTGTATGTCGGTCCCAATGAATCGGACAAGGTAGGACCACCAGATTCAGTCGCTACTCACCAATTTGTGTCGCCTAATGCTATTGCAGTAGGTCTACGGGCCACCTCCCCTTTCTCTGCCGCCATGCCTTCTCTACAGGATGTCGTCGCTGCCCAGATTCGGAAGTCGCGGCTTTTGAAGGATCTCGACACCACCAGATTCAGTGTGGACCTCCCTCCGACCACCCCACTCCCTCATGAGCTCCAACTGTCAGTCGTCGCCTCTCCCGAGGATCTCGGTCGCTCAAGGCCACTCACCACATGATCCTGCAGGAGCCCAATCTCACTGGTCGCACCTCATCTCGAAGGTCGACCCCCCCGTCGCACCTGCCTATCCTCATCGAGAACACACACCACCCTCGGACACCATTGTCATCCAGCCACTGTGTACTCACACCGTACCAAAACCCCATCACTGTCCCACACAATTCAGGTCTTGAGCCCTCTGTACGACACCTCCAGGCCATGAGGTACCCTATCGCAGTTGTAACGGGTCCTACCCAATCCGGTTTGCCCTGCAATGGGTATAGGTAGGTCTGCCCAATCCAGAATAAGTCTAGGTAGGTATTTCTGGCCCATAACAACCCTGCATGGACTCTGTCTGGCCCGATAAGGGCCTGCGGGGCTACGACCCAGCCCGTAATGGGCAGGGGTGGGGTTTTCGAGCCCCGGTTAATTTAAATAATCAAAAATAATTAATTTTATTAATATATTTTTAGTTTTAAATTAAATTAATTTAAATTAATTTTGGTTTGAAATTATTAATATATTTAATAATTTGAAATATTAATTTAATTTTAGTATTAAATTAAATTTATTTATTTATATATTTTTGGGAATTGAATTTAAATTAATGTTGGGACATAATAAAATAAATTATTTGAATTTATTTAAATTCATTTAATTTATTTAAAATACCCTTGTACTTAATTTAATGCAATTTAATTTTTATCACGCGTTTATTTTTATATCAACTGGTCTTGAGAAAATTGACTGAACCAATGAATGTCTGGATTATTTAATTATTTATTATCTGTGATGATTGTTATAAGTAGGTAATTAAATGATAGTCTGTGCATCATCTTATTTTCATTCAATATGTATAAGTTCATACGCGTCCAATGTATTTGTTGTATATTGTGCCACTGAACCCCCTCAACTATGAATGAGTATATTTGTACATGGAAGATGGTGTTTTCATACGCGACCCCATCTAGACGAGGCATTACACCAGTCAAGAAGTATATTCACTAGAACAGGGATGAGCTGCAACGTGTCAGGACTCAACTAAGGTATGAAACCCCCTAGGTAATGATTGATTCATTATTTAAAAAATGGATCAATCACTTTTAGATGCTCAAGACCAGTCAGGTAGATTAACTTTCTTTATGAATTGTTTTTTATTTTGTGCATGTGCATGTTTATTATGAGACCACATAAAATAATAAACAAGATAAAATGCATAAGGATCTGGCATATTTTTTTCTATTAATGCATGTTCAGTTGTGAGTGTGATAACATAGATTGAACATATTTAACAGAAATGGATTACATTCGTCAAGAAAATATTAAAATCCCTCAAAGATATATTAAGTAGTAAATTCATTCTATTTCTCAAATTTGAATAAAACCAGTTGTTTGAGGTGCTCGTCAACCATTGTTTAGAGTGCCTCCTACTACTAATGAGTTCTTATGAGAGTAATTGGTTGACTAAACTAAATTTGGTAGTTAAGAATTAGCCATAGTTAACATGTTGTCACTTTAGAGGAAAATCATTAAGGGAATCAATGTTATGATTCTGATAAGATGTGACTTTACTTAATAGATTAAGGAATTTTCAGTTAAAGCAGTTGACCAGCCTAGATCCTACCTTGAAACTCTCAAAGTAGTGGCATAGCCATAGCTTGTAGACTATGAGGGGAGGTTTCAAGGATCCTTGCCACTAAAATACTTAAGGTACAGAGTATTATGAATCTAATAGTGAGGGCTATTGAGGTGCGATAAAATAGTGGGTGACATTAAATGATTTTATAATTAACTAATAAAAAATGTCTAAAAGGTAATCAAGATAAAGTAATAACTGCTAAATTTTATTTATTGTAGATATTAATGGAAATCACCAACACCACCATAACACTATCACTGCAATCCATATTGGATAAAGAAAATATCATGATCGGTCATAAATTACAGGAATGGTACAGGTGCTTGCACATAGTACTACGCCGATAAAGGAAGCTTTATGTGCTAGAATCCTCACTTCTTATAGAGCCTCCTCAGGGAGCAAGTAAGGCGGATAAAGAAAAATGGAAAAAACATATAGATGATGTACTAGATGTACAGTGCATCATGTTTTCATCTATGTCTAGTCAATTACATAAAATAATTGAGGACGAATATGTCTGCAAGATTCTGACTCATCTCTAAGAATTATATCAGGATAGAGAAATGCAAGAAAGGTATGATATTTCCAATGAAATATATAGGTTCAGGATAGAAGATGGGGATTAAGAAAAACCTTGTGTGCTCAAGATGATTGTGTATATCGTTAGACTTAAAGCCCTTGGGTTTAAACTAAACAAAGAACTAGTGATATATCTCATTCTTGACTCTTTACCACTAAGCTTTTTAACTTTCATAGTTAATTAAAATATGAATAACATGACAAAGTATCTCCTATATCTTTTGACTTTAGTTCTCCAAGTTGATAAAGATATAAAGAATACCAATTCTTCAGTCCTTATAGTGAAAAAGAGGATGAAGGGAAAGAATAAGGCATCTAAGGCCAAGTCCAGGCTGAAGACACTGGTGCAGCATCCCTCTAAAAATTCAAAGATAAAGAGGTGGGGAAATATGTAGAAGGTTTTCTACTTTCTTTGTGGCAATAAAGGCCACTAGAAGAATAATTGTAGAGCTGGGAAGATGATGTGAGGTGATGTTTATACTTTAGGTATTTTTTTCATTGAATGAAATTTGTCATTATCTACAAGTTGGGTGTTGGATACAGCATGTGGCTTGCACATTTGTATTCATATACAGGATCCAAGTAGATTTAAGACTATTGAAAAAGGTGAATTGGATCTCCAAGATGCAAATTATGTGATTCTAGCATCCTTATCAGTAGGATATTATCATATTACATTACCTAGTGGTTTGGTTCTTGTATTATATTATTTTTATTATGTACCCTCTGTAACCAAAAACATAATCTCAAAGTCAAGTCTAGACATGATGGAATTTTATTTAAAGTTTAGAAATAAATGTTTTCTTTTTTTACAAGGATAATATGTGTTATGGTATGGTGCATCTTAACAATGATTGGTATATACTTGAACTTGAAAACTCGGTAATGAAAATAAATGACAAAACCAGCACGCATGACTCATATAATACCCACCTATGGTACTTTAGGATTGGTCATGTAAATGAGAAGTGATTAAAGAAATTACATCATGTAGGGTATTTAGACTTGGTTGATGTAACATCATGTATCTGGGTGCGCCACTCAAATGTGCCTCGTACCCGGTTGGTCACATGGCCTCAAGCGTATTTTCCCAAATGTCAGAGGTTGTCGACTAGTAGCAAGGTCCTTGGGTGTGATAGTGGGGAAATTATTCCCTCATTGACATAGTATGCACAATGTAATTACAAATAATAAACAACAGCGGAAGCAGTAATACCATACGACAAGTAAATAGCAGAAGACTAATAGTATAAATAACTACAGAATATATATATATATATAAATAATTATGTATGTCACAAGTATCTAGGGAAGCATCCAAAAAATTCACAATGATGGAAATATAATACTAAAACCAAAGTACTGAAAATAGTAAACAACTCCAACAGCATCGCAAGCCTCAGTTTGGTCTCATGCTCTCCAACTCCACAGTAATCAAGAACCAGATGAAGAAGGGAGATTTCCCTTATCTATAACTGCAACCATATAATCTATTTGGTCCCAAAAGCATGACCCAAACAGGGTGTGATACGAATCCTAATAGGAAAACACCAATATATCTATGAATAACTATCTATGAATATATATAGCAGGCAATATGCAAAATGAATCAATAAACAAGGAAGTACTCAATGTAAAATATCCTAAAGTTTCCAATTACATTCATTTATATTTTTTAATTATTCAACCATTAAATAATGAAATTCTAGGATTTATCCTAAGCTTTGTATCCCCAGTGTGATAGAAAAACAGATGTCTCAGAAGACCATCTAATAATCAAGTAAGACCGAGTCCAAGCTTGTGCTTTGGCTTGGTAGGATCGTCACAATCAATCAATCATTATAAGCAACCATATGGGAAAGATCTCATAATCTAACCCCTTTGTTTCAACATATCATCAATTTAATAAAAAATATAATGACCCTTTGGGAAATATCACACAATCTAACCCCTTTGGTCCCACAAAACAAAGACTCTCTGAGCAAGCACTCACTGTCAATTCCCCTTGTGGTCTTTTTAACGATAAACTACAGAATCTTTGAGGAAGAACTCAAAGTCCATTCCCGTTGTGGTATCGTAACGATATACTATAGACACTCTGAGGGAGAACTCAACATCAATCCCCTTTATGGTCTCGCAATGTAAATATGACAGACACTCTGGGAAATCCCTCAACGTCAATTCCCCCTATCGTCTAACTACACCAGGTTCTCATAGCCATGTGTAATAAAATCATGTACAAACGATATCCAGCGGCCCAAAGTAATCTCTCCTACTATAAGGCTAAGAAACTACAATGTATAACAAAGGAATTTAATAAGCATTAATTAAGCAATCAATTTCAACCTAACAAGAAAGGAAAGGAAATAAGGTATGCCTCATAAGCAACTTGTAGCAAATTGTCATAAACATTCAAACTAGGAAACACACCCATGGGGTGTCCCCAAAACATGAAATTTAGTATAATATATCAACGAAAACCCTTAATATAACAATCAATCTAAGTCAGATGATAACAGGGTTCAATTCCTTAACATGAAATACCTGAATCACGGGTAATTGGCACTTAGGCATATATAACTCAAAGACAGACTTAGAAAGAAAACAAACCACATACCTTGACGTTGTACGAAGAACACTCTTGAATGTCGGCCCTTAAATCAGACTAGAACATCATATATCTACAAAAAGGTCAAAAACATTCAACCTTGGATAACTATATAAAGAATATAAATTATGAAGAGAGGCTCTAGGGAAAAATGAGAACTCACTAGTGGGAATCCAACGCACCCAGCGGCATCTCAATTGGAGCTCAAAAGAAGGAACGAGAGGCTCTCTAAGATATTCGGTGTTCGTTGCTCTCTTGTATAAACCGATGGGAGAAGAAGAGAGTTCTAGATATTAAATGTAACCCTGGTCCGATTAATAAAATAAAAATAAAAGTACACGGTGTGTTAATTTAATGTACACGGCGTGTTCATTTAATGTACACGATGTGTTCATTTAATGTACACGGCGTGTTCATTTAATGTACATGGCATGTTCATTTAATGTACATGTCGTGTACATGCCTCAACCAGATCCCTCTTTAGGTGGTCTTCTAGGTCACCCCCACATCCATGTACTCGGCCATTACACGACCAGTATACAGCTACACACGGAAACTGAGTACACGGTGTGTAATCAAGAGTACACGGCGTGCACTTAGGAAATTTCCAAAATCTTCCATTTTTCCTCAAAAACACTTGAAAACAAGATCCATACTTGAAATAAAGAATTGGGTTCTTACAAACATCCCCCCTTAAAAAAATTCATCCCTGAATTTCCCTTCCAAGGGTGGTGAAGAAGAAACTTTAAACAAATTTGGCCACAGAGATCATATGTTGGCCTCCCTCTCCAAAGTCTCATCTTGTACTCACTCGTGTTGTCATAGCACCCATACTAGAGAAACAGACTGGCCACAGAGAACCATCATATTGAGATCCATAATCTGAATAGGGTGATTCTCAAAGGATGCATCCCCCTCCAACTCAACCTCCTCGAGTTGAAAAATGTGAGATGCATCCAAAAAGTAACGTCGTAGCTAAGAAACATGAAAGTCTTCATGTATAGCCAGGTACCTCTGAGGTAACTGCAACTGATAGGCAACCAGCCCGACTCTCTCCAAAAACTCAAACGGCCCAACGTATCTCAGTGAAAGCTTTCCCTATCTTCTAATCCTCCTGTGTCCCAACCTCGGTGTGACACGTAAGAAAACTTGATCTCTGACCTTGAACTCCAGAGGTCATCTCTGTCGATCATCATAATATTTTTGGTGAGACTGTGCAGTAGCCATCCTCTTCCAAATCAACTCCACCTTCTCAGTGGTCTCCTGGACCAGACAAGGTCCCAACATAGTTGCATATCCTGCCTCCATCCAACATAGAGGTGATCACCATAGCCTACCCTAAAAATCCTCATAAGCTGCCATCTGAATCGTCACCTAAAAACTGTTATTGTAAGAAAACTTCACTAGGGGTATATGTCTCTCCCAAGAACCCCCTAAATCTAGGACGTATGCTCAAATCATGTCCTCCAAAACTTGAATCGTGCACTTGAACTGACCATCTGTCTGGGGATGGTAAGTTGTACTCAGAAGTACCTATGTACCGAAATCCCTCTATAGTCCCTACCAGACATGAGAAGTAAAAGGGGAATCCCTACCTGAAATGATAGAGCGTAGAACCCCCTACAAACATACAATCTCTTAGATGTACAACTTTCAAATCTCATCAACACTGAAGGTTTACTTGATCAGAAATAAATGTGAAACCTTCATGATTCTATCAACAACAACTCATACTACATCATTTCCTCAAGGTGATCTTAGTAAACCCATCAAGAAATAAATCGCGACATCATTCCACTTCCACTTGGGAATGGGTAACTACTGTAAAATCCCTACTGGTCGCGGATGCTCCGCCTTCACCTACTAATAGGTGGAACATCTCATAACAAAACCAAAAACATCTCTCTTCATACCTGGCCACCAATACTGATGGTGTAGATCTCGATACATCTTGGTGACATCAGGATGAACTGCCCAAACTGAGGAATGAAAATCCTGCATCAACTCCTCGCATATGTCTCCTGAAACCCATATGCGTCCATGAAAATGAAATATATCATCACCACCTATGATCCACCCAGGAGTAGGGTCCTCTCCTGACACACTCTCTTGTAGGACTAGGCCTTCGGAATTAGACAACTTTCTCATTCTCACTTAATCCAGAAGAGTGGATGTAACAGCTATAGAAGAACGAAATGTCTTCCCCTATCTATCATGCACCTCCAAATGCATCTCAGAGAATATATCCATAAGCTTCCACTCATTGTTGGCCTCTCAGACTTCCTATATCTGAGTCCTCTTGCTCAATGCATCAACCACTGCATTGCCTTTCCTAGGCGTGTAGGCAAGCTCAATGTCAAAAGACTGAAGGTACTCAACCCACCTTCGCTGTCTCAAATTCAGATCACGCTGAGTAAATATATACTTGAGAATTTTTTGGTTAGTGGAAAACACAAAATGATCTCTAAAAATATAATATCTCCAACATCATAAAGCATGAACAACTACAGCCAACTTTAGATCATGTGTCGGGTAATTTCTCTCATGTGGCCCCAACAGCCGACACCCACATGCTACAAATTTTTCCCCCTGTATAATCACTACGCCCATCCCAATACCTGATGAATCACACTAAATAGTGTATCTCTTTCCTGGCTCTAGAAAAATCATTATTTGTGTTAAAGTCAACCTCCCCTTCAGCTCCTGAAAGGATGAATCACAATAATCTATCCACAATTACCTTTCACCCTTCTTAGTCAGGATCTTCAGTGGCGCTGTTAAGCATGAAAATTCTTGTATAAAGTATCTATAGTATCCAGCCATCCCTAGAAATCTCCGTACTTCAAAGACGTTCTTTGGATACTCCTCGGAAACTAATGATATCACTTTTTCTGGGTCTACTAACACTCCTTTCTCTAAGATAACATGACCCAAGAAGTGAATCTGGTCCATCCAAAAGTGGCATTTTGAGAGCTTAGCATATAACTGATTCTCTCTTAGTGTAATCAAGATGATCTCAAGATGTGTGGTATGGTCATGTCGAGTGTGAGAGTACACAAAAATATTGTCCACAAAGACTACCATAAAGGAATCCAGGTAAGGATGGAACACTCGGTTCATCAGTGCTATAAAAACTACTGGCACTTTTGTGAGACCGAACGGCATAACCACATACTTGTATAGGCCATACCTACTCCAAAAGTTTGTAAGAGGTATATCTGATGGTCTAACTCACAACTAATGATAACTAGATCTCAAGTTAATCTTTGAGAACACCCAGGCTCCTCGAAGCTGATCAAAGAGATCATAAATCCTCAGAAGTAATGATACATAGCCCAAGGCTCTCCATAACAGAAACAGATATAAAACTATGGGAAGCCCCTATATCGAAAAAGGGCATAAGCTAAAACTGAGGAAACTGGAATTGTACCTCTAACCGTAGAGGGTATGGGATCCTTCTCTTGTTGGATCTGCTCCACTACAAAAGTATGACATGTAACGCGGCCCTACAACCCTACCTGACTACCCTGAGCTGATCCACTCTACTGTTGTTGAAATCCTACCGACTGGCTACCACTTACACGACCTCCTCCTCGACCTGAATGGTCAGACGAACTCCAGTTCCCTAACTGATGAGAAACTGGTGGTCTCGCTTCTAATCGTGGAGTCATAGTAGAACCCCTTTCACTAGCTGCTGGTGAGAAAAACCGGAAAAAACGCTGAAGATGGCCCATCTTTCCACAATATCGGCACTAGACTGGGTCTCTCGGGCACTGAGTTCTCATATGCCCACTCTTACCACACTAGTAGCATACCACCTGGATACCTAAATGAGTATCTTGTCTACTCAGATATTCACATGTAGACTCCCTACAGTGCTTCCTACTATCAGTCGGAGGAGTACCAACTCTGGATGCTGAACCGCCCTGGCTCAGAGCTCTAGACTCCCTCAGATTATGCTTGGTGATCAGTGCTTGGTTGACTATAGAAGATATGGAAGACAACCTTAAGATGTTCACATAGGATCCGATTTCATGTTTGAGACCATCCTCAAACTTCCTGACCAGAAATAACTCATCACCCCCCAAAATGGGTGTGAAGCGCTGCAGCTCCGTGAAGCGAGAAGAATACTCCATGACTGAAATAGTGCCATGTTCCAGACCCATGAACTCTAGGGCTCGGTTGCCCCTCAAGGTCTCCAGGTATAAAAATTCAAAAGGTCCATTGGAACTCACCCCAAGCCATAACTCCTTGGCACCTCGCCTGTGATATAACATCCCACCGTCTCTTGGTGGAATCTCGAAGCATGTAGGTTGCGAGCTTCACCCTCCTCTCAAGAGTTGTCTCAAGATGCTCGAAGATAAACCGCATGGCTTCTAACCATGATTCTTCAGCCTAAGGTTCTCCATCCCCTAAGAAAGTGAGAGGATGTTGCTTCTGAAAAACTCGCGTCAACTCTGCCATAGACGGGGCATGATGCGGTTCTCCCTGGAAAGTATGCATCATCCTCATAAAGCCTTCATAGAACTATGCGTCTGCACCTATGTCTGGTATAACAGCTCATTCTAGGACAGGCATGATGGGAGTATCTATCGGTAGTCCCTGATTTACCATTTCCAGTGTATGGTCATTGCCCTATATCTGGCATACAATCGGAGGGCATCTCAGTGGCATGACTCTGCAAGGTCAATCACACACCTCAGATCAAGACTATCAAGGACTAGAAGTGAAAGAAAGGAACATGAGAATAAAAACAAACAATTTTTACAAAACAGGGGTACACTGCGTGTATAACCCCAACACAGCATGTTCCCTTATGATTTTAACATGGTATGTACCTATTCCACACCTGGTCATGTAACACCCCATACACACGGCGTGTTCATCCTTAGACACAATGTGTACTTGAATTTTCTCTCATTCCCAAGTACTTCTACACGGCTAAACCACATGGTCCTCTCCTAGGTAACACCACACGGCGTGTTCACCCTACACATGGCATGTATCGCTTAAGCTCTAACCACTAATGTTGTTAGTCACACAGTCGAAGACACGGTCGACTCTATATGGCGTGCAAGAATGGGACACGTCATGTACATCCTAGTTTTTCATCCAACTATGTCGTTAGTCACACAGCCAAATACATGGCCTCTTCGGCACATCGTGTACCTCTAGTACATGGCATGTTCTGCCCAAGTTTTCCAACCTCATGTCTCTTCTCACAAATTCAATCACACAGTTAAAGGTTACACTGCATGTACTTAAGAAAATTTGTTCCTTCCGGAACAGAAGAACACATGGTGTGTGTTCATGACACCACACACCGTGATGTCTAGGTTTCCGGATAGTAGGCTTCTGAAACTTCTTCATAACCCTTAAAACTTAAAAAAAATTGCCCAATGAATGAAAAATTCCGACCCGTGAGAGCCCATACTCCCACAAATCAAAGTTTTGCATCCTTATTCACATCACAACTTGACAAAATTCAACTAAAGTTCATACATGATCCACCAAATTACGATCCAAGAGGGCCCATAACACCTCAGGAATGAAACAGATTTTAAACCTCAATAATAACAACGATAATAGCACAATACAAGTGAATCACCCAATGGTGAAATCAAATCAACTATAACAATTTCAAAACCATAAAAAATTGAAATATTCATGGTAAATTGGATTTTCCTTGTATACGGGTTAGCTACTCTCAAGCACATCTTATTACTAACTACCTAGTCCTTCCTATCCCTATCTATGGGCTCTAAATAGTAATACAAAGCAAAAAATAAACACCCCTATGATACCACTTTGTAACATCCCAGATTCAGGTGCCACCCAAAGGTGTCATGTACCCAGTTGGTCACATGGCCTCAAGCACATTTCCCCAAAACACTAGAGGTTTTCGACTAGCAGCAAGGGCCTTGGGTGTGATAGTGGGGAATTTATGCCCTCATTGGAAGAGTATGCACAAAGGAATAAAAAATAATAAACAACAGTGGAAGCAGTAATAACATACGACAAGTAAACAACGGAAGACTAATAGTATAAACAACTGAAGCATATATATATATATATATATATATATATATATATATAATGATGTATGTCACAAGTATCTAGGGAAGCAACCAAACAAGTCATAATTTTGGAAATACAATACTAAAACCAATGTACTAAAAATAGTAAACAACTCCAACAGCATCACAAGCCTCAGCTTGGTCCCATGCTCTCCAGCTCCACAACAATCTAGAACCAGATGAAGAAGGGTGATTGCCCTTATCTATACCTACAACCATATAATATTTTTAGGCCCAAAATCATGGCCCAAACAGGGTGTGAGATGAATCCCTGTAGGCAACCACCAAAAGATCTATGCCTAACTATCAGTGAATATATATAGCAGGCAATATGCAAAATAAAGCAATAAACAAGTACTCAAAGTAAACAATCATACAGTTTCCAATTACATTCATTTACATTTGTTAATTATTCAACTATTAAATAATGAAATTATGGGATCTAGCCTAAGATCTATATTCCCTGTGTGATAGAAAAACATATGTCATAGAAGGCCATCTAACAATCAAGTAAGACTGAGTCCAAGCTTGTGCTTTGGCTTGGCGGCTCGTCACAATCAATCAATCATTATAAGCAACCCTCTATAAAATCTCTCATAGTCTATCCCCTCTGGTTCAACATATCATCAATTCAATAAAAAATATAACGACCCTCTGGGAAAGCTCCCACAGTCTAACCTCTTTGGTCCCACAGAACAAATACTCTCTAAGGAATCACTCACTGCCAATTCTCTCTGTGGTCTTTTTAACGATAAACTATAGACTCTCTAAGGAAGAACTCAACATCCATTCCCACTGTGGTCTCATAACGGTATACTACAGACACTCTAAGGTAGAACTCAACGTCAATCCCATCTATGGTCTCACAACATAAATATGACAGATGCTCTGGGGAATCCCTCAACGTCAATTCCCCCAATGGTCTAACTACACCAGGTTCTCACAGCCCTGTGTAATACAATCGTGCACAAACGATATCCAATGGCCCAAAGTAATATCAACTACTACAAGGATAAGCAGCTACAATGCATAACATAGGTATTTAATAAGCATCAATTAAGCAATAAATTCCAACCAAACAATCAAGGCAAGGAAACAAGGTCTGCCTCATAGGCAACCTGGACCAAATGGCTATAAACATTCAAACTAGGAAATTTACCCATGGGGTGTCCCCTAAACATGAAATTTAGAATAATATATCAACAAAAAACCCTTAATCTAATAATAAATCTAAGGTAGATGATAATAGAGTTCAATTCCTTAACACGAAATACCCTAATCACAGGTAATTGGTACTTAGGAATATATAACTCAATGAAAAACTCTGAAAGGCAACAAACCACCTACCTCAACATTGTACGAATAACACTATTGAACATTTGCCCTTGAATCAGCCTATAATGTTGTAGATCTACAAAAAGGTCAAAAACATTCAACCTTGGATAACTCGAGAAAGAGGAGAAATTAGAAAGAGAGGCTCTAGGTTTAAAAGAGAACTCATCAATGGGAATCCAACGCATATGGAGGTGTCTCAATCAGAGCTTGGACGAAGGAACGGGAGGTGCTTTAAGATCTTCGGTGTTCGTCGCTCTCCTGTATGAACCGAGGGGAGAAGAATAGAGTTCTTGAGATTAGACATGACCTCAGTCATATGAATCAAATAAAAAGAAAAATACACAGTGTGTTCATTTAATGTACATGTTGTGTACATGCCTCAATCAGCTCCTGCTTTAGGCGGTCTACCAGGTCACCCACACAGCCCTGTACTCAGCCGTTACACGGCCATTACATGGCTACATGCGGCAACCGAGTACACGGTGTGTACTCAAGAGTACACGGTGTGTACTTAGAAAATTTCCAAAATCTTCATTTTTCTCAAAAACACCTGAAAACAAGATCCATACTTGAAATGAAGATCCGGGTTCTTAAAGTTGAATTAAAACCCTTAGATGTATTTCATTCTTGTTTATAAGGGAAAATGATCAAAGAACCCTTGTCTAAGAAGAGGGAAAGGGCCGATGGATAACTAGAATTAATTCATATAGACGTATGTGGTCCATTTCCAACAGAGGAAAGGGGTGGGTTTTCATACTTCATTACCTTTATCATTGACTATAGCAGGTGTGGAAATATCAATTTAATGTGGTATAAGTTAGAATCCTTTCATATGTTTAAGGAATACCAACATGAATTAGAAACCCAGCTTGTTAAGAAGATTAAGGCACTCCACTCAGACCGGGGTGGAGAGTATCTCAACCAAGCTTTCATTGATCACTTTAAAGGAGTGTGAGATACTATCTCAACTCACTCTTCCTTATACATCATAGTGGAATGGTGTTAGTGAAAGGGGGAATAAGACCTTTCTTGACATGGTCAGATCAATGATGAGTTAGGCAACTCTTCTATTATCCTTTTGGGGATATTCCTTACAGACAATGGCATAAACCCTTAACTGAGTACCAACTAAAGCTATAGATGGAATTCCATATGAGTTGTGGTATAGAAAGAAACACATTCTATCACACATATGTGTATGGGGATGCGATGCTTTTTTCAAGACTATACCTAAGGAAAAATTAACATCCCAAAGCATGAAGTGCATCTTTATGGGTTATCCTAAAGAGAAAAAAGTATATTACCTATATAACCCCTCTAATAGAAAACTAATTGTGGAAAGACAAGCCCCATTTCTAGAAAGGGTACACATTTCTAATAGAAATAGTAGGAGGAAGATTGACTTTGATGAAGTTAATACTTCAGATGCATAGGAGTTGGCACGAGAACAATCTCTAAAAGAGATAGTGTGAGATGAAGAAGTTCCCAAGACACAAGTACTCTGTAGGTCAACTCGAGAGGTTGGAGAACTAGAGTGTTATGGTTTTCTTATTACCAAGTTAGGTGACACATTACTCCTTGAGGATGATGAACCTGTAGCCTATAAGCAAGAAGTAGAATGCAAGGATGCTGCTAAATGGAAAGATGTTATCCATTCTAAGATATAGTCCATGTACCAAAATTAAGTTTGGACTTTGGTAGACCCTCTATCTAATGTAAACCCCATTGGATAAAAATGGGTATTCAAGAAATGGTTGTACATGGATGGTAAAGTCAATACCTATCAAGCAAGACTGGTACTGAAAGGTTTTAGACAATGTCAAAGCATTGACTATGACAAAACATTCTCACCAGTAGCAATGTTAAAATCTATCAGAATATTGCTTGTAATAGCATCCTTCCATGATTATAAGATTTGGAAAATTGTTTTCAAAACTTATTTTCTCAATGAGAAGTTGGTTGAAGGTATATGATCAACCCAAAGGGTTTGTTAGGTTAAAGAATTCAAATAAAGTGTGAAAGCTGTAGAGATCCATTTATGGGTTGAAACGGGCATCACGATCATAGAATGTTCATTTTGATGAGGCCATAAGAGAATTTGGTTTTGTTAAAAATGAAAGTGAGCCTTGTGTTTATAATAAGGTTAATGGAAATGTCATTGTTTTCCTAGTATTATATTTTTCTGACATATTAATTATGGGAAACAAAGTGAAAGTATTACAATCAGTTAAGACTTGGTTAAATGAATGCTTCTCTGTGAAATACTTAGGCGAAATAGACTATATTATTGGGAGCAAGATCTATCGAGATAGATCTCAAAGACTGATTGGACTAAGTCAAAGTACGTATATTAACAAGGTAATCGAAAGGTATAGTATGGAACAATCTACGAGAGGGTTGTTGCCCATGTCACATGGTATCAATCTCTCAAAGAAAATGTGTCCGCAAACACAGGAGGAGATTGACAGAATGAGTAGAATCCCCTATGCCTCGGCGGTGGGATCTATCATGTATGTCATACTATGTACTAGGATTGATTTTTTCCTTTTCTATAAACTTAGTGGGAAGATATAAAGCTAATATAGGAGAGATGCATTGGATAGCTGTGAAAACTGTCATGAAGTACTTGAGGTGTACAAAGGATATGTTTTTGGTGTATAGAGGAGATGAGGAACTAGTGGTGAGAGGATACACTGATGTTAGTTTCCAGATAGATCATGATGATTTGAAATCCCAGTCAAGCTACATATTTTGCCTAAATGGTGGTGCAATGAGATGGAGAATCTCGAAGCAACCCATGGTCGCTGATTCTACCATAGAATATGAGTATATAGCGGCTTTCGATATAGCAAAGGAAGTAGTTTGGATACATAGCTTTGTCTCAAACATTGGTGTTGTGCCTAGCAGTGCATACCATGGTCCAGTTTATTGTGATAACATTGTGGGAGTGGTTCTTGCCAAGGAGTCCGGGTCAAACTAGAGGACAAATCTTATACTTTAGGAATTTCATCTCTTAAGGGATTTTACTCAGAGAGGTGAAGTCGTAGTTAGAAGTGTAGCTACAAAGGACAACATGGAAGACCCCCTGACTAAAGTCATATCTCAGCAGAAGCATGATTCTCATGTGAGAGCTAGAGGATTGAGACTTGTTAGTAGTTGGCTCTAGTGCGAGTGGGAGTGTTGAAAGTGGGTGCCCTAGACCCAACTTGTGATGTACTTTGATTACAGTTACGTGTATATATATTGATATATACATGTGTTTATCTTACCATGATAATGTCAATACTTTTGCATCTACTATATTTATGGTAATTTTCTTAGATTATGTGTCATATCTAAGGGTTATAGCAGATCCCATAATATAATGAGAAGCTGCAGATACTGTGACAGTAATTTTAAAGTAATGTCATATGGTTCAAATACATCATACTAACAAGACACAGATGATGTGCGACTATCAGGTGATGGAGGCTCATAAGCATTGAGACTTCTTCTCACAAAATTCGCATTTAGTGATCTATAGTGGTTGAGATCATGATGACTAACCCACTAATAGGATTACCACATGTTTCGTGTGTTATTGGATGTTCCTATCTACGGACATGTGTATTGGTCTCCTAATTTGAGATCATTATTAATGTGTGTCATTTGATCACGTACATTGATGAAAGACGAAAACCATGATAATAAAGTCGTGGCGAGGTAGTTTGTGTTGGGTGTGTCATTGGTGGTGTGACATTGATTGAGTGATCAAGATGGGATTTGTCGCTTTTGAGTTGAGGAAGTGATATCTCAGGACTGGTTGATCAGGATGATAGTACCTTCTTAAATCCATGGTTATGGTAGTGGAAGGTAAATCCATCCAGATGGATCAACAAATAATAAAGCAAGAAATGACGATGACACAAGTGTGTGTACTGTTTTATGAGATATCGTATGACAAAGAAATTATATTGCATAGTATGTATTCGTGGGTTGGTTGTCGTTTCTATGAATTTTCTTTATCTCTTTAGTGGTCTTGATGGGTTGTTAGACTTCGTTCTTGGTTTGTGAATATTATTCACTTCTATCGAGATAGAAAATTAGAGGGGCACACACTATAGCACATTCATGAATCTGTCATATTCTGTTGAATAAGAATATAGGACATGGTAGACACCACCAAGGGGTCCGAGTAATGTCCATGTTTTATCGATCACTGATAAATAAATAAATTCATTATTATTCAAGTAAAGAGTAATTGGATGAATTTATTTATTAAATGTCTTTATAAGTGTTTAAGTAAATACAAGTATTAATATTATATGAACGAATATTATTTTAATATTCAAGTTTCGTTTAATATTATCAAGAGTTGCGAGTCGAGTTAATGGCTCTGGTTTATCACGTAATATATTTAATATATATTACAGGCATGTGATAAAATATAAGTAATATTTATGTTGTAATTAGATCATCATAACTAATTATTTATATCACTTATTATTGGATGTTTAATGCGCGAGGGGTCGGGGAACCGTAATCGGGTATTATTAATATCCATTGTATAAGTGAGTAGAAGCTCGTGTCAATGAACTATTCATTAGTTAGGAATTGAGAGATTTTCTCTCCTCTTGAATCCTAGAGGGAGAATCACTCAATCTGAGTGAATGATCCAAGTTCGCCTTCATGGATTGAAGGATATAGATCGTGGTGATCGTTGCGGCTTTGAAAATATCATCGGAGCTCCATGCTAGCACTCGGAATCCGACGAACGGCGTGCACGCAGATTTAAGAAGCGTGTGTGGACGATCTAGAGAGGTTCAGCATTAGATCCTTCGAGCAACAATCATCGGCAACTAGCGACATACATGCGCCCTTCAATATGGGATTAGGTAATTGTTTATTTTATGTGCTCCATATGGACCATGCAATATCTTTGTACTGTACTGGGGCTCGGATCGCCAAAGACGATGAAGTTTTGTCACTCCGATGATGAAAATTTTTAAATCTTCGGCCCACTGCTTTCCGCTGCATGTGTCGATACCTTCACAATCTTGATAAGAAACATCAATTACCTCTTCTTCATGTAAAGTCTATAAAATACCTGAGGTAGAAAAGTTGTCCATCTCCTTTCTAGTGTATTTCTCAATCAAATCTTCAATATCTATGCTAGATTTGATATTATCATGATTATATCTTGTAGACGTTGGATTTTCCTCCTCTTCACACAAAAGGGACAACTTCATCATTTTCATCTCTTTCTTCCTTATATTCTTTAGATGCATGGAAGAGATAGAAATTTGATCAGTTGATACATCTTGCCAAGTCTGGACTTCATGTTGCCTTTGGAAGAGAAACTCAAAAGGTTAAAATATTCAAAAGTTGAGAATCCAATCCAAGGTGGAGCCATAACCCAAATACTATTTTTTTACATTGTACGTCATTCACACCAGCGCTCTGCACAATACTATTTGCTATGACTTGCCAAGTCTGGACTTCATGTTGCCTTTGGAAGAGAAACTCAAAAGGTTAAAATATTCAAAAGTTGAGAATCCAATCCGAGGTGGATCCATAACCCAAATACTATTTTTTTACATTGTACGTATGCCACACCAGTGCTCTGCACAATACTATTTGCTATGACTGCCACTGTCTGATGGATTTAGAAGTCCTCATGAAAGGGCAAAGAACTCACCCTTATTATCAGGTGAACACTTAATACTCTCACTCCCCAATGCGTGGATTTAGAAGTCCTCAAGAAAAGGCAAAGAACTCACCCTTATTATCAGGTGAACACTTAATACTCTCACTCCCCAATGCAGGACTCATGAGTTATGGACATGGTGGATCTCAAGGTATCCACGAGAGGCTTATTCAACTTTGTCACAAATCTTTTTGGGCAAGCGGTGTATATGGTTCCAACAATCTCCCCTTTAGTGCATGCCCAAAAAACCTAAACCCATGAGCTTGTGTTCTAATGCCACTTTTATAATGTAAGTATGCCACACAAGCATGGTATCATCCGCTTTCTCACGACTTTAAAAGACCTCACGACATAGTAAGGAACTTGCCCTTATTATTAAGGGAACACTTAATCCTCTCACACCCCAATGCGAGACTCACAACTTGTGGGCATGACGCATCCTAGGCTCTCCATGGGAGGCTTAGTCAACCATTGTGATCCTTTTGGAAAGTGGTGCATATGGTTGCAACAAGTATAATCATCAATTGTATTTTTTAATAATATTTTTTAATTTTGTTTCCACTTTGAAAGAGTATTTTAACATGAAATAATAAATAAATGTGAATTATTAATGAACAAATGTTATTTAATTGATTGTCATGCTTTTATTACTTGTCTAATTGTAAAGCGATAATTTATTGAATTGATGTAAATTGATTTTTCATCTTACAAGCATGTTTAATATATATATATATATATACCGTCATATTTTTTATTAATTTAATCTACTTTTTTTATAAAAAGTAGTCAAATATTGATTAAATGAGTGAAAAATATAAATGTTTGATGAAAATAAAAAACAAATAACCGATTGATAATCAACCCCCCCACCCCAAATATTATTGACTCTGGAATTTATAAACATAATAAAAAAAGAACTTAATTGATGACATTTACCCAACCATGGAAATTCAAAAAATACTGCCAAAAAGATCATGTTTACCTTTGACTTTTGACCATTTATTAATATAAAAGCATTATTACTAACCCATTTTTTTTTAAAAATAACAATAAAGGAACATTTAATGTAGGACAAAGTTTGGTTCCAACTACTCCCGAGTCTACTTTCGTTAAAATTTAAAATAAAAATAAAAAAATGTTGGGTTGACTTCATAAATCTTTTATTAATTTTTCTAAATGACTCAATCTATCCATGCATACGTTCCCGCCTTTTAATACTTTGTCTTTCATAAATTTTTTTATTACTGCTCTAGTTGTTAGCATCATCATTGTTTATAATAATAAACTATTATTATCTAAATAATATATATTTCAATTCTTATATTTTAAAAAAATTATTATTACTATTAGTTGTAAAAAAATAAAAAATTATCATTATTTAATATTATAAACGACTATTACTGTCCTAATTATTTTTAATATTTTTTTCGACAGCTATAATATTGTAATATTAAATATTTAATATATTATAATATTTTTTATAATTATAAATATAAATAATACGTTGTGTGTTGCATGTTTATATTTTTATTTTTTAACTTTTTGTCATCATTTGATATCAATATTAGCATGTATAATTAATAATGATATTTAAATATAATCCATTTTTATAACATGGCGGCCCGCTCGTTGTTATTATTTACAACAATAAACTATCATTACGTACATGACATGTATTTCAATGTTTCACTAATAACAATTGGAAAAAAAAAATCAATCAATATTATTCGAGGTTATAACCATCATAATAATCTTTAATTTTTTTTCTACATAAATTGCACATATAATATATATAGTTTGTTAATTATTTTTTAATTATAAATATAAAAAAATACATACTAGGTATATTGTTCCATGATACCAACATGAAACTTTGTATTCTTTGTCTTGTATATATTTTATCAACAAATAACGTCACATGTTGTTTTATTAAAGTTTAATATTGTTAAGGAAATCCTCATAATTTCCATTATTAATTATGAAAATTATGATGTGACAACAAATTAATTATTGTCAACGTACAATGTACACAGTCTTATTTATAATTATAATAATGATAATTATTAGTATATATTATTCAATGATTGGAAATTGACCACACTTGGTAAGGGATTTTTCCAAATCGGTTTTCCTTTAGGGGATTTGAAATCTCATCCGTGAGGTTTGGGCATTATTCCTCTTAAACCAAGTTTTTTGAAAATTCAAGATTGGGACTATTTTTTAAATCCGAACCTTGTAAAAAAATTCAACTACACACACATAGATTAGAATTTGTGGGTTTAGTTGGGTATTTTGAAATCCCCAAATTCTTTGGGATTTAGCTTCAGTTGTGGCCATGTCAATTAAATTAGACAAGGAAACTAAGCTTGCCCGGTTTGGTCATTTTGCTAGAGTACTTGTAAAAGTTGATTTATCTTCACATCTCATTGAAATTGTCATGTTATCTGCGGTCAAGTTCAGGTTTGAATTAAATATCGAGTTTGAGAAAATTCCTGTTTTTGTAAGATTTGCAACACCATTGGTCATAATTATGCTAATTGCATAAAGAATTTGTTCTATGCTAATCACAAGAAATATAGCAATTTGATTGGCTACTATAAATTTCATTATTTTTCTAGAAAGGGATATGCTTCTGCGGCTGACATGGATGTGCACTCGGGGGATGCAAAGCCTCATGTCTACCTTTTGAGGGAAACTCCATCAGGGGAAGGCCATAAATGTCTCTCTTTTTCTAACGTTGTTTCTAACCATCACACCAAACAAGATGGGTTTTCTAAGAAGATTGTTGCTCTTTTGATTAATAAAATACAATGGGACTTGGGTTTGAATGAGGTTTTTGAGATTTGGGGGTTTGGGAGGCCAGCTGGATCTTCTTCCATTTTGGACCAAGGTTACTTGAAGTCCTTAAGATTTGACTCTCAAGGATGCCAGAAGGGCCGACAGGGGATGTATTGCTTGAATAGTGTTGAATCACTTGGTGTTGAGGGTACTTACTCATCTTTATAGTCGAAAGGAGGGAGTGATCCTCTTTACAAGGTTAAAGTTTGGGGGATGGATCCTACTTTGAAGATGTCACATAAGGCCTCTCATGAAGGGGTTGATATTGATTTAAGGGGTTGTGACATCCCTAATCTTTAGCAAGATGATGCTTCTAAATCTACTTCTGTGAAGTCTGAATTACACTTGGATACTGCCAAGGCATCTAAATTAGATGTTTTACAATCATCCATGCAGTCTAGTTGTCCTATTTTAGATGAGGTTGGTGAGACCCAAACAGGGAAGTATGAGAAGACTGGTGTAACACCACAAGGATTTACAAATAAATTTAATGAAATGCATTAAACACTATGTCTCTGCGAAAGAACACTTTGTTTTAGGAGATAATTATAACCTAGCCATTAAACTAATTTTTTTCACTTCTATGATTTGAATTTCAAAAAACGGACATACACAGTTGCAATCAGTATGATATTTAGAGTCAATTAGGATCATCTTATTTTTTAGTGAATAGTAACTTGCCGTTATGAATAGTAATGTTACCCTTATGAATAGTAATCTGACCCTTAGAAATAGTAAATTATTCAAGTGAATAGTAGCTTCACCCATGTATGTATAAATAAAATTTAGCCATCTTATAAGAGACAATATAATCATAGTATAAGTGTTGGTAATTTATTTAAAGTCATTAATATTTAATTACAATTTTATGATTAATTTAATAATTTAAAAGAAAATTTATTTTCATAAAATGTATTCATAAAATAATATTTTGATGTCTTATGATTATAATATAATTTTATGAGACCTTAATTAATTTTTCGAAGTGTTAGAAAAGCAGTTTTAATTTTAAAATTTGTATTTTTCAAGTAAATTATGATTTTAATGAAAAATTAAATTTCTCATATTTAGAAAATTATTTTCATAAAATGGAGTTCATTTTTGGATTCTACTCATCAAAAAATGGTTAGGGTGAATTTTTGAGATTTTTCTAAAATACTTGAATTTTTGGTGAATAATAAAATACGACAATTTACTACATATATACATTATAAGTTTCATACACTATTTATTGAGTCATGGAAGATGTAAGCACCGTTGGTTCAAACTCACATGATATTATTAATGTATTTAGTCTCAAGAATAATCACCATTTCTCGTCTTGAGAAAAATAATAAAGTAATGAACTAAATATTGAGAAAACCCCCCTCTTCTCCAATGCCCCGAAGACCTTCATTTTTTATTGATTTTTGATAATCTACCTTTCAAGGGGTGAGGTGGAACACTTAAAAGGCCCGTAAGCATAAGTATTACATGACCCATAGGCCTTAGAGGAATTCATTGCCCGTAGGCTTCAAACATTACATAAAACCCAGACTAACTACTTTGAACTTCTCCTCCCCAGCATCTTCATCGTGAAATCAGCTCTCCACCTTTGCATGACTGTTCGGCTAGGCATTCTCGTGCATGCACAGACTTGTCTCGATGGCAGGTGCCATACCCACTCATTATTGCAATCTGTTTAGCTTCTGCTGTGGTGAAAGCTCCTTGCTCATCCTCCTTGTAGAGCTTGTTCCTTGTAGGTTGTCTGGTTTGCATCTGCACTTAAAGGTGGCCCGAAGGCCTTAAAGGACTCAGGGACCAAATCGGTGGCCCGAAGACCCAAACGGGGGCATATTTCCGGCTGCTACAGTGCCAAACATTGACCGCCACAGTTCCCGCTACAGTACCTGCTACAGTACCTGCTACAGTACTGCTACAGTACTGCTACAACCCCCCCCGGAAATTCTGCCTCCGCCTGGATTTGATCCCTGGTCGCTTGGATGCACTTACGAAGTCCTTACCAACCGGAAATTCTACCTCCCCTCTCCTCCACTATAAAAACCACCTCTCACAACCTCTTCTCCTCACACCTCTCAAGTCTTGTGCCTTATCCAAATTCTGATAAACACTCCTCCCAAACCCCTATCCCATTTTTAGGATCTCTTGGTCTCATCAAAAGACCAAAACCTCTTCCCTAAAGAGGCTCTCAAGGAAGATAAATTCAAGAGGTAAATTCCTCTTTTCATTTCTTTTATTTTCTTTTCAAGTTCCTTTATTTTCTTTTCTATCCCTACCTCTACTCATCCAAAAGGTATGAAAACTCGATTACCTTACATATATTGGATTTTCGTTAAGATAATAGAATAATTCTTCATCATCTCTCCTTTCCCCTCTTTTTATACTAGAAATGAAAACACCAACCGAGATGTCTTAATTTATCACATTCAAGGACGTCGAGTTTTCAATTTCCATTACCATCTTAAATTCTGGTCATGAAACCATTTTTATGATTGAACAATATCATAATATATGTAATATATCCTATGTAATGTTTTGGAATCATTTTTTACAAATGGTATTAATTTACAAAACAAAATGAATTTGCTGTGATTGAAAAACCGACAAAATAAACCAAAACGATTATCATTAACTATTTATCTAATAATTCATCCTCATGTCATAAAACCAAATGATATAATATCAATTTAACCACTGGAAGACCATTAATAACATAAATGTTCAATTCTGGATAATTAACCCCACTTTACACGACCCTTCGTGCGTGTATGCAAGTAAACCGATCATGAAAACCAAGGAAACCCAATGCTCCCAAGTAATGAAATTGAATCTCTTAACCCATCAAAAAGTCCATAAATAAACTTAATTAAGTTATACTAAATCAAATTCATTTAGAATAGGTTCTGGAACTATTAATTAATGAATCTAATTTGATTATCCATGATATTATGATCAAGTGAAGAACACCTTCAGACTTAAGGTAAGGGTTTTCTCAACTCACTTTCATTTATGTGAGATATGCCTTACTCACTATTATTTCTTGTGTGTGGTGTATGTATACTACCCATTTATGTGTCATATCATAAATATATTTATTTTCATGGTATTGAACGTATCATTTGATGATTGTTGATTTTGGGGCATATGGTTCGATTGATTACAAAGTGGTAAGAGATTCTACCTGAACCTCCATTATTTCTTTGGGTTTCTCTTCCTTTCATTTTACCCAAATGAAATTATCTTTTCTTTTTTTATGTAAATATTATAAATAATATGTAAATGTTCCAAACTCATGTATCACGATCTTTCCATTCTTATTTAGGGATATACATGTATTTAAGTGGTTCCCTTCTCGATACTTCCTTTCTCTTTAGAAGGTAATTCCCATGTGTGGCCTTTTCGAACCCTCCACACATGGTAACCCCCCTCCCCCACGAAGAGGTCACTGCCCTGAGGTAGAGCCCCAACCGGGGAAGGAGCCGTTGCCAGCTGAGATGACAGAGCGTCCCGAAGGGTGACAGCCCAATCAATGATGGTTCGTCAAAGCAATCCGTCAGCACATTGGGCCGCGCCTCATTTTTCCTGCCCAGTTGAGACCGAGTGACCCAACAAGACAGGTGGATCCTGGGGGAGAGACTCGCCCCAAAAGTGGACTCCTAGGATTCGAACCCCGAACCTCCCAAAGAATGGCGTTGTTGTACCACTCTTCTTCACCACCACACCACCACCGAAGTGGCCCCTTCTCAATACTTCCTGATAAGCAATCTGTTTTAAGGGAACTTCCAGAAATTTTACCCCTTTTCATGTGCACTATAAAATTTATTTTTAAGCCATCATTATTTTTATAAAATCAAACTTTTTATTATGAAAACATTCCTGGTTAACTTTTGGTTTTATAAAAAAAGATTATTCCCTTTTTAGTTTCCTAAACACCCTTTTAAAAATGATTTCACTTTCGTTGGACACCATTTATAATTATATATTCCTATTTTCCTTTATGAATGTCTATGTATGTCCTAAATCCATTCTTTCATGGAAACTTTTATGATACGCCCATTTGTTATGCCTTATGACATGATTATGATACCCATTTCTTTCTATGGGTAATCCTTATGTTTACAATTGATTACTTATATATGATTATTCCTGTGGAAAACATATTCATGAACATATTAATATGGGCGTGCCCAGATAGAGCTCCAATGAATTGGGTAAGGTTTAATCTCATGATATGTTATGTGCAATGGTCTGGGCGGTTGGCCTTGACTTGTGCTCCATGTGCAACGGTCTTGACAGTTAGCCTTGACTCATGCTCCATGTGCAATGGTCTTGGTGGTTATCCTTGACTCGTGCCACTCTATGTGCAACAAGATTTGACTCATGATAAAGTCATGTTTCATGTTGCTTCCACATTACTATGATTCCATGTTTATATGACCCCCTGTTTTATATATTATGATCCCTTATGTTCAATCGTGTTCCATTCCTTTTTATATCGTTATGGCATGCCTTCTAACCCATGTGCTAAAGCTTTATTCTTACTATTATTCCCTTACTGGGCTTTCTAGCTCAACCCTTTGTTCATGTTATCCCTAGGTTATCCTATGAAGATGTTTGAGCACAATGGAATTTAGGATTTCATTGTGGAGATTAAATAAAATTTGTTTTTATGATGTTTAATTATGTACCTAATCTTCCAAGAAACTAGAATTTACGATCCATAGATTGTAATATGATGTTTAAATATGCCTAAAATCATGTAATGATATGTGTAAAAGGCTAGGGTCATTATAGTTTTTATCAGAGTAAAGACTAGTTATTTTTGGAGATTAGGAATAAAGCACTTAGTAAGAACCTTATGGATAAGACTATGTATAATAAAACATCCCTAAATTTTGGTAAGTATAGAGTAAGCGGTTTATCAAGTAAATACATCCCTATCTTGATACTACAAGTGGACATGGTTCTGACATAGATGTAACTAGGAGTAACAAGTCCAAAAAGGTGTTCCATGCCTAACTCGGGGTAACCTGGTACACAACAACGGGCCTTACTACACACCTAGTTTGATAGTCCCTAGGGATATGTTTTGGTAAATTCATAAGCTCATTATGAACCATTATTAAGGGAATAAAAAAATACCATAAGAATATATGTTAGGAAACAAATCATGGATAACATAGATTGAAACCTATGAAATCACAACTTAGGATATACTTTTCCTTTAATAGTTTATCCTTTTATGTTTAAAGTTTAATTTTCATGCTTATTAGCTAAGTATTCAGACCCTCAAATGTTTTCACCTTAGTATGTAAAATGAAATTTCGAGGGCTAAATTTCATAAAGGGGGAATAATGTAACACCCCAAGGATTTACAAATAAATTTAATGAAATGCATGAAACACCATGTCTCTGTGAAACAAAACATTGTTTTAGGAGATAGTTTTAACATAGCCATTAAACTAAATTTTTTCCACTTCTATGATTTGAATTTTGAAAAATGGTCATACACGGTTGCAATCAGTAAGATATTTAAAGTCTGTCAGGATCATCATAAATTTTGGTAAATAGTAACTTACCCTTATGAATATAAATTTTACCCTTATGAATATTAATGTGACCCTTATGAATATTAAATCATAAAAATGAATAATAACCTCACTCTTGTATATATAACTAAAATTAAGGTATCTTATATGAGACAATATGATCATAGTATAAGTGTTGGTAATTTTTTTAAAGTCATTAATATTTAATTACAATTTTATGATTAATTTAATAATTTAAAAGAAAATTTATTTTCATAAAATCTATTCATAAAATAATATTTTTATGTCTTATGATTATAATATAATTTTATGAGACCTTAATTATTTTTTCAAAGTGTTAGAAAAATAGTTTTAATTTTAAAATTTTGTATTTTTCAAGTATATTAGGATTTTAATTAAAAATTAAAATTCTCGTATTTAGAATATTATTTTCATAAAATGGAGTTCATTTTTGGATTCTGCATGTCAAAAAATGGATAGGGTGAATTTTTAGAATTTTTCTGAAATACTATAATTTTTGGTGAATAATAAAATATGGAAATTTACTGTATATAAGCATTATAAGTTGAATATAGTATTTATTGAGTCATAGATGATGCAAGAAACATTGGTTCTAACTCACATGATCTTATTTATGTATTTATTCTAAAAAAACATCACTATTTCTTACCTTGATCCAAATAATAAACTAATGAATTAAATATTGAGAAAACTCCCATCTCCTCCACTATAAAAGCCACCCCTCACCACCTCTTCTCCTCACACCTATAAAGACTTCCGCCTTGCCCAAATTATACTCAACTCTTTTATCAATCCCCTTCCCTATGTCTAGGAGCTCTTAGTCTCATCAAAATACCAAAACCTCTTCCCTAAATAGGCTCTCAAGGTAGATAAATTCAAAAAGTAAATTCCTCTTTTTGTTTATTTTATTTTCTTTTCAAGTTCCTTAATTTTCTTTTCTATCCTCACCCCTCCTCATCCAAAAGGTATTAAAACTACAGTACCTTACATATAATTTAATTTTTTAATTTTAATGTAATAATTCTTTATCATCACTCCATTCCCCTCATTTTATACTAGAAATGAAAACACCATCTGAGGTGTGTTAATTTATCACATTCAAGGACGACGAGTTTTCAATTTCTATTACCATAATAAATTATAATCATGAAACCATTTTTATAGTTTAACCAGTTAATAATATATTTTATATATCCTATTTAATGTTTTTGAATCATTTTTAAAAAATGTTATTAATTTATAACACAAAATGACTTCGTTGTGATCGAAAAACCGCCAAAATAAACCCAAACGATTATCATTAACTATTTATATAATGATTCATCATCATGTCATAAAATCAAATGATATAATATAAATTTAACCATTGGAATATTATTAATAACATAAAGGTTCAATTATAGATAATTAACCCCTTTACACGACCCTTCGTACATGTATGCAAGTAAACCGATCATGAAAGCCAAAGAAAACCAATGCTCCCAAGAAATGAAATTGAATATATTAACCCATTAAAAAAGACATAAATGAACTTAATTACATTATAATAAATCCAATTAATGTATAAAAGGTTCAATAATTATTAATTAATGAATCTAATTTCATTATCCAAGACATTAAGATCAAGTGAAGAACATTTCAGACTTAAGGTAAGGGTTTTCTCAACTCATTTTCATTTCAGTAAGATATGCCTTACTTACTACTATTTCTTGTGTGTGGTGTATGTATACTAACCATTTATGTTTCATATCATGAATCTATTTATTTTCATGGTATTTAACGTATAATATTATGATTATTAATTTTGGGGCATATGATTTGATTGATTACAAAGTGGTAAGAGATTCTACCAGAACCTCCATTGTTTCTTCAAGTTTCTCTTCCTCTCATTTTACCCAAATAAAATTATATTTTATTTTTATATAAATATTATAAATACTATTTAAATTATCCAAACTCATGTATCAAGATATGTCCCTCCTTCTTCATGGATATACATGTTTTTCAGTGGTTTCCTTCTCGATACTTCCCGATAAGCAATCCGTTTGAAGGGAAATTCCCGAATTCTTACCCATTTTAATATGCAATATAAAATATGTTTTTAAGCCACTATTATTTTTATAAAAGCACACTTTTTATTATGAAAACTTTCCTGGTTCACGTTTGGTTTTATCAAAAAGATTATTCCCTTTTCTTTTTAAATGCTCATTGGTATTTTCTAAAACCGTACTAAAATGTTTTAGTTCAAAGGTTTCCTAAACACTATTTTAATAATTATTTTAGTTTAGTTGGCCACCATTTATCATTATATATGCATATTATCCTTTATTAATGTCCATGTATGTTCTAAATCCATTCTTTCATGGACACTTTTATGATAAACCCATTTTTTATGCCTTATGACATGATTATGATACCCATTTCTTTCCATGGGTAACCCTTATGTTTACGATTGATTCCTTAAGTATGATTATTCATACAGAAAACACATTATTGAACATGTTAATATGGGTTCTCCTAGATAGAGCTCCAATTAATTGGGTAAAGTTTAGTCTCATGAGATTTTATGTGCAACGGTCTAGGCGGTTATCCTTGACTAGTGCTCCATGTGCAACAGTCTTGGAGGTTATCCATGACTCATGCTCCATGTGAAACAGTCTTGGTGGTTAGCCTTGACTCACACTAATTTATTTGTAATGAGATTTGAATCATTCTAAATTCATGTTTTATGTTTCTTACACATTACTATGATTCCATGTTTATATGATCCCGTGTTTTATATGTTATGATCCCATATGTTCAATCATGTTCCATGCCTTTTTATATCATTATGTCGTGTCTTCTAACCCATGGAATAAAGATTTATTCTTATGATTATTTCCTTAATGGGATTTCTAGCTCATCTCTTTGTTCATGTTATCCCCAAGTTATCCTATGAAGATGTTTGAGCACAAAGGAAGTTAGGAGCTTATTGCGGAGATTAAATAAAAGTTGTTTTTATGATGATTAATTATGTACCTAATATTACAAGACATTAGACTTTATGATCATTGGATTGCAATATGATGTTTAAATATGCCTAAAATCATGTAATGATATGTGTAAAAGGTTGTCATCATTACATTTGGTATCAAAGAAAAGCCTGTTTTTTTGGAGATTAGGAATAAAGTACTTTAGTAATAACCTTATGGATAAGACTAAGAATAAGAAAACATCCCTAAATTTTGTTATGTATAGAGTAAGTAGTTTATCAAAAAAATACATCCCTATCAGGATACTATAAGTGGATGTGGTTTTGGAACAGATGTACCTAGGAGTAACAACTTTGACAAGGTGTTCTGGGCCTGAATCAGGGTAACCTGGTACACGACAATGAGCCTTACTGCACACCTAGTTTGACACTCCCGGGGGATATTCTTTGGTAAATTTATTAGCTCATTATGAACAATTATTAAGTGAACAAAAAAATCCCATAAGAATATATGTTAGAAAATAGATCATGGATAAACTAGATTGAAACCTAGGGAATCACAAGTTAGGATATACATTTACTTTAAGAGTTTATCCTTTTATGTTTAGAGTTCCCTTTTCATACTTATTACCTATGTATTCAAACCCTCAAATGTTTTCACCTTAGTATGTGAAACAAAATTTCAAGGGTGAAATTTTATAAGGGGGGAAGAATGTAACACCCTAAGGATTTAAAAATAAATTTAATGAAATGCATGAAACATTATGTCTCTACGAAATGACACTATGTTTTAGGAGATAGTTATAACCTATCCATTAAACTAAAATTTTCCACTTCTATGATTTGAATTTTGAAAAAGGGACATACACGGTTGCAAACAGTAAGATATTTAGAGTCTATTAAGATCATCTTAATTTTTGGTGAATAGTAACTTACCATTATGAATAGTAATGTTACCCTTATGAATAGTAATGTAACCCTTATTAATAGTAAATTATAAAAATGAATATTAACCTCAAATATGTGTGTATAAATAAAATTTAGGCATCTTATAAGAGATAATATGTTCACAGTATAAGTGTTGGTAATTTTTTTAAAGTCCTTAATATTTAATTAAAATTTTATAATTAATTTAATAATTTAAAAGAAAATTTATTTTCATAAAATTTATTCATAAAATATTATTTAGATGTATTATGATTATAATATAATTTTATGAGACCTTAATTAAATTTTCAATGTGTTAGAAAAGCAGTTTTAATTTTAAAATTTGTATTTTTCAAGTAAATTATGATTTTAATTAAAAATTAATTTTATCATATTTAGAAAATTATTCTCATAAAATGGAGTTCATTTTTAGATTATAAACATCTAAAATGGTTAGGTTGAATTTTTGTTATTTTTTTGAAATACTTGAATTTTTGGTGAATAGTAAAATACTGTAATTTACAGTATATACACATTATAAGTTAAATACACTATTTATTGGGTCATGGATGATTTAATCACCATTTTTTTGAAATCAAATGATATTGTTACTATATTTTTTCTCAATAATAATCGCAATTTTTATCTTGAGAAAAATAGTAAACTAATGAATTAAATATTGAGAAAACCCCCCTCTCCTCCACTATAAAAATCACCCCCAACACCTCTTCTCCTCACACCTCTCTAGACTTTTTCCTTGTCTAAATTATACTCAACTCTCTTCACAATACCCTCCCCATGTACAAGAGATCTTGGTACCATCAAAAAACCAAAACACTTTCCCTAAAGAGGCTCTCAAGGAAGATAAATTCAAGAGATAATTTCCTCTTTTCATTTCTTTTATTTTCTTTTCAACTTCCTTTATTTTCCTTTCTATCCCCACCTCTCCTCATCAAAAAAGTATGAAAACTATAGCAAATTAAATGTACTTAATTTTTTTATACTAATGGAATAATTATTCATCATCTCTCCTTTCCCCTCCGTTTATACTAGAAATGAAAACACCATCCGAGATGTGTTAATTTATCACATTCAAGGAGGATGGGTTTTCAATTTCTATTACCATCTTCCATTCTATTCATGAAACCATTTTTATGGTTAAACTAGATCATAATATATGTAATATATCCTATGTAATGTTTTTGAATCATTTTGTACAAATGGTATAATTTATAACACAAAATGAGTTCATTGTGATCGAAAAACCGCCAAAATAAACCCAAATGATTATCATTAACTATTTATCTAACGATTTATCTTAATTTCATAAAACTAAATGATATAATATCAATTTAACAACTATAAGATCATTAATAACATAAAGGTTCAATTATGGATAATTAACCCCACTTTACACAACCCTTCATACATATATGCAAGTAAACCGATCATGAAAGCCAAGGAAAACCAACACTCCCAAGCAATGAAATTGAATATACTAACCCATAAAAAAGGAAATAAATGATCTAAATTAAGTTATAATAAATCAAATTCATGTATAGTAGGTTTCATAATTATTAATTAATGAATCTAATTTTATTATCTAAGATATTAAGATCAAGTTAAAAACACCTTCAGACTTAAGGTAAGGGTTTTCTCAACTCTCTTTAATTTCCGTGAGATATGCCTTACTCACCACTATTTCTTGTGTGTGGTGTATGTATAATGCCCATTTATGTTTCATATCATGAATCTATTTATTTTAATGGTATTGAATGTAACATTATATATAAACAAAGAATATGAAAATTTCATATTTATTAATATTTTTGAATTAAATATTAATTTTACTTTAAAGGGGATTCTATGTTCGATGTCGTACCCGACACGCCACAATGAGTTTATCTGAAGTCTTATGCTGCACACAATCCTCAGTCATACTAAAAATAATAATAATATAATTATTTTGAATGGTAGTTAACACCTAGAAGTTTTATTAGAGGGAATGAAAAAAACTAACCATATTATGATTAAAAATGTTTGTTAAATGTTTTTAAATTTATCCAATAATATTTAAAGGCTTAAAATGAGAATGAATCCAATTTTAAGTATAAATATTCTAATATTTCTAAAAGGTAGTTTTATCACCTTTTGATGGAGAACCCCTTTTAAATATAGTTTTTATCACTTTTATATATCGCATTTGACAAAATAAACTTCTTATTTAGAAGTAGGATATCAAAATTTACTTTCAGTAAATTTTTGGTATTTTTCTGATAAAGTTCATTTTTTATGAATAGTGAGAAATACTGCATTTTAAGTCAAAACTGTCTTTTTCATTTGATATATTTATATGGTTAGATTATATTTTTAAATGTTTTTAAAGTTTAACTAGATTATATTTTTACTATTTTATCCAATTTTTGTCATTTTAAGTAATTTAACTTTAAAATCGGACATAAACACATGTCAATCTTTTTGTAGTTTTTACTTCTTAAAAACACGCTTTCTAGTTTTGACAACGGAAATTAATTTTAAATTAATTAATGAAACTTATATGTTTTGAATTTAGTAAAATAGACATCATTTTTGAATTTGTAATATCAAAATTATCTTTGGGTGAATTTTTGGTATTTTTCTGAAAACGTTCAATTTTTGATGAATAGTGAAAACACTACATAGTAGTTAAAAAACTGACCTTTTCATTTAAATGAAATTTTACCACTTTTGTGAAATGAATTTCAAAAATATGACATACATGGTTGTCATCAGTAAGTAAAATGTGGTTTAATAGGATGAAAATAATTTTTGGTGAATAGTAACTTTTGATTTTTATTTACCGTAGTTAAAGGTAAATAGGGTAATTCAAGGTAAAAATAATATTATAATAATATAAAATTACCTTAACACTTGTTCTAGACTTATTGGATGAGTCACGACCGACCAATACAATCCTTGGGTAGAACTTTTGGCATTTGGAATCCACTTGGGTAAGATAATTACATTAATAACTTTTTATTTAAAGTAAAAATAAAAATATCATAAACATGTATTATTTTGCTAAAAAAAAATTAATGTGGGGTTATATAATCAATATATTTGACTATAAATAATCATTATAATTCTAAAACTATTTCCTAAATCATGGTATTTTATTTAAATTTTTAGACATCAAATAAATAAATTTATTTATGACACAATGATAATATAATGATTACCACCTTAATGAATGTTTTAAATAAATGAGATTATAAATATTAAAATAAATTTATTTTGAAACTTTTTATGCCATCCACAAATTTTATAGATTATTATGACTTTTTATATTTGAATTAATGAAGTTTTTTTTTTTCGAATTGATCAAGTTGTTATGGATTTTTAAAAAGTCACAATATGAATAGTATAAAAATTGACATAAATGAGTTTTAAAATAAATTAATATTTTATTAAATGATAAAATAGTCTTAAAAATCTAAGATTCGGCCAAATGACATATATGATGTTAAAAATTTCATTAATGATTCATTTTTGGTCTCTTAGAATTTTATAGTAAATATATTAACCATATAGTATGAATATACAAGAAGACATGATAAAAGTTAAATAAGTTAACAAAGGGTTAAATAAAAAGGATAAGGAATAAAAAATATCTAAAACCTATCCAATTTTTATTGGATGATTTTATTTCGACTTATATTTATCTTATCTTCAAATTTAATTAGTTTTGGACATTTTGAAACTGAAAATAATTTTATAATAAAATAATACTTTCAAACTTTCCTAAAGAGACCCTCCTCCCTCTTATAAGAGGACACCACCTCTAACCCATTACTCACACCTATAAAGACACTTGGATCATAAAAAATATACCCAAATAAGCTCCCAACATCCCTCTTTTCCTCCTAGAATCCTTCCCCTAGGCATAAGGCAATTCAAGAGAGCTCTTTGGCTCAAATCAAATGAAGTTACCCGATTTGAGGTAACGTCTTCTCTCAAGTTTCTTTAAACTATTTTTTCCTTCTCCACTCCCTATTCTCTTATTATTATTTGTTTATATAAAAAAAATAGTATCCTAAATATACTAGGTTGTTGTTATGAGAAGGATTCGAACTACACTTACACACACCTCCATCTATTGGATACGAACATATTGTTTCTGTGTATGGTGAACTACTGCCTCACAAAACGATGATTGTTCGATTTTCCCCTACCCCCTCTCATGGTGAAAATTATGATGGAACTATAATTATATATGATATTTATGATATTTATTTTACCTCTGTTCTTCTGTAATTATCATTTAGAACATACCTTTAATCTTTTCATGTTGTATAAATACGATAATTTCATTTGAGGAAGTGCGGACTACCGCCCCCTCAAAGTGATATGACTTTTTCATACCATATATGGAATGTATAAATAATGGTGTTAATGAACTTATGTAACATATATAAAATATGATATTATACTGTAATAATAATATACCTATGTATCATTTGGTTTTCATTCCTTTAAAAATGAAAAAATTAAATGAAAGTAGCGCTAATGCATACGTACGACTTACCGTCTCCATGAATGGTGCATTTAATTTTCATATATTCAAATGATATGGACTATTATAAATACAAATATTATGTATATATATGATATATATGATATATAAATCATGAATATCATTCTGTAGATAATGGACTTTTGACCACATTGACAATTTTTAATTATAACAAGTACATTTTTTACTCAAGTTCCGAACATCGAAAAAATGTATGATATGAACTTAAATAATTAAGTAATTGTTATAGAAAGGTAATAAGTTATATAAAGTAATAATAAACTTGAAAAAGGTTCTTAAGCAAGTAGAAATTAACTTAAGTTTATTATTTAGGAAGAATAAGGAACATACAAGACAAGTCAGACACGAGGTAATGGACTTTGTCTCAATATCCTTTCATTGAGGCACGTTTTGATAATAAACAACTTCTTCTTTTATATAGTGTATAATAAACCCATTTGAATTTTATTTTCACTCAAAGGCAATCTTTCTTCTATGAAGCGTTTTACTAAACAACAATGACCTCTCCACCACCGTAATCATTATTTGACTTCCTCTATAAGCCTTAATGTTTTTAAAATGAAAAAGAAACCCCGTAATCGTTATTGAAAATTTGACGGGTGGTTATGTTATAAACCAAATTACGGGTGGTTCCGTGATAAACCAAGGATGGGTGGTTATGTTATAACCTCCAATGCATTGGGTATGAAATTCGGCCGTATGGCTATTCCATTTAGTGATATGTGTGGAAGTTGACCGTATGGTTATTCCATTTAAGTATGTTTATGTCCCAAGTCACCTTAATATGTTATGTGTTCTTTATATTGGTTTTATGGTAATATTTTTGTTACAAAAGCGTAATAAATGAACTTATATTCAGTGAAGAGTATTTACTACTTCATAAAGGTGAAAAGTATTACTTATGATAAAGTATTTATGGTTTAATTATTGTTTTGAAAAACTAACAGTTTCCCTTCTTTGTGTATCCCTTAATGAGATTTTTTATGCTCATCCCAAGTTTTTGAAATGTTTTTCACAGGACTTAAAGTGGAATAGGGTCAAGGAAGGATCAAGGAAAAGTCACGATGATTAAAACATGGAACTAAACATGCTTGTTTTCTTTTAAGAGTTATTATTTTATGAAGAAAAATGGATACTGAGTAGAAGTGTCTACATGTAATATTCGAATTTTTATGTATATTTTATGAACTAATTCTCTAAAGCTCTAAAACTAAAAAGACCCTTATTTTGAATTATTAACTTAATTCAAGATTATGAAATGTTTAAGGTTGAGGCCTTATAGTTAGTATCAGAGGTCAGTTTAGATAACTTTAGCAGTTAGGGTGTTATTTAAGCATAAGTGACATAACCATAATGGTTAGCATATTAGAAAGGGTCATAACTATTTTTGATAAATTTATTGAGTTTAAGATAAAATGATTAAGTATATCTTAGTGTTTACCCTCCTCATAAGATATTATATGATGATTTTACTGATATACTCACACTGACCTTTTTGATTTTAGTAAATGGCTGGATCTAGTAGGAACTAAAGTAACAATGGATGTGAAGAAAATTGTGATAGTTTTTTGAATAAGAGACTGAATGAAATGGGAGATAAAATGAAAACTCTTGTGGTTATTCTCAACCAACTATCTGGAGACATGATTGATCACTTGAACCTTAGTGATTTTTATAAGGAATCATATATGTGAGAAACAAATCCCAATGGAAGTTCAGGTAATACTCATAAAGGTAAGTATATTAAAAAACCTATTTGTCAAGGATGTGGAAATAAACACCTAGGAAAATTCTTTAAAGGGACGATAATATGTTATATATGTGGTAATGAAGGTCATAAAGCAAGAACATGTCATGAAAAAAGGAAGCATCCAGTTGACTCCAGTAAAGGGAAAAAAGTCATTTCTGAAGGATCAATTGAATGTTTTAAATGTGGGGTGCATGGTCATTATAAAAATATATGTCTTATGAAGAATTTTTGGGAATGGGATCAATAGGATCATAAAAATATATTATTACCAATTACTAATTCCATTCATAATTGTCTCTGAGCCTTCGGGCCTTGTAAGGGTTCCACCTCATCCCTTCAAAGGTGGATTATCAAAATAATAAAAAAATGAAGGCCTTCGGGCCATTCTGAACATGTTTTAAAATTACTGAAATCTTAGGGCATTATGAATGATTTTGTTTTTAGAAATGAATTATAAAAGGATAAGATGAAAAAACATGGATAAACGATTAGGAAGAATGTTTGATGATTAAGATGTGTACATTTTAGGAATTGAAGAGTTATGTTGGATTTATGGATGATGATATGTTTAATGTATTATTGATAAGATTAATTTGGATGACTTTTTCTAGTATGTGTAACCCTAATGTTTGATATGTGAAAATTTTATTCAAGTTAGAATTATCTTTCCTTTTTTGGATATATTTATAAAGAACCATTTGAGTTTATATGATCCATGAATTTGAGGCAATTACAGGTTATTACTTTTTGGGATGAAAATGCGAGGTATGAGATAAAATTTGTGGTTAAAATATGTTATGGTTATTTTTGAGGAATTTATATCATTTTTGGAAGTTTTATAAAATTATATTGTTTTTGAAAAAGGGAAACATGCAGACTGTGTGACAACCCGTTGCGTCGGAAAAAGCTGCGGGAATTGAACCCACATCCAAAGTGCGATTGAGATTTATCACCTACCACTAGACTACGTAAAGTCCCTGGTCAATATGAATAATTCTTTTTAGTTATATAATTTTATGGATCAAGAATAATTGTATTTTGAGAACTTATGTTTTATCAAATGGATATCCTTAGTATAGGAAAACGATTTGGTGATTGAGTGATAAAGATTATTTTGGAAGACGTTCTCTCTTTTAGGAACACTATATGCTTAAGGAAAATAAAATAATATGGGATCTCATTTGTGGAGTAATGGTTGCAATTTTATTTTGGAAGAATCTATGTTTTTATTGTGGACATATAGAGATTTGGGTTATTTGTGGAAATGATTAACCTATCATATATAATATGTTATTAGGTTAATTACTTTTCATTATGATACTTTAATAGTAGCCAATGTTATTTAGAGATAAATGTTAACATTTTTGTGGAAGACTATGTGATCAAATCCTTCTGAATTTTGGGTTTCAATCTTAGTTTGGATTATATTGAAGTATTTTAAGGACAATTGTTTATTGAATGGTATTTTTTGAACTTTGGTTACTCTTTGTTCAATTTTGGAGATTAAGAGTAGTATTTATTTTTATAAAAGATTATCCTTTTGGGGTTTATCTGATCTTGTACTAACCATTTTGGTTTTGGTTAATGTCTAATGACAGGGGAAATATATAGTTCATCTTTTGTGGATTACATGATTCTATAGAAGTTGATTTTATCACTTTAGGTGTGACCAATTCATCTTGAATACTCATCATTTAGAGAAAAGATGAGTTTTTGGTTGAAACTTATTAAATGAAGAAACTCTACTTGAAAAGTAAGTATATTTCCTTATGTCCTTAGTGAATATCCTAAATAAATTCTCCAACTTTATGAAATGGTACTTAAAACAAAAACGTTGTCCATTTACTTTTCCTACTAGGAAAAAAATGACCGTTTAACCCTTCACAAGTTTGTGGTTTTCTTGTTGTTAACTTTGTCCTAATCATGTTTTCTAGTACTCTCCATCATAACTTGACACTTAGTTTCTTCTTTATATCCATGTTTTCCTACATGGAATCCTAGTTTGGGTTATCTCGGGTGACCTTCGTACTTCTCTTTATTTATTTTAAAGTAATAGTTTTATTGACTCTTTTTCTGATGTGGGACTTTTAATGAAGTTTCTGAGCCCAATTTTAAAATTGTAAGGACACAATTCTCACAAGGGGGAAAGATGTAACATCCTAGGTAAATAAAGAATATAACATTTTCATATTTATTAATATTTGTGAATTAAATATTAATTTTAATTTAAATGGGATTCTATGTTCGATGGTGTACCTGACACGTAACAATGGATTTCTCTGAATTCTTATGTTGCACACAATGATGAGTAATACTGAAAAAATAATATAATTATCTTGAATGGTAGTTAACGACTAACCGTTTTATTGGTGGGAATGAACAAAACTAACCATATTATGATTAAACATTTTTGTTAAATGTTTTTACATTTATCCAATAAAATTTAGAGGCTTAAAATGTAAATGAATCCAATTTTAAGCATAAATATTATAATATTTTTAAAAGGTAGTTTTACCGCCCTTTGATGGCGAACTCCCTTTAAATCTAGTTTTTTTTCACTTTTATATGTTTAATTTTTAAAAAATAAACTTCTTATTTAGAAGCGGGATATCAAAATTTACTTTCGGTATATTTTTGGTATTTTTCTGATAAAGTTCATTTTTTAATGAATAGTGAAAAATACTACATTTTAAGTCAAAATTGTCTTTTCATCTGATTTATTTACATGTTAGATTATCTTTTTAAATGGGTTTAAATTATAATTGGATTATATTTTTACCATTTAATTCAATGTTTTTCATTGGAAGTAATTTCAATTTGAAATTGGACATAAACACTTGTTAATCTTTTTGTAGTTTTTACTTCTTAAAAACACGCTTTCTAGTTTTGACAAGGGTAATTATTTTTAAATTAATTAATGAAAATTAAATGTTTTGAATTTGAAAAAATATACATCATTTTGGAATTCAGAATATAAAAATTATCTTCAGGTGAATTTTTGGTATTTTTCCGAAAACGTTAAATTTCTGATGAATAGTGAAAAACACTACATAATAGTTAAAAAAATAACTTTTTCATTTAAATGAAATTTTACCGCTTCTGTGAATTTAATTTAAAAAATCTGACATACATGGTTGTCATCAGTAAGTAAAATGTGGTTCAATAGGATGAAAATAATTTTTGGTGAATAGTAACTTTTGATTTTTATTTTCCATGGTTAAAGGTAAATAGGGTAATTCAAGGTAAAAAAATATTATAATAATATAAAATTACCTTAAAACATTTCTTAAACTTATTCGATGAGTCATAGACGACCAATAAAATCCTTGGGTAGAACTTTTGGCCCTTTAAAGCCACTTGGGTAAGATAATTACATTAATAACTTTTTATTTAAAGTAAAAATAAAAATATCATAAACATGTATTGTTTTGCTAAAAAAATTTTAATGTGGGGTTATATAATTGATATATTTGACTATAAATAATCATTATAAAGATAAAAATATTTCCTATATCATGGTATTTTATTTAAATTTTTTGACATCAAATAAATAAATTTATTTATGACACAACGATAATATAATGACTACCTCCTTAATGAATGTTTTAAATAAATGAGATTATAAATATTAAAATAAATTTATTTTGAAACTTTTTATGCCATCCAATAATTTTATAGATTATTATGAATTGTTATATTTGAATTAATGAAGTTTTTTTCGAATTGATCAAGTTGTTATGGATTTTTAAAAAGTCATGATATGAATAGTATAAAAATTGACATAAATGAGTTTTTAAATCAATTAATATTTTATTAAATGATAAAATAGTCTTAAAAATCTAAGATTCGGCCAAATGACATATATGATGTTAAAAATGTCATTAATGATCCATTATGGGTCTCTTGTAATTTTATATTAAATATATTAACCATATTGTATGAATATACAAGAATACATGGTAAAAGTAAAATAAGTTAACAAAGAGTTAAATAAAAAATATAACAATTAAAAAATATAAAAAACCTATCCAATTAATATTGGATGATTTTATTTTGACTTATATTCATATTATATTATAATTTAATTATTTTTGGACCTTTTGAAACTGAAAATAATTTTATAATAAAATAATACTTTGAAACATTCCTAAAGAGTCCCTCCTCCCTTTTATAAAAGGACACCACCTTGAACCCATTACTCACACCTCTCAAGCCCCTTAGCTCATCCAAAATATTCCAAAAATAATCTCCCAACATCCCAATATTCCTCCTAGAAGCCTTCCCCTAGGAATAAGGTAATTCAAAAGATCCCTTTGGCTCAAATCAAAAGAAGTTACCCGATCTGAGGTAACGTCTTCTCTCAAGTTTCTTTCCATTATTTTTTCCTTCTCCACTCCCTATGGTCTTATTATTCTTTTTTTATATAAAAACACTAGTATCATAAATATAATATATTGTTTTTATGAGAAGGATTCAAACTACACTTACACACACCTCCATTTAATGGATATGAACATACTATTTCTGTGTACGGTGAACTACTGCCTCACGAAATGATGATTGTTTGATTTTCCCCTACCCCATACATGGTGGCCATTATGATAAAACTGTAATTATATATGATATTTATGATATTTATTTTATCTATATGCTTCTGTAATTATCATTTAGAACATACCTTTATGCTTTTCATGTTGTATAAATATGATAATTTCATTCGAGGAAGTGCGGACTACCGCCCTCTCAAAGTGATACGACTTGTTCATACTATACATGGAACGTATAAAGGATGGTGTTAATGAACTTATGTAACATATATAAAATATGATATTATACTGGAATAATAATATACCTATGTATCATTTGGTTTTCATTCCTTTAAAAATGAAAAAAATGAAATGAAAGTAGCGTTCATGCGTACGTACGACTTACTGTCTCCATGAAAGGTGTATTTCATTTTCATATATCCAAATGATATTGACTATTATAAATACATATATAATGTATATATATGATATATATTATATTTATGATATATAAATCATGAATATCATTATGTAGATAATGTAATTTTGACAACATGGATAATTTATAATTATAACAAGTTCATTTTTAACTCAAGTTCCGAACATCGACAAAATATCCGATATGAACTAAAATAATTAATTAATTGTTATATAATGGTAATAAGTGATATAAAAGGAATAATAAACTTGAAAAAGGTTCTTAAAAAAGTATAAATTAACTTATGTTTATTATTCAGGAAGGACAAGGAACATACAAGACAAGTCAGACACGAGGTAAGAGACTTTGTCTTAATCTCCTTTCATTGAGGCATGTTTTATTAATATACAACTCCTTATTTTATATGGTGTATAATAATCCCCTTTGAATTTTATTTTCATTCAAAGGGAATATTTTTTCTATGAATCATTTTACTAAATGACAAAAGGAATGTTTTTAACGTATGCGGCGACAATGACCTCTCCACCGCCGTAATCGTTATTTGGATTCCTCTATAAGCCTTAATGTTTTCAAAATGAAAAATAAACCTCTTATTATATTTTTGGGTGTTTTGGTATTGAAAATGGTTTTTGAAATGGATTTAGTATTTCAATATCTTGAAATGATATCTTATGATTTCAAATTAAATGTTATTACTGAAATGTTGATATTTGCAATATTTTGTGTTTTATGATTATGTAATGGTACTTGGACATTTGATAGGTGGTTACGTGATAAAACAAATTATGGGTGGTTCCATGATAAACTAAGGACATGTGGTTAGGTTATAACCAACAATGCATTGGGTATGGAATTCATCTGTATGGCTATTCCATTTAGTGATATGTGTAGAAGTTAACTGTATGGTTATTCCATTTAAGTATGTTTATGTCCCAAGTTACCTTTATATGTTATGTGTGATTTATATGGGTTTTATGGTAATATTTTGGTTACAAAAGGGTAAGCAATGAACTTCTATTCAATAAAGAGTATTTATTACTTCATAAAGGTGAAATGTATTACTTATGATAAAGTATTTATGGTTTACTTGTTGTTTTGAAAAACTAACATTTTCCCTTCTCTATGTATCCCTTACTGAGTTTTTTATGCTCATCCCAAGTTTTTGAAATATTTTTCACAAGAATTAAAGTGGAATAGGGTTCAGGATGGGATGAAGGAAAATTCATGGTGATTAAAACATGGAACTAAACATGTTTCTTTTCTTTTAATAGTTTTTATTTTATGAAGAAAAATTGATACTGAGTAGAAGTGTCTACATGTAATATTCGAATTGTTATATATATGTTATGACCTAATTATCTAAAGCTCTAAACCTAAAAAGATCCTAAATGTGAATTATTAATTTAATTAAATATTATGAAATGTTTAATTCTGAGTCCTTACATTGAACATATCATTTTTTGATTATTAATTTTGGTGTATATGATTTGATTGATTACAAAGTGGTAAGAGATTTTACCCGAACCTCCATTGTTTCTTCAAGTTTATATTACTCTAATTTTACCCAAATGAAATTATCTTTTATTTTTATATAAATATTATAAATAATATTTAAATGTACCAAACTCATGTATCAATATCCTTACCTCCTTCTTCAGGGGTATACATGTTTTTAAGTGGTTCCCTTCTCGATACTTCCCGATAGGAAAGCTGTTTTAAGGGAACTTCCCAAATTATTACCAATTTATATGTGCACTATAAAATATGTTTTTAAGTCACCATTATTTTTATAAAATCACATTTTTTATTTTTAAAACCTTCCTGGTTCACTTCTGGTTTTATACAAAAGATTATTCCATTTTCTTCTTTAAATTCTCATCGGTATTTTTTAAAACCGCACTAAAATATTTTAGTTCTAAAGTTTCATAAACACTCTTTTAAAAATGATTTCACTTTCGTTGGCCACCATTTATCATTATATATTCCTATTTGCCTTTATGAATGTCCATGTATGTTATAAATCCATTATTTTATGGACACTTTTATGATACACCCATTTTCATGCCTTATAACATGATTATGATACACATTTCTTTCCATGGGTAACCCTTATGTTTACGATTGATTCCTTATGTATGCTTATTCATGAAGAAAACATATTAATGAACAAATTAAGTTGGGTGAACCCAAATAGAACTGCAATGAATTGGGTAAAGTTTAGTCTCATGAGATGTTATGTGCAACAGTCTGGGCAGTTAGCCTTGACTCGTGCTCCATGTGCAACGGTCTGGGTAGTTCGCCTTAACTCGTTCTCCATATGCAACGGTCTTGGTGGTTAGCATTGAATTGTGCTACTCTATATGCAACAAACTTTTATTCATGCTAAAGTTATGTTTTATAGTGCTACCACATTAATATGATTCCATGCTTATATGATCCCATGTTTTATATGTTATGATCCCATATATTCAATCGTGTTCCATGCCTTTTTATATCATTATGTAATGCCTTATAACCCATATGCTAAAGCTTTATTCTTATGATTATTCCCTTATTGGGATTTCTAGCTCATCCCTTTGTTCATGTTATCCCCAGGTTATCCTATGAAGATTTTTGAGCATAATGGAAGTTAGGAGATCATTGTGGATATTAAATAAAAGTTTTTTTATGATGTTTAACTATGTATCTAATCTTACAAGACACTATAATTTATGATCCTTGGCTTGTATTATGATGTTTAAATATGCCTAAAATCACACAATGATATGTTTAAAAGGATAGGGTTGTTATAACTGGTTTGAAGTTGGGAACAACCCATTATTGGATTGGAACTAAAATGCATATATAATATATGATATTATATATATAAGTGTATAATTAATAAATGCATGTGATGAAGGTATTTTTATGCACTAAATATACATGAAATAATATATATATTTCTCTAGAGTGGATTTATTATCAATTAAAACCATTATGAATATTTTAATGGGTTAATATTAATTCATTGATAATGTTCAATGAATTAACCCAATAGTATGAAATGCATATGATGTGAGAAGCCTCAGTATTTGCCTATATAAGTGGATGGAGACATATTTTGTTGGTTTTGGAAAATATCTCTTCCTCTCATACCGTTGTTCATCATCTGAGATCAAGGTTCTAGAAACCCTTCAACATTTGGGTATCCTCATGATACGATCATAGATCCATTGGCCGATGTTACCCTCTCGATGGTAGGATTATTTTTTTCATTGCTTTGTGATCTTTATCAAGCACTCTCCTTTCCCAAAAAATAAGAAGACTACTGATATTAGTTTTTTTGGTACTTTTATAGTTTTATTTATGTGCTGATTCTTGAAGATAGATCTTTATATGTTTGGGTTATCTTCTGCTATATATGGTCATATGATAATCATATGAAACCCATCATATGTGGTATTCTATGCATTTGAAACCTTTCCTTTTGTAAAGAAGATTTTATTAAAACATCTCACTGATGGATGACAAGAACACATTGCCTCATATTTTAACAAATATCTAGATAAACATTTATACCAATTTCAGAGACTCCATATAAAATTCCCCTAATTGAGTTATATTAATTGAAGAAGAAACTCCAAGATAACCTCGATAAGGGATTAATTTGGTCAAGTGTGTCACCTTGGGCTGCACTAGTTATTTTTTTAAAAATAAAGATAGATCGATGTGAATCTTTATTGATTATCTAGAGCTGACTAAGATCACGATCAAGAACAAGTATCATCTACCCTATATGGATGACCTATTTAATAAACTACATCGATCTTAATAGTTTTTCAAGATTGACCTTCATTTTGGATATCATCAATTGAGGGTCAAGAAGGAGGATACACCCAAGACAACATTCCATACAAGGCATAGAAACTATGGATATATAGTGATTATATCAAGTCTTACTAATTCACCTACTATCTTCATGGATTTATTGAATAGTTTTTTTAGAAATTACCTTGATCAGTTTGTGGTAGCATTCATAGATTATATTCTTATCTATAAAAAGAGTAAGGAAGAGAATGAAGATAACTTGAGAATTTTACTAAAGATCCTAAGGAGAAAATATATGAAAAATTTACAAAGTTTGAATTTTAGCTGTAAAGGGTTTCATTTTTGGGTCATATAATCTCAAGAGAGGGTATATCAGTAGATCTATCAAAGATAAAGTCTATTGAATGTTGTCCTAGAAAAACCATGGTGACTGGAATCCATAGATTTTTTTTTGATTTAGCTGAATATTATCGATGATTTATGGAGAATTTCACATGAATATTTAATCCACCAAGCTAAATCAAAATGGAACCAAGTTCCTATAGACAGATGAATTTGAGAAATATTTCAAGGAACCAAAGAGAATATTATTCAACACACCCATGCTTACATTACCCTATAGTGGATAAGGGTTTGCAATAAATAGTGATGCATCCAAGAAGGGATTAGGATGTGTTATTATGAATAATTACATGATTATAGCTCATGCCTCATGATAATTGAAGGTTCATGATTAAAATTACCCAAATCATGATTTTGAGTTATATGCAGTACATTTTTCATTAATGATTTAGAGGAATTATCTTTATGGAGAAAAGTGATATATATATATTACAATAACAAAAGTATAAAGTATATATTCACAAAGAAGGATTTGAATATATACAAGAGAATAAGGTTAGGGATGATTAAAGGTTATTATTTCTCAATACATTACCACCCTAGAAAAGTGAACAAGGTGGATAATGCTTTTTGTTGAAAGGATCATGCTAGATTATCCCTGATGAGGATAAAAAAAGATCCAATATTTATGGATTTGAAAAGGATGGATATGGAAATCCTAAAAAAATGGGAGAAACAATATCTTTCTCAATTGAATGGGAAACCATCTATCCAAGTGAAGATTAAATAGGTATAGAAAGAATATGTAGAGCTGAAAAATAAGGTTAGAAATGTTCTTGAGTTTAACCACGATCATGATGGAATGATAAGGTTCAAGAACTATTTATGTGTTCCATCCATGCCAAATTTAAAGAAGGATTTTTTAGAGGAATCTCATAGTTTTTCATTATCTATTAATCGTGGAAGTATGAAGATGTATAGATATTTTAAAAAGTAATTATGGTAGGATGACATGAAGAGATATATCATAGAGTTTGTATCTCAGTGCTTAGTATGCCATCTAGTTAAGGTTGAGCGAAAAAAGTCTAAAGGGATGTTACATCCATTACCCATACCATAATGAAAACTTGAAAACATAACCATAGATTTTGTCTTTGTACTCCCCAAAATTTCTATTGGGAATAATGCTATATGGTTTGTATTAAATCACCTCACAAATTCATCAAAATTCATCACTATCAAAGAATATTTCTCTTTGGATAAACATTTTAGGATATACATTAAAGAAGTGGTAAGATTACATGAAGTACCACATTTTATTGTATTTAAGCAGGATCTGAGGTTTATCTAGAAATTTTGGGGAAGAATTCAACATGATATGGATATAGAGTTATGTTTTAGCACTACATATAATCCCCAGATATATAGTCAGTTCGAGAGAACAATTTAAAACCTAGAGGATATACTGAGATCTTATTCTATGGATTTCAAAAGTGGTTGGGATCAACACCTTTCTCTAGTTGAGTTTTCTTACAATAATTAATTTCACTCGAATATTCATTTGGATTCTTATGAATCCCTATATGGAAAAAAGTGCAGAACTCTAACATACTAGAATGAAGTTGGAGAAATAAAGCTATTGAGTCTGGAGATAGTTAAGGAAATGGATGATAAAGTTAGATACATTTTAGTAAAAAATAAAGGAAGATTAGAGTAAACATAAAATTTATGCTTGAAATCATTGGTGTGATCATGAATTTGAAGTTGGTGATAATATATTCCTATTAATATATCTATGTAGGAATATTATAAGGTTTTTAAAGAAGGGAAAGTTAATCCTTAAATACATCAGTTCTTTTGAGATTCTTGATCATATAAGGATAGTAGCTTATCATTTGGAACTGCCATAAAATATATCTCAAGTTCAAGATGTGTTAAATTAATCACTCATAAGAAATTATATACCTGATCCTTCATATATACTGAACTCAGAGGTCATACCACTGGACCGGGATCTTTCTTATAAGTAACAAGCAGTGTAGATTCTAGATTATAGAGAGAAAGTTGTACAAAAAAAGACCACTCCCACAGTAAAAGTTTTGTGAAAAAACCACCAATTTTAAGAATATATGTGGTAACATGAGAACAAGATGAGATAGAAGTATCCTTTTTTTTATCGGAGTGATGAATTTTAAGGTAGAAATTCATTTTATGGGGGTGTAGAATGTAACACCCCGAGTTTTTATGAACTCTTATTTTTATAATAAATTAAAATATTTTTATATCTTGTGTTACACGCACCACCATGTTTAGTTTGTGTTATATTATACACTGATTTTAGCATGAGTTACATGCAATACTGAGTTTATCTTTTGTTACACACAATACTGAGTTTTAACAAACTGTGTTATACTACATTATTATTTAAACTTGACCATTATAAACTAGTTATTAAATATAGTGATATTAATAGTAATAAATAATTTTTAAATATTAATTATAATGGTTTTATATGAAGAAAACATATTGATAAAAAAAGTACTTAAATTTTAGAAAAGTCTTTATATGTTTCGAAAATGTTATTTCCTAAAAAAATGTTTTTATTGCATTTTGTGAAAAAAATTATTAAAGTAATTTTTATCACTTTTAGAAAATTTATATGAAAAAATAAAATTAATTTTTTAAATCAGTATGTCAAAATTATCTTGGAGTGTTTTTTTTGAGAATTTTCTGCAAAGATAAAATTTTTATTGAATAGTGAAAAATACTGGTTCTTATTACGAATTGTCTTTTCATTTACAGCTTTTAAAAACATAAAAATTATTTTAATGTAGTTTTTAAAGTAAAATTAGTTTAATTATATATCTATTAATATAATATAGGTAATTGGAATATATTTCATCATGAATTTTTATATTAAAACTTTATATACTTATGAAAAATTTGTTTTTGAAAAATCGCTTTCTCGTCATATATGCAGTTTTAATTTTAAATTAAATTTCACCAATTATGTGATTTGAATTTGTAAAAATGGATTAAATATTTTAAATAATAATAATTTATATTAAATAATAATAATTTATATTATTTAATAATTTCAATTTATTTTTTTACCATAATTAATAGTAAAAATTGTAAAAATTATTTACCGTGGTTAAGGTGAAAATGGGTTTACCGAGGGGTTAAACTAAATAGATAAGGGTTAAAATGACCCAAAACTTATCCAAAACCCATTTTATGGACATATTTATACCTTATATACTATAGTATCATGAATGGTCCATTATTTTATCCTTTTTGAATGAGAAAAACAAGGGTATACCATTTTCTTTTAAAAAATTATAAGTGTTCCACTCACCTCACTTATAAAATCCCCCCTCTCCTCTCCTCTTCACACTTCCAAAACAATTTTATTTAGATATTAACTAACAAATAAAATCCTTAATTACCTACTGATGTCTTATAATACTTATTTTGATCATAAATACAACCTAGTAAGGATTTTTGTGCATACCTAAGGTGGTTATTTGAAGAAGAGGTAACGTTCTTCAACAAGCATTTTTATTTTATTTCTCCCTCAACCTACTTAAATTATTTTAAACCAAGAAATATAATTACCTCATTATATAAAATATAATTTGATGTTATTATACCATGGGAATGACATACATCCATCTCATCTTCCCTAAAATGAGAAACGATAACATCGCTCGTGTATACGGTGGACTACCGCCTCACGAACTGATGTGACATGTTTTCCATCAACGCCTCTCATGATTGGGTAAGATTATGAATATAATGTCTATGTATGATATTTTTAACATAAATATAATTCTTAAAATACATTATGACACATACCTTTTTTACTTTCCATTTCGCAGAGAATACAGTAATGTCGTTTGTGTGTACAACATACTACCACCTCGCCAAGCGATGTGATTCATTTTTCACTTAAGTTTTACATGGAAGATAATAGGTGATAAATTTAATGAATATTTGTGATATATAAATGATTATTTAAAGTAAATATATTATTTAACTTTTTTTCTTCATCTTTTGAGAAAAAGGAAATAGTGTTCATGTGTACGTACGACATACCATCTCTATGAACTGTGTATTTAATTTTCTAAATTTAACTTTTCTTAATTACTCTAAATACATATATACTAAATATATTACATTTATAACATGGTTAAAATTATTGATACGATGTAACCATGATAAAATTAAGAGTACCAAAAATAAAAAATCAAAACATATGTGAAAAATGAAGCAGTTATTACCCGAGACATAATTTTAACAAGGAATTGTTAATAAATTAGTAATAAAATATTATAAATACATCTTATATGATATGATATATATGATTATTTTTGAAAAAAAATCTCTCAAGGTAACATTGTAGTATTTTTGGGCTGGTTGTGTTTGTTGACAAAGCAGGTTTTTGTGGTGAATTTCCAAGTTAGAGGGATGTTGTTGACAATCCATGTTGAAAAAGAACCATGACAAAGGAATGGAAGATCTGTAGGTGGTACAAAAGAATAGATACAAAGTGGAACCATTTTCTAGTGTTTTCCAAATTTTTGGGTTCCAAAATTTGGGATTTGTTGAGCATCGCAAAAAGTGGATTTTCTTGAAGATCTCATCAAAACATGGAAAATGATTGAGTTTTGCAAAGATAGGCTTCATGAAGTAGATTTAACAGAAACTAAAAAAATGTTGATGGTGAGCTCTGTGATTATGATGAGCTTCGTAAATAGTAGAGGTGAAGAGCATTGTGAGGGAGTATTGTGGTAGTAACATAAAGGAATTGACGGAATGATCCGTGATTATGACGAGCTTTACAATCTAAATATTTCCATGTTAATTTGTGATATAGAGAGAATTTTAGTGGGAATTTTGGAGATTTGAGATTTGTGCTGATGTGGCACTGACTTTGCGCAGAAGGTTATCGAGTTGGTGGAATTGCCTATAAATAGACCATGAACCACTCGAGAGAAGTAGTAAGATAAAACAAAAAAACATAAGCTCTCGAATTGCAAAGGAGATTTCTAGAACAGGGAGCTTCATGAAAGTAAATGAAATTCACAGAGGCAGTTGATCTTTATGAAAGTAAGGTGCGCCTTGAAGGCCAGTTCGACTTTGCGGATTATGTGCACTTTACAAAGGCTTATTTAGCTTTACGAAATCACAAAGACCAGTGTGAGATCTATGAAGTAGTGAGCTCTGCGATCTAGTGCGATTTGTGAACCTATAAGCTCTACAAACCTGTGATCTTCATGAAGAGGTTAGAGAATCGAAAAGGCTTGTTTGAGGTTTAAAAAAGTGGGAGATTCGCATAGGTAGTGTTCATTGTGAAAGAGTTTCAAAATGGATTGCCCAGTGTTCTGTGGCAAAGTGATATTCATCTGTGGATAAAAGTGGAAATTTAACAGAGCATCTATCAATAACTGAGGATGTATTCATTAGTGATAATGAAGATACCTATAGGTCTATAAACTGTGAGTGAATCTTCTAAAGAAGTAGTGAGATCACTTCAGTTGAGAGAGTAGTGAGTTCTCAAATTGTGAGTGGTTGTAAACTAGGAGGGACAATGAATCCGCTTAGAACTTGTAAACAACAGTTCACATTTAGTGGATTTGGTACATTAGCGCATTGTTGGTGTATGATACTTGGAAATATCCCAGTGAGGGTGAACCAAGTAAAATTTCTATGTCCTATGCATGCTTTAAGATTTGTTCATACTCTACAACAAGAAGAAGAGAGAAGAGAGTTTTTTCTAACAACGAAACAATATCAAAGGGGTAATTGTTTTAATCTGTCATACCCTAATTCACCCCCTCTCAGGGTATCTAGTCTAGTGAACCTAACAATTAGTGTTAGATAGAAAGGTTGATATTAGTGTTTCTCTCTCAAATGGTGGTCACCAATCATAAAGGGATTCTGATCTTCGATGGGAACAATTTTCAACTATGGAATAATTGGATGCAACACTACTTCTGATCTTTGGGAATGGATATGTTTATAGTATAAATGCATGGTATAACAACCAATATTAATAGTGGTGCATTATCAGAAGTTGGGAAAATAGAATTGGATACTAACTCCAAGGGAATCAATGCTTTAGGGGGAGACTTATCAAATGATATCTATATGAAGGTGATGTCATGAAAAAAATCACATGCCATGTGTGAAAAACTTTTGAACATATATAAAGGAGATTCAAAGGTCAAAGAAGCAAAGCTGCAAGTGTTTTAGAACAAGTATTATGATCATAGAATGAACCTGAATGAGTCTGTAGATGCATTCTTTGATAGGGTAAATGTTGTAGTGGAAGACATGTGAGGTCTTGGTGAAGTCATTGAAGAAATAAAGATTGTGAAGTGCATCTTGAGGAAACTTACACCTCTCTTCAATCCAAAGGTTTTAGTATTGGAGGAAAATGATCTGAAAGAGCTCACACTAGATAACTCACATAGTACCCTTGTAGCATATGAAATGTGAAATGATGATAATGATGTTGTGGAAAAGGGGAAATCCAAAGCGGTGTAATTCAAATCCACGAAGAATCTCACTATTGAAGATTATCAAGATAAAGAAGAGAAAAATGAGGAGATTTCATTCCTTTCCTCAAATATTCAATGAGGAAAAGTAAAGTTTAAAGGGAAACTTCCACTTACCTACTTTCGATGTGGAAAGGTTGGACATCTTGCGTCAAGGTTCCCCGAGAAGTTCTAAGAAGATGATGAAGAAGTTGAAATTCCAAAGAAGAAGTCTTCAGCCTATGTGAAAGGCAAGAACTAGTTCAAGAGAAATTTATTTAAGAAAAAGAATCTCCTTTCATAAGAACATGATAGTTCAGATGAGTTTGAGGTTGAATAGGTTGAAGAGATAGAGAACTGTAAAGATCATGGAGATAATTCTATGGTGGAAGTCATTGGTAGTTCTCAGAAAAAGGAAGAAACCGACACTGATGAAAAAGAAGAAGAAATTGATGTAAGAGTCGACATGGAAGCTAAATTATAAGTATCTCTTGAAGATATAGATGTTTGGAGAGAAAAAATGAATAAATCCAACAAATTGGTACATGATGCTAAAATCAACATTCAAAAATAGGAAGAAGAGAAGTCTGAGCTAGCAAAAGAAATTGAAAAACATAAGTCTTCCAGGACAGAGAGCTCAGAAAAGGTTGATGAACATAAGATCAAGGTTGAAGAACAAAAATGGAGATCAATGACATGAATAACAAAATAAAATATCAAATCAAGCATATCGAAGAACTTGAAGAAGAAGTCGTTGTCATATGATGAAAAGTTAAGGATAAAGAAAAAATATTGACTCCCATCATGACATAAGAAAAATAGATCACTCAAAATATAGAAAAATTGGAAGTAAATATTAGTGGTCCAGCAGAAAAGAAGAAACAATCATGTTCAGATGTTAAGAATAATATGAGGCTTGAACAAAAATGAAAAGATGTGAATTTTGAAGTCAGATCGCAAGAACCAATTCTAATATTGAAAGTTGATTTGGGAACAAAGAAAAATCAGAATATTCAGAGATCCCAAGGGGAAACTATTTGTGCAGAAGTGATACGCAAGAATTCACCATATATCAGGTGTTATTATTGTGGAAATATGGGACATTCACAGTATGTGTGTTCCATAGCCAAGAGATATAGAAGGGCACAAGAACAATAGTGGAACCCAAACATAGATCAATATTATAAAACATCCTTTGAGGGAAATTGTTTTTAGTGCGGAGAATTTGGGCACATGGCTAGATATTGTACATCAAATATGCAAAGGAATGTGACATGGTAGAATCAAAGTTGTCACAAGCAGAAAATAAACAAACCAATAGGTGAGTTGAAAATGAAAAATCGATTTGCAGCTCTACAGGATGAAGCTGGGCCATCACACTTCGAGGAATATCAATATTTTCAATCTACATTGAGTGTGAGGTGAAAGACATGGATCAAGAAGAAAAGAGCTGAGAAGGAAGTGGTTATTGAAATTGACCTTAAAGCATCAGACCATTCTGGTGTATGGATCCTTGATAGTGGGTGAACATCCCACATGATAGGTAAGAAGTATATTTTTATAGGGATAAAATATGAAAAAGAAGGAGTTTCCATGTTTGGAAATGATGAAGGCCTGAAGATTGTTGGATCAAGAAAGGACATGTTTGGGGGAAAATAAATGAGACGTGCTGATGTCTTAGTAGTAGAAGGTCTCAGTCACAATTTGCTTAGCGTCAGTTAGCTATGTGACTCAGGGAATTATATAAGGTTTACTAAGAAAATGTGTGTCACCAAAGGAAGATATGGCGAAATGGTTATTCAAGGAAAAAGGACAAAGGGAAATCTCTACTTGGTAAGTGGAGAAGAAGATATGTGATTTCTGTCCAGAGAAAAAGAAAACAAGATGTGGGATAAACGACTTGGTCAACTATTCCAACTATCCTTGGAAGATATGGTAAAGTGTGATGCATCAAGAGACCTCCCTAAGATATCATGTGATCATACACATACATGCAATTCTTTTCAACATGGGAAAATCATCAGAAAGATGTACAAGGTAAAGGAAAAGAAATCAACAAGAGTGGTTGAATTGGTGCATGCTAATGTTTATGGACCTATCACACCAAGAGACATTGATATAAATATGTATTACATTATTTTCATTGATGAATATAGCATAATGGAATGGGTATTCATCATTTCCCACAAGTCTGATGTGTTTAGTTTCCTAAAATAGTATCAAAGGGAATCTGAAAGGTTGCTTGGGCAGAAAATTATGAAGTTTCATACTGAAAATGGTACAGAATTCAAAAACAGTCAGGTGGAAGACCATCTCAAGAAACATGTGATAAGGAATCAAGTTTCTTCAGTGATAACTCTCCAACATAATGGAGTGGTTGAAATGAGAAACCGTATCATCAAAAACATTTACAAGATGATGCTCATTGAAAAAGACCTACCAAAGAAATTTTGGAAGGAAGCCGTTTTGACATCGGTCTACATTTCTAATAGGGATCTGTTGTGTCTAAAGGAAGGAAAGACTTTGTATGAGATGTGGTATGGAATGAATCATATATTTAATTACTTTTGAATCATTCAAAGTAAGTGCTTTATCCTCAACAAATAAAAACAAAGGAAATTTGAGTCACAAAAAGATGAGGGGATATTCCTTGGCTACCCCAGAACAAGAAAAGCATACAAATGTTTTAATAAGAGGTTGGGAAAAGTAGTTGAGGGAAATGATGTCACTGTAGTGGAGAATGAAGAGATCATTCAACAACATAATGAACAATTTCTTAATGAAAGTGATGAGGAGGAAATAAACGCAGGAAGAGTATAAGTAGCCGATGCTAATTCAAAAGAAGATACTGATGATGAGCATGAGGAAGTAAAATATGTATCTGCATAGAAGCCAGGTAATCGAGCTGAAATTGATAGAAAAAATATCATTGGTGACCAGTCAGCTCTAGTTCAGATAAAAAGAATAAAATCACTGGAGAAAACATATATCTTATCTCAGGTAGAGCCTAAATGTTTTGTTGATGCAGCTGAAAATGAAAACTAGGTTTAGTCTATGAATGAAGAGATAGATCAGATTGAGAAGAATCAAACATGGGAGATTGTTTTGAGGCTAGCAGATAAGAATTTCATCGAGACTAAATGAGTATTTCTCAACAAGATGAATGAAGATAGCACAATGATTCAAAACAAATCATGAATAGTGTGAAAAGGTTACTCCCAGATAGAGGGTATAGATCTTGAGGAGACATTTTCATCGGTTTCAAGGCTGGAGACAATCAGATTATTATTATCCATTACAGTGCAACGAAAGTTAAACGTGTTCCAGATGGATGTAAAATCTGCATTTTTGAATGGGATTCTAGAGGAGGAAGTTTATATTGAGAATCCAGATAGTTTTCTCATTCATGAAGATGATAAAAAAGTTTGTTAGTTGAAGAAATCACTATATGGGTTGAAACAAGCACCAAGAGCATGGTACTCAAGGTTTGATTGGTATTTGAAGAATCTTGGCTTTCAGCATGGTGGAGTTGATCATAATCTCTATTTTAAAAATGATAGTAATCAAAGGATGATGGTGATAGTTTATGTCAATGACATAATATTTTTTGGATCAGATGAAGCTTAGTGCAGGCAGTTTTTTGAATTCGTGAAAAGTGAGTTTGAAATGTTAATGATTGGAGAACTGAGGTTTTTCCTTGGTTTACAAGTAACACAAGGAAATAGTGAGACTTTCATTTCCCAATCTAAATATTCCAAGGAGGTTCTAAAAACATTTGGAATGGAAAATTACAAGTATATGAAAACTTCAGTAGAAACCTGGATGAAATTATCAAAAGATGATGATGGAAAGACAGTTAATATCACAAAATATAGGTAGATTATTGGATGTTTGTTGTACCTGACAGTGACAAGACCTGATATTTTTTTCATCACATGACAAGCAGCACAATATCAAAGCAATCCCAAGAAATCCACATGCATGAAGTGAAAAGAATACTTCGGTATATTAAGGGCACTGTGGATTTTGGTTTGATGTATAATGGTAAATCTCAGCCAGAGCTTTTGGGATATACAGATGCAGATTGGGATGGATCAACAGATGATAGGAAATCTATGTCGGGATGTGGTTTCTATCTTGGAAGTTTGTGTATTTCTTCGCTAATAAATTAGCAATATTTCATTTTATTGATCACCGCAGAAGGTTATTATATTGCTACCACTCAAGAATGCGCATAGTTATTGTGGATGAAGAAACATCTTGATGATATGGGCATTGAAGTGAAGTCTCTAATCGGAATCCAGTGCGATGACTCAAGTGCTATAAATCTCATCAAAAATCTCATCCATCACTCAAGGACAAATCACATTGAGATAAAGTATCATTTTATTAAGGAGAAGGTTGAGCAAGGAATTATGAAGTTGGAGTATGTCTCTAAATAACAACATGTTATAGACATTTTAACAAAGGCCTTACCCAAGGAATATTTTTAGAGACATTGACTGGCCCTGGGAGTCCAATATACTCCCCACACTTGAGAAAGTGTGGATGTGGAACCCCTCTCCCTGATGTACGGTGTGTTTTTCATAATGTGATGATCTGTGTTTTCTATTATGTTGAAAACCATAAAGGAGTGACCTTTGGGTTCATTGACAAAGGGGGTGAAAGAGTGACTCCTTAATAGGGAGAAACTGTGGCTAAAGAAGAGATAAAATGTCTTAGTCAAAGACATAGGGAGAAGCTGATAGGTGGAGCAGCGAGATAGGGGGAGAGAAAAAATATAGGGGGAGTATGAGTTTTAAATCTAATGATGCTAGAAGTGATCGATCAATGAAGATATATCATGATAGCTGAGGTTCTTGATGAAATCAATTTATTTATATTATTACGGTATCAACGATTGGTGTTAGAAATGAAGTGATTCATTGATGAAATTTTCATACTACTCTTTGTTTCTCATGCTGAGCATTTCTCATGTGGGATTAGAGTATGTGGTGAGTGAATCTTTGGTTGCTATCTGAATTGCAAGCGGCAAATGATAGTAGATGATGGAAGGATCTTCAATGAGGTATCAAAGTGTAGAGAATCTTTATGAAAAGAGTTGTCAACAAACCCAAAGGGGGAGATTGTTGTGGAAACAATCCATCAAGGTAACATTGTAGTTTTTTTGGGTTGGTCATGTTTGTTAAAAATCAAGTTTCATGGTGAATTTCTATGTTACATAGATATTGTTGAAAATACATGTTAAAAAATAACCATGAAAAAGGAATGAAACATCTCAAGATGGTACAAAATAATTGATACAAGGTGGCGCCATTTTCCAGTGTTTGCCAAATTTTTGGGGTCCAAAATTTGGGATTTGGTGAGCATCGCAAAAAGTGATTTTCCTTGAAGATCTCATCAAAATATGACAAAGGATTGAGTTTTGAAAATATGGGATTCATGAAGTAGATTTCATAGAGACTAGAAGAATGTTGATGATGATCTCTGTGATTGTGATGAGCTTCACGAACAATGGAGGTGAAGAGCATTGCGAGAGAGCATTGCGGCGACGACACAAAGAAATTGACAAAACGCTCTGTGATTACAATGAGCTCTGCGATCTGAAAATTTCCATGGTTCTTCATGATATAGAGATAATTTTGGCAGGAATTTTAGAGCTTTTCAATTATTGATGACATGGTGCTGACTTTGCATGGAAGGTTTTTGAGTCGGTGGAATCTATTAAAAATAGACCTCAAACCCCTTGAGAGAAGTAGTGAGATAAAATAAAAAACCTTGAGCTCTAAAATTGTGAAGGAGATTTGAAGAGCAAAGAGATTTGTGAAATTAAAGGGAATTCATAGAGGTAGTTGATCTCTACTAAAGGAAGGCACACCGCAAATGCTAGTTCAGATTTGTGGAGGACGTGCGCTTTGTGAATGCTTGTTTAGATTTGCAAAATCACAAAGACTAGTGTGATCTCTGTAAAGCAGTGAGCTATACAATCTAGAGAGCCTTGAAATCTAGTGGATTTACGAACCTATAATCTCTGCGAACCTATGAGCTTTGAGAAGAGGTTGGAGCATTGTAAAGGATTGTTTGATCTTAGAAAAAGTGGGAGCTTTGCAAAGGTTGTGTGCTTTGCTAAAGAGTTTCAAAAGGGATTTCCTAGTGTTCAGTGGAAAAGTGATATTCATATGGATGAAAGTGGAACTTTAATAGAGCATCTATAAATGAGGATGTATTCATTAGTGATAATGAAGAGACCTAAAGTTCTATAAACTATGAGTGAATCTTCTGATGAAGCAATGATCTCACTTCAGTTGAGAGAGCAATGAGTTCTCCAATTGTGATTGGTTGTTAACCAGGAGGGACAATGAGTCTACTTCAAACTTGTAAAAAACAGTGTACTTTTAGTAGATTTGGTACATCGGCACATTTCCGGTGTATTCTCCTAGTATATAGCCCAGTAGGGGTGAACCAAGTAAAATTGATGTTTTTTGTTCATGCTTTAATATTTGTTCATACTCTGCAATGGTAAGGAGAGAGAAGAGAGTTTTATCTAACAATAAAACAAGTTCAAAGGGGCAGTTTTTTTAATCTGTCATACCCTAATTCACCCACCCTCTTAGGGTATCTAGCCTAGTAGACCAAACAATTATGGTCTTGGAATAAATTTATATTTATTATATAGGTTTCTAGATCACTTTTGAGGCATAAGGAACTCAAGGCAAGGGATTTTTATCTAAATTCTTCTTCTTCGAGACATATGTTATGCTATGAACCAATCATATTTTATGAAGAGTATATACAGACAAATTGAAATTTAATATCATGACATTATTTATTCTCATTAAATTTTAAGTTTCATTTAATGTTATTCTTTTATTGGGGGTTAAAATTAAATGTTACCAAAGTGGTAAGGGTATTATGATTCAATCTTATCATTTATTGGGATTGTTTATGATTATCTTTCTAAGGATGAAATATTATGATCAATCTATCAAGAAATTCATGAATTTTATTCTACTCTATTTATTTCATGAGAATACATCTTTTCCCTTTATTTTACTCTCTTTCTATACTAAAGAGTTCAAAATAATGTTTTTAAGAAAAATCATCTTTATTTTTCTCTTCGGTCGAAAAATCTTTTTCTTCTAAAACCACATTTTCTAAAAATGTTATTAACATTCTTAAAATGATTTATTAAATAAATTTTTACCCACTTTTTACTATTTAATTTTTTTGAAAGGAATCATTATGTCCTTTTCCAAAATAGGCATGTTTGACTTTTACCAAAAGTGTGAAAGTAATATTTATTTTAATGTGTATGACATGAACAATATTTCCCACATCCATTACCGATAAATTATTTAAATATTTTTTATATTTTTCCAAATTTATTTTCAAGGAAAATTATTTTTTTTGAATTTTTAGTTTTAAAAAATTATTTTCAAAGTTAAAATGGTATTTTCCTCAAGAGATGTTACAAGTTATCTTTAAAAATAATTTTCCATATAATATGGAATCCTTTGATGTTACTTATGAATTAATGGGAATATGATCCAAGTATTCCATTCTTATTATTTATTTTAATGTTTTATGATTATGATAAAGATATTTTTATGAAACCCATTTATTTTCCATGGGTTATATTATGATGAAATGTAAATGAAACCCATTTATTTTCTGTTGGTTATGATATGATTTAATTCTTATAAAACCCATTTATTTTCATGGATTTTGATATAATGAATTTTTTATGATCTTATGGCACAAAATTGTCTATATTATGTGATTAACGCATCACAACCTGTCCTATAGGGTCCCATACTGTGACTACCCCAAGCCCACCTCCCATAGGCCAGGGGCTGGTGACTAGCACCATGTAGAAATATCCCACAAATGGGATGCATTTTCCTATGTACCTATATGAATAAACACATCTCCCAGCTACAAATACTAAAAATGTAAAAGTACGAAGTAAAAAAAATACATGCCAACCATTATATCCCATAACTAGATTACAACAGTGAATGTACTGGAAAGTAAACAGGGTGAAAAAAAGCCCATCTAAAGAAAAGAGTCTATAACCACAAGTCCAACCTGTAAAGTATGAGGTACTAGGACTATCATCGAAAAAGTTTCTGGAACAAACCTCGGCCTGTCCAGTCTCACAAGGCACCACCTAGTCTTGGTCTCCTTAGAACTCCATCGAAGAGTCGATTTTCTGCACAAGCCATGACACTTGCTGGAAAGGCCCATGAATGGGTGAGTAAAACAATACTTCGTAGGTCACCCCAAAACCACATAGTAATACCACAAAGGAAATAACAAAAAGGAAATACCATGAATGAATACCACGAAGGAATAACACAAAGGAAATACCATGAAATAATACCACAAAGGAAATACCATGAAGAAATACTACCAAGGAATACCGTAAAGGAATACCATAAAGGAATAACACAAAGGAAATACCATGAAGGAATACCACCAAGGAATACCACAAAGGAATTCATATTCAACTCCTCACAAATAAATTTTTATAGAAAATATATCAAGAACATCCAGATAAACTAAATACAATAAGACACACAGTCTCAACAAGACACATAGTCTCCATAAGACACAGATTCTCTATAAGACACATAGTCTCTATAAGATGCATATTCTCTATAAAAGACACAATATCTAGGTATTATCCATCCACAAATTTTTTTGCTCTAAGTGCGCTCATTCTGGGAGAACTCACTCCTAAAGACATTAGGTCATATGAAAAATCACACAAAAACCCACTTAGGATATCTCAAAAATAAATTCTCATCCTAAGGGTCCCAACACCACTGATGGATCATCAAACGAATTTCCTTTTTGAAAATTATGGATGTTTGAAAATTTTAGAAGGGGGTTTATTGGGCTATGGACTGATCGGGGTTATCGACCACCCTACGGCAACTCAAGCTGCCACGACAGTTGACCGCGGCCCAACTGCCACGACCGTACTATAGATCGATCAACCATGGCCCGGTCTGGTCACCTAGGTCTAACCCAGGTCTACCCTAACCCATTGGTTCGACTCGATCCACCATGCCGGCCTGACCCACTCAACCAACCTGGACTGTTTCTGGGTCGGTCCACTCATGCGGTTTCCCACGGTGACCGCCACTATGTCCCACGCATTTCCGCGCCGCATCCAATGATCGCCGCCTCCGACACTACTCACTGCCCCTACTACTTCCGCGAGCCACCATTATTCCTATAGTAATCAAAAATATAAAACAAAAGCACCTATGTTATCCTTGGGTCATAATCTACATTGATCTGGCCTCTGTTTTGTCTTGTCTCCAATTCAAGGGTTCAATCACATTCAGAGCATCTCGGTAAGTTGATCCATGGTCATGAGGATCTAATGGTGAAGAATGCCAAGAATGATGGAGTTAAAATAATTAATAACTCATAAAGAATAAACCTTGGCCTTTGTTCATGTTGGAATTGATTCATTCTCGTTAGAAGGATAAATGAAGAGGATAAAATAATCTCCTGATAATCCCGTATTAATAACCCATCCCACAAAAATGAACAAACCAAAAATCAATCTGTTTTTGGATTGAACCACGTTCATCATGGAAATTAAAAATGGAGAAAATAAATAACGAAACATCCACCCTACCTAGAGTTTGTATTGGTCTTTGACGAGGAACAGTTGTGTTTCCGTCATTGATGAGATCCTCCAACTTCTTTGGAGAAATGATCCACAATCCATACTTCGAACTTCTGTCATTCATTTGAGAGGATTATTTCTTCACATCTCAGAGGAATTATAGGGTTATAGTGATAACCTTGGATTCCTAATAAAAGTTTAATAAAAAGGAAACAAGTCATTGCATCACTTAAAATAATTTTCATTTAAATTATTTAATGACAATTATATCCTTTTTGATTTTTTCAACAAAAGACCTGCGTCGAAAAAACTTAAGTCACACCTAGGGTAAAACTCATGTTATGAGCTTAATGGTTCCCTCATATTTCAGATATAAGCACCCGCTTAATAGTTATTCCACTTTTTCTGGGAAACTGTTCGCTTGTGCTATTAAAAAGTTTAATATTTTTCAAACAATTATTCCAGGCACACGGGGTCTCGGAATCACACACCGTGTCAGTTCTTGGTCTCGTAATCTATCCATATAATATCTAAAAAAATATATGGAAAATCCAAGACATTAAAAAATGAGACATATATTCCCCTCTAATAAATCGGGTAATGATTGATATCTCATGAGATAAACAGGGATGGAATGAGGATTGAACCCAATTCAGTAAAGGAATATGTCAACTATGATAGTATTGGGAGTGAATAATGAATACTATGAAGGTTTGGGTATTGAACCCATTCCACTATGATAGTCTTGTCGATGATCCTTGAACTACTAAGGAAATGATTTTCTATGCTTATGTGTATGACACAAATCTATGTCTTATGAAAAATGTTTTACTCTTATTGATTATGTACTTTGATTCCATTATGATTCATGTCTTATGAACTACTAGTATTTATTCCATGACTCATGTTTATGATCTATGATATACAGGGTGTGTTTTTCAAATGTCATTCTTGTATTCTCATACCCTTATGCCCATGATATGTTGATATCTCCCTTATTTATCCTTACTGACCATCTAAACTCACCATTTATTATGTTTTCTTTCCCCATGTTATGATTAAAGTTATTATATATGATATTTATAAGAAGGGTTATAGTTATGATGAACATAGTGAGATATTATATAGCTCACTTATGGATCAGTTGTTTATGTGTCCAAGTTTCAAAAAGAACTGTACCTAAATGATTCTGGCATGGATCATTTTGTTATAGAATGAATAATCATCTATTAAGATGTAATATTTATGTATGAGAAGTTTGGGTCTTTATATACATGGTGCTTAGCCTTCACTTGATGATAATTGAGGCATCAAGTGAAAAAACCTTCCATGGACTTCTTGATTATTTCCCACTAAAAATGACTCTATAGGTCATGGTATATCTTTACCACACCTAGATGTACCACCAAAGGGGATGTATGAAACCCCCTCACCACCACCTTCGACAACATCACTGGTACCATATTCCATCCTCTATAAAGGATGAAATGATCCCCACCTTCAGGAAATCCATTAGGAGCACTTCTAGTGGATATCAGAGTATGAAAGGTCTCATAGTTAGCATCTCTATGATGAGCCTCCCTAACACACTGTCGAATCGATGAGGTAATAACCATCGACTATAGACATGAAGCACTATCCTTGTTTAATAATTAAAACTACAATGAGGAAAACTAATCAAAAGTCTTAATCAACAGTTGAGAACGAGATCTATTATTAATGAAATTTACTACCACATTTACCATCCCAAGATAATTGATTTCTGTAAAGTCATAATCCTAGAGGAACTCTAGCCATTACATCTATCTCAAGTTAAGAAACTTCTAAGATAATTTATAATTGATTCTATGATAAAACACTCACCAATAAGGTAGTTCCACCTCATTTTTCAAGGTGAATACTACCAATACCAACTCAAGATCATGGGTCATATAGTTCTGCTCATTTAGTTTCAATTTCCAAGACCCATTTGTAGTCACAAACTACCTTTTCATCTGTAAAAAACCAAGTTTGGTCCTTAAGAAATCGAAGAACACTATGTAATTGACACCCAACTATATAAATATCAAGATGGGGGCACTCATCAACCTATAACTCAGCTTACTAAAAGCCTACTGGAAACTCTCCATCCATACGAAGGGATGCCCTTTCTAAGTCAAAGCAGTCAAAGATGTCGATATCTTAGAGAAATCAGGCCCGAATATCCTTTAGTATCCTACCAAACTAAGGAAACTCCACACCTCCATCATTATCTTAGGCGGCTCCCAAGATAATACTATGTAAACCTTCATCAGGTCCACTACTACACCATCATCCAAGATGACATGTCCCAAAAAGTGGACCTATTGAATCTCAAACTAACACTTCGAGAGCTTCCCATAAAGCTGGTGATCTAGGAGTATGTATAGGAACATACTCAAGTGTCTCATGTGCTTCTCCATGGATGCTGAGTATACTAGAATTTCATCAATAAAAAAAACCACAAGTGGGTTTAAGAAAGATTGAAAGATCTGGTTCATGAGTCTCATGAACACAACTGGTGCGCTTTTTATGTCGAAAGGAATCACAAAGTACTCATAGTGACCATAGAAAAATTCGAATGTCATATTTGGTATATCCTATTCCTGTACGCACAACTAGTGATAGCTTGATCTGAGGTCAATTTTTGAGAACCTTCACACCCCTCTCAACTGATTGAAGAGGTATTCGATCCTCTACAGTGGATGTTTATTATTCATGGTCACCTACTTCAGGTGCCAATAATTCACACCCAACCTCATGCACCCATCTTCCTTCTTGCTAAACAACAATGGGGTGGATCAAAGGAAAACACCGGGTCTGAAAAAAGCCCTTCCTATGAAAATACTCCATTTTCACCCTCATCTCATGAAGCTATATAAGATCCATCCAATATGTTGGTTTAGATATTAGGGTTATCTTAGGGTGTAAGTCAGTGAAGAAGTATATCTCTCAGTGGGGTGGTAATCATAACATGTCCTCAAGAAATATGTCCTCGTACTCCCCCAACACCATATGAAACTAAAATCTCATATCATCTGCTTCTCCAAGGGTCATACTAAATAACTAATGATAAATAAGTTGTATCCTCCTATACATGAGCTCATCATGCTATTATTGGGATACCTTATCACCAAATAAGGATAATTACATCCCACTAATACAGGTACACTACTACCCACACTGGTAATAGTCAATCTTGACATGAACAGTAAACGAATAGTCCACACTGAGGAAAAACATCATAGGGTCTCACTACCGCTATAGAAAGATCCCATTAGAGGCTCTCGCTCCTCCCAGAGTTAGGTAACCCTATTGATATAAGTGTACGATCATAAATCATCTTTTTATAATCCTATAACATAAAGTTTGAGCTAAAAGGATTTAATAGTATCACTAGGTCTCGAATAGAGGTTATTCTCATCGAAATGTGGCTTTATATGGTGTACTAAAATTATATCTAGAGAAGAGAAGGAACATGCCATACCACAATCCACACCTGAATCCTCTAGGTCACAAGATCCTACTTCTTAAAGTTTTTATTTCCCTTGTTCATCTATTCACATCAACCAGATCTTTCTCTAACACTTTATCACATCATAAGGACCTCAAACATACATGTCAAAGGAAATCATCCACCACACCTTGACACTATTCACTTTGGGTGACACTGACTCACCCACACTATTTTAGATCACGTCTTTAGAACACATCTCTGTTGGGGAAGTGTATTTATTACTTAAAGGTCTGAATCCACATCAAACATCACCAATACAGGGTCCTACTTATGCCCTATATCACCCTGGAGAAGTATCACTACTAGGACCGCCATCAAGAAGGGAACTATCTAAGCAGGACACTTAGATCACAATCTCATTCCAATCCTCTACCACATGAGAAGTGGGGTATAGATAACCATAAATACCAAGATATTTCTATCTTTGTATATCATAAAATACACAAAACATATGTGTGTCATATTCTAGTACCACTAGATCCGACTTCTACTCCACCAAGAGACTGGTTTCTAGCGCAAATATCAAATTGGTTAAGGTATGCACAAGAAAGAAAACCTAGAATACTTTCTCTATCCAATCCCCCACTTCATAAGGTTCTAGATTATCATGAAACCTAAATGTTCTCTATCGTTGGATCTCACATAATTTTCTAATAATGTGCACATCATCACTTTGACTTGATGGAGCCATCATATTACCATCTTGTCTTTGATCATCCATCATATCCATTAAAGGATATAAGAACCACTCAATAGGTGGTATAACTACTCTGTGTATTCCTGGAGGAATCACTCCATGAGTGGGTCCTTGAATTGAGGCCTCACCACTCAACTTTTCGTTGTCATGATGCCATCTTAAACTATTAGATATATTTCATCATAGAGATACCTTGAGAGTTATCAAGATGCATCATGGTCAATGATTATATCTAGGGATATGAATGAAGAAGAATATGAAAACCATAACCCATTTCTATATGATGAATGTGACAATGTTTACCCCTACAACCAATGTATACATGAATTGAGTCAAAAAGTAGGATATCAGAGTCTTGGTGAATGGATATGTCAACTACCACACCATCATTGGAGTACTTGGTCTGAAATCCAAACTTGAAACACTTTTTTAATAGTTTCTATAAATCCTAAACCAACCTTATATCTAGAAAAAAATCCATGCTCAAGTCCAAAGGTAAAATCATACTTTGATACCACTCTTTCACGACCCAAACCACTAGGGATCGCCTGACCAATGATAAACCAAGTGTGACTATCCCAATCCCATCTCTAATAGGTCAAGGGCTGGTGACCAGGACCGAGTAGGCATATCACACAAATGGGAGGAATTATCCTATGTACATGTAAACACTCACACATATCTAATCCCATACAATGCTGAGAAAGTAAAAACAACTGATACCATAAATTAATATATGATATTTATCCCACATCAGAGTAATGGAAAGAGATAAAGAATCCAAATACAATCCTAACAAAAATCGGAAAAGATTATAACCTACTCAGAAGGAGGGGACTAATTTCAAATGTAACACTATTATACACCTCAGTCTGTCTAGCCTAGAACTATGCTCTACCTACTCTTGGTACCACTAAGGAATTTTCAAAAGGTTACTCGTATTCATAAGGAATGAAACATGTGGGAATATCCTATAAAAGGGTGAGTATAACAATACCTAGTAGGAAAACATGAAATAACTAAACATAAATCATCAAGGGTAGGAAAATCATAAAAAATAATAATAAAAAAGCCAGATATAATCATAATAGAAAACCGATCTCAAGTGTTCTAAACTAACACTACCCACTATAGGATACTTCTCAAGGATTATAAGTAATGATAATTCTAGGAGCTCTCACTCCATGAGAAATGCTATCACTAATGATTATTATCCAAGTGGTCATGGTTGTTTGCCCCATTTCAACAAGTATTCACTAGATCTCTTAATATCACATCATCTAGGTAGGGGGTCACACACAAGGCCATCAGGTGACAACATGAAACCTATTAGATTGGTATGCTAGACATGTGATCAATGTCTTATGCATGGTGGTAACACCGATACCATGGACTCTACCAATGAATGATAGAAGATCCCACCCTGGCCCCATAAGGGGATGCACCAAACTCTTTATAAAATTGAACCCATATAGGGGATCAAAATCATATGTTTTAGAAGTAATTACACACTATACGATTATGGTAATCGACCAGAGAATCACACTCAACAGATCTGGGTCTAAATTGAGGAAACAAAGGGGTCCAAACACTCTCAAAGGGAGTACATGACTGTCTTACCAACCTTCGGCCTGCCCGTGTGTCACCATGTCACACAACATGTAAACCACATAATACAAAATGTATCTATTAGGGGTACACAATGAGAATAGGTCACCCATAACCCTACCCATTCCATCTGCCCGTGGTCACGTACTTTGGGTCGTGCTAGAGTACATAGATCTACCCATGTACACCTGGACAACCCATGTGCCTGGTCATGTCCATGCCCATGTATCTTCCAATATACATGTCGATACTCTAGAAAGGATCACATGGAATGTACTGGGGAACAAAATTAATTTGATCCTTAACTTTCCATAGAAACCTTAGTGCCACAGGTCGGGATCAATACAGTGTGTGTTCTTCGGTTACACACTGTGTAACTAAGAAATTTATAGAATTTCTAGGTTTTTTGATGTGTCATCACCCATGAGTCCAACCATTGATAAAGCCACCAATCACACACAGTAAAAACAGATTTGGGGTTTTCCATGTTCTTCTCTACTGATAGACTGATTTTTTCTACACCCACCTCTTGAAAATCACCTCCCATCGAGATGTGCCATCACTGTATTCCAAAACCTTAAATATATTCCATCAATCTGATCTTAATCCCCCTCTATCTTTCAAAATTGTTATATTAACTTGATTTAATCCTTAATCAAGAACATTACCCATGTTATTGATCCATTTCATACAAAATGTTTGAATATCAGGTATTCATTAAACTGCAGACCAAAGAAATTTTCCACAATAAACATGCGAAGAAACCAAGGTAGAAATACATAAAACTCCCAATAGTAATGAACATCATCCATGTTTGGGTTATAATTTTTTCATTTGTGTTAGAATAAAGAATGAAGGGCAATAATAATCAACCAAAATAATTCCCTAAATCCTAAGGAGAAATAATCCCAAACCCACAAGAATGATTAACTTGTGAATCACTTTATTGGTGGAGTTGATTTGATTTCATCATGGAATAATAAATGAAGAAGAAATACACATAAAAAACACCCTACCTAATGTTTGGATCAATCACTAATGAAGAAAAATCTTGTTTTGCAGTCATTGGTGGGATCTACAGACTTTGTTTTCATAGATGATCCCTATGGTATCGATCCGATCTGTTATCATTCACTAATGACCAAATCTAATGCACTCTATCAATTATCAAGGTTAGTTAGATAACCCTACTAATTTTCCATATCAACATATTTATAAAAGAATCTAGGTTTTTTGGATTTAATTAAACAATTAAATAAATTATTAATTTATTTAATTATTTATCCACCCATGATGGTACCCAAGATGATCACTCGATACACATAATAGTTATGTCACACCTAGGGTAAAAACCATGTTTTGAACTCAATGTTGACCTCATATTTCTAATTCGATCCTCACTTTGGGAGTTACACTTTTTTTATGAAAACTACACATACACGATATTAATATATTTAATACTTTTAAAATATTAATTCTGGGCTCACCGAACCTCAAAATCTCATTATGTCTCAGTTCTTGTATTTGAAAATATTACTAGATATATTTCAAAGCATAAAATGGAATAAATGATATATTACACATGCACAAAATAAATTAGGAACATGGTAAGGGTTTTCATCTCAATCACCCTTTATTGAGGCATGCTTTGATATTTTTCATGAATCATCATTTTTTTGTGTAACTAATTCCCCACTGACTTATAATATTATAAATTATTTTTGAAATTGGAAACTTCACTTCCATTCATTATCTTCTTTTATGTGGGCTACAATTTATGTATTCCCTAAAATATAAGTCTTATATAGATCAATATTATTTCTTGAGTTATAATGGTTATCATTGAGTTTCATATTTCATTTCATATAGTATACCCTATATGTATCTTGATATATCATTTTTTATTCAAATATTCTTTATTGATGAGTTCTATTCCTTCTTGAAAATGAAACTGTGTTAAGAATAATTTTGATCCTATTAAATAATTATCCCCCCTCATTGTCCATAATTTCCCTCCCCTCAAATGTTTTTATTTTAATTAAAAGCATAATTATGTGTTATCTCATGTGAATTCCATATTTCCATTCAGTTATTTTCAAAATAATTTTTTATTATCCTTTTTATGATGTGGAATTTTTACAAAGGTGTTTAAAAAAATAAAAAGGGATCTTTTGAAGATGCCTTTGTTACTTTTGGATTAAAAATTTCCTTTATTTTTATCCATTTTTCTCTATCTTATTCTCATGTATTTATTCTACATGATGTATATATTTTCCTTACATATATACCAAGTTTACTAAACCTTTAATTTTTGGGGTTAATACATGTTTTAATCTCTATTCTAATCCATACTTTTTAGTAAACCCAACTTAAGGGAACTTTCTAATTTCTTTTCTCATGACAAGTGTAACATACATATAATGTATTCACTATGAATATATTTTTAAAAGGATAATTATTTTATATAAAACCATCCTAGTTTAATTATTATTTTATGGAAAATAATAAGCTCATATTTAAAATAATCCTTTACTTATTTCAAAAAGAATCACCCATATCCTTATCATGAATTTTCTATATTGGAATACCATGTTCAAGACCTAGGACCCTTTTTTTTTCAATTATCAAATTTCAAAATAACTTAATCCCTTATTTTCATGGGAATTCTTATGATTTATCCTTCAGTTATGCCTTGAATAAAAATTATGAAACCCACTTCCTTCTCATGGGTCTAATCATGATTATGATTTATGCATGATTTCTTTTCCTCATGTTGAACACATATATATATTTTTCATTATTTGACAGGTGGTCTTGAAATTATATAGCCATCTAATATATTGGGTAAATATTTATATCTCATGATATATTATGTTTGAGATTAGGGGGTGAACCGAATCCACTATGGGACTATGTAAACTATGTTTATGGGAATAGGGAGTGAACCCTATCCACCGTGGGAATCTATCCACTATGATAATCATAGAAGTGATCCTTGAATTACTCTTACGATGTCATATTCTGTTTTTTGTGGCATATTTATGATTCCATAATCTTAAGCTATTATTTCATTATACCCTATTTCCATGATTTTCTCACACTCTTATGTCATGGTACATGTTTGTTCTTTTGAGATTACACGTCATTCCTTCAAAACTTATGAAAAAATCTTATTTTTTAATGTTATTTTAATAAGAAACATCTCTATGATCTTATTTTCTCATATGCTTATGATCTAACCCGAGATGAAATGTTTATATGTTTTCAATTATTGAGTGTTTGAGCTCACCACTTTCTTTTGTTTTCCTTCCCTGGGTTATAAAGATAAGTATAACTTATGAGAAGTTTAGAAGGGGGTATATAAGAGTTAAATTATAGATAAATGTTTACAAGTTTTGTAAAATAAGTTTCCTACGTAAATCATCCTCAAATACACTAAACCGAAAGTTTATTTGAGATATATGAGATTATTATGAGATATAATGTTTAAATTATGAAAATGATGTAAATAAAGATGTGTTTTACTTGGGTCATCATAGTTTGTATCAAAGGAATGTTTAGTTATTTTTTTTGGATTAGTATATTTATTTTTTGGAATTTGGATTAGATATATTTAAAGATAAACCTAGGTATAATTACAGTGGATAAGCCTAAGTATAGAATAACATACAATAATTTTGGAAAAGTTTTGAGTATGCAGTTTTCCTTAAGATTATATCCTTTTATGGATGCTGAAAAGTGTATGTGGTTGTGGTATAAATGCACATAGGGATAATTATCCTGAAAAGGTTTGGTTGAGAAATGAATCAATCATTAATATGATTCGTTATGAGTGGGTATAATACATACTCCCAAGGGGTATAATTTTTTTGATGATATTCTCATTAAAAATTACTACGAAGGATTGATTTCCTTGTTAATTTTAGGGACAAGGTTGAGAATTAAAAGACAACCCACCTTAATGTAAAATTAGATAAATCAATAATGATATAGGCTGAACTAAGGATGATATAAGTTTATCTATGAATGATATAAGCTAAACTTTGAATGAAATAGGTTAAACAAAGAATGATTTAACATGAACTAAAATAATTATAGGATAACATGATGGAATTATAAAGTGTGATATCGTCAAGTAAAATTTCAATTTGGTTATCTAGGAAAATTATATAATGATGATAAATTATTCACCAATCATGTTGACCCCATTTTGGTTTAGTAATGTTTGTAACCAGAAGGAACCAAGTTAACAAAATATTCTAGGGAAAATGCAGTGGTTATCTAACTAATCAACCCATTGAAGTAGTAGATGGACTGAGAAATCTAGTGATTATACTAAATCAACTATAACAAAACATGATTCAAAATATAACCCTAGTTGAAATACTATGTGAATAAAAGAAGAGAAGGATGGAGAGTCATGAGAATCTAGGAAAAGAAGATGATTACAAAAGAAATATTCCACCACATAGATGTCAAAAATGTGGGAAGAGTCATCAAGGGAGTTGCCTCAAGGGGACTCGAATTCACTTCACTTGTAGTAAATGAGGTGATAAAGCAACAATCTATTAAGGAAAAAATAAGGATATAATGAAAGAAGATAATTTTCTTCCTAGGGATCCACTAATGATTCGATGTTTTAGATGTGAGGAATTTTGGCACTATGAAACCCAATACATTAATCCATGGGTTAAAGTGGAAAATTGAAACCAACCACCTCATAGATCATGGGAACAAGGATAATCCAATGCAATGACTACTGTTGAGTTAGATAGTGACTTTTCACTTATGTTTTTTTGATGTATTATGTCATGTAAGATTTCACCTATTAGGTATTGAGCTATAAATAAATTTTTTTATAGTATAATTATTATATCCATGGTATATTAAACATCATCAAGGTTTAGGGAATGTTACACCTAATATATTTATCTCTTATTTACTTACTAGGATTCTATTAAGAATTGATTAACACTATTTACTAAGGGATCATATCAAATTATGTATAGAAAAATATTAGTTTATATCCTAAATAAACCAATGATCAACTATCAATGTATGGTTAATTATATATTTCTATAGAAGTTACTCCCATCATATGAATTTTAATATTTTTTGGATGTAATTTATTTAAATAGGTAGAATGTAATGATTTGAAATTCCAAAAAGTATTTCCATTAGTAAATATTATGTTAATATCTTGTTCTACATGAAAAACCAAACCAAAACAAATCAAAGAAAATTATATAACCATTATAATGTATCCATTAAGTTTGAAGGTATAAATAGAGGCAACCAATTTATGAAATATATGTAGAAATATTGATCATTATTTTTCAATGATGTTAACAAATTAATATGGTCATCTTATGGTTAAAAATGTATTTTTTCTCTAAAATTATATTTTATTACACTTTATTTTAAGAATCTAAATATATTATATAAAAGGTATATTTTTTATATGAATAATACATATTTTCATATTAATAATATATTAACACTAATTTTATTAGTAATTGATAGAAAATAATAATTACAATGGTTAATACTATGAAAAGTTATTTTCCTATCAAAACTATTTTTATTATATTTTATAATATCATTTTAAAGTTAAAATCTCAAATTTTTTAATTTTAATTTGAAAAAATTAACAATTTTTTTTGGATTTATCATACCAATTTCATTTTAAGATGATTTTTTTGGGATTTTTTAAAAAATTTTTCTTTTTAAGTGAATAGTGAAAAAATATCAATTATACTAAAACTGTCACTTTTATGACATTATTATAATAAAATAATGGAGTAAATTTTTTTGAAACATTTTTTATATAATATATATATATATATTAATACACTAAAATAAATCATTTAAAAATACTATTTTGTATTTATATAACCCATGTTTACCATTTTAGAAACTTAAGTTATATTTCACTCAAAAAATTGTTTTATTTGCCTATGTTAAAAATTAGTTTTAATAAATTATATAAATTAAATATAAAAAATGGATTTCATATTTTATATCAATAATAACATATTATGTAATGATGTGAATTTCATTTTTGGTCATAAAAGTACGATTTATAAGATTAAAGTTGATGGCCATGATAATGGTAAATCTATTATTTTAAAAGAATTGATTTATTAACATTGTATATTTTTTGAAGAATAAAATATATCAATCACTTATCAATAATTATTATAATATAATTATTAAACCTATATATAAATATCTTAACACAAATACATTTATTAATCAATATTAAATATGATTAGGAATACGTGAAAATGAAAACATCATTTTTCTACATTTTTTTTTCTACATATTAATTTTTTAAATTTAAAATTTAACTTTTTATTATTTATAAATTGAATTATATTAAATGGATATTAAATTTAGTTTCAAAACATAAAAATTTAGTAATAGGGGTAACCTTATATTTTTTTGAAATAAAAATTATGTAGTTAAAAACTAGTTAGCAAGATAAAAATCGAAATGTTAAAATATAAAATCCTATGGTTAAAGAATTAAAAAATGTTTAAAACATACGTGGAAAGTATTTTTTGAGGATTTATCATACCAATATCACCAAACAATAAATTATTATGAACTTTTGGAGTCTTTGACCATAGAATAGTGTAATGATATCATGGAAGGGTAAATGTATTCCCAAAAGTGACCTTTTATGTACTTATAAAAGGGGATCACTTCTAATATTTCAATGATACTATTACCATTATAATTTCCCTTTAATTTTTTCCCAAATTACCAATAATAGAATTAATTTTTTCTTCAATAATCCCATGGTCTCTCGAATTTATCTTAAAACCTTAACTTCTAAGAAGATTTCTAAGAGAAGATCAAGTTTCCAACATAAGTGTTACCTTATTTGTAATATTTTTTTATTAATAATACTATTAAAAACCTCACATATCCATAACAATATAATAAAATAAATATCATTATTATACCAATATGTTATTAAATGAATAGAACAACCATTATTAATCTCTTTACACTAAGGAAAACAAAAGCATCGTTAGTGCGTGTGCATAGACTACCACCTCCACGAAGTGACATCATAAATTTTTTGTACTAACTATCATGGTTCGTTTAAATGAAGGGATTAATAAATAAATATTATATATATAATATAAAAATTATTCTTAAATTTAAAATTATCATATACCTTAATTTCATCCCATTCTTATAGAAATGAAAATGTTAACCGTGCATTGTGAAGACTGTGGTTGGGGTTATAGCCTAGTGGTAAAAAGAAACCCCATAATCATACATAAAAAGCTTGATTTCAAGTACCAACATAAATGATTTTTTTGAGGGGATCTCAAATGATTCTTGATGTTGGTCCAGTAATAAAAGGTGCAGATAGTGGACGTCGCAGCTGAGTCGAACGAGCCCAAAAACTTCGATGGAGGGCCGCCTCAGACAACAGATTCAGGTGAATGACTATATTGGAGGGTTAGTACTAGGTGGAATGGGATATGGAAGGGGTGGAATCCCTCGGCGGTGTTGATGGATGGTAATAAGGGAGACAATTTCTACAGAAGTGGAAAAAAAGAGAGGGAGGAAAAAGAGGGTCAAATACCCAGGTGCAGTCCCAGATGAGGTTCAGAGTAAGAAGAAACCACCAGAAAAGAAAAGAAGATTAATGGAATGAGAGGGTATGGATTTACCATTAGTACTAGGCACCATGAAATCCTACATGGGGAATTTATTTCTAATTAGCATTACAGGTCGAGCACTTTGGATAAAAAAATTAAAAAAAGGGAGGGATTTCTGTTTTGTGTCTGGTCATTGGGACTTCAATGTACATGTAATAAGCCTAGTTACTTTGGAACATGAGCTATATAAGGTTTCCCATCAACCTAATTAAAAATGGTATTACCCAAAAATTAATAAAAAATAACGGCGTTGTGTGTACTACCGCCTCTAGATAGTAACATTTTTTGTTTTTCATCATGATTTTAATTATTTATACAAGGAAAATTAACTATGATTAAATATATTAAGAATTTATAAATAATATCACTATACTTATTTTATAATTATATTACACAATTTCTTAACCATACTCACCCATCGAGATATATCGTGTTCATGTTTGAGTTGGATTAACCACCTACATGAATAATGCTATAAAATTCAATCATGAATGACTATGGGAATTTAAATACTAATATTATTATAATTTAATAATAAATTAATGATTATTTTTTGGTTTTTAATGGTTATATTATGTATTTAACTTATTATTAAAATATTATATTTGATCGCTAAAACTAACAAATTAATCCAACACTGATTCAATTTTTACGCAATCATAAGAAAAACTGATATAATAAATAAATAGGATATTATAATAAATGGTATATAATAAATTAAATATATAATAATAAATTTCTTAAGAAGGTATCTAATAAAATTAATTTGATTATTCAATAAGTTAGGTGCATACACAGAATTAATCAATAACAAGGTAAGACTTTCCATCTTAGTCACTTTTCATTGAATCATGCTTTGATATTATGAACCAATATTAATTTTAATGTTTTAACCACTTCCCCCTTTACTAATAATATCAGAAATTTCTATTTAACATAGAATCTTCACTTCCATTCATTTTGTTTCATACTGTGGTTTGTGATTGATGTCTTCCCCAAAATACCAAGGTCTTTAATAACTCAACCTGCTTTCTCAAGTTAGAATGTTTCTCTTTGAGTTTTGTATTCCATTTCATATGGTATGACCTATATCTATCTATAATATCACATTTTATTTGAATATTAATTATTTATGAGTTTTATTCCTTCTACAAAATAAAACTATGTTAAGAATAATTGTTATCTTCTTAAATAATGATTTTCCATCCTTGTCCATAATTTCCCTTCCCTCCAATGTTATTATTTTAATTGGAATCCTAATTATGTGTTATCTCATGTGAATTTCATATTTACATTATATTATTTTCAAAATAAAGTTTTATTATCCTTTTTTATGATTTTTTAATTCAATAAAGGTGTTTTGAAACATAAAAAGTGATATTTTTAAAACACACTCATTAATTTTGGGATACACATTATCTTAATTTTCTAAATTTTTCTATAAATTATTAAAACTTATTTAATATGTATTATATATATTTTACTTACATTTATACCTAGTTTACTATAACTTTCTATTTTTTGGTTAACATATTTTTATGCTCCCTTTGAAATTCCAAATTTTAAGTATGCATGACTTAAGAGAACTTTTCTATTTCTTATCTCATGAAAAGTGTCACTTCCATAATTTTTTTTTCACCATGAATAGATTTTCAAAACCATAATTATTTTATATAAAACCATCCTAGTTTAATTCATGTTTTATATAAAATAATAATCTTTTTTACTTCTTTAAAAAGACCATTTACTTATTTTATAAAGCATCCCACAAATAGTTCATTTTTATTCTTTTTTTCCCCAGTTCCTTATGATGAATTTTCTACATTAGAGTACCATATTCAAGACCTATATCCTATTTTCAATTATGAAAGTTAAAAAAAAATAATTCCTTCTTATATTGGGAATAATTATGATTCAACATTTGGTTATGCCTTGACTTAGAATTATGAAACCCACTTCCTTATTATGGGTTTCATCATGCTTATAATTGATGTATGATTTATTTTATTCACAGGGAATGAATATGTATGATTTTTATTAAGTGATGGATGGGTCCATAATTATGTATAAATCTAATGCACTGGGTAATGATTTATATACAATGAGATGTTATGTATGAGATTTGAGAGTGAACCTAATCCGCCATTGAACTTTATCTACTATGTTTATGGGAACAGGGAGTGAACCCATTCTACGTGGGACTTTGTCTACTATGTTTAAGATAAGGGGGAGTGAACCCAATCAACCATGGGACTCTATACCCTATTATAGTATTGGAATTAAGCCTTGACTTACGCTTATGATTTCTTGTTTTATATTGTTTCCACATATTTATAATTCCATGATCTTATGATATCATTTACTTATACCATGTTTCTATGATTATATCACACTCTTATGTCATGGTATAAATTTTTTCATTTGAAATTATATGTCATTAATTCATTATTTATGGAAAATATTATTATTTTATTTTCTTTTAATAATAAATTTCTCCATTCTATTGTTTTATCACATTCTTATGATCCAACCCTTAATGAAATGTGGTTACTTTTTCCCTTACTAAGCATTTGATCTCACCCCTTTCTTATGATTACCTTCCCTAGGTTATGAAGATAAATATAACTTATAGAGAAGTCAAGAAGGGGGTTAATAATAGTTCAATTATAGAGAAATGTTCACAAGTTTTTGAAAAATAATGTGTCTTTGTAAATCACCCTCAAAGACACTAAACCAAAAGGTTCTCCAAGATATATGAGATTATTATGACTTGTGATGTTTAAATTATGTAAATGATGTAAAATAATGATATGTTTATCTTGAGTATTAATATTCCTTAGGGACTCAGTGATGACCTTTTGAGGTTGTTTGACTCACAAGATGATTTTATTTTTTCAAAATTGTAACTTAATATTTTTAGCTATAAATATTACTTTTTCGTCTTAGAGTTTTTATCCTCTAGAATCTTAAAACCATAAAAAATACAGATATTCATGGTTTAACTTAGAAAATTCATATTCTAAGAACTTATAAAAAAAATTATTAAAACTTTAAGGAAGGTATTAAAACCACTAAAGAGGAGTATCTTTAATATTTGGAATTTGATGACCTGACCAACCCTTAATAGAAGCCTATGTATCAAAAGACAGGTCAATATCCATATAGGGGTAGGCCACAAAATATGGGTAAAAGTTAAACTACTACTCAAGATTGGACGAATCATGGAGTGTTTCTCACTTTGGTTTGTTGTATTTGGTAGGTATATGGGAAACTACATTCAACATTGCAGCAGCTTGTATCATTTTAACATTTTTAATAAAAGGATATTAGTATTGGTATTCCGAGACCATTTTATTAACTTATTTATATTAATAAACTATAGAAAATGAAATATTATATGACCTGAACCCCTATATTACTTCCACAATGGAACATTGGGACACCTTTATGAGGGTCTAAAGTTACTCCCACAAGTGATGAATTTTAAAACCATTTGACCTTGAAGTACCAAAATAGACATGATTCTAATTATCTATGTGTCATGTTCATAACACAATATTAGCATGATACCTCAGTATAGTAACACTGTGGTGTGTATTGTGATAATAATACCCACACAAAAAAGAAATGGTTAGCGGTGGTTATTTATTGGTATAATTGTGTTTTAAATCGCCACCTAATTGTTTAATGATTGTTCTTAAAACCACTGCATATTGCATTGTCTCTAGTCAACTAGCAGTGGTTTATTTTATTTCATGGTGGTTTTTTAAGTGTCATTTTTGGAAAATTTAGCAGCTGTTTGATGTTTAATTATAGGTAGTTTCTTAATAAAAAAAATCAACTGGGAATAAAAATAAAAATAAATTAAATGCCACAAAAAATTTAGCGGTGGTTATTTTTAACAGCAATTAATTTGAAATATCTCTAAATACATAAAATAATATATGTTTAGTGGCAATTACAACAAACCGACGATAAATCTATTTTTATTTTAAAAAAAAAATTAATAAAAAATTAAAAATATACAAAAAACTAACATGAAATAAATTCAAACATAAATATATGATGAACGAATCATTCATACATCACACAACCACATTCATACAAATAACCATGGTCATCATAACCTAAGTCTCAGTCACCCCATACATCAACCAATACCTCAGTCATCAATATATACATATAAAATATATCCAAAAAACAACTCATACCATATATAAATCTATATCAAAACCTCCACTGCATTTGTTTGCCTCCACATCATCTCATCAAATGAAACCAACCACATCATCTCATCATTTGTAACAAAAAATGAAACAAAAATTAAATCTAAAAATAATAAGTTAGAATTAAAGTAATATAATCGATAAAATTTTAAAACAACATATAAACTAAGAACCATCATGACTACCTTATGAACAATGTTGTAGATCAGAATTATTAACCTCCTGCCTACTACTAGCATCTTCCATCTACAATGAAAATCAGAAAATTTTGGAAAAGAAATGTGAAAGAGAAAAGACAGAAAATATATTTAGAATACTGCACATAAAATTTTCTATTTAGTTAATCAAATAGATTAAATTTTAACATAAAAAAATAATACATAATTCAAAACACTTTGAAAATAAAAACATACCTATTTAAGATAAGTTTCAACATTTGAAACTAAAAAAGGATAAGTAAATATTCTAATTTTTTTTAAAGTGACGTACAATGTGCTTGAAATTTATTTAATAATTTTTTAAAAGATTTTGATATTAGAGAATGAACTATAATTTAAACACAACTAAGAAGTGGTTTCCCATTATTTCACATCAATCTGAGGTCTTTTTCTTTGGTTTTGACCATTCCACGCAAGTTTTAGTATTTTAAAAAACTAAAAGCGCATTTATGACCATAATGGGAAAATTTTAATTCATAATGAAATTCTGTTAGTTTCTATATTTCAAAATTAAATATATAGTCATTTTCCCCTAATTTCATGACAATCTGACATCGTTTTCTTGGTTTTTATCATTCCATGCAAGTTTTAATTTTTTAAAACACTAAAAATGAATTTACAACCATAATAGAAAAAATGTCACTCAAAATTATGTGTCATCGGTTTTGACATTTCAAAATTAAATCTATGGTGGGTTTACCTTGATTTAAAGATAATCCGGTGACATTTTCCTAGTTTTGACCATTCTACACATGTTTTAGTGTTTTAAAACACTAAAAACACATTTACTACCATAACAGACAAACCATCACTCGAAATGAAATGTCATCGGTTCCTAAATTTAAAAACTATATCTAAAGTCATTGTACCCTTATTTTAGGACAATTAGATATCATTTTATTTGTTTTGACCATTCCACACACATTTTAGTTTTTTAAAACCCTAAAAATGCGTTTATGACCATAACAAGAAAACATTCACTTAGAATGATGCGTCGTTGGTTTCTAAATTTAAAAATTAAATTTTTATCCATTTTCCCTTGATTTTAGGGAAATTCAATCTATTTTCTCTGATTTTTATCATTCCACACATGTTTTAGTATTTTAAAACACTAAAAATGCATTTACACCTATAATGGGAAAACCACCACTCAGAATGAAATATTGTTGGTTTAGACATTTCACAATTAAATATAAGGTTGTTTTACCCTAATTTCATGATAACAAGACGTTTTTTTCTTGGTTTGGATATTACACACATATTTTGTTGTTTTAAAACACTAAAAATGCATTTATGTCCATAATGGGAAATCGTCACTCAGAATGATGTGACATTGGTTCTTAAATTATAAAATTAGATTAATGGCCATTTTACCTTGATTTTAGGAAAACTTGACATTGTTTTTTTATTTTTATCCGTTCCATGCATGTTTTAGTGTTTTAAGACACTAAAATCCATTTATGACCATAACAGGAAAACCGTCATTCAGAATGACATGCCTTCGGTTCCTACATTTCAAAATTAAATATATGGTAATTTTACCCTAATTTTAGGACAATACAACTTCTTTTACCTAGTTTTGACCCCCGACACTTATTTTTAAAGGATTTTTTACCTTTTATAAGTGTTTACTGAGTAATTTTGATCAAAACACACATCGGATTGATGTGTTGTCTACGCGTACACATCAAAAACAACTGAGTGGGGGTTTTACATTGATTTCAAGAGAATAAAAAATTTGTTTCTTAGTTTTGACCATTTCACACATGTTTTAGTGTTTTAAAACACTAAAAATGTGTTTACAATCATAACGGGAAAACCGTTATTCGGAATGATGTTCCATAAGTTCCTAAATTTCAAAAATTAAATATATTGTCATTGTCCTATGATTTTAGGAAAATCTGACACAATTTGTTTGGTTTTGACCATTCTCTGCATGTTTTAGTGTTTTAAAACATTGAAAACACATTTATGGCTATAACAGTCAAACTATCATTCATAATGACGTGTTTTTAGTTCCTAAAATTAAAAATTAAATATATGGTAGTTGTACTCTGATTTAAGGAAAATCCAACATTGTTTTCCTAGTTTTGACCTCCTCAAACTTGATTTTAAAGGCTTTTGTGCCTTTTATAAGTGTTTTCCAAGACAAAACTGAGCAAACAAGATCAAATTGTTTTCAAACTTATAGATAACAATCTATGATTTATTTTTGACATATATGAATCAACCACATGTCAATATGGCACAAGATGTGGTTGATATAACTCAAAATGCATGTTTTCTATTAAAAAGTTCCATTTTAATTTTTTTATGGATGTTGTATGTGTTATTTGCAATGTCCATGGGTGTGAAACAGAGTGAGGGACATAAAAATGAAAAAGACATATAGAAATAAAAAAATAGCACTTTATAAGTATATTATAAAATTTACTCATGTATTTTAAATTAGTTATCAAGGAATATCCAATTAATATTACTTTTACTTGAGTATCAAAGACCTCATTTTTCCAAGCTATAGGAATATGCCTCAAATATTTATAATTAATGGGAAAGTTCAGAGTCTCACAAGAAAGTTTCCCAAGAATCTACCCATATATTTTAGCAGAATCATTGGTAGGAACCCCAAACTCATCAAATGGAACGCTAATCTTGAAGTTCTTCAGGTCCCATACATCTGTTGTGTTCATATTTTCATCTCTTTTATGATTATCTTTATGTATTTTATAAATGAATTAAACAATTAATAAAATATAATGTTTTTAAAAAAATGACATACATAGTAGTAATGTTAACCTGATAATATCCCCTAGATAGAGGGGTGAAAAAATACTCCATTGTTGGAGGTGAATCAGTTGATGAGCTACTAATGAAATTTGGGGAAATGACAAGATTTCTAACAGTCTTGGGTATAACAGAATCACTAGGATCCATAGAAGACGATGATAGTGGTGGCATGCTCCGAGATACTGATCAACTAGAATCCTAAAATATTTTTGTTCTTAGTACTCCAACGTTTAAAATGGTTAAGTTATATTAAATATATAAAAAATCCAAAACTAAAAGCTTTTTACAAAAAAGAAAAATAAAAACTAGAAAAATGTATATATGTACGAAACACTTATCAATGAGAACATGTAATATAATTTCATTACCATTTTATACATTCAATTATCTCCATTATTATCAACATGCATTGCGATGAGTCCTTCACTTTCACCCTCTCTTGAAAGTTCTACCATTTCGATATTGTGAGGAAATAACTATTCAATATTTTTTTATTGATGGGGTTCACTATCATAAAGCACCCATTGATCTTCATCACCCATATCATATAAGTCTCTATGATTTATGAGTACAAAAACACTCCAACCTTCATGTATTTCATCATCCACATAATAAACCATATTCTCTTGTGAAGCCAAGATAAATGGATCATGATCTACATACTCAACGGTATCCATCGAGAGAGAGAAGTTGACAAAAGTAAAATGTAATGAATCTTTCATTATACCCATATCAATGTTGAACCACTTGCATTTGAATAAGACAACTGAAAACTAGACATGATAAGTTACTTAAATTGTATCATTCAGTTTCCCATAGTATCTCACATCTACAAATGTAAATACATCACTATTCTAAGTTTTCAAGTCTTCTTAATGATAAATTTTACGAAACTTAAAGCCATGAATATTGTAGGCATCAAATATATTATCCTTCCTTAGAGGGGCTCGAGCAAAAAAACTTTAAATCATTTGATATTTCAGCTCGATTTTCAATATTCATTATCAAGATAGAAAGATATAATCTGTTACTTTTAACACAAACAAAATAAATACTTGTCAATAATATGAATATGAGTATATACTTACATGACGGGTGAACCATTCTACAAACTCCTTATTAATAGATTTTGTTAATTCCTTGTCATTTCGAGCTCGACCCCTTAGTCACCTCTTTGTTTGCAGTAGCAATTTTTAAATAAATGGATCTGTAATAACACTATTTAGTAGAACATATCAATGTGTTAATACTAACTCCAATTAAGTTAGTGTAAAATTTAACACATTTCCAATTGGTCTTCCAATAGTTGGAATTAATGATGATTGATTTTCAGAACTAAAATTAGTGGAGATTCCATAAACACATCCAACATGATTTAATCTAGTCTCAATCCTATACAAATAACTAGAATATAAGGTCAAGAACTCTTTAGCTATTTAATCATCAACAATAAATCCTTCTAATTGAGATTTATTCCTCACATATGATTTCAAATGACTTAAGTAACTGATGAAAAAACAGAAACATATTAAAAAATTTATGCAATGATTTGATAAAATTAAATTCACTAATGAAAATAAAAAATATCAACATACCTCTCAATTAGATACATCCAATAATAGTGTACTGGTCTACTAAATCTAGATTCTTCAACCACATGAATAGTCAAATGAATCATGACTGTGAAAAATGAAGGGGGAAATAACATCTCCAAATGATATAGTGTCAAAACAATTATTTCTTAAATTTTATTAAGTTTGATTGGATTTAATGTTTTTCCCCCAAAGTTCTCTAAAAAAGTTACAAAAATCAACTAGAACCACGGTTACTTTTTCAGGTAAAGTATTTTGAAAATCCAACAACAACAACAACTATTCCATAAAAATACGTGAGTCATGAATTTTCAATCCATGTAACTTTAGATGTTTCAAGTCAATACACCTTGATGTGTTACTTGAATACCCATCTAGAACTTTTACATTCATTTTTGTTTGAAGGAATATGTATTTCTCATAATTTTTCATTATAAAAATAGCTAAAAGATATTTTCCATTATCATTTTCCCACAAATCATGCTTTATAGTCATTGAATCCAAATCCTTATTAGGAATAACGTGATCCTTAAATTTACCCTGCTCATTAAGTATTGTAAAAATTACATTATCACATAAATTCTTCTCAATATGAATTACGTTAATATTATGACATATAAAATCAAACTCTCAGTAATTAATTTTTAAAAAATATACTCTTATTCGTCCATTTTTGTGTTCCAGCTTCTTCGGATACTGTACCTCATACCCTTTTCACCACTTCTTTAAATCGATGACATTTTCTAAATTCTTCAGTGACATTCATCAATTGTACCAAGATTTCTAAACCATATAACAAATGTAGTGACTTTATCATTTCAATATCTATATTGAATCGTGTGTTGTTAAACATGAATTCATGAGAAGCATTAAGAAATCGATGATGACACATAAAAAACTATTTTTTTCTTTGAGGTAATCGTTTAGGTTCAAAATCCAAATTAAAAACTGAAAAATCCAAACCAGTATGAGTGTTCCAACTAGATAAATTTCCTAGTCTAGGAAAGTCACTAATTGTGAACATTAAAGTAGCATACTTTTTTAATAGTTGTATCATTGATGCATTATATTTTTCCACGCCATCAGCCCATAATTATCGTAATTCACTTATTAGAGGTTGAAGGTATACATCAATGTCATCTCCAAGCATTTGATTTCCAGGAATAATAATCAAAACAATAAAAGAATTCTTTTTCATACACATCCATGGTGGTAGATTATAGGGGATAAAAATAACTGGCCAAATGATATAATTAGTACTTAAAGTACCAAAAGGGTTAAAACCATCAGAATAAAATCCCAAACATACATTCCTAGGGTTTAAAGAAAAATCTAGATATAGTGAATCAAACATCTTCCATGATGTTGAATCTTTTGTATGTCTCATCAAGCTATTTTTACTATCCCAAGCATGCCACTTCATGTCGTCTATAGTCTTATATGACATGAATAATCTTTTCAAGCGTGGTTTCAGAGGAAATTAACACAATACCTTTGCAAGAGTTTTCTTCTCTTGTTTCTTCCTAGGGTTCCATTGACTTATACTCTCATTATTGTTCATTGACTTCCATATGATTGTGTGACATCTTGCACATTCTTCTTTATTAGACTCTTCTCCCTAGTAAATCATGTAATCGTTAGGTCATGAATGTATCTTTGTATAATCAAGTACAAGTTTGTTGATGACTTTATTCAACTCATAGAATGATGAAGGGATCTTAGCTTCACTAAATTCATCATGAAGCAACTATCAAATAATTAAAATTACATTTTCATTAATTCTATAGGGACACTTGATATGATACAACTTAAGTAGAAAATAAAACTTGAAATACTTGGAACACCCTTCATACTGTTCTTACTATCCATCATCAACTAATTCATAAAAACCATTTTTTGGTCACTGAAGTTCTGAGCAAGATTAACCTACTGTGGATCAACAGAAGGTTTTTTTTGATCTATTGAAATCTTGGAAATTGTATTTTGAAAAACCAAATGCTTAATTTAACAAATTTCAAAATAATTTCTCCTCTTTCGGGTTACTTTTTATTTCGTTGATAGTATTATCATTGTTTGTACTTTCCATAAAGTTTGATTCACAATTCCAAATCCAATACACATATCGAGTACGAAACCATTTCAATATAAAAATCTCATATACTTAATTTATATTCAACCATTTATCACTATTGTAATGGAGGGCTATACCAACACTTTGATGCCAACAGTTATAGAAAACTGTTGGTATATGTGAAGTACACACCTTTTTTCCAACGGTTTTATCAAACCGTTGGGATACCTACAAATAGAACCCATTTTCCCAATGGTTTGATAAAACCGTTGGGATATCTCCCAATTCCACCACCTTTACCAACGGTTTTAGTGAACCATTGGTAAATCATAGTTTTCCCAATGGTTTTAAAAAACCATTGGGGAAAAGTTCCTCTAAATACACAGAACCCCAAATTCTCCCCCAATTCTCTGTTGGCCCGACTACAGCCCTGAAATTGAAGCTCTTCGAATGCTCTCTCATTACCCAATCTCCGAAACTCCATCCATCCTCTTCAATCAAACAATTTTTCTATTCTAAACTTAAAATCTGTAAGTTCTACCTCAGTTATAATGTTCTTCATCTATTTTTTTTTATTTTCTATTTTGATTTGACCTAAACATGATGGATCTCTCTATACAAAGACTCAGAAACTCGTTCCACTCATATCCATCTTAAATCAAACAATTTTTTAGTTCTACACTCTAAATCTGTAAGTACTACCTTTGTTTTAATGTTTTGCATCTATTTTTTTTTTCTATTTTAATTTGGTATAAACTAGGTTGTATTGTTTATGGCATGCGAAGGTTAGTGATATTGAGGATGAATTGGATGTTGGTTGGGTGATGGATTTTAATTTTGATGTTTTTTGGATTAATTTTAGTTAATTTTCAACGAATTATTTGGAGATTTCCTCCCTTTAACAGAGCCCCCACTCCTCATGGACCCTGGACACCCCCCCTCTTGGACCCTGGACAGTCCCCCCTCCTGGAACATGGACAGCCTGCCCCCTCTTTCCTGAAACTTGGACAGCCCCCTCCTGGACCCTGGACAACCCCCCTCCACCCTCCTCCCAGGACCTTGTATAGTACCCCCACCTTCCTGGACCCTAGGAAGCCCCCCACCCTCCACCCTGGACCCTGGATATCCCCCTCCTCGATGGACCCTGGACAGCCCCCCCTCCTTCCTGGACCATGGACAACGCCTTCTCCCCTTCTCCCCATCTCCTTGACCCTGGACGGCCCCCACCCCCCTTCTTGGACCCTGGATAGCCCCCCACCCCTCCTCCTAGACCTTGGACATCCCCCTCACCCCCTCCTCAACCACCAAATACCCCCCCACTTCAAAACTTTGACCACCAAACTTGGACATGCTGGATTTTCTCTAAAAAGATAGATTTGATCCTCAAACCACCTCAATAATATCCTAAACGATTCTTATAATGTGGTTTTCACCACATAGCATCCAATTGTATGCCAAGTCACTAGTCTATCCTCCCTTGGCTAGATTTTACAAAAAGCGCTCAACCTTAAGGATCCAAATAAAAATAAATTGATATAAGACATTTGATAATGGATTAAAATTTCAAATTGGGATCCAATGAGGAATATTTGAGATATTATGCATCATATCCATGAGTAAATCCATTTTTATATATCTGATAAGTTATTTTTCACAATTTTCACACATTAATTGTTTGTAAAAATGGGACAAACATTTATAAAGGTTCTAATATATAAAAATGAATCTATTTGTGGATGCAGCTTAACCAACAATGTCTAGCTTATCTACCTCTTCCATGATCATCGATGTGCACGTCCCATCTCCATCTGACCTCGTACGACGGGTGAATCAGCGTCTGGCTGATGACGAGCTCCAGATTCTCTTACTTCCACACCAGATTCACGCCCGCTACGCTCTTGAAGTGATCAATCCCACTAAGCGTCTGATTGATGACGAGCACCAGATTCTCTTACTTCCACACAAGATTCACGCTCGCTATGCTCCTGAAGTGATCAATCCCACTAAGAGTCCCTGTGAGCTTGATGACACGACCACCAATTCTTGTAAGAGGCAGAGGAGTTCTGAGATGATGGACCAATACGATTGACTAGTGTCCATCCATCTGGCTGAAGACGTAAAACTTAGCGCTTCCTGGGAGGCAACCCATGTTCTAGAGTTTCATCATTTTTCTTTTTTTACTTTTTTTTAGGAAATAAACATGGCATGTATGCAACAATTTTTTAGCTGCTTCTGATCTGTATGTGCACTTGTCATTACTCTGCATGACTGCTTCTATTTTGTCTGATCCTTGGTGTTATTTTTTATGACATGATGCAGCTATGTGCTGTCTATGTGTAGATTTTATAGGTACATAAGTATGTGCACTTTTCATTATTCCATTATTTAAGTGCTTAGGCCGATGGTATGAGGGAGGTTCGTACCAGAGTTAGACGAGCATCTCCGCGTACCCGACTAGACCCTTCCCCTCCCACTGACATGTCATCCTCCTCCCTGGACCCCAGAAATCCCCCCTGATAGCCCCCCACCCTCCTCTTTGGTCCCCAGACTGCCCCTCAGATAGCCTCCCGAATAGCCCATCCACCCTCCTCCATGGTCCCCGGACAACCCCCTGGACACCCCCCAGACAGCCCCCTCACCCTCCTCCCTGGACCCCGGACAGCCCCCGACGCTCCTCCTCGGTCCCCAGACAGCCCCTCAGACATCCACCCCACCCTCCTCCCTGGACCCTGGATAGCCCCCCGGACACCCCCTGAATGTGATGTGTACGAGTCAACCCCTCCTCAATACGAGGCTCGGTGTGGTCGACACCACTCAAAATGTCTCTGTTTTGTTAAAAATGGACTTAATTTTAAGTGAAATCAACAACTGACATATGGTAAACTGACCAAACGCATTCGGATTCTATTGATACCATAGTAAAATTATCCATGGGTAATATGTGACATGTAAAAGTTAACCCCTCCTCAATCCGAGGTGCGGTGTGGACGGTACCATTCAAAATGTCTCTTTTTTGTTCAAAATGACTTTAATTTTAAGTGAAAACAACAACTGACATACGGAAAACCGACCAAATGCATTCCAAATCTATTTAAACTTTAGGAAAATGATCCATGGGTCATATGTGACGTGTACGAGTCAACCCCGCCTCAATCCAAGGCATGGTGTGGCCAGAACCACCCAAACTGTCCCTCTTTTGTTTAAAATGGACAATATTTTACGTACATACGCCAAAATGATCAAACCGATTCTGATTGTGTTGATACTTTTTCAAAACGATCCATGACTCATATGTGATGTGTACGATTCAACCCTTCCTCAATTCGAGGCCCGGTGTGGTCGACACCACTCAAAGTGCCTCTGTTTTGTTAAAAATGGACTTAATTTTAAGTGAAATCAACAAATGACATACGGAAAACCAACCAAACACATTCGGATTATATTGAAACTTAAGTAAAACGATCCATGAGTAAAATGTGACATTTATGAGTAAACCCCGCCTCAATACGAGGCTCAGTGTGGCCCAAACCACTCAAAATGCCTCTGTTTTGTTAAAAATGGACTCAATTTTTAGTGAAATCAACAACTGACATACGGTAAACCAACCAAACGCATTCGGATTCTGTTGATACTATAGGAAAACGATCCATTAGTCATATGTGACATGTAAAAGTCAAACCCACCTTAATCTGAGGCATGGTGTGGACGGTACCATTCAAAATGTCTCTCTTTTGTTCAAAATGACTTTAATTTTAAGTGAAAACAACAACTGGCATACAAAAAACTGACCAAATGCGTTCCGAATCTGTTTAAAATTTAATAAAACGATCCATGAGTCATATGTGACATGTAAGAATCAACCCCGCCTCAATCCGAGGCACGGTGTGGCCGGAACCACGCAAACTGTCCCTCTTTTTTTTAAAATGGACAATATTTTACGTACATACGTCAAACCGATAAAACAACTTCTGATTGTGTTTATAATTTTTCACAATGATCCATGACTCATATGTGATGTGTATGAGTCAACCCCGGCTCAATATGAGGCCTGATGTGGCCGACACCACTCAAAGTGCCTCTATTTTGTTAAAAATGGACTTAATTTTAAGTGAAATCAACAACTGACATACGAAAAAATGACCAAACGCATTCAGATTCTGTTGAAACTTAAGGAAAATGATACATGGGTCAAATTTGACGTGTAAGAGTCAACTTTTCCTCAATATGAGGCGTGGTGTGGCCGGGACCACTCAAACTCCCTCTCTTTTGTTCAAAATGGACTTATTTTTAAGTGAAATCAACAACTGACATACAGGAAACCGACCAAACGCCTTCGTATTGTATTGACACCTTAGGAAAATGATCCATGGGTTATATGTAATGTGTAATAGTCAACCCCGGCTCAATCCGAAGCGTGGTGTGTTCGGTATCACTCCAAGTGTATGTATTTTGTTTATAATGGACAATATTTTACGTACATACTCCAAACCAATCAAACGGCTTCTGATTATGTTAATACTTTTGAAAAATGATCCATGACTCATATTTGATGTTTAAGAGTAAACCTCGCTTTAATACGAGGCCCGGTGTGGCCGAAACCACTCAAAGTGCCTCAGTTTTGTTAAAAATGGACTTAATTTTAAGTGAAATCAACAACTGACATACGGAAAACCGACCAAACACATTCGGATTATGTTAAAAATTAAGGAAAACGATCCATGGGTCAAATGTGACGTGTACGAGTAAACTTCGCCTCTATCCGAGGCACGGTGTGGCCGGGACCACTCAAACTTCCTTTCTTTTGTTCAAAATGGACTTATTTTTAAGTGAAATCAACAACTAACATACGGGAAACTGACCAAATGCCTTTGGATTGTGTTGAAACTTTAGGAAAACAATCCATGAGTTATATGTGATGTTTATGAGTCAATCCTGGCTCAATACAAAGTGAAGTGTGGCCAGTATCACTCCATGTGTATGTATTTTGTTTAAAATGGACAATATTTTACGTATATACGCCAAACCGATCAAACGGATTCTGATTGTGTTGATACTTTTGCACAATGATCCATGTCTCATATGTGATGTGTTCGAGTCAACCCTGCCTCATTCCAAGGCCCGGTGTGGCCGACACCACTCAAAGTGCCTCTGTTTTGTTAAAAATGGACTTAATTTTAAGTGAAATCAACAACTGACATACGAAAAACTGACCAAACGCATTCGAATTCTGTTGAAACTTAAGGACAACGATCCATGAGTCAAATGTGACGTGAACGGACAGCCCCAGACAGCCCCCCCACCCCCTTCCTGGACCCTGGACAACCCCCCCACCCTCCTCCTTGGACCCCGGACAGCCCCCCCAGACATGAATAACATTTTCCTTTCGTACCACTATGTATGCAAGTAAATGAGACTCGTATGCCTTATGTATAATTCTATTACAATTTGATTAAATGTTATACCTCATGGATGATATGTAAATGTAGGCATGTTGATTTCAAGTGCCCTTTTTTTATTTCTTTGATCATGCAATGTTATTTGGGATTATTCCATTTTTGTATGTCTTGAACTATATGAATGACTTGGTAAGATTATTAGCTCATGATCATCAAATGCATGTGATGATATGCTATAATTTGAATACAAATCCTTGTTGCACATTCTCTATGACCCCCATACTCGCTACCTGGAAATCTCCCCTCCCCTCTTCCTGGACACCCCCCTCCCCTCTCTGGACATCCCCCCACATCACATTCAATGAAAGTCATGCATCACTCTAGATGATGCACAAATATTAACCACATTGTTAATTCACTTTATCACACATACCCCTCATGCAACAATTTATATCATAATCATCACCTTTTTGAGTAAGAAAAAATTGATATGTGTGAACCCAATAAATTGAAATAGGTTAATTGGAAGAGTTGTTATCATATGAATATTGAAATGGGGAATTGTAGTACATGGCATGGTTGGAAGAGTGATGTTTTTATGTGTTTTTTTGTGGTATTTCCAATGTTTTTTGTGGTGTTTGAAGTCTATTTCTCGATGTTATTTTTGATGTTTTTTATGTAGGTGTATCAAGGGGAGGCAGCTGTATACAAGCTACTAGTTTTTTGTAAAAATACCCAATACCAACAGTTTAGAACCGTTGGTATACTTTGAGCATATATGAATATATACCAACGATTTATCTAAACTGTTGGTAAAAAGCTATACCAATGGTTTAGAACTGTTGGTATGCTTTGAGCATATATGAATATATACCAACGGTTTATCTAAACCATTGGTAAAAAGCTATACCAACGGTTTTAAACTGTTGGTATAAGCTCAAAAATATGAATTTCCCAACGGGTTTAAACCGTTGGTAAATCATTTTTCCAACGGTTTAGAGGAACCGTTGGGAAATTAAAACTTCCACCACCTTTTGCCAACGGTTTTCCTTAAACCGTTGGTAATGGGCTTTCCCAACGCCTTACTTCCCAACGGTTTGGGAAACCGTTGGTATATCTTATACCAACGGTTTTCCAGACTATACCAACGGTTTTGAACCCTTGGTATTGTCTATATTTCCAGTAGTGTCTTGAATTTATTATCAAGTCACAAAAATTTTATTCTACCATCCACTGATAGGTTTGAAATTGCATAATCTAAAAATTATCCCAATCCCTTGTCATAATGAGGTGTGTTTTGAGGTAAATTAATCCAACTTTTATCCATAGGTATTGGATTTTATTCTCCATTTATATTCAAATATAAATATATAAATGTTTAATCAAACATGTATAATCAAAATTAAATAAGAATCTATACGAGTTATAATAAGACTCAAGAGCATGATATTTGATGTTAGATACATGCTTGAAACAATTAATATTTAATGATGGAAGTGTGGAAAACAACCTCTACATTAAATACAATAAATATGTATCAATTTTTGATATTTTATATGTAGATGATATTATATTTATGGGATAAAAAGACAGTGGTGTATTCTACCTTAGTTTTGTTATTAAATAGGGTTCATTCCAATGAAAAATTAGCTATATTGATCAATGTCTGAACAATTTTACATGGTCTAACTAATAACAAGAGAATAAATTTAAATATATGAATGAAAAGTATACTTTATTTGGATATCACTGATGTACATGGATTTTTTCATGTATTTTAATAATTTTCTAACTTAGTTTTAATTAATTAGTTTAAACATTTTTTATAATTTTAGTTTATTTTTGTAGCTTTGTAGCAGTTTAGATATTTTGATAATTTTTAGTTAATTTATATAATAATATTAGTAATTTAGTATTTCTATTAGTTATATTAATTTTATATATTATATTTAACACTATATTATTATTATTAGTTTCTCTAATTTTAGTTTAGTTTATTTTATTAATTTTTATTAGTAAGTATATTTTAATTTGTATTTTATTTTATTTCATTATTTGGTTGCATTAATAAAATAGTATTTCTTATTAGTTTATTATTATATTTAATAGTAATATTACATTTAATTACATTGTATTAATATATTATTATTTATCATTTTTTTAACTTAGTTAGATAACTAGTTTTATTTAATTTAAACTTAACATTTATTTTTGTTTTTTTTTATTTTTTTCTCCCCCCTAACTTGTAATACCCCGAGATTTTATGAAAAATATTATTTTAATTTCATTGATGTCTTGTGTTGTACGCTACACCAAAATTAGCTTGTTCTATACACAACACCGTATTAGCTTGCAATATACGCAACACTATTCTTGGCTCGTTTTACACAAAATTTCAAGTTCGTTTTGTGGAAATTATTCTACGCAAAATTAAGTATAGATTTTGTATAATGTATAAATGAAATAAGTTTTGATTATGTTATATGCAACACCAAACAGATCTTTCACTACACGCAGCCCTGACTTGGATTTCATTACACACAATCAAGACCTTCTTCGATAGCGTGTGTAGTACGTAATACTGAGTTTCACTAAACGAGATATTATTATAATATTATTATGAACACGCCGTTATGAATAGTAATACCAACTTTTTGAAATTTTATAAATTTTATCTTTCAAAATTGATTTCATTTTTGGATTCGGAATATCGAAATTAGCCTAGGGTGAATTTTTGATGAATAGTGAAAACACTAGGTTACTATTTAAAAACCGACATTTTATTTAAATAATTATATATTTTATTTAAATTTATTTTAGGTAAAAATTGATACATAATACCTATATAAGTTCAATGTAATTCATTGGAGTCATTTTATAATAATTTTAGATATATAAAAATTTTATTGAACTTTTCACCGTCTTTTACCCACCTCCTAGGATAATTTGCAAATTTACATAAAAATTAATTTTACCACTTCTGTGAGTTGAATTTTCAAAATCCGAGAAACACGGTTAATATAAATGAGTAAAATGTGGTTCAATAAGATAAAAATAATTTTTGGTGAATAGTAACTTTTTACTTTTATTTACTACAGTTAAAAGTAAATAAGGTAATTAAGGGTAAAAATGTTATTATTATTACTTTAACACATGTCCTAATTCTAATGGATAAGTGTAATTCGACCAAAAACAACCTTAGGAATAAAATATTTCACTTTAAGTCCACTTGGATTAGATTAGGACATTTATTATTATTTTATTTAAAGAATAGTTAAAATAGTTAAAATCAAAGTTTAATAACTAAAACATTTTTAATACAGGGTTATAGATAAGATAAATTCAACTATACATATTCATTAGAAAGATAAAAATATTTTCTACATAATGGTATTTTATTTATAATTTTTAGACATTAAATAATTTAATTTATTTATGACACAATGATGATGCAATAATTACCTTATTAATGAAATATTAACATTATTGATGTTATAAATACCCAAATAAATGTAATTTGAGACTTTTTATAAATTACAATAATTTTTTAGGTTAATATGACATGTTATTATTGATTCAATTAACTTTTTTCAAACTAATCATTCTGTTATGATTTTCACAAAAATAAATTACAAAATAGTGTCAAAATTGACATAAAATAGTTTTTAAAACAAATATTATATTATTAATTGTTATTTTATTCCTAAAAATCTATGGTTCGGCCAAATGACTTATATAAGGATATATATATTAATAATGAACCACTTGGGGTTATTTTTCCTTGTTATAGCAAGTTTATTAACCATATAGTGTAAGAAAACAAGAAAACATGGTAAAAGTTAAATTATTTAACTTAGAGTTAAATCTAAATGATAAGGTTAAAATAGTAACCTAAACTTGTCTAAAATCTATTGGTTGAGATTATTTATACCCATCCCCACTTTATATTCGAAATAAATCAATTTGTAGATATTATAAACCGAATATTATCTTATTATAAAATAATATTTGAAGTTTTTCCTAAGGTGCCCCTCTCCTCCCTTATAAAAGGGCACCTCCTCCCTCTTCTCTTTACACAATTTTGAGCTTTCAAGCTCTTCCAACCCCTAAAAATTTTCCTCCTCAACTTCCCTTGAAACATTATATCGGTTCTCATCTACTCAAAAGACAAAATCTAGTTCCTTAAGAGGAAGCTTAAAATAGGTGCGTCAAAGAAGAGGTAATCTCTTCTACCGATTCTTTCAAGTTTCTTTCTTCTTCAACTTATTCTTCTTTAGTTGTTTCATTATAAAGTAATGAAATAAGTATCACTAATATAATGATATGTTATTATAAATATAAAACAACCCCATTTCACCTTCTATCCATCCTATGGAAAATGAAATCACCGCGCGTGCGTACGTACGGAATACCGTCTCCACGCCGTGGTGTAATCTGTTTTTCCACCACCACCTTACTTGGATGGGTATAATGGTGTAAATAATAACTATATATAGTTATTATAACATCATAATTATTCTGAGATATTATATCATCCACTTCAATTCAATTCAATAATTATGGGAACGATATCATCGCTCGTGCGTACGTACGGATTACCGTCTCCACGACGCGATGAGATTCATTCTCCATGTTAAACATTCAAGAATGATTATAAAGTATATATAATGAATAATAATTAAATATATGAAATTATAAATCTATTGGATTTATGTATGTATATATATATATTACATCTACTTGCTTTCATTCAAGACAACAAGGAAAGAAAAACAACGTTCATGCGTACGTATGACCTACCGTCTCCATGAACGGTGTATTTAATTTCATTTATCTATCTGTTATATATATATATATATATACTAAATATATATGTTATATAAATAATTATTTCCATTCTAGAAGTAATTAAATCATGATATAAGTAATAATAATATCAAGAACAACAAGTCCAAACACGTACGATAAATAAAACGATTTTACCCAAAACACTGCTTTAACATAGAATTTACAAAAGAACGGGTAATATAAAGTCATAAGTGAACCATATATGATATCATAACAATGAATATGATTATTTAATAAGTCAATGACATTATTTAAATCATTATATAGGATGTTTGGATACGCACTAAGCATATCAGACCTAAGGTAAGGGATAACTTTTCCAATCTCATTTTTATCCAAGATTGTTTATTCGTAAGTATTTATTGGGGTTATATTTATCATTCATGTAGCTGTTTTCTAAAAATGATTTCATGTATGTTTAAAGTCCTTTTTACCAATTTTTGACTTTTACCACATGTTATGGAAGGAATCTTTCTTTTGTTTACCATACAAGGAACCTTTTGTCTTTTCCGACAAAAGTACGAGGAGAATGTTTTTTTAACTTATACGGCATGAACAGATTTTTATAGTTTCATAACACCTTATTTTCAAGAAGCTTACTCTACAATATTTCATTAATATTTTCAACAAAATAATTTTCTTTTAAAATTTCATGGAATTTTGTGAAAAGAAAATGATTTTGAAGAAGAAATGATATTTTCCTCAAGAATTCATATCAAGTGTTTTATCAAGACCATTTTCCATATAAGATGACATTATTTCATATGTGTATGTTTCAAGTATAATGTCTCTATAATTTACATGGTTTCACTTTTCTTATGATGAAATGATATCCATTTGTTTTATATGGATTATTTTATGATGCAATGATGTTTATGAAACCCATTTTATTCTTTGGGTTATGATGAATGATTTATGTTTATGTTGTGGAACACGTAAGAATGATTTCATTATGAGATGGGTGAGACCTATATCTCCCTCCAATGAATTGGGTAAAGATTTATATCTCATGAGATAGACTTGGATGGAATGAAAAGTAAATCTGGTTCAGTAATACAGGGCTGGAATGGAAAGTAAACTCAGTCTAGTAAGGGACTTTGTCCACTAATATAGTCTTGGCAGCAATGCCTTGGCTACTATGGAAATCATAAAATGTGCTTAATGTTTTTCCAAAATTACAAGTTGTATTCCCAAGCTATTCTATCATGATTAATGTTCTTTTATGATCTATTCCTTATGTACTGCAATGTTTTATGTCATTGCTCAAGATTTTTATGTTTAGATTATATGCTCATGTTTTTACATTCAAATGTCTATGGATTGTTTTAGGTTCTCTATGTTTACCCTTACTGAGCATTTGAGATCACCATTTATATGTTTTCTTTTCCGCAGGATATAAAGAAAGGTTTTAGGTAAGAAAACAAAAGGGGAATATCTTTATGGGAGACGTTGAATATCTTTCACCATGATTAGAAGATTATGTTCTGAGTTTCCAAAGACACTAAACTATTACCGTCATTGTGTGTTGGTTTTTGTTATATATTAAGTATTCCACAAAAGTAATGTAATGTCAATGTACGCCAAGCTTTGGGTCTCTACATAACTACCCACTCCACTCCTATTCCCTCGCCAACCTCCCTTTGACCTTTTCTCTCTCTCTCAATCTATCCCCTCTCCCACGTCACCCCTCTACCCCTCTCATTTCTCTCTCCAATCCCACACCACACCCCCTTTTTTTGAACTCCCTCTCTCCAATCAAATAATACCCATCCCCTCTCACCTATCTACCCACCACCAATTATTCCCCACGTGCCACCTCCAAATTAACCCACTCGGCCGACCCCCCTACTCCCACTCTCACCTTCACTCGGCCGGCCCCCCTTCTCCCCTCTCTCCATCCCGCCTACCTGCCTACCCGCGACCCTCTCCCTCCCCCTTGCCCAATTCCCCAGCCCCCATCCACTCCCCACTTATCCTCCCTACCCCCTTATCTCACCGGCCGACCCCCTTATCTCCAGCACCTCGGCTCCTCAAAATCCCAGCCGTCCCACCACCCTAATCACCCAGCGCCCTTCTTGTAACCCCCTATCCCCTCTCTTCTTAGGTTCTCACCAGCAAACTTCAAGGAGAACCACGATGACCGGTCTCCCCTCCGCTGACCAGAACAACATCTGACGACCAGCCTCCTTTATTCTGTGTGAGCAGTGGTGGTTCAAGTGCTTCATCGACGTTCGGTTCACTTCCGAAGATTGGCGGTGTGCGCCAAGAACAAATACAAATCCCATCATTTTTTGTAGCTACATGTCGCGGTGGTTTTATTTGATGTTGTGGAGATCAGCGGGACAATGGTTATTATTTTAGGATCTTCAAAGGAGACTTGCAGTGAAAACTACTACAACACGAGCATGGTGATATCCATTTATTATTTTATGTGTCGTGTTGTCGTTGTGATGGCAGGCTAATTCATTGGTGTCAGAGTTGTGATAAATGTGATGGTTAATGCATGTCTTTAATTTATTCCTATGTTTGATTGACTTTTGAATTAATTTCATTTGGATATTTATTTAATTAATTGTATCTACATTTAATTTAATTGTCATTTTGGCCTTGCACACATGCTTTGGTGCCCATTAATGTGATACCTAATAAGTAATCACGAACGGGAGTTCATCAAAGAATTTATTTATCTGGAATTTGATCAAGCGCGCTAGAGAATTCAGAATAAATAAATATATTAATTGAAAAATTAATATTTTGTGTGTGCGCTTATTCAAACTTGTGTGAGTGATACTAAATAAGTGATCTCATGTGAGCGAACCCGACACAGGTAGATACTTAGATTTTGTGATAAATAGGTCATCGTATTTCACCAAGTTATTCAGTGCTATAATGATGCACAAATTATTCGTCAGGACAGAGAACGAAATGATAGATAATTTGTGTAAGCATTAAAATACTGTCTAACACAAGAGAACAAGACCAGATAGTATTTTGATTAAATTTGGAATTGGTGATAATTTAATAAATAAATATTCAAATGTGGGAATTAAATAATTGACATTGCATGCACTTGAACGGACGTCACGAATCTGACACTTCCATATCTGCCAGTTTCTTTCATAGCTTAATTCACTTAGATAGTTTAGTCAATTTAAATAGTCATTTAGTTTTTAGAACTTAGTTGTTAATCACAAAATTAAAGCTCATCTGCCTGAACATTCCTCCAAAAGGACATTTCTAGTGTCTACTCACATTCTCTCTGTGGTTCGACCCTGCTCGCCACTTCTACAGTATTTAGTAGGTAAATAAATATTGCAAATTTTCACGCATTGCAACGCGCATGCCAAATTTCTTGCGCCGTTTTAGTGGAGAATAGTAGCATTAGGAATTCCTTTAAAAGGGTGATTTAGGTCAATTTTTTTTAAAAAAAAATACAAAAAAAAAAAACTAAACCAACAAAAAAACAGTTTACTACTCTGGGAATTTTTCATTGCAGGGATTTTCAAGACACCCAGAAGTTTAGAATGATGTGGGCCACACCACACAGTTACAAACAGTACCTGCCCTACGCAGCCCCAACTCAAGGTATGCCGTATAATGATTCACCACACATGAGCTATCCAGGTAATCCCGTTTATTTCAATGATCTTTATTCAAGTCAATGCTATAATCCAAATGAGAATATTTCGCCATGCTATGAAACAAGTCCTTATACATCTATTGACCATTTTCAAATTCAATGCATTCTTGAAAATTTATAACTTGATAATTCATGTCAAACAAATGATTCAATAATTGAGCACATGTTGCATTGTGCTATCACTGAGATAAATTGGAGGTTTAACTTCAAGATGAACGTAATGCAAAGTTGCTTTCCTCAAAAAAAGATCTAGAAAATCAATTGAATAATTTAATAAATCAAAGGAATCATATTTCTGAACTAGCTGTGTCATTTCCACTTGATGATCTAATTCAAAATAATTCTTTTGAGGAGAGTGAAATAGAGGTTCCATTTGAACAACATTCATGTTCCAATTATAAAAATGATATTGATCCGTCTTATATTCATAAAAGTGATGACTCATATCCATCACAATATAAATATTCCAATATAATCACATTTGAAAAATATGGGAGCTTAATCTTCCGCCCTGTTGAACATACTGTTCCATCAGAAAATGTGATTTCATGTCCTCCTTCTGTGAGTTCACAACCCACCCATCCCAAAGTGAAAAAGAACACATTTAATGTCTATAAAATTGAACTTTTTGAGGATGAAGAGGACATTAAACTAGGACCATTCTTTACCACGATAGATTCCGAATTGAACCAAGAGATAATGGATTTACACACTCAATAGGAAATCACTTCAAATGACATCGAATCACCTCCTTTTGAAAATACTTGTGAGTCTGAAACTTTTTCTAAAATGGAGACATCTGAAAATTTTTTAGAGTCGGAGAATCAATAGGAATTGGTGGAAGAGAACACTCATAATTTTCTAGAAACAATGGAAGAATGGGATTTCTTGGAGGATCCTGAGTTAGCGGTGAAACATGTACCAACAGAGAAATATGATGAGGGCGGTATAGAAGAAAATATTGAAAAAGATGTCATTCTTGACATAATGGAGTCATCTTCTCCAATTTATCCTGTGCTACTTTCTCCATGCGTCGAGGTTAAAAACACTTCACTTGAAATACCCACATATGCTAACAATATTGTGGACCTTGGCACAATAGATGAAACCATCGATCATGAATTGAGTTGGAAACTAGTATATTTTCCTGTGCTAGTGGTTGGGTGTAAAAATGAATTGGGATACATCATCAACCCAAATACTGCATTCAAGTATGTGATAGATATAAGACAACCACTTAAGGAGTCTGGTAAAGGCATCTTTTCACCTGTGTACATTCAAAGAGGTAATATTCTTGATCTTTCCATGGATGGACTTTTCCCGAAATTCAATTATTCGATGAGTCTTTCTTCAGGTGAGGTATATTCATTCCATTGTGAGTTGGCATATTTTCATTTCATTCCACACATCCATTATTCTAAAAAGATTCCGTTGAGATTTTGAGCAGCTTTCCGGATAAACTCACCTTCAAAGAATGGATTCTACACTCCTACTGAAAAAGAAGCAGATGCATGGTTTACAATTCCCTTAGATCCTGGTGGAGTTTCAATAACATCTGGCTGAAGATGAAGTAAACTTAGCACTCAATTGGAGGCAACCCATCATTTTTTTGTTTTCTTTTCACTGCATTTAATTTAATTTCATTTAGTTTTCTTTAAAAATAAAATAAAATAAAAAGGCATGAATTTACCACAATCTGTTTCTCCTGGAACTGCAGTGGATTTAAATTCATCATAAATATTTTTATCATTCACATTATTTTGATTATGGTGTGACTTCTTTGATATGATGCGAGTATGTGCTGGCAATGTATAGGTTTTATAGGTATACCATTTCTGGAGCTTCATCAGATACAAACAGCCTCTCCGTGTCAATCTGCACTTACACAGGGAAGTGTTTTATTTTTTCCATATTTTATGCTTCAAAAAACACCATGTAAACTAACAAAACAAAAACAAAAAAAAACAAGAAAATTTTGAAAAATGAAAAAAACTAACATTCCTGTCATTGATGAAGCCACGTGAAATTCGCTATATTTTTGTTGTAACACAGTCGGGAATATACCACTTGTGTCCCTAGGAAGTTTGAGCACCTAATTTTTGTTTGGAATTCTTGGATCTTTGATCTCATGACTTAGATGATTGCTGATATTATTTCAGGCTTCGAAAAATGTTTTTCAAAAACTTGTATATTTTTGAGACACTTATTTGCACTCATGCTCATCTGTGTTGTCCAACATTATATTTCCATACCCATGAGGACTCTAAGCCATTTTAAATCATCTCTTATTTATTTTTTTCTTGAGGTAATCTCAACCATGTTATGTCTTCTAGAACTTGACATGTTTTTCCATCAAAGCGATAAGAATTTTTAAAAGTTGCACTAAAATGATCGAGACATCTGTTTGATTATTCAGCCCCATTGACCCACCGAGCCACCTATAAATTTTCTCCATCGTATAGCCCTTAGAATCCATGAAGAATCCTTTTAGGATAATCCCATAACCAATACCCTTCCCTACCCATTTCTTGAATTTTTGCATGATAATTTTCAATCTAAGTGCAGGGGAGAGATTTACTCATGGAGAGGGTACTTCGAGGGGCAGTGAGTCATTTGATGTACATGGATTGACATTATCCCATCCTGATCATATGAGTTATTTTTCATAGTAGCCACATTTATTACATATATTTTAATATAGGAATATATAATCCTTTTGGTTCCAACAATGAGTACATTGGTGGTCATTACGCAATAACCCTCGACTTTGGGGATACCTATAAAAGTGACGATTCATTACTCCAGGAGCTAGGAAGTTTTCTATATGACCTACCTTCATTGAGATGTTACAGCGTATACGCTAATTGTGTACCATTCTTTGGGATTATTGTCTGATGTTTATTTCATGGGGTTTTTGAGTTGATACTCACCAGTTTTTCCTGACCATCTTATTTGAGTGAGTTGTGTAAAAAAAAGAGCGAAACATTGGATTATCATATGCTTGGGGACAAGCATTGTTTTAAGTGTGGGGGATAAAGATTTTGAGGGATACATTTGGATTGACATTCATCATGAATTTATTTAAAGATTCAACCCTCCTTTTCTGCCAAAAAATAACTATCATACTTTTTTTTACCCACCGTCCCGCAACCTCAGATATATTTGAACCTCATGTAAAGTCCTTGAGATTGGTGCATTATTTTTATTTCCACTAGTGGAGATGTGAAATTCATGGAAAGCCTATAGTAATCATTCATGTGTACGAGAAGTGATTATGACTTTGATCAAATATTTTCTGAGAGATGAGAGTGATGGCGAGGTAGGTCAGATGATACATGAGTGAACGTACTTGTTTTGAAAAGATTTCAATTGAAAGAAAAATTATTTTTAAAAATTGAAGTTTTAAATGAAGCAAGATATTTTATGAGGAAAGAGAATGAAAAATTTTGAACTTGTAATTTTGATGTTTGGATTTGTCTACGGGACCACTTGTGTTTTATTTCAGATTGTTTTGCTCAGGAGTGAAAAATTTTAAGTGTGGGGGATTTGATGTACATGGATATTTGCATGTATTTTAATAATTTTATAACTTAGTTTTAATTAATTAGTTTAAACATTTTTTCTATTTTTAGTTTATTTTTGTATCTTTGTAGTAGTTTAGATATTTTGATAAATTTTAGTTAATTTATATACTAATATTAGTAATTTAGTATTTCTATTAGTTATATTAATTTTATATATTATATTTAACACTATATTATTATTGTTATTTTCTCTAATTTTAGTTTACTTTATTTTATTAATTTTTATTAGTATGTATATTTTAATTTGTATTTTATTTTATTTCATTATTTGGTTGCATTAATAAAATAGTATTTGTTATTAGTTTATTATTATATTTAATAGTAATATTATATTTAATTACATTTCATTAATATATTATTATTTATCATTTTTTTAACTTAGTAAGATAATTAGTTTTATTTAATTTAAAATTAACATTTATTTTTGTTTTTATTTATTTTTTCTCCCCCCTAACTATCGACGCCACTCCTATTCCCTCGCCAACCTCCCTTTGACCTTTTTTCTCTCTCAATCTATCCCCTCTCCCACGTCACCCCTCTACCCCTCTCATTTCTCTCTCTAATCCCACGCCACACCTCTTTTTTTTGAACTCCCTCTCTCCAATCAAATAATAACCATCCCCTCTCACCTATCTACCCGCCGCCCTTTATTCCCCACACCCCACCTCCCAATTAACCCACTCGGCCACCCCCTTCTCCCAGTCTCACATTCACTCAGCCGACCCCCCTTCTCCCCTCTCTCCATCTCGCCTACCCATGACCCTCACCCTCCCCCTCGCCCAATTCCCCAGCCGCCCATCCACTCCCCACTTATCCTCCCTACCCCCCTTATCTTACTAGCCGACCCCCTTATATCCAGCACCTCGGCTCCTCAAAATCCCAGCCGCCCCGCCACCCTAATCACCCAACGCCCTTCTTGTCACCCCATATGCCCAATCTTCTTAGGTTCTCTCCAGCAAACTTCAAGGCAAACCACGACGTCCGGTCTCTCCTCCGCTGACCAGAACAACATATGACAACCAGCCTCCTTCATTCCGTGTGAGTAGTGGTGGTTCGAGTGCTTCATCGACGTTCGGTTCACTTCTGAAGATCGACGGTGTGCGCCAAGAACAAATACAAATCCAATAATTTTTTATAGCTGCACGTCGCGGTGGTTTGATTTGACATTGCGATGATCAGCGAGACAATGGTTATTATTTTACGATCGTCAAAGGCGGCTTGAAATGACAACTATGAAAACACGAGCACAGTGATATCCGTTTATTGTTTTATGTGTCATGTTGTCGTTGTGATGGCAGGATAATTCATTGGTGTCGGAGTTGTGATAAATGTGATGGTGAATGAATGTCTTTAATTTATTCCTATTTTTGATTGACTTTTGAATTAATTTCATTTAGATGTTTATTTAATTAATTTTATCTGCATTTAATTTAATTGTCATTTGGGCCTGCACACATGCTTTGGTGCCCATTCGTGTGATACCTAATAAGTAATCACGAATGAGAGTTCATAAAAGAAATTATTTATCTAGAATTCGATCAAGCACGCGAGCGAATTTTGTATAAATAAATATTTTAATTGAAAAATTAATATTTTGTGTGTGCGCTTCTTCAAACTTGTGTGAGTGATATTGAATATGTGATCTCATGTGAGCGAACCCGATGGAGGTAGATACTTCAACTTTGTGAGAAATGGGTCTTTGTATTTCACCAAGTGATTCAGTGCTATAATGACGCGCAAATTATTCATTAGGACAGAGAACGAAATGACGGATAATTTGTGTAAACATTAAAATAATGTCTAACATCAGAGAACGAGACCAGATAGTATTTTGATTAAATTTGGAATCGGTGATAATTGAATAAATAAATATTCAAATGTGGGAATTAAATAATTGACATTGCATGCTCTTGAATAGACGTCACGACTCTGATACTTCCATCTCTTCCAGTTTATTTCATAGCTTAATTCACTTAGATAGTTTAGTCAATTTAAATATACATTTAGTTTTTAGAACTTATTTTTTAATCACACAATTAAATCTCATATGCCTGAACATTCCTCCAAAAGGAAATTTCTAGTGTCTACTCACATCCTCTTTGTGGTTCGACCCTGCTCGCCACTTCTACAGTAGTTAGTAGGTAAATAAATATTGCAAATTTGCACGCATTGCGACGCGCGTGCCAATCACACTCTATTGGATGGATAAAACTGATAAAAGCAGAAGTTTTAGGTTCTTATATGTGATTATACTTCATTCTACTATTTAAGGTCATTTTATATGTGCACCTAAATTTACTTCAAAACTAGTTAGGTAAGGGAATATTTTAATAGACACGTACTACACCTTATTATTTATTGATTTCAAAGAAAAAAATTATAAAATTATAAAATTCTCCAATGTGATAAGTAATGATTCTTGAATCATAGTCATGTTTTTGGAACTGTTACCAGACATCTAGTGAAATTTGTGGAAGATTATGTTTGATAGATTAATACATGTCTTTTCTCACCCCATTTATTTTTGTCATTTTTACTCATTAGTATTGGTATTTTCATAATGATAATTACTTATTGTACACTTTTGATCCATGAATATTATACTCAGGAAAAATTTATTAAATCAGGGAATAAAATTTCAACTACAATCCCAATTTTAAGAATTTATTGTGGAAGAAAAACAAAGGAAGACTAAATTAAGGGAGTTAATTAGTCTCATGGAGTAGAATAATTAGTGAAAAGAGGAAAACTGAGGCAAAAAACACTTAGGGTGTACAATTTACATTAAAGTATAGGGGTATAACCAAGTGTCATTGTGACACCAATTATAATGAAAAAATTCAAGATAAATTTGTAGATTCTAATTATATATATTATAACCAAAAAAATAATCTTTATTGATAGAGGCCACAAGAGAATACACTTTGAGAAACCACTTTATAAAATTTCCTTTCAAAACTCAAATACTCAACCATCATAAAGTCACTATATTCAAGGTAACCCAATATTGGTTCTTAAAAATCCATGAACACCCATGAAAGTCACGAGTTTCAAATAAAAATTATTTAAAAAACCAAACCAACTTTTAAATTCATGAAATCACATAATAAAACACATTTACTATTTTATAAAATGTTAGGTCTGCGTGGTAGTTGAAAAATAAATTTAAAATTATTATTTTCATATAAAAAACCTTCACATTAAATGGAAAACAAAAGAAACATACTTTCCCTTTAAAATAGATTTATATACACATATAATAATTTAAGTATGAATCTAAAACCTAGATTAAAGATAAATGAAATTATATTTTATTAATTTAATGAATTGTACAATAGAGAAAACTAACCTCTAATATTCTACTTCCATAATGTGGGACTCTAAATCACCACAATAAGGCTATAGAATACTTAAGAGGCTAGGAGGAGGGGAACTATGCCTGGGAGAGGGAGTTTAATAGGGGGATCTATATCACCAGAGGTGTGGTGAACCGCTGAGCATAGGAGGTCATAGGGGGGGTTCTGTATCACCACCGGGAAGAGGGAGATCGGAGGGGGGGAGTCGCAAGGGTTGGGGTAACCACTGAGGATAGAGGAGGGAGGTTAGAGGGGGGGGGGGGGGTCATAGGGTTGGGGTCATGACTGGAGTGGGGTAGGGAGGGAAAATATGGGTTTTTAAAACATTTCATGGTGGTTTAATGGAAACCACTACCAATTATTAAAATAAAAAAAATATAGAGGTGGTTTGATAAAACCTCTACTATATTATTATTTTTTAAATAGAATTTATTTAATAGTGGTTAATATAACTGCCACTAATAAACCAACGCTAACTAGTGTTTTTTAGTGACACATCTCTCTCACATGGAAAATTTAGACACCTTTATGATAGTAAAAATAAAAATAAAAATAATTATTATTTTTGAAACTTTAATCACCATTTAATATAAAATATTATATAAATAATAAATAATTATATTTAATCACCAATATTTTTAAATAAATATTTTTAATCTTTTGACAATGTGAGTTCATTTTTTTCATATAGAAAAAATATTTTCAATTTACTAAAAAACAATGATTATTATTAATGTCAAGTTTTTAAAAATCCTTTTTTTGAAGTAAAATAAAATATATTGAAAACCAATATTATTTATTACATGAAGATTAAAATAAAATAAAATAAAATAAATCGAACTTTTTATAAAATAATAGGAATTAAAATGTTCTAATGAATGAGAAAATTGGTTTAAAACTCCTTAGAAAAAATGAAATTTAGTATAATAAAACTTTATATAAACATCCCAATTTTTATCCAAAATAAGTCCAAATAAGATAAGAAATGGAGCATTAGTAATGATAAAAAATCATTGATCAACAAACCCATTTACACTTGATAAAAAAATCCCTTTAATGTCATTTTTTTGGGGGTTTTAATGTCAGTTTTTGAAGCGATGTCTTTGCGAATAATGTTGTATGTATATTTTAAATGTTTTCTATTAAAAATGATATTAAAATAATTTTTTTATAAAAGATAAAATAATTTCCACATTTTTTTTTAATAACAAAAGTCTAAAATTCAACTTTATGACTTTTGATGTTGGTTTTGTTTTATAACCGACATCAAAAGTGACTTTTGACATCAATTATAATAAAAACTAATGTCAAAACTCTATGATTTTTTTAAAATATTTCAATACCATTCCTCATTTGGATTGAAATAAAATATTGATGATGTGTAAAATTGTAGGAAATAAAAAAAATCTAGAAAAATAAATACAAAGAATCAACATAAATATAAAACATAAAGATTTTAGTTATTTGGATGAAAATACAAGATCGATAATGTCTAATATTTTAGAAACCAAATAAAATATAGAAAAAAATATTAAATATTAGATTTAATTTCTATACTTGATTTAGTGTTTATAGACTTAATTTTATTTAGAGGGATGATCTCATGAGACATAACAAGATGTAGTTTTCAAGGCCTTTTAGACATCAGTATGTAAATCTCTTGAAAAATATTTATATTTTTAACTTGATCTAATGAACTGTCCTTCATTATAAAAAATGAATCATTAAAAAGTATATCGATGGATAAAACTAATCATAAATAAATTTTTTAATGTGAGAATAATTAAAAAAACATTCTAAAATTTCTTAACAAACAACTCATGGATTGATAGTGAAGTTTAAAATAGTAGATAAGAAAATAAATAAGCGTTGAGAGTGAAAACAAATAAAATGTGCTTGAAAAAGTGTAATGTGGTATGATAAATATTAAGTGGTAACTGAAAAATTATAAAGCGCACTTTCCTACTTTTTCATTACTTTTGATGTCGCTTATATATAAAACCAATGTTATAAAATTCCAATGAGAATTGTTTTAATGTTAATTTTTATTAAAAAATGAAGTCCAACGTTATATATATATATATATTAACATGGGTTTTACTAAGAAAATATTGTAAAAAATTTAATGAAAATATTTTGATGTTGGTTTTACAAAAAAACTGACATCAAAAGTAAAAAAATACTTTTAACATCAGTTTTTAGTAACACTGATGTTAAAACGTAGAAACACTAAATAAAAGAATTTTTTCAACATAGATTTTAAATAAAAAACTATTTAAAAATTTAATATATATATATATATATATATTAACATTTGTTTTTGTAAAAACAGATGTCAAAAATAAAAAATATATATATTTGCATTAGTTTTTTTAAAAATAAATGTCAAAAGTAAAAAATAATTTTAACACAATATTTTAGTAAAACCAGCTTTGAAATCCTAGACTTGGTTCACTCAATAGTAACTGAACTTGGTTGGACACAAGGCCTCAAGAGCGCATCCCCCATACACTAGAGGCTTCTGAATAGTAGTGAGGGTCCTTGGTGAAACTATGGGGAGACTAAAACCTTGTGATCAGAGTGTAGAACAATTCTATAATGATATCAATAATAGAGTAAGAATAATAAATAACTAAGTAGTTGAAAAATAGACATCCATCATGTAAATAACTATGTAATCTCATCCAATAATGTCATATAAAAATGATGATGATGATATGCTATAAAAAATATAGGTAATACATAGAAACAGTCATGAAATACAATACATGTATCAAAAGAACAAAAATAAAAAAATAAACTATCCCAAGAGAGTATCATGATCATGGTTTGGTATCGTGCTCTATTTTTTCTTATTCCATAATCAATCAAACATTCTTAAGAGAACACTTGATTCTAACCCTACCTGTATCCATGAAGTCTATCCGGGTACCTAATAGTGGTATGAATAGGGTGTGAGATAACACTCAGTTGGCCACCAACAATAGTGTATATAATAAGTCTATTTTGTGCATATAAGATGAAGTAATGTGCAGATATAATAGGTATATAAGTAATAATAGTAGAATTGATGATATCTAGTCTATCAAGTCTCGCTGTGATCAAGCGACTAAAACATAAGGTATATCTGTAAAGCTTAGAAGAAATCATCCAAAACATATTCCATGTAACCATGTGTCAGTACTACATGGTCCAGGGTCCAAGGAGTGGTAATTTATAAGGAAACTGAATAAGTAAGTAATATAAGTAAACAAGATCCAAGGAGTAGTAATGTCTAAGGCATCCAAATGAGATGATTAAATGGGATCCAAGGAGTAGAAATGTCCAAGGAATACCAATGATTCATAAGATCCAAGTATTAGAAATGTCCAAGGCATCATAACATATCAAGTGAACTAGTTTAACTAGATCCTTGGAGTAGAAATTTCCAAGGCATCCAAGTAATTCAGATAGATAGGATATAAGGAGTTGAAATTTCTAAGGCATCTAAATAAGTTATAGAACTAGGAACCAAGGAGTAGAAATTTCTAAGGCATCCTAACACATCATGTAACCAGAATCCAAGGAGTAGTAATTTATAAGGAATCCTTTTAGTTTGTTGGATCCAAGGAGTATTAATGTCCAAGTGATTTGGTTATATCAAGAAAAACAATTAATCAGATCTAAGGAGTAGTAATGTCCATGAAATCCAAGTGTACTAATTAAATGGGATCCCAGGAGTAGAAATTTCCAAGGCATATTAACTAAATCATTTAACATTTCATTAATCTATTCATAATCATATACAATCAAAGGGAATAAAAAATACATACCTTTCATATAAAAAATGACAAGGTGATATGAGGTACTCACAACCTTTAACAATTCAATTTAATAACTCATTCTATTATGAATTATACCGGGAGATATCATCAAAACCTGATGGTGAAATAATCATGATAAAAAGGTAGAACTCACCCCATGGGTGGTTCAATATGAGATCAAAAACCTATAACCTCGAAAAAAGCTATCATGGTTGTCTCAAACATGTTTTAATCAATTAACTCATGGTTCAATTAATTTAGAAAGAATCACCTGGAATGTCCAGCATGAAGCACAACAACAACAAGCTATAAATAGATAGAATTTTAGGTAAAATGTATAGAACAACTACCTTAATCCCGCATGTGAACACTCATCTAGTATCAACCTCTAATTTGGTCCAGATTAGGAGAAAATAAAATAATAGATAAACACCTTGAAAATATGGCATAAGAACCTCTACCCAAATACTTTGTCAATAATAGGAATAAAATGATGCAATAGGAATAGAGAAATCACCGATGCACATCCAATGAGACTAATTATAGAAGAATCAGAAAAAATATCAATAATATATCGAAAATAATAGGCCAGGATTCCATGGAAAATCTCAATTGGAGAATAGGGTAGCCATTGCTGGATAAAATAAGAAAGAATACATGGGTTTAAAATTTTAATAATTAAGGAAAAAATGGTCATTTTCCCTCGAAATATTGGGTTACATTGTATGATCGCATGATTGAACAAACCATTTTCCCTTCACCATCTAAGAACCCCCCACATGGTCATGGTGTACAGTTAGAAAAATAGTGCACTAACCATGCGTTTTACCTCTATCAAAACTCATGTAGGAAATGCATGGGCATATGGCCTTAGTTTCACGATTTACTCCAATCAGAAAGCCCCTAACAGTGGTATGAGACACACCACATTGTTTATTAAAACCATATGGCATGGGTGGAACTATTTCTACTAACCATACAGCCTAGTCGCCTCTTAAGATAACTCGGGATCTGGGATTTGAAAAATCCCCAAACACCCCTATTTCCTCCAAAGCCTCACATGGAAATCACATTAGGTAAAAACCACAGAATTAAACCAGAAATAAAAAAGTTACATACCTCATATAAATTAGGTATCTTACAAACAAAATTTTAAACACTAATTATAGGTTCATATTTGGTTTCTTAGGATTTGATTTGATTGGATGTGGAGATCAAAATGACTTATAGATCAAAAGTTATGGCTGTCAGAAGTTGGACTTCTCTAAGAATTATCTGAGTGAAGTTAAACTTATATGGACAGAACATTTGATTTTTAAATCTTTTTAAGATCCATGACTGGTAAAATAAAAGCTTTATAAATGAAATAAAACAATGTATTTATGGTTTACACAATTTTATCATCAGTTATTTAAAAAAAACAAATGTTAAAGTGAACATTTTTGTGTCTATTTTTTCAAAAAAAAAACATGGAAAGTATTATATGAGGAATTTTAAAATCACTTTTCCAAATAAAAAATGTTAAAACATATAAAAATAAAATAAAATGGAATATTTGGTTTTATAGTCTTTAATTATACTAGTCTTGAATCTCAAACCAACTTACAGATCAAAAGTTATTTTTGTTAAGAGGTGTACTTCTCTAAGACTCCTCTTAGAGAAGTAAAAATTTTGATCATAAATTTTGATCCCTAAGTCCATTTTATCTCCATTATTAGTTAAATCAAATCTTGATAAACAAAATAAAACATTTTATTTATGATTTTAACATTTTTAACATTGTTTGTTTGAAAAAACAACCCTAAAATTGGACTTTAAACATTGGTTTCTGAAAAAACCGATGTTAAAAGTCTTATATGAGGACTTTTAAAGTTTTTAGGAACCAATGTTAAATTTCATATATGATGAATTTAAACATATTTCTTGAAGAATCAATGTTGAAGACCATTTTTATACTAATTTCAATAATAATTCTTCTCCACTCACGAGTCCTTGGAAACTTGAAAGCAGAATATATAGAACGAGCCTCAAAAATTTACAAAATCCGTTTGAAAACAAAAGTTTTATAAAAAAAGGACTCCAACCTTTCAAAAGAATCACTAAATACCGACCCAATACCAACCTTTCACTAGAATAAATTACAACATCAATATTAATATTTAAAAACTTTGTTAGGGATGAACAAAAATAAGGTCACAACCCCTTCTCCCACTACGCATTAAATCAATAACATATGTACTTATAGTTGACTAAACTTACAAAAAACTAACTTCTCATAGAATCCAAATATCTTCTTATAACAATTTATGATTAAAAATAAAATAATTACAAATCATCCAAATCTACCATGTTAAAGAATATGTATCTCTAAAAAATAGGTTATGATTGCCTATTCATCCAAACAGAAGAATATGATTAGTATAACATGTCTAATTTAGAAAAATCCGAAAAACTATTCACCACTTATCCCAAATGGATTTAAATTTATTTCGTATAAATAAATAATTCACAATGAATTTTAGATACTCTTAGACAAATGAACAAACACAATCAGTTATAAAATGTCTTCTTCAAATAAACTTTCAAGTTGGAAGAAAATTTTAACACATATTCCACAAAAAATTAGATACTTTTAGGGGGAGATCCATATTAAAAACTTTTTTCCACACATTATTACTAATGAAATAATTTCTATTCATTGACATTATACAACCTAATCACACAAACTATTACTTCATACATACCTTGAGCAACTGGTGAAGATGAAAAAATTATTTTGCACATCCCATAACCAAGGGTCCATATAAACCTTTACCTTATCTCATCATAATCTCTCCAAAAAATATCTTCCATCAAAAGTGATTTCAATAACTAAATAATACATCAAAATTTTTTATTGGTCTAAGAGAAGAGTGAAAAAGATATGAAAAAGGATAATATATATCCTAAAATGTGCTTTCAAAAATTGGCTTCATATATTAAAATAATCTCTATCATTTTTTTCAAGAAGAGATAAGTTAAACTTGCTCAAATTCCTAAAACCAAGACCACTAGAATTTCTAGGAATACATAACATATCCCCAGAAATTCAATGCTTCTTATTCCTTCCATAAAAACTTTCCCACTATAAATTTGAATTTAAAGTACAAATTATATTAGTTAGTGATTCAATAATTTTGAATAGATACATAACATAAAAAGGAATTGATTGAGAAATAGATTTTAAAAGTACCTCATTACTCACCTTAGAGAGATTCCCCCGACCATGCATGAATATTATTCCAAAATATATCAACCACTAAATATTAGAGTTCCTTCTTAAACTTAATTATAATAGTGGGAAGCATAAGATATTTTCTATATGATTCCACCTACCTAACCCCCAAAAGAACACTCAAATCATACTATTGTTACCTCATAAACATCTTATTGAATAAATATTATCTTTTTGGTAGTTAAATTGATGACTTGATTCTCTATAATACCTATAAATAATACTAAAAATAGAATGGCCCTCCCGGTGAATCGATCATACAATCAAAATATTATCATCCATGAAGAATAAATGAGAGATATCTGGACCACTTTTACTTTACCTAACCCCATGAATCTGACCTAGTTCCATTGAAAAACTAATAATCTTCAGATTTTTTTAGAAAAAAATAATTAATAAATATGTGGAAGCTTTTTGATGTTACAATATCTTTAGAAATAACCTTGTTAATATTAATCCTAAAATAAGATAAACAAATTAATCTCATAATATTAGTGACTAAAACATCAATAAACCCTAGATTCCTTATAATAAAATATTGAAAATTCCATTCCACTATATAATATTCCTTTATAATATCAATATTTAATACCAATGTTTTTATAATTATTGTAGAATTAATATTATTTTATTGGAATAAATCACATGTAATGATTGAATTATTAGTAATTAACCATTTTGGAATAAAAGAAATTTACATATCAGATATAAAAGATGGTAATATTTTCTATGGTCTATTTTCTAAAATGTTTGAAATGATTTTATAAATGAATTTGCATAGAATAATAAGTCTAAAATACTAAACTAAACATGGATTACTAATATTAGAGAATAATTTAATGGGAGTCTCATTAAATGGTTCAAGAGAAATGATAACTCCCCAAAAGTCATTCATAAGACTAAAAGCATTATTTCACACAACATAACAAAACCATTTGAAGAAAATTACATGAAGCATATATATATCAATATTCTTTGAGGGAAGAATCATATTAGGAGCCCCAAAAACTTTAAAATTTTTGATATTATCTATTATAGATTCATTCCTATCATTAGTAATAGTTAGAACCATTTTTTTGATATCCTCAGATATATAATTCTATTCAAATATAGATAAATTTTGATAAAAAATTGCAACTAGGTTATTTATTCCTTAATTTGTATCAACCTGAACCCCATAATCATCTATCAAACTTGAAATAAAGTTATTCCTATTTTTAGTAGTGTATTTATGATGAATGAATTAAGTGTTTTGATAAGTTTCCTAAATATATGTAGTCTTTAGTCTAAAATGAAAATATTATTCTTTATTAAACAATTGAAAATCAAGTTCAATTTCTATGTATCAAATTATATCAGGATAATCATAAATCAAAGAAAACTATAATTACCATGAATCTAAATCTAAATATCTTTAATACTATTATTAAATTTTAGAGGTTGAGTACTTTCCTATATATACAAATATTTTCTAACCACCTAAATTTTATCATAAAAATTCATCTCGAAAAGATTTCACAATCTTTGAATAATGTTTTTACAATTATGTAATTTAATATATAAGGTTTCAAACTTAATGACCATTTATTTCTCAATAAAAATATGAATGTGGTCAATTACAATAAGAATATTTGAATGATTGTAAGTTTAGGTAGATAAATGTTAAACAATGAAAAAAGAAACATAAACTACTAATCCAATGATCCCAAAAATTGATGATGTCATTAAAAAATCCTTGAATTTAAAAATTATCCACTAAGATAGGTAAAATGAAAACCTTTATATAAAATATTAAATAAACCAGCCTCGATAGTGCTATCCTAAAAATATTACATGAAATATTCATCACTAAAGGATCCACCTTCCTTTTCATTGAGAACAAAAATTTTATTAAAATAACTTCCAATAAGAAAAAGGCCCTCAAACCATTGAAAATGTATTTGAAATAATTTTCTAGTATTACATTTATCAACAGAGTTTTTTCCATGAATATATATCAAAGAATAACTACTCCCTTCCATTATTATCTTGAATTCCTTCCACTATATGATTCTTAGAATGATGTTTCAAAGTAACAATTACTATTTAATTCAAAAATAAATAATTACCACTCACCTAACTAACTCTATGGACTATAAAATAATTTGAAAAACTCAATTTATTTTTTAAGTATAAAGAGTCCAAGTTCATTAACATTGTTTAAAAAACAAAGACCAAGTCAAGACCAAAATTTATTCTCCAATTATTGAGGATCCAAACTGTGTGAAGGATACCAAGTTCTTGATAATTCCCATTGGTGGAGATTCTTTACTATCCCAGTCCTTCAACACCCAACACATAATCCCTTATAGGGTTCCATCCTAAAAATTATTGGGTGATTAAAGTAATTTACCATCCAAGCATAAATGTTAGCTTGCATACTTTGAGTAATCCAATATAGGGCTTGAATTTGCACCCAAAAATCATCCCCTAAAACCAAATACCACATGATTGGTCCTACCATTCAATAATAATCCATTAGATCCAACCATCTTGTACCTCTATTTTCTCATCACTGGGACTTTCCTCCTGACCACTCCTATCAAGAATACTTTCAACACAAGGAACCATGAATCCAAATGCTTCAAATGAGCCACTGTTATATCATTTTCAAATTTTTTTGGAAAATTATCCACCCTACATCACACATGAGATTCACTATGGATATGATACCACTTGTTGTGGGAGATTCCTTGTTAGCTCAGTTCTTCCAGGCCCAACACATATGTCCTTTATGGGTTCAATACTAAAACTCACTAGGTTATAGGAGGAATTTCCCATCCAAAATTATATGTAAGTCACTATCCTTTATAAAATATGATCTGGGGCTTGGGTTTGCACTGAAAAATTCCAACATAAAGATTTAATTGACCCCAATCCATGGGATATAAAATTTCTGATACTGAGGAAGATGAAAATTCAGATGCATAACATTTCACCCCGATATAAAAATAAGTTCCATATATAGAGAACTAAATTAAATGAAACTAGCCAAAATTTTCCACCAAAATAAAAAACTATAAAACAATAATCCAATGAAAAACACCAAATTGATAAAAATTTAGGTGCAAAGAATAATCCCATAAATCTAAAAAAATATGATCCACTGAGCTATTTAACCAATAGAACATCCAAAAAATTATTCAAAAAATATGATTCACCATTATAATAAGTTAAATGAATCCACTAAAATGATCCCAATTTATAGATCCAATGAATTCAACTAGTGGATATACCAATCAATAAAATTGAATCACTGATATGATGATTCCATTGAAAAGATTATATGGAGAAATTTTGTTAAAACATTGTATTTGATGAAATAATGACGTATATAAAGAACCAGTGTGGGTGAAATTTCAATGCAAATGAGGAAACCATGAAGTGGACCCAAATAAAGATCCAATGTTGATGAATATCACTAAAATAGATGATCTGATGTGGACCTCGATGAATACATGTTCCAATCTGAAGTAGATGACAAAAAAAAGATCATTGAAATAACTAATACCAATGAAAACCTAGATGAAAATATGATCCAATTTAAAGAAGATGATTTATATGAAGAAATCATAATAGAGATTGAGATGTGGATAGATATTACTTAAGATTCAAAGTAGACGATGAAGATCGAATATAGATAAAGAAGTCACAAAAATGAAGATGATGCATACATGGATGAAGAAGCTGTGATAGAGATCTATCACTATGTTTTATCATGTTTTAGTAAAATAAATGAAATTATTTCTCAATTCATAGAAGAAAAATAAAATAAAATAAAATAAATGATTTTGATTTCAAATCATTTTTTGGATGAAAATTTTAGTTAAAGAAAATAAATGATTGTAATTATCTTTATCTTGTTTGATGAATTTTTTTAAAAGAAGATAAAAGAAATAGTTTGGTTGTAAATGAAACAAATGACCTCTATTAAGAAAAAACACATACCCATAAGATTATAAGACATAGTTTCCCAAGATAAAAAGCAATAATAGATTAGATCCCCACAGACAGCACACCTGCCACCATGTCTTCCCATTATCAATAATTTATGTTAAATGACACATATAACCCTTAAAAAAAATACATTTTTATTACATTTTTTTACTAAAAAATAAAAATAATAATTTTGATTTTAATTAATCATTATATTTCATGTCACCAAAATAAGGTAGACATTAAACTATGAAAAATATATTAATAAAAATTTTAAAGTTCTAATTTTTTTAAAAGAAGTGACTTCATATATTCACTAAAATCACTTACAAAATCCATATATTTATTTATTTTAAATTATTTATATTTTATATTTATAAAAAATCATTTGTATAAATTATTTTTAAACCTTTGAATTTCAAAAAACATAAAAACTTATTTGTATATATTTTTTTAAATATTTATATAAACATAATAAAAATTATTTATAAATTATGTTAAACTTAGAAAAATAATTTTTTGTTATTATAATTTACAGTGACCAATTTTGTTCATCTTAGAAAAAATTATTTATAATTATTTATAATTATTATTTATATTCACAAAAACAAAATTATATGTAAATTATTTATAATTTTTTAATATTATTATTTATAAATTACGTTGATCTTATAAAATAATTATTTAGAAATTACATTGAACACACTATTTATATACACATAATAAAAATTATTTATATACACAGAATTATTTACAATAAAAACCATTTATATACACATAATAAAAAATTGTTATATACACATAATACAAATTATTAATTCAAGATAATAAATTTTTTTATAAATTATTTATATAATTTATGAATTCAAAATTATTAATTTAAGATAATAAAAAATATTAATTAAAATAATTAATTTCAAATAATAACTAATTAAAAATTATTAATTCAAAATAATTATTAATTTAAAATTAGTAATTTAGAATAATTATTAATTCAAAATTATTTATAAATTATTTATATAAATAATTAATTCAAGGTAAAAAAATTATTTATAATAAAAATTATTTATAATCAAAATTATATATAATAAAAATTATTTATAAATTATTTATAATGATTTATAAACACATAAATATCTACAATAAAAATTATTTATATGAAAAAAATTAAAATTATTTTTAGTTGTTTGTTATTATTGATTATAAATCTCTTTGAAGTTATTAAAATAATTATTTATAAATTCTGTTTAACAAAATATTTATATACACTTGAAAATATTGTTTATTATTATTATTAATAATCAAAAAGATTTTCATCTATAAAAATATTAATTCAAGAAAAAATTGAATAAAATAAAATAAGCATAGGGTGTAATATATGAAATTTAAAAAATAGCATAGGTTGACTTCCTTTCCTGCCAAATCACCCTGATTTTAGGGTGATTTGAAATATTCAGTGAGGTAGAAATGGGGTTCTCTTCATTTATTCCCAAAGGATTTCTCCCAGTCTAATGTATCACCATAAAAAAGGGTAAATGGCTTAGAATCGCACCATTTCATTTTATTTCTCCCCAAATAGCCACTTCTAAATGCACTATTGGTGCATATGAGGAAACCGTGACCATTATCTAAAACTAATAATGAAAATTCAAAACGTATATAGATCACCAAAGAATTCACAAACTCCAAAAATTCCATGAATAGTTAAATCGATCAAAACAAATTGATTTCCAATAAAAATTAAAAGCTAAACCGATAGAGGGTGGAAAAACTATGAATAATGTCAAGAGAAAACTCCCAAAGCTGAGAGACTGAACTATAAATTATTTGATTTAAATAGAAATAGTTTTTTTTCATTTTTATGTCCCTATAAATTACCACTGATAAATATTAATAAGAATAATTTTTAATTAGATTAAAAAAGGTTTCATAAATGTTCTTTTTTAGGATGATTTTATTTTTTTGGATGATGTTTTTGGTAATAATATATTTAAAATTTCAATGTCCTAGATGATTTGTAGAGTATTTTTACAAGGGATTCATCCTGGATGTCATATTCATGAAAAAATTATTCACAAAGGCATTATCCTAGATGGTGCCTTTATGAACCAAATTTTTTCCATAAATAATTTAATTTTTCACTCATATCAATATATATTTATTTAAACGTATTATAAAATAAAAAGTATGAAATTCTGTGGGTGTGCTTGATCATATGTTCAGTCAACAAAGATACCATTAATATATTTCAGTAAAGTCGGGAATGACAATTCCTATAAACACCCATCCATTTTTAAAGGGATTTGAAACAAAATTACAATAATATATTAATAAATATGTCAAATTAGAAAAAGAAATAATAGAATCACACAAAAAATTACTATGGATAACCCTATGAAAATCAAGGAGTTAAAATCATAATATATTTTCTAAAAAACAATTCCTTATTAAATAATTAGTATAAAAATAAAAACTCAAATATCATTTTAAAAAATGATACTAGTGAAAAAACTAGCTAAAATATTCTTTTGAAAATTCATATGCACTTGATAAAGTATTCCAATGAAATAAGAGATATTAAAAATATGATTTTATAGATCCAAGGATAATGTTTAATTATCAACTGCAAAAAATCATCAAGATAAATATAAAAAAGAATAAATTTAAAATATATAAAAGTAACAATCAAAATCCTTTCAATGTTAATTATGAAACTTCACTCAAAATATATAGCGTTTTTAATTCATTTTTAAAATTGTTATTGTCATGTTTTAAAATCATAATTAGTCCTTTATGCCACTTAATTTTTCTTTCTAACTGTAATGAAATGTTTCATTATGAGTTAGCGGATCCCAAGAACGAGTCAAGGCTAAAATGGAATTAGAGTTAGATGAAATATGAGATTTAAAGTTTGGATAGGAAAGAAGGAATTTTAGACATGTATTGAGGATTGAAATAGATGTTTTGAATGTAAAGGGATGGTTAGAAAAGTCTTAGGATTAGTTATTAGACTTTGGGGGATTACAACACATAAAATGGGTTATAATAGGCCACTAATGGATAATTGGCAGAGTGATAAGAAAAAAGTTTAATGGGGATAGTAGTAGAATTGTAGTCACTACCAGGGTACCAAAATATCTATGGCATTCTAGTCACATGGAGTTAGGGACCTCAACTATTATTTTCTTTCCCTTTTCCTTAATATTAATTCAACTCCTAATGATCCATATCTTTCCAGATTGATTTAGGGTTTGTGGTGATGAATTTATAAATGAATGGTTTGTGGTTATGGATTCCTAGCAATGAGTCTAAGGTAAGCTCCATGGTTTTTGTTATTGACTCATTCATTTTATAAGTATTTAATATGAACCTACCATTATCTGATTATTTTATTTCATGTGTATAAATAAAAATTAGTTATTTATATCGAATAAAGAAACTCCAATAAACCTAAAATAGGTTGTATTGTAACACCCAATTTTTAATAATGATTTAAATAAAATAAATTAAAGGTTTTTTTAATAAAAATTTATTAAATTTTAAATTTTTTTATGAAGTGATCGGCCACTTTGCATGGTCATGGGGACTATTCAAGGTGAACATGAAAGTAAATATTTTTGATCCAATAAGAAGTGCACTACTGGGTGCATAGTCTCAGGGACTATTCACAGTGACTATATATCCCTTAAAAACTTTTTCAAACTTATAATTTTTCTTCCAAATCCTTTAGAAAAGGTATTATAATTATTATAGGAATTTATATGGTTTTTAAAAGGAATTTTAAAATTATTTTGAGTGGTAGAATCTAATTTTAACTATTTAAAATGTGTTTGAGAATTTATTTAAATGGAAATACTATTTCAAGTTTTTTTATAAACTATTTATATGTATGTTTGGTGTGAGTGATGGTAATGATTATTTGATATATATATATATGTGTGTGTGTGTGTGTATATTATTATTATTATTCCCCTAAATTGGTGCAGGGAGGGGAGAAATAGGGCGCACGTCACATGGTTGAGTCCCTAACCGCTTCTTATTCTCTTTCACCATGTGCGGAAAATTGACTTTAATCTTCATATATTATTATTATTGGTAGGGTTGCTGTAATACTCATGTATTATTATTAAAATAGTGAAAAATCCATCTTTTTTCTTCCTTTCCTAGGGGTTACTTGAATGATCTAAGAGGGGAGGGGGGATTTATCCCTCTCCTTTAACCAAATTCTTATTTTTTCCTCTTCTTCCATAGAATATTATGGCTGAACAAGGGTTAGTTTTCCTCCAATTACCCCTATTTCTCCTCTTCCTCTATATCTCTATGTTCCCAAATGTATTATTTATTTAAATCTATTTTTTTTTAATTTTTGGGGGTTTACCATGTGATGGAGAAACCTTAAATTTCTAAGGGGAATTTTCCCCTAGGATGGGAAAGATGACTAAGGATAACCTCACAAACATGAATTAAAGTCAATGAATCACTGATTTTATTCAAAATGACTATATTAATATAAAAACCTCGAAAAAACCATGTTTTCTCTTTTTATTAATCATGATCTTGATTTTATATGGTTTGATAGAAGTTTATGCTTGATTATTTATTGTATTTCCTTAATGCTTCACTTTTTTGCATTTACTCTTAGAGGTAGAGTGTTTTATATCTTTTTAATTAGTTGATAAACCTTTAGTGATTTCTTGTTTGAAATTAGGTTTTCAATGGGATAAAAAGTATATATTATATCTATGATAAATATGTGATTGGTTTATTATTTTTTAATAATTTATAAGGAAATTGAGTTTTCTAAAAAGTAAAAATTCATCATTTTTGAAATTGATGTGTACCAAGTGATTTTCAATATGCCCATGACATTCTATAAAAAATAAGGTGAATGTGTTTATATGGAGTGGTATATTATGATTTAAAATTAATTAATGAAATGTTTTTTATAAAATATCATAAGTAATAAAGTGGCGTTTGTATTGTTTAAAAGTTCTATTACACGAGTTATCTTCTTTGGTGTTATTTTACGTTTTATTATGAAATAAAAAAACTTGAATTTATTGATAAAAGATTGTTGGATACATATTAGTGGGATATTTTGTTCATTTGGTTTGATTTATTTTAACCCTATGATTATGAAAAAAATGATGGGAAACCATGATTATTTAGGAAAGATTTTATGAGAATTACAATTTCTAGGTATTTGATGAGACTTTTCTCTCATATCCTTTCAAATTATGACGAGACATTGACTAGGGGTAGACAAGTTTAGTGGTTATAGATGAAAATATCCATTATAGGCCTCATTATATTTTATAAAGAGACTCTAGGTGGTGTATTATTTCATGCAGATGTATATTTATATGGACTGGACTTAGTATGATGATCCTAAGTTTCCCTGCAACTGTCCCATAGGTAGCCTCCTAAGATGCCTAGTCACAAGCATGATTATAATATGTTTTTATAATCTTAATTTTATAATTTTAAATGAATATTTTGATTCAATATTTACTTTTTTTCATCATAAACATATAAAGGTACATTATATATATATATATATATATATATATATATTTCAAAGTAGCATAACTAATTTATCTTTATTTGAAACTCTTATAGAACTTTTTTGGATTATTTTTATTGGATATATGTATAATCACACCTATTTATGTATTTTGGTGAATATAAAGATATATATTTGTATTTTTGATTTTAGGTAATTCAAGGATTTTACATAGTTTTAGTTATTAGAAAGAAAATGTTCCCATATATAGCTCAAATATAGATCGACAATGGTATGTAGAGGATACTAGCCATTTAGGTTATAAGGATTATTTTAGATAATTTATATTTTATTATATTATAGGATATTCATTATTTATTTTTTATAACTATTAACATTAACATATATACACACTTTATAAAACTTATAATTTGTGTATTAATAAAAATCTAATTTATATAATTAATTGAGTTTAAGGGAAATCGTTCCCTAGGGCGTGATGTCATCCCTCACCACTTATTATAAGCATATATCAGTTGTTATTTTGGTCTCTCGTGATGAATTTGGTTCTATAGGTATTCTGATGTGGTGTTTTAGTGGAATTTTGTTTTTACAATGGTTCAATTCTTGGTGACGATGAAGATGGTGGCATGGCTTGTTCTGTTACTGTACTTCCAATAGAGAGTGGTGTGTTTATTTTATTTAGAGGTGTTTTATGGTTTATTATTGTTCTTTAACATTATTATTTATGATAAATATGGACTAATTATGTTCCTTGGAGTGCTTGTTCTGGACTATGATGGTGGTTTTGACGGCGATGGTGTCAATGATGATGGTGATGATAATGACACGATTGAATTTGAATGGCGTAGCCTTGGTCATCGCATAGTGTAGAAGTTGAGGCTACCTCTCTTACTAGGAATTACCACTTTGTGGTCTAACTACCTTCTAGCTAGCCTCATTTTCCATTTTTCTTTTGGAATCATGGTTTTATTTTTATCCATTTATATCGATGGTGGTTAGAAATAGGGTTTCCATTTAACAAAAAGTGGGATTATTCAAAAATAAAAAATGGATTTGGATTGTGGTAGTTGTTTGGGGTCCCATTTGGTATGAATTAAATAGTATTATTTTAGTATTTAGCATATTTAGTTTTAACCAAAAGGGGTGTATTTATAAAACATTTAAATTCACATTTTTATTTAATTTTAAAACCATGTTTTAATCCAATTAAATATCATTTGTATTATTTTAACTTTTAAAACTATCTTTCTAATGTGATTCATAGTTTATCTTACTGCATTAGTTTTTTATTTATTAATATGTATTTTATTTATTTGGATTACACAATGTTTATTATGGATTATCCTTATCATGATTTATATGAATTGAGTTTTTTTGGATCCTTTCAAATAGTTTAAATTAAATTTATTTTTGGTTTTGGGTTTATTAGTTTCCTTTAAGAATTATTGGGATTGGTATTTTAGATACTGATGGTATTTTTTATATTTTGGTTTAATATACTTTGTTATATTTATGGAATGGTATATTTGGTTTGAGTCCATTATTGTTAAATGGATTTGGTTGAATAAAATAAATTTCACTCACATTTTAATGGTTATTTTAGAGTTTAACCATTTTGGGACATGTTTGGGTACAAATGGAAAATTTATCTAGTTATTTGATGGATATTTGATTCAATTTTGATTTTATTTTAGTAATGGAATATTTTATTATGTGTCTTTAGTCTTTAATGGACCATTAAGATGTTAATCGATGGATATACAGTGTGAATTATCAATATGGGTATGTGATTTGTTTAGTTTGGTTGAGTTTTATGGTGAAGTGTGGTTTTGTAGAGGTACTTGTTTGGAGTTTTAGTGATTGAAACTCATAATTTTTGGTTATATATTGATGTTGAAAAGTTTATTTTGATTTTTTTGGGGTTGGATGGTGAAAATTTTCTATAAATTATGTCTCTTCGTTAAAATTCATTGTCTACAGTAGGGTTCATGGACAGTCTTCATGGTATTGGGAACCGTGCAACACTAAAATCTAGACCCAATGGATTTCTTCATTATCCCATGCATGGTTGTTCATAGGTATTGTGGAAGTCCAAGAATTTTGTTCTATGCATACTGCATTGTCTGTACATGATCCAGTGACCATTTATAGTTATCGTGCAATGTGAATTTTGTCTAAAAAACCTTCTTTTGACCATTATTTAACCATGGACATTCACCTATGACTTTATTATGGCACTTTAACATGTCAAATTTATTAAGTAAATTTATAAATACTACTTCAACATAAAACGATAATAAATTATGATTTAGGTGTCCATTTGGGCTCAAAAGGCTCTGAAATAAAATCTTGTATCAAGATCTATGATGTTTTCCATCGGGGGTACTTCATAGCTAGTTTTTTCTTACTCAAAAGATGTTGAAAATTATTATATATTTTTTTAAATTTTGGGTGAATTAATTTTGATTTTTTTTTTCAATTTTTTCTCCTAGGTATATCATTTGGTGATTTCCTCAAGCATTGATAATGATGGTGCCATAAATGGGGTTAAATATGTTCATAGAGTATTTCTTTGGAGTATTTTATGAAGTGATATTTATGTGGTGTTTTTATGAGTGGTATGAAAGAAGTGGTTTGTCATGGGTCCCACTTCAAAAGTTTAACCCCAAAGAAATTCAATAAAATAGTCCCAAGGTTTTATCTTGATAAGGTTTCTTATAAAGTTTTAAAACTATCACTTTTGTTTTATATTCTTTGAAAATAAAATAAAAGTAAGGATTTTATAGTTTTGAAGAAAAATAAAATAAATAAAAATAAATGAAATTAAAAATTAACTAATAAAAATGTTTATGAGTGAAAATGAACAATTGGATTGAAAATATGTATGAAATTAGAATTTAAAAGCAAAAGCGGTGGTCTATTTTAAACCTTCAGACACCCATCTTTATTTCCCATTATGATTTTTTAATTTAATTTCTCAATGTTCACATAAATACCTTTGGCTGAACCCATAATTAGGTTTAAACATCCTAATAAAACCTCATTATAATTATTTTTCCTCCTATATAAGTGATTTAACTACTTGGATACCTCCAAGTAGCTAAACATAATCAAAATGACTATACTTAAAGGAATGAAATTACTTAAGAAATTCAAAATATATTAGAATAAAGTTCATTCAAGAAAGAAAAATAGCCTCTTAATTCATGAAAGTATTTTCTATATAAAATTCAAAAAGATAAAATAAAAATTAAAATACTTATAAAAGAATTTTCCTTAGGTATAAAGTCCCCAAAACCTCTTGAGAATTTAGACACACATGTATAAATAGACTCTCATTCTCTTTCTTCCTTACTCTCTCTATTGTCTACCCAGAATTGAAGTAGTCTATTCAAACTCCTCCAATAATGTTAACTCTATCTTCTCGCTGGGTTGTTCCCTCCATCTACATCTATTATGAAGGGAAAAATATTTTGAAATTGTGATAAATTCCAAATTAAAAATGGGGAACTTTCGTTCTCATACAACAACCATCATGATCATACTTTAGGTATAAGAAGTAGCAGTTATGTATTTTATCTTGGGAATAAATCCTCACATAATGTTTTCACGTAGAATGTTTCTTTAATTATCTTTAAATTCCTCTATGATCCATAGCCTATTCATTTCCCCTTTATTAAATTAATGTGGATAAGATAAGGAGTTGGATGAAATTATTTCAATGGAAATGCCTGGTTCACGAAAATTTTTAAAAATCAAAATCATAGTACATTAATAATATTCATAGGATATCCATTTATTAAGACATATAAACTCTTATAGAAAGTAAAATACATATGGAGTTGGGTTTTGAATTCATATAGTAACTTAATGTTATATAATAAGAAGGTGAAAGACTTATGGGATTGTAGAATTCATATGATTTCAGTAAAATTCATATGGTATTAGACTTTTAGAGTCTTTAAAGTTTTAAAGGCATATAAAATTCAATGGAAGTCAAACAAGAACTCGGGTGAAAGTATTACTAATTGAAAAATACTTATGAGAACTCCCAAAATTCATATGAAATTATATAATTTATTTGAAATAGAAAAGTCTTATAGAATTCCTCAAAAGTCATACAAAATCCATAGAAGTCATATGAAATAAGTAGAAGTACTATAAAAATCCATGAAAATCATATGACACTTAAGGAAAAGTAATAAAAAACCATACTTAAGTATTTTTTTTCATTTCAAGTTAAAAATGACTTTTACCAAAAACAAAAAAGAAAAAATAACTTATTAAATTAATTTCTGAAATGATTAAAACACTAAAAAATCATGAATTTTTCCATTTTCACAATTAAATCCCAAATTTTCCAAAAATATAAAATTGATGTAATTCATTTGAAAATGTAAAAATTTAGGGATTGTATTATTTAATTTAAAAGAAAGAATTATGAAAATATTATCTCTATTAATTCCTCCACACTTAAGACTTAGACAGTTGGATAAGTAACCATAAAAATAACACAAAAGAAATTTAAAAACACAATCCAAATTGATCCACTAATTCAACACCAAGGAATTCAAAATTATATTGCCTCTTCAATAATATAAATTTTAGAATTATCTATTATGTTTCTTCATTCCATTCCTACTTCATTTATGTTCCCATTAATAGAAAAAATTACCTCCCCATAAATTTCCCTCATCATATAGTCTTGAATCTTTGGAAAGGCTTTTATCAGCAAACACATGTAAAGGTCACAATTGAATTGATAATATCCTAAATATCCCCTCAAATGATTCAAGAAATTATGTAAATCATGAATTATTTTTAGGTATATTCATAGGTTAATGGATGGTATGTTTTAGATGTCAAAACTATTTGAGGTATAATTAGGAGTCTTATAACTTTTCAAAGTAAAAAATGAATGATTCCAATTTTTAGTCATAAATAGTATTATCCTTACTCCCCTTAATAACGAATAATATCCAAAAATATTAAAATATTAAGGATAACAAACCCCTTTAGTATTTCCTTAGTATATTTTTTTTCACTCAAGTTCTTTAATAAGATTTCATTTTCTATTTTATTATGAATTTGTTTAAAAAATTAAAAATTTTATAAGGAAGAGAGGGTATTTAAAACATTAAACAATGGTGTGAAATTAATATCCCTTATTTTGAATGATAATACTTCTTTTTACCTACACAATAATTTTTTTCATTGTTTTTATAGTAACTTCATCATAATATACTTTTTATCATTTCATTTCATGGATTATTATTGCAAATAGATTTAGAAAATACATCTCTAAAATATCTTTTATCCTTTGATCCAAAATAATCCCCAAATGATGTATCAACCAACAATATAGAAATTTTACGAACTTTATTTTTACTAAATAATTCAATTTTACTTTTAGATCAGGTTAGATTAGGATTTTGGGCTTGAAATTTGGATACTTAATAGGTTGTTCATGGATTTATAAGGGATTTAAAATATAAAATATAAAGAAAATACCAGAATAAAAAGGTTTTTTTTGAAAAGGGGGATTTTAAAATTAAATAATTTCCATAATAATCTAAGAAAATGTTTCTTAAAGTTCAACAGTTTTGATAGAAACAAATCAAATTCTGGTTAGATTAAGCATTGTTTGGTTCTCTCAAAAAATGAGGTTATGTTGAATAATATTTTAATAGAAGGTTCAGAGTGCTCAAATGTAGGTGATTGAAAAATATGGACTATTATTTAAGTATTGGATTCAAAATTTAATGGCCTTTTCATGAATTTTCCAAATTTATAAATCTAAAACAAAGTTCATTTCAACACTCATTTATATTTTGTTCCATGGGTTAAGTAATTTAAATCACTAACATGGGTTAAAAAAATTATAAAGGTATTAATTTTAACTCATAAGTTTAAAAAATACACTAAAAAGAAAAAATAAACACCTAAAAATGAAATAAAAATTGCATGATTTGATGGAAAATAGAAAATTGAAATTGAAAAACAATATAACAGAAAGGAAAAAACCTTATAATATAGAAAATTATGTTTCTATGACCCACAATTAATTTATTTAATGCTGTCTTTGTTCAAAAATTTATATGAGAAATTAAAATCAGAAATCATAGACATAAAAAAATAAGATAGAGAAGAAATAAAAAAGCTGATGTTCAACTATACACAACTTCTTGAAAGTGGACCTCCTTCCCAAGAGGATCTTGAAAATTATATTTAAAATGATTTAATTTATTCCAATTGAATATGAATAGTTTTTATTTCCCTGGTTATTTATTCTAGATAAAATCAAATAGAAAAACATGAGTAATAATGAAAGGTCCATACTATTTGGAATGAAGCTTGCCTAGAAAAAACTTGATTCTTGATTCAAATAATATAATTTTATCACCCTAGTTGATGTTTTTATAGAGGATCATTTGTTAGATTCATATTTTATATTCTTACTTTAATATAAAACATATTTTTTTACACATTAAATGACTAAAATTTCTGGTATTTAATTGTTTTATTAATATTTTTTCAGATACCATGTTAGGTAGAAAACAAGAATAAAAGTGATGAATTACACATGAAGATAATGTACCGTGATAAAGTATAGGACAAGAATCAAGTACAAGGCTTGAAAATGAAGAACCAATATGAAACAAAGTGAAATATATTGGAAACAGACAATTAAAATCATAAATGTCATCCGTGAGGTGAACTTAAAAAGATTACAGGACATTAATACATGATATGAGGAAAAATAATCTATTTAGATGATTATGTAATGTGTCAGGAGGTGACATATATGGCCACACCATTACAATTACAAGGATTAATTAGAAAGAAATTCAAAGCATGAAACTACCCATGAAAACTTTGGCACCACCATTGCATGTTGTGAATAGTATTCATGACATAAAACCTTTAGAATTGACCCATAAATGAAAGTTTTGATGATATTTAGTGATGGACCACCCTATTATGACCTCAGGAATACCCATTATGACATGAGACCCATTAGTAAGACCATTTAATGCTCCATGAAGAGTGATTAATCCCTAAAAGTAGATATCTATGGGGAGGATGGAAAAAATGAGTTCCTGGGGATCTTTTAATGCACAATGCTGTGATATTAGGGTTTTGTTGCTTTAGGTTTTTCTTTTCTTTTCTTTTCTAATGTAAAAAAATTCCACATCTTTATTAAAGTGTTCTTACATCTCCATCACTCTCTCTCTCTCTCACTCTTCCTCAATATTTCCATTTATCTCTTCCATTTATATGTTGTGATCTCATTCACTTCGCAATGGCTGGTGACTAACTCTAAGATTAGCCTTGGGGTATGTTTCATGGAATTCTTAATTAATGTGATTAAATTATTTAAATTATTTAATTTAATTTGTGGTGAATGAGATGGAAGTACACATGTGCGACAAACATCCACATTGACATGAATCTCACATTCATTTGAATTCTCTACCCATAAGAGGTGAAATTTGGTGTGCTGATGCAGCTTACTAGGTATGCTGAAAATACCACTCAAGGTAGGGAATACAAATACTTATATGATTTAATAGATTATAAAATATAATTTAATAATGAAGTAACCCATGTAACCAAACCATAGGAACAAGACCTTTATATTTAAACCTCATTCATTTTGTTTTTCATCTGCATTTAGTTTAGTTTTTCATTTCATTATTTTCAATTTCGTTATTTCCAAAACCCAAAATCATTGTTTTCATATAAAATAACAAAAACAAAAGAAACAATTAAATTAGGTGAATTATAAATTAGTGATTGATTGATTGTGATTCTCATCAAGTGAGATGACTCAGGTCAACTTATGTTCTACATTAGGAAATATAAATTATCTTTTTTAAATAGTGTAATGGAAAATAATTCAACAAATAACTAAACTAAATACAAATATAAAATAGAGTGAATGCAGGTTAAAGAGAAAGGTCATGGTCTTAGGGTTTGGTTACGAGGGTTCCTTCACTATTAAATTAAATTTTATAATCCATTACATCATACCTTGATTTTTATTCCCATCCATGAGTGGGCTCTTTACCATGTATATCAAACCACTTTGGCACACAAAATTTCTCCTCTTATGGGTAGAGATTAATAATGAATGTGAGATTAATGCTGTATTATACGTTCACCACACCTGTGCACTTCCCTCTCATTCACAAAAAATTAAATTAAAAGATTTAAATAATTTAAGAGAAATCATTAAGAATACTGAGAATACTCCCCCTAGACTAGGAATAGGTTTAGTAACTTTCCATTATAAATTGAAAGTGATCATGATGCAGATGAAATTGCATTATACTGTAAAAGAAAAGAAAAAAAGAAAAAAAAACCTAAAGCAGCATAACGCTAATAGCGTAGTGCAGTGAAAGATCCTCAAGAAATTGTTTTTTTATATACTTACCATAAAACTCAATTTATAGGGATCAATTACAATCCAAGAACCATTAAATGGCCTCATTAATGTGTCTTTGGTCATAATGGGTCTTATCAAGGTTATAAAAGAGTGGGATTTCATTAAATCTCATAAAAACTGTCATTTATGGGATAATTCCTATAATACATCATAGTTTACATCATTAATGACCTTCATGATGTGAATTGAGTGTTTATAATAGATTTATCTTTATTTTAGCCAAATTATTCATTTTAAATTCCTAAAATTGGTTCTTGTCCTATCCTTTGTCACAAGACATGATCTTTATGTGGAATTCATCACTTTTACACTCATTTTCTTTCAAATAAGGAATCATTCCATAAAATAATAAAATAATTATATAATATAAATTTTAATCATTTAATGAGTTAGAAAATATGTTTTATATTAAAACAATCATGAAAAATATGACTCTCCCATCATTCCATCATGAAAATCCTTGGTTTTATCCTTACACAACTTGGAGCTTTCTTGTAATTTATTTTTTGATTTCTTCTAACTCCCACAAGTATAATTTTATCTCTTTTATAGTAGATAATATATTCATGTTACAGGTTTTAACATATAATTTTTTTATAACTCCACATTAAAGTGAAAATATTTTCCATACATATTTTTTCAAAAGTTACATTCCAATTGTAGTTTTGAAGGATGTTCTATAAGACCAAATATCATCATATAATTTTAAACTAATATATTTTCTTTTTTAGTGAAACTTTTTGTCCAAAATATGTTTGATCTATCTATTTGACAACTTAACCATTCCATTTTTGAGGGTGATAAGTTGTATAAAATTTATGATAAATTATATATTTTATTAAAATATATTCTAAACCACTATTATAAAAATGGATCCCTTGACCAGTGATAATAAACTTTATAAACACAAATATGGAAAATATATTTCCTATCATAATTTTAGTAACAAAAATTTCATCATCAACTCTAGTGGGAATAACCTCTTCCCACTTAGAAACATAATAGAAAACAATAATATGTAAAGATATAAAAAATAATTGGGAAATGTTCACATTAAATCCATACCCCAAACATCAAATAAATCACAAAATAAAATTTCCTGTTGAGGCATTTCATTCCTCTTGGAAATGTTACCTTGAAACTGGACGGTTTTATATATTCTAAATAATTCAAAAGAATCTATAAAAATGGTGGGATAATATAAATCAGATGCAATAAATTTTATAGCTATTCTTTTGGGGTCTAAAGTGACCTACACAACTCAAATCTTGTAAAACATTTACTATTAATTGAAAATTAGAATTTTGAATATATCTTTAAATTATTTAAACACTATCAATATTCCATAAGGATCATTCCAAATATAGTTCTTTGCCTCACTAACTAGATTAGTGACTTGTTTCTTAGAAAACTAATGGGGAACTTCAATAGTAGCAAAACAATTCCAAATATCACCAAACCATGGCATCTCAATCTTAACAACATATAATTATTCATCAGTAAAGGTTTCTTATATTGGTGTATAAATATGAGATTTATCAATTAAAATAGTGGGTATTCTATTAAAATGGTTATAAATAATATTTTCAATTCCTTCCATATACTTTTTTTAACATAAAAATATTTTAACAAAATAATTTATCATAACAACCTAGGTTTTGAATCATGTTTCTTCATCAAAAGTTGAATTATAGAATGGTTTATGAAAAGAATCAGTCTAGATCCTAATAAAAAACATCCAAAATTATTTAAATAAAAAATTGACAAAATATTCTTTTCAGTTATTATACAATTAGATTAAGATTGATTGAAAGTCCTAGATGAAAAACCTATAAAACGAGACATATTTTGTAACTTTTGACTAAAAACTACCCTAATGAAAAAATTAGACGAATTAGTCATTAATTAGAAGGGAAAATTCCATTTTTTTGGTTGGATAATCAGTGGGGATTTTAGATTTTATTTCATCAATCCAAAGAAACTTTTATAACAGTCATAAAATAAAAATTAGGACTCTTTTTGAATAAATATGGATAAAAGAAAAAAACTGTTTTTCTAAAATATTTTATGAATCTTTTATAAAAACTAGCTTTCCCAAGAAAAAATCACACATATCTCACAATTTTTTGTTATAAAATTGAATAAATTACCTCAAACGTGGATTGGTCCACCTCAATTCCATCTTTAAACACCACATGACCATGAAAAATTCCTTTATATTATATGGAATGACATTTTTCATTATTTTGAACAAGAATCTTATCAATTAAAATTTCAAAAATAACTGAAAAAATATTCAAATATATTTTCAAATATGATTTATAAATACAAAACTCATCTATAAAAATTCTATTTGGATTTCTAGAAATTCATAAAAAATGATTATCATATATCTATAAGAGGTTACTAGGGAATTACAAAAACCAAATGATATTCTTATATAAGGAATATTTCCCAAAGGGCATGTGTAAGTGGTTTTCTAGATCATCAGGTATAATTTTAATTTGAATATAACAAAAAATTACATAAGAAAACAATAGTGGGTCTTTCCAACTATCCTCTTAAGTAATTGGTCAAGAAATAGAAAAGGGAAATGGTCTTTCTGATACACTAAATTGAGTTTTCTATAATCAATTCACATTCTCCATTTAGTTGGAAGTCTAAGGAGAATAATCTCACTAAATCCATTATTTTAAATTTTGAAGCTACCATTTTTGGTAAAAACATGGATAAGAATAATAAAATATATATCATATATGAAAAAAATTATTTACACTAGAAACAAGTTAGTAACTTCATTTTTAAAAACATCAAAAAGTGTTGTATTCACTCTCCTTTGAAATTTATTAACAAGTTTTTAATTATGTTTTAACAAAATCCCATATATTAAAATAGAAAGACTAATTCCTTTTAAATTAGTTAAAATCTAACCTTAAGTTTTATTATTTGTTCTAAGGGCTAGTAAAACATTGTTCTCTTGGTATTTTGATATCCCTTTTGTAGTGATGGTAGGGAATTTATCTTTCTCACTAAAAAATGGATATCTAAGGTTTTTATATAGTGGTTTTAGCTCTAACTTAGAGGGACTATTTTAATTTGTCAAAGAAGGTTTACACGACTCAACAAAAAAATGTTATATCTTAATTCATCTTAAAAACAATAATATTTAAGATTCAATTTATAGAAATCATCTTAAAGGTGTTTATCAATCTATTCACAAGTGTAATTTCCAGATTAAATTCCGTATTCGATGAAATATGAAAGATTTAAAATTCAAGTAGTTGTTTTTATAGTTTTATTGAACTCTTGAATTGTTTTAATTGAAAACTTATCATTATTTTCAAGAATAAAACAAGTAAGTTCAACAGGATTCAAAGTTTCAACAGTTTCATTGAAAATAGAAAAGTAATAAATTTTAGAAAAATCACAAGCAACAGTTTTAGTATTTAAATTTTATAAATTGAATAAGATTAATTATTATGAAAATAAAGTTTAGTAGTGACTAAGGATTAATTTTTAAAATCAATATTTTATGGATCATTACTTTTAAAATTAGAAAATAAATTAGAGAAAAACCAATCAATCATTTCCACTTGAGAGGATGAATGATCTTCTATTAGGCATTTCATGGATCAAAAAATATTAAAATGAACTAATTATCTTCCAAATTCAAGTGAACAGTTTTATTTATATAACTTCAAAGTTCCTTAGTTATTTTTAGAAAAGGTATCCTAATAATGAGAGGTGCATGTGTACCAATCCTATCATATTCCATAAAAAAAACATAAAAATTAATAGGAAAAATCAACTCTCTTACCTAAACCAGAACACCCTTAATAACTCCAAAAGGTTTGGTTTAACTTAGTTTATCCATTTGAATGAAAATTATAATAGTTTTTAGATATACTACCTTTAAAGATTAATAAATATAATGTGGTAATAACATTTATGGAATATCCTAAGTGTAACACAAAATCTTTGAATTAATACCCCCTATGGTATAGGCAATGTTAAAAGATCATAGATCATTGTTTTTGATTAGAAATGCATGTTGCATAATAGAGGAAAAATTACTCTATAAGTTTAGTTTCTATACTTCTTTATAACTCCTCTTATAAGAACAAATTTATTTAAAATATTTGATATATCTTTTAAACTGTTTCATAATATCATGTAAATTGATTTTGACTTGAAATTTCTTAAAAATTTCTACAATTTCCTTATCTAAGTCACTCTAAACAATATTCCTCACTAAGGGTTACTCCCATGGTAAATAAATGGTGGTCTGGGAATATCTTGATCATTTTAGGCACTACTATGAGAAACATATGGTCTTATCATAATTTTTAATATTTATTGGTTCTATTATGAAAATATTATTCTTTTGAAGCTGATTTTTATGTTAAAATAGGTTTTTAATTTTCATAAGGTTCAATAATAGTTTTTCTATCTTTAATTGGTTCTATGTTATGTGAAAATGGTTTGAAACATTTCTCAACACGTTTGGGATTAGAATCAGTTTTGGATTTTTCTATTTAAGGGTTTTTAAGTTTAGTGCCACTATAATGTTCTTTAGAACTAAAATTCTATTTTCTTTTACCTCTGGTATTCACTTAAGGTTGTGAAGGTAGACCTATAGTAATATGATTTATTATACTACCAACATTAGTATCTAGTTGTCTCATTTGTGTCATCAAAGTATTCATCATGATTTTTTTGTCTTACAGTTTCCTCAAAGTTGTTTTCAAATTTTTGTGTGGGCTGAGAAAGTTGGAAATTCCTTCTAGAATGAGAAATAGATTACTCATTAAAGTATATTGGTTGAAAATTAATTGAATCACATTGGAAAAAACTATTTTTTAGTTAAGGATATTTAAATATGTCATTAGTGTGATTATTCTAGCTTAGTTGAAATGTTTATTGGGTTAAAAATATTTTTTTGGGTTTGATTATAAAGTTCTTACTGGAAAAATAGTATTGTAATTTTTAGTGGGTTCTTGAATTTTTGGACATTGATTGCTAAAATGTTCATTAGAATAATAAATTCTACAATGAAGTTACTGTTGAAATTATTTTTAGGTTTGGGTTGGGTTTTGGAGTATTGAACAACATCATTGATCTTACCATAATAGTAATATCACTAAGTTGACTCACAATCATGTTATTTTAATAATTTAAGTGGGAACTTATTGAGAATATTTGACATGTAAAATTCCTCATATTACAAATTGTTAATAATTTTGGGTCAGGTTTTCTATAAGAGTCAAAGTGGTAGTTGGGGTTTTATCAACTAAATATCCTATTACAAAAACATATACCATCCTCCTATTAATAAGAAAAAATTATTCATAAATTTTTTGAATCAAAAGTCATTCATAGATCTGATGGTGGGGAAAAATAAAAAATAATCTCTTAAATTTCCCACAATATTCATGTAAAGTCTAACCATGAGTTTTCTTAATCCTATAAATTTATTTCCTAATTACAACAGTTTAATAAAAATGATTTTTTTTCAATAAAAACTTATTTTAATTCATAATAATCTCTAATCAAAGTAGACTATGAATAGAAAACCCATTATATAGAAACTCATTCTAAATAAAAAGGAAAATTCCTAAGTTTTGTTTGATCTCCATTCAATCCTAGTGGTTTCATGCTAACATAAGATAACAAAAACCCTGAAGTTGTTTGTGTGGATCCTTACTTGGGTGATTATTGAATTTTGGAAGCTGATGAATTTTTTTGATTTGATTTCAAAATTAGCTGGTTCATCAGGGTATTCCATAATATTTTATTAAGTATTTTCATAATATGAATCCAACTCTTTAACAGTTATATTGTTATCCATTATGATTTTATTTTCAAAAAGGTTTCTTATTGGTGTACTTCTAGAAGTAGTTAAATTTTAATGTTGATTTTTTGTTCAAAAAATGTGTTTTTTTCTTTTGTATTTCCAACAAATTGATATCTTGGATAATATGTCCTATCTATTTTAGGATTAAAAAAATAGGGCTTTAATATTTGGACATATAATAAAAATAGCTTATGTGATCTCCTCAATAACAAAGTTAGTTTAAATAAGGGTGTTTTCATGTGCCCCTTTTCAAAATTGTATCCCCAAATAAATGAAATACAATAGTTCCATGATCATATCTTGAGGAAGTTTCTTACTAATTTTCAAAACTACCAAATTTGTTTTCTATTTTTTTAAATCAAATAAATGTGGGGATTTTATTATTTTTATGAAAAATATAATAAATAAAAACAAATGGAATTAAAAAGTAATAATTTTTTTTGATATAAAAGGAATAAATGGATTGAAAATAATTATGAAATTTTATTTTAAAAGTAGAACCGATGGAAAAGTTTCGACCCTTATAAACTATCTTCTTCCTTATCTATTAGGATTTCCAAATTTATTTTCTCAATGTTCACCCAAATACCTTTAGGTGAAAACCTAATTATATTTTATCATCATACTAATACCATAGCATGATTTTTTTTCCTCTTATTGAAGTGATTAAACTACTTGAAGACCTCCAAACATCTAAACCTAATTGAAATAAATATACTCAAATAAAATATATCACCTAATAAATTTAAATCGTGAAATCAATTATTTTACTTAATAGATTGGTAAAATATTAGAAACAAATTGGAATAAATTGAATTCAATAAATAAAAGGATTCTCTTAATTTGTGAAAATGGATTCTAGAGAAAATTAAAAAATTTACAATGAAAAGAAAAGGTCTCAGATTATATGTTTCCTCAGGTTTCCACTCTCTATAACCACTTGAGAGTTTAGAAAATTATGGTTAAATAAAATATCTTTATCTTTATTCCTTGTAAAATCCAAACTATAGTAACCTTGAGATGTTGTTTATTTTATTATATTTGTATAAGATATAAGGGATTATACCACACAAGATTGATCAGTTTAGCAGTCTTAAAAAACTAGATACATAATTGATTCACATATTATATTAATAATATAAAAACATTGTATAACAAATATTATTTTATCCTTAAAAATAATTCATTATATCCTTTTTCATATCCTGATGAAAGGAAAACATATAAAGGGTGAGCTCAGATGCTCAGTAAGGGTTACGTGCAACAGAATCTATCATGAGTAAATAAGGCATAATAAATATGGAAGAGTGAATAATCAAAAAAATTCAATTCAATCAATAACTTTAGTACAGTGAACATCAATGGCTAATATTAATAAAGAAACTACATGGATAATAGAAACATAATTGTTAATAATTTTTTTTATAAATCTATACATTCATAAACTTTTTATCATGAACTTGATCAAGTTATAATGAATTTTTTCATCAATTACTTGGATAATACATTATAATAAAAAAATGGTTAGTTTTAAACCATATACCCATCTAATATGGAATGTGTGCTATTTTTTCTTATGATACCTACCAATGAATCAAGGGGATATCTATAACCATGGCCCAATTTTAAATTGTTAATCTAATTCATTCCTCATATATATTAAATAATCAATATAATTCATTATTAAAATTCATTATAAATAAAATTTAACCATATTTAATCAAGAATATAGAATATCAATATTTACTTAGGATATTAAATAACTTTATTCCTTCATCTGTTTCTATATATAGAAATGGTATAAGACTAAAACATCATCCAATTAAAATAAATAATATTTAATTCATACATGATATTTAAAATATGAGCATGAAAAAGAAAAATAATATTCAATTAATAATAGAGAGTGATAGTGAATATTATCACAAAAAAGTGAATGATCTCAGAACAATGTATAATAGATTCTCTATAAAGGATGACTGATAGTTCAGGGATTAATCAAGTGGTAAATACTCCCTATAATATTTCATTAGAAATGGATTAAAAAAAGGCAAGATTGAATTTTCACAGGTACTATAACAGTATTGTAATAGATTATATAGAGGCACTATAGTACTGCAGGAATGCAGGTACTGTAGCAAGGTAATTTAGTAGTTGTAATATTCATCCAAAATGGGATTTATGGCCACAAAAATGGGCCAATGACCCATAGGGCCTTTAGGCCATCCAAGGACTTTGGGACACAATGCCTATAATCTATGAAGATTAGGATTTCAAGCCACATGGCCATTGGTCCATGAAGTATTCAGGTTATACCACACAGGAGAAATCCCCACAAGAGGAATCATAACAAGTAGCAGCTTCCATTAAAGCTAACTGAATTGAAAAACTGATTGGGTATGAAAACCACCATTAGTACTAGGAATTGTGCATCTTTTCCCGAGGCAATGTTAGTCATTCAGACATGTGAGGTGGGAAGTTAGGCACTATCAATGAAGAAAATTCTGGTGAGGGGATGTTCTAGTGTAATTGGGATTTTGGGCATTCAGGTTATGTATTAGGACTTATTACTTTGGGACCACAAGTCATATAAGGGTTCCCTCTCAACCTATTTAAAAAAAATACTATCCAAAAATAAATAAAATTCTAAATGCCTTTGGGATTCAGTGTAAAGTATGATAGAAGTCTATTGATTCATCAAAAATGAAGGATTTTTAGTAACACCATGCCTTTTTAAAATAAAATAGAAGCAATAAAATTAAAATAACTTCCTTGTAACTTCTTATAATAAGAGAGTTATATATAAATTTTCAAATTTATTTTCAGTACTTTAATAAAATAATACCATTTTATTTTGATAACATTTTACATAGAAATTCCCAAAATATTAAGAAAAAGATTTTATTTGAAAATAAACACATAAAATTATAATGTAATCTTGATAATTATAATAGCTATAATGGTAGGAAAGGGATGTTATTACATATATGTTAAAAAACATTATTTTTATACTTTTTAAAAAATTTGAAAATAACCCATATGATAAACATTGAAAAGATTCATTTTTAATCCTTTTTAATGAATGTAATTTTTTTTAAAACAAACCTCATCAATATTTTAATCATAAATAAGAACATTCTTGAAACATTTTAAAAAACCTAAATATGGAAGAAAAAGATTTGGAATGAAGACTTTGAAATAAGTTTTTTTAAATAAAGTCTCTTAAAAGTAACTCGTTGATATTGTTCCAACAAGAGAATAAATTAAAACTGGTAAACACAAAGCATAATTATAGTAGAATAAATTAAATGGGGCTTAATAGGTTAGGATCATATAATTTACCCAATATAAATATAGACATAAGAAATCCTGAAATAAAGGGGGATTACAATATAAATCCATTATTGCCTTGATAACTTTTGAATAAAAAACCCTTAATGAGAAAACATGAATAAAAAACATTTAATAACATGAATAAATAGAGAAAATGATATAAATTTCTATATTTAAAGTATATACACCAAGAAAAATAAATTATATGCATAATGTAAAACATATCTGATTGATGTGGAAATGAGACTAAATTACCCTCACCATAAGTCCAACTTTCTTCATATGCACTATTAAACTCATATATAATAAATTTATATTTATTATAAATATATAAAATAACCATATACATAGTTTTAATACATTATATGATTCACATATAATATTATATAACCCATTTATTAGTAATTCTTTGTTAACGCGATCATCCTAGGAAATACTTATCCCGTTTCTCAAGAATGTTTCGGTTTGGTAGTTTTGGTACTTGCATCTTGGTCACACTTTCATCAACTACATAATATTAATCAAGAAATAATTATCATTTTTATAAATTAAATACAAATTTATAATCATTCATGAAAGGTGAACATGAGAAACAAATCACGTCGCTTCATGGATGTGGTAGTCCACACATACGCATGAACGACATTATCATTTTACTAGAAGTGGAAGGGTAAAAATAAATGTGATATATTATATTTATAGAATCATAACTATTATATAAATATAATATATATTTATTAACTATACCTTTATAACTATCCAAGTAAAGTGGTGATGAAAAATGAATTACACCGCTACGTGGAGACAGTAGGTTGTACATACACACAAGTGGTGTATTTGTTTTCCATAGAATAGAAAGAAGATGAATAAGGTTTTTGAATCTATAATAATGAAATTTAAATATATTTAAGATATTTATTTTATTATATGATCATGTTTTTGGAATATTTTAATGAAGTATAATAAGGAACAAAATGAAAACACTCGGTTAAGAGTTATACCTATTCTTTGGAAAACAATATTTGGATTAAACCATATACCTTATAGGTTGGTATTTTAATGAGAAAAGAGCCTATAGGTAATGGGGAGGAAGTTTGGTTAGTTAGTTATTTATTTATTGGTTAATATAAGTGGCTCAATAGTATTGAATAATATAGGACAAGTGGCACCCTTTTATAAGTGATGAGAGTGACACACTTTTGATTATTAAAAGTTTTAAAATATTCAATAGTAATATTCACAGTGAAGTGGCGCACATGAACCCATAATTCATATATAATATTTTTAGGGAAAAAATACTCCAAAATAACATTTAGAGATGTTTTGGAGACATTTTATGTCTTTACTCCTAGTTAAGCCCCTTTAAATTCAATTTAAGACTTAACTTTGATAACATAACTTTTGAAACCATGATAACTTATTTATGAAACCAAAAATAAAATGGGAATTATAATTTTTTTTAGAAATTATAATTACAAATATTTAATGAATTTTATTATATTATGATTATATAGGTATTATAAATTAATTTTAATATAAGAACAAAAAACACATGAAAAACAGTTTTTTTAATAAAATATTTGTTTTAAGATTAAAATTCATTTTACATTGAAATCAAGTAAAAAGTTTATTTACAAGATTTTTTTTGTTTATTTAATAAAAAAATAATGTTTTTATACTTTTTATCAAGTAAAAACTGAATGAAACATTCTAATCATACCATTAAATTTAATGAACCAAAAATGTTTTTTAATTTGAATACAATATAACTTATGTTCACAGAAGTCATGCTTGGGTTCCTAAATTCTATTTTCTTAAAATTAATTTATTTATATATTTAAAACTATATTTTATTTATATAAAGGAATAAAAATTAATTAATCTATTATTACATCATAATAATGTCATAAAAGTGATTTCATTTTAAAATATCAATATTTTCACTATTCACCCAAAAATCAACAATTTCTTAAAAATTATAAAAATTCATCCTAAGATAATTTTGACCTAATGAATTCAAAAATGATACTAATTTCATCAAATTTAATTTTTAAATTTTTTGAATTTAGTATTTAATCACATTCTTGAATAAATCTATGTGCATTATGTTATTGTTTCTTTAGATTTAAAAACATACTTACTATAATTGAATATTAGGTGTTATATTCTTACCTCCTTCAAAAATTTCAGCCTCAAAATTTCTATAATTTTAACTTATGAATAAATTTGGGTAATTATTCCTTATAAGTACTCCAGGAACCCACTTCTCCGCTTCGATTTTATTATTTCTCTAGATTACTTTCACCAATCGATTCATACAATTCCACAATAGTTTTTCTTTAGTGTCAAGAATCTGGATAGGTTCTTCACTATAAGATATATCGGGTTAAAATTATATTTCATAGGTGGTAAGAAAATTCATTAGTCTATAATGTACTTCCTCAATAAATAGACACCTATGACTTAGTTTAACTTGATTTCCCAACCTCCATGGATATAATTTCATGAAAACAAGATCCCCTAATTGAAATCCTAGATCCTCAATTCTATTATCCACATAAATATTTTTCCTTCTTTTATCTTCCTTGATATTAATATGAATAGTTATTACATTCACCATTGTATCCTCAACACGTTCTAGGTCTAAAATATTATTTTCACCAACTTCATCTCAATATGTTGGTGTATGACATTTTTCCTATATAACGCTTTATATAGTGACATTTGAATTCTTAAATGGAAGATATTATTATATTAAAATTATACCAAAGGTAAATACTGATCCTACATGCCTTTAATGTCAAGTGAACACAACCTCAACATGTCTTCTAATGTTTGAATAGTACTTTTATACTATCCATCAATATAAAGTTGATGAAAATTTCTCAAACATAGCTCAGTTTCAAGAGACTTATAAATACTTTTCCAAAATTTTGATGTAAACCATGGGACATGATTAGATAGAATCAAAAAAGGTGCACCATGAAGTCTCACAACATCATTAATATAGATCCATATGAGGTTCTCAAGAGGTAAATATTCCCTCATAATGAGAAAATGTGTGGAATTGGAATGTTGATCAATAATAACCCATATGGAATAATTCTTTCTAGGATTATTTTGAAATCCCGTGAAAAAGTTTATAGTAATATCTTCCCATTTCCACACAGGAATAGGTAGAGGTTTCATAACTCATTTGGGATGTTATCTTTTAGTATTTACCTATTGAAAAACCAAGCAGAAATATATATATTTTGTAATTTACCTTTTTATATTATCCCACCGAAAAAATTCCTTCAAATACTAATACATTTTAGTACTACCAGGGTGTATATAGAAACTTGATCTATGAGATTCATTTAACAATTATATTTTTAGATCAAGAATGGATGAAACATGTAACCTCTTTCTAAATTTCAGTATACAATCTTCATTGATGGAGTTTACCTGTAACATCCTAGGTAAATAAAGAATAAGAAATTTTTATATTTATTTTCATGTTTCTGAATTAAAAATATTAATTTTACTTTAAATGGAATGCTATGTTCGATGGCGTACCCGATACGCAACAACGAGTTTCTTTGAAATCTTACATTGTGCACTAATAATATAATATTATTATTTTAAATGGTAGTTAATTCCTAGATCTTGTAATGATAGGAATGAACAGAACTAGCTAAAATATGATTATATATGTTTGTTAAATGTTTTTACATTTATCCAAAAAAATTTAGTGGCTTAAAATAATAAAGAATTCAATTTTAAACATAAATACTCTAATATTCTTTAAAGGGTCGATTTACCACCTTTTGATGGAGAACCATTTTTAAATCTAGTTTTTTTCACTTTTATATATGTTTTATTTGAAAAAATAAAATTATTCTTTAGAATCGGGACATAAAAAATTACTTTGGATGAAATTTTGGTATTTTTATGATAATGTTCATTTTAATGAATAGTGAAAAATATTGCATTTTAATTCAAAACTGCCTTTTAATCTAATTTATTTATATGATTAGATTATCTTTTTAAATAGGTTTAAAGTGTAATTGGATTATATTTTTACTATTTAATCCAATTTTGGTCATTGGAAGTAATTTCTCTTTGAAATTGTACATAAACAAATGTCAATCTTTTGATAGTTGTTATTTCTTAAAAACACACATTTTGTTTTGAAAACATGAATTGATTTTAAATTAAATCTTGCCACTTATGTGTTTTGAATTTGGAAAAATGGATTCCATATTTGGAATCAGGAGGTCCAAATTGTGTGAATAGGTAACATTTATTTTTATACATTTTAAATATTTACTTTAGTAAATATTTTATTTACCATGGTTTAAGGGTAAATCAGGTAAATAAAGGTAAAATAATAACATTGTAATAATATTAAATTACCATAACATGTGTTATAATCCTATTGGTTGATAAATTTCCAACCACGGGAATCCTTGGGTCGATTTTGGGACCCCATGAGTCCACTTGGGAGTGATAATGACACTTTATATTAATTAATTTAAAGTAAAGACAAAAATAACATAAGCATATATCTTTTAGTAAATAAATTTTTTACACGGGGTTATATAAGTTATATCTTAGAATATAAATACTAATTTAAAATCTAAAAATATTTCCTACATCATGGTATTTTTTTATAATTTTTAGACATTATATAAATAAAATTATTTATGACACAATAATGATGCAGTGTTTACCTCATTAATGAATTATTTAAATAAATAAGATTATAAAAATTAAAATAATATCAAAAACCTGTACAATTATTATTTTATACTTTTATTTCGAACATGAGTCATATTATATTTTAATTTAATGAGTTTTGGATGTTTAGAAACCGAAAATCATTATATAATAAAATAATATTTTCAAACTTTCCTAAAGAGCCCCTCCTCCCCTTATAAAAGGACACCACTTCTAACCCATTCTTCACACTTCTAAATACCCTTGTATTGTACAACCTGTACCCAATTAAGCCCCCTAAATCATCCTCTTCCACCTAGAAGCCTTAACTTATACATAAGGCACTTCAAGAAATCTTTTTGGTTCAAGCCAAAGGGAGTTACCCGATTTAAAGGTAACGTATTATCTTAATTTTTTTCTTTTATTTTACTTCTCCAACCCCCTAAAATCTATTTATTCATTTATTTTATTGTAACACCAGTATCCTAGATATAATAGGTTTTTGTTATGAGAATTATTCTAACTACACTTACACACACCTCAATATAATGGGTAAAGAACATACTGTTTCTGTGGACGACGAACTAACGCCTCACGAAACGATGATTGTTCAAATATCTCCAACCGCCTCTCGTGGTGGCCATTATTATGGCACTGTATTTATATATGATATATATTATGTTTATTTTTTTCTTTATTCTTCTATATTTTTCATTTTTTTCATACCTTTATGGTTTTCATAATGGGTAAATATGGTAATTTCATTTGAGGAAGTGCGAACTACCATCCCCTCAAAGTGATATGACTCATTCAAACCATACGTGAGATGTATAAAGGATAAAGTTAATGAAATTATATATGATATTATACTAGAATTATAATATAACTATGAATCATTATGTTATCATTCCATTAAAATATGAAATAGGAAAGAAAGTAGCATTCATGCGTACGCACGGCTTACCGTCTCCATGAATGGTGCATTTCATTTCTTATCTCCAAATTTTATGTACTATTATAAATACATATATATACTGGATATATATGATATATATGATATCTAAATCATTAATATAATTCTGGATATAATGTAATTTTTTACCACATGAACAACTTGTAATTATAAGAAGTTCATTTTTGACTCAAGTACCAAACATCGAAAAAATGACCGTTGTTAACTTAAATGATTATATAATGTTTATAACATGGTAATAAGTGATATAAAAGGAATAATAAACCTTTAAAAGGTTCAGAATAAAGTATAAATTAACTTTATTTTATTATACAGGTGATTAAAGAGCGATCAAGTCAAGTCAGACACGAGGTAACATACTTCATTTCAATCTCCCTTCATTGATTCATATTTTGTTTTATACATGACATTATTTTATACATTGTATAAACACCTTTTAATTTTTATTTAATTCAAAGGAAATATTTTTCTATGTGGTGTTTTACTAAATGAAAAAAAATAATGTTTCTTTTAACGTAAGCGGTGACAACAACCTTTTCCACCACCGTGATTATTATTTGATCTATGGCTTCCTTAACAAGCCATAATGTTTTTGAAAGAAAAATAAATACCATATAATCTTTTTACGTATTTTGTTATTGAAAATTGTTTTTAATGGATTTATTATGTCAATATATTGAAATGATATATTGTGATTCCAATGTGGAAGTGCTATCTTTCTTATATGCTTGTGTTATGTATTGTGAATATGTTATGGTTCTTGGGCATTGTTTACATATATAGGTGGTTCCGTGATAAACCTCGGGTGGGTGAGGCCGAGATATCTCTCTAATGCATTGGGTAACGTGAAATAGGTAAATGTTAATGTTTCTCCTAAGAGACTTAGGGAATATACTGTGATGGGTATTCCAAATGTGAATCCCAATGTAGCTGTGATAGATACAATGAAAGTTTGACATGGATGCCACAAGTTTCCTTTGTGATTTATGATTTCTATGTGTTATTCATAAAATTTATGATTTCATGAGGTATGTTAAAGATCTTATTCTTGGTATTTATTGATGGACTAATGTTTTCTTTTCTTGTTTTATAACCCTTACTGAGCATTTTATGCTCATCCCAAGTTTTGAAATGTTTTTCACATGACTTAAAGATGAATAAGATCAAGGATGGAATCAAGGAATATCATGATGTATAAAACATATAACTAGACATGACTCTTTTTTTGAAGTGTTTTTATTTTATGAAAAAAATAAAAACTGAGTAGAAGTGTTTACTTTGTAATTTTTGAGATGTAATGTAATATTTATGGAATAATTCTCTAAAACTCTAAACGTAAAAAAATCCTCAATGTGAATTATTTATTTAATTGAAGATTATGTAATGTTTTAAGACCCGATTCTTATATTACCAACTTACCATCATTCATAAATTTTATTTTTTTAAATATTCTTATCATCAGTATGAGAACTTTTTATTTTGTATAATAAGGATGGTTTGATAATCATTTGGAGTTGATGTGATGTTTCCCCTTCCTTAATAACTTCACAAAATCCATGATTATAGGATCCTTTTCAATCCTAATTTTTATTAAAATCCCTTTATATTTCCCACTAAATTCATTAACCACCTTATTTTCTTTTCCAATATGTTATTATATTTATAAATCATAATCCTTGAGTAGATATAGCCATCAACTTTGCCTCGTGTTGAGATATTTCTTTGATAAAATGTATTTCAAACTTTTGTGATCCGTATATATTTCACATTTTCACCATAAAAGGAATTTCTCTATATATTTAATAAAAATATTTTGGATGAAATATCTAGATCATGGGTTGGATAATTATATTCATGAATCTTTAACTAAATTTATATATAGGCAACAAATCCATCATTATATATAATGGAACATCCAAGTACCTTGTTCAATGCATTACTATATTTCACAAATACACCCCTTCCTAATGGTAAAGTAAATCTAGATGCATTGACCAATATCCTCCTTAATTATTCAAACATATCTTCATATTCTTCTATCTATATAAACTTAACCCCTTTACAAGTGAAATTGGTTAATGGGTTATCTAATCAAGTAAGATTTTAAACAGATCATCGATAATAACCCACTAAACCAATGAAACTACATACCAAAATTATATTAAATAGTTTTGTTAATTCAATAATTTCATTTTTATTTAAAGTATCAACAAATATTACATCCATAGAGACAATATGGCTAAGAAAATAATATTAATAAATCCATAATTTTCATTTTATAAATTTTCCATTTAACTCATTTTCTCTAAGAGTCTTAAGAATAATTCAAAAATGACTCCTATGCTCATCATAGATTTTATATTATATTAATAATATCATAAACAAATAGAACAATTAAATTATCAAGATAATAATTTAATACTTTGTTTATAAAATACATAAAAATAAAGGGAATGATATTTAATCCAAATGTAATTATTATAAATTCATAATGTCCATACCTTGTAAGAAATTCCTTATTTTGAATATATTCATTCTTTAATCATAGTTAATGATACCTATAATAAAGATCAATCTTTGAGAAATATTTAGCTCAATGAATTTGATCAAATAAGTCAACAATTAATTGAGTAGGATACTTATTCTTTATAGTAATGGAATTGATTCCCTATAATTGATGCACAACATCATAGACCCATATTTTTTCGTAATAAAAAGAATTTTGGCTCCCTATGGGGAAACATTGGGGGTATATAAATCCATTATCACACAAACCTTATATTTTTTCTTTATTTCCACTAAATAAAGTGTGGTAATACTATATGGAGTTTTATAAATAAGTTTTACACTAGGGACCAGATCAATGGAAAAATAAACCTCATGATTAGGTGGATATCCTGGTTGTTCTTTAGAAAACACATCAATATATTCTTTTAAAATAGGTACACCCTCTACTATAAGGATACCTTTCCCATTTATAGATTTTATATGATATTATTCTCAAATAATTTCATTAAAAATAAATTTTTAAGGTGGATCCAGATATGATTCAAATAAAGTAGTCTCCGTTTGGAAGACAAGGGCTTCCATATTTCAATTATAAATAATAATATCTTTATCTTGGTAATAATTTTTTGCATTATAATTTGAAATCCAATCCAAACCAAGTATTATATCAAATTAAAACACAAGTATAATAATAAAGTTTTCAAATAGGCTATGTCTGTGTGTAATAATGGGAACTGAATAACACATCCTTGTTTTAATAAGATTACAACTAAGAGTATTGATTGATAACTCCATTCTTAAGGTGCTAGGGAAATATTAAATTTTCTTGAAAATAATGTAAGATATATAATATTCTAAATAATTAAAATTAAATAAATAATTAAATAAATTTTAGGTAATAATAAATATACCTACAATCATATCTTTATGAACATCATCCTCAATTGTAGTAATCACGTAAGCTTAGACTCCCCCTTGGTGTCTTCTATAAGAGGTTTCCTAGACTCTTGGGACATTAGTTTGAAAAATTTATTATCTATTTAGAGTTAAATAACTAAATAATAATATTTTATTTCATTCCTTTGTATTGATGAGCCTTGTGGACCCTTTCTATGCACTTGAAACAATCTCACGTTCCTATTAATCAAGTACCGGGGTGTTTCTTTCCACAACTATAACATGTTGGATATATAATTTTCCATTTATTCTTCTTTAACACATTTATTTTTTCTTAGTTCTCAACCATACAATTCTTTTCTTGATTTCCATTGAAGATATAATACCTATAAAATAATTTCTTTATCTTGATGCCACTTGATACTATATCATTATATAATGAAATCATTTGAAAAAGAAGAGACCTAAGAGATTTTTCTTAAGCTTATCAATTAAATAGTCAATATTGATTTCCATATTACATATGTAGTCCAAAATATCCAGGGATAATCTTGTAATGTTATCCTCATACTTTTCAACACTTACTTTTTTCTTTTTCTTTAAAGTGATAAACTTCTTATCCATTTCAACTCGTTGTTATTGAGGAAAGTATTTCTCTATGAATATAACTTTAAAAGTTCTCTATTCCATATTTTTATTTAATCAACCTATTTAGTTTTATAGATCAATGAACACCATTTATCATAATATACCTTCTAATAATGCACTTCTAGAATAATTTTTCTCCTTTCATTACTTCACAAGGCCAAAATTATCTTTTTTAGAGACTTAATCCATTGTTCATCTACCAATGTATTAGTAGTTTAATTAAATGATGAAGTATTATTTTCTATGAAGTGATCCAACATAGGTGAAATGTGATATTGAACAAAAGTTTACTCAATATGGGAAGGTTTATTCATCATAAACTGAGTTAGATTCTCTAATATGGCTATGATCTTCTCATTGTTAACACCTATTATATTGGTTTTCTCAGTCCAAAAATCCCTATATTGACTATGGGTGTTGACTACTTTCATTATATTAAGATCCATATTAAAACAATGTCACATAATAAGTTACCTCATAATCATAATGAATATTTTTCCATAACATATAAAATCCTATAGTGGTAAAAGTTCTTAAATACATTAAGGGATTTTCATAATTCTCATGTTAGATATGTTTATTTAAAATCTAGTTCCCAATGTTTCTACTAAAAATCCTATGATACCAACTACAAATCCCAAAATCTAGTAACCTAGAGCTGGTTTTTACTTTATTACATTGGTATAATATACAAGGGATCACACCATGCAAGATTAATCATTTTAGAAGTCTTAGAAAACTAGATACATACTTGATTCCCATATTATATTTGAAATATAAAAACATATTATAATAAATAATCTTGAATCCTTGAAAATCATTCATAATACCCTTATTTATATCATAGGGGATGGAAATAAAAATAAAGAGTAAGCTCAGATGCTTCGTAATGGTTACATATATCGAAATCTATCATGAGTAGATAAGATATAATCGACACAGAAGAGTGGATAATCAAAACACATGATAGTAAATCGCTAACTTTACATCAATAAAAATACATAGGAAATATAAACATAGAAATCACATGGATAATGGAAACTAAATTCTCAAAAAAGGAAAAACATAAATCCAGACATTCATGAACTTTTTATCAAGGCCTCTTCTAAGTTATCATGAATCTTACCATAAATTCCTCGACCAAGACCTCATTCTTAATAAATTTGTAGGTGTAAACCAAATACTCATATAATATGGCATGCCTCATATTTTTTCTCATGAGAATTGTTAATGAATTGAGTGGATATCCATAATTGAGCCCCACCCATCACTTGTACATCAAAATCATTCCTCATATATATTGAATGATCAATATAATTCATTTTCAAAATTCATTATAAATCTATATTTATCTATATTCAATTAATAATTTAGAACATCAATATTTCCCTTATAAATGAAATAATGTTCTTCTATCAACTGATACCATATATAGAAATGGAGTATGGTTGAAATATCAACAAATTAATAGAATTTATATTGAATTAATCCATGATATTGAAAATATATATGTAAAGGATGAAAATAATTTACAATTAATAATGGAGAGTGATAAAGATCATGATCATAGTAAAGATAATGATCTCAAAATAAGGTATAATACATTATGAATAAAGGGTGATATAAGACCACCAATTGATTATAAATAAATTATTTATAATTAAACTAATCATTTAAAAAAAGAAAATAGATATAATACATTAAAAAAAATTCCTTATAAATTCATATAAGATCAGTGTTATAAATCACATTAAAATTATTTTCATTCCTGTAAGAAAGAAATACCCTTTTTTTAATAAAAAGTACAAGAATATTGAGAAAAATAATTTCATTTAAAATAACCACAAAAACCTATAAAATAATATTGATAACATATAATGATTATGATAGTAGGACAATGTTTTCAAGTCGTATATGTTAAAAAAACATTTTTTATACTTTTGTAAAAAGTTGAAAATAACCCATACGGTAAACCTTGAAAAGATTCATTTTTAATCATTTATAAATAATTTTAAAAATATTTTAAAATGTAATTTATCAAACTTTGAAGCATAAATATGAATATTATTGAAACATTTAAAAGAAACTCAACATGAGAGAAAAAGAGTTGAGGGGTAGACTTTAAAACAATACTTTTTTAATCGAAAGCCCCTAATATGTAACATACTTGTTGATTCTTGATCCAACAAGGGAATAAATTGAAAATAAACATGTAAAATCCAAACATAACCATAGTTTAAGAAAATATAATAGGTTTAAGATGTTAGGATCATGTCATATACCCAAATTAAATATGAGCACAAATAATTTAGAAATAAAAGGATATTATAAAAAAAATCCCTTAATGCCTTGATAGCTTTTGAATCAAATACCTTTAAATAGAAAAATTGAATAATTTTTTTTAATATCATGGAAATTTTATATTCATGATATATATTTTCAAAGTTTAATTATATACACAATTTAAAATAAATTATGTGCATAATGTAGAACATGTCTCATTTAAGTGGAAACAAGATGAAATTATTCTTACATAAAGTGTAAAATTATTTGTATGCACTCTTAAACCCATATATAAAAACTTTAGATTTATTATAAATCTATTTAATAACTATATTAATAGTGACCATACCATATATGATTCACTTATAACATCATATCTCTTGTTTATTAACAATTCTTTATTAACATCATCTTATCGGGAGTTTGATGTTTCATTTTTCATACAAGTTTCAGTTCTATATTTTTGATATTTTCATCTTGGTCATGGATTAATAATATAAATAATATTAATGAGGACATAATTATAATTTTTTATATTAAATAAAAATTTATAATCATTCATGAAATAAGTAAATGAGAAATGAATCACATCACTTCATGGAGGTGACAGTCTACACATACACACAAGCAACTTTATCATTTTAAAAAGTGTTGAAGGGTAATAAGGTAGATGATATATTATATTTAAATAATAATAATAATTATGTCATAAATATAATATATTAATTAATTATACCTTTATAAAAATCCAAGTATAGTAGTTAAGAAAAATGAATTACACCGCTACGTGGGGACGACAGGCCGTATGCACGCATGAACGATGTTTTCAAATTCTAGAGGATAGAAAGGGGATGAATAAGGGTTGTTATTGAAGTATAATAAAATTTAACTATATTAAAGATAACTATGTTATCATATGATCATGGTTATATAATATTTTAAGTAATTATATGAAGTAAAAAATTGAAAACACTCAGTTAAGAGTGGTATAACTTCTTTGGAAAACCACATTTGGATTACATATTATGCTTTATAAGTTGGACTTTTGATGATACCAAATACTCTAGGTAATTGGGAGGATATTTTGGAAGGGATATTGGTATGTTTTGTTCAATATATGTGGCTCAATAGTTGTGAATAAGAGTGGATAAGTGGTTCTCCTTTATAAGTGAGGGAAGTGGAACTCTTGTAATTATTAAAAGTTTTAAAATATTAAAAGTTCTTATTCATGGTCATGTGGAACCAAGGAAACCAAAATTCTTTGATATGATGTGATAAATTTGAAAAAACCTCAAAAAATCACATTTATACATGTTTTGGAGACATTATAAGCCTTATATCATAGTTAATACACTAAAAAAACTACAATTTAGTGACATTTTTTAGCGACACTTTTTAAAAACATTGATAAATTTTAAATTTAGTAATGTTTCCTAAAAACGTCACTAATTTGGAAATGTTTCTTGAAAAATTTTCTAATTTAGTGGCTTTTTGTAAAAAAATTATGCTAAATTAGCGATGTTGTTAGAAAAACATTGCTAATTTATCGACGTTTCCTAAAAATATCGCTAATTTATCAATATTTCCTAAAAATGTCATATATTTCGGGAAGGAGATGTCATACGGCATGGAGATCTTGTGATCTCAGTGACGACATGGTAAGGGTGTTGGTTGGTGATTTTGTGAACCGTTGGTGTGTGGGAGATGACCTATCCAATGATGATGACTTTTCATGGGATACCGATGGCAGCATCACCTAGGCACTTTACCTTGATGACGAGTAATTCACGCTACCACTTGGACGTAGGGATGGTGGTCAGGATCTGCTGATGGATGGATATGTCATGATACGGGGTGACCTAGGGTTGTGATCTCTCGAGACGCGGGATTTTATGATGCGCACTAGTTTTCGACTACCCCATGATGCACGAAAACCTCATGTTTCATGGTGGATAGGCATGGGTTACGGGCGATGGTAGGGATGGAGTGGATGTTGTCGGCAATGTTCACCCGATGAGACTTCTGACGAGCATGTGTTAACATCAAGGATGCATGGTAGGTTGGGCCAGTGATGGCCTCTTGATATTGATAATGTTGGGTTGTGGGAAAGCAAGAAGACACATTGCACTACAGGACAATGCTCAAGATGTGGGTGAAGACTTCAGGGAGCAGTGATGCGGGGCTCAGGATGCAGGCTTGGATATGAATATATTTGATGGTTGGCACCGATTGTCAGCATGTTATTGAAGGTCCATGGGTGACTGAGGGGGGTTGTGTTTTATGGGCTTTTGGCCATTTTTGTGTGTGTCATCGCTTAGGGTGGGCTTATGAACCATTTAATTTGGGTCGATGGGACATGCACTTTTGGAGGTCTTTGGGCCTTTTTGCGTGTGGGTTTTTTTTTGATCTGGTTGTTTTTTGGTGGTTTTGTCTTCCACTTTTGTGTCTGGTGGTTCTTTTCGTGCCACATGATCTATGTTGTTGTATCACATTTTTTCTTTAATAAATTTTTAGGACAGGGCTTTTGCTTGGCTCCTAAACCTTATGGCTAAAATATAAACACACACACACACATATATATATATATAATATAATATATACATATAGATATATAAACACACACAAACACATATAATATAAACACACACACACACACACACACACACATATATATATTATAAAATATAAACACATATGTAAAATATAAACATATATATATATAATATAATATAAACATGAATATATATAAATATAAAATATAAAATATTAAATATTAAATATTAACATATAGGTATATTAATATATGTATATTAATATATGTATATTAATATATAAAATTATATATATAATATTAATTTTTTTAATACTGAAACATATATACAGATATCAATAGACACAGACACATATATTCAGATATATATATATATATATATATATATTAATATATATAAACACAAACACAAATATATAAACATATATATAAATATAAATATATGTATATATTTAAACACACATACACACATATATAAACACACACACACACACACAAATATATATATTAACATATAAATACACACATACAATTTCAATTTAGTCACATTTTTAAGAAAACATGGCTATTTTCCAAATCATTCTTTTTTACTTAAAAAAATACACTTTAAGGAAAATGTGGGAACTGTACATGACCAAAAAAGTAGCGGGACACATATCCAAAATTTCAAATAATCCACAGATTAAAATTTGAAATTTTAAATGAGATTATCACTGTAGGACAAATCTCGCAAATCACGCACGCACTGCATTGATGATAACACGTCAAAATCACTGACGCTGTCATCATCACCCGTTGTCATAATCACGACATTGCCGACCACTCCAAACATCATCACCACAACCCTCGACACCAGAGTTACCACATCACCGTGAGAAAACTACCCTCGTCACTGTCAACCATTATCGTCAGAGCAGGGAACCGGGCCACAGAACCAAGACTCCACCAATCACCACCGCTGTCTTCATACCTTCACAGTCTAACTCCAATATCATCATCATAAAACCATCAAAACAGAACTGAACAACCATATGAACCTTCGATGGTTGACTAGTTTCCCTCTCGTAAACCCTAATCCACTCGATCTGCATCTCCTAGAACCTCAATAAATACCCACACTCTGGATCGATAGGGAAAGGAGCGCAGGACCAAGACACTAGAGCAGGGATGAGCAGGAGGCCTCAGCAGGGGCCAAGATGAAAACTGCATCATTTTATCGAAACAGAGAACCAATAACAGAGAAATGAAATCGAACCTAAACACCAACACCAAACCATACCTCAAATCGCATCTGCAAAATAGAGAATGATCCAAAGAGAGGAAAGAACCTGAGTTGAGACCGCTGCCAACCCTCCTCCAACACCATCCCATGAAGGCCTATATCCTAAATCGAACCCGACCAAAGTGGGGTGAAATGAGAAGGGTAGGTCAGAAAGGGAAAAGGATAAGGAAGGCACAAGACGCTGTCATCAATGCCGACCTAAGCCATCTTAAGGACCCACATACACAGACCCAGAATGGGGGTTCGTTTGGCAGGGAAAGACTGAAAGAGGGGTGGTGTGCAACATGTGATGACCACACCGAAAAGCTGCATCTGACGAGATGGAAGAAGAAGAAAGCAAGATAATGAAGAGGAAAACATGACTATTTTGGTGACATCTTTACCACTGTTTTAAAATATGGTTAATTATATATATATATATATAATAATTATATATATATGTATATATACACATTTATATTTACACACATATTTATATAAATATAAATATATATACATATATATATCTAGAAACACACACACACATATATATAATATAAAATATACACATATATAGATATATAGACACATATATTTTAAATCTAATCACATTTTTAAGAAAACGTTGATATTTTGGTTAAAATTTTACCTCTTATTTAATAGTAGCTAATTATATATATGTTGACACACACACACACACATACAGATAAACATATAAAATATATACATACATATAGATACATATATAATATAAACACACACATATATATAATATAAACATAAAATATAAACATATATATATATATATACATATAATATAAAATTATATATATAAACATAAAATATAAACACACACACACACACACATATATAATAAAATATAAACAAATATAGACATATAAACACACACATATATATAATATAAAAGTTAAAGATATATGTAAAATATAAACATATATATATATATAATATAATATAAACATATATATATATTATAATATAAACTTATATATATATATATAATATCAAATTTTTAAATACTCACTCATATATATAAACATATATAAAAACAAACACACACACACACACATATATATTAATATATAAACATACAAACACATATATATACACATATATAAAAATATATATCTTTATATATAAATAAACACACACACACACAAACACATATATATTTTGAATTTAGTCAAGTTTTTAAGAAAAAATGGTTATTTTAGTGACATTTTTACTAGTGTTTTGAAACATGACTAATTATATATATATACATACTCATATATATTTACACACACACACACACATATAAACACACACACATATATAAATAAATAAATATATATATATATAAACACACACACACACATATATATATATAAACATATATATATATATATATAAACATATATATTTATATATATTTAAACACACACACACACAAATAGATATAAACACAAACACACACACAAACATATATATATAATATAAGCATATATATAATATAAGCATATATATAAATATAAACATAAAATATAAATATATTTATAAATATAAAATATAAACATATATAGATATATAACAACACATATATATAATATAATATAAACACAAACATATATATTTAATATAAAATATAATCATATATGTAAAATATAAACATATATATATATAATATAATATAAACTTATATATAAGCATAAAATATAAAATAGAAACATATATAAACACACACACACACACACATATTAATATATGTATATTAATATATAAAATTATATATATATATACATATATATAATATTTTTTTTAAATAATGATATTATATATATATATATATATATATATATTTGAGGAAAGATTGAACTCATATTAAAAGAGAACGAAGGTCAGGGAAAACAAGAGAGGACAACCAACTTGGAACAAAATCCAACCAAACATGAGGAACATCTGAGAGAATCCTAGTAGCAAGATGATGGGCCACTGTGTTCCCCTCCCTTTTGGTGAAGGAGAAGGAGAAAGCCGAGAAATTGTGCTGCAACAATTGGATCTTGGAGATAAGGAGCCCAAAAAACTGTAGACCAGCCTCTATGGTCAAAATTGCATGAATGACTGAGAACCAGTTTTATTCTTGTATAATAGAGTCTTGGGCTTGATCTAAGGAAAGTTCCATGCCAAGGATGATCGCCTGCACTTCCATAACTGCAGGAGGGAACGACACTTTAAGAGTGGACATGTTGAGTAAGATGATACTTTCAATCGAGTCATGAGTGATTACGCCAAAACCAATGAGGCCTATGTTTGAGGGAGATGCATTCACATTGATTTTCAAGGTACCTGAAGGATGGGGCACTAAGTGTAGTGGTCATGAGAGGGAGCATGGCCTTCAAACTGGTGCTCGCAATCTTTCCACATTGATAACCAAAGGTTTTCATACATGATCCAGGAGAGTGGTGGTTTTTGGATCATGATTGAGGGGTTTAATCCTTGCTTCCTGATTGATGGGGTGCTCTGCTTGGACCATGAGAATCTGTTCAACTTTATTGAGGGGTTTTCCGCATGGAGAGTGTGAACGTGCAACTTGATTGAGAGGGGGGGTGTAGTCTGGGTGGTGTGTGTAATTGGGGGGATGTTATCGTGGTGGGGTGTCAGCATGAGGGAGAGGGTGGTGTGTTTTATTATTATATATTTTGTTATAAAAAAATATATACATTTTCAAAAAATTTAAAAAATAACAAGGAGAATTATAAATTAAAAAAATTATAATTTTAAAAAAATATTATAAATTACAATTTTTTTTATAAATTAAAAAAAATTATTGAAATTTTCTAGAAATATCATTATTTTTTTAAATTTCAGTATTTTTTTCACTGTAAAAAATAATAAATTTTGAAAAAAATATAAATTTCAAAAAAAAATAGACGTTTTCTATAAACGCCGGTAAATGATGTATAATTTACCAATGTTTCTAGAAAATGTCAGTAAATGAGGTGCTGATAAATTATGATGTCGCTAATTTAATGATGTTTATTTAATGATGTTTCTAAAAAACATCGGTAAATGAGTTGTCACTAAATAGTGAAATTTATAAACATTTCTAATTTAACAATGTTTATTTAATGAAATTTTCAAGAAATGTCGGTAAATGGGGTGTCACTAAATATCAATATTTATAAACATTTCTAAACTAGAGACACCTCATTTTTCAACGTTTTTTAGAAATGTTTCTAAATAAATTAGTTATGTTTATAAACATTGTTAATGAAAAAAATATCTCTAATTGACATTTTTTTTGTAGTGAGACCCTTTAAAACCAATTTAACCTTAACCGTGATAACTTAACTTTTTACCATGATAACTTATTTATGTAACCAAAAATCTAAGGGGAATTCAATTTTTTTTTGAAAATTATGATTCCAAATAAGGAAATTTTTTTATTAGATTAACATTCCTTAGTTAATGGAAATTAGTTTCAATATATGAATAAAAAATTCATAAAAAATGTTTTTATGAAAATACCTATTTTAAGCGCAAAAAATATTTTATATTGAAAACACGTAAAAATTTAATTTAGAATATTTTTTTGGTTATTTAATAAAAAAAGAAGGTTTTTATAATTTTTGATAAATCTAAAACTAAATGGAACCTTCCAACCATACCACTAAATGAAAATACCTAGAAATAGTTTTTAATTTGAATACAGTATAACTTATGTTCACAAAAGTAAATATTGGGTTCCCAAATTCAAAACAATGTTATAAAATACATTATTTAAATCCTAAAACAGATATTTGTGGTGTAAAAATATTTTAAAATTTATTAATTCATTATTACATCATAAAATTTTTTATAAGTGATATTATTTTGAAAAATTGGTATTTTAACTATTCACCCAAAAAACGACTGTTTCTAAAAAATCTCTAAAATTCACCCTAGATAATTTTGACCTGATAAATAAAAAAATGAAATGAATTTCTTAAAATAAAATTTATGAATTTTGTAAATTTATGTTTTAATCAAATTCTTGATCACATTCTTGAATAAATCTATTTACATTATGTTATTATTTCGTTAGAAAGAAAAACTTACTATAATTCAATCTTAATTGTTACATTTATTACACTCTCTATTGTATACTTAGAAATATAGAAGACTCTTTAAACTCCTAAATTAGTTCCAAATCTCTCTTATAGTTGTTTTATTCCCTCTTTATACATCCATGATGGAGGGAAAAAATATTTTGAAATGGTAACAACTTCCAAATCATACATGGGGAACCTTTATGAGAGTGTAACAAATTTCATGATCACCATATATAGAGAAACATAAATAGTTCTATCTTTCATGCAGGGAATACATACTATCATGATTTATTCATATGGTTCATGTCTTTAATCCTCTTTAACCCCCCCCCCCCCCCCCCATGATCCACAACCTCTTTGCATCCCCTTTATTTAATTCATATGAATGAGATGTGAAGTTGTCCAAAGTTATTGCAGTGGAAATTCCTGATTATTGAAAATTTCAGAAAACAAAAATCAATCATTTTCATAACACATCAATTTTTATGAATTTTTAAGTTTTATAATAAGGAAAACACATACAAACTTTGGTTATGTAGTCATATGGGAAGTCAAAGTCAAACGATAATGTATTGAAAGTCATATGTGATTATAAAAGACACATGCTACAAGGGAAAGTCATACAATTTTAGATTATCAAAGTATTATTTTTTTCAAAAGTCTTTTGAAATCCATTGGGAGTTATATAAGTACTCGGGTGAAAGTGTTATGAAATGAAAAATACTTTAAAGAACTCCCAGAAGTCATACAAAACTACAAAAGTCTTACAAAATGAAAAAGTATTATGGAATTCCTTAAGAGTCATTAAATAAATTCATTATGTGATATAGGGTAATTGGATGAGAGAAAATAGGAAACACTCAAATCATCAGTTTAGAGGAATTAGAGATAGAGGGAGGATTGATCTCTATAAAGTCTATCCTTCTGTCATTCCAATAAATTCTTTTATTTTTGTCATATTTGAGATGAGGCCATTGTATATTTTTAGTGTTACTATAAACATGAATACTTACATTCTTTGGGGGGGTGTAATGAAATTAATTGCAACTTATTTTACTATTATTTTTTAGTTTTTTTAGGGGTTTATTACTCTTCCTATGATGCTTTCACTTCCTTATTTTATAATTTCTCTAATGAATAATTGAAAAATGAAGTTACATGTAGATATATGTTTTTTCAGATCAAAATTAATTCACACTCTACTAAAAACTGAAAAATTAATGTGGGTTTTATTGGGAATTAATTTTTTTATCTTTTTATAAAGTTTTCTTATTTCTATTATTTTTTAGAATAATTCTACACTACTTTATGATTCGACATGTGAAGATTGTTGAATCTTTAGTCTTAAGAGTTTCAACTAAAGTAATTCAATTTGAAAATGTTAAATTTTGTTTTATCCAAGAAATAATCATCCATCTCTTGAGTTTTAGATAGATATATTAGTTCTTAGTAGAGTTAAATTAGCTTGTTTGATCATAAAATGATAGTTAGGTAGTTTAAATTACCCATTTCATAGCTTTTTAGCACTACTATTTTTAATCTTCAAGCAAGAGTAGAGATTGTTTCTATAGGTTCCGAGCACAATGGAAGTGCATTGGTGGGTGTACCCAACTTGAATTTTAGCATTAACAATGATCAATCCGAGATCTGTCACAATAATAAAACGCCAGATCTTTAGAATAGAACGAAGAATGAAAAATAAAATAAGGGAGTCCCAGAACCATAGATAGGATCATCAAATGTTGGTTATAATTAATTTAATTAATTGATAATAATTTCCTTGATGGAATTATTTCTTCATTGATGTTTTCAGTCATGATCCGATGTGATCCATCATTGCGTCGTAGAATCCAAGTGTAGTATTCCTATAGCGGTGATCCACACGTGCTCGACGTATCTCTGGACATTTCCGAAGGGATCTCTAGGTACCATCATGGAAGAACCTTCACTTGAGATGTCCGCCCTCGATCGCCTTGATCCGGTGGAGGAGGATCTCTCTATCATAGCTTGAGAGCGTTCTTGGAAGAAAATGATTCTCTCTTGGCTTGAGAGGTTTCTCTAGATCCGTTTTGCACATCCATAAAAAATGTCTAGGCTAATGAGAAATATATAATTGGGATATTTAATTACATATATTAATAAAATGATTTAATTACTCGAAAACATTTATTCATTTCATTTAATTCTTAGTAATACCCCATGTCTAATAAAAATAGTTGACTATTATTATTACCTGACATGCTCCCAGTGAATTACACCTAATATTATTTAATTAAATAAATTATATTATTTCTCATAAATTCCCAGAAAAAAATACACGGAGTGTTCTTTTTTTTTCATATTTATTTATTTCCTCCACCATATTTATTAGACCTTGAATAATGGATATTTATTTCCAAAATAAATATCATGACATTACTCACTAATAAATATATTAATTTTCCCACAATATATTCTCTCGAATAACTAGTGTCAAAATAAATGTGACTTAGGAATTATTGAATAATTATTAAACCATAGTTAGGAATAATATTTATTCAAAATTTTAAATTAATATTTAACTAAGATAATTAGACACACTTAGTGTGTGACCCTCTAGGCCCCTTTCTCAGTGGAATTAGGCGGAGCCTGCCTAAAGTCCAAGGTTAGCATCTAGTAACACACCAAGGCACCCATAGAGAAAGAAGTTAATGCCGCAATGATGTGTCACCTCCTACGAACGCTTACCATGTAATGTAATCCCTTTGTCTCGATATCTTGAATCAAGTAGGTTGCATGCTAGTGCCATTAACCCATGTGATTGATTATTCTTTGTTTGGCTTTCCAGAATTGAACTTTCCCATTTCTCACCATGGATATGGATTTATTTAGACTATATCAATTCCATCAAAGGGCATGATATATCTACTTTCGTTATGGAAAAGAAGTGATAAATCATTTCTCCCATTATCTATTAATGCAGTATCACCCGTGACGTACCCAACACATTCTTCCTCACTGCGAATAGTGTGTCATCACAGTTTTTTTCAATACATCTAAGTGCACGAGTTGTAATACCAATTAATAATAATCTTAAAGTCTAAGGACCAATAAACATGTCCATAGATAGGAACATCCAATGACACTATGAAATATGGATTTCCTACTGGAGGGTCTCGTTCTCATAATATCCTCCTAGATATTACCAAGGGCACACACCATGAGAAGGTTCCTCAACGTTTTATGAGTCCTCACCCCTAATGGCCTGTATAATTTATGTCCCTTAAATAATATCATCCGGCCATAGAACATATATTCAAGAATAGTGTTATGGCATTTCCGGGTTCTCATCATAGCAGAGATCCACTATGACCCATGAATGCAACAACTATCCTTAGGAAATTATCACATGCGTTGTCACACGGAAGAAAAATCATGATGTAATAAGGTATTTATTAATAAATAAAGTAGAAACTAGTTGGTTCTAGGCCATAAACTCCAACAGACTCCCACTTGGACTAGAGCCAACTACTAATAACTTTTATCCCGCTAGATCTCGCATGATATTCATTATTCTGCTAAGATAGACCTTTATTCATGGGGTCTTCCACGTTCTCTTCTATGGACACTCTGCTCACTGCAACTTCACACCTTTGATAGAAACCCCTTAAGAGGTGATACTTCTGAAGTATGTGCTTTGTCTGTTGATGTGACCTTGGTTCTTTAGAAAGATACACCACTACAGTATTATCACAATATAATATGATTGGATCCTTACTTATAGGAACCAAATCAAGCTCCTGGAGAAAGTTCCAAATCTAGATGGCTTCCTTGGCTGCATCAGAAGCTGTTATATATTCGGACTCCACTATAGAATCAGTGACAACTTGTTTCTTTGAACTCTTCCAGCTCATAGCTCCTCCATTGAGACAAAAAACATATCCAGATTGTGATTTTAGATTGTTATGATCTGTCTGAAAACCAACATCAGTATACCCTTTGATGACAAGCTCCTCGTCTCCTTCATACACCAGGAACATATCCTTAATTCTTCTCAGATACTTAAGGATTGTCTTTACTGCAGTCCAATGCTGTTCTCCTGGACCTTCTTGATATCTGCCTACCATGATCAGTGCATAGGCAACATCATGCCTGGTACATAACATGGAATACATGGTGGATCCTATAGCCGAAGCGTATGTGATATTACTCATTCTATCTTTCTCTTGTTGTCTCTGAGGACACATTTTATTAGAAATATGTAGGCCATGTGACACTAGAACCAATCCCCTCTTGGATTGTTCCATACTAAATCTCTTTAGTATCTGGTCAATATATGTACCCTGACTTAGTCGAAGAAGCCTCTTGGATATATCACTAATGATCTTGATCCCTAGAATGTAGGCCACTTCACCCAATTCCTTCATGGAGAAACACTTGTTCAACTAGTCCTTAACTGAATGTAAGTTTGGTACATCATTTCCAATAACTAATATGTCATCAACATATACTACTAGGATAATGACCACATTCCCATTAAACCACTTATAAACACATGGATCACATTCGTTATTAATGAAACCAAATTACATTATGGATTCATAAAATCGAATGTTCCACGACCTAGATTCTTTCTTTAATCCATAAATGGATTCCTACAACTTGAAAACCTATTTAGCTTCACCTGGTGTCACAAACCCTTCAGGTTGTGTCATATAGACATCATTCTGAAGGTTCCCATTAAAGAATGCTGTTTTGACATCCATTTGCCAAATATCAAAGTCATTGTAAGATGTTACGGAAAGTATAATTCTTATGGATTTAAACATGGAAACTGGAAATAAGGATTCATCATAGTCAATTCCTTGACGCTGTCTGAATCCTTTAGCCAATATCCTTGCTTTATTGTTGCTAACTTGACCTTCCATGTCTAGTTTTCTCTTGAATACCAATTTGCATCCAATAGGCTTTACATCAACTGGCTCATCAACCAGAACCCAGACTTGGTTCAGATACATGGAATCCATCTCAGAATTCATATATTCTATCTAACATGCATCTTATGAGCTTTCTACTACTTCCTTGTAGGAGAGAGGTTCATCATTGTCCAACAATAATTATTCACCATCCTTAGTGACTAGGAAACCAAATCTCTCTGGTTCCCTTACCTCTCTTGATCTCCTACACAGTACCTGTGTTTCGAGAACCTCTTCCACGAGGACCTATAGAACTTATTCCTATACCAAATCCAGTGTATCTTGAGCATTAACTTCATCGAAGTCAATCTTTCTCCAACTATCCTTTTTGAGGATGTGCTCCCTCTCAATAAAGATGGCTTGTTTGGCGATAGTCACTTTCTTATCTAAAGGGTTATATATATAATATCATTTCTTTTACTTGGGTTATCCTATAAATATACAATTCATGCCCTAGGGTTCTAGTTTGTTTCTTAAGAAGGCCTTAACAAATGCCTCGCATCCCCATACACGTGTGTGCGACAAAATGGGTTTCTTTATATTCCATAACTTGGATGGAATTCCATTTTCTACCTTAGTTAGTACTCAATTTAATGTGTATGATACAGTCTGTAATGCATATCCCCAAAAGGATAATGGAATATCTATATGACTCATCATCGACCTCACCATGTCCAACAAGGTGCGGTTCCTCCTTTCACTTATACCATTCCACTGTGGTGTATAAAGAGGAGTGAGCTGAGGTAGAATCCTAGACTCCCGTAGAAGATTGATGAACTCTTGGTTCCGATATTATCTACCTCAATCCAATCGAAGCTTCTTTATCTTCTTACCAAGCTGATTTTCTACTTCATTCTTGAATTCCTTAAAATTCTCTAAGGATTCTGACTTATACCTCATTAAGTAGACATAGCCATATCTACTCAAATCATTAGTAAAAGTAATGAAGTAAGAATATCCACCTATAGCTTCTACTGGAAATGGTATATACACATATGTGTGCACAAATCCTAGAAGCTCTGTGTCCCTCTCACCCTATCCACCAAAAGGCGGCTTGGTCATTTTACCTTGTAGACAAGTGTGACATCTATCAAGTGATTTTAGCTCAGTAGAGTCCAAATAGACATCTTGGCAGAACTTTGTCAAGCGCTTATCATTTACATGACCGAGATGGTGATGCCACAACCGGGTGATGTCTGATTCATGTGAGTTTGTTTTATTATCGATTTCCAACACTTGGTTTTCATAATTTAATACATACAAACCATTATTTAAATGTGCCATACCATAACATACATTGTTCTTATAAAATAAGAACCCCTTATTTAAAAACTTGAAAATAAATCCATCCATATCCAAACATGATACAAAAATTATTTTTTTGGTAATACTAGGCACATAATAACAGTTATGTAAAACCAAATCATACCAATTGGCAATGAGAGGAGGTAATCGCCAATGGACAACACAGCCTGCCTCGCGCCATTGGAAACTCAAAGATCCACCTCTCCTTTAGAAATATTTCTAAATATAATTAGTTCCTATATTTGAATATATATGTGATCCCCACAAGCTGTATCTAATACCCAATGTGTAGAAATGGAAAGATTACACTTGATAACGAATAAACCTTTAGCGTCCCCATGCTTCTGGGTGTAATTCCTCTTCCAGTGGCCTAGCTTGCCACATGAAAAATATACCACCTCCCATTACTTTCCCTACCTCTGGATCATCCCCATCTTGGATGGATGGTTCTTGGGGGATTCAGACTGTTTATAAGTCCTTGGCCCCTTTGCATTGTCCTTACTTTTATTATTCACCATAAGGACTGCAGGTTTGTCATGCCCCATGTCCTTATATACTTGGAGAATTAAGGTCAAAAGTTCCAATAGACTCTTCTCATTGTTTCTCATGTTATAGTTGAAAATAAAGCTAGATAAGGTCTTGGGCAGTGATGATAGGATGAGATCTGTACGTAACTCATCCAAGAACTTAATCCCTAGGATGTCCAAACATTCAATGTAGCCAATAAGCTTAACTAAATGAGGCCTAGTTGGAAAAGACTCTCGAATATTAGTTGTAAACAAAGTGTTGTAGATCTCATATCTCTCCTGTATCACCTTCTCTTGGTATAGATCCTTAAGGTGAGACATCATGCTATACGCGTCCATGTTTTCATGTTCCTTCAAGAGCTCACTAGACATTGCCGATAGCATGAAACATTGGAAATCTATGGCATCATCCATATGTTTTACATAGAGAGATAGTTCCTTATCACAAGCCTATTTCCTAGGAGCAACTAGAACATGATCTTCTAGAACATACAATTTCCTCTCGTGGTGAAGGATGACGTGTAAACTCCTCTGCCACTCTTGGAAATTGGTGCCGGTGAGAAGGTTTTCCTTCTCGAGTATGGTTTGAAATGATATGTTTGAAGTATTTTTCTTTCCATTTATAAAAATTAATATGATCAAAGGTTTAGTACTTTATTATGATAAAACTAAGACAAATAAATAAATTAATACTTATTAGTCTTCTACCATTTTATCGAAATCCAATAGCCCTCACCCTTGACTTTGGAATATTTTGTTGCGTGAATATTCTAGTGGCAAGGATCCATATTTCCCTTCCCATTACCCCAACTAGGGTTGTTCAAGTAAATTTAAGGGTTTTAGGTAGGTAATCCAAATGCCAACTGTATTAACTCGTAGCTCCTTGATCCGCTGAGTGGACTCCCTAATCCTGAAATTTTTTTATTTTAGATTTCCTCAACCTTTTCCTATTGGTTACACCAAGTCATGCTATGGAAGTCAAACCTTGATGAAAACCAAGTCAAGTCAACCCAAAACCTTGAATTATAATTCCCCAATAACTGAAAGCACCCCAACTGGGGTTGGTGAATCACTTTGAACTGTGGTTTGATTCTAACCAAGATTATGGAAGGCTATACCGACTTGATATTTTCTTTGAAGGATTTTATCCTTATACGTAAATTTCCATTTTATTATCTTTGATTACATACTTGATAGTATTAAGTTGGATATAATAAGTGATTAAATATGTCTAAGATAATATTTTATGCATAATCCAGTCTTATTTTAGTTCCATCTTGCATGCTTGTTTAATTCATTAATTGTGTGATCATGGTGACACAACCAAAATAAATAAACCATGCAACTGACAGAAATAAAATAAATGGTATGATCATGAGCTTGTTCTATTGGTTAGTTTATCTAGAAGTTGATAAACTATCCCAAGACCTAAGTGACAAACACCTTGAACCTTTTGGGTTCATGTTTACAGATTTCCAACTGTCCACCTTTGTATCTCATTGGATTGGTTTCACCTTGGATCCTAACTTGAGCCGCCTCCACTAGCTTGGGAGCTCCATCCATTACATATGCTTTTATCTCACATGCAGGTGAGGGGTAAAATAGTGTTTTACATAAAAAACATTGGGAAAGAGTCCCTATATATTAACGAGGAGAAGGCTCACAGACCAAAAAATTTAATTTAAATAAATAAATTAAAAGAAACCATTCACACACAAAGGTCTTGGTCTAGCTCAGGATCATCCATGCATGCAACGATATTCACGCATAAATAAAACTAGCATTAAATTATTTAATCCTTCTTGTTTAAGATAAATCACACTCGAATCAATTAATTATCTTTAATTATCCAATCCTTTTATCTTAAACCCTTTTTCTGAATTTACTTAAGATTCTCATCCATTATAATTTTAAAAAAATAAATTCATTTAAAATTATCTTTGTACATAACTTGTACCATGGAGGCAACCTGGTGAATTCCCATTTATAAAAACCCAATGAGTAGAAATGAACATTACGCATATGTTAAATTAAACAAATACATATAAAAAACCTATCACGTTTTGTGCCTCGGATCTACGCCTGCACTATGGTACACTTTTCAAGGGTTTTTATAATATAATAATAAATTTTAATAAATTTGCATAATTTGGATGAGTACATGGCATGTAGTTTCGACTACAAGGTGTGTACTTTTGTTCACAATCTATCCTAGGTACAAGACCAGGGACATGGAGTTTAGATGTACATTGGAATTTTTTCGGAGTACACAACATGTTCAGTGGGACACATGCCATGTAGTATCCGCTTTACATGGTTTCCAAACAGGCAATCCGTGTACGTAGTACATGGTCCAACCCTAACCCTAAGGGACTACACACAATGTTCAGTGGAACACACGATGTGTAATTCGAAAACCATGTGCCACTTGTTCTTGTTCAACACATGGTGTCATTTAAGACTTAGAAATACTCCAACACAAAGCCTGATTTGGCGGACCTGTCCGATGCATTGAACCTAGAATACACAACGTGTAATACTGAATACATGCCGTGTATTCCGGTTTTGTACGACCAGGAATGTTTGGCACCTCTGGATGAGATACTCTATTTTATTTTAATCAAAATTAAAATAAAAATTTGTTTCTGTAAGGTGAATGAGAAACAAGAGAGGAGGAAAAATTCTTGAGATTCAAATTTAAAGAATGATTAACTTGAATTGAAACAAATAAATTATTAAATGTAGAAATAAAAAATGAAAAAATAAATAAATATAATCAACAATATGAACCCTTTTATACCACTTATAGGTTCCAGGCATAGAGGAAATGCGTTGATGGGTGTACCCAACTTGAATTTTAGCGTTAACAATGATCAATCTGAGATCCGTCATGATAATAAAATGCCGGATCTTTGAAATATAATGGAGAATGAAAAAGAAAATATGGGAGTCCCAAACCATAGATATGATCATCATATGTTGGTTATAATTAATTTAATTAATTGACACAAATTACCTTGATGGAATCATTTCTTCATTGATGTTTCTGGTCACGATCCGATGTGATCCATCGTTGTGTCATAGAATCCAAGTGTAGAATTCCTATACTGGTGATCCACACATGCACTACATATCTATGGATGTTTTCGGAGGGATCTCTAGGTGCTAGCATATAAAATACTTTTCTTACGTTGTCCGCCTTCCATCGTCTTGATCCGGTGGAGGAGGATCTCTCTCTCGTAGCTTGAGAGCGTTCTAGGAAGAAAATGATTTTCTCTTGGCTTGAGTGATTTCTCTAGATCCATTGTGCAAAACCACAAAAATTGGATAGGGTAATGAGAAATATATAATTGGGATTTTTAATTACATAGAATAATAAAATGAATTAATTACCTGAAAGCATTTATTTATTTCATTCAAATCTTAGTAATACCCCGTGTCTAATAATAACTGTTGACTATTATTATTATTTGACATGCACCTAGAGAATTACACATAATATTATTTAAATAAATAAATAATATTATTTATCATAAATTCCTAGAAAAAAATACACGATGAGTATATTTAATATACATGGCGTGTACTTTTTTCCCCATTTTTCTTTATTTCCTCCACCACATTTATTAGATCCTTAATAATGGCTATTTATTTCTAAAATTAATATCACTGCATTACTCGATAATAAATATATTATTTCACCAAAAATATATTCTCTCGAATCACTAGTGTCGAAATAAATGTGATTCAAGAATTCTTGAATAATTATTAAACCATAGCCGGGAATAATATTTATTAAATTTGTTAAATTAATATTTAATTTAGATACTTAGACACACTAAGTGTGTGACCCTCTAGGCCTCTTTCTCAGTGGAATTAGGCGGTGCCTGCCTAATTTTCAAGGTTAGAATCTAGCAACACGCCAAGGCATCCATAGGGAAATAATTTAACGCCACAATGGCGTGTCACGTTGTATGAACTCTTATCATGTAATGTAATCCCTTTTTCTCGATATCTCAAATCAAGAGGGTTGCATGCTAGTGACATCAACCCATGTGATCGATTATTCTTTCTTTGACATTCTGAAATTGATCTTGCCCATTACTCACCATGGACATGTATTTATTTAGGCTATATCAATTCCATCAAAGGGCCTAAGATACATTCTTCCATTATAGAACAAAAGGGACAAATCCTTTCTCACATTTTCTATTAATGCAGTATCACTCGTGATGCACCCAACGTATCCTACCTCGCTGCGAATAGTGTTTCATCATAGTATTTTCCAATACAACCATGTGCGTGAGTTTTAATACCCATTAATTATAATATTAAAGTCTAAGGACCAATACACACGTCTGCAGATAGGAACATCCAATGACACTATGAATTGTGTATTTCCTACTGGCGGGTCTCGTTCTCTTAATATCCTCCTGGATATTACCAAGGGCACACACCTTGAGAAGGTGCCTCAAAGTTTTATGATTCCTCACCCCTAATGTCCTGTATTATTTGTGTCCCTCAAATAACATCATTCATCCATAGAACATATATTAAATAATTGTGTTATGACACTTCCAGGTTCTCATCATAGCAGAGATCTGCTATGACCCTTTAATGCAATAGCTATACTTATGAAATTATCACATTCATTGTCACATATAAGAACAATCAATATGTGATAAGGTAATTGTTAATGAATAAAGTACAAATTAGTCGATTCTAGGCCACGAACTCTAACAATTTCTCTATTTAGTTTAGTCCAGTTTCATCTAAGACCATTCATTTTTCAACCTTACCTTATATTGATTTTTTTTCACAAATTTTTTCTTCCACTTCACAAATTATTCCACATCAATTGTGATTTACTTTATAAATATTTTACATCACCTTTTATTTCTTGTATTTTTTGTTTTTATTTGTTTTTGTTTGTTTTCTCCGTATTTTAAATACACATAACTTAAATTTCATTGGTTTTGACCCTAATCACCAATATATAGTGGTTAGGTTATTTTATAAAATGTATTTCTGATATCATTCATCGACTTTTAATAAAAAATTGGCACTGAAACTAGGGAATAAATATGTGTATAAGTTAAAACAACACATTAAATCTATTTTAGAAAAACAAATCTATAAAAAAATTTGTGGATAACTAATTGTGTTTTTCTGTTATGTATAGAAATTTAACTTTATATACTTGAATCTATATTCACACTAGATAATATTTTAAATTTGTGTTGAATTATTTTATAATTGAATCAAAAAAACTACACTTCCCCAAAGAAGAATAAAAAAGATAAAATGAATAATTTAAAAGTTGAGAGAGAGCTAAGAAACAAAATGAAAAATCATATTTCACTTCAAAATAGAAATCAGATTGATGAGAAGCCTAGAATTATGGATTTTCAACTTCTTCCACTTTCTAATTAAACATCATGTATAAGATTATCCCCTAGGTATAGGATCTATGGGATGAAATAATCACACCTCTCCATGAAACCCTCTTTCAAAAGACTACCCACTGAAGATTATTCATAGTTTTTTTATATTCTTTTATAGTGTAGTTCAATAGAAACATTTTCATGGGATTATTGAGGAAGAGAATATTTTGAGAGTGTTCCCATTTTGTTTTATGGTAAATTATATAATATGGTTTAAAAACTTAGATGAAGAAATAATTAACTAAAGGTACCATGTATTAAATTAATATATTATGAAATTATATCCTAGCAACATGACCACCAAGGTGAGACACAATATCATTATTATTTTCCAGAAGAGGGAGAATTTTTTTAGAGATTTGGGATATATTTAGATAAATTCTTAGGCACTATCCCAACCAAAAACTTTCTCCACATATTTTAATTGATACATTCTATAATGGTCTCACTCCTTATCACCAAACCATAGTAGATAAATCCTCAAATAGTGAATTTTTATATATAAAATATGAGGAGTTAAAATAAAATTATAATAGGCTTGATCAAAATTCTCAACTTTAAAGTTTTATAAGGGGAACCATCCATAAGAGTGAGTCTGACGCCTAGGATACTTTATTTTTAACAAAAATAAGAATAGTTCACTTAGGAAACAATGTAATCATCTTAGAGTGTATGAGAATACAAGAAAATGTTATCATAACTTTTATTTACATATAAAAAATGATTAAAATAAACAAAATTAGACTTAATGGGTATAAATAAGGGTAATAATTACCCATTTTCAAACAACTATATTGACGGTTACAAAAAAATCACCCAAACCTATCATAGAGAGACCAAGGTGTGTTGAAGTAACATGCAACCATTAGGTACTCAAATTAGAAAAGAAATAAATATCCAAACACTAATGGACCTTTTAATTTTAACACTAATTTAGAGGGTTTGGTTAGGCAGCAGATCACTAAGGTGGATTCTCAATAATCTATCATTCTAAATATTGAGTTACAAATGGAAACAATGGAACGATATTTGGTTTGGATAGATAATACAAAGCTTCCCAGAACAAAGAAATCAATCCCAAGGAAAATTTTATGGTAGTAACCATACGAAGTGGTCTAAAAACTAAAGTGGATTCTAGGGAATAACCTAAGGAAATTGAAATAGAATTTTTAAGTTATTTTATTGATAAAAATTTGAAAAAAATTCTTGTCTATAAAAATGGATAGAAAGGTCCAAACTAAGTTAAAGCATGATTCATCACTTGAAAAAAAGAACAAAATAAGATAAAATGGGAGATCATTGAGGAAGGAAAGTATAATGTTTGGATAGATGAAAAATAGATGGGACAACCTATTTTACACTGCTCTTACCCAACCATTCTCTTCCAATAAAGGATAAGAAAAATGATGAACCTAATTACTTTAAATTCATTGAGATGTTTAAAAAACTTAATTTGAATATTTCATTGGGCGGGGCCTTAAAGAAATTTCCTTTTTATGTGAATTTTTTTAATATATTCTTGGATAATAAAAGAAATTGGATCAATATAATAATCTAAAACTAACTAAATAATGTTTTTCTATACTTAAAATATAGTTACCAATAAAACTGCACGACCCTAGGGATTTTTATAACACTAATAATAATATTTTCTAAGAAAAACCACACCCTTGAACCAAATCTATATTCAGAGCTACAAATCATTCATCTTAAATTTTTTAAACTTGTTTATGAGTGTTTCTAATCTGAAATTTAGTGTATCAAAGTCTCAGAAAACTATGGAAAATTAAAATAAAGTATTTTTATTCTAGAATATATCTATTTACTTGAAAGCCTAAAACCTATTGTAATTAAAATTATACATTAAAATTTTCAACCTATTTTTAAAATGTTTAATTAATTAAGTCAATTGAGGACTCTGGGAAATATATCTTCAATTCTTAATCAAATTTCTTTTAATGGGAGCATAATTTGATTCTTTTTTTTTCTATTTTAGGTTTATATTCTAAAAATAGCGAAAAATTTAGATATGCATTTACACATGTTTCTATGTGTTTGTAAATATCTAATAATATGGTTAATTGTGAGTGCTCATGATCATTAAAATAATTTTTTTGGGTTGATTTCATCCTCTTTCAGAGATGATGTTGTGGTTTTGAGAAGTCTATCAGAGATAGATAATTGTGTATGTCCTAATATTTTCATAAATTTCTAGAAACTTTTTATAATTTAAAGTGTAAAAGAATAACCAATAAATCTTAGTGATGATTTCTTAGATAATAATACAATTTCATCCAATAATATAATTTCTTTAACCAATCATTATTGTTATATTTTAGGGGTAATGTTTGGTTGATGACTCTAAACTTATCGGTATATGAGAGGAAACCCATGGTTGTTAATTTTTTTATTGTTTTCTTTTCAAATAAATTTCCACACTATATTCTTATAATAAACACGTTTTTTCCATGAAGTATTATACCTTTAAACTCTATTATATATTAAATTTAACCATATATGTCCTCAAGTTTTACTTCCAAATTCTCTACCTTATACTTGTTTTTTTTTGATTTTTAATAGTTGAATCTAATGGATGATCTATTCACATATTTTAGGCTCTTTAATGAAAACCCAAGAGGATTTTGAAGTGTTAAAGGAGAGATATTTTGGGCTTGATCAAAAATAAAAACACCAATTATTAAAGGAGTATTATTTTTCATTCTTCCTTGAAACTTAAATTTTTTAATTTAAAAACATGCTTCCTTGATAATGGTACTAAGATAAAGAGTTAGTTTATGTTATTTAAATCCCTATCCTTGTTATAAATTAAATATTTAGAGATATATTGTTAAAAATTATTATTGAATACTATTTCAATTTGAAATCTAATCATGCAATTCTTATTTTTTTTTCATTGTTGGGTGTTATTATTGACTTAATCTATGCAATTGGAAATCATTTTTATTATAATTACAAGTTTTTTTAGTATACTAAAAAATCACTTGTGATATTTTAAAAACATTTGAATATGTTTTAAAATGATACTTATTTATTTAATAATTTATTAACATCATATTTTTCTTAAGACTTATTGAAATTACATGTATTCTATAAAAAAAGAATATGCATTCTAATATTAAACTTGGAGAATTGTTTTGAAATTATGGAAACATGATCGTTTTAAACTTCTTTATTACCCCTAAACATTATCTGCAGTGATAAATTTGAAAATCTATTTGAATATAATTTTTTCAGATGTTCTCCCATATTAGTTTTCAACATTGGGAATAATGATGAGCATTAAGTATAGGAAAAGGGTCTTAAAATGTGATAAAATGTACTTCATGGAGTTCACATAAGAAATTCCCAATTTCTTTTAGAATTTATTGTTTACAAGATTCAATTTTCATTTTTAGTGGTTGATTTTTTTTGAATTTGGGAACAATATTACTACTTTTAGTGGTTAATCATTTCTATTCATTCACAGACTCAATAAAGTAACATATTTTTATTACTCAATTTAAAAATTATTCTTTTGGTTGAACTTTTTAATTAAGTTTTATACATTTAATTAAATTTTAATTTATTTTTTGGATCCGAACTAATAATATTTACATTAGAATTACTAATTAATGAACTCATAATCATGGTATACTTTTTATTCTTTAATCTAAAACTTCCAAATAATTCATTTATGCTTTTTTAATTATTAAACACATTCATCCATTAAATTATATCTAATTGTTCCATGTGATAAAATATGCGAGTATATTCACTAAGGATAAAAAGTTAATTATGGAAGAACATTTGAATGTAAAGAGAAGTTTTTCTAATTTTGTTTAAAATATTCAAATTTGATCATATTTTTAAAATAAGAACCAATTTTTTTAAAAATATTTTATTTTTGAGAAGAGAAATCATCCATTTTTAATTTGGAGATTATACAAGGGAAATCATCATTGAGAATAATCTCTTCCTAAATAATGAAAATCTTTAAATTTAAAATGAATTAGTTTCTATTAAATTTCATGGATTGATAAATTTAGGACAAGAAATGTGTCAATGATGGGGGAATTTGATGTGGATTTTATTTGATACATGTTTTCCATATATATTATGTGTAATTAATTGTGTTTTTTGAATATGTGCTTATAATTTATAATTATTGAATATTGGTTTATTTTTAGTTAAAAACTTGATTCTTTTAATATTTTGATGAAATTATTATTTTTAATTATTAATTGATAAAATTATTCTTGGTTTTATGCCTTAAATTTTATTGATCAAATATTTTAGATTATTTTGATGAAATTTTAAATGAAATATTTTAAATGTAATTCAAATTTTGGAGGCTATTTTTTCATGTTCCATGTTTATATTTTTATTATTCAACATATTATAATTCTTATATTGAATTTTTGAAATTCCTTGATAACCAAATTAGTCCAATTCTCATATAACTTCTAAATTATCCCATATGACTTTATATTCCACAAGAATTTCATCCAATCTCATTTTAATTTACTATAAAATTTTCTATGTCCCATCCTATATGAATTTTCTTGTCTCGCATGATTTATAACTTTACAAAATATTTACATGACTTATGGTTGACCTAATAGGACTCCATTCATAATTTTCCAAATCTTAAAAATTCATATACATGGAAATTTTGGATAAATTCCACATCAACCCTATTTCATGAATCAAATTTAAACAAAGGGGAGTCAAATATAGGCTTAGTACATCAAATATAAACATTGAATATTATTGAGGAATATTAAAGAAATAATCAAGTTCACATGGGATTGAAAAATTCATAGGGGATCAAAGATCAAGTCATAATGAGGAAGATGATCTATAGTGATCCACACCATGTGAAGACAAATGATTTAACCAAAGGAGTTATTTGTGATATCATGCTAGGAGTTGGAATGTGATTTCATTTTAAAAACCATTACTTGGAAACATTTATATTATCAATTAATGGAATTTATGGGATTAATTTGTGGTATTGATCAGATGACATAGGAGGACTATATAAGAGAAAAAGGGTATTTCTCATGGCATCATTTTAGAGTAATTATAGCTAGAGGGAGGGTTGAAATAGATAAAGAAGATATTTCTCTATTTCCTCTTATTTAATTGATTTCTACAATATTCTAAATGATTTTTTTATTTTTTTGTTTCTATGTACATGAATAGTTAAACTTATTTGTTGGTTGTGATAAATTTAATTGAACCCTCTTTTTCAATTATTGTTTATTTTTTCCCAGTGGTTGTTGCTCTTACTAGGATGGTTTTAATACCTACTTCTTTTACTTTATCTAATGTATAATTTAAAAATTAAGTTAGTGTTAGATATATTTCTTGGTATATGAAAATTAATTCACTCCCCAAAAAAAATTCACAAATTAAGGTGGGTTTTATTGGGAGTTTAACAATGTGCTTTTTTCACCTACTTTTCTATTTTTCTTTTTTTATGAGCATCATTACAACACTAATTAATGAACTCACATGTGAAGGGTAGTGAATATTTATCCCTATGGGCTTCAACCAAAGCTATTAAATTATAAATGGTTGAATTTTGTATTCTCCATGACTATGTGGAGTGTTTGGTCTTGAGGGAAACCCTTAATGGCGAGGATTCATATTCTTCATAGCCTATTGATGATGATGATATCGTTTACAATCATGGATTTTTTTTCTTATGTGTATGTGAGAGGACATGTTACATGAGTTCTGATGCCTAGACGTTGGAAGTGGTACCAAGTTTGACCCAAATGTATTGTGATTTTCATAGACAGTATTGCTATCCAGGTATGAATACTGATGTTTCAGGTTTCATGACACTGTTTTACACCTATTAGTAGGTGAAAGATGATCACCCACAACTATGTGGTTTTCTACAACAATTACCCATTAATGAATAGAACTATTATTATTTCACCTTGTATTTTATGGTAGGTCTTCTGAGGACACCTAGAAATAATGTTGTGATGTGGTTAATTGTGGACCAGTTGAATAAGGTACCACATTTCTTAATGATTCAATATACTTTTACCATATAATAGTTGGGTGACATATATGTTTGGGTGATATTATATTTTCATGGGCTACCTTGAAGTGTTGTAGATTTTGATCCAAGTTTTAATTCTTAGTTCTAGCTTGGGGTTACATAAGTAACTCAGCACATCAATGTTTCTATGTACAACATTTTACATGCAGATAGATAGGAATTTAGAACATACTATACAGGTACTAGAGGATATTATGCGGGAATGTGTCCTAGAATTTGGTGGATCATGGGATAAACATTTAGAAACCATTGAGTTTGCCTTTAAAAATAGTTATCAGGTGACTATTTAGATGGTTATATATGAGGCTCTCTATGGTAGACCATCTAGATTTATGTTATTTTGGATGGAGGCTGGTTAATCAGAGTTTTCAGGGTCGGGTATCATATTGGAGTCATTAGTGTAGGTTCAATTGATTCGGAATCATATTTCTATGACTCAGAGTTGTAAGAATTAATACATTGACCGACATAAATGACTACTTAAGATTTTAGTGGATTATCATGTATTCCATTGGATGTCTCAAGGTTGGATAACTATTAGATTTGGAAATAGGTATTGCTGGTGTTTGGTTATGTGGGGCTATTTGAGATTGTTCATAGGATTAGACCATTGGAATACCAATTGAATATTCTATAGAGGTATATTGGTATGAAAAATGATTTTGATATGTCACATATATGGTTTAATCACCACAAACCATATTCAGTTATCATCGTGGTTGATGTTGAGCATGAGGATGATGCATCCTTTGAGGAGCATCTGGTTCATATCATGGATCACAATGATTAAGTCCTATAAGAAAAGGTTGTTTTTCATGTCTAAGTGTTGTAGCATCATTGTAGTGTTTTGGAGGAAACATGGGATAGGGAGGTGTATATAAGGGCCTAGTGGCACAATTTTTTTACCTTAGAGAATCAACAATATTTTGGATCATGAATTGAGGATGAGTCTTTATAATGTGTGGAGGTTGTAAAACCCTAAACTTCTACTAATGTATGTTCATGTTTAAGTTCTTATTATACTACCTTTTTTTTGGTTAATTAAATGGTTCTTGGGTATAATGTGGAGTCTCCAAGGTATCCTAGGGGTTTGGGGTTTTGAAAATCATGAAGGATAGGCCAACCAGTGCATGTTTCATGGTTGGTGCATGGTTAGTAACAACCATGCACCATAAATATATGGGTTTGGGAGGAAGGTACGTGGTTGACAAACCATGAATGGTGGGATCCTGAAACCATGTGATCCTAGACAAAGAAATCTCACATGGTAACTACATGTTTTTTCAAACTATTATAGCTTCCCAAGTGACTGTGTGACCTAACCCCCACTATGAATGAGGGATATCTAAGGCTGGAACATAGTTTTTGATACCATTTGACAAAATATGAGACTATTAAAATTGTGGAAAATTACTGTTTTCTAGCTTGGTATTTAATGGTTCTAACTATATTTCACCCTAATTTCACCTTACATCATATAGGTGACTAAATTCTTCATACCAATCTTCTAAGGGTTCTTTCCACTTAAATTATTTTCCATTTTGAGGGAGGTTGTGTATGAATCGAAGATCCAGGTGAGTCTAACATTTCTATTTCCTCTATTTTTTGGAATGGATTTTTGGAATTTTTTTTCTCCATCTAAATCCATGAAATCCGTTTTTACAGCATATTCTATGTTGGGGATTTAAAGGTTGTTATAGTTTGAATCAAAGTATGATGTTAAATGATCATTCATCTATGAATATGTGGTTGGTAGTATAAAAGTTATATCCAATAGTTATGATGTTTTTTATATATGTGGTTTTGTGGTGGTAATGTTTCCTTGGTAGGATGATTGTGTTAATTGAATACAAAATTGAACCCGTCATGATCCATGTGGGATCTATTGAGTATGACTAAACTATGTTTAAGGAAACCCATGTGGTGTGCCTCATACATGGACATATAATTGAGTTTCCAATTTTTAAATTTATGGTTTTATTAGATAGAACCAATTATTATTGTAACTATCTAGTTAACATGAAATATGATGGAGTTTGTCCGACTTGAATGTGTTAAATGATTTATGGAAAAAAAATGTTAAATGGGTTTAATGGTTAATGAAAAATAATCATGTAAATAAATGGTATGGTTGGGTTTTAAAATGAGGATCTTCTACTAGCGGTTAAGCTAGATTGATTCTCTAGGACCCAACAATGTATTACATGGGTTTGGGTGTTAGACTAAGGCTCTATGCCCCAAACCAATGCACATGATGTGAATTCCAGGATTGCGACTCTAGGTAAAGATGACATATGTATTGTTTTGATATATTAATATCATTATAATGTTGGGTACATGACTCCCCTTTCATTTTTTTAGTTAACTAGGATATACCCGAGCATGTTTGATGAATTTTTGTAACACATGGAACTAATGATGAAAGTTTATAATGTAAAACATTTTAATTAATTGAACCTTTTAATCTTGTTTTTCACTATAATTCATCATTAACTATTTAGACTGTATATTTTATAGACACTATAGGTGTTGGACAATTTATTTGTACTCACACCCTTCTTGGGATGCCCTTTGGTATCCAATAATACTTCATATTTGTATGATAGGACAAGAAAAAATTACCTCTACTAGAGGGTAGATTTGGGGATCGTGGATGTGCATTGATGCTAAGAATAGACTTGGTGTTGGGAAATATTTTATTGATTATTATTCTATTATGTATTTTCTATTTTCCATTACACTTGGAACTATAATAAATGACATGGAATATCTACGGTTTGGCTGCAGACACGAACAAAGATTTGGGAAATTTATTTTTCATGAATGTTTATTGTTTATAATTCTTCTAATATTTATTATTTGTTTTACTATAAAAATTAAGGTATAGTCTCACCATGTGTCTCATTAGAACCAAACTTCTATTTTAAGCCCTTGGAATATAAGAGGGTGTTCCCATGGTCATGTGGCACATTGGTCAGGGAGCTGATTTAGTGGAACCTGGGCTAGGGAGTTACATTATTTGATTGATATACCCTTGAATTGAAGTTAATTCTCTCCTAGTCTTATCCGATAACATTTTATATTGTTTATTTCAAAACTATCACAAACCTATAGATGATAATTTTCTAAAATTTTAGTACATGATTCAAATATTAATTAGGTGTTTTTATATTAAGGTTTGTAAAAAATTCGAATCCCATAAGATCTTCATTTAGCATGCTATTTGAAATATAACAAGCAATTTATGGTAGCTCAGAAGAATTATTTCTCATTATATAGTAAAAAATAATAATTTTGAAATGGGATTTGAGAAAAATATATTTTTAGGTTATTTAATTTTACATCATATCATCATTTATACTTTTCATGGAAAATTATTTTGAAATAATTTTTTTGGAAAAATTTGTGTCGAGAGTTTTCATGTTAATTAACAATATTGATTTTTTAGGAATATGATTAGTGTATTATATTAAATTTATTTTTTTTCTATGATTGTGTTAAATTTAAAATTGATTAATTTTAATTGAACACCATTGTTGATTAGTTATACCATTGAGGGTGGTTTTGTTTATATTTACACATCGATTAATTTATGGAATATAACAGAGCTTCATGATATTATTACTGTAGTGTTTTTATAATACTAGTTTGAATATAAGGGGAAAAATTTATATGTTTTAATTGGTTAAATAAATTAATTTTGATATTTGGATGCTCATTTTCACTCACGATCCTTTACCAATTATTTGATTTTTTTGAGTTGTTTATGGGTTTCCATCATGTATACTTTGATATAATGGTTGGTCTAAGTGGGATGGATATTGAAGACATGGGTATTTTTCTTATTTTGTGACTTATAATTCCTCATTTAGTTTTTTCAATATCTTACAATTCATACTCTTTTATAAAAATTTTAACCATTTATTATTTAATTTTTCTACATGGGACTAGGTCATGTCTTAGTTTTTCACTTTTAAAAGCATGCATAATTCACGCATTCCTAACAAACCATTGAGGGATATAGGTATATTGAACTATGATTATTTCTTTACCCCCTATATAAATATGCAGTGTGTGCAAGTAGATATAATTTTTCATGATACCTATAAATAAAAAACATTCTTATTTAATAATAACATATCTTAATAATTTCAATAGAGCTTTTCATATTATATGGTGTGTCTATGACTTTTAATAAACCCAATGGATGATATTTTTATATATAGGTTGAAAATATGGGTTTTTACTTGAGGTTATATTTTAGGTTCTATCCTTGTATGTCTCTAATTTTTTTACTATGAAATTATATATTTTATATTGATGTTATTGTCATGTTCCATATATCCTACATATATTTTAAATTTTTTACTAGTAACTTTATTTGATTAAAATTATTTATATTGGAAATTATATTTCAAAATTAAAATAATATGGTTTATATTACTTTTAAAATTTTGATAATTTATTTATATCAAATTGTTTTTGGGGGTTTATTTAATATATGAACCTTCTATTCATTTTTTTTTAAAAATAAATGTATATGGGAAAGGGTCTCTATTATAAAAAAATAACTATAATAGTTTTATTTAAAACACATGGAACTAGCTTCCTATATCTGGAGATCTGGGGATTCCCCTTCTATTATGTGACAATAAAGGTTTGGGTATTAAATGAATAATTATACTGATACATTTAAAACTTGTATTATACATAGTTTATTAGGGAGATAAGTGATTGGTTGGAATAGAGAAATAATTCTTAGAACATGGTTTGTAAATATTAAATTTTCTTAATAATAATCATTATAGTGTGACTAAATTTATCCAAAGGTTCCAGATAAATAGAGCTGTTAGTAAACAAAAATGTGTAATTTTCTTTTTAATTTTTATATGGTGTGTTGTCTTGGACACAAAGGACCAAAATGAGATTTTTTTTTCATGAATCATGTTATTTTATACAGTAAATTTTATATCATGATATGAAGGACCAAATGATCATTTGCATGAATATTTAGGTTATTTTATAATATTGTGAAATATAATTTTTTTTGATATCCTATAAAGCACAATAAATGGTTTTATAATTTGTTTTAAGAAAAGAAAAGAATTTATTTTTTTAGGATTTTTATTCAAAGATATTATAATGTGATATAATTTATAAAACATATTTTTTTTCATCAATGTTGTATTTTCTCATGATATTTCAACTTAAATATAAAAAAATTATATAGAAGGACTTATTGTAATTATATAAAAGATGTTTTGGGGTAAAGGTTCTATGTGTTATAATATTTTATATTATTTATTTTATGTTATTTTCAAGTTAATAATTCAAAATGTGATGATTTTATGTAAATTTATATTGAATGATTTTAGAAATTTTATATGAGTTAAATGAGTTAGTTAATTAATGGATCTTTTCAGTCTAATGTTTTTGGGAAATTGTTTTTTATAAAATGATGATTTTGAAAATGATGAATTTAAAAAATGTTATTTCTAATGGTTTCAGTTTTTATAATGTGATCAATAAATTCATATGAATAATAAAAATTAAAAACCATGTTTCTACCCTTTTCATTTACAATATGGATATAAGAAATGGGTATTTAGAAATGATTTAAGGGCTGTTTTTATATAAAAATAGTTTTTAAAAAGATTTTGTAACTTGATTTTCATTTTATATGTAATTATAATTCAAAATATTTTAATTTATTTTTTTCATACGAATATTTTTAGAAAAAATATATATATTTAAATTTAACATGCTTTAAATAGGTCATAAATTTTATTTTGGGTTGAAAGGGTTTATTTTGAGTAGTTAATTTTGGAAATGAATTTTTTTTACTAAAATTATTTTTGGGAATGTAAAATTAATAATTTTATGGTTTATATTATATTCTGGGGTAATTTTACATTGATTGAACATAGTTTAAAAATAAATTGGCTGATTTTATCTTGATCAAGTTTTAGAGTTTGAATTTTTATTTGAGAATGTAATGACCCAAAGTTTCATTAATGGAAATCCCTATTGATCTAATTAAATGTCTCTTTATGTAAAATGTTTATATAAAATGTAAAATTCTATGGTTTTATGTTAAGAATTGTGACCGTTGCTTTTATATCCGTTGAACAGTGATCACATGATTAGTATAAATATAGGGCTTTAACAAACCCAATTTACTCAGACAAAGGAAGCGATGACCTCATCCAGTAGAATTGCTCCATAAGAAGCCCATTTGTCGGAGCTCGGAAAAGAGGTGGAATATTTGGGCTTCGCTCTTGACCAAACCCAAGCTGAGATTCATCATGTCAAGCTCGAACATGACCGTCTACGGGAAAAGTGGAAGTTGATAGAAATTACCACTCGAGCGATGTTATCCGAGGCACCCCAAGAGTCTGTCATCATCGCACATCTTACCCTTAGGTCTTATGCGGTTGTTTTAATGGGTTATGTAACAAATCTCTAGTACTATGTTCATGTACATTATTTTTTGTATATAATAATGAATATACTTTCTTGTCATTATTGATACATTGTAAATAGTTTTTAAAGAGTAAATAGTGTTTTTAGTTATTATTTAATTAAGAATTCTATTTTATTAAATTAAGGGATTTTTGAATTAAATAATATTTTAATAAAATATTATTATTATTATTATTAAATTAATTTTATTATATATAAATGATCATATAATTTTATGAATGCAATTTTAATATTTATTAAGTTTTGAAAGCCATTTTTGTCAAAACCCGTGAATTTTTGATAAATGTTGGTTTTTATTTTAAAAGTGAAAATTAACCTATTTAGAAAATTATTTAGATAAAATAAATTTTATTTCTGGAATCAGGATGTCGAAATTATCCAACGGTGAATTTTTCCTAATTTTCTGAGACAATTAATTTTTTGGGTAAAAATTAAATACTGTTTAAATATATAATGTGTTTTATGACATCATAATGACCCGATAGTGATTTAATAAAATACTATAAGATTTATGTTCGGCCAATATATGTTTTAACATTAAAATAATGTGATTTTGTGTTTATTTGAATTACTTTTCAAAGCATTAATGGACCCTTCAAGACTTATTAAACACCTTGTCTTTTTAAATTGTTTTCCATGGGAGTGTGACTCACCTCCACATAAGCAACCCTATTATTTTAAGAAGTTAGTACTTTGGCCTTATAAAATATTTTTTTTCTCTTCCCTTTTCCAAAAAACATGGGCCAAAACCATGAGATGATTTGTGGTTTGGATTAGTTTAATGTAAGGGGTCCCAAACCTAAATAATAAAGAATTCACTCACATTTCCTATATAAACCCACCCAAGCTCCCACTTCCTCCTCACTCAAAGCCTTTGGAGTTCTTCAAAACTCTGACCTACTCTCTCTAGAATCCTCCCAAGGTGCCCCAATCTCCCAAGAAGCCTCTCTCAATCCTCTCTCAAGCCTTTGGAAGCACACTTCCAAGTAAGGGTTTTTTCTTCCTTTCTCATTTTTGTCTAATTTTCTTTAAGTTATTTTTCCCTTTTAATTTAAATCATGAATTTTGGGGTATGATTTCTCACCTCCCTCATATTTCCCTATTTATGTTTTAATGATGGGATACCCCTTTCTCTCTCATTAAAAGCCTTCCATGTACACCTGTTACTATGCTGAAATTCCAAAAGGAACTTCTCTCTCCTCATTTACATTCAAACAATAATTTTGTATCATGAACCTAAATTACATTACAATTGTTGAGAAATGTATGTATATAAACTCCTTACTTTCCATTACATGTAAATATGATAAGTAACCCCTTTCTCTCTCATCAAACATTTTTTTATGAATTCTTATGTCACGCTGTTACGTTGCCAAAATCGCACTGATTTTTTAAGCCAATGCCATTGTGTAGTGAATGCCATGCCCATTTCTCCATCAAGGGTATTCACCTATATGCACATTTACTTATTGATTATAAAGTTTAATGTATTAATTCCACATTACTTTATCATGGAATAAATTATTATGTTTTATGAATCCATGTTTTATGATCCATGAGGCACACTTATGCATGAAATGAAATGTTTAAGAAGAGTGCGCCCTTATAGCGCTCCAATGAATTGGGTAAAGTATAGTATCATGATACATCATGTGAAATGAATGTTAACTTTTGATAATTCAAGTGCAATGAGGGTTTAATTGTGCTTCATGTGCAATGAGGATTTACTCATGCTCTATGTGCAATGAGCCTTGGCTCATGCTAATTCCATGTTAAGTGTTGTTGCCACATTTCCATGTTATGATTATCATGCTTTATCATGCCTTTATGCTCATGTTTCTCTTGTTCTCTATTGATATGCCTATTGTCTAACATGTATTTTACTCCTCATGTATTCCATGTTTATTCCTTTTCTGGGCTTTATAGCTCACCCCTTTTCTTATGCATGTCCTCAGGTTATCCCATGCAATGCTAAGTACGAGGGAATATAGTGGTCCTGTAAAGGAAGTTTTCAATAAAGATGTTGTACTTCATGTTTTAAGTTGTTATGTAATGACCCTGAGCCCCAAAGACACTATACCTCTCAATCATCCATGTTGTATCAAGTGAATAGTTTATGTAATAAATCATGTTTAAGTTTGTAATAAAAGTAGGGTTGTCATAGTTGGTATCAGAGGATAGGTTTAGTTATTTTTGGGATTAGGATTAAAAAACCCTAGTAAATCCTTAGAGACAAGACTAAGTATAATAAAAACATCCCAATGTTTGGGTAAGTACTGATTAAGTGGTTTATCAATCAAATATATCCCTGTCTAGATACGAGTAGATAGAGGCGGCTCTGGCACAGATGTATCCTAGGGGTAAAACCCGAAAACACCGCTTTGAGCTAGACTCGAACAGGAACTGGTGCACGACAACGGGCCTTGCTGCACTCTTGGTTACGACACTCCCAGGGGATATGTTTTGATAAATTCAGAAGCTTAGTATGAACCCGTATTAAGGGAATTAAAAAAATGCCCCTAAGAATATATGTTAGAAAGTAGATCATGAAAAGCCTTGGTTGAAGCCTATAGACTCATGAGTTAAGGAAATGAAAGTTTATTTTTTTAAGTCATCAACTTTTGTCTTTGGATTTACTTTTATGTGTTACCCCCTAACTTTCCTTTTATTCCAGCCAATGGCCAGTAATAGGAGGACTCGGGCTAACAACCGGTGTGGAGATCAGTGTGATGACTATACTAATGAGATGCCCAATCCAATGGGAGTGGGAATCGTGAACTTTGTCATGCTTCTCTCTCAGTTAACTCAAGATTTGAATAGAAATATGGGTTAAGAGGAATGTCCAAACCCCCCTAAGAAGGAACAAGTCTCTATCGAGAGCTTCATGAGACAAAGGCCTCCTACTTTTAGTGGATCATCCGATCCCATGATCGCTGAACAATGGATAATATCCATTGAAAAGATCTTCTCCATCCTTTAATGTTCTAAACAAGAGAAGGTTCTCCTGGTGGATTATCGTATGGAGGGTGAAGCTGATCAATGGTGGAGATTGATAAAAAATACGAGTCCTAAGGAGGAGATAAAGGCATTGGAATGGAAGGATTTCTGTAAGATGTTTTTCGATAAATATTTTCTGCACACCCTCCGGCTTAAGATGGAAAGGGAATTCCTTTCCCTCAAGCAAAAAGAAGAAGAATCAGTTGGAGCGTACGAGGAAAACTTCACAAGGCTTGCACGATATTCTTCCAGCTGTGTCGTTACCCCCGAATTCAAGGTTGACCGCTTCTTTGGGGGGCTGAAGCCTAGCCTGCGGAAAGCATTAGCGATCCATGACTTCTACAGCTATGAGAAAATTGTTCGATGTGCCCTCAAAGTCGAAATGGAGATCGGGGAATCACAGTGGTATCATGGGGACAAGAAGCGTAAGGTAGACTTCAATGCTGGCAGTCCAATGGATAAATCCAATGGTGCTAAGAAGATTCAGCACCCCAGTTTCTAGAAGTGTGGAAAGAAGCACCCTGGAAATTGCCTCAAGGGGACAAGGAAATGTTTTAAGTGTGGAAGAAAAGGGAACCTAGCTATTAACTATCAGCAAGAAAGACCCGCAGTTGCGATAGAGGAGAGGAACACTCCGTTCGAACCTCAAAGCGTTGTTCATTGCTACAAATGCAAAGAACCGGGGCATCTTGTAAATCAGTGCCCTAATCCAAAGGTTTTCAAAGGAAACCAACAACCTCCAAGGTAGCAAGGAAGAGCTTTTTCCATCACTTCTACCAAAGTGAACCCCTACAACTAAGTGGTGACTGGTACACTAGTTATTAATTCAAGAATAGAGAAAATAATTTTTTATTTAGGTTCTACACATTCTTTTATATCTCAAAAGTTTAGTAGAACAATCCCAACACCACCACAAACCATGGATTTGAATATATCGGCGAGTACGACAAATGGGGAAATCATTACATCCCATGAATTTTCGGGAGAGGGCAATCACACTCCATATGGAGAATCGACCCCCGATTCTTTACAAGTGTAATGTGGAAGATGAATCTCCTTTAGCTCCATCATCTCAAGAATGGATATTACTGCCCTATGACCACACATATCTGGCTCAGATGATTGAGTCCAAGGAAGAAACCATCCTTGAAGAAATGCATATTGTGAGGGAATTCAGTGAAGTGTTTCCCGAGGAACTGCCTGGTCTTCCTCCTAGAAGAGATGCTGAATTCTCAATTGAACTTATACCAGAGGTGCTACCAATATACAAGAATCCATATAGAATGGCTGCCATGGAACTTGAAGAGATGAGGAAACAACTACAAGAGAATCTAGATAAAGTGTTTATACGCCCAAGTACTTCACCATGGGGTGCACCAGTCCTCTTCGTCAAGAAGAAGGATGAGTCAATGTGGCTTTGCATCGATTATCGTGAACTTAACAAAATCACAATAAAGAAATATTATCCTCTGCCACATATCGATGTATTGTTCGATCAGCTGCGTGGAGCACAATACTTCTCCAAGGTAGATTTGAGGTCGGGATATTATCAAGTAAGGGTGAAGAAGGAAGATGTCCCCAAGACTTCTTTTCGTACAAGATACGGGCACTATGAATTCATAGTAATGCATTTAGGACTCACCAATGCTCCAATAATCTTCATGGACTTGATGAATAGAGTCTTTAGAGATTACCTGGACAAATTTGTGGTAGTCTTTATAGATGATATTCTAATATACTCCAAAACCAAGGAGGATCATGAGGAGCATTTAAGAACTGTATTGAAGACTTTGAACAAGGAGAAGCTCTATGAAAAGTACAGCAAGTGTGAGTTATGGTTGAAGGAAGTCTCATTCTTAGGCCATATCATAAAAAGCAATGGGATATCTATGGATGCATCCAAAACAGATGAAATTGAGGGATGGCCGAGGCCAACATCAGTAACAGATATCCATAGCTTCTTGGGGTTAGCTGGATATTATCGAAGATTTGTGAGAAATTTCTCACGATTGTCCAACCCTCTTACCAAGCTAGCTCAAAAGGGAGTAAAGTTTTCTTGGAGTGATGAATGAGAAGAAAGATTCAAGGAGTTGAAAAAGAGGCTTATCACTGCGCCCGTTCTCACTTTACCCACAAGTCGGGAAATTTTTGTGGTATTCAGTGATGCTTCGAAAAAGGGCTTAGGCTGTGTGCTGATGCAGAATGATAAAGTGATATGCTATGCCTCAAGGCAGTTGAAAATCCATGAGCGAAACTATACAACACATGATCTGGAGTTGGAGGCTGTGATCTTTGCCTTGAAAGTCTTATGACATTTTCTCTATGGGAAAAAATGTGAGATATATACTGACCACAAGAGTCTTAAATATATATTCACACAGAAAGAGCATAATATGTGCCAGAGAAGACGGATAGAGCTCATCAAGGATTATAACTGTTCAATACATTACCACCCTAGGAAAGCGAACAAGGTGGAAGATGCCCTAAGTAGAAAGGACCCAGTGATTCTATCAATGATGAGAATTGAGAAGGATCCAATCTTCTTAGACTTGATGAATATGGACATGGGAATCATAAAGAAGGGAACATCATGAATTCTTTCACAAATGATTGCTCAACCGTCTCCTTTGAAAAGGTTAAAGGATGACCAAAAGGATGATGTGGGAATTCAGGAAAAAGTGGAATCTATCAAAAAAGGGAAATCCTCGGAGTTTAATGTTAATGAAGAAGAAATTGTGCGATTTGGGAAAATACTATATGTTCCATCAAGTTTGGAGCTGAAGAAGGATATTTTGGATGATGCACATAGTTCAAACCTCTCTATTCACCCAAGGAGCACAAAGATGTATCGAGATCTCCGAGAAAAATTTTGGTGGGATAATATGAAGAAGGAGATCACTGTATATACATCAAAGTGCCTGGTGTGCCAGCAAGTGAAGGCAGAGAGGTAGAAGTATAAGGGGATGATGCAACCATTACCCATACCATAATGGGAATGGGAGAACATCACCATGGACTTTGTCACCGGACTTCCGAGGAAATCCAAAGGAAACAATGCAATCTGGGTTGTTGTGGATCGTCTTACAAAGACTGCACACTTCATTGCTATTTGAGAGGATTTCTCTTTGGATCAACTAGAATAGATATATATCAGGGAAGTGGTAAGACTGCATGGAGTGTCACTATCTATTGTATCTGACCGAGATCCAAGATTCACCTCTAAGTTTTGGAAGAGTCTTCAAAAAGCTCTGAATACTGAACTAAACTTCAGTATAGCCTATCATCCTCAAAATGATGTCCAATCCGAGCAGACTATCCAAACACTTGAGAATATGTTGAGAGCATGCTCAATGGACTTTAAAGGAGGATGAGACCAACATCTTCCTCTAGTTGAGTTCTCTTATAATAACAGTTTCCACTCGAGCATCCAAATGGCACCATATGAATCCCTGTATGGGAAAAGGTGCAGAACACCGACATGTTGGGATGAAGTCGGTGAACGTAAGCTGCTTGGACCAGAAATAGTCGAGGAAATGGTAGAGAAGGTTATAACCATTTAGTAGAATATCAAGGTAGCCCAAAGTTGATAGAAGAGTTATGCAGATAATCGTCGACGAGACCTTGAGTTTAAATTTGGAGACATGGTCTTTCTATGCATATCTCTGTGGAAGAAGGTCATGAGGTTTGGAAAGAAAGGGAAGTTAAGTCCAAGGTACATCGGCCCCTTCGTGATTTTTGATCATGTCGGGGTTGTGGCCTATCGACTAGCACTTCCACCTACCATGGCCAAAGTACATGATGTCTTTCATGTATCCCTCTTATAGAAGTACATAACAGACCCTTCACATGTAATCTCTTATGAGGTGGTATAGTTGGAGGATGATCTTTCTTATGAGGAGCAACCAGTGAAGATCTTTGATTGTAGAGAGAAAGTTCTACGAAATAAGACAATTTCCCTCGTCAAGGTGTTTTGGCGAAACCAAAAGTTTGAAGAAGAGACTTGGGAATCAGAAGAAATGATGAAGCTGAGTTACCCACATCTGTTTTAGTGTGGGAAAAGGAAATTTCGAGGGCGAAATTTCTTAAGGGGGCAATATTGTAACGACCCAAAGTTTCATTAATGGAAATCCCTCTTGATCTAATTAAATGTCTCTTTATGTAAAATGTTTATATAAAATGTCAACTTCTATGGTTTTATGTTAAGAATTGTGACCGTTGCTTTTATATCCATTGAATAGTGATCACATGATTAGTATAAATATAGGGCTTTGACAAACCCCATTTACTTAGACAAAGGAAGCGATAACCTCATCCAGTAGAATTGCTCCATATGAAGCCCATTTGTAGGATCTTGGAAAAGAGGTGGCGTCTTTGGGCTTCACTCTTGACCAAGCCCAAGATGAGCTTCATCATGTCAAGCTCGAACGTGACCGTCTACGGGAAAAGTAGAAGTTGATAGAAATTACCACTCGTGCGATGTTATCCGAGCCACCCCAAGAGTCTATCACCATCCCACACCTTACCCTTAGGTCTTATGCGGTTGTTTTAAGGGTTTATGTAACAAATCTCTAGTACTATGTTCATGTAAATTATTTTTTGTATATAATAATGAATATACTTTCTTGTCATTATTGATACATTGTAAATAGTTTTTAAAGTGAAAATAGTGTTTTTAGTTATTATTTAATTAAGAATTCTATTTTATTAAATTAAGGTATTTTTGAATTAAATAATATTTTAATAAAATATTATTATTATTATTATTAAATTAATTTTATTATATATAAATGATCATATAATTTTATGAATGCAATTATAATTTTTATTAAGGTTTGAAAGCCATTTTTGTCAAAACCCGTGAATTTTTGATAAATGTTGGTTTTTATTTTAAAAGTGAAAATTAACATATTTAGAAAATTATTTAGATAAAAAAAATTTTATTTCTGTAATCAGGATGTTGAAATTATCCAACGGTGAATTTTTCATAATTTTCTGAGACAATCAATTTTTTGGGTAAAAATTAAATACTGTTTAAATATATAATGTGTTTTATGACATCATAATGACCCAATAGTGATGTAATAAAATACTATATGCTTTATTTTCGGCCAATATATTTTTTAACATTAAAATAATGTGATTTTAGGTTTGTTTGACTTACTTTTCAAAGCATTAATGGACCCTTGATGACTTGTTAAACACCTTGTCTTTTTAAATTGTTTTCCATGGAAGTGTGACTCACCTCCACATAAGCAACCCTATTATTTTAAGAAGTTCGTACTTTAGCCTTATAAAATATTGTTTTACTCTTCCCTTTTCAAAAAACCATGTGCAAAAACCATGATATGATTTGTGGTTTGGATTAGTTTAATGTAAGGGGTCCCAAACCTAAATAATAAATAATTCACTCACCTTTCCTATATAAACCCACCCAAGCTCCCACTTCCTCATCACTAAAATAATTTGGAGTTCATAAAAACTATGACATACTCTCTCTAGAATCCTCCCAAGGTGCTCCAAGCTCCCAAGAAGCCTCTCTCAATCCTCTCTCAAGCCTTTTGAAGCACACTTCCAAGTAAGGGTTTTTTCTTCCTTTCTCATTTTTGTCCAATTTTCTTTAAGTTATTTTTCCCTTTTAATTTCAATTATGAATATTGGGGTATGGTTTTTCACCTCCCTAATACTTCCCTCTTTATGTTTGAATGATGGGATAACCCTTTATCTCTCATTAAAAGCCTTTCATGTACACCTGTTACTATGCTGAAATTCCGAAAGGAACTTCTCTCTCCTCATTTACATTCAAGCAATACTTTTGTATCATGAACCTAAATTCCATTAAAATTGTTGGGACATGTATCTATATGACCTCCTTACTGTCCATTACATGTAAATATAATGATGAACCCATTTATCTCTCATCAACCATTTTTATGAATTCTTATGTCACGCTGTTACACTGCCGAAATCGCACCGATTTTCTAAGCCAATGCCATTGTGTAGTGAATACCATGCCCATTTATCCATAAAGGTTATTCACCTTTATGCACATTTACTTATTTATTATAAATTTTCATGTATTAATGACACATTCATTTATCATGGAATAAATGATTATGTTTTATAAATCCATGTTTTATGATCCATGTGGCACACTTATGCATGAAATGAAATGTTGAAGAAGGGTGCGCCATTATTGCGCTCCAATGCATTGGGTAAAGTATAGTATCATGATAATTCATGTGAAATGATTGTTGACTCATGCTAATTCAATTGAAATGAGGGTTTACTCATGATTCATGTGCAATGAGTATTTACTCATGCTTTATGTGCAATGAGCCTTGACTCATGCTAATTCCATGTTAAGTGTTGTTGCCACATTTCCATGTTATGAATATCATGCTTTATCATGCCTTTATGTTCATGTTTCTATTGTTCTATATTGATATTCCTATTGTCTAACATGTATTTTACTCCTCATGTATTCCATGTTTATTCCCTTACTGGGCTTTATAGCTCACCCCTTTTCTTATGCATGTCCTAAGGTTATCCCATTCAATGCTAAGTACAAGGGAATGTAGTGGTCATGTAAAAGATGTTTTCAATAAAGATGTTGTACTTCATGTTTTAATTTGTTATGTAATTATCCTAAGCTCCAACGACACTATACCTCTCGATCATCCTTGTTGTATCAAGTGAATGGTTTATGTAATAAATCATGTTTAAGTTTGTAATAAAAGCGGGGTTGTCATAGAGACAAAATATTTTTTTAATGGAATGGTGTTATACTCCTCTATTTGAAATTATAAGAAATTTGAGTTTTTTTTGTGGGGAAAATAATTTTAACCCATTATTATATTCTTAAACTCATTCAAATGGAAGAAAATATGGTCAATGGTTTGGGTTTGACATTGATTGTAATAAACTAATATTTTAAAGTATGAAAATTGTATTTAATAACATGTATGACATGAAAAACCAAGCACAAAAAAGAAATTTAATGACTTGAGACTTTAATATATATTTAATATTTTATATAAGTCCATTGTATAACTTGAAATGAACACAACACCGATTTATCTTACGTTACATGAAAGAATGAATTTGTTTGGTAGTTTGCGTTACATGCAAGACCGAGTTTTATCGAACAATAATATATTATTAAGATATTATTATTTAATATAATTAGATACAACCTCACTATTAAATTGATATTTAGTAATAATATTATCTAAATTCTGAAAATATATTATTTCATTCATATGTTACAAATTAATTAGAAATGAATATAAGAACCAATTGACTATAAAGGGAATGTGTTTATAAAATCTATTTTTATGCTCACAAGGAATTTTTTTTCTTCAAAAAATTAAAATATTTAAAATTAGAGAGTGAAATTAATGTAATATATATATTATATATTCAATTTTTTTGACATTCATCCAAGATATTTTACGGGCATAAGACTAGAACAAACCTAATTTTACAAATAGAAACCTATATTTTTATAAAGGTAGTTTTACAATCTTTTAATGGCGCAACAATTTTAAAAATTAATTTCTAAAATTTTAGAAATTTTAAATGACAAAATAATATTCATTTTTGAATGAAAAACATCAAAATTATATAAGGGTAAATTTGTGGTATTTTTTTTTGAGAATTTCTATTTTTTGAAGAATCGTGAAAAATACTGAATTTTAATTCAAAATGCATGTTCATATAATTTATTTATAATAATAATTCATAATACGATAAATTTTAAACCTATTAATAAAATTTATATCATTTTTACCATTTTAACTTTTAAATTGTATATAAAAAATAGCAAACTTTTGAACATTTCTACTTTAAAAACCCACATTGTTGTCCCATAAATGGGATTAATTTTAAATAAAATTCTGCCAAATATGTGATTTTAATTTGGATAAAGTGATTCCATATTTTGAATATGAATAATTTATAATGTCTAATAAGGCCAAATTATTTTTTTACCAAAAAATATTTGTGAAAGTGACTAAAATTATTTACATTGATTAAGTGAAATAATAGTATAACTAAAGACTAAACCATAAATGTAAGAGCCTAAATGATTCAGAAACATGTCCAAATCCATTTAATTCCCATATTTCAACCCTATCCTACCTTTTATATAATATTTTATATTATTTGAGCTATGTGACATGGGAAAAAAGTTGGTGGAATTCCCTTTTCCAAAATTTACAAGAATGCCACTCCTCCTCAACTATAATAATGCACACACGCTCCTAGTTATTCACACCTCTCAAGAAATTTTGAAAGATAAAAATATTATCAAATAAGATAAAAAAATTATTACCCTAATCCTATAATATTACATCTTGTATTTAATCTATCCATGTAAGTCTTTTGGTATAAACTAAAAGGAGTTACATGAAAAAGAGGTAACATTATCCAAAAATCACTTTTATTTCATTTCTTTATCCATACCTTCAATTATTCATTAATAATTACTATTAAATAATATCATTATACTTAATATAATTTATTTTTATTATTATAGTATTTATACCTACACATTCACACAAATCTATCAAATGATATATGCAATCAATTTTCATGTGTACGGCGGACTACCACCACGCGAACCGATGTCATTTGTTCTTCCAATTACCACCATTCAATATTTGAAATAGTGATGTATTTATAGTTTATATAAATTAAATATTATATTTATAATTTAATTATTCTTATGGAATTATTATATAACACACGCCTTCATGAGTTCCATTTTTTGGGGTTTCGATAACATTATTTGTGGATATGTGGGCTACCACCTCCTCAAAGCGGTGTGATTTGTTCACAGTATACAATGAATGTATTAAGGGATGATTTTAATAATTTTTTTAAATATATGATATGAATATGATACTGTAATTATAGTATACATATATATCATTTAATTTTCATTCTTTTAATACGGTAAAGAAATGAAATTAACGTTCATGTGTACGTATAACCTATCGTCTCTATGAACGGTGCATTTTATTTTCTATCTCTAAATTTTATATATTATTATAATTAAATATATTATGAATACATATATTATATTTAAATCATGGTTAGAATTTTTTATATTATGAAATAATTATCTATGTAATAGTAACAACAAATAACAAGTCAAAACATACTAGAAAAAACTAGCCACATAACACCTGGAATTTTGAAAATAATGAAATAATACTATCAAACAGGTAATAATATATAATAAGAAGATAACATATGAAATTATAAATTTTATTATGGTTCTTGTATAATTTATTAACATGTGTTAAACCACTATACAGGAGGTTAAAAACCACCCAAAAAAATGAAGGATAAGTTAAGGGATTTTCATCTCACTTTTTACATCTATGAGATAAATGACACATTCATAAGTTACTTATTTTGTGTGGTGTATCTACTTAAAATTTTGAAATATTATATCATTAATCATTTTATATTCTTGTTATTTAGTGTTTTGCTTTTAATTATCTCATCCAACGGATTTGAATTGAAAATTACCACGTGGTAAAATTTATATTTGCAGCATCACTTTCTTTTGTGATCGTTAACTTTATCATGAAACAATAACATCCTTATGATAATTTTTATTAAAAAATAAATTTACCTTAAATGTCCATATTCTAATGAAATGTATATTATTATTTCCCAAAATGTATACTATTTGTTCCTATGGTTTTCACTTTGATAAATATTTTATTAACTGAGGAATTATTAATAAATCAATATCTTTTATTTTATGAAGATATTTGATAAGTCACATTGTTTAGGAATGAAATTGATTAATTGATATATTAGGAATTATTTGGATAGGTATGACATGGGTGGGTACGGGTTATAGATATTACCTCGATGCATCAATAATCTCATGAGATGAATCCGTTGGACAAATTAGATGGGATTCTACTCAATACGAAAAATATTCTTGTTAAAGGACTTGATGGTAAAGTTACCTTGTAAAAAAGGAAACATGGAATACAATAGTTAAGAATTTATCTCATTCAGAAATTTTTTTTATTTATCTATGATATTTCTATGACTTATCTATGGATGCATTTGATTCTGAGTTTATTGACTAACTGGAATGTGTTTCAGTTATCTACCATGCCATATTGATTATTTCTTATTAAGATAGTTATATAGAATGTGTGCTCATTAATTTGACATTGGAATACATCTAAAAGGATAAGGTTAGACTTTAAATTAATTTTCTCAGTAGTGAAAATGATTAATGGTTGTTTTGGATCCATAATACTATTGAGAAATATGATATATAACTCATGGAATGATTATCTTTTAAGGACATCTTCTTTGAAAAATATTTCCCTCATTAGAAAAAACTAGGATGAAGAGAATGTACATAGATAAAAGAAAAAGGAGGAAGAACATGTTGTATAGTATGAAGATACTTTAACAAGGATGACATGATATGCTAAGTATTTCATTTGTAACATAGAGTACAAGATTTACCATTTGTTATAGGGTCTTAAGAAAAGTCTCCGAAGGGCACTGGTGTCTCGTATTTTTCCTTTATATGATGAAATAGTTTTATGTGTTATCAAAAGAGAGAAAGAATTATAAAAGTCTTATTGATTAAAATAGAAGAAAGAGTTGAATATAAAGGAAGATAAAATGATAGATAAAGGGAAAAAGTGAAAGAATGATTTTTGAACATGTGATAACTATGGAAAGAATCACCCTAGTAAATGCTTGAATGGATTATTATTTTATTATAAGTGTAGGGAAAAGTTTCCCCATGAAAAATAATGAAAATGGAAGAACCAAAATGCTATTATTCAGTGGTATAATTAAAAGAATATGGATAACAATGAAAAATAATTCCCCAAGAATCAAGGTAATATACTTATAAATAAGATAAGTGATCAAGATCAAACATATGTCCTTGACACAACTGGTGTGGGATGATTTGTTTTATTATGTATTTGGTTCTAAGAAATATGTTATAAAATTATTTTATTAATGATATTTTCATCCTATGAATTATGAAATATATAAGGATTATGATGTAGTAATTTTTCATTAAATATTTGAGATCATATGTTGAATGGTACCAAGAAAATTGATATAGTAGCAAGTTAAGATTTTTTTTGGAAAATACATGGTTAAAGGAAAGATATGCCTTAATATGATCATAATGTTAAGAAAATTTTGTTTAGAAAAAGAATTTATTTATTTGGATATGTGATGACTACCTTGGAACAAATTAGTTATTTTTTTTAAAAAGTGGGTTATGCTATCATTTATAGTGTTTAATGAACTTTTGAATTTCTGGAATATATCCAATAACATGTGCTTTAATAAAGTAATAATAAAGAATACTTGTTTCCTATAAAGCATTATGGGAACTCATGTTTCAAGAGTACACATGATGAAGGTGTCTCATGTTTGATATGTGATGATTAAAGAGCTACATCATGTTGATTATAGTATATTGAAAAGTTAATTTTTGTAAATTTAGTGACCTTCCATCTAAAGAGTTGGATCAGAATCTTTTTGAAAATTAAACCATTTATGAAATAGTTTATGTTGATTTTTGGATGAAGTTTTAGAGGTTAATGTATTACTTAACCATATTATGTAACCTGTGTTATGAAATGAAGTCTAAATGGTTTAAGGGAAAACTAAAGGATACAATTGTGTTTATAAAATAGAAAATAATATTTAATAATATTCATAGAGAGTCAAATAATTCTTTATATCTAGGGAAAAATGTTATTGAAATAGAAATGTTGTCATACTATCATCATTGTTGTTGATATAAATGACCTTTATTCTCAACTATGGTTTACGCTTTTGGGGTCAAAAATGTTCTCATGAACATGTTGTCTATCACTCTCCATCAGAATATGATAGTTATATTTTTCTTCCATATCCATGTTTTCGTTAATGTTCTCATATTCGAAAGCCTAGTTTTGTGGTGACCTTCACACTTCCCTTTCCTTATTAGTAAGAATATGTGTTATAAAACCTAATTAGGATGTTAGTTTTAAAAAAATAGTATTTTCATATACTAAACTCTTTATTACCAGGATCATGTTTAAATTTTGAGGATGCAAATTTTTAAGGTGAGGAGAACGTAACACTCCAAAATTATAAAGTAAGAACAATGTATTTAATAGCATGTGTGACACATAAAACCAAGTGTGGAAAGAAATATAATGCCATAATAATTTAATATATATTTATTATTTTAAATAATTCATCTCACTGTCTTGTAATTCACATAATATTGAGTTTTCTTTCATTACATGCAATACTGACTTTGTTTGGTAGTTTGTGTTACACACAAGACCGAGTTTTACCGAATAACAATATAATATAAAGATATTATTATTAATTAATATATTAATATATAACCTAGAAATAAAATGGATGGATATGAATAATATTAACTAAATTATGAAAATATATGGTTGAATTTATTGGTTACAAATTAATTTTAGATGAATACAAGAATCAATTGAATATAAAGGGAGTGACTGTATAAAAAAATCTTTATGCACACAATGGTGTTTTATCAAAATAAAAAAAAATTAATTATAATTAGTGAGTGATATTAATGTAATATATATATTTATAATATTAAATAAAATCTTTTTTTATTCATCCAATATATTTGATCAGCATAAGTGAAGAATAAACCCAATTCAACATATAAAAACTATATTTTTATAAAGGTAGTTTTACAACCTTTAAACGATACACCAATTTCAAATATAAATTTTGAAACCTATATAATATTAATATGGAAATGAAAAATTAATTTTTGAATGATAAATATTAAAATTAGGTTTGGGTTATTTTTATGTATTTTTCTGAGAAGTTCCATTTTTTGATGAATAGTGAAAATAATGAATTTTTATTCAAAATTACCTTTCCATATAATTTATTTATAATTTTAAATAAAAATTTTTATTGGTTTTAAAAATTTATTAGACAAATTTTAAATATATTAATCCATTTTTATCCTAGGTAATAATTTAACTTTAAAATTGGATATAAAAACAACACAAATTTTTTAACATTTTTACATTAAACACCAGCATTGTCATCCTGCCAGTGGGATTAATTTTAAATTAGTTTCTAAAATTTATGTGATTGGAATTTGGAAAAATTGATTCCATATTTTTGATAATAATAATTTATTATTTCTAATATGTTAAACTTAGTTTTTTACCAAATATATTTGTGAAATTGATTAAAATTAGTTACAATGATTAAGAGAAAAATTACCATAACAAAGCACCAAATCTTTATATTAAAAGCCATAATGTACTAGAAACAAGTAAAAAATAAATTATACTTCCACATTTAATACAAGTACTCCATTGTATATAAATTTTTCTATTATTTTATCCACATTACATTGGTAAAATTTGGGTGAAATTTCCATTTCAAAAATTTTATGGAATTCTACATGTCCTCTGCTATAAAAAGGAACTCGCCCCTTCAAATTATTCACAACACTCTAGGCATTTGGATCATCAAAATTCTTATAAAATAATCCCCCAACACCCTAACCTCATCGCATAATCCTCTATTTTGGCTAAAATAAAAATAAGGAATAATTTTGGTATAATCCGAAAGGAGATACCCAAAAAAGAGGAGCATTCTCCAATGAACACTTTTATTTGATTTCTTTATTCAACCATTAAATTATTATTATTTACTTTAATATAAACTAATTTTCTTAAATATACTATAAATTTATTTTGTTAATAATTCTACATTCTTTTTCACACACATCCATCAAATGGGATATGCAATAATCGTTTATGTGTGCGTCAGACTACCGCCTCGTGAACCAAGGTTGTCTGTTTTTCCATTTACCAAATTTAAAAGTCAGAAATAGTGATGTTTTTATAGTTTATATATATTATATATTATATTTATAATTTAATTATATTTACTTAATTCTTATATAACACATACCTTCATGAGTTTCATTTTTTGGGGATATGATAACATCGTTTGTGGATATGTGGACTACCGCCTCCTCAAAGCGATGCGATTCCTTCACCCAATTCAAGGAATATATTAGGGAATTATTTTAATAGAAACATGTGGAATATATGATATAAATATGATAATTCAATTATATTATATATATATATCATTTAAATTTAATTCTATTAAAACAACAATGAAATGAATGTAGTGTTCATGTATACGTACAACCTACCATCTCCACGAACGATGCATTTCATTTCCTACCTCCACATTTTTTGGATTATTATAAATAAATATATACGGAATATAAATGATATTTAAATCATGGTTTAATTCTTTATATGATTAAATAATTATCTATTCAATAGGATTAATAAATAACAGGTCGAAACATACTAGAAAAACAAGGCAAATAATACCAAGAATTGTGAAAACAATGAATGATTACTATCAACTAGGAAATATGAAATCATAATAAGATCATATAAGATGTTATAAATATTATTAAAGTTCTATTATAAGTTAATAATTTTTTTAAACAACTATACATGAGGTTAAATACCACATAACAAAAAAGAAGGATAAAGTAAGGTATTTTCCTCCCACTTTTAACATCTATGACATAAATATAATATTCACCACTTACATATTTTTTTGGTGTATATACTATATATTTTTATATATTTTATCATAAATCCTATTATCTTCATGATTTTTAATGTTTCACTTTGAATTATATCATCCTAGGTGTTTTACTTGAAAATTACAATGTGGTAAACATTGTCTTTGCAATATCATTTTCTTTTGTGATTTTTAAATTTCTAATGAAACAATTAATTTATTATGATAAATTTTTTTAACATTAAATTTATCATAAATTTACATATTCTCATGAAATGGATATTATTATTTCTAAAAACATATAACATTTTTACATACAATGTTCATTTTGACAATTATTTAATTAAATGATAAATATTATTAAATCTATATCTTTTATTCAGTAGAGATATTTGATAAGGTACAATGTTCTTGAATTAAATCTATAACTTGATATATGAGGAATGATTTGGATAGGTATGAAAAGGGTGGGTCCCAGTTATATATAACCCATGGAAGCATTAATTGTCTCATAAGACAAATCAGTTGGCCAAATTCTATTAGATTCTACCCGATATGGTAAATCATCTTGGTAATGGTTTTGAGGGTAAAGGCACCATGTACCTTAGAAACATGGAATCCAGTAATTAATAATTTCAATCATCTAGACTCAGTGATTATTTATCCATGACATTCTTTATTTGAAATATCTATAGATGCATTTCATTCTCAGTTTATTAATTAAATGTAATGTGTTTCAGTTATTTACCACACCATATTTATTATTCCATATCTAGAAATTTATATCGAATGTATGATATATTATTTACCATTCCTTAATTATTATTATCATTGATTAATTATTTATTCTATTATACTTACCCTTACTGATTATTTTAGGTCACCCTTATTTTGTTCCCTTCCCCTAAGATATGAAGAATAAATCCTTGAATGATCTTTAGGGGATGTAATTCATTTAATTTTATTAAAAATCATGGTTAATTTTATATTTCCTAATGTAATATGGGTATCATGTATGTAAGATGGTTTCTTAAAATTGGTAAACTGATCATTACTTCAGGATTTGATTCCTTGTAATCATGCCAATTTAATTAAGTAATGCATAGTCTTTGGGAATCCAGGGTTGAGGCTTTACATTTATTTTGGTTTAAAATTCATTATAATAGATGTATTTTGATAATGATTTTGAAATGATATGATGTTACATTGATAAATTTCATTTTGTTATATTATAAGGATGGTGGTTTTAAATATAATTTTTATAACGTAGTTTTAAGAGATTAATTAAAAATTTCCATAAACAAATTACATTTATTTTTTAATATTTTAACATGTATCTAGTTTTAAGTGAGCATTGATATTGAATTATATTTATATTTTATCCAAATTTTAAGGAATTTAGTAAATTATGGTATGTGATGAATAATGTTCTTTGTTTTATCTTGAATTAACATGATCTATTATATTTTGAGATAGTATTATCCTATAAAATCTTTTATGATGATTCCTTAATAATATATATTAGATGAATAAAAAAATATAGATCATGAACTTTTGAAGAATGTTTTAATTTAAATCATTTTAATTGAATGGGTCCTAGAAATTTTTAATGTGATTGCGTGACCCCATAACAAAATATAAATTGCCAATCACGAATTGAGGTAATTGGTCAAGTATTTATTAAAATATTATATGTGATACCTCAAGTAATTTTTTTGGATGAATTTGTCTTATTTTTATATATTTTTTACATTTTAAGATATATTTAATGAGTTTAAAATGATTAAATGGAGTTTGAAAATAAGATAGTGCTAAAACATTTGTCTTGCTTTAGTTTATTTGATAATGGTGATTTTTTATTTTATTGATTTTTTCCTTGGATTTTGTTTTTATGGAGAGTGATGTCAGTTTTTTTGGGGGATATAGTATTTTTATTTAAAATATGTCTGGATTTATAATTATATATTAACCAATGTTATCTCAAATTAAAAAATATTTATTTTTATGAATATATATAGTAATAATTGGTTGGGTAACATTTAATTAGTTTGAATTTTTAAATGTGAGTTTTTTTATATTTACTAATTTACCAAGAGGTGTTGAGACCATATGATATAGTAACTATGTTTCTATGAGAGAATTGTGAGTAATTTATTCATATTTAATCTTTGTGTTTTCTTTTGGATTATTTCTAATTGTATAGAATTTGAATGCCAAAATAAATTTGGGACATATTTATTGACTTATCAGAAAATTGGTGATGTTAGGTAATGGAATGTGTATTATAGGATTGACTATAGGTTACTTTGGGATGATAATAAATTATTTTTTTATTGTGAACATTTTACAATATATTAGGTTATAAGAACGTAAATTGTTTTTTATAAACCACATTTTTAGGTTATGTTAGTTTAAATTTTTGATTTTTTATGTTGGAATGTTGTTAAAGTTATTTTTGGTGAATGTTTAAAAAAAATACATTAATAGATGATCTCGATACATATTAAAATTTATAGGATAAATGTATGATTATGATACACATTTAACAAATACATATCAGGTGAAAAATGTAGAAAATGTCTCTTCCTGATTGAGTTCAAGATTAAGTTCAAGGTTAAAAAACTATAAGGGTTCTCCGAAGACTATAAACTCTTAGATGTATAGTTATAAAAACATGCTGACTAACCCTGATTTATATTGATTATGTGATTTTAAATTCTTTTCATAATGAAACTCTTATAGATGGATGGTAGGATTTTATGGGGATTAGAGAAGAGGTTTAAAGGGGTTCAATGGATTTAGAATGTTTTTTAGTATGTAAAATCATAAAGTATTGATGAAGTAATTTGAATATAGTATTTTTGGGTAATATATTATTGGTATGATTTTTAGTTATAAATTATTATTATGGGTGAGTTAATGTTGAGATGTTTTAATGGACATGAAATCTATAGAAAACTCTATATGTAAAATTCTATAACTACATTATTAAAATTTTGGTATGAATTCTAAAATTTGTGTGAATATTGAGATTTTTTGAAACACCCCAAGATTTTACATGTATATCATTTGAAATAAAGATGAAATATTTTATATCTTACTTTGCATGAAAAAGAGAGGTCAAATAAACCATTCCAAAATATTGAATTATGATTATTTAAATGTTACAATTATAACCAAGATGGTAAATTGAAATTATGTATAAGAATAAAAAAATTTAAAAAATATATATAAAGTTTTATATAATGAAACTGTTTTTATTAATACATAATAAATAGGTAATAAATTTTCAAGAAAGTCATTTTATGTTTCAAAAATATGTTTTCTTAAAAATGGATTTTATTCCTTTTTTTGTGGGAATGTTATAATTAATTTATACCAATTTATAAAATTTTATTTTAAAAAATTATATAATTTTTTAAATTATAATATATAAATTATCTTAAGGTGTTTTTTTTTTATTTTTCAAATAAGATACAAATTTCTTTAAATATTCCAAAAAAAGAATTTTTATTGAAAACTAAATTTCCCATTAGAGTATTTATGAAGGTTATTTTTGTACAAAATTTATTTTAAAATTTCATTAGTTAATTTTTTTGTTAGCTAATTATTTTCATGATAACTAACATTACACTTAATTTTCTTTTATAAAATCATTTTTACACTTAAATTTCATATATCGAGAAAACTGTTTTTCATCCCATTTTGTAAGTAGATTTTAAATGTATCATTTTTCAATTATATGAATTTAATTTTATAAAATTGGTTAAATATTTTTAATCACCATTTCTAATTTTCAGTAAGGGTACTTTCATTTTTCTTACAACTAATAGTAAAATAGTAAAAAAAATCCCATAGTTAATGTTAAAATGAGTTTACTAGTGGGTTAATCTTAGAGATAAGTGTAATATTCACTCCTAAACATTTCTAAATGATATTTTTTTGTTATTTTTTTACTCAATATCACATTTTATTCAAGTAAAAGTAATTTTGGATCAATTTAGATTTAAATTTTTTATTAATATATTTAATTTTTTTGAAATATTCCAATTATGTCCTAAACTTCACTTACTAAAGTAAAACCCATCACATCTATTCTCCACCCATAATTGGACTCTTATATCAGAAAATATTTTACAAAATAATTTCTTAAAATCCATCTTAATCTTCTAGAGGTACATATTTGATCATAATACCATCTTAGGAAGCCTTTAAGTCTAAACCTATAGGTTATCTGAAGAAGGGGTAACATTATTAATGAAGCTCTTTAAATTTTATTTATTTATTATTACTTATGAAAACATGTTCTATTCATAATAAAATTCTGAATATATTATTATAAATATACTAATATTCTATTATATCGATGTAAACAACTGTTTGTACCTGTTTCCATCAAATGGGAAATGAAAGTATCACTTGTACGTATGTGTGGACTACTGCCTCCACATAGAGATATTATTCCATACCAAATAAATGGTATATTTAAGAATATGGTTTTAATAAATATATATGATATTATTTAATAATGATTTTAAAGTGATAAAATATAATTTTTCTTTCTCTCATTCTTTTTAATAGAAATTGAATACAATGTTCACGCGTACATACATGCTACCGTCTCTATGAATGGTGTAATTTATTTATATATTTCTAAATTTAATGGATGATTATAAATATTTATATAATGAATGTATATTATATTTATATCATGATTAACAATATGTTTATTATGTAACCATTATCAAACTAAAAGGACAAGAACTTTCAAACCGAAACATCCATGAAAAGAAAAAAAGATACACAAAAGTAATGATTTTAATTAATAAATATTAATAAATGGGTGTTGAAATATAATAATATGTTAATATGTTATATTATAATACTTTATTTGGTTCTAATACATAATTATAATAAACTTAAATTTATTATACATGATTTTTGATTTCTTTCGAATCAAGTCGAACTTGAGTTAAGGGTTTTATGTTTCCATCCCATTTTTACCGAGTTTGTTTATGCTAAAATTTATGATGATGAAATTATATGATATATTTTTTCCCCAAAATAATATTTTTTATTATCCTATAGATATTTATTTAGAATAATTTTTTTCCTTCATTTTTCTTTCTATATTTAGTAAAGATTCTGAAAGAATGTTTTTAAGTAAAACCAACTTTATTTCTTTCAAAATCATGAATATTTTTCTTAAATGTAAATAAATTCATTAAAATTTTTAAATAGTGTTTTTAATATTATAAAATGTTTTATAAAATTTATTTTTACCCATTTTTTATTTTTTTGAGACATTTTAAAAGAAATATTATTGTCATTTTTTAAATGAGGTGCTTTTGAATTTTTTACCTTTGAAGAGAAAGGAATAATTTTTTTACTACACATAAAAAGTATGAATATTACAACCATCAAGAATTTTATTTTACATTAATATTACTTTAAATGTTTCAATGGTTTATGTCAATGAAATTTTTCCTAGAATTTTTTTTTTGAGATTTTGGATAAGTACATTTGAAATGAAAAAAGTATTTTCCATTACAAATATCCTAGTTATATTTTTAAGGAAATTTTAGTTATGATAGCAACTTTTGATGTTACTCATGTTTAATTAGAGATATAATTCTATGATTCCATCCTCATTATTTTTTCATATGGTTTATGATAATGATGATGAAATATTGATAAAACCCATTTTCTATTACCCGAGTTAAGAAATGGTGAAATGAAAAATGTTTTCATAATATTTTGGCATACATATGAATGTAATATAATTATGTGATGGGATAATCCATTATATACCTCCAATGAATTGATTAAAGATTAATGTTTTGTGTTATAAATGGGTACATGTGAGGTTATCCCAGTCCTAAAGAGGGTATATGGGTGGTCATTCCAAGACGAAAAATCAGTTGCACCTGAGGTTATCCCAAGCCTGAAGTTGTTACCTTGGTGGTTATCCCATGCCTAACATGTGGGGAATAACATAGCATTTTTCCTTAATATACGACTTATCTGATTATTATTATTATTCCACACATTATGACACTATTTTATGAAATGATATTATGAAAATTTTCTCCACTTTCGACCCATATTCTAGGATTCCTTTATGATTCATGTCTTGTAGACTATAAAGATTTATTCCATGACTCAGGATTGTAAAATATGAATTACTAGATATTTTTTTTGAATGAAATGGTCATGTTATTATACTCTAATGATCTAATTATATAAAAATTATCATTGAAATATATATTCTTGACCCTTACCAAGCATCTTAGATCACCCATTATTACATTTATTCTTGAGGATATAAAGAAACATTGTATGTATGATATAACAACCCTATTCATTATTACACATTTAAACATGATTTATTACATAAAATTTTACTTAATACAACCTAGAATATCTATAGGTCTAGTGTCTTTGGGGATTAGAAACATTACATGAAAACTAAAGACACAAAATACAATATCATTATTGAAAACTAGTTTTACATGACCACAACATTCCTTCATACTTTTCATTTCATGGGATAACCTGAGGAAATACATAAGAAAAGGGTGAGATATAAATCCCAGTAATGGAGTAAACAAGAAACAAAATGAATAATTAAATACATGTTAGGCAATAGGCATATCAATGTATCCCAATAGAAACATGAACATAAAGGCATGATAGAGCATGATTATCATAACAAGGAAATGTGAAAAAAAATAAAACACTGCATCATAAACATAAAGATAATAGGTAAACCCATATCCCAACATGGTGAACAAATTTCATAAAAGGAATCAGTTAAACCCCTATCCCAACAAGAAGCATCATGATAATAAACATTACCCAATGCATTGGAACACAACCAGGGCACACCCTTCATGAACATTTTAACCTTATACTTAAGTGCGTCACATAGATCATATATAATGGATTCATTAAACATCATAATTTATTACATGATAATGGGATGTTTAATACGTACATGAAATAATAAAATCAATAATTATATGTGAATAAAGGTGAATACCCTTGATAGAGAAATGGGAATGGTATTCACTACATGATGATTTTGGGATGGAAAATCATGGTACAATTTCAGCAGCATAACGACATCACATGGGGATTCATAAACTGGGTTGATTAGAGATAAAGAGGTATATCATAATTTAAAAATTAAATGGGAAGTAAGTGGATCATGGATCATAATATACCAACATATGAAATGGAATGTTCGATGCATAATATAAAAGAAATTCTTGAATGGAAATGACGAGAGAAAAATCCCTTACGGAATTTTAGCATGGTAACAGATGTACATGGGAGGGATTAATGAGAGTAAAAGGGGTATCTCACCATTCAATAATAATAAGGGAAGAATGGGGGAGGTGAGAAAATTTACCCCATCATTTTTAATTTAATAATAAAATGGTATAACAATATAAGGAAACTTAGAAAAAAATGATAAAGGATAGAAGGTAAGGATCCCTTACTTGGATGTGTGATCCCAAAGGCTTTGGAAGGGATTCATGGGAGATTATGGGACCCTTGAGAGTACTATAGGGAGTAGGGGAAGAGGGTAGTTGAGCATCATTTATCTTGAGTGAAGATGAATGGGTGCTTGGGTGGGTTTATATAGGAAAGGTGGGGGAATTGTTTATTATTTTGTTTTTGGACCCCACATATTAAAATATTAAAAACCAAAAAATATACCTTGGATATTTACAATAGGTTTAGGAAAATGGGAGTGGTATAAATTGTTTTAAAAGGACATGGCCTGAAAATATTGAAATATTTCCCTTTCTTATGTGGTGGTGAGTCACACTTTCAAGGAAATGATTTTAAAATTTTAAAATATTTTATATGTCTTGGAGGATTCACTATGAATTTATAAAATAAATCAAATAAAACTATAATTTACATTATTTTAAAATAAAAAATATATTTTCTCCATGATACCATTTATAGTCTTTTATTACATCACTATCGGGATATTATGATGTCATAAAACATATTATATATTTATACGGTATTTAATTTTTACCAAAAAATTAGATTATATCAGATTTTTTTGAAAAATTAACCATTGGATTATTTCAACATCCTAAATCAAAAAATAATATTCATTTTATGTAAATAATTTTCTAAATATGCGGATTTTCACTTTTATAATAAAAATTGACATTTATTGTAAATTGACGGGTTTCGACAATAATCAGTTTTCAGACATAAATAAAAATTATATTTGACTTAATAAAAATTATATACTCATTTATTATTAATAAAGTTAATTTTATAATAATATTTTATTAATATATTAATTATATAAAAAAGTCATTAATTATTTAAAATAAACTCTTTAAAAATGTACTTTCTATTTTATCGTATAACTCTTATCAAACTGATTACCTAATCATTTTAAGATAAGGAAATGATATAATTATCATTTATATGAATTGTTTTTATAATATTATTAATAAAACCACAATTTAATATAAAAATTAATATATTTCTCAAGATTACCATTTTTTATCCAAAAAATCAATTTATCAAATTCATCATTTTTTAAGAAAGACTATTATCAAAACAGAATTGATGGAATACGACTTTTATTTTTAAAAAGTTATTACACAATAAGAAACTAATGAATTATTACATAACCCCTTATAACACCCGTATAATACCTAAGGGTAAGGTGTGCGATGGTGACAGACTCCTGGGGTGGCTCAGATAACATCTCTCGGGTGGTAATCTCCATTAACTTGAACTTCTCCCATAGGTGATTCTGTTCAAGCTTAATGTGTTGAATATCGACTTGGGATTGGTTATAATTGAATAACATTGATGAAACTTCCTTTCTGAGCTATAAAAATGATCTTAACACGACCCGACTGTACTAGATGAGGCTATTATCTCCCTTTTCAATGTCGAAAGGATTTTTAAGACCTTATATTTATATTTGTTGTGTGATCACTATTCAATGACTATATTATCAATGGTAATGAAACATAATGATTACTTAAATCCAATAAAAAAGTGTATGTGTTTTCTATATCCATAAGATATTAAAAGAAATGGAATTATATTCCTAAATGTCTGGGTCATTATATCCTTCCCCCCTTAAGAAATCTCACCATCGAAATTTCTTTTTCCAACTCTAAAACATATAAGGGTAACTTGGACTCATCACTTCCTCCACTTCCTATGCTTCTTCTTCAAACTTGTGGTTTCACCACAATACTTTGATAAGGGACATTGTCTTATTTTGTAGAACATTTTCCCTATAATCTATGATCTTCATTGAATTATCTTCATAGGAGAGGTCATTCTATAATGATACCACCTATGGATTGAGTATATGTTAAGGGTTAGGTATGTACTTCCTCTAGAGCAATACAAGGAATACATAATGTACTCGAGGCAGGTTCAGTGTTAGTTCCAGTCAATAGGCCACTGCTCCGATGCTATCAAGGATCTCAAAAGGGATGATGTACCTTGGACTAGTCTTTCCCTTCATCCCAAATCTCATAAATCTCTTCCATATAGATATGTGGAGGAATACTATGTCTCCAACATCAAAATCTAGGTCTTTTTTATGATTGTCAACATAGCTATTTTGTCAACTCTAAGAGATTTATTATCCTACTGAATGGTCTTAGACTTATCCACCATTTCTTCGACCATTTTCAGACCTAGAAGTTTTTGTCCCCAACATCATCCCAACATACTAGTGTTTTGTACCTCTTTTCATAAAGGGCTTAATAAGGATCCATTTGGATTCTTGAGTGGAAATTATTGTTGTAATAGAACTCCACCAAAGGAATATGTTGTTCCTATACACCTTTAAATTTCATCGATCAAGATCTCAACATGTCCCAAGTGTTTGGATATTCCATTCAGATTGGCCATCAGTATGAGGTTGATAGGTGTTGATGATGTTCAACTCAGTGTTCAGAGCATATTGAAGACTCTTCCAGAACATAGAGGTGAATCATGGATCTGAATCGGAAAAAATTGATTGTGGTAATCCATTCATCCTTACCAATTGACTAATGTAAATCTATGCCAGTTGATCAAGTGAAAAATCACCTTGAATTGCAATAAAGTGTGCAGTCTTTGTAAGATGGTCCAAAAAAACCCAGATAGAACTGTTTCCTTTGGATGTCTTTGGATGTTCAGTAACAATGTCTATTGTGATGTTTTCACATGTCCTTATTAGAATGGGTAACGGTTTCATCACCGCCTTAGAATTTTTCCTCTCAGCCTTCACTTACTAACATACTAGGCAGTTTTATGTATATTTAGGGATCCCATTCTTCATGTTATCACACCAATAGTGCTCCTAGAGATCTCAATATATCATGGTATTTTCTGGGTCAATAAAGAAATTCGAAGTATGTATATCATCCAAAAGTTCTTTCTTTAACTCTGGATTTTATGGAATACATAGTCTTGACTCAAATTTCCCAATTCCTTCTTTATTAACACTGAACTTCAAGGATTTACATTTTCTGATAGTTTATACTTTGTTCTGAATTCCCACATCATCTGTTTGAAAATTATTTAACCCTTCCTAAAGATATGGTTGAGTAATCATTTTTTAAAGGATTGATGATGTTCCATTCTTTATGATTACTATATCCATCTTCATAAAATCTATAAATATTTAATCCTTTTTAATTACCATCAATAATAGAATTGTGGGGTCCTTTCTACTTAGAGCATCCACCACCTTGTTTGCTTTCCGAGGGTGGTAATGGATTGAGTAGTTATAATACTTGAAGAGATATAACCATCTTCATTGGTGTATATTCATCTCTTTCCGTGTGAATATATATTTCAAACTTTTATGACCCGTATATATTTCAAACTTCTCTCCAAAGAGATAATGTATCCATATTTTCAATTAAAATACCACCACTGCCAACTCCAGATCATGTGTGCGATAGTTTTTCTCATGAATTTTCAACTTCATTGAGGAATAGGCAATGAATTTTTCATTCTAAATTAACACACTACCCATGTCTTTATTTGACGCATCACTAAAGATTACGAAAATATCCCCACTTATGAGTAGTGTGAGCATAAGGGAAATGATAAGCCTTTTCTTCAAATCCATGAAGCTTTATTCAAATTCATCATTCCAAGAAAACATGACTCCCTTTCAAGTTAACTTGGTAAGAGGGTTTTACAATAGTGATAAATTTATCACAAATCAGTGATAATATCCATCAAACCCTAGGAGGCTAAGGATATTTGTCACAGATGTCAGCCTCAACCATCCCTCAATTTCTTTTTTGGAAAGATGCATAGATATCCCATTACTTGTGATGATATTCTCCAAGAATGAGACTTTATTCAACCATAACTCACACTTGATGTACTTTTCATAGAGCGTATCCTTTCACAACACCTCTAGTACAATTATTAGATGATCATCATGGTCCTCTGTGGTTTTAAATTATATTAGAATATCTTCTATAAATGTAATGACCCAAAATTTTGAATAATTTTTGTTTCCTAACTTTGTGTGTTATTTTATTTTATACTCAACACAAATATTTCATTTAATAAAATGAGTATAATTAGAATAAGACCGTTGGGTTTTGACTGGTATATGACTGTTGGTCAATATGACCGTTGTAAACTAAATGCTGCGATTATTGTCTATAAATACAAGTGATCTTGATTAATTAATATAGAAAGAAGATTTGATGGCCCCATCCAGTAGTCTAGGGATGATCTAAGCCTATCTGATGGAACTCGGGAAGAAGGTAGCACCTTTGGGCTTTGCTCTGGACCAAACCCAAGCTGAACTTCATCGTGTGAAGCTGGAACAAAATCGCCTTCGTGAGAAGTTCAAGCTGATAGAAATCACTACTCGAGCAATGTTGGATGATCCACCCCAAGATTCTATCACCCTAGAACACCTTACTCTTAGGTCCTATACTGGTTTTATAAAGGGTTATGTAATGAGACCGTAACTGCCTTGTGTAATCCTTTGATTTAAATAAAAATTGTGATTTCTTCGTATGGTGAAGTTTGTGAATCTCGAGTGTTTGGATAAATATATGATGCATATTATTGATGAATTTTGGGAAAAAGGATATTTTAATATATTTATGTAAACCTTAAATAATTAAAAATGTGTAATGATTTTCAAAAAATGGTCTTCTACAGTTGTGTTCAGCATGAAATTTAGAGTCTAATAAGATCAACTTATTTTTTGATGAATAGTAAATTATGAATAGTGATTTTATGCTTACGATTAGTAATGTGGCGAAATGGATTATTAATCTCACTTAAATAAAGTATTAATATAGTTTAGGCACCTTGATTAAGTAATGTGATTCGATAAAATAGGTAAATAACTGTTTCAGAAATTATTAGTCAAGTATTAGTTTTTTCAGGTGAATAGTGTTTTTTAATTAAAAATTAAATTAAAAATATTGAGAAAAATATTTTTATAAAATGGAGTTCATTTTTGAATTCAGAGCGCCGACATTAGGTTATGGTGATTTTTGGGTATTTTTCTAAAAAAGTTGAATTTTCAGTGAATAATGAATTTTTAGTTTAGAGTTTCGGGTGTTTAATGACATCATTAAGGATGTAATAATTATGTAATAATTCTAGTCGAATTATGAATAGTAAGATAAGGTATGAGGTGTCCCAAGTGGACAATACCATGGGCAAATACCATGGGCAACCGCATGGTTTTTCCAATACCACCAATGAGGTGTCCCTTGGCTATTAATGTCTTGTCCCCTCACTTCCCCTATAAATACCAAACCATTCTCTCATCCTTTCCATTCCAAAATCCCTCTCAACTAAGTTCTGGTCTCCATACCTCAAAAGGAGTCCTCCAAAGGTTCCCTTAAGCCTCCCAATGTCCCGACCTTCAAGCTTTCGAAGTTACTCTTTAAGGTAAGGGATCCTACATCTCTCTTTCTTTTTAAGTACTCTCTCTTATGTCATTTCTTTTTTGCTCCATGTTATTATGTTTGAGGATGTTATTTTATATTAAAATTACTGTAATTTTTATTTTTATATAATGAGAGACCCCCTTTTACTCTCATCATTTCATTTTCTGAATTTTTAAGTGGCGCCGTTAGGCTGCAGAATTTTCGTAAGGGATTCTTTCACCCTTCTCATTTTAAAGATCTACTTTCATGTCAAGTATTTCATGTTTCTTTTTATTATATTGGGGTATGATCTCTATATCCATAATAATTTCCTTTTATGTTCATCTGACAAGATACTCTATTTTATCTCATCAATTCATTTTTTAGAAATTTTAAGTGACGCCGTTAGGCTGCCAAATTTTCATAAGAGAAATCTTATTTTTTTCTTCCTTTCAAGTTTTTAATTTCATATGGTATGTCATTAAAATTTCATTAACATGTTCTTATATCCTTTATATTCTATCCCTGTACTATATTATGGATCATTTATGAATGGGTGACCATGACCTCTCTCTTTTCAATGTTTTCTAAAACCCTGTAACATAGCCGTTATGCTGCCGAATTTTCATCTCAAAATGTCTCTCTCTTTTTCTCAAATTATTATTTTTTATTAAGTTTATACTCAACGCTCTTTCTTATACAAGGGTTTTTAAACATATATAAAAATGTTCTATTTTAAATTTTGGGATTTTCATACATGAAACCCGCTTTCCATTTCTGTGGGTTTAAAGAGACATAAAGATCATATCTTAAAAGTAGTTTTTAAAAAGTTATGATCATGAAATAAAACCCATTTCTTTTATGCTATATGGGTTATTTATGAATTTTTTGATGATTATATATGTAGATAACATGATAATAAAGACAAATTAAGGTTTCACTCTGATAGCACTCCAATGCATTTGGTAAAGACTTAATCTCTAGAGATAACCATTTTAACGATACCTTAGTGAATAACCTTGGTAATTTTTTAATGACACCTTGGGGATGGATATTAGTGAAACAGAAATGATTGTCTAAGTTAAATGTTGTAGCCACATCTTCATGTTATGAAACATGTTATTTTTATTATGATATTCCTCATGATTTCTTTCTCATGCCTTAAAGTTCTTTTTTATGACTTTATTGATGTATCTCAAGTTCACTTGTTAAATGTTTCCCCTTGTTTCCCTTACTGAGCCTTATACTCACCCTTTACTTTGATGTATGTCCCCAGGTTATGAGATTGAGTAATGTACATAGGATGAACCTTTTATTAAGACTTACAAGTGGTTTAGAAGAATGTTTATGTTGTTTTCATGTATTATGATCCTGATTTCCAAGACACTAGACTTTAAAGATCCTCTATATGTAAAATGTAATGAAAGGTTATGTTATAAAAAGGTGGGAAGCAATAGTTGGTATCAAAGAATGGTTTAGTTTTTTGTGTAAATTAGGATTTGAAAACTTTACAAGGTTTCTTAATGAAAATATTAAATATAAGAAAACAACCTGGTATTTTGGTGAAGTATGGAGTAAGTGGTTTCCAAACAAATAAATCCCTGTTTGGATATGAATAAGTAGAGGTGGCTCTAGCACAAATGTACCTAGGAGTTAAAACTATGACAAGGTGTTTCAGGCTTGACCTAGGGTAACCTGGTGCATGACAACGAGCCTTGCTGCACTCTTGGTTTGACACTCTTGGGGGATATGCTTTGGTAATTTCATAAGCTTAGTATATACCATTATTAAAGGAAAAAAGATAAAATAAAATAAATATTCACATAAGAATATATGATCATGGATAACCTTGATTGGAACCTAGGGGATCACAAGTTAGGATATACTTTTCTTCTACAAGTTTATCCTTCTATACTTAAAGTTTCCTTTTCATGATTATTGGCTAAGTATTTAAGCCCCCTAATTATACATTATTTTCTTAGTTAATGGAGGGAAATAGAAGAACATGTCCCAACAACCAATGATATAGGAAATGTGACGATTGACCTATTAGTATGACAGAGACGACGAGAGATAAAGTTGAACATATTGTGATTATGCCAAACCAGCTATAAAAAATTACAATTAATAATTGGTACCTAGTTGAATGCCTAAATTAATACAGGAAGAGGAAGATGAAGTCTCAAGGATGTTCATCTGATAAAGGTGATAAGGGAAAGAAGACCCAATTTACTTTGTGCAAAAAGTGTGGAAAGGGGAACCAAGGAAAATGTCTCAAAGGAACCGGGATATGTTTTAAGTGTGGGATGATAGGGCAAAAAGTAGCCAATTACTTTAAAAAAATGGATAACGTGATGAATGGAGACAAGGTTCAATCTAATGTACCTTATACTATTCAATGTCGTAAATGTAGAAAATTTGGACATTATCCAAGGAAATGATCTCTTGGAAGGGATGAGAAGCATGATGAACGTTAAGAATCTTCAAGGACAAGGGAACAATGCAAGTCCTATGCTGAGATGGATCATGATGACTGAAGTACATGTAGCTTCTTCGCAATAATTATCTATGTCATGTTGTATTTTAGTTCATTATCTATGAGCATATATTTAATGTTTTCTAAGAACATCGTGTCACTACCTAAGATGGTTTTATATCATTAAGGAAAACATATATTGTTATGTATCACATGTTGATGTTGTGAAGCTGTTCTTCTTGAAAAAAATGATTAAGGGATTAAAAGATGGATATTATTTTGGAAGACGTTCACTAATTTGGGAACCCTATATGATCAAGGTAAATAGATTACTATTGTATTTTCTTTGATAAGTAAAGGTTTACTTATATTTTGAAGAATCAATGAATTTAAGGTGAACTTATATAAATTTAGGTTACTTATGGAAATGATTAAACTGTCTTGGGGAAAATGTGATTAGGTTAGTTACTTCTGTTATAAGACGTTAAGAGTGGTTGATGTTGTTTGAAGATGAACGATAAAGTTTATCTTAGAAGACTATGTTATCAAATCCTTCTTATATCTGGGTTTCAATCTTAGTTTGGTTTATTTTTAGGAATTTTAAAGATAGTTATTTATGGAATGGTCTATGATGAACTTTGGGAAGTACCGTGGAATTTTGAAGATTAAAAGTAGTTTCCTTATTATGGGGTTCTTTCTTTTTGAAGAGTTGTTTTATCTTACCCTTTCTGTTTTTGGGATAATGTTTAAAGATAGAAGAAATAGATAGTAAATCTTTTGTGGATTATGTGATTATCTAGAAGTTTTCTAGAAGTTGATTCTAGTGCTTTAGGTAAAAAAAACAAAATTCATCTTGAACACTCATCATTTATAGGAAAATATGAGTTTGCTGTGGAATTTATTAAAGATGGAAACTCTACATGTTATGTAAGTAAGTATGTTTCATTATGTTTTTAGTCTATAAAGTAACTTAATTTTTTTACTCCAGGGAAAGGATCTTGGAAAAAAATATTATAATATTAATAATAATAAAACAGTACTATCCTAGTACTTTTTTTGGATAAATTAAATGGTCCCTTAGATCATCGCAGATTTATGGCTCTATGGTTATAAATTTTCTCCTAGTCATGTTTTCTATCACTCTCCATCAGAACTTGAACCTTTGTTTTCTCTTCCATATCCATGTTTTCCTACATGGAATCCTAGTATGGGTTAACTCAGGTGACCTTTGTACTTACCTTTCTTTCTTTTAAAGTAATAGTTTTACTGACTCTTTTTCCGATGTGGGACTTTCAACGAAATTCCCAAGCCCGATTTTAAAATTGCGAGGACGCAATTTCTTAAGGAGGGAAGATTGTAGCGACCCGAAATTTTGAATAAATGTTGTTTCCTAACTTTGTGTGTTATTTTATTTTATACTCAACAAAAATATTTCATTTAATAAAATGAGTATAATTAGAATAAGACCACTGGGTTTCGACTCTTATATGATTGTTGGTCAATATGACTATTGGAAACTAAATGTTGTGATTATTGTATATAAATACAAGAGATATTGATTAATTAATATAGAAATAAGATTTGATGGCCCCATATAGTAGTCTCGGGCAGATCGAATCCCATCTGACAGAACTCGGGAAGGAGGTAGCACCTTTGGGCTTTGATCTAGACCAAACCCAAGCCAAACTTCATCATGTGAAGCTGGAACAGAATTGCCTTCGCGAGAAGTTCAAGCTGATAGAAATCACTACTCAGGCAATGTTGGCCGAGCCGCCCCAAGATTCTATCACCCTAGCACATCTTACTCTTAGGTCCTATGCTGGTGTTATAAGGGGTCACGTAACGAGACTGTAACTGCCTCGTGTAATCCTTTGATTTAAATAAAAATTGTGATTTCTTCTTATGGTGAAGTATGTGAATATCGAGTGTCCGGATAAATATAGGATGTATATTATTGATGAATTTTGGGAAAAGGATATTTTAAAATATTTATGTAAACCTTAAATAATTAAAAATTTGTAATTATTTTCAAAAAATGGTCTTCTACAGTTGTGTTCAGTATGAAATTTAGAGTCTAATAAGATCAACTTAATTTTTGATGAATAATAAATTATGAATAGTGATTGTATGCTTAGGATTAGTAATGTGACCAAATGGATTATTAATCTCAGTTAAAGAAAGTATTAATATAATTTAGCCACCTTTATTAAGTAATGTGATTCTATAAAATAGGTAAATAACTGTTTCAGAAATTATTAGTCAAGTATTAGTTTTTTAGGTGAATAGTGTTTTTTAATTAAAAATTAAATTAAAAATATTTATAAAATTATTTTTATAAAATGGAGTTCATTTTTGAATTCAGTGCACCGATATTAGGTTATGGTAATTTTTGGGGATTTTTCTGAGAAAGTTGAATTTTCGGTGAATAATAAATTTTCAGTTTAGAGTTTCGAGTGTTTAATGACATCATTAAGGATTTAATAATTATGTAATAATTCTGGTAGACTTATGAATATTAAGATAAGGTATGAGGTGTCCCAAGTGGCCAATACCATGGTCAAATACCATGGGCAAGCCCATGGTTTTTCCAATACCACCAATGAGGTGTCCCTTGGCCATTAATGTCTTGTCCCCTCACTTCCCCTATAAATACCAAGACATTATCTCATCCTTTACATTAAAAAATACTCCTCAACGAAATTATGGTTTCCTTAACTCCCAAGGAGTCCTACCAAGGTGACCTCAAGCCTCCCAATGTCCCTAACTTCAATCTTTCAAAGTTACTCTTCAAGGTAAGTGATCCTACCTCTCTCTTTCTTTTCAAGTACTCTTTCTTATGTCATTTCTTTTATGCTCCATGTTCTTATGATGAAGGATGTTATTTTATATCCACCATACTGTAATTTTTATTTTAATATAATGAGATACTCTCTTTTACTCTCATCATTTAATTTTCTGAATTTTTAAGTGGCGCCGTTAGGCTGCTGAATTTTCGTAAGGGATTCTTTCACCCTTCTCATTTTCAAAGTTCTATTTTCTTGTCATGTCTTTCAAGTTTATTTTTCTTATGTTGGGGTATGATATCTATATACATGATACTGTCCTTTTATGTTCATATTATGAGATACCATATTTTATCTCATCAATTCATTTTTTAGAAGTTTTAAGTGACGCCGTTAGGCTGCCGAATTTTCATAAGAGAAATCTTATTTTTGTCTTCATTTCAAGTTTTTAATTTCATATGGTATGTCATTAAAATTTCATTACCATGTTATTATATCCTTTATATTCTGTCCCTATACTTCTTTTTGGATCATTTATGAATGGGTGACCATGAACCCTCTCTTTTCAGTGTTTCCTAAAACCCTGCAACATAGCCGTTATGCTACCGAATTTTCGTCTCAAAATGTCTCTCTCTTTTTTCTCAAATTATTTTATTTTATTAAGTGGATAATAAAATATCTTTCTTCTACAGGTGTATTCACATATATATCAAAATGTTATATTTTAAATTCTGGGATTTATATACATGAAACCCGATTTCCTTTTCCGAGGGTTTAAAGTGACATAAAGATCATATCTTAAAAGTAGTTATTAAAACATTATAATTATGAAATGAAACCCATTTCTCTTATACTATATGGGTTATTTATGAAATTTTTGATGATGATATATGTGGCTCACATGATAATAAATACAAATTAAGGGTGAACCCTGATAACACTCCAATGCATTGTTTAAATACTTAATCTCTAGAGGTGACCATTTTAACGATACCTTGGTGAATAACCTTGGTAATTTTTTTAATAACACCTTGGGGATGGACCTTGGTGAAACGGAAATGATTGTATAAGTTAAATGTTTTATCCACATCTTCAAGTTATGAAACATTTTATTTTTATTATGATATGCCTCATGATTTCTTTCTCAGGCCTTAAAGTTATTTTTCACGACTTTATTGATGTATCTCAAGTTCACATGTTAAATGTTTCCCCTTGTTTCCCTTACTGGGCCTTCTACTCACCCTTTCCTTTGATGTATGTCCCCAGGTTTTGATCTGCAGTAATGTACATAGGATGAACCTTTGATGAATCCTTACAAGTGTTTTATAATAATGTTTATATTGTTTTCATGTATTATGATCCTGATTTACAAGACACTATACTTTAAAGATCCTCTGTATGTAAAATGTAATTAAAGGTTATGTTATAAAAAGGCGGGATGCAATAATAAAGACTACCACAAATTTGTCTAGGTAATATTTAAAGACTCTATTTATCAAGTTCATGATTATTTTAGGAGTATTATTGAGTCCGAAAGTCTTTAATATAAATTTATAGTGCACGTACCTTGTAAGAAAAGAAGTCTTTGGGATACCCTCTTTCTCTATGCTTACTTGGTAATATCCCAACCAAAGATCCACCTTGGAGAAGTATTGTGATCCACATATATGATAAAAAATTCATCAATTCTTGGCAAAGGATACTTGTTATTTATCATGATTCTGTTGAGGTCACGATAATCAATGCAAAGGCACATTGAACCATCCTTCTTCTTGACGAAGAGGACCAGTGCACCCTATGGTGAAGCACTTGGGCATATAAACCCTTTATCCAGATTCTCATGTAGTTGTTTCTTTAGCCCTTCATGATCCACAATATCCATTCTATATGGAGTCTTGGATATTGGAAATTCTCCAATTATAAGATCAATCAAGAATTCAACATCTCTTCTATGAGGAAGACCAGAAAATTCCTCGGGAAACACATCGAGTGAATTCCCTTAGATTAGGAATGTCATCAAAGATGATTCCTTCCATGGACTCAATCATATGAGAAAGATACACATTCTTATAGGGAAGTAATATCCATGCATGAAATGATGGTGCTAAATAAGATTCATCCTCCTCCTTTCAATTGTACAGAATTGTGGGTCAATTCACCATATGGAGAGTGATTTCCCTCTCTTGATAATTTATGTTGGCTCTATATAGGTAAATCCAATCCATGCCTATAATTGCATCAAATTCCACAATGGGAAGTATGATGAAGTTCATTGGGAATTTAAGTCATCAAATTTTGACATGGGAGGTGTTATATTCATGAATTTCAATAATCACACCATTTTCCATTTTCATCGACATCTGTACTTCCATTATTTTTTGATGATGTTTGTATTGTTCTACTAAACTTTTGGGATATAAATGAATGAATAGAACCATAGAATATAACCCTAACTTTAACTTTTTTGATTATGGTTCTACTTCATCAAATATAAACATAGATATGTTACATTTAAACTATTAAACACATAAAGGGGAATCCAATGACAAAAATAGATAACTTTTAAATTACATTTATCTCTTTAACTTATGAATTTCAAAGATTTGATCTAAGTTATTTGTGATATACTTTCTAACATATATTATTATGGTAATTTTACCTTAATAATGGTTCATACTATGTTTATGAATTTAATGAAGAATATACCTAGGAATGTTAACCAAGAGTAAAACAAGGCTAGTTGTTGTGCACCAGTTCCCGTTCAAGTCTGTCTCAAAGCGGGTTTTTCAGGTTTTACCCCTAGATACATTTGTGCAAGAGAAACCTCTTATTCTTGGTATCTAGATAGGGATGAATTTCATTGATAAACCACATTCTCTATACTCACTAAAATTTAGGGACTATTTTCTTATACATAGTCTTATCCCTATGACTTTAACTAGAGTTTTCTAACCCTAATCTCAAAAATAACTAAACTTATCCTCTCATACCAACTATAAAAACCCCGGTCTTTATTAAACATATAAACATGCCTTATTACATAAAAGTTTACTTAATACAACCCAGAAGATCGAGAGTTCTAGTGTATTTGGGGATTAGGAACATTAAATGATAACTTAATACATAAAATACAACATCTTTATTAAAAACTATTTTTACATGACCATGAAATTTCTTCGTAATAATCATTGCATGGGATAAAATGAGGACATACATAAGAAAAGGGTAAGATATAAAGACCAGTAAGGGAGTAAAAAATGATTAATAGGAAGAATAAAATACATGTAAGGCAATAGGAATATCAATGGAGCGTTAGAGAAACATGAACATAAAGGCACAATATATCATGATTATCATAACATGGAAATGTGGAAACAACTTAAAACACTACATCATAAATATAAAGGAATCATGTAAAATCCTAAAACAACATGGTGTAAACATTTCCTAATAATTATTAGGTAAACCCATATCCTAACATGATTTATCATGATACTAAACATTACCCAATTCATTAGAGTGCTATCAGAGTGCACCCTTTATAAACATTTTAATCTCAAACTTAAGTGTTCCACATAGATAATATAACATGGATTCATTCAAAATAATAATTTATTCCATTATAATGGAATGTGGAATAAATACATTAAATTATAAAATCAATATGTATATGTTCATAAAGGTGAATACCCTTGATTGATAAATGCGCATGGTATTCACTACATGATGATTTTGGAATGGAATATCGCTGTGAAATTTTGGTAGAATAACAACATCACATGGGGATTCATAAAATGGGTTTATGAGAGAAAAATAGGTCTATAATTATTTAGACATGAAATGGGAAGTAAGGGGATCATGGAGAATAATATCCAAACACATTAAATGGAATTTTAGATGCATAATATAAAAGAAATTCTTGAATGGAAATGAGGAGAGACAAATCCCTTACGGAATTTCGGCCTGGTAACCGATGTACATGGGAGGGATTAATGTGAGATAAAGAGGTCTCTAACCATTCAAACATAATAAGGGAAGTAAGGGGGAGGTGAAAAAATATACCTCATCATATTTATTTGAGAATTAAAATGGTATAACAATATAAGGAAATTAGGAAAAAATGAGAAAGGAAAGTGAGTGTCCCTTGGATGTGTGACCCCAAAGGCTTTGGAGAGGCATCTATAGAGATTAGGGGTTCCTTGGGAGGACCTTAGAGAGTAGGGGTATGGGTTATTTGATCTTCAATGAGCTTTAATGAAGAGTAATGGGTGCTTGGGTGGGTTTATATAGGAAAGGTGATAGAATTATTTATTGTTTTGGTTTTGGACACTACACACTAAAATATTCAAAACCACAAACCACCCCATCAGTTTTTCCCATGGTATTAGAAAACTGGTAGTGGTATAAATTAATTTAAAATGATAATTACTGAAGATATTAAAATATTTTATTTTCTTATGTGAAGGTGAGTCACACTTTGATGGAAATGATTTTAAAATTATAAAATATTTTATATGTCTTGGAGGATTCACTAAGGATGTATAAAATAAATAAAATAAACATATAATTTACATTATTTTAAAGGAAATTATATATTTTCTAGAAGATACCATTTATTTTATTTTATTACATCACTATTGGGACATTATTATGTCATAAAGCACATTATATATTTAAATGGTATTTAATTTTTACCAAAAAATTCGGCTATCTTAGAAAATTGTTAAAAATTTACTATTGGATAATTTTGACATCCTGATTCAAAAAATAATATTCATTTAATCTAAATAATGTTATAAATATGTGAATTTTCACTTTCAATATAAAAAGTGACATTTATTAAAAATTGATGGGTTTTGAAAAAAATAAGTTTAAAACCATAATAAAAATTATATTTGAATTCATAAAAATCATATACTCATTTATTATTAATAAAATTAATTTTATAATAATATTTTATTAAAATATTATTTATTTCAAAAATTCTTTAATTCCTTAAAATAAACTCTTTAAAAAAACACTTTTTGTTTTATCGTATAACTCTTATCTAACTGATTACCTAATCATTTATAGATAAATAACTGATATAATCATAATTTACAGGAATTAGTTTAATAATATTATTAATAAAAACAATAGTTTAACATAATAATGTATATATTTCTCTAGATTACCATTTTTTTACCTGAAAAATCAATATATCAAATTCATCATTTTTTAAGAAAGAAAATTATCAAAAAGGAATTTATGGAATAAGACTTTCAGTTATAAAAAGGGATAACATAATAAGTAACTAATACCTTATTACATAAACCCATATAACACACACATAAGGCCTATGGGTAAGGTGTGCGATGGTGACCAACTTTTGGGGAGGCTCGAATAACATCGCCCGTGTCATAATCTTTATTAACTTGAACTTCTCATGTATGCGATTACATTTAAGATTAACGTGTTGAAGATTGGATTGTGTGTGTGGGACTCCAAAGAGTAGATCTAGGACTCTTTCATGAAGATATGGGATCCAGGAGGGCACTTTGGGGGTGCGCCTCTTCTGGATGGTGGTGATGGAGGCCCACCTTCGGTGGGGTGGCAGTCAAGTGAGAGGTTTACGGTGCTTCGGATGAGGGGGAAATGAGTGGATATTCTCTGTTAAAGCATCATGCAGTGGGGTGGAGATCCTGGTGGTACTATGAGATAGAGATATGTGTATAGCCTCTTTAGTCTAGCTTAGGTGGGGTGGATGGATGTCAACCGTCATGTGGAGTGGGGATTACTGGCACAACTCCCAAAAAAATTTACCGGTTCATTTTTTTCATTTGGATGGATGCCAGTGATGAGAAATGAAGGTGGAATTTGCGTGATGCTCATCCAACCACATTTGTGATACCAACAGTTGGATGAGTGTCACCCAATAGTGGTATTAGTTGTCATAGACGTCATGGTCCTTACATAGGGATGTTGATATCGACAGACAGAGCATGTGGATGGTGGTCACCATGATTGGGTGTGATGTGGGCTTTGTGTTTGGATCTTGCTGTAGGGTGTACTCTCCCTTGGAATGCAGGAATTATTGAAACAGTATTTAATTTTTCGTTCATAGCCTAGTCAATTTGACTGGATTATAGGATGGAATGGTGTGAACTTCTCATAGGATGGAATGCAGTGGTTGTCTCTAATAATGATGGTCTATTAGGGTTTTAAATTTGGTTCATGTGTCTGCTTTAATAATTTAGGGTAATGTGACATCTTTACCTAGATGGGAGTTTTATGTGGTATTTTTTTTTCACTTCATGTGTTTTTGTGGTATTGTGTGCCACATGTTTTTGTTCTTAAAACACTTTTATTTTCATTAATAAATTTTTAGGACAGAGTACACTTGGCTCCAGAACTTTCCTAGTATCAACGGTAATGATATTTAAAGGTCATTTAAACACAATAATAATAAAAAATTAGTGTGTTTGTTTTCTATATCCATAATTCCTTAAAATAAATGGAATATTATTCATAAATTTCTAGGTTGTTACATATGAAATGTCTAAGAAGGGTGAAATATTTGAAGAACTTATTAGGAGATGATGTCGATCTATTATATACCATTTTTTTATCTATCTATGTTTCCAAATACATGAGTATTTTATAGTTAGTTATTTGATCATAATGATATTTAATTAATATTTATCTAATAAGGTATAATATTTATGTTTGTAATGCTTGGTCCAATTCTGTTGGTATTAGAGAAAGGATTAGTTATTTTCAGAAACTAGGATGATGAAACAATTGTCTGAGCCCTTAGGATAAGACTATGTATTAGAGAACATTCCAAGTAGATTTTAATAAATAATTGCATTATTATTAGAAAATACATCCATATCCAGATACTCTAAAGTTGATGTAGCTATATGAAAAATGAAACTAGGTGTGACATATCTGAATAGGGTTGATTGGGTATTAATAAAATCATCACCAGTGCATGATGAGTGAGCCCATGACTACACACATGGATAGAAACTCCAAGGGGATACTCTTTAGATAATTCATATTATCATTATGTACCATTAATAATTATTTTATGATTTCATAACAATGGATTACATAGGTTAAACCAATGCTGTCATATATTGCAAAAGGGGTCATGATTTAAATATCATATAAATTATTTTCAAGATTATGTGATTCCTCACTAGGACTGTTGTCTCTAAAATTATTATTTTTGGTTATAGTAGGTTGAATAAACTAGATGGAATAATATACATGTTAAATGTGACTAAAAATGTAATAATTTTCCCATTGAGAAACCAAATGATTTAGAAGATGAAATAAATTTTTTTGTTATTATTCTTACCAAACATTGTCAAGAAATTAGTTATTCCAGGAATCCAAATGATCGAATGGGGGAACAATTTTCAATTGAGGATATTATAATAAAACATCAACCTTCTATTAGTTGGTCTACTGATCAAATAATTTTTGATAAATGGATCAGTACCACTAAAAATATATTTTCTATTCTTCAGTGTTAAATAGAATAAAAGGTTATATTATTTATGTATCATTTGGAAGGATAAGAATATCAATGGTGGAATCCTATAAAAAACATAAGAAAATATGATAAAATGTAATCTATGGAGTTGAATTAGTTTAGAACTTTATTTTTAAACAAGTAATTTTCATGTATTCCTCGTATTAAAAATTAATTTGGAATTACTTGAACCAAATCTTTAGGACAATGAATCCAATATTACCTGTATGAAAAATATTTATAGATATGCAAGGTCTGCTTCTAGTATTTTCATCCAACTTGAATGTAATATTGATCATTTTTAGTGGATTAAAAGTAATTCTAGAATGAGAAATATTTATAAGTTACATAAGTAGCTATGAAAAAATTATTGGATGTGATATAAAGGTATTAATGGATAATGGAATCAACCATTAATATCTTGGTTTTGATAATAATAGAATGATGGTATTCAAGGGAAATTATTATAATTAAAACCATGGAGGGAGGAAGATAGGTAAAAATTTATGCTAGAATTGTAGTAATAAATATAGGGGAAATTGTATTAAGGGGACAACTCAATGATTTAAGTGAGGTAAGGAATATCATTAGTAAATTGAATTTTTATTTCATGAAAAGGATTTATCTAATGTTTTAAATGGAGTATGTTAATTATACTTACTAGTCCAAATTTTTTAGGGTTATAGATGATGATTTATGTTGGTAATATCATAATCTTAGAGACAAAGGAAAATCTCATTTGATCATTATTTATAAAGTGGGGTATAATAATTATTTTTTGAAAGGTATAAAAACTATCCACTCAAGAACATTTAATGTATTATTTGATTATGGAACTACCCACTATTTTATTTATAATGAATTTTATATGGGTTTCACATTAACACAACAACAATTAGATATTAAATTCACTATGAAAAGTCCTATTGGTATTATGGCCGCATCACTAGTCTATGATTCTTATCTGATTGAATGTTATGTGAATGTGCTTCTTTAAAATATTTTTATTATACCACATGTTTAATTTTATGTTATTTTGAGAATAGAAAAACTTTCTAGATATAAATCTCATAAAAATTTCCCATTAAGGGTAGTATTATTTGATATTCTGAACTAACCTATAACTGTCTATTGTTATTAGGGAAATATGGCCTTCCAATGGAAATTTCATCTATTGTATGGATCTTGAAAACTATTTCAAGAGGTCTTTTATCATATATAGTTAGGGAGAAACTCAACATTGATGGTATTCCTATTGAACATGATTTTTTTTTCATTTTCAAATAGTTTATATTCTTCCTTTAAAAATTTATTTTTATATTTCAAAATAGATCATAACTAGTTCTACACATATTTCAAAGATTCCATCTAGAATGGACCTGATTGTGTACCGTGAATTGATGAAGAAACTCCAGGATAATCCTTTATTCAGACATGTTTTTCACCACTGGTGCACCTATTATTTTTTTAAGAACAATCACAGATAAATGAGATTCTCTATTAATTATCTAGAACATAAAAAGATCATTATTAGCACTGTAATTTAAAAGAAAAAAAATAATAACATGGATGTCATATTTAGATTCCCCAAAATATATAAAGGTTATAAAACTATTTTAGTGGTAGATAATCACCTTAAAAAGTTTTAAAATTTTATTAAAATCATAAAATATATATCTCTTGATTAGATTTCCAGGATATTCATTAAACGAGTCTGAATATTTTATGGAGTACCACATTATATTGTGTCAAATAATGATTTCATCATTTCCTCAATATTCTGGAGAAGTATTAAACATGATATGAACACATAGTTGTTCTTAAATACTAATTATTATCCATAGATATATGTTCAATGTGAGAGAAGCATTTAAACCCTAGAGGATATACTATGATTCTGTTATATAGATTTAAATAGATGTAAGTATCAACACATACACTAGTCAAGTTTTCCGGCAACAATATCTTTCACCCAAGCATTCACATGGGTTATTATGAATCTCCATAAGGAGATAAGTGAGAAAAATTATATAATATGATGAATTTAGATAAAAAACTATTGGTACATGATCCCATTGAGGAAATGGTAGAGAAAGTCATGGAAATTCCACATCATATCTAAGAAGTTTAGAGTCAAAAGAAAAATTATGCTGAAAATCATCAGTGAGATCTAGAATTTAAATTTAGTGATAAGGTTTTCATTTTAATTTTTACATGGAAGAATATTATTAGTTTTAGATAGAAGGGAAATATTATCCCTATGTATATTGGTCCTTTCTATATTCATGATTGAGTAGGGGATATAGATTATAGTTTATATCAAACATCTCTCAAGATCATGACGCGTTCGATGAATGTATCCTAAGGAAGTACATACCCGATCATTCACATATACTAAACTGATAGTTTTTAATCTTTGGAAATTATCTTTACTATAAGGAATAACTGATATAAATCATCAATCAAAGAGATAATGTGATATAGAAATAGACTACCCACCTAAATTATGTTCTTTAAATGTATCATAAATTTGAAGAAGCTACATAGGAACCCAATGATGTTATGAAATATAGATACCCTCATTTGTTTTTATTAGAGTGAAAAATATTTTAGGGTGAAATTCATATTAACGGGGTAGAATGTTACAACACAATATTTCATATGTACGAGCTTTAAAATAAACGTGAAGTATTAAATAGCTTGATTTACATGAAACACTGAGTTTAAATGAACCACAATACACTATTTAATTTTGATATTTTAAATGTGAATGGTATCACATAAATATTAAATTATTAGTATGAATAATAAAAAAAATAAAAAAAATAAATTATTTATGAATATTTTATTTATGAATATTTATTTATTATTTTATAATAATTGAGTGCTAAATTTTTAGTAGTGATTTTATACCTAAAAAATATATTATCTTCAAAATAATTTTTATTATATTTATTGTACGTATATTATAATTGATATATACCACTTTTAAAAATAAAATTTAAAAAATGTATATAAATTTTAAATTCATCATATCTAAATTATACTAATGTGATATTTTTATACTTTTATGAAAAGATTATTTTTTCAATGAGTAGTAAAAAATACAGATTTTATATGAAATTATGTTTTCCCTTCATGTATTTAAAATTTATAATCAATTAATGAATTTAAAAATGGTGTAGTTTTATTTAATTAACAACAATCAATTAAATTTCATTGTAATCAACATTATGATTAATTTTGGTATAAATACATTTTTATACTGAAAATTTCATTTTTCTTGAAGAACATTTTTATCAAATTTTGTAGGTTTACTTTAAAATTAATTCCTTCCAATTATAGAAATTGATTTTGATTAAATGTATTAAATATATTGAATCAAAATTTCCATTTTTTTAATGAATCAAATTTCATTTTTGGTCATAATAAACATTAAAAAGAGTAATATTTTGTTACTTTGGTCAAAGATAAAAAAGTGTTTTCCCAGACAGGTTGATCTAATATATAAGGGTAATATTTCATCTGAAACATGTATAAATACAATTTCTAGCCATTTTCCCCCTATATCAATTTCTATTCTATGATGATTCATTTTAGATAAAATATCATTCAATAAGGCATTAATATATTTTAACCGTTTCAAAAGATTCAACTATTTCATCTCCCTCAATTGTAAAATGACACCCATATACACTATTATTCACACATAAAATCACCTTATATCAGTAAAAAAGTACCCAAATCCTTTCCTAATATTATTCCCAAAATTCTCGAGTTACCAGTCATATCAAAATACAATCATATAAATTCTTTTGGCATGAAGCTAAGGAGGATGTCCAAAGACGATGTACAGTTCTTAACCGAGATATTTCAATTTTATTTCCCCTTCAACATTCTATAAACCTATTTTATACATAAAAAAATAATGAATCCAATATTATAAATATACAATTTTTTTTATGATGATGGAACAACACTTTTTCCATTACCGTTTTGTCAAATAGGAAATGAATATATCGCTCATGCATACTTGTGGATTTTCTCCTCTATAGAGTGATATCATTCAATACTATCTCACATGGATATTTATAATGATTTATTTAATAAATATATTTGATATTTACATTGTAATAATTATTCCATAAAGATAAAATATTATTTATCTTCTTATCCTTTTGTTTGTTTGAATATGAAAACAATGTTTATGTGTATATATGGACTACTATGTCCTTGAATGGCATAATTCATTTTTATATCTATAAATTTTATAGATAATTATAAATTTTTATATATCTATATATATAATGAATATATGTATTATTTTTATATAATTATTAAAATTCCATACACGATTGAACCACGACCAAAGTACGAGGAATGGAATTGAAAAATCAAAACATTCATGAAAAACCAAATAGTTAACACATTGAAACCACAATTTTAGTAAACAATTATTAATAATTAGATATTAACTTGTTATAAATTTTTCTTATATTATGTTACATGTATTTATTTATTTTTGGTATTTAATTATAATAAATATAAATTTATCATATATGAGGATAAATTTTGAACAAAGAATGTAAAACATGTGGTAGAGGTTTTATATTACAATTTCATTTTTACGAGATTGTTTATGATTAAAATTTTAATGATGAAATTATATGAACTATTTATCCCAAATGAATTTTTTTTATTATCATATTTTTATTTAAATCATTAATTTTTTTCATTTCATTTTATTCTCTTTAAGTATCTATGACTTTGAAATAATGTTTTTAAGGAAAAACAAATTTATTTCTCCCTTATATCCCAACTATTTTTATTTCACGTATATATTTACATTAAAAAAATTTCATGAATTTTTTATTATTATATTTTTGTTCATTAAATTCATTATTACCATTGTTTTTATTTATATAAACATGTTTAAAAGGAATTATCTTGTTTTTTACTGAACGATGTTGTTTGAATTTTCCTAAAAACATGAGAGGACTCATTTTCTTATAAAACACTACATAAATGGATTTTCCCATCCCTATGACTTTTCATTACGTTGAATATTCTGTTATTTTTTTATTTATCTTTTAAAAGAATTTTTTTCCTTAATATTTTGTATCTTTTTAGATTTTAAATAAGTTATTTCAAAATTAAATGTTTATTTTCCTAAATAAATATTCTAGTAATATTTTAAAGGGCTTTTTCATTTATGATGATGTCCTTTTATGTTACTTATGATTAATTTGGTATATTATTCTATGATAATATCCTTATTCTTATTCTTGATGGTTTATGATTATGATGGTGAAATATTGAGGAAACCCATTTTCTTTTCTAAGTGTTAAACAATAATTAAATGATAAAAGTATTTATGATATTAATGAATACACATGAATGTATAATGATAATGTGATGAGTATTTCTTTTAAATCCATCCAATACACTGGCTAAAGAATAATGTTTTATAAGATCAAAGGATATATGAGAGGATATCTTAGTCCCAAAAGTGGGTACACATGTTGTTATCCCAAGTTCAAAAAGTTGGTAGAAAATAGGTTTTCCCATGACCGAAGTAGGTACACATGTGGTTATGCCATTAATAAAATGCAAATAATATCTCAGTGGGTATCCTAGATATAATATATCTATGATTATGACTATTAATCACTTTATTACACTCATTTATGACATGATGTTATGTCAATACCATTCTATCATGGCTAATTTTCATTGTATACTTTATGGTTTATGTCTTATGAACTGACATGATTTGTTCCATGACTTAGGATTATGATATTTGAATTATTTTTTATGATTTTCAAATGCTAAGATAATGTTCTCTTACCATTATATTCATGTTACACCTCCCTTGTTAAAGCATAATGAAAATTAATGATCTTTTTTTTGATGTTCCCTTCTTCCATGATATGAATAATGTTTTCAACTGTGATATGTATGGGAAGGGTGTTAGTTTTGAAGAACATAATGGGAGATAAAGTTGATATTTTCTGTAATTGTTTTTTTACCTATTATTCAAAGATGCTTAATATTTATAGTTTTTTAATAAATAATAATGATTTATAGGCCCTTAGGTCGCCATTAATTCCCTATGGTTTCATGAAAAAAAAATTATAAAAACTAAAACTATACAGCTAAATTAATTAGAAATGTAGTATTAAGAAAATTTGTGGTCGAACCCACAGAGATGGTGAAAAAAATTTGATTATAATTTCAAAAATATTTAATTCAAATAATTTTAAGGAAAAGGTGAGAATAGATTTATTTTATTTTTTTGATAAATCAAAATAGAAACAAAGAAGATTGGTTGATTGATTGATATCATATTTTGAAGGTGTTCTAGTGTTTGTAATTTCAGGGTTTGGGTGTAATTGGTTTTTATAATATATGTTGATTAATTCATTATTGGTGTAAGATTAGAGATGAGGTAGATCCAATGGTCATGGTATCTGATGCACCCGATTTGTGTATACATTTTCACAAACTTTATTGAAAATAATAACATGTTTTCAGAAATTACCTAATTCTTTGTGAAAAAATAATTTAAATTTGGTGATCTTGTTCATTTTCAAAAGATTTATAGCCAAATACACAAATCGGGGGAGAACTGAGAAAAAGTTTACAGCTACACGGTGTGTACGTATATGCACTCTTTGTACATTCAAGCTTAGACACGAGTTGACTTGGACAAGTACATGCCTATGTAACCAGAAGAAGATACACATCGTGTTCACACTGTACTTGCCATGTAAACCCTTCTAGAAGCAACTGGTAGATGAAAAGAGTTGACACGACCATGTGTCCGGATGAAGAGGACACACCGTGTTCAACCTATACACACCGTGTATGCCTTTAGAGAAGCGGTTAGTGGCCAAAAAATGAGATTACCAACTGTGTATAACAGTGCTACAAGCCGTCTATATTTACCTACCAGGCAGTGCCGTGTTCCAAGTCAAAGACGACGTGTTAGGCTGCTTACCAGCAGAGGAAAAACATCGACAAAATTGCGTTGACATAAGTACACACCGTGTACTTTTTCCATATTCTGTGTAGTTATAGTTTCTATAAAAAGAGGCATTGGCCTTCGGTTCAGGATAATTGTGTGAGGAGAATTTTTGGAGAGAAAAGGGTTGAAGGTCTGAAGGAGAGAAGCTCTGATGCTATACTACCACCATTTTACCATCTATTGAAGAATCATTCCCTACTCGCCGTGTACATTCAAGATCAGACACAAGTTGACCAGGAAAAGTACATGCCCAAGTAACCATAATCCTGTACACGCCATGTTCAAACTATACATATCGTGTAAACCCTTCTAGAAGTTGTTGGTGGGCGAGAAGAGTCGACATGCCCATGTGGACGACTGAAAAGGACACGCCATGTTCAACATATGCACGTTGTGTATACCTTTCTAGAAGAAGTTGGTGGCTGAAAATTGAGACTACACACCATGTTTAATGGAGCTACATGCCATTTATATTTACCTACTAGGTGGTGCCATGTTCCAAGTCAAAGACGGTGTGTTAGTCTGCCTACCAGTGGAGAAAAAATAGTGACAAAAGAGCGTTGACATAAGTACACGCCGTGTACTTTTTTCACACACTGTGAAGTTATATTTTCTATAAACGGAGGCCTTGAACTTCGGTTCAGGAGAGGTGTGTGAGGAGAATTTGTGGAGAGAAAAGGGTTGAAGGTCCGAAGGAGAGAAGATCTGCTAGGATACTACTTTCATTTTACCATCTACCGAAGAATCATTCTCTCCTCAAAGTTTCAAATCATGATCACATTAGGTATCAAGGGATTTGTACATATCTTTTACTCTATGTGTAACTAAATACCCAGTGTGTTGGGGTTTCGAGAGATGATGAGTTTTAATTTAAATTAGTTTCTATGAATATGTTTTTTCTTTTAACTTCTTATTATTCATCTTAAATGACATCATCTTATCACTGAAAATTCTGAACTAGACCAAGGGAAAAATTCTCAGGGATTCAAAAGAAGAATACCAATGAATATTTTCATGATCATTGGAAGTATTAATTGACTCAAAAATGGACTAAGAAAAATAAAGAACTATTAAACACTAACTATTAGACCAAGGAGTTAGTTTCTTCAGCTCTAAATATAAGTTTACCAGACCAAGGAATCTTTATTTCCAATTGAAACCCACAGTGTTGGGTTATTATGAACAACACAAAGCAATTTGATTTAATAATCAACTTCTCATATATCTATAACCCTAACACATTTATCTCTTTATTTTCATCAAAAAAAACTTTCCATTATTTTCCTTTATTCATTAAGTAATTTATTAAAGAAACTTAAATCCAATTATTCTTTTTATCCAAATAACAAAAATCAACTCTAAATTCAGAACACTTCACTAAGACAAAAATAAAAAATAAGTTAAACAAGACAAGAATAACTTATTTTTCCATGTGGATCGACACCTTACTTGTTCAATACTTGTAACACCCCAAGCTTACTTGGTACGCTTCTCTTTGAATAATATAATAGCATGTGTTGTACGCAACTTCGAGATTCTAACACACCGCAACCAATTAAACTAGCCATTATGAATAGTAATACCCACTTTTTGAAATATTATAAATTTTATTTTTCAAAATGGAATTTATTTTTTGATTCGGAATATTGAATTTAGCTTAGGGTGAATTTTTGGTATTTTTCTGAAAAATTTCAATTTTTGATGAATAGTGAAAAATTCTATATTTTAATTAAAAACAACTTTTTTAATCAAAATAATTTATAGTGATAAATTATACTATTGAGTGGTATTAAAGTATAATTAGATTATATTTTTACCATTTAATCCAATGTTTTTCATTGGACATAATTTCACATTTAAACTGGACAAAAACAAATGTCAATCTTTTGATAGTTATTATTTCTTAAAAAAACATGCCTTTTGTTTTGACAACGAGAATTAATTTTAAATTAATTTCTTCCACTTATGTGTTTTGAATTTATAAAAATTGATTCCATATTTAGAATCAGGAGGTCCAAATTTTATAAATAGGTAACTTATTTTTAGACATTTGGAATAATTACTTTGGTAAATATTTTATTTACCTTGGTTAAATGGTAAATTCAGTAAACAAGGGTAAAAAATAGTATTATAATAATATTAAAGTACCCTAACACGTTTACTAACCCTATTGGATGATACAAATCCGACCATGGGCATCCTTGGGTCGATTTTGGGACCCCATGGAGCCACTTGTAAGTGATAATGACACTTTATATTAATTAAGTTAAAGTAAATACAAAAATGACATAAGCATATATCTTTTAGTAAACAAATTTTTACATAGGGTTATATATGTTATATTTTAGAATATAAATGTTCACTTGAAATATAAAAATATTTCTTACATAATGGTATTTTATTTATAATTTATAGACATTGAATAATTAAATTTATTTATAACACAATGATGATGTAGTATTTTCCTTATTAATGAATGAATCAAATAAATGGTATTATAAATGTTACAATAAATATAATTTGAAAAGTTTTATGCCATAAAAAACTTTTATAGGGTAATATGACATGTTAGGATTGATTAAATTAATTTATTTATAATTAATAAAGTTTTTATGACTTAAAAAAAAATCAATTATTAAATAGTGTGAAAATTGACATAAAGGAGTTTTTAAAACAAATATTATATTATTAATTGATATAATATTCCTAAAAATCTAAGGTTTGTCCAAATGACTTATAAAATGATAGGTGAATCATTAATGAACCACTTGGGGTTCTCTTGGAATTTTATAGTAAGTTTATTAACCATATAATATAAAAATACAAAGAGACATGGTAAATGTCAAACTATTTAACTAAGAGTTTAATCTAAAAGATAAAGTTAATATAGTGACACAAACCTATATAAAACCTATTTTTTGAGTGGTTTTCGACCCATACCCACCTTAAAATTTAAAGAATTCATTTTAGATCTATTATAAATAGAAAATTATTTTATTATAAAATAATATTTCTAGCTTTTCCTAAGGTGCCCCTCACCCCTCTTATAAAAGGGAAAACCCCCTTCTCTATAATTCACACCTTCAAAGCCTTTTGGATCAGACAAACTCTGACCAAATACCCTCTAAACTGTCATACCTTCATCCTAGAGTCCTTACTTTAGTTATAAAGCTAACCTAAGGATCCCTTTTGATCAAATCAAAAGGAAGAACCCGAAGAAGAGGTAAATATTTCATCACCTCTTTCAAGTTCATTTCCTCTTCCACTTCCTATTTCTTTGTTGTTTCAATTCTAAAATACTAAATCCAGTATCTTATATATACTGTGATCTTATTATAAATATGTTACAACCATATTCATTATTCTATCCATCCTTTGAATGACATGTCACCATACGTGCGTACATACGACTTACCGTCTCAATGTCGTGGTGTAATTGTTATTCAATACATTATTATTTGGATGGGTATAATAATGATGTTTAATTGATGTTAAAAATAAATATAACATTATAATTATTATTTATATATGATATAACATCTAATTATATATTATTTTAATATCAAAAGAATGATATTGTCACCCGTGCGTACGTACGGATTACCGTCTCCACGAACGCGATGAGATTCATTCCCCATCGTATCCATTCAAGACTAATTTTCATTAGATGATTAAAATAATGTTTAAAGACTTAATATCATTATTAATATGAATAAGATACATCCTATCCATAAAAAAAATTACTTACGTAATAAATCATATTAAGGAAAACGAATCAGTTAACACCCGAAACGACGATAATACTAAGATATTATTAACAAAGCAATGTTAAAAGATCATATATGATATCATATTAATGTATACGATTCTTGTATAATTTAAAAAAAATTATTTCACCATTATACATGAGGTTAACCTACCCTCGACCAAGTAAAAATACATGGTAAGGGTTAATTCTACAATCTCTTTATTATCTGAGGTTGTTTATACGTAATTATCTATTGGGACCTCTTTATCATCCACATCCATGTTTCTTAAAAATGTATTTCAAAACATTTTTAATATTTACTATACTATGGGTTAAATTCATTTAAACCCCTGTTTTACTATTTATAAAATGGTTGAAAGGAATCTTTTCTCATTTTCCAAACTAGGTACTTTTGACCTTTTCGACAAAATCAAGGTAAGAATGTTTTTTTAACTAATACGGCGGGTGCGGATATTTTCTGCCATTATAAAATCATCAAAGCTTCCCTTAAAATCTTATAAGAATATTTTCAAATATAAATGTTTTCTTTTATAATTACGTGAATTTTAAATGATTTCCAAATAGAAAGAGATATTTCTCTAAAAAGGTTTTGATTTCATCTATGTCAACATCCTTTGATGGATTTTAAGTTTTTTTGAAGTTGATTTATTATGATAAAAGAATTACATATTGTATTGAAGGTTTTGTGATATGTTTGACTGTGGATGTGTTATTTCATACCATTCATATTATATGGATAAAGTGTTGACATTTTTTATGCGAGTTTTAATACGAATGTTTATGTTATATTTAAACCTTTTCATATGAGGAATGCATTGGACTTAGTATGTGATGGGTGGAGCCCGCTATAGCTCCTCGATGCATCAGTAGGTCTCATGAGACAAACTAGTGTCTTGGCACAAGGCCTTAACAAAATCTTATTTGTAGTCTTGGCCCAAGGCCTTGACTATCTGGTTATGAAAGTCTTACATTATGCATTCCATCATTATGAAAGTGGCTATTGATATTTCATGTGATTATTCGAATTCTAGAATATTCATGTGAGTAAGTAAATGACATTATTTATATTTATATTTTCTATATTATGATGAAGTTTATGTATAAAAGGCTTTTGTTTTAGTTTTATACATTTCCTTAAATGTTTATGCTTATTTATGAAAGTTTTCGCTATATTTTTATCCTTACCGAGCATCTGCATTCACCCCTTTATATGTTTTATTTTTCCCAGGATGTGAAGAATTATATTATGACTGACCTGCAGGGATAGACTATAGGATCTCAATTTTGTCTATGGAGACTATGTTTTTGTAGTTTTTCATTTTATAATGTAATGTAAACCTTATGAATGTATCTAGTAATTCAAAGGATACTAAACTAATCGGTCTTTCGAGACTTGATCTTTTGTGATCATTCCAATGTTATGTAATAATGAACTGACTCTGGGTATCTAGGGTCGGGGTGTTACAGTTGGTATCAAAGGAAGTTTAATACAAACCTTGGAAACTAGAATTAGGTAAACTCTAATTAGAGCACATAACCCTAAGATAGACTTTGAGCATTAATATAGAAGAACTTCCTAGAATTCTAGTATTGTAGATATTATGTGAGTTTTCTAAGAAATACATCCCTTTCTAGATACGAGCAGGTAGAGGTGGATCTGGCACAAATGTACCTTGGGCTAAAACCCAAAAAAACCGCTTTGACCTAGACTCGAATGGTAACTGGTGCACGACAATGGGCCTTACTGCACTCTTGCTTACGAAACTCCCGGGGGATATGTTTAGGATAATTATCATTTTCTTTACAAACCATTATGAAGGGTTTATGAGTATACACTTTCTCAAAGAAATTTTTTTTACGATTATGGATTATATCCATAAACTGTTCAATTTATGTTAAGTGTCTTACAAGTTTGGATTTATGTATTGCGATTCATAAACTAATCTAGTTTATGAAATTGTTTTGAAATGGAACCTAGTTGAAGGAATGGAAATAATATCAATGCATGCACTCTATGTAAGGATTTCCCTCCTACTCAAGATAATTATAGTGGAGTTGGTGATGCAACTGGTGCTGATCAGCTAATCACCATACTGGGAAAACTCACTCAAGTTATGAATAATAACCTTACCCGTATGGAGCACCCTGATCCTTAGCATGGAAGATCAATGTTATATCGATTCATGAGGAAACAACCACCAAAATTCAATGGGGGTACAAATCAACTAGTAGCTGAACAATGGATAAATTCCCTATAGAAAATATTCCATTCCTTGGGGAGTAGTGAAAGAGAAAAAGTTGTCATTCTAGTTTACCGCCTCACTAGAGATACTGATCAATGGTGGACATTAATTCAAAACACAAAGGAAGATGATGAAGTATCAAATATGTAATGGAGGGAGTTTAATGAGCTTTTCTTAGAAAAATACTTTCCTCATGACCATCGAGCGGATATGGAAAGACAATTTCTGAGTTTGAGGAAAATGGGGGATAAGAATGTCACAACGTATGAAGCTAACTTTACAAGGGTAGCGAGACATGCTGCAAATTATATACATAAACCAAGAAGTAAGATTTATCATTTCTTTAATGGGTTAAAACAATTTATCTGTCGAGCATTAGTATCACAATCCTTCTCATCATACGAAGATATTGTCTCATGTGCTTTCAAGATAGAAAAAGAATTCTCTAAGTCTTACGACTTTAAAGCAAATAAAGGGAAGAAGAGATCTGATGAACACTCTGGAAATGGAAATGATGGGAAGAAGGGAAAAGTTGAATATCCATCCTGCAAAAAATGTTGGAAGAAACACCCTGGTACTTGCCTAAAGGGAATGGGAGTCCATTACAAGTGTGGTAAAAAAGGACACCAAGCTCGTGATTGCAAGGGGAAGAAAGAGGTTGTGATGTTGAATGCTACAATTGTAGAGAAAGGGGGGTATTATGTGAATGAATGTCCTAAGAGTCAGGGGAACTTACCTCTGAAAAGGAAAAGGGATCAATGAAAAGATTATGCTATCACTACTGTTGAGGTTGAATCTCGAAAAGACATGGTGGCAGGTAATTTAATGGTTTTCTCAAGTTTAGAAAATGATTTATTTGATTTTATAACATCTAATTGTTTCATATCTTCCTAGTTTGTTAAGAAAATTAGATATTTTTAATTTTATTTAACAAGGGAGTTGTTAGTAAAAACTTTTAAGGGAAGTATCATTACAACAATGTTTTGTGAATCAGTCCCAATTCGAGCATATAAATGTTCTTTATCTGATGATCTTATCGTCATACCCATGATTTAATTTCATATAATCCTTGGTATGGATTGGATTTCATACCATGATGCGAAAATTTATTGTAAGAAGAAGGAGTTTACAATTCTTGATGATGATAAGGAGTACCTTATCTTTAGAGCAGAAACATCACCACCTAATTCTTATCTAGATCCACCCCCAATAGCTCAACTAAATTCAATTATTGGGGAGGAAGAGAATGAAATAACTATGGGTGAGGAAAATAATTTTCAAATAGAGTACATACATACTGTGAAACAATATGTTGATGTGTTTCAAGATGATTTACCTGGACATCCTTCAGAATGAGAAATTGAGTTTTCCATTGACTTAATTCCTGGTTCAAGGCCCATATCGAAGACCCCTTATAGAATGGCCACTGTGGAATTAGTGGAACTAAATAAAAAACTATAGGAATTGAGTAATAAGGGATTTATTCTCCCTATTGTTTCTTCATGGGGATCCCCTCTCCTTTTTGTTAAGAAGAAAGATGGATCTATGAGGTTTTTCATTGACTACAGAGAGATAAATGCTATAACAATAAAGAAAAAGTATCCCCTACATTGCATTAATGATTTATTTGACAAACTTCATGGATCTCAATACTTTTCAAAGATTGAACTTTGATCTGGATATCATCAGTTGTGTGTGAAGTAAAAATACATTCTGAAAACATCATTTCGAACTAGGTATGGGCATTACGAATTTACAGTAATGCCCTTTGGATTGACTAATGAACCCTATGTCTTCATGGATATAATTAATAGAGTTTTCAAGTAATATATTTATGAATTTGTAGTGGTATTTATTGATGATATCTTAGTATACTCCAAAATCTACGAAGATAATGAAAATCACTTGCGCATTATCCTGAAGACTCTTAGAAGACATGAATTATATGGGAAGTTTAGCAAGTGTGAATTCTGGATTCAGGAGATTTATTTTTTGGACATATTGTCTCTAAGGATGGAATATCTATTGATCCTTCTAATACAAGAGAAATCCAAGAATGGCCATCACTAATGAGTATAACTGAGGTACACGGTTTTATTGATTTAGTAGGTCATTATCGACATTTCGTCCAGAATTTTGCTTAGTTGGCTAACCCATTAACAAATCTCACACATAAAGGGGTTAAATTTGTTTGGACAAATGAGTGTGAAGAATGTTTTGAATAAATGAAGAAAATATTAGTCAATGATCCTATATTGACTCTACCATCGGGGAATGATGGGTTTTTTATTTATAGTGACACTTCAAAAAAGGACTTGGTTGTGTCCTTTTTTCATAAGGATAGGGTTATTGCCTATGCATCACGACAACTAAAAATTCATGAGAAAAACTATCCTAATCACGATCTTGAGTTATCAGCTGTAATCTTTTCTTTGAATATTTGGAGACACTATATCTATGGTGAAAAATGTGAGATATATACTGATCACAAGAGTTTTAAGTATATTTTCTCACAGAAATAACTCAAAATGAGACAAAGGAGACGACTTTAACTACTCAAGGAATATGATTGAACTATATACTACCACCTCAGGAAGGAAAATAAGGTGGCAGATGCTTTGATTATAAAGGATCATGGAGTTTGGAACAAGATGAGAGTTGAAAAGGATCCTATATAGATGTATCTAGTAAATATGGATATGGGAATCACCACGGAAGGTGAAACATCAATACTTTTTCAAATGGATGCCAAACCATCTTTTCTATAAAGGATAAAGAGTTCTCAGACCAGTGATGAAGAGTTTCAAAGGAAGATTAAAGCTGTGAATGATGGGAGATTGAGTGACTTCATATATGAAGATGGAATTTTGAAATTTGGGAAGAGACTTTGTGTTCCCAATATACCTAATCTAAAAAGAGAATTGTTGGATGATACTCATAGGTCCAATTTCTCTATACACCTTGGGAGCACCAAAATGTATAGAGATTTGAAGGAACATTTTTGGCCGGACAACATGAAGAGGGAGATTGCTGATTTTGTGTCAAGATTTTTGGTTTATCAACAAGTGAAAGCTAGAAGGAAACATCCTGGAGGAGTCATGCAACCTCTTCCCATACCTGAATGGAAATGGGATAATATTATGATGGACTGTCACGGGACTACCAAAGTCTCCAAGAAGGAATGATGCAATATGGGTCATTGTTGATCGTCTTACCAAGTCAACACTTTTTCTTGCTATAAGAGAAGATTTACCACTTAGACGTCTAGTAAGACTATATATTAATAAAGTTGTGAGACTTCATGGAGTACCCCTATTAATTTTTTCTGATTGTGATCCACATTTTAAATCAATATTTTGGAAAAGTCTTCAGAAATCCATGGATACTGAGCTTCATTTGAGAACTGCCTACCACCCCCAAACTGATGGACAATCAGAATAGACTATTCAAACCTTAAAAGACATATTGAGATCATTATCACTTGACTTTAAAGGTATGTGGGATCAATATTTACCTCTAGTAGAATTTTCCTATAACAATAGCGTCCATTAAAGTATTCATATGGCACCATATGAAGCATTATATGGGAAGAGATGTCACACACCAACTTGTTGGGATGATATTGGTGAAATAAAACTCGTAGGCCTAGAACATATTGAGGAAATGATGGAAAAGGTGAAGGTAATCCAAACCCACATCAATGTAGCTCAAAGTAGGCGGAAGAGCTATGCTGATAACCGAAGGAAGGATTTAGAATTTCAGGTAGGAGATCATATTTTATTTAAGGTATCTCCATGGAAGGGTGTTATACATTTCAGTAAGAAGGGTAAATTGAGTACCAGGTACATCAGACATTTCAAAATTCTAGAACGAATTGGGGTTGTAGCTTACCATTTGGCAATGCCACCAAGTCTCTCCAAAGTTCACGATGTGTTCTACATATCACTATTGAGAAAATACATGCCTGACCCAACGCATGTACTCACATATGAGGAATTAGAACTGGAACCCGATCTATCTTATTGCGAAGAGCCTGCCAAGTTTCTTGATACAAGAGAACAAGTGCTGAGAAATTATTTGAAGGGGGGGAGAATGTAACACCCCAAGATGAGTCTTTTTATGCAGTAATATTCTAGAAATTTCAAGGACGAAATTATTTGAAGGGGGGGAGAATGTAACACCCCAAGCTTCCACAATACGCTTCTTTTTTAATAATACAATAGCGTGTGTTGTATGCAACATCAAGATTCTAACACACTGCAACCAATCAAACTAGCCGTTATGAATAGTAATACCCACTTTTTGAAATTTTATAAATTTTATTTTTCAAAATGGACTTCATTTTTGAATTCGGAATATCAAATTTAGCTTAGGGTGATTTTTTGGTATTTTTCTGAAAACTTTCAATTTTTGATGAATAGTGAAAAATACTAAATTTTAATTAAAAACAACTTTTTTAATCAAAATAATTTATAGTGATAAATTATACTATTGAGTGGTTTTAAAGTATAATTAGATTATAGTTTTACCATTTAATCCAATGTTTATCATTGGACATAACTTCACATTTAAATTGGACATAAACAAATGTCAATCTTTTGATAGTTATTATTTCCTAAAAAATGCACTTTTTGTTTTGACAGCGAGAATTAATTTTAAATTAATTTCTGCCACTTATGTGTTTTGATTTTAGAAAAATGGATTCCATATTTAGAATCATGAGGTATAAATTGTGTAAATAGGTAAATTTTATTTTTAGACATTTTGAATAATTACTTTCATAAATATTTTATTTACAATGGTTAAAGGGTAAATCTGGTAAATAAGGGTAAAAAAATAATATTATAATAATATTAAATTACCCTAACACCTGTCCTAACCCTATTGTATGATACATTTCCGACCATGGGCATCCTTGGGTCGATTTTGGGACCCCATGGAGCCACTTGTAAGTGATAATGACCCTTTATATTAATTAAGTTAAAGTAAATTCAAAAATGACATAAGCATATATCTTTTAGTAAAAAAATTTTTACATAGGGTTATATATGTTATATTTTCGACTGTAAATATTAATTTGAAATCTAAAAATATTTCCTACATAATTTTATTTTATTTATAATTTTTAGACATTTAATAATTAAATTTATTTTTGACACAATGATGATGCAGTATTTTTCTTATTAATGAATGAATCAAATAAATGGTATTATAAATGTTAAAATAAATATAATTTGAAAGTTTTGATACCATAAACGAATTTTATTGGTTAATATGAAATTTTAGGATTTATTAAATTAATTTTTTTCTAATTAATAAAGTTTTTAGGACTTTAACAAAAATCAATTATTAAATAGTGTCAAAATTGACATAAAGGAGTTTTTAAATCAAATATTATATTATTAATTGATATAATATTCCTAAAAATCTAAGGTTCATCCAAATGACTTATATAATGCTAGTGTTATCATTAATGAACCACTTAGGGGTTTATTGAAAGTTTATTGTAAGTTTATTAACCATATAATGTAAAAATACAAAGAGACATGGTAAATGTCATATTATTTAACTAAGAGTTTAATCTAAAAGATAAAGTTAATATAGTGACCCAAACCTGTATAAAACCTATTGGTTGAGTGATTTTTGACCCATACCCACCTTATCCTTTAAATAATTTATTTTTGAGTCATTATAAACCGAAAATGATTTTATTATAAAATAATATTTCTAGCTTTTCCTAAGGTGCCCCTCACCCCTCTTATAAAAGTGCACTCCACCTTCTCACTAATTCACACCTTCATATCCTTTTGGCTCGGCCAACAACTGCCCAAATACCCTCTAAACTGTCCTCCCTTCATCCTAGAGTCATTCCTTTAGTCATAAATCCAACCTAAGGAGCCATTTTAATCAAATCAAAAGGAAGAACCCGAAGAAGAGGTAAATATTTCATCACCTCTTTCAAGTTACTTTCTTCTTCCACTTCCTCTTTCTTTGTTGTTTCCATTATAAAATAATAACTCTAGTATATTATATATATTTTTAAGTTATTATAAATATGGAACAACCCTATTCATTATTCTATCCATCCTTTGAATGACATGCCACCATACTTGCGTTCGTACGACTTACCATCTCAACATCGTGGTGTAATTGTTATTCAATACATTATTATTTGGATGGGTATAACAATGATGTGTAATTGATTTAAATAATAAATATAACATGATAATGATTATTTATATATGATATAACATCCAATTATATATTATTTTAATATCAAAAGAATGATATTGTCACTCGTGCGTACGTACGGATTACCGTCTCCACGAACGCGATGAGATTCATTCCCCATCGTATCCATTCAAGAATAATTTTCATTAGATGATTAAAAATAAGGTTTAAAGACTTAATATCATTCTTAATATGAATAATATACATCCTATCCATAAGAATCATTACTTACGTAACAAATCATATAAAGGAAAATGAATCAGTTATCACCTGAAACGACGATAATACTAAGATATTATTAACAAAACAATGTTAAAAGATCATATATGATATCATATTAATGTATAAGATTCTTATATAATTTAATAAAAATTATTTCTCCATTATACAGAAGGTTAAACTACCCTCGACCAAGGAAAATTACAAGGTAAGGGTTAATTCTATAGTCTCTTTATTATCCAAGGTTATTTATACGTAATTATCTACCGGGACCTCTTTATCATCCACATCCATATTTCTTAAAAATTTATTTCAAAACATTTTTACTATTTACTAGACTATGGGTTAAACTCATTTATACCCTTGTTTAACTATTTATAAAATAGTTGAAAGGAATCTTTCTGTCGTTTTCCAAACAAGGTACTTTTGACCTTTTCGACAAAATTAAGGTAAGAATGTTTTTTAACTTATACAGTAGGTGCAACTATTTTCCACCGTTATAACATCGTCGATGATTCCCTTATAATATTATAAGAATATTTTCAAATATAAATGTTCTCTTTTATAATTATGTGACTTTTAAATGATTTCAAAATAGAATGATATATTTGTCTAAAAAGGTTTTTATTTCTTCTATGTCAACATACTTTGATGGATTTTAAGTTTGTTTGAAGTTGATTTATTATTATACAAAACTTCCATATTGTATAGAAGGTTTTGTGATATGTTTGACTATGGATGTGTTATTTCATACCATTCATAGTTTATGGATAAAGTATTGACATTTTGTATGCCATTTTTCATACGAATGTTTATGTTATGTTTAAACCTTTTCATATGAGGAATGCATTGGACTTAGTATGTGACGGGTGGAGCCCGCTATATCTCCTCAATGCATCGGTAGGTATCAGGAGACAAATTAGTGTCTTGGCATAAGGCCTTGAAAAAATATTATTTGTAGTCTTGGTACAAGGCCTTGACTATGTGGTTATGAAAGTCTGGCATTATGCATTCCATCATTATGAAAGTGGATATTGATATTGCATGTGATTATTTGACTAGTAGAATATCCATGTGAGTAAATAAATGGAATTATTTTGATTTATATTTTCCATATTATGATGAATTTTATGTTGAAAAGGCTTTTATTTTAGTTTTATACATTTCCTTAAATATTTATTCTTATTTATGAAAGTTTCCACTATATTGTTATCCTTATAAAGCATATGAGATCACCCCTTTCTATGTTTTATTTTTCCCAGGATGCGAAGAAGTATATTATGGCTGACTTGCAGGGATAGTCTATGGGATATCAGTTTTGTCTATGGAGACTATGTTGTTGTAGTTTTTCATTTTATAATGTAATGTAAACCTTATGAATGTATCCAGTACTTCCAAGGATACTAAACTAATCGGTCTTTTGAGAATTGATCTTTTTTGATCATACCAATGTTATAAAATAATGCAACAACTCTATGTAATTGGGGTTAGGGAATTACAATACTTGTTAGGGTAAAAATAATTTGGTACACTGATAAACATACCTTCAGTGAAACGACACGCCAAATTTTGGCACCTTCACCAGGGAAACAAAGAAAAGTTACTTTTTCTTGTTTTAATTAAGTTTTTTATCAAATTTTAGTGAAAATAAAAATAAAAAATTCCCAAAAATATCTTTTTTAAACGTATTTCTATTTATCATTCTTTTTCCTCATTTATGCTTGGTGTGTTTTGGATTGTGCAGGTCTTTAGGTTTATGGGTGGCTACCTCACACGTTCTAAGAACCCTAAGTTGTCGAGGTTTTTCCCAACTGACCCAGAGATCGAACATACACTTTTGAGGTGCCAATGAGTACTCATGGATGAGCACAATCACAAAAATCCCATGGCATAGAACGGGGAAGGAAATCCAGCTTTAGTCCAAGGAGTTAGATAACCACTAGAACCAGATGACAACCAGAACCAACAAGATCCACTTGCTATAGTGTATGGCCCCCAACAGGTTCAATAATTCCAACCGTAGAAGATGCCATTTTTACACCCAGGTTAGGGGCCATACTACACCCCTCAGGAACAACAATACATTCTGAATCCACTCTCTCAATAGCCACCTCCACGTCATACTCTCATAGAGTACGACCTTCCATCTACCCACATAGTTGACACAGGCATCGTTCATCCACCGGTGCAGGCCCAACACTTCGAGATCAAGCCTGCTATCATGCCACTGATTCAGAACACCATTCAATGCCGCAGTTTTCCTAGTGAGGATCCCAATGCCTATCTCTCCAATTTTCTAGAGGTCTGTGACATGTTCCGCTACTAGAGAGCGTCTACAGATGCCATTTGTCTTCGCCACTTCCCCTTCCCTCTAAGGGATAATGCGAAAGACTGGATTAAAGGCATGCCACAATGGTCCATCCTCACTTGGGAGGAACTAGACCTTACGTTCCTATCAAAATACTTCGCACCCTCAAAGATGGGGAATCGATGAAACGAAATACATAACTTCTAGTAGCATGATGCAGATTCTTTGTGCGAATCATGGGAGCAATTCAAAGAGATGTTTCAAAAATTCCCACACCATAGACTCCCACTTTGAATGCAGGTCCAAACCTTCTACAGAGGATTAACGATGAATACAAAGTCTATGGTAGATGATGCTGCTGGAGGTACATTAATGAGAAAATCCCCTGAAGAACTTTTCAAACTTATGGAAGACATGTCTTCCAACAACTTCCAGTACCATTCTGAATGGGGCACACAGAAACGAGGTATGAATAAAATTGTTGCTACTACCATTCTTGATGCTCTGTTAGACGTTGTGTCCAAAAATATTGATGCGATCAATATGAAGGGCGCATCCCAAGTACACGCGGAAAACCATTCGACGTGTAGCGAATGTGATGATAAACACATCATGGGAGAATTCCTGAGTTCTGCTGGAGGCCCTTCAATAAGTGAGGTAAGTTATGTTGGCGAAAACCAAGGGCCAAACCAGTACCAGCAATACCAGAACCCGACATGGCATGATCAACAGAACACAGGCTGGGGCCAACAACAGTAGAATCCTCTACCCCAGCGACTGCCCGACTACAACCAGCCTCTTTATCATGACCAGTATCAGAGGCAACAATAGCCCCAACATGGCTCTTATCAGTAGCAAGGGTATTCAAACTCTTTCCCACAGAAGCCACGATGACCACCACCTCCACTAGCTCAACAACTACCTCAGCAGGAGAACACATCAAAGTTAAAGGATATAATGACCGAATTTATTTCTACTGCTGAAACAATATTTCAGAATCAAGAGGATTCTATTCGAGGCCTGGAAAACCATATTGGTCATCTGGAAAACCAAATCTCAGGAAGGAAACCCGGTAAACTACTGGGTAACACTGAGAAGAACTCAAGGGAAGAAGCTCATACCATCACGCTTCAGAGTGGAAATGAGCTACCACAACAGCAACCAACACAGCTAGGTGAACCCATACCTCTGTTGATGAAAAAGGTATAGATACAGACCCCTCCTCATCCAAAATCCCACAGAAGGAGGATTCAAAGAATATAGGGAAGGAGGTTTTCAAACCCTTTGAGCCTGCCTTATCATTCCCATAGAGATTGAAGCAGAGAAAGATGGACCACCAGTTCAGAAAATTCATGGATGTATTTAAGAATCTGCACAGAAATATACCTTTTGCAGAGGCACTGATGAAAATGACCACTTATTCCAAATTAATGAAGTAAATCCTCTCCAACAGAAGAAAGATGGAGGATCTGGGCACCATTTCCCTAACCAAGGAGTGTTCTGCAGTCGTCCAACATTCGATTCCTCCCAAACTCCAAGATCCTGGAAGATTCACTATTCCATGTACTATTGGACCATGTTAATTTGGGAAGCACCTTTGTGACATCGGGGCCGGTGTCAACCTCATGGCCCTTGGAGTTTTTAAGAAACTGGGTCTCCATGATTTGAATCCTACCTGAGTAGCCCTTCAACTTGCTTACCGATCCATCAAACATCCGAAGGGGATACTGGAGGACGTGCTAGTCAAGGTGGGTAGGCTGATCCTTCCCAAATATTTCATCATCCTTAACATGGAGGATGACTAAAAGGAACCTCTCTTCTTAGGAAGTCCCTTCTTGAAAACTGGGAAGGTACTGATCGACATACACCAATGGGAGCTAATTTTCCTGGTAGTAGACGAGTGATTCTTCTATAATGTCCTTAAGGTAGTCAAGCATGCATCATTGTATGAGAATTATGTATGTTATGCGGTAAACACCATGGATGATCTCTTGAATGAAGGGGATGATCTGGTATGTTCTTTTACTTCAGATAGATTTTTCATTCTAGACATTCTAGTTGAAGAAGAGACAGAGGACCTACAATTCCTAGAAGGCCAGGGAAGCCACTACTGGAAACGTGCAGTTGTTCCTGATAGTCTATACTGGGAAAAGGTGAAACCAATTGTACCTTCTATTCTCAAGGCGCCTAACCTAGAACTAAATCCTCTTCCGTATTCTCTAAAGTATGAGTATTTGGGAGACCATCAAACATTTCCTGTCATACTTAGTGCAGAATTGTCAGAGGAGTAGGAAAATGCACTTCTGTCCCATCTTGGATAGTCTACGGGTGAGTCCCCTACAAGTGGTACCCAAAAAGGGAGGTATCATTGTGATTTCAATTGATAAGAACGAGATCATCCCCACTCACACTGTCACAGGCTAGGGAGTTTGCGTCGACTATAGGAAGCTGAATGACGCCACAAGGAAAGATCATTTCCCCTTCCTTTCATGGATTCGATGCTAGAGAGACTAGTGGGGCACAACTTCTATTTCTTCCTTGATGGCTATTCTAGATACAAAAAAATTTCCATTGCTCTAGAGGATTAAGATAAGAGACCATTTACTTGCCCCTATGGTATATTTTCTTACCGAAGGATGTATTTTGGCATGTGAAAACCTCCACCCCCGCCACCTTCCAGCGATGTATGTTGGCTATCTTCCACGACATGGCAGAACATATCCTGAAGGTATTCAAGGATGCTTTTTATATATACGAAAAATCATTCACCACTTGTTTACGACACCAGGAATGAGTTTTTCAAAGATGTTAAAACACTAACCTGGTTTTGAACTAGTAAAAGTGTCATTTCATGGTGCGAAGTGTCATCTTCCTAGGCCACAGAATCTCCGAAAATGAGATAGAGGTGGACCCAACAAAGATATAATTCATTTCACCTCTGTCTATTCCGAATTCCATTAGGTCATACAGGTTTTTAAAAGTGGTTTGTCTGCGAATTTTCAAAAATAAACCATCCCCTCACCAATATTATTACCAAGGATGCTGTTTTTGATTTCAATGAGACATGTACCATAGGTTTTGAGCACTTGAAGCAGTGTCTGGTGGAAGCTCCCGTTATGATTTCTCCCAACTTGGAGGAAAAATTTGAAGTGATGTGCGATGCCAGTGATTACGCAGTTAGAGCAATCATGGGCCAATGACTTGACTAAATTTTCCGACCTATCTATTATGCCAGCAAGACACTCAATGAGGAACAATTGAACTACACCACCATAGAAAAGGAGATGTTGGCTGTGGTGTTCACATTTGATAGGTTCCATTCTTACATAGTGCTATCTGAAGTTATTGTTTATACTTATCATGTAGAACTAAAGTGACTACTGAACAAGAAAGATGCAAAGCCACGATTGATCCACTGGGTGCTCCTCATACAAGAATTTGATCTAAAGATGCGCAATAAGAAAGGGATTGAGAATGTTGTTGCTGATTATCTCTCCTGCCTAGAGCTACCTCATTTGGATAAGGAGGAAGATCGAGAGATCATAGAGGATTTACCTGATGAGCATCTATTTTATATCAACGAAACACCTAGACCTTGGTATACTAATATTGCTAATTTTTTGGTTACATGTGTCATTCACCCTGACCTCTCCTTCCAGGAAAGTAAGAGGTTTCTTTTTGATTTTAAGAGATTCTTATGGGAAGATCCTCTTTTGTTTCGATCCTGTGGAGATGGGGTGATCCGTCATTGCATCCTAAAAATTGAAGTTCCTAGAGTCCTGAAATTTTGTCACGCTTCTCCAATGGGGGGACATCATGGACCTGACCATATGATAAAAAAGATCCTATAATCTGGGTTTTTATGGCCCACCATGCATACAGATGCCTGAGACTTTGTTTCCTATTGTGATCAATGTCAGAGGACTGGTAATGTGGGATGTAGAGCTAAGATGCCCCATCACCCCATCCTAGAGGTTGAGATTTTCAAATTCTGGGGCATAGATTTCATGGGTCCCCTTCCCTCATCTTTCGTGAAAACTTACATCCTAGTCTGCGTCGACTACATCTCAAAGTGGGTGGAAGCTGCTGCTACAACTCACGACACAACCAAGGTACTCATGATATTTTTAAAGAAACATATTTTTAGCAGGTTTGGAGTTCCCTGAGTATTGATCAATGATTGAGGGACCCACTTCGACAACACACTGATGAGAGGAATACTGTCAAATTATGGAGTAAAGCATCATATGAGGATGCAATATCATCCCCAGTCCAGTGGACAAGTGGAGCTCTCCAACTGTGAGCTCAAGAAGATCCTAGAGAAAATAGTGAACACTTCGAGGAAATACTAGTCTAAGAAGTTAGATGATACTTTATGAACCTATCATACTGCTTTCAAAACACCACTAAGAATGTCCCCATTCCACCTCATCTATGGAAAATATTTCCATATTCTAGTAGAATTGGAGCATAAAGCATATTGGGCTGTCAAGGCCAGAAATTTTGATCTGAAGGCAACGATAGAGAAGCGAAATTTCTAACTGTCGGAACGTGATGAAATCAGATTAGTGGCATATGAAAACACAAGCTATACAAGGAGAAGACAAGAGAAATTGACGACTAGATGATTTCATGAAAATATTTCCAACCTAGTGATCAGGTACTCCTCTTTAACTCCCATATTTTATTATTCCCAGGGAAGTTAAAGTCATGATGGTCAGGACCATTCCAAGTTATACGCGTATTCCGTCATGGAGCGGTGGAAATTTCTGGAGAGGATGGTCAACCATTCAAGGTGAATAGACAATAGTTAAAATCTTACCATCACATGTATGACACAGTGTGAATGTTGTCCACCATAAAACTTAGGTAAGATTTGGTAAGTAGGTTGAGCTAATGACCTAAAACAAAGGAACTTTTTGGGGGGCAACCCAGTGGATACACGCCGTGTACCACCTATAAAAATAGAGTGTACATTTTACTTTTCATTTATTTTATAAATATTATAAATATATAGATTAAAAAAGTAATAAACTATGATGATTCCGGTGCCAATGGTAAGGTCACTAGAGTTTATCTGTGCTGTCACCGGTTCGAATCTCTCCAGATCTACCTTCGATATGGGTTTCCTCATTTTTCTCCATGTATTTTATTACACGGCGTGTGTAGTATTTTTCATATATATATATATATATACATATATATATATATATATATTTACTTATAAGAAAACCCATGGTGGGGATGGATCGGTTGGCCAAGATCGTAACGCAGCTCCAAAAGACCTGGGTTTGAATCCTAACAATCACCCCATTTCCATCATTTGTCCTTTTAATAAAACCACATGGAATATATTTTGATATATGTCATGTGCACCATGTTTTCCTTCTAAAACTGAAAAGTTTTTTTGCATAAAGAAATCCATGTGGGTGAAGTTGGAAGATTGGTAGTGTCTCATCCCGGGATTCAAAAGACTTGGGTTCGAACTCGGCTAATCTCCCTACTTCATCCCTTTTTGTCTAATTAAAAACCACACGCCATGCATTTACTTTCTTCCCATGTAGTATAGTCCTATTTACTTTAAATATATTTATATACTTAATAGGGGCAGTAATACAACCTTTGCTCCAGTGGTTGAGGGCTTCTGTTTGAAACGGCCGATCGCCGGTTCGAACCTCGCCCCAAGCACCGAACCAAAGGTTGTACTTCTATTTTTCCAATTTTAAGACACACGAAGTGTATTTACAAATACATTACGTGTATACTTTTATTTTTAATAAATTATGTATATATATATATATTTATTATTTTTAATTATTAATATTAATTATTATATAGTTTTCAATAATAATTATATATTTATCTATATATATCTAATAACCTAAAAAAATAAGAAAGAAGATACACAGTGTGTAGTCTATTGTACACGCCGTGTACCTCGGCTATAAAAGCCGTGGACCACCCGACTTCAGCCTGTGTCACGCGGCTCCTTCCCCTCTCCCCGTTTCTTCCCCCAGACGACACCCAAACTCCCTCTTCCTACATCCTTGGATTTTGGGAATTTTAGTTTCTTATTTCTACTGCATTGGGATCCTCAGTACATGTACACCCTTCTATACCCTTTATTTCAAGTTATCATATGCATTTAGTGTCATTTATAAATCAACCGACTGTTTGGATTCCGTGATACACATGCACGATTTAAAGAACACACGCCGTGTACTTTTGTACACGGCTACACACTGACTGCTTCACGATTTGAGTATACACGGTGTGTCTGTTCAGTACACACCATGTAGCATACCCCATTGTGCCTGGGTAACTTTTGCACATGACCTCACACACCATTTTCATGGACACAGTGTGTTTTTTTGGAACATTCCATGTATATCATTTCTTTCGGTCGGGCCGTGTGTAGCACTTCACACGATCATTTCCCCTTTGTTCTTGCACACACTGTGTGGTCTGTGCACATGGTGTGTCCTGTATTGTTCGAACTGCTTAAACGATGGCTGTGTCTTTACTAACACATGACCAGGACCACATTCCAAGAACACAACGTGTATGTTCGGTACATGCCGTGTCTCCTTCCCTGGACTATCCCCTGCTCCCTTGGCGTTTCAATCCAGACAACACGGGATGCTAACCCATTTTGACTACATGACCTGTACTCTGGATGTACATGCTGTGTACATTTTCTTTTGCGTTTTTCTCACGTTTTATTTGTTTCCTTTTTATTTTCTTTTTCTTTTTTTTGGTTTTCCTTCTTTTTCAGGGTATGGCAGACATAGATCCTTCCAATGGGAAGCAGCCCGCCTCCACCACTGAGGGCGAGAGGTCCATTTATCGTCGCATACAACTCCAGCCTGCGACGCTTCCAGATCCGGACTCTCCAGCGTACCAGCTCCCTCTGTTGGCCATCCTTCCACCGCACACTACCTCCTCTGAGGTTGGGCCTAGTACTGCCACACCTCCACCATCCCATATGGAGCCTCCGAGCACCATCATTTCTTCTTCACCAGGTGACACACTTCCCGTGCCCTCTTCAGTAGCCGCTGGTACATCCTCGACCGCCCCATCTAGTGGGCCTCTGTTGACTGCAGCCACTCTACCCCCATAGCCCACTCCTACTGCTGCACCTCCACTTGGTCTGGGACCTTCAGGTGTTCCCTACCCTTGAATGGTGTTCCCGGTCACCGATTTGGAACATGATAGAGTTCGGCATTTCTCTCACCGCCCGATTCCATTGAGCATCCACTATCTCGATAGCAGCGTCCCTCAATAGCTGGGAATCTGGGGAGAGTTAGAGGATCTCCTTGGACACAATCCATTACTCATGATCTTACATGTTAGCACTCCTATTTTCCATGATTTATTTTGGGAGTTTGCAGCTTCATTTGATTTCGAAAAAGATGAGTACCAGGAGACTCCAGGTGATGCGGTACTCGTGGTCCAGTTCTGGCTAGGTGGCCGACCCTTTTACCTTACCATGACTGAGTTCGTCTGAGGGTGTGGTTTTTATCCTCATCCCATCACCCCAACCCCTATCTCCACCATGACCCAACTAGAGCACTCTGAGCTCGTTGCTATGTGGCGGGAGATTCCTGGGTCTGACCACCACTGTACCCCTACTTCATAGAAGAGCACCCTTATAACTGACCCTATCCTTCGCTTCACCCACCGGTGCTTCAGCGAAATTATTTTTCCCTGCCATAAGGATATGGGGGGTCATGACCGGTTATGAAATGGATCTCCTCACCTGTGTCATCCGGTTGGACTACCCAGACCTCCTTTTCCTTGCCGCCTCTTATTTCCATGCCATGTTTACTGACCTTCAGGGAAACCTGAACAGTGGTTTTTACACCACCCACCTTTCCCACCACCTCGGAGTTTTTGAGCCTTCTCTTACTCATGACTTGTTAGGTTCCCCCTAGAGGGTGGAATATATCATGATTATTCACATGGGATTAGTCCAGAAGTAGGGGGGTGCCTATGTCCTTGGCCAGGACCCACCCCAACCACCTACTGACCCTCCTTCCCCCACCAATGCACCTACTCCTCCTTCTCCACCACTTCCGGCTTTCCACCCACCCCCTTCTTTTGACCCCCTTCTTCTATCCTACCTTCTTCTATTCCACATACTACACCATAACACCTCACCCTCGGTAGATATATCTTTTTCCATCTGCCTAGCCATGATGGAGCAGCACTTGGTTCATCTTGATCGACATCAGGACTGACTAGAGAAGATGTTTGGGATTCTTCTTCAAAATGATGGTATTCCACTACCCCCAGCACCTACCTCTACCTCAGTTCCTGGCCCATCTACTGCAGCTCCACCACCCTTTACTGCACTGGCCACATATTCCATTCTCCTATCCACTATGGGTCCAACTGCTTCCACCACTACTTCCAGTCAATGTAGTGATGTCGAGATTCCTATTACAAGTCTATATCTTGCGGCTCCTACTTCTAAGTCTTGACTTCCAGGTGAAGTTTCCATGCCTCCGGTTTCCTTGGCTTCTGATCCATTGCTACTGAATATTTATGTACCAGATGATGCCTCTTCTAAGGAGACCCCTAACTGGTTTTTAAACTCATGATTTTCATTATATATACATTTTTCATCTCTTGTTCCTATGTATGTTGTGTATGCTTTCAGTGTTCTCTCTCCACGACCATCACAGGTGCACTGGCATGATGGTGACTAGTCTTTTTCTTCCCTCCTCATCTTTATTCGCATCAGCGTGAGGGAATTATTGTTTTTACACGTTTTTCCAGTGTTTTCTTTTCTTTTTTGATTTAATTCTTTCCTTACATTCCCTCGTTTGGGTCCACTATTGTGTCCCCACATTTCCTTATTCACTTTCTATGGCACTTGGTGAACCACATGCAATATTAAGTATGGGGGGGCATCTCTTGACCACTTTAGTCTTTTCCCTTATCCTTATTCTAGGAGACATCATTATTAGAAGATATATTTGAATATGTGAAGAAAATTTTGGTTAATCATATTTTTAAATAATAAAGATAAAAGTGGGAAATTTTTAAAAAGTTGCATGCTTATTTTGGTTCTTAAGTGTTTTAAAATGATTGCTGATATAGTTTAAATTAAAACTTGTAATATTTGGATAATTACATCAATTAGACTAATCAATTTTATGCAAGTCACGACCTGATTGTCTCTTTGTTGGTTTTTAACACTCCTGAGAGGCATTCTAGACCCTTTGTCATATTCTTTATAATACCCTCTTTCTAGAGAGATTTTTAGGATATACAAAAGTACCAGAATTTTCAAGTTTTCTTTTCAAAACATGAAGAATTTTTGAATTACATTAAAATGATTAAGGCATTAGATTGTTTTAACCCCTTTATCTTGAGACCTATCCATTATATTATCTTCGTGAAGCACCTATAAACCATGAATATCCTTTATAGAAAGCTATATTACAATCCTATTTTCCTTCTTACCCTAATTATTTTATGATTTTCATGATTATTCACTTGATCTTAAAAGAAGGGATTGACAACACATGGCATACTTTTGTGAATTTTCATGATGGATAAGTCTTTCACATTGCTTTAATGGTGATGGATAATTCTTTCACATTGCTTCCTCCCTCCGTATCTAGTCTTTCCAATATCTGCCAAGATTCCCAGTGGTATCTACCATCCCAATGTGCATCCTAGATGAAGGAACTAAGAATGTTTTCAATATTATGAAGGAATCATTTTGGCACCTTGAGGGTAGAATGGATGTTCATGGGAATTAATGATAAGACATGATTCACTAGAGTGGTTATATTACTAAAGGACATTTATCTGTTCTTCTAGCTTGAGATCTGATAGAAGATTATTGAGACAAATTTTTCATAGTGCTGGATTTTGAGACTACATGATGAGATTGGGGAACCAAGGTAATCAATTAAAAATAGGAACTTTAGAAAATTCCCAATATTTTTTCAACATTTCTCACACGTCTGTCTGAGAAATGGCTGGAGAGAAAAAGACTACTCTTCTCCCTATTCACAAGATAACCAATCCATATCTCATACTTGTTTAATATCTTGTAGAGACCCAAAATATATCTCTTGATGGAATTGAGAATGAGAATAGTGTCATCAGAAAACATTATATGCAAGATACCATTAGGGAATGGACTGCAACTATAAGTGAGGATGACACCTTCGCTTAGGTTCTTATTGATATATCTGGACAAAGAGTCATGGGAAATAATAAACATGATTGGGGATAGGGGATCATCTTGACTCATCCCACACACAGATTTTAAAAAACCAAAATTTACCCCCATGAATGAGAAAGAAAACTACAATGATCTAAAACATATGAAAATAATATCAACGGAGCTAGAGGAAAATCCCATATAGTGAAACACTTTGATGATGAAATTCCATTCAAGCGTGTCGTATGATTTTTTAATATCAATCATTGGAACCATAATAAAACTGATAACTTTGAAATTAATATCACAAATCATTTACTAAGGGAAACTAATCGCACCCTGAATAGATCTACCTTTGAATGAACCATGATCCTCCAGGGATATCCACCAATGGATATGTCTAGAAAGCCTTATATTGAACATTTTATCCAACACCTTATATGGAATGTTACACATGATGATCAGTTTAAAATGTATGAGTGAGAATGGATTCTTGATTTGAGGGATGAGAACTAGGGTGGTGGCACTATCCATATAAGGGATGTGGAAACCCAGAAAAAAATCTTTAACTATAGAAACTATATCCTCCTTCACAAGGCTGATTGAGGATATGTAAAAAAACCATTGTAAGACATCCAGACTAAGGGAGATATCTATATTGAGGGTTTTAAATGCCTAGAAAATATCCTCATAATCCGAAACAGAGTAAAACATAAAGCTAGCGTGCTCAAAAACCTAGTGATGGATGGAATCGAATAGATCAGTATGTCCCAAAGGAAAACCTTCAAGCATGTCCGAGTTGGGACCAACGCGAAGGGATAAAAAATGTGACTTAGCCATGTCATTGATCATAGTAAGATATTATTCAGATCTTCTATAGTGTAGGATAATATTCGGATGAGTTAAAATCTATTTCTCTATAACAAAATCATGAAAATATGCGGTATTAAAATATACCTCACTTAAAAATTTAACTCTATCCTTATATTGAGTGAGAAATTCCTCCATGAGAAGCATATCTTCTAACATATCCTTCTTAAGAACAAGAACACTGAATAGTGGAACATTCCAACAATTCTCTAGGGAAATATCATGCCTATTTATCTCCTCTATGATAGAATCCTAATCAAAAAAGAGGGATGGATGGTTTATGCTCTACTTTTGAAGATCATCTCTTAAATTCTTAAGCTTATTATGAATCTTGATCCTATATCTACCCCTTGAAGCCTTCGACCACAATGAGTGCACTATCTAATAAAACACAATAATAATTGGCCATGAATTATAGTAGATGAAACATTAACCGTGCAAGTTTCTAGAGGATAGGACAAAAATAATGGGAGAGTGGTCCGAGATAAAACAAACAATTTGGGTCACCTTCACATCTGGGAATGTCAAGATTGGGCTATAATTAGCCAGGCAACGATTAATACAACATTAAGTGTGCTGAATTCCCTTCCGATTGTTTCACTAAGTAAAGTGATCCCTAATATATCCCATGTCTATGAGACTTTCACTTGACATAAAAATGTGAACTCCAAGCTATCATTATGAGGGAAGGTTCCATTACCTTTAGTTTCTTTTGGGTCCAGAATAATGTTAAAATCTATGCCGACAAGCTATAGTTTTCCCCCAGGTCAAAAGAACTAAGATAATATCATAATCTTATTTTATCATGTGCCTCACATTTCACATAAATTAATGAAACAATCAAAGTGTGGGGACCAGAGGAAATTTTTTTAGTAACACACTGATCCAATGCCATAATAAGATCTATCTAAACATCAAACCACTAGAAGATCCAGATGTGGTGGTTATAGGGTTCAGAATGCATGTAATCACAGACTTTTATTCTTCCCACACATTCCTTGATTTCAGAGGAAGTCAACTTCAGATCAAGAACAAAAAAAAACCAATGCATGAGAATCAAAAACCTTAGACGAAAGAAAATCAATTTTTTCACATGTTCCCAGACCATGCACATTCCACAAAATGAAGGAAATCATTTTCATTGGTCCACCAAGCTTTGCACCCAGGTTTTTTTGATCCATTATCACCAGGGGAGGATGTTGGAGAAAGAATTGTGGATTTCAATCTGGTAAGAAGACCTCTAGTTAAAGGTGATCCTATAACTACTAATGGTGCTGACTCTTCCTACTCATGAGATAAAATATTGAGGAAATTTGTTAACAAAATATGGGAGATTTCATGTGGGGTAAAAACATGTGGAGGACCCATAAGTTCTAGGAATCGGGGGGGGGGGGGGTGGACTAGGGGATTAGACATCCAAAACCTCAGGCACTGATGGAGGTTAATTAGGGACCATATCCATACATGTATCTTGCAATGTGGACCCCGAGTTTGAGGGAGAAAAAGGCCAAGATGAACATGGCAAGGGAGGAGATGAGAGAAAATATATAGAGTCAATAAAGGCATTCTTATTAGTATCACTATAAACCTCCTTCATATTAGCCAACACTAAGGGATCTAGAGATGAGACCCTAGGCATTGAAGAAGGAACATGATCCGAGAAAGGAAAATGTCATGGAATAGTGGATGGAGAATGAAGCTTATTGTAAACTGAAGGAGAGTGGTCATGGATATGGAAATCTATAAAAAAAGTTACCATGCACTAAATATACAATATTATACCACAAATAGAAAAAGGCCCCAAACTTCTGAATAATCCAATTCGAGAGAGCCTATGAGAGATCCAATTCGAAATAGATATTTATTGAGGAAGAGTCCTAAAGCTATGATGTACTATCATCTGAACATAAAAAGGATTTGATAGAATCTCTTATGCCACACAAGAACCCCAGTATAAGGAATGTGAGAGGTAGGACTGACAGATATATCTAGACAGCCTCTTGGGGAGCATCAAATCAATGGTGAACCTCTAAGGCCCAACTGAATTGGTGAAACATCCACCATCATGAAAGGTGGAAAGAAACATGTGATAATTTTCCTAGACATCTTATCCTATGTAGGGATATAATGTGTAGGTAGGCATTGAAACCCATTTCAAGAACACTCACATAAAGAAAATCTGAAGAGATGAAGTCTTACCATATTGCTTGAAACATTTTTGAATTGAAACATGTCTCAGATCTTGATAATGTTTTCAAAATCTTTGTTTGGATCTTCATGTGGATGTTATTTGAATTGAACAATATTTTTGATCACTAAAATTGTTACAGGATTGATCTTTAAGTGATTTTCAGAGATGGGTGTGCTAGGATGCTTGGTTGTAATCCTGTGTTCGATGACCACCCATAATTTTCAAGCGTCTGCAAACCCTTATAACTTTTAATAACCCTATAAGGTTGATTTTTATTATCCCATACCATTGTTTTATCTTCCTTTCACTCTAGGGTTGGTTCAAAATGGTTGGTAGAGTCAATGATGTAATTTCCATTTTCCCAATTATTATGGTTGTTCAATAAAATATAAAAACCTAAAAGTCATATCACAAGCACAACCAATGTAAATAGAGAAATTGAAATTAAACTAATTAAAAAATTGAAATAAAAAAAAACTAAAAATCTACTGTTCCTCGTAGTGAAACCCATTTGAGAGGTCCTTAGAGAATTGTTAATTCCCTATGGGTCTATGCAAAAAACAAATTTATTAAATCTCAAAATATGATACTCAATTAATTAAAATGTAGTATTATGACTGTTTTAGGTCAAACCAAGGGTGATGGTGAAATTAGTTTGATTATAATTTCGAAAGTTTTAATTATAATAAGTTAATGAAAAAGGTAAGAAAAGATTGATTTGATTTATTTTGAGAAAGAGAAAAAAATGAAGCAGATTAATTGATTGGTTGAGATCATATTTTGAAAGTGTGTTAGGGTTTTGTAATTTCAGGTTTCAGGAGAAAGTAGATTTTATAAAATAGGTTGATTATGGTCATGATATCTTCTACTCAATACAGAAATACCATATTTACCTTGATCTAATAATTTATTGTGTTGCCGAATCATGTTTTTCTCGATACCATTTTTAAAACTAATTTCAACTAAACTTTACAATTATCATGCCCTCTTTATGGTTGTCAGTAGCACAATTTATTTTGTTCCTTTTAGATTCTAATATCAATTGTCAGGATGAATGAAGAATAAAATGATTGTAAGATGAATATTAAATTGTGAAAAATCAAATATATGAATAAATAAAATAAAATAGATCCCCAACACCTCCCCCCTTCTGTTACATTACCCTAAAATAAGGTGGGTTTACCCCCTGATCCTATTGATGAGATAATAAGAGGGAAGGAAAAAGGAAAAATAAACCATAAATAAATAAATAAAGAACTCTTTGAGGGTGAAACGTATCACTCCACGCATTGTTCTTCAGCAGATCGTGATCTCAATGATTCAAACGATATCATCTTAGCCCCCTTTTATAGGCTTCAACTATGCTCTATAATTAATGACTTCCATAAAGGAATGGTCAAATGGTGGTCATGGGTGAGTCCAACATCCTATATTTGGTCACAAAAAGAATATTTAGTGAATCTAGATGAAAAAAATTCCATCAAGGAATTTATACCATGTGTATTTTTTCATAACATATTTATTTTCTTCATGTCACATCATTATTTTCACAACATGCACCAGTGCACATCGTATAATGATTACATGACATGTAATTCAATTTTTCTGCTTCTAAAGCCTCATTTTCCTCGGTTTTTTAGTTTTAGGCCCTGGAAGCGCTCCATAATCAATCTAAAAAGAACTGTGGCTTGCTAAGTGTTTTTAAGCTCCAAAATTAAACTCTTTCATTCATTTTTCATAAATCTATTTTTCTTCCATAAAACTCAAAACCAGTTAATTCACTAAAAAATTAGCTAGAATAATCAATTAAATACATAAATTACTATATTAAAATAAAATAAAATATTTTCACGAAATAATGTTATCAATGATATATAATGAATACTAGTATAATATGATTTGATATTTATTTATATAACCTATAAATCACCTCGGTGGGAATCAAGAAAGGAAAAAAATGAGGGTCAAGTGTTATGAATTCACAAGAATTGAATGAGTATCAAAATTAAAATTCTAATTTGGGTTATACAGATCAGGTTTGGGATTTTATAATGTTTTTTATTGAGAATTTAATTTAATGTTTTTTTCTAGAAATATTGTTGGTTATTCAATGAAACCATTAGGAATAGAAATAGTAATGGTATTATATTAAATAGTGTCCGTGATCATTCAGTGTAGAGTGAATAGATCCTTTATTTGTGCATTATGGTATTTTATTTGGGGTGATCATTATTATAATGTCCTATCCCCACTAAGACTCCTTTTATGTTGACGATGAGATTGATATGGACAATAAATTACCACCTCCAATATTCTTTCGATAATAAACATAAGGATGGGGGCTTATGTGCTAGTTCTTTTCAAAGAGAACTGGTAAAGTTAAATGTGACCTGTTGGGATGAATTAACCCCTTTTCATCAAGATCATAGTGATATACTTTGAGCTCCATCAACTCAGAGGGCACCACAAAAAATAATAAACTACAAATAGGTTTTATCCCAAGGAGTAGGATAATGTAATTATTGATATACCTATAGGGAGGAATCCCATAAAAAACATTATGAAAGACCACAAGGTATTTAGTTAATACTATAGGAAGTGGACTCCTCAATCACTGATCAATGATATCACAAAATATATCTAACAACTTTCATGAGATAATTCATGAATAAGGAAAAACATTCCCCCTTCGCCCTGATATTTAATCCCCTTTACCCATAAATACATGAGGGACTCCATTAGAATATTGAAGAAAAGCTATAAAATGATAAAATTTGATATGGGATATAAAACTGATAATTTAATCCATGATAATAATGCTGTCAAAGTAATCAATATGTAGGACTAATATATCCCAAATGACATCATACTTTTCAATCATCACATAACCCTTAAGATATTTGAAACCTTATTGCTTCCTATTTTCAAAGGGAGTGTAAAGATCCATCTTGAATGGAATAGGCTCCGAAAATATGTGTATCAATAAAAAATGCTATGAAGGAATGATATTCACTAGTATCAAACAATTTCAGCACTATAGGAGATGAAATAAACACCTTATCTTTCAATGCAGTTTTCCCAACATCAGATTACACTCGTGAACAATCCATTTTATAAATTTGACTATGCTAATCCCCTCCCTATACTATCTTCAATTATAGAGTATCTCCTTTAGAATAATAATTAGCTCTACCTCCTCTAACATTTTTAGACTAGAATTGAGTTCTTTTATGGACCATGGATCAATCCTTGTTGTATTCAGTTAATTTTCTATAGAAATAACAGAGATTTATAAACTATCTGTATATATAGTATTATCTAGGTGGGGTCCTAAAATAAATCTTGGTTGTCCATATATCCAACAATAGATATAGACCACACGACTCTATCATAATTTTTTATTCGCACCACGACCACAACCCCCAAGCGAGGCTCTCCTTTCCTCCTCTTCTTGCTAGAACACACACATCCTGGTTTATTCTTTTGATTAAAAAAAATCCACTAAGAGGAGGATTTATAGTAATTACTTACTATTACATAAATTATTTATCAACCATCATAGTAATTTTCAGTTTTCATAAAAGAATACACAACCATCAAATAGAATCACTCAAACCCATCACTATTTCAATTATTTAACATATTCATTGAAAACTATTGGGGGACATGTTCACTAACTCAAAAAATTATTTTCATACTCTATAACTATAAATTCCCCTTACTCCAAAGTCACTAATTCAAGATTCCTCATCACCCTAAATTTTTCAATATTAAAAAATATATTGAAAAAATTATTGAATGTGGTCTATATAATACCCTCTTTCAACTTGGATTTCATGATGGAATCACACCATTTCCTTCTAGGTCATTCAATTATATAAGTTAAAATACCACCTTAGATTATATAGGGTTCTCTAAAAGGTGGAAAATTATTTCAATCCATTCAAGAAACTCCTATAATTATTAGGACCCATTTTCTCGATGAATTGTACATGTATTCTTCTTTCTAAATTCCAAATCGCGGTCCATTATCCATTCCTAGTTTCCTCCATATTTTTGAAGTAATGTCAAGATTTTTAAGATGAATAATTACAATAATAAAGGTTTTAATTGTGGGTTATCATTTGGAAGTTGTATCACAAGTTCCTCTCCTAGATTTAGAGGATATATTTTTGAGGAATTATTGACTAAACAAAAAAGATGACACATGAAAAACAAAGGAATATAACTCTTAATAAAAACATGAACATAAAAATCATAACTACAACCCTTAAAAAATTATTTAAGGTGATAATAGATTCAATTAATATAAGATTTATAAATTAATAACCAATAGATAACATGATAATGTTCATCTAAATAAACCCCAAAATAAGGTTAATTTAAATAACCGCCAAATCAAGATCGAGATTGATAGAAAATCCCTCATCATCCTTGGAAAATTGAGATTGGATATGAAAGTGAACTGACTGGAAATGCTTATATATTTAATAACCATGTTCTAACAATCCTACACGTATCTACTGTAAACCATGAAAATATACCCATTAAATACCATCATACTTCTATCTTGGTAATCTATTTGATAAACATTTTCAACAAACCATCTAGATATGACCTAACATATAACCTCATTCATCCCACCAAAAGGCTCGAAGAGTGTTATTGATTGAGAAGGTCTAGTGAAAAGAACATGAATAAGAATATAGGATGTAATGAGAATGATTTAACATTGAACATCACCCAAAAATGTCTCAAAAACCAAATGAAGAATATGTAAATATGATCCAAAATCATATTAAAAAGGATATTTCTAAATAAAATCATGATATAGAACATGAAAAATCCAAATGTCCATGAATAAATGAAAAACCATGAGCCAAGAGGCCACAACTATGTGACCATCAGTTACCATCATCCTAAACCACCCAGAGATGACATCGACTAGGAGAATCCCCAATGAAACATGATTCACTTCCCTTTATCCGAGTCCTAGAAAACCAAGTCTATAAATTTACAAAGGCATTTGTATGGTGTGAGGAAATTACTTGTAGGATACCACTTTTAATAATTATAACATATTTCAATATCCAACCATTATCTATACCTAAAATACCAGTTTTATAAATCCGAACACATAAAAACACATTTTAAAAAAACATTCCCTTAATTTTCATTTTAAAAACAATCCATATTACTACACATAAGAAAAAAAGTAAAACATATTAGATTAATAATGGTAAATGACCTAGTAATCTATTCATATAAAAAAATTGGGAATTTATAGTATAATATTCCATCTAATGTATATTATAATTTCACAAATGGGCCATAAGATATAGTCTATGATGCCAGGATATCTAAATAACTCTGGCTCTATAGTGAATCCTATGTCCCCACAAGAACACATATACCAAGGTCTAATGAAAATGACAATGTATACAATTATGTGTAAGGTAATACAATACAAACATATTAGAATTATCATTCTATCATTTCATCAAACACTTATAATTTATAATAACTATTTTAAAAAACCCCTTTAAAAATTCATGTCGACACCATAGATCAAGTAAGAATAATGGGTTTCAATTTACCCCTTATAAACATAAAAACTATCATATTCATTACATAATAACATTCAATTTCCCTATTATAATTAATCCATTGGATAGAAACACATATCTCACTAGAAAGGTAACATCAATTCCTTTAAATTCAATGATGGAAAACAAAGGGATCTGGTCCTCATAATCCTAGATCAATAATGAAAACATTAATTACCCATTAAAAAAAATTATTATAGAAATTAAAACCCATTATAGTTCCAATGTATTGTGGGGAAGAATGATCAATGATTGATCTAGAGAAAATAATATAAATCGATAGAAAATACAAATATTACTTAAAAATTTCCATGAAAATAGATTGAGAATCACCATGTTACTGAGGAGAAAATCTTCTAGAGAATCTAGGAGGGGATTTATGAGATATTGTTATATTATGAGGAGATTATAGTTAAAAATGACTAAGGGTATAAATGTAATTTTAAGTGTTTAATAAATTCATATGGGGCACATAGTTAGGCTACATGGTTAGAAAACCTATGCACTAGCATTGTAAAACCTAATATCCATAGAGAACTGAAGAACATAGGTATTTGGGAATATCCACATGATTATAAATACCATGATTATTCCATGTGATATCGTTTAGACCCAAACCCTTTTATGCACTATTTTTTCCTAGCACCTTACATGGTTAGAAAACTGTGGGGGAACCTCGAGAATTTCTTGTGGAACCAATATAGCCATATAAAAAGGTTATATAATGATTACTATTAACCATGTGTATATCATGTTCCCATCTTTCTTCCACCAAATAACCAATTTATTGACTATGACTCTTCAAAACCACTAGAATCTCAACGGGGGAGAACTATTCACAAAAATAAATAATCCTAAGAACCAAAGGGTATCACTTGTATAATATATGGATACATTAAAAATAAATGTTTTATATATAAAAAATACACAATTCTTTATTATATCATAGATAAGTGGTAAGGATATCATCACATAGTGGAAAAAGTCCATTAGTGGATTATTTTCACACCCAATTACTATAAACATAATGGATAGATTCCCATAATGGTTTTGGTTTACTTCCAATACCCATGCATATAATGTCATGAGATATATTCCTTAAAAAATGAATGATGGGAATATATAATTATAAGAAAACCTTCCATATATTGAGAATATATACATATACATGACACATGAATCTAAAAATATTCATATTTCAATCTTGGATTAATTATCCGATGAGGATGAAATGGTTGTCATTAAATATTCTATATGACAGGAACATAATCCACCTATAGAGAAAAGATGTATTATATTGTTATATCATATCCCTATAAAAATATAATAAATGTTAAAGGATATTTACCTCATTGAAAATACATTATAACATTATTAGATAATTACTTCAAAAAATAAGAAGAAACACAATTTATATTTTTGATAACATTAATTTTTAATGGAAATTATTTGCTAAAAAATGATAATAAAATCTATTTTTTAAAAACAATAGAAAAATTGAAATAAATCCTCATAAATAAATCCACCAAAAAATGGTAGGATAAAATTACGATGTGGAATATACTGAAAACAAATTTCCTTAATATAATTTTTAAAGAAAGTACATGTTAATAGAAAATTAATTGTGGAAGTCATATATGTAAGGATAATGGAATCCATATAATAAAATGGAAAAATTACCACTAAAGAAAAATATTATTGATCAAATAGAAGAGATGAGGTTGGATCGACTTTATAGAATCCATAAAATCAAATAGTAAACCAAAGGGAGGTAAAATAGTATTAAGAATTTAAAAACCAAAAAATAAATAGAGGAGAAGAAATTATTGAGGATTTTATAGATAATGAACATAAAATTTCACCCAATTGGAACTTAAACAAATACATTCACTATTTTCAATGTGATATTATAAAGGAAACCCTTTTAACTTTTGACAATTTTAAATAAAATGAAAATAAATGTGTGAACATGAGATAGTTATTAAAATCCCTTGAGTTTCATTTAAATTATTATAAAATACATTCATAACAATTATATAAGATATAAATTTTTTGAAATGTGTTAATTTTTATTATATCTCAATGAAATGAAATTTAGATTAACTTGAGTGGTATTTTCACGAATACAAATTCCTTAATGTGTAATGGATGTATGATTATGTGGAAAGTGGACCCAAAGTGAAAAAATAACAAATATAATAGAATGGGGTGCCAATAATACTCTCGACCAATCATTTAGAGATAGTTCATTGGGATATTTTATCTATTCACCCCTTAACCCTTTACCAAATTGTAGCCTTCACAATGGTTTTTAACACGTACCTCTATAATTTAGTTCACTTAATGAAAAAGAAATCTCCTTTTGTATATAATTTTTATGTGATGAATACAATTGTGGACAAAATTTAATACATTTAAATTTATAAAAATAAGAATTTTATATTTTTAATGAAATCGTAAATTGTATAATTTTTTTATATAAAAATGTCTTTTTAAACATGAAGTGTTTTTTACATTATCTCATATAAATGTATAACTAAATTTCTGTTAATTGATTATTATATACATTGATAGACTATATTTTACTTGAAATATTCTTTAATAGTGATTTATTTAATTTATTAAAATAAAAATACATAATAATATAATAAAATACATTGAAAATTTTTTATTTTTATTGTTAAATAATTCAAATCACATCCTTTTAAAGTTATGTATTTATCTTCAAAAAAATTTAATCAGAATAATCAATGTCTAATTTAATCATTCATTGAATTTCATAAACATGAAAAATCCTTATCTATAAATAATAATATTAGTAATGATAAAATATATATTTTTTTGAAAAATTATTAATTTCTATTTCAATAAAATATTTTTTTATTATATGTGAATTATATTAGTTTTAATTTTTTACTAAAAATTATGCATCATTAACAAACCTACTATGTATAATTATGTCAAAATAACATATACCAAATGGCCATATTTGTATATATTTCATTCATATATACATGATTACAAACATATCTAATGTTACACCCCGAGCTTCCACGATACGCCACTCTTTCAATAATGCAATAGCTTGCATTGTTCGCAAGTTCGAGTTCTAACACACCGCGACTAATCAAAGTAGCTGTTATGAATAGTAATAACCACTTTTTAAAATTATAGAAATTTTATATTTCAAAATGGACTTCATTTTTGGATTCGTAATATCGAAATTTGCCTATGTTGAATTTTTGGTATTTTTCTGAGAACTTCCAATTTTTTTTATGAATAGTGAAAAATACTTAAAACAAATTTTTTAATAAAAATAATTTATAGTGATAAATTATACTATTGAGTGGTTTCAAAGTATAATTAGAATATATTTTTACCATTTTATCCAATGGTGTTCATTAGAATTAATTTCACTTTGAAATTGGACATAAACAATTGCCAATCTTTTGATATAAATTGTTTCTTAAAAACACGCTATTTGTTGTGACAGCGGGAATTAATTATAAAATTAATTAATGAAACTTATATGTTTGGAATTTTGTAAAATAGAAATCATTTTTGAATTCAGAATATCAATTATAGCTTAGGGTGAAATTTTGGCATTATTCTGAAAAACTTCAATTTTTGATGAATAGTGAAACCACTAAGTGGTAGTTAAAAAACTGATTTTTTGTTTAAATGAAACATTACCAATTTTGTGATTTGAATTTCAAAAATCCGACATACATGGTTGTCATTAGGAAGTAAAATGTGGCTCAATGGGATTAAAATAATTTTTTGGTGAATAGTAACTTTTAAGTTCTTAATCGCGATTAGAGGTAATTAGTGTAGTTTAAGGTAATAATAATATTTTAATAATATGAGATGAGCTTGAAACATGTCCTAACCTCATTGGATGTGACATGTCCAACCAATACAATCCATGGGTCAACTTGGGGACCCCCTGGATCCACTTTAGTTAGAAAATGACATAAATACCTTTTATTTAATGTTAAAGTAAAAAATGACACAAACATGAAATGTTTTACTAAAAAACTTTTTACATGGGGTTATACAAGTCATATTTTTGACTATAAATAGTAATTGGAAAGATAAAAATATTTCCTACATCATAGTAATTTTTTTATAATTTTTTGACATTAAATAAATTAAATTATTTATGACACCATGATGATGCAGCGATTACCTCATTAATTAATGATTTAAATAAAATGAAAAGATAATGTAAAATTAAAGTCTTACACTTGTCAAAAACCTATTGGATGAGTAGATTTAGAACCATTATCACCTTATCCTCGAATTATATAAGTGTAGGACCTTTGGAATCCGAAAAACATTGTATAATAATGTAACATTTCCTTACTTTCCATGAGTGCCCCTCCTCTCCTCTTATAAAAGGCCCCCACCTCTACCACATCATTCACACTTTCAAGCCATTTGGCTCGGCCAACCTCTACCCAAATACTCTCCCAAATTCTCTCCCTTACTCCTAGAAGCCTCACGTTGTGCAGAAGTCTTCCCAAGGAAGCCTTTGGCTCAAATCAAAAAGAGTTACCCGATTTTAAGGTAAAGTCTTCTCTAATGTTGTTTTGTTTTATTTTTCTTCTCCAACCCCTTAAAATCGTTTTATTCCTTTATTTTGTAACAAAACCAGTATAGAAAATATACTAGGATGTTTTTATGATAAGGATTTGGTTTACACTTACACACAACTTCGTCTAATGGTTAAAGAACATACTGTTTCTGTGGGTGGTAAAATACTGCCTAACGAAACGATGATTGTTCAATATTCTTTTAACACCTCTAATGGTGACCATTTTGATGACACTATTTTCATATATGATATATATATTATGTTTATGTTTTCATTATGCTTCTGTTTTTCTCATTTATGGCATAATTTATGATTTCCATTATGGGTAAACGCGATAATTTCATTTTAGGAAGTGCGGACTACCGCCCCCACAAAGTGATTTGAATCGTTAATGCCATATGTGGGATGTATAAAGGATGGAGTAAATGATATTTTATATGATATTATACTGGAATTATAATACACCTTTATTCTATTATGATTTCATTCCATTAAATACGAAATAGAAATGAAAGTAGCGCTCATGCGTACGTACGGCTTACCGTCTCCATGAACTGTGCATTTCATTTCTTACCTCTAAATGTTATGTAATATTATAAATGAATGTATATACTGGATATATATGATATATATGATATCTAAATCATGAATATAATTCTGAATATAATGGATATTTCACCACATGAACAACTTTTAATTATTAGAAGTTTATTTCTGACTTAAGTACCTAAGATCGACAAAACGACTGTTATAAACTTAAATAATTACATAATGTTCATGACATGGTAATAAGTGATATAAAAGGAATAATGAACTTGAAAAAGGTTCTTAAGAATGTAGAGATTAACTCTTGTTTATTATTCAGGAGATCAAAGAACGGTCGAGTCAAGTCGGACACGAGGTAAGGGAACTTCTTAACCCAATTTCCATTCTTTGGGTTAATCTCCTACTTTCAAATTATGTCATGATATTATTATGTCCTATCTTGTATTTATACTTTATTTATGTGTACATATAGTGAATACACATAATAGATCTATGTTATTTTAAAAATGATCTTTTTAAGGACTTCGTCTCAATCTCCTTTCATTGAGGCATATTTGGTTTTATACACAACTTTCTTTTATACGGTGTATAAACCCCTTTGACTTTTACGTTTATTCAAAAGGAATATTTTTTTATACAAAGCATTTTACTAAACAAAAAAAGGGAATGTTTTTCTTTCTGTACATATGCGGCGACTACGACTTCTCCACCGCCATGACCATTATTTGAGTTTCGGCTTCCTCTGCAAGCCATCACTATTTTTTAATGAAAAATAAATACAAAGTTTTAACTTTCTTTTATTTTGGTATTGAAAAAGGTTTTGAAAGTATTTTTAATATATCAATGTGTTGTATTGATATCCTGTGATTGAAATGTGTAAATTTTATGTTTCCTTTATGCATGTTTTATGTGATACGATTATGTAATGGTTTATGATATGTTTAAACCTATTCATACGAGGAATGCATTGGACTTAATAAGTGATGGGTGGAGCCCGCTATAGCTCCTCGATGCATCGGCAGGTCTCATGAGACAAACTAGTGTCTTGGCACGAGGCCTTGACAAAATCTTATTTGTGGTCTTGGCACGAGGCCTTGGCTACGTGGTTATGATAGTCTGACATTATGAATTCCATAATTATGAAAGTGGTTGTTGATATTGCATGTGATTATTCGACTAGTAGAATATCCATGTGAATAAGTAAATGGCATTATCTCATTTTACTTTTGCCATATTATGTTGAAGTTCATGTTTAAAAGGCTTTTCTTTTAGTTATACATTGCCTTAAATGTTAATGTTTATTTATGAAAGCTTCCGCTATATTGTTATCCTTACTGAGCATCTGAGCTCACCCCTTTCAATGTTTTAATATTTTCCAGGATGTGAAGAAGTATTTTATGAATGACCTGCATGGATAGTCAGAAGAGGATATGATTGTGGACTATGAAGACTTTGTTTTATTTTTTCACTTTATGATGTAATGTAAGACTTATGAATGTATCTAGTGTTTCCAAGGCTACTAAACTAATCGGTCTTTCGAGACTTGATCTTTTGTGATCATGCCAATGTTACGAAGTAATGCACCGACTCTGGGTAGCTGGGGTCAGGGCATTACAGTTGGTATCAGAGGCAGTTTAGTACTAACCTTGGAAGATAGATTTAGATAAAACCTGATTAGAGCACATAGCCCAAAGATAGACTTTGAGGATTAGTATAGAATAACTTCCTAGAATTTTGGTATTATAGAGATTTTGTGGTTTTTCCGAGCAATACATCCCTGTCTGGATACGAGCAGGTAGAGGCGGCTCTGGCACAGATGTACCTAGGGGTAAAACCTGAAAACACCGCTTTGAGCTAGACTCAAATGGGAATTGGTGCACGACAACGGGCCTAGCTGCACTCTTGGTTACAACACTCCCGGGGGATATGCTTAGGATAATTCGCGTTTTCTTTACAAACCACTATGAAGGGTTACGAGTATATACTTCCTCAAGGAAAACATTTTTATTATTATGGATTATATCCATAAACCATTCAATTTACATTAAGTATTTTACAAGTTTGGAATTATTCATTGCAATTCATAAACTAACCTAGTTTATGCCATTGTATAGAAATGGTGCCCAGTGGAAGGAATGTGAACTCCAACAATACGTATGATCCAAAGTGTAAGAAGGATCATATCGTTCACGGTATTAAGCCAACATTTAGAAGGGAAATAATCTCCCATGTGTTCTCAACATACGAAGAAATAGTATCATGTGTTAATAAGATAAGTAAAGAATTCTATGAGTCTTATGGCTTTGAAGGGAAGAAAGAGAAGAAAAAGATGGAAGAGAGAATGATGGAAAAAGGGATGTGGGAAAAGAAGAATTTTCCAATATGTGATAACTTTGGGAAGAAACACCTTGGAACTTTCCTGAAGGGAATGGGAGTTTGTTATAAGTGTGGAGAAAAAGGACACAAAGTGCGTGACTGCAAGGGTAAGAAAAAGGTTTCAAATGTACAATGCTTCATCTGCAAGGAGTGGGGACACTATGTAAACCAATGTCCAAATCATCAGAGTGTTCCCCAAATGATGTTATTGGATAATAATCAAGTTATGATACTACCACAGATGAGGGGGAAAGATTAGAGTTATTATGTTGTTATTAAAGAATTTTTTAATTTGAGTGTTGTACTGGTTATAATAATTATGGAGTATATAAAAATTGTACTGTAGTACTTGTTATTTCAGTAAGGTTTTAATATGATGAAGGTAATCATATTTTTAGTATGTGACAATAAGAGAAACTTTACTTTGTTTGGGGAGTCTGATAAATTGATTTTGGAATTAAGAGACATTTTAGAGAAAGTTTGGACATAGGTATTTTGGATAACTATAAATGTTGGGATGGATTAAGTTGAACTTTGAATAGTACTTTTTAAGGTTAAAACATTTCTAAAGATTATTTTTGGAATACTATAATACTATATTTTTAGGAAAAGAACAACCTGCAGGGTGGGGAATAACCCGTCGCGTCGGACAAAGCTGTAGGAATAGAACCCACAACCATAGTGCGACAGACCTTTATTACCTAGTACTAGCCTACAGGAAGTCCCTGGTTATTAAAAAATATTTTTTCCTAATCTAAATGGTATGTGGTAATATTTAAAACCTTATACAATTAAGATAAATATAATATTTTTTAGTTCTATTATATTTTTGAGTGAAAGATGAGTTTGTGGTAGAAATTAGTTGAAGGATGAAACTCTACTTGTCAAGAATAAATATATATATACCTATCTCTTATTCTATGAATAAATTCTTAAACTTTAGTAAAGGGATATTAAAACAAAAAAATGTGTTATCCTAATACCTTATGTCTTTTTGAACTGATAATATTTTAAATCAACATAGATTGAAGGCTTTGAGGCCCTCAATTTTACACTTGTTTGTGATTGATGACCTCAATCACTCCCTACAAATATTTACGTTTTTCCTCCAATTATATGTCTCTAATTGCCACCAATGTTATCCTTATCAAGATCATAATTTGGTGGTGACTTTTTCATTTCCATTTCCCTCTTATTAAGGGTAAATTTTATTAACCTTATCTCCGATGTGGGTTTTCCACAAAGGTATTTTCTACTTTCAACCTTTTATTTTCAAAGAAAAATTTCAAATTGCGAGGATGCAATTTATTGAAGGAGGGGAGAATGTAACACCCCAAGCTTCCACGATACGCCACTCTTTCAATAATGCAATAGCTTGCATTGTACACAAGTTCGAGTTCTAACACACCGCGACTAATCAAAGTAGCCGTTATGAATAGTAATAACCACTTTTTAAAATGATAGAAATTTTATATTTCAAAATGGACTTCATTTTTGGATTCGTAATATCAAAATTTTCCTATGTTGAATTTTTGGTATTTTTCTGAGAACTTCCATTTTTTTTATGAATAGTGAAAAACACTTAAAACAACTTTTTTAATAAAAATAATTTATAGTGATAAATTATACTATTGAGTGGTTTTAAAGTATAATTAGAATATATTTTTACCATTTTATCCAATGGTTTTCATTAGAATTAATTTCACTTAGAAATTGGACATAAACAATTGCCAATCTTTTGATATAAATTGTTTCTTAAAAACACGCTATTTGTTGTGACAGCGGGAATTAATTATAAAATTAATTAATGCAACTTATATGTTTGGAATTTTTTAAAATAGAAATCATTTTTGAATTCGGAATATCAATTATAGCTTAGGGTACAATTTTGGCATTATTCTGAAAAACTTTAATTTTTGATGAATAGTGAAACCACTAAGTGGTAGTTAAAAAACTGAATTTTCGTTTAAATGAAACATTACCACTTATGTGATTTGAATTTCAAAAATCCGACATACATGATTTTCATTAAGAAGTAAAATGTGGTTCAATGGGATTAAAATAATTTTTTGGTGAATAGTAACTTTTAAGTTCTTAATCGCGATTAGAGGTAATTAGTGTAGTTTAAGATAATAATAATGTTTTAATAATATGAGATGAGCTTGAAACATGTCATACCCTAATTGGATGTTCCATGGCCGACCAAGACAATCCATGGGTCAACTTGGGGACCCCATTGAGCCACTTTAGTTGGAAAATGACATAAATACCTTTTATTTAATGTTAAAGTAAAAAAAGACACAAACATGAAATGTTTTACTAAAACAATTTTTACATGGGGTTATACAAGTCATATATTTGACTATAAATAGTCATTGTAAATCTAAAAAGATTTCCTACATCATAGTATTTTTTTTTATAATTTTTGGACATTAAATAAATTAAATTAGTTATGACACCTTGATGATGCAGCGATTACCTCATTAATTAACGATTTAAATAAAATGAAAAGATAATGTAACATACAAGGCTTACACTTGTCAAAAACCTATTGGATGATTATATTTCTAACCATTATCACCTTATCCTATAATTATATAAGTGTGGGACCTTTGGAATCCGAAAATCATTTTATAATAATGTAACATTTACTTACTTTCCAAGAGTGCCCCTCCTCTCCTCTTATAAAAGGCCCCCACCTCTACCACATCATTCACACTTTCAAGCCATTTGGCTTGGACAAACTCTGCCCAAATACTCTCCCAACTTACCTGCCTTACTCCTAGAAGCCTCACCTTGGGCAGAAGTCTTCCCAAGGAAGCCTTTGGCTCAAATCAAAAAGAGTTACCCGATTTTAAGGTAATGTCTTCTCTAATGTTGTTTTGTTTTATTTTTATTCTCCAACAACTTAAACTCTTTTTATTCCTTTCTTTTGTAACAAAAACAGTATCTAAAATATACTAGGATTTTTTTATGATAAGGATTTGGTTTACACTTACACACACCTTCGTCTAGTGGTTAAAGAACATACTATTTCTGTGGGTGGCGAAATACTGCCTCACGAAACGATGATTGTCCAATATTCTTTTTACACCTCTAATGGTGGAAATTTTGATGACACTATTTTCATATATGATATATATAATACGTTTATGTTTTCCTTATGCTTCTGTATTTCTCATTTATGGCATACTTTATGATTTCCATTATGGGTAAACACGATAATTTCATTTTAGGAAGTGCGGACTACCACCCCCTCAAAGTGATTTGAATCGTTAATTCCATATGTGGGATGTATAAAGGATGGAGTAAATTATATTTTATATGATATTATACTGGAATTATAATACACATTTATAATATTATTATTTCATTCCATTAAATACGAAATAGAAATGAAAGTAGCGCTCATGCGTACGTACGACTTACCGTCTCCATGAACGGTGCATTTCATTTCTTACCTCTAAATGTTATGTAATATTATAAATGAATGTATATACTGGATATATATGATATATATGATATCTACATCATGAATATAATTCTGGATATAATTGATATTTCACCACATGAACAACTTTTAATTATAAGAAGTTTATTTTTGACTCAAGTACCTAAGATCGACAAAACGACCGTTATAAACTTAAATAATTACATAATGTTCATGGCATGGTAATAAGTGATATAAAAGGAATAATGAACTTGAAAAAGGTTCTTAAGAAGGTAGAGATTAACTCTAGTTTATTATTCAGGAGATCAAAGAACGGTCGAGTCATGTCAGACACGAGGTAAGGGAACTTCTTAACCCAATTTCCATTCTTTGGGTTAATCTCCTACTTTCAAATTATGTCATGATATTATTATGTCCTATCTTGTATTTATACTTTATTTATGTGTAAATATAGGGAATACACATAATAGATCTATGTTATTTTAAAAATGATCTTTTTAAGGACTTCGTCTCAATCTCCTTTCATTGAGGCATATTTGGTTTTATACACAACTTTCTTTTATACGGTGTATAAACCCCTTTGACTTTTACGTTTATTCAAAAGGAATCTTTTTTTATAAAAAGAGTTTTACTAAACGACAAAAAGGGAATGTTTTTCTTTCGGTACATATGCGGCGACAACGACTTCTCCGCCGCCGTGACCATTATTTGAGTTTCAGCTTCCTCTGCAAGCCATCACTTTTTTTAATGAAAAATAAATACAAAGTTTTAACTTTCTTTTATTTTGGTATTGAAAAAGGTTTTTAAAGTGTTTTTATTATATAAATGTGTTGTATTGATATCTTGTGATTGAAATGTGGAAATTTTATGTTTCCTTTATGCATGTTTTATGTGATACGATTATGCTATGGTTTATGATATGTTTAAACCTATTCATATGAGGAATACATTGGACTTAATAAGTGATGGGTGGAGCCCACTATAGCTCCTCGATGCATCAGCAGGTCTCATGAGACGAACTAGTGTCTTGTCACGAGGCCTTGAAAAAATCTTATTTGTGGTCTTGGCACGAGGCCTTGGCTACGTGGTTATGATAGTCTGGCATTATGCATTCCATCATTATGAAAGTGGTTGTTGATATTGCATGTGATTATTCGACTAATAGATTATCCATGTGAATAAGTAAATGGAATTATCTCATTTTACTTTTTCCATATTATGTTGAAGTTCATGTTTAAAAGGCTTTTGTTTTAGTTATACATTTCCTTAAGTGTTAATGTTTATTTATGAATGCTTCCGCTATATTGTTATCCATACTGAGCATCTGAGCTCACCCCTTTCAATGTTTTAATATTTTCCAGGATGTGAAGAAGTATTTTATGAATGACCTGCAGGGATAGTCAGAAGAGGATATGAGTGTGGACTATGAAGACTTTGTTTTATTTTTTCACTTTATGATGTAACGTAAGACTTATGAATGTATCTAGTGTTTCCAAGGCTACTAAAATAATCGGTCTTTCAAGACTTGATCTTTTGTGATCATGCCAATTTTACGAAGTAATGCACCGACTCTGGGTAGCTGGGGTAGGGGCATTACATCTAAAATCATTCTTTATATTCTTAAATTTCATTATCAATATGTTTATCATATTGTAAAGGTGTTTTATTTTTATATAGTTATCACAAAATTATGATCTTCATAACAGATCATGATTATGATAATTTCATCCCTATAGTATTTTTCTTGAATTATGGTTTCATTACAATAATAATTTTTCTAATGTTTTCATTTTTTTATCTTGTAATCAATTATATTACATATTATAACATTCTAAAATAAAGAAATAAATAATTTCCCATCTGTTTGTGTTTACTAGGTATCACAATATATCAAAATTAGATGATTATTTAGAGGGAAATATATACTAAAATATTGGGGTGTTACATTGTACTCCCCTTAGAAGAATTTATCCCTTAATCATTTCCTACTACAGTGAAAAAAACAAGGGATCTTCTATCTCATTTTATCATTTGGTGCCCATGTTTATTCTTAAAATATGATATTCTCCTAAAGAACATTAACCGAGTTAGTTTTCCTGTTTCATTGAAATTTATCTTTAGCATCCAAGATTTAAATGGTTTATTCCTCTTAACTGAGATCATGTTGTAGAAGTAAAACCACTTAGTATTTTATTTTTTGGTCTCAAAAATGATGGACAATGGTCTATATTGGGGGTGGTTAATAGACAAGTTTTAATGTTTAATCAATTTAAATCAATTTAAACATTCACATACATGATAAGAATAAGATGTGTAAAATGAAAATAGAGAATAAAATGGGTTTGATAGTGGTTTAGATCAATGCGAACCTGTGATTACTCTGCACACCCCAATACTCCCTGAGAGGTATTCTATACACTAAATCTACAATTTTAAGGAGAATTAAATCCTAATTAAAAGATACCTTTTCTATTAGAGACACAACCATCACCACAACCCTGGAATTTAAAGGGGGTAACAACTTGATTTCAACATTGAAATTTCATATGAAATCACATCCCAAATGAACCTTTTTAATGGGTTTATATCCCAAAACTATCTTTTAAAACAAGGATTCAATACATAGAATAAGAAATACTTTCATAGGTAAAAGGAAAACTATGAATGTTTATACTCAGGTTTATTTATTTAAGTAATTAAGAGATTATACTTAACTAAAAGATCTAGTTGAATCTGGTGAGGAATTGTAAAATAAAAAAAATCCTGAAAAATAAATCATTCTATATATTTATGTTAGTAAATATTATATTGTTTTTGTTAAGCATTGAGATTCCTTTGGTAGTTTGAATTTTTTTTTCTCACAATATCACTAGAAAACATAAAAATGATATAAGTTTCTGATGTTCTAATGGATTTAATAACAACTCAGAAGGGGGGGGGGGGTTGAATCAATTTCTCTCTTTTATGAGTTTCTAAACATTTAGAAACATAAACCCTACAACCTATTAAGATTTATATCATGATAAACTTTTAGTATATAATCATGCATGAAAAGGTCATAATGAAATTAAAGAACACATGAATTACAGGGTTCAACCTTTGATTCATAACCTACATCCTTTCCATAGACACTCCTTTGGGACAATATAAATTAATGATTAATAAGAATTGAATAAAACATGTAAAAAACCCTGTTAGACACCATCTATCTCCTAGTCAGAAATATTATACTAACTACCATCAGTTTATAATGTTTTCTTACAAAAACATCACGCCAAAAGAAGAATAAGGACTTTGTCAAAACTGATCTAAAATTTCTCAGTCTGAATCCTCATTCTGATTTGGTTTGATCTGATATTTTCCATCTGATGAATTCAATAATATTCTCCCTTACACAATCTTTACTTCTAAAACTATACTAAAAAACTCAATACGATGGAATCCATATGATGAAAATATTATAAATATAAAAAACTCAAAATCTAATCAAATTGTCAATACAATCTTCTCTATTATTATTGACAAAATCAGATTGACTCAATACAAAATTATCAATATTATCTTTCTCAATATGGTAAAAAATAATTTTTCTATCTGATCCTCCTCATGAGAACTATGTCCAGAAATAACTATCACTTGATTTTTTCATCACTCTTCCTTTTCTTCTTGAGTTAAAATGTTTTTGTAATGAATGATTTGGGAAACTATTAATAGGAGACTCATAAAAAAAGAAGGAAACATGAAAATTTTCCCCACTTACTCAAATTTCAAAACTCAAAAAATCTATATCATATAAACTTCAACTCCAACTTATTCAATAATCATTTTATTTCTCTCAGATTTATGAAAAATTGAATTTCATGTTTGAAAGCTTCAACTCAACATAAAACTTCTAGAATCTTCTTTGTAATCAGCTCATTAGGATCATCCTTTCTTTCTCAGGTCATTATGATCTATTTTTTTCTTACCTCATTAAAATCTATTTCTTAATCAGCTCATTAAAAATCTGTTTCCTTCTCAACTAATTACAAATCAGTTTCATTCTCAACCCATTATGATTTTTATTTCTTTCTCATCTCATTATTATTTCAGTTTATTTCTATTATTATTACAAACGTTTTTCCTTATCATCTCATTATAAATCTATTTATTCTCATCTTGTTATGATTTATCTTTCCTTATCATTTCATTAAATTTTCCTAGTCAGTATACATGTATCATTGAGAGGAGGATGGGTGAATTAGTGATAATTTTTCTATTTATGTTTCCTTTCAATTGAAACAACCTTCGACTCTGGTTATAGATAATATTTATTCCTGAGAAAATTCAAACACAAGTCCATAGGAACAAAATAATTTATAAGTTTCAGTATTCAATAATAATATCTATATACTTGGTAGGGAATGTTAATGATCCAATGCCACAAAATCCACTAGAAAAAAAACCTTTTATTATAATGTGTAGGATATACCCTTTCAATCATGTAGCACTATGTAAACAATTCAAATAGTGTGTGTCCACCCTCTTAGAAAAAATAGAGTAAAAAAGGATTGTGTAACAACTTATGTTAACTGTGCTTCCTTTCAATTCAACTAATGTATTCAATTGAAAAACTATTGTTCAATTTCTTACCCATAATATGCAAAGAATTTTAAGGAATTTGATATAGAATTTAAATCCGATTTTCCAATCCGATATTTTCACCCTGATTACCAAAATCCGATCACCTAATATAATATTCTTACCTTGATCTTCAAATCCAATTTCCCAATACGATAGAGGTAGCTCTTTCAGAATATGATCGAAAAAATTCTGAATACTTTCTTCTTCCTCAGACCATAAATCCAAATACGAAAATCCCTGATCCGAATAATTCATTTATCTTTGATGACCAACCGAATACAATGATAAGATGAACAAGATAGAAAATTGAATACGATTATTACAAAATATGATGATCATCTAAAAAAATTTCAATGTTGTCTATTCTCCCATCACTTCTCCATTGAAACGTCTTCATCAATAGTAAATACAAAAGCTTCTTCTTCTCTCTAAAACTCAGTGCCGCTCTCTCTTATATAGTGAACAATACTTCCTTCAGAAAAAGTTAAAAGTACACTCTCTTTCTATAGGTGAACCATTGATGGTTTTGGAGAGAATCACAAAATATTTTCAACTCAATTAAATTCACATAAATCTCAATTTATCCTTAAATTTAGAGTGCATTTATGATTTTTTCAAGGAATATCTAATCTTCTCAAATCTTTTACAAACTTCATCCTGATTTTAGAATTTCATTTTAAATTTTAAATCTAGATATGCTTTCTAAATATTATTTTCTAAATATGAATTTGTTTGTCAATTCAAATTGCAAAATATAATGCTCTATACCAATTACAAGTATACTTTAAGTTTTAAGTTCCCCCTTGATAACACATTGAACAATATTCTTCTACAATTATCTTTTCCTAGTTGAATGCATATTGGTAATGTAATTGAACCCCTAAATGGTTGGGTACATTATTGATAGCCTTATTTTATTTCTTTTCATCCATTGGTCTGAATAAATTCTTTATCTGAATACGATGACATTCTGAATCTGATCAGTAGATTTGTTTACTTATGAATACGATGCCACATGAGAAACTTCTATCTCTTTTCTTATAAACTATATTATTTCACAAACATCAAATTGTATTATGGATTATTTCATGAATTTGAACATATTGAGGATCATATTTAGCATCGTCATACTTTCATTGGAAAGTATTATAACTTCTCTTTATTTCAACAACACATATCTTTCCTTCTCAGCCTGAATATGATTTCCATGAATAATATTTGTCTGAATATGATCCTGGAAAAATACGATCTCCACTAACTTTTTTTCCATTGAGATCCGATCATTCTAGATATGATTGGTAGTGTCTATTTCATTTACTCTTTATTCCATTAATCTTGCATCATATGTTTCACAAAATTACTTATAATTTATGAGAAATCCAAGATCAGAAATGCATAATCACATTTGATTTATCATAGTCACGTAGACTTTGGTTCTTCATCAACTAGAGTGAATCTGATTACCATTCACTTCTAGTAAGATTCTTTTTCAATTTGATCAATATTCTCATTCCAGAATTAATGTGAATCCATTGAGATTGTTCTCTCAAACAGCTTCCCCCAAATACGATGGACCGTCCTAGGGATTGTGAGACTGATTCTCTAAATCTGATGGTTAGTCCGAATTTCACTAAATATAAAGTGAGGTGATTTTACATGTCTTCTTAAACTTATTTGACAATAAAAGAAAATACTTTCATACAATCACATTCCTTGTGTGGTTGGTCTTAACAATCCCCTTTGGGGTTTTTTCAACCATGTTTCATAAATCACTTAACTTTGTATCATCAAGAAATGGATTACATGTCAATAATTCTATGACTACATGATTTAAATCATTGTAGGAAACAAGAATCATGTATAGAAAATCCATACTTTCCAAGTGTAGTGATTATGGAAACTTTCTTCATCATTATTACTCAACTTTACTTCGTTCCTGGAAAACAATATTGTTTTTTCCTATAACCACCCTAACAAATAGTTTGAATATTTAAAACACAATGTAATGATAAATTCAATGCTTACCCACAACTCCCTCTTCTTTTTAGGTATTCAAAATGATAGATTTATGAAACAATACTCCCCATTGAAAATACAATCCAAATGTAAGATGAAATAGGGTATAGAAACACATATCTAAAACGTGATTAGAAAAAGGTTGGCTACCCATGGTCAACCTTAATTTAAAAAAATATTCCATCAGTAAGGATTTTGTGAAAATTTCAGCAACTTGTTCTGATGCTGGAACATATTCCAGCATCAATTAATTTTCCCCACTTGCTCATTAATGAATTTATATTTGATATCAATATGTTTTGAATGAGAATGTTAAACCGGTTTTTTAGGTGAGATTGATTGTACTTTAATTATCAAAACCCAATAGGGAGGGTAACTTTACTTCAATAATTAAATATTTTAAATGACTTTTCATCCATATAAGTTTATTAGTGGCTTGAGTGGAAACAATGTGATCATCTTCAGTCATACTTAGAGTTACTGAATTCTATTTTTATGAATTCCAACTACCGCATTTATTTCCCATAAATAATACTCCACTCAATGTGTATCTCCAATCATCATCATTTCTTTCCCAATGAGCATATGAATACCCAAAAAATTTAATAATATATAAGTTAAAATTCTTGATTCTGAATTCTATTTTTCCTTTGATTTATCTGAGAATTATTTTTCGAGTAAGTAAATGTGATTCTTTTGGAGTACTTAAAAATATTGTTCATAAGGTAACAATATAAAAAATGTCAGGTATTAAGGCAGTCAAACACAAAAAACATCCAATAGTATTCTGAAATTCTTCCTAATCCACTTCTTTTCCTTCTTCATCTTTACTCATCTTTGTTCCCACTATAATATATGTGGAAATAGGTTTTGAGTTTTCCATGCTTAACCTCTTAAAAAGTTCCTTAGCATAATTTTCATGAGAAATAAAAATATATTTCTTATTTTGTAGGATTTGTAACCCAATAAAGTATTTCATTTTCCCCAACATGTAAATTTCAAATACCTTTTTCATTTCTGTAGAAAATATTTCACAACACCTTTCATTATTCCCATTAAAGATAATGTCACCAATATATACAATTACAATGAGGGAATAATATTGACTTTCTTTGATATAAATATTGCAATCAACATTTCCTTTATTGAACCTCATATTTTTTAAGAATGAATCCAATTTGGAATACCATTCCCTATGAATTTTTTTTATCATGTACAATGCCTTCTTTAATATGAACACATAAATTTCATCTCTCCCAACAATAAGGCCAAAATGTTGTTCAATGTAAAACTCATCATCAAGATCACCATTTAAGAATCTGGATTTAACATCCATTTGAATGATCTTGTAACGTCATTATGAATCAATATAAAGAATGATTATTATTGTTTCTAATCTTTCCATCGGAGCAATGGTTTCATCAAAATCAATACCATCAAATTTTATTACCTTTTTAGTCCAATATTGATTTTTTTCTTATAACTTCATCTTTTTCATTCATATTTTTCTTAAAGGACCACTTTGTGCCAATAATTTTCCTGTTTTTTGGATTGGGTGGAGTTACCATGTATCATTCTTTTCAATTCGATCCAACTCTTCATTCATGGACTGAACTCATTTCGTATACTCAAAATCTTATTTTACATCATTTAACTCCACTTTTGAATAAAAAGAAGTTTGTCTAGAATCATTTATTGTTCTTATTGTATAAACCTTTTAATGTTTAACTCTAATGATATTCTAAGCTTCGACTTGCTTCCTCATCCAAGAATGATATTTTATAATATCTTCCTCATCATTAGAAATATATGAGTATGTTTCTTCTTATTGAGTTGGAAGAAAAATTTCAATATCCTTATCAGAATTGTTTTAATTATGTTTCTAAACTTCCATTTATTCCTACGTATGTTTGTCTCTCTCATCTATTTCAATTACATCCACATCTATAGCCTCAAAAATTCTTTTTGGTTATCTTTTGAATCATTAATATCCTATTACTTCTGAAGCCTAACCATGAAAGATTACATATTCACCTTTATTATCAAAATTTCCATAGTTTCCACCTTCTTTATTAACAATACACGGAATCCCAAAAACACTAAAGTGTTCAAAATTAGAAGTTTTCTATAAAATAAATCATATTGAGTCATATATAAATGAGGCCTATAGAAATAATGGATGTTAATATAAATAGTAGTACTCTTGGATTTCCTCTAAAAGTAATGAGTGAATCCATGTTCAGTTAATATAGTTCTTGCCATTTCCACCAAACTTATATTATTTATTTCAGCAAGCCAATTTTGTTGAGGATTATTTGGGGAACTATACTCATGACAAATTCCATGCTTATTAATGTAACCCTCAAATTATTCTCTTCTGTATTTACCACCATTGTCTGTTCTCAACTTCTTCACCAAATACTCACATTCCTTTTTATATTTCCTTCTGAAACTTTTGAAAATTTTAAAATAATATGATTTATGTTTCATATACATAACAGAAGTAATGTGAGTAAACATATCAATGAAAGTGATGGAGTTATTATCTCTATTTGTTGATTGTTTTATAATCATCCAACAAATATCAAAATGAATTTTCTATATATTTTGTCTTAAAAAAATACCAACTTTCTTATGAACTAAGTTTGTAATCTTTCCCTTCTTAAAAATAGTGAAACACCACTCTATTATTCTTAGAAAGTCATGAATGTATCCGAAACTAGCTCTTTTAGATAACTTTCTCATGTTTCATTGACACATGTTTACTAGCCTTTTATGCCACAATTTATTCTCTTCCACCATACTCATGTAACAAGAGTTTTTCATTTCACCAATCTGAAACAAATTTCCTTTTGTATGTTGGCATATTGTAACAACCTTTCCATGTTTCTCACTTTTCACAAAAAAACCATATTTTCTGAAGAAAACTTTTTTAACCTCATCACACAATTATAAAACAATAAGAAAAATTCATTTCAACCAATAAACATATAATGTTTTATTGGATTTCATATTTTTTCCCCAATGATGGTTCATCCAACACCTTTAATTTTGAAGGATTCATCCTTGTAAAATTTCTCTATTCCTACATTAATGTGTTCCAAATTCTTTAAAAATTGAAAATATCCTTTCATATAAGAAGAAAACCCACTATCAAGAATCCAAGGTCATTATACTTTTGCATCTTTCAATACAGTTTCAACAACAAGAGATTTTTATTCATCCTTTTCATTATTTATCTTCAGTTTCTAAGAGTTTATAAGAAAAGTTTTTTCACCAGTAACAAAAAAAGGAATCCTTTTGTAAGATTTCCTAGTTTTTCACATCTTTCACAAATAGTTTCCCATAGTTAGAACCTATTTTGGATCATTACACCAATTTTTTTGGTTTGTTCAAAACAATCTTCTCAGTCTTTTTTATTTTGAGGGAATTGGCTCCCCCTCAAACCATTCCTTTGATAACATGTTGTATAATAGTAATGTTTTAGGTTAAACCAACATATATTTTACTTATGTATAAATCCACCACAATACCAGAATTATCCATAAAATAAGTATTTTCTGATGAAACTTCCATATTGGATTTTTTTGAATAAGTTTCTCATCCCTCTTATTCTCTTTCTTTTTTGATCCACCAAAACTTCTATTATAAATCAAAATTTTCATTTTATTTTCTTATTTATTGTAAACATAAGTATTTGAAACATTTCTTGATTCATATTTCTTAAAAACTTCTTCAGATTCAGGGTTCTTTGAGACTTTTGAATTCCCAACTTTGTTAGTTTTGGCTACATACAGAACTTTCCAAGATTTATTTTTTTCAGAAAAAATTCCATTATTCTCTCCACCCTCTAAAGGAAACATTTTTTGAACCTTCTCCATTATCTAATTTTGAGAACTTTCACTAACATCCGTGATAGAGTTTTTGAAAGTTGTATTTTTTTTCTTCAACTTTTGAATGTTTTAGTTAGACAAGTTCAAATTGTTCTTATTTTCCCTTCACATTAACCTCTATATCCTCATTAAAATTATTTTCATCCTCAATAGATTTATTCATTTCATTAATATCTTTAACCATACTTACTTTCTCATTAAGAAACACTCTTGATTTCTTATTGAGGAGTATTTTCCATCCTATTTTTTTGTTTTAATTTTTAAGACTTTTAATATTTCTTAGAAATTATTTCAACTATTCTTTAAAATGATGTTAAAGTTGAGTTTATTATTCTTATTCTTATACTTTTGAATTATTCATCATTTAATTTTGCAATAAAAGTAATTTTAATACCATACTCAACCGATTTTTTTAGATTTAATGACACTATCTTATTCTACTTCATCATTAGAAAAGAAACTTCTTCTTTTGGATTTGAAGAATTTTATTTCTTTCCCTATGGAATTAAATTTTACTTCATCTCCTTATTTATTATTTGATCTTCATAGATTTATTAATTCTTCATCACTATCCAATTATTTTTTATTTGAAGAAAAATAAAAGCAAAGTGTCCAACACCTCCATATTTAAAACATTTTAAGTAAAGTATCCCTTTTCATTTCCTTTAACTTTTTTAATTTTTTTAGAAAACTTGTATAAAATATCATGAATATTTTTTCATACCTCATTTTTAGTGTCAAAATCACCTGCTTATTCATTAATAATAATCTTCTTCGACTTTTCTTTCCTTTTCATTTTAGAAAGACATTTCTCGATCGACTTTTATATTCTTTTCAAAAATTTCTTTATTCTCATTTCATAACTAATGCTAGTGCTATGGAAATCATTAAGATATATTTTTTAGGATATCTGTATTCCAATGAATTTTTTTCATGAAACTTGTTAGGAAGGATTCATAATAGATTTTAAGAATTATAGAATCATATAATTTTTCACTGAGACATCTAATAGTACTAACATTGTCATTCAACCAAGTAAAGAAGTCCCCAATAGATTCGTACTCACCCAAATTCAAGTATTTATACTTTAATATCCATATTTGATTTTTTTATTCTTTACTTTTGCATTGCCTTCATATATATTTTTCAATTTTACCCATATAAATTTGGATGTGGATAAAAATTTCTTTGTTAAGAATTCACTTTCAGAACGTGTTGATAATATAGAATTCTCGGCCCTTCCCTCACACTCTAAATTCTTTTTATCAACAGATGTAAAACGAAATTTTAAATAAATAAGAGGAAAACAATTTAGGGTATCTTCAAGAACATAATATGAAATATAAATAAGATAAGGCAACATTCTATCTTTTCTGATATGAAAATTATTTCCATAAAAAATCAGAATATCTTTACTGTTCACAGAATCAAAATTCTCCACCAACAAAGAATAAGAAAAGGGAACCTACGCTCTAATACTAGTTGAAAGTTCCTAGTTGAGATAATTGTATCATTAAGAGGAGGATGATGTGAATAATTTATTCTTTGTATTTTTTTGTTTCCTTTCAATTGAAACAACCTTTACCTCCTATTAAAGATACTATTACCTGTTGAAAATAATTCAAAACACAAGACAATGAACACAAATATTTATAAGGTCCACTATTCAATAAGAATAACTATATCTTATGTATGGTATGGAAATGATCCAATAACACACATTCCACTATGAAAATATCAATTGATTATAATGAGTAGAATATACCCTATCACTCATGTGGCACTATATAAACAATTCCAATAGTTTATGTGCATCCTCTTAACAAAAATTTGGTAAATCCATGATTTTTTAATAACTCGTGTTACATTTTCTTCTTTTCAATTAAACAAATGTATTCAATTGAAAAACAATTATTCAATATCTTACCTAGAAGATGGTAAGAACATCAAAAACATTGATATAGAATTCAAATCCGATTTTTCAGTCCAATCTTCTTACTCTGATTACCCAAATTCAGTCACCTAATATAATATAACTACTCTAATCTTAAAATATGATTTACAAATATGATATATGTAGCTCTTACAGAATACGATCGAGAAAATTGAGATAACTTTCTTGTTCCTTAGTATGGAAATTTTACAGAAATCCCCAATCTGATTAAAACAACTAGCTATGATGACCAGCCGAATATAATGACAAACCGAATATGATAGACAACTGAATAAAATTATTAATAAATACAATGATCATCTGAATACAATGTTGAAATCTTATATCTTATCATTTCACTTATCTTTCAAAAATTCTTCAAAAAAAGTGAGTACGAAAAATTATTCTTCTCTCTAAAACTCATAGCTTCTCTCTCCTATGTAGTGAACATTACTTCCATAAAAAAGTGAAAAGGACACTCGACAATTTTAGGTTACCTATTGATGGTTTTAGAAGGAATCCCAAAATCTATCCGACTCAATTAAATTAACCTAACTATTAATTTCCCCTTAAATTTTGACTATATTTATGACTTTATAAGTGCTTCTCGAATCTTCCCAAAGATTATCCAAACCTTATCTCTTCTTTGGACTTTCTTTTTCAATTTACCATCTACATCTAATTTATAAATCCAATTTTCACAATCCAATTTTGCTTCACCATTATGATTTCTAAATTTGATGCTCTGTACCAATTAAAGTAATTAATTAAGTTTCAATCTCCCCCTCAACTACACATTCAACAATATTCTTCAATTATTCTCTTGACCAAGTTGAAACCTTCGTGGGAAAAAAATTAATTCATCCCATAAATTGTTGACTATATTATTGATAACCTTATTTTATTTGTTTTCATCCATCGATGTCAAACACTTATTTCTCTAAGTGCTGTGGCATTTTTAATCCGATCAATATATTATTTCCCTTCTAAATATGATTCCACTTGAGAAACTTTTTTCTCTTTTATCATCAGCATAATTATTTCAAAAACTTTATCTTTTATCATGAATTATTTATTGGATTTGAATGTATTGATTATCATCTTTAGCATCACCAGAATTTCATTATATTGAATTATAACTTACCTTTATTTCAAAAACACTTATCATTCAATCTTAGCCCGAATACAATTTCCATGAATCCGATTGGTCTGAATACAATCCTATCTAAATATGACCTCCATCAAATTTTTTATAATTATTTTCCATTCATATCTGATCACATTGGATATGATTGGATATATCTCTTTCACAAAAAATTTCCTCCATCAAGCATGCATCATAAGTTTCACAACTTTATATAGGATTTATGAGAACTCCAATATCAGAAAACAATATTCATATTTCATTTACCATAGTCATACATACTCTGATTCTACGTCAACTAGAGTGAATTAGATGACCATTTACATCCATCAAGATTCTTCCTCAATACGATCGATATTCTCATTCTGGATTTACTATGAATCTGATGAGACTATTCTACCAGCCATATTCTCCCATATTTGATGAACCTTTTCTGGAATTATGAGTTTAATTCTATGAATCTGATTGTCACTCAGAATTTTACTAAATAAAATGTGAGGTGATTTTCCATTTCTTCTTAAACTTCTTTGACAAAAAAGAAAATACATGAATATAATCACATCCCTCACCAGCTTGGTCCTAACAGTCATTAATATGGAATTCCCATTATGATGTAAACCCCATTATATTGATTTTTACATAATGATGAAAAGAATTCGATAATGAATCCCCTTAGTAACATTTAATTTCTTACAACTTCATCAACATCATTTATTATCCTTCTTTTTTAAATATTCTTCTTCCGATGGGTATTTCATGATAATGGAATCCCTATTTTGATGGATTCCTCATTATGATCCAGTTTATCCAAGGATAAATCCACTCAGAAACATTGTCAAGTCTCAAATTTCCTCATCTATTACTCATTTAAAAACATTTTTTGATTAATGGTTCTGATCCAACTATTATGATTCCACTATTTCATCAAAATAATTTATCATGATAGTTTTCATGAATTTTTAGATCTTAATGACCAAAAAATTATCTTCTGAATTAGTTTAGAAAGTATGAAAACTTTTTAAGTCTTGACTTCACAATTTTATTTAAAAACTCTTCAGAAACAATACAACTTATTCAAACAACAACATATAACATTATAAGAAGCATAATGTTCGAAGAATCTCTATTACGATGGATATGAATATGATAAATCTTCTAATCAGAAACATTATCTTTCTGAATTCTTCTACTAATGGTACTGATTAGTCCAAAAATTTTAGTCTGGAGACCTATTTCTAGAGAAATTTTTTTTAAAGATATAATCATTTCCACTCTTTATGATTGGGCATTAATATTAAAGAACATTATACATTCTTATAGAACTCATTAAAATGGGCTGGATTTGATTTCTAAAAAAAGATGATATCGAAAAATGTTAGTTTCTAACAAATAAAAAAACATTGTTAAAAAATTTATATCAATGACTCTTTAATCTCCCTATTATATTTGTTGAAAAACCTTGATAAAAACTTTATCAACTCTATTAATTTTTTCAGAACTTATCTTCGGTAAAAAAATTAAATTTTTTTGAATTTTATCAAAACCTAGCCTTTCACAAAAGGGTGTCATGTCACCACACTACTTGATAAATTAGTTTTTTTGAGGAAATTATATCCATATATTGTAAGAAATATTTTCATTTATGTAAAGATAAACTCTCCTTCACTTATATTTTTTCCTCCCACTTTTATTTTTCTCTCCCCCATTATATGAAAACCATATCTTTAGATTCATAAAATTAATATAATTAAAATGTTATCACAATTAATAATATTGCTACTTTCTCCCCCATTTGTCAATATAATCCAAAGAGCGGTGGGGGTGCTTGCTTATGAGGATTTGAAAGACATGGGAGGAGGATAGACATGAAGTTGAAACATCAATTGTACAAACTATTCTTTTGGAAATACCATTGTAATGATATAAAAAATCTAATACTTCATTGAAATGTATTCTAGAAAAAAATCTCTAGAAGTAACATTTTCTTGTATAAAGTGAAACATTATATCCAAGTGTTTTGATATTGAATGCTGGAAACGATTTTTAAAAAGATCAATTGCACTTTGATTATCACAAATTATATTCAATGGTTTAAAAATTTTACTTTCAAATTTTCTTTTTGAACTTTTATCCACAACATTTGAGTAAAATACTGAGTAGCTACAACATATTATGATTAATATATACTAAAATTTACTGAATTTTTATTATTATTCCAAATCAAACGAAATTAACCCAAGATACATGTTCCTACTAAGGGTGATTTTCTATAATTACAATATCCTACCCAATTTTCATCAGTATAACCATGAAACTTCATCTCACAATTTCTTTTATATAAAAACCCATTATAAGTTGTTCCTTTCTATATATTTAAATCCCTTTTTCCTTCCAACATATGTTATTATTTTGTATTACTTTGATATATGGAACGCAATCTGACAAAATAAACAATATCACCTCTTGAGGCTATAAGGTAATTTTGACCTCCTATCAGCTTATGAAAATCATTCTGATTCACACTCTTTCTGGATTCATCTTTACTCAACATTATGCTCACTAAAATAGGATAAGAAATATCTTTTTATTACTCTATCCAAAACATTTTTACCAATTACCTAGTATACTTTTCTTGGGATAAAAAAATGTATTTATCTTTTTATTAGAATTGTAAAGAAACAAAGAAAGTTAATTATCTCATCATTGAAATTTCCAAATTATTCTTCATTACTTCAGAAAATGTTTTGGAAACATCTTCTATATCCTGAGAAAAAATTATACCATCCATATAAAAAATATAAATAGAGCTCTAGATTCAACATCTTTTACATTTAATTTTATATGAACATTTACTTTAGAACAATTTTACATTATCAAAAAACTATTATATTTTTAATAACAAGTACATGGAGCTTGTGTGATCCCATACAAAGAATTATTCAGTTTACTAACTTCGATTTAATCCTCTTCAATAAGAAACCCATATGGTTGTTCAATTTTAACTTTTACTCAATATCACTATTTAAGAAATATGAATTTACATTCATCTAATAAAATTTGTAATTCAGATGTGAATCCACTGAAAGAAACATTCTAATAGTTTCTAATCTTGAAATTGTGTCAACATTTTCTTCAAAATCCACACATTCCACCCATTCATAGCCTTTACAAACAGGCCTTGCATTGTTTCTTGAAACTTCTCCATGCTCATTTAACTTATTTTGTGAACACACATGGTTTAAATACCATTTATATTTTCTATCCATGAAACAAGTTCTCATGAAGAATTCTTCTTAATGTGGTATAACTATTAATTAATAGAATTCAACCATTATTAGTGTTAAATTTCTTATGAAACTGATTCTTATTCAACTTTTGAGATATTTGATGCCTGCTTTTCTAAACTAATAATTTTTCTTATCTGAAATGGAGACTTATGATTTCCAACAATTTTTTCAAATTCAATATTTTTTAAGGTAGGAAATTAAAAAATTTCTTTCACAATTGAAAATTCCTCCTCACATGATTCTTATGAGATATTTTGACTTATTTTCATTATTATTGGAAATCTCCAGTTTATCCTCCTCAACATTATCAAGAAATTTTTATAAGGAATTTGGGTTTTCAATAACTTTTACATGATACAAATCTACCAAATTTTGTAGAAATTTGTTCCACCATTTGAAAATTCTTCTATTTGGTGGGTATTCCATAAAAGATCATTCAATAACATTCTCATCAAATTTTCACAGATCCAAATTTTTTATTTTGAGTAAATATGAACTTCAAAAAACATTGAAGTATTTCAATTATGGGTTTTTATAACACATTTCATAGGGAGTAATATTGGTTTTCAGTCTTATCTACCATATATTTTGAACATGTACAAAAATACTAACAACATCTCTTTAATATAATTTTGAATGTTTGGATTTTGATAACATACTTCTTCCCAATTCCACGAAATGTCTTTTCTCCATTTATTCAACTCCATTTTTTTGTAAAGTATTGTGATAACTATACTAATATTTGATTCCATTATTTCTCAAATAATTTTAAAAAGTGTTTCTAGAGAATTTGGTACCATTATCTATTATGAACTTATTTATAGAAACCACCATTTCTTCTCAATATATTTTTTGAAGAATATGAACAGTTCAAAGGATCTAACTTATTCTTCATAAACATGAAGTTTTTCATCCGAGTGAAATAATTAATAAAAATGATAACGTATAAATCTCATTTTATTTACTGATGTATCATTGGTTCACATAAATCATAATTAATAAGCTCAAGTGGTCTGGTAAATTGAATCTTTAATTTTATTGATTTTTTAGTAATCTTCCCTTTTAGACATGTTATAAAAATATATTCTTCACTTCTTCTAAATTCGAGAATGTTTAAAATGAAATTAACATTATAAATATTGTTCATACTTTTCTATCTAAGGTTCACAATTATTTGGTGCCACAATTTGTTTTCATTTTCATCACTCAAGTAATAAAAGGTATTGAATTCTCCTATTTGGAAGAGATTCCAACTGGTTCTTTCTCATTTTGTAATAAATTTTTCATATTTAACTCTTTTGATGGTACAAAAACATTTCTCAACAAAACTTCTTTCCCATCACCATAAAGTTGACTTACAATAATTATGTTATATTTTATCCCATAAACAAATAAAAATCCTTTTGATTTAATTTTTTTTGCTTCAATATGAGATGTTCTAATTCCTCAAATTTTAAGGAACTATAATTACCAAAGGTAACTACTACTCCATGATAAATTTTAACATGTATCAAGAGTATTTTATTACCTATCATATGTGAATAAAAACACTATAACATGTTTATTATTTATTCCTTTTACTTTCTTTCAAAGCTGTCTCAAACATAAAATCTATTTCCTTTACTTTTTTTCTTTTCTATTTCCTTTTCTTATCAATCATAAGAAAATTTATTCTGGAAGGAGTGTCATACATATTTTGTTATGATGACCAGCCTGATAACATCTTCCATAGACTTATTACAAACATTAAAATTAATTTATTTGTTGGAATGTTTCTAACATCTTGATAATTCAAGTATTCAACTTTTTGTAAGTTAAGAAATTTAATCATTCTACTCCAAATATTTATTACAGTATTCTTAAATCTTTTTCTAGGTAGAAATAAGTTATGATAAATATTATAATATATATTACCTTAGATTATTGAACAATAAAAATATCCATCAAATCATGATTTTCTATTTAAGAAACAACTTTCTTACTAGAAACATTATTGAGGTTGTTAACTTCTTTCAACTCTTACTTGCTTAGAAGAGGGATCAAATTTCCTCATGGGTGAGTTTTAGACTTTTGTTGATGTGATTGGTTTCTCATATAATTATTCCAGAAAAACTTTCCCAATAAATTTTCTAAAACCTAAAATTTTAGAAACATTAGATGAAACATTATTTTTTGGGTGAATATTTCACCTGATTCTTATTTTGATCCATCTCCGTAACATTAGAATTCTCAACATTATCTTTTGAGGACTTTTTGAAAATTTCATTAATATTAATCATGGTATTTTTAGACTCAAAATGTTCTCATGAATATTTGTTAACTTCTTCTTCATTAGATTCTAGATTCTAACTAAAATCTTCAATTATATTTCCCTATTAAAAAATTCTTATTTCATAACTTAAGATCTCGTAAATGTATTCATCCTCATTCTTGATGAAAAATATTTATCCATCAATGAGTTATTCACAATTATTATTCCTTAATCTAATTTCATTCTTGAGATTTTCATTCTCATGATGTGAAATAAGTTCTGTTATGAGCAGATAATATCTATAAGATTCTTTATCTTCTAATTCACTATCTGATAAATATTTTGTTTTCTCAGCTTTTTCAATGAAGGTTGTTAATTTTTAAAAACTTTAAACTTCATAATAATTTTTTTCTGTTGAGCCCAATTTTAATTTCTTAATCAAGTTAAAAATTTTATTTCCAATAAACATATTCTTTTATTTATTGGATAACATTTCTTTGTTGTCATTTTTGTTCCATTTCTTCCATCGAGGGTTTTCATTAGAATCATGTTGATATTAAACAAATTCTTTCTTGGGGGAATTCATTAAAATATTCTATGATTCCGACACACTAAAAAAACATAGAGGAAGTTTACTTACACACTTTCCTCTTCATATTTGATAGTTATTAGATATAAGAGACACAATTTTATCATTAAAATAACCATTCTATTTACCTTTAGAGTCACAAGTACAAACTTCTTCAAAATATGGAATTTTCAACTTTCTTATAGCTTCAAAATATATTTCATCTTTCATCTGATTTTTAAACATTATAAATATTCTAATTTCATAATCATCAATAAAGTTATGCTAGTCATCAAGAGATAAATCACATTTATATTCAAAATAGGAAATTTTTGAATAAAAACTATCTGGAAACATTCACATAAGCTTATTTAAAATGGTAGAATATTCCAAGACCTCTCTGAATCCTCTGATGATTCAAACAATTCCAATTAGTCATGTGATATATTCATTAATTATTTCTTCATCTCTCATTTGGATTTCTTAATTCTTTCTATGCAATATTTGTAGCTTTTTTTCATTCACTTAATACTCCCTTCAAAAATAATTTCCAGCTATTCCCACATACTTTTTGAAATATTGAGTCCCATGACCCTCAAATAAACATTCTATGATATGGGCATAAGGATTTAATTTCATACTTTACATAAAATTCTATATTCCTATTATCATAAAATTTTTTAGAATAATATTTCTCAATAGGTGAAAACCAATAGTTTTAGCATCAATATCTTCAATGAAAAGAGATATGAGATATAAAATTATCTTATTTTCCAGTCCATAATTTTTTTTTCATCAAATGTTAGAATTACCCCACTTTTAAAAGAATTGATATTATCCATTATAAAGATTCAATAAGGTAACCTACACTCTGATACCAATTTATGTTCCAAAGGATTGAATAACAACTGAGAAGAGGTGGGGGTTGAATTAGTTGTTCACTTTTATGAGTATCAAATTGTCTAGAAACATAAAACATTCAACCTATTAAGACTTATATTCTTATAAACTTATAGTATATACTTAAGCATGATAAAATAGAAAATAATGTAAATAACACAAGATATATAAGGTTCAAACTCAGTTTGAGAACCTACTTCCTTACCACAACCACTCCTATGGCCCTATGGAAATTCTCTACTAAAAAGAAGTGAATAAAACCTGAGAAAACTCATATTAGACACCTTTAATCTCCTGATATGAAAGATTATACTCTCTCCAATCTATTTATAATGTTTTTTATAAAACAATTGTCTGAAACAAAAAAAATAATAACTTTTTTGAGACTACTCCACAATCGCTCAGTTTTAATCCTTAGTATGATATGGCTTGATACCATTTTCGCAATCTAATGATGTCAATAATATTCTACCTTAATCAATATAAACTTATAAAACTCTACTCTAAAACTCAATATGAGAGACTCAATAATATGTACCAATTCTAAATCTATAAAACTCAAACTCTACTCAAATTAAATATGATCTTCTTCAGTCAGATTTACTAAAATCAGTTAAATCAATACGATCTTCTCAATACGATCTATCTCAATCTAGTAAACATACATTCAGCTTTGTGATCCTCCTCATGAGTTCTCTGAATTTAAATAACTTTTCCTTGATTTCATATATGATCCAACTTATCATAAAACATTATTTTTTAGAATGAATCATATAATCAATTATTTACAAGAGTCTTAGAAAAAAATAGTAGGAAACTAGAAAACATTCCCCACTTCCTAAAACATCAAAACTCAGAAAATCTCTCACATTTAAACATTAACATTGAATTATTCAATCCTCCTTAAATTTCACAGAGATTTATAAAAAATTTGAATTTGATGTTTTCCCTCTTCAACTATTCAAAAAACATCAAGAATCTCATTTTTGAGTCTTCTTTATAATCATATCATTATGATGTGCCTTTCTTCATCCATCCATTATGATATGTTTCTCCCTCAAATCATTACGATATATATTCTACTCAGCTCATTACGAATCTATTTTATTATCTACTCATTACAAATAAGTTTCCTTCTCATATCATTTAAAACATGTTTCCTTCTTAGCCCATTATAAATCTATTTCATTCTCAGCTCATTATGATTTCTGTTTCCTTCTCAGCTCAAAATCATTTCTCTTTCTTTCTCAGATGATTACGAATCTATTTCATTCTCAGATTATTATGAATATATTTCCTTCCTAGATCATTATTATATAGTTTTAATTCTCAACTCATTACGATGGAATTCTCATTACTATGTAAATACCATTATGACGATTTTTCCATAACAATGGAAAAAATTTAATGATGAATACACTTAGAAACATTGAACTTCTTCAAACATCATCAGCATTATACAATATTTTTATTTATTAAGAATTATACCATTGATTTATATTACATAATGATGTAACCCCTATTATGATGGAATCCTCATTATGATCAAGTGTCTCTGATGATAACTCCACTCAACAACATTGTAAATTATCAAATTCCCCCAGCTATTACTCAGGGATAAAAACTATCTAGATTTATGGAATTGATAAAACCATTAAGTTTACTCTATTTTATCAAAAGTTATATCATTATAGTTTTTATGAATCGATAAAACATCATTATCAACAAAGAATAATCTAATTTAGCTTAAAAATTAAGAAAAATTTCTAAGTCCTAACTTCAAAATCTTCTTACAAAACTCTCTAACAACAACGTGACTTCTTCAAACAACAATATCTAAATTTCTAAAAAATTAAAAGTATGATGAATCTTCATTATGATGGATTTGAATATGATAAATGATATGATGAAAATCTTTATCTTTTCTGGACTCTTTCTTCCAATGCTTCTCAGTACAAAAATGTGATTTAGGAATCTATTTTCTAAAAAATAACTTTTTTGAATACAAAAACTTATAACCCACATTATGTTTGGATTTTAAGATCCAAAAACATTCAAATTTCTTAAAGAACACATTATGATGGATTGGATCTAATTCCTGAAAAACAAAAACATTCTTATACAAAAAGTTTAGTTGTCAACAAAAACAAAAACATTGTTAAAAATTTTTATCAGAAAGGTTCTTTAATTTGAATTTCTAATTTTTTCATCAATTTTTTATAGGTATCTAATTATTATTCCTAGAATCGTTGGTTATATGAAATAATCATATAAAATGAATATATATCTATCTAAAACAGCTAAAAAAATTCAATCATATAAAAACAATGATACAACAATTATGTGTAGTGACCCTGAACCTAATAGCACAGACCCGACGTCAAAATTTATAAAATTTTCAAAAGATATAAGGAATCACATCCTAGAGGATTGAATAATTTAGTAGTCTTAGTAAACTGGGTTCATATATGATTCCAATATTACATTTAAAAACACATATTACAACATATTTTTTTTTTCAAGAATAATATTATTACCTCCAGAATATCCTCAAATATAATTAAATGTACAATTAGTGGATTCCTTTCTAAAGGAAAATATTAAGGGTGATCTAAAATACAAATTGAGGGTTATGGATAGTGGAATATATCATTAATTAATAAGAATAATTAACATGTAATGGAAAATAACTAAACACACATTCCATTTTATTAATAACATGACTATCCAAATTAGGTAAAGAAGAATCAATGTGGTAAGGTAAATAACTAAAAACATTCCATTTAATCAATAAAAAGTGAATGAAATATATCTAATGACAATATCATTATGAAAATTTCATGGATAATAAGATAAGTAATACTCAATATGGAAAGGTAAATAACTGGAAACACATTATATATAATCAATTAATTGATAATGAAATGAATCTCAAGATAATATCACTGTAAAAATCTTAGGCATAATAATAACAGAATTATAAGTGATGGAAATTCGTATTTACTAGATGTCATGATCTTAGGCATCGTGATACATGTACTATCCCGATCTTTAATAGGATGATATAAGTCTATATGTATAAACCCATTAAATGCAAGATTACTTATTTGTCTCCTAAGACATACTGATTCATTGTGGGGGTATATAATTCCAAGCCCACCCATCATTGTAGGTCCAAATTATTCCTTATATATTTAATAATATATTTAATTAATAAATAATGTGACTTATCCTTATATATCAATATAGTATGAATAATACAAAATTATAAATATTTCCCAATATAAACAAATAAATTTCAATGTAGAAGATTTTATGTAAAAATGATGTATGTTTAAATAAATATACATATCTATGAAAAGTAATAAGAATTTTTAGGTTAATTTTAAGGTATAACAATCACAAAAAATTAAATATTTCATGGGAAAGGTAATGACGGAAAAAATGAATCATGAAAGTTAATTTTAGAACTTTCTATTTTCAAAATGATTAGAATACATCCATACAATGAATTAGTATGGAATTAATACAATATATCCTTAATAAATCATTAGTATTTTATGGGTTGTTTTCATTGATTAATAGAAACATAATAAAAATATCATCAAAAAAATTATTGAGAAAAATTTCCTTTTACATTGTAGAATAAAAATTTAAAACAAAAGAATACATTTAAAAAATAATTTTATTTTAAAATAACCATTAACACTTATAAAATAATCTTTAAAAAATTTGTGTGGTAATGATGGATGGATTTTCTGTTTATTCCATACACGTTAAAATAAATATTCTAATAAATATTTTATGTAAAATACAAATGGGATTGGTTTTGATAAAACATGAATCTTTAGTTAAATTTATTAAAAGTATAAATGTGTAAAAAAAATTATTTAATAAATACTTTTTCAATGGTTAAAATAATTGATGGCATTTTTAGAAAACATGGTTTTGGAATAAAAAGGATTTCTGACTGAAGAGTGTAATGATGTCTATTTTTATTACAAAAAATCTAAATCATTTTAAGTAAAATATGGTATAAAAATGGTACTATTATATAAAAATATCGTGAATTACTAGGGGAGAATAAGATTAAATGTGTTTATTTATAAATGTTCAACTAATTTCATTCTACTAAAATTCTAGAATAAAAAATGTTGTTTCGAATGAGATTATGAAAAGAAATCATACAATGATCATAACATTGAAGTGATAATTAATCAATGAATAATGTTTTGTATCAAATATAAATATAAATAAAAAATTATAAACACAAAATAAAATAATTAAAATTCATTTCACACGTAATAATAGAATATATAATATTAAGAAGAACTAATATAACCTAATGAAAAGAAATTGAGTTGTGAACTTCTTTACTAGTTGGTAACTCTTATGTCAAATCCGATTTGATTTAATAATTAAAATGAAAACTCAAAATTCCATGAATCATTATGTAATCATGATATTATATTTCAGTGGGGTTCTATATACACTATATAAAATAATTTTGGTGCATTACATTACAATATTCCATAATGAAGAGAAATTGAGACAAAGTCCCTTATAAATATCACATCATTGAAGTGGGGATTAATAAATGAATTTATTATGAATGTAAAATGTAAATAAAATAAATAAAAGTAAAAATAGAACGTGAAATAATAAAATTTCATTACACACATTATGTTAGAATTCCATAATGAATGACCAATGAAAGGAAATTGGTTTTAGAAATATCTTACCCCATGATTGATTTTAGTTGGACATGATTTAACATAATTTATAGTGGTTTTAAACATGTTATTAAATGATAAAAATACAAATTAATATTTATAACATCTTAGTTGGTTAATTTATTACATCTTATACCCCGTTCGTTAAAAAAATTTATTATATTTGTTGTTTTGGGTGTTAATTGCCTTGATTTCTTGTTCGTTCTTTATCAAGAATGTTTTGGTTCTTTTGCATGTTATATATTTCCATCATATATTGAATAATAATCAGGGAATTTTTTTTCATATTTACACATCAATTTTACTTTAAAAAAAAATTGTGAATGACGTTTTTCATTAATGTAGTATGTTACGATCATGAGGATGGTTTTCCATACATATACATGAGAAACATTTCCATTTTTAAAATATCATTATAGAAAGAAGGTAAGTAATATTTTAACTTTAAATAATGATCATAATATCATAAATATCATATTAATTATTTAAATATAATTATATATATCATTCATGTGGCATGGTGATGAAAATAGAGTCACGTTGCTCCATAAAGGCGGTCATCCACACATACACAAATGATGTTATCATCTTTAAGTGAGTAAAAAGGTAAAAAATAAAATGAAATGTTATCTTAGAAAATGATAAATATTTCATTAATATTATAATTATGTCATTTATATCACATATATCAATTAAATATATCCTTATTACCTTCCATGTCAAATCTTAATGAATGGAGAATCACATAGCTTCGTGAGGCTATAGTTCTCCTTACATAAGAAAGACGTTATCATTTCTCATAGAGAATGTAATTCAAAAGGTATATATAATAGAATTAATTCAAAGGAAACATAATTTTATCAATATAATATGTATAATTTTAATATATCATAATAAAATACCATGAGAGGTGGAAATGAAAAAAAGAATGACATCAGTTCGTGAGACGATAGTCCTTCGTACACATGAATGATGATTTCATAACCAATTTGATGGTCTTGTTGATGATTTTAGATAACTAACATAACATAACAACATATAATTATATTTAAAATAACAATTTCATTATATCATCATGTCTTAATACTAATTTAATGAGGTCGAAGAAGAAATAAATTAAAATTCTCATAGAAGAATGTCACCTCTTCTTTGGGTAGTTTTCTTAGGTTTGCACCAAAGACATCCTGTGACAGATTTTTGCAAAAAAATAATGATTCTTGTATGAGGGTAGATAAGGTGGTAAGGTATTTCGTTAAGTATTAGATGTTATAAAATGGTTTTAAAATGTGATTAAGAGAGTAGAGTGTGAGTCAGTTATAAGTTAGGTGAGTGGAAAACTTGTATTTTTTGAGAAGAACAAGTTGTAACCATGTTTTTCACATTCTATAGGGGTAAAAAATTCCGTATTACTAATCCTTACACATTATATTGTAGAAAAATACCGATAGAATATATTTTGAGAAAATGTTTTACATCATTTTAAGCATTATATTTATAGTTTAACCCCCGTTAAATCTGTTTTTCACTTTAACCATGATATTTTTTTAATTATTTTCACTATTAGTTTTGGTCAAATTTTTTCTGAACCTAATAAAAAATATATATTACTCTAATTATAAATTTGGAATCCATTTTTAAAAATTTTACTCACATAAGTGGGAAAATTAAATTTAAAATTAATCACGTTGGAGTTATGAGAAAATAGGTTTTTAAAGAGAAAATATTCAAAAGTTTACAATATTTTGACATCAAAATATCATTTGAAAATGAAAAAAATTGGAAACATTGGATTAATATATATATAATGTAACGAATATCACTTTAAAACCAAATTATATTATAATTTAACTTGATAAATAGTTTAAATATTATATTTTTCCAATTAAAATTCAGTTTTTTTCACTGTTCATTGAGACATGAAATATTTTAAAAAACTATAAAAACATGAACCTAATAAAATTTTTATGTTTTGATTTAAAAATTTATGTTCATTTTAAAAAATTAATATTTAAAAAGTGAAGAAAATTATTTTTATATTATGTGTACATAGCGTGACTAAACCTTCTTTTATAAAATATTTCATTTTTTAGAAAACATTAATTTTTATTTAAAATGATTCTGATTTTGTCTCTAATAAACAAATAAAATAATTTTCATAATTTCATTAGTACTATGAAAAAATTCCAAATTAAGATCTATGTTATAATGACATACTATATTATAGTTGATTTAGACTTGGGTTTTCATGTTCTGCAAATTATCAAAGAGATTAAATTTAATGAACTATATTTCACTCGTTCATTAATCTTGGTGGTCCGTGTTTTATAAGATATAACTTTTTATTTTATTTTATAATATTGGGGTGTTAAATTACACTAAAAATATCACTATTTAATAAGAACTGAGAATACACCATTGAGTTTTCTCAAATTCGATCCTTGAAATAATGAACTAATTTAAATTTGTTTGAAACTTTGAAATCACCATTAACAAGTTCTATAATAACGAGCCTTAATTAGTCCCTCAAAATAAGTTTAACAAATCCATAAAACTCATAATATATCTTCACATTGAAGAAAAATTAAATATAATTTCCATAAACATATATAACAGCAGTAAAAAAAACAAATAATAATATTTCCAATATGTAATATATAGATTTTAATTTTATAAGAAAAATCATAAAAATTATTTTAATAAGGTTAAATATTATAACATGGTATATATTCATAAAATACCTTCTTTATAGGGATTATTTTTTATTATATAGAAAAATCCGTAAGAATTATTTTCTTGAGACTTTGTATTTCATAAGATACAATAAACGTATATGTTGAAAAAATTATATGACTTCCAAAATTATCATAAGATATGCTATTCTGTATATCTTTACAAATTTTATATGACATGAGAAATATCATTAAACTTAGTTACTTTGTTAGGTTTAAGTATTTGATTTTTTTGAGAATAGTAAATACATAAGTGTGGAGAATAAGTCATTTTAAATATTTTTTTTATAGATTTAGTTAAAATCATAAGACATTAAAAAATCAGCTTGTAAGACTTGCCTATAGTAATTATGAATTAGTAATAAATGAAATTTTCAAAATACTAAAAAAAAATTCCAAAATCAATTTCATAAAGTAAATAACAAAATTAATTTTTTTTACTAATTTGAATAAAAAATGTCAAATAATTAAAAAACAATAACATATTAAAAATAACGACACCAAATATGATTAAAAAATAATTAAATCATGTTTTGATAAATTAAAAATTTTCATTTTTCCATCAATTTATATTAAATTATTTTATTCAATAATAATTTTAATATTCACACATTTTTCAGTACTCATTTTTGATATAATTACATATGATTTTGTAAATAACTATTAATATTTAATTATGTATGAATTTTTTGTTATCAATCCAATGACAATAAATGTAAGGATACACTCAAGAATACCCCCCTTTATAACTAAAAAATGAATATACCAATTAATAGTTATCCACTATTTTATAATTAATGAAAGAGTTTATAAATTTTTTAAACAAAAAAATATCTCCCCTAAAATTAAACATTATGTTTCATAGATAATATATTGGATTAAAATATTAAAATTAAAAAACAAGTACAGATTTATGTTATAATGACAATTCAAACTTCATATATGAAATTATGTTATTAAATATATTTCATGTTCAAGATTATTATAGTGAATTAAAAATAGTATTAGATTAATATATATTTAAAAAATATAATTATTTCAAAATTTATTAATTTTAAAAAATATATTTCAAATAAAATAAGATTAAATAAAATCAATAATGATACCATAAAACTTTATTGATTCATTAAAATAAACAATCTAGTTTTAAGCCAATTTGATAATCAAGCTATATAGATAATGTATATTTCATCCTATATAATTCATAAAAAATAAAAGGATCCCAGAAATATATCAATATATTCTAGGAATCATAATATTATTTCAAATGAATTTAAATACGACAAAGAGATTAAGTATTTAAAAGTTCACCAAAATATATAACTAATAATACATTCTCATAAGAAAAAAATTAAATTTATTAGAATAGATAGAAACATGAAAATGTTTCAATATTTATAACATTACTAACTTTCCACCATAAAAGTTTCATATTTCATAATTGTAAAAATGGTTAAATCCAATGGTTTACTTAAGATATCAAGGAATTTGTTATCTATGAAGACATATTCCAAATAAATATTACCATTATTAACATGATATCTAATAAAATGAAATATTATATCTATGTGTTTAGTTCTATAATAGTTTAATGAAATTTTAGAAAAAAATAGAAGAATTGTTATCATGATAAACTGGGATCTTAGGAAAATAAATATTAATATGAGTTAATGATTGATTAATCCACACACATTGATCATAGAAATTTTCAGTAGATATATATTCATCATCAACTGTTTATAAAGAAATTTGTAATTTCTCCATTGATACCCAAGAAATTAAAATTTCTCATAGAAAATTAAATAATAGAGATACAATTTTCCGAAAAACTAAAAAAAATCTAAAATATGAATCAAAATATCTAAAAAAATCAAGACACTTATATCAAGAAAAAAGACCCAAGAATTTACAGTTCCTTTAATATATTTAATAATTTTCTAAATATATTTTTATTGGGACACCATATATTAGACTTTAAATCTTATACACATACGTTCAAAAAACATAATATTTGGTCTATAATCATTCAAATAAAGTAAACAACCAATCATTCCCTTAAACAATTTTATATCCATGTTTTTCCCCAATATCGAAATTCTATTTACACATATTATTCATAGAGGTTTTAAAAGATTTACCCTTATGTAGGAAAAATATTTTTACTAAGTCTTTAAAATAGTATGTTGATTTAAAAATGTTCCAAATTTCATTTAATAAATTTTATTTTCTAAAAGGAACCTAAATTTTATCATTAAACACATTTCAAAATCACATATCAGTAAATTGAAAATTTTTTTACAAATAAATTCACTAGTTAAAAAATAATACAATAAATATAATATTGAATAATTTTAATATCATTTTGAAAACTTTTAATAGAAAATGTACAACATACCATACATTTATTTAAACCATTATTCTGAAAATATGATGAAAATATTTCATAATCATATCCCTAAGATTGATTTAATTTTTATAATGTATTTAATAAATTAAAAACAATATTATAATTTTTAAGTCCAAAATGCGATAAAATTAAAATAGATTTAATACCAATAATAGGTGAAAACATATAATCAAAAACATTACTTTATTATTGATAATAACCATTATAAAAAAATCTATCTTTATTCCTTATAATATTTCCATCTTCCTCAAATAAATTTTTGAAAATAAATTTCATTCCTATAAAATATATCTCTTTTATTGAATCAATTAAATACCAAAAAATATTTTTATAAAATTGAATATATTCATATTCTATTGAGAAAATATATTTTGAATCATTAAATTCTTTATAAATTTCATTATGTTTAAAACAATAATGAAAATTAAATTGTTTAAGAATATTAAATATAGATGTCTTATTTTAACTTCCATAATCAATATGACCAATATATTTATCAATATATTTATCTTTGGGAGTTTTCCATGATCTAGGATTATTTTTTGAAGGAGAATGATTTCCCTCAAAAGATACATTATTTTTAGGTTTATCCTCTTCAAAATTAAATTATCTATATTATTTTATAGAATTCTTTAAGTCTGAATTCCTTTTCAAATTTTTTTCATCTAGTTTAGCATGAATAGAATATTAGTTAATCATATTTTTTATTTTATAAACTCTATAAGAATTACATATATATTAGAAACCTAGAAAATTCCCACCACTATATTTGACATTAAATTTATCATGATTATATTTTGTAAATAAAATAATAACCTAACATTAAAAAACTAAAAAATTACCAAGTTAATATTTCTTTTCATTCAATAATTAATATTATTGTTTATTAATAATAAGAATAACAATAATTCCATTTGAAATAGTCCAATAAATTAAAATACCATCAACTAAAAAACAATTAGGTAAAATATATTGACATAACTTTGTTCTATCCATTTGATTACTTGTTTGATTATTTCTTTTAACAAATCCATTTCCATGAGGAGTACCGGGTGATGAAAAATTATGTAAATAACCTTTATTTTCATATAATAACTAAAAATATATAATTTAAAATTAACTTACTCTACCACAATGAATGGATACAATAATCAAAAATTTATCATTCTATAATAAATTTAAAAAGCACTAAATCTAGATATATTTCATTTTTATGTGAGATAAGGTATAGCTATTTGAATCGTCTATAATCATCAATAATAACTAATGTGTTTCTTTTTTCAATCAATAATAGTAGTTTTAGTCACACAAAAATAGTAATTTTGAACAAACGGTAGAGGTTTGTTCAAGTCCATTTCCAAAAATAGTCTCAATGATATTTTGTGTTGTTTTCTTTACATGAAAGTCTCATAAGCATATATATTTGGTTGTTTAACTACAATAATTTCATACATTTTCTATTATTAGTGATTTTATATAATAATTTAAAATTAACCTGACTATGTTGTCATTTACAATGTATACAATAAGTCTCCAAAACATTCAAAAACATAAAATTTTGAACATTTAGTTCATCATCGTCAATATAGTAAATATTTTTCTTTTGGTATCATAAAATGATTTGGATTTTCAATTAAAAACAAAACATTTGTCATTTAGAAAATTAAAATTCATTCCATTATTACATAATTGAGATATTCTTATTATATTAACTTATCATCCAAGAACATATAAATCTTTAGAAATAATAGTACAATTATAAATTCCAATTTCACAAGAATTTTTCTCATTGGATCTGGTGTTGTCTCTAAATTTTGTAGCACCTCCATCAGATAAATTATAAGAATTAAATTTTGATAGATCTCCAATTAATAGAGAATCCACCTTCCATCTACCATACAACAATATTGAGACTTTCAAGTCACATAACTTGAATATTAAATAGATGAAAATTTTGATACCCAAAAACATTGGGCAAAATAATGTTAGTTAATCAATTTTTAGGTACCCATAATGATTTTAGAAATGAAATCAAAGGAATCATCATAGATACTGATTTATAAATACAAATATTACTATATAATAAAAACTATTTAAATCATAGAAAACATTCTTCACAATTGTGTCCCTTCATAATACATCTAAAACAAATAATATTAGAAGAGTAGACGTTTAAAATTTTCAGAAAATATTTTTGATATATCTAATGGAATTTCATATCATATCCAATATAAATTGCATTTTTCAACATTGTTTAAATACATCATTGTATCGTAAATATTTATTCCCTGGATAAAAGTAAAAAATTGTTTCTTTAAACCTTCAGTTACTTTCTTTTTTCTCTTCATTAATCTTCTCAATATATTTAATATCTTTATTTATTTTATCATTAGATGTAGAAACTATATATATATTTTTCTATTTTTAGGGAGAAGAAATTTTTCCTCCCAATTTTTATTAAATTTTTATAGTTAATTATATTATATTGTGCATCCAAAACTATATATAATTAATCTTTCAACTTCATCATTCAATTAACCAATACTAGGTTTGTAAAAATAATCATTAGAGAATCTAGAAAAAAAATTGGAATCATTGAATTCATTTGGGGAAGTCATAAAGAAAGTCAGATGATTACTTTTATTTATTACAATTTTCATAATAATAATTTCTTTAGTAAAACTCTAACATGATGTTAAAAGAGTTTTTTTATTTATGAACATTATTTCAATTTTTATTCATGAAAATTGTATGTAATATTTCATTTCATTAAAAATTCAAAAAATGTGACATATAGAGTATTATAATAAAATATCATGTTACCTTTCCTTTTAAATTTATGAATATTCATTTGAGAGTTCTTATATGATCATTTATTTATTTCTATCCATTTTATTCTTTTATAAAAACTCTTGAAAATTTGACCCATTTATTCTTTTTCACTTTCCAATTTTCTAAAATCAAAAAATTTAGATACAATAATATTAATAGGTTAGAAGGATACACTATTTCACTTTTCTTATTTCTTAATCACTGATGTTATTTAATTTCAATCAATTTTGGTGTTTTAATTCAGTGAATTTAGTTTGATTATATTCCTTGATGTATTTAATTTTTTTAGTGGAGGATTCCATTTTATGTACTTATTGAGTTCTTATCTCGAGACTCTTTTAACAAGAATAATATTTTATACTTTTTTCTTCATGAGAATTCATTCCATTAAAAGCACTAGAAAATATATTTGAAATCTAGTGGATAGTTCTATCTTCTATAATTTTCAATGCAAGATATTCAACCTAGAGAATTCTGGGATTATTTTATTTCAATATTATCTGACCCTAGGTGAGTATAAAAAATTCAAAATATCTCTTGAGTATTTTTACAAGAAGAAATACTATTTTTTTTTTCTATTTATAGTATATTATAAAATATTTTCAACTTTTTATTTTAAAAATATATTTTTTGTAACCATTCATATATAAGAGCCTCAGATAGAATAAGGCAGCCTTTATAGTTTCAAAAAAGGTTAGTAACACGAATATATTCAACAGATTATATAATATAATATAAATTTTTAGCTCCCAAATAAGATGGCTAGTGGTCTGGGGGTGAATAAAAATTTTTAAAGTATAATAAAATCATTTCAAAGTGATCTTTCCCATGCTTGATCCAAATAATTAGTGGAAAATTAAAACAGAGAAAAATATTTTTTATAATATTTTAGATCAAATTTATCCTACTCTTACTCTCAATACACCTATACTCATTAATAGGTATTTTATTCCCTAAAAATAAAAATTTGAATGGGTGTCACAATCCAATTAAAAATTTCCGTATTTAGTGGTTTGATAACTAACATAATAATAATTAATTTTCATGAGAAGTCACAACCTAATTACAACATAAAGTTTTCATCTGGAGTCACAAACAAAACGTACCAATTAAAATTTATTTTAAGCAAAAAAATAAAATTTTAACTCAAAAGTAATAACCCAAAAGTCAAATTACATTGAAAGGTAAAAACAGAATAAAATATTTTATCATATGTTGATAGATATAGATAATTAATAACTTGGAATCAATAAAACTAGTTGGTATCAGTCGATGAATAATAATTTAAGCACAAAAACTAGTTCTTAAGTAATTAAATAGCTAGTTTATTCTATTCAATGAATATTTTATCATTCATTTTTATTCTTGAGTGTTGTTTTATAGTTTATAAACTATTAACATATGGTCTCAAAAAACATAAGATATTTTTCTATCAGTGTTAATATTTCTTATCACTTCATCACATGTATCACATTTCCCTTCCGTATAGCTTTTATTCTTTAAAATATACATATGAAATCACTATACAATAAAATATAATAGTTATAATAAATAAATGAAATAATAATAATGATACATGAATTGTCACTACAAATATTGATGTAGATTATAAACCAAGAATACTTAGTCAAGATTTCACAAATATCAGCCTTGAAATAATGAACTAATTCCTATTTTTTAAACAATGATTTAATATCAAACAACATCTATAATAATATGCTTTGAATAATTATTCTATGTAATTTTAATAAACCCATAAATATCATAATAATGTTTCTATTTTAAAGAAAGTTAAATATATGTTCATTAATAATGAAAAAAATCAATAATAATAAATAAAGAAAATGATATTTAATGTATCAAATATATGGGTTTTTATAAGTAAAAAATGACATAAATAATTATCTTCATAGGGTTAAATATTTATTTAGGGTACACCATTATTTTACACATTCTCTATATGGTCCATTTTTTATAATAAAGGAAAAGTTGTAATAAGTTTTTTCATTGGAATCTATATTTCAAAAGATACTCTAAGTGAATAAGATAATTAAATTATAAGTCCACCAAAATCTACACAAGTGTTCATTTTATTTATTAAATTATAAATTTCATAAAGCATCATAACCAACGTAAGATAAGGTTTCCTCATAATGTATCATATTTAAAATAACAGGGAGCATTGCAAAAGTTTAAATGCATGGTTTATAACATTATAAATTTTTGTATGTATGTAATGAAAAATTAAATACATTAAAAAAATAATAATTTTAACACTTATATATTAAATGAATGAATTCTTAATTAGATAAATTTTATGATACTTCATAAACATTCATAAAATTAATTTCATATATTAAATAACCAAATAAGAAATCATAATTGTACATGATTAAATATATGACAAATAATTACATAACAAAAATAGAAAAAATAAACACAAAAAATATTGTTAATAAAGATGAAAGTTATTTTCTAAGAAATAATAATTACCCAATTGAAAATTTTATTTTGAAATATTATTTTCATCCAAAAATAGTGAACTCATAAATTATAATTTTACTCATATAAGAGGGAATCAAATAATATTTTTTAAATAATAAGAATTCTTAATAAATTAGAAAATTTTAATTATGAATAAAAATGAAATAATTTTGAAAGGACTAACCTAACAAGTATATGTAATGGATTATGTATGTACATGATCAAAGGAGATATATTAAAGACACTATACACATTGATGAGGTATAGTGGATATGAAATATGATATGCTACCAAAGCCATATAATTCAGGATTTTGAATGATCTAATATATCTTAGTTTCCACAATCCCTATTTATTGAATCTCATAAACCAATTGAATATTAATATTTTAAGGAATACATTAAATTCATTATCATATTCAAAATCTCATCAATAATTATTATCTTATATCTTATATTTATTTTTTTAATTTTGAATATACTGTTGAATAATTTGAATCTTTAAAAACATTTCTTGAGCCATATACTACCCCCACATACTTACCCTCTCCATATTCATCCAAAAATAGTTGGTCTTTTTACCACTTCCTATACATAGTCTCATATAGTTCAATTTGAATTCTTTAATATAAGTTATTTTTATTTGAGATCTCAATTTTGGGAAAGTTTAGATCACCACCTTATTTGAAATGGATTAGATAATATCTCAACATATCTTCCAATGCTTGAATGGTACTCTAATAATGACCACCAGTGTAAAGATGATTAGTGTTTGTAAAGGTAAAATACATAATCAATGTTATTTGAAGACTTTTATAGAAATTCATGGTTACCCTTTGATCCCAATCTGAGATATTGGAATGTGGTACTACATACATCCTTACTACATCCATTATTTATATATTGAAAATTTATTAAAGGAATAAATATTATTGTATATAGATGATATTTTTTACTTTATAAGAAGATCAACTACAACCTAAATTAACGTATGACCTTTAATATTCTTATTAAGGACTAAAAATATATTCATGGTGTGATTATCAATGTTTTATATATGTATAGGTAATGCAAGCATTATCCCCTTAGATTTTTATTGTTCTCCATTCACATGAGGGCACACAAATATCAATATATATACTCTACAATATCACTTTTCATGTTTTCCAGAAAAAATATTCACTGCTTTCAATATAAATATTTATGATTAATGGATGGATAAAGAATATTGATCTATGAATGTCATCCAATAATTGCTTCTTGAAATATTGTATTCAAGTGATATATATTTCTTTTCGAATCAAACAATTCCATCATTTTCATGGTTTAACTATAGGATATTACATACATTCTTATATAGCTCCATGTCCTCATTAAGTGATTCCTTGATCATAAAATTTGTGGATGGTTTATAAATCAATTAGAAAAAACGGATTGAAATATATCTTATATAGACGATATTGAACCATTTTTATAGTCTCCAAAACCAATGGTATAACTAATACCAATTGTTTTCAAACAGTTGATATTAGCTCTCTATGTATTGGTCTATAAAAATGGTTTTAAGAAAATAGTGGAATAAGTTTACATAAAAATTGTTGTAACCCATTGGTATAACCTATATCCCAATGGATTATTATAACCGTTGATATAAATTTATGCTAATAGTTTGATAAATAATTTGTATAGTTCCTATATTAAAGGTTCCTTCAAACTGTTGGTATACATGTATGTAAATGGTACAAATAAACTTGTGGTATGGGATTGATAAAAAATGATATCCCACCAATGCATCCTATAAACCTCCAAATGCAAGGATAATTTAAAATGTCTATCAGAGATCAACTCTGGTCAACTAACCAAGCCACAAATTCCATAATTCAATAGTGAGGTATAACCAAGATAAAGGAGAAAGTCTTGAATATAACCAAAAAATACATAAAACCAGAGTAAAAAGAATAATAAAAAGGTAAAAATTGATCCATACAAACTAATCAATACTTTTTAAATAGAAAATTGTGATTTGGATAAGGCCAAAAGACTCAATTTTACCAACTTTCGTCTCCAAACCATCCCGTACCAAAGTAATTATTGAATTAAGAACCAGACATACTAAAAGATACATTTAACTTTACCAAAAAATTTTAATTAAAAATCTACAATAGACTAAAAGAAAATTTCTGGTATGAGCATAAAACCTAGTAGGATACCACTAAAGACTCTATACAGTATTGAATATCCAGAATGATATAGTTCTAGATTTTAAAACAAAATTTGTTTTAAACTTTTGGTTTTCATAAAATAATTTCATATTCTAAAATATTGAAATATAAAAAGTAGAAGTGATAAAAGAAATATATATCCATGAATTATAAGGCATGAGACTAAACACATATATACCATTATGTGAATCCATGTTATACATACTCATATAAAAATTTGTGAGAAACAATCCAAGAAAATAACCATCTAGTCATAAAAAACCATAAATGAACATATATAATATCATTTGGCGTCTAACCTATGAAGAAATAAATTCTAGACATAAAAATAGACATAACATTGGTAAAAAATTGGATCCAACTGACATCGTGTCTTTCCATAGTCTACGAATGTTAACAAAACAACCTCTAGTTGTTCCACACACACTAAGATTTCCAAGATCAATTCCCCCTTGAATTAAATGTTCCAAAAGTGAAAATATTTTCAAATATATCTTAAAACATTGCTATCTATTCATAAAATATTTTTCAAATTCAAGGAAATCAACTTCAGTGTTTCGAAAACCCATTTTTGAATAAACAAAAATCCTTATTTTAAAGAAAACACCTTTTAAAAATAATTATCTATCCAAGGGATCCATTAAACCTAAAGATAACTTATATTAAAATAAAAAACTAAAGGTATTTATCAATAATGGTATGAAATTCATCAAATCATACCATTTTATAGAAAAACATACATCAAAATCATATAAATCTACATGACTTCAAAATAGGTGATTGGAAACCAGAGATCAAACTTTGAATGAAAAGTAATGATATAAAACTAAAAAGGATCAATATAAAACACTATCTAATCATGAATGTGAACCATAATCATATCCACCATAGTTTCCATAACCAAAATAATGAAGAACCATAGGTAAATCTTACCCAGAGAGGCATACCATAACCATGATGAGGATTAATGTCCGAATGAATGATCAGAAAGGAAACAAATCTATAAAATCATCCAAGATGAGATCTGTGTCATTAGAGGAAGGCATTATGGTCAAATGAAACGCAAAAAATTCATAAAGTGTCATAAAACCCACAAATCATGATAATTAAACATTGGGTAGTCACATTTCATGATGTGAATTTTACAATGGCTGAAAGTAATGAAAAACTCATCTCCATTTTATTAAAACATTATTCTAGCCATTAAATGATGTGAAATATAAATACACGATGTTTAAAATCCATATCATGATCAATATTCATATCATCATCTCGGATACCATTACATGGTATGAAATCCCTCTATATGATCTATAATAGATTAGTAGTCAACAGACATGTGAGTTCTGTACAAAAGGCACAAAACCACCTTTGGCATTCATCGAATACAGGGAGAAAATTATATGGAATTTGAACAATTTATTCCTAGACTTCATTAATTCAAAAAAAACATACAACCCTAAACATTAGTTCATTTTTCCCATCAAAGGATATCTATCCCTGAGAAAACCTCAATCACACACAAAACAATTATGATAAAAATGATAAACAAGGGACTGCCAGAAAAGCATAATGGGAAGTTACTATGTGCCCACCATAAACAATTTTTTTCCTTATAATGTTCTCATATTCCTAGAATCATATAAAGTGAAGGAAACTTCTGCATTATGAGCAAGTCCCACTCTCACATCTTGTGGCTATATTTTCTCCACTACCACAATACTAAAACTAGGGTAATCATTTTATAATGAATTTCCTTCTCTCGTTAATCCAAAATCTAAACTGGATAATCCACCATATTGGTATTAGTCCCATGATGAAAATACCCATATCTAATCATATTGGAAATATATAGTATATACATCCTCAACTAGGAAATGGGAATTGTATTAAAGATCAGTTCAATAGTAAACTTGACCTCCCACAATAGTGGTAAACTAGAAAAATCATCAAATAATATCTTAGAGTATAAGCACTCCATTTTAATATTTTTACCACCCAAACATTAAAAAAATCCTTCAAGAATAATCTTTGAAAACTATCATGAGATTACCCCATCATAAGAAACATAATTCCCTGAAATTACTGATCTAGAGTCTAACTCACCCAGAAAAAGATAACTGGCCTAATTGGTAGATAAGAACTGTACCTAATTGTGATTATAGACTATCTAGTTAATAAAACTGATCATCCAATACATTATTTTAATCAAGTCAAATATTTCAAGTTCATTATATATGACATCCCACTCTACCTCTAATTCATCAATCATCACCTGCCATATGAGGCACTTCAAAACTAATTCGGATATCATTCCCAATGTAATGGGAGGATATAAAATTAATTTCATAATATCTAGATGTAAGATAAATATTTCAAGTATATTTTATTTTATAATATAATGTGTAACACATCTATCAAATAATTATATCACCATAGAAGATGAAATAAACACCGTACATCTAATTGTAGTCGACCCTGCTTTCGATTACTCTGGCGCATACTCCACTACATAAAGAAACCTGGTATGAACTAATCTATAATAAATCTTAGCCACATCAACATCTCCCTTTTCCTGTTGATTAGAACAACCACCCTTGGAAGAATCAACATGAACCATTAATCCTTTGGTGAATTTTGATTCTTCCTTTCTTATGCTTTCTTGTCAAAAAATCATTTCTAGTGGAATAATCATCCACAAAGTTGATATGTCTTGAGATGCTTCAAAAATTTGTATTGGTATAAAAAATATTCCTACAATGATAAAAAATTCAAAAATATTCTCAGGGAATCCCCTAAAACTGATCCTGAAGAGAACTACATACCTTTACACTTTCTTTTCTGGATAAAATATACACTCTGGCTAGTAATTATACCAGATAGGGCTCCACACACACAAGTTAATCCATCTATGTATACATCATCCAAAGATTCATATTTTCAACAATATACACAAAATTTAAACGAAATATTAAAATTAAAATCTTCGAATATCATGCCTCTATCCTAACTCAAATATTAAATACATTATGAACTCATTAATGATAATCTTCGATGCCAGATGCATGAGATCCACAAAATAGGAGGAATAGTCTAGAATGATGCTCTCTCACTGCTCTAAGTTCTGAAAATATTGTGTCATTATCTCACATAACATATTTGGGAAATTATATTATTAATTTTTATATTGAAATAATACCATGTAAGATCCTCATGGAACATATCTTGCACAATAAAATCCCACCATCTCCCTTCTAAACCCCTGACAATGTACATGAAAAAACCCCATGAAGATTCTTTAAGATTATTCACGAATTTTAGGATCATATCAATCTTCTCAATACACTCCTCTATCACCATAGAATATAGGTGGATAATTCTTAGTGAACTCATAGAAATGATCCCCCACAAGTTCCGGGTTCTCGAAAGCCACATTAACCAAATTATGAAAAGTGGGGATTATATATTCTACTAAACAAGGGTCCAATAGATGATTCACCTACAGATACTATATTATATATTCCTCTCTATGATTTGGATGATTTTATCTAGAATTAATTTTATAATAAATATAGTACAATGACCAATTAGATCATGAACACAATCCAAAATTTTAAGAAAATTTATAGAACTTAAACAATTTCTAAAAAATATCATGTATTTAAATAAAATTTTAATTATACCAAATAAAAGAATTATATAAAAATTAATAGGAAAATTTAAAATTAATTACCATATATTCTATTAAAATAACCTCAAACCCCAAGTCTCAAACTGGTTAAAATTCCTTGAAGACCCATGGTTACTCATGTATAGTCATGTAAGTGAGAAAACCCAGACCCTTTTAAATACTATCCAATTTATGATTGTCTTAAATCCTATCTAACCAAGACACATAACCAAACTTAGTTAGTGTAAACACACTTCAAACTGATATTTACTATATAATACCAAATTTTAATAAACTAACCTAGTTAAACTAAAGAAGCCACTAGAGTCCATCTTCCATAGTGAGGTATATCCAAGATAAAGGAAACATGTCTTGTATATAACAAAAAAATAAACACAAATTATAGTATAAAGATGAAAAATAATTTACAAATATATCTATAAAATCCAATACAAATATGGTAAACAAATAAATTATGAATTAGAGAAGATCAAAAAGTCTCTATGGGACCAATCGTCACATCCAAATGATCATGTGCTAAAGGAAATGATGAAAGGAGGGGCCAACATGATACAAAATTACCTACCTATTACCTAGATACTTAAATAAAATACTAAAAAACACCAAAAGGAATAATTAGGGCGTGGAAAAAAAGGCTGGTTTTATACGACCACCGAGTCTCTATAATGTCTTATATCAAGAATGCAACATTTTTATCTTCTTAATCAGAAATAGTTAAGTAAATATTTTTCAAACACTGAAAACTGCTTTTCAATCATTTTTCCTATTATTTTTCAAAAAATCCTTTCATATTTTCAAAGAAATTAATATGTAAATTATAAGTGATGAAACAGGAAAGAATATCCACATATCATAAGGTAAGAAATTAAACACATATCCATGAAATAGTATCATGAGAATCCATGCGATATAAGCACATAAAAAAAATGGGAAAACAATCCATGATAAGAAAAATAATTTAATTAAAAATCCATAAATGTTATATAACACTATAATTTTGGCTCTATGCTATGTGAGAATAAGTAGTAGACATAAAAAGAAACCCAAAATACTTCAAAAAGTGGATCCAATTGATATTAATAACCACCATTGTCTATTAATATCAATAAAAAGGAAACTAGTGGTTCGACACACATTAAGGATTCAAATGTATATTTCTTGAAACACTGAAGGATCCCAAAGACTGATTCATGTTAAAAAAATTGAAAACCATACTCACTACTTGTAAAAAAAATTAAAATCTATCCCAAAGTGATTCAGTTTTTGAAAAATCCATTTTCGAATAAAAAAATCATTTTAAAGTAAATCCCATAAAAGAAACTTTCCATAAAATCTCTTGAAAACATAAAAAAATTTAATTCAATGAAAATCCCAAATTAATTTATCATTAATGATAATAAATTCATCAAATAAACCCATTTTATAGAATGATGTACCCTAAAAATAGTATAAACCTATCTACATTTGAAAATGGAGATTCGAAACCAAGAGATTAGCATTTGAAAGACAAGGAATAATAAGAAACTGTAATGAAAAAAATAGAAAAACACTATCCAATTATGAATATGAACCATAAGCATAGACAATGTAGTGTACATGACTAATAGATTAAATAACAAGAAATAATTCTTACCCAAAGAGGTGAAACACAACCATAATGATGACCAATCATTGAACCAATGATCTGGAAGGAAGAAAGTTCTCCAAAATAACCTTTTCTAGGCACTGGGTCATAATATGGGAGGTTTTTTGATTGATTGAAATTAAAATCACCCATGTAACACTCTAAATACTACAAATCGTGATAATTACATGTCATTTAATCTCATTTCAGGATGTGAATTCCACAAAGGCTAAAAACATGAAAGAATATGTCATGTTTTTATAAAAAAATCGATTTTAGACATTACAAGATGTGAAATACTAAAACATGATTTGTAAAATTCATACTCTACACCTGATTCATGGAATATTCCCAAAAAAATAACATGGTATGAAATCCATTTACATAGTCTGTAGTCACCAAGGTGACTATAAATGTTCCCGTTCTTCACAAAAGGTCCAAAGCCTCCTTATACATTCTTTGAACTCAGGGAGAACCATGTAATCCCTTTGATACATATAATTAGAGGACATAAAAATTAAAAAACATGCATCCATGAAAATAAGGTCATTTCACCCCCAAAAGTCTCTCTATACTAAAGAATCCCTCAAACTCCCTTAAATAATGATGATAAATAAAGGATAAATAAGGAAGTACCTAAAAAGAATAACAGACTGTTAAAAATTCAAATAAATGGTAATAAATACAAAATTTCCAATCATAAACTTCAAAAAAAATAATATATATTTTTCACTCAAAAAAAAAATAAAATTTAAATTAATATATTTAGAATGTGTTTTAGTCAGAAGATGTCATCTTCAACAATAAAAGTGAAATAAAAAGACTACGAAAAGTATAGAAAATTAATATATTTCTCTAAAAAACATATATATGACCACCACTATAGACTTGTTCATCATTACAATCCATATCATCATAAAAATCATGAATATAATATAATGTTCTCTAACTTCATCCCCATCACCACCAGGAAGGTCCTCACCTCGACCTAAATTAAGACCATCATCTCTATCTCTCATGGAATCATATAATATGTTCATTATTGAAATGAATGTATCTAAAATTGAGACAATATATAGTAGAATTGATAGATATAATTTCAGCAAGGATTTCATGAATTAAGTAGGGACATTTTACCTTCTTTCATGCTCTTTTGTGGACAATTTTTTGGACTTATATTCATCTATGTGATCCTCTTATAACATTATCCTAATAAAGGTTTTTTAATTCTTTAATGTGGGCCACTACAATGTGAGAATAAAACTATTATTTATTATACTATGGAGTCTCCCTTGGTTCTCATCACATAATAACTATTTAATGTTATTTTTTATCCTGAATATTTCACTATATTTATAAGAAATGTTATTGAAAGATCACTGTTAACAATATAAAAGAAATATTTAGTTGGGAAATACATATTAAAATTTTAATTAAGTAAAATAATACATAAAACCATTTCTTATACATATTCATCAACAACACTCCGATCATTATTCTTTTTTTATAAGAATTTTTTTTACTGATATATACCCCCATTGATGTTAAACTATGCTCAATAAAAATAACATTGTATGTATGAAAACTATATTCAATATCACTATAATTTGAAAAAATACTTAATAAAATTAAAAAAAAAATATAAACTAATTTTCATTATTTTTTCAAAATGGACTCCTTAAAAACCTAATTAAAATTAGTTCTATTTGAAAATACTTTTTTTTTCTCTCAAGTTCCACCAAAGTCATTAATCTGAAAGAGTGAACATAGTTCAACTGAATAGTTTTTTTAATTTCATTCTAAAAAATCCTGAAAATAATTCTATAATATTAAAAAATATATTAATATAAATAAATATAATTTTTAATCATAAACTATTAGTTTCTAATAATACTAAAAACTCATCACTCCTCAAATAGAAAATCATCTCTTATAACTATATCAATAGAGAATTAAGGAGGTTTAGTATATTCATTAAATATTTTCAAAATCTACTAGTCCATACAACATAAAACTCAAATATATATTTTCCCTATGTTTCCCCTAACACCATAATCCATACTATCTTTATAGCTTGACCATTAGTGGTTTTTAGAAATTATTTATTAAATTAAATAAAATTATATTAATAAAATTATAATGGGAATTTAAAATTAATAAATTTTTCGTACCAATATATCATCCCAAGCATTATCCTTGATTTAGTACCCAACATGCCTCCATGATATTGGTTTGTTGTGAATGATAAAACTATATTTTTACAGTGTATTCATAAAACTCCTACACATAATATCATGTTTACGAATACATTGGTCTATTTTTTATACTCTACCATAATTTGAGAATTTTTATTACAGAGGTCATGCATATATGTACACAAACAACACCAATTAGAATATCCTACTAAAAAGAAAAATAAAAAATATAATAAATAAAATTTAATACAGAAATAAAATTAATATTATAGAATTCAATAAATTTATAAATATATACTAGAACTAGAATGTTTAGTGGGTCTTGATTTGTTGGTAGAATTTATAAAATAGGTATATTGTGACGGAAGGGTATGCTTCAATTTATGCTTTGGATGATCAAATAACTATGAAGAAGAATTCATAGGAGATGATAATAAAATAATGGAGAGATTGGAGAAGCAAGAAATTTAGGTGGCATAGAAGTGGTTGGAAAACTATAGGAAGAATGAAGTGTCTCTCACCCTGATATATATATATATATATTATAAATTTGATTTTTTAAAAACATGTGTTACATGTAGCCCCAAGTCTAATTGAGCCATAATATTACATGATGTTATAAACTAGATGTCCAATCCTTTGTATTAATAGAAATAAACACATTTTAGAAATATGTATGATGGTTTTAGATAAAGAAAATATATTGATTAATAATTACTCAATATTTAGTAAAGTATTTTTTATGCTTTATAAATTATATTTTCCTCAAAAATGGGTTTGATTGCTTTAATGATAACTTAATATAATTAAAATTTTGGAACATTAATAAAATTTATTCGAATGAATTATCCTCATTTTGAAATCATATTGTCAAGTAATCTAAGGGTTATTTTTTATAATTTCATTAGAATTTTATTTTTTCATTAATAGTGAAAAATAATTATTTTTATTAAAATCTGCATTTTTGTTTAATGAATTAATATTGTTACATTTTGTTTTAATTTTTTTAAAGAAAAATTAGTTCTTTTATAATCCTAATAATCTAATTATGGTTATTTTAATTAATTTTATATAGATTTTGGTATAAAAACATTTTATAATTATGAAATCATTTTTTCATAAAATCTGATTTCATCACCTTTTAAAATTTTATAATAAAATTATTCTCGTCTACTTTTAAACATTGGATTTGATAATATAGATTGGAGATTTGGAATCATTATGTAAATTTTTTTAAATGAACCCACTTTAATTTTTTTAATAAATCATAAAAATAGAAAATATTTCTCACTATTGTAAGGTTAAAACAGGTTTATTGGGGGATGTCAAACTAAAAGATAACATAGAAAATTCCTATTCGGTATATTTAAATTATATTTTTGCCATATTTATTCCTCATAATATTCAAAATCAAAATTTATTCACATTAGGAAGCATTTTATTGAGTATGGATTTATTATATTTTATTCATTTAAGAAATTCCTACTATGTACTCTCCACCACATATATTGGAACAAACCTCCCTTCCTTTATTTACACCACATCAATAATTATAACTAAAAAAACCAACACAATTACCTTATAATAACCCTATACATTAATTTAAGGTTCTATACTTCTTCAAATACTATTCCATGGGTCCTTAATAAACGATCTAGTGGAGGCCCATCGAATAAGTGATAATCATCATAGTCAACCTCTTTGAGTTTATTTGTTACTCAAAAACCATTATATCCATGGTATTCATAATAAAATTATTAAATTTTTATCCTAAATATAATATAATGTTATTATGATTATAGATCCACTGATATCCACCTTCTATTCCATTAAAGTGGTAGTGAATGTATGACTCATGCATATGTGTGGACTAGAGCCTCCATGTAGCAGTACAATTCATTCTCCATCAAAAAATTTCATAGATAGTTTTTATGAATGGATTAAACTTTATATTTTATATTTATCACATTATTATTCTTTTTTATTTATATTATCATATTTAGTTTCTTACTTTCCAATCTATTGGGAAATGATAACATTGCTCATGTATACGCGTGAACTACCACATCCATGACATGATGTAATTCATTTTAAATTTCCCTTTAAATGGGTAACAATAAGGTTATATTTGATTAAAATATAGATGATATAATAATTAATCATACAATTTGTATTATTGTTTACCTCAATTTCTTTCCATCTGTTGATAAGTGAAATTAATGTTCATGTGAACATACAATATACCGTCTCAATGAATTATCTGATTAATTTTTATATATAAATATTTCTTAGATGATATGATGTATATTTTCTGGGTATATTTTATATTTATATTATGATTAAAATCATGTAGATTATGGAACCATATTCAATGTACAAGGATGAGAACTACCAAACCTAAATTCTCATGAAAAATGGAACAGTTAACACATAGAAACGATGATTTTAATATAGAATTATTAATAAATGGATGTTGAAATATATAATTGGTTGATATATGATATTATAATTATTTCAGTGATTATTTAGAAAAATTATAATTAATTTGAATTTATGATACAATATTTTATAGAAATTTTAATGTAAGTCTAACATGATATAAATATTTTTTGTCTTATTTTTATTTTCTATGAGACACAATCCATATCCAACAATTTTTTATTTTATATGGTGTTCATAATTCCCAAAAATTGTATTTTATGATTATTCTCACTACAATTATAGATATTTACATATCTATATAAGGTTATATCTTTCATGTGGTTCAGAATCAAAGGTTATTAAAGTGATAAGGGATTTATCTTATAATCTCATGGTTTATTAGGATTGTTTGTGATCATGTTTTTGATAATTTTTTTCTAGATTATCTCTCTATAATCCCATTAATTTTATTATAATATATTTATTTATAGATATAAAAAATTTTACTTCATTTTTTATCTCATTAAGAACTCAAAATCCCAAAATAATGTTTTGAAATATAAACCGACATTATTTCCCTCTTTGGTCAAAAATATTGTATCTTCTATGTCTATTTTTATCCAAATTTTTTTATAGAATGATTTAATATTATAATATGAATGTTTAAATTCCATTTTATAAATGATTTAATTTTTAAAAAATATTTTAAATGGAATCTTGTTGATGTTTTTCGAAATGAAGTACGTTCGTCTGTTTATCCAAAATGATTAAGGAATCTATGTTTTAAAGTACATGAATTGAATATAATTTATTTACATGATGGAATCTTAGTGTTTTGAATATTCTATTACATGTTTTAAAGGTTATTTTTATGGAAAATTATTTCTTTAATATTTTGGAAATTATTTGTATTAAAATAAGGTATTTCAATGCAAAATGGTTATTTTCCTTAACAAATGTTCCAGTGATATTTTAATTGATTTTTTAATGTATGATAACACCCTTTTATTTTACTTATTATTTAATTGGGTTATAACCTAGTGATTCCATTGATGTTAAATCTTTGTTTGGACTATGATTATGATGATTTAAGGATAATTTAGTGAATTTTTTCCTTGGGTTAATTAAGTTCTAATGAATCATTTATGAAACTAATTTCCTTTCCAGTTGGGCTATTTTTTGATAGAATGATGAAATGTTTATGAATCCTATTATCTATCCATGTGTAATTATATTATTAATGTTTTATTATCATTTTGAATTCATATGTATTATCTTTCATATTTTATGGGTGGGACCAAAATTATACATACCTCAAATGTATTGGGTAAAGATGGATATCTAATGAGATGTTATGGATTGGAATGGGGAGTGAATCCAATTCATTGAGTGACTCTATCAACAATAATAGTATTGGTTGTGAACATTGATTAATGATACGATGTAAAAGGTTGTGAACCCAATCCACTATGATAGTTTTGGAAGTGAACATTGAGTAAGAAAATGATTTCACATGATTATGTGAATGTAATAAAACTATGAATTTTAACAATGACTTGCTATCATGGATCATTTTAATTGATTATTTTATTATTATTGTCTTATTGACTACCTAGATTTATTCCATGACTCATGGTTATGATCGTTGATATATAAAATATTGTTTTAATTTTTTTTCTCATGTTCCCATATTTTTATGCTCATGTTTTGTTTAAGTGATCCGTGATAACTCTCTTATTTAACCTTACTGAGCATCAGAGCTCACCACTTATTATGATTCCATTACCAAGGTTATAAATACTATTTTATGAACAATTTCTCTATGATAGATAATATTTATGATATACATGGTGGGAAATAATTTAGATCAATTTCAAAAAAAGTTTTTTATGTATAAAAGTTTCTAATGACACTAGACCTATATGACTATATCATATATTTTAACGATATTTATTCAATATTGATTACATATGATATGAAATTTGTGTATGAAAAATATGATTCACTATAAGGATTTATGGTGTGATTTAGAAAAATATATGGAAAGAAGAGAAAGTATGAAATGATTATGAAATCTTAGGTGTAAAAATCCAAGGATTATCATATGGAATAATGGGATAATAAAGTGTTTTAGATTGAATATGAAATGGTGGGTCTATGTGTGATCATGTGTAGTGGGTTCTCCAAATACCTTTATTAAATCCCACATTTGATCAACCTTGATACTCACCCCTACTAGTATTCTAAATAGAGAACATTTGTCTTTTATAAGATTATTCTTGAAAGAAATTATAAATAGAATTATAAAATAATATTTTACAAATTTTAATTCACAATCATATATTATAATTACTATAATTTATGTTGGAAACAAAGGACAACGTCCCATGTCTCGCATTCATCATAGAATTTTATACAATATTTTCCAATGTATATATTCTATATTTATTATTTTTCTATTCTGAATAAAATTTACATTTCAGAATATATCCACATAAAATGGTGATGAAATATAAGGCATAAAAAGTTTAATGAAATAATTATATCATATTAATTGTAATGATAATCATTGAAAAATAGGTGACATACCATAACAAAATCATAAAAATATGAAAGGCATAAAATATTGTAGAACATAATCAACACATAAAAATTTGCATGTTAATAATTTAATATGAGTTTTAATAACATAATAAAGAAAATTTGTTTTATGAATTTGTACAAAACAAACATATACTTTTTTTTTTCAATTCCATGTTCTTACCAAATGATACATAAAAACATAAATATATAGTATTTATATAATTAAAATATTATTTTGGTTTTATAATTTTCTTAATTTTTATCACTCCTAAAATTATGTTCATTGTATTCATTTGAAATATTATATAAAATATATTACTCATACTAATTCCCAAGGCTCCTGTCCCAATGTCTCCTCCTCTTTACCCCATTTCCCCTCCATTTTTTCGATTCCACACTTCCCTTTTCTTTCTATCAGGCTCCTCTTTACCCCATCCCCATCCCCCTCCTAATTCCCCCTGTCCTCCTCAACCCCCATCTCCCTCCCCACTCCCTTGTCCCACTCTCTATCTCCATATCCCTTTCTCCATATACCCTACCCTACTCTTTTACACTCTGCACCCCACACCCCACACCTCTCTCATGCGCTCCTAATTTCCAAAAGTCCTCTATCTCTCACTAAAAATTATACCTCCATCTTTCAGCCACCCGACTCATCCTTACGGCTACTTGCATCTATGTTCTGGAAACCCGTATCTGACTTCCAGCTACCTGCATCTGCCTTCCAGCTTCCTTCCTCTGCCTATGTCTCCACTTCTGGGCTACTTGTATGAATGATATTATTTAATTCACTTCCATTTTAGATTACCTGTGCATAACCCTTAATTTTTTTGATCTTCTAAATTAACAACTGAATCTTACTTCCCCGGACATTCCTTTATAGCGTCGCTAGAAATTTGGTCAAACCATAACCATCAATAGGTAAAATCTACTTATTCTACTTTTTAGTAGTCTCAATGTTTATTGACTACATCATTGGTTTATGTAATTGTCGTTTTATGTTTCCATTTATACTATAATTTATTCCATAATTTGATTGTCTAGATCATGTGCTCTCTTAAATGTATTCTTCAATGAATGTAATATTTGTTAACCTGATTTAACTATTATGGTTTTATGAAATCAAGGTAAATTATGTTCGAACATTGAACTGATTTTTGTATTATTTACTTTTTTCATGATTTGTATAATTTTCCAACATTAATCGGTAGTTAAATGGATTAAATCATTTAGATATTATGCTCTTGAATTGATTATTAAATAGATCATATATTCTTTAAATTGATTAAACAATTTCATATATACTATGTGTCAGTGGCATTGAGGTAACTTCATTCACTCAGTGAATTAATGTTATCCCATTTAATGTTTTCAAAATCTGTATGAATTTTCCAACATTAAACATTTTATAAACGAACTTATCATACCATTAAATCATATTTTTTATTCTCCATATTTCCTATTTATACTCATGTTGTGCACATAGTTATCATACAATTCATATATTTTCAATTCCCATAATCTGGATGTAGTTACCTAGAAAATATATTTCACTTATTATCATAATAAATTTCATCAATGCATTTTTAATGAATGAAATTTCTTCTAATATGAATTTCTAGTTCAAATTAATGTAGTTCCCTGAATAAAACTCTATAAATTTATTTTTGGTTCAAATAACTTACTTCTACTCTAAATGTTATGTTTTCATTACTGATTCCAAAAAAATTCCTTAAATACTATACACAAAATATTTTTACACTATCATTCTAGTACCATATAAAAGATATCACTAATGTCTACCAATAAAAATGTGTGATCCAAGGAAGATGCCTATAAAAAAAACATGTAAACCATTTGGGTTTGACCTAAATTCATTTCTTATAAGATTGAATTAATTAAAATTTTAAATCATTTTTAGATACATTTTATTTATGTACCAATTTAAATTATATCATGTATAATAGGTTAATATATTGGTCCTGGATCATTAAATTCTCTTAATTGTATTCCTAATGTTGATGACAGAAATCCAAATTATTATGGTGAAACTAAAATGCAATGTTCATTTTTAATTCCATTATCAGATTTTATAATAAACAGTTAGTTTGACCATCTGTTTAACTTTAAATTTACAATTAAATTTATATGTTTTACTTCAATATTTTTTATAACTACTTTAAAACTAGAAATATACTATTACATTTTATTTTACTTTAATCTCGTACTAGAAAATTATTTTTTGTAGGTATTTCTCTATTCTAGAGAACTGTAGAAGATGTTAAAACTTTACCCAAGTGGATAAAAAAAGGTATTAGATTATGATTAGAAAATATTACTCCACCATCTTCTTCAACTGTAATAGTGTTTTGTGATAATTCTCTTTTCGTATTACCATTAAAAAACTTACCATCTCTTTCTACTACATTTTGGTATGTTTTGAAAAAATATAAATTTAATTTTCAAACTCAAAATACTAGAAAATAATATATGTTATATGTATATTATAGGAGTCCCTATGCATCATAACTTACTCAGTAATTCAACTATGTCGCTGAGGATCGTATGAATTTATTTTCCATGTATGTGCATGTACTAATATTATATTGATATTAATATGATTTAATACCAACATTTTGATACCATGATAATTTTTTCATGTGCATTCAATTACCTACATACTCTAATGAAATTTTCAATAAATTTTTCCATAAAACTGTATTATTAAGTATTGAAAAATCAATCGAATTACATATTTCAAAAAAAAATATTTTTTTTTGTTAAAAGTTTCCTTTGTTTTATTCTCATTATTTTTTTCCTCTAGGTTCCATGAATTTGAGGTCTGTCGGGAGGACTCACTCAAAAGTGGTTTTGGTTTCAGCACCTCTAACAAATCAAGGGGTTTGAATATCAATGATTTAAATATCATATATAAAATATTATATATATAATTTAATGACAATAGATGGTGAGATGAATATATGTATGCTAGAAAATGATACCATAAAATATATGTATCTTTCAACTTTCTATATTACATATGTAATAAGAAATAGTGTAATTGAAATTATCCCTCTTTTTTATATAGTTTTTTGGTTTAGGTAAGTTTAATGATGATGATAATGATATATTAACAACTGTAATATATGTTAATGTATCTTCACAAATATGTATAGTTTCTTTAAATACTTTTATATTCAATTTTTTGTATATGCAGTCAAAAAGATTAAATTTTTGACATATCTCCCTCCAATTCAATAACTTCAGTACGTTCTTCTAATAACATTTAATGTTTTTATATATCCTATTGATAGTTTTTATAACATCATAATCTAAAATCAAACAATATATAAGAATAAAAATTTTCGAGATTGTACAGGTTTTATATCATTATACAATTAAAAATCGATTAAAAAAATATACAAAAATTACAATTAATTATTTATTGTAAGGATTTTTATCATTGCATCATTTTAATTGAAAAGAACAAGTCTATATTGTAGTAATTGGGAAAAATTATTTAGTGAATTATCATAAAGTTTAAGCAAACACCAAGAATATGTCATGGAAGATTATGTTATGTCTACTAATTTCGTTCTTATTTTTTTTTTCAATTCAATATGTTGCTTGAATTTAAAAATTACGATGCACCTTAAACTAGATTATCCTACATCCAAATTGATGTAGAACGATTTTGATCCTCCACTTTAATTCAGAAAAAAATTGTTTATAACAAGAAAAACATATTTTTTCAATTATATTTTCTTTAATCTTAATACTATAGATTTATATCATTATTTCATATATCATTTTTCAAAAGTTTTTTCAGAATATAAACAATACCCAATTTTTAGTACATATTTAATATTTATTCTTTTAATTTTTTAAATTCAAAATGAATACATTTTTTTTAATATAAAAAACCACATCCAATGTCGTTCAATTTCACAAGGAGAAATACTTGGTAATATAATTTAATGTTTTAGGGTGTAGTGTTGTACTGTCATATAAAGTTATATATTGAAAATGTTTTACATTTGTAAATTATCATCATCATATTTTAGATTTTAGAAAATTTTGTTTTTTTGATAATATATGTAGTTATAGAAATAATAATTGAGTTATTATTATCCATATAGAAATGAAAAAAAATATCTAAAAATAATTCAATTATACTCAATCCTTGTTTAATAGTTTACTTTATAAAAATAGATTAGAACTCACTATAACTATTTAGTTAGAACAAAACCTATGTATTTTTTTATGTTTTATTTCTGATGATATCTATAATTATAGAAATTATGATTGAATGAAACATATCTAGATATAAATTTAATTAAAATATTAAAAAAATAATTTACACATAGCCATGGTTTAATTATTTTCATAAAAAAATGATCTAAGATCACCTCAATTATTTTTTCAAAATTATTATTTTATATTTTATTTTACTTCAAATATTTTTGGACATGTGTTATTAAAGATTAATTAATTGAGTTATTTGTATAAATATGGAAACTAAAAAATCTAAAATTTATTTAATTACACCAAAACCATGTTTAAACAATTATATATCAAATATTTGACCCAAAATCACTAAAAGTTTTGGTAAAAAAATACAAATTTCCATTTTGGTTTACTTAGGATTTTGATGATAAATGTAGTTTTGGATACCAATATTGAGTGATATTTGTCTTGTTACAATTCAAAAGAAGAAATAAAAAATTATTTCAACAACCTAAAAACAAGTTTTAACAATTGATATATTTAAAATGATTCCCTAAATCACCAAAACCATTGGTTGAAAATTTAAAATTTCCATTTTTATTTACATAATATGTTTAATTGTATATATACTTAAATCTAATATAAATGAGTAATTCCATTTTATATAAAAGGATAATGAAAATATATAAAACTAATTCTAGCACATAATTGTTTTATCCATTTACATATAAAAAATTCACATGAAGTCACTAAAATGGTTGGGTCAAAACTGTAGTTTTCCATTTTAAAACACTTTACGGTATTAGTGATATATATAGTCATATCTTCTAAAATTTGTTGATCCTAATAAAATTTTAAAGGTAATGAAATTATAAAAAATTCATTCAACTAAACCAAAACATGGATTAATCATATAGATATCCAAATGTTGGCATGAACTCACTAGAATTATTTCATCAAAACTACATCTTTCCATTTTTGTTTACCTTAGGTTTTTTATGATATATATAGTTACAAAAACCATAATTGGATGATTATTAACATGTTATAAATTTAGTTAAAATATATTAAATTAAATCAACTAAAATAAAAAAATTATCAATCTATATAATTATAAATTGAAACATATTAACAAAATTGATGATTGGAATGAAAATTGAGGGATTGGAGCAAATACCATTGAATCTATATATTAACCACCACTTTTTTGGAACACAATGAACTCTATAAATTGATGTATTTGTCTTACCATATGAATTTTTTTGTTCATGATTTTTTTAAAAAAAACCATGTCAATTTCATCATCTCTATCATCAAAAATATGTTGTGGGGTACTTTTTTAATGACACCAAATTCATCCTTTAAAGGATGATTCATATATAACACATATTTCAACATTCATTCCAAAAAATTAAGACACATTTATTTCTAGAAACAGAATAATATTAATAAATCTAAGTTAATTTTTATAAATAAATGTTCCCTATTACATTATTGAATCAAATAACATATATTTCATAATAATTTCATCATAGTTATTGGACCATGAAATAAATATTCCAATACCCTTATATTCTCATTAAGTAAATAATATTCCAAAAATTTACATCATTACCATCTATAAAATGAATTGAAATAACATTATATTATTAAATTTTACATGACACTATAATGTTGTGTTTTTATGTACAATACTTGACAAGTTATAAAATATTTGTTGCAATTAATGACCAATGATTTGAATTTATGAAACCTATTATTGGGATTAGATGTGAACACCCTTTTTTATTGATAAACAAAATCAATAGGTAAACTCATCTCCTAAAATATATATTCATACAATAATATAAAATGACCATTGTTTATAAATACAATGGTTATACCAATGATCTCATCCATGTAGGAATATTTTTACTCAATAAAGTATGTCACGTTTTCAATGGTAAAAGAAATTGAATATATTAATAATTATTTTATGTTATGTACATAAAATTGTTGTAAAATTTTAGATAGATGTATATTTTTTATGTATAAGATAACATACAAGGGTTAAAATTACTTACATGATGTAGTAATCAAACTAATCATCGTTAAATGTATTTGTGCCATCTCCCACACTTCATAGAACATGATAACCAAAGTATAAGATCTTGTAATCACCCTATTTGGGGACTATATGAAAAATAAATATAAAATTTCTCATACTACAAAACATTGTTACTCATTGACTAGTTAAATCTCTTTCTCACATTAACCAAATAAATTTAACATAAACCCATACATTTATTTAATAAATAACCATTCACAGTGTTACTTTTTGGATGATTTATATACATGAAATAAGACTTCATTGTGTATATATTTGTTTTAGAATCATACCTAAACAATTGTGCCTCAAATAAGTATTTGAGTTAAAATATGTAATTTTGTATTCAAAATGTAGTTAAAAATGATGAACATGATTTTTTTTAAATAACACATAATTAGTGCTTCTACTTCCTATAATTTGTTTCTATAAGAAAATATAATTTTGTTTCATAATGATCTGTATAAAAGTAGATTAATTAAATAATTTTCACCCATAGAATATCAGATAGGAAATGATGGAATTATATTATAATCAACTAATGAAGAAAGATGTGGTAGTCATGAGTTTTCTGAGATTTTAGTTTCACTTGTCTTCTATTAATAGTTTTTGATATGTTTCTCGAATAACCATCAAGAAACATGAATATTTATAGTAATAATATAAATTCCATTTCCTCTAATTTTTTAATCTTAAAATTATCACATGGGACTTTAAATATGATATTACAGTTAAGCTATGGATACATTTTATATTTGACACCCCAATCGAATAAGTTAAGTTAAGATTGTAAATAGTTTTAGTATTACCCATGATATTTATAATGATTTAATGAAAAGATTCATATACATATACTTCTCAATGTTTATAACATCTAATGTATGACAAAACATATTGGTTGAAAAATTATGAAAATAATAGAAGGTTATTATATTCCTCAAATTGTTATTGGATTTATTGAAAAAATTAAACAAATTTCTTGATTACATTTGACCATTCCAAAAAAAATTACATCATTCAATTAATTAATAACATCATTTCTAAACATACGTAGAGGTAGATTATTTGTCTCAATGTTATATTCAAACCATTGATTATTTTTATAATATAGATGTTTCATAGGAATGAATTGATGATTTTACATGAAATTTAATCCATGATGGTATTTAAGATATCTAGATCATGTATTCTCAATAAAAATAAGATATGAAAATTTACCATTAATTTACTATTCAAAAATCATTCAATAATCCCAGAAATCATTTATCATCTATATAATCACAACATGCATATTAAATGTATATTTCAGTGAAATATCGTATATGCGCACACCCACATTCCAAATGTTTTTCAACCATTTTATTAAGTGATTAAAGTGAACACCAATATCATTGTATGGTATATATAGTCTATATATGTGTATAATAAAAAAGGTAAACATTTTTTTTATAAATATATAACTAGGAAGGTTAAAAGTTTGAATAAAAGCTGGTTATGTTAAATTTCTTGTTTGAAAATAAACAAATAGATTAAAATCATCACACGATACACCCAACCTAACATTAAATACATTATATTCAAAATTTCAATGAAATAAAATATTTCCCATGATATTCAATTCATAGGATAATCCAACTCATCATTTTCTACAATTATCTCAACAACAAACTAATGCACATTTTTTAATTTTCATCAACCATACTTTTTTTTTGAGTGTAAGTATCAATGGAATGATCCAAATTTAATTTTATGGAACAAAATATGATGCTAGTTATGAATTTTAATTCCATTTAGTTGTACTATATTATTTATATTAAATTAGGAATGCATTTCCCTCCCATAAAGGCTGTAATCTTTTAGTAAATAATGGATTTTATTAGTTAAATAACTATATTGATCATTAACATCAATAAAATATAATTATTTGAAGGAATGAAAAAACCATCTTGAAGTATTTCCTTTATAAATATGAGAATATAATTGGTGCCACTATTACAAAATTTCTAACACTATGGTCCCATGATACAATCACATTAAACATTGCATCATTGTCATTTTATCACATGTATGATTGACTTGATTCATTTCATCATCCATTATTTTTTACTCCCTCGTCATCATCATTTTCAATAGTTTAATTGTGTTTACTAATTTTTTTATTGATTTGTATGTATAACTTCGTTCCCATGATGATAAATAAATGGAATATAATAAAATAACAAATTATATATTCCACTACATTCATTTAGATCGTGGATTTTATCATCCTTATCTTTCTCTCCATTGTTATACAATACATGATAGATAGTTTGAAACAAATTTATTTTATGGTAACGATATTCTTCTTGAATTAAAAAATTATTTACAACACATTTATTACAATGGTAGTGTATAAGTCCACCATCTAAAGTATTATATAATTCTAAATCAAAAATAAAATAAAACTTATTTTTTAACTCGATTTATATCAGATTAGTATCATATATCTAAATTCTCTCCATTATAATAGAAATATATTAACCTTTTAAAAACATCATACTAGACTATAATAAAAAAATCATTAAAATAAAGAATATTTTGAATACATATTAGGAAATAAAATAATTCCAAAACTAAATACATATATATATATATTTTTGAAATAATTTTTATATATTTTATGTCACATTATGAATTAGAGACACTCCCATGTTATGGGAGGACTAAACCAAATTAAAGATCATTAAATATTCTATAATTTGTTATCAGATGAAAATCAAATATAAAAATATATAAATGTAGGTCAGATGTGAGGGTTATAGAAAATAGAATCTTTTAGATCATCATTATAAAAAGGAAAATTAAAATATTTGGTTTGTGACCAACAACATTAACATATCTTTAATGAACTCTTATTAAGTTATGTTTTCATCATGGAAAACTTTTATTAAATATGAAAATTATTCCACATAACATGTAATGTATTCTCTTTGATATCATGTTCACAATTGAAAATATAGGCCACGTCTCTAAAATTTTATAAAATTCATTCATAATTTAAACAAAATAAATAATAATTTTATATAAAAATTCATGATATTAATGAAAAAAATATTTTGTATTAATAAAAAAATTTCAATGTTTATAACACACAAATAATAATTCATTTACTTTTAAAAAAAACATTTTCATTAATATCAATCCTAAACATTACAGATAACACCCCAATACATTGATATTAAATAAACACATAAAAATTCATTATATTAAGAAAAACCCAAAATTACGATATCAATTAAAAAATACATGATATTTGGAAACTACTAATGATACAAAAAAATTAATTTTTTATAGTTCCCATTAAATAATTCAGAATAAAAAAATAAATTATTTCATCAGAAAATAATATTTAATCATGAACCATATGTGAATTATTATTTTCAAAAATATTTTATCACATTGAAATCAAATTAAACTCAATGTATTAAAATCTTTATTTCATATAGGATAATGAACATTGTTTAATCTGTTTGAAAAATATAAATTTAATTAATTCAATTTTTCATGGTTATGTAAAATAATAGATGTATAATGAAAAAATAAATGGAAATGATAAATCCAATAATGTATGATGTTTTTCATCAATGTGAATCAAGAAATGTCTTTAGATTCTATTTATGAAAATTTAAAATAAAAAACCAAAATATTTTTTGTGATACATGAAACCCTAGATCACCATTTAAATCCAAGTCTTGGAAATGAAAAGGTAAGAATTAAATAAGAGATAATTTGAACGGTAATAACATACCTTTATATTTTTACTAAAAAATTGATTAAAGATGATCTATAATACATGACTATTGGGGAAGTTAAAGGGAAAGTAGAAAATATACACTTATAAGTTAGTAATATGGAATGAGATGGGTGTGTGGGAGAGTTAGGATATTTTAGGTTATATAAAGTTTAAAAACATTTTTTTAAATAATATTTATAATATAACTATAATATCTATTTTAATAATCAATTTGTATAGGATAAAGGTATACCGACTTTTTGTTAAAAACATTGGTAGGATAATCCTATTCAAAACTTTTTAAGAATAAATTGGTATACCCAAGTTAGTATTGTGAATAATTAAATTAATTAAATATGTGATTTATCACCATCTCTTATAATGTGATGGTATATCCATTAAAAATCAATGAGTATTGGGTCTATTTAAATCATTATATTGGATAGTGTAGTAAGATACTTTAAAATTTGGGAATTTTCCACCTTGTCCACCTTCTTAGGGTGGTAATGTGTTAAGCTTCGTAGTACTTGATCATCTACAACCATCCTATACAGTGCATGTTCAACTCCTTCTATGAAAATTGATAATTTAAGAACATTGGGTGAGTATATATATAACCCATTTCACCATAGAGAACATCCCCAATATCAAAAATATCAATATTACCACTTATAGATCCATATAAATAACAGTTTAATTTTTATCCTAGAACTTTAATTGATTTGAGACATACAATGACACTATATCATCTTTCATGTTGAAATATCCCAATCCCTTCTTTCATAGATCACAGTATATTAAAAATCCTTATTCATTACCGGTAAGTGTGATTACAAGTGAAGTGACAAACCTTATCATAAGATCCTTGAAAATATATTCATATGTATCAATCAATAAAAATATATATTCTTTAAGTTAAATTGGATAATGTATTTGACAACCTAGATAATTTTCATACTGTTTATCGATAGTATCCATCCAACATGATAAAACTAAGGATATATATTGCAGTGGTTAGACATTTCCATTATTGAATCACATCCACCTTTTATGGACCCATATATATTTCTGTTTTTGTGATTACAAGACAAAATAAAGATGATTTATTTATCAATATTTCATATAATTTCGTTTAATATATAGTATATTTTATTCCATGGTTTCCATCACAACCTTGAAATAATATTTACACTCTAAATTTATCTTGTAATATACGCTAATATTTTCAATTTATAATAACAAAAATAATTCTATGTAATCTTTTATCACACTATTCATTATATCTTTGAAGATAATAGAGTAATTTTTATGCCTCAATTGAATTACTATGAATTAATAGTTTCCAAATCTTATATGAAAGGTTATATTGGGTATATCAACAATTTTCAACCTTAATTGATGATATTCAGATCAAATGTATATCATTGAGAATTATTGATATCAATATTGTTGATAAAAACCTTCCTCAATACCAATTATATGTAAATACCCCTAAATTTGAAGGGAAAATTTTTCTTAATTTTCTTTAGGATTTTACGAGTACGCAGTTTCTGACGGCACCTAATTCCGAGGCCCGGTGTACCCGGAATCATTTTCCGAAGTTAACTCGGGTACATTCAGTGAATGAACGAGCGAGTTTTTCTAACTTTTAAACCAGTGTTCGGAATAGAAATACGAGGGCACCGATGGAATCACAACATCGATAATTGCTTCAGAACACCTTTTCTGGAGTTTCGTTTGCTCGGGTGAGTTTATTAAATAAATGGGTTAACTAAAGAATGAAATAAAATATTGCGCTACAATTTTTATTTCTATTCTATGTAGTTTAAACCTATGCATAGAGGTTGGAGTGGGACCCACTACATCCTAACTTCTCTATGTTGGATATTAGTGAAGTGGGGCCCACACGAGCCCCACACCTTCAAATCTCTTTAACCTCCCTCTCGTGTATTTATTTTGTAACTCACCCACACCCTAATTAAATGGAAAGTCAACCCTCGAATTTCATTTGGATTATTAAACGCTCATCAATTAAAGTCAATTAATTGATTGTAATCATTTGAATTTTAGAAAGGGGTTGGCATGAGTAATAAAATAAGGCAAAGCCTTATTTTATTATTTATTGAATCGTTGTGTGGAGATATTTAGAAGAGGAGATCTCATGTCTTGGACATCTTCTTCCTCGTCGAAGAACGCGAAGAACGCCGAGTCTACGACGAAGAACTCCGTCACCGCAAGGGGAGTTCGCCGTACTGTCTTCTTCCCTCTCCACAGCTGGTGAGAGACGCCTTCTTTGAAGAATGACGACATGCCGCATCCTTCATCGGGAAAATGCCAATGACGCTTTTGGAGCATCGATCCACGACACCGTCTTCCGCGACGTAATTTTCCCATGACGAACCTCATTCGACGACTTCATTGAGGTAGGAGTTTGGAATTTTGTTCGGGAAATATTCTTTGCCGCTCTTCGTCTTTTATTTTGGGCTGCTTGTTATCAACTTAATGGGAGGAGGTCAGACCACACGAACATGGTCGACCCCCCTCCCGCTTTGTTGTTGTGTTTTTTGCGGCTCGAAAGAAGGTGGCATGGTGCAACGACATCGTAATGAAACATGGGGGAATGCGGCAATGAAGCGCGGTGCCATCGGGCCGCGGCGAAGGGGCGCAGCGTCGTCGCGCCACGCTGGAGAACCACGAAGAGACCACGACCGGAGTGGGGCTGCGGTGGAGGGGCGCGGAGCCATCGCGCCTCGCCTGTCTGACCAAGGTCGCGGCCTTTGGACGCAGTGGAGCAGGGAGCGGCGGCCGGAACCGCCGGCCGTCGGCGCCTCGGAGGGGCGGGACCACTGGGTCCCGCGGCAGCGGCACCGGCCGGCCAGCCGGGCTGGCCGTTCGGAAGAGGACGGGGGTCGTAACCCACAGCTGGAAAAAGGAACGGCCCCCACGTGGGGGGTGCTGTTTCAAAACAGGGGGGCCGCGCGCCCTCCCATTCTGCGACAGCTCGACGTGGCCAAGCAGTCTGGCCACACGGGCCGCGCCCGCGCCAGGACAACCGGCCTCATCAAGCCGGGTTGGGCCGCGCCGGCGGGGCCGGGCCGCTCCGGGCCACTCCCTAGGGGGTCGGACCAGGAACCGGGTCGGGTCAACCTGGTTCGGGCCGACCCAGGAGGCCTTGGGCCGGGTCGGTTCGGGCCCAAAACCCCCTAAAACCGGACATGTTCGTTAAAATGTCCGTAACATGGGCTAAGGACCTCCGATTGATGCACTGTCAGTTGCGATGAGATACTTGGATCAAGAAGATCGTTTCGGTATATTATACTCAAGGTTTATAAGAACTTTGTGTATGGAAGGGTTGGTTCGAACATGAAACCAACCGAGCCCTTGAAGCAGAAACGATTATAACTTGAGCTCTGGACGTCCGATTGACGTGTTGTTGACTTTGTTGGATTCCTCTTAGTGAGATGGACTTTTTTTCTTACTCCGATCAAGGTTTGGACGTATTTGGAGTGCGTTCAGGTTGGTTTTGACTTAAAAACCAACCGGGCCCCTGGAACGAAAAGCCAATAACTCTCAGACCGGGCGTCCGATTAACGCACCGTCTATCACATTGAGTTCCTTTTGTCAAGACAGAACTTTGGGATACATCAAATCCGGACTACGTGTCAGTTGATGTATCAAACCCCCCTTGGATTGTGGAGCGGACCCTCCTGGAATCGAGCATGCTGTGTGCGGGAACCCTAGAGCTGGCTGCGACTACGACGACAATGACGACTGCACTAAAATCCTCTCTGGGTTCGGAAGCGACGATGACTGCACTGTAATCCTCCGTGGGTTCGACAGTGATGAAGACCGTACTAAAATCCTCCATGCGATCGACGGCGATGACTACTGTTCTTGTATCCTACGTGGGTCTGGCAGTACTACTGTTCTTGTATCCTCCGTGCGTCCGACAGTATTTTGACCTCTGTTGTAGTATCCCACGTGGGTCTGATAGAGTAGCTGGTCTTGTATCCTACGTGGGTCCGACAGCTTTGCTGGTCTAGTATCCTATGTTTTTCCCAGCTTAGATGAATCAGTGGCTACATCTGATCATCTCTATCACCTTACGAATAAGTATACCTGTGTTAGCTGAGTTTTGACTTTCAATCATTATTTTCGATATGATTAACTTTCTTTCCTATGTGGATTGGGTTGTGTTTTCCTGTGTGGATTGGGTTATACTATCCTGTGAGGACGTGATCGAACTTGGTCTTGGACGTTGGAGCCCAACTGGAATTGATGACTTAGGTATATGTATGGTCATATACCTAAGTAGTGTTGGATGTTACTTCATGATTGTATATTTCCTTTGTGGATTATCCTTTGTGGATTCTGGGAGACCTTCGGGGGTCTCGGGGTCCCTACTGAGTAGCGTATACTCACCCCTGCATGGGCTATTCCCGCACATCATTGTATTGGATTCAGACGATGGACAATGCTGATCGTGGTTGAGGCTTGTGGAGCAAGTCAGTACCTAGAGGTGGACCACTGGGCGGGATGTACACGGAGTATACGACTGGACCCGAGGAGATGAGGAGGCTATCTGTACCCACCCTTCAGGTGGGACATCTAGTGGACGACTCGACGTTGCTGCTTCACTTTCAGTTGCTGTACTTTCTTTCCAGTTGTACTTTACTTTCAGTTTGGGTTTGTATTCTAGCCCATTTACTTTCCGCACTTACTATTGTACCCAATTTTACTTAGTGTTTACTTCTATTTTCTTACTCTGTGGTGTTTGATTACTTTATAAATGAAATGACTTCCCATTTTTGTCGGGATTTACGCCTTGGTGCTAGTCTCCATCCCCTGGCCTATGGGAGGCGGGCTTGGGGTAGTCACGGCATGGGTCCCAAGGATGGGTCATGACAAATTGGTATCAGAGGAGTTCAGTTCTACCGCAGAACACATGAATCTGATCTTTCTACTATGTGAAGCAATAGTGTTAAGGGTATTGAGTGTGGTTATCTGTCTAGGGAGTCCAGTGTTGGTGCGGCGGCTGACGTATCCATACACCAGGACCCTGACTTATGATTTCTGACTCAATGCACGAAAACATTTATTGCATGTGTGTTTCAAAAGTTTTTTTTGTGATTAATTTGTGTCAGCTCACCAGGTATACTGTTTGACCGTGGTGCACCAGTTTCTTTTCAGGATGGCCCCATGACGACATCCATCTAGGGTTCCGAGCTTTTTGCGAGACGACAACCCATCAAGCAACGAGGCCTCGGTGCAGGGCCCTTTTTCAGAGAAGGCACTGGCGGTACCTCTACCCGCCGAGCCGCCGATGCTACCAGCCCCAGCCACTGAGAATGCACGTCACCTTAGTGCACTTTATGAGTTTCAGCGTCAGAGACTGCCTAGGTTCCGTGGGGAGACGGACCCTCAGGCAGCCGAGGATTGGCTGGAGGCTGTAGTTTGAGTTTTCAGGTTAGTGGGGACACCAGCTGACCTCATGGTGATCGTTGTAGCGATCCTCCTGCATGCTGCCGCATCCAGATGGTGGACCTTGATGCTCCAGGTGCACGACGAGGCATCACTCCTCTGGACGGACTTTGAGAGCCTCTTCCGCTCGGAGTTCGTCCTAGCCACCCTCCATGCAGTGCGCATACAGGAGCTACTACAGCTGCGATATAGCAGCATGACGGTCGCCCAGTACTCAGCAAGATTTACCGATCTCTTGAGCTATTCAACGGACATGGTACGAGACCCATTCTTCCGGTCCCAGACCTTCGAGCAGGGACTAAGTCATGAGATCATGGCATCGATAATCTCCCTCAGCATTCTGACATAAGCAGGTGTACTGGAGAGAGCTTTTCTCATAGAGAGATTTCTTGCTGAGCCTACTCCAGTAATGAGACCTACCGCAGGACGGCATGTAGCAGAGTAATCTGTAGCTGGCAGTCAACGGATGTCACAGGGGTCCAGGCGGACCATACCATCAGGCAGACGACCTCAGGACACTAACTCGGAGGTGCGGGGAAATTGGCGTAGAGCCAGCCTTCCGAGGAGCAGACAGTGCTACGCATACAGCGGGCAGGGCCACTTGGCTCGTGACTGCCCGACCCGCCGTGCAGAGGAGCATCAGACGGTTGAGGGGCCACCCATGCAGAGGCAGAGGGTCGACCGTGGCGGTCCGCAGGGAGCAGGTGGACGAGGCAGGTGAGTTGTCTGAGCAGCAGGTGGTTGGTGACACTTTGAGGCTTTACCACCACCACCACTAGGATGTCCACCATGACCACAGGGAGCTGGCGCGCAGAGACAGGCTCAACTTCAGGCAGCGGAGGCCTACGACCACGGCGTGCCAGAGATGATTCGAGGTACTATCTGTGTCTACTCCAATCTTGCTTCAATTCTTATAGACATAGGAGCAAGTCATTATTTTATTTCCACTGCCCCTGTTTGGAGCTCGGTGATTCCGACGGAGCCGTTGGATCGATCCTTACGACTAGAGACTCCTACGGGAGAAGACTCGATGATTAATCACTGGTGCCGGTAGTGTGAGCTTACTCTAGGAGGTGAGAGATTCAGCTGGGATCTTCTTGTAGCGGTTTCGAGGCCTTACGACGTCATCTTGGGCATGGATTGGTTATCTACAGTCCATGCTCAGATCGACTGTATTTGGCGCATGGTGTGGTGTGTCCGCACCGATGGGAGCAGGTTCACCTTCACCGGCGAGAAGAGAGCCTTTGTAGTGCAGGATGGACTCATGCATAGGAGAGGACAACCGATCACTCATCAGTTGGCTAGCCTCATCCTAGGAGCAGTTGACGTGCGGAGTCCGAGTTTTCCTGTAGTGGTGGATCAGTATGCAGACGTTTTTCCTGACGACGTTCCAGGACTACCTCCTAGCAGAGAGGTAGACTTTTATATTGACCTGTACCCTGGGACAACCTCAATATCCACTCCAGCATATCGGATGGCTCCCACTGAGCTTCGAGAGCTATGGGTACAGCTGGAGGACTTGCAGGGAAAGGGATTCATCTGACCCATTGTTTCCACCTGGGCTTCCCTGATTTTGTTTTCCAAGAAGGAGGACAAGAGCTTGCGACTGTGTGTCGACTATCTTCGCCAGAACCAAGTAACCGTGAGGAACAAGTATCCACTACCGAGGATTGAATACCTCTTCGATCTTCTCCAGGGAGCACGGTGGTTCTCGAAGATAGACTCAGATCAGGCTATCATCAGCTCAGAGTTCAGGATGAGGACGTGCAGAAGACGACCTTCAGATATCGGTATGGCCACTATGAGTTCTTGGTTATGCCATTCAGCATAACCAATGCTCCAGCAGTGTTCATGATTCTCATGAACAGGATATTTCAGTCATACCTCGATTGATTTGTCGTGGTCTTCATCGATGACATATTGATATACTCAACCACTGAGGAGGAGCATGCCTACCACTTGCGGGTTGTACTATACACACTCTGAGAGCACCAGCTTTATGGTAAGCTCTTGAAGTGTCAGTTCTGGTTACATGAGGTCCACTTCTTGGGACACATCATCTCTGAGGTGGGAGTTGCGGTGGACCCTACGAAGATCGAGGCAGTGCTAGCTTGGGAGCCACCCAGGAGCGTGATGTAGGTGCAGAGTTTCATGGGGATAGCTGGGTACTACCAGAGATTTGTGCCATACTTTTACAGAGTTCCGGCACTACTTTAAACTTTGACAAATAAGGAGAAACCTTTCTTGTGGTCAGATAGATGTCAGCAGAGCTTCCAAGAGCTGGGACAGAGATTGAACAGCGCACCTATCTTGAGGCTACCAGTGGAGGGAGTGGGGTACGTAGTCTACTGCGATGCATTAGGGACCTGACTCAGATGTGTACTGATGTAGGATCAAGTAGTGATTGCCTATGGATCACGTCAGTTGAGGAAGCATGAGCAGAACTGCACTACCCATGACCTGGAGTTAGCAGCAGTGGTCTTCGCTCTGAAGATGTGCAGACACTATCTAATGGGCGAGTGATTTACAGTCTATTCTAACCACCAGAGTCTCAGGTACATCTTCTCGCAGAAGGACCTGAACCTGAGACAACGTCAATGGATCGACTTCCTCCAGGGATATGACTTTGAGATAGTCTGTCCTCCTGAAAATGGAAACGTAGTAGCTGATGATCTCAGCCGGAGGACGGGCATTCAGCTACTTGGGGAGGCGACAGAGCAGCTAGCCGCTTTGCAGATATCCTTCGTGGATAGAGATGAAGAATCCTTTATTCAGTCACTCACAGTCACTCCTCCACTACTGCAGTGGGTCAGAGAGGCACAACGTGGGGATGCTGATTGTGAGACGTGACGTGCACTGAATTCCACAGGACATGCACCTGATGGTTTTTCTATGGGAAGAGAGCACGCCATCCTTTTTAGTGGACGTACCATGGTACCCGCTGCTTTACCGGAGGAGGTGCTGAGAGAGTTTCACACTTCCCCTTTAGCGGTACATCCAGGAGTGGAGAAGATGTACCAGGATCTCGGAGGATAGCACTGGTGGCCGGGTATGAAGAAGGCTATGGCTGAGTTTGTTTCTCAATGCCTCACCTATCAGCAGGTGAAGGCGGAGCACCAGGTACCAGCAGGCTTGGTGCAGCCCTTGGAGGTCCTGGAGTGGAAGTGGGATGGGATATATATGTATTTCATGACTGGACTTCCACGTACTTCCAGAGGTCACAACTCCATTTGGGTGATTGTCTACCGACTCACCAAGTCGGCCCACTTCTTACCCTTCAGAGATAAGGGCTCAATGGAGAGCTTGGGACGCCTCTACGTTCAGGAGATTGTACGGCTTCATGGTGTGGCATCATCTATCATCTCCGATCGAGATGCTCTCATTACTTCCTGGCTTTGGAAGGGGTTGCAGGAAGCATTCAGGACGCAGCTACGTCTGAGCACTGCCTTTCACCCTCACACGGATGGTCAGTCGGAGAGGACCATTCAGAATCTTGTGGACATGCTCCGTGCACGTGTCCTCGACTTTGGTCGTAGCTGGGAGGACCACCTACCCTTGGCGGAGTTCGCGTACAACAACAGATACCACTCCACCATAGGGATGGCACCATACGAGGCATTGTATGACCGACCTTGCAGATCCCCTCTGTGCTAGACAGACCATGGGGAGTCAACACTTGTGGGACCAGAGATGGTCTAGGCCATGATAGAGAAGGTCCAGGTCATCTAGGAGCAGATGAGGACAACTCAGATTTAGCAGAAGTCTTATGCTGACAAGAGGCGGAGACCACTAGTGTTCAAGGATGGCGACCACGTCTTCTTGCGGGTCTCACCTTGACGTGGATTACGAAGATTTGGCTGAGGTGGCAAGTTATCTCCGTGCTTCATCGGACCATTCTAGGTTCTCAACAGGATAGGCGAGGTGGCTTATCGCCTGGCTCTACCACCTCAGTTGCATCGGGTGCATGACTTCTTCCACGTATCTCAGCTGAGGAGATACGTGCATGACCCAGTGCATATCATCGACCATGGGGATTTGGACATTGACGATGTGGCGACTTTTGCGGAGGTCCCGGTGGAGATCGAGGATCAACAGGAGTGGGTCCTACATGGACGATCGATTTCTCTAGTGCGCATCAGATGGCAGCATGGGAACCTCCAGGAGAGCACTTGCGAGCGGGAGGCTCAGATGCATGCTCAGTACCCTAATTTGTTCCCCTAGTTTGTGATGTATATTTACAGGGGCGTAAATCCCTGAGGTGGGAGAAATTTAAAGACCCATAAATTTCAAGGGGAATTTTTTCTTAATTTTATTTGGGATTTTACGAGCACGCAGTTTCGGACAGAACCTGATTCCGAGGCCCGGTGTGCCCGGAATCATTTTCCGAAGTTTAGCTCGGGTACGTTTAGTGAACGAATGAGCGGGGTTTTTTAACTTTTAAATCGGTGCTCAGAATAGAAATCTGAGGGCACCGATAGAATCGTAGCGCCGATAATTGCATAGGAACAACTTTTCTGGATTTGCGTTTTCTTGGGTGAGGTTATTAAATAAATGGGTTAACTAAAGACTGAAATAAAATATTGTGGTGCAATTTTTATTTCTATTCTAAGTAGTTGAAACCTATGCATGGAGGTTGGAGTGGGACCCACTACATCCTAACTTCTCTATGTAGGATATTAGTGAAGTGGGGCCCACATGAGACCCACCCCTTCAAATCTCTTTAACCTCCCTCTCGTGAATTTTATTTGTAACTCACCCACACCCTAATTAAATGGCAAGTCAGCCCTCGAATTTAATTTGGTTTATTAAACGCTCATCAATTAAAGTCAATTAATTGATTGTAATCTTTTGAATTTTCGAAAGGGGTTGGTATGATTAATAAAATAAGGCAAAGCCTTATTTTATTATTTGTTGAATCATTGTGTGGAGATATTTGGAATAGGAGAGCTCAAGTCTTGGACATCTTCTTCCTCGTCGAAGAACGCGAAGAACGCCGAGTCTACGACGAAGAACTCCGTCACCACAAGGGGAGTTCGCCATACCATCCTCTTCCCTCTCCACAGTTGGTGAGAGATTCGTTCTTTGAAGAACGACGACACGATACATCCTTCATCGAGAGAATGCCGACGACACTTACGATGCATCGATCCGCGATGCCGTCTTCCGCGATGTCCTTTTCCCGCGACGAACCTCGTTCGATGACTTCATCGAGGTACGAGTTTGGAATTTTTTTCATGAAATATTCTTTGTCGCTCTTCGTCTTTTATTTTGGGCTGCTTGTTATCAATATAACGGGAGGAGGTCGGAATGAACGAACACTACCGACCCCTCCCCCTTTGTTGTTGTGTTTGTTGCAGCTCGAAAGAGGGCGGTGCGGTGCAACGACACCGCACGGAAACATGGGGGAATGCGGCGAAGAAGCGCGGCGCCGTCGCGCCGTGCCGTTGAGGCCGAACGATGCCGCGACTGGAGTAGGGCCGTGGAGAAGGGGAACAGCGTTGTCGTACTACGCCGGAGAACTATGAAGAGACTGTGGCCAGAGCGGGGCCGCGACGGAGCAGGGAGCGACGACCGAAATCGCCGGTCGCCGGCGCCTCGGAGGGGCGGGACAACGGGGTCCCGCGGCGGCGGCACCGGCCGGCCATCCAGGCCGGCCATTCGGAAGAGGCCGGGGGTCGTGACCCCCAGCTGTAAAAAGGAGCGGCCCCCATGTGGGGGCCTCCGTTTCAAAACAGGGGGGCAGCGCCCCCCCTTTCCGCGACAGCTTAGCTTTGCCGAGCTGTCTAGCCACGCGGGCCGCGCCCGCGCCAGGCCAACCGGCCGCACCTGGCCGGTCCGGGCCGTGCCGGCAGGTCCGGGCCACGCCCACCAGGCAGGGCCGCACCCTAGTGGGCCAGACCTGGAATCGGGGCGGGTCGACCCGGTTCAGGCCGACCAAGGGGGTCTTGGGCCGGATTGATCTGGGCCCAAAACACCCTAAAACCGGACAAGTTTGTTTAAATGCCCGTAACTTGGGATACATAACTACGATCGACGCACCGTCGGTTGCGATGCGATCCCTGGATAGAGATGATCGTTTCTGTTTATTACACTCAAGGTTTAGGAGAACTTTGGGTACTGCCGGGTTTGTTCGAACACAAAACTAACCGGGCCCTCGGAGTAGAAACACTTATAACTTGAGCTCCGGACGTCCGATTGACGTGACATCGACTTTGTTGGATTCCTCTTAGTGAGACAGACCTCTTGGCTTACTCCGCTCGAGGTTTGGACGCAGTTGGAGTGTGGTCGGGTTGGTTTTGACTTAAAAAACAACCGGACCCCTGGAACGAAAAATCCAATAACTCTCAGACCGGACGTCCGATCGACGCGCCGTCTGTCGCGTTGAGTTCCTTTTGTCGAGACGAAACTTTGGGATACATCAACTCCGGAATACGTGTCAGTTGATGTATCGACCCCCCCTTGGCTCGTGGAGAGGACCCTCCCGGAATCGAGCATGCTGTGTGTGAATCCTAGAGCTTGCTGCGACTGCGGCGATGATGACGACTGCACTGAAATCCTCCGTGGGTTCAGCCGCGATGACGACTGCACTATAATCCTCCATGGGTTTGTTAGCGATGAAGGCCGTACTGAAATCCTCTATGGGTTTGACGGCAATGACTACAATTATTATATCCTACGTGGGTTTGACAGTACTACTGTTCTTGTATCCTATGTGGGTCCGACAGTATTTTGACCTCTGTTGTAGTATCCTACGTGGGTCCGACAGAGTAGATGGTCTTGTATCCTACGTGGGTCCGATAGCTTAGCTGGTCTAGTATCCTACGTGGGTCCTAGCTTAGATGAATCAGTGGCTACATCTGATCATCTCTATCACCTTACGAAGAATTATACCTGTGTGAGCTAAGTTTTGACTTTCAATCATTATCTTTGATATGATTGACTTGATTTCCAATGTGGATTGGGTTGTGTTTTCCTGTGTGGATTGGGTTGTAATATCCTGTGAGGACGTGATCGAACTTTGGTTTGGATGTTGGAGCCGAACTGGAATTGAGGACTTAGGTATATGTATGGGCATATACCTAAATAGTGTTGGATGTTACTTCGTGATTATATATTTCCTTTGTGGATTATCCTTTGTGGATTCTGGGAGACCTTCGGGGGTATCGATGTCCCTACTAAGTAGTGCATACTCACCCCTACACGAGCTATGCCTACACATCGTTGTGTTGGATGCAGACGATGAACAATTCTGATCGTGGTTGAGGGTTGTGGAGCAAGTCGGTACCTAGAGGTGGACTACTGGGCGGGACGTACACGGAGCTGACAGTTGGACCCAAGGAGATGAGGAGGCTATCTATACCCACCCTTCAGGTGGGACTTTCAGTGGACGGCTTGACATTGCTGCTTTACTTTCAGTTGTTGTACTTTCTTTTCAGTTGTACTTTACTTTCAGTTTGGGTTTGTATTCTGGCCCATTTACTTTCCGCACTTACTATTGTACCCAGTTTTACTTAGTGTTTATTTCTGCTTTCTTACTCTGTGGTGTTTGTTTACTTTATAAAGGCAATGCATTCCCCTTTTTTTGGGATTTACGCCTTGGTGCTAGTCGCCAGCCCCTGGCCTATGGGAGGCGGGCTTGGGGTAGTCACGGCACGGGTCCTGAGGATGGGTCGTCACATTATAAGATATTTTTTCTAGATGAGTATCTTGTTATCTTTACAATAATTTACAAACATGTTCACAAACCAACCTTTCTTATTAATAGAGGACTAGTGCACCCCATGATGAAGAAAATGGATGTATAAAACTATTACCTAAAATAACATGTATTTTCATATTAAATTATTATATTTCATTTGATGTTATTTTATAAGTAATTTTTGATATAGGTGTAACACCATGTTTGAGTTCTATAGAAAACTAAAACACATGGTCTAGGGGAATAATAACTAACACATTTTCTAATACATCAACATATTCTAAAATAGTATACATATCTCCAATATTTACCCACATAACTTTTTGAGCTATATATCCCTCATTATTAGGTAATAAGTCACATACAAGTGATGTAACTTTTATAGGTAGTTCATTGAAATCATTTCACAGATAAAAGAACATTTGTGGATTGGGGATATGAAATGTAGATTCTATATACTCAAAATTAATGTAGAATCTTCATAGATAGAGTTAATATATAACCAAAATCACATAAGATTATACTTATCAAATAATAATAAAATTTACTGAAAGAACATTAATATAAATTTTAATTAGAGAGGAGTTTTTGAATATATATGTAATTATTTCCACACTAGGAATTTTCACTAATAATTCAATATCTAGATATTATGGATATGAATAAATATTCTTTTAAGATTTTCATTTTTATATTGAATTAAAAAAAACTAGGCACACATAATATTTTTTCAATATTGATCATACCTTACACCCCCCGAATTTATGATTATATATAATTTATCCCTTACTAAAAAAAGTCATGATATTAATAAAAATTGTAAGGAAATATTCTAAAACATTAAATATTCTAGTAATTTTAAATTATAATTCACATTCTTACAATCCAAAATATATTTTAGTTTTATTATTTTAGAGAGTTAGATCATAATTATTACATAAAAAACCCAAATATATATAAATTAGACACATCTATATAGTATATATTTTCTTTTAATAGTGAAATTTTAAAATGAAACAGAATGTGTTTTCATAAAAAATATTCATGAATTTCAAGTTGAATTATTATTTTTCCTTTACCATCCTTAAAATCGCTGAAAACACAATAAAATAAGGTATGAATATAGAAATTATTAGTAAGGGACATCAAAATAAAAGAAATAAACAGTTAGTCTGTGTATACATTATTAACTTCCATTTGTGAAAATAAAATATGGTCATAAAATAAACACATTTATACCAAATAAATAACATTATAATTCAAAATATATTCATAAAACATTTTATAATAAATCATAAATTTAAAATAAAAGTCATATGGTTCCCTTAAATCATGACAATCTTATAATAATTTTTTTAAAAGATAATACTTTCACCCTTAAAAAGTAGTATACACATTAATTTAAACATAATTTCATTATAGTAACTTGAAAAATAAAAATAATACCATAATAAAACCTTGAAATAATAGATAATACATTTATGTTACTTGGTATATCATCTATATATCAACATTAAAATCACCTTAATAAATGTAATAACTATATTGTCTACTTTCATACCCAAAGCATTGGAGAGAAATCATAGACCCACCCATCCATGGTTTATCATGGAACCAAACATATGTAGTTAATAATGTAACAAAAAAATTCTTATTTATAATGAAACCACATGTTTTAATTTATAATGGAATCACCTATCATCATAAACAATTCAGAAGAACCATAATGTAATCATAAAACATGGATGATTTAGGTTTTGTCATCACAGTAATAAAAGTAATATTTTTACCCATATGAAAAAATTTATTGACATTAAAATTTACTTTGCATATTAATTAGTTTTTAAAATATCAAGAATATTGGGAAAGATGGTTTTTATTTGAATAAAATATGAAATCATGTAATGGAATCCAAAAAACCTATAATGAATATGATGGAAGGAAAATTCATTATTTCCATATATGTTAAAATATAACATTATTTTTTTATTTTTGAAAATAAAGAAAAAATATTCGATGAAAATATTTCTTTTAAAAACCATTTAAATAAAAAAAATAGTCATAATAGTTTTTATAAATTTTTTTTTTCTAGTTAAAAACATCCAAATAATAACTTTTCAATATATGGACATAGAATAAAAAATGGTGAATGGGAAACATTAAAATATGAATTAAAAAAACCATACCTTGACTGTGAAACATTAAATATATTATTATATATTCCTAAATAATAAACTTATGTTAATTATTTTCTTTATTTAGAACCTTTTTCATGTTTATTGCTAATTTTATTTAATAAACTACCAAATTATTACAGTTACTTAATCTATTATGTCTATTCTAGATGTTTTGGCAATATTTAGATCATAAGTCCAAAAAAACTTATTTAGGTGGAATATAGTTATAATGGACATTATTTCACCATTTCTAGAATAATTACAGTCACATAATTAACATTTTAATTTATAACTTATATTTTTAAATTGAACCATTAAATATGGTTATGAAAAATGAATTACATTATAATAATGGCGATAGTAGGTCCCGGCTACACATGTGTAACATTTCCAATTTTCAATGAGGATAATAGAAGGATGGTAAGAACAATTTTATCTTAAAAAATTATTGTATATCATAAATATAATATTCCTTATTTAAATATACATATATATATATACATCATATTTGTGATGTTTTGATAAAAAATGAATCACATCTCTATATGGAGGTGGCAACCCGCAAAAATGAAAAAATGAGTCTATCATTTTTAGAAAATGGAATTTTAACAAGATTAATGATATATTATTTTTAAAAAATAATAACAGCACAATAGAATTCATATATAAACAATAATTACCCAATTTTAATCCATTCATGAGAGATAATAATTAAAAAAACGAATGATAGTTTGTGTAATGGGCCAATACTATCTAGTCCATTACTCTATGAAAATATAGTCTTCAGAGTGTTTTGGGAGGCCATTGTGAATATTTTCAAGTGTTTCAAAAATCCAATTTTTCCGATGATGAGTCAGGACTAGTAGGTCATCGTATTGAGTCGCGATAGTGACTCATCTACTGATAGGTGATGACCGTAGGTCACGGCAGTGAGTCACAGTAGTGACTCATGACAGTAAGTCACAAATGGTCAGTCGTCTAATGGTAATTAACCCAACAATGAGTCATCTGACAGTGACTCATCTAAAGGTAGCTCATCTAATGGTGAGTCTTCCAATGGTAACTCGTCCAATGATGAGTCATCCAATGGAAACTCATCAAACAATATTTTTCTCAATGGCGAGTCATCCGATAGTGACTCATCCAATAGTTTCTCATCCAATGTTGACTCAACTAATGGTAAATCACAGAACATTTATTCCTTTGATGGAGAATCATCCAATGATAGACCATCCAAATATTATTTATTTGATTTTGACTCGTTTAATGGTATCTCGTGTACTGGTGAGGCGCCTGATGGTGAATAATCCAACGGTAGCTCGTCTAATTGTGAGTCACCCAACATTGAAATTTACACTGGAAAATTGTCCAATAATGAGTCACCCAAGAATGAATCATGCATCAGTAGCTCGTCCAATGGTGACTCACACAGTTGAATCCCTGCACTGACTCACCTAATGGTGAGTCATTTCTGACAGTTTTTCAAAATTTTAGTTTTCTTCCAGTTTTTCCAGTTTCGCCCCTTTAATATTTCCTTTGACATAAAATGATTTTAAGATTGTATTGAAATGGTTTTGAAGATTTTTTGAGGACTATAATTCTTATCATTAATTTCCTAAATTTCCCAAAGACTTATAAATGGAGAAGCCATGTGGTCTTGGTCAAGATTCAACTTTAATGGATTTTAATAGCGTTCCTACTATTGATATAGAATCCGGCCTTTCAAAATTTGATTTTTTCTATGCACATCTATTTTCTCTAGATACAGGACATTCCCCAAAACCGTTCTTCTTGAATATTTTTGTGTTTGTGATATGGTCTTGGATCACATTTTTCTTGAAGTTTTTTTACTGCATGTGCAACCCCTATCTTAGTACAATTAGTAGGTGATGATCATCTATTCTTTGAAGTTGGAATCCCTTCTACTATATAAATTTTTTATCATGAGTGGTCTGTGTATAAATGTCTCATAGTGAATACAGTTGAATAAAAACTCAAAAATGATAATCAAATATATTTTAAAACAATAAATAGGGGGTGGGGAAATTTAGGAATACTTAGGCTTTATTTTTATTTCGATCTATATAGTGAATTGTATGGCTTGTATGTGAGATGAATATCATAGTCATATTCAGTATTTGTTTTCATAACTATGTTGGTTGTGATTCCTTATCTTTGATCTTCTTTGAAATATAGGTATATCTAAAATTGATTAACCACATATATTTGGTTAAATAAATGGATTCTCTAAGTTCATACTTTTCCTATGATAAACACTGAATTAATAATCATAACATAAAAAGAGATGCCTTATTAAATCTAGAAATTTGTTCCTTGTTTTGTTGTGTGGTGATGTGGTTGATAGAACTATTGTGTGAGTGGGGTGGTTTGGGTGGTGTAATGTAATATCAAGTTGAGAGATTGATAGATTGTGGAATGGATGTGCAATGTTGTGTAGCGGGGCTGCTGATTGTGGTTGTGGTAAGTTAGGTTGTATGAAACTATGAGTTTGGGGTTCCTTGTGGGTTCAGATGATGGATTGGGCAGAATGAATTTGAAGAATTATTTTTTCAGTGGTTGGTATGGGTAATTATCATGAAGTTTCTCTAGGAGTAGCATGCCTAAAGCTTCACTTTGTGTTTAAGGATCATTTTTTTGACATGAGTTTGTGTTAAACGGAGCGAAAATATAAATGGGTTAATTTACCGTGGATATTCTTCATTTTTGTGCATTTTTCTATGAGTATTGTTGTGTGGTGTACCTATTTGTTTCCAAAATAGTGATTGAATGATCAAATAAATATTTAATAAAAAATATAATTGGTTAATTAAATTGTATGGGTGTATGATTTGAGTTGTGGTTTATTGTAAAGTATATTTTATTTATCAACTTGGGAAGTGACCATTGATAGTGTTGGTAAATTCATTTATATGTAGATTAAAAGTAGTCAGTGTTACCGAGTGTTTTATTATTTGATTGATAATTCATAGTTTGGACTTAAGTATTTGATACTATATATGTATACCTGTATTTAATTTTGTTTCCTCTTTGCACCCATTCTAGTTGAGCACTATGTTCCAAACACCACCTTTATTATGGGGCAGGGTGTCTTTCCCATCATCCCAATGGGAGGATGGATGAATTGTTACTTAATATTCTCTTCTCCCTCTTCTATGAATTGGTATCCCAAGATTCTTCAGGTTAGTTGTGGTGTGGTTTTCATGGCCCAAGTGTATGCGGGTGATTTGTGCTTTCCCTAATGTTTTGGAGATGAGACATGTTGTGCATTCCAGTTGCCTTTGGGATCAGGTGTGGTCATGTGGCCCAGGTGTATACAGGTGGGATGTTGTTAGGTCCACTAGGTTAGATACTCTGTGAGGGGGGTGAATCGGGGTATGATTGATTAAAACAACTACCCCTATTGATCTTGTCTCACTCTTAAGCAAGACTCTCCTCTTTCTCTTTCCTGTAGCAAAGTATAAACAAAAAACTATAGCATGCACATGACACAACGATTTTTACTTGGTTCACCCTCACTGGGATACGTCTAAGGATCATACACCGATGATGTGTCGATGTACCAAATCCACTAAAAGTGCACTGCTGTTTACAAAGTTCGAGATAAATCACTTCTATTCCCAGGATCCCTGCCTTTATAATGTTTAGGGTCAGCTCACTACTTTCCCAAGGGTCACTCCCTGTTTCTCTATCTCTCGGATCACTACTAGTGGAGAGGTTCACCTTCTTCCTCTTCCTTTGCTCACTAATCTAGAAAGGATCCACTCACAGTTTAAAGACCTTTAGGTCTTTTCATTATCACTAATGAATGCATCCACATTTGTATGTAGATGCTCTGTTGTAGTCCAACTTTCACCCGTAGATGAATCTTAATTTGCACCAAAGGTATCGAGCAATCTTAAAACTTTCACGTAGCCCTAAAATTACTGGATTTCTTTAACCATACCTGTTGCACTTCTCTAAGCTGGCATGCAAGTTCACCTCAACCACTTGCGCGATGCTCGCTTCTTCAACTCAAAACTTTCACGACTCACACCCTTCTACGCCCAAACCAATTTTGGAATGCAACTATCAGCTGTCGTGCTTGTTCAAAACCTGGAATTCAAGTGTCACCAAACCACTTGAGCAACAAACCCTTCAATTCTTATCTTGGGTGACTCACAACCTTTCTCGCCCAAACCACTTTGAGCATGCAACTATCAACTGGCAAGCAACTTCTGAATATCTTTATACTTGCACGACCACTACACCTGTGCAACAAGATCTCTAATTTTATTTAAGTGTTTAACTTACACACGATGAGGAGGGTTTGACCTCTATTTATAGGCATTTGGACACCCTGAGCACTGGCGCGCAAGTCTCCACTTGGCGCGCAAGTCCAGCCGTCGTAGTCTCTGCCGCGCTAGTCACTTGCGTGACCAAACCCAAAACTTGGGTGCCTCTTTTTTCCTTTGCCATAGTTTGATGTTATAATCTTGAGAAACATATGGTGTGCAAGTTTCCAAGCCTCCATGACATTGGAAATAAAGTCCCTTTTCCAGAAACACTTTTCTTCATTTTTCGATTTTGAGGTCCAAAAATTTGGTAAACACTTGAAAATGATGCCACCTTGTATATGCTCTTTTTGAACCACATCCAGATCGACCATTCCTTTGTTGAAATTCTTTAATCAATCATGGATCATTAACAACATCCCTTGAACTTGACATGCCACCATAAAACCCCTTTTGTCAATAAATTTGTATGTCATGGTTTGCTTTGTCAACAAACACAACATAGAGGCCCACTTTATCAACAAACACAATCACCTCAAAAAGCTTCAATGATACCTTGAGGGATTTTTGCCCAACAATCTCCAACTTTGGGTTTGTTGAAAACTCTTCCATAAAAAGATACAATGTAAATTCTTCATCCACCATTCACCTATTGCGATTCCGATAGCGATCAAGGATTTACTCAACACATAATCTAAGCCCACATTAGCAATGCTCGGCCTGAGAAACAAGAGTAAATGAAAAGATCATCAATGAATCACTTTAACTCTGACACCCACTGTTGACACCAAACTGATACCAATTTTTTGGAAATATTCTTACCACATTCCAACACCACACTTCTGCTTTTATCACGATCCCCAACTGTCGTGATATCTATTCTTTGATCGATCACATATAGAATTGTCCAATTTGATACTCTCCCTGTCTGCTCACAGTTTTAACTCTTGTCAGATGCAAATCCTCTTCATCAGTATTTCCTATGTTGTCCAAGATATGCTCTGGCTAAGCACTTTGAACCAGCTTTAGCTCCCCCTATCTGGCTGCTCCACCTGTCAGCTTCTCCCGATATCTTTCATGATTTCTCAAATAGCCACATTTTCCCCCTTGAACAATCACTATTTTCTCCCCCTTTGTCAAAGAACCCAAAGGAAACTCCTTTGAAGTCTTTAACAGAGTATAGAACAGATATTAGCACATTGGGGAAAAATACATCATACCTCGAGGAGAGGGGGTGGACCCACATACAAATTTTTTCAAGTGTAGGGAGTCGACTGAACTCCCAGAGCCAGTCGATGCCTCTCAAAATCTTCCTTGGGTAAGGCCTTTTTCAGAATGTCTGCAACCTGTAGCTCTATAGGAACATACTCCAACTATATGATTCCCTGCTCAACTTTCTCCTTGATAAAATGATAATTTATCTCAATGTGATTTTTCCTTGAATTATGGACGGAATTTTTGCTAAGATTTATAGTACTTGAGTTATTGCACTGGATTCCGATCAGAGACTTCACTGTAACTCCCATATCATCAAGCTGTTCCTTCATCCACAATAACTGTGTGCATGCTTGAGTGGCCGCAATATACTCAGCCTCTATGGTGCTCAATGAAATGAAATATTTCTTCTTGATTAGACAATAAATACACAATCCACCAAGATAGAAATCACCACCTGATGTTTATTTCCTATCATCCGATGAACCGACCTTGTCTACATCAGTATATCCCAATAACTCAGTTTGATATTTTTCATTATATGTCAAGCCAAAGTAGACCGTGCCCTTGATATACTAAAGTATTCTTTTCACTAAAATCATGTGTCTTTCCTTGGGATTACTCTGATATCTTGCTACATGGCATGTGGAAAAAAGAATGTCAGGCCTTGTTGCGGTCAAGTACAATAAACTTCCAATAATATTTCTGTATTCTGTGATATTAACTGCCTTTCCATCCTCATCTTTGGACAGTTTAGTCTGGGTAGCAACTAGAGTCTTCATCTATTTGGAGTTTTCCATTACAAAACTTTTAAAAACCTCCTTGGCATATTTGGAATGATAAATGAATGTTCCATTCCTTCATTGTGTCACCTGTAGACCAAGGAAAAACGTTATCTCTCCAATCATTGACATTTCAAACTCACTTTTCATGAATTCAGAAAACTGTCTGCACTGAGGTTCATCTGATCCGCCAAATATTATGTCATAGACATAAACCAACACCATCATTCTTTGATTACTGTCATTGATGAAATAAAGATTGTAATCAACTCCCCCACACTGGAAACCAAACTTCTTCAAGTACTGATCAAGCCTTTAGTACCATGCTCTGGGTGCATGTTTCAGCCCATACAATGACTTCATCAGTCTGGAAACCATGTTCTCATCCTCTTGAATGGGAAAACCATCTAGCTGCTCAATATACACTTCCTCCTCCAGAATCCCATTCAAGAATTCATATTTGACATCCATCTGGAACACTTTGAACTTCCATTGCACTACAATGGCTAGGAATAATCTGATTGTCTCTAGCCTTTCCACCATTGAAAATGTCTCATAAACATCTATTCAGTATCCTTTGCACAGTAGTCGTGCTTTTTTTCGATCCACTGTGCCATCTTAATTCATCTTGTTGTGAAATACCCATTTAGTCCCGATGAAATTCTTATCTTCTGGTCTTGAAACAATATCCCATGTTTGGTTCTTCTCAATCTGATCAAGATCCTCATTCATAGCCTAAACCCAGTTTTCATCTTCAACTACATCAGTAAAGAATTTTGGCTCTACCTAATATAGAAAAGATGTCTGCTGTAGTGACTTCATTATTCTTGTATGAACTGGAGCTGTCTGATCACCAATGATATTATGCTTGTCAATTTCAGCCCGACTCTTTGGATTCCTTGCAGACACAGACTTGACACTTTCTTGTTCATCATTAGTGTATTCTTCTGAGTCAGCATCTACCACTTCTACTCCTCCTGTGTTACTTTCCCCTTCATCACTTTCATCAAGAAACTATTCACTATGCTGTTGAATATTCTCTTCATTTTCCACAATAGTGGCATCATTGATCTCAACTACTTTCCCCAACCTATTGTTAAAGCACTTGTATGATTTTCTTTTTCCTGAGTAGCCTAGAAATATTCCCTCATCTCCACGTGATTCAAACTTCCTATGATTTTTTTGTTGGTAATTAAGCACTTACTTCCAAATATTCGAAAGTATTTAACTGTTGGCTTCTTTCCATACCACATTTCATATAGAGTCTTTCCTTCCTTCAGACACAACAGAGCCCTATTAGAAATGTAGAATGATGTCAAAACTTCTTCATTCCAAAACTTCTCTGGTAGGTATTTTTCTATAAGCATTGTTCTGGCCTTGTTGTTGATGATATGATTTCTCCTTTCAACCACACCATTCTCTTGGGGAGTTCTTGCTGAAGAAACTTGATTCCTTATCCCATGTTTCTTGAAATACTCTTCCACCTGACTGTTTGTGAATTCTGTACCATTGTCTATACGAAACTTCAGAATTTTTTGTCCAAGAATCCTTTCAGATTCCCTTCGGTACTATTTTATGCAGCTGAACACATCATACTTATGGGAAATAACAAATAACCATTCCATTCTTCTATATTAATCAATGAAAAGAATGCAATACCTCTTCTCGTCAATGGATCTTGGTGAAATAGGTCCACAAACATCAGCATGCACCAATTCAAGCACTCTTGTCGACTTCTTTTCCTTCTCTTTGTAAGTCTTTCTAATGATCTTCCCTTTTTGAAAGGCGTTGTACGTATGTGTACGACCACGTGATATCATAGGGAAGTCTCTTGCTACTTCAAACTCTACCAGATCTTCTAGAGATGGTTGACATAGATGACCAAGTCATTTATGCCACAATTTTTTTTCTTCATCTCTAGATAAAATGCACATATCATCTTCTCCACTTACAAGGAAGTGATTTCCCTTTGTTCTTTTTCCCTGTATAACCATTGCACCATCTATTCCTTTGACGATACACATATTCTTAGTAAACCTTATAGAATGTCTTGAGTCACATAGTTGACTTACGCTTAGAAGATAGTGACTGAGGCCTTCTACTACCAAAACTTCAGCACGTCTTATTTCTTTTCCCCCAAACCTAGCTTTTCCTGATCTAATAATCTTCAGGCCTTCATCATTTCCAGACTTGAAAACTCCTTCCTTGTCATATTTTATGCCTATAACAATATTCTTATTACCTATCATCTAAGATGTGCAACTGCTGTCACAGATCCAAACACCCATACAATCTGATGCTTTAAGGCCAATTTTAGCAACCACTACTTTCTCTGCTCTCTTCTTCTTGGTCTATATTTTTGTGCTCACACTCGGCAAAGATTGAGACTTCTGATCTTTCTCAGAATATGATGGACTGGCATCATCTAGAAAAGATGCAAATCAATTTTTCATTTTCAACTCACCCGTTGGTTCATTGATCTGCTGCTTGTGAACATTTAGGTTCTTCTTGGGCACATTCTTCTGTATGGTCGACGTACAGTATCTGGACATGTGCCCAAATCCTCCGCACCCAAAAGAGTGTCCTTCGAAACATGTTCTAGAGAATTGTTCTCTATTTGGCTTCCACCTTTATTCTTATCCCCTTTGATAACTCTTGGATATGGAATACACATACTGTGAATATCCCATCTTTCCACAACAATAACACCTGATATAAGGTGCATTTCTTCATGTCACTTTTACACTGCTAGTTTCCCCTTGTGATCTTTGAATATTCTAATTCTGTTTTCTGACCAAATCAACCTTCAATCTCGGAATGGGTACTTGCGGTCTGACATCAATATTTATAGCTTTTTGGTTTTGATCAAGCCCCAATTCTGCCTTAGCATCTGAGCTCGATTGCTGCTTCTATCCTGCTGAACTACTAGCCTCCTCTTTAATCTTTTCTGTCCTCTGAATGACCTTCTTTTCTGATATCACATTGGGGGTCAAGAGTTTTTCTTGATCCTTTATTTTTCATCACAGACTGACCACTTCTTCTTCAGGTTCTTTGATAAACTTGAATTGATCTTCAATTTTATATTCAATCCATTGATCTCCCTTTTCTATTCTTCAATATTGAGATTATGCTCATCAACCTTTTTTGAGCTCTCTAGCCTGGAAGACTTAAGGTTTTCGATTTCTTTCACTAGCTCAGACTTCTCTTCTTCTTATTTTTGCATGTAGAGTTTGGCATCATGTACCACCTTGTTGGATTTTTTGTTTTGGATATCCAAACATCTATCTCTTTAAGAGTTGCTTCTATTTAAGCTTCCATGTCAACTCTCTCTTCAATTTCTTCTTCTTCATCAGTGTCGGTTTCTTTCTTTTCTTGAGCACTACTAACAATATCCACCATTGCATTTTCTAAATGATCTTTACAATTTTCAATCTCCTCAACCTCTTCAACCTCAAACTCATATGAACTGTCTATTTCTTGTGAATGAAGATTCTTCTTCTTGAAGAAATTTCTCTTGAACTTCTTCTTCCCTTTCACATAGGTTGAATATTTCTTCTTGGGAATTTCAACTACATATTCATCATTTTTTTCTTGAAACATTTTTGGCACCTTGCGACAAGATGACCAAATTTTCCACATCTAAAGCAAGAAAGTGGATGTTTTCCTTTGAACTTTACTTTTCCTCTCTAAAGATTTGAGGAATGGAATGACATTACCTCATCTGTATATTCTTCTTCCTAAGAATCTTCAATGGTGATCTTATTCATGGACTTAAATTCCACCTCTTTGGATTTCCCCTTTTCCACAGCCTCCTTATCATAGTTCCTCATTTCATATGAAACCAAGGTACTGTGCAAATTGTCCAGTGTCAGCTCTTTTGGATCTTTATCTTCTAGTACTGAAACTTTCAGATTGAACCGAGGTGGATGTTTCCTCAAGATGCACTTTACGATATTTATGTCTTCAACGACTTCTTCAAGACCTCACATATCTTCCACAACAATATTTACCCAGTCAAAGATTGCATCAATAGACTCATTTGGGTTCATTTTCATATCTTCATACTTATTCCATAATACTTATAGCATTGCCTCTCTGACCTTTTCATCTCCTTCATATATATTCAAAAGATTTTACCACATGGCATGTGATGTTTACATGACATCACCTTCTTATAGATATCATTGGATATGGCTCCCCCTAAAGCATTTATGCCCTTGGCGTCAGAATCCAATTTTCTTCGCTCGACTTCCAAAAATGACCCACTGTTGATGTCAACTGTTATACCATGAATTGCTATTGTGAATACATCCATTCCCAAAGATCGGAAGTAGTGTTGAATCTGATTCTTCCATATCTGAAAATTGTTATCGTCAAAGATCAGAATCCCTTTGTGATTGGTGACCCCCATTTGAGAGAGAACCAATGATATAAACCATTCCATCTGATACCAATTCTTAGGTCCAATAGGTTAGATACCCTGAGAGGGGGGGGGGGGGTGAATCAGGATATGGCAGATTAAAACAACTGACTCTATTGAGCTTGTCTCACTGTTAAGTAATACTCTATTCTCTCTCTTTCCTCGAGCAAAGTATAAACTGTAGGATCGAAATAATGATGTAGATTCTCAATTTACAAGAGGGGGGGGGGGGTGAATTGTATACTTTAAAAACTACTTTGGAACCTTTAAAGTTAGTTATGAATAACCGTGTTTTCCTTAAGAAAAGGAAAGGGCTAAGTTTAACAAAGTTAAACTTAAGCAAATTCACAACACCTCTAATACCAAATGAAAACTTTGAAAGGGATTCCAAAAGTGGGTTTCGGAAATATGGTTCTGGAAATTGAAACTTAACAAAAGATTACAACATGAGATTCTACCTTAAAGCGTATAGAATCTAAATGAAACAAAGTACAAGTAAGGAAGTATAAGAAAGTTATACTTTCTTTATAATACAAAATGCAGCAGAAATAAACAAGTAGTAAAACTACAAGTAACAAGATGTAAGTCTTTTAACCCATAGAGAAGGGTATCCAACAACCTTGGATAAAGGTCCCTTGATTTATACTTTCAAACAAGTCTGTCTTACCCACACCAGGGTAAGCCCTCGATACGAAGATCGGAGTCTCTGTCTTGATATCCCCGCAAGCCCTCAACTTCAAGGTAGTTGGCAACCTCTGTCTTCTTCAGTAAGGAAGCCCTCGAACTTCAAGGTAGTCAGCACCTCTATCTTCCTATCCCCGGAAGTCCTCGAATGTAATCACCAACATTCTGAGTCGCACAAAGCTTTGAGAGTTAATAAGATCCTCTCTCTCTAGAAATCACTTCAAGCATATAATCACATGAGTCGAAAATCAGTCAGCCTTTCAACACCGAGCTCTTTCAAATAAGCTCCTATTTATAGGTAAGGTTGGTCTCCTTCGCAACGGTCATATTTTCCTTAAAAATCTGAGGGACCTGTACACGTGTCACCTAGCCAACAGTTAGTTTTATAATAGAATAGACGACATCGTTTTAAAACAAAATAGGTGTAACAGAATGTACAACACCGTTTAAAAATTAACTCAAAAGTTCGGAGTGAAAAATTCAGAGTGAAAGTTCAGAGTCTAAATAAATTCAGAGTGTATAAAACAAAGATGATCAGATTCTGTTTAATAGATGAATTCAAAATGAGAATTCGGAATGAGAATTTGTCGTCAGAATTCCTAATGAGAATTCATCATCATGTTTCGTAATGAGAATTCATCATCAGAATTCGTAATGAGAATTCATTATCAGAATTCGTAATGAGAACTCATCACAAGAATTCGTAATGAGAATTCCTTGTCGAACTTCATAAGGATTCGCATCCTGAATCTGATGCAGAATTTAATTAGAGTTCGTATCTGGAGTTCAGAATGAAACTTTATTACAGTTCTCATCTGGATTTCAGAGTGAAACTTTATTACAGTTCTTGTCCAGAATTCGGATCCTAAAAATAGAATACCTCATATCAAAGTTTCAAACAATTCCGAGAATATAGAATTGAATCCGAATCTTATACTTTAGAAAAATATGGATGAAAATATGATAAGGATAATTTTTCTTACAAAAGTGATTTTCCTTATAAAAGCGATTTTTCTTATAAAATCAATTTTCCTTATAAAAGCAATTTTCCTTATAAAAGCAATTTTCCTTATAAAAGAAATTTTCTTAAAGATAAGGTGTTTGTGATTTTCAAAAAATAAGGAATGGAAAATTCATAAGGAAAACCTTATTGACTCAACAATCTCCCCCTTTTTGGAAAGCACAAACATCCTTGAAAAAGAAATTCTAAGAAGAAAGAAAATCATTAAGGCTTATCTCTCTTTGCTTTAAGGATATTGATGAATACAACTAACTCCCCCTTAGGCTTTGAAACTCTAAGGATCGTATTCTAGATTTCTGGAGTGACATTTCATTACGAATAAGAAAGTCTTCTTTAATGAAAAACTCCCCCTTAGATAAACTCTTATTAGAGTTTGTTTTCTTTCTCACCCTTTGTTAGGATTCTTTTTCCCTTTCATTAGAGTTCTTTTCCTTATCCCCCTTTGTGATTTTCAAAAAGAATACAAGGGAATGGAAAATATAACAAAGTACCTGAAATATTTGTAGTAACAACAAAAAGAAACGAGTAAGCACAAATTTTTCATTAAGATTGAAAATTTCAACAACAAAAGAGTTAAGTTACAACAAAAGATCGGATCTGTCTATTTGGGATCTTTTTCCTTCTCTATGAGACCCTTTAGAATAGTCTTTATCTTCTTTAAGTCTTTATGATCTTCTTCAGCTTACTTCTCTAATACAACAGTTCTTGCACTTTGGGCCTCAATATTTTCTTCCTGGGCTTGAAGCTTTTCTTCCGGGGCTTTAATCTTTTCTTCCCGAGCCTTCAATTTCTCTTCAAAATCAATCCGATGATCCCTTTCAAACTTCCAGTTCTGAGAGACAGAATTCAGCTTCCCATTCAGATCTCCGACTTCTTGAATTCGGAAGTTCTTTTCATCTGTCAGCTTCTCTTCAAAAGAAGAAGTCAGCTCATTTAACTTCCTGTCCTCAGTCTCAAAAGAATCTTTAACATTGTCTTGAAATTCATCAAATAGTCTCATCTCTTCTACAGTCTTCCTCAACTAGTTTGTCATCCTCTTGCAAGATTTTATATGGGCTTCATAGCCGACAAAGAACGTTTTGAACTGAGCCTCTATTTCAACACACTTTTCCATAACCATAGATATGAAGTCTGATTTCTGGTTCAAATCATGTTGGAGTATATGACATCTTGAGTCAATACTTGAGAAGGTCGGAATAGTTCCCACTAACTTCTTTAAAGAATGAACAACAAAGTCATGCCCCAACGAAGATGACTCCGAATCTGAGACTCTGCTTGGAGAATTTTCTTCTTCAACAAGGTCAAGCTTTCTCTTTGAAGAACTACCAACATCCTTTCTCTTCACCACTACTGAGCTCGGAGTATTAGTAAGAATTTTCTTTCCCTTGTCTTTTTTCGGAATAGAATCCTGTTCCGGAGTTCTCTTTTAACTATCAAAAACTTGCACAACATTGTCTTCCTCATCAGAAACTTTCTAAGCACCAACCTCTACATTTTCCATTTGAGAAATATCTTGTAGAAGTTGTTCTTCCTCTCCATGATAAGCTACTTCTTCTTCTCCTTTCTCTTCTTCCATTGCTGGAGTAACTAGCTTCGAAGATTCAGCTTCTAAACTTCGGAGCGACAAGTGTTCCGAAGGTGTCTCCTTATAATCATCTACTTGCTTCAACACATCTCTGGTTTCACCACTTCCTTCAGCAACATCTTCTTCTACTTACACTTGCTCAACTTGCTCTACTTCCTCAGCAGTCTTAGCAACAGCTTCTTTCGGAGCAACGAAATTTCTTCCTGGAGTCTCAGGTAGAGATTCCAATGAAAAAGATCTCGGAATAGGAATATTGCCTGAAACCATCTCATTGAACTTCAAAAAAGCCTGAGCTACTTCAGCATCAGACATCTTCTTCTTGAGCTTCTTTTCTTTCGCTTGTTTTTCTAGCTCATCCACAGTTCTTTCCTTCAAGGCCTTAGCCTCCGCAGGGTCCAAGCCAAGCTGAGGCTCCCCTTGCTCTCTCTTCTCTTTCATCTCCCTCCATTTAGCAACAACCTCATCTGGGTAATCTTTCTTATTCTTTGGTTTTGGAGGTGCGAAATGAACTTCCTTAGACTTGAGATTTACTGCTTCTACTTCAACTGCTTTCAACTTTCTCTTCCTTACTGGCTTAGAAGATTCCGGATCAGCAACTTTCAGAACTGTTTCTTCTTGAGCAGGTGAATCAACAAACTGACCAGTCTTCTTGTCAAAAGCTACATCCATTCTTTTAAGTGTACCATCACTCACCAGCATAATCTTGCAAACTCTTGGATTAGACTTGCAAGCCTCCTTGAAAGACTCGAGGCACCGAACTATCAACTTCGAGAGGATTGATGGATACATTATAATCTGAGCTCTCAGATTCCCTTTCTTCACATTCTCAAGAGTGATAAGAATGTGCTTCATCAAATTAAACTTCCTCAGATTTATCAGAAAATATAGGATGTAGATCTCACTCTTCTTTAAGCTATCTTTGTCACCCTTCCTCGGTACGATAAGGCCTTGTACCCATAACTCTAGAATCCGGAAATTTGTAGATAGAGAAGCAATCTTCGGAGCCTTGTCATCTTCTAGTCTGAGAGTTTCTAAAGATTTTTCCTTTTCGAAGCTACCTTTTGAATCCGGCAACACATGGGATATAAATTCAGCTTCAGCTTCATTATTCAGCCCTACCAAGCTGGCTGACTTGGCATATGAAAGCTTATAAGTTTTACCATAATACTTAAAAGACAACTTCTCCCTTCCATATTCCTTCAGAAAGGAGACTGTTTCATAGAACTCTATAAGCAAATCTGAATACACTTCATCTTGATTCCCGGGTTTTGACACCGCAACATCTTCCCAACCATTTAGCTTGATATTCTTGGAAATAAGAGAATTGTACTTTTTGAAGAAATCCGGATGAACCAACCTCTCTCTATATATTAAACACTTTGAAATCGTCTTAGAAGAAGACATGTCTTGAGAAGCTACTTCCACAGACATTCGGATCTGAAGACCTATCAGAAGTTCAGAACTAAAAAATCTGAGGTTCAAAACAGTCTTAAAACATAGAGGCAGAGATTCGTGACACTGGAGCTTGAAAACTGATGTGGTACAACCGTTTGGGGTCTCCTTTATATAGGTAACAAAAAAATGGTTCAACTTCCACAGTTGATCGAACAGTTGTGATAAGCTGAGATCTGATCTGACAGTCGAAAACCAATTCTCTTGAATCGGATCTTTTGAGGTTGTTATTAAAACAAAGAATTAAGAAAAATATAATCCAAAAACAAAATATAAGAAAATTCCAGCAAGTAAAATATTATTATGAAAACTTGAGTAAGGAAATCATACCTTTCGGATTGGCTTAGGAAGATTATTCGTAATTGGTAACATTTTTACAAAAACTATGAAAATTAATATTTACTAAAAAATAGTTCACAAAACTCTTTACGAAAAATAATCTTAGTATGGAAAACTCAGTACGAAAATGTTATTATAAAATTTGAAAACTAAAAACACATTATGAAAGATTCGGTATGAAAATCCCGTTATGAAAATACTAGTAAGAAAGTTTCCATTCAGGATGTTTTCAATATGAACATTTCCATTCCAGAAGTTTTCTATATGAAAATTTCCATTCTGGAGAATTTTAGTTCCGGAAATTTCATTCCGGAATTTTAGTTTCGAAAATATTGAAAAACAAATTTTGAAAAACTTTGTTAATCTATCAAAAAAATGTACTCCCCTTATGAAAAGGAGTTTATTGCTGTAAGGAGACTATTTCAACAGAAAGTTAATTAAGAAGGATTACCTTATGGTTATCATTCCTAACTTCTGTTTAATATATTCAAATCTATCAGAAGGAAAAGATTTTGTGAAAATATCAGCAAGTTGATCTTGCGTTCCGATAAACTGAAGAATAATATCTCCTTTGAGTGTGTGATCCCTAATAAAGTGATGCCTAATATCTATGTGTTTTGCACGGGAGTGATGTGAAGGGTTCTTAATAAGAGAAATGGCACTTGTGTTATCACACAAAATTTGAGTTTACGTAAAACTCAAGCCATAGTCTGTGAGTGTGTGTTGCATCCACAACACTTGAGAACAACAACTTCCAGCTGCTACATATTCAGCTTCAGCAGTGGAGAGTGTTACAGGATGTTGCTTCTTGCAAGACCAAGAAACTAATGAATCTCCTAAGAAATGAAATGTTCCGGATGTACTTTTTCCATCCATTCTACATCCACCAAAGTCAGCATCAGAAAATCTTTTTAGGATAAAATCATTTCTAGAAGTATAAAATAATCCTAGATCCATGGTTCCCTTAAGGTAGCAAAAAATTCTTTTTACTGCCTTTAAGTGAGATTACTTAGGATTGGATTGATATCTTGCACATAAACATACTGAAAACATTAAGTCTGGTCAACTAGCTGTTAAGTATAGTAGGCTTCCTATCATACCTCTAAAAGATGTTTGATCTAATAGTTTCCCAGCTTCATCAAGATCTAAAGAGTTTGAGGTACCAATGGGAGTACTAATACTCTTAGTGTTGTCATAACCATACTTTTTAAGAAGATATTTAATATACTTATGTAGAGATATGTAGGTTCCTTCTGGTTTTTGAGAAATTTGAAAACCAAGGAAAAATGTTAACTCACCCATCATACTCATTTCAAACTCAGATTTCATTAGACTTGCAAAAGAGTCGGTCAAAGATTGTTGTGTTGAACCAAATATGATGTCATCAACATAAATTTGAACAATTAAAACATTTTTCTTATCTTTCTTTATAAAAAGGGTTGGATATGCATTTCCCTTAACATAGTTATTTTGAAGAAAAAATCCAGTGAGTCTATCATACCATGCTCGTGGGGCTTGTTTAAGGCCATACAGAGCTTTGGTAAGTCTAAAAACAAAATCAGGATGTTTCGTATCTTCAAAGCCAGGAGGTTGTTCAACAAAAACTTCCTCTTAAACATAACCGTTAAGAAAAGCACATTTCGCATCCATTTGGTAAAGTTTGAAATTAAATAATGCTACAAAGGCAAGTAGAATACGGATAGATTCAAGTCTAGCTACTAGAGCATAGGTTTCTTCATAGTCTATTCCCTCTTGCTGATTATAGCCTTTAGCAAAAAGTATAGCTTTATTTCTTACTATGACTCCATTTTCATCACATTTATTTCTAAAAACCTATTTTTCTCCAATAGTAGAAGTTTCCTTAGGTCTTTCAACCAAGGTCCAGACTTTATTCCTTTCAAATTCATTTAGTTCATCTTGCATGGCTTTGATCCAATCATCATCACCTAAAGCTTCATCAGTGCTTTTAGGTTCTAATTGGGAAAGAAATGCTAGATGTTCTACTTCATTTATTAAGGAACTTCTAGTCCTTACAGGTTGATTCACATCACCAATGATACTATCACTGGGATGATTCTTAAGAAACTCCTGATTTGGGTTTTGAAAAGCATGTTCATCTACATAGGGTAGAAAGTCTTCCAGGGTAAATGTTTCAGGAATATCTTCTTGAGCATTATCCTTATCAGAAGGTTCTTTTATCAAAGGTTGATAATGAGTTTTTGAAAACACATCCGAGGATGTATGTTGAGGTGTTTTAAAAACAAAAGGATCTCACTCATCAAATTTTACATGTACTGTTTCTTCAACAGTACAAGTGTTTTTATTAAAAACTCTATAAGCCTTAGATGTTGTGGAATAGCCTAAGAAAATTCCTTCATCAGATTTTGGTGCGAATTTATGTAAGTTATCTTTAGTATTAAAAAAGAATTATTTGCAACCAAAAACCTTGAAGTAAGATAGTCTTGGTTTTCTACCATTCCATAACTCATAAGGAGTTTTATTAAAAAAGTTCTAATCAAAACTCGATTTATAGTATAATAAGCAGTACTTACAGCTTCAGCCCAGAAATGTCTAGCTATAGAATATTCACTCAACATGGTTCTAGTTATCTCTTGAAGAATTATATTTCTTCTTTCAACTACACCATTTTGTTGAGGAGTTCTAGGTGCTGAAAAATTGTGAGTAATACCTTTTCTACTACAAAAAGTTTCAAAATCAGAATTTTGAAATTCACCTCCAGGATCACTATGAATAGTTTTCAATGGAAGGTTTTTGTCATTTTTAACTTGAGCTCTAAAACTTTTGAAATAAGAAAAAGCTTCAGACTTCTTTGCTAGAAAATAGACCCAAGTAAATCTAGTGTAATCATCAACTAGAACAAACACATAGTAATTGCCTCCAATACTTCCAGTTTGTGTTGGACAGAAAAGATCCATGTGCACTAACTGTAATGAATTAGTTGTTGAGACTTCACTAATTGATTTAAAACTAGATTTATGTTGCTTTCCATATTGACATAATCAAAAACTTTAGAAGAATCAAATCTAAGCTCCGGTATATCTTTAACTAGTTTCTTCTTAGAGAGTTTACATAGGTTTCTAAGGTTACAATGACCTAGTATTCTATGCCATAACCAAGAATGATCTTCCATTACACTAAGGCAAGGTAAATCTTGGCTTCTAAGGTCTTCTATGTTTAAGTTGTAAACATTCTCTTGCCTATTGGCTGAGAGAATAAATTCTTCCTTGGAATTGTGAACTAAGCACTTATCATTCCTAAAATTCACAAGGTAACCTTCATCACATAATTGACTTATGCTAATGAGGTTTTTCTTAAGACCCTTAACAAAAAGAACATTTGAAATCAAGGTTTTACCAAGAAGAACAATATTACCAATACAAACAATCTCACCCTTAGCATTATCTCCGAAAGTTACCTTTCTTCCTTTCGTTTTGATAATCTTTTTAAAATAGCTTTTGTTATCAGTCATGTGCCGGGAACATCCACTATCCATGTACCATATATTGTTGATGGTACTCTCTTTATTTTCCTAAAATCAAGAAGAAAATTAGACTTTCGGAATCCAAACTTGTTTGTATCCGAGATTTCCAGATAATAAAATTTTAGGAACCCACATTTTCTTAGAAAAGTAAGCTTTGTGAAATCCTAGAGATTGGGTTTTGTTTAAGGAACAATTATTTGCCCAGTGACCACCACATTGACACTTGGTACAAAATGGGGCACTTTGAGGAACAAAATAATTGTTACTGAAAATTGTTTTTTCATCGGTATAACCAAATCCGGATTTATTTCTTAAAGGTCGTATTTGGGAATACATTTTATCAAAATTTTCCTTACCATGGGTAAAGTTTGATAGACACTTCTTTAAGGAAAAAATTTCAGACTTGAGTTTTATAACCAAGTTTTTTTCCTCAAAATCATTAGTTTTAGAACTAGAGTTAGGCTCGAAAACATTTTTCTTAGAAATTACTTTTTCTAATTCTTTAGAAAGTTTGTTCTTCTCAGAACTTGCTTCCTCAAGATTTTTTGAAATACTTTCAAAATCAGAATTTTTCTTATCAAGATCATTAGAAAGATCTGATATCTCTTTTGTAAGAATAGAATTCCTAGAGTTTGCCTTATCAAGTTTTTTATTTAGTTTAGAATTCTCAATTTCATGAAGTTCAGCAAACCTAGAGACTTCTTCATAAGTAGCTAAAGTATTTTCTTCATCAGAAGAGGATTCTTCATCAGAAGGGTTATAATACTTACTATCATTAGAATTTAAAGAAACATTGGTCAATGATTCGGCATTTCATACCTTAGCCATAAAACAATGATTATTAATAGGTAATCTGGCTATAAGACCAAGATTCTTCTGTCCTAAAGATTCATAATCAGAAGATTCATCTAAAGAGTCACCACCACTGGCACTCCAGGTGTCATTATCTTTCAGAACTTTCTTAGCTTTGGCTTTATAATACTTCTTTCTGTTCCTATCTGAATGCCTTTATTTCCTTTCTTTCTTTTTGATTAAAGGGCAATCTGGTCTAATATGTCCATCTCTCTTGCATTCATAACAAGTAACTTCTCCATATTTCATATCTTTCCTATCCTTTTTCTTATACATGGATTGGAAATTTCTCTGGCCAACTATCTTGTTCATCCTTTGAGCAAGATTTGCTAATTCATTTTTTGATATTTCACTGTCACTAGAATCTGAATGAACTACCATCTTCTTAGACTTGGATCTGGTTACTCTCTTAGGAGTCTTAGCTTTCATATGATTTGATGTTGTTGTAAAAGCAACAGTACCATTACCATTTTTCTTTTTGATGTTGTCAGCATCTCTCTTCATTCTAGTTTCATGTTGGAGAAGAGTTCCAAATAACTCATCAAGAGAAATTTGAGTGACCTTCCTGTTCTCATCTATATCTGTTCTTTTGGATTCCCACTCATTGGGCATGATATCAATTATCTTATCCACAAGTGATTCATCATCAAAACCTTTCTCTCCCATAGACTGTAGGCTGTTACGATAGTCATAAATCTTTGTTGAACTTTACAGATTGGTTCTCCATAAGGAAAATTGAATCCATGATATTCAGCTCTAAGCATAACTCTCCTAGTCTCAATTAATTTAGAAGTTCCAAAGTGTGTAACCTCTAACTTCTTCTAAATACAGTTAGCTGCTTCACAAGAAGAAATTTGGTTGTATATATTTCTGGTCATTGAACAAAGTAGAGTATTGCGTACCTTATAATTGAGTTGATATTCTTGCTTTTCCTGGTTAGTGAAAGTTCTAACTTCCTTGTCAGGAATATTATAATCACCAGTAAGCATAACAAAATTGTCTACTCTAGTATTGATAACAAAAGTCTTCATTCGATCTCTCCAGTACTCATAGTCATTACCATCAAAGATTGGTGGTCTTGTAGGATTTAGATTATCAACAGAACCTACATTAATTCCTGCCATACTTATAATAACCTTCGGCACACAAACTTGTTAGTAGACAAGATTCATAATAACAAAGTTCGGAATGAGAAAGTTCGGAATGGAAAAGTTCGGAAAGATAAAGTGAGCAAGAAAAACTTATACGTGAGTACAAGTATTTCAGAGACCACCTCTGATACCAATTGTAGGATCGAAATAATGATGTAGATGCTCAATTTACAAGAGGGGTGGGGGTGAATTGTATAATTAAAAAATTCCTTTGGAACCTTTAAAGTTAGTTATGAATAACTGTGTTTTCCTTAAGCAAAGGATAGGGCTATGTTTAACAAAGTTAAACTTAAGAAAATTCACAACACCTCTAATACCAAATGAAAACTTGGAAAGGGATTCCAAAAGTTGGTTTCAGAAATATGGTTCCGGAAATTGAAACTTAACAAAAGATTACAATATGAGATTCTACCTTAAAGCGTATAGAATCTAAATGAAACAGAGTACAAGTAAGGAAGTATAAGAAAGTTATACTTTCCTTATAATACAAAATTCAGAGGAAATAAACAAGTAGTAAAACTACAAGTAACAAGATGTAATTCTTTTAACCCAAAGAGAAGGGTATCCAACAACCTTGGATAAAGGTCCCTTGATTTATACTTTCAAGTAAGTCTATCTTACCCACACCAGGGTAAGCCCTCGATACGAAGATCGGAGTCTCTGTCTTGCTATCCCCGCAATCCCTCAACTTTTAGGTAGTTGGAAACCTCTATCTTCCTCAACAAGGAAGCACTCGAACTTCAAGGTAGTCAGCAACTCTATCTTCCTATCCTCGGAAGTCCTCGAATGTAATCACCAACATTCGGAGTCGCACAAAGCTTTGAGAGTTAATAAGATCCTCTCTCTCTAGAAATCACTTCAAGCATGTAATCACATGAGTCGAAGATCAGTCAGCCTTTCAGCACCGAGCTCTTTCAAATGAGCTCCTATTTATAGGTAAGGTTGGCCTCCTTCCCAACGGTCATATTTTCCTTAAAAATTGGAGGGACCTGTATACGTTTCACTTAGACAATGGTTAGTTTTATAACAGAATAGACGACATCGTTTTAAAACAAAACAGGTGTAACAGAATGTACGACACCGTTTAAAAATTAACTCAAAAGTTCGGAGTGAAAAATTCAGAGTGAATGTTCAGAGTCTAAATAAATTCAGAGTGTATAAAACAAAGATGATCAGATTCTGATTAATAGATGAATTCGGAATGAGAATTCAGAATGTGAATTCGGAATGAGAATTCAGAATGTGAATTCGTCGTTAGAATTTGTAATGAGAATTGATCATCAGGTTTCCTAATGAGAATTCATCATCAGAATTCGTAATGAGAATTCATTATCAGAATTCGTAATGAGAACTCATCACAGGAATTCGTAATGAGAATTCGTTGTTGAACTTCATAAGGATTCACATCCTGAATCTGATGTAGAATTTAATTAGAGTTAGTATCCGGAGTTCAGAATGAAACTTTATTACAGTTCTCATCTGGATTTAGGAGTGAAACTTTATTACAGTTCTTGTCCAGAATTCAGATCGTAAAAATAGAATACCTCATATCAAAGTTTCAAACAATTCTGAGAATATAGAAATGAATCAGAATCTTATAATTAAGAAAAATATGGATGAAAATATGATAAGGACATTTTTTCTTACAAAAGAGATTTTCCTTATAAAAGTGATTTTTCTTATAAAAGAAATTTTCCTTATAAAAGCAATTTTCCTTATAAAAGAAATTTTCCTTATAAAATCAATTTTCTTAAAGATAAGGTGTTTGTGATTTTCAAAACAAGAAGGAATGAAAAAGTCATAAGGAAAACCTTATTGACTCAACATAAACAAAAAACTAAATCATGCACATGACACAATGATTTTTACTTGGTTCACCCTCACTAGGCTATATCCAAGGATCATACACCGGTGATGTGCTGATGTACCAAATCCACTAAAAGCACATTTCTATTTACAAAGTTCGAGATAGATCAATTCTATTCTTAGGATCACTGCCTTTATAATGTTTAGGGCCAGCTCACTGCTTTCCCAAGGTTCACTCCCTATTTCTCTCTCTCTCTGGCTTACTTCTGGTGGAGTGGATCACTTTCTTACTCTTCCTTTTCTCACTCCTCTAGAAAAGATCCACTCACAGTTTAAAGACCTTTAGGTCTCTTCATTATCACTAATGAATGCATTCTCTGTTGTATGTAGATGCTCCATTGAAGTCCAACTTTCACCCGTAGATGAATATCACTTTGCACCGAAGGTATCGGGAAATATTCCAACTTTCGTGTAGCCCTAAAATAACTGACATGATTCAACCATACCTGGAATTCTTATACAATCCGGTGCGCAAGTTTACCTCAACCACTTGCGCGATGCTCGCTTCTTCCATTTCAAACTTGCGCGACTCACACCCTTCTATGCCCAAACCAATTTTGGCACGCAACCATAAATTATCGTGCTTCTTCAAAACCTGGTGTGCAAGTGTCAACAAACCACTTGAATGAAACCCCCTTCTTCAACTCTAAACTTGGGCGACTCACAACCTTTCTCACCCAAACCACTTTGGGCGCACAACTATCAACTGGTGCGCAACTTATGAATATCTTTATACTTGCATGACCACTTCACCTGCGCGATGGGAGCTCTTATTTTCTCTAAGTGTTGAACTCACACATAATGAGGACAATTTGACCTCTATTTATAGGCATTTGGACACCCTGAGCACTGGCGCGCAAGTCTCCTCTCGGCGCTCAAGTCCATCCGCCGTAGTCTCTGTCACGCTAGTCACTTGCGCGACCAAACCCAAAACATGGGCGACTCTTTTTCCTTTTTAATATTTTGATGTTCTTATCTTGAGAAAAATATGGCACGCAAGTTTCCAAGACTCCAAGACATCGGCCTTCAAGTCCCTTTTCCAAAAAAACTTTTCTCCATTTGTCGATTTTGATGTCCAAAAATTTGAAAAACACTAGAAAACGGCGCCACCTTGTTTCTGCTCTTTTTGAACTTCAACCAGATTGACCATTCCTTTGTTTATGTTCTTGAATCAATCATGGATCATTAACAACATCCCTTGAACTTGACATGCCACCATGAAACCTCCTTTATCCACAAATTTGTAGGTCATGGTTTGCTTTGTTAACAAACACAACACGGAGGCCCACTTTATCAACAAACACAGTCACCTCAAAAATGATTCAATGATACCTTGATGGATTTTTTCCGAACCGATGTGATGTGGTTATGGCCCAGGTTTCTACAGGTGGGATGTGATGTGGTTATGGCCTTGGTGTCTGGGTGAAGAATGTGATGTGGTTTATGCAGCCCAGGTGTGTGTAGGAAGGTAGTGACCTGGGGCTCTTGGAAGAGGTAGGAGCACCATGACATTTTCCCTTAGGGTATGAGAAACTAACCAGTGGGAAGTGGTGTGGGGTAACCAAAACATCGATGTTCTTACTATATTACTTTACATGACTTTCATTATTTAAGGAGCATGACATGGTGATATTGGGGGTGTACATTATACCTTTTAAGGTGTTATTGGTTTTTTCTATTTTATCATAGGAGAATTAGAATGCTTCCTCTACTTTTTCATGAGAGACCTAAGTTATTTCTATTGATTACACTTGTTTGATCACCCTACATATATAAAACTGCATTCAAGTTTCTAGGAGGACTATGAGGACTATGTTGGGCATTACTAAAACAGACTTTGGGAAATATATTGTGTCACCCCATAGCCAAACATTAGTTTCTTTTTAGAGTTTTTTTGTATTTTTATAGCAGTTTTATTTTAAACATTCACGTGAAATGAATTTTGGATTTCTTTTAGATATAGTACTTGGAGTTTTTTTGGGATTAATCATCTTATCTATTGATATTGTTTGATATAAAATGGTTAATTCCTTCCATTTTTTTCGATTCTACACCCTTGGTGTCAGTCGCCACACCAGGGCCTACTAGAGGCGAGACTAAGGGGTTATTTCCTCCCTTTATCCATCGTGAATAAGGAGGTTCATGAAACTTTATCCACCTTGAGGGAGGATCTTGAAACTTACTTCATCATGAAGAATTGGGTCATGATAGAATGATATTATAGGTGATTGTTGAGAGATAAGATTGAGTTTGAAGTTAGGTACAATGAGGATTTCATAGATTGGTAGGGAAACATTGTTAAGTAATCTTGGTACATGACATAGGATAGGGAAGAACGACTATGAAATGGGATTTTTGGGACCCCCGTGATCCAATGCAAGGACTCCGAGCTTCTCAAACGACCATGTGAGGATACACTGTTTGTAGGTTTGAAACCCTAGGAGAAATATATGTGTCATATTTACATGGGTTCCTATTTGAATTGAGTTTTTTGGTGTAAATTAAAACATTTAATGAGTTAAAATGTATCATAAATACAATCCCACAGTTCTTGGGATTAGGATATATTTGTTTACCTTTTAAACTATGGAAACCATTCATCTTACGCTTGTGGATCAGGCAGTCACCACTTAATAGGGCAATTCAGTTGATCCGGGGAGGGTTGATCTAGTGGGGGAGGATGAACAGTGGTAGATAACGTTACATGATTTCTAGTGGAAGAACTTTGGAATGTATTAGGGTAGTGTTTTAGACTTGGAGAAAAAGAGATGGATCAAGGAAATTTAGATTAAATTTAGTATGATCTATGCTCTAATGGAGTACTAGGTTCCATTTTTTGTGATTCAGATGTGGGTAGCTTCACATCAATGATGGATGTTGTACTTGGGAAAGTGGAAGGAGGATGAGGTTCTGTTGGTCGATTTTGAGGTGTTCTAATAATAATTCTTTTTATCGACCATGAATACTGAGAAGAGGTAGGATTTACTCTCCCTCTAGTATGTGAGTATATTATTATGATAATGGGGCATTATTTTCAAGGATCTCCTTCAATTTTCCCCAGATATATTTTCAGATGAGGAGTCTCTTACACATGCATAGAGGAGGTGCTTCGTCCTTCTATACAATATGTGGTTACTCCCTTTACCTTACTGACATACATAGAGTTCTACAAGAAGGTATAGGTGATAGAGAGGATGAACTCATGGGAAGGTGTAACGTGAGAGGGGAGTGTGCAGTGTTCTTCATGGGGAAAGGCCACCAATAGTAGGTCTCAGGCTCTAGGGGATTCTAGGTTTTGACCAGTGAGGAATCAATATCAACAGTTTCCTTATCAACCTTATATCCCTATTTACTTTTCTGTAAACATGGGACAAAGGTGTTTCAAATATGGATCCCCTGGGAATTTTTCAATTCAGTGCACGACGACCATTCTTACTGTCACACCCTGGCTTGTAAATGCGTGAATTGTGCACGAGATATGAAACTGAGCGGCAGAGACCCAACTTTTCCCTGCACGCGGTTAGTGCCGGGTGGCACAACCTGTGAGTGGTTCGCTCAACCGCGTTCTCAGCGGCACGCGAGCCATGCAATTGTCCATTTTTTTAATGAATGAATTTGGTTTTTATTATCCATATTCCAATAATTATTATTCTTTATATCTTAATATTGATATTATTTATATTGTTATTTATATTACTATTTTCAATACGATTAATACTATATTATTATCATTTATATTATTATCATTTATTATTATTATTATTGTTTGTATAGTTTGTATTAGTATTAGTATTATTATATATATATATATATATATATATAAATTGCTAACCCTAACACCCAAGAGTGAGCCACATGACTTTCCTTTTTCCCCCCTCTTTTCATTTTCCCTGCCTTCTCCCTCATGCGGCGGCCGACCTTCTTGTCATCCCTGTCACATCAGCACCCTTCAGACTCAGCACCCAGGCGCCCAACAACCCCCCCCGCTCGCCGTCTAACTTTGCGACCTCATTCCGCGCTACGCCCCAGCCTCCCTCCTGTAGCCGGATCCCGTACCCGGCCTCGCTCCGCATAGCCGACCGCCGACCTCGCAAACATCCTTCCCTCCTGCCACCTCTCCACTCACCCCTCCTTCAGTTTCCCTTCTCTCCACCCTCAGCTCGCTTCCAGCTCGTCCCGTAACTCCACTCCCAGCCGCAGATCCTGTTACCCTCTTCTTCCCCGCCAGGTGACCTCCCCCCTCCGGCAGCGACGACCCGTACCCCCTTTCCCTGCTCCCTCAGTGCTCCGACCTCCTTGGAACTGTGCCGACATCCTCAAACCCCAGCGGCCTTCCGCCGTTTCTCTAGGACCTCAGCCTCGCCCACATCTTTTTTCGGTCTCTTCTGTCCTAGCCAGAAGCCCGTCGTCCAGCCTTGTGCCACCTTGCCCCTGCACGAACCCGCTGCCCAGCCAACCAGCCGACCAGCAACACACCCGAATTGGCACACGGTTCCCCGGTGGTCTCCCTTTCCCCTCACCGGTAGCACATTCTAGCCACGAACTTCCATGCATGTGCAATCTTATATCAATGTCTAGGGGTGCTCTTCTTTTTCCAGAACCTAATGCTTGAAGATGTGTTATGTGTTTACTTGTCTAGGTTGTCCATAATATCCTTTGAGGCATATTATTCCTTTTTCCGAGGGTTAGTCACATTCACACTTGAATTTTGGAAGCATCTTTATCCTTCAGGTTGGATTTCATTGCTTATGCCTCTTTAAATTAAGTTTAACTTGTTTAATTGATGTTCACTTCTCTTAGGTTGCTGGATATGTGTTTTTGTTGTTAAATTAATTATATTATGTTGAAATTGTTGGTTCTCCACTGTTTGGATAATTGTTTCACCCATTTAATATAGTTGACGAGTTTTTTGGTTGATTAGATTGGTGTGGATTTAGTTTTTAATAATAATTTAGTTTGTTTAACTAGTTTAGTGTGTATTTAGTTTCTAAAAAAAATAATTGAGGTTGTATTTGATATTGTGTATCATGTATATGCGAAATAGGGTGTGTTATGATGGAAAACTAGTTTTTGTGATGTTTAATATGTTTTTATGAGAATTGGTATTTAGTTTTTTTCAATACATGTCATGTGTTTTTCATTTTAGTATGTTGGGGGTGTGCGTATGTTAAGAATTGTGTTCTTTGGATGAGTTTTCGGTGTGTAGGTCGTGGGTTTCTCTTTAGAATTGTTTTACAATTTTTTTGAAGTGGTTTATTAAATAGTATCGACGGTGTGAGTTGTGTTTTGAAAGTATGTCGAGGTGTTTTTTTTGTTCCATTTGTTCATATGGTTTGTTTTTAGTTAGTGGTTTGGGTTTTTAGTTGTTGTGCGTTGTTGCAGCGTGTCGGTGAAGAAGACCCGCAGTTCTTCAGTCGTCAGCTTGCGCGGGTTTGTGCGTCTGTGCGAGGCGTGACGTTCCATTATGTTTAGACAGTAAGCTGAGGTAGGTCCCCCAATGCACTTACCTTTAGATTTAGAATTTATTAATTGCTTGATGATTTATTAATTTTAATAAATTGGAAATAATATGATACAATTAATTTTTATATAATTATTTGGTGCGAAAAGAGCCGTTTATTTTATACCGAACAATGGAAAAAATTTCTTGACGAGCGGACACCCAGTATTGAAAGAATGCCCATTTGGACTTTAAATATAATCCACAGAATTTCAAATGTATTTCTAGTTTTAAAGATAAATGATTTCCTCTGAACAAGTGTTTTGGGTTTTATCGAAAATGAGGTTTTGCTTTAAAATTTGTGAAGGCCCGTTTGTCACTTTTAAAAAATAAATTATTTTGGGAAACCCATTCAAGGGTGATCTTTGGTGTGCGTTGAATACTTGAGATGTATGTGATGTTTGTGCATCGTGACTAATTGTTTGTCATTGTTGATTCACCCCTCTTTTATTATATGTGTTGACATGGGAACCTGACATATTGAGTGAATCTTCTGAGAATGATTGCTGCACTACTTTAGACCACGCACTGGCTAGTAGCCCCATAGAAAGAGAATACTGAGTTATTGCTGCTATGGGGATTGGGCCCCTCGGTTAGGCCATGCAGGGCTGTGCCGGGTAGTAGTATGGCCGTTATGACGTCATCGAGTTAGGGCATGCCTTCAGGATGAGTCATATGTATAATATGTTTTGGATTGTTCACGATCTCATAGCTTTGTCCCATGTTTCTTTTAGTGTTTATTTGTATGTGGCAGACGATTGAGAGGCCGAGTTCAGTTGCTGACCCCTGTGTTCCACTTTTTTCCATTGCCCTTAGTGTGTGTTGTGTGTGATTTTTCTTTTGACTAACAACTAAAGTTTGGATTTCTAAATTGTTCGCAAAATGTTTTTAAAATGCAATGCACCTGTTTCATTCAACATTAAACTTGTTCTAAATTAAAAAGGGAAATGGGATGTTAGTTGTTTTAGAAATGAAAGTGTATGTGGAAACCATATTTTATATAATTTAGTGAAAACCTAGAATTGATAAATTCTTTGTTTAATGGTATGTGCATTGGGAATATAATTAGTCAGGCCTACCTAATGAGTTTCAATACTCACGCCCATAGTGTTTTCTTGTTTTTAGTTTTGTTGCAGGTTCCAGCTTCAGTTGTTCGCCTTGAGCGACATTGGGTTGTGGTATTGGAGAGTGACCCCCGGGGTCACGTGGAGTTTTGGTCATGGTGAGGTTAGTAGCGTTGTTTGTTCTTTATTTTTTTATTTTGTTCTATTTATTTTTCTACTGCTTAGTTTATTTTCTTTTGGGAAAAATCATTCCCAACTATAAAATTTTGATGCCCGACACTAGTTGCCAGACCGTGGGGATCGGGAACGGCCCTCAGACCATTTCTCGGGCCGACTCGGGTGATAGGTTCAGGGTCGACCCAGGTTGTTTCATGAAAAAATGGTATCAGAGAAGTCCCTTGTCATTTGGGGTGTCTGGTAGATGGAGATTAGGATTTTCAAGACTCGAGAGGTAGGTACGGGAAGGACATTATGAACCCTCGCCCATTCCGCACCTCGAGTCGCCAGGGATAGTCCGAGAATTGAGTCTTTGTTTCGTTCTGGTTTGTTTTTGATTTTGGGATGTCAATAGAGGTAAACCGACGTTACATCGTGATCACACATGGATTAGTAACCCATGTGGATTCCGGGTACACGGTCTGAATTCCTCCTACTTGTTGATGCTTAGTTGGGGCATGGCCCACTACCATGTCTCCAGGTTAAGTGTGACCGCTAGTCCCTCACTCTGGTGGTTTGATGAAAGTTGAGTACCATTTTTGTTCTGGTTGGTGTAGTGTGTTTTTGGAAATGAAAAAAAAGTTGTTTTTGAAAATGATACTGATTTCTTTTAAATGACTTTAAATTTATGAAATGGGTTTTAAAAAATAATTCCATTGGTTTGAAAAACTGGTGTTTGCTTGGAAATTGGTCGAGAATGGTTTGGGGTGAAACCTCATGTACTCCTTATGAACATTTTCACATGTGAGAGGATGCATGGAAAGTACGTGTTGGTGCGTATTAATGATAGTGGATAAAGACATGTGCAACAGTTCATAGGATTACCTGAGTGTGTTTGAAATTAAAGGCTTGACCTTGTTTTATAAATTGGCTTTTAAAGAGGAAAATGGTTTTAGAAAGTGATTTTGGTTTGAAAAGTGGATTTGGTATTTGGAAAGTGATTTTTTGTTTGGGATTGTTTGTTTCTTTTGAGATGGTTGTTTTGGATGAAGCCACTTCCTTTGATGATTCTTCGATTGATATTGGTTTCGGCTTTGTGTTATATATCTTGTTCAGAAATGCCGCCCAGAAAGGTCCCCAGAGTTTTGATGAGTCATGCCCAGTTTTATTTTTGGACTTTATCTGGCGTTGTCTGTCCTTCATTGTGATTGGAGTCTATTAGAGATAGTGGAGTGGCTTGAAGATGTCGAGCGCGTCTTCAGGGAATTGGGAACTCCCAAAACTATTAGAGTGCATGCTGTCCTGGGTCTGTTCAAAGGTCCAGCTCTGGACGAGTAAGAGTTGTTCGCCCCACCATTACTACAAGTTTGGATGATGTGGTATGTCTTCAAATCCATCTTCGTTCAATGGTTTATACTTGTGGAGGTGAATATGAATAAAATGGAAGAGCTCATGCGTGTTCAACATGGCCAGCAGATGGTGAAAACGTATGTTAACCATTTCTAGGATCTTGCATCTCTTTTTCCGGGGGTAGTGTCGCAGGACTGGATGAAGACTTCTCCCTTCCTCAGGGGTCTTCTTCTAGAGATCAAGGATCGATTCCTCCCTTTTTGGGAGCATCACTTTTGAGAAGTTGGTGCATGGGGTGTTCTTAGCTGAGTTGGTCTCCGGAGCGCAAACGGTTGGAGATCCACTGTATCTAGTTTCTTGTGAGGGTTCCCCCATCTGGAAAGCAGAGTGTGTTAGATGGATTTGTTTCTAAAGAGTTCTCTACAGTGGATCTAACTTCCAGTTCGTCAGATCATCTAATGGTGTACTGTCAGTATGGAAGTTTAGGGCATACAAGCCGTCATGTCACACCCCTCCGAAGATGTGCCATCATTGCAGGTGTCTAGGTCATCTAGAGAAGTTTTGTAGGAAACATCTCTTGAAAAAGACGCTGCGACTGAAGAATTCTAATGCCTGACTATGAGGCAGGAGATGCTTCATCCATCAGAGCCCCATCCATAGGTCTTGGGGGTGAAGCTCGCACGCAGTCAGGAGTTGTTGGGGGTGTGATGCCTCAATTCAGGTTTTGTTTTCCGTGTTGGGAACGAAACATTTAAAGTCCTTCCGTTCTTGTTCTTACAATGTTAAAGTTTTGGCATTGTTGTAGGTCCATTATTTTGTCGTGAAGTGGGTATGGATGTGTTCGTTTTAATCCAAACTGTTTGGTTTGTCTGAATTATGATTCTATGAATCGTACATTTTTCTTAAAGGTGTGTTTGGATCTTGCATTAGTTGGTCTCGGTTTGACTATGTTATTTTAGAGATTTAAGTGTCTTTGGGAGAAACGACATTGTGGGAATGCTTGGGTTTACTTCATGGTTTAATTCCTTCTCGAAAGTTTCTCTCTAGTGCTTGGTGATTTTGGTCTATGTCAGGAGTTTGAAGTTTTAGCGGAGGTGTTGTTTCGCTCGTGCTATAGAGGCTAGTCTGGATTGGTTGGGAGTTCCCGTGTTGCCCCCCCTTCCCAGGGATGCTATGGTTGGGTGTTAATTTTCTGATTTAGTTGAAGCCCTTGTGGTGGGGAGAACCCTCTCGTGTTCTACCGCTCTCTTGTGTTGTGGTTTCTTTCAGTTTTAATTGGGCATGGTTTCTTTTTTGTCTATTTTTCAGTTGGGTGACTTTCTTGGGGAAGAAAGTGTCTGTGGTGGGGAGAATTGTCACACCCCGGCTTGTGAATGCATGACTTGTGCACGGGATATGAAACTGAGCGGCAGAGACCCAAATTTTCCTTGCATGCAGTTAGTGCTAGGTGGCACAACCTGTGAGTGGTTCTCTCAACCGCACGCTCAGTGGCCCGTGAGCCGTGAAATTGTCCATTTTTTATGAATGAATTTTGTTTTTATTATCCATATTCTGATAATTATTATTCTTTATATCTTAATATTTATATTATTTATATTTTTATTTATATTTCTATTGTCAATATGATTAATACTATATTATTATCATTTTTATTATTATCATTTATTATTATAATTATTGTTTTTATTGTTTGTATTAGTATTAGTAGTATTATATATATACAAAAAAAATCACTAACCCTAGCACCCAAGAGTGAGCCGTGCGACTTTCCTTTTTTCCCCTCTCTGCATTTCCCTACCTTCTCCCTCATGCGGCGGCTGACCTTCTTATTCTCCCTCTCACATTAGCGCCATTTAGACTCAGAACCCATGCGCCCAGAAGCCCCCCCCGCTCGTAGTCTTCCTTTGCGCCCTCATCCCGCGCTGCGCCCCAGCCTCCCTCCTGCAGCCGGCTCCCACACCCGGCCTCGCTCCGCATTGCTGACCGCCGACCTCGCCAACATCCTTCCCTCCTGCCTCCTCTCCGCTCACCCCTCCAGCAGTCGCCCTGCTCTCCACCCTCAACTCGCTTCCAACCCGTCCTACAACTCCACTCCCGACCACAGATCCTGTCACCCTCCTCTTCCCAACCAGGTGACCTCCCCCCTCTGACAGCGATGACCCGCACCCCCCTTTCCCTGCTCCCTCTGTGCTCCGGCCTCTTTGGCGCTGTGCCGACACCCTCAAACCCCAGCGGCCTTCCGCTGTTGCTCTAGGACCTCAGCCTCACCCCACATCTTTTTTTGGTCTCTTCCATCCAAGCCAGCATCCCACCGGCCAGCCTTGTGCCACCTTTCCCCTGCACGAACCCACTGCCCAGCCAACCAGCTAGCTAGCAGCGCACCCGAATTGGCGCATGGTTCCATGGTGGTCTCCCTTTCCCCTCACCGGTAGCACCTTCCAGCCGCAAAGTTCCTCGCCGGTACGTTCTTATATCAATGTCTATGGGTGCTCTTCTTTTTCTAGAACCTAATACATGAATATGTGTTATGTGTTTACTTGTATAGGTTGTGCATAATATCCTTTGAGGCGTATTATTCCTTCTACCGAGGGTTAGTCACATTCACACTTGAATTTTGAAAGCATATTTATCCTTGAGGTTGGATTTCATTGCTTATGCCTCTTTAAATTAAGTTTACCTTGTTTAATTGATGTTCACTTCTCTTAGGTTGCTGGTTATGCGTTTTTGTTTTTAAATTAATTATATTATGTTGAAATTGTTGGTTCTCCACTTGTTGGATAATTTTTGCACCCGTTTAATACAGTTCACGAGTTTTGTGGTTGATTAGCTTGGTGAAGAATTAGTTTTTTTAATAATTTAGTTTTTTAACTAGTTTGGTGTGTCTTTAGTTTCTAAAAAGAATAATTGAGGTTGTATTTGATATTGTGTATCATGTATATGCGAAATAGGGTGTGTTATGATGGAAAACCAGTTTTTGTGATGTTTAATATCTTTTCATGGGAATTTGTATTTAGTTTTTGTCTATGCATGTCATGCGTTTTTCATTTTAGTATGTTGGGGGTGTGCGTATGTTAATAAATGTGTTCTTTGGATGAGTTTTGGGTGTGTAGGTTGTGGGTTTCTCTTTAGAATTGTTTTACAATTTTTTTTGAAGTGGTTTATTAAATAGTATCGACCGTGCGAGTTGTGTTTTGAAAGTATGTCGAGGAGTTTTTTTCGTGCCGTTTGTTCATCTGGTTTGTTTTTAGTCAGTGGTTTGGGTTTTTAGTTGTTTTGCATTGTTGCAGCGTGTCAGCGAGGAAGACCCACAATACATCGATGGTCAGCTTGCACATGTTTGTGCATCTGTGCGAGGCGTGATGTGCCATTATGTTTGGACAGCGAGCCGAGGTAGGTCCCCCACTTCACTTACCTTTATATTTAGAATTTATTAATTTCTTGATGATTTATTAATTTTAATAAACTGTATATAATATGATACAATTAATTTTTATATAATTATTTGGTGCGAAAAGAGCCGTTTATTTTATACCGAACAATGGAAACATTTTCTTGACGAGCGGACACCCATTATTGAAAGAATGCCCGTTTGGCCATTAAACATAATCCAAGGAATTTCAAATGCACTTCTGGTTTTAAAGACAAGTGATGTCCTCTGAACAAGTGTTTTGGGTTTTCTCAAAAATGAGGTTTTGCTTTAAAATTTGTGAAGTCCCGTTCGACACTTTAATAAAATAAATTATTTTGGAAAACCGATTCAGGGGTGATCTTTGGTGTGAGTTGATTGCATGAGATGTATGTGATGTTTGTGCATCATGACTGATTGTTTGGAATTGCTGATTCACCCCTCTTTTATTATATGTGTTGACATGGGAACCTGGCATAGTGAGTGAATCTTCTAAGAACAATTGGTGCACTAGTTTAGACCACGCACTGGCTAGTGGCCCCATAGCAGGGGAATACTGAGTTATTGCTGCTATGGAGATTGGGCCCCTCGGTTAGGCCATGCAGGGCTATGATGGGTAGTAGTATGGGCATTATGACGTCATCGAGTTAGGGAATGCCATTAGGATGAGTCAGATGTATAATATGTTCTAGATTGTTCACGATCTCCAAGGATCGACCTATGTTTCTTTTAGTGTTTATTTTTATGTGGCAAATGATTGAGAGGTCGAGTTTGGTTGCTGGACCTTGTGTGCCACTTTTTTCCATTTCCCTTAGTGTGTGTTGTGTGTTGTGTGTGATTTTCCTTTTGACTAACAACTAAAGTTTGAATTTCTAAATTGTTCGCAAAATGTTTTAAAAATGCAATTCACCTATTTCTTTCAACATTAAACTTGTTCTAAATTAAAAAGGGAAATAGTCTATTACTTTTTTTAGAAATGAAAGTGTGTGTGGAAACCATATTTTATATAATTTAGTGCAAACCTGGAATTGATGAATTCTTTGTTTAATGGTATGTGCATTGGGAATAGAATTAGTCGGGACTACCTAATGAGTTTTAATACTCACGCCTACAGTGTTTTCTTTTTTTAGTTCTGTTGCAGGTTCCAGCTTTAGTTGTTTTCCTTGAGAGACGTTGGGTTGTGGTATTGGAGAGTGACCCCTGGGGTCACGTGGAGTTTTGGTCATGGTTAGGTTAGTAGCGTTGTTTGTTCTTTATTTATTTTCATTTATTATATTTATTTTTCCGCTACTTAGTTTGTTTTCTATTGGGACAAATCATTCCCACCTGTTAAATTTTGATGCCCGACACTAGTTGCCAGCCCGTGGGGATTGGGAACGCCCCTCGGGTCATGTCGCGGGCTGACTCGGGTGACCAGTTCAGGGTCGACCCGGGTTGGTTCGTGACACCTGCTCACAATAGTAGAGGTGGGAAGGTTCAGCGCTCGCCTCAACAGTTGTTTCCAACATGGTATTTCAAGCAACATGGACAATAGGCACATGCTCCACTAAGGGGATTAGGATGTTTCCAACCTCAGGGTGTTCCTTAGGGACCTCAAATCAGGCATGCTCAAGGAGGAAATCGTCAGTAATGGTGAAGAGGAGCTAGGCGTGGCCAACCGTATAGTAGGTCCAGAGATAATTTGAGGTACGATCAATTTTTTCAGTACTCTTTCTTGTGATTTTTTTTGATCCAAGAGCTTTGCACTGATTTTTTCCACCTAGTTTAGCCCATACTCTAGGATTACACATAGAAAGGATTCATGTTCCCCTAGTGTTGAGTATACTATTCCTAGGTTAGACCAATATGTTTGATGTACGAGGAGGATGTATATTGAACATGGGATCACATCAGTCCCTGGGGGATGTTTCCTTGCTACAAATTCATCCATATGATGTTATTCATTGCATCGACAAGTTGTATTCTATGCATTTCATTGTCGACTTTTTCTAGAGTAGAGTCAAGTTTTCAGACGTGGATGGCCAGCGTGTGGATTTCTTTTCCGAGTGGAGTTTCTAGGTGGGAAGTCTGTATGTAGAGCCTCTTGTTTCCTTGTTGGATGAACATATAGTAGGACAAGTGGATACTGAGATGGTGGAGGTTCATAGATTTTTTGGACAGTTTTTGGATGTTTTACCTACAAAAGTTGTGAATCTAAACCCTCGATGTGATGTTGAGTTCAGTATTGACTTTCATCTTAGTGCTTGTTTGATTTTGAGGTCTCTTTATCAGATGGAACCTAATGTGTTGTAGGAGAAGATGATTCAGATTGATGACCTAATAAATAAGGGATTTACCCGGCCTAGTGCATCACCATGGGGTGCTCCATTTCTATTTTCAAGGAAGGATGACGGTGGTATGAGGTTGCATAGACTAATGGAGGTTGAATTACGTGAAATTCAAGAACCGTGACACTCTTCCAAGGATAGGTGATCTTTTTGACATGCAGAGAGGAGAATGTTTGGTTTTTAAGTCGATACGTAGTCTGGATATCACTAGTTTAGGGTGAAGGAAAGTGATATCCTGAAGAATGCTTTCAATTGAAGGTATGGGAACATCGAGTTTGTAGTCATGTTTTATGTTGTTATGAATGCTCCATCCATGTTAATGAGGCTCATGAAATCCATTTTTATGAGTTCTTCGACCGATTTTCCATCGTATTTTTAGACAATATATAGATCTACTCGGAGTCATAGGAGGATCATTCCAAGAATATCTGGACTATCTTCTAGGTCTTTGGATGCCACTATCTCTATGGAAAGTTGTCCAAATAAATGTTTTGGATATGGGAGGTACATTTTCATGGATATGTAGTGTCACAAAAAGATGTAACAGTGGACCCATAAAAGGTCAAGGTTGTTATTTCTTGGGAATCACCCAAGAACATTGTGTAGGTTCATACTTTTCTCACTGTGGTAGGTTATTACTAGAGGTTTGTGCCCAATTTCTCCTGATTTATAGCTCTATTGATAGATCTAACCAGAAAGGACTAGTATTTTTTGCGTGACCAGTGTGAGTCAGCGTTCGTCTATCTGAAGGGGAAGTTATTTAGTTCTCCAGAGCTCTGATTTCTAGAGGAAGGGGTGATGATCGAGGTGTTTTGTGATGATTCCTACACGGGGTTGTGATGCATGTTAATGAAACAATGGGGAGTGACCTATTTTGGGTCTATTTAGTTACATCCCCATGAACATAACTATGTCACCCATGATCTATAGCTAGCATCGCTAGTTTTTTATTAATGTTGAAGAAACATTATATCAAAAGGGAGAACTTTATTGTCTTCACGAATCTGAAGAGATGGAGGTGTATATTTTCCTAGAGAGATACGAACTTGTGAAAATAGAGGTGGATGTATTTTCATTAGTAATATGATTTTAGGACGTCCTACACATTAGAGAAGTGAAATTTTATAGATGATTATATTAATTGGAAGTCACAGAAGGTGGTTGTTTGGGAATCTACGGATACTTGGAAGGTGATGGAGGAGTTGGAAACCCTACACTTTGTTGTAGGAATAGATGGTGGCTAAGGTTGTTTATTTCAGATTAGAGTGTAGTCTTCCTTGATACAACAGGTGGAGGAGTCTCATTGGGGAGACTTAGAGATAGAGGTGATGTGTGACCATGTTGACCATGGTGATTCTCTAGTGGTATTGTCAGATGATTTTCAAAATTAGATGTTGTTCTGTGGAAGGATGTTTGTTCTATTGGAAATGTGAAAGGGATTACTCCATGAGTTTCATATCTCACCTTTATTAGTACACCAAGGAGTTTCCAAGATGTACCATGGATTGAGGGAGCAGTTTTGGTGAACCTGGATGAAATTTGTAGTAGATGATTTTGTATCAATTTTCTTCGTGTTCTCGTAAGTGAAGGATAATCACCATGTTCACAATAGTTTATTACACCCCTTAGATGTCATCGAGTGAAAGTGGGATGGAATCTCGATGGATTTCATCATAGGGTTACGCAATGATCATGGAGACTCTGATGAAATCTTGGTATTTGTGAAAAAAATGATGATATTGGATAACTTATTAGTGATTAGGGAGTCAGGAATATTGGATTTCTTGGCAAGGAGTTATGTGTATGAGGTGGGGAGTCTGTATGGAGTTTTGAGATCCATTGTCTTGGATCTGGACACACCCTTTGCCCCATGAGCATGGAGGGGATTGCATTATACTTTTGGAACTAAGTTATTCCTATGAACTGCCTTCCACCCTCTGATAGATGGGAATATTGAGCTGACTACCCATCCATTAGAAGATATGTTGTGGGCATGTGTCCTGGTCTTTATCAGGTCTTTGGTGCGTCAATTACCCGTAGTAGAGTTTGCTTATAATAATATCTATCATTATTCTATTGGAATAGAACCATTTGAAGCTTCTTATAGAAGACTATGTCATTCATCATTGTGCTGGACAATGGTTAGGGAGAAAAATATTCTTGGCTTTTAGGTATTATAGAGAACGATAGAGAAATTTCAGATTGCTTGTGAGAGGATGAAGGAAGCATAGGACCAGAAGAAGTCATATGCGAATCACAGGAGGAGGAATTGGGAGTTCGAGGTTGGGGAACACATATTCATGAAGGTTTCCCCTTGATGTGGGCAGTAGAGGTTTGGTAGTGGGAGTATGTATTATCTTAGGTTCATAAAACCCTTTGTGGTGTTGGGAAAATTTACTAGGTTGGCATACTAGTTTGCACTGCCACTATAGTTGGGGAGGATCTATGACATCTTTCATGTCTCTCATCTTCACTGATATCTTCACGATTACTCCCATGTCATCGATTGGGGATCATTGGATATCAAAGATGATTTTATGTTTGTGGAGAGGCTAGTACATATCCAAGATCATTGGGAGAAGGTAATTCATGGGTGACCCATTTCTTTGGTTTGCAAGTTGTGGAGGCATGGTGGTCTCGGGTAGAGTACTTGGGAATGAGAAGTACAGATGCGTGCCCAATACTCATAGGTGTTTTATGTTCTTACTTGTTATGTTATTTCTTATAATAAGATTTTTAACCTCGTTTTTAATGATATGAGTTGTTTCTTTTTTTGTAATGTGTGATGAAGTCATGGCATGTGGAAAATGGTGGACCTGATTCATAATCAAGACACATTAATTGATGTGATTAAACCTAGGAGAGGGAGCCAGTGTTGTTCAGAGAGAATAATATCTTGATATGGATGGAGGAAATTTAAGATTCTTGTGTAAAGGATAATGAGGTTGTTATGCTCGTGTGTTATGTTTTTTGGTTGGTTCGTTTGGTATATGTCAGAGGAGGTGTTCTTGTATTTTGAGGTTTCAATCCATCTTTTGAACAAAATATGGTGGTTTATTGTTGATTTTTGATGGTGAAAGTGGTGTTTCATGTTTAATGAGATCCTTGAGAGGTATCGCATTGGCTGTTTAGTTGGAACCCTATTTTATTCAGAGTTAGGTTTTGAATTCATGACAGTGTGAATAGTTTGAGAGGTATCTGATGTAGTGGCCCATAACACTCTTGTCCATTACTTTGTGAAAATAAAGTGTTTGGAGTGTTTTGGGAGGTCACTCTGACTCCTTTAAAGAGTTTCAAAAAATCCAGTTTTTTCAATAGGGTGTTCGGACCAGAAAGTAATAGTAGCGAGTCACACTGGTAAATCATCTACTGATAGGTGGGGACAGTAGGTTGTAGATGTGAGTTGCAATGGTGGCTCGCACAAGTATGTTTCAAGTAGTGAGTCATCGAATGGTAACTCACCCAATAGTTAGTCATCTGATGGTGACTCACCCAATAGTGAGTCATCCAATGCTGACCCAGACAATGGTATCTAATTCAATGGTGAGTCATATGATGGTAACTTTCCGAATGGTGAGTTATCGGATGGTGACACGTCGAATGATAGCTTTACCAATAGTGAGTCATCCGACGAAAACTTATCCAATGGTAGCTCGTCCAATAGTGAGTAATCCAATGGTAACTTACCCAGTGGCGAGTCTTCCAATGGTGACTCATCCAATAGTCACTCATCCAATAGCAAGTCATCAGATGATGGAACGTCCAATAATAGTTCATCCAATGCTGTGTCGTCTGATGGTAACTCATCTAATGGTAGCTCGTCCAAAAATGAGTCACCCAATAGGGACACATCCACCAGTAGCTCGTCCAATGGTGAGTTATCCAACAGTGACTCATCCACTAATATCTTGTCCAATGCTAAGTCACACCAATGAATCACATTGGTGACTGCCACTGGCGAGTCACCTAATGGTGATTCATTTCTGATAGTTTTCCAAATTTATAGTGTCTTCCAATTTTTCCAGTTTTTCCCCTATAACATTTCCATTGATGTAAAATTATTTAAAGACCATTTTTAAATGGTTTTAAATCTATTTCTTAAACCACATATCATATAATTATTTTCCTAAAAGTCATGGAGAATTCTAAATGGCCAAACCGTGTGGTCTTGGTCAAGATCCAACTTAATGGATATTAAAAACATTCCTCCCATTGATATTGGATATGGAATTTTGAAATCCAAGACTCCTTCTCTATGATTTTCCCTTTGTTCTTGATATGGGTTATTCCCCAGATCCATTATTCTTGAGGAGTAATGTGTTTGTGCTGTGGGATTGGATCTCATTTTTCCTAGAGTATTTCTATTATATGTTCACCCATGTCTTGGTTCAACAATGAACTACTTATAATCTTTTCATTGAGGTAGGAATCCGTTCATCTCTATAAGTTGTGTCTCATGTAGGGTTGGTAAAAAAATGTCTCATGGTTAATATAGTTGAATCCAAATTTATTAAAGACAATATAATCTATTATAAAACAATAAATATGGGATGGGGAAAGTTATGTACACTTATTCTTTATTGTTATTTTGATCCATGTCGTGAATTGTATGGGATGTATTCCTCCTAAAATCATGGTCATTGGTGATCTTTGATTACATACTTGTGTTGGTTGTAAATCCTTCTCTTTAATCTTTTATGGAATGGTTGTATTTGTGAAATTGATTAAACACATATATTTGGTTAAATAAATGGATTCCCTATGATCAAACTTGTCCTATGGTAACCATTAAATTAATAATCATAACAAAATACGGGATGCATTATTAAATATTGATTTCTTTGTTTTATTTGGATGCTTGGGGATGCAGTCGATAAAAAGACTTTGTGTGTGGGGTGGTTTAGTTGGTGTAATAGAATATCAGGATGAGATTTTGATTTATTGTGGAATGGATGGGCAGTGTTGTGTAGTGGGGCAACTGAGTGTGGTTGTGCCAAATTGTGTTGTGTAAAGCTGTAAGTTTTGGGTTTGTTGTGGGTTGAGATGATGGATTAGGTGGAAAGAGTTTGAATAATGAATATGGTAGTGGTTGTTATGGGTAATTCGCACAGAGTTTCTCCACGTGTTTTAAGCCTAAATATTCACCTCGTATCTTAGGACCAGTTTTTTTATGACATGAATGAGTTTTAAACTTGTAGAAATATGAAGTGGGATAATTTATTATGGTTATTCCTCCTCTATGTGAATTTATCTATGTGGATTTTTATGTGGTGTACCTATTAGTTTCTATAATAGGGATAGAATTAGTAAATGAATATTTAATAAAGAATGAGAATTTTTTAATTGAATTTGTCGGGGGTATGATTTGAGTTGTGGATTGTTGTGAAGTGGCTTTAATTTATCATCATTGGAAGTGAATATCATTGATATTGATAAATACATTTAGAGGAAGAAGTATATTTGGAGATGTTATGGGGAGGTTGGTTGTTTGATTGAAAACCCATATATTGGTCTTGATTATTTGATACTATATATGTATAGTTGTATTTAATTTTGTTTTCTACACACACCCCACCCTAGTTAAGCACTATGTGTTGAACACCCCTATTGTTATGGGGGAGGGTTTCTTTCCCAACATCCTGATAGGATGATGTATGGGTGGTTGATTACTTATCCCTACTCCCTCTTCTATTCATTGGTAGCCCAAGGTTTCTCTGACATGTTTTGGTGCAGTTTGGGAGGCCTATGTGTCTATGGGAAATTTGTGTTTTCCCATGTGTTTTCGGGATGAGATTTTTTGTGCTTCCTAGGTGACTTCAGGATGAGGGGTGGTAGTGTGGTCTAGGTGCCTATGGGTAAGATGTGATGCAGTCATGGTCCAATTGTTGGCTTGCTCGACAACCACCATATCATGATTTGGTTTGAATCAGAGGTAGATCTCATCAAGGCTTGGTTGAGGGATCCTCGTAGCTTCAATAGATTCCATTTTATTCTGCTATGGTGGTCCTTCGATTGGCACATGAAGCATGATTCTCTTTCTATGACCATTTGGGTTAGTTTTTTGAACCTTCCTCTTCCTTTTCAGAACCCATTAGTGATTCGAATGATAGGCAACCTCGTAGGAAGGTATCTTTGTTCTGATAGCCGCACCGAGGCCGTGTTCCATCCGGTTAATCCCCAGGTATGTGTTGAAATAGATGTTTCTCATTTTTTCCTTCGATCATGTATGGATTACTATTATAGAGGATTATAAGTGGAAGCAACGAATGGTTTAAGAAAATTGGACATAGTTCTATCCATCTGACAAGAATTTGGGTCACCATTTGGGGGTCTTCCGTAGGAGAAGCTCTTCTCCCCCATTGGAGGTTACCCATAGGGGGAATCAGGTGGTTGCTAGAGAAGGGGATGCTGCTCTGGGTAAGGAACCAGAGGTTTGTGTGGTGTCTGGTCTGGCCAAGGAGGCTTCGGGGTCCAAAGATGGGGGATCTCCATTGAATCATGTGGTGAAGGACCACTGGGATGATGCCCATATGGTGACAATAGTGGATGTGAATGTGTCTGGAAATCCAAGTGCTATGACAAACCAGGCTAACCTGACGTTTGTTGAGGTTTTCAACTGGTTGTGGCAGAATTTGGGGGACTTCTCTAACCAATTTTCTTGGAAGGAGTCTAGTCCGGGTTATAAGGAGAATTGTTTGAAGCAGCACATAGATGGGGAGAATACGATGAAGGCACAAAGGATGGGGAGAAAGAGAGCTAATTCGGGAGTGGCTAGTCCGAACAATGCTGGGGGTTCTAGAGGTTTTGACCCTTCGGCTAGTCCCTTACTCGCGTTAATGAACATGTTCATAGGTCTCTCAGAAGGAATATTTGAAGAGGTTTTGGAGACGGTTACTGTGACTGGTGAAGATGCAGATGGGGCCTATGTGGAAGGGCACAATGCAGCAATTCTAGGTCAAGTGGAAGTTTCTATGGCTGGGGAAGATGTTATTAATGTAGTGGGGTGTCCTTCCTTGATTTACAGTAACACGCTGGAGGCCAGGAGGGGGAATACTACTGTTTACAAGGATGATGCTTCAATGAGGAGAATGGTTTCCAGAGGGAATAAAAAAAATATGAGTGGTCCAGTCTACCTTTCACACAGTGACATTGTTCAGAACAGGAATGAAAGGATGACTGAGCATGAAGAAACTATATCTGCTACACCAAGAAGACAAAAAAGGAAATACTACTCTTAACTTCTGCGACCGAGGTGTACCAGATATTCTCTTAAGCAGGACAATGGTGTGATTCTTGCCTTCAAAAAGGACAGATTGACTAAGAAAACTTTCAAAATTCAACCTTCACTAGACCAGACGAGGAAAGTTGAGCAAAATGATTATTTCTTGAGGCGACATAAGTCAGACTCTGAGTGGTAATCAGTTACGAAAGAAGGGGACTCTTGTGTGGGATGCATAGATGATTACATGTATTAGGACATGTAGTCTTATGGTGGGCTATTAGGTTTGTGGTTGTTCAGAAGATGTCTATTTTGTGAATGTCTCATGTCATTGTTGGGTTTGTGTTATGGGTTGTGTGATTTCCCATTTTTCCTAAAAGTGTTTGGAAATAAAAAATTTAATTTTCAGTTAGTTATGGACTAGGTGTCTGTGGGTAGAATGTGATGTGGTCTGTGCAGCCTAAGAGTGTGCAGGTAGTCTATGAAGTTGGGCTTGTGGAAGAGGTAGGAGATCCATGATGTTTTCAGTTAGGTTATGAGTATATAACTAGTGAGAAGTTGTGTGGGGTACCCAAATCAGAAATGTGCTTACAATATTACTTCACATCACTTGCGTTATTTGGTGAGTGTGCCTCAAAGAGATTGGGGTGGCTAGTATAACTTATTAGGTGCTATTGGTTTGTTCTATTTTATCATAGGAGAATTAGTTTTCTTTCCCTAATTATACATGAGAGACCTTGGGTTTTCCTACTAATTATACTTTTATTCTCACCCTATTTATATAAAACTACTTTTAGGTTTCCTGGAGGTCTACAGGGTCTGTGCTGGGCATTACTAACTCATACATTGGGATAGTTTCTGTGTCACTGATTAGCCTTACATTTGTTATTTTTTTGATTTTTTTGGATTTTTGTAATTGTTTTATTCTAAACAATAATGTGGGATGAATTATGTCTTTCTTTTATACATATCACTTGGATTGGTTTTGGGATGGACTATCTTATCTCCCAATATTACTTCATATAAAAAGGGTAATTCCTTCCATTTTGTGAGATTGTACACCCTAGGTGCGGGTCACCACCCCAGGGCCTACTGGAGGCGGGGCTCAAGGGTCATTATATCCCTTTATTCATCTTAAAGAAGGAGGGTTGTGACACATTCTCCACCTTGATGGAGGGTTGTGACACTAACTTCATCTTGAATAATAGGGGTCATGAATGTTTTGTTTCCAATTTGATGAAAGTGGAGATGTATATAGGTTACGAAATTAAAATAATAAAATATAAGTATATGAGGGATTATGTTTTTATTACTTTAGAATGGTTGTGGATATTTGAAGAATGTGTAAGAATAAATAAAACCAAAATATGCTGTTAAAACTACACATCTCATTTTTCAAATATCTTTTTTCTTAACACATTAAGACCTCGAATATTGGTACTGTTAGAAAAACAAGGCCTCTTGAAAATTGGTATAGATTTTAGTAAGGTATTGGGGAGGATATTTACTAATCAAAATGGGGTTTTTAATATGTATAAATGAGAATATGTGGTTCCCTATTATAAGATAAAAGAGGGGCACTTTTGGAATGTCTAAAAAAATTAGTTTAATATATATTTATTTTGATTTTGAAATGGATTAAAATTGACAATATAAAAATATAATATGATTTTGAGTTGATATTACCTCATAAAGAATTATTCACACATTTAGATCATATTTTTATCCTTATATTTTGGTTTTAAACTCCCATTAACTATTTTTACAGGTACAGCGACAACAAGATTTTTGACTCATTGAGGGCCAAGATGGTTAATATAAATGGATGGCAATCCCATAAATGAATCACGATATATATTTTAAACCATATTATAACACATTTCTTATGATATGTTTTTATGAATTTTATATAATTTAAAAATGTATTATTTAAATATATATATAATGTTAATTTTAGAAATATTAAGTTACATTTAATTTATTAAACACTAATAGAACATGTTAAATTCGAATGAAATATTTTATTAAATTCCAAATATTTGTTTATATATAAAATTAATTGTTCATCTTAGTTGTTTGATATTTTTTTTATATTTTTAATATCATTTATTTTACTTTTCCCTTAATTGAATAATTATTATGTCACTATTGTGTATGAATTTATGATAATTATTTCATTACTGAATATTAAAAAAATTTACCATGATGAAGTTAAATTATTATAATTTAAACATAATATTAATAACATAAAATATCCTCTCGTTATCCTTATTTTAAAAATATTATAGTTATTAAAAATAATAATGTGACATTGTTTACTTTTCTTTTAGTAAAATATTTTAAAGGTTATAATCAAATCCAAAGGGAAACAAAAGGTCATATACATAAAATTTAGATAACTATTGAATAAATATACCCATATTTTAAATTTTATGAAATTTTTAGTGTAATGTTATAGTCTTTATCATTTTTTCATTAATTACTTGATTTACCCTTTAATGTGGTAATAAATTTTCTAATATGACAATTCTAAATGACTAAAATAACGAGGACCTATTTAAAAAAATTTTACACCCAAATTAGAAATACGGAATCCATTTTTTATGGTAAAAAAATGGAATAATATAATATAAAATAAAATTAACAAAGTGGGTTGATTTTTTCTCATAAAATTACATTTTTAACTGTAAATATTTTAATACTATATTAATTCTTAAAATTCATTCCAAAGTATATAATTTGATTTTATTTAATACAAATAAATAAATGAAATTTTAAAACTAATATAAAATATATGTTTACTATATAAATACTTCAAAATAAAATTATAATTTTCTATAAAAAATTTATTTTCATTATTTATTTTAAAATCAATATTTTTATAAAATTAAAAAAATTTCATCTATAGATAAATTATATTTTCTGAAATAAAATGAAATTAAATCTATAAAATTAAAATATTTTTATATAAAAACTTTTTTTTTAAATTAAAACCACATATTTTCAATAAATTCTTGTTGTTTATAAATAATGCTTTATTCCTTTTGAATGAAAATTGACGAAATATTTTTATAATGAATATTACGCTCTGATATGTGAAAAATGAATGATTTATTCAAACATTGACAATTTTATTACATTATTCTAATTTTTTTTGGATATTTCAACCTCAAAACATTGTTCATTTATTAAACATATGGGAATAAATTTCCCTCATAAGAATTTTACACACCCTTGATACTTCTTAAACCATATGGTTTTTACATAAAACCTTAACCTAGTGAATTAATTTGCATCACAATAATTTCCCTCTATGTTCAAAAATATTAATAGGTTATTCTTAACAAGAATGATTTTCCTAAATCTACGCTAACTTAGGGATAAAAACACGATATTGACGAGGCACATACATTCTTTTAATTGTTACATTAAAAACACCATGTACCTAGGATAAACTCTATGGAAAGGATACTCCATAAGAAAAAGATCCCACTTTTTTAATGTTTTCATATATCTAAAAAACTGTAGATTTGGATTATGACATTTACTAAAACATAGAACAACATTTCTTGGATATAATTTATAAAAACATTATCACTTACCTCAAAATAATTATATTTAATATGGTTCTCTAATTAATTTTCCACCCATTCTGAGTCATCCTCATTTTCCTATGAATTATATTTGTATTTTCAACTATTTACTTTACCTACATTGGTCCCATCATCTTCCTTTCTATTAATTAATCCAAAAAATTAGGACTTCAGAACCACTTTCTTTATAATGCCTCAAAAGGATCCATCAATATATTAGAATGAAAACTTATGTTATAATAATACTCAAAAAATGAAGGTTTTTAATCCCAAATACCATGTTAATCTACTGAATAATAAAAACTCATGTCTTAAAAGTTATGAATTGTTCTATCAGACTATCCCCTAGACTAAGGATTAAAGGATGTATTGATTAATAATTCAGTTTCCAATGACTTCTAAATTCCTTTAAAAATATTTTCAAGTGAACTTGTGATCATAATCAGATACAATAGAGATAGGGATTACATGTAAAATTATTTTCTCAAAGATATTTGATTATGAAATCATATCCAAATAAATTTTATATAAAATGGAAGGAAATTATAAAATTTAGATAATTAATCAGTAATAACCCAAATCATATCATTACCTTAATATGTATATGGTAATCTCACCACAAAATACATGGATATATTCTTCCCATTTCTAGTCTAGAAACACTAAAATATAAAGCATACCCTTTTAGAATTTTTGTTCTTATTTAACATATTAACAAGTAAAATATTTAATGGTAATGTTAGTAAAATCTCTTTTAATTCCATCTACAACACCCTTTAATTTTTGTGATTTTTTTAAAATAAATATAATCTATTTTATAATTTTAATTACTCAAAATATCAATTTTAACTTGTGTTATGTGCAATAATACATTTTTATTACGTTACACATAACAATATATTTAGCTTGTGTTATACAAAAAACTACGTTTAAATGAAATGTGACAAATTATTAAAAAAATATCAATTATTTTGATAGTTATCCCTTGGGTGTTTGAATGGAGGGTATTGGTGGATTAACTAAATTATGAAAATTGTATTTACAAATTTATATATAATCAAATCCATGGTGAATAATTAATTATGAATGAATCTAAGTACTATTTAAATATAATGGGAATATTTTTATGAGGAACCACATTTTTGCGCTGAAACAAGTTTTATGTGTATAAATTAAATAAATAAATCTCAGTTAATAATATTAATGAAATTTTATTATTATATTTTAAATCACATGTTTTTAATTCATTTTATGAGTTTTATAGAAAATATATAAGACTAAATCCAATATTATGATTAAAACTGTTTTTGTTCTAAGAATGAGTTTTGTCACCTTTATGGAATTTAATTAAAATTTATTTGAAAATTTAAGAAAATTTATTTCATAAAAAAATTGATTTTTAAATAATATTTTAAAATTATATTAGGTTAATGTTTTTTGAATTTTCCAAATGTCTATGTTTTTTATGAATAGTGAGAAATATTGAATTTTAGTGGATAATTGACCTTTTCTTTTTAATTATTTATAATGTTATATTACATTATATAGTCGTTTTAAAGTATAATTAGATCAATTATACATATATTAATAAAATTTAGGTCATTGTAATAAATTTAATGTTGAAATTATATATAAAAACATTGTAATGTTTTGACCATTTAGTCTTTGATGACTCGCTTTCTAATTACATATGCCAAATTACTTTTAAATGAAAAGTTTACACATAAAATAATGGAATTTGTAAAAATGTATTAAATATTATAAAGAACTATAATTTATATATCTATTAAGGTCAACCTAATTTATTTACCATAATGATTAGTGAAAATGGTAAAAACATAATTATTGTGATTACCATAAAATTTGGATTTGTGCATTACATACCCTTATGTAAAAATTATCTTTACAAAATATATATGATTTTATATAATAAATTGGATTAAATATTTATAATTAATAGGTATAAATTTACTAATAATACCCTTTTTATTGTAGTTTTCAAAGATAAATTTCCTAGGTTAATAAAAATACTTACTGTGGTGAAAATTTCAAATTTCAAATTAAAATTTAAAGGATGAGTAATGGGATTTTTAGAACAAGTGTTTTAAGTTGTTGGTGTGGATAAACCATATTATACATTAAATCCATTATTTATAAGTTTTGGAGCCACATTAGGTGAGACTTAACTCCCATTATTGAACACTTATGGGTATTTACAGAACTGTTTCCACCTTAATTATAAAATATAACCAACTTTCATCTATTCTTCACACATTAAAACCATTTTGTATAATAAAATACCAGAAAAAACACTTCCTAACATACCCCCAATTATCCTATAATACTTATTATGGACTTAAATCCATTCTTGGATGTATTTTGTAACAAACATAAGTAGGATACTTGAAAAAGTGTAATGTTCAACAATGAGTGTATTTGTTTCATTTTTTCCTACACCTAATTCAATTATTATTATACCATGATGATATAATAAAAAAAATATTCTATAAAATTAAATGTTTTTATTATATTTTAATGTCTGAAAACCATCACCACTTCCAATTAAGTGGTTATGGAATCGTCATTCACATGTATGGTGGAGTACCACATCGTGAACTGATGTCATTCATTTTTCCATTAAAAATTCTCCTAGTTGGGTATGATTATTGATATAGAGTATATATATTATATTTATGAAATTATTATCCCTCTGGAGAAATTATATCATATATAAATTTTTTAAATTCCATTCTGTAGTTTATAGAAAAACATTTTTTGTTTGTATTCCATACTATCGTCTCGTGAAGTGATGATATTAAATTTTACTAATGCTCTACATAGAAGATAATAAGAATGATGTTAATGAATATATATTATATAAAAAACATAATTATAAAATTCATGAAATATATATATTTGTTAATGATAATTTATCATTTTCTTCTATACATTTTCTCTCAGTGAAAGATGATACCATCATTCATCTATGGTTGGAGAACCGCCTTCACGAAGCGATGTGAGACTATCTTTCCATCACCACCCCAAATGTATGACATGTATAAGTATATTTAAATACTTAATCTGTTATTTTTTTAATATTATCATTTTATAGTGATATAATATTACCTAAATTCATGCTATAATGATCTTTGAAAAATGGAAATGTTAATCATGCGTACGTATAACCAACCATCTCCATTATCATAACATACTTCATTTCTCAAGACCATTATTCATGATTGGTGTTAAAATTATAATTGAATTTAAATATTTTAATTATTTAATGATTATTATTCAGGATATCATGGAACCATGATCAATTTAATATGAAAAAAAAAATTACAAACCAAAACATACATGAAAAACCATGCAGTTATAACCTGAAACATGATGTTAACAAGGAAGTTTTAATAAATAAGTAATAAAATTAAAACAGTAAATACTATAAGAAATGTTATATATAATTATGGTTATGTAATATATTTATAATATAATTATAATTATTATATAGTAGTTTCAAACATATATGAAGTAATTCAAGACTTAAGGTAAGGGGTTTCCTTCTCATTTTTTACTTCTACGAGACACATGCCATTTTCAAAAACTTTTTCATTTCTGTGGTGTATATAATTCTAACAAATGTAATTTATGATTATTTTTCATAAAATTATTTTAATTTTCATATCAATTTTATGATCACTCTTTATTTTTTTTATGGTTAAAAAGTTACCAATGCGGTATGTGATTTTTCTCTCAATTTTCCTTCTTTCAGACATATGTTATGTTATGCACATTTCTTATTCTTTGAGGTGTATTTACATAACCTTTGACATGTGATATCCGGAATTTATTTATCCTAATAATATTAAATGTTTAATTTATTGATATTCCTTCCTAAGGCTTATGATTTAAAGTTACCAATGTGGTAACGATTTTATATTAAAATATCATTGTTTATCCGGATTGTTTGTGATTATGTTTACAATGATAAAGTATAATGATACATATCTCAACAAACTAATGTATTTTATTATCATCAGGTTATTCATAATATTTTCATGTAATATTACCATTTTACACTCATTGGTATATAATATAATTGATAAAATATTTTAAAAAAATATGAATTTATTTCTCCCTTAGAATGAAAATATGATTTCTTTAAAAACCATGTATTTTAAAAATGATTTATTATTCTTATATGATTTTAAAATAATTATAACCATTTATGAATTTTTAAAATTTCTTTTTTAATGGAATAATCATTTCTCTTTTTAAAAAATGAACTTCTATCTTTTACAAAAATATGAAAAGAATATTTATTTTAACATGTATGAATTGAATGGAATTTCCCACCATCATGACCATTATTTTGTTTGAAGATTAATTTTTATTATTTCATTTTCATTTTCAATGAAAAATAGTTTAAAAATATTTTATGTTTCAAAAATTACTTTTCACATGGGAGAGGTTATTTTTTTTACAAAATGATTTAAATGATTCGTAAAAATTACCTTATAAGTTTTCTTTTTTATTTTCAAAGAAAAGAATTTTGAATTTTTTTAGTTTTAAAAATATATTTTCAAAGAAATTTTGTCCTCCTTATTAGTTTTGGGGTGTGAAGAGAAATATGATGGGCCATGGATTTAAAAAAATTCATTAACCTATGTGATGAAACATCATCAATTCCAAGGATCTAAGCCCCAGTATCTTCTAGGATCTCATTTGAATTAATTAGAGCATAGAAAATAAAAACAACAAGTACCCAATTCTGAAATTTATCATGCTTTTCGGTAGCTGATACTTAGTGACAATTTCTCAAATTTTCTAAAGAGACCCCATCTAGATCATCAACATGTTAGAGTTGGTGTCCTGAGAACCAACTGTTTATACTTTGATTACATGAATGTACACTTATTATATATTGTTCATTGTTCTGCATAACTATAATATCATAATGTCCTTGAATATTTGTTGCATTAATAAGGTCATGGAAGATCCCCTCTATGATGAGAACCTTTAAATGCTATAACAATATTCTTAAATAAAGTTCTACGGTTGGATGACATACTATGATAGGATATATAGTATAGAGAATGTTATTTGCGAGTACTCATAAGAAGACAAGACTCTCTATCATGGAGTTTGCACTTGGTAATCTCCAAAATGGGAGATTATGAGAAAAGACCCGTTAGTAGTAATTCTACATGTATTTGTGTCATCAGACATTACTATCTATGAGCATGTGAAATGGTCCTTAAACTTGAAGATTATCATTAATTCATGTCATGACTCGCGCACTTAGATTTGTTGACAAAAACCATCACGAAGACAGTTGGCGGGAAGTAGGGTACGTTAGGTGTGTCATGAATGACATGTTGTTAATAGATATGTCGAGGAAGGATTTATCCCTTCCATATTTATTGAAGTAGATATCTCAGGCCCTTTTATTGAAAAAGAAATATCTCCCTATTCTAAGGCTATGGTGTCATGACGAGTTTATTTCTAGAATTCAAAGAATGACAGATCGAGCATATTGGTTTATGACACTGCCATGAAACCTGTTTGATGAGATATTGAGACAAAGGGATTAAATGACATGGTTAGCATTCTTATGAGGTGACACGTCAATGTGGCATCAACTTCTTTCTCTTTGGTGCCTTGACCAGTTTCTAGATAGTAATCTTTGACTTTAGGCAAACCCGCCTAATGACAATAAAGAAAGAGGCCTAGAGGGTCACACACTAAGTGTATCCAAGTATCTCAAGTAGAATAAAGATTATTCCTGTATGTGGTTTAATAATTATTCAAGGAAGCCTAAATCATTTTAATGTTGGAGGGAGAATAAAATGAAAACAAGATATACACGCAGTGTACATTGATTGTACACACTCTGTTGTTTTCATTTTGGAAAGGAAATAAAAAATGAGTACACGCCATGTATTAATGATCACACGCCATGTATTTTTTCCATTTTGTATTTTGATTAAATAATATCGTTTTATTAAATGATATTTATTATAATCAGCGTGGGCGCATGTCAAGGAATTAATGATTCGACATGGGGTGTTCAATAAGAGTTAAGGAAATAAATAAAACACATAACACGTTTATTTATTTTCATAAATCTATAACCTCTAACCCGATTATAAATATCCTCACAACCCCAAAACTTTTCCATAATCGTTGTTCATAACAATTCTGGATAATTCTCTCAAAGAAAAAATAACTTCTTTTTCCAAGAAAGATCTCAAGGCCGAGAGAGATCCTCCCCCATCAGATCAAAGTGATCTAAGGAGGACAACACAAGAAAAGGTTTCTCCATGCTATCACCTGAAGATTCCTTTGAAAAAATCCAGAGATACATGGTGCACATGTGGATCACCACTAGAGGTAGTCTACACTTGGATTCTGCGACGCAATGAAGAATCACATCGGAATGTGATCAGAAATATCAACAATGAAAGAATGACACAAAAGGTACTTCTTGTCAATTAATTAAATTAATTATAATCAACATGCGATGATCCTATTTTGTGGTTCCAGGACTATTCTTCTTATTTGTCTATTTATGTGATTTGATCCGTGGGATCTGACGTTTATCATCATGTTGATCCTGAATTGATCATTGATAATGACAAAAAGTCAAGTGGGAACATCCACCCATGATCTTTGGCTGCGCATGGGACCTTCAAGTGGTATCAGAGCGATCACTATGTTGATTATAGTTATTTAATTTTTGTTGATAATTTACATATTTATATTTAATTCAATTCAAGATAAATTGTTCTACAAAACTGAACGAATGAGATCTGTTCTTCCTCCTTTGTTTCTCGAGTCATATCACTGAAATGACCTTTTAATTTTAATTTTGATTAAAATAAAAATGAGGAACTCATCTGAAAGAGCCGCTCATTTTGTCTGTAAAACACAAGAATACACGACGTGTAGTGAAATCTACATGCCGTGTACTTAGGTTCAACAAACCGATACTGGTAGGCCAAACCACACCATGTGAATTGAGTGTATCTATGTTTTTTTAATACACCGTGTTGACCACAACTGAACGACGTATGGAAACTGGAATACATGACGTGTATGTTGAATCAACACGCTGTGTAGTCCGATCCGGCCTAGGTGAAACAATGTACTAGGATAAGCCATGTAACCACGTACACAGGATTTCCATGCTGGTAACTGTGTAACAAGGAAGTACATGTTGTGTTAGATTAATCTTCTCACTGTGTAATCCAAAATTTCCAAAGTACAGAAAACATTTCAAAGCTCTCGGCATGTAATTTGGATAAAGGGTGAAAACAAATACATGCCGTGTAATATATCCTACATGCCGTTTACTTTCCAGAAATCGAATTTCACTAGGTTTCCTCCAAATTACAAAGACCTGTATAGGGAATATGGATGTTAATAAAATTCTCAAGGAAATTCATAAAGGAATTTAAGATAAAAAATTGATTAATTATAAGTTCATAATTAATTGAATCCTAGCGCGACCTATCCTGAATAAAATAATGAATAAAATAATTTGAATACTAAATATTAGTAAATGTCATTGCATGCTTGGAAGATAAGGAGATAGACCAAAGAAACTTTCTGTGTGTATGGTATCATTTAAATTTATTTAATTTAAATTCATTTTCCTACTAGCCTAGTTCCAATAAATTGTAGGGCCTGCGTGCCCATGGTTTCTTTAATGTAAACCCCATGTAATAGAGGATCTCCCAAGCAAGAGGAGTTGGTTCAAAATCCAAAGATGAGGTGAAACCAACCCATGAAGATACAAAGGTGGACAAGTGGGAGCTGCAAAACACGAACCATCGGGTTCAAGGTGTTTTACCTAGGTCAGGGTTATCTTCTAAAAATTGCTTGATAATCTAACCTATAGAGACTCATGATCATGCCATCTTATTTTATTTTTGTCTGATTGCATGGTTTATTTATTATGTATGTGTTCTCACGATCACATAGTTAAGGAAATAAAAAATCATGAAAAGTTAAAATAAAATAAAAACTAGACTATGTGTAATCATTATCATAACATGGTTAATCACTTAAGAAAGCACCACTTAATATTAACAAGCATGTGACAATGAAAAACTACATATAAAGGATTGAAATCCCTCAAATACCATATTAGGTCAGACCAAGCCTTCTATTACTTGACTAAGGGAAAGACTCAATAAAACTATGTGTTTGACCAACCCTTATTGGGACACTTACTTTTATAAAGGAATCTCTTATGAAAGTTTTAGGTTGACTAAAAAATTTTACATCAAGAGGAGTAGAACTTTCTAGACTTGTTGTAAAATGGAGGCAGGGGTTGAGGAAATACAAGTCAGGATTTCAGGATTGGGGAGTCCACTCAACAGATCAAGGAACTGTAAGATCAAAGTTGGCAAAGACTTGCCTACCTAAATACCTTTAAATAGCTTGGCCAACCCTTGTTGGGGTTATGCGAAGGGTAATATGGATCCTTTCCACTAGAATGTCATAGCTACTTGGAATTCCATTTTCAATGGTGGGGGCTATTGGGGAATGATAAAATAGTGAGGTAATTAATAAATTCATTTATTATTTTTCATAAAATGTAATCAAAAGGCACTGATAAATCTGCTCTTTTAATTTTCAGAATCAATATGACAAACTCGTAAACCATATTTTCTCTGTGATCAATTCTGGATAAAGTCAATATCCTCACCGACAATAACTTTTAGGAATGGTTTAAGTGCCATCAGGTTATCCTACACCAGGAACGAAAGTTTTACGTGGTGGATTCCTCACTTCCTGATTCCCTTGTCCAAGGGGTGAGTGATGAATATTTCTTGGTCTATGATCAACATTTGAACGATGCACTCGATATTAAATGTTTGATGCTGTCATGAATGTCTTGTAAGATTATGAAATCTCGTGAAGTGATGGATACCTATAGCTTTCTCGAAAACCTCTAGGGTATATACTAGGAGAGATCAAGACAGGAATGGTTTAAGATCTCCAAGGCTCTATTTCAGAGCAAGCTTGGAGAGGTTGCCCCATCTGGGCCTCACGTAGTCTAGCTCATTGGCTACATTGAGTGCTTAGAGGTTCTAGGGTTTAAAATCCCTGAATAACTGGGTACCGATCTAATTCTTACATCACTCCCCCAGATCTTCTCTAACTTTGTTGTAAATTTCAACATGAAAATTTTTGATAAGTATCTATCTTATCTTCTTATCCTCATTCTCTAAGTGGACAATGATATGAAGCGTGAAAAACCTTTTATCCTTATGGTGAATAAAAGGAAAGGGAAGGAGAAGATCTTTAAGCCCAAATCTTCTTCAAGGCCTTCCAAGAAAAGGAAGATCAAAGGGGAGGCAAGAGAACATGAGGCTGTTTGTTTCGCATGTGGCAAGAAGGGCCACTAGAAGAAAAACTACACCCATCCAAGGAAGCAAGGGGAAGCTTCAGGTGAGTTTGTTATCTAATGAAATCTATCTATTTCTACCAATTGGGTATTAGATACTCCTTGTTGTGCTCCCATCTGTATCCAAATATAGGAACCAAGTAGATTCAGAAAGATTGACCGAGGTGAGGTGGATCTACGAGCAGCCAATAGAGCCAAACTCACTGCTGTTTCTGTCAGAGAATACCACCTCACATTTCCTACTGGGATGGTCTTGGTATTAAAAGGATGTTATTATGTACCCTTTATAACCAAAAACATTATTTCAGTATCAAGCTTAGATAATGATGGATTCATCTTCAAGTTTGGAAATTAATGTTTCTACTTTTATAAAGATAGATTTTTTTTGGTAGGGCACATTTATATAATGGCATTTATGTGTTAGATTACACAAACCAAGTAATGTAAATTGATGAAAAAGTTAATTCAAAATGACACATACCACACCCAACTTTGGCATCACCGGCTAGGTCATGTCAATGAGAAAAGTTTGAAAAAATTACAACAAGATGGGTATTTAGATTCTTTCGATCTAAAACCACTTGGTGTATATCATGCGTGTCTACAAGGAAAAATGACTAAAGCCCCATTTAGTGGGAAAGGTGAAAGGGCAAAAGAGATTCTAGAATTAGTTCACACAGATGTGTGTGGACCATATTTAGTAGAAGCAAGGGGTGGGTTCTTGTACTTCGTAACTTTTACTGATGATTTTAGTAGATATGGATATATTTACTTAATGATGTATAAGTAATATTATTTTGATCAGTTCAAAGAACACAATAATGAAGTTGAGAACCATCATGGTAAAAATATTAAGAAACTCTGCTTAGATAGAGGAGGGTAATATCTTAATCAGGGCTTCATTGATTTCTTATGGATTTTTGGGATTCTATCTGAACTCACTCCTCCTTACACGCCTCTGTGGAATGGTGAAGTGAAAGGAGGAACTGCACCTTGTTGGACATGGTGAGATAAATGATGAGTCATGTGAGTCTTCAATTATCCTTTTGGGGATATGCATTACAAACAACAGAACACATACTTAACCAAGTAACTACTAAATCGATAAAATGGTATTCCGTACGAGTTATGGAGTGGATGCAGAGCCATGTTATCAAATTTACATGTATGGGGTAGCAAAGAATTTGTTAAGGCCTCTTCAGGTAACAAACCTTCACCCCGAGGCACAAAGTATACCTTTATAGGATATCCCAAGGAAACAAGGGGATATTACCCATAAGACCTCTCATATAAAAAGGTTACAGTGGAAAGAAACTCCATATTCCTTGAGAGGGTGCACATCTTCAAAAGAGACAGTGGGAGAAAGATAAACTTCAATGAAGTCGAGGCTCAAGATACACAGGAGTTGGTATAAGAACAGATTCCACAAAGCCCCATGGAAGAAAAATCTATTATAGAGACACAAGAACTACATAGGAGCATGAGAGAGGTGAGAGAACCAGAATGATATGGTTTTCTTATGATAGAGGATGGTGACTCATTATTGGTTGACAATGATGATCCTCTTACCTACAAGGAAGTAGTTAAAGGCACATACATTGCCAAGTGGCAAGAAGCCATGAATTCTGAAATGGATTCCATATACCAAAACCATGTGTGGATTTTGGTAGATCCTCCTGTTGATGTAAAGACTACTAGTAATAAATGGGTATTCAATAAGAAAATAGACATGGAGGGACAAGTCAACACCTATAAGGCACGACTTGTTGCAAAAGGTTTTTGACAACATTAAGGAATTGACTATGATGAAACCTTTTCACCGCTTGTGATGATTAAATCCATTAGAATCCTATTGTCCATTAATTCTTACCATGCCTATGAAATTTGGAAAATGGATGTCAAAACAGAATTCCTTAACTAGAACATCCCGGAAGATGTCTACATGACACTACCTGAGGGGTGTGTAACTCCAAAGGATGCCAACAAGTTATGCAAGTTGCAGAAATCCATTTATGGATTAAAGAAAGCATCAAGGTCATTGAACATTCATTTTGTTGAAGCCGTAACAGAATATGGATTTGTTAAGATTGAATTTGAGCCTTGTGTCTACAAAAGGTTTAGAGGAAGTACAATCGTTTTCCTAATAGTATATGTTTATGACATATTACTAATTGTAAACGAAGTGTAGATCTTACAGTCAGTTAAGTAATGGTTGGATAATTGATTCTCTATGAAAGACTTGGGCGAGGCAGCATATATTAATGGGGTCAAGATCCATCATGATAGATCCAAGAGAATGCTGGGCCTAAGTCAAAGTACATAAATTGACAAGATACTGAAGAGGTTTAGTATGGAACTGTCCAAGAGGGGATTATTTAGTGTGCCATATGGCATTAATATTTCCAAGAAAATGTGTCCTCAAACACATGAGAAAAGAATGAAAATGGAAAGGAACCCTTATGCATCCGCGATTGGGTCAGTCATGTATGATATGCTATGTACAGGGATAGATGTTGCTTACACATTAAGTGTGGTAGGCCGATATCAAGCTGATCCAGGAGACTGCAATTGGATGACAGTCAAGACTATACTTAAGTATCTTAGGCATACTGAGGATATGTTCCTAGTTTATGGAGGAGTTGAGGAACTAGTTAGAAGAGGACATGTATATGATAGTTTCTAGAATGATCAAGAAGACATGAAGTCGCAAACTGGATACATCTTCAGTTTGAATGGAGGTGTAGTGAGCTAGAAGATATCAAAGCAAGGTGTGGCCGCAGATTCTATAGCAGAGCCCGAGTATATCGCAGCTTCTGAGGCAGCTAAAGAAGCAGTATGGATGCGTAGCTTCGTCCAAGAGATGGATGTAGTACATAGAAGTAAGGATCCTATCACACTCTATTGTGATAATACTGCAACAGTGGAACTTGCAAAAGATCCAATGTTGCATCAGCGCACAAAGCACATAATTCAGAAGTATCATCTCTTGAGGGTTTTTTCTCAGAGTGGTGAAGTTTCATTGAGCAGTATTTCCAATAAAGACAATGTGGCAGACCCCTTGACTAATGCTTTGACTCAGCAGAAACATGATCATCATGTGAGGTCTAGCAGACTAGAAGTCATAGGTAGTTGGCTCTAGTATAAGTGGGATTTTGTTAGAGTTTGTGTCTTGAGAACCCACTATTTATACTTTTATTACATGAATGTACACTTATTATATATTTTTCATTGTTCTGCATGACTATAATATAATAATGTCCTGGAATATTTGTTGTATTAATAAGGTCATGGAAGATCCCCACTATGATGAGAACCTTGAAATGCTATAAAAATATTCTTAAAAAAAGTTATATGGTTGGATGACATACTATGATAGGAAACATAGTATATAGACCGTCATGTGTGAGTACTTATAAGAAGACGAGACTCTCTCTCATGGAGTTCACACTTGGTAATCTCCAAAATGGGAGATTATGAGAACAAACCTGTCAGTAGTAATTCCACATATCTTGGTGTCATCAAAAATTTCTATCTATGAGCATGTGTAATGTTCCATAGACTGGAATATTATCATTAACTCATGTCATGACTCACACACTTATATTTTCTGACAAAAACAGTCATGAAGATAGTTGGTGGGAAGTAGGGTATGTTGGGTGTGTCGCAAATGAAATGTTGTTAATGGATAAGTTGGGGAAGGATTTGTCCCTTACATATTTATGGAAGTAGATATCTCTGTCCCTTTGATTGAAATAGATGTGTTTCCAAAATTCCATGGCCATGGTTTTAAGATGAGTTTATTTCTGGAAGTCAAAGAATGACAGATCAAGCATATAGGTTTATGACACTACCATGAAACCTGCTTGATGAGATATTGAGACAAAGGGATTAAATTACATGGTTAGCATTTGTATGAGGTGAGACGTCAATGCAGCATCAACTTCTTTCTCTTGGGTTCCTTGAACCATTGCTAGATAGTAATCTTGGACTTTAGGCAAGCCCGCCTAATGCCAATGAGAAAGAGGCCTAGAGGGTCACACACTAAGTGTATCCAAGTATCTCAAGTAGAATAAATATTATTCCCGTACATGGTTTAAAAATTATCCAAGGAAGCATAAATTGTTTTAATGTTTGAGGAAGAATAAAATGAAAACAAGATATATATTCCATGTACATTGAATGTACAAGCTGTGCCATTTTCATTTTGGAAATGAAATGAAAAACTTGTACATGCCATGTATTAATGATTACACACCGTGTAGTTTTTCCAGTTGGGATCTTGAGGAAATAATATCATTATATTAAATGATATTTATTATAATCAGCGTGGGTGCATGTCAAGGAATTAATGATTCAACATGGGGTTTTCAATAAGAGTTAATGAAATAAATAAAACGCGTAACACATTTACTTATTTTTATAACTCTATAACGTCAAACCTGATTATAAATATCCTCACAACCCTGACACTTTTCCATAATCATTGTACACAAAAATTATGGAGAATTATCTCAAGGCCGAAAGAACTCCTTCCTCCAAGAACGCTCTCAAGACTGAGAGAGATCCTCCTCCATCAGATCAAAGTGATCTAAGGCGGACAACGCAAGCAAAGGATTCTCCATGCTAGCACTCAGAGATTCCTTTGGTGACGTATAGAGATATGTGGTGCACGTGTGGATCACCGCTAGAGGAAGTCTACACATGGATTTTTCAATGCAATGCCGAATCACATCGGAACATGATCAGAAATATCAACGAAGAAAGAAGGCCACAAAAAGGTACTTCTTGCAATTTATAAAATTAATTATAATCAACCTCTGATGATCCTCCTTTGTGGTTCTAGGACTATTCTTGTTCTTTGTTTATTTCTATGATTCGATCTTTGGAGTCTGTCATTTTTCGTTGTATTGATCCTGGATTGATCATTTCTAATGACAAAAAGTCAAGTGGGCACATCCACCCACGATCTTCCTCTACGCCCAATACCTTCACAACACACACTACAAGACTCTCCAAACATGTCATTCATTGAATTTTAGGTCCTATCTTAGAGCTCCGATGATCTCTTCTACATCACAAAGATCACCATGATCATGTTCCTTTGATTTGGGAAAGAAATACAGAATCATTCACCAGTAGACATGATCTCTCTCTCTAGGGCATGGGAGGAGACTGAATATATCAATTCCAAATACATAAATAATCCCATGGAAATATCTTCACAATGACTTATATAGGAAAAGTTCAAAATATCCGGCTAGTGTTCCCCAAATCCCATATGTTTAAAATATACTAAAAATGTGATAAACCATTAATAATTTTGAACTAACTATTTCATAAATATTATTTATATTTTATAATATACATGTAATAAATATTAAAGACTTTATGTTATATAAGCAGAGTCATTAATTTGACACATAATTAATGCTAATATTATTACGAACCATGAATATTAAAATTGTAGAGACCCGTATCTTGACGTACATGGACATTACATTACATTTGAGGAATACTTAGTACATAACAAAAACACACACACAAGGACCGTAATAGTTTAGTGTCTTTGGAAACTCGGACTATAATCTTCTAATCGTGGTGAAAGATCTTCAAAATCTCCCATAAAGATCTTCCTTTTTTTTACCTAAAACCTTTCTTTATATCCCGGGGAAAAGAAAACATAAAAGGGTGAGCTCAAATGCTCAGTAAGGGTAAACAAAATAAATATCAATCACATCATATTCATAAGAACATAACATTTTGGAAATCATAACCTGCAAAAGAGAGCATAATTTCATAATCATGGGATAAATCATGGCAGTGAAAAAGTAATCCCAATAATCATAACTTAAAACATGAAACTTTGTGGCATACACACATAATCATAGATAATCATTTCTTGTTAGTCAAGACTAATTTCCAAGACTATCTTAGTGGACAAAGTCCCTTTCTGAATCGAGTAACCCTCGTTTCAGTCCTGTTTCACTGAACCGGTATAACCTACCATTCCAGCCCTGTCTATCTCATGAGATATAAAATCTTTACCCAATGCATTGGAGGGAGATATAGGTCCCACCCATCTCATAATGATACCATTCTTATGTGTGCTACAAAATCATATACCATACATCATTGCATAACCCATGTAATAAAAATGGGAATCATAAACATCATGACATCATAAAACAATTCATATACGATAAAGGGATTCATAAAAATAATTCCATCACAACATAATCAAATCAATGTAATAATAGGGACAAAAACAGAACCCTATGTTATCTTAGATGGAAAATAATTTTGATAAAATACTTGAACTTCATTCTTGAGGAAAATATCCTTTCTACTTCAAAAACACTTTTCCTTTCTTAACATATCATACAATTTTAAACTAAAAGAAGTTGACTAAAAATAAACTTGAAAACTTGTAAAGGAAGCTTCTTGGAAATAATGTTTTAAAAATCCATTCATGCCGTATAAGTTAAAAAAAACATTCTTCGTACTTTTGTCGGAAAAGTCAAAAAGCACCTCGTATGAAAAACGTCAAAAGATTCCTTTCATATTTTTTACTAAAAACTCACCGAAGGGTAAAATTGGATTTAAACAATTGTAGTTGGACGGAAATAATATTACATATTGATGAAACATGGATGTGGATGATAAAATACACCCCAGTAAATACTTACGAATAAACAATCTCGGATAAAAATGAGATTGTGATATTTCCCTTACCTTAGGTCCGATTTGCTTTGTTCGTGTCCGAAGATCCTGTATAATGGTTTAAATAATGTTATTGACTTATTCCAGAATCATACATATTGATATGATATCATATATGGTCATATTATTAGCTTCTTGTTAGTAATATTTCATTGTTACTTGTTACTCGGGTCTATATAACTTTTTGTTCTTATGCGTGTTTTGTCGAATAAATTCTTATTCTTATCTTTAGGTTATAGATAATTCATTTACATAATGGTATTAGTGTAGTATATACCATATTCATTCATTCAATTCATTTATATAATCATTATGGAATGAAGATCATATAGAACGAGTCGCATCACATCGTGGAGACGGTATTCCGTACGTACGCACGAGTGATGATATCGTTCCTATGATCGTGGAATTGTATTGGAGTATATATATATATTATTTCAGTATCAATATTACTTCATAATAATCATATATAGTTACTCATTACACCATTATACCCATCCTTGTAAGGTGATGGTGGAAAAATAGATTACACCACGGCGTGGAGACGGTATTCCGTACGTACGCACGCGCGGTGATTTCATTTTTCCGTAGGATGGATAGATGGTGAAATAGGGTTGTTTCATACTTATAATAACATATCAGTATGTAAGTAATACTGATGTTATTACTTTATCATGAAACAACTAAAGAAGAAGAAGTTGAAGAAGAAAGAAATTGAAAAGATTGGTAATGGATATTACCTCTTCTTTGGAAAGCCTCTTTGAATCCTCCACTTAGGGAACTAAGATTGGTCTTTGAAGAAGACCAGTACCTCTAGGATTATTCTAGGGAAGTGGAGAGGAGAAAATGGCAGGGGTTGTCCGAGCTTGAGTGCTCAAATTGGTGTGAGGAGGAGGGGGAGGAGGTGTCCTTTTATAAGGGAGGAGAGGGGCACCTTAGGAATATCTCAAAATATTATTTTATATTAAAGTCAAAATCGGTTTATAATGGTTCCAAAGGGTCTTATTTCGAAGATAAAGTGGGGATGGGTCGAAATCCTATCAACCAATAGGATTTAGACAAGTTTAGGTTATTATTTTAACCTTATCAATTAGATTTAACTCTAAGTTAAATAATTTAACTTTTACCGTGTCTTTTTGTTTTCTTTCACTATATGGTTAATAAACTTACTATAACATGCCAAACGAACCCCAAATTGTATATTATTAATAAATATATCCGTATCTAAGTCATTTGGCCGAACCTTAGATTTTTAGGAATAAAATAACAATTAATAATATAATATTTGATTTAAAAACTATTTTGTGTCAATTTTGACACTATTTGATATATGATTTTTGTGAAAGTCATAACAAAATTATATGTTCGAAATAAGTTGATTAAATCAACACTAATATATCATAGTAACATAGAAAATTAGTGTAAGTCATAAAAAGTCTGAAATTACATTCATTTGAGCATTTATAACATCAATTATGTTAATATTTCTTTAAAAGGGTAATTACTGCATCATCGTTGTGTCATAAATAAATTAATTTATTTAAAGTCTAAAAATTATAAATAAAATATCATTATGTAGTAAATATTTTTAGCTTTCTAATGAATATTTATAGTCGAATTTATCTTATGTATAACCCCATATTAAAAATGTTTTAGTTATTAAACTTTGATTTTAACTATTTTAACTATTCATTAAATAATATAATATTAAATGTCATAATCTAATCCAAGTGGACCTAAATGGTCATATTATATTCATAAGGTTGTTTTTGGTCGAATTACACTTATCCAATAGAATTAGGACATGTGTTAGGGTAATAGTAATATCATATTTACCCTTAGCTACCCTATTTACTATTAACCGTGGTAAAAAAAAGTAAAAAGTTACTATTCACCAAAAATTATTTTCATCTCATTGAACCACATTTTACTTACTGACATCAACCGTGTCTCTCGGATTTTTTAAATTCCATTCACAGAAGCGGTAAAATTAAGATTTATGAAGAAATTAATTTTTTTAACTACCACTTAGTCGTTTCACTATTCATCAAAAATTGATGTTTTTCAGAACAATGCCAAAAGTTCATCCTAAGATATATTTCATATTCCGAATTCAAAAATGAAGTCTATTTTACCAAATTCATATCATAGAATTTGCATTAATTAATTTTATAATTAAATCCCGCTGTTAAAACAAATAGCGTGTTTTTAAGAAACAATATCTATCAAAAGATTGACACTTGATTATGTCTGGTTTAAATGTAAAATTACATCCAATGACCAACATTGTATTAAATTGTAAAAATATATTCTAAATATACTTTAAAACCACTCAAATTAATAATTTATCACTATTAATTATTTCGATTAAAAAAAGTTGTTTTTAATTATAATTTAGTAATTTTCACTATTCATCAGAATATGAAAGTTATCCGAAAAGTACCAAAATTTCACCTTAGGCTAAATTCGATACTCCGAATCCAAAAATGAAGTTAATTTTGAAAAATAAGATTTACAGAGTTTTAAAAAGTGGTTATTACTATTCATAATGGCTAGTTTTAATAATATTTTAATAGCATATCGTTGTTTAGTGAAACTCGGTATTGCGTATTACACACGCTATCGAGGAAGGTCGCGATTGCGTGTAATGAAAGGCAAGTCAAGGATGCGTGTTGTGAAAGCTCCTTTTGGTGTAGCGTACAACACAAGACATTAATAAAATTAAAAAGAATATTTTTTATAAAATCTTGGGCTGTTACATTCTACCCCCCTTAAAATGAATTTCGCCCTCGAAATTCGTCGGGGTTATAAATGGTTTACTATTTGAAAGTTTCTTTAATAGAAACCCACATCGTAAAAAGGAATATCAAAACCAATCTTTAAAAACAAAAGTATGAAACGTAACGGTTACCCAAATAAACTAATCATTGGGTTTCCACATAGGTGAAAATATGGATATGGAAGAGAAATATAACCATCATGTTCTGATGGAGAGTGGTATAGAACATGGCTATGGAAAAGCCAATAATCACAAATCCATAAATTTGTGACGATCTAAGGTACCATCCGATTCATCAGGTATAAGATCACTAGGACAACATTTTTGGTTTTCAAGATCATTTCCCTAAAGTTGAAAATTTGAATTGGAATAAATACTTTCTTTATTTTGGTACAATATCACTATTGTTCGTGCCTAGAACAATTTACAATTCATCTCTTAAATAAATGAAGTTGAATTTGTTATTCGTGAAGTGTTAGCAGATCATGTGATAGAATGACGGGTCATTCCATCTGTCTCAAACAAAAGGTTAGCAAAAATTATATGCATAAGTCGATCTATAGTGAGATTAATCATATATGGTTCCTAAAATGGACTTATACTTCATATATCATACTGCTTAATATAATAAAACTAGTTTCTACTAAACAGGGACTTCCTGTAGGCCAGTGGTAGGCGATAAAGGCCAGTCGCACTTCGGTTGTGGGTTCGATTCCTACAGCCTTGTCCGAAGCGATGGGCTGTCGCCCGTCCTGCAGGTTGTCCTTTTTCTAAAAATAAATTACTATAACATCCCATCAATAATATCGAAAAAAAACTTCTATCCTTAAACAATACTCACTTATTTCCAACATAATCCATTTCAATCTTTAGGCTTATCCATAATACTGCAGTCCACTCTCATAACATAGTGAAAACGATTACCAGAGATTTAATACCATCGTTGATCCCCATATATCATAAGATATATCTTGTTGGACACATTCCAAACATTCAAAGGACTTAATCTTGTACTCTCTTGAATACCCATTGAACCTTAGTGAAAACTTGAATGCAGTTAAAAGTTAACACTTTCCACATACCAAAATCCTCAAAATTCTATATACTCAAACCATGATATCACTTAGTCCTTATATCAATCATGAGCTCATGAATACTGTTAAACATTTCATTTTCTCGTTTTCCCTTCATTATATTATAATATCTCAATCACTTTGAATACCACATTAGACCAATACATAAATATTCCAATATTCCATGATACAACATTATTTTGGAATCCCATTACATAAAAACTTAATCATTCCACCACATCGTTGTCATATTCAACATTGCCAATAGTGATCGCATGTGACTTCCCTTTGTCCTTTGCCTTAAGCGGTTGCTCATGTCGATCATCACTAACCCTTGGATTAGGGCATTTATTAGCATAATGCCCCATTTTCTTTCACTTGAAGCATTGAAGTGTTGGTTGTACGTTCTCTGCAGTGTTTGCTTTATTCACTTCATTAGAATCCCATTTTCCATTACTTCGACACTCAGCTTCTCGATGACCTTCTTTTCCACACTTAAAACATTTTCTAGTCCCTTTAAGACAATCTCCACCATGCTTCTTTCCACACTTTGTGCATAAGGAAACATTCATCTTCTTTTCACCATTATTCTGAGTTTTCTCCTTGAACTCCATCTTTCGTTTCTTGTCAAAACCATGAGATGGATATGTAACACCAACTTCCATTTCTACCTTGATAGCACAACGCACAATTTCTTCATAGCTACTGAAGTCTCTTATAGCTAATGCCCTTCGAAGACTTGGTTTTAAGCCACTGAAAAATCGATCAACTTTACTTTCAGGTTGGATGATAATGCTAGATGCATACCTTGCAAGTCTTGTAAAATTCGCTTCGTATATACCAACAGATTCATCATCCTTTTGATTTAGTTCAAGAAACTCCTTCTCCATCTTCGTTCGAAGAATACGAGGGAAGTACTTACTGAAAAACAAGTTCTTGAACTCATCCCATTCTATGGAATCAATTTCATCTCTTTGCCTCGTATTCTTGATAAGATTCCACCATTGATCAGCTTCACCTTCCAAAAGATATACTGCTAAGATGACTTTATCATGTTCAGAACATTGAAGAACTGAAAATATCATTTCAGTAGTACTAATCCATTGTTCAGCAACTAATGGATCAGTAGACCCACTGAAAGAAGGTGGACGCTGCCTCATGAAGGATTCAACAGAATGTTGCTCCTTCCTTTGCTCGTTTGGAAGTCCTGCATGATTCATAGCTTGAGAAAGTTGTGTGAGCATGGCTACAAGATTTTGCATTCCAGCTCCCATATCGTTTGGTTGCTCAGGGGGACAATCATTGCATTGTCCATTGCATTGATCAACACGGTTCCTTCGGGTTCCAGCCATCGTCTAAAACCCCAAAATAATAGTGTGAGAGGCAAAAATCATGCTAGGGAAAACAACATAATAAAGGGGTAGTACCCTCAATATCTAACATATTAGGTTAAATTCTAAGATCGTTAGAGCAATTCTAGGACTATAACCTATACGTATACTTAACCTTAGGGACATCCCTAGACATACCTTAGAAATATCTCTAGGGATCTCACTAACGTTTTCGCATCCTAGTTTCCAAAGGTTGACTAAACCTTTCCTCTGATACCAACTCTAGAGACCCGTATCTTGACGTACATGGACATTACATTACATTTGCGGAATACTTAGTACATAACAAAAACACACACACAAGGACCGTAATAGTTTAGTGTCTTTGGAAACTCGGACTATAATCTTCTAATCGTGGTGAAAGATCTTCAAAATCTCCCATAAAGATATTCCTTTTTTTTACCTAAAACCTTTCTTTATATCCTGGGGAAAAGAAAACATAAAAGGGTGAGCTCAAATGCTCAGTAAGGGTAAACAAAATAAATATCAATCACATCATATTCATAAGAACATAACATTTTGGAAATCATAACCTGCAAAAGAGAGCATAATTTCATAATCATGGGATAAATCATGGCAGTGAAAAAGTAATCCCAATAATCATAACTTAAAACATGAAACTTTGTGGCATACACACATAATCATAGATAATCATTTCTTGTTAGTCAAGACTAATTGCCAAGACTATCTTAGTGGACAAAGTCCCTTTCTGAATCGAGTAACCCTCGTTTCAGTCCTGTTTCACTGAACCAGCATAACCTACCGTTCCAGCCCTGTCTATCTCATGAGATATAAAATCTTTACCCAATGCATTGGAGGGAGATATAGGTCCCACCCATCTCATAATGATACCATTCTTATGTGTGCCAAAAAATCATATACCACACATCATTTCATAACCCATGTAATAAAAATGGGAATCATAAACATCATGACATCATAAAAAATTCATATACGATAAAGGGATTCATAAAAATAATTCCATCACAACATAATCAAATCAATGTAATAATAGGGATAAAAACAGAACCCTATGTTATCTTATATGGAAAATAATTTTGATAAAATACTTGAACTTCATTCTTGAGGAAAATATCCTTTCTACTTCAAAAACACTTTTCCTTTCTTAACATGTCATACAATTTTAAACTAAAAGAAGTTGACTAAAAATAAACTTGAAAACTTGTAAAGGAAGCTTCTTGGAAATAATGTTTTAAAAATACATTCATGCCGTATAAGTTAAAAAAAACATTCTTCGTACTTTTGTCGGAAAAGTCAAAAAGCACCTCGTATGAAAAACGTCAAAAGATTCCTTTCATATTTTTTACTAAAAACTCACCGAAGGGTAAAATTGGATTTAAACAATTGTAGTTGGACGGAAATAATATTACATATTGATGAAACATGGATGTGGATGATAAAATACACCCCAGTAAATACTTACGAATAAACAATCTCGGATAAAAATGAGATTGTGATATTTCCCTTACCTTAGGTCCGATTTGCTTTGTTCGTGTCCGAAGCTCCTGTATAATGGTTTAAATAATGTTATTGACTTATTCCAGAATCATACATATTGATATGATATCATATATGGTCATATTATTAGCTTCTTGTTAGTAATATTTCATTGTTACTTGTTACTCGGGTCTTTATAACGTTTTGTTCTTATGCGTGTTTTGTCGAATAAATTCTTATTCTTATCTTTAGGTTATAGATAATTCATTTACAGAATGGTATTAGTGTAGTATATACCATATTCATTCATTCAATTTATTTATATAATCATTATGAAATGAAGATCATGTAGAACGAGTCGCATCACATCGTGGAGACGGTATTCCGTACGTACGCACGAGTGATGATATCGTTCCTATGATCGTGGAATTGTATTGGAGTATATATATATATTATTTCAGTTTCAATATTACTTCATAATAATCATATATAGTTACTCATTACACCATTATACCCATCCTTGTAAGGTGATGGTGGAAAAATAGATTACACCACGGCGTGGAGACGGTATTCCGTACGTACGCACGCGCGGTGATTTCATTTTTCCGTAGGATGGATAGATGGTGAAATAGGGTTGTTTCATACTTATAATAACATATCAGTATGTAAGTAATACTGATGTTATTACTTTATCATGAAACAACTAAAGAAGAAGAAGTTGAAGAAGAAAGAAATTGAAAAGATTGGTAATGGATATTACCTCTTCTTTGGAAAGCCTCTTTGAATCCTCCACTTAGGGAACTAAGATTGGTCTTTGAAGAAGACCAGGACCTCTAGGATTATTCTAGGGAAGTGGAGAGGAGAAAATGGCAGGGTTTGGCCGAGCTTGAGTGCTCAAATTGGTGTGAGGAGGAGGGGGAGGAGGTGTCCTTTTATAAGGGAGGAGAGGGGCACCTTAGGAATATCTCAAAATATTATTTTATATTAAAGTCAAAATCGGATTATAATGGTTCCAAAGGGTCTTATTTCGAAGATAAAGTGGGGATGAGTCGAAATCCTATCAACCAATAGGATTTAGACAAGTTTAGGTTATTATTTTAACCTTATCAATTAGATTTAACTCTAAGTTAAATAATTTAACTTTTACCGTGTCTTTTTGTTTTCTTTCACTATATGGTTAATACACTTACTATAACATGCCAAACGAACCCCAAATTGTATATTATTAATAAATATATCCTTATCTAAGTCATTTGTCCGAACCTTAGATTTTTAGGAATAAAATAACAATTAATAATATAACATTTGATTTAAAAACTATTTTGTGTCAATTTTGACACTATTTGATATATGATTTTTGTGAAAGTCATAACAAAATTATATGTTCAAAATAAGTTGATTAAATCAACACTAATATATCATAGTAACCTAGAAAATTAGTGTAAGTCATAAAAAGTCTCAAATTACATTCATTTGAGCATTTATAACATCAATTATGTTAATATTTCTTTAAAAGGGTAATTACTGCATCATCGTTGTGTCATAAATAAATTAATTTATTTAAAGTATAAAAATTATAAATAAAATATCATTATTTAGGAAATCTTTTTAGATTTCTAATGAATATTTATAGTCGAATTTATCTTATGTATAACCCCATATTAAAAATGTTTTAGTTATTAAACTTTGATTTTAACTATTTTAACTATTCATTAAATAATATAATATTAAATGTCATAATCTAATCCAAGTGGACCTAAATGGTCATATTATATTCATAATGTTGTTTTTGGTCGAATTACACTTATCCAATAGAATTAGGACATGTGTTAGGGTAATAGTAATATCATATTTACCCTTAGTTACCCTATTTACTATTAACCGTGGTAAAAAAAAGTAAAAAGTTACTATTCACCAAAAATTATTTTCTTCTCATTGAACCACATTTTACTTACTGACATCAACCGTGTCTCTCGGATTTTTGAAATTCCATTCACAGAAGCGGTAAAATTATGATTTATGAAGAAATTAATTTTTTTAACTACCACTTAGTAGTTTCACTATTCATCAAAAATTGATGTTTTTCAGAACAATGCCAAAATTTCATCCTAAGCTATATTTCATATTCCGAATTCAAAAATAAAGACTATTTTACCAAATTCATATCATAGAATTTTCATTAATTAATTTTATAATTAAATCCCGCTGTTAAAACAAATTGCGTGTTTTTAAGAAACAATATCTATCAAAAGATTGACACTTGATTATGTCTGGTTTAAATGTGAAATTACATCCAATGACCAACATTGTATTAAATTGTAAAAATATATTCTAAATATACTTTAAAACCACTCAAATTAATAATTTATCACTATTAATTATTTCGATTAAAAAAAGTTGTTTTTAATTATAATTTAGTAATTTTCACTATTCATCAGAATATGAAAGTTATCCGAAAAGTACCAAAATTTCACCTTAGGCTAAATTCGATACTCCGAATCCAAAAATGAAGTTCATTTTGAAAAATAAGATTTACAGAGTTTTAAAAAGTGGTTATTACTATTCATAACGGCTAGTTTTAATAATATTTTAATAGCATATCGTTGTTTAGTGAAACTCGGTATTGCGTATTACACACGCTATCGAGGAAGGTCGCGATTGCGTGTAATGCAAGGCAAGTCAAGGATGCATGTTGTGCAAGCTCCTTTTGGTGTAGCGTACAACACAAGACATTAATAAAATTAAAAAGAATATTTTTCATAAAATCTTGGGCTGTTACAAAAAATAATATTCATTCGTATAATATTATTCATAGAATTAACTTAACACTTGTAAATACTTTTAATAAATTAATTCATCAAAATTATTATAATCTCAAATAATAATGAATTATTTATTTTTCAATGATCAAAAAAACCTAGACAACTCTCGGACCCTTTAGTGGGACCTACTATGTCCCATATTCATATTCCCTAGAATGTAGATAATTCTTTAATATGTTATTGTGTGTGACCTACTAGGGCATTATCATGAAAGTTGTTAATAGTATTCATAGACCAAGAGTGGAGTCTAGCAACCCATAAATGCCAAAAAACTGATAAGGAATAATTATAGGAAAACCAACCAACCTAAAAATACACACTATGCAATACATTATCATTGTCTTTAGAAATCAAATAATATAGCACACACACTAGTTTAATTGTCTATTCCTTATTTATTATTTGTTGATCTAACTGGATTTATTTACCCTTGACTACCATGGAAATATTTTTATGAAGGTACTGCCATCCTAATCAACTAGGCCTGAGATATTACTTCATAAACCTTGAGGTATAAAATTCTATCATGACCATTCAACCAATGTCAAACCACCAATGATGCACCCAAAAAACCTACTATGGTAATATTTCAGTATCATGTATTTTTACTTTAATCAATGCACACAATCCAATGTCTCACATTGATACTGATCTTGGTCTAGGAGACCAATACACATGTCTATAGAAAGGAACATATAATGAAATATGAAACTTGTGAGGTTCCTATTGGTGGGTTTTCCCTTAGGAGTAAAACTACTCATGATCTCCATGTGCTATATTCAGAAGAAAAATTATGAATACTTATGATCCCCTATCACCTTATATTCAGATGCCAACAATATACAATCAGTATAATTTATCTATAATATATGCCAAGTGTTTTAGATTAATTTCATAGAATCTCTAGTTTCTCATTATATTATGAGATATTCTATATAAACTTTTTAAATGATAATTAATCTATATAAATTACCATTTAATAGTGGACGTAGAAAAATATACAGTAAAATGGTAAGTGTACATCCTGAATATCACACTAAATACATGAAATTTTAATCAAAATTTACTCTAAATGTTTCATCTAGGACACCATGTTTTACAAAAATCTACAATAAATATTCTATGTGTGTTATCTTTCAAAATAATTTTCCATATAGAATGAAATCTTTTCATGTTACCTATGCCTTAATAGGAATATGATCCAAGGATACAGTTCTTATTATTTCTATGAATATTTTATTTTTATGATGGAATCATGTATAAGACACCTATTTATATTCCGTGGGTTTTACCATGATTTAATGTTTAAGAAACACACTTCTTATCAATGGTTCATTATATGATGAAATGGTGAAATGATTATAAAACCCACCTCTTTACGCATGTTTTCATATGATGAATTTTTTTTGAAAAAAATTTAATTTAATGCGTTATGATATGATGAAATTTTTATGACAAAATAAAACACATAAATATGGGTTTCATAACTATATGTGTGGGAGATATATCTCTTTTCAATGAATTGGGTATTGATTTATATCTCGTGAGCGAGGAAAGACTTGAACTATAATTGAACCAAGTTCAGTAAGGTAATTTTTACAAAATGATGATTATGAGAGTGAACCTCAACTGCTATGATTGTTTGAGGAGTGAACCCATTCTGCTATGATATACTTTGATGTTAGATGTGAATTCCATGAGAATTATTTTCTATACTTATTTGTTTTCTATAAATCTATGTATTTTGAAAATATAATTATATCATCGATCTTATTCATTGATACCCATATTATTAATGTCTTATGAACTAACAATCAATATTTAATGGATTAATATTATTATATTTTATATGAATGGTTTGTGTTTCAAATTATATGATCGCGTTCATATATCCTTCTGTTCATGTTATGCTAATGTATCCCCCTTGTTTACCCATATAGAGCATCCGAGATACACCTGTATTATGTTTCCTTTCCCCAGGTTATGAAGAAATGTATTAGATATCCTATTTATAATAAGGGTTCTAGTTTTAAATATAATAGTGGGATATGATATATTTTTCTTATATATGAGTTGTTTTTTTAAATGTTTCCAAATACACTAATCTATTTTTGTCATCAAGAATGTGTTTTTATAATGTAATGAATATTCACAAAAAAAATATTTAACAACCATTTTTGATAACCTAGGATCACTTTAGTTGGTATTAGATTAAAGGATTAGTCAACCATAAAAAAATTTGATTATAAAATATTAGTGTAATTCATAGGGATATTTACAAGAATCTGTATAAGGAAACCTCTAATGAAAAGTAAAAGTATGAGTCAAGGTATTGGAAAATATCCTGTAATCTTCTAATGGATAGAGAAAGTGGTTTAAAAGATATTAAATCCATATCTTGATAATTCAAGTTGATGTGGCTCTAGGATAAAGGTACCTAGGGGTCATAATGCCGAGAAGGATAATTGAACAAGACTCGATCATCAGCTAGCGGACAACAACATGCCTTGCTACACATATTTTTTATCAGTCCAATGGGATATTCTTTGGAAATTATTGAACAATTTATAAACCATAATGAAGTATTAATATAGAAGATAACTATGAATTCACTAGGAAAACTTTCAGGCATGATAGATTAAAAATAAGGTTTCTGGATTTAGACATCATGTGAGTGATTTTTCATGATTATTTAGCTTACCACTATGATTACATTTCCTCACGTGATGTTTTTTAATAAATGGATAAAACCTAAAGGAATAATGTAATCATTAAATCTGATAGATAATTCGGTTACAATGAGAAAAAAATTGGTTGATGACTAGAGAAAAATATATTGAGTTTAATCTTAATTTTTTTCGAAGAACGTGGGGCCTTGTTTAAAAGAAAAAAGAAAAATTTATTATATAAAAAGAGGTTACATGAGTCTAAAAGAAGGAGTCATATTATAATCCTTCACATAAAGGGGGAGTAAATTTTCTGGAAGATCATCCAATCAGGAATTGTCTTGACTTATTCCATTATTGGCGAGGCTATCTACAACCATATTTGCTTCCCAATAAATATAATTAGTAATACAATAGATGTCGCAGAGCATAGGGAGAAAATCCGTCGAACATGTAGTAGTTGAAAAATCTAGATGAATCACAACATTACAAATTGCTAGCATTATGGTAGTCGAATCAGTTTTAATCCATATGTTGTTCTAACCCTGGTGCTTAGAAATAGAAATAACATGAATCAAACTCATCATTTTAGACTCCAAAGATGAGGCTATACAATAGCATCTAAAGAAGCATTTGAGGATCTGACCAAGATGATCCATGAAGATACTAACACATCTTACAGGGCCCATATTTCCTATAAAAGCTCTATCCACAATATCTTTGATCTATCATGTGAGTGAAATTTTCATAAAACCTCAAATGTGCATCATGGATGGTGAAAAATACCATCAACCCGTAGTGACCACCAAATCACAAATTATTTCATAGTATTGTTGCAGGATCCCTTCTGAATCAAGAAAACCTCATGAATATGAATTATTATCCACATATGACCTACATTAATTTTATGTGAGAAATTATTGTGAATAATTTCATTTCTATCATACCAAATCACATGATGAAGCTCCAAAACTAAATTAAGGAATAAGTTATTGATTTTTTTTGGAGTTATCCATATCGACACAAGGCTCATTTTGAGCATTGAAAGAGTCATGAAACGACCATCTACAATAAAAAATTTCAAAAATATAGTTCCAAAGAGCAGTTATATTGGCGCAAGAGAGAAATAAATGTGTTTCATCTTCTATATGTTGACTACATAGATGAAATATTGAGAAAGTGTGGATCCCAAAATATTTTAGTCAAGTATTAGTGGGGATCATTTTGTAAGAAATATTCCATATACGAGTAAGTCTTGATGGATTTATCTATATATAATCTGTATTTTTAATCTAATTAAAATCATTTTCAGAGTAATACAAATAGTGGTAATAATGATTTTTGAATCCATCATACCATTGTGTAAAAGACCAATAATTATAAAGTCATATGTGTTAGAAAAGGGATAATTCTCAATGATACAAACAAAATTCTTAGGGAGACCATTGAGATGAGAGTTAATAACATCCTTTATAGTATTATTATTGATTTTATGAGATTGTTCAGTAGGGATCATAGAAAATAGAAGAGTACTAGTCCAGTTGTCCAACCAGAAGTTCATGGAGGAGAGTCATTGTGGACCTGGTTCCGAGTATGTCTGGCATGAAGGGACTCATTAAAAAAAGTAAATTTTTTTAATCTGAGGCCACCCTTATCCAAAGGTTTTCAACCAGTAGACCAAGGTATAGTCTCTAATTTCCTACCCAGAGTGCTACAAGACCAAACAGAATTTTTGATTAAAACATTCATTTTTTAATGAGACTGGAAGGCCATTTATAAACCATCATAGTGTAGAACATTTTGGAGACAATAATAGAGTTGAGAAGGAATATTATACCCACCATAGATAGAGTTTTACCTTTCCTAGAGGAGAGTTTATTAATGTCTTGATCAACAATGTTAATAAAATAGCTAGATTTGGGTCTACCCCAAAATATGGGTACACCAAGGTTTGTAAAAGTAAAAGATCCTTCTTGGATTCCTAATCAATTGATAATAACGTGTTTTATATTAGCCAAAATTGTTCTCAAAAATATAGAGGATTTTTTCTAACTAATGACCTGACCTGAGACCTCCTTGTAGTGTGTGTGAGAGAGGGATAATTTTTTAGAATTTGAATTTTTCATTTATCACCTTGTAAGAAAAGAATGATTTCACCCATATATAAAAGATGCATGGGTAATTCACATTCTTGGAAGAACATATGGGTTTAATGTCACTTTGATCCATAAGTCGAGTGACTAATCTACTTAAATAGTATTCCTCAATGGAGAAAAGGATGGCAGAAACATGATCACCTTGACTAACACCATTGGTGCATTTGAAGTATCCTCATGGATATCTATTGACCAAGATATATATGGAGGCTGAGTTGGACAAGATTTTGATTTTAGTAATAAAGTAGTTATTGAAGCCAAAGAATTTGAGAACCTTGAAGATAAAATTCCAGTCCATTGTATGAAAATATTTTCTAATGTCAATATTTATGGAAATATTACCACCATTTTGGGCATTGATTAACATGTTAGTGTATTTAGAGGCATGAACAATGCGGTCTTGAAAAGACCAACCCTTGAAGAAACTTAGTTGATTCCATGAGATAATTGTTTATTCAAGTTAGTAATCCTGTTAGCAATAAATTTAGAGATTATTTTGTATATAGTGTTAATAAGAGCCATGGTCTGGAAAAAATGAATCTCAAAGGAATTAATAACCCTGGCGAACAAATAGCGGTATTGTGCATTAAAACTATGGGGTAGATAGCCCATAGAAAAGAAGGATTTGATGAGTTTGAGAACATAAACTTGAATAAAATCCCAATATTGCTAGTAGAAGCCATGATTAAAGCCATCATGTCCTTAGGCACTATCAGGATTCAAGAAAAAAACAATGTCTTTAATATCATATTAAAGAGGAATCATTAAAAGAAAAGAGTTATCTTACTCATTCACAACAACCAGAATGACAACATGAATGAAATACTTTTTTATGATAGGTTCATTAAAAATGGATTCAAAATTGGATAGAACATGATTAGAAATATCATACTCATTATCCCAAATGTTATCCCCATCATTGAGAAAAGCTAATGGTCTACAAGTTTTTCTTATGCTTTAAAAAGAGTTATAGAACATGGTGTTTCTTTCATCATCAGTTAACCATTTGATTTTGAAATATTTTTTATGAATGTTAACCTTAAAGGTGAGAGGCAATTTTAGTTTCACCGAAATGTTAATTTCATAATTCGGATCAGTAGCTAAATCATAGCTGGTATTATTGTTTTGATGTTGATGAAGTCTAGTCTCAAGAAGCAGGATGTCATTGTTATTTTTTTGGCTTTTTAGCTCTACCGATCATTAAGATTTGATTTAATATATTTTAATTAAAAAGAACATGAAAAGGAATAATTATAATGAGCCATAAAGTCCAAAATCTTTTAATGATATTATAACATTCAGGGTTCAAGAACCATGCTTTTTTGAATCTAAAGGGTAGGGGGTTTCACGGTTTTGAAATAAATAGTGAAAATAATAGGATGATGGTTAGAATTAGTCTTGGGAAGAGTGGAACTGGAAATGGTGTCCCATTTATCAAAATCATTATCATTTGTGAATGCTCAATCCAATTTTTTTCTACCACCCTATTGTAATGTCTTCTATACCAAGTGTATTTGGCACCAGTAAGTGTAATTTCAATAAGGTTTCTATCCTCAATTGCATAATTAAATTATCTCAAAGAGAGATCATAGTGGGATGAGCCCATCCTTTTACATGAAGCAAGGATAACATTAAAGTCCCTAATAACTGACCAGGGGTTGTGTATATTTGAACCCATATATGACAGGTTATTCCAAAGAGACCTCCTATCTTGATATCTGTTCTATATATAAAAAGAGAAAAATTTAGGTGTACAATATAGAGTAAAATCACAGGTAAATATTTGGTTAGAGACATAGAAAATATCAACATTTTGTAAAGATGGATGCATGAAATTCCAAAGAGTTTCAACAATGGAGTTATTTTTACTTGAACATATAAAAGTATATCCAAACTGACTAAGATGTAGTAAATTTTAAAGGAAGTTTATATTACATTCAACAATAGATAAAATAAAAGGAAAATGAATATTCAACATTCTTTTTAAGACTATAAAAGTTATAGGGATATCAATATCCTGAAAATTCCAAAAAAGGATCTTCATTTATATCAGGGCTTTGTGTTTGAACTCCCTTTTCCCATACCATAAGATCTGTTTCATATAGATGATCTTTTGATTTTTTAATGTGTTTGGCCTCCAGTTTTCTCATTCTTACACTTAATATAAATTGAAGGACTAATAGTAGTACTTACATTCAATGTTTCTTTGTAAGGGCCTTTCATATAATCTTTAAATGTTGTGATCATCAAGCTACTATTCAAAGGATCTTCATTATGCACAACAATTTGATTTTCAAAATTTGAGGAAAAAACAGTGACATCATTATTATAGGTACCAACTATAGTGCGCATGTCAACAGATAAGGAGTTAAGTTAACTGATTTTTTTTTGTACAAGGTTTGCTTGTTATTCATCTTTATCCCAACTCAGAAGGGATTAGTTATATTATACCAAGACAAAACCTTATTTTTTTATTCAACTACATCAAATAAAGGACCAGGTGCTGTGATGTTTACCTGCTGAGTACCACTACTAGAAATGAAAGAAATACAATCATGATATCTAGATACCTTGTCCACCATCTTAACATATGTACACTTAGGGGTGATAGTAGTAGTATAAACCTTGAAATTACAGTCGTCCTTACTTAATTCATAAATATTAATCATGGAAGTACAAGATATATGATAAGAATAATTAACAGTGGTCTTATAGGCCTTGGGTTTCATAGAAACAAGTTCCTGTAATTATTATATAACATCTATCACAAGATCCTCTAATTACTCATAGAGATTAAGATCTTTTTTGGTAATAACCTCATCCTCTAAATGTTTAGGGGGTAGAGTACTATGAATATACACTCCTGTTCTTTAAAGGGAATCCCTATAGGAATAATAAATTACCCTGGGATTCTAGGGGGTCTCAACCTAGAATCTAAAATTAAAATTTAGGGCTCATATTGGTACATATTTAAGACATCCATGATAATAGATTTAATTTACTCAATTATACCTTGTTTTTCTGCTTCATTTTCTTGGCCTTCCACTAAATCAACACATTATTTCCTACCTAAGCCACTCTAGGATTTATCTTTTTTTGGATTTGGAAATCCATTTTTAATTTTTCTTCCTAGTGAGATTAGGTTTATCTAAAATAATACTTTTATCTTTTTTCTTCTTTTTAACCTTAGTAGATTCATTGGCATTTGGTTGGGAGACCTATTTTGGAACCACTCTACAGTTTATATTTGAATGTCTTATTATTTTGTAATAGTCATAGAATGGAGGTTTTATCTTATACTATACTCTCAATTTAGTCTAATAATAATTTTCATTGAATGAAATGGGTTGCAATAGTTTAGATTCCAGATTGATTTTGACCATCACTCTAACAGATAGTCATAATTACCCATTTATATTTCTCTGTTCAATATTCAGATGAGTTCCAAGACAAGATGATATATCATTTATGATTTTCAGGTTTGAGAAAAACCACTTTAGGTTATGAAATCTTACCCAAAGATGATCCATAATTCTCCTATGGGTATTCAGGTTAAAGGCATGATCCCATTTAAAAAGAAGCAGCAGGCCAGGTTTGAATTTATATCACCTAGCTTCAATACCCATTCTAAATCATCATAAGAGGTAAAGAAGATATTAAAATAACCTTTTTATAGTGGGATGAATTTCCAATTTTTAAATCCCCAATACTGATCAATACCGGGTTTAAGATCTATATATCACTAGGGTTTATCACCTTTTAAGTTTGAAATCCAATCCATAATCGGAAACATACACATTTGGGTCCACTTCTAAAGTGCTTCAAGATGAGCCTCAACAAGGAATCCTCCGTCCTTTAGTTTTCCAAACAATGTAGTCTTCAAAGATGATGATTTGGGTAGAAATGAGCCCTTCAGATCCTCAAGGAATGAAATACCCATTGATTTATCATTGGGTGCTTTGTTAGGAAAATCTTCCACAAATTATTTTTCTTCTTTTGTTTTCGAAGAGTTAGAGCGAAAGTAACATTCCCATTCAGGATCAAAAGATTCCATATCTCAATTGGTTTAAGATATTGAGATCCAAACATCTCTAAAGTGACACAGAGCAGGGTTTGCATTGTGAGGGTTTGCTGATTCAGTTGAAGAGATGCTCTGTATCGCGCTCAAGAATCCATTATATTTCAATCATATTTTTAATTATCTATCATGATATGTTATTAACTACATGAACATCAGTGTGATTCCTAAAGAGTAATATAATAGGAATATGAGATTTTATGAAAGTTCATGTGGTAATGAATATGTAATAAATATGATTAAGTTTCTTATATATCAAGAATGTGGGAAGAAACATCAAAGTGGTTGTTTTAAATGAATTAAAATATGTTATCAATTTTGAAAAGAAGTATATATAAATAGTAATTGAAATGGAAAAAAATGAAAAGTTAGGTTAATGTAATGTATGATAATAATGTTCTCCCTAAGGTATCATCGAATTATGGATGTTTAAAAGTTCAATATATGGGAATTATATATATCCGTGTCCTAAGGGGAAATCTCGTGAATATAATCCCCAATGTTATATGAGTAATGGTTTTTTATGATCAATAGGATACATGTGACATATGAATAGAAAGTGAAATTAACGAATAAGATAATAAACCCTAGTTAATGGTTTTAAAAGGTAGTGGGATGATTAAATTATTTATGTATTTTAATTTAAGGATTATGTTACATGAATCATGAAATATATAAGGATTTTTTAATATTTTTTTTTATTAAGGATTTGTAGAAATATGTTAAATGGTATTGATGGACTAGAAAAGTGATGTAATGGAAAAGTGGTAATTTGATTAAGGGAAGAAAACCTATAATATGTTTCAGATGTTGAGATAATGATGTTGGAATAAAGAAGTGTTTGTTATGAATAAATTAAATCGGATAATACTAATTTCCCTTGAATATTTTTAATATTTTTTTGATAAAGTTGTCTATACTATCAGAGATGGAGTTTACAACATTTTTTCAGATTTAAGGAATACATCCAATAATATGTGTTTTATTTAAGTAATGATGAATCATATATGTCTTCAATAAGGGTTATATTAATTTAGGATGTTACAAATATTCAAGAGAATATATATATATATATATATATTAAGTTATTCACATTCATTTTATATGAACATAAAGAGCCACTTTATGATATATACGGGATTAACATTAATATGATTTTGTGTAATTTAGTGACCTTATTTATAAATTTTTAATTTTGTAAGGGTTAAAAGGTTAGACATGTATGGAATGGTTTACGATGAAATTTTTATGAGGCTTTATATATTATAGTATTAATTCATCGTATAAATATTTATGTAGATTGGATAACTTATAATAACTATTTTTTTTTTGATTATAACTAGAGCTAGATAAATATACTTATCATTATATTATGGTTATTATGATATTTTAGTGATTAAAAAATAATATATCCACATTAATTTCTTGGAGTAAGTTATGGAGAGAAAATTAATCAAGGAAAAACCATTGGTTGATATTTTTTTTATGAAATAGAATGATATCAAGTATATCTTTTCATGAAAATTCATCAAATTTTGGAAAAGATCATGAACTAAAATTTTATCATATTAACATATTTTCTTATTATATCAATGATCTTATTAATTCAACTTTGGTTTATGGATTTGTTGTCATTATATTTTTCTTCATGATGTTCTTTATCACTCTCCATCATTATTTGGGTTTTAGTTTTCTCTTATATGACCATGTTTTGTCATCCTAACTAAGTTATCATATATAGAAATATAGATATGTGTTAATTTATGAAAAAATTATGCTTTCCTAATTTTACTTTTTTAGGGATATATTTTTAATCATTTATACTGTGTGGGAGTTTTCATATGTTAAACAATTGATGAACGAGATTAATTTTGAGGTTGAAATCCATTTTAATGTGTGTAGAATGTAACAATACAAGATTTAGTAAAATATTTTTTACAAATAAATTATTTATTTCTTCATTTTTTCATTACATGAAATATCAAAATAATCTTACGTTACATGAAATTCTAATTTTGGATTCAGTTACATGTAACATTGAGTTCATCTTGCATTACATGTAATGCTATCTTTGAATGAAAGGTGACATATTTTTGAAATATTATTATTTAATATGATAATTATCACATTGTCATTAGAATAGTAGGTGTGAATATGATTAAATAAAATATGAAAATATTGTTTAAAATTCAGTATATAATGAATTATGTGTTTTCTATATAAGAGTCAAAAATAAATCTAATTTTACGCATTAAAATTGTATTTTTTTAAAAAGAAGTTTTATCACCCTTTTCACTCACATTTTAAAGAATAATTGTTGATAATTATCAACATTTTATTTGATAATATAAACTAAATTTTTTATATAGCCATAAGAAATTTATCATAGGGTGAATTTTTGTTAATTTTTTAAAATTATTAGTTTTTTTATGAATAGAGAAAAATAAGTATTTTTAATGGAAAACATCATTTTATTTTTAAATATCAATAAAGTTAAATTGTATTTTAAATTGGTTTTAAAATAAAATTAGTTATATTATATATTTATTAATCAAATTTAGTTCAATAGAACATATTTTATATTGACATTGAATATAAAAATATTGTAAACTTTTTACTATTTTCCTTTTGAAAACCTACCTTCTCGAAGCCTTTTTTGGATATTTATTTTTAAATAAAAAATTTCTAATTAATTGGTTGTAGTTTTTTAAAATAGGTTTATTAATTCTAATTATAAAAATTAATATTATATAATATAATCATCTTAATTTTTTTCCATAATGAGTAGTGGTAAAAATAATAATTAATTACAATGATTAATGTTAAAATAGGTTAGATCACATTGCATGAGTTTGTGATAAATTAATTTTTGTTAAAAATAGTTTTTTATTTAATAAGTTGTTTTAATTATTTATATTTAGTATTTATAAATTATTAAAAAATATTATTTTTATTTCTATTTTGAAAGGATAAATTACGTAGGTTGAAAAAATAGTACTTTGGGAAAAATTAAAATGGTATAAGTAATAAAACATAAAGAATAAAGAATGATATATTAAAAACAAGTTTTTTAGGATGAGTATTGGATATAAAATATCTTCCATAACCTACATTATTAATCAATTTTGGTTCCAAATAATTTTATAGAGACCTCCCTTAATGAATACTTTTCCATACAAAATTCCACTCCTCCCCAATTATAAAAGGTTACCACCTATCCTATATTATTCAGACCTTAAAACCCTACTAGTTCATACATGACTTGACCAAAACACTTAAAAATTCCCTCAACAAATTATATATCTCTTATTCTAGAAATAAATCATTCTTTGAAAGTATTTTGGTAAAAAAACTAAATAGGATACCTGAATAAGATGTAACATTCATCAACTAGCATTTTTATTTTAATTCTTCTTACACCTCCATAAATTATTCTTATTCCAGGATGATATATTGAAATCATTATATTACGTTTAATTATATATCTTTATTCATTGTTAATTACATAAAACCATATCCAATTCCATGATATTATTTAGGAAATCATTGATCATGCGTATAATGGACCACTACTTCACAAACTAATGTCTTTCATTTTTTCATTACCAATTATCACAGTGAGGTAAATTGATAGATATAATTTTGATATATTATATTTAAATTTTTTTATACATATGGAGTCATTAAATAATATATATTTTTTTTCATTCCATCCTATAAGTGATATGAAAACTTCATTTGTGTGTACGGAGAACTACCACCTCATGAAATGATGTAATTAATTATAACTAATGCCTTACCAGGATGATAATAAGGGTAATGTTAATATAAATATATATGACATAAATGAAATAATAATTATATTAGTTAAATATTTATCAATTTTAAAATATAATACATCATTATATTTCAAACCTTTTTTCTCACTGATGGATGAAAACATCTTTATTGTACGCGTAGAATACTGCCTTCATGAACCGACGTGACTCAATATTTTATTAAGCACACCACATGAATGATACGTATAAGTATATTAAAATAAAAAAAATTATTTATGATATTAATTTAAATCTATAAAGATAATATATTACTTACCTAATTTTCATATTAATCATTGAAGGATGGAAACATTACTGAGGCATACATAGAGTCTACCCTCTCCATGATCATAATGTACATCATATAATAAAACCATTTTTCATGATGGGTGTTGGAATTATAATTGTTTTATAATTTTGATAATAATTCCATGTTTATAATTTTAGAGATTTTGGGACCACTATCAATGTCATCATAAAAAATAACAAATCAATACATAAATGAAAACCAAAGCAGTTTTTACCCAAAATGAGATATTAAAAAGGAATTATTAAAAAACATGCAATAAAAGGACATAAATAAATATTATATGGTACATAAATGCTAATAATAGTTCTATAATATGTGTATAATAAAAATATATTTATTATATTATAGGTTCAAACTTTTATAATGGAATTTGAGACTTAAGGATTGAGACTTCTATCTCACAAGTTACTTCAATAAGACAGATTCCATATTCACAACATATTTATTTTGTGTGGGCTATATAATTCCTTTTAATTTTTTTTGATTCTTATACTTATAATTATTTTGTTTACATATCCATTTTAGGTTCTCTCAATCATGTGGTTTAGAGTTCAATAGTTATCAAAGCGGCAAGGGATTTTTGTCTCAAATTGTCTTCTTTGAGAAGATTGTTATGTTATTCCCATATATTATTTTACAAGGTGTGTATACGGACCCTTATATTTGTGATATCATGGATTTATTTATACTCTTGATATTTTAAATTTCATTTAATGATATTACTTCATAAAGATTACAATTAAATGTTATAAAAGTTGTAATGATTTCATGTTACAATATCATTATTTATCCGGATTGTTTACGATTATTTTCTCTATGATAAAAGATTATTATCAAAATATCATGAACCTCGTAAATTTTATTCCCATAAGGTTATTCCTGATATTTTCAAGTATTATTACCATTTTCTTACTTTTTGGTACTTAAATTAATAGATAAAATGTATCGAAGAAAAACCTAATTTATTTCTCTCTTTGGTCAGTGTTTTGTTTTCTTCCAAAACAATGTTTTTAAAAATATTTTATTGTTATGAAATGTTTTTTAAAATATTATTAACCATGCTTTCATTTAAAATAAATGTATTTTTCAATAAATATTCACATATTTTTGAAAACAAATCTCATTTGTCCTTTGTCACTAATTTGAAAAGAATCTTTATTTTAACATTTATGAAACGAATTGAATTTTTAGATGTCATGACCATTATTTTATTTAGAGATTCCTATATAAGTATTAATTATTATTTTCAAATAAAAATAATTTTGAAAATATTTTTTGTTTTAAAATTATTTCGTCAAATTGGAAAAGATACATTCCTCAAGAAATGTTTTAAATGATTTTAAATCTTAATTTATAAGTAATAAAGGTTATTTTAAAAGAAAATGATTGTGAAATTTTTTTTAGTTTTGGAAAGTAAATTTTTAAATAATATTTTTTTATTCAAGGAACTTTATAGGTGGGTTATCTTTTTAAAAAGTTTTCCTTCTCTAATAACAACATCTGATATTACCTATGTATTATTTGTGATATGATCTATGTATACAATTCTTATTATTTCTATGAATGGTATTTGTCTATAATAGAATGCTCTTTATGAAACCCATTTCTCTTGCATGAGTTATGCCATGACAATATTGTTATGAAAACCATTTTTTTATATGGGTTTTTCTATGATAAAATGATGAAATTATTATGAAATGTATATGTTTTATACATGTCTTGATATGATGATTTTTTTTGTGAAACCCTAACAATTCCCTAGGTTATGATATGATAAATTTTTTATTATATAATAGATCAAATAAATATGGTTTTCATTATGAGATAAGTGGGACCTATATCTCCCAGAATTAAATTTTAAAGATTTATATCTCATCCAATATATAGTAATGGAATGGTAATTTAACTCAGTTCTGTAAGAGACGTTTCCCCTGTGATGGCCTTGGGAGTGGACCTTGACTTCTATGATTATTTAGGGAATGAATCCATTAAACCATGATAACATTTTTGGTGATCCTTGACCACTATGGAGATAATTTTATACGATTTTGTGAATTCACAAACTCTATGTCATATTTTTATATTAAGCTCTCATGAATTTTCTTATTTGAATACATTATGATTCCTATACTATAAACTACCAATATTTATTCAATGACTCATGAATATCGTTTTTGATATATATGGTATGGTTTTCAAATGTTATGCTCATGTTATCATACCATTATATTCATGTTATAATCACTTATATCCCTTTTTAACATTTTTAAGAATATAATATAACCTATTCTTATGTTTACTTTCCTGAGGCAATGAAGAAATTTATTATGTATCATAACTCTAAGAATAGTTCTATTTAGGAAGATATTTGTGGGGGGTGATTCAATTTACCTATTGAAAAATATCTTTTGCTTTTAATTTTCCGAGGGCACTAAACCATTATAGTCCTAAATCATGTGATTGTGTAAATGGAAACATAAGGCACACATAATATCTTTTAAAATATAAATAAACGATATTTTTTAATATTAAATTAATAAAAAATACACAAGTAATCCAATATTACCCCTTCTAGAAAGTCGCTGTCTTACCTTCAAGCTTGCTATATTATTTTTGAAAGAGATGATTTCACTGTCACCTAAAAAATAGATGATGTTCCTGTATCAATAACTTTTATGAAAAAATTAATTAAATCATTAAACAATGGGTAATGTTATAAATGTAACTTCGTAAGTGATGAATTATTTTTCTGACTCCAATCATCATATAATTCATTTGAATTTATAAGATTCTAATTTATCGTGAAATCATAATCCTTGATTACTTTCATCTATATTCACTTCTTCATGTTCAACAATTTTTAAGTGAATATATACTTAAAACATTTTTAATCATTACGTATTTCACAATTTAATCAAAATAAATGATTTATCCAAATATTTGAATAAAAAAGAAACCAAAATATAATTCTAGATCATGTGTAGAAAAATCTAACTATTGCGGTATTAGTTTCTATAATGCATAAGTAATTACCTGATCAATCTTAATCAAGATGCAACCATTTTCCATTAAAGAAGAATCATTGTCGATGAAAAAAATCACTATTTCATTAGGTATGTAATTGAAAATATAATTCAATAATTGGATTTCTTGTTCATCTAGACAATCATCACATTATTTAATCCATATGAATTTTATTAATTTTATTGATAACATAGTCAATAGGCTATAAAAATGAGAAAAATGTAGAATAAACAGTTTGTAGTAACCCTACAATCCATGAAAACTATGAATACACATGAAATTTGATGGTTCTCGGACTCCTCAATAACATTAGTTTTTTTTGTTTAGGATTTATCTTTTGTTTAGAAACAATATAACCACGAAAAGAAATCAAATGCAATGGAAATTCACACATACTAAAATTTTCGTATAATTTCTTTTGTTTTATGGGTTAAAAAAAATCCTCCGATGTCATTTATGATCTTATTTAATTTTATAATATACCAATATACCATCAATACACACAATTAAAAACATATCCCTAAACTCATGGAAAACTCTATAAGTTATATCCATAGATATTGCTGGGGAATTTGATAACAAAAATAGTGTAACTAAAAACTCATAGTCCCTATATCTAGGTAGAAACATAGTCTTCATAATCTCTACCTCCTTCCCCTTTTACAGATGGTACCCTAACTTAATGTCAATCTTGTAAATGCATTTTCCTTTTTATAGTCAAACAAATCATATTTATATGGAAATGGGTACTTTTTCTTAATTGTGTTTTTATTCGAGGATCTATAATCAATGAAGAGTCTGATTAAACCACATTTCTTTCTAAAAAAATAGATCAGATCACCCCATAGTAAATTAATAGGATGAGTGAATCTTTTATTTAGAAACTCCTTTAATTTAGTTTTCAATTATAAATGTTCTATTATAGCTATTTGATAATGGTTATTTGAAATTGGGATAACATGTGTACTAAATGAATAGTAAATTATACTACTCGACCAAGAATAACACTTGGGGAATTATTAGGAATGGAATCCATATATTCAATCACTATAAAGAAATCAATAATCTATATATTGTTTTTCTTTTCAACAACATGGGAAATGTAACATTCACATCCCTTTGTAATCAATCTACCAGCTTCTTGATATTTCATCATAGTTATGAAATCAATGAACAAAACATTATTAGTTCTGTAATATATCACATAATGATAAAATGAAAGCAAATCTATACACAAAACAATATCAAACTCTACCCTAGGAATTTCAGAAATAATTTTCAGGAAAGACCACTCCATTGTTAATAATTGGACGATTCCTATAATTTTTTTTCTTTTATATTTCCACCCATCAAGTTAACCAATACTGAAATCGTAATTTTATGATGTGATATTTACAATTTAATTAAAAATTTCACAAAAATTAAATAATTTGAGGATTCTAGAGTAAAAATGTATGTTTTCATAATTTGAATTAACTAGTAACATACCTACCACCACTTAATTTAATGGCCTAACATCAACCATATTATTAGGAAAATATTTTTCCACACACTTTTTTCATTCAATCTTGTGGATTTCCATCTTGATGTACTATATTGCATACATATCCCAACTCATATTAATTAAGTAATTTCATTATTGAATGTTTATTATTTTACTAATCATCTTACTATAAATAATGAGGCATATACTTAAAAATTAAATATTGGATTCCATTAAAATATATCATAAAAAATTACCCATGGTTCTATTTACCATAATTTTCATAATTTTGGAAACATTTTTTTCTTACCTTTAGATTTATTTGATGTAATATTCACCATTTCATTCCAATTATACCTTTTTTACTTGTTATTATAAAATAAATGATCATTGAGAAACTCCATTTATAATCTCTCCGTACATCAGAAACGTTTCCCATAACTTTGAGACTCATGAGAATCCAATTCCCTTTAATATCTCATGTTAAATCTTGAGTAAAAATGATTAATTTTACTATTATCACCCTAGGTAAAATTTGGTATGTAATATTCCCAATGGGTGATGTTTTCTTCAAACACATCCATTAAATCTTACTCTAATTTTTACAATTATCAGAATCTCTCTTCCATCCGAACTCGTACAGTCTTATAAAAATATTTATAAGATAAAACAGTCAAAGTGTCATCCCATTCTAAGCCACCAATATCTTCACATTATTTAGTATTCGTAACAATAAAAAGCCATTGATAATGATTAAATTCAAAATATAAAATAATAATACATACCTATTGATTATATAATCATCCCATGATAGAGATTATATTCTACAAATATTTAATCAGTCATTCAAATACCACTAGGTCAGTAGATCAACTGAATGCTGGGGATGTTGTCCCAAAAAAAGGTCTAATATTGAGAAGTTCCTGCATGGTAGATATAATTTTTATCTAGCAGGGATACCACTAAATTTTATATCATATTCTAATGGATCGATTACCGTAATATAATCATTTGTTATAATTACAACAGTTCCATTTTGTTGATTCAGAAGGATATGGTCCCCTCAACGCCTTCTTACATTAGCTTCTATGTTGACACTATGAAAAAATATTTTTTAAATTAATAAACATCGTAATATTTAAGTTTTATTTAATTTCAAAATAACAATTTTTTTTAAATAGAGTAATATTAACATTATTTTAACCTTTACCATTAACTAAACCTAGATCTGATACTAACTATAGAGGCATGACAAAATAATTCTATATTCTAGTTAATTAAAAATAGAATTATTTTCATTTCATTATAAAATATATTTTAGGTTTATATTGTATGTGGGTTAAGTCATTTTTGATTCCTAAAAAACCAAATATTTATAAAAGAAGTTGAAACTTCTCATCAGTATCCATTTTTTCTTAAATATAAACCATTTAAAATGAAAAACATTTTATACATGAAAAATATTTAGAAATATCATGTTAAGTTCTTCATTTAACATACACATCCTTAAACCCTATATAAATCATTTCAAAACATGTTATGATATTATAATTACCTAATAAGGGACATATAAAATTAATAAAGAAATATTGAGTCCATGAATACTTATAAAAAATATTCATTTTCAAAATAAAAATTGGGAAAAAATAAACATTTTCTTACCAAATAATTTTCCTTCTAATCCGAAATGTATTCATAAAAATTTTATTAAGAAATATCAAGGGTAAAATAATGATAATAGTGTTTATTTGAAACCATGAAAACTAAAAATAACTTTTTCAAAAAGTTATTCTTTTCAACCTTAAAATGAGGCATTCAAATTTTGTTAAACATAAGATCATTATTGTACCTTGATAAAACTAAATATTCCAATAAAAAACCATAAAACAAAATGAAAATACATTTAGTATACTTGATAAATAATTTCTATATATTCTCTCTTAAAAATTGATTTACTATTGGTTAACTTTCTTACACAATTCACTAGAGGGAAGTAATAAAACCAACTATCCATGGATTATCACAAAACCCTCAATCCTTTATTAATAATGTAACCACACATCCTTGGATTAAAACTTAACTAATAGTTAATGGTTTATAATAGAACCATAAATCTTCATAAAAAATTACCATGAACCAAAACATAATCATAAATTATGGAAGATTGCATCTTAATTATAAACATTTTAAAAATATTTGTTTCACCATTACGAAAATATTTCTGGATATTGAATTATAAATTCCATTTCAATACCCATTTCCAAAATTTTCCAGAACATTGGTAAAGAGGTTATATATTTGAATAAATTTTTTAATATTTTAAATTAATCAAAATAAACAAATAATGGTTATAGAGGTAGGAAAATTCATTGCCTCTGAATACTTTAGAAGATAACATATATTTTTTCTAATTTTATGGAAATTAAAGGCATTATATAAAAATATTTCTATTGAAAACCATTTATAGTACTTATAAATTTGAATAGAATTTCCTTTTCAAATAATAAATACACTTAAAGAAACATCCAAAATAATTAAAAAATATAGACAAGGAAGAAAAAGAATAGAATGTGAAACTTAAAAAGAGTATTTTTAAATGAAAGCCCCTTACCATGAGTTTGAAACATAAAATATAATTTATATATTCTAGTATTATAACCTTATTTTAGTGATTTACTTACCTAAGAACCTTTTTCTTGATTATTATTATATTTATTTAATGTATTACCATATTATAAAAACTATTTAATCAGTTATGATCACGTTGGATGTTTTCATGATATTCAGCGAATAAGTCCAAAATAAATTTGGTAGGTTAATTATGGTCACTTAGGTCATTATTAAATAATTTATAAAAAATAATAATGAAATTTTTATCATTTTAACACACCAATTTTACTTTTAAATCTAGCCATAAAATATTCTTATGAAAAATGAAATATGTTACAGTCACGGAGACTGTAGGCTGTATGTATGCATGATTTAAATTTCTATTTTTAAATGATCATTATTTTATTTGTTTATCATTAAAAAATAATAATAATACCCAAAATATCATATAAATTAAAAAAATTACTTATATATACCTCATCCCTGTGATGTGGTGATTAAAAACGAATCACATATCTTCGTGGAGGTGATAGTCCACATATACGCACCAATGATGTTATCTAATCATCATGAATAGAAAGTTTATAAGTAAAATTATATATTATCCTTTAATAATGATAAATAAGTTATTGATATTATATATAAACATTAATTACATCATTATCATCCAACCACGAGGGATGGTGATGGAAAATGTATTACATTAGTACTTGAGACAGTAGCCCACCGTACACAAGAATTATGGGTTACTTTCTCATTTTATGGAAGAGAATGTAGATATATATTATAAAATTAAAATAATAACATCTCAGTTCATCTAGGATACTATTATTATTGTTTTATCTTGGTTTAATTAGATATTAAGGCGGTAGAATAATAAATAATACTAAAATAAGCACTTAAATCTACACCACTTCATTAGAAAATCTCCTTTGATGAACACATTAAGACATATAAGATTAGTATTCATAAAACAATAAGGCCTCTATAATGCAGGTAAAGATTATATGATGGTATGTTGAGAGTTATATGAAGAAAAATGGCTTTTTTATATACGGATAAAAGAGAATAAGTGCTTCCATTTTATAAGAGAGGGGAGGGGAATCTTATAAATTATTTAAATAAAAATTATATATATATATATTAATATTGATTTCCAAATGTATCAAAATTTAAAATATTAATATATAATATGGGGATGATTCTAAATATCTTTATCCAATAATTTTTAGACATTTATATATCACACTTTTACTCTTATCATTTGGTCTTAACAACAAATAACCCATTTCACACTAACCAGCAAAACAATGTTTTTTAGACATTAAGGGTCCAGATAGTTATTATAAATGGAGAAATATACAATAAATGGAGAATTTATTACATTAGAAACCTAATCATAATTATTTTTTCTAATATTTTTTTGGAATTTTATATTATTTAATAAAATATTATTTTTATAATATAACAATATGATAAATTTTAGAACTATTAATTTACATTAAACCATAAAAACCCATTAAGACAAATGAAATTAAAATAAAATATGTTAAAATATACCAAAAAAATTATCATTTAAATTAATGGGCCAATTTAATTAGTTAAAATTACACTGATTATATTATTTTTAATATCATTTATTTTATTTTCCAATTACTTTAATAATTACTACATCATAATTGTGTAATAATTTAACATAGTTATTTATTCCCTAAAAAAAGCGCAGTTATAAAATTAAATAATTTATGTATAAAAATATTATTTATAACTGAAGATATAATTTTGTTATACCATTGTTAAAATTATTATAGTTATTGTAATAAAAGTTTAACATTTTATCCCTTTCATTAAAAAATAGTATATAAGTTATACACACATCACAATGGAAACCAAATGACACATATTAAAACATTGTATGAAATAAATTCATCAAATAAAATTTAGTAATGTTTTGGGGTCTTTATATAGTCCTTATTATTTATTATTAAATTACCCGATTTAAACAATACCATGGTGAAAAAATTAATATGGTTATTATTAATATTTAATAATATTAAAGGGAAACTATTTACTAAATTTGAATGTATTTATTACAACTATTAATTCCATTATTCAATATTTATAACGTTTAATGGGTAGAATTTTATTTAAAAATGAACTGAAAAAACATGACGAAAAAGAGTTTTTTAGGAAATTTATTTTTTATGAAGAAAAATGTTTTTATACTAAATTAAAGATTAAAATTTATTTAAAATACTATAATTTTATTTTATTAATAAAATGGAAATAATTTATTTCTAAAACAATCAAAAATATAATTTTACTTTGTAAATACTTGAAAATAAAATTAACTTCTCAATAATGATCTGTATTTTCACGAATTATTTTAAAAATAATATTTTCATGGAAGTCTAAAAAATTCATCACAATATAAATTAGAAATTATGAATAAAAAAGTATCCAAATTGCGTAAAACTAAAATTTAATTAGTGGGATTTTTTTTAATATAACTATAAAATACCTGAAAATCCATTTTTTTAGAATTAATGATTTTTATTTTTGATAGGAAAATTACCTAATATTTTTTTAATGAATAAAATTATATAATATCTAACCAATGAATGATTTATTATAACATTAACTAGTTTTTAACAAAAAAACTGCATCATGTTAGTAAAAAATACATCAAGTTTTATTACAACCTATAAATAGTTCATACAATTTGGAACATGCACCCCTAACATTGATATCAATACAAAAAAATATTAATAATACACAATTATTATTGTATTAATAAAAAAACAATTATTTTATATTAAAAATTACCCATAATATTATTATGAATAAAAAGATTTATTTGTAATAAATTATAAAAACTATGAAATTCATGATTTATAACACCCTATTGATAATTCAAAGAAACAATATAAATTATTTCATATGAAAATTACATTTAATAAAGATACTTGAGTGGATTATTATTTTGAACCATAGTTTTTTCATATTAAATCCTATATAAACTCATTTTGTTACACTCCCAATTTAATTGACCAAAATAATCACAATTTAATGTATATTAAATAATTAATTGTCTAATTAATCCATTAATGGTTATGTAGGCCAATAATCATATGATAAAAAACACACTAAAAATAAGTCATTCTATAACATGTAGTGTTTTTCCAGCCAGTCTAATAATATAATTCCTTGTATTATTTTTATAAATCCTAAAAATAAAATTGAAAAGAAATGAAATTAGTGAATCATTAATCACTATCCAACCATTTCAATATAGGACATAAAAATGAGGAATAAAGATAATAAATTAATAGAGAATATGAAAGGGAAATTAAAAACCCTGATGACATCAAAAAAATATTGATGAAAAATTATAAAAAATAATAGATTGATGAGGGGAATCAGTAGGACATGAGAAAATTAATTTTAAGAAGATAGAAATTAAGAAATGGAATGTGGGGGGTCACACTAGTTTAGGTCTTGTACTGTATACCAATGACTTGTTAATTCCATTGTTATAATATAAATATACTAAGGGGTTTAAAGATATGTTGGTATATGATAATGGTATACAAATATTTTTTTAAAACTATTAGAACAATTAACATATACTAGTAGTTTTAACATACTGTTGAAATAACCCTGTTTTTATACAGAATAATTTCAATTGGGAATAATTTAATTTCCTCTCATCCCTTATGATTTAATTTCTCATCTTCCATAAGTCCTTGATTACCATGTCACTTAAAATACTTATCATGGACATGGTAGCATAATCCATTCTTATTATAGATTCATTTACCATTTTCATAATCCAATGGTGGTAATGAATTGAGAATCATAGTCCTTGATCAACTAGAAAATTCTCCCCTGTATCATGTTTTACTACTTCTATGATAATATATAATTTAGGATCATTTTTTGTTTTTATATCACAATTTTCACCAAATATAAAATTCTTCCAAATATATTTTGGAAGTATTAGCACTTATATATCCAAATCAATGGTAGGGTAATTTTTTTATGACGGGTCATTAACAGATGTGAAATGAGTACTACCACCAAGTCATTTTTAATGAGGACACATCCCATTATATTATTTAATGGATCACCAGCTATTAAATACCCCTATCTATTAATGGAAAACATGATTATAGGTTCAGTGATGAACCTTATTTTTAGATAAACACAATTTTCTTCACATTAATATATATAGAGGAATAAGAATCCCTTTTAATTTAACATTTTTATTTGATTTTACATCAGAGATAAATTTATCACCAACCATTGATATTATCCATGATATATAAGAAATCAATGGATCAATATTATAGTGTATATTCTATTCCATTACTCGACCACCTCCATCATTGAAAGATACATTGATATACACATTTTTGGGATTACAATACCGAAGAATTATACTTTTTTATTTCCATAATTCACACTTATTAAATTTAATATACAATATCTATATTATCACGATCTTCAATATATAGATAAATTATTATTTATTTTCTCCAATGATAATAAAATATATGATAATATAATATATATATATAGTAAAATAAGATGATCATTATAGTATGAAGATGATATATTCACCATATATATGAAGATAATAGGGGATATTTTAATTCTAAATGGGATCACTATGATTTAAGAGTCTCTATATCTATTACCAAAGACTATATTTTGTATACCATCCCTTTTAAGCCTTAATTTATGATATCTAGATCAATGGAATATCTATGATTTGTATTTATATCTACATAGTTGATCTAGGTATCCATAGATACAGGCTAGAGTTTTTTAGCCATGATCTCATTATGTTCATGATAATCATTGGAGATATATTTTAATAAATACATCACCTTAAAATAATGATCATTACATCCAATGGTGAAGAAAATGGATACATAAGTCCCATATCCAGAATCACTTGTAATTTCTTCTTTAGTATATACAATGCAATTGACACTATTAAAGCTAGAAATATTTTTATTGGATTAACATTAGGTATGAGTTCGATATAAAAATCATCGTCACAAATTAAGGGTAGTCCATAAAACTATTTCGTAAGTACAACAATAAATTCCAAAATATATAAATATATATAATTCTGAGTTTTACCACAACCATTTGGGATTTATATCCATTCTTATTAGGTAACAAGATCTATATATGACAAGTAACTTCTGTATGGAGTTAACCTTAAGGCTTGTATTGATAGAAAATAATATGTTGATTTGGCATATGAAATGTGACTACCATATCTCAAAAAATAATATCAGATATATGAAAATAGAGTTAACCCATTCCCATAAACACCAAAAATCTAGATTATAGGAGAATAAAAATAATTAATGGAAAAAATTCCAAAAAACATCAATCAGAGAAGTGTTATAGGTGTATGATATAATATTCGAACCACATTGACATTTCATTGATAATTTAATGACTAGAATCTAGGGACATGAAGAAATATAATTTGAGAATTTTTAATATTTGAATGAATTCATAGAATTAGTCTCAAATAATATTGTTTCAATATTGTGTTTACTTGTCACCACCGAAATTCATGATTCTACCTTTGGTTACTTTAACAAAAATGGTTTTATCCAGTACTAAGCAATAATAACAAGACTAATAATTCATATGGAAATTTAAATTAATTCTTTGATGTCCTATATTTTGACACCATCATTTTAAGATTATATATTTTTCATTTACACTATATCACTTTTGATTTATCATATTTTTTTAGGGTTTATCCTCTTCTATAACTGATTATTCAAATATATATAAACCCCACTATGATATAAACAGAGAAAATAAAACATTACAAATATACATATTAAAAAAATTTAGGTGAATATTCATTCCATATCATAATAAAATACACCCTAGAACCTATCAGTTTACTGTCTTTAGGGATTTTATAAAGATCCATTTTATTATATAAGAAATATTTAAAAACACCTAAAAATAGTATTCTCACATGGTTCCCTTATTGACACATAGTCTAAAATACCGGTCTTCATTTCTTGGGGAATGGAAACATAAGTAAGTATGAGATCAACTTTTTAATGAAGGGTTGACATAAGTGATAATAAAAAATAATTATATGTGTTCATAAGATGAACATGGGTGTTTGAGAACATAACCAAGGTTCATGAAAATAACTTATGAAAATTTTACCCAATAATGCATGGATTAGAAAACATGTTTTCTAAAATAATTATTTAGTCATAATAAAATACATGAATCACATGTTTTTGAAACATGATTCAATTATAATGTTCCATAAGAACACAAAAACAATTTGTATCAAAAAATATATCTATGGAATAATAATATGTTACAAAAATAAATATAGTAAATCATTTCTCAAAACATGGATCAATGAATATATTAACATCACATAGTGGACAATGTCCCATAGTGGATTGGTTTCACTCCCCATTCCGAAGAACATAGTGGGTAGAGTCCTATTGTGCATTGGGATAACCTCCTATCCCTTACATGTCACCCCATTGGATATAAAACTTTTTCGAATCCATTATGGGGACATATAAACATTGCACCACACTTCAAATAATGAAAAACTATATATATATATATGTGTGTGTGTGTGTGTGTGTGTGTGTGTAACACATGAACCTAAAAAATTTCATATATCTATATGAGCTTAATTAATCGATGAGGATGAAATGGGTTTATAAAAAATTCCATTAAACATTATCATAATCCTATAGAGAGAAAATGTGGATGATATAATTATATTATAACCCATTTGAATCCTAAAAAATGTTAATGGATAATGAGATTGATTAAGAACACTTTATGTGACAATTACAAATCTTCTTGATAAAATAATAAGAATTACTAATTAATTTTATAATAAAATTTATCATAATTTGATATATTTTATAAAATAATGCTAATATTTTTTTTGGAAATCTATTAAATAATGTAAAATATTTGTTGTCTATAAAACCAAAAAAATTGTTTAAGATACAGATTTTGTGGAAAATGATAAAAAATGATTCCATTAATAATTTTATATAGAAAGTAAAAGTCTTTAACAATTACCATAAGATATCATATATACTAGTATAAAGAAATATATAAAATCATATGAAAATCATGGACATGGATGAGAATTATTTTCAATCAAAAATAAGAATATTATTTTGACTCATCTTATAAGTATCATTTTTGTTGAACAACGAACCAAATAGAGGTAAAATGGTTAGAAGAAATGTAGAAAATAGAAATCCCCATAATAGAAGAAAAAATATAATATCTTTGAGATTAATAAAATAAAATTTTCCATGATGAGATATTAAAAATATATAATATTATTATATATGTGATATTGGAAAAGAATCCATTATGAATTTCACAAATTTTGAATCGAAATCCCATGAAGGAGAGAACCATGGGAGATTTTTTAAATCCAGTGAATTTGCTGAAAAATTATGAAAAAATTAATCCTTAGGATAGTATATGCACTGATAAATAATAAAAAGTTGTTAATATAGATCATATCATAGTAAATGTAAATTGAGATAATGAACCCATACTTTATACTTCCAATAGGTTGGATGCAATCCATCTCAATTGAAGACTTGAAGTTTCTCTAAGAGAGCCTATTGGTAATGAGGGATTTGGGACTACATATTCCGACGGAGGAACAAAAACTTGTGTTGGATTTGTTAGGGAGATATTATAGGTAGGTATTCCATATAAAACATAATTATTGGTGTGAGATGTATTGGAAATAATAGGGTCCCTTTTATTGGTGATCTGTGTTTCATTTTGGAAAATACTAATTCCATTATATGTATGGAATTTCTATTTCCATGAAAAGTGGATATAAATAAAATAAAAATAATGTATATAGAATATTGGGTGGTCAATTATTATCCCATATACTAAATTATATTTAATATCTTAGGATATATTTGGTCTTTAACCATTAATTTAACCCTTTTACAATATTTTAGCTTTTACCACTGTGACTAACTTTTACCTTAAAGACTCTTTTTATGCATAACAATGAAATTAAACTTCATAACAAATTTTTTCACATTGATAATATATATGAAATTAATTTAATGTAATTCAATTTCAAAATATTTGAAATTTATCTATGAAAATAAAATATAAATTTTTAAAATAATTCATTCATATAAATTTTTTTATGTGTTAAGTTTTCTTAATGTGATTTCATATCTATAAGTTTTTAAATGAGTGTAAATTAATTGTTTTATACATTAAATCCTTAATATTAAATATAATATTCAGAAAAAGTGATTAAAATAATTTATCAAAAATTAAAATACCATATTCTTTATGAAAAAAATTATTTTAAAAAATATAACACTTATCATTAAAAGATTTAATAAAATATTTTAAAATAAATTATTTATATTGCATAAAATAAATTAGATTCAAATTAGTATTATATTGATCCTTTAAAATTTATAAAAAGATTAAATAATATATTAATAAAAAGTAATGAAAATGAACATATTTTTGTACGAAAATATTATCATTATATTTTATTCTAGAATTATTTTTTATATGAAAATGATATTATTTTTAATTTGTTACTAATAATTAAATAACATCAATTTCCCTATTGGACACTAATATATTCAACAATGATATACCCAACACCCATATATCCAGAAAGAATATGTCAGATAACTATTTAACCAACGAGTATGTATATATATATATTATAGTAATATTATATTCCTATATATTACCATACATATATCTATACAATCACTCATCCATTTATCCAATTTCATGGTAAATATATTTAGTATATTTCTAATGTTATGTCATATTTTTATATTTATTTTTGGTGGTATGTTCATCGTAGAAGACCATGATGACATGAAGTTTAAAATTTTATTGATTTTATTTGTTTTTTGGTTTTATTACATTAAATATTTTACTTATTATATTTGAATTATTTTTCTTCTAAATATTTAATTATTTATTTTAGTTTTATAACATAATAAAATAATTTATTTTCCATTTGGTTAGGTGTTTTCTGTATAAAGAAACATTGAACAAAAAAATATATTTATATGAAGGTAAATATATATAAAAATTAAGGGGTGTTAACCCAAACCCATATGGGACTCTATCCAACAAATTTATGGAATAAGGAGTTGTATATTCAAGAGGTTTTTAGTTTTTTTTGGATTAGTGATGAAACTAATGAATTAAAACTGGGATTGTTTACGATGTTTCCTTTATTTATCACTTTAACTACCGATACTTTACATACATGGTTATTACTTCATAATTGAAGCATAAATATTACAACATATAACAAAACCATGGTAGGAACGTATAGGTATAGTGTCTTTAGAAACTGGGAAACATAAACAACTGGTTCATAAATCATCTACATTGTATCCTGCTTATTTCATCATATTTAGAGTCCCTTTTTGGCATATCCTACTAAATACCCTTCTTCCTGACCTGGGGAAAATAAAACATACAAAAGGGTGAGCTCAAATGCGCAGTAAGGGTAAACAAAAGAAATATCCATCATATCATATACATAAGAACATAACATTTTGAATATCTTAACTTGAAAAAGAGATCATAATATCATAACATGGGATAAATCCTAGTAATGAAATGTAATACCAATAATCATAACCTAAACATGAAACTTTGTGTCATACACACATAATCATAGAAAATCATTTCATATTAGTCAAGGCTCATTTCCAAGACTATCATAGCGGACAAAGTCCATTACTGAACTGAGTTCACTTCTCGTTCCAGTCCTATGTCACTAAACCAGATTAAATTTCTGTTCCAGCCATGTCTATCTCATGAGATATAAATCTTTATCCAATGAATTTGTCGGAGATATAGGTCCCAACCGTCTCATAATGAAACCATTCTTATGTGTGACACAAAATCATAAATCATACATCATATCATAACCCAGGTAATAAAAATGGAATTCTTAAAAATCATGCCATCATAACATAATCCATATAAGATAAAAGGACATCATAAAATTAGTTCCATAATAACATAATGAAATCAATGTAAAAATAAGTATAAAAACAAAACCCTATATTATCTTAGATGGAAAATAATTTTGATAAAACACTTGAACTCCATTCTTGAGGAAAATATCTTTTCTACTTCAATTTTTTTCCTTTATTAACATGTCATAATATTTTAAATTAAAATAAGTTAATTAAAAATAAACTTGAAAAATTATAATGTAAGATTCATGTAAATAATGTTCTCTGAAATAATAAAAATCCATTCATGTCATATAAGTTAAAAAAACATTCTTCTTGTACTTTGGCTGAAAAAGTCAAAAAGTATCTCGTACTGAAAATGAAAAAAGGTTCCTTTCATATCTTTTAATAAAATTTAATAATAGGTAAAATTGTATTTAAAAAATTATATGAGGATAGAAATAATATTACATATTGAGGAAACATGGATGTGGATGATAAATATTCCCCAGTAAATACCGAAGTATAAGCAATCTCGGATAAAAATTAAGATTGCAAGATTTTGCCTTACCTTAGGTCCGATTTTCTTCGTACGTATCCAAACCTCCTGTATAATGATTTAAATAATGTCATTGAATTATTACAGAATCATATTCATTGTTATGATATCATATATGGTCATATTCTTATCTTTTTATTAGTAACATTTCATTGCTACTTGTTATTCGGGTGCTCATTGCTTTATGTTCTTATGCATGTTTTGTCGAATAAATTATTATTATTCTTTTTAGGTTATAGATAACTCATTTCCAAAATGGTATTAGAGTAATATATATCATATTTATTTATTCAATTCCTTTATATAATCATTATTCAATAAAGATCTTGTAGAACGAGTCACATCGCATCGTGGAGATGGTAGGCCGTACGTACGCACGAGCGATGATATCATTCCTATGATAGTGGAATTGTATTAAAGAGTATGTATATTATTTCAGAATAAATATCAATTTACAATAATCATAAATATTTATTATTTACACCAGTATACCCATCCAAGTAAGGTGGTGGTAGAAAACAGATTACACCACAGCATGGAGACGATATTCTGTACGTATGTACGCGTAGTGATTTCATTTTACGTAGGATGGATAGAAGGTCAAATTGGTTTGTTTCATATTTATAAAAACATATCATTATGTGAGTGAAACTTATGTTATTAATTCATAATGAAACAACTAAAGAAGAGGAAGTAGAAGAAGCAATGAATTTGAAAGAATCAGTAACAGATATTTCCTCTTCTTCGACGCGCCTCTTTGAAACCTCCTCTTAGGGCACTAAAACTGGACTTTGAAGAAAACCAGGACCTCTAGTATGTTTCTAGGGAAGTTGAGAAGGTAAATTGGCAGGGGTTGGCCGAGATTTAAGGCTCAAAATTGTGTGAGGAGAGGGAGGAGATTCCCCTTTGTAAGGGAGGAGAGGGGCACCTTTGGAAAAACATAAAATATTATTTTATAATAAAGACATATTCGGTTTTTTGAAGATAAAAATTGATTTATTTAGAAGATAAGGTGGGGATGTGTCGAAATCCTCTCAACCAATAGGTTTTAGATAAGAATAGGTTAGTATTTTAACCTTATCATTTAGATTTAACTCTAAGTTAAATAATTTATCTTTTACTGTTTCTTTTTGTTTTCTTACACTATATGGTTAATAAACTTACTATAACAAGACAAAAGAACCCCAAGTGGTTCATTATTAATATATATAACCTTATATAAGTCATTTTTCAGAACCTTATATTTTTAAGAATAAAATAACAATTAATAATAAAATTTTTTTTTTAAAAAATTATTTTATGTCAACTATGACACTTTTTGGTAATTGATTTTTGTGAAAATCATAACATCATGATTAGTTCTAACAAAGTCAATTAAATCAATAATTACATGTCATATTAACCTATAAAATTAGTGTAATTTATAAAAAGTCTCAAATTACATTTATTTGGGTATTTATAACATCAATAATGTTAATATTTCATTATTATGGTAATTACTATATCATACTTGTGACATAAATAAATTACATTATTTATTGTCTAAAAATTAAAAATAGAATAAAATTATTTAGGAAATCTCTTTATATTTCTAATGAATATTTATAGCTTAATTTAGCTATTGTATATCCCTATAATAAAAATGTTTTAGTTATTAAACCTTTTTTGGAACTCTTTTAATTCTTTTTTAATTAAAATAATAATAAGTTTCCTAATCAAATCCATGTGGACCTAAATGGTAATATTTTATTCCTAAGGTTGTTTTTAGTCGAATTACAGTTATCCAATAGAATTAGGACATGTGTTAGGGTAATAATAATATCATTTTTGCCCTTAATTACCCTATTTACTTTTAACCGCGGTAAAAAAAGTAAAAAGTTACTATTCACAAAAAATTATTTTTATCTTTTTGAACCACATTTTACTACTTGAAATTAACCGCGTCTCTAGGATTTTCAAAATTCCACTCACAGATAAGGTAAAATTATGTTTTATGTAAAATTTTCAAATTCTCCTAGGAGGTGGGTAAAAGACGGTGAAAAGTTCAATAAAATTTTTATATATCTAAAATTATTATAAAATGACTCCAAAGAATTACATTGAACTTATATAGGTATTATGTATCAATTTTAATCTAAAATAAATTTAAATAAAAATAAATAATTATTTAAATAAAAAGTCGGTTTTTAAATAGTAACCCAGTGTTTTCACTATTCATCAAAAATTGAAAGTTTTCAGAAAAATACAAAAAATTCACCCAAGGTTAATTTCAATATTCTAAATCCAAAAATGAAATCCATTTTTAAAGATAAAATTTCAAAAAGTGGGTATTACAATTCATAACGGCTAGTTTATATAATATTTTAATAAATATCGTTGTTTAGCAAAACTTGGTATTGCGTACAATGCAAGCTATCGAGGAAGGTTTCTCTTGCATGTAACACAAGCCAAGATAGTGTTGTGTGTAGTGAAAGATTATTTTGGTGATGTATATAACATAAAAACAAAATATTTTTCATAAATTATCGGGTGTTACATTCTACCCCCCTTAAAATGAATTTCGCCCTCAAAATTCGTCACTTTGTAACAAACAGATGAGGATACCTCTCCCTTATCATATCCTCAAGCTCTCATGTAGCTTCTTTTAATTGGTGGTTCCTCCATAAAACTTTCACCAAGTGAGTAGTCTTGTTTTGTAGGACTTTTTCGCTATGATCCAGAATCTATATTGGCTGTTCTTCATAAGAAAGATCTTGCTCCAGTGGTACAACTTCTGAGCTGAGTACATGTGAAGGATCAGGTATGTAATTTCTCAGGAGAGATACATCGAACACATCATGAACTTGAGAGAGATTCGGTGGAAGCGCCAATCATTAAGCTACCTTCTCAACACGATCCAATATTTCGAAAGGATCGATATACCAAGGGCTCAGCTTTCCCTTCTTTCCAAATCTCATTACTCTCTTACAAGGAGATATTCATAAGAAAACTTTATCACCCACTTCAAACTCTAGGTCTTTTCTTCGTTTGTCGGCATAACTTTTTTGTCGACTCTGAGCTGCTCTTATGTTTTTTTGAATAGATCATAACTTTTCTGCCATCTCATCAACAAGTTCAGGTCCAAATAGCTTTCTTTCCCCAACTTCATCCCAGCAAGTTGGAGTCCTGCATTTCTTTCCATAAAGAGCTTCATAAGAAGCCATATGAATACTGGAGTGAAATCTATTATTATAAGAAAATTCCACCAAAGGTAGGTGTTGATCCCAACCACCTTTGAAATCCATAGAACAAACTCTCAACATCTCTTCTAGAGTTTGAATTGTCCTCTCAGACTGACCGTTTTTCTGAGGATGATAAGCAGTACTGAAACTCAACTCTATATCTAGAGTATGCTAAAGACTTCGCCAAAAATTCGAGGTAAACCTTGGATCCCGATCAGATATAATGGAAAGTGGTACTCCATGAAATCTTACCACTTCCTTTACATATATCCAGGCAAACTGATCAAGATTAAAATCTTCTCTAATAGAAATGAAGTGCGACGACTTCGTAAGACGATAAACTATAACCCATATAGCATTATTTCCTTTGGATGTTTTAGGAAGTCCAGTGACAGAGTCCATAGTGATGTTTTCACATTTCCATTCGGGTATGGGTAATGGTTGTAACATCCTCTTAGACTTCTGACTCTCAGCTTTAACTTGCTGAAAAACCAAGCATCGAGAGACATATTCAGCAACATCTCTTTTCATGCCATCCCACCAGAAGTACTCTTTAAGGTCCCTATACATCTTCATGCTTTCAAGATGAATAGTGAATGAAGAACTATGAGCCTCATCTAGCATCTCCTTCTTTAATTCTTGGATGGGAGAAACAAAAACTCGAAACCTGAACCTTATTATCCCATCACAATCAAGGTTGAATTCAGGAACATTTCTCACCTTATTTTGTAACTCTACATCTTCTTTTTGTGCCTCTTTAATCTTCACATTTATAGATGATTGAACATTTATTTGAGAAAGATAATATTTTTCCCCTTCCATTATAATTCCAAGAACCATCCTTTGTAAATCCATAAATATTGGATCTTTTGTGATCCTCATCATGGATAAGCTAGTAGGGTCTTGTCGACTTAATGCATCTTCCACCTTGTTTGCTTTCCCAAGGTGATAATGAATTGTGCAGTCATAGTCCTTAATCAAATTCAACCATCTTCTTTGGCACATATTTAGCACATTTTGTGTGAAAATATACTTTAAAATTTTATGATCAGTATAAATATCACACCTTTCACCATAAAGGTAATGCCTCCAAATCATTAATTCAAAGATTACTGTGGCTAACCCCATATCATGAGTTGGGTAATTTTTCTCATGGATTTTCAACTGTCGTGAGGAATAAGCTATCACCATATCATTTTTCATGAGAACACACCCCAATCCCTTCTTGGATGCATCACTGTAGATCACAAACCTTTCTCCACTACAAGGCAGTGTGAGCATAGGTGCACTGGATAACCTTCTTTTTAACTCCTTGAAATTCTCTTCACACTCCTCCATCCAAATGAACTTAACTCTTTTTCGAGTCAACCAGGTGAGTGGATTCAATAATCGTGAAAAATAATTCACAAAATGTCGATAATATCCAAAAAAACAAGAAAAATTCGGATCTCACTTACTATTGTTGGTCTCGACCATCTTTCGATAACCTCTATTTTTTATGGATCCAAAGATATCCCCTCTTTTGAGAATATGTGACCCAAAAACGAAACTTTTTGAAGCCAAAATTCACACTTGGTAAATTTGGCATAATGCTTATCCTTTCTTAGGGTCTTTAATACAATTCTCAAGTGATCATTATGTTCTCCCTTGCTCTTTGAATAGACAAGAATATCGTCTATAAAGACTACCAAAAACTGATCAAGATAGTCCTTAAAGACTATATTCATTAGATCCATGAAGATAAGAGGGGAATTAGTAAGACCAAATGGCATCACTATAAATTCATAGTGTCCATACCTTGTACGGAAAGTCGTATTAGGTATATCCTCCTTTTTGACCCTTAATTGATGATACCCTGAACGAAGATCAATCTTAGAAAAGTATTGAGCTCCACGTAGTTGGTCAAGTAAGTCATCAATTCATGGGAGAGGATATTTGTTCTTGATAGTGATCTTGATAAGTTCTCGATAATCAATGAAGAGTCTCATTGATCCATCATTCTTCTTAATGAACAAAACAGGTGCTCCCCAAGGTGATGCACTAGGGAATATGAATCCCTTTTCAAGATTCTCTTGGAGTTGTTTCTTTGATTCCTGCAACTCAATTGAGGCTATTTTATAAGGTGTCTTTGGAATGGGCATAGCACCCGGTATGAGTTCTATTGAAAACTAAACTTCACGATTTGGTGGAAGACCTGTAAATTCCTCTAAAAAGACATAATCAAACTCCCGTACAATGGGTGTATTCTTAATTGAGAGTTTCTCTCCAACCATTTGAGATAAATAACCTTTATTTAGTGGAATCAAGACCCATAAGATGGAAGAAATTCCCACTGGAAGGTTATGTTCATCCTTGCATCGATAGAGGATCATAGATTGATCTGGAATATGAAATTTGACTTCCCTTGTTTTGTAATTGATATGAGCTCCATATAAAGAAATCTAATCCATGCCAAAAATCACATCAAATTCCACTATAGGAAGTATCACAAGATTTTCAGGAAGCACTTTCCCACAAACTTCAATTGAAGAAGAATTGTAAACTTTTGATGCGACTGTTGTGACATTAGGGTTTGTCACAACTAACTCAATATCTAACTGCTGAGGTAATATGGAGATACCCTTAGAAAATTATTCAGAAATAAAAGAGTGGGTGGATCCAGAATCAAATAAAACATTTGCTACTTTAGAGTGGATGGTAAGTGTACCTTTCATCACTTCGTTATCATACTCCACATCGCTGATAGAAAATTGCATGTGACTTTCCTTTGTCTTTGGACTTAAGAGTTTGTTGACGTCGATAATCATCAACAACCCTTGGATTAGGGCACTGATTAGCATAATGCCCCATTTCCTTACACTTGAAACATTGAAGTGTAGGAGGTGCATTATGTGTATCCCTTTCTTTGTTCGCATCATTAGACATCTTATTCCTATTATTTCGACATTCAACTACCCAGTGACCTTCTTTTCCACACATAAAACATTTAATTGTCCCTTTAAGACAATTCCCTCTATGTTTCTTTCCACACTTTGAGCATAATGTAAAACTCAACTTCTTTTCAGTGTGGTATTTAGATTTTCCTTTGAATTCAATTTTCCTCTTCTTATCAAAACCATATGATTTATGGGTTACTCCAATATTCATCTCAACGTTGAGAGAAAATCAAACAATTTCCTCATAGCTATTGAAGTACCTTAGGGCTAATGCCCTTAGAAGACTTGGTTTTAAGCCACTAAAGAATCAATCAATTTTACTCTCAGGTTGGATAATAATTCCGGAAGCGTACCTTGAAAGTCTTGTAAAATTTTCTTTGTTGGTACCAAAAAATTCATCATCCTTTTGCTTTTGTTCAAGAAACTCATTCTCCATCTTTGATCAAAAAATACGAGGGAAGTACTTATTGAAAAATAAGTTCTTGAACTCGTCCCATTCCATGGACTCAGTTTCATCTCTTTGCCTCGTATTCTTGATATGATCCCACAATTGATCAGCATAACCTTCCAAACGATACACTGCTAAGATGCCTTTTTCATGTTCAGAACATTATAGAATTGAAAATATCTTTTCAGTGGTACTGATCCATTTTCAGCCACTAATTGATCAGAAGACCCGCTGAATGAAGGTGGACACTGCCTCATGAAGGATTCAACAGAATGTTGCTCCTTCCTTTGCTCGTTTGGAAGTCCTTCATGATTCATAGCTTGAGAAAGTTGTCTGGGCATGGCTATAAGATTTTGCATTCCAGATCCCATAATGTTTGGCTGCTCAGGGGGACAATCATTGCATTGCCCGTCACATTAAACATTAACACATTTCCTTTGGGTTCTAGCCATTGACTAAAACCAATAACTATAGTGTGAGAAACACTAATCATAACAGGAAAACCACATAATCAAGAATAAAATTTCACACTTTAGGTCTTATCATAGGTTGTTCATGTCCATTTCTAAAATACTAATATTAGGTTCTCTACTTAGACATAAGCTTAGGGTTCTTACTAAGGCTTTCACATCCTAGTTTCCAATGGATTAATATACCTTTACTCTGACACCAACTTTAACAAACCATACTTTACATACATGGTTATTACTTCATAATTGAAGCATACTTATTACAACATATAACAAAACCATGGTAGGACCATATAGGTATAATGTCTTTAGAAACTAGGAAACATAAACAACTGGTTCATAAATCATCTACATTGTCTCCCGCTTATTTCATAATATTTAGAGTCCCTTTTTGGCATATCCTACTTAATACCCTTCTTCCTAACATGGGAAAAAGAAAACATACAAAACAGTGATCTTAAATTCTCAGTAAGGGTAAACAAAAGAAATATCAATCATATCATATTCATAAGAACATAACATTTTGAATATCTTAACCTGCAAAAGAGATCATAATATCATAACATGGGATAAATCATAGTAATGAAATGTAATCCCAATAATCATAACATAAAACATGAAACTTTGTGTCATACACATATAATCATAGAAAATCATTTCATATTAGTCAAGGCTCATTTCCAAGACTATCATAGCGGACAAAGTCCATTGCTGAACTGAGTTCACTCCTCGTTCCAGTCCTATGTCACTAAACCGGATTAAATTACCATTCCAGCCATGTCTATCTCATGAGATATAAATCTTTACCCAATGAATTTTATGGAGATATAGGTCCCACCCATATCATAATGAAACCATTATTATGTGTTCCACAAAATCATAAATCATACATCATATCATAACCCATGTAATAAAAATGGAATTCTTAAAAATCATGCCATCATAACATAATCCATATAAGATAAAAGTACATCATAAAATTAATTGCATCATAACATAATCAAATAAATTTAAAAATAGGTATAGAAACAAAACCCTATATTTTCTTAGATGGAAAATAATTTTTATAAAACACTTGAACTCCATTCATGAGGAAAATATCCTTTCTACTTCAAAATAATTTTTCCATTATTAACATGTCATACAATTTTAAACTAAAATAAGTTAATTAAAAATAATCTTGAAAACTTATAAAGGAAGCTTCATGGAAATAATATTCTCTGAAATAATAAAAATCCATTCATGTCGTATAAGTTAAAAAAAACATTCTTCATGTACATTGGCTGAAAAAGTCAAAAAGTATCTCGTACTGAAAAAGAAAAAAGATTCCTTTCATATCTTTTAATAAAATTAAATAATAAGTAAAATTGTATTTAAACAATTATAGGAGGATAGACATAATATTACACATTGAGAAAACATGGATGTTGATGATAAATATGCCCCAGTAAATACCGAATTATAAGCAATCTTGGATAAAAATTGAGATTGTGAGATTTTCCCTTACCTTAGGTCCGGTTTGCTTCATATGTATCCGAACCTCCTGTATAATGATTTAAATAATGTCATTTAATTATTACAGAATCATATTCATTATTATGATATCATATATGGTCATATTTTTTATCTTTTAATTAGTAATATTTCATTGCTACATGTTATTCGGGTGTTCATCGCTTTATGTTCTTATGCATGTTTTGTCGAATAAATTCTTATTCTTATTTTTAGGTTATAGATACCTCATTTACAGAATGGTATTAGTGTAATATATATCATATTTATTCATTAAATTCATTTATATAACCATTATTCAATGAAGATCATGTATAATGAGTCGCATCACATCGTGGAGACGGTAGGCCGTACGTATGCACGAGCGATGATATCGTTCCCAAGATAGTGGAATTGTATTGAAGTGTATGTATATTATTTCAAATCAATATCAGTTTAAAATAATCATAAATAGTTATTCTTTACACCATTATACCCATCCAAGTAAGGTGGTGGTGGAAAACAGATTACACCACAACGTGGAGACGGTATTCCGTACGTACGCACGCGCTGTGATTTCGTTTTCCATGAGATGGATAGAAGGTTAAATAGGGTAATTTCCTATTTTTAATAACATATCAGTATGTTAGTGAGACTGATGTTATTACTTCATAATGAAACAACTAAAGAAGAGGAATTATAATAAGAAACAAATTTGAAATAATCGGTAACAGATATTACCTCTTCTTCAACACGCCTCTTTGAAACCTCCTCTTAGGGCAACAAAATTAAACTTTGAAGAAGACCAGGAACTCTAGTATGTTTATAGGTAAGTTGAGAAGGTAAATGGTCTGGGTTTGGCCGATCATTAAGGCTCAAAATTGTGGGAGGAGGAGATGGAGTAGGTGCCCTTTTTTAAGGGAGGAGAGGGGCACCTTTGAAAAACATAAAATATTATTTTATAATAAAGTCATAATCGGTTATTAATATATCCAAAATGATTTATTTAGAAGCTAAGGTGGGGATGGGTCAAAATACTCTCAACTAATAGGTTTTAGACAAGTTTAGGTCAGTATTTTAACCTTATCATTTAGATTAAACTCTAAGTTAAATAATTTAACTTTTACTGTGTCTTTTTGTTTTCTTAAAATATATGGTTAATAAACATACTATAACAAGCCAAAAAAAGACCAAGTAGTTCAATATTAATATATATAACTTTATCTAAGTCATTTGGCCGATCCTTATATTTTTAGAAATAAAATAACAATTAAAAATATAATATTTGTTTCAAAAACTCTTTTATGTGAATTATGACACTATTTGGTAGTTTATTTTTGTAAAAATCATAACAGAAGTATTAGTTCTAAAAAATTTAAGTAAATAAATAATTACATATCATATTAACCTATAAAATTAGTGTAATTTATAAAAAGTCTCAAATTACATTTATTTGGGTATTCATAACATCAATTATGTTAATATTTCATTATAAAGGTAATTACTGCATTATTCTTGTGTCATAAATAAATTAAATTATTTAATATCTAAATATTATAAATAAAATACCATTATTTAGGAAATCGTTTTATCGTTATAATGAATATTTATAGTTTAATTTATCGAATGTATATCCATATATTAAAAATGTTTTAGTTATTAAACATTGATTTTAACGTTTTCAATTCTTCTTTAAATAAAATAATAATAAGTGTCCTAATCTAATCCATGTGGATCTAAATGGTCATATTTTATTCCTAAGGTTGTTATTGGTCGAATTACTCTTATCAAATAGAATTAGGACATGTTTTAGGGTAATAATAATATCATTTTTACCCTTAATTACCCTATTTACTTTTAACCGTGGTAAAAAAAGTAAAAAGTTACTATTCACTGAAATTTTTTATCTTATTGAACCACATTTTACTCCTTAACATTAATCGTGTCTCTCAAATTTTCAAAATTCTACTCACAGAAGTAGTAAAATTTTGTTTTATGTAATATTTTCAAATTCTCCTAGGAGGTGGGTAAAAGACGGTGAAAATTTCAATAAAATTTTTATATATCTAAAATTATTATAAAATGATTCCAATTAATTACATAGAACTTATATAGGTATTATGTATCAAATTTGACCTAAAATAAATTTAAATAAAATAAATACTCATTTAAATAAAAAGTTGGTTTTTAAATAGTAACCCAGTGTTTTCACTATTCATCAAAAATTGAAAGTTTTCAGAAAAATACCAAAAATTCACCCTAGGCTAATTTCGATATTCGAAATCCAAAAATAAAATCCATTTTGAAAGATAAAATTTCAAAAAAGGGTATTACTATTCACAACAGCTAGTTTATATAATATTTTAATAACATATCATTGTGTAGCGAAACTCGGTATTGCGTATAACAAAAGCTTTCGAGGAAGGTTTCTCTTGCATGTAACATAAGACAAGACATTTTTGTGTGTAGTGAAAGATTCCTTTGGTGTTGTATATAACATAGAAACAGAATATTTCTCATAAATTCTCGGGTGTTACAATCACCACATAAGTCAGTAAGTTATGGAAGAAAGTGAATTGAAATATTATTATTGTTTTTTTATTCTTATGTTTCAAAATATGTATGAGTTACTAGAGTTCGCACCTTAATTACATTAATAAAGAATCCATCATGGTTGATGGAATGACCACATGATGTATAAAGTCACATTTGATGCAATAACCATATAATGTAATGTGGAATAACCACATAGATAATTTTTTACCTCACAAATGAAGTAATGGAGACATAATAAATGAATAAATGATAACCTACACCATGAAGAAATTCAGATCTACCACATTAACTATTTCTTATCTTATGCATATTATGTTTTGTGAATATAGACTAACCAGAAAGTTTGATCAACTACATAGTAAAATACAATGAAGATCAAGCAGAAGAAGATCTTATATGTGTTAAATAATAGTAACAATATAGTGACATGAAATTTTAATCATATCATAAATATTTATATGTGGGAAAAGAGATATTTTTTCTTGGATAATTCAAAATGATTTTTTACTAAAATTAAATTATTTAACATCAAAATATGTTTGTGATTCAAGAAAGAATATTGATGAAAAATGGATCCTAAGTGAACAACATAAAATTGAATATGATTATATAGAGAAGATCAATAATTTTTTGTAGTGGAGTAGAAGGATAATACTTTAAATATGATCATATGACTTCGATACCATTTGTATGTCTTCTTGATCATAAGACATCATGGGTATATGACTTCACTGGTGCTAAAATAATGATAAAGGAATGGGTATAAGTATTTTTAAATTTATATGAGTTCTGTATTATCCTTAATGACTTAACAAGTTTGATATTTCTATAGCTTCAATGTTATTTATGAGGAAAAATAAAAAATTATATTTTCCATGGCCATGTAACTATATAATACATGTAATTATTCATATGTGGTGATCATGGGGTATTTAATGTGAAATAAATTTAGGTTTAAAGGAAATTTAATAGTCCATGATATTTCCTTATGTTTACATGATGTTGCAATTAGGTAAGGAAGTAGTTTCTTATGGATGTTATTATGGTGACCTAATCATACATTTATGAATTTTTGAATTAAAAATATACATGGTTTTATAGAGATTTTAATTAAGAAGAAAGAGATAAAATATGTGATGATTCATATATTTATTAATATTTTTTTATAGATTGTGGAGGTTTTATCATTTGTGAGAAAGAAAAATCATCAATTGAATATTAAATAATAATGAGAAAGGAAGAGATTTTTTTCACTTTTGGGAACCAAGTAAAATGTGAAGTACATATAACTTTCAAAAAAACTATTGTGAAGAATGAATGTCGCACAATGATGATGTGTTGAACTATATTAGTTATGGTCTATTTCATTATTGAAATATATATATATTATCATTTCAATTATACGATGAGAACATAAACTGTCATTTGTATATAGTGTAATATAAGTGATGAATTTAAACTCATTATTGTAAACCATAATGATTGTTTTATACTAAAACAAGTGATCTCAAATTATTTCCAGATTATTCTACGAACTGATCACTCTTGATGAGTGGTGAACCCTATAATTTTTTTTCTATAGGTGTTCTAGTATGTTTTGATTTAGTGAAATTATTTATGTCTAACTAGGGGTAAAGGATGTTTTAAGAGATAAAAACACAAAATAGATTACCACCTTTTCAAAATACCATAGAGTTATCAAAAATATTGACCAATTGTTAAAATGTGTATCCAGGCCCATGTTCATTTTAATGAATCTCATTTATATAGTGATCAATCAAGTTGTTTTCCATCAATGTTTAAAACTCATTTAATAGTAAGTATATTCTTGTTTCTAATCTAATAAAATATAATAATTAAAAATAAATAATCCTTCCACATCTATCATCCACTAGATATGAAGTTGTTGAAGAATATATAAATGGTTGGACTCATTCAGGTCAGGGTAATTTATTAAAAACAACCAATGGGAAGATTTTATATAATGTTGTGTGATGTATAATTTTTGTTCATTCCCTCTCTCAAATATTGAACCCATGAGTGTTTATGGAATTTTTATTTCCAATGGTATATATAAAATATTGAATAGTATTTATAAAGAGAATATTATGGTAAATAAGGAAAATTTACAGATAAAGAGATTAGTGTATTATAACATGAAAATAATAGGTTCTGAATTTTTATGAGTTATTTAAGAGGTTTAAGGATATTTTAAACACTATAAAAATATTTTCGGATACTTTTATGACTATATAGTTATTGAGAAAATACTCCAAATTCTTCTTGAGAATTTGTATTCTAAAGTAGATTTCTTATAAGATAGAGAACCTAAAATGATATATATGGATGATTTTATTATTATTATTATTAAATATGAGATGAAAAGAGAAAATTATATCAAAATAAATAGAAAGTATGGTCCTGAAATATGTTTCAAATCCACTAAGAAAGAAAATTCAAAGAATCTTGAAAAAAAAGAAATTACTTATTCTGATTCTGATAATGAAGTGAGTTTAAATATTTAATCCTCTATGACTTTATTTTCTAGATATGTGAAAAGTGTAATATATTTGTATAAATAAATATTACCATTGAATTTCCTTAACTGTGGAGCCATTATACATTTCAAAACTTATTGTCTAAGAGTAAAGAAAGAATAAGAATACGAGAGACCAAAAATACCATAGAAAGAGAATATAGAAAAATAAAATACTAATTCAAAAGGACATAACCAAGTTTTCTATAAACATGAAAATATATTTTTTGAGTAAATTTGAGAAATATAATGAAAAATAACCATCCATGGGTACTAAAAATTATAGTGATGATGGGGGAGAGAAGATTCTTCTTGTAAAGTTTATTGATGAGAGATTTGTCAATGCTGAAAGAACAAACTATGATGAAGATGAATATGAAACTAAATTGGATTTCATGTTGAAAAGATAAATGAAATGGGTTATCTTGAAAAATATAAATCTAGTGAAATAAAACAAGATATTAAAGAAATATGTTCAACAAATTAATTATCATGAAATAATGTATTAATGAAAAAATTATTTTTTGTTAAAATATATTTTCAACCAAAAGTAGTTATATGATGATGATAATTACACAAAATCAAGCTAAAAGAAAAGATAATGATAAAGGAGAATGAATATGTCCATTTATAATAGAATATTGTTAGAATCTAAACATGGATAAATAAAATTCTAAAATTAAAATCAAAAGTTGGTGAAATATATAAAAGAATGAATCTTATAAAGATTATAAAGTATTATATTAAAAGGAAAATAACAAGGATGAATATATCTGGAAGGGCCTAAGAAAAACTAGCAGGTAAAAAAGATTATATATGTATCCAAAACACGGTAATTATAAAAGTAATGAATTTATTAGAAGCCAAACATTGAAGAAAAAACTTTCACATCTGGAGAATCTAATGTGGATAAACATAAAAATAATATGAAGATATAGATTGAAGGGGTCTAAAAAAATTTGTTTACAAAAGAATCCTTGATTCATGGTGTAAAATATGTTCAAAATTAGATATATGGTTATTGAGAAAAATAAATATTCAATGAAAAATATTCCTTTATGGATATTACTGGTGTTTTGGAGGCTTTATGAATATAAATAAGATGTACTTGATCACCAATTATAACTTCAATGGATCAAGGATGTATTGGACAAATATTCTTGTGGGATTCAACCTAATAAAAGAAAGTGTACTCAATAGGAATATATCAAATATAATTAAAATAATGATAATTGATTATAACTTCTTGAAACTCTTTTTTATTGGTGTGTTCAGACTATACATATTTGAAAAGTTTCCTTGTGATTCTTCCATCCTAATATGTTTTTATGAAAAAAATAAAAATCACCAGGAGAAAGAAGAAATTTTAAAAAGGAAGGATCTTGTAGTTGAAATTTCTCTCAGGATAATAAAATGAGAATGATGTTGGATTTTTTATAGTTGGTTCTCATCACTTATTATTGGAGACATGAATCTCTTAAAGTATGTAAGATTCTAAAAATATTGTACAACAACTTTTTTTAAAGGAGATTCTTGTAGAAATAACAGTATTATTTTTTCAATTATAAGAAAATACTACAATCAAGAAGATCCTTACTTATTGATGGGTTTAAAAATATTCTTCATTGTTTTTGGTCTCTTTGACAAAGGAAATAAGGTTATTTTTAGGAATGATGGGATTGATGTATAAATTCATGAATATAAAGAACTTAGGATAACATGAAATTAAAAAACGAGAATCTTTTCTAGTTTAAAGATGTATAGAATTCATGTTATCTAATTATAAATGATGATAATAAATTATTGAATAGTTTTGTTGGATATTTTTTCCAGTGAAATATGTAAAATTTAAAACATATAATAAGTTTTCATGATTTCCCAAAAATAATAAAAAGAAAATATTTTTTTTGTCACTTATGTGGGAAGGGAAAATTCTAAAATTATTTATAAAATAAGTTTAAGATAAATAATTATAATCTATTCTATAATGTCTACTATTACATATGATGACCTTTAATAATGCCCAAAAAATGAAGATAATTTTTTAATTTATTGATTATTTCTCTAATATTTCAATTATTATGTCTTTAATCCCCAAAAGGATATAAATATGTGAAAATGTTTCCAAAGAGGTGTTGAAATTGAATGGGGGTACACTGTAAAGAATATATGAAATGATAATGGGTTTGAATAAATGAATAGAAATTAAGAATGTTATCTTGGGTTTTATGAAAATTAATATGATATTATTGATCTATAAAAAACACAAAATAATATTATAGATAAATGAATGAATAAAAGTTTAGATGATATGGATTGAACCATGTTGAATGAAAATGACACATCTTGGTTTTTTAGAGGATTGATATTGGTGAATTAGTCCCCATTTAAAACCATTTATTCTGGATTCCAAATTTATACATTCCTCTATATGAGATTTATTATAAGATGACGCAATGTTTAAAAATCTTAAGGGGTTTTGGGAGCATATGAATTATCGAAGTAAATAGTGATAATATTTGGCAGTTTTATCATTGAGGTGTAGATGGAATATTCTCTAATTACCCTCTAAATGATTGATAATATAGAGACTATAATAAGTAAACATGAAGGATCATTTGTTAGAGTAATGTGAAAGTACATGAAAATCCAAAAGAGAAAATTTCATAACAAAATATAAAATATTGGAATGAATTGTACCTGTTAAATAGTATGATGAGGTTAAAATTATACCTAAAATAAATCGTGTTATGAAATAAGAAGATGATGATCCATATGTTTCAATTCACGAAGAACAACATTTTTTATCAAATCTATGGATAAAAATAAATATAGAGTTGTAGAACAACATTGGAGATAAAGAACACCATGTTCTGATCATAATATAATCATGTATTACTTTTTATATTGATGTAGTGTTATTTCATAACATGTCTACACATTCATTTTGGGGATTCGACTAGGTGTTTCAAGTGAAAATATATTTTAATTTAATAATATTGATTTTAATCTATTTTGAACTAGAGAACAAAATTGATTGTATATTATTATAAAAAAAATAATATTTTTTATCGTCAAAAACAAAAATGTTTTTATTACATTTTTAATATATTTTAAGAACATGTTTTTGGATGAATATTTTGATTCTATTTTTGGGATTTAATATTTAATAGTGAATATTATGTTATTCATGAAGTTAATTTGTTAATTTAGGAAAATTATTCTAAAATATAAATCCAACATATTAAATTAATTGGATATTTTATACGATGTTTTGAATTTTTTACTTGAGATAAATTATTTTTATTGTATAATGCTTTTATGTTTTTTTATGTTATATCCACATTTCCAAATTGCTACGTGGAAAATTTCTATTTCCCAACTTATTGTATCCAAATTCTACAAACCAACTATATAGCCAAATTATTATAGGAATTTTTTCACATAACTAAATAGAAGATATATTCAACATAGTTGATTTCCACTTCCCATTTATATAGAATATTATAAAGAGGAATCAATGCTGAAAAGTTATCTTCTGTTCAAGTACCCAAATTCCTAGAGGTATCTACATACCCAAATTCTATAACATATCCAAATTTATTCTACAGTCATATACATAACCCGATTTAAAATTGGGTAAATCATGTACCTGAATGCATAGTTCGTGATGTCATCCTGGGGGATATGGTAAAGTCTAGATAGATATATCCCAATGGGATTTGTGAATTGACTATGATCATCCTTATGAGAGAATATTGTGGTTGGATCTAAAAATTTTGAGAATGAGTGAGGTGACCATGATTATGATGGAGATCTATGAGCTTGACCTAAACATCACCCATCCCCGATTGAGAATCAAAAGGGAAAAAATCATTATACATTAATGATTCAGATTAATATGAGTTTCCGGAAGAGACGAGTCTCAATATATAGAAAATACTAAATCAAAAAATTTACATTGTTGAAGTTTCTATGAACCAAAGGTTGAGGTTCTATGGAAATTTTATGTTCAAAATAATTTTTTTAATCAAATTTATCTTAGTCTGAAATCTATCTAGATTGTTTTGGTAAATGAATTTCAATTAATCAAGAGTTAGACCTATCCAATGAAGGGAGTGACGTTGAAGGATTGTGTAATAAAAACAATATATATTTTCTGAATACCATGAATTTGAGTATGAGAATAAGTAAATTTGGAAAACTATTGAAAACATGATGTTTTTTTGGAATGAGTAAATGAAAACTATTTAATCGAAGTTGATTCTTACATTTGTGGAGTTAAATATTGTCTCCAAGATTTTTTGTTGTTTTATATGGTAAGTTGAATACATTGAGAGGGATTATTATTTCTCAACATTATATAGTCTAAATGGTTTATCTTAATATATTACAAATGTGGGATATTTTATTTGAATGGAGTTGTAAATTAACAATGGTTGTTGTTTGAATGAAAAAAATATAAAATAACCATCACATTAATATTTTGATTACAGATGGAATGAGTTTCATTTTTTTAGTGTTGACAAAACTTATTTAAATTTCTGTTTCATAATTTTAATTTGAGGATGAATTTTATGTTCGAAAAGTATGGGTGCTGGTCTAGATGAATGGATTTTTAGAATTATGATTTGTGGATATTAATATACTATATATAAAATAAAAAATATTTAGATGAAATTCAAATTTAAAAAATATTTTATTTAGTATAATTCAATAGAGATGTTAAAGTGGGATGTGGTTGTTACCATGCTTTGTTACAGTTTTAGGGAAAGTATGTCAAGAAAATAGAGTTAATTCCATAATTTGGTTTACATAAAAAGGAAATATTTTTTGGGGGCTATGAAATTTTTTAAAAAATAAAATAGGCACCATGATACATTTATTTGTGTAGTAATGTAGAATTGTGTTTGGAGAAAAAAATGATGATCCAATGAAATCTCAGGATGGAGAACATGTCAATTTTTATATTGAGGATTTCACTTTTTTATTTTAATTATTATTATTCTCATTGACATGTTGGATGTTATTCTAGAAAATAATTTAATTTTTTCACTCAATTTATTTAACAAACTATATTAGAAGAGTTGAAATGAAATAAATTAAATATTTTTCACGTTAATTAATACTTAAATTCTCAGCGGTCTATGTTCTTTCTTATTTTATTCCCATATTAAAAATTCCTTCTAAAGTGATGTAATAATTGGTGAATATTGAGATGATGTTTTTAGGTGGTTGAAAATATATTCCATATTTATTTTAAATATATATATTTGAAGGATTATTTCTGAAAATTTTCATCATATGATTTTCATCCAGTATACTTATTTGTTTATATTCATCTTGGTCATCATTTTTTCCCTAGTTCTAAAATGAGTTGGCGAGGATTAGAAAATTATTAACCCTTAGTAACATCAATAGAAGTACTTTTATCAAAAAAGGATGAAATTATTCTTTATAAAGGAAGAATTTTATTTTTATCAATAATCTTGTAGACTTTTGAGCCTTTCGGAAAAGTCAATGGGCCACATATTCTTTAAACTATTTTGTCCACCTCTAATAATGATTCTAAGTATGTGAAGTGATTTTTTAGCAAATTTAGATAAAAAATTTCTTCTAAAATCACATTTGTTTTCCCTTTTTATAATTAAATTTTATTCTCACAAAAAACATTGCATACCATAACCTCTAGTCCCATCATTGAGTCTTTTTTTCATTAGTACCCCTAGTTTAATTTTTGTTTTTATTCTTTTTGTTTTTTTGTTTACAAAACTAAGCCTTATTTATGGTTAAATTCTTACTCAAAATGACACTATTTGTTATTATGTTTTCAAAAAATAATATTTTAATGTGTTCGACAACATTCAAGTCAAATAAATCATTTTTTAAAGGTTTGGTCCAAGATATGTTGAATATGTACTTCAGAATAATGAGTGGATTGATAACGTGAATAAATAATTGGAACAGATTAAAAAATGAAACATAAGAACCCATAACCAAACATAATGATAAAAATTTATATTGAACAAAGGTAGTTTTCAAGGATAAACTGAATTAAAATAGTAAAGTGGTATGAAATATGGAATTATGGGATTATACCGTTTAATCATATGTCAATGGATTTGATTTTGAGGAATCATTTTACACATTTTAAAGACATGAAACCATCAAAATCATTCTTTCTATTAACACACAATGAAAATATTTTATTGTTCCAAATTGATGTCAAGTCATCAATTCTAAATGGAGAACTTAAAGGAAAATATATATTGAGTAACAAAGTGGTTTCTTCCCCATAAAATAAGATTACTATGTGGGTAAATTGAATAAGAGTTTATATTGGTTAAATAAATCATTTTGAACTCTGTATTATTCTATTTTATACACGGATCATGATTATTGACTCATGTTTCACAGTCATATTAATCATGTTTTTTTGTTCTAAAAACATATTTCATGAATCCCAATTTATGATATTTTTCATTGAGTATGTTTTTCTTATGTTTGTTTCATGCTCCATTATTGCAATCCAATATTTATATAACTAAATATTACATCATTTTACATGAATGTTAAACATAGAAATTAAATTCTTCACCATATCCATTAGTTTTTTGTTTCTTTATAGATTAGATACATATTCCTCTTATTCCATGAAATATCATTGAAGTTTAACACCCAGAACATATCTATGTTATACAATACTTAACTCCTTAATTCTTATCTCGAGTTAAAAAACATACAGAATGGTGAGATCAGATGGTTAATAGTGTTAAACAATTGAGATATCAATAAAAAATAATGCATGAACATAAGATAAGAATATAGGTAAGAGATAATGATCATAATTTAAAAATTTCACATCCAATAGTTAATAGATTATAATATTGAGTCCTGAAATAAAACAATATCAGAATTAAATACTATATTCAAAAGAGTTTTAAACCATCTATAATCCTCTATTATCCATGAGGTCATTACATAGATATTTAAATTTGAAAAAATATATGATTTTAAAATTTATAACCTGGATAATTGGAAAATAGATTACATGTAATGATAGGGATAACAATTCTGGGCTTCATATAAATGTATAGAGATGAAATCTAGACCATACATAATCTAATGGACATGAAAACCTAGTCTACGTATAATGTTTTTTACATGAGAACAAGGTCAATGTAGTAAATTGTGAATATTAAGTTAGGTTCATGAAGACCATATATTTCTCATTAGTAACTGATCTTTACGCAATGCATTAGTGTTCTATTATAGACCCATATATCACATGATCATAATAAATTCATATATATACCTAAATATAAAGGAAATGATTAATATTTCATCATATGTTAACCCATGGAAAAGAAAATTGGGTTTCTAACCATCTCATCATCAGAAAAATAAATCAGGTAGAGAAAGAATAATACTGTATCATATAATCATATCTCCAGTGAAACATATGTAACATTAAAGGATTTCATCATATATTATAATTCCACTAAAATATAAATTGGAACACTTGTTGAGGAAAATACAAATTTAAATTTGAATCTAATTATTTAAAATATTTTTTCCCAAATATATAGGAATATATTTTCTATGAAAAAAACTTAAGAAGTAAATAAAATAATCTTTATATAATTGTGTAGTAATTATGGTGGGAGATTACATTTATGTCATATACATTAAAATAGTGATTCATTTGTAATTTTTTATAGAAAGAAAAAAGTACCTCATTCAGAAAATGAGATGAAGATTTATTTTAAAACATATTGTAAAAATAAAATAATAGCCAAAAAACGAATTTTAACAAAAATCATAATAAAATATTAAAAACATTCTTGAATTTTTTTTAAGAAAATATGGATTTGGAAGAAAAATAATTTTCACTGAAGAGATAAATAAAGCGAGGGTCCAATAAAAATATTATTTCAGTTTACAGAGTAAAAAAACTGAGGAAAATAAAATAAAAAAAAGTATTCTCTAGAATTATCTTGAGGAGAATTAATTTCATGAGACAATTGATATATATGTCTAGAAATTTCATCATTATAAACTTAATAATAGACAATCTTTATAAATAATGAGACTATAACATAAATCTCTTATAACTTTGGAATGTTTCAAATAAAATCCTACTGAAACAGAAAATCAAATATAGATATGTAAATCCCTATAATTTTAATGATAAAAATAATAAAACAAACTAATGGTTAATATATATACCTCATAAATAAAACAAGTTGTGAAAATGTCATGTGTCTCACAAAAATAAGAGTCAGAAAAAAAATCCATTACTCCAAGTATTAATTTATTTGAAATCACTCTAACTTCCAATATAATAATTTAAAATTTATTATACCTAAATACCATAATAATTTATTATATTAAATATAACCCACATGTAACATTTAAACACCAATTTATTAATAACTAATTATTAAAATCATCATTTATGGGTGTTAACTATTTCATTGTTCATGATAATTTTGGTTCAGTACTTCTAGCCCCTGTAGTTTCATCATGGTTTAATCAGATAATGAATTTTAATATTGATATAAATATCATATTATATATATATATATATTTGGGGTCACCAATAAAATTTAGAGATAAAAAATCAATTACACCATTAATGGGAATAGTAGGCCATATGTCTGCATAAATGTTTGAATCAATTTTTGATGGATGGAATAAAAGAACGGTAAAAGAATTTAAATTTCCAAGATAATTTTTATATAATATATAACATACATATTCATAATATATATCATTTTTATTCTATGTCTTGTGTAAATATAAAAAATAATCACATCACTTCATGGAGGTGGTAGTCCATATGTACACCTGTGCAACATTATTGTTTTTAAATTGTTGAAAATGTAATATGGAAGATATGATATAATAATTATTGAATCATAATTATTACATAAATATCATTCATAAAAATTTAAACATTTATAATTCACATCCATTGAATATTGTGATATGAAATAAATTGTATCCCTTCATTTGGGTTGTAGTCCACATGTATGCATGAATGATACTTTTAATTCCTATTTTTCAGAAAAGCCATTGAATAATGTTGGTAACACAATCATGAAAATTTTATTTATATTGAGAATATTTAATTAATTATTTTATGATGTACACCAATGATTTAGAGGAGGTATAAGGAGAAATAAATTTATTGAGGTTAGGTAACCCGATTACATCTTCTTCGCTAAGAAGTCATTAGATACATTATTATGGAACCATTGATTGGTATTTTATTTTAAAAAACACAAATATGTAATGCATAAGAAATTTTATAAGATAATTGGGAAGGCCCTTTTCAATATATATAGATTAATGAGGTGTAGAGAAAAGAAACAAAGGGTTCACTTTTACAAGGGGGAAATGAAAAATATAGAATTATATAAAAGATTAAAATATAATTTAGAAATTAAAAACAAAACTGATTAGAAATGGAAATATATAATTTTGAGAACTTCCAAATATCATTATAAAAATATATTTTTGTATTTTTCTCTCATTTTATTCCTTATATTTTTGTTTCTCCCCTTCATTTAACTATTTTAACCTTAGTTTCAGTAAAAAATATTTAATCTTAAAGGGTTTTAATTTGTATTATTAGTTGAAAATTATATCAAAATAGAAATGGGTGAAATTTTATACCATTTAAAATCCTATTTTGACTATTTTAAGTTATTTATATTTTAAATAATTTAATAAATTATTATTTTTCCTAAAGTATCATTAGTTTCATTTTGGATAAAATTAATTTACAATGACTTTAAAGTCATAAAGATATCAATTTAATAAGAGTATAAAATTTTCAACCATCACTAATATTTTATATTTGTCTAAAAAATTTATGGAATAAAATAATTCACCTAAATTTATAAAATTTCATATTTTTGAAATCATTTAATTAAATTTTCTATTAAATGAATAAATATTGTTTCAATGTTGTGTGATCATTTAAGGTTATTATCCAATCACTAAAATTTAAAAACAAATTAACATGATAAAAATGTAATATATATTTTATATAACAAATTATAATGTGTTGGGAAATAATCTCTCAAGGTAACATTGCATCATTTTTGGGTTGATTGTGTTTGTTGAAAAACAGGTTTCCATAGTGAATTGTCAAGTTCCAGAGATGTTGTTGAAAATCCATGTTGACAAAGAACCATGAAAAAGGAATGGATGATCTGGAGGCAGTGTGAAAGAAAATATACAGGGTGGCTCTGTTTTCCAGTGGTTGCCAAATTTTTGGGGTCCAAAATTTGGAGTTTGGTGAGCATCGCGAAAATTGGATTTACTTGAAGATATCATTTAAATACGGAAAAGGCATGAGTTTTGAGAAGATACGCTTCAAGGTTTGGATTTTGTGAAGACCAGAAGAATGTTGATGGTGATGCTTCAAGATTATGAAAATCTTTGAGAACATAAGTGTTGAAGAACATTGCGGTGGAGAAGGGCTTCATGAGGGGAGTTTTGTGGAGAAGACGCGAAGTAAATGACGGAATGATCCGCAATTACGATGAGCTACGCGATCGAAAAAATTTCTGTGGTGCTTTTCGATTCGGAATGATTTTTGTTGGGAACTTCAGAGCTTCGCTATTTGTGATGACTTGGCGTTTACTTTGTGAAGAAATTTCGATGGTTGGTTGAATCACCTATAATTAGTCCATGACCCCCTCGAGCAAAGTAGAGAGAAGGAGAGATAGTTTCCAACGAAAATCTTTGGCTCTTAGTTCGCGAAGGTGGTTCTCAAAGGCATCATGCTTCGTGAAATAAGAGCTTCGTGGCGGCTAATCTAGCTTAGTGAAAGTTTCAAGCTCCGCGTTGGCTCAGTGAGCTTCGCAAGGGAAGTTGCTCTGCGACGACTTGAGCATCACGAGAGTGCTTCACGAAAAGATAGGAGCTTCGTGAAGGCTTGTTTGAGCTTCACAAAATTGGGATCGTCGCGAAGTAGGGTTATTTCCGAAGGTGTTTCCAAAGTGAGTTGCCTGGTGTTCATGGGAAAAGAGGTATTCATCAGTCGAAGAACTTTGAACTTCAATAGAGCATCTACGTACATTGTATGATGCATTCATTAGTGATAATGAAGAGACCTACATGTCTATAAACTGTGAGTGGATCTTCTAAAGAAGCAGTGAGCTCACTTTATTTGAGAGAGCAGTGAGTTCTTAAATTGTGGGCGGTTGTAACCAGGAGGGATAATGAGTCCTCTTCGAACTTGTAAACAGTGATGAGGTTATAGTGGAATTGGTACATTGGCACACTGTCGGTGTATGCTCCTTGGACATAGCCCAGTGAGGGTGAACCAAGTAAAAATCACTCTGTCCTATGCATGCTTTAAGGTTTGTTCATACTCTGCATCAAGAAGAGAGAGAAGAGGGTTTTTTCTAACAGAAAAACAAGATCAATAGGGGCAGTCATTTTAGTCTATCATACCTTAATTCACTCCCCTTTCATGGTATCTATCATAGTGGAGCTAACAATTGGTATCAGAGGGAAATTTTAATATCAGTGTTTCTCTCTCAAATGGAGGTCACTAATCATATAGGTATTCTGATCATTGATGGAAATAATTTCTAGCTATGGAAGAATCAGATGCAACACTACTTCCGATCATTATGAATGGATGTGTTCACATTAGCAATGGATGGCATAATAGCTGATATTTATAGTGGTGCATTATCAGAAGCTGAGCATAGAGAGTTGGAAGCTGATGCCAAAGGAATTAATTCCATAGAGGGAGCCCTATCCAATCCTATTTATACAGTGGTGATATCATGAAAAAGATCACATGCCATGTGGTAAAATCTATTGAATATATATGAAGGGGGTAAAAAAGTCAGAGAGGCAAAGCTGCAAGTGTTTTGGAACAAGTATAAAGATATGATAATGAACCCGAATGAGTCTGTTGATGCATTCTTCTATTGGGTAAATTTCGTAGTGGAAGAAATGCGATGTCTTGGAGAAGTTATTGAAGACATAAATATTGTGAAGTGCATCTTGAGAAAACATCCACCTCAGTTCAATCTGAATGTTTCATTTTTGGAAGATAAAGACCCGAAAGAGATGACATTGGATAACTTGCACAACACCCTTGTTGCATATGAAATGAGAAAGGATGATAAAGATGCTGTGGAAAAGGGGAAATCCAAAGAGGTGTCATTCAAGGCTATGAAGAAGCTCACCATTTAAGACTCTCAGGAAGAAGAAGAGAAAGATGAGGTGATGTCATTCCTCTCCTCAGACCTTCAAAGAGGAAAATTAATGTTCAAAGGGAAGCTTTACTCGCTTGTTTTTGATGTGGAATGGTTGAACATCTTTCGGAAAGGTTCCCCAAAAATTTGCAAGAGGATGATGATGTCGATGAAATCGAAATTCCCAATAAGTAGTCTCCAGCCTATGAGAAAGGAAAAATATAGTTCAAGAGAAATTTCTTTAAGAAGAATAACCTTCTTTCAATAGAATATGACAGTTCAGATGAGTCTGAGGCTGTGGAGGTTGAAGAGATAGAGAACTACAGAGATTATGGAGAAAATGAATTGGTGGAAGTTATAGGTAGCTCTCAGAATAAGAATATAACTGAAGATGATGAAGAAGAAGAAGAAGTTGAGGGAAGAGTTAATATGCAAGCTGAGTTAGAGGCTAATCTTAAAGAGATAGATGTTTGGAGAGACAAAACAAAGAAATCCAACAATGTTGTTCGTGATGCCAAACTATATATGTAGTAGCAGAAAGAAGAGAAGTCTGATTTGATTGAAGAAATTGAGAAAATCAAGTCACCAACACCAGAGGACTCAAAATCAGTTAGTGAGTATAAAATAAAAATTGAAGAACAGGAAAGGGAGATCGATAGCTTGAATAACACAAGGAAAGATCAAATCAAGCATATTGAAGAACTTAAAGGAGAAGTTGTAGGTTTGCAAAAAAAGGTTAAAGATCATGAAATTTTTTTGACTCCTACTGGGTCATTATGAAATCAGATCACTCATAATACAGAGAAACTGAATGTGGAGAAAAGTGGTTCAGCAGAAAGGCAGCATCAACCATGTTTGGATGCTAAGACCGACAAAGAGCTTGATCAAAAACAAAAAAGCTGTGAAAATTGAGGTCAGACCGCAAGCACCCACTCCAAGATTGAAGGTTGATTTGGGCACAAGGTAGATTCAGAATATTCAAAGATCCCAAGGGGAAACTCGTAGTGCAGAAGTCACACAAAAGAGTGCACCTCATATCAGGAGTTATTATTGTGGAAATATGGGACCTTCACAGTATGTGTGTTCCATAGCCAAGAGATATCGAAGGGCACAAGAACAAAGGTGGCATCCAAACAGAGAATGGTTCTACAGAACATTTCTTGGACATTATTTTTGGTGTGGAGGATTTGGGCACATGGCTAGGAATTGTATTTCGACCATATAAAGGAACATGCCAAAGGAGAATCAAAATGTTCTCAAGCAGCAGATCAATGATCCAACAAGTGAGTTGAACATGCAAACTAGATTTACAGCCCTGAAAGATGAAGTTGGTGCATCTTTCTCTGAGAAAGATTAGAAGTCTAAATCCATGTCAGGTATGAAGGTAAAAATATGGACCAAGAATAAAAAGGATGAGAAGGCAGTGGTGATAGAAATTTCCCTAAAAACATCAGATCACTCTGGTGTGGGGATCCTTGATAGTAGTTGCACATCTCACATGACAGGTAATAAGGATATTGTTACAAGTATAAAATATGACAAAGAAGGAGTTCTCAAGTTTGGAAACGATGATGGCTTGAAGATAATTGGCTCAGTAAATGCCATGTTTGGGAGCAAAGAGATGAGACATGCTGATGTCTTAGTAGTAGAGGGCCTCAATCACAATTTTCTCAGCGTCAGTCAACTATGTGACTCATGACACTCTATAAGGTTTACTAAGAAGGTGTGTATCTTGAAAGGAAGATATAGGGAAGTGGTTCTATAGGGGAAACGAACAAAGGGTAATATCTACCTGGTAAGTGGAGAAGTATATATGTGCTTTATATCCAGAGAAGAATAAGAAAAGTTGTGGCCTAAATGACTTGGTCATCTCTGCCAACCATCCCTGGAAGATCTGGTAAAGTGTGATGCATCAAGAGACCTATCTAAGCTATCACATGATCATACACACACGTGTGATGAATGCCAAAAAGGGAAGATCATCAAGAAGATGTATAATTCAAAGGAAAAGAAGTCAACAAGAGTGCTCCAATTGGTGCATGCTGATGTTTGTGGGACTATCACACCATGATAAATTTACTAAAAGAGGTACTACATTATTTTTATTGATGATTATAGCAGAATGGAATGGGTATTTGTTATTTCCCATAAGTCTAATGTGTTCAGTTGCTTAAAACAGTACCAGAGAGAGCGCGAAAGAATGATTGGATAGAAAATTCTGAAGTTTCATACTGATAATGGTACAGAATTCACAAACAGTCAGGTGGAAGACTATCTCGAGAAACACGATATAAGAAATCAAGTTTCCTTAGTGAGAACTCCCCAACATAATTAAGTGGTTGAAAGGAGAAATAAGATCATAAAGAATATGGAAAGATCAATGCTCATAGAAAAAGACCTACAAGAGAAATTTTGGAAGGAGGCAGTATTGACATAAGTTTAAATTTCTAAGAGGGCTCTATTGTGTTTGAAAGAAGGAAAGACTCCATATGAGATGTGGTATAGAAAGAATACAACAGTGAAATACTTTTGAATATTTGGAATTAAGTGCTTTATCCTCAACAAAGAAAAACATAGGAAATATGAGTCATGAGGAGATGATGGGATATTCCTAGGCTACTCAGGAAAAATAAAAGAATATAAATGCTTTAACAAAAAGGCTGGAAAAAATAGTTGAGAGAAATGATGTCACTATAGTGGAGAACGAGGAGATCATTCAACAGCATAGTGAACAATTTCTTGATGAGAGTGATGAGGAGGAAAGAAACACAGGGGGAGAAGAAGTGCATGATGTTGATTCAGAAGAAGATACTAATGATGAGCATGAATAAGTAAAGTCTGTATCTGCACAAAATCCAAGGAGTCGAGCTGAAATTGACAGGCAGAATATTATTGGTGATCAATCAGCTCCGGTTCTGACAAGGAGAATGAAATCTCTATAGTAGACATAATTTCTATCTCAGGTTGAGCTGAAGTGCTTCACCGATGCAGCTGAATATTAAAACTGGCTTCAGGCAATGAATGAATGGCTTGATCAAATCGAGAAAAATCAAACATGGGAGATTGTTTCGAGGCTAGCAGACAACAATGTTATCAGGACTAAATAGGTCTATCGCAACAAGATGAATGAATATGTCATAGTAATTCGGAACAAGGAACAAATAGTGTGAAAAGGATACTCCCAGATAGAGGGAATAAATGTTGATGAGACATTTTCACCAGTTGCGAGACTAGAGACAATCATATTATTCCTAGCCATTGTAGTGCAACCGAATTTCAAAGTCTTCCAGATGGATGTCAAGTCTGCATTTTTGAATGGGGTTCTGGAGGAAGAAGTGTATATTGAGAAGCCAGATGGTTTTCACATTCATGAGGATGAGAACAAGGTCTACAGATTAAAAAAGTCATTGTATGGACTGAAACAAGCACCAAGTGCATGGTACTCAAGACTTGATCTGTACTTGAAAAAGCTTAGTTTCTAGCGTGGGGGAGTTGATTACAATCTCTATTTCAGCAACAAAAGAAATCAAAGGATTATGGTCCTGGTTTATGTCAACAACATAATATTTGGCGGATCATATGAAACTCAGTGTAGACAGTTTTCCAAATTCATGAAAAGTGAGTTTGAAATGTCAATGATTGGAGAGCTAACGTTTTTCCTTAGTCTACAGGTGACACAAGGAAAGGATGGAACATTTATTTCTCAGTCCAAATATTCCAAGGAGGTTTTGAGAAGATTTGGAATGGAAAATTCAAAGGAGATGAAGACTCTGGTTGCTACTCGGATGAAATTTTCCAAAGACGCGGATGGCAAGGCAGTTAATATCACAGAATATAGGCAAATTATTAGAAGTTTATTGTACTTAACTATGACAAGGCTTTAAATTGTTTTCATCACATGCCAAGTAGAATGATATCAAATTAATCCCAAGGAAAGGCACATTCTTGCAGAGAAACGATTACTTCGGTATATCAAGGGCATGGTGGATTTCAGCATGATAGATAGTGAAAAATATCAGTTAGAATTATTGGGATATACTGATGTAGATTGGGAATGTTTAGCAGATAACAGGAGATCAACATCAGAAGGTGCATTATATCTTGGTGTCTTGTGTGTTTCTTGGCTAAGAAAGAAACAATATTGCATTTCATTGAGCACCTCCGAAGCTGAGTATATTGCTGCCACTCAAGATTTCACACAATTATTGTGGATAAAGCAGTAGCTTGAAGATATGGGCATTGAAGTGAACTCTCTGATTGGAGTCTAGTGCGTTAACTCAAGTGCTATAAATCTCAGAAAAAATCCCGTCCATCACTCAAGGACAAAACACATTGAGATAAAGTATCATTTTATCAAGGAGAAGGTTGAGCAAGGAATTGTGAAATTGGAGTATTTTCCTAAAGAGCTCCAGGTTGCAGACATTCTGAAAAAGGACTATCCCAATGAAGCTTTTGAGAGGCATCAAATGGATCTGGGAGTCCGGTTAGTTCCCCACACTTGAAAAAGTGTGGATATTGGACCCCCATCTCCTTGAGGTATGGATTGTTTTTTCTTACTATGCTCATATGTGTTCTTTCCAATGTTTTAGACCACAAAAGAGGGACCTTTGTGTTCATAGACAAAGGGGGAGAAATAGTGACTACTCAAGGGGGGAAACTGTGGATAATGGAGAAAATGTCTTTGTAAAAGACATGGGGAGAAGTTGACAGGTTGAGTAGCAAGATAGGGGGAGAGCATTGAGATAGGGGGAGAGTTTTTAAATCTGACGATGCTAGAAGTAATCGATCAAAGAATAGATATGACAACAGCTGAGGATCATGATAAAAGAAAAACGGTGATGTTAGAAAGGTGTGAGAAGGTTTCTAGCTATCAACAATTGGTATGAATGTTGTATCAACAATTGGAATCCGTTTGGAAATTGGTATTAGTTGGGTGTCAACAGTTTGTGGCAGAAATGAAGTGATTCATTGATGCTCTTTTCATTTACTCTTGTTTATCATAACAAGCATTGCTCATGTGGGCTTAGAGTATCTAGTGAGTGAATCTATGGTCTCTATATAAATCGCAAGAGGTGAAGTCTTGTTTGAGCTTCGTGAAATTGGGAGCCTCGCGATATAGGGTGCTTTGCGAAGGTGTTTCCAAAGTGATTTGCCCAGTGTTCAGGGGAAAAAAGGTATTCATTAGTGTATGAGACTTTAACTTCAATAGAGCATCTAGGTACAGTTTAGGATTCATTCATTAGTGATAATGGAGAGACATATAGGTCTATAAACTATGAGTGGATCTTCTAAAGAAGAAGTGAGCTCACTTCTGTTGAGAGAGCAGTGAGTTCTCAAACTTTGGGTGGTTGTAAACCAGGAGGGACAGTGAGTCTGCTTCGAACATGTAAACAACTATGCGCTTATAGTGGAATTGGTACATCGACACACTGTCGGTATATGATCCTTGTACATAGCCGAGTGAGGGTGAACCAAGTAAAAATCGCGGTGTCCTGTGCATGCTTTAAGGTTTGTTCATACTCTGCATCGGGAAGAAGAGAGAAGAGGGTTTTGTCTAACAGAAAAACAAGATCAAAAGGGACAGTCATTTTAATCTATCATACCCTAATTCACCCCCTCTCATGGTATCTCTCCTAGTGGACCCACCATAATGAAACATATCATCTTTTTATCGTTATGATAAATAAATTGGAGTTATAAAAGTCTAGAGAATTATATTTAGTATTTATCATTTTCATAAATAACTATTATTGTCATAATCATAGAAAAGTGGCATGGTAATGATATATCTTTGAAAAATGAATGATTATGGACGAAATAATCTCATAATATAGGGTGAAAGGAATTTGTTAGAGATGTTTTAAAGCATTATCCCAATGGTTTAACATATTTTATTCATTTTCACCAAACCAACTTGAATAAAATTTACCAAAGTTACAATTCAAAACAATGAAAAATAAAATGGACCTATTTTAAAATTTGAACATAATGATCCTAAATATAAATTTAATTTTTCCATGATTTAATTTCTACAAGTTCAAGAATTATATTTTATAATAACTATGAAATAATCAATGAAAACTTGTTTGAAAAAAAAATCCTTTAAGCTTAAAAATTGATTTATTCTTATAACAAAAAATTAAAAACAGTCAAATGAATATAAAATAATTTTATTAAAAATATATTATATAAATTTAAATAAATTAAATATTCATATGTGATTTATTTAATTAATTAAAATGAAAAAACATTGGAACATAAAAACTATTTTTTTAATTTGTTTTTAAGCCTAAAAATAAACATATACTAAAATATATATTAATGGTTATGAAAGTATAATTAATTACAATATATAAAATTAAAGGATAAATTTTAATATAAGAATAAATTTAATTCATAATTTGACCTTTCTTTGAAAAAATGTTTGTTTTACAAAAATTGGTATTTTCTACATTAACTAGAAAATCAATCTTTTCAGAAAAATACAAAAAATTAACTTTAAATTAATTTTGATATTATTATAAAAAAATTGAAATAATTATTATAAAACTCATTTTCTGAACGTTTAGAAAAAAAATTATAATATTTTAACACAAAATTCAATAAAATCCATTTTTAGGAAAACATTTTTTGGAAACATAAAATTACTTTACTAAAAATTTAGTACTCATATATATTTTATTAACTAATAAATTTGAATTTAGTAAAACATATATATATATATATATATATATCATAATATGGTTTATTCTATTCATACTCATAAATTTAATTATTATCTTATAATATATTTTAGTTAGTTTTATGCTTTGTTTTGTGTGACAATAAATCTATCAAACACAATGTAAATTATTTTAGGAGAAATATATTTTAATATCTAGGGGTGTAACATTATTTACCAATTAAATAAATTTATCCCTCATAAGTTTATCATGTATGTTAGTGGATGAATAATATAAAATACATTTATTCTAAAAACATATCAAATGTTGGGATAATATAAATTATTTTGACATTGGGAAGTGGGAAACATGATGGTTACCCAGAATAAAAAATAATCGAGTTCATAAATAAGGAGAACATTTGTGGGATATAAAATTATAGATTTCGAGGGGAAAATAATGTTCAAGAACTAATATATAGTGATATTTAACATAGTCATGAGAAATTTAATGACTGAAAAACTATAAATCCACGTGCTGTGCAAAATCAATCAATTACTAAAAAATTGAGGTAATTGAATATCATTTTTATTTCAATATCCTTTTCTTAGATGTAAGATAATAGAATTTATTATGAGGATTGGATGATTTACAATTGGTTTTACACCTTTTTTTATCTATCTAAAAGTTTCTAAGATATTGAAGTCCATTTTTGGCAGTGTTTGAGGCTATATCAGAGGACATAGCTTTGGGTTTTGGAGAAAACAAACCAGGAAAGATTGTTTTTTTAAACCATGGAATTGAGGCCACACGATGTGTTAAAAACATCTGTGGTGCTATATAGAATTTATAGCGCGGTGTATAATCTTTTCATGGTTTTCCAAATCCATGTTCCTAGCCAAAACATAGTTTTAGTTATGTAGCGGGTGCACATAATTTTCGTATGGTTTGGCCAAACTGTGTGGTCAAACTGTGGTCCCTTTAAAACTATGTGAAATTATTATTTCGTACCATCATTATTTTAAGTTTCACCCTATATTTTTTCTTCCCTTTCTTGTGGAACACCCCATCCACATGGATCTATCCATTGTAATCCAAGGTAGGCTTTGAGCCTCCACCTTCATCCGGACTCCAATTATTCCATGGTATATTTTACTAAACTAATAACAATAAACCAACCGATCCTCATCCTTAAAATATTATTTTTTATCACTAAATGGAATGAAAAATACATATGATATAATATTCCCTATTTTCATGGAATTTCTATATTTCATCAATTTCACCCATTATATATTCATTCAAAGGATGATAAAAGATAAGGATAATACTAACCATCTAAAGTTAGTGGTATTTTTATTTTCCCCTAATGTATTGATTTTTATATTAGGTTATATTGTTCTAAGCACTATACCTTCCATTTGATTCCTTATAAAAGAAAAACTAATTAAATTAAATTATATCACATTTTTTAGTGTAGTCTTAGAAACCTTAATTATATAATCAGAGGACTTCTGTCTCAATATAATCATCCCCATTGGGTGTGTTGCTTTGAAAGACCATGAGCCTTATTCAATGGAATTGAATTGAACCACCAATCACGGTGTATTGAGATGTCCTTTTTGAAGTAAATATAATTTTAATTGAACCATGGTATAATGTTAGTCCATGTGTTCAAGACATCACATTTATTTTTTATATCTTGAGTCATCCTTATGAAATGAATTGAAAAAATCAACTTAAGTGAATTGTTGAATGGTATGTGTTAAAATAATATCAATGACCATCCCATATGTCATGCCTAGGGATAAACAATTGTTTCTATTTAGAACTCCTTGGATGGTTGGAACAAACATAATAATCTGAATTTTATTATTGATTATTAACCCACTAAGATTAATTGATGAGTTCATACATGGAACACCATGGATGGAGTCATTAGGATGATGGTTTCATATTACCCCATGGGTGATACTTAGTTTCATAACTGGATTAATAAGGAAAGGCTCAGATGGAAAAGCTACGATACCTTTATGTGAGCGATACGTTGTTTCGATTATGTTGTAATATGGATGATCTCATAGTATGTTTCCTTTTTACCACACCATACATGATACATGGGTTTTCTATATGGAACACCTTGCATAGACTCTTGTGGTGGTGGGTATTTAGAATATTCCAAAAGTTTTAACATCGTTCATTTTTTATGGAACACATTGTATGGGATTAGATTTCTATTTCTTTAAATCAGTTGACACATATTACATGTAAAATAAGAAACTTGGATTTAGTCTATGATTTAAATATTTGACATCTTAGTTATGCCTCCTTTTTATGCACATATTCCATGAGAAATGTGCTTGGGTATAAAGATCCTTCATCATAGAGAATATTATTTATATATAAACATATATGTTCTTACATATAAAGTTTTTATATATACACACTTTCTTATACTTATATATACACACAAACATATATAGTGTGACAAATGTTCAGAGATATTCCAGCTTAGGCCAATGTAGGTAGTATTGGTCGAGTGTCCTAGGAGGAATGCAGAGTGATGTGATTTATTTAATTTACATTTATACATTAATTATTACCTTCACATTGATCATTCTATTTTCATATACTGTATTTTCCTAGACACCATTGGATATGTTGTACTGAGTATATCTGACATTGTGTTTTGGCCTCCTATTGGTACCAGGATAGCCTTTAAAGATTCCAGTAAGGAGAAAGGGAATCATCCTACTTTGGATTCTTGATTTAATGTACTGTGATGTAGTACCAGAGCAGAGGACTAATAATATGCTCATTATTTTATTCGATATAACTTTTTGCCTATTTTTATTTTTGTATATCTTGTGGTGTATGCCTACTCATATACTTTAATGTATTACCATTTTTATAGAATACTGAAATGTCAAAGTTTTGTATATCAAATTGGATATGCTTATAAATTTTTATTATATTTAGATGGATTATGTTTCTACAATTTATTAATTATGTTTTTTCTATTATTTGATGTTATTATAAACCATTTCTATACACTTTTATCATGAGATTATTTTCTATCCACCATACCATCACAGAACCTCGCTTCTTTCCGAGAGCCTATAACATTAAGGAAGGTGAGAATGAGGCCATTTGGCCAAATGAGTTTGGTTATTTATGAGTGAACTGGGTCTAGTATACTAAAAAGTGGTTGAATTACTATTTCAACTTTTGTATTAATGTTTTGGTTTGGTAAACCAGTTACTAAGAATGTTTCAGAATATACCGATGATCACGTGATTGGGAGTAGCCACACAACATATAAAGAAGAGAAAAATTACATTTGAACAAAATTTATATTTTGGGTTTTCATATTATTTTTGTACTAATTTCACTGTTGGGTGACACACATGATTTGTGGCTTTATTATTGTTATTATTTTGATATATTTTCATTTTTTCCCTGATCTGATATGGAAAAGAGGTGGAGTTACACGAATCAAAGTAGGAACATGAGGATTCACATGTCATACATATTTCATGCCTTATTTATATTAACATGTTAATTTTGTATTAAATATTACTAGTTTATTGACTATCATGTTTGGGAATATGCTATCATTTTGTACATGGATATATTAATTAGATTAATTATTATTTTTTGCATTATCCCATATAGTGTTTTTCTATATTGATTGATGATGGAACCATTATTAACCAATTATGCCATATTTGAGACATGGTCTACTGATCAAATGGGGAAAATGTTAGTTGACTTTGATTACATGGATTACAATTGTATTTTATTAATCATTAACTTATAGAAAATAGGAATTGTGATTCATCTAATATAATAATCTTATCATACATGTTACATCTTGATACTAGATTTGGGGGGGGGGGGTAGTTACATGGCATTCCAATTGATTAATATAATGCTTATTCTTTTATACCATAGAAGTGATGAATTATATAACTAGACCATGATGCATATACAAATATAAATGTGTATGTAGATAAATTAATTTAAATTCATAAATAAAATGGGTACCACTAAATAAGAATTCCAGTTGTGACATCATAGGTGTTGTCCAATATACCTTTCAATTGAAACTCCATATATTGGAAACTCTATTATGTGATGTGAGACCTTTACCCTAACTCAACCTTAGTAGTGGGTAGCGATTAGTATATCTTGTGATCATTATGATCTTCTATGTCACATAGACATTAGTTTATAGGAAATCATACGCTTAAACTGTAATATATGAATGTTTTTTACTTGTGCTTTTATTGTACATTGAGTTATATTTTTTCAAAAATTTCTATTATAAGGTGTTCATTTTCCATTGTAGATATATGAAGCAATGAAGGACTTTGGTTGTATGCCTGGAATATGGGGATGACTATGCTAAAGAGGTGTTGGGCCTTGATCCACAAGAGTTCCTCTGGTAGTGAATCCGGTAGAACATCATTTTATTCATGATATTTTCATTGATGCTTAATTTTTATAGTGTTTCATGTGACTAGTATAGTCTATACAAGGATCCCTATGGCTTTCCCCTACTATGGTAGATCATACATGAGAGTTTCAATAGAAACTCCACCATACGTTTTTTTGTGAACGTGTTCCCTAGGATACTAAGTCATTGAAAGTAGCCATACAGTCTATATTCATGAATTTATAAGATTCTTCTAGAGAAGAGGGATAGGATCATGGATTATATTTATTTGTGATCCTTTCATTAGTTTTTGGGACCTTATTACCATGATTGATCATTATCAATTGATAATCTAGAGGGACTTATTGGTGGTTTTCTATGATTACTTAATTCCACATATACTAATAGCTGACAATGATAAGGAATCTATACACATATAACATGATGCGATGTATGTGATTAAATATTCATTTTATTTCACCAAGGTTTAGTGATTCTTACTAACACTTATTAGTTATGATTTGATGAATATGAAACATTTTTTAGGATGAGATTGTGTGTGTCGTTCGATCCGAGGTGAATGTTTTTTTATTGAAATCCATATCTAAAATAGTGATCCATTCCCTTATCCCCACGAAATACCTGAGGGGAGATATAACGGAGTGCGTCATAGAGATTTATAAATGAGATATGGAAGTGGTTTATTTATTGGCATTAAAATTTTTTATATGTATGCTCATGGAGGAAATTTAGTCCGATGATACTCACTGAATGTTATATGGCGTGTCCCCAATGTGGTTGAACAAGCCATAATAAACCACATTGTATGAAGGAACCAATTGTGTTCTTGTCTTTTGGAAAGTTGGGTCATCTTTAAAATTTATATAGAACCTTCCCACTCATGACTACTAAAATAGATCTGTATAGTCCCCACACTCATGTACAGGATCCATAGATCCACGTTGGGAATGGTGACCAACTATTACTCTTTGATTAAGCCGAGGAGGAGGATGCAACCATGGAAGTTAGTCATATGAGATTTAGCCTTAATATATCTGGTTTCTCTTAGAGAGAATGATGTAGCATAGATTCACTAAGCTATTATCTACGTATAGTGAAGTATATATGAGTAGGGAAGAGTGTTGGTCATTTTACAATTCAAGGTACTATTCTTATTGCCCCTATATTATTTTGAAATTTATTTGACACTGGTTCTTCATATACATTCATATCTTTGACTATTAGGGAATGTATAGTTCTAAAGGTAGAATGATTATATGGTTTAATGAATCTCAACACTCCGATGGAGATCTGATCCAAGAGAATACACAGAAGTGAGGAATTCCCCCCTTGAGATAGATGGTTATCTTTTTTACATGGAACCTTTTTTTCCTTGAGATGAATATAATCAATATCATACTCTGAATGGAAAGGTTAGTATAATATTATAATCAAATTTATTTTTATCACTATAATATTTATTTAAAATAAAATAATGGTGGTACTTATATTCATAAGGAAGAATGGGATGTCTATGAGAGTCAAGATGGACAAGAGCATCATGGTCTAGGAGGAGAGAGCCTAGATTTCTAGTTTCTTTATAATTGATTAGGGAATACCACATATATATAAACATCATATAGTGTACCTTTTCAGGGATATATTCCCTGATGACATTTCAAGGTCAGTTCTTGTGAAAGGGGTGGAGTTCACTATTGAGTTAGTGTCAGGAGCAGCAACAATGACCATTCCTCCATACATGATATCACCTTCCATTATTCAAGAACTCAAGAATCATCTTGATTAAATGGAATCTAAAGGTTTTATATGAACCAAAACGTCACTATGGTTCTGAACTATCCTTTTTTCTAAGATGGTAAATGACGTCCATTTAAATTGTGCAGATTACTAGAGGTTAGATCACCTTATGGTGAAGAACTTGTATCCTTTCCCTTGTATAAATGACCTCCTAAAATAGCTATGAGGATCATAGATTTTTGGGAATATTTATTTGAGTATGGGTAATAACCAGGTGCGTCAGAGATCATAAAACATAATGTATACAAAATTATGTAGTAGATATATCTTGTATGAGTATTTTGTTATGTCGTTTGGTCTCATAAACCCACCCATAATTTTCATGGTTCTAATGATTCAGGTTTTTCACCCATATCTAGATTCATATGTGCCTATTTTCATGGATGAAATCTAGGTGTATTATAATACTCAACACAACAATGTCAAACATCTTGATATTACACATAATACACTATGATAACACAAACTACATTCAAAGGTCACCAAATATGACTTTTCGATCATTAAGGATTGCATCTGACATCACATTATCTCATTGACTAGATTATATTTTGACGTAGAGAGGGTGAGAGTCATGGTATCTTATAAGTATCCCCAAAATGTTTTTTTATCCTTTGAGTTAACTAGCTATTATGGGTGTTATATCTTTTAATTTTCATTCCTAGAAGTACCTCTAAGGGGATTGACTAAAAACAGTGTTATGTATTTATGTTATGAAGCAAGAAAAATAGTATTTTTTGTAGTGGGAAAGAAAATTTAATTCATCACCAATCATGATTTCTATATAACTAGTTAGAATATTTATAGTTTAATGTAACATGTTTTGTATGTAACGCCCCGACCCTAGTTTCCTAGAGTCGGTGCATTATTACCTAACATTGGCATGATCACAAGAAAGATCAAATCTCGAAAGACCGATTGGTTTAGTAGCCTTGGAAACACTAGATATATTCATAAGTTTTACATTACATCATAAAATCAAAAACTACTACAACAACATAATGTTTCCACAGTCCACACTACAATCCCCTCATAATATCCCTGCAGGTCATTCATAACTTACATCTTCACTTCCTGGGAAAAATAAAACATAGAAAAGGGGTGAGCTCAAATGCCCAGTAAGGATAACAATATAGCGGAAACTTTCATCAATAAGAATAAACATTTAAGGCAATGTATAACTAAAACAAAATCCTTTTAAACATGAACTTTCAACATGGTATGGCATAAATAAAATGAAATAATGCCATTTACTTATTCACATGGATATTCCACTAATCGAATAATCACATGAAAAAATAAATAACCACTTTCATAATGTTGGAATGCATAATGCCAGACTATCATAACCACATAGCCAAGGCCTCGTGCCAAGACTACAAATAAGATTTTGTCAAGGCCTTGTGCCAAGACACTAGTTTGTCTCATGAGACCTACCGATGCATCGAGGAGCTATAGCGGGCTCCACCCGTCACTTATTAAGTCCAATGCATTCCCATATGAAAAGGTTTAAACATAACATAAACATTCGTATTAAAACTAGCATAAGAAATGTCAATACTTTCACAATAAACTATGAATGGTATAAAAATAGCACATCCACAGTCAAACATATCACAAAACCTTCAATACAATATAGAAGTTTTGTATCATAATAAATCAACTTCAAATAATCTTAAAATTCATCAAAGGATGTTGACATAGATGAAATCAAAATTCTTTTTAAAGAAATATCTCCTTTTATTTTGAAATCATTTAAGATCCATATAAAATAAAACATTTTCGTTGAAAATATTCTTATAAGCTTGTATGGAAAGCTTTGAAGATTTTATAACGGCGTAAAATAACCGCACCCGCCGTATAAGTTAAAAAAAACATTCTTACCTCAATTCTGTCGAAAAGGTTAAAAAGGACCTTGTTTTGAAAACGACGGAAAGATTCCTTTATAAACCTCTTATAAAAAGTCAAAAACGGGTATAAATGACTTTAACCCATATACTTGTAAATAGTAAAAATGTTTTGAAATACATTTTTAAGAAACATGGATGTGGATGATAAAGAGATCCCAGTAGATTATTACATATAAACAACCTCGGATAATGAAGAGATTGTGAAATAACCCTTACCTTGTACTTTTCCTTGGTTGGGGTAGGTTAACCTCCTGTATAATGGTGAAATAGTTGTTATTAAATTATACAAGAATCATATATATTAATATGATATCATATATGATCTTTTAACATTGATTTGTTAATAATATCTTAGAATTATCGTCGTTTCGGGAGTTAACTTACTCATTTTCTTTTATATGTTTTGTTACATAAGCCATGGTTGTTGTATCTTATTCATATCCAGAATGATATACAGTCCTTAAACATCATTTTTAAATCATCAAATGATAATTATACTTGAATGGATACGATGGAGAATGAATCTCATCGCGTTCGTGGAGACGGTAGTCCGTACGTACGCACGAGCGACAATATCATTCTTTTGATATTAAAATAATATATAAATGGATGGTATATCATATATACAGAATCATTAACATGTTATATTTATTATTTACATGATTTACACGCCATTATTATACCCATCCAAATAATATTATATTGAATAACAATTACACCACGACGTGGAGACGGTAAGCCGTACGTACGCACGTATGGTGACATGTTATTCAAAGGGTGGATAGAATACTGAATATGATTGTACCATATTTATAATAACATCACAGTATATGTGAGATACTGGAGTTATTATTTCAGAATGGTAAGAACAAAGGAAGAAGAAGTGGAAGAAGAAATGAACTTAGAAAAGGGTGGTGAAATCATTACCTCTTCTTCGGGTTCTTCCGTTTGATTTGATCAAAAGGCCTCCTTAGGTTGGCTTTCTGATCAAACTAAGGCCTCTAGGTTGTATTGAGGGATGTTGGGAGAGTATTTGGGCAGAGTTTGGCCGAACCAAAAGGCTTTGAAGGTGTGAAGAAATGAGAAGGAGGAGTGCCCTTTTATAAGAGGGGTGAGGGGCACCTTTGGAAAAGTTAGAAATATTAATTTATAATAAATTCATATTCGGTTTACAAAGGCTCCAAAGTTGACTATTCAAAGGATGAGGTGTGGATAGGTCGAAAACAACTCATCCAATAGAATTTAGACAGGTTTGGGTACTTATATTAACCTTATCTTTAAGTATTAACTCTAAGTTAATTAGTTTCACTTTTACAATGTCTCTTTGTATTTTTATATAATATGATTAATAAACTTACTATATACATCCAAGAGACCCCCAATTGGTCCATTAATGAGGAACCTATCATAATATAAGTCTCTTGGCCGAACCGTAGATTTTTAGGAATTTAATATTAATTAATAATATAATATTTGTTTTAAGAACTCTTTTATGTCAATTTTGACACTATTCAATAGTTGATTTTTGTGAAACTCCTAACAGATTGATTACTTCGAAAAAAGTCAATTAAATCAATCCTAATATATCATATTATCATATAAAATTAGTTTAATTCATTAAAAGTTTCATATTATAATTATTTGGGTATTTATAAGATCAATTATTTTTATTTTTCACTATTTTAGTAATTACTGCATCATCATTGTGTCATAAATAAATTAAATTATATAATGTCTAAAAATTATAAATAAAATATCATTATGTAGGAAATCCTTTTATCTTTCTAATGAATATTTATAATCGAAAATCCAACATGTATAACCCTATGTAAAAATTGTTGTTCTAAAAGATATATGCTTGTGTCATTTTTGTATTCATTTTGACTTAATTAAAATAAAGTGTCATTATCACTTACAAGTGGATCCATGGGGTCCCAAAATAGACCCAAAGATGCCCATGGTCGACCATGTATCAACAAATAGGGTTAAGACACGTTTTAGGGTAATTTAGTATTATTATAATATTATTTTTTTTAACCCTTATTTACCGGATTTACCCTTTAACCATGGTAAATAAAATATTTACCGCAGTAATTATTCAAAATGTGTAAAAATAAAAGTTACCTATTTACACAATTTGAACATCCTGATTCCAAATATGGAATCCATTTTCCTAAATTCAAAACACAGAAGTGGCAGAAATTAATTTAAAATTAATTCCCGCTGTCAAAACAAAAAGCGTGTTTTTAAGAGATAATAACTATCAAAAGATTGACACTTGTTTATGTTCGGTTTAATTGTAAAATTATGTCCAATGACCAACATTATATTAAATAGTAAAACTATATTCTAAATATACTTTAAAACCACTCAAATTCATAATTTATCACTATTAATTATTTTGATTAAAAAAGTTGTTTTTAATTAAAATTTAGTAATTTTCACTATTCATCAAAATATAAAAGTTATCCGAAAAGTACCAAAATTTCACCCTAGGATAATTTCGATATTCCGAATCCAAAAATGAAGTCCATTTTGAAATATAAAATATATATATAACTTCAAAAAGTAGGTATTACTATTCATAACAGCTAGTTTGATTGGTTACGGTGTGTTAGAACTCGAAGTTGCGTACAACACACACTACTGTTTTATTCAAAGGAAAGCGTACCGTGGAAGCTTGGGATGTTTCATTTTAAATTTTTTGATGTCTCCATTTAGTCAAAAAGTTTAAAATATTGTATTTAAAAAGGTTTCACTATCAAAAGTTGATAAAAGTGCAATACTGAAAATGAATCTGTTCTTGCATTATGACTAAGAAACTCATAATATGGATTCTAAAATTATAAGGATTATATAAAGTTTAAAATTTAGTTAATACTATTCATGAACTCTTTTAATGGCTTTCTTTTTGGTAAGTCATGGTGGAATTGAACTCAGTGTTGCGTGTAGTGCAAGTTATTGAATTATTTTGAAGAAATAACACACTATGAAATCTTGGGGTGTTACATTCTCCCCTCCTTCAATAAATTGCGTCCTCGCAATTTGAAATTGTTCTTCAAAAATAAAAGGTTGAAAGTAGAAAATATATTTGTGGGAAAACCCACATCGGAAATTGGGTTACTAAAATTTAGTCTTAATATGAGGAAAAGAGAAATCAAAGGGTCACCACCAAATTATGATCTCGATTAGGAGAACATTGGTGGAAATTAGAGACATATAATCGGAGGAAAAACGTAAATATTTATAGGTAGTGATTGAGGTCATCAATCACAAACAAGTGTATAATTGAGGTCCTTAAATTCATCAATCTATGATGATTTGAAATACCATCGGTTCAACAAAACATAGGGTATTAGGATAACACATTTTTGACGTTTCAAAATATCTTAGTTGAAATCCCACATCGAAAAATGAATTAATGAGGCCTCTATTTAAAATAAAGAGTGGAAAGTATGAAGATTACCGAAAATAACACATACTAGGGTTCCATGTAGGAAAATATGGATATGGAAGAGAAATCTAACCATCAATTATCTGATGGAGAGTGGTAGAGAACATGGCTATGAAAAGGCCAACAATCCCAAAGCCATAAATTAGTGATGATTTAAGGTACCATCTAGGACAACATTTTTGTTCTAAGTTTCTTTTCTTAATATTGAGGAATTTATTTATGAGATTGGCTAAGATCATAAGGAGATATACTTACTTTATAATTAGTTTTTTATCCATTAATAAATTTCTACCACAAACTCATCTTTCACTCTAATAGAAAAAAAAATTCTATTTACACTATTCGTATAGGGTTCCAAAATAAAAGAATTTATAATTCATCTAAAAGATCTTTTAATAAAAACTACATTATTTAATCCAGGACATCTCGTGGGCCAGTGGTAGGTGATACACCCTTGTCGCCCTTCGGTTGCGGGTTCAAGTCTCGCAGCCTTGCCGGACGCGACGGGTTGCCGCCCGACCTCCGGGTTGTCCTTTTATGGCAATCCAAAATAATCCAAACAAGAACTATCCAAAATAATTCTATCCAAACTCACAGTCCAACTTTTATAAGGAGGGTAAACATAATGTAGATCCTTTTTAACCCGTAATAGAATATGAATACCTTCATCGTGTATTCTTTTAATACACTGAAACATCCTGAATTACCATATTTTTTATTGATTACATTCATGCTCCCTTATTCCATATTGAATGCTGGATATACTTCATCAATCCAAAAATGTTTTAAACCCCAACAATGATGGAATATACAAATCATTAATCAGTTCCAAGGTAGTCAAGAATATCCAATATAATTTTTCCAAAATAATCATGTATTATTCGAAAATCACTACCTCGGTATCAGAACTATATTATGGTTTATCATTCTCTCAACCATATATTTTCCAAAAATTTATCCTGATATTGAGTCACTTTTCTTTGTTCCACACAATCTCAAGTCCTTAATGAAATAGTACTGCAGTACAATCCTATATACTCCATAATTATTATAACAAGTACATTGTTGATACAACACTCAATTGACATAATCAACATAAGAACTCTAATCATTCTTCTTCATCTGTGGTAGTATCATAACTTGATTATTATCCAATAGCATCATTTGTGGCATAGTCTGATGACTGGGACATAGGTTCGCGTAGTGTCCAAACTCCTTGCAAATGAAGCATTGTACATTTGAAACCATTTTCTTACCCTTGCAGTCATGTACTTTGTGCCCTTTTCCTCCACACTTATAACAAACTCCCATTCCTTTCAGGCAATTTCCAGGGTGTTTCTTTCCACAGTTACCACATATGGGAAAATTCTTCTTTTCCCTCTTCCCTTTATCCATTTTTCTCTCTTCCATCCTTTTATTCTCTTGCTTCCCTTCAAAGCCATAGGACTCAGTAAACTCTTTACTTATCTTATCAACACATGATATTATTTCTTCATATGATGATAATACATGGGAGACTATTTCTCTTATAAATTCTAGCTTAAGACCATGAAAGATATGATCCTTCCTTCTCTTTGGATCATGTGCATTTCTGGAGTTCTCATTCCTTCTACTGGGCGCCATTTCTATACCATGGCATAAACTAGATCAGTTTATGAATCAAAACACATAATCCCATACTTATAAAACACTTAACATAAATTGAACTATTTATGGATATAATCCATAATCATAAAAATGTTTTCTTTGAGGAAGTATATAATCATAAACCCTTCATAATGATTTGTAAAGAAAATGAGAGTTATCCTAAGCATATCCCCCGGGAGTGTCGTAACCAAGAGTGCAGCAAGGCCCGTTGTCGTGCACCAGTTCCCGTTCGAGTCTAGCTCAAAGCGGTGTTTTCGGGTTTTACCCCTAGGTACATCTGTGCCAGAGCCGCCTCTACCTGCTCGTATCCAGACAGGGATGTATTGCTCGGAAAACTCACAAAATCTCTACAATACCAAAATTCTAGGAAGTTCTTCTATACAAATCCTCAAAGTTCATCTTAGGTATACGTGCTCTAATCAGAGTTTATCTAAATCTAGCTTCCAAGGTTTGTACTAAACTTCCTTTGATACCAACTGTAACGCCCCGACCCTAGTTTCCTAGAGTCGGTGCATTATTACCTAACATTGGCATGATCACAAGAAAGATCAAATCTCGAAAGACCGATTGGTTTAGTAGCCTTGGAAACACTAGATATATTCATAAGTTTTACATTACATCATAAAATCAAAAACTACTACAACAACATAATGTTTCCACAGTCCACACTACAATCCCCTCATAATATCCCTGCAGGTCATTCATAACTTACATCTTCACTTCCTGGGAAAAATAAAACATAGAAAAGGGGTGAGCTCAAATGCCCAGTAAGGATAACAATATAGCGGAAACTTTCATCAATAAGAATAAACATTTAAGGCAATGTATAACTAAAACAAAAGCCTTTTAAACATGAACTTTCAACATGGTATGGCATAAATAAAATGAAATAATGCCATTTACTTATTCACATGGATATTCCACTAATCGAATAATCACATGCAAAAATAAATAACCACTTTCATAATGTTGGAATGCATAATGCCAGACTATCATAACCACATAGCCAAGGCCTCGTGCCAAGACTACAAATAAGATTTTGTCAAGGCCTTGTGCCAAGACACTAGTTTGTCTCATGAGACCTACCGATGCATCGAGGAGCTATAGCGGGCTCCACCCGTCACTTATTAAGTCCAATGCATTCCCATATGAAAAGGTTTAAACATAACATAAACATTCGTATTAAAACTAGCATACGAAATGTCAATACTTTCACAATAAACTATGAATGGTATAAAAATAGCACATCCACAGTCAAACATATCACAAAACCTTCAATACAATATAGAAGTTTTGTATCATAATAAATCAACTTCAAATAATCTTAAAATTCATCAAAGGATGTTGACATAGATGAAATCAAAATTCTTTTTAAAGAAATATCTCCTTTTATTTTGAAATCATTTAAGATCCATATAAAATAAAACATTTTCTTTGAAAATATTCTTATAAGCTTGTATGGAAAGCTTTGAAGATTTTATAACGGCGTAAAATAACCGCACCCGCCGTATAAGTTAAAAAAAACATTCTTACCTCAATTCTGTCGAAAAGGTTAAAAAGGACCTTGTTTTGAAAACGACGGAAAGATTCCTTTATAAACCTCTTATAAAAAGTCAAAAACGGGTATAAATGACTTTAACCCATATACTTGTAAATAGTAAAAATGTTTTGAAATACATTTTTAAGAAACATGGATGTGGATGATAAAGAGATCCCAGTAGATTATTACATATAAACAACCTCGGATAATGAAGAGATTGTGAAATAACCCTTACCTTGTAATTTTCCTTGGTTGGGGTAGGTTAACCTCCTGTATAATGGTGAAATAGTTGTTATTAAATTATACAAGAATCATATATATTAATATGATATCATATATGATCTTTTAACATTGATTTGTTAATAATATCTTAGAATTATCGTCGTTTCGGGAGTTAACTTACTCATTTTCTTTTATATGTTTTGTTACATAAGCCATGGTTGTTGTATCTTATTCATATCCAGAATGATATACAGTCCTTAAACATCATTTTTAAATCATCAAATGATAATTATACTTGAATGGATACGATGGAGAATGAATCTCATCGCGTTCGTGGAGACGGTAGTCCGTACGTACGCACGAGCGACAATATCATTCTTTTGATATTAAAATAATATATAAATGGATGGTATATCATATATACAGAATCATTAACATGTTATATTTATTATTTACATGATTTACACGCCATTATTATACCCATCCAAATAATATTATATTGAATAACAATTACACCACGACGTGGAGACGGTAAGCCGTACGTACGCACGTATGGTGACATGTTATTCAAAGGGTGGATAGAATACTGAATATGATTGTACCATATTTATAATAACATCACAGTATATGTGAGATACTGGAGTTATTATTTCAGAATGGTAAGAACAAAGGAAGAAGAAGTGGAAGAAGAAATGAACTTAGAAAAGGGTGGTGAAATCATTACCTCTTCTTCGGGTTCTTCCTTTTGATTTGATCAAAAGGCCTCCTTAGGTTGGCTTTCTGATCAAACTAAGGCCTCTAGGTTGTATTAAGGGATGTTGGGAGAGTATTTGGGCCGAGTTTGGCCGAACCAAAAGGCTTTGAAGGTGTGAAGAAATGAGAAGGAGGAGTGCCCTTTTATAAGAGGGGTGAGGGGAACCTTTGGAAAAGTTAGAAATATTAATTTATAATAAATTCATATTCGGTTTACAAAGGCTCCAAAGTTGACTATTCAAAGGATGAGGTGTGGATAGGTCGAAAACAACTCATCCAATAGAATTTAGACAGGTTTGGGTACTTATATTAACCTTATCTTTAAGTATTAACTCTAAGTTAATTAGTTTCACTTTTACAATGTCTCTTTGTATTTTTATATAATATGATTAATAAACTTACTATATACATCCAAGCGACCCCCAAGTGGTCCATTAATGAGGAACCTATCATAATATAAGTCTCTTGGCCGAACCTTAGATTTTTAGGAATTTAATATCAATTAATAATATAATATTTGTTTTAAGAACTCTTTTATGTCAATTTTGACACTATTCAATAGTTGATTTTTGTGAAACTCCTAACAGATTGATTACTTCGAACAAAGTCAATTAAATCAATCCTAATATATCATATTATCATATAAAATTAGTTTAATTCATTAAAAGTTTAATATTATAATTATTTGGGTATTTATAAGATCAATTATTTTTATTTTTCACTATTTTAGTAATTACTGCATCATCATTGTGTCATAAATAAAATAAATTATATAATGTCTAAAAATTATAAATAAAATATCATTATGTAGGAAATCGTTTTATATTTCTAATGAATATTTATAATCGAAAATCCAACATGTATAACCCTATGTAAAAATTGTTGTTCTAAAAGATATATGCTTGTGTCATTTTTGTATTCATTTTGACTTAATTAAAATAAAGTGTCATTATCACTTACAAGTGGATCCATGGGGTCCCAAAATAGACCCAAAGATGCCCATGGTCGACCATGTATCAACAAATAGGGTTAAGACACGTTTTAGGGTAATTTAGTATTATTATAATATTATTTTTTTTAACCCTTATTTACCGGATTTACCCTTTAACCATGGTAAATAAAATATTTACCGCAGTAATTATTCAAAATGTGTAAAAATAAAAGTTACCTATTTACACAATTTGAACATCCTGATTCCAAATATGGAATCCATTTTCCTAAATTCAAAACACAGAAGTGGCAGAAATTAATTTAAAATTAATTCCCGCTGTCAAAACAAAAAGCGTGTTTTTAAGAGATAATAACTATCAAAAGATTGACACTTGTTTATGTTCGGTTTAATTGTAAAATTATGTCCAATGACCAACATTATATTAAATAGTAAAACTATATTCTAAATATACTTTAAAACCACTCAAATTCATAATTTATCACTATTAATTATTTTGATTAAAAAAGTTGTTTTTAATTAAAATTTAGTAATTTTCACTATTCATCAAAATATAAAAGTTATCCGAAAAGTACCAAAATTTCACCCTAGGATAATTTCGATATTCCGAATCCAAAAATGAAGTCCATTTTGAAATATAAAATATATATATAACTTCAAAAAGTAGGTATTACTATTCATAACAGCTAGTTTGATTGGTTACGGTGTGTTAGAACTCGAAGTTGCGTACAACACACACTACTGTTTTATTCAAAGGAAAGCGTACCGTGGAAGCTTGGGATGTTTCATTTTAAATTTTTTGATGTCTCCATTTAGTCAAAAAGTTTAAAATATTGTATTTAAAAAGGTTTCACTATCAAAAGTTGATAAAAGTGCAATACTGAAAATGAATCTGTTCTTGCATTATGACTAAGAAACTCATAATATGGATTCTAAAATTATAAGGATTATATAAAGTTTAAAATTTAGTTAATACTATTCATGAACTCTTTTAATGGCTTTCTTTTTGGTAAGTCATGGTGGAATTGAACTCAGTGTTGCGTGTAGTGCAAGTTATTGAATTATTTTGAAGAAATAACACACTATGAAATCTTGGGGTGTTACATTGTATCTAGTTATGATAATTCTAAATATAGGATGTGTGAGTTATGAAATTCATGTCTCATTAGTTATGTCCCCATTTGTAGAACTTCCTGACACATGATCTCTATTTATAATATGTGGTTCGTTCCTTGAATTTTTTGAGATAATATCTGATGGTAGACTAGTTTTTAGTCTATATGGACTATAAGATACATAAATAAGTATTTACCTAGCATGACTTGAATCTCAGACTGTAAATATGGTTTAAAAAATTAAATTCATTTGACTTTGATATTTCTTATTTAACTAGGAATGGAAATGTTGTTGCTCATGTTCTAAGCTAAAATTCTCGTACATTGGCTATTCAGAAGTCCACTAGTGAGTGGAAGTTGATGTCTATATATTATTAAATGTAATTAAAGGGATATGATCAGCATATAAATTATATTATTATGGATTTAGATGTGTCCTCTTTACTTCTAAATAGAGTGAAGATGATACAACTTTCATATCCTAAGGGATTGGTCATATGGGAGGGTGATTAAGTTGAGGACTGTAATGACCAATACATTTAATAATGGAATTTATCCCTAATTATATTAATTTTATACAGTAGAAATCAAACAAAATCACATATAGGTCATAAAAAATACATTATAAATGAAGATTTATTGAAATAAGAAGTATTTTTAGAAATGAAGGAACTAATACTGATGAAATAGTTACTTGACCAAAGGAATGGTAATATGACTATTATTATTAGTAAACTAGAAAAATGAATTGTAGTTTCACCCATGAAAGTAATTTTTTTTGGAAATATAATAAATTAATGTATGATATAATTATATCATTGTTTAATTAAATAAATGTTTTAAAAATTATTAATTATGTGTTTTCATTTTTTTATGTCATAAATATATAATTTCAATTTTATGATTAAATGAATAATTTAAAATAAAATTGATTTTCATAAAATGTATTCATAAGGTCATTTTTTTGTCTTATGATTTTAATATAATTTTATGAGACCTTAAGTAAAATTTTAATTTTTTATAAAACATATTATAATTTTAAAAGATGTATTTTTCAAGTAAATGATGCTTTTAATTTAAACTAAATTTACTCATATTTAGAAAATTATTTTCTTAAAATAGAGTTCATTTTTTAATTACATATGTTGAAAAAAAGGTTAGGATTGATTGTTTGTATTTGTCTAAAATACTTGAATTTTCGATAAATAATAAAATACTATAATTTAAAATAAAAGCTAAATACATGAAATATGGAGTCATGGATGATGTAAGGATGATTTAAGCCCAAAATCTTGAACGCTACTACCTTTTTAAATATATTTAGATATAATTATAAATATATTCATATTCTTGACCCAAAATAATCATGTAATGAATATAATAATGAGAAAACAACCCTCTCCTCCACTATAAATACCACCCCTCAACCCCTCTTATCCTCACCCCTCTCAGGCTTTGAGACTTTCCTGAATTATACCCAATGATCTTACATAGACTCTTCCCCACATCCAGGATCTCTTAGTCTCATGAAAATACCAAAATATTTTCCCTAAGGAAGTTCTCAATGATGAGAAACTCAAGAGGTAAATTCCCTTTTCTTTTATTTTAATTTATTTTCAAGTTCTTTTCTTTTTATTCTCTCCTCAAATCCAATAATAAAAATGAAATTATAACTATAGTAACTCACATATACTATAATTATATATTTTTAAGGGAAGTTATATCATTAATCTTTTTTTTCACTCTATCTTATTAAAAAATGAAATCGTTTCCCGTGATGTGTCAATTTATCGACATCGTGGGCAATGCACATTCATTTTCCTTTAATTTCATCAAGGATGTTAATAAAACCATTATTGTTGTTTATAAATTTTGTAATATATATTTTACAACCCTGTTAATATTCTATAACTAACATATATACATAATACTAAATGATAAAGGAATATGTTTTTGTTATGAACCAAAAACTACCGAAAGTAACCTAAAACCATCATTATTAACTTTTATCTAATGATTCAACATCATAACATATATCTACATTTTTATAATATCATTAAAAAATCTTTAATAACATTAATAACATATTATAAAAAATATATATATATATATTTATTATAATTTTACATGAACATCCATTCATGTATATAAGTGAACCAATCAAGAAAACGAAGAAAACGAACACTCCCAAATGATGAAATTAAACACTATAACTCATCTAAAATCCCATAAATGAACTTAATAAAACAATAATGAATCAAATTAATGTATAAAAGGTTATTTATTTTTTAATTAATGAATCTAATTTTATTATACATGATATTAATGTGAAGAAATCATTCAGACATAAGGTAAGGTGAATTATCGAACCCAAATCACTTCTTTGGGTTTTACATTTTCACCCCATTTCCATTATAAATAATCCTATAATTTCAATTATATATTATTTAATTATAATTATATTATCTTTTATTGGATATAAATGTTACCAATCTGGTTTTATGAAAAAAGAAAATACTTTTACAAAATAACCCTTATTTTAAATAAATACATCTTTTACTTCTCTTTTATTTTTTCCTCTTCAATCAAGATTGATACCAATGATCTTATTTTCTTTTCTATCGTATGAAATCCATTTTTTGGAATTTATTCTCTATTAAAAGAATCCAATTCATTTCCATGGGTTATTTTATATCCAATGATGATTTACATGGAATGTATGATAATATAAATGTTATGCTGTTACAGGTGTTCCAAAAATTATGTAGTGGAATGTAAATGTTATGAAATGATTAGTGCACCCAGAAATATATAGTTATCCAATTCATAGGTAATTTTATGTATATTAGGAGAAAAATTGAAATATGAGTGAACATGATTCTAGCTTTGTTCACAAATATGTGTGGCAGTTTACCACTAAGACATGATGTTTCATTTTTATGCATTTACACATTTCAAGGCTTTTATTAATGATTCCTCTCTTGATTGGGATCCTATTAATATTTTATGATAATAATGGTTATAATAATCCCATTTTATATTGATTCATGCTCTTAACTATTATATTACTAGGATTTTATCTCATGCATTTCTTTGATATATATTCTCATGTGATTATGTGTACTCAGGAGATCTCAAGGGCTAATAAGAATCTATAGAATAAAAAATTAAATAAATGTTTACGTTTTATTTTTCAAATTTTATATATGGTCCTATTTTTCCAAAGACACTAAACATTTCTATCCTAGTTTTGTAACTCTATTATGTTGTTTATTATTAAAATGATGTAATAGTAATCTCTGAAAAAGTAGGGTTGCTATAGTTTGTATCATAGCACAACTTTGTTAATATGGGAATTAGGATTAGATAACCCTAGTTAAAACCCACGGTATGTGACTATGTATATTTAAGCACATAATACACATTTCTAAACATATGGATCCCATAATATATTTCATTAGACTTAATTTTACAAAGTGATAAATAATTGATGACTTATTGACATATATTTTGTTCTAACCATTTATATTTTAGAAAATGGTGGGAACTAGGAGAAACTAGGTGAACAACCCTTGTGGGTGGCAATATAGATATTTCCAGAACAACATCCCCAATGATTTTGGAGGTGGAGTTTAAAAATTAATGGCAATTCTAACCCTGCTATTTGAGGATATGAAAAAGAACTTTAATAATGAGGAATGTATGCCGTTACCTAAGAGGGTGAAACTGGATATCAATTGTTTCATGAGTTAAGGAACACTGATGTTTAATGTATATTCTTAACCACTAGTTGAGGAACAATTGGTTAACTCAATGGATAATACCATTCTTGTGCTTTATTTTTCTAAGGTAGAGAAGGTAAATTTTTCCATTTTCTGTTTAGATAGAGAGGGTGATCAATGGTAGGATTTGATTAAGAACACCATGTAAAATGAATAAATAGAAGAGATAGAGTGATAAGACATTATGAAAATGTTTTTTCACAACTATTTCCCTCTAAAACTTCAAATAAATCTGGATAGAGAATTCATAGAGCCAATGAAAAAGGATGTAGAACCTATCTTGGCCTCTAAAATAAAATCTCCATGGATTACAAGGTAAATTTTTTGTTTTGTTATTAACAATGATTGAAATATTGATAGATTATTTAGTTTATTAAAACCACACAATTTAAAGGATCTAGTAATTAAAGACTTTGGTAGTTATGAATAAGTTTTGTGATGTTATCTTAAAGTGGATATGTATTTTGGAGAATGGTACCATGGCTAGCATGATATGAAACAAAATATGGAGTTTAAAGACGAAGGATCGAATGAGAAATGTGGAATGAAACCTCAATAACCCATGTGTCAAAGATGTGTGGAGAAACATCATGGCAACTACCTCAAATGGGTGGGGGAATGATTCAAGTGTGGGAAAGAAGTCCACCATGCTCATGAATGTTAAAAATACATGATGAAACATGATAATGTGGTGGAAGAACGAAGAGAATCACCCATGTTCCAATGTAACAATTTTAGGGAGCATGGGCACTATGAAATCGAGTGCCCTAAACCATGATTCCTTGAGGTTAATTAGTATTAGAAACCACTAAAATATAATAGATCAATTCAAGTCTTATGCCAACACTAAAATTATAGTGGAGAAGGAAAATAAATTTATATAAGTCACACTTACTATTCAATAAATAATGGAAAAGTATTATTTGGTTCTGGTTCTACACATTTCTTTATATATTGATATTTTTATTGAACTATTGAATCGATGTCTCGAAACCCTGAAGTAAATATTTCTGTAAAAACACCAAGTGGTGTAATAATTTTAACATAGGTGATGGAATCTACTCCTATTGGAATTTTTAGAAGATTCTTTTAGTGAATCTCATGATACTTCTCTTGGTGGAATTTGATTATATAATGGGGATATATTGGACCTCGTTATATAGAGCACATATAAACTATCAGGAAATATAAATTTATTTTTGTATTCCAAACAATCTCAATATTCTCTACAAAATTCATGGAATATAATGAATCTCATTTGTAAAATTCTTCAATGTTGTGGGTATTGATTCCCTGTGAAGAAGAATACCTATCTCAAATTATTAAGTCAAAATAAGGTGTCAACCAATAGAAATTCCCATTGCGAGGGATTACAGTGATGCATTTACAGAAGAGTTACCTAAACATTCTCCGAATCGTGAGGCTATGTTATCAATAAAAATCACACCCGGAGATACTCTTGTCTTAATGTATCCCAATTGGATGTAACCTGTTAAACTAGAGGAGTTAAATAAGAAGCTACAAGATCATTTTGGAAAAGGGATCATACACCCTAGTTTATCACCTTGGTGTTCTCCAATTCTATTTTTCAAGAGGTATTGATGAATATGGTTGTTTATAGATTTCTTGGAAGTCAACAAGATCACCATAAAGAACAAGTATCATTTTCCAAGTATTTATGAATTTTTTTATCAATTACGAGGAGATTAATACTTTTAAATTGTTGATATCTACCCTGGATATCATCAGTCAACGGTGAAGAAAGAAGACATTAAAAAAAGTGCATTCCATAAAATGCATTGGAAATGTGAGTTTTTGGTGATTCGCTTAAGACATTCTAATTCCCCTATAATATTTTTGGATTTGATGAATATATTATGTATACATTACCTCAAAAAATTTATGGATATTTTTATCAATTGTATTCTCATCTACCACATGATCAAGTAGGAACATGAATAACATCTAAGGAATGAGTTGGTGACATTAAGGAGAAATTCTAGGCCAAGTTTAAAAAGTGTGACTTTTGGATACATGAAGTCAAATTCTTGGGACATGTGATCACATGTGAGGGAATTTATGTGGACCCTTAAATAATAAAGGCAATTAAGGAATGACCGACCCCATCTATTTCCATGGACGTCCAAAATTTTTATAGATTATTTGGGTAGTACTAATGTTTTGTGAGAAATTTCTCATGATAGACAAGCCTGATTACTAATCTAACAAAGAAAGGGGTAAAGTATATATGGATAAAAGAATGCGAGGAAACCATAAAGGGGTTAAATAAGAGACTGGTTACTTCACCTGTACTCACATTACAAAAAAGTGTATAATGTTTTGTGATATATAATTATGCATCAAAGAAAATATTGTGTTGAATTCTCATGAAAATTGATAATGTGATAGCCTACGCCTCACAATAGTTGAAGATCCGTGAGATGAACTACCCAATTCTTGATCTGGAGTTTACAGTTGTTATTTTTTCCCTTAAAATATGGAGACACTACTAATGTTGTGAGATGTGTGGCATATATACCAAACAAAATATCCTAAAATATATATTCACATAAAAGTATCACAACATATGTCAAAGGAAATGGTTACAACTAATCGTAGACAACAATTTCTCTATTGACTATCATATTGGAATGTACGACAAGGTAGATGATGTTCTTAGAAGAGAATAACCAATTACTCTATCCATGTTGAGGATTGAGGAAGACCCTCTATTCATGGATATGAAAAGGATGGATTTGGAAATCATAATGCAGGAAACACATCCTACCTTTTCGAAATGATTTCCCAACTATCTATCCATGAGAAGATTAAGTAGGATAATGAGATGATGCAGAGAATCAAAAGAAGGTGAATGCAGTAAAGGAAGTGAAGCTGTAGGGGTTCCATATTGTTGGTGATGGTGTGATTTGGTTTTGAATGGTGCTTTTTTTCCTTCATCACCTGAGATAAAGAGGGAGCTATTGGATAATGCACATATCTCAACATTCCCTATCCATCTGGGTACCACCAAAATGTACAATGATCTCTATGAGCATTTATGGGGGGATAACGTTAATAAGGAGATTGAAGAGTATATCTAATGGTGCTTGATATATCAAAATGTAAAGGAATATTGAAAAAATTACAAAGGGATAATTAAAACATTTTTATACAATTGTTGTAATGGGAAAATGTCACTATGTATTTTGTCACGGATCTCCCAAATACATACAACAGAAATAATACAATATGGGTTTTGGTAGTCCAACTCATCAAGAATACCAACTTTATTTCTATTCTGGGAGATCTCCTACTTGAAAAACATGCTATGATATGTGGGAAGTGGTGAGACATCATGTAATTCATCTCTTGATTTTCTTTGATCCTCATCCCAGGTGCACATCTAAATTCATGACGAATATTTAACAATATTTCAGAACTGAATTAAATTTCTGCATGGCCTATGATCCCCAAAATGATGGCCAATATAAATGGACTATTCAGATTCATGACTATATTATAAGATACTTCTCATTATAATTCAAAGGTGGACGAGATCCGACCCTCCAATTTTTTGAGTTATCATACAAAAATAGTTTACACTCGAGTATTCAAATGGCTCCATATAAAGCTCTGTATTGGGAGTGATGTATAACTCCAACTAATTGGTATGAATATAGTGAAAGAAAGCTACTTGGGCTTCATCTTGTGAAATAAATGATGGATAAGTTCTAACCCATCCAACAACAAATCTATTCTGCTCTGTTTCTAGAGAATATCTATGATGACAACCATCAAAGGGACTTGGAGTTCGACATTGGATATAAAGTATTCTTTTGAATATCACCATGTAAAAGAGTCATGTAATTTGGAAAGAAAGGGAAGATAAGACCAACACACATTATCCCATTTTAGATCCTTGATAGCATAAGAGTCATGGTCTATTGGCTTGATCTTACACTGAATATTTTTCATGTTCAGGATGTGTTCCACGTATCACTCTAGAAGAAGTGCATACTAGATCCCCCACATGTATAGAACTCAATGGTGGTACAGCTAGTAGATGATCTCTCTTATAATGAGTATCCCGTAAATATTTTGGACTGGATGTATAAGGTTCAATGCAACTATAAAACCCACCTTGTCAATGTGTTATGGAGGAATGATAATTATAAAGAAGCAACTTTGGAACTAAAAAGAGGTTATAAAGGAGATGTACCCTTAACTATTTATGTAAAATGACATTTTGAGGGTGAAATTTTTAAAGGGATGAAGAATGTAATGAACCAAAATTTTAGGAATGTCATTTCTCTATTATTATAATAATTTCATACAGTTTAAAAAACATAAAATAAAGTATAGACAATAAAAAACTTTATAAATAAGAATTGATGAAATAAAAAGTATTTCTATAGGTTAAGGAACCAATTCTAATAAAATAGTAACTTGAACTTAGGAATAGTAAAAAAAAACTTATGAATTGTAAACCAGCAAAATGAACAATATCATCACCCTTTAAAATATAAATAAATATTTTGCATCTCATAAATGAAATTATTGTATAATTATATCATATTCTTACTAAATAAATGTTTAAAAAAAAATTAATTAAGTGTTTTCATTTTTGTAAGTAATAAATATTTAATTACAATTTTATGATTAATTTAAGATTTTAAAAGAAGAATTATTTTCAAAGAATGTATCCCTAAATTAATATTTTGATTTCTTATTATTTTAAGATAATTTTTTTAGACCTTGTATAAAATTTTCAATGCGTTGTTAGACTAGTGATAATTTTAAAATATGTATTTTTCAAGTAAATGTCGGTTTAAATTAAAAATTAAATTACTCTTATTTATAAAATTATTTTCATAAAATTGTGTTATTTTTTGAATTCTACATATCAACAAGTAGTTAGGCTGAATTTTTGATATTTTTCTAATATACATGCATTTTTGATGAATAGTAAAATTCTAAACCTTATAATAAGAGTAAATATATGAATTAGGATGTCATAGAAGATGTAAGGCTGATGTAATCCAAAAATATAGAACTCTATTTTTTTAATATATTTATATATACTACTCAAACTATTAAAATTCTTGATCAAGGATAATAAACTAATGATTTTAATAATGATAAAACACCCCTCTCATCCACTATAAATTCAACCCCTCACCCCCTCTTCTCCTCACACCGCTCAAGATTTGTTCCTTTAAAAAATTCTCCCAAATACTCTTTCCAATCCCCTTCACCATGTCCAGGATCCCTTGGTCTCATTAAAATAACAAAACCATATCCCTAATGAGGTTCTCAAGGAGGAAAAATTCAATAGGCAATTTGGATTTCTTTTCATTTAATTTCTTTCCATATTTTTTTATTTTTTTATTATATCCCCACTTCCCCTCATCCAAATGGATTGATAACTCCAGAACCAATAATATAATTTAATTCAATAATTTTAGTGGAATACCCATCATTAATATCATTCCTTATCTCTCTCTCTCTCTCTCTCTTATATTCAAAAAATGAAATGGTCCCCCGTGATGTGTCAATTTACCAACTTTGTGTGGTGACGAAATATAATTTTTTGTTAACATAATTATGAATGTTAAAAAACCATTATAATGGATGAAAAATATTTATTTTTTTCATCCTTATTTATGTTATAGAACTAACACATATACAAAATAATAAATGATAAAACAAAACAATTTCATTGTGATCGAAAAACTACCAAATTAACTTAAATTGATCATCATTAAATTTAATCTTATAATTCATCCTCACGTATTATAAAAAATATTATTTATAAGTGAATTTAAAATTATATAATATCATTAATAACAAATAATAAACTGTTTAGATATTTATATGTATTTTATACAAACTGACATTCTTGTATATAAGTGAACCGATCCTGAAAACTATGAAAACAAACACTCCCAAATGACGAAATTTAACTCTATAACTAATCGAAATGATGAAAAATAAACTAAATAAAACCATGATGAATCAAATTAATTTTTAAAAGGTTTTTTAATTTTTAATTAATTATGAAAATGTGATTATATAGGATATTAAATTTAACAAAGCATCCATACATAAGGTAAGAGGTATTCTCGAACCCAACTTTCATACTTTGGGTTTTCCCTATTTCACCCCATTTCTAGTATAAACATTCCTTTAATGTAACATATATATAATTTCATTATCATTAAATTGTCTTTTATGAGATACACATGTTACTAATATGGTTTTATGAAAATTCAATTATTTTTCAAATATAACTCTTCTTTCAAAAAATTAAATCTTTTACTTTTCTTGTGATAGTTTCCTCTTCAATAATGATTGATACCAGCAACTTATTACCTTTTTATCTTGGTAACTACAATGAATATGAATGTCTAAATTATTAAATTTAACTCAATCCTTTTCATTAATTATTTTATGTCCAATGTTGATTTATGTGTCACACAAGATAATATAAAATTTATGATGTGACAGGTGTGCCTCGAATTATATAGCTCCATGTAAATGTTATGATGAGACGAGTGCACTCAGAATTACATATCACTCCAATATATTTAGTAATGTGATGTATTTCACGGTAAAAAGTAAAATATGTATGAACATGATGATATATTATTTCAAAACTGTGTGTGGTAGTTGACCACTAAGACATGATGTTTAATTTTAATGCATGGCCATATTTCAATCCTTTTAGTAATGATTCCTCTCATGATTATGATCATATTCATTTGTTATGATGATAATGTTTATTCTCACCCATGGTTATATTGATTCATATTATTATCTGTAACACCCCAAGATTTCATAGTGTGTTATTTCTTCAAAATAATTCAATAACTTGCACTACACGCAACACCGAGTTCAAGCGCACCATGACTTACCAAACAAGCCATTCAAAAAAAGGTTATGAATAGTATTAACTAAATTTTAAACTTTATATAATCCTTATAATTTTAGAATCCATATTATGAGTTTCTTAGACATAATGTAAGAACAAATTCATCTTCAGTATTGTAGTTTTACCAACTTTTAATAGTGAACCCTTTTTAAATAAAATATTTTAAACTTTTTGACTAAATGGGGACATCAAAAAATTTAAAATAAAACATCCCAAGCTTCCACGGTACGCTTTCCTTTGAATAAAACAGTAGCGTGTGTTGTACGCAACTTCGAGTTTTAACACACACCACAACCGATCAAACTAGCCGTTATGAATAGTAATACTTAATTTTTTGAAATTATATATATTTTATATTTCAAAATGGACTTCATTTTTGGATTCGTAATATCAAATTTAGCCTAAGGTGAAATTTTGGTACTTTTCGGATAACTTTCATATTTTGATGAATAGTAAAAATTACTAAATTTTAATTAAAAACAACTTTTTTAATCAAAATAATTAATAGTGATAAATTATGAATTTGAGTGGTTTTAAAGTATATTTAGAATATATTTTTACCATTTAATATAATTTTGGTCATTGGACATAATTTTACAATTAAACCGAACAGAAACAAATGTCAATCTTTTGATAGTTATTATCTCTTAAAAACACGCTTTTTGTTTTGACAGCGGGAATTAATTTTAAATTAATTTCTGCCACTTCTGTGTTTTGAATTTAGAAAAATGGATTCCATATTTGGAATCAGGATGTTCAAATTATTTAAATAGGTAACTTTTATTTTTAGACATTTTGAATAATTACTGCGGTAAATATTTTATTTACCATGGTTAAGGGTAAATCCGGTAAATAAGGGTTAAAAAATAATATTATAATAATACTAAATTACCCTAAAACGTGTCTTAACCCTATTGGTTGATTCATGGTCGACCATAGGCATATTTGGGTCAATTTGGGGACCCCATTGATCCACTTGTAAGTGATAATGACACTTTATTTTAATTAAGTTAAAATGAATACAAAAATGGCATAAGCTTACATCTTTTAAACGAACAATTTTTACATAGGGTTATACATGTTGGATTTTCGATTATAAATATTCATTATAAAGATAAAAATATTTCCTACATAATGATATTTTATTTATAATTTTTAGACATCAAATAATTTAAATTATTAATGACACAATAATGATGCAATGTTTACCTCATTAATAAATCATTTAAATAAATAAGATTATAATGATTAAAATATTATCTAAAACCTGTACAATTCTTATTGGTTGATGTTATTTAGAATATGAGTCATCTTATCTTCGACCTCAATGATTTTTGGACCATTATAAACCGAATATAATTATATTATAAAGTATTACTTTCACTCTTTCCTAAAGAGCCCCTCCTCTCCCTTATAAAAGGAGACCACTTCTACTCATTTCTCACACCTCTCAAGCCACTTGGCTCGTCCAAACTCTGCCCAACTAAGCTCCCCACATCCCTATACTCCTCCTTGAAGCTTCCCCTTAGGCATAAAGCATTTCAAGAAGTCCTTTGGTTCCAACCAAAGTGAGTTACCTAAATTAAAGGTAACATTTTCTCTTAAATTATTTTCAATTATTTTGCTTCTCCACCCCCCAAAAATCTTTTTATTTCCTTTATTTTGTAACAACACCAGTATCCACAATATATTAGGATGTTTTTATAAGAAGGATTCAAACTACACATTCACACAACTCCATCTAATGGATGATGAACATAATGTTTCTGTGGATGACAAACTAACGCCTCACGAAACGATGATTGTTCAAATACATCTTACCGCCTCTCATGGTGGCCATTAGGATGGCACTGCAATTAAATATGATATTAATGATATATATTTTATATATAAGCTTCTGTAATTCCATTTTATTTCATACAATTATTCGTTTCATTTTGTATATACATACGATAATTTCATTTGAGGAAGTGCGGACTACCGCCCCCTTAAAATGATATGACTCGTTCATACCACACATGGAACGTATAAAGGATGGTGTTAATGAACTGAAGTAACATATATAAAATATTAAATTTTACTGGAATAGTAATATACCTATGTATCATTTGGATTCGATTATTTTAAAATAAAAATTAAATGGAAGTAGCATTCGTGCGTACGTACGGACTACCGTCTCCACGAACGCGATGAGATTCATTCTCCATCATATCCATTCAAGTATAATTATCATTTGATGATTTAAAAATGATGTTTAAGGACTTAATACCATTCTGGATATGAATAATATACATCCCATTAATAACGAATATGGCTCACATAACAAAGAATGTAAAGTAAAATGAACCCGTTAACACCTAAAATGACGATAATTCTAAGATATTATTAAGAAATCAATGTTAAAAGATCATATATGATATCATATTAAAGTAAATGATTCTTGTATTATTCAATAAAAATTATTTCACCATTATACAGGAGGTAAACCTACCATCGACCAAGGAAAAAGTACAAAGTAAGGGATTCTCTTATCTCACTTTCAATTCCGTGAGATTTCCATTGTTCGCTACTAAATTATTGAAAGTGGTGTATTGTGTACTTCCATTTGATATATATTATCATGATTCACTTTATATTCATGTTATTCTGTAAATCATTTGGTGGTTATTAACTTTTGGCCATGCGACTCAGTTGATTAACGTGGTAAGGGGTTTCTTGTCTCACTTTTAATTCCGTGAGAATTCCATTGATCACCACTTAATTATTGCATGTGGTGTATGTGTACTACACATGATTGTATTCATTGTGTAATATACATTATTTTATGGGTATTTACATCATCATGGTATGATCTTTCTTTCATGGGTGTTTGTTTCTTAAGTTACCTAATCAATAAGGGAATTTGAGATTTCAATTTCCACTCATTTGGCTTTACGCATATTTCATTGATTATATTACCCCAAGATTATGTGTGGAATCACTATTCATTTGATTATGTCATAATTTCCACTCCCCTTCCTGTGGATATACTTTTGATACACATAATCACTCCATTGAAAATTCTCAAGTCATTGATATGAATTTGATAAGAGTAATTTTAACTCTTTCACCATTTGTTGAGTTAAACATCCAATTCGTTGGTGTTGTTTTTACAGGAATATGTGTGAATATACTTTGATTGTTTTACACTGAATATCCAATCATATTTAGTGTATTTATATTTTTCACACATAATTATGTTGTTGATTTATCCTTAACCTAAGGATATGGCCTTTATGAGAGATTTCATCTCAACTTACATTCCATTGAGACTTCTTTGTTGATATACACCAAATCACTTTTATGTGGTGTATATAATGTACTTTGACATAGTATATCATGAATTCCCTTTATTCTCATGATATTACAAAGTTTTGATTACCTCAATTATTTTCATTCAAGTGTCTCTCTTTTTGTTAGAATCTCTAACTAAAATACCATTTTTAAATGTTTTAAAGACTTATTCATCTAAATCTTTCTCATTAATGTCCATGTTTTAAAAATGGTTTTAAGGATTTATTTATATGGACATTAAAGTTTAGAAATTAAAAATCCTTTTAAAAGGTTTCAAAGTGGTATGGGACACTTTGATTCAAAAATCTATTTTTAAATGGCTTCTTGACAAATAGTGTGACTTTTAAATGTTTTCAAGAAAAGGGGGATATTTCTCTCAAATAGTTTTGATGATTATTTTCATATATGTCAACATCCTTCATTATTCATGATTGAGGATAATGTGATACAATACAATCTTCCATATTGTATCAAATGAGTTATATTTGACTGTGGATGTTCTATTTTTATACCATTCATGGTTTGTGGTTAAAGTATTGACATTTCGTATGCTAGTTTTAATACGAATGTTTATTTTATGCTTAAACCTATTCATATGAGGAATGCATTGGACTTAATAAGTGACGGGTGGAGCCCGCTATAGCTCCTCGATGAATCGGTAGGTCTCATGATACAAACTAGTGTCTTGGCACAAGGCCTTGGCAAAATCTTATTTGTAGTCTTGGCACGAGGCCTTGGCTATGTGGTTATGATAGTCTGGCATTATGAATTCCATCATTATGAAAGTGGTTATTGATATTGCATGTGATCATTCGACTAGTAGAATATCCATGTGAGTAAGTAAATGGCATTATTTCATTTTACCTTTGCCATTTTATGCTGAAGTTCAAGTTTCAAAGGCTTTTGTTTTAGTTATAAATTGCCTTAAGTGTTTATGCTTATTTATGAAAGCTTCTGCTATAATGTTATCCTTACTGAGCATCCGAGCTCACCCCTTTCACTGTTTTTTTTCCAGGATTATGAAGAAGTAATTTATGAATGACCTGCAGGGATAGCATGAGGGGATATGAAGACAAGATGTTTTTTTATGATGTAATGTAAAAATTTATGGATGTATCTAGTTATTCCAAGGCTACTAAACTAATCGGTCTTTCGAGACTTGATCTTTCTCATGATCATGCCAATGTTATGTAATAATGCACCGACTCTGGGTAACTAGTGTTGGGGCGTTACAGTTGGTATCAGAGGAAGTTTAGTACAAACCTTGGTAGCCAGATTTAGATAAACTATGATTAGAGCACGTAGACCTAAGATGAACTTTGAGGATTAGTATAAAAGAACTTCCTAGAATTTTGGTATTGTAAAGATTTTGTGAGTTTTCCGAGAAATACATCCTTGTCTGGATACGAGCAGGTAGAGGCGGCTTTGGCACAGATGTACCTAGGGGTAAAACCCGAAAACACCACTTTGAGCTAGACTCGAACGGGAACTGGTGCACGACAACGGGCCTTACTGCACTCTTGGTTACGACACTCCCGGGGGATATGCTTAGGATAATTTACATTTTCTTTACAAACCGATTTAAGTAATATATACATAAGATGAGAGTAAATGACCTTGGTTAATCCTAATATGTTTCAAATTGAGAATATGGTGACATTTTAATCTCTAAATGATTTTACGACTACTATTACTCACACAATGATTTCTGGTTTTAGTCAATGGCTGGATTCCAAGGAAGTCATAGTGACTTTGAGAATGATGTACAATGTGGGAACGGTGGTGGAAATGAGCAACAAAATGGAATGTTGATAGGCGTAAAAGATATCGTCTTTATGCCAAATCAGTTTTCCAAAAATATGATCAACAACATATATATTAACCAACTCCCAGACTCAACAAGGAAGAGAAAGGTGATAAATGATAAGATCTCCAGCAATGGAGACCATGGAGAAAAGAAACCTCAATTTTCATCATGCAGGAATTGTGGAAAGAGACACCCAGGAAAGTGTCTCAATGGGACAACGAAATGTTTTACGTGCGGGAAGGAAGGACATAAAGTGAATAATTGCCGAAGAAAAATGAAGAGTACTATGGAAGAAGATAAAAATGGTCCCAAGAGTCCATTTACAGTCATTTTCCGTAAATGTAGGGGACCTGGCCATTACCCGAGTGAATGTCCTATTTTATAGGATATTTTCTTGCTCAAAGAAGAAGCTATGTGGAAATAAATGGTTGGAGAAAAATTTAAAAAGTATTAGCACTCCTTGTTGATGGGTTTACTTTGGAATAATTTTCTCTTGTATTTGTAACCCCTCAGTTTGCCATGTGAGAATGATATTTGAGGAATAATTGTCTCTTCTCTTGTGGATATAGGTATAAATAACCATTTGGTTTTATATGATCATTGGGGTTTGAGAAAATGATAAGTTATTATAATTTGGGATGAAAATGCAAAGTATGATATAACATTTGTGGTTAAATTATGTTATTTTGAAAAATTTATCTCATTTTTGTAATATTATAGAATATAGTTTTTGAAAAAGGACAACACGTAGACCGTGTGACAACCCGTCGCGTCGGACAAAGCTGTGGGAATCGAACCCACAACCAAAGTGCGATTGGGATTTATCGCCTACCATTGGACTACGTGAAGTCCCTGGTTAATATGACTATTTTTTTTGTTAAATGATTTTATTGATCAATAATAAGATGATTTGGGTTCTTATGTCTTATCAAATAAATAACCTTGGTATAGGAAAATGATTTGGTGATTAAGTGATAAATGTTATTTTGGAAGATGTTCGTTTTGTTAGGAACACTATATGCCCAAGGAAAATAGAATACAATGAGGTTTCATTTGTAGAGTAATGGTGGATTTTTATCTACATTTTTATTGTTGATTTATAGTGATTTGGATTATTTATGGAAATGATTAACCTATAACAGAGAATATGTGATGATGTTAATTACTTTTAAGTATGTGACTTTAAGAGTATTTGATGTCATTTGGAGATACAATGTAACATGGGAGACTACATAATCAAATTCTTCTATGTTTTGGGTTTCAATATTAGTTTGGATTATATTAAAGGATTTTAAGGACAATTGGTTATTTAATGGTATCTATTTAACTTTGGGGTATTGTTGGTTTAATTTTAGAAATTAAGATTAGTGCATATTTATCTCAATGAATATCCTTTTGGGGGATCATTAGATCATTCACTAACCATTTTGGTTTTGATTAATCTTCAAAGACAATGTAAATATATGGTTTATCCTGCATGGATCATGTGATTCTACAGAAGTTTATTCAAGCTCTTCCAGTGTGACCAAGTCTTCTTGAATACTCATCGTTTAAAAAAAATTGAGTTAGTGGTGGAAATTTATTAAAGAATGAAAATCTAATTAAAATTTAAGTATATCTCATAATGTTCTTAGTCAATATCATAAATGAATTCCTCTTCCTTATGTAATGTAACTTTAAAAAAAAATGTTGTCCTAGATGGTACCTTAAATCATCACTAATTTATGGCTTTGGGATTGTTGGCCTTTTCATAGCCATGTTCTCTACCACTCTCCATCAGATAATTGATGGTTAGATTTCTCCTCCATATCCATATTTTCCTACATGGAACCCTAGTATGTGTTATTTTCGGTAATCTTCATACTTTCCACTCTTTATTTTAAATAGAGGCCTCATTAATTCATTTTTCGATGTGGGATTTCAACTAAGATATTTTGAAATGTCAAAAATGTGTGATCCCAATACCCTATATTTTGTTGAACCGATGGTACTTCAAATCATCATAGATTGATGAGTTTAAGGAACTCAATTTTATACTTGTTTGTGATTGATGACCTTAACCACTACCTATAAATATTTACGTTTTTCCTCCAATTATATGTCTCTAATTGCCACCAATGTTCTCCTAATCGAGATCATAATTTGGTGGTGACCCTTTCATTTCTCTTTTCCTTATATTAAGACTAAATTTTAGTAAACCAATTTTCGATGTGGGTTTTCCCACAAATATATTTTCTATTTTCAACCTTTTATTTTCGAAGAACAATTTCAAATTGCGAGGACACAATTTATTGAAGGAGGGGAGAATGTAACACCCCAAGATTTCATAGTGTGTTATTTCTTCAAAATAATTCAATAACTTGCACTACACGCAACACCGAGTTCAAGGGCACCATGACTTACCAAACAAGCCGTTCAAAAAAAGGTTATGAATAGTATTAACTAAATTTTAAACTTTATATAATCCTTATAATTTTAGAATCCATATTATGAGTTTCTTAGACATAATGTAAGAACAAATTCATCTTCAGTATTGTAGTTTTACCAACTTTTAATAGTGAACCCTTTTTAAATAAAATATTTTAAACTTTTTGACTAAATGGGGACATCAAAAAATTTAAAATAAAACATCCCAAGCTTCCACGGTACGCTTTCCTTTGAATAAAACAGTAGCGTGTGTTGTACGCAACTTCGAGTTTTAACACACACCACAACCGATCAAACTAGCCGTTATGAATAGTAATACTTAATTTTTTGAAATTATATATATTTTATATTTCAAAATGGACTTCATTTTTGGATTCGGAATATCAAATTTATCCTAAGGGGAAATTTTGGTACTTTTCGGATAACTTTCATATTTTGATGAATAGTAAAAATTACTAAATTTTAATTAAAAACAACTTTTTTAATCAAAATAATTAATAGTGATAAATTATGAATTTGAGTGGTTTTAAAGTATATTTAGAATATATTTTTACCATTTAATATAATTTTGGTCATTGGACATAATTTTACAATTAAACCGAACATAAACAAATGTCAATCTTTTGATAGTTATTATCTCTTAAAAACACGCTTTTTGTTTTGACAGCGGGAATTAATTTTAAATTAATTTCTGCCACTTCTGTGTTTTGAATTTAGAAAAATGGATTCCATATTTGGAATCAGGATGTTCAAATTGTGTAAATATGTAACTTTTATTTTTAGACATTTTGAATAATTACTGCGGTAAATATTTTATTTACCATGGTTAAGGGTAAATCCGGTAAATAAGGGTTAAAAAATAATATTATAATAATACTAAATTACCCTAAAACGTGTCTTAACCCTATTGGTTGATACATGGTCGACCATGGGCATCTTTGGGTCAATTTTGGGACCCCATTGATCCACTTGTAAGTGATAATGACACTTTATTTTAATTAAGTTAAAATGAATACAAAAATGGCATAAGCTTACATCTTTTAAAAGAACAATTTTTACATAGGGTTATACATGTTGGATTTTTGATTATAAATATTCATTATAAATATAAAAATATTTCCTACATAATGATATTTTATTTATAATTTTTATACATCAAATAATTTAAATTATTAATGACACAATAATCATGCAATGTTTACCTCATTAATAAATCATTTAAATAAATAAGATTATAATGATTAAAATATTATCTAAAACCTGTCCAATTCTTATTGGTTGATGTTATTTAGAATATGAGTCATCTTATCTTCGACCTCAATGATTTTTGGACAATTATAAACCGAATATAATTATATTATAAAGTAATACTTTCACTCTTTCCTAAAGAGCCCCTCCTCTCCCTTATAAAAGGAGACCACTTCTACTCATTCCTCACACCTCTCAAGCCACTTGGCTCGTCCAAACTCTGCCCAACTAAGCTCCCCACATCCCTCTCCTCCTCTTTGATGCTTCCCCTTAGGCAGAAAGCATTTCAAGAAGTCCTTTGGTTCCAACCAAAGTGAGTTACCTAAATTAAAGGTAACATTTTCTCTTAAATTATTTTCAATTATTTTGCTTCTCCACCCCCCCAAACTCTTTTTATTTCCTTTCTTTTGTAACAAAACCAGTATCCAAAATATACTAGGATGTTGTTATAAGAAGGATTCAAACTACACATTCACACAACTCCATCTAATGGATGATGAACATAATGTTTCTGTGGATGTCAAACTAACGCTTCACGAAACGATGATTGTTCAAATACATCTTACCGCCTCTCATGGTGGCCATTTGGATGGAACTGTAATTAAATATGATATTAATGATATATATTTTATATATAAGCTTCTGTAATTCCATTTTATTTCATACAATTATTCGTTTCATGTTTTATATACATACGATAATTTCATTTGAGGAAGTGCGGACTACCGCCCCCTTAAAATGATATGACTCGTTCATACCACACATGGAACGTATAAAGGATGGTGTTAATGAACTTAAGTAACATATATAAAATATTATATTTTACTGGAATAGTAATATACCTATGTATCATTTGGATTCGATTCTTTTAAAATAAAAATTAAATGGAAGTAGCATTCGTGCGTACGTACGGACTACCGTCTCCACGAACGCGATGAGATTCATTCTCCATCGTATCCATTAAAGTATAATTATCGTTTGATGATTTAAAAATTATGTTTAAGGACTTGATACCATTCTGGATATGAATAATATACATCCCATTAATAACGAATATGGCTCACATAACAAAGAATGTAAAGTAAAATGAACCCGTTGACACCTGAAATGACGATAATTCTAAGATATTATTAACAAATCAATGTTAAAAGATCATATATGATATCATATTAAAGTAACTGATTATTGTATTATTCAATAACAATTATTTCACCATTATACAGGAGGTAAACCTACCATCGACCAAGGAAAAAGTACAAAGTAAGGGATTCTCTTATCTCACTTTCAATTCCGTGAGATTTCCATTGTTCGCTACTAAATTATTGAAAGTGGTGTATTATGTAATTCCATTTGATATATATTATCATGATTCACTTTATATTCATGTTATTTTGTAAATCATTTGGTGGTTATTAACTTTTGTCCATGCGACTCAGTTGATTAATGTGGTAAGGGGTTTCTTGTCTCACTTTTAATTCCGTGAGAATTCCATTGATCACCACTTAATTATTGCATGTGGTGTATGTGTACTACCCATGATTGTATTCATTGTGTAATATACTTTATTTTATGGGTATTTACAGCATCATGGTATGATCTTTCTTTCATGGGTGTTTGTTTCTTAAGTTTCCTAATCAATAAGGGAATTTGTGATTTCAATTTCCACTCATTTGGCTTTACGCATATTTGATTGATTATATTACCCCAAGATTATGTGTGGAATCACTATTCATTTGATTATGTCATAATTTCCACTCCCCTTCCTGTGGATATACTTTTGATACACATAATCACTCCATTGAAAATTCTCAAGTCATTGATATGAATTTGATAAGAGTAATTTTAACTCTTTCACCATTTGTTGAGTTAAACATCCAATTCGTTGGTGTTGTTTTTATAGGAATATGTGTGAATATACTTTGATTGTTTTACACTGAATATCCAATCATATTTAGTGTATTTATATTTTTCACACATAATTATGTTGTTGATTTATCCTTAACCTAAGGATATGGCCTTTATGAGAGATTTCATCTCAACTTACATTCCATTGAGACTTCTTTGTTGATATACACCAAATCACTTTTATGTGGTGTATATAATGTACTTTGAAATAGTATATCATGAATTCCCTTTATTCTCATGATATTACAAAGTTTTGATTACCTCAATTATTTTCATTCAAGTGTCTCTCTTTTGGTTAGAATCTCTAACTAAAATACCATTTTTAAATGTTTTAAAGACTTATTCATCTAAATCTTTCTCATTAATGTCCATGTTTTAAAAATGGTTTTAAGGATTTATTTATATGGACATTAAAGTTTAGAAATTAAAAATCCTTTTAAAAGGTTTCAAAGTGGTATGGGACACTTTGATTCAAAAATCTATTTTTAAATGGCTTCTTGACAAATAGTGTGACTTTTAAATGTTTTCAAGAAAAGGGGGATATTTCTCTCAAATAGTTTTGATGATTATTTTCATCTATGTCAACATCCATCATTATTCATGATTGAGGTTAATGTGATACAATACAATCTTCCATATTGTATCAAATGAGTTATATTTGACTGTGGATGTTCTATTTTTATACCATTCATGGTTTGTGGTTAAAGTATTGACATTTCGTATGCTAGTTTTAATACGAATGTTTATTTTATGCTTAAACCTATTCTTATGAGGAATTCATTGGACTTAATAAGTGACGGGTGGAGCCCGCTATAGCTCCTCGATGCATCGGTAGGTCTCATGAGACAAACTAGTGTCTTGGCACAAGGCCTTGGCAAAATCTTATTTGTAGTCTTGGCACGAGGCCTTGGCTATGTGGTTATGATAGTCTGGAATTATGCATTCCATCATTATGAAAGTGGTTATTGATATTGCATGTGATCATTAGACTAGTAGAATATCCATGTGAGTAAGTAAATGGCATTATTTCATTTTACCTTTGCCATTTTATGCTGAAGTTCAAGTTTCAAAGGCTTTTGTTTTAGTTATAAATTGCCTTAAGTGTTTATGCTTATTCATGAAAGCTTCTGCTATAATGTTATCCTTACGGAGCATCCGAGCTCACCCCTTTCAATGTTTTATTTTTTTTCCAGGATTATGAAGAAGTAATTTATGAATGACCTGCAGGGATAGTATGAGGGGATATGAAGACAAGATGTTTTTTTATGATGTAATGTAAAAATTTATGGATGTATCTAGTTATTCCAAGGCTACTAAACTAATCGGTCTTTCGAGACTTGATCTTTCTCATGATCATGCCAATGTTATGTAATAATGCACCGACTCTGGGTAACTAGGGTCGGGGCGTTACATTATCTATCCTTTTACTAGGATTTTAGATCAACCTTTTCATTAATGTATATCCCCTGGTGATTACTTATACTAAGGAGACCTCAAGGGATAATAAGAATCTAGGGAAGAAGGAATTAAATTAATGTACGTGTTTTATTCAATAAATGTTATGTATGGTCTTAATTTTAACATGAAAATAAATCCCTATACCATGTTTATCTAATACTATTATATTGTTTATAATTAAAATTATTTAATAGTAATTTAAGAAAAAGTAGGGTCTCTATTAGGACCCACTACCTAGTTGGGTTATTGACGGGGATGAGATATTCTGAATTCATTAGCATGTCTAGGTTGCTAAATATTTTCATCTTGAATTATTTTAATATTATCACTACATTAATTGGGAATTACTTCATGGTCTCACTTAGAACTATTATGAATTATGCCATCTATAATGGTGGCTAGGGATGAAAAGAGAGAGAGTTGAGTTTATCACTCTGTATTGCACCTGTTAGTAGGTGAATGAAGAACACTGGGGACCAATTGATCCTATATATCTATTTCCCATTCAAGAGTGAAAATAAGATGACATCAACATGGATTTTATGAATTGTTTACCAAGATCATGATGGAGAAATTATGTGGTATCATTTATCATCGACAAGTATATGAAGGTCACACAATTTAAACCTACTCTATTTTGTTATATTTATCTATAATCCATATTATATTACTTTTAATAATTTAAACACCATTGAATTTATTTTTCTTTTAATTGTTTTAATACTATTTCATCATTCCTTAAGAAATTATTGTAATAATCCCATAACTATGTTTGAAAAGAAATTTCCTTGAGAAAAAAATAATTAAAATTTAAAATAAATATTAATCGACAAAATTATCCAATTTTTATCCTTACGATAAATATTTAGAGTTATAAAAGTCAATTGAGTGACATTTTGTATTTATCATTTTCGTAAATTAATATAAGGGTGACAATTAATGAAACATGGAACCAAATTTCTATATTACTATTATGAGTATGGATGAGATAAAATTATCCACAAGGAAAAAAGAAATGATTTACAAAACATTTTTAGCCTTGTCCCTATGTTTTATCACTATTTTACTAATTTTATACTTATTAATAGGACAAAAATTTACCAAGGTTACTATTCAAAATGATAAAAAAAATATAGGTACCAATTTAATTAAATCCTAATTATTCTAAATATTGAATTAACTTTTCTATTTTAAATTTGTGCAAGAGTTATAATTCAATTTTAAAATAATCATATAAACACGATGAAAATGTAAAAAATTCATTTAAGAATTTAAAAGGAAATATTCTTATTTCATGGCTAGTGAAAATTATGAAATGAATGTAAATTAGTTTTAATTAATACATAATCTAAAAATTTAATTAGAATATTTATTAATTAGTTATTTAATATTTCAATTAAAATTAAAACACATTGCAAACACAATTTTTTTAATAAAACATTTATTTCATAGAAAAAAAATAAACTTATATAGAAATCATGTTTAATGATTATTATAATGTAAATAATTATAGTATATCAAATTAAAGATTATATACTTTAATATTATATAAAATATAAGGAAAAATGAGACCTTTCAATTAAATGAAATGGTAGTTTAAGAAAAATCAATATTTTCACAATTCACTGAAAAATCAATCTTTTTAGAAAAACTGAAAATTTAACCATATAAAAATGTTCATATTATGAATTCAGAAATGATATCACTTTTATAAATTTCCAAATTTAAAAGTATAAGGAATTTATTTTAATAATTTCATAAAAATTAAATAAAAAACATTTTAAAATGAAACATATTTTTGAAACATAATGCAACTTTAGAAAAAAATTGACAACTTATATATTATGAATTATAGAATACATTTGAATTATGTAATATATTTTAATATATATATATATATCATATTTTAGTTAACAATACCTTCCATTTAAAGAAAATTATTAATATATCATTTTAATTTTTTTTGCTGGGTTTTTCTTGTCAACAATTCTATCAAATATTTTCTAATTTTTTTAATGATAAATATATTCTAAAACATCACTATGCTAAAAACTATATAATTTTTTCCCATCCAAATAATTATATTATTCTCACTAATTATATTCAATTTTTATCTCTTATATTTACCCTTACATTTAATCTGATCTCACTATTGTGATATGTTTCTATTCCATAGTAAGAAAAGAGGGGTATTATATCATATATGTATAGAAGGATACCATGTAATGATAATTTTTTGGAAAATATAAAACGAATAATAGAAAATTATATAATGAGTTATTTAGTCTCTAAATAAACTAAATTTATAGGTTTATGGGTGTGTTTTAATTTGAGATTTAATTAATATTCATGTAAAATAATGTAATATGAAATTTTTTAAGGTTGGGTTGTATAAATTGGTATTATAGTGTGGTATAGTTGTTTTTGTTGTTTTTGTTGTTTAATTTATTAAGAATAAAGGGATTGAACATAAAAAACATTTCATGAACATAGATTTATTTCTTATGAAAAAAACGTGAGAGGTTGAACTGATGGCGTCATAATTTTGGACATCATATGATTTATTTATATTATAATATTATTTTTTACTCTTACTATTATTTATTTATACTCATATTAAACATTCTAGTTTTATTCTATGTATGGAATGAGGAGGAACCAAGTAAAAAATTATTGAAATGTAAAATGTAATGAGTTTCCTAATGAGAAACCAAACTAGGTCGAGGATGGAGTGAAAAATGTAAAAAAATGTTCACTAAAATATCATAAGTTATGGTAATTAGCTTGGATATAGTTGAAAACCAAAGAATAATATTGAATGAAAAACTCTTTTTTGAGTCATTTATGTGAAAATTCCAACAATTATTTAATTGGTCTTCTGATCCACTAATTTTTTAACAGTGTATACAAAAAGAAATTTTACATTCTCAAATGATTAGATCTTGAAAATGTTTTTTTATAAATTTTCCATTTGGAAGAATACACATATCAATGATGAATACTAAATAGAACACATGATAAGATGATGAAATAAACCCATTGGAAAGTGAGGAGATGGGGAATATATTTTTCTATAATTATTTTTCCTGAACTCTTTACACTTAAATGGAGATTCAATTCCCTGAAGTATTGAAAATTGAGGGGAATCTATTGTTACCTATAAATTTAAATTTAGCAAAAATTATAGGTAAACATTTGGTTGAATCATTAACCCTAAAATAAATACAAAATTTTCCATTGGAGAATTAAAATGAATCATTTGAATAGTGTTCATTGTAAGGCACATTAGGAACTTTGAAGAGATTGTTTTATGTAATTGAATAATGTATATAGAAATTATAGGCTCAAATTATTCTAATGGATTTGGGTACAAGAAGAGAAAAATGGAGTATCAGGGAATCTCATATCATATAACACATGGAGAAAATAAAACTCATCATCTTATATGAAAAAATGGGGAAATAAGTAGGGAACAATTTCCTAAATGTTATATTTTAAATGACTATTGTTTAACGATAATTCCATAATCCACTTGATTTCAAATAATATATGAAGAGGAAAAGAAATGAAATATATTGAAATAACTCTAATTCTAATTCACAAACCACACTCCAATTATTTAATTGTTATGTGTATAGACAGTATATAAACAAATTCACCAATACAAAGGATATGTAATGAAATCAATGTTAGAAAAATTTTATTCAAAAAAATGGATAACCTATGTTATCACAACAACTAAATTTTGTCATGAAAATTAAGTGGTGAAAGGTATATTCATCAACCACTTCGTAACTAATAATTTCATATTTTATTTTTTTCTCACACACTCATTCATATCTATATTAGTTTTATGATCATCAAATCCCCACCAAAATTACCACATATTGAATTTTTGGTGAAAACCCCTTATGGTATAACGATTCTATCCAATGTCTATAACTTCTCTCTCATAAAAAATTGAAATAATTGTTTTCTAAAAGATATTATTATTATTAAATATTATTGAATTTGATATGATTTTTTGTATGAATTTCATCTCCTATATAAATATCCTATTAATGTCGAAGATAGTGAATTAAATTTTTGTCTCCCAAATCAACATATGATTGTCTATCAGTAAAAGTATTACAATCACCTCCCTAGGGGAATTTCATCCCTTATATGGGTCATAATCAGTATAGGAAAATGTTCATAATGATTTTTAGAGTCCTCGATGATGGTCCTAAAACTATTTGTATAGCCTATAAGAACGATTTGATGTGTTGTAGGGTAATTTTACATTAAAAAGCAATTTACCCATAGTTTGACCCAACCCTTTATATAAGGGGTATATAAAAACGATTTTAAAAACACTTTTATAGAAAATTTTAGTGAATGTCCCTATACCAATGTTTTGTTCAATCATTTGGTGTGTGTATTATATTGAAAAAAAGTCCACTGGTGGGCTTTAATATCAGGATTGCAAAATTATTTTTCAATTACTTTTGTACTCTTATTACAACCACACTGATGATTAGACACAAAAACACATAGACACACACATATATATATATATGTATGTATAAAAATATTTTTTAAATTTTGAAATATTTATTACTACTATAATTAGACCTTAATATGATCCCAACTATACAAATAGTTTTTTCAAACCATTAGTATATGGTGCACATACCAACTCTTTGACCAGAACATTAGTATTTTTGATAATTTTAAAAAAACTATTGATCTTTTTTTTTGTGAAAATATTTCAATAGGTTTGAAAAAACCACAACTACACCAATATTTTCAATAAAATATTTGTATATGTTACCAATAAAAATGGATGTTCATGAAGTTGTTATGGGTCCATAGGTATAGGTCAGATTTTTTAATTGAATAAAAAATCAGGAGGGCTATTTAGCTCATATTATTATGGATAAATAAATATTTAAGATTTAAATATTTTATAATAATATGTATATATATTTAGAAAATAATTTTCTAATCTTCCCCTAGATCGTGAGTTTTATTTTTAATAGAACACAGAACTAATGCCATGTTGATATTAAAGACTCCTTAGATAATGACCCTAATTTAATTAGGGGATTTCCTTAAGAAATTCCATGAAATTATATATAAGGCTTTAATATTAACATTTTCATCAAAAAATAGTGCACCAATCCACTGTGTTAAGAAGAGAGATGGATCAATATGCCTGTCTATTGATTATTATAGACATAAAAAGAACATGATAAATAATAATTATCACATTTTTGAATTTTCTGATAAAATATGACGAGATCAATAATTATTAAAAATTGAACATCAATAAATAGATTATTATTTAAGAGTGAAAAGAGAAAATAAACCCAATAAATCATTTTTTTAAGATATGGTTACCATGAATTTATAGCGAGGCTATTAAAACATACAAATTTCTTATTATCATCATGGATATGAGGAATATAGTCTTAGTAGATTACATCAATAAATTTTTATAGTATTTATAATTGATATTATCATATATTCAAATTTAATGAAAAAACATGATGATTACTTTAGTATCATGTTAAAGACCTTGATATAGACGAAACTATATTCCAAATTTAGAACTTCTAAATTCAGTTACTGAATGTATCATTCTTGGGTTATAAGTGGGTGTATATATTTTAATTCTCCAATGTAATATGTAATAGGATAATGGAATTTACATATGAGTATAACTATGATCCATATTGTTATTTGGATTGGTGGGATACTATCGATGCTTTGTGAGAAATGTTTTATGACTACAATTGAACATTGAAGGGTTTGATCATGCATACAATGGATTACTATTGAAAAAATTTACAGATCTAAAGATATTTTTGGTCACTTCACAAGTACTCTCAATAAAAAATGAATTGAATAATTTATATATATATCAATTCATCAAATAAGTGATTGTGATATGTCCTCATGAAAAATTACATGGTGGAAACAAATGTTTCACATCAAATAAACTACTATGAGAAAAACATACAACCACATGATTTGGACCTAGTTGTGGTAATATTATAATCAAATAAAATGAGGGATATTTTTAATATATTTTTGTGAAAAATTAAAATCTAAACATATGCCTTTTATAGGGGAACCAATGAGGTTTTTAATCTTACTAAATATAGTTTGGTATATATCTCACTACAATACCCTTATTTATTTTCATTAGTGATGGAAATTAAAATTGAGAGTACACATTTTCTTTTTATTGGTGGATAATATGACCTACCAGATTCAAGAATTAACTTTATTTATCTAAGTTAATTTTTTTAATTTGAGTATTGAATCTAAATATAATTTGAAAATAAATTATATAAGGAATACATCAAATTAATAACAATTTTTTTACTCCAAATAGAACCTTTAAAAAGTACAAGTACCATTTTATTATAAATAGTGGATTATAACTTACCATGGATTATTAAATACCTTAAAAGGGAAAAAATTAAAAGGGTAAAATAAAACGAAAATAATAATATTTTAACAATTAGAAAATCACATTTATCACCTTTAACATTGATAATCACTTCTAGTATATCGAAGCCTATAACAAGAAAAAAATCATGAAATGAGAAATAATATGGTAAAATGAAAAACTGACACTATAGGAGGGATAACATTCTATTTCTGATGTTAAAATATAATTAATTTATAAGATCTAATAGGGGTAATACATCTATTATAATATTATTATTAAATAAAATATAACTCTTAGGTATAATACCCATATAAATCATTGCAGTTCAGAATTATCAGTATAAATTTGATATTAGTGAATGTTATTTAGATGTAAAAAACAATTATTATAAGTAATTATACAAAAATGAAATAAATTATTTTGTAATAAAATTTAAAAAAATACAAATTGAATTTTGAGACTATTGTTGATTTTAAATAATCTTTTTCTATAAATTTTGTATCTTTTTAAATTTTAAAATATCAATAAAAGTGTTTAAATAATTTATGAAATTCTTAGTAAATTAAATTAGTAAAAATCATGAAATTATTTTATAACTATAATGAATGATAATTTAATTATTCAAGGATAAATAGATGAAATGTTTTTAAGAAAATATATTTTTTATTTTTTATAATATATTTTTATTTTAATATTAAATCACATATTCTTGGAGAATGAAATTAATTAAAATATATATTTTTAATATAAAAAAGAATAAAAATTTATCAGTTAATTATTAATTAATATATAATAAATATAGTATCATTTATTGTTTAAAGATCGGGTTTTCCAAGATTTATTTTTTATACAGTGTATTATAAAAAATTTAAATGATCATATTTAAATAGTGATTATCTAAATGTATTATTTAAATATTTAATTAAATAACTTAAAATAAATTGAATGATAATTATTGAGAAAGAATAATAATAAAATAGAGAAATATTACATTATTTTAGAAGAATATTCTATAAATATTAGAATAATACACACTAGGAGACTGTAAATTTTTAGAATGTTGGAGACTAGATACATAATTATATTATGTCATAAAATATCATAAAAATAACCAAAGAAGTGTTCTTAAAAAGTACACTTCTTATTCATCCCCTATATAAAAAATTCTTTATAATCTTGGTAAAGGAAACATAATAAAAAGTGATCTCTGATTCACAGTGGGGGTAACTATGAGAGATATTAGTAAATGATTATAACATAGCATAAGATGATAATAAGGGGTTGAGATAATTGGTGTAATAATATAAAATAATACCCAATATTTAATAGATCATAAACATGAACCATAGAATAATGTTTTTGTAGCTCATAAGACATGAATCATAAGTCAACCACTAATAATGATCCATGAGAATATAACCTCGACATAAGATCATTTCACATGATAGTATAAAAAAGTATAGAATAATCATGATAATAGAAACAATTTATCATGTCTTTATACTAAAAAAATCATTACATGTTGGGCTTGGGATAACAACCAATGTAACCTCTTTGGGCTTTTGATAAGCTCTCATATACACTCTTCATGATTGAGATGACCTTTAATATTCACTCTTCTAGGGTTGGGATAACCTCTTGTGTACACTTTATTTTCAAAAACATTATCAATTATAAAATTAATTGGAGAAATTTAATGGACCCATCCATCACATAATCATAATCAATTCATATGTATAACTAAATATCATAATTTTTTTATCATCTCAACATATCCTATACCATAGAAAACGAAATGTGTTTCATCGTGATAACATAATCATAATCGATTAATATCTAGAAGAAGAATAAATATGTTAAAATTGGATCATATCACATGTAAATCATATAAGAAATAAATGGATATTGTTGTAGAAAAAAATAAGACTAAAATATCAATATAAAATTTCTAGAGGAAAATACCCTTTTAATTTTGAAATCAATTATTTAAAATCTAAAAAAATTCAAGAATATTAGGGGCAAAAAGTATTTTAAAATAAAGAGGGAAACTTGTAAGGGATGATTCAAATTAAATAATAGTCATAGTGGTAGTTTAATATATTCATGAAATAAATGCTATAATAATTATTTCTTTAAAAAATTTGTAAAAAGTATCCTGTTTATAAAAAGGAAAGAATATTCCTTTTGTTTTTTAGAATGAAAAAAATAGTTAAAAATAATGTTTATATATTATTTTTGAATATTGAAAACACTGGATGAAAAATATTTATGACCAAATAGAAAATAAACATTTTCCTTAAAAAAATTCATTCAAACAATGAGGTACTTATACATAGAAAATTGAACATAAACATGTAATTTTAAGAAATAAAACTTGGAGAGGAAAATTACAAATAATTATAAGAGATATAAAAAATAATTTCATCTTCAAAAATTAAACATAAACGATCCCAGTAAAAAGTTATAGTGTCACATAAAACCCTTACTATTATGGTAACATCTCAATATTAACCCCCATGACATAAATATCATCAAATGAAAATATAAATATCATTAATATAAATATATTAATGATATAACATATTAAAAGAATAGTATATACACCACATAAAAGATACATGTGGTGAATATGATATGTCTCATCGAAATAAATGCGAGATGAGAAATCCTTACCAAAAGTGTGAAATAATTCATAAGTTAATTTAACCTCATTTATAATATATATAAAAAATTATTATAATTATATTAAAGAACCAAATTCATACTTATAATAAACTATATATTTTATTAATAACATTTGACCTTCTGTTCATTAACAGTTTTGAATATCTTAATCATTTCAGGTGTTAACTACCTCTATTTTATTGTTTGTTTTAGTTTTATTTTTTGATCCATGATATCTGATCATGGTTGAATCATATAAAAAATATTAATAATGAGATAAGTGTCATACAAAAACATTATACTAAATTTTAAAATAATTCATATAAATCGGTGTTGAAAAATGAATCACATAACTCAATGGAGGAGGTTTTCCACACATATGCACAAGTGAAGTTAATGTTTTCTAATGGATGGGATATCAAGAAGGTAGATAAGATATTATAATTATAAAGGGAAAATTATGTCATAAATATCATATATATATATTAAATCCAACATTATAAAAAATAATTATATATGGTTTTATTAAAATAATCATATTATTATGAGGATGTGGTAGTCTATGTGTAATCATGTGAAATTCTCTCATTTCCCATTTGATGGAAATGAGGAGTAAAAATGTTTTAAAATAATCATAAAAAATATAATGATATTGATGATATTGGGGTCATTATTTTTGGGTTTATACAATATATTTAAAGTAAATATCATGTGAAATAAACATTGAATGAGTCGATTAGGATGACTACCACTTCTTTGGGGAACCTTCTTTGGCTTACAACCTAAGGATTCAAAGGATAGTTTTAGAGTAAGAACAAAAGATCAAGAATCATGGGAAGTAATTTTAAGGATTTTGGGTATTTATTCACTAATTATGAATTCTAAATATATATTTATTGGTTTAGAGATGTGGTTCCATTTTATAAGTGAGGGTCGGTGAACACATAGAATTACATAGAATATTTAAATAGTAAAAGTTCAGTTTCATCTCAAAGTTGACATAAATGGAAAATAATATAATGTAATGACAATATATGGTCTAAATATATTCATCATATAATATGTATTCATGTTAATGTGTAAGTTTTACCTTTATCTCTTTGTTTAACTTTAGTAAACTCATTTTTATCATAACCACAGTAACAAATTTTTACTGTTTTGAGTAATCATTATGAACAAAAAATAAATTGAACCTATTAAATTACATTAATTATTATAATTAAAAATATTTAATACATATTATTATTATTAAATTTATATTATTTGAAAATTTTAATTTATAATAAGTTCCCAAAACACTAAATTGTTGTTTTCTTAGAAAAAACGAATTTTAATAATAAAATAGAATTTACCTTCATTCTATTACATGGTAAATAAATTATAAGAATGTTAATATATATATATATATATTATATAAATTTCTTTAAAATAATTAATAAGTAGGGATTTCTTATTTTATTAAGATAAAAACTCATTATGAACATATACAAATAGTTTTATGAAAATTAACTATTTTTATAATCAAATATTTTTTTTTGATTTTAACAAAATTTTATTACCAATGAAGTAAAAAATTTAAAATTTATTTTTTTAAGTATACAATTTTAATTATTTTTTAAATAAAATAAAACTACACTTAAATAATCATTACATGATACCAAATTTATTATGAACATAATATTTATAAACAATTCATTTGGATGAATAGTACATCCTAATTGAATTAGAAAGTATTTTAGATAATTATTTGTCTTTTAAATACTACATAATGTTCAATATTTTTATAATTTATAAAACTTATTCACATAAGTTTAGTGATTTCAATAATGAATTCTATCAATAACATCAAATTTCTTAAAGATAAAAAATATCATAAAATCTCAAGGTGTCAAAAGTATACCACCTTATAAGAATTTAAACCTATAAATTTAATTACAAAAATGAAAAAAATAATGATAATTTTTCCTCATTCCATGTTTGGGTTCCCAATTATCTTCCTAATATTTTGGATTTCACCATAATTACTTGATCGAGTGAGTCATATCACGTCGACTCAGGTTGACCTGACCCATCATTGAAGTTGGTCTACCACACAACCCAATGTGCATACTTGATTTGCACAGGCTAGAAATAAGAACCAATAATAACAAAACATATATCGGAATGGGCTCACCAATGGTAAACCATCAAAACCTATCACTGAAATGGAGCAACCAAACCAATGAAATTATACCCAACTGGAGAAATTATGTCATTTAGAGTGATGAAACAAATGAAAACCAAATACCATAAAAAAATAAAATCATATAAATAAAATTCCATAATGGTACATAGACATTTTATCTCTATCAATAATCTCAAAACACAAAATAAATGGTAAAATTATATTTAATGAAAACACATACATCAAATGATTACCAAATCACAAAATTACACCACATGAGGTAATCTTAATGAGACCACATCACCTCCCACAAAATGTTGAATGATGGTAATTAATAAGATCCACCTACTTACATGGTTCCCTTTCATTAAAATAATTCCTTTAAAACAATTTCTATATATGACCAATTTAATATGTATGTTTTGAGACACAAATCCTTGTAGAATACCATCAGAAACTATTTAAGGGTTTTATCCATGAAAAAAATGAAATTGTTTGAAAAAACGTTTCAAAACTAAACCAATTTAATTAGTTCAAATTTCAAATTATATTTTGAAATAATTTTGTATTCCCATTTAAAATAAAAAATGGTTTACAAAAAATTCTCAATATGGATCAAATAAATAAATAGGGAAAATTGAAGAATATACTAAAAATATCCAACAAGGAATAAAAACAATGAAAAAACGTCATAAAATAAAAATATTATTTTAAAAGGGAATAAAAAAACCATATGTTATTAACATGAAAAATAATCAAATTTAAAAATCATATAAAAACCCATAGATGAGTATGGATCTGACCACAAGGGTCCAATGCCAATGAGTCTTAAAAAATTATTATTGTGAGCTAAAAAAATTGGATTCTATCATAGTCTTCCTTGGTCACAAAAACAATATATCTCTCAATTTTTTGGACAACAAGTGGATTCTATCAATATGTCCCTACTAAAGGATATCATGTCTACTTAGAAAACTAGTGGAATCTTTAATGATCTTCCTCCCAATAGTCCCCCACTATCCCTTAGAAAACCCCTAGCTCTTACCCTAATTATCCAATTTTCTACTCCATGAAAATATCATCACAAGAAATTTCTATACATGAAAATCAATTTCACAGAAATTTTCACAAATTACTATGTCAATTTTAAATAGGATAGATTTTAGAAGTCAAACCCATTTATAAAACCATTTTATAAATTCATTAAGACCATAAACCTCTTTGATCTATTTTATCTAAAAACATGGGGTGCACCCATGACACACACTTTTTGGAAAACCTACTTTAAGTAACCATATTATTAAACTAATAAATAATAAACATCAATATTGAAATATGTAGAATTATACCTCATAAACCCAATCTATATGAATAGAAACAAAATATCCTATAAAAATCCTTGGATCTCTCCCACCACTATCTAGGGTTATACACTTTGATAAAAATTTAATAACAAACATAATAAATGGGGAAGGGATAAAAACGTAAGAATATAAGAACATAACTCATGTAAAAACAAAAATATATGAAAATTAATTAACCAAACATATGGTAGTAAGCTTCCACAATTGGTGAAATTTAGAAAATTCCATATTTTTAATGAGCTAGATAGACCACACAGTTTGGTTGTACGGTTAGGAAACCCATACTAAAAAATGTAAGAGATAATACCTCCCTAAAATAGGTTTCATAGTGAACCATTGGGATCCAACAATATGAAATATCACGTTTTACCCATGAATAATACCACTATCACCAAAATAACAACCTTTACAAGGTTAATCGTATTGTTAGACAAACCATGTGTTTACTATGCGCCTCATATTATTCCTCCCAAAACTCACATTTTTCACCACATACACATGGTAACCCCATTGATTAACCAAATTAAAAACCGTAATTAAAATTTTACAAAATAGTGGCCTGACAAGTTTCATAATATCCCCTCTATACAACTCTCTACACCTAGTATTTCATTAGCATCTCTTAGAAGAAAAAATGTTGGACCACTACCCTCTAAGAAAAGACTCATACTCCTATGTCTCATGGATATCTTCACCTAACTAATAGAGAACATGTACCAAAGGGATAACCATATTAATGATAAAAATTTTATAATAATAGAAATTATGAATTGGCTACACCAAAATTGTCCTATCATTATCAATCTCAAAATCAAAGCATTCTAAAACATATGATTGGTTTGAATGGTATCTCTTTAACTGTATAACATAAAATACTTTATGGAATATAGGTCAAGAACAATATCATCTCTATCTGATAAGATACCATCCCATGATTCTCCACCACATGAATCAATCAGATATAATATGGTACTGACTTCACTTCCTTTCACAATTGATGTTTTCCCAGTCAAACTAATCCCCTTATAAACACTAGATAACCAACATGAAAATACAACAGGTGATGAGTTTGATTTTCACATCACTTATGGTGACTCCAGGGTATCATTAATCTTTTATGAATAATTATTACAATTTCTATCATCTCCTGGATGATACATGGGCATAAATAGGAATTCTCACCCACCTAAACCCAACCCAATGTGGATTGCCATGTTTTTCGCATTCAATGCCTCAAATTTCTCCATCCTAGTCAAGACTATAAAAATGTTATTATATGAAAAACTATCCAATTAAATGTGGATTTTCCATGAACCCATGAAACTAAGAATAATTGCTGAAAACATATCCTCGACAGTCTAGTTGTCATAATCAGTCTAAACATCCATATTTTAGTGATACACATTCCTAAACATTAATTATTTTCCCAGAGCCTCCATGAGTCCCCTGAAAAATTGATAATTAAATATATATAATAGGGTAAATATATTTTTTTGGGAACTCAATTAAACAGAAATACCTCTTGATCATACATATGTCTAAGATATTTTACCTTCCCCAAATCCCTCATGGGAATACAGTAGGTTTATTTTTTCAAATGATTGACAATCACTCATATGACATCATTCTGACACGGAGTCCAAGGTAGTTTAATAAAAAGTTTAATAAAAATTTCATCCCACTTCCATAATATAATGGGAACTATATAAAATAATTTGACTCATCTCTAATGATCCACATTGATTGTCAAGAAGGTCAAGCATTTAGAAATGAAATCCCCTACTACACATATCACATCGGGACACCAATATCGACCACTTCAATTATAAAAAATATTAGTTACCATAGGGTTCGTGAACAAACTAGAATTGTGTGACTCATGCCTCACCACAAATCTCAAGATGAATATAACATCCAACTAATTACTGGAAAGGAGAGAATCATCGGTAGATTGAGACTAATAACCATTTGTCTCCCCACTATTTATAGCACTATTGATTTCTTGGAACTCGGGGTCAGATACACACTCACTCTTAACTCGAACTATAATAGAGAGTTTAACTATACACTAGAAAATAACAAATTCTCTCCATAATCATAATCATATAGAACTATATATATAAATATAATCATTAGAATGGAGATATCTAATAACCCTCAAACAAAATTCACTAGATTTTTCCTACTCATAGAATTGGGAACCAAATTCCCCTTATTGGGTGTATAAAAAACATCAAAATCCAAATTATGAAAATATTCCACCCACCATCAATACCTGAGGTTTAGGTCCCTCTATTTTAAAATGTAATTTAGGATTTTATGATCTGAGTAGATGACAAATGTTTCCCCGGAGAGGAAATGTTTTCAAATAGTTAGCATAGAAATCATATTTCACAATTTCATGTCATGGGTGGGATAATTTCTACCATTTGGGTATAGTTTTCACATTTTATAGTATACCACATGATTATCAAGAATCATAACACATCCCAACCCCACACCGAAATCATCACAATACTCTACAAAATATCTCCCATGCTTACGAAGAATAAAAATTAGTACTTCGGTCAAATTTTTTTTCAATTGCTCAAACAAAATTTGGCACTTCTCATCCCACCCAAACTTGTCCCCTTTCCTAGCCAAATCCATTAAGATAGAACCTATTGTAGAGATATCCTGAATTAATTTCAATAATATCTATCCATTCCTAGAAATCTACATACCTTGATACAATATTTGGATACTCTCGAAACATGACTTCCCAAAATTTATCTGGATTTTATGAAACTACTCTTTTGGAGATCATGTGGACTAAGAAAATTACCTCCTAAATCCAAAACTGACCCTTGGGTTAAATGGAATTTAGATGAGGAAACATTAATACACCCAATACATCCTCTATATTTTTAGTATTATCCCCCTTCATCATAGAATAGACCCATATTTCATCCATAATAATGACCATTAAGGAATTTCAATGAGGTGTAAGATATATTTCATCAAAACCGCAATCACTATGATATAATTTTTAAGACCAAATAGCTTAACCAAATTATATAAATGACTTTACCATCATTGAAATATGGTCATTAGAAAATAATCTTCTGGAAACCTCAAATTTGGTACTTGGGTTCCATATTGATCTTTCAAAAACTATGATATACTTTGTGCAGATAATGATATCATCATTTTTGGGAAACATTTATTTATTTTGTACATACACATGGTTAAGCATAGGATATTATTTTAAAATTTAGTTGCTTTAGTCCACCTTCTATGAAAATAATATAAGTGAATATTATGTTGAATCTATAGGATGGATAAACCCCTTTCCCATGATATCCTATAGTTTTACATTAATCTCATTTAGATTAGTTGGTTCCATCTGATATGTGGAAAAGGAAATTTCACTCAAAGTGAGGAGTATTTTGAGAGTGAAATTACACTCTTATTAGGAAAAAAATTATACGAAATCATCTTGAAACACATCTAGGCACCTGTCCATGGCCACTAGAAGTTCACATTCTGAACTCTCCTTCGAGGCATAACAAAAAAAGATGGGAAACAAACATGAAATCTACTACATTTTGTAATAAACTGTTTCGACACACCCATATAATGTATCACACTGATGATACAATTTGTGAGTACTCCCATAAAGAGTAAGAAACTAGTCTCTACAGTGATAAAAATCAAGAATCATCTTATGTATGATCATCCAATAATTACGAATTATGAGGTAAAAAATTTACATGTCCAAAATGATGAAATCCCAAAATAACTTCCATGAACGCAAATAAAACCCTAAAATATAGGATCTTAACAGTCTTATCATTAATTCCAACCAATTGGATTATAAAATAAATAAATAATGTTGTCAAATCCACTATAATTACAAGTAAAAATGAATCATTAACTGGATAAATGAATGTGATATTCTCATTTAAAATAAAACATATGTCATAGTAAAATTAATATAAATCATACTTCTCATGGTAGATGGATCAGAATATGAATCCATTGGAACAACCAATTTTTAATGATGACAGACTGTGTCAAGTCTTCTCAAAGAACTCCTCCCACATTGAGAATATCCCTTTTCCTAGATGGTGAGTTCTACTACCCCTGGTGCTATCAAACTAAACCTAAGAACCCTTCAATAGTGTGGATCATGTACCGCTCCCAAAGGAAGAAACATGAAAGATGTGCTGAAGACTGCCCAAATTTACATACTAGTGGAAACCCCTTGATTTATCTTGTATTATATTCCCAATATGTCCTCACATTCAATAATTGCCTCTAAAAACTATTTTACACCCCATAGACTCCACATTTGTTGTACCCAATGACTACATCAAACCATTTCCACTGGCCTGATGAAGCACTTCATATTTCCTCTTCATTTCTAAGGAAGAACTATGGTTTCATCCCAAAGAAAAAACACAAATGAAACTATTCTATAAAATTATATTAGCATCTTCCATAGATTCCTTCAAAATACCGTCTGATTAGGTTTTTAGACAAATAATAATGAGCATTGAAAAAAATCTATTTCCTCAATACCATGTTAAAACAACATGTAATGAGGTAATTGTTCACAAGTAGTTGCATAGAGACATGTTCCAACTCGATAAAATGGGTTCTATAATACGTCACCAAACGACCCACTTTCTCAAACATTAAGAACTAATGGTCCCTCACCATACCCATGGTCTCCATGGATAACCTCCTATTAAAAATAACCTTGAATGTGGTCTATGTGAGATCATCATGCCTCCTAAAAAAAGCACTGAATCCCATTAATTCATACATGGCCCTTAAAATATATACCTATAGAATTTAAACATTTATGTCATAGTAGTCATCCGAAACTAAAATATTCCTGCAATTAGATCCAACATCTTCTTAGGCTCATTGGGTCCCTTTTCAGTACAGAATAGTTGTGGGGTTTTCCTTGTAAACACAGGATGATAGTCCATTGTCCATGTATTCTCTCAACCACCCACATAATTAATTGATTGGATTGTCAAAAATCAACACTCCACTATAGATATATCAAGATAACAATTCTCTTATAAGGTATTCCCTGCATCACAAACCCTAGGTTTAAGAGATATCTATCTAGGAGGAGTAATCAATAAGTCACAAAACATAACATTCATTAATGATAACTAAATCTCAAACAAAATCAAATGAAACAAATAAAACCTTGACCATGGGTCTCTAAATGTAGTAAAAATATCAAAATAAAATCCAAAAAAAATGGTGTAAAAAATATAATTTCATGTATTTTCCATTTTCACTATTTGGATTCATGATTAGGAAAAATGGGTAGTAAATAGGTATGTCTAACGGGAGGATTATATGTAAGGCTACATGGGCTTTTCACATTTACTACAAATATTGTTACTTAATCGGGCACCGCCTCAATCCCACAATTCCACCAAAAAAACAATAATATTCCCTCTATATCACCTCAAGACTCAATAAAAACTAGAAAATACATCAAAATATCATCATAAAACTATAATTGGGATCAAAATTCAACCAAAATCCTAAATGAACCATTCCCACTTGAGGGTAGAAATAAATAAAAGCAAGCTAGAAATATTTGGTTCTTATCTGCCAAGTCCCAATAGTCTTAACTCTACATTACAACTGACAACCGGATTAAAATTTTACTCCAATACAATTTTGTAATGATCCTACATGATTCGACCAAACCCATCACTAGATAAGGCCCAACAAATGGCCCAAAATACATTATCTATCACCATTAGATGGTTATAATCACAAAACTTAACCAATAAACTATGGAAGAAATTCTTCTCATGGTATAACTTCATAGCCTATCCGTGAAATGGGAAGTCCACACCAATAAAATAAAACTTAATAGAATAAAATACCACATGCAGGGAAACATAGAATGTGAAATTAAGATTCTATAAAATATGAAAAAATCGTATACATAAAATTCTATAAACAAGACAGAAACATCATATCTTTACACATTATCTCAAAACACAAATGTTAGGGGAAAAGAACAACAGTTTCAATAAACACATCCCAATAGGTAAAAAATCCACAAATCACACCACATGATCTAATCATAGTGATAAAACTTCTCCCCCAAAAAAATGATGGACGAATTTAATCAAGAAGACCCACCCAGTTACATAGTTCCATTTCATTTTCCTATATGGTAGAAAAAAATATCTACATGTTTCTAACATCGTATTTTGGGAGAGAGGAAAAAATCTTGATAGGATATACCATATATCTATTTAAGGTTTCTATGCTTATAAATAAAAAAACTAGTTTGGTAAATCTTTTTAAAACGAAAACACTTTGTAATGAATTATCATTCAAATAAACCTTTTAAATCTCTTGCGTTTTTCTTTAAAAATAAAACATTTTTCCAAACAATTATCCATGTGGATCAAATAATGAAATAGATACAAATAAAAAAACATGTAAAATGTATCCAATAAGACATAAGAAGAGTGAGAACATATTCATTATCATATGACCATATAAATGGAATTTATAATAACACACTTTATTGAATATCACATGGAATTAATTAAATGTGAAAACAATATAAATCAATTTAGAATGAGTAATGTGAACCTATGTCTCTGACTAAAAGGTTATATCATGAATTACTCTAAACAACGTATTATAGACAGTTAGACAAAAAGAGAAACTGTTAAGGTCTCCCTTGGGCCCAACTAAAATAGCTCTCTCAATCTTTTAGACCACACGTCAATGATCTCAAAATTTCCCAACTAAAGAATCTCATAGTCCATTAGAATACATGATGAATATATCATTTACTTCCTCCCTAAAGGCTCTCACATGCCCTCATACAACATCTTTTTCACAATTCAGTTAACCAATGTGATACTCAATGATAATATAATGACATGAAAATTCCATATATGATAAAAAACTGAAAACTAAAATTTTCAAATCAATAATCCCTATTTAAAAAATAGTCCTTTAAAAATGTAAAACCATTTCTATAACAATTTTAAAATTAATTTTATAACCATATAAATTATTTAATCAATTTTATCCAATAGATATAGAGAACCAATTCTACCCACCTTTTTATAAAACCCACATTATACACCCAAAGTACAAAACCAATCTATAGAAGGAATAATTCATGGGATTAAAATAAAAAATAAATAAATAAATAGATATATGATTAGGAAAAACCAAATACAATTCATAAATTTAATTTAATCCATAGAAAACACAATTAAATGGAGATATCACCCTTAGAATCTATTTCAATCTCATTTACTATGATATTAAGCACTTAAAATAGGTAGGATATGGCCGTACACACCTAAGGAATAAAAATATGACCAATTCCCCTATTTAAACAAATGGTTTGGCCATCCCCACCAACTAGAGTAACAAAAATCCATTAAAATGGAAGAAAAAATCAAAAGGAACGAGGAAAGAAGAATAAACCATGAATAAAAGAAATTTCCTTATGAAGAAACACAAAAATATCAAGGTGAATCCAACAAAATTGAATTGAAAAAGATTCCACACCAAGGAGAGTGGATTTAAATGAGTTGATGAGGAAATGAAGTCCAATAGAAATAAAAATTTATGAGGGAAATATGGTAATATTATAGATTTTTAATGGGGTAGAAAGACCACATTGTTTAATTACACAAGAAAACCATGCACTAACTTTGCGGGAGTAACTACAACCTCAAAAATATGCCACATGTTTACCCCTTAGTATGGGATAATTTGAAAATAATTCTCAAAATTTTTAAATTTCACAATCACCAAAACATGGCCCCACACATGGATTATCATTCAGTAGTCAAACAATATGCCAAACTGTCATGAACTAGACTAGGTACCCCAGTATACCGATAATCGATTTGTCCCTAACATGGCCTGAAGGGAAATCCTAATCCCCAAGTGCTGGCGACTAGAACCTTCCATTGTATAATATGAACATGGGAATGATTTTTTCCAAAATCATAGTGGAATCAAAATAAATAAGAAAATATTCATAACAAGGAAGCTCCACTTGGAGTAATCCTATAATACAACAAGGAATAATTATCCCAAAGTACTGAAACCTAAGTACTCAAATAGGGAAAATAGACCCTATGTCCCTAAGGAAAAAACTCACCAAGTACAATTCTCAACAGCTAGATCCACCTCCAAGAGATCCCTTCCCTTTGCTTGAACCTGGAAGAATAATGTATACAAACACTCGAAGGAAAAATTAGGGTATGAGCCTATGCCAAGTAGGATACTGCCAAAGATTCCATAACAGATACCAAAAATTAATTAAATAAAAGAAATGATTTTAATTTTAAAAAATAAATAGTTTTGGAAAATCAAAACCATTTTTAAACACAACATGCTATATATTTTCAAAATGTTGGAAACATACTTTTAAAACACATGATTTTCATTACATAGTATGGAGCATTTCTAGAACAATGGTGTAAGTAAAACATTTATATAAAATAGTTTATATAAATTTTAAGGCATGTAAAGAAGTTCAAACAAAATTATCATACATTTATATATCAAATATAAATAAACAAATGAGGAACATGGTCATATTAAAAAAGGTATGATAGTATTAACTAGCTATAGGATTCCACACTCTTTAAGTGAAAAAAATGAGCATACTCACATCCCCTTGACACTGGCCAGGGGTGACTCGTCACACTCCCATCAGGAATGTGACCCACCATAGGTATGTTATATAATATTGTTATAGAGTAGACAATACCCAAATAACTCACCAGTTACCAAAGGCTTTCATGTGGTCTTACATGATGGGAAATTTATTTTAAGACCTTTTAAAATAAAATAAATCCCATTATTTCATTTCAAAATTCCAATTTTTTCTATTTAAAACCAAATTAGGTTTTATTCAAAAAGCATGCCCCTTTCACAATATAAAACCACTAGGTTTCTACCAAAACAATGTAATAAATTTTCATGCGTTTGAAATACATTCAAAACCAATTCCATCGTTTCCATATTTTATTTTAACAATTAAATTCAACAATTTAATTGAAAACATTTCTAGCAAATTCATAATTTAAATTCAACAATTTATATTAACCAATTTCCACGACGCCACCCCAATTCAATAGAATTGGGAGTTTTCCAAATTTCAATTCCTATAACATCTCAAATCACCCAATTCAATGGAATGGGGTTCAATCAAAGAAATTCAAATCCATTGAATTTAAATCAGAAATTTAAATAACGAAAGAAAAAAATGGTAATCCAATTGGAAAAATCAAGAAGGAACCACCTACCTTTTCCCGAAACAAAACACCCGCATCATCACATGTCAACAAGAAATAAGTTATAGAAGACCTAAAAACTCAACCTAGAGGAAAGATCCAACACCAAATGTTATAGATCCATAAATTCCTAGATTATATGTCAAAACCCGAAAAGATAAAAAAAGATAGAAACTTGAATAATGAGGGAGAACACTTAACCAAGAACCACACAAGTTGAAAAATTATGATCGAAATTAGATCAGGTCAATCAGAGAGGAGGGGAGGCTATGAAAAATGCCTAGGAAGGGTTTCAGTTCAAGAGACAAGAGATACTGAAATAAAAAATAAGTGTAAAACGACCAAACACATGACTTAAAGTTGGCCACAATCTAGGTGATGACATGTACCTTAGGTATGTTATGCAGAAAAACCAGTCACCTCAGGTTCAAAACTAACATTTTTTCTAGTCACGCCGTGTAAGCCTTGGTCACGATGTGTTCCTCAGGTACAGAACATGTACCTACACTACGGCCTACTGGAAAACCATAAAACCACTTCTAAGTACATTGAACCAAAAGATAACTTTGAAAAATGGAAAAATAACCCGGTCAAGGTAATAGGATGTTACAAACTCCCCACCATAAAAAAACATTATACTCCCAGAAAGCCTATGAAGAATATTCTCTACCAATGATATGATTCCATTTCTCCCTCATCAGTTCCATGAACTCCCACATATCATGACTATTATAGCCATTCTTCAATAGTACACGAACCAATGGTATCATCCTCCCATGAAGTACCATTTCCCCAGAATCAACTATCCTCACTTGTCACTTAGTTACAGATAAATCAAGATCGATCTCAAGATCACTCCAACTCAAAATTTGTGATGGATTAGATAGATAATTTCTCAGTTGGGATACAAGGAACAAGTTACATATCAATGACATTTGTAGTGGAAGTTCCAAATAGTAAGCATCTTTCCCCACCCTCTCAACAACCAAAAAAGGTCCCACAAAACAAGGATCAAACATCCCATGCCTCCCAAGCCGTTGATGACCCAACTTGGGTGAAACCATCAAGGAAATGAGATCACCAACTGAAAAATCCAAAGGTCAATGATAGTGAACATTATAAGACATATATCCTCTCTATGTATTCAAAATCCTCTAATGAATTAGCTCAATCTTAGTTGTTGTCTCTTACACCTTTGTTTGTCCAACCAATGAACGTTCACCCACCTCTGTCCAATAAAACATAGATTTACAAGGCCAACCATACAATGCCTTGAAAGGAGCAATTCTGATCATGGAATGGTAACTGTTGTTGTTAGAAAACACAACCATCCATAAGTGATCATCTGAATCCCCAAAAAATTCAAAAGGTGGGATTCATATCTTCAAGAATATGTATAGATATTTCTTTTTGTCCATCCATCTGTGAATTGTAGTGTAGAGACCCAAAGCCTGACGTACATGGACATCACATTACTTTTGCGGAATACTTAGTACATAACAAAAACATACACACAAGGATCGTAATAGTTTAGTGTCTTTGGAAACTCGGAATATAATCTTCTAATCATGGTGAAAGATCTTCAACATCTCCCATAAAGATCTTCCCATTTTATTACCTAAAACCTTTCTTTATATCCTGGGGAAAAGAAAACATAAAAGGGTGAGATGAAATGCTCAGTAAGGGTAAAAAAAATAAATATCAATCACATCATATTCATAAGAACATATCTTTTGGAAATCTTCACCTGCAAAAGAGATCATAATTTCATAACATGGGATAAATCATAGTAGTGAAACGTAATCCCAATAATCATAACTTAAAACACAAAACTTTGTGGAATACACACATAATCATAGATAATCATTTCTTATTATTCAAGACTCATTGCCAAGATTATCTTAGTGGACAAAGTCCCTTTCTGAACCGAGTTCACTCCTCGTTTCAGTCCTGTTTCACTGAACCTGTATAACCTACCATTCCAGCCATGTCTAACTCATGAGATATAAAATCTTTACCCAATTAATTGGAGGGAGATATAGGTCCCACCCATGTCATAGTGATACCATTCTTATGTGTGCCACAAAATCATAAATCATACATCATTTCATAACCCATGTAATAAAAATAAGAATCTTAATCATCGTGACATCATAAAACAATTCATATAAGATAAAGGAATTCATGAAAATATTTCCATCACAACATAATCAAATCCATGTAATAATAGGGATAGAAACAGAACCCTATATTATCTTAGATGGAAAATAATTTTGATAAAACACTTGAACTCCATTCTTGAGGAAAATATCCTTTCTACTTCAAAAACACTTTTCCTTTCTTAACATGTCATACAATTATAAACTAAAATAAGTTGATTAAAAATAAAATTGAAAACTTGTAAAGTAAGCTTCTTGGAAATAATGTTTTAAAAATCCCTTCATGCCGTATAAGTTAAAAATAACATTCTCCTCATACTTTTGTCGGAAAAGTCAAAAAGTACCTTATATGGTAACCAAAGGAAAGATTACATTCATACAATATGGTAAAAAGTAAATAAAGTGTAAAAATGACTTTAAACATCCATGGAATAATGGTAAACATTTTATGAAAGCATTTTTAGAAAACATGGTCATGGATGATAAACGTAACCCCAGTAAATACTTACGTATAAGCAATCTCGGATAAAAATGAGATTGTGATATTTTCTCTTACCTTATGTCTGATATGCTTTGTACGTATCCGAACCTCCTGTATAATGATTTAAATAATGTCATTAACTTATTAAATAATCATATTCATTATTATGATATCATATTTGGTTCACTTATGACTTTATATTACCCGTTCTTTTGTAAATTCCATGTTAAAGAAGCGTTTTGGGTAAAATCGTTTCATTTGTCGTAGGTGTTTGGAATTGTTGTTCTTGACATTATTATTACTTATATCATGATTTACATACTTCCAGAATATAAAATATGATTTATATATCATATATATTCAGTATATATATATATATAATAGATAGATAAATGAAATGAAACACACCGTTCATGGAGACGGTAGTCCGTACATACGCATGAACGATGTTTTCCTTTCCTTATTGTCTTGAATGGAAGTAGATGGCATATATATATACATAAATCCAGTAGATTTACCATGTCATATATTTCATTATTATTCATTATATATACTTTATAATCATTCTGTAATGGTTAACATGGATAATGAATCTCATCGCGTCGTGGAGACGGTAGTCCGTACGTACGCACAAGCGATGATATCGTTCCCATGGTCGTGGAATTGTGTTGAAGTTTATGTATAATATTTCAGTATCAATATCACTTATAATCATATATAGTTACTGATTACACCATTATACCAATCCAATTAAGGTGGTGGTGGAAAATAGATTATACCACGGCGTGGAGACGGTATTCCGTACGTACGCACGCGCAATGATTTCCTTTTTCCGTAGGATGGATAGAAGGTTAATTAGAGTTTTTTCATATTTATAATAACATATAAGTATATAATAAATACTTATTTTATTACTTTATCATGAAACAAATAAAGAAGAAGAAGTTGAATAAGAAAAAAATTGAAAAAGATCGGTAATGGATATTACCTCTTTTTGACGCGCCTTCACTTAACCTCCACTTAAAGAACTAAAGATGGTCTTTGAAGAAGACCAAGACCTCTAGGATGATACTAGGGAAGTGTATAAGAGATTTTGGCAGGGGTTGGCCGAGCTTGAATGCTCAAATTGGTGTGAGGAGGAGAGGGAGGAGGTGCCCTTTTATAAGGGAGGAGAGGGGCACCTTAGGAAAATCTCAAAATATTATTTTATATTAAGGTCAAATTCGGTTTATAATGGTTCCAAAGGATATTATTTAGAATATAAACTGGTTATGGGTCAAAATAATCTCATCCAATCGGATTTAGAAAAGTTTAGGTTATTTTTTTAACCTTATCAATTAGATTTACCTCTAAGTAAAATAATTTAACTTTTACCGTGTCTTTTTGTTTTCTTACACTATATGGTTAATAAAATTACCATAACAAGCCAAAATAAACCCATGTTGTTTATTATTAATATATCTATCCTTATCTAAGTCATTTGGTAGATCCTTAGATTTTTTTAGGAATTAAATAACAATTAATAATATAATATTTTTTTTAAAAACTAATTTATGTCAATTTTGACAATATTTGGTACATGATTTTTTTGAAATTCATAACAGAATGATAAGTTCGAACCAAGTTACTTATATCAACAATAACATGTCATATTAACCTATAAAATTAATTTATGTCATAAAAAGTCTCAAATTACATTTATTTGGGCATTTATAACATCAATTATGTCAATATTTCATTAATAAGACAATTACTGCATCATCTTTGTGTCATAATAAATGATAATTATTTTTCCCTAAAAATTCTAAATAAATTCCTATGATGTAGATAATTGTATTATATTTCTGGAGACTATTCATGTTCGAAGTTTCATGAAGTTTATCACTAAATTAAAATTTTTATACTTATAAGATTTAAGAAAGTGACAGTTGCCACATTCTTTGGTTTTAATAATAATTAAATTATTTTCATGGAAAAAAGTCCATAAAATGAATCTAATACGACCCTTAAGTTATATGGGTCTAATTTTAGCCATCCAATAGGATTTTTCAATTGTTAGGGTAATTTTATAATCTCATATTGACCCTTAATTACCCGATTTACCTTTAACTATAGTAAATAAAATTTACCGTAGTTACTATTCACAATGCCCAAAAATAAAAAGTAGCTTATTAACATAATTTGGACCCACTGATTCCAAATATGGAATCAATTTTTCAAAATTCAATACACAAAATATGCAGAAATTAAATTAAAATTAATCCCGTTGTCGAAAGAAAACAGGTTTTTTCTTTAAAACATTGCAAAAGATTGAATTGATTTAACCTAGGAATTCTAGGTAAAATCAATGATAATGACATACATTATATTAAATGGTAAAAATATATTCTATTTATACTTTAAAATCATTCAATATTATAATTTAACCACATAAGATATTACGATGAAAAGAGTTTTTTTTAATTAAAATATAGCGTGTTTTTACTATTCATTAAAATATGAATGTTATCGGAAAAATATCAAAACATTATCTAATATAAATTTTTATATCCTGATTCAAAATAATAATTTTATTTTGTCAAATTTAACTTATAAAAATGTCAAAAACTAGATTTAAAGTGGGTGCGCCATCAAAAGGCGGCAAAACTGCATTTTTTTGAAAAATACATATTTTACCCGAAAAATTTATTTTGTTCTTATAACATGTTCTAGAAAATGTGTAAGATGAATAATAATGTTATAAAATTCAAAGTTTAGTTAATACTATTCATAGAGGCTAGTTCATAATAATATTATAATAATATATCGTTGTTTAGTAACACCCGGTGTTGCGTACAACACACACTATCGAGGAAGGTCGCGATTGCATGTAATGCAAGCCAAGTCAAGGTTGCGTGTTGTGCAAGAATCCTTCGTTGTTTCGTATAACCGAATCCAACCATATTTCATTTATACATTGAATATATATATATAAACTCAATGTTGCATAGAATAACTATTATCAAAATTTTGTGTAACACGATCCAAGAATAGTGTTGCGTATACTGCAAGCTAATATGTTGTTTCGTATAGCGCAAGGTTATCTTGGTGTAGCATACAACACAAGACATTAATGAAATTAAAAGAATATTTTTTATAAAATCTCGTGGTGTTACATGTAGGTTGTTCTAAAATGAACCCGAGATACCAGTTCCTCCATAAGGCCTCTCCAAAAGTGAGAAGTAAGCCAAGGATCCCTATCAAAGACTATAGAATATGGAACTCTATGAATATGGACAATCCCTTTCCCATAGATACTTCCCAAATCCTTAACCATAACAGTATCTTCAATGGATATAAAGTGAGCCGACTTTTCCAGCCTATTGACCATATCCCAAATTGATTTATTCCTTCTCAGGGTACATGGAAACCCAAGCACAAAGTCTATAGAGATCTCATCCCACATCCAAGTAGGAACTAGAAGTGGCTAAAGTAAACCTAAAGGATTTAGATGCTCGACCTTAATCTTCTGACATGTATAGCATTGGGAGACAAACTCAGCGATGTCCCATCTCATTCTCGGCCACTAGAACTATTATTGCATATCCTAGAACATTTCTGTTGTTCCTGGGTCAAAAACCCATTGAGAGTTATGAAAATCACCCATCATATCCTTCCTTGATGATAACTACATAATTAAATGGTTCTGATAACATAGATCACCCTCTTTAGATAACGACTATAGGTCAATTTCCTCTCCACCATAATGGGATTCTCTAATACTGTAGAACTCATCATCAAGATGTTGATCATGAATATTAATCTCAAGAATGGAAGATTACAATTGAACACTGGCTAAATAATCCCTAGCACCTTCTTTCAGAACACCAATATAAAATTAGGAGATGTTAATGTTTAAATACTACAGGTAATCCACCAAAATCCTCTGACAAATAATCAAATCTTTTGGAAATAAGATATAACTCAGAATTTTGTTTTCGGAATACACTTTAAACATTTTTCCAAAAAATATATTTCTATCAACTCTTAAGTTAATGCATCACTACTACATGTTCCGGGTCATGGGTAGAAAAATTCGTCCTGATTGGCCTAAGATGATAAAATCCATGTTCTACTACATGATCACCCTACATAAGAATGCCTCCCAAGCTTGAACTTGATGCATCACAAAAAACCACATTGCTCTGCCTAAATTCTGGAAGAGGCAATACCGGTGTAGTAGTCAATAGGAATTTTTTTCCGGACAAAAATAACTATAAAATTTGTCATTCCATGAAAAGTTTACCCCCTTTTGAGTCATAGTTTTCATTGAAGAATCCAACATTGAGATGTATTTGATGAACTGACAGTAATATTCACCTAAGACTAAGAAGCTCCAAATCTGAAAGACATTTCATGTTTTCTCCCAAGTAATGAAAGCCATCACCTTATCAGGATTAATCAATATACCTTATTCATACACCACGTTTCCCTAGAATTGCACATCCTGAATCCATAAATATCACTTTGAAAGTCTAGAATAAAGGCTGTGATTTCTTAGCAGACTCAAAAATATCCGATGATGTTGCACATGATCCTCCTCATACATGGAGTAAACAAGAATGTCATCCACGAAGACTACCACAAACGTATCCAAGTACTCATGGAATTTTTTTTCATTAAACATATTAAAATTGTAGGGGAATTTATTAAAACAGAGGTAATAACAAGGTACTCAAAGTTTTCGTACCTACTCCGAAAGGTATTTTTTGGAATATCAGATTCTTTTGTCATCAACTTATGGTAACCAAATCGAAGGTATATCTTCAAAAACACATCATCCCTTTTAGATGATCAAATAGATAGTCAATACACGGAAACATATATTTTTTATTTATCATAACTTGATTAGGATTTCTGTAATTGACTATTAAGTGAATAGAACTATCATATTTTGGGGAGAAGAGAATCGTCGCTGCCCATGGTGACACATTCGGGTGAATAAATCATTTCTTAAGAATATATCCCAACTTGGAATTAATCTTTTCAATTAAATTGGAGCAATTCAGTAAGAGTCACTAGATGCTATTTGTGTTCCAAGAATTAAGTCAATAGAAAACTCAACCTATCTAACCGGTGGAAGAGTATATAAATCCATAAGAAACATGTCAAAAAACATGATGATGATTGGAGGGAGATAAAAACTCATTAAATCCCTCTCCAGATAAAAAGAAAATACTAAAATCACTTTCCCAAATTCTAGATAAGAACGTCCAGATCTACTCAAACTTTGGTCCCAATCTTCTTGGAAATAATAGGCACATAACTGGGTGTAGTATAGTAGACCTATCAAATATAACAATAAATTCGGGTTTTTTTGGAAATGGGACAATCCATCATGAATATATAAATAATATATTTCATATCAAGAACATGAAAACTCTAGGCTAGCTTGACATATGATATAGAGAAGATAGAAGCATGACTATTGATACCCTCCTCCCTCTTCATATAAAGGGGTGTAACAATATCCATTGAAAAAGATAGTTTTCCCATAGGAACATTAATAAGGTTAATTAGGTGGGATGAAATAATGGAGTGATAAGTACTAGTATAAAAATGATCAGTCACTAATGATGATTTTATAGTAATGGTACCTCTTACAATCGCTGGACCCATGTCTACTTCCTATGGAGACTCTTCTACTACATGAAGTATCTTTGTTCTGGATGCCTATGTTTGGAACCCTTTTGAATGTGAATAATTTTATTTTCCTACATTTTTAGGAGGAGATGATGATAATGGACCACTATAGGTAGTAGTTAAGTGATGAAATAACCTTTGTAAGTTTCTTGAACATCAACAATAAATACAATCCTTGGATGCCTTTGTTAAAAACCTCTTAAAATTTCCTATAATTCCACACTGATAGAAAACCAAATAATATCTACAAGGAGATATAGAAGATCTGTAATGACTCTATCATCAAAAACCACCATGATAATCCTCAAACTTCGATTTTTCTTTGTAGGAACCAATGCTGGCATAGGGAAGAAAAGGAAATCCCGTCAACCAAGACTTTTAAGCCAAGTCCATCTCAACCATAGTCGCTATATCTAGGACATCATCATTAGTGGGTATCTTCAGCAAGAATAACTTACAGAAAATATCTAATAGAATTTAAAATTTAAACCATCAAGCCTTCATCCTCTAATTAGATATAATCTTGGGAGAAAAAAGCACAAAATCTGCAAAGCGATGTAAAAACTAAATCATGGTTCTATCTTCCATCTCAATCATGAAAAAACACTAAAACCTTAGCCAACACCATTGAATCTGGGTGGAACTGGTTGGTGAAATGAACCTTGAAATATTTTTACTATAATCCCTCAAATTTCCCTTTCATCACTGTCATGTCCCACCATCTCCTACTCGGTCATTCCATCACAAAGGTGGAACACTTCACCTTGACTATGTTAGGTGCCTCCAAGAAGTCAAATTGAAATGATATATTTATCGAACATTCCTTATCATGATGAGGGTAAGTGGTTCCATTAATGACCGGTGGCTATTGGAGAAGGAACTATTGAAAATGATTCTGAAGAACATCCCCCTATGGATACATTTCTTGAGCCTGAGTGTGAACTAGAGGTGGTGCATGTCCCTGAGGATGGACAGTGGGCACAATCACCTCAACAAGATTTAGATCAACAATAAGATTTTATTGGTGAAGTTAAATAGTATCCTCTCCCAATATCATATTCTCATATATTTATAGAGACATGATGCTACCCAACATCATAAGATAAGAGAAATACATCAGATTAACACTCAAACTGAGTAACAAGAGGGAACAAAAAAATTCCACAGGTAGAATAAACATGATTTGGATTTATCTCTATGAAAATATAAATATCATAAATACTAGAACTAATCCATAATAAGTTTTTAACTATCCACACATGGTGACTTAAGGTTCACTGTGGTGATATCTGGATAGAAAGTCAATCACAACTATCTCTTGTGTCTTGATAAGATACTCAAATGCATACTAACAGCAAGGAAAGATGCATAACCTTCATCTGATACAAATTTTTAACAAACCATCTCAATAACTGATCCATACCAAATATGGGAGAAATGGAATTTTCGATCCCCACAGGTAGGATACTAGAACCTGGGATCATAAAACATGCAATTCAGAACAGATTTTCCATAACACATAGCGAAATAAAAATAAACAAGAAAGTGTTCATAACATGGAAGCTCCACTATGAAGAAAGTAACATAATACAATGAGGTATAAAAATCCCAAAGTACTAAAACCCATGTGCTAATAATTGGTAAAACAACACCAAGGTCCCTAAGGACACAACTCACCATGTGAAAATATTAATAGCCAGATCCACCTCTAAGAGATCCCTTACCTTTGCTTGAACCTGGAAGAAGAAATTCTATAACACCTGAAGGCAAAAGTAGGGTGAGATCTTAAACCTAGTAGGATACCACTAATTTTTCCACAACAGATTTAAATAATTGATTAACCAAAAGAAATAATTTCAATTATAAAAAATAAATAGGTTTGGGAAATCAAAAATATATTTAAATAAAACATGCTATATATTTTCATAATGATATAAAGATATATTTAAAGCACATTATTTTCCTTATAAAGGATGGAACATTTCTAAAACAATAGATTAAGTAATAAATTTATATAAAATACATTATATAAATTTAGAAAGAATGTAATGAAGTTCAAACAACAAGGGTGTACCTTTATATCTCAAATATAAATAAAAAAGTGAGCAACATGGTCCTCTTCCAAAAGGTACAATAGTAATAACTAGCTATAGGATTCTATGCTCTCTAAGTAGAAATAAAAAATGAGTATACTCACATCCCCCTACCACTGGCTATAGGAAACTCATCCCCCTCCCATCAAGGATGTGACCAGCTATAGGTATGTTATAGAACATTGTCATAGCGTAGAATTTATCTGAATAACTCACCAAATACCTAAGGCTTCTATGTGCTCTTACATGATGCGGAATTTATTTTAAGACTTCTTCAAATAACATAAATAAAATTCTTCGATTTCAAGAATTCCAATTTCTTTTCATTTAAAATGAAAACGGTTTTATTCAAAAATGCCTCGTTTACAATATAAAACCCCCAGGATTCTATCAAATCATTTTAATCCATTTACATGAGTTTGAAATCCATTAAAAACCAATTCCATCCTTTCCACAATTTATTTTTTCAATTAAGTTAAATAATTAATTGAAAAAATTTCCATAAAATCCACAATTTAAATTCAAGCTTTCAAATCAACTAATTCCCACAAATGAACCACAATTCAATGGAATTGGGGGTTTTATAAATTTTCATTCCAAAACCATTTCAAATCTTCCAATTCACCAGAAATGGGTTTTATCAATGAAATTAAAAGTAGTCAATATAATTGAATTCAAATCAGAAATTAAATTAAATCAATAAATACAATGGTAATCAAATTTTCCAAATCGGGACAGAACCACCTACTTCTTCCCGAAACAAAACAGTCACAACATTACCCATCAATGAGAACGAAGGTGTAACCGACCTCGAAAATAAATCTAAAATAAAGATCCAACACCATAGGGAATAGATCCCCAAATTCCTATATGATTTGTAGAAAAACTAATGGAGGAAAAATAGAGAAACCTGAAGGGAGAGGTGGAACGCTTCCTTACGAATCACACCACAAGAGAAAGGATGATCCAAAGAAGATTGGATTGATTAGGGAGGATGGGAGACTTTAAAAAATACATAGGAATGGTTTTTGTTTGATTGATATGAGGTTTTGAAATAAAAAACCAGGTGAAACATCCAAACATGTGACTTAAAGCTGGGAATGGGATGGGTCACAATGTGTACCTCAGGTACATGATGTGTAGTCCACAATGGATTTGTTATGCTGGGAAAACCATCACCTCCAGTTAAAAACTTACCACATTTCCAGTCACATCATGTAGGCCTCGATCATGATGTGAACCTCAGGTACACAAAATATACCTCTAGTACACGACATGTACGTGCTCGGTAGCCTCAAAAAACCATAAAACCATATATATGGAATTTGAACCAATATGGAACGTATAAAAAAAACTTACCCAGTCATGGTAACAAGATGTTACACATCCATTCACTTGTCTATTTTCCCCCAAAACACCCTTTTTTGACCACCCCAAAGACTAGTAGTTCCATTGGTAAATGAAAAGATATATAAAACTCAATGTTTTACAAACCCATGACACAATAGGGTTAAAATTAGTGGATTTGTTTCATATAAATTTCTCTATAAGATTCAAAATGTCCATTAGTTGTTCCAATTAATAATGATTAGGCCCTAGTGATAAAAATTATGAGTTTGGTATTTCTAAAATATCAAGTATATAATTCTTAAAAATCAATATAGAGAACATATAAAGAACTTGAGAGATATTTAGTTGAAGAATAAAATGAAACATAACCCAAATGATCTAATTATGAATCATAATATGATCAATATACCTTTGTTTGAACATTTCATCGTTTATAAATCTCTTATCCTTAGTCAATAGAGAAATTCATAAGAATATCTTCTTATAAAATTGAAATTCTAGATCTTGGTATTAATTTTCTTGTATAACTCTTTTATAGAATATGATATTCCTGGATGTGCTACAAATTGGATATAACTATCTCTACCATTTTCATATATAGCTTAGGTCCTAGTAGTTTTCTTTTTATAACTTCATCCCATCATTTTAGACTTATATAATTATTTCCATTGAGTGATTCATAATGATCCATCTTAATTCCCATGTGAAAGATATTTTTATATGAACATTAGACAATTAGAAGTTATTTATACCAACCACCATTGAAATATACATTAAAATCTCATAAAATGTCATATAGTGATTGAATAATAATCTTAGATTGACCATCATTATGAGGATGAAATGAAATAATGAATGAATAATATATATCCTGATCTTACTAAAGACCACTCCAAAATGTTGAGGTAAACCTTAGATATTTATTAGATACAATAGAATGTTTTACTCCTTTCACCCTTTCCACTTCATTAAAGTATATCCAAAAAAAATGATCATGATATAAACCTTCTTTGATATCAATGAAATGTGCTGAATTCGTATGTTGATTGACTATAACCCCAATATAATTATTCCTTTCACATCTCTTGTGGAGTCCTATGATGAAATACATGTTTACATTCCCCCATTTCCATATTTGTATTAGTATTGGATTTAATATCAACTTAGAATTAGTCCAACCAACCAAGATTATTGGGAATAATAAGCACCAAGATATATAATGTACAATAGATATGTGTATTTTATCACACTATAAATTCTTCTTTAAGGTCTCTATAAATATTTTTACTTCCATTATTAATAGATAATAATGATCTATGACTTTTATCCAACAACACATTATTCATTAATGATATAATAGGGGCACATTACCAATTTGTAAAATTATAATTCCATAATAATTAATGTTTAAGGTAGTAATATTTATCACTTTCTTTTTATATGAATACATATTCCTTATATGATGCTTTAATCTTCACATGGATTGATGAAAAAATAATCATTTTAGTAAGATAATATCTATCCCTTAAATTCAATATTTATAGTTCAACCATTATAAATCCATAATTATTGGAGTTTTCATGAACCTCATAATAGATAATCTTTCATGATCATTTCGACTTAATTAATCAGCCACCTTGTTCCATTTTCCAAGGTAGTAATGTGTTGAACAGTTAGAATCATTAACCATTTCTTAGCCTATACATTGTCCTATATTAAACTCTATTTTAGTGAATATATTCATCAATATTTTAATATCAGTATATATATCAAATAATTCTACTTGTAGATAATGATTCTATATCATCTATGTATAAAATTCCATGAGAAACTCCAAATCATTAGTCATATAAAATTTCTCATGAGCATTAAATTTAAGAGAGGAGTACACCATCACCATGTCAATTTGAAAGAAAAAACACTTCTTAGTGTTTTATTATTTGAATAACTATTACTCACAAAACTGTATCAATTTCTGGTTATTGTGAGTATAAGTATACGAAAAAACCTTGTATTTTAATCATATAAATGCTATTCCCTTTACATAGTCCATAGGAACTGCATTCCCTTCTATGTTAACTTTGTGAGTGCATTATACCACCATGATAAATTCATTAAAAATATTAGATAATATGTATATCTAATCCATGATAAATACGGATATCAATACTAATGATTGTTCTAGGAAAATATATAATGAATTATATCTTAGAATGATCAACTAATATAATATTGGCTAGGATCACGGTTCCAATCAGAACCATAATGCACACTTTCGAAATTTGGAATATATTTTCTCATTCCTTAGGGTCTTCAATATAATAATCAAGAAAACGTTGTGATATTCGTTTTTATTGGAGTATAAAAGAATGTATTCTATAAATTAATCATGTCTTTTATTGAGGTAATCTATAATAACTCTATTAATTACATCCTTAAAGATAGGGTATTTAGTAAGTCAAAATGGAATCACCATAAATTCATATAGTATATACCACATATGGATGGTTTTCAATGTTATATATTCACCTTTAATATTCTATTGATAATATCTAGAATGAAGGTCAATCTTGGATAAGTATTTGACTTCTCATAATTGATCAATAAAATAATAAATATTAATGGATACATATTCTTGATTGTGATCCAGTTATTATGTGGATAATCACTATAGATTATCATTTATCTATATTTATTCAGAAGAAGAATAGAAGGTTCTCCCCATGAAGACTCACTAGGGAAAACTAATCCATTATCAAGGTTCTCTTGGTGTTTTTTCTTCAATTAATAAAAATAAATATGGGAAATTATATAAGGATTCATTAAAATAGGATCAGCACCATGTATGAGTTCTTTTGAAAACACAACTTCATGATTTAGGGGAATCCAAGAAATATATTTTTTATTGAGATAAACGAAATCAGATAAAATAGTCACATTATCTATGTTGAGTTTATCCCCATGCATTTGAGGTAAATAACTATCATGAAAAGTAATCCATAACCCTAAAATTGAATAATTTACATTGGAAACTCTTATTCATCTACACACCAAAAAAAGATCATATGTTAATTCCAAAATTAAAATGTGAATAATCTTCCCAAAAAATTGATATGTTATTTATATAGTGGGATCCAATCAATTCCCAAAATAATATAAAATTCAACTATCAGGTGAATAAAATATTTTTAGGAATTACATTTTCACAACATTGAATTAGATAAGATTCATAGACTTGTGAAGCAATAATAATTTTTTTGAGTTTTCATTACTATTACATGATCTAATTATTGATGTGGAAATGTGATAGCATTAGAAAATCCTTTCGATAAAAAATAGTGGGTAGAACCATAATTGACTAAGACATTATAAATTCCAGAGTGTATGGTAGGTGTACCTTTCAATACATCATTCATTTAAAACACATAGGTAATAGTGAACACATGATATTTTCCTTTTTCTATAGTCTTAAATGGCTTATGACATCGCTCATCATCATTTACCCTCATATCCAGTCATTGGTAAAAAATATTCACATACACATTAAATTAGATATAATGGTGTCTAGGTGGTGAATTTTATTGATCTCTCACTCCATTCACATCATTATATAATTTTTATTCCAATAAAGTTGACATTCTAGTACCAGAGGGCATTCATTTATTTACATAAATCATTTACTTCCCCATTTATGACAATTTTCCCCCATGTTTCTATCCACAATTCCATCACAAAGGAATACCCATATTTTTCCCTCCATAGTTATTATTATTATAATATAATTTGAAATATATATTTTCTTTATAAATAAAAAAAATGAGATTTATGGGTGACTCTGATCTCAATTCCAACCTTGAGATAATGTCTAATGATTTATTAATAAACATCAGTGTCACTTATTTTTAAATATCTTTAGATAAATGATTTTAATCAAATTTTTTTTTCAATCTCAGTTTCAGTTTCAATGATAATAATATAAGTGTATCTCACAAGTCTTGAAAAAATTTCTTTATAGGAACAGAAGTATTCAAAATCCATTATTTTTAACTCAATGTATTCTCTCTCCATTTTTGATTGATAAATACGAGGAATGTACTTTCTACAAGGTAACCTCCTAAATTCATCCCTATCTATGCAGTGGATTTGTTCTTGTTTCCCCATAATCTTGATAATATCCCTCCATTGATATGTTTTTCCTTCCAAATGAAAAACAACCAAAATAAAATTTCCATGTTACCTAAACTGGATGATGGGAAATATATTTTTATTGGTATCAATCACATTCTAAAAATTTATTGTATTAAGAGACTCAAACAAAATAAGGTAGATGTTTCCTCATAAATGACTCAATAATATAATTTTCCCTAATTTTATTGTTTGGAACCCCATCGTGATTCATTGTTTGGAAATGTTGAGTATGAATAAAAAAATATTCTCCATTCTAGCTCCCACAACATTATATTTCTCAAGAGGATAATAATATCATTTTTTCTATTACATTCAACTTAATAAGATTCCATCTTATTCCAACTATTTACAAAATCCATAATGAATAGTGTGACAAACAATAATCATAGAGACAAATAATATTATTATGGAAAATAGTTTATAATATTTACAAATATAGAAACCTTATTTTAAATCCATGTAATGTTAGTATTGAACTTGGTTTTTCATTTTCATTAACTATTCAAATCCTTTATAATGGTTTATAACGAAAATGTGAATGGAACCATGTATATCCCTCGGGAGTGTATGGTTTGGTGTGTTCTCTACGACCACTCATCATGTGTAACAGCCCGAGATTTTATGAAAAATATTCTTTTTAATTTTATTAATGTATTGTGTTGTACGCTACACCAAAAGGAGCTTTCACAACACGCATCCTTGACTTTCCTTCCATTACACACAATCGCGACCTTCCATGATAGCGTGTGTTGTACTCAACACCAAGTTTCGCTAAACAATGATATGCTATTAAGATATTATTAAAACTAGCCGTTCTGAATAGTAATAACCACTTTTTAAATTTTAGAAATTTTAGCTCTCAAAATGGACTTCATTTTTGGATTCGGAGTATCAAATTTAGCCTAAGTTGAAATTTTGGTACATTTCGGATAACTTCCATATTCTGATGAATAGTGAAAATTACTAAATTATAATTAAAAACAACTTTTTTAATCGAAATAATTAATAGAGATAAATTATTAATTTGAGTGGTTTTAAAGTATATTTAGAATATATTTTTTTCAATTTAATACAATGTTGGTCATTGGTTGTAATTTCACATTTAAACCAGACATAATCAAGTGTCAATCTTTTAATATATTTTGTTTCCTAAAAACACGCTATTTATTTTAACAGCGGGATTTAATTATAAAATTAATTAATGCAACTTCTATGTTATGAATTTGGTAAAATAGATTTCATTTTTGAATTCGGAATATGAAATATAGCTTAGGATGAAATTTTGGCATTGTTCTGAAAAACATCAATTTTTGATGAATAGTGAAACTACTAAGTGGTAGTTAAAAAAAATGAATTTTTCATAAAACTTAATTTTACCGCTTATGTGAATGGAATTTCAAAAATCCGAGAGACACAATTGATGTCAGTAATTAAAATGTGGTTCAATGAGATGAAAATAATTTTTGGTGAATAGTAACTTTTTACTTTTATTTACCACGGTTAAAAGTAAATAGGGTAATTAAGGGTAAGAATGATATTAATATTACCCTAACACATGTCCTAATTCTATTGGACAAGTGTATCTCGACCAAAAACAACCTTAAGTGTAAAATATTATCATTTAGGCCCACTTGGATTAGATTAGGACATTTATTATTATTTAATTCAAAGAAGAGTTAAAAGAGTTAAAATCAAAGTTTATTCACTAAAACATTTTTAATATGGGGTTATACATAAGATAAATTCGACTATAAATATTCATTATAAAGATAAAAATATTTCCTACATAATGATATTTTATTTATAATTTTTAGACTTTAAATAAATTAATTTATTTATGACACAACGATGATGCAGTAATTACCCTTTTAAGAAAATATTAACATAATTGATGTTATAAATACTCAAATGAATGTAATTTGAGACTTTTTATGAATTCCACTAATTTTCTAGGTAACTATGATATATTAGTGTTGATTTAATCAACTTGGTTCGAACATATAAATCTTTTATGACTTTCACAAACATCATATATCAAATAGTGTCAAAATTGACACAAAATAGTTTTTAAATCAAATATTATATTATTAATTGTTATTTTATTCATAAAAATCTAAGGTTCGGCCAAATGACTTAGATAAGGATATATATATTAATAATAAACAATTTGGGGTTCGTTTGGCATGTTATAGTAAGTGTATTAACCATATAGTGAAAGAAAACAAAAAGACACGGTAAAAGTTAAATTATTTAACTTAGAGTTAAATCTAATTGATAAGGTTAAAATAATACCCTAAATTTGTCTAAATCTTATTGGTTGATAGGCTTTCGACCCATCCCCACTTTAGCTTCGAAATAAGACCCTTTGGAACCATTATAAACCGATTTTGACTTTAATATAAAATAATATTTTGAGATATTCCTAAGGTGCCCCTCTCCTCCCTTATAAAAGGACACCTCCTCCCCCTCCTCCTCACACCAATTTGAGCACTCAAGCTCGGACAAACCCTGCCAAAATCTCTTCTCCACTTCCCTAGCAACATCCTAGAGGTTCTGGTCTTCCTCAAAGACCAATTTTAGTTCCCTAAGAGGAGGTCTCCAAAAGGCGCTTCAAAGAAGAGGTAATTACCGTTACCAATTCTTTCATCTTTATTTCTTCTTCCACTTCTTCTTCTTAGGTTGTTTCATTATGAAGTAATAACATCAGTATCACTCATATACTGATATGTTATTATAAGTATGAAACAACCCTATTTCACCATCTATCTATCCTACGGAAAAAGAAATCACCGCGCGTGCGTACGTACGGAATACCGTCTCCACGCCGTGGTGTAATCTATTTTCCACCACCACCTTACATGGATGGGTATAATGGTGTAAAGAATAACTATAAATAGTTATTAAAACATAATATTGATTCTGATATATTGTATAATCCACACCAATTAAATTCAATATTTATGGAAATGATATCATCGCTCGTGCGTACGTACGGACTACCGTCTCCACGACGCGATGAGATTCATTCTCCATGTTAACCATTTAAGAATGATTATAAAGTATATATAAGAAATAATAATGAAATATATGACATTATAAAGCTACTGGATTTATGTATATATATATATGTATGTCATCTACTTACTTCCATTCAAGACAATAAGGAAAGGAAAACAGCGTTCATGCGTACGTACGGACTACCGTCTCCATGAACGGTGTTTTTCATTTCATTTATCTATCTATTATATGTATATATATAATGAATATATATGATATATTAATCATATTTTATATTCTGGAAGTAAGTAAATCATGATATAAGTAATAATAATGTCAAGAACAACAAGTCAAAACACCTACGATAAATGAAACGATTTTACCCAAAACGCTTCTTTAACATGGAATTTACAAAATAACGGGTAATATAATGTCAAAAGTGAACCATATATGATATCATAACAATGAATATGATTCTATAATAAGTCAATGACATTATTTAAATCATTATACAGGAGGTTCGGACACATACGAAGCTAATCGGACCTAAGGTAAGGGAAATATCACAATCTCATTTTTATCCGAGATTGTTTATTCGTAAGTATTTACTGGGGTGTATTTTATCATCCACTTCCATGTTTCATAAATATGTAATATTATTTCCATCCACCTACAATTTTTTAAATCCATTTTTACCCTTCGGTGAGTTTTTAGTAAAAGAAATGAAAGGAATCTTTTGTCGTTTTTCGTACGAGGTACTTTTTGACTTTTCCGACAAAAGTACGAAGAATGTTTTTTTAACTTAAACGGCACGAATGGATTTTTATGGTTTTATAAAGCCTTATTTTCATGAAGCTTCCTCCAAAATATTTCATGACTATTTTTAATAAAATCTCTTTCTTTTAAAATTGCATGATGTTTTGTGAAAAGAAATTGATTTCGAAGAAGAAAGGATATTTTCCTCAAGAATTCATTTCAAGTGTTTTATCAAAATTAGTTTCCATCTAAGATAATAAAGGGTTATGTTTCTATCCATATTTTTACATTAATTTGACTATGTTGTGATGGAATTATGTTTATGAATTTCTTTATCTTATATGAATGGTTTTATGATGTCATGTTGTTTAAGAATCCCATTTTTATTACATGGGTTATGAAATGATGTATGATTTATGATTTTGTGGCACACATAAGAATGGTATCATTATGAGATGGGTGGGACCTATATCTCCCTCCAATGCATTGGGTAAAGATTTTATATCTAATGAGATAGACAGGGCTGGACTGGTAGGTTATACCGGTTCAGTGAAACAGGACTGAAACGAGGGTTACTCGATTCAGAAAGGGACTTTGTCCACTAAGATAGTCTGGGAAATGAGTCTTGACTAACAAGAAATGATTCTCTATGATTATGTGTGAATGACACAAAGTTTCATGTTTTAAGTTATGATTATTGTGATTACATTTCACTGCCATGATTTACCCCATGTTATGAAATTATGATCTCTTTTGCAGGTTAAGATTTCCAAAAGTTATGTGCTTGTGTATATGATGTGATTGATATTTCTTTTGTTTACCCTTACTGAGCATTTGAGCTCACCCTTTTATGTTTTCTTTTCCCCAGGATATAAAAAAGGGTTTTAGGTTAAAAAAAAGGGAAGATCTTTATGGGAGATATTGAAGATCTTTCACCACGATTAGAAGATTATGTTCCGAGTTTCCAAAGACACTAAACTATTACGATCCTTGTGTGTGTGTTTTTTGTTATGTACTAAGTATTCCGCAAATGTAATGTAATGTCCATGTACGTCAAGCTTCGGGTCTCTACATCATGCACCAATAATGATCATGTTAATTCCAAATCATCCTATTTCAGAGTAATTATGTAACTCCTAGAGAAATTATGATTTATTTACTTTTTATTAAATTGAATATATTTAATAGCTTACGATTCATACAACACTGGGTTTAAATGAAAATAATATATCAAAATATTATTTAAACTTGACAATTAAAACCAAGAATTTCTATTGATGTGTATGAATACTATAAACTAAATTAAGAAAATAATTGGGTTTATACTTGTATAGAATAAATTAAATGGATATCAATTTTTCATAAATAAAATAAGAATCATTTAACTAAAACAGAATTGTTTTATAAGTAGTAAATTTTTATATAAAATAGTTTTATCGATCTATACGTGCTTATGAAAATATTAATGTTGTGACCTATTAGTCGGAGTAGGACACCAAAGACTAGGGTGAATTTAGATCCAATAATAGTTTCCTATTAAAAAGTATTATTTGAAATTCTCCAAAATTTAAAATTCAATTTACCAGTTAGCCAATAGTTAATTTATAAGAGATTGACTATTCGATTAATTTCTCAAAAGAGTGATTAGTTCATAATTATATCAATTTGATAATTAATAAAACTTTTAAAACTAACCAAATAAGTAAATTCTGTTACAAAAAAATTCTATTAATAACAATCAAATTTCAATTTAGTTTTTTGAAATATGTGATAAAATAGAGTAAAACTAAATGTAAAACCACAACAGAAATAAAACAAAAGTTTCAGTCTCAAGAATAGTCTTAATCCTCTCTACTTGGTGATCACCTGTTGCCAAGTAGTTTAAATTAATAAACTCTTTGATCTACACCCTGAATTGGGGTTCACAACAGAACACATGATGTCTAGATCACAAGACCTATACCATAGTTCTTTTGTGTGTATAAACTACGAGGTCACATAAGGACCGCTTGTCATGACCCATCCCCCAGGGCCCATGCTGTGACTACCCCAAGCCCACCTTCCATAGGGTAGGGCTGTCGACTAGCACCAAAAGGTGTATTCCCTAAAACTGGGAATTCATTGCCTTTATAACTTGTAAACTCACACAACTAATCACAAAGCAGGATACAAGCAAAAAGTAAAACTATATAGTAAAAAGGGCGTGTACATATAGAAAAAGGGGCTAAGATACATGCCCAACTGGAAAGTATAAGAAAATTGGAAAGTACAAGTAAACTGGAACAAATTCTGTGAACACCCGCCAAGGATTCTACCTGAAGGGTAGGTACACCTCTCGAATGGTCATCACTGCAATACGCCTTGTCTAATGTCCACCTCCAAGCTACCTCCATTCCTGGTACCCTCAACCTCGATCAATGTTGTCCGTCGTCTGCACCAAACACGACAAGGGACATGCATAACTCGTGTAGGGGTGATTATAATGATACTCAGTAGGGACCTCGAGACTCTCAAAGGTCTCACAAAATCCACAAAGGATAAACCAAAAAGCATGAAAACAACTGACAACCCTACTTATGTATATGCCCATGCATATACATAAGTTGTCGAGTAAACCCATCTCAATATTGAGGAAACACAATGCCCAACTCAAAAGCCCAAAGCCCAACTGTCCCAAGAAGGAAAGAATACCATGAAGTTAACACCATGAAGGTATGTACCACAAAGGTAATGCCATAGGGAAGAATACCACAAAGGTATCACCACGAAGGTAAGTACCAAAAAGGTAATGCCATAGAGAAGAATACCACAGGGGTATCACCATGAAGGTATGCATCACAAAGGTATGCCACACAGATGATTACCACACATGTAAAGACTCAGCTCACATCAAGTATAACTTAGGTACGAAAGTAATGAAGATTAGATGTAACTACTGAATCATCTTAATCGGTTAAGAGGCAGACCCACATAAGATCCTAAATCTTCAGACCCATGTAGGATCCTAGTATAGCAGACCCACGTATGATCCTAGTGTAATCCCACATGGATTCCTAGAGTGGATCCAAGTGGGATACTAGAACACATACCCACTTAGGATCCGAAAACATATACCCACGTAGGATCCCAAGGCACTGAACCACATATGATACCTTTTCATCTTACAGTAAGCTATAGGGTTCTCGCAGTAAGCTCACTTGATTCTGGTAGGGTCCGCTCATCATGCCACAGGTCGATACTTCGACTTCCACAAAGTCCCATGAAGAAGTATTCCAAAGGACAGCCACGTAATAGGGGTCTCAACGCAACAGACAATGCATCAATCAGACACCTAGTCTGTATGTTATTGGCCTTTTACTATCGATGGCCCGGTTGGATTCGTATTCGATCCAACCCGGTCATACCCAAACTTCATCCAAAACTCAAATGAGGTATACCAAAAGTACCATCTCGATCCAAGGTTCCTGGCTCCGTAGATGGTTCGTAAAATGGACACTCGTAGATCATGTTATAGCCGAAAGAGTGGAAAGGGTCAAAGATGGTTCGTGTCCGGTCCGACTCGGTTGGACCCAACCGGCCCGCTGGGCGGCCCACTAGCCCGCGCTGGCCCGCAGCTAGGTGGCCCCACGGTGGGGTCTACTCTAGACGCCACCTAAGGGGAGGAACCCCATGGTACCTTAAATAGCTATGCCGTTCGGGTTGGGTAGCCGACCGGCCGGTGCCACGTGGAACCGGAAGCTGGCACGCGGGACCTGGGGTCCTGCTCGGCTCCCCAGTAGGCCGGACGACCAGACAGCCCACATGGTGCGATAATATGCTGCACACCCTCTAGTGGCCAAGAGCAAGCCGACCGCCCTCTTTCACCGCTGCGGCCTCGTGCTACGGCTCCGGTACTCCCAAAGGTGCGGTCGCGCGCCGCCGCCCCCTTCGCGCAGCCAGCCATGCTCTGGATCCCACCCTAGCTCTGCCGCGGCCAAATGGCCGTGCCCTTCTCCAGTGGCACAGTTGCATCGCTGACATTGTCATGGCTGACCGGAGTGCCGACCGCCGTTCTCGATCCCCACTGGTGCCGGTCGCCAGCACGGGTTGCCGACGATGTTTATCGGGGCACAGGGCGTGCCCCGGTGGCCCGTTATTCATTTCGAAAACTCCCACACTTGACTCGGAACTTCTCTAATGATTCAACACCATCATCAACCACAAATTTTGTAGATATGCTGTGCCATTTTTGTTTGGCCCGCACCCTCCACATTAGAACAGTAGCAAGCGAAATAATTATTCTTAAATCAAGAAGATTGAAAAGAACAGGGTAAGGGGTATTCAAAACAACATTACCTACCTCGATTGATCATTGGAGGTGTCACGAGATGAAGTAGATGAAGGAGAGGAAAACATGGACATCGGTTTGTCATCGTTGAAGAAGTTCCTCATTAGGGTTCCTTCAACGAAGTTCTTCATTGGAGAAAGTGTTTTTCATTGGAGAGATTGTTTATTCACAATTATCCCAAGCTCTCCTTTGCCAAGAAATCCCCCAAATGAGAGGTGAAATGACTAATAAATAATGTTAAGTTAAATAATACAAATAATGTTAGAACAATAATTAAATTAATGCTGGCAGAATTAATGGGAAAAAAGACCAAGAGTCACCTCTCTCATTTAAGAGGGAGTTCAAGGCTCGGGTTGTCCCCACCACCAAATTCTATTTGAGAGTATTGAATTTCAAAAATAAAATAAAGTTAATTAAGTTTATTTTCTCCCAAAAAAAGAACAAAAACTAATTTTCATGCTCGACCTACTACGGTCGAGGTGAAGGTCTCCTTAAAAAAATACCAGCATTGTGAGCTCAATGGTGTCCTCAGATTTTAATTCCAAGAACCTGTTCAAAAGTTACAAAAACCAGCTTGCACGTATACTGAACATACTCGAAAAAAAGTTCAGAAATTCATTTCAGGTACTATGAGCTTCAGAATCGCACGTCGTAAATTTTCCCAGGCTCGTAATATTCCCATATAATTTAAAAAATATTTACATGGTATTTCAGGGTCTTTACATTCTCCCCACCTCAAGGATTTGCGTCCCTGAAATCTACATCACAAAAACTAGAAAAAAAGTGGGGGTACTATGCAAGAATCTAATCCTCCCTCTCCCAGGTGCTCTCCTGGAGGTTCTCATGCTTCCAAGCTACACACACCAAATGTATCGATCGCCCATTAAGGAATATCTCATGTCGATCCTCAATCTCTATTGGAACCTCTAAAAAAGTCTCCCCATCATCGATGTCTAGCTCTCCCCAGTAAATGATGTGTGAAGGATCATGTACGTATCTCCTCATCTAGGATACATGAAACATTTCGTGCACTCGGTTCAATTGAGGGAGATGTGCTAGGCGGTATGCCACATCGACAACTTTACTGAGGAACTGAAAGGGTCTGATGAACCTCAGAGATAACTTGTCACCCCAACCAAATATCCGTAAACCTCATCTGGGTCAGACTGGTAGAAAGACGTGGTCACCATCCTTAAACTCCAAAGGTCTCCATCTTCTGTCATGATAGGACTTCTGCCTGCCCTATGCAGTCTTCATCCACTGCTGATTATTTGTACAATCTTCATGGTATCCCGAACCATATCTGGTCCCATGAGTGCTGACTCCCCTGGGTCAGTCGAGCACAAATGCGATCTGCAAGGTCACCCATACAGAGCCTTGAAAGGTGCCATCCCAAAGGCGGAGTGATAGCTGTTGTTGTATGAAAACTCAACCAAGGGAAAGTGATCCTCCGATTTGAAACTAAAGTCGAGGACACAAGCACAAAATATGTTCTCAAGGGTCTGAATAGTCTACTCATTCTGGCTATCCATCTGAGGATGGAAGGCGGTGCTCAGATGAAGCTGCATCCCGAAAGTCTCCCGAAACCTTTTGGAAAGCCGGGAAGTGAAACATGCATCATGATCAGAGACAATTGTCTAGGGTACTCCATGTAATCTCACAATCTCCTGCACATAGAGGCATCCCAAAATCTATACTGAACCCTACTCTATGATCGGTAGGAACTGAACCGACATGGTGAGTCGATCGACGATCAACCAGATAGAATAATGACCCCTGGATATATGTGGCAGTCATATCACGAAGTCCCTAGATATCCCATACCACATCCTCTCTGGGATCTCTAAAGGGTGAACTAAACCTGTTGGTACCTAATGCTCAACCTTCATTTGCTGACATGTGAGGCAATGAGAGACAAACACTGCTACTGCTCTCTTCATTCCCAGCCAGCAGTGCTGTTGTCGGAGGTCCTAGTACATCTTCTCCACTTTTGGATGTAATGATAGAGGGGATGTGTGGAACACTCTCAACACTACCTCCCAAAGAGACACTGGTACCATGGTACATCCTCTGAAAAGGATTACGTGCTCCCCACCTTGTGAAAATCCATCAGGTTCCTGTCATGTGGAAATCTGGGGACATCGAGCCTCGAAGTCAGTGTCCCCACACTGCACCTTCCGGACTCACTGAAGGAGTGGGTGAGTGACCATAAGAGAATAAAGAAAGGATGATCTGTCTCGTTCCACAAAGGATATCTGCAAAGGGAACAGCTGGTCCGTCGCCACACCTAGCAGAAGTATACCAGATCTCTGGCTGAGTGAATCTGCTACAATGTTCCCCTTCATAGGAGTATAGACTATCTCAAAGTCATAGTCTTAGAGGAAATCAATACAATGTCGCTTTACCATGTTTAGGTCCTTCTAGGAGAAAATATACCTGAGAATCTGGTGATCAGAGTAGATCGTAAAATGCTCGCCCATCAGACAGTGTCACCACATCTTCAAAGCGAAGACCACTGTAGCTAACTCAAGGTCATGGGTAGCGTAGTTCTGCTCATGCTGTGTTAGATGTGGAGAAACATATGTGATAACTTCTCACTCTTGAATTAGGACACATCCGAGCCTGGTCCCTGATGTGTCGCAGTAGACTATGTACCCAACGCCCTCCTCCGGAAGCCTTAAGATGGGGGAACTAGTCAGCCTCTACCTCAGCTTCTGAAAATTCTGCCAGCATCTCTCCGACTACATGATGGGTTTATGATTCTTCGTCAATGCTGATAAAGGTGCTGCAACTTGGGAGAAATATGGCACAAATCTCCGGTAGTTTCCGACCAAACCCAAGAAACTCCGTACCTCCATGACACTCCTAGGTGAATCCCCAAAAAGTACCGCCTCAATCATCACTGGATCCACCGCAACTCCAGCCTCTGAGTTGGCATGTCCCAGAAAATGAACCTCTCGGATCTAGAACTGGCACTTTGAGAGCTTACGATAAAGTTGGTGATCTTGGAGTGTGTCCATAACTACCTACAAATGATAGACATGCTCCTCCTCATTAGCCGAGTAGATCAGAATGTCGCCGATGAAGACTACTACAAAGCGATCAAGGTATGGCTGAAAGATCCCGTTCATAAGTCCCATAAACACTAATGGAGGATTTTTCACACCTAATGACACAACCAAGAACTCTTAGTGGACTTACCGAAATATTAAAGTCATCTTCTTCACATACTCATCTCGTACTCTGAGCTGGTGATAGCCTTACCTGAGGTCTATCTTTAAGAACTACCGTGATCCCTTCAACTGATCAAAGAGGTCGTCAATCCTCAGAAGTGGGTACTTGTTCTTCATGATCACCTAGTTTAGGTTCCAATAGTCAGTAAAAAGTCTCAAGCTCCCATCTGCCTTCTTGGAGAACAAAATCGGGGCTCCCAAGGAGAAACACTGGGCCAGATTAACCCCTTCCCTTGTAAGTCCTCTAGTTGTACCTGCATCTCACGAAGCTTCGCGAGAGCCATCCGATACACTGGTGTAGATATCATTGCATTCCCGGGGTACATGTGAATGTAAAAGTACACCTCTATGCGAGGAGGTAGACCTGGAACATCATCAGGGAAGACATCTGTGTACTGGTCCACCACTACTGGATAGCTCAGACTCTCCACATAAACCACTCCGAGGGTAAGGCTAGCCAACTGATGAGTGATAGACTACACTCTCCTCCAGGTAAGTCCATCATATGCTGCAAAGGCTCCCTTCTTGATGGTGAAGGTAAACATAGTCCCATCAGTGCAGACACACCGCACTTTGTGACTAATACAATTGATCTATCCATGGACTGTAGATAACCAATCCATCCCGAAGATGACGTCATAAGGCCTCGACAAAGCTACTAGGAGATCCAATATGAATCCCTCACCTCTTAGAGTAAGCTCACACTGCTAACACTAGTGTGTAATCATTAAATACTCTCCTGTAGGAGTCTCTAGCGGTAAAGATTGAGCCAACGGCTCCATCAGAATCTACGAGCTCTGAATGAGGGTAGTAGAAAAAAATAATGAATGGAACCTATGTCTATATGTACTGAAACTAAGGTGGAGTAGGAATATATCATACCTTGTATAATCTTTGGAGTGTCGTGGTCTTCGGTCTCTCCTGCATGTAGCTGAGCTCACCCCAGTCCACATACTCCCGGTGGTTTGGGTGGACCACTTAGTGGTGTTGGCAGTAACATCTCGAATCGTCGCCCACTGCCAGCCGCACGACCAGCTCCTCTTCCATGTACGCCTTCTCCCTGCGGACCTCCTTAGTAAAAACTTTGTCTCTACTTGGGTGGTCTTTAGACCGTCTTTTGATCATCCATACGGCAGTTTGGGTAGTCATGAGCCTTTTTACCCTGCCACCGCATGCGTAACACTACCTGCTCCTCACATGACTGGATCTGTCTCGTGTTTCCCACACAGTGGACTGGAATCCCCCAATGGTCCACTTGTAGGTCTGTTCCTCTTGGACCTCTGTGATGTCTGTCTACTGCCAGCTATAGAAGACTCTGTTTTGTGACACCCGGTGGTGGATCTCATTGCTGGTCACTACTCAGTAAGAAAACTATCCACTAAGAGGGATCACACTAACACCCCCCTACGTCGGGATGCTGAGATAAATCAATGAAGCCCTTGTATGCACATTGCGCGAAGGGTTGCTGGGATAAACTCTTCCCGAAACAGGCTCTCAAAGTCTTACTAGAGAAATTTCACCTTGTCTTGAACCTAGAGCATCAAGATCTACCATCTACCTACAGCTTCCTGTAGAAGACTAGTGGAAAGGATTTCCATGAGATTAGATGGTGTCCCTACCAGTCAAAAGACTCTCACCAAAGCCTCCAGCCAATCCTCAGCCGCCAGTGGGTCTATCTCACCCCTGAGCCTGGGTGGCCTCTGGCGTTAGAACTCATGCAACACGCTCAAGAAGTGTGCATTCTGCGCTGTTGGGGCTTGTGGCATCAGTGGCCCAACATGTAATGGTGTCACTAGTGCCTATGCTACTGCCTCTACTGATAAAGGGCCCTACACCGAGGCCTCATCGGTCGGTGGGATGTCATCACGTACTCTTCCTGGAACCCTAGCTGGCTGTCTGTGTGGATGCATACTGAAAAGAAACAGGTGATCCATGGTCAATAAGTAATACCTACAGTGTTGACTCAAGAAATCACAAATAAAACATTTCAAAACACACATGCAATCAGTGTTTTCATGCGCTGAGTCAGAAATCAGAAGTCATGGTCCTAGTGTATGTATATGTCAGCCACCGTACAAACACTGGATTCCCTAAACTAATAACCACACTCATAACACTTAACACTATTTCTATTAAAAGATCTGAGTCCAATGATCTATGGTAGAACCGACTCCTCTGATACCAATTTGTCATGACCCGTCCCCTAGGGCCCGTGCCGTGACTACGCAAAGCCCGCCTTCCATAGGCTTGGGCTGGCGACTAGCACCAAAAGGCATATTCCCTAAAAATGGGAAGACATTACCTTTATAACCTGTAAACTCACACAACTAAGCACAGAGAAAGATACAAGCAAAAAAATAAAACTATATAGTAAACATGGTGTGTATAAAAAGAAGAAGGGGCCAGAATACAAGCCCAACTGGAAAGTACAAGAAAACTAAGAAGTACAATTATACTGAAATAGCTCCTATAAACACCAGCCAAGGATCCTACCTGAAGGGTAGGTATAAATCTCAAACATTCATCACTGTGGTACTCCTTGTCTAATGTCCACCTTTGAGCTACCTTCAGTCCTACTACCCTCAGCCTCAATCAATGATGCCTGTCATCTGCACCAAACACAATAAGGTGCGGGACTAGCCCACGCAGGGGTGGGTATAATGATACTCAGAAGGGACCCCGATACCCTCTAAGGTCTCCCAAAATCCACAGTGGATAAACCAAAAATCATGAAAACAATTGATGACCCTACTTAGGTATATGCCCAGACATATACCTTAGTTGTTGAGTAAACCAATCTTAATCCTGAGGAAACACAAGGCCCAACTCAAAATCCCAATGCTCAAATATCCCACGAAGGAAAGAATACAATGAATGTAAAACCATGAAGGTAATTACCACAAAGGTAATTCCACATAGAAGAGTACCACAAAGGTATCACCATGAAGGAAAGTACCAAAAAGGTAATGCCATACAGAAGAATACCATAAGGGTATCACCACGTAGGTATCCATCACAGAGGTACGCCACATAGATGATTACCACACTGGTAAAGACTCAACTCATATCAAGTATAACAAGGTACAAAAGTAAAGTTGATTAGATGTAACTACTAAATCATATTACTCTATTAAGAGGCAGACCCACATAGGATCCTAAATCTTCAGACCCACGTAGGATCCCAGTACAACAGACCCACGTATGATCCTAGAGTAATCCCACATGGATTCCTAGAGTGGATCCATGTTGGATACCAGAACATAGACCCACGTAGGATCTGAAAGCACAAACCCACGTAGGATCCTAAGGCACATACCAACATAGGATCCCTTTCTCATCTTACAACTAGTTACAAAATTTCCGCACTAAACTCACTTGGTTCCAGGAGGTTCTACTCCTCAAGCCACATGTTGATACCCCAACTAAAATAATTTCCCACGAAGAAGTATCCCAAATTACGTCCATGTAATAGGGGTTTCAATGCAATAGACGATGCGTCAATCGAACGCCCGATCTGTAAGTTATTGACCTTTTAGTCCCGAGGGCCTGGTTGGATTCATGTTCGAACCAGCCCGACCATACCCCAACTTTATCCAAAATATAAATGGGGTCTACCAAAAGGATTGTCTCGATATAATGTTCCCAAAGATTTAGAAGGTTTTTAAAATGGATGCTCGTAGCTCATGTTATGGGCGAAGGAGTGGAAAAGGGTCAAAGTTGGTCCGGGTCTGATCCGACCTTGCATAGGACAAAACGAGTCCGGCCCTGGGTGCGACTTGTCCCACTATGTTTAGCTCGACCTGCCGGGACGGCCCGTCCCGCTGGGTCCAGTGCGGTCCGCCGGCCCAGCCCGGCCATCTGGGCGGCCCGCGGGCCGACGCTGGCCCGCGGCTTGGTGGCCCCGTCGAGGGGTTCTTCCGAGCCACCACCCAAGGGGGAGGCACCCCCTTGGGTACACATAACATCTATGCCGTTTGGGTTGGGTAGCCGATCGGCCGACGCCACGTAGCAGAGGAAGATGGCACGCAGGACTTGGGGCCCCTCTCAGCTCCTCGACTGGCCCCCCAGCATGGTGCGATCAAACGTCGCGCCACCACAAGTTGCCGACAGTGAACCGACCTCCCTTCTTCATTGTCGCGACCTCATGTCGTGACTCCTGCATGCCCAACGACGTGGTCACGCGCCACCACCCCCTTCGCGCAGCCAATCGTGCAGCGGCCGCCTCCGTAGTTCCACCGCGACCAATAGGCCGCGACCCTTCTTCGGTGGCGTGGTCACGACACTGAAGTCATCGCGGTTGTCTAGAGTGTCGGCCACCTTTCCCGAGCCCCACTGGTGCCGGTCGCCAACACTGGTTGTCAGCGACGTTCCTCAGGTCACCGGGAGCACCCCGGTGGTCCATTATTTATTCCTAAAACTCCCACACTCGACTCAGAATGTCTCCATCGATTCAAGACCATCATAAACCACAAAGTTTTTGGAAAGGTTGGTCCATGTTCGTTTGACCCGCAACCTCCACATTAGAATGGCAGAAAGTGACATAATTGTTCTTAAATCAAGGAGATTGACAATAATAGGGTAATGGGTATTCATAAAAACATTCCATACCTCTATTTCTCATTGGAGGTGTTGCGAGATGAAGTTAGTGAAGGCGAGGAAAAGGTGGACGTTGGTTCTTCATCATTGAAGACATTCCTTGTTGGGGGTCCTTCAATGAAGTTCTTCACTATAGAATGTTTTCTTCTTTGGAGAGATTGTTTCTTCACAATTCTCCCAAGATCTCCTTTGCTAATAAATCCCCAAACCAAGAGGTGAAATGCCAAATAATTAAAGTTAAGTTAATTAATACAATTAATGTTGGCATAATTAATGGGAAAATAACCCAATAGTCACCTCTCTCATTGATGAGGGAGTTCAAGGCTTGGGTGGTTGCCACCACCAAATTAAATTTGAGAGGATTGAATTTCAAAAATAAAATAATGTTAATTTTTTTTATTTTTTCCCATAAAAACCACCAAAAAATAACTTTCCCCCTCATCCAACTGCGATTGAGGTGAAGGTTTCCTTAAGTTAATACTGGTGCTGTGAGCTCAACAGTGTCTTCTGATTTTAATTTTGAGCACCGGTTCAAAAGTTACAAAAACCCGCTCACACGTTTACTGAACATACCCGAAAAAAGTTTAGATATTCATTCTGGGAACTCTAGGCCTTAGAATCACGTGCCGTCAATTTTCACGGACTCGTAATATGACCATATAAATAAAAAAATCACCTTTCATTTCCAGGTCTTTATACATATTACACACATTTCTGTGGGAGTAAAAATGGGTAAGAAGGTATGAGTGGAAGGATATCTTGTATCCTTGAGTTTGATACAGGAGACAGTGCATGCTTAACATAAAGATACAAAAAACCCTAAAAAGTATGTAAAAATTCACACAAAAAAGAAAATAAATATTTTAAAGGATTTCACAGTCTCTCTATGTCTTCATATGGAGTTGTGGATTCTTCAGATGTAGCTAGTATGAGGTTTGAGTCCTCTTCTAAAAGTTTACATGAAAAGAGAGTGTTGTATTCTGGATTCTAGGTACATGTATGGTTCTTCAAATATATCCATCTCCTTCATTGATATGATTAATTAGTATATCAATTTGATGTATAGCTCAGTTGAGATTTCGTTGTGTTTTATTTTATTTGTTATTGAGTTCATAGTGGGTGTATGCGAGTTTCAGATGTTCTTTTGTATGTCTTTCATACAGGAAGGCCACACACTACTCCACTTCTCTCTTCCAAATGCTCTATATTTTCTAGGGCAAACAAAGAGCATGTTCATTCCATTTTCCTATGTTCATTGTACCTCTTACTATATACTAAAATTCTTACAAAAGATCACTAAATATTTCAGTATCATTAAATGACTCAAATATGACCATTATGAAGAATCTTAATAAATTTAAAATAAACAGTTTGTTGGTGACTCCTCAGTCGGTGAGTTAATCTATCGGCGAGTCATCCTGTCGGTGAGTTAGTTTAACAGTGAGTCATCCTGTTAGTGAGAAATATTTTTGTGAGAAAGTCTGTTAGTGAGACATAAGTTAGAGAGTCATCCTATCGGCGAGACATCAGTCGATGACTCATATGTCTGTCGATGAGACATCCGTCGGTGACTCGACACATTGGTGAGTCATTTGTCTGTTGGTGTCTCAATTATTCTTTCAGTGTCAGTGAATCATACTTAGAAATAATTAGTTGTTTTATCTACCTTAAAACATAGCAATTTCAGAATTTGTTAATACCCATAATTACACATAGATAACTAGTTGTAAGCATGTTTTGACTTAAACAAGCATAATGATGTGCATGATTGAAATGATTTGATATACTATATAAGATATGAGTTGATTTAGGGTCTATCATGGGGTAATATATATTAATTTTGAATAATACATGTGTTATGATATATGTTATAATATATGACCTCATTTGTGATAGTTAAAACTATTATAGTTAGAGATAGTGTCCAATATTCTCTTATGGGCCAACAATATCCCCATTTTTGATGATCACAAATAAAGGGATTATTGAGCACCATTAGAGAATTATTAAAATAAAAAATGTTATTATTATGGGAAGGAAAATGTACAAGAGTAGAATAATAATGCCTTAATGAATAATTCTTAATAATGTTAATAATGTTCTCACCTTTTGATATTAGAAAAAAGCGGATGGTGAAAAACTATAATAGAAAAGTAGAAACAATGAAAAGTCATTCATAAGAAAATTACACTGAAATAAAAAAAGTACAAGTATTCAGCCCTATCAATAAAAAAATAACTCCACACTACTTCTTAGGGTTAATGGGTTCGTTACCCTTATCATATGGATCAATTGTAGGTCCGGTAGGTGGTTTCTGAGAAATAGAAGCATCGATATAAATCTTCAGTGGATGTAAAGGAATTACTACAAGAACAGATGGTGTCAGACATGGTTTTTGTTGGGATAACAACTGAGCTTGAGGTTGTTCTATAATTATAGGCTGGATGTGGGTTAGGGCTTGAGAAACTAACATTAGAGAGGAAGAAATTGGATGAGAAGAGTGAATAAAAGTAGCAGCTAGAACAACTATGTCTTCACTCTGAACACAGAGGTCTGTTTTTAGTAGCCTGATAAAGTCATCAATGATTTATCCTCTATAATTAATGGCTTTTTCAGAGTAATGGTTTTTATCCCAAATTTTATCCAAGAGATGAATGAAATCCTTTAGTTTCTAAAAATTTTCATTAAAGGCAACAATCAAAAGAGGTAATATGAGATTTTCAACCATGTATTTGAAGTGACTAGTGAGTTGATTCTTGGTATAGATCTTCAGAAAATACTAATTGATTTTCTTGGTATGCTCTTCCTGAGTCTCAGAGGCTCCCTTGGTATAAATACTGATTATTTTTTTTCACATGGTCAATATACATTTCATGTTTTTTCAAGGGTCATTGAATTTTTTTTACTTAGCATTGCTTTCAGCACTTCCCTAATAGTAGCTTCGACAGATTACAAAACTATGGAGTGTGTAAAAGTAGTTGAGGCTGAAGAAGAGTGAAAAATTTCCTTTAAATAATTTCATAGTTTGTAAAAATCAGGAACCCTAAGATAAGAAATAAGATTTGAAAGTCCTTTCATTACACTTTTCATTGTAGTCTTGTACTCAGTGGTTAATGCATTGATGCCAGTAGTTAACTTCTTCATCTCATCCCCATGCTTGGTGTTTTCTTCTACAATGGTTTCAGCAGTTGAAATATTATTTTTCTGAATTTCCTTTATCACTATCTGTGATAATGAAATAACATCATCTTTAGATGAACTTGTTGAGGCATGAGTAGAGCTAGATGTTTTAATTTTCATTATACCTTAATCTATAGAATAGATAGCTTTAAATTTATCATTCAGTTCAGTATTTTCCCTCATGGATTCACAAATCTTGTATCTCATCTGATATTGTACTGAATGTATTACTAATGAACATATGTCTTCCTTGAATTTTTTCAGATCTACCTTTGTGACATTGTCACTAGGAAGGGTGTCATCCATTGGTTCCCTTACAGTCGGTACAAAGACTTCATCATCTGAATCTTCATACTGTAATCTTAATGCCACATACCTAGGATTCCTTGACCATTCATCTATTACATAATAATCAAGATGAGTAATACCATCAAGCCTTACACTTCCAAGTTGATGATCTTCACCAGCTTGAACTTCCCTTTCTTGAGGCTCCTCCTTAGTGTTATCCTTTTCGGATGCTTGATGCCCCACAACCTGATGTCTCTTCCTTACATACATAGCTTGAGAAGCGTGTACCATCTCTGGATTTTGTTTGTGTTCTATAGGAGTATCCACCTTCATTCCTTCATCTTGGACATCTTCAAAACCATCACCACCACCATTGTAGGCATGATCAAGTCCAGCATTACATCCATCATCAATTTCTTCGTCTCCTCTCTCTTCTTCATATTCTTTCAATTTTTCATTTTTTTCACTTCTCCCTCTTCTAACTCATCTTTTTAATCTTCATCATCCCCAGAAGCATTTAGTTTTACTTCTTCCATTTGATCCCCTTCTTCTTCTTCTTCTTCTTCTTCTTCTATGTCACTATATTCATACTCTACACTGCCACAGACTTCTGTTTCCTCTTCATCTTCAACACCCCTTAAAAAGGATTAATTTGAAGGTAGGGATTATGGTGGACTAGGTTGTTCATAGGATACCTTGGAATAACTTATAGAAACATAGAAGATATTATCCTAGAGTAAAACATAGATGATAACCTAATTCAATCAAAAGACACTGCATTATGATACAGTTTCATCACTAGCATCACCACCTCCCTTTTCATTCATCATAGAAGATATTATCCTAGAGTGAAACATATAATTTGTCTTACATTAGGGTTTAATCATCTCACTTATGTGAACCATTAAATACATTCAAAGATTCAACATAAATCCATTCTTTAGCAGATAAACCATGTAGACATCCTAGTACTTCAATGAATAAAAGTCCCCTTTCCTAGAAAAAATTTGGTGCTAGATGAACATAAACAAGATTATAAACCCTCCAAGAATCTCAGTAAGAATAGATATTTGAGGCTATTCAATGTTAGTATGATCTTTCAATGCTTTCCCAACATTTAAAATTTCAATTTCAGGCGGGGAAGTAACTTTATAGTCATAAAAAATTCCTTCATGTGGAAATTTGAGACATTTAGCCCACTTCTTTGAATATAAAGAGATGATATTTCTATTTATTACTGATTTAATTCAATACGCATCAATCCCTTCTAGTATAAACTCATTATTCATGTAGAACTCATGCATTAGATACTGATAATATTATCTTCCTTTCGTAGAAAACCACTGAATCCATCCCAGATGCTATAGAACTTTCAACAGCAATGACTTTCTCTTAAACAACCATTCTACAGAAACCACTTTTTCTAGAGTTACTATATGATTGGCCAATGCTCAACTGAATCGATAAAACGAACTTTTGGACTCTTCTTTTTTGCTTCTTATCAGGTAGTGACTTATCATATTATCCTTTAACATCGTGCTTGACCTTTACCATTTCAAGAGCATGGATGAAGGTTTGAAGGTGAAAGGTCGAGGGTACATTGAGCGATGATGGTCTCAAGGTAAGTAGTAGCATTGAATAATTTGGGTCTATATCATTTAGGGATTAAATTACATAAAATTGAGAAATCACGAACCATAATTCATAAATAAAAAAATAATTTCGTTTTTGTTAAATACACAAAACATTTAATAGAACGACCAATAAATGTTAACATGAAAAATTTATTGGCATGACAGAACTTTCGGCATGATAGAGTCTTCATGACAGAGTCAGCATGACTGAGTCAACATGATTGGCTCAGCATGATAGAGTCGGCATGATAGAGTCAGCAGGATAGTGTTAATATGACAAAGTATGCATGACAAAGTCAGAATGACAGTGTCGGCATGACAGAGTTGGTATCAGAGTGTTGTCATGACAATGTTGGCCTGATAGAGTCAGCATGATAGTATCGACATGACAAAGTTAGCATGACAGAGTCGGCATGATAGAGTTAGCATGACTGAGTTCTCGTGACAGTGTTGTCATGATAGATATGGCATGATAGAGTCAACATGATAGATTTGGCATGATGGTGTTGGAATGATAGAGTGAGCATTCTTGTGTCCATATGACAGAGTTGGCCTATCAGTGTTAGCATGATAGAGTCGGCATGATAGTTTCTCTTAGTTTTGACATTGGAGAAATACTATAAGACACTTATAGATTAATTATTCTGAGATCATGTCTGATGTAATTCATTATTTCAGTATTCAATGGCTTAGTGAATATGTTAGCAAGATGATATTCAGTGCAAATAAATTCTAAAGTGATATCACCCTTTTGGTAATGATATCTCAAAAAGGGATGTCATATATCAATATGTTTTGTTATATAATGAGAAACCGGGTTCTTAAAAATTTTAATATCACTTGTTCTATCACAATTTATAGGTACATTTCTAAATAAATATCCATAGTCTAGAAGAGTGTGTTTCATCCAAAAAATATGAGCCCCAAAACTTCCAGTAGCCATGTATTCATCTTTGATAGTACATAATGCAACCGAATTTTGTTTCTCACTAAACCATGAAGCTGAAGTCATTCTCAAGAAGTTACATTTTCTAGAGGGTCTCTTTCTATCTAAATTTCATCCACCAAAATCAGCATCAGAATAACTCACTATATCAAATGATTGTCCTTTTGGGTAAAACAAACCTAAATTTATACTATGTTTAAGGTATTTGGAAATTATTTTAACATCATATAAGTGATATTTGTTGGTGTTATCATGAAAATAGACACACATAAACACACTAAACATTATATTTGGCCTATTAGCAGTTATGTAGAGAAAACTTCAAATAATTAATCTATAAGTAGTTTGATCACCAGATTTACCATCTCCGTCAAGGTCCAACATACAAGTGGTACTCATTGGAGTGTCACTACATTTAATTATATCAAATCCAAATCATCTCAAAAGGTCATTTGTGTATTTACATTGATTTAAAATGATACCATATTTGTTTTCAAAAATCTGATATCCAAGAAAGAATTTAATTTCACCCATTAAACTCATTTCAAATTTAATTTTCATCATTTCAGAGAAATGAATACATAAATAATTTCTTGAAGATCCAAAAATAATATCATCTACATAAATTTTATCTACTAAAACATCTTTATAAATTTTTTTTCAAAACTTTTAGGATCACAAATTTCTGTTTTAAAACTTTTTGTAATGAGAATAGTTCTGAGTCTATCAAACCAAGCTCTTGGAGATTGTTTTAAACCATATAATTCTTTTGTTAACTTAAAAACATGATTTTAAAAATGGTTGTATGTAAGACCAGGGGTTGTTTTAAAAAACATCCTCAACTATATAGAAATTTTGGAATGCAGATTTAACATCCATTTGATAAAGCATGAAATTAAAATGTGCAACACAAGAAAGAAGGTTTCTAAAGGCATAATTTCTAGAAATATGTGAAGAAGTTTCTTCATATTCAATTACTTCATCTTGACGATTACCTGTGCAAAAAACTTGGATTTATTTCTAATAATATTACTAGATTCATGTACTTTGTTCCTAAGGACCCATTTTGTGCCTATGGTCAAGGTCTCCTTGGTTATATCCACATGTTTCCAAAATTTAATTCTTTAAAATTGATTATGTTATTCTTACATATCCATCACACAAAATGAATCTTTAATTTAATAATGGATGTTTTTAGGTTCATGTTGTGACATAAAGTTTTGAGGTTCAACCTAATTTCTAAGAGAAGATCTTGTTTTTTCCCTTCATATGAGTCTGCAATAACATCATCTAAAGGATGATTCTTGAGGTTTCTAGTTGGTCTAGAAAAGGAGAGGATAAAAATTTCTGATTCATCTATAGGTTTGGGATCACCATGTCTAGATTTTAAATAATTTCTTGAACTGTTTGATTTAACAGATTTCTTGACAAGAGGATTAGAAGATTTTTCATTTGGGTCTAGATTTGTCTTATCATCTTTATTGTTGTATAGGGAGGTCTTAGGTTCATGTGCATCTGTTTCAACAAATTTCATATTAAAAAATTATTCTACACACTTGGTTCTTTTACGAAAGACTCTATAATCTTTAATAGAATTTGTGTTACCTAAGAATATTCCTTCATCCCTCATGGATTCAAATTTTTCAAGATTGTCCTTTGTATTAAGGATATAGAATCTACAAACAAAAACATTGAAGTAACTTACTTTGGGTTTTATATATCCCCACAACTCATATGGGGTATTCTTGAGGATATGTCAAATTAAAACTCAATTAATTATGTAACAAGATGTATTCACAACCTTAACCCAAATGTAAATAGTCAAATCATATTCATTAAGCATTGTTCTGGATATCTCTTGTAATGTTTTATTTCATCGTACCACAACACCATTTTGTTGAGTTGTATTAGGGGAATAGAATTTATGAATATATACATTTTGTATGAAAAGAGAATCAATGTCTTGATTTCAAAAATCATGAACCTGATCACTTCTTAAGGATTTTATTCAAAGTCCTCTTTGATGTTCTGCTGTTTTAGCATACTTGGTGAAGTAAGTACATGCTTCACTTTTGTGAGCAAATAAATAAGTCCATATATACCTAGAAAATTCATCTATAAGAACATAGACATAATGCTTCCTATTTAAACTAGAAATAATAGATGGTCTAAAGAAGTCTATGTGAACCGACTCTAAAGGTTGAATAGTTGAATCTTCTTTCATTGATTTGAAAGGTATCTTGTGCGGTTTACCCTTTTGACAAGGATTACAGAACTTATCATTTAAAAACCCACATTTGGGTAAATCCATGACTAGTCCTTTTATGGTACACTTTCTATGAGAGTGTATTATAGTGTCCTAATATCATATTCCAAAGCCAAGACTCTTAATGAAATGAAATTAAATAAGATACATTTTGAACAAAAAAAGAATATAGGTTAATAGTATATTCATTTTAATTTCATAAAGTAGAAAATACCAATTCATTTTTAGAGCTAAAAAATTATTAGATTCATTTTGAAATTTAACATGAAATCCATCATAACATAATTGTGAAAAAAAAATTATATTTCAATCCATCTATGAAAGAGTTCATTAGGTATTAAAACTGAGTTAGAGTTACCAATATGTCCTAAGATAATTATTTTTCCTTTAACATTTTCACCAAAAGCGATATATCCACCATAAATATGGATTAAGTTATCGAATATTGAATAGTCTCCTGTCATAGGTCTTGAACATTCACTGTCAAGTACGACTGACTCTTGCAGGAGCACTTAAGATAGATTTCCTACAAAATTTTCAGACAAAAACATATTTTCATACCCAGATTTGGTTGGGTCTAGTAAAAATAGTAATCCATTCTTTAGGTTCCCACATTTGAAGGACAAGTTTTCTATTAGCATTATGTTACACATTTGAAAAATAGAATTTATTAGGTCTAGAAAAAGTAGTGGTAGAAAAAGATTTTCAAGAAATGGAACTTGCAACATTATTTTTATTTTAAGATAGAAAAACAAATTTTCTAGATTTAGTTAAAAAATCAATATTATATTTGTTTCTCTGTCTAGGATGATATCCAATACCATATGTGTACTTATGAGCTGTCTGTTTACAATGAATTTGAGTAAGAGTATTTTTTACTTTGGTGACCTTTTAAATACCTTTTGTCAATTTATTATTAGAAATTTTTTGTTCATTGTTTTCATTGAGCAGTTGATCAATATTTTCTCTTTTCTGTGGTAAGTTCACACTTAATATTTACTGTTATAGAATGTTTCTAATTTAACAATTTATATTTATCTTTTAATTCATTTCATGTATCTTTTAGTACGTCATCGTACTAAAATAGTTCATCACTTATAATATTTTTAGAATCCATTTCATTTCAAGAATAGTAAGAATTTTGTATAGCATAATCTAACATTACCTCAAATGTGTTTTTCATAAAACAAATATTTTTCATGTCATATCTCTCATCATGAGATGATGCTAATTCACTAGAGCTATCCTCAGAGGAACTCCAGGTGGCATCATAGATTTATTATACTTATTTTCTTTGTTTTCATATATCTTTTTGTATTTTAATTTTGGACAGTCATCTTTGACTTATCTTATTCACTTACATTCATAGCAGACAATCTCCTCTGAGTTTTCATTTCTTTTTAAGTCCCTTTTTCCAGTTTCCCTTGTTATCATATCTCCCTTTATAATTGGACTTCCTGAAGAAGATTATCTTCATATAGAATTTATTGAATCTTTTGGCCAACTGAGGCATCTATTTATCACTATATGTTGTTGATTCATCATTACTCTAGATTTCACCAGAGGATAACACCTTCTCTTTTTTCCTAATTCTTATACGTAGTAGTCTTGAAGGCTATAAATTTTACCTAAGGTTCATCCTCTTCCTTGTTACCTATAATCTATTCCTCATAAATAATTAGTTTTCCAATGAGTTATTTAACAGGTAGTTTTCTGATGTCACACGATTCTCTAATGGAGATAGATGTTCCTCGCCATCTATCAGGTAAGCATCTGAGAATACTCATAATTTGTTCGTTAGCAGTAACATCTCCTCCTAGTGAGGTCATAGTATTCACAATTTTATTAAACCTGAGATATGTTTCAGAAATAAGATCAACATTATTCATTTTAAATTAATCATATTTAATTTCATATGTGTTAAGTCTCATTTCCTTAACACTGTAGGTTCCTTCATTTGAAATAGGAAAAGTATAGAAAATTTCATGGGCTGTTTTACATGCATAAATTCTGTTAACATCATCGTCTCTTAAAAAAGAGTATAAGGCATTCATGGAATTGATATTATTACTATACATAGTCTTAGTTGGGTCATCCCATGTAGTTCCAGCAGTAGCAGGAATCATATATTCATCTATAATTGAAGACCAAATTTCAAATCCCACACTTTCTAAGTGAATTTTCATATTAATTTTCCATTGTGCATAATTTGTCCCATTAAATAATGGATGTCTATTTGTAGCAACACCTTCCAATTTATTATCCATACTAAATAATATGGTGTAAATATTTAATGAACTAAAAAAATTTAGAATGAATTGAAATTTTGAGATCTTTAAGTCACAACTAAAATCATAGTTAAAAATAGATTAAAAATTTTGAATCTAGGAATTTTAAACACTCCTCCAATACCAAATTTGGGTTGGTGTAGGACACTCAAGAGGGAGGGGGGGGGGGGGGGGTGAATTGAGTTCCTATAAAAAAAATCTGTTAAAATGTTTTATTTTAAATTCCCCCATATTTAAAATTAAATTGACTTGTTATCCAGTAGTGAATTTATAAGAGCTTGATTGTTTGATTAATATCTCAAAAGTGTGATTAGTTCTCAGTTATATCAATTTTATAAATATTAAAAGATTATAAACTATCCAAATAGGTTAATAATATTATAAACACATTCTTAGACTAACAATTAGAGTTCAATTTAGTTTTATGAAATATGTGATAAAACAAAGTAAAACTAAGAGTAGAAGCACAATAGAAATAAAACACGAGGTTCAGTCTCAAGAAGAGACCTAATACTCTCCAAATTGTGATCACTATCCGCCAAGAAGATTAAATTAAAAAACAGTTAAATCCACACCCTGGATCGAGGTTCAAAATAGCACACATGCTGTCCAGGTCACATGACTTCTACCACAGTTCTTCGTGAGTACAATGTACCGGGTCACAAAAGGACCTCTTCCACACCTATCTGTGGGGGTAAAAAGGTGTAAATAGGTATGAGTGGAAGGATTTCTTTTATACTTCAATTTAATACAGGATAAAATGAATTCTTAACAAATAAAAACACACACTTCTCAAAAGTATATAAAAATACACACTACAGAGAAAATAAATATGAGAAAGGATTTAAAAGAATCTATGTGTCATGAGATGGAACTATGGATTCTTCATATGTAGATGGGATAAGGTTTGATTCATCATCTAGATGTTGACATGAAAAAAAAGTGTCATATTATGGCATCTAGGTACATGTATGGTTCTGCATGTATATTCTTCTCCTTCTTTGATATGCTGAAGTAGTTTGTCAATTCGATGTACAACTCGATTGAGATTGCCTCGTGTGTTCTTATTTCAATTATTGAGTTCACAGTGGGTGTATGAGAGTTTCAAATGTTTGTCTGTATGTCTCTTAGGAAATCATGTGACACTTTACTCCTCTATCAGTGAGTCTTCCTATTGGTGAGTCATCTTGTCGGTGAGAGATGAGTTAGTGAGTCATCATGTTAGTGAGACATCCACGGGTGAGTCATCCTATCGACAATACATACTTCGATGAGACATCCTATCAGTGAGACATCAATTGGTGACTCGTTTGTCTGTCGATGAGACATTAGTCAGTGACTCGACGAATCAGTGAGTCATTTGTCTCTTGGTGTCTCAGTTCTACTATCGGTGTCAGTGATTCATACTTAGATAATTTTAGATGTTTTTTGTCTTATAGTACAACAATGTTATAATGATTTAATACCTATAATTACACATAGATAATCAGTTGTAAGATTCTTTAGACTCAAAAAACATAAAGAAGTATATGATTGAAATAATTTGATATACTAGATAATATTTTAGACGATTTGGGGTCTATCATGGGGTACGATATATGACTTGTGACTAAGACATGTGGTAAGACGTGTGTTATAATATATTACATGGTTTGTTATAATTAAAACCATTATAGGTAGACATAGTGGCGAACCATATCATATGGGAACACATGACACTTGGCCCAATATCCTAGAGATGTTGTCTAATTTATTACATTTTCATAACATGAAAGGAATCATATCCCAATGGACCGAATAGTTCAGTAGTATTTGTTAACAAGATACATACATGAAATTCACATTTCATTTTAAAACATATACTAAAAAAACATCTCTCTTTGAAAATATAATTATTCCCCTTAACATATCCCATCATATCAATCATAAAACAATTCCTCAAATCGTATGAAAACAACATAAGAAAGGGGTGATCATAGATTCTCAATTAGGGTAAGCATGTAGTGAAATATATGAATAAATAAGGCATAATTTTTATGGAATGATAAATAATCAAAACACTATCCATTTTATTACTATCATGAGTATAATATGTATGGAATAAAGGATGATCAAATGTATCAATATAAAAAATAACATTTGCATGAAAAATAATCGTGGATATTCTAACTAATCAAATAATGACATGTAATATCCAAAAATGAATTCATAATTATTTAATGTATAATGTTGAAATGAAATCATACCATCATGGCCTTATTCCAGGAAATATAATTCCATTGAGGCATTGTGGAAATAAATCTATATTAATGGGTAAGGCATCTTCCAAAACAAATATTGTTTGTCTCATGATACCTAACGATGGATTGATGGGGTATACAAATCCCCACACATCACATAATAAGTCCAACGAATTCCTCATATAAAAGCGGTGAAATATAATTCACATAAACATTGATATTTAAACAATAAAAAAAAATTAAATACTTTCTATAATCATGAAACATACTGAAAACCCATCCATAGAAAAGTAAATAGTATCAATATAGTATATCCTCAACCAAACAGATCATAAACCATCTATATGAACAATAAGGATAATATCATTGGATTATATCTCCATTAAAGCACCAAAAACACAAAAGTATGCCTTTTTAGATGGAAATTTATTTTAAAATATCACATGGAACATACCTTTAGGAAAATAAATTTTCTTTGAAAATTAGACTTTTAAATTTAATATTAGAAGCCAATAAAACACTATCAAGAATAATTTTCATGGATATCACTATTAAAAGCTATACATTTCATAAATATTAGGTAAAAAAATTCATTAAAACAATATTTTAAACATGAAAATGATTCTTTAATGAAATCATGGTCATGATAGAGGGCAATTCCCTATATGTCATATAAGTTAAAAAATAATTCTTTTATAATATAAATTTTTTATAAATTATTCTTGTTCATAAAACAAAAAGAATATTCATTTCAAACCATTTTATAAAAATTAAAAAATGAGTAATTTTTCTAATAAATTATTATGAAGAATTTACATTTTTTGAAAACATATTTAGAAAGAATGGTTTTTTAAGAAAATTTAATTTCTTAAAAAGAGTAAAATAAATTCATATTTTATTAAAAACAATTCATTAATAATTTTAAATGCCAAAGTGGGAAATATTTTTCTATTACTTTATAAAATTTAATTTATTACCATAGGATAATAAAATATATTAAAGTTATGGTATAAATATTATAAAATTCTCCCATGGGAAAATTAAACAAATATAATTCTATATAATTATGAGATGTCAAAATAAATTCTCACCACATTGAATTTTTTTTATCAAAAGTCCCATGAAAGAAATGAAATAAAATGATGAATTAAATAATGTGGTGATAAATGAATTTAAGATATAAAATAAAAAAATAGTATATACACTACAAAGAAGAAATAAGTGGTGAATATGAAATATGTATCATGAATGTATAAGTGAGATAAGAAACTCTAACTTTGAGTCACAGTATTCATGTACGTTATTTATGTACATGAATAACAAAATCAGGTTATTTATTAAATTTATGAGGAACTGTTTTCTAGTGTATTATTCTTTTTATTTTTATTACCATTTTATATTTTATTATAATGTCAATTATGTTTACTTTGAACGTTTTAATGATATTTGGATAATGTTACAAAATTACTTCAACAAGTTCACTATAGTCAAAGAGGAAATTATTTAAACATATAAAAATAATAATAATTACATAAGTATCATATGTTTACATAAATTACACTTTTAAAACCAATCATGATATATGGTTCTAAAAAATGAAATATTTTACAACCATGGAGAGGGTAGTATGTACATGTGCATGAGAGACATTTCCATTTTCCAATGATCAATATAGAATGAAGGTAAGTAAAAAATTTATATTTCTTCAATTTTCATAATATAATATATACCATATGATTTATTCATATATACTTATATATATATATATATAATAAATGGGGTGTGGTCAGAAAAATATATTTTCATCGCTTCATGAAGGGGGTAGTTCGCATATACCAAAAAGACATTTAACATTTTTCAATGGAAGATAGAAAATGATATATTATCATTTTAGAATGGTAAATATATCAATAATATCATAATTACTTCATTTATATCACATATATTATTTAAAATAACCTTATTACATTCAATTTAAATCATTATTGAAAAACAAATCACATCCATTCGTGAGGCGGTAGTTTACCGTACACACGAGCGACACTATCATATATCCTACTTGATGGAATGTAAAAAGGTGTATAAAATATAGTCAATATAGAGTAATAATAATGTTTTAAATATCATATAGATAATTTAGATCTATCATCATACCCCACTGTGAGATGCTCTAATGGAAAAACAAATGATATCGATTCATGAGTGGGTACTTTACTGTACACACAAATGATGATTTCTTGACCCATTTGATGGATGTAGGGATGATTTAAGGTCATTACCATAACAAAAATATATATTAGTATTTTTAATATACTTATTTTATTATACCAAAATGGTATACTATTAATTAATAGATGTTGAATAAATAAAAAATAACAACCATCATTAAAGAACGCTACCTCTTATTCATATAACCTTCTTTGGTTTTCAAATAATGCTTTTCCTGGTTTTATTTTGGCCAAAAATGATGCTTGTAGGATAATAATAAGGATTGTATTTTGTGATTTGGGTGGTATTTATCCACACAAAAGGGTTTTTAATGTTTGAATATGAGAGGAGAGGGGGATTCCTTTTATAAGGGAGGTGAGTGGGATGCTTAAATTTTTTGAAAACAAAATGGATACCAACATTTTTCACATGAAAATGGGTCCATAATAGAAGATTATAGAGATTTGGAAAGTATTAGGTCCAAATATGGTTATAAAATATATTTTATACATTTTTTATATAATTTTTACACATATCATTTTATATGAAGAGCAGTTAATTTAGTTTTGACATTTATCGTGGTAAATAATATTTACTATCATTAAAATTAATTTTGGTAAAAAATTTAATATGACCTTATTAGATGATATAAATTATTCTTAGTAAAAATATAAAATACAATTTTACAAATTCTAGTCATTTAGAAAAATGTATTTAATATTATTCCCACATATACGATGAGAATGTGAGGTTTCAAAGCCAAAATGTTCAAACGTTTACATTGTTTTTATATCCAAATTCAATATTAAAATTATTTAAATTAACTAAATTGTATTTATAGATATATAATTGAAATATTTTTATAGGAAAAATAATTTATAATACATTTTATCTTAATAAATAATTTATCCAAAAGGCAGTTCTCAATTAAATGTAGTATTTTTCAATATTCATCAAAAAACTAAACTAAATAGAGAGATGAAAAATGAAACCTAAGAAAATTTTTATAAGTATATTTAAAAAATAAATAGTTTAATTTAAATATATTTTTTAAAATTGGTAAAAATTAATTTGAAATTATTTGTGCAATGAAAAACTAAATATACTTTTTGAAAAATTATTTTTTTACAAAACATTTCTTTTTCTTCCAAATGGATCTAATTATACCTCTAATCAATAAATAAAATTTTTATTTATTTTATAAATGTTTAAACCATATAATTATTATAATTTATATATTACTATTTATAACCCCAAATATTTCGACTATGTTATAATGGCAATGTATAAATAGTAAGATATTTATATATTATCATGTTTGGTTTCAACATAGTTTTGAGTGAAATAAAAGACATTAAAGTGATTGAATTTATTTTAAAAATAAATATATTATTAAATATCATAATTTTATATTACCTTTTATTTTTGATTTTTTATTTGATACATGCTATCGAATATGTTTTTCATATTTTTAAATCCCAAGGTTTTACATTATATACAATTTAAATAAATTATGTCCTCATAAATAAATCATGAACTCAACAACAAAAGGGTTTTCATTTGAAAATTCCCTAATTCCAATAAATTTTTTTTATAAGTTTTGATAAAAATTCCTCTTGATAAGATAAAATAGAAATAAAAAGGTTATATGGAATAACACATAACTAGGTTTGTATGTATGAGAACATTAGTGGGAAGTGAAGATGTAGAAATGGAAGAATTATGTAATTAATTACAGAAAATTATTGAGGTCATTGATCACAAGAATGAAAATGATAAATGGAAAGTTATTTACTTGAAAAAAATAAATCAATGATGATTTGATAGACCTTATGATTTATTGGATACAATGTTAATACGATAACATTTTTATTTCAAAATCCATTTCCTAATCTTAAGGAATTATTTTACTACCTACAAATATATGGAAATATAATTACTTGATATGTTTCTATATCATAACCCAATTTTCATCCTATAATTCTATCAATTTCTAATTCATCAGTTATTATATGAAATAAAAATCTAAAAATTAATTTGTTTATGTCTGATTCTATAAAATTCATTTTGAACAAATTATAAGAACAATAAAATTACTATAAGTAATTCATTCAATATTTATTAATTATTATATTAAAATTGTATGAACTTGTTATCAAATATGAATAAATCATCATATAGTGAAGTAATATTTTATTTACTATAACTTCACCCAAATATCAAATTAAACTATTTAATAAATGTTTAAACATATGAAACATCCAAATGATTTATATATAAGGATTTAGAATGATTGTTACTAAATTTATGAAACGATCTTATCATTAATCCCCTAAAAAACATGAAGTATCTCTCAATCATCACTTACAAAAAATGAAAATATATTTAAAATGTATTCTATTAAAATATGGTAATAACCTGAATTACCATAAAAACATATTAAAAACATGAACTATCCCTTATTCCTAAAATAAAATGAATATTATTGGATATATTTATAAAATTATTATTTTTTAAACATCATCATTGATAGAAATAGAAACATTGCAACAAATCATTAATCTGTTCCAAGGTAGTTAGAACGGGTTAATATAAATTTTCCTTATCAATCATATATTTAACCCAAAATTGTTACTTAAGAATTATAATAATTTATAGGGTTATCATTCCATAAATTATGTTTTTACAAGAAGTAAAACATTCAACTGAATAGTTTTTCTTGTTCATTGTCATCATTCAACAAATGATTTCAAATACATAATGAAAAAGTAAAATAGTAAAAATAATTGTATGAATAATAATTCTTATAACCAATATATCATTGATAAATCACTCAAATTACATAATTCATGAAACAAAAAACAAGAAAATTTAATCATTATACTTCTTTTTTGATAATAGCTTCAGACTGACCATGATCTATTAGATTCTTTTGAAGAATAATCCTTTGATGCTTATGGAATTCATTTTCATATAATACCATCTCCTAATAGTTGAAATATTGAACATCTTAGACATTTTACCTACCCTTTCAATAACAAGATTTATGGAATTTCTATCCACACTTTTAAGAAAATCATTTTTTATCATGTACATGGTGTTTGCATCAACATATGTCACATATTGGAAAACCCTTCTTTCCCTTATTCCCCTTATCAAATTTTTTATATTATATCCTATTATTCATTTTTTCCCTTTAAATCCACAATTACTAGAGAAATATTCCTCTAGAATTCTAGCACATGAAACTATGTCGTAATATTATGAAATTTTTTGGGAGAGTAATTCCCTTTCAAATATTGTCTTAATGAAGTGAAAGAAATGATCATTCTTACTCTTTGGATTGCGTGCATTGATAGGGTTTTCATTCATTTTGTTAGGACTAATTTCCCAATAATAGAATAACCTTGATTATATCATACCATTATGAAACATAATGATCAATCCAAAACTAGTGAAACATTTAACATAAATTGAAACATTTATTATATCTAATCTCATAATCACAAACAACGATTCTTTTAGGATATCTTTATTTTCAAATACATAATAATAGTTTATTTTTCAAATATAAATTATCTAATGAATATAACCTAGAAGTTTCAAATCTTATGTGTATTAAGGTCAATTTTCAAGCACCAGGTTATGACTGGGTCAATAATAATACGCCCTTTTCAAAGATATTACCAATTAGTACATAAGTTCCAAAAAACCCCACTTTTAGTATATATAAAGGAATTTATTTTCTAGTAATACCATATAATATATTCCTTACCAAAATTTATGATGTTCTTCTATACTTATCCTCAAATTCTATCATAGGGTACTTTTCCTAAATCAAGGATTTCCTAAATCTAGTTCCTACGGTTTTTACTAAACATCATATAATACCAAATGTAGTGACCCCAACCCTAGTATCCATAGTTAGTTTCTATATTATTAAATTACTATGATATATAAGGAATCACATCCCGAAGGATCATATAGTTTTGTTTTTTTATAAAATATATACAAACATGAAATTTAAATAAATTTTAGAACATAAAGTACCCAAATCTTTTTTTGAGAAATTCATTATCCCACATAGTCTATCCATGTATACCAATCACTAGAAACATCCATGTATCATAGGGAAAAAACACAAGAAATGGGTGAAATTGTATTTTCATTTATGGTTAATCATATAACAAAATATTTGAATATATAATGTATAATAAATATGGGACTGTAAATAATTGAAACACATTACATTTAACCAGTAACATGGGCATAATATTTAAGGATTTAATGCCTAACAAATGAATCCATATAAATAATCACATTATCATGAATCTTAATCATGGATATCCTAACTAATTGAATAATCACCTGGAATATCCAAAAATGGATTTTTATTACTAGAATGTTAATTGATGAAAATATATGAAAAATCATCAAGTCCTTATTCCAGGACATATAATATCATTTGTGTATTGTTCCATGAAATCGATATAAATGTGAAAGGCCCTGCATAAAACTAATCTAGTTTGTCTCGTGAGACCTACCCATTCATATAGGGGAAATATTAGACCCCATCTGTCACATACTATGTACTATTCATTCCTTAAATGAATTGGGTGAGACATAATGCACATAAAAATACATATTATAACTTGTAGAAAAAATATAAATAATTTCCCCAATCAACAAACATAATCATAAACCACCCTGAGTAAAATTAAAGCTATCAACATAATATATCCTAATAAAATGTATCATAATCAATCATATAAATAATAAGGATGGAATCATGGGTATATATCCCCTGGGATGAATTAGTAAGATAAAATTATATATTCTTATATATAAAATTATTTTTAAAGATAATTCGGAAAATTCCTTGAGGAATATAAAGTTTCTTTGAAAATCACCATTTTTAATTAAAAACTAGGCGATTCATAAAATAATGTCAAAATCTATTTCTTTTAAAATAAATTATAAAAAATATGAATTTCCATAATATTAGGAAAAAAAATTCTTTCAAAAAAACTTTGCAAACATTCAATTTATGATTCCAAGAAATTATTTTCATTACAATGAATATTTCTATACATGTCGTATAAGTTGAAAAGAACACTCCTTTTTCACTATAAAATGGGTAGAAAAGAGACTTGTTTAAAAAAAATACAAGAAGATTCCTTTCAAAACATCTTGTAAAAATTCATAAATGGGTAAACATGTTATTAATAAATTAGCTAGAAAATTTTAAAACCTTTTTTAAAATGTTTGTTAAAAACATGGTTTTGGATGAAAAAGAATTTTTGACCAAAGATAGAAATAATGTCATATTTTCCATAATAAAATTCTTTATAATTTTAATTGAAAAAAGGGTAAAATGAAAATATTAAATGAAAAAATAATTAATAAATAGAGTTGAATAATCAAAATTTGTTGTCTCATTGAAATATCAAATAATTCCTCCTAGGTGTCTTAAATAAAAATAGAACTGAATAATGATGAGACTGTGAAAGAAATCTTTACCACATTGGTAAAATTTGTATCATAAGAACCATGATATTAATAAATTTAAATTAAATATCAAATACCATGAATGACAATGATTTCATGATAAACATATTAAAATGGATGTATATACACAACAAAAAAAGAAATAAGTGGTGAATATGGAATATGTCTCATTGATGTAAAAGTGTGAGAAGAAACCCTTACCTTAAGTCAGAATCATTGTGTATGTACATTATCTTCATAATAAATAAAATTAAACTAATTATTTAATTTATTAATTTCCCATTATAAATTTTTTTATTCCTTTTATTTCACTTATTACCATTTTAAATATGATTACATCATTAATTATGTTTATGTTAGATGGTTAGAGGATATATGTATTATGTGTCAAAAATGTCTTTTGTAGGTTGAATATGGGAAAAGAGGTCATTACTTAAACATATAAATAATAATAATAATAAAATAATTATCGTATTTACAGAAAAATTATAATTTTAAAATCAATCATTAAATACGGGTTTGAAAAATGATATATGTTACAATAATAGAGATTATAGGTTACACATACTTATGAGAACCATTTCATTTTTTCAATGATCATTTATAAAATAATGTAAGTAATATTTTACCATTATAAAAAAATAAATATATCATATGTACCATATAATTTAATTTAATATACTTTAATATTGATATCATCCATGTGGTCTGATGATGAAAATGAATTCCCATCACTTCCCGAGGTGGTATTCCACACATACACGATTGACGTTAACACTTTTTGCGTAAAAAATATAAAGATATATTAAAATTTAATAATGATTAATGTGTCATTAAAATCATAATTATTTAAATTACATGCCATATATTCATTAAAATTGTCATCATTACTTTCCATGTAAAGTGTTAGGAAAAAATGAATCACATCTCTTCGTGAGGTGTTAGTCCTCTGTACACATGAGAAATGCTCTTATATCCCATATGGAAAATAAATTAAAGAGGTATATATTTTATAATTAATAAAAATACATAATAATGTAATAAATATCAAATTTATAATTTTTCTCCATCATCATACTGATATATATACTTCATGCATACATTTGTAGATTTTTTATTATATTTATTTCTTTATTTAAATCACATTATTGTAATTTTGTGAACTATTTAATTTATTTTTTGTTTTATGGTATAATAAAAAATATATTTGGAAAGGTAAAAAAAGAGATAAATATATTAGATTAATTATACTTAATTCTAAGAGCTTCACTTACAACGTGACATTAGACTTTTGAACATGTAGCAGAGCTGTAGAACTCTACCATGACACTTACACATCAAGTATTTAATTCACATGTTGTGATTTAGTTTGTATATGTAGTCACTAAATTTTCATGTTTTTAATGCATTAAATGTTTTAAGAAGAGTTTACATGTCATGTATATTGATATAGAGTTGGATAGTTTGGGATAGAAATAATTATAGAAAATTCTCTAGTGATGTGGGTTACACGTCATGACACTATTGGAGAACTAAAAAATAAATCCACATATATGATTTTTTAACAGAAAGGTTTATAAAAATATTACTTTATAAAATAGTTTAAGGAGTTTTGGAACCCATGGTGATTCAAAAATTCCCACCTTCAGATCAGAGTGCACATAATATGAATCCATGTTGTCGTTTCTCTTTTGGAATTTCTTTTTTCTTTTTGTCACCATATGATGGATATCCTGAGGGGTTATTTTTTTGCATGGAATGAGTGATACATAGGGATTAGATTTATAACTTATTGTTTTATTTAAAATCTTGTCGGGGTTTTACATTTTTTTCTTCGATTCTATAACTTTCATTATTTTTCTTGCATAACCAATATGAGCGAGGATTAAGAAAAGTGTTTAATTTATTTCTTTCTTTGAGCATGACTATTTCATGAGTTGATTTAATACCATTTTATTAGTGTAATATCTAGGGTTTATAAATATTCCATTTCCATTAAGTTTTTCTCAAACATATGTTTAAATTTGGTTTTATATTACCCATATTTTTCAATCTGATGTACCTGACCATGAAAAAGAAGTGTTTGGGATAGAGGGAGTTTAACAAGACCATTAGACTCCCTAAGACCCATTTTCGTTAACTGTATGGTTATTAATTAATTATTTCATACATTCTAATCCCATGAAAGGAATTAATTTCTATATTTTCATCTCCAAAATTCTTCAATAATACCATGATCAATTTGGTAGATTCTACTTATTTGAAAAGTAGTTAGTGTATGTTTATTTTATTGAATTATTATTTTCTCCCACACTGTCTTTGTTGGTTCAAACTTAGACTTTAAATTACTATAATACGATATATTTTAGATGTTTTTTAGGTTTTTATAAATGTTTAAATTTGATAAACTTGTGAAAAATAATGATGCCCCATGGGTACCGCATACCTACCCTTCCTAGGTGGAAAGGAAAAAATGATTGACATCTGTTTATGAGGAGGTAGTTTGTCGTACACACAAATGATTATCTCATAGCCCATTTGTGGTAATTGGGGATGGTTTTTAGTCATTACCATGACATAGTAATTATATATTATATGGATGGTACTATTTTTCTTATATCATCATAGTTTATTAATTATTGAATTAGGTGGAGGAAACAATGAAATAAAAAATAATCGTTGAAGAACATTAGCACTTTTTCAGATAACTACTTTAATATTTCACAAAAATCCTTCCTATATTGGATTTATACCTAAAGGAATGATTCTATAATTATTGGAAGGATGTTGGTATGTTTTTTGGATAAGAATTTTCTGAGAAAAAAATGGGTTGCATATGTGAATAAGAGAGGATAGTGGGTGACCATTAATCACTAAGGTGAGTGGCACACATGTTATTTTGCCAAAGTAAAAGCTATAACCACATTTTTCATATGAAACAATGATAAAAAATTCAGTTCTATCAATCCTTTGACATTATATATTAATTATATTATTGGAAAATATATTTTTGCAACTTTTTTTTTTATTTTTTCCCACATCTTGTTAGTATAATATCTTAGTAAATTAGTTTTTACCATACCATAGAAAATAATTTTTAACATTTTTACAATTTGTTATAGTATCAAATTATGGGGAACTTATTAGATACTATAAATTATTTTTATACCAAATATTTAATAAATTTTTCGAAAATTCCACTAACAAAAGTGGTAAATATAATTTAACATCAGCCCCGTCGGTAAAACAATAAGGGGAGTTTTCCAAGAATTTGTTTTCCAAGGGTTACCAAGTTTTTATATCAAAATTCAGATTAAAAATTATTTTTAATGACCTAAATTGGATTAATTGACTCAAAATTGAAATAATATTACTTCTAAATAAATTTAAAATATAATTTGACTTAATGAATAATTTAATCAAAAAGATTTTTTTAAATTAAAAATCCATGTTTTTCACTATTCATTAAAAAATGATACAAGTAAATTTTATAAATAATGTTTTTTTATGAAATACATTTTCTTAAAATAATAAAAAATAATTATATATTATGTACCCAAATAACGACTAAGCCTCATTTTAGAAAAACATAGTTTTTTAGAAAACATTTATTTTTCTTTCAAATGGTTCTAGTTTCCTATATAATCAATATATATTAATTTATTTGTTTTATATTTGTTTAAACAATATATTTTTCAGAATTTTTTTAGTATTATTCATACCTTCAAATATAACGACTATGTCATTATTGTAATGTTTAAATAATACAATTTTAATACTCTATTTTTTTGTTAAAACATGGTGTTACATACATTTAATGATATTGAATTGATTATATTTTTGTAAATATAATTATATATTAATGTCTTTGAATGTTATATTCTCTTCTACACTTGGTGTTGTGTGTCATCTATGCTATCAAATATAGTTTTTTTATTTTAAAATCTCGAGGTGTTTTAATTAATTTATAAAAATTTTAAAAAATTATATCATAAAATGAAATTAGTTTTTCAAATTTTCATATTAATGTAATCCTGTGGTGATTTTTTTGGTATTTTTCTCAAAAATTTTATTTTTTTGATGAATTGGGAAAAATTTAATTTTTTTATTTGAAAACAACCTTTTCAATTGAAAAATAAAATGATATATTATAATTTTAATTATTTTTAATTTAATATTAGGTTAAATATATTATAATCAAAACAATTTATTTCATTGGATTCAATTTTATATTGAATTTTGATATTAAAACCTTCTATACTAATTACAATTTTCTCTTTGAAACCCCACTGTTCATTGCATCTGCATGTATAATTTTAAATTGGATTATGGAACATCAGTTATTTGAATGTGGATAAATATATTTCATATTTTAAATCATAATAAATTTTTAAATAATAATTCTAAACTATTTTTTTTAACATTATTTATTTTTCAAATAGAAAAAATCAATAGCCATAGTTAAAGTAAAAAATAATTTATCAGAGGATCAATATATAATGATAGTGTATAAAAATGATATACCAACTTATAGAGAACCAATTGGTTAGACATATATTTACATTTTCGCTTATAAGTGTTTAAAAGAAATATTTTTTAGGCTTTTTAATATATAAAACTACGAGTGATATTAATTAACTTCAAAATTTCTATGGGTGTACTCTCCCCCATATATAAAAGGAAACTCATCTTCTTCAATATTCACAGTACCAAATTCGTTTGGTTCCAAAACTAACTACCCAAATCACATCCTCACTACAAAAATAACATCATATATCCCTTTTGATGGAAATGAATCTATCCTTGGAAGGATTATTGTGAAAAGTTATGGATATTTTCTAAAGAAGAGGTAATGTAATCAATCAAACATTTTTAGTTTGACTATTCTTCCATATCCTTAAAATTTTATTATACCATGATTAAATAATATAATAAGTATATTTCATATATTGAAATGTTATTATGTCAAGTTAGTGAACTATATCCATATCCACTTTTAGAAAATGGGAAATGAAAATTTTTATCGTGTGTATGGTGGACTACCGCATCACAAACTTATGTAACTTGTTTTCCATCAACACCTATCACAAGTTGATACAATGATGGATATACAGACTATATATAATAATTATGACATAATTATAATTACTAAATTATTATATAACATATAAATTCTAACTTTTAATGCTTTATAAAATTCGATAGAGTCACTCCTTTGTATTGCGGACTACCGCCTCGTGAAGCGATGTGATTCATTTTTACTTACACATTACAAGAAATGTATTGAGTATAAGTTGAACTTTTATATTTGATATATAAGAAATCTTATAAATTATGTAAAATTAATATATCATATTATCCATTACACTTTCATTTGCTCAGTTAATGATGTCACTGTCTATTCATACGTACAACCTACTATTTCCATGAAGCGATGTGACTCATTTTCGATACAAAAAATTTATCAACAATTTTAATATTGTATATAAGGATAAAATTATATATTTATAACCTTATTATCATTATTTCCATGATGTACCTATATCCTTTGAACAAGAATAAGAATATTCATGAAACACCATGGACAAAAAAACAACGAAATTAACATCCGAAATAATGAAAATAAAAAAAATTATTAAAAAAGCGGTGGTAATATTTTATAAGATGATAATATATCATAATATAAATATTCCTATGATTTGGGTAAAAAATAATAACATTTTATGAAAAATTATAAATGGGGATAAATTTTTTTTAACAAAAGGAATATTTGATGTTAGGAATTTCGTCTCAATTTCCATTTTATTGAGACATATGTGTTAAATTTTACATATTCATATTTTTATAGTGCACATAATAAACATTTGATGTATTTTAATTGAATACCAATTTATTAGTGATGATTACTATCTCATTTCAACTTTACTCTTCATTTCATTAAAATTTAAATGTTAAAAATGAGGTAAAAACATTATTTTATAATCTCACTTTCTTTGGTGATTGTTTACATTCTCATGAAACAATAACTTTCTTATGGCCATTATTAATTTGAAAAATTAATTATCTTAAATACATTTATATTCATGTATAATGGATATTATTATTTCTTAATCCATATACCATTTTCATAGATGGTTTATTTCCATGATATCTATTTAATTTAAAGTGAATATATTGATTAATCTATTTCCTTTACTCAATTCAAATATTGGAGGATAAGGTATATTGATTACTGAAATAAATAAATCTTTAAATATGTGATAAATAATTAGGAAATAAAGTAACAGGTGGATCCAGATTATAAATAGCCCCTTTATGCATCAGTACATCTCATTAGTAAAATACGTTAGTAAATGAGATGGGGTTTTACCCAATATTTTTACAATTCCTTGTCAAAGGTCTCCATAGTAGAGGTATCATGATGCATCTGATCATGATGTTGAATAATTAATAATATAAATCATTTAGAATTAATTTTTTATTATTATCTATAATATTTCACAATGATATTATTTATGGATGCACTTTATTCACAGTTAATTGATAAAATGACATGTGTTATTAGTTATTTATCATTCAAGATTGATAATTAATTATCCTATTATGACATTCATGTTATTTATTAAATTCAAAGTCTGCTAAGATATATACCTTTCAATATTGAATATGTTTTATTTATTCAGGGTAGATTCCATTATACATAACCCTAACTAAGATTTTTTTTCTCACCATTATTTTATTTCCTTTTTAGAAGATATGATGAAGAATTCAAGGAATGATTTTAATGATTCCAAATTTCATCTATTGATATTTATTTTATAATATTTTTATATGTAAAATATTTATAATTTATTTATATAGATCTCAAAAAAATGATAAACTAACAATCCATTCGATATAAGTGTGCACCAAGTTCGTGTTACCAGAGTCGAGGTCATTATAGTTTGTAAGAAATCATGTTTAGTAGAAATGGTGGTAAAACATATTAAGGAAAACATACATTATAAAAAATAACCTTGTAATATAATTTGAGGATAAGTATATAAGAACCCAATAATATTTTGTTAGGGACTATATTATGTAGATTTTCTTAATAATACATTCTTCAATGGATAATAAACGTCGACATGGTACGAATATAGATGTACCTAGGGGTGATAACTATGAAAAGGGAGCATTGGGCTTGACCAAATCATCACCTGGTGCACCAAAATGGGCCTTATTGCATACTTATTGTGACTCACATAAGGGATATGATTAGAATAAATCATATTTTCATTATAAACAAATTATAAAGGATTTGGAAATAAAGATATCCCCAAATAAATCATGTTAATGATTCTGATATTTATCAATTTATAAATTTTAATTAATCATAATTGTTTCACTATATTTAGAATTATAAATTATAATTGAAAATTTATAATTTTATGAACTAATCCAACATATTCAATTGTTTAGAAATGGTTCTTAGAAGGAAGAAGTGTGTTAATACTCATAGGTAATGTAGAGACTACCCTGATGAGTAGGAAAATATAGATGGTATTGGAACAAAGAAGATCATGGATATATTATGGAAGAATAATCAGGTTATGGAATATGAAATGACCTGAATGGAAAAACATGTTCCATAGAATGATTCTCCTATGTTTTACTGCTTCATGCAACAGAGACCCAACATTATGTGGTACTAATAATCCAATGTTAGCTGTGAAATGAATTAAGTCTCTTTATATGATATATATGGACATAGGTTGAATGAAAAATAAAATGGTTATCGTAGTAATGTATTTTCTTAAAGATGATACTAATAAATATGGATCATTGAACCAAAATGCTAGGGATTGTGAAGAAATATAACTCATAGAATAAAAATCTTATAAGGATACATTCTTCATCAAATATTTACCTAATAAGATATATAATGAAATTACGATAATAATCCTCATATCAATGAAAAAGTAAAATGAAATTTTTGAGGAGTTTGAGGATACCTTTACTAGGATACACATTCATGATAAAGATTGCATAGACAACATGGAGTGCAATATTGACCATTTATTTTAAGGGATTAAGCCATCTCTTCAATGTGTACTGGCATATTAAAAAATTTCATCATATGATGAAATATTTTTATGTGCCATTAAAAAAAGAGAATTAATTCTCTAGATCAGAAACTTTTAATGTAATCTAATAAAATAAGAGTACTACTGAGCATAGAAAATAACGAATGTGTCTAAGAACAAGAAAAGAATGACTAAATTTACACATTTTAATAAATTCATAATGAATAATCTCGGGATATGGTTGAAGGTCAGGGTAAATTTTTATATGTTTTGAGATACATGTCATCATAAAATAGAATACAAGGGGAATAAATAAAATAATTCTATTTAGTGTTTCAACAATAAGGATATGGGGAACTATAAAAATGAATTCCCAAAGCATCAACAAAATTTATCATTGAAGATGCTAATGGGAGAAGGACATGATTATGTGATCACTATTGTTGAGGTGGATGTAAGTGGTGATGTGCTAATAGGTCCTTTAATTATATGTTCAAATTCAGTTAATTCATTTTTTATGGATCCAACCACTATAATATATGTTCCATTCTTTCTTAGAGTGTTATATATTTCCTTAGATCATAAAAAATATAGTTTTTAGGAAAAAATTCTACTCGAAGTCTCACTCGAATTAGGATCTGTGAATAAGTCCCCATTATGACATATAAACATGAGTAAATTTACTGACCTTACTATCATACCTATGATTGACTACTATAAAATCCTGGATATATAATGTCTTTCAAAATATGATGAATTTTTTTATTAATATGGAAATTTCTATTCATTATGAATATATAGAATTACCTTTCTTAAGATCAGAGACATCATCATATGATATAGTTATAGATCAGACACCAGTTGCTATGCTAAATGAGATTCTTGGGGGAAAAGAGAATATATAATATAATAATGGAGAAGGTCTCATTCAAATTGAGGATTTACCTACTATATATGAATACAATAATATATTTCCTAGGGTATTACCTGGACATCCTACAAAGCATGAATTTGAGTCTTTCTTTAATTTAATTCCAGATGCAAGACTAACATCAATGAATCCTAATAATATGACCACTGTGTAATTAGTGGAGTTATAAAGAAAACTAGTGGATTTATGTGATAAATATATTTTTTCTCCCCAGTGTTTCAACATGGAGAGCCATTGTTCATAATGTTGTGAATAAATATAGATCTATGAGGTTGGGAATTGATTATAGGGAAATCAATTCCCTTAAAATAACGAACAGGAATCCTCTACCTCATATTGATGACTTATTTGATCAACTTCATGTAGACAAATATTTTTAAAAGTTTTAACATCTTTATGTGTATCATCACTTGTGAGTAAAGATGTAATAAATTATAAAGATATCTTTATGGATGGGTATGACCATTATGAGATTAATGTGAGGCCATTTGTATTGACTAATAAACCCTATGTTTTTATATCTCTAATGAATACTGTATTCTAGGAATATCTTCATAATTTTTTTATGGTAATCACAGAAGATACCATGGAGTATTCTAAAATCTTTTAGTACCCTAAAAATTAACTTATTTTAATAATTGAGTCTATTAAAATGAATTTTATATTTATGATATTTTGTAACTTTTATTTTTGGCATCAGAAGTCACTTTTCAGGGCCATACGGTCTCCAATTATAGAATCTCAGTTGGTCTTGTGAAAATAAAGGCAATCAGGAATGACTTACTCAAATGAACATAAATAATGTGTATAGTTTCATTAGTTTTTAAGGAAACTATTAGCTATTTGTTTGGCCTTTTCCTAATTGGATAACCTCTAAATCATGATTAAACGTAAATGGGCTATGATTGATTGGACAATTCAATGTGAATTTTTTTGACGATCTGAAGAAAAAATTGCTTAATGCTCTAATTTTCACTATAACTTCTAGGAATGACAGCATTGTGATATATAATGATGCATCAAATAAGGTACATGGTAGTTTCATAATTAAAAATGATACAGTTATTGCATATGAATCAAAGAAATTGTTGTTTTGTGAAGAGAACTATCCAACACATGATCTTGAGTTGACAGCTATAATATTTTATTTGTTGATATAGAGACACTATATCTAGGATAAATGATGTGGAATATACACAGATTATAAAATCCAAAAATACATGTTTTCATAGAAAGATATCAATATGAGACAGAGGTGATGTCTTGAGCTGCTCAATGATAATTATTTCATAGCACACTACCTCTATGGGAAACCAAATAAGGTATTGTATACATTTAGGAGGAAATATCACAAAGTTATAACCCAAATGAAGATTTAGAGGGATCCTTTGTTCATTGATATTTTCAATATGGATATTGGAATTTTTGAGGAAGTAATGACATCACTCCTTTTTTAAATAATTTTAAAACCATATGTTCTAGAAAATGTGAAGAGTTATCAATCAGGTGATGAGATCTTTTGGAAGAAAATTTAAGATGTGAATAATGGGAAATTAATAGACTTCGATGGTAAAGTTTGTGTTTTGAAATTCAGATTGATGTTATATATTCCAATTATAATTGAGAAATAATGGGTTTGATGGATTATTCTCATAACTATATCTTCTCTATACACTATGGTAACAAAAATACGTATTAGTATTTGAGGGAAACTTTTTGATGGGATAACATGAATAAGTATTTTTCTAATAATGCATCGACCTATTTTTTATTATATTTCATAGATGTGAGATAGCGTCATAAAGGATAAATGTAACCTCTTATAATTTCAATGTTGAAATGGGATCATATTACTATGGAATTTTTCATAAGACTACTTTATACACCTATAATGAATGATCAAATATTGGTTATTGTTGATCACTTAAAAAATATATGAATTTAATGTCTATAAAGGAAGATTAACCACCTATGTTATATTAAAGAATTTATAACAATTATGTTTTAGGATATCATGGGGAACCACTTTTGACCATGTCTTATTATGATCCCCATTTAATAATGGTCTTTTGGAAGTGTATTCAGAATAATCTTAATACCATGGTTTAGTTTATCATATTCAACCATCCAAAAATTGGAAGGTAGTCTGAAAAGACAATTCAAATAATATATTATATGTAGATTTCATGATCACATGACTTTTATGGTATGTAGGATCAGTATTTACTTTTGGGAGAGTTTTTTTTATAATGAAATTTTCCATTAAAATATTCAAATAGAGCCATATAATGAATTATAAAGAAATAGATGTTGTAATCAAACTTATTTGAATGATGTTGGTGAAAGGAAACATATAGGATCTGAACATGATGAAGAGACTACAATAAAGGTAAAGTCTATTCAGGATCATATTAATGTTTCTCAATGTAGGACAAAGAGTTATTCAAATAATCGAATGAAGTATTTTGAATTCTAAGTGGGTGATAATTTTTTTCAGTGTATCTCCATGGAAGTGTGTCTTAAAGTTTAGTAAAAGTGAAATAGGGAAGCTGTTATATAATATACTTTGAACTCATATAAAAAAATAGAGCCATGTATTTCCTCTTGTAAATTGCACCAAGTGTATATAAAGTACATAATGTATTTCATTTATCATTTTTAAGTATTCAAATTCTAGAACCAACACATGTTCTCACCTCAAAAGAAATTAAATTGGAACATATTGTTTCTTACAATGAAGAATCCATCCAAATAATTGATACAAGAGAGAAAGTATTGTGGAATTAGATGACTCATAGGATAAATTTTCATGGTAGAAATCACAACATGGTGAAAGCAACATGAGAACCAGATAAAGATATGAAGATGAACTAGCCTCATATGTTTAAAAGGTAATACCCATGAAATTTTGAGGATGAAATTTTTGTAGGAGGGAAAAATTTAAAACCTTTATAATTTTTTTTTTTTAATATTAATATAATTCAATCTCTTTGATAAATCTTTATGTATTCAATATGAAGTTTAAATAAAAATACTCTATTAAAGTATTATATAAACATGACCGTTATAACATAGTCGTTAAGTTAGCGGGTATGAATATTACTAACTAAATTTAAAAAATTATATTTTATATAAATTTATAAAAAAAATAGAATGGATATATATATATATTTATTAGAAATAAAATAATTATAGTTTGATATAAATGAAATATTTTCTAAACACCTTGTTTGTAAAGAAAACAATTTTGTCCCATATTGCATACATATTATAAAATTATATATTTTTTTAAAATTTTATAAAATATATTTGATAAAATTAAAATATTTTTTGAAATTAGAATCCAATTTTAGCTTAGGGTGATTTTCTTGGAATCATTCCATTTTTTTTGATGAATAATGACAAATAAGGATTCCTGTTGGAAAGCATCATTTTTATTTAAATAAATTACAAAGAAATATTATTTTTTTAATTAGTTTTAATGAAAAATATGTTAAATAATATCAAATGTAATAAAATTTTGTTCATTTTATTCAATTTAAATTTGAAATTTGATATTAAAAACAACTATACTTAAGATTTTTCTCTTTGAAAATCATCTTTTCATCACCAATGTCGTTATAGTTTTAAATTTGATTCCTAAAATTAGGTGAATTTAATTTATAAAAATATATTTCATATTTCAAATCTCGATTTTTTTGGTTATCTGCTAATTAAATCTTAAATTTTTAACATTATTTGCAGCATAAGCAGTAATAATTAATTAATGCAGTTAAAGAAAAACAGATTTACTAGGGGTTAATCTAAAAAGATAAAACAATTACCTAAAAACATTCAAAAAAATACATTATATGGCCATATTTAGAAATTATATTATCTAAGGTTATATAATGATCTATTTTTATGTTTTTTCATGATTAAAAGTCTGGTGTAATTGATTCTATTCAATTATTCCTTTTGTTTCCTTTCCCCCACTTATTAAAGACCACCACCTCACCTCCCACTATTGAAAAATAAAAAGAAAATTCCTTCAACTAATAACTTCCCAAATAATTTTATTAAACCTAAGTACATATCCTTGATCATATGTTTTGACGATAAATCTATCATAGTAAGGATGTTGGTTCAACCCTAAAGACGTTGTCTGAAGAATATGCAACATTCTCAAACATGCAATTTTTTTTGTTTCTTCTTCTAAATTATTGAAATATTATTAAACCATGAATAAATAATAATATTATTTTAAAAAATATATTGATAATTTATTATGTTATACTAATTCTCTATATCCATCTCCACTTCCATAAAATGGTAATCAAAACTAGAAATCAGGTGTACAACGGACTACTATCTCACGAGCTGATTAATTTGTCTTCAATAAAATCATCTAATGATTAAATATAATTATTTATTTAGTGTTAATATTAAATAATTAATATATAAATATTATTTTTTAATTATAATATAATTAATTCCTTCTTAATTTCCCATGTATTTAAAATACGATAATGTTTACCATGTGTACGGTAGCCTACTACCTCACAAAGTGATGAGATTCATTTTCCACTTATGCTGTATATAGAAGGTAATAAAGTTAAATTTAATTAAAATATGTCAAATTTATGATATAATCTCATTTATGAAAATTTATATATCACACACTCCATTAAACATTTACCCATTAAGGGAATAATATGATCACTTGTGTATACGTACGACCTACCATCTCCTCGAAGTGATGAGGCTCATTTTCATTCTATGACATTATATAATGTTCATTAAAATGTAAATAATGAATAAATAAATATTTATAATATTATAATAATTATTCATATGATCAATTTGTATCATATGTACATGAACCATATCTTTCATGACAAAACCAGTATGATAAAACAAGGGAATTAGAACCAGAACTGTGAAAATAATGAAATATTATAAAATAATAGGTAGTAAAGTGTTATAAAGGGTCAATATATAATATTATTAATATTATTATGGTTCTTTAAAATTTATTAAATTACTTAAACAATTATACATGATGTTAGTTAATTTTCAACTAATCCAAGTCGTGATGTAAGGGTTTTTGTCTCAATTTCGATTTCATTGAGGAATATTAGTTAATATGAACTTATTCACTTTTATGTGGTGTATATACTAACGATTTTATATATTTTTCCTGAATAAATATTTATTATTGATTATTAATTTTTCATTCTATGATTATTATTCATGGGAATATAATATAAAAGTTACCAAAGAGGTATATACATTATTGTAAATTCTCGACTTCATTTGTGAATTTTTACATTCAATTGAAACAATAACATTCTTATTATCATTTTTTTTATTTTAAACAAATGTTATATTAAATAAAAATATTCTTATATAAAATATGTTATTATTTACAAAACCATATACCATGTCTACATACTGTGTTAACATAGAATTTTATTTTATTAAATTGGGAAGTATTGTTAAATCTATATATTATACTATATACATATTTGATGATAAAGAGTATAGATTAATGACATAAATAGGATATTAAATATATGGGGAATTATATGGAAATTCAATTACCAATGGATACTAATAATATACAGTCCCTTAAAGAATCGATGCATCTCATGAGACAAATTATCTCACTAGATCAATGGGTCTTTAAAAAATATTTTTAAATTATATTGCAATTGGTCTTAATAGTAGAGGTGTCAGGATTCTGCAGTTCATGAAATCCAATAATTTTTCTTTTCATCATTTGTAATTAAATTATTATTATTATCAATGATATTTACTAAATTATATTATAGGCTAATGAATTTCATTATTAGTTTACCGATAAAATGAAATGCGATTCCAGTTAATTACTTTCCCATATTTATTAGTCAAAATCCAATTTTGATAGGAATGTTATATATTAAATAGAATGTGTGATCAGTTATTAAAATTGAAATATTTATTATTTTTCATTGATTCAAGATCTCTTCCACCTTATGAGACCCATGATTGGAATTTTACCTCACCCTTATTTTTTCCTTTCCCCATGATATGAAGATAAATTATTTGAATAAGATAAACGACAAAAAATAATATCCATTAATATTTTTTTATTTTATTTTTTGATGGGAAAATGGTATCATATTTATAGTTGTCTCTCCATAAAATATAAACTAATCATTCCTTCAGGATTTTACCCCTTATTTCAATGAAAATGAAATAAAGTAGCCCCCATCTCAAGTTTATTAGATTATGGGTCATTACATGTTACCCCTCAGTGCATAAATCCAATAATTGTATTCACTTTCAAGTATCTAGAAAGTGATATATTTTTATAGAATAACCAAACACCAAAAGTATCAATAACAAAGAATTTTCACAAATAAATAGATTTATACTAAGGGTTCTCTATAAATGTTTCTAATAATAATCTCCATAAATTACTAAACATTTTTACTATACCAATTGGGGTGACCTAAGCATAAAATATATAAATATTGAATCATTCTAGATGAATATTCAATACATTTAAGAATAATACATTATTAAGGGCTGTAACAATTTATTACCTTGGATACTAGATACATAAACATCTTATTTCAAGAAGTATCATAAAAATTCCTAAAAAGTCTTCACACATGTTACAATTCTCATTCATACCCTACCGAAACATTTAATTAAAACATTGTAAAAAGAACATAATAATGGGTGAGCTCGGATGTCCAATAGGGGTAAAAATGAGAGGTATGAGTCAATGATCATACGTGAGTATATGATTGGAATAAGTGTATGAACATATAATCATAACAATAGAAAATCATACCCAAAAATTCATAGATAATAAAAATTAACAATAAAATAAATATTTAGTACTATATAACACAAGAATAATAATAGAATCAAATATCAAGATCCATGAGTATATAAATTTTGAATAAGAAAAAGTCACAAGAGATTAGAATTAAGTGTTTCATAATCATTATAAATGGAATAATTATTCATGGCTATATGTGGAGAAATTAAACTCCTTTAAGGAATGGGATAATGTCTATTAAACCCTCTTTGGGCTTGGGATAACATCCAATGTACCCTCTATCAGGCTTCAGATAACCTCTCATTTCCTCACTGTTGGGGTTAGTAAAACGTCACATCTACCCTTTAGGCTCATAAAAATAAATCATTACCAAATTCAATATATTTCATTAATTGTACCACTGATCACATACTCATAATTTATTCATACATATTTCATAAGAACATTTAAGGATTTTTGATTTCATTACTTCATAACCCATGGAAATGAAAAATGGATTCATTTAGATATCATCATTATAACTATGAAAAATATAGGGAAGTAACGAATATTATAATATTGGATCATATACCCAATAAATCAAAGTATTTTTTCATCAATGAAATTACTACTAAAATATCACTAGAATATTTTTGAGGGAAAACCCTTTTTTTAAGTGACATTTTTCAAAAAAACAATCCCCAAAACATTATAAAACAAATATTTTAAATTAACCATGTAAACATATAATAAAATATTAAACTCCTAGAGTACTCATTATTATGGAGAAATCTACTAGTTTAATAAATATTAAAAAATATTATTTCAAAACCTATTGTAAAAATTACCTCTATTAAAAACGACTATAAAATTTTCAGAAAACAATTTTATAGAAATTGCACTATTTTTAATAGTAAATTTTAACAGTTATTTTATAATACTATAAAAATTCTTCATAATGTTTCAAATATAATATTTAAAAGTAATAAATAATTCATTATCAACAAAAAAATGGCAGTTTACATTAAAGAAATTATTTCTTATATTTTGAATACATAGAGAGTGGAAAATGAAATGTAAAATTATAATTTCTATAAATAACTATAGAATAATTTTTTTATTAGATTTATGTATGAAATATCATATAATTACATTCGTGTAAAATTAAGAATAACCAATCCTATTAAAATTTATTATTTTAATATAAAACATTTACCACAATGGTAACTTTTAAATCCTAGAACTAGGAAAAAATAACAAGAAATGAAAAATTAAATACCAAAAATATATATAAATTCTCAATACAAATTATCAATGAGGTATTATATACCCCAAAAAAAAGAAACAAGTGGTGAATATGACATGTGTATCACAAAAATAAATGTGGGAAGACAAGCCCTTATATCAGGCCCAACTAACAATATAAGATTCATTAACCTCATGTATAATAAATTTAATTTTTTCACAATTATGTTCCAGATAAATATTCAAGATTATTATACCATAATTGGTTTTATTATTTCATCTTAACACCTATTCATTAACAATTTCTCATTATCATCATCATTTCAGGAGTTAACTACTTTATTTTTTATATATGTTCATGTGTGGAAGTTATGGTTATTGAAATTTTGTTCCTAGTTTTATAATGTAAAGAATTTTTATCATTTAAAAATAAAAATATATTATCGTCATTTTGACTTTTTAAAAATTCATAGAAATATTTTATAAAAAAAGAATCAAATGTATTTTTGGGGGTGGTAGTCCTCACATACACAAAAGTGACGTTATCATTTTCCAGTAGATTTGTAGTTAAGATGATAGAAAAGATATTACAATTCCAGAAGCATAATTATGACTTAACTATAATATATATAAATTTAATTCATCATAATAACCATCCATTGTATATGGTGATTGAAATGAATCATAATTCTACATGTAGGTGGTATTCAACATGTACACAAAAACAATACATTTATTTCCCATTAGATTAAAAAGAGGTGGAAAATGACTGTAAAATTCATTAAAATGTCATAGTATATATATTATACTAGACTCATTTTTTTAATATGGATAACTTGTTTGAGTTTCATTAGAAGAATAAATAAAATTTGAAAGAGTTTGAGAAGATGAATTCCAATTCATTAAGAGACCTCTTTTAGTTTATAATTTTTTTCCTTGTTTAGATGGTAAAATGTTAATAATATAATATCAATAATGAAGAGGAGGATGATAGTAATTTTTATCAGGGGTTTTTCAATATATAAGGATCAAATTGTGTCCATAATTTGGTAGAAGATATTCCTATTTATAATTGATGGGATGAACACACAAGGAATTACATAAAATATTTAAATAATATATGGATACATTCATATTAAAGTGGAATAACATGAAAAAAAATCAATGTTAGGAAATTATACTTCCTAGTATCCTTAACCAATATGTTTTGGGGTTGTTTATGAGACATTTTTACTCCTAAATATTATTTTAGCCCACGGTAAATATGTTTTAAATCAATATATAGTGACTTTTTAATGAAGTTATTATTAATTAGGAGGAATGTTAATATGAAACTATTACATTATATTTATTTTTTGGATATAAAATATTTAATACAATTTAAATTTTTAAATTTCTATAATTTGAAAATTTCAATTTTGAATAAGTGCGCAATAAGCTATAAAAACATTTTTTAGAATAATGCATTTTTAAGCAAAAAACTGAACTTACCACCCATCATTCCATAATATGTAAAAATCATTAGAAAAAATATAAAATATTTAATAAAATATATATTATATTCACTTAATTGAAATCACTAATAAATACTTATTTATATAATCTAATAAAAAATGACACACTTCAAACACACAAAATAGTTTTTTAAAAAATAACTTAGGTTACCTTCTCATGATATTAATTTTATTTTTAACCATTTGAAAACTAATGAAATAATGTTATACATTGGTCAAAAATATTTATTTATGAAATCAATATTTATAATTAATTTTTGAATAAAACGAAACATCCTTCAAATATTTGATAAATAATAAAATAATGATTATGAGAGAAATATTTAAAATCATTTCATCGGGATAAAAAGAATTTTATAATGGAAATAAATATTATTTTAGAATTTAAGTAAAATATAATGTTCTTTATTTTATAATTTTTAAACATTATTCATTTGATTTTCAGGTTTTGTGTAAATAAATTAATCAAACATATAAAATTTCTTAAATTGAAAATATATCATAAAATATTATCTTGTTAAAATTAATTGGTAATGAATAATATAAAATTTAAATTTATACATTAAAATTAATTTCAAAATAATTATCTATTATTAATTCTTGAAAAAAAATTAGTTTTTATCTCCTATTAAAAAATAATCTAATAAAATGGATTCCTTAATTAAATCAACATTTGAATATTTTCAAATTTTGTTTTTCAATTTTAGTTATAAAGTTATGTTATTGGAGGAAATGTGATTTAAAAATGTAAATAGTAAAATTATATTAGGTGTTTAATTAAGTTATAAAATCTTAAAATATACAAAAAATTATCTGTAATTATATGAATGATATAATTATCAACCATGCCTTATGATATCTATATTATTTTATACATTTTTAACCAAATTTCAAGATAAATCTCATTTCTTAATTATTATTGAATCATTATTTATGAGAATGTCCCCCAATATAATATATAGAAGGACCACTCCTCTACCCACATCAGAACATAACTTTTATTTGAATTCCTCTTAAATCGTAACCCCAATTCTCTATGAAACATCCTTATTCTATGATTGGGAACCTTTGATCATATGATGGTGTTCTGAATCCCTTATTTCCCAAATTCTATTTAAGAGAATATCGAACCCTCTAATGAATTTAGAGAATGTATAACCAAACATCATTCCAATGTTAATGTTCTTTATCTCAATTTCTATTCATTGATACATACTCTATATTCACTGATTTTTTATGTTTTATTTCATATATACCGACCATCAATGAATTTTATCATACATTTCATATAATTCATTGGATTTATAAATCCTTCTAATATTATCTATTTTAGGGATTTTAGATTCCAATGTTACTGAAGTTGTAATAGTTTTTTTTGGTATCACATTAAAATCAAAGTTGTTTATAACTAAATTTCCAGTGGGGAAAATTCATTGTTCTTTCTATATAAAATTGTATCAATTTTCACCTCCTCTAGTTATTTCTGGGGTTTACATTTCTCATAACCATTTCACCTCCCTTTTGAACAAAATTTTATTTAATGGATTATAGTTTGTGTAGTCAAACTTTTCACTTATTTTTAATCAGTAGTATTTCTCAACTGTGACCATGTTTTTCATATTCATTTATCAATGTCTTTATCTCTACTAATGTGATTTCATAAAGTCGTTCTATAACAACCCACCCCTCCACATTAGCTATAGGATGTAGTGAGATATTACTTGGCCTTAAGCGATATCCCCAAGGATCCAAAGGCTGGAAATAAATCCCAAGGGCTTCATTTACAGATTGGCAATGATTTTTCCTTTTGAAAATAAAACAACCAACAAAACATTCTATAACCAAAAGAACCACTACTTGATGCATGATATCAATGAAGGAAAAGTCAAATAAAATCATTGATATTAAAATCAAACTAAAACCATGTAATAAAGAGGAAGGCTATAATATCCAATCACATAGTGGGGGGAAAATACTCAAGGAATGCATTAATAACTACAAGCTCCAAACATGCTTCATGCTCCAAAACCACAAAAAATCCCATGTATCCTAAAGTACTTCCAAAGATTTGCGATACTTTTCCTTTATCCATATATTGATAAACAACATCTACAAAAGCACCAATGTTCCTAAGAACGGGTGTGAAATGAAACATAGTTTATTTCCCAAATAACTTCTCTACTCATGACACCAACATAAAAGAAGTTATAAAATTATAAAAATGATATTATATATATAAATTTTAAAAATATTTTATATCAAAATATAAACAAGTTCCATTATAAAATAGTTTTCACAATACATCATAATTTTCCAAGGAAAACAACCAAACAATTATCCAAAACCATTTAATTTTACCATTTACGAAATATCTCAATCCAATAAACAATTTCACACATCTACAAATGCATGATTTATTATTATTGTTCAATAAAAATGAGAGGTTTCTCATTGATATACCATTTTTCACAAGGAAATTAAATCCCATGTTCAATAACACAATTGGAACTAATAATAATGTCATATTTTAACCAATAAACATAACAATATTAAAAGACACCACCAAGTATTCCCAAAAACCATAGAAATATAATCATGCCAAAACCATACGTGTTCCAAAAACATTCCAACCATTTCAATAAAACTATTCTTTTATTAAAGTCCATCCTAAAAAGCATTTCATCTAATTTCGAAAAAACAATCGTTTTATTGAAATAATTTTAAATAAACCATTTACCATCAATCTAGTAAATATAAATTTTAAAATCAACATTTTATAACCACAAAACCAAAGAACTTTCACAACCAATTTCCACAAAACCACCAGATACAAAAACCATCACCAAATACTGTTTCTTCCATGCATTGCACACCAATTTCACTATCAATTTCAATAAATTTAATAAATCTGAAACTAATATAATTATTTATATAATGAGGAGTCATGAGTGATTCTACATATCTAGAGAATTTATAGATAATGATAAAAAAAATGAAAAACATCCACAAAACCGTGTTGAATCTCTAAAAACCTCTTTAAACCGCATCCCGTATATAAAAAAAGGCCACAAAAAAACATATATTTCATCCAAAAATATGTATCATACAATATTTAATTTAGATCTATGAAACCAAGAGAGAGTGAGAAGTTGATATATGTAAAACAACCAAAAACAAAAAATAAGGATAACTTACAACAGGATTTGAGCTTTAACACTCCAAGTAATTCCTTCAAATCAAATCTAAATCAAGGGGGGAGGTTCTCTAACATTTGATAGGAAAAAATACCTAGTTTTGAAACTTTTGGGGAAAAAGGATACATTAAAAAACAAAACTGAACTAGATCCAATTTTTTAAGATCTAGTTTTCTAACCATGCATATTAAGGGCACAGTTAGGCAAATTGTTTGCTAATTGTGCACCACCCACTACCTCAGGTTTGATCTTCTCATGGTTGGCTCGAACCATTTCCAAATCATGTGATAGTAATGCTAAAGACCAATGTCTCATGTTTCATAGTTATTCTGAGGATATAATATGGTTTGTAAAGACCATGCACTACTCGTGTACCTTCCACTATCCTATGTCTCACTATGCATGTAATCCTATAGGTGTTACACAATTTTCCAAAGATGTGCTCATGCTCTTCACCTGTAAAAAATACCAAAATAGAACATAAATTCTAAAAAATATCTCAAACCTCACCTATATAATTGAAATATATAAAAATCATAAGGAAGGGGATACTTACTTAAAACCACGGGTACTAAATTCTCCCCACCATTGGACTTTCAATCCCTAGAAATTAGAAAGCTATAGGTGTCCCGAAAGAGGTTGGGACACTGCTCCATCATTTCCTTATCATGTTTTCATGTCTAATCTTTGATCTGACCATGTTTCCATAAAACCCACACTAAACCAATTATTTACATACAAGAAATTCAGTTTCCTATCCACATTATGCACCAGAATATTTCACAACAAAGCATCTGGCTCTAGTTCAATATGATTCGATCGAATCACATGGTGAGGATCTAGCTGAATCTTTTCCAAATGAGATACATTGGCCACATTATGAACCACACTTAACGATGGTGTCAATTCCAAATGATATCCGACCTCACCAACCCATTTTAGTATCTCAAAAGGGTATATGTATCTATAAGATAACTTCCCTTAATTCGAAAAAAAGATGATGTTCATGCCTTGGTAATATCCTCCAGAACACATGATAACTCACCAAGAACAACAATTTCTGTTGATGATGATATGCATAAAATTTCTCATGAATTTGAACCATCTCCATCTATTTACAGATCAACTAAATCTTCTCAATCATCTCTTGGACAATGGTTGTCCCAACAAGTGATGTGTCACCTATTTCCACTCTAAAAAGTTGAGAATGAAAAGGATTCCCATACAAGGCTTTATACATAGTCATTGGTATCAAGGGATGACAACTATTGTTATATAAGAACTCAACTAATGGAAAATTATCTTCCCACAAGCCACCAAAATCCATTACATATGCCCAAAACATGTCTTTCAACATTTGTATCATCTTTTCGTATGTATAATCTGTCTGAAGATGATACCCTATACTCATAATCAACTAACTCCCAAGGATTTTTCAATGGATTTCCAGAAACAGGTAGAAATCCTCAGAACTCTGTTTAATACTATCGAAACTAGTATACCATTCCTACTTACCACTTCTCTGATATATATCTTTGGCTATTCATCCACCATATGATATTAAAAAATAGTTTTGAAATGAGCCATCATTGTGAGTCGGTCCACTATCACCCATAAGGAATCTTCTTTTGGAATTGTTATTGGGTGACATTATACAAAATCCATATCTACATGCTCCCATTTCCCCACTAGAATTGGTAAATACTGTAGCATACAAACTATTCACTAATGTTCTTCCATAACCTACTAACAAGTTAATAATTTTAAAACAAGTATAGCCAAATTATTTTTCATATGGACCCCCCAAAATTTTTCTTTTAATTCCTCATAGATATTTTATATTCTAAGATTAATAGCCCATACTGAATGATGGTGGGTATAGAGAAGTTGTTCCTGATATAAAATAGGTGATTCCATCTTATTTATAAACCCCAAGAATGAACACCCATCAGGTTTACATCCCCTAATGGTATCCCTTCCATTGATTTTTGACCTCATCACCACACATTATAAATCAGAAGTATGTGCCTCTTTAAGCATGTTCACCAAATCTAGAACCAAATAAACTAGAAATAAAACTACAACCTAACCCCAATATTCACATTCCAAGTTCATGTCTTCTATTACTAAAATCAACAGCCCCTGATATGAGGCCACCTTTTCCAATTGAACAAAATACTTTATACTTGATGAATCTACCACTCAATTACCTTTACTTGTTTTATAAATCAAATCAAAGTCAAACAGTATTATATAATTCTTCCATCTTCTTTGACTCCGTTTCAATTATCATTATGATAAAATATGTTTTAAGATCTTATGATCCATAAACATAGGAAATTTTACTGTAAAGAGATAATGATTCCATGTCTTTAAATCACAGAATATGATAGATAATTAGAAATATTATGTTGGTTAATTCTTATCATGCACTCAAAACTACCATGAGCCTTATGAAAAAACATGAACTCCTTTCATGAGAAATCATCCCAACATAGATATCAGGGACTGACAACACACCATGTACCCTTTTAATAACTCTGGAAAATTCAAGATTGGTGCTGATGTAAGGAGGAAAATTTTCTCTAGAAAAGGCTTCTAAAATTCCTTATCCCATTGGAATGGAATATTATTCTTTTTCAAAACTGTTATATGTGAATCATGTCATGATAAATCAAAAATAATGAATCGGTAATAACTGGCTATACTAAGGAAACTCTATATGTTGAATACATTCTTTGGTGGTGTCCAAGTGTTAATGGAATCTATCTTTTATGAATCCACAAAAACTCATTTTTTAGAGATTACATGGCCAAGGAAGAATACCACTGGTATTAGAAAATCACACATTTAAAATGTGGTATATATAATATTAGCCCTTAATATTCCCAACACTATAACCACATGTTTCTCATGCTCTTCCCTTTTCTGTGAATAAACCAACATGTCATCCAAAACCACCACTATGAAAGAATTTTAAAATCTCCGAATTATTCAATTCACCAATTCCATAGGTTCTTTTGGTGAATATGTAAGACAAAAAGGAATCACCACATATTCATAATGGTCAGATCTTCTACTGAAAGTTATTTTGGAATATCCTCCTTTCAAACTAGAAATTGGTGATATCCAGATAACAATTCAATATTAGAGAACCATTGATCCCTAATTAATTGATCAAACAGATCATCAATTCTTGGAAGTGGATAACATTTTTTATCATAACTTGTTTATGTTTATGATAATGCACACACATCCATTGAGTACTATCTTCGTTTTTTCACAAATGAGATCAATGATGCCCATAAAGTCATGCTAGGCTAAATGAACCCTCTTATTTTTCTCTTTTCTAACTATAATTTCAATTCCTTTTATTTGACTAGTTTCATTTGCTTATATGGATGTGAAATAGGACCGGTCCCCATAATGATATCAGTTATAAACTCCACTTCTCTCATGGGTAGAAACCATGAGATGTTTTTAGGAAACAAATCTAAAAATTTATGCACTACTTCTAGAAAACTAGTATTCTTAGTCTCATCCATTTATTTTAAATAAAAAGCTTCCAACTAATATAAGATCATTCCAACTATTATTTTTAACTAGTCCACTGCACCCTCTTTTATATCTGGGTCTCCTCCAAAGAGATTCTCGATGCCATCTTTAGTTGAAAAACTGACCTTTCTAATAAAAAGGTCAATGTGATCTTTGAACATTGTTATCCAATCCTTAACCTGGATTATAAAAAAATCCATCTCAAGCATAGAGAAATGGAATTTCATCACATATTCATCAACAGTTATATAACATGCTCTGCACAATAAGGCCTGACACACTATTTGAACAAGGGGTGATTGAAGGTTTATCATAGAAGGAATCATATCATTTTTTGAAATATGAAAATCAATAAATGATAAGAAATAAAGGAATGAGATGCACCTTTATCAAATAAATATTTCATAATGTTAGTGTTAAAAATAATCGTACCTCTCATGGACGATGGTCCAGACTGATCATCCACAATAAACTCCTCAAATCTATATAATTTCTTCATCACTATACAATTTTATTTTTTTCATATTCACAATGACAACCAAAGGATTCATAGAATTCCTAGAATCACGATGTTAAGATATTTTATTTTGATGATATTGATTCTATTTTCCTTGTCCTATCGAAGTACGCGATGCCTTTGACACTTGAAAAGTGTCCTGAACACCTGACCTCAGATAACTGTGATAATAACAGTGAATATTACCCTTCTTTCTAAAATTTCTGCATGCTCATATTGGGTTTTTACACTACCGATTTATGTTGTATAAGGAACCACATTGGAAATATCTATATTTAGTTATTTGACTTAGGGTAGATTCCCTGATCCATTAGTTTGATTTTGATTCATACTTCCCCTTTGGAAATAGGGGTCCCTCTTCATCTTTCTCCCAATATTAGATTTAACACCATTTCACATGGGTATCAACATACATCCTCCTACTATAGTTATTCATAGTTCCCTTTTATATACCATCACTCTATTGAATATCTCTGTATAATCAATAATATAGAGCATAAAAATCATCATGTGAATCTCCTACCTCAGCCCCAATTCAAAGATGCGTGACTTCATGGATGTGCCAACAACAAAATTAGGTGAAAATAACACTAAATTAAAAAATTTAGAAACATAATCCATGATATAGAAAATTTTAATCTTAAAACTAAATAAGTTCGTCATTATTTCAATTCTGAACATACAGAGATTGAATTATTTGTTGAACAATTATTCAAAATCTTATCCTAAAAGTTAAGGGTCTAATTTATCCTAAAAAGATAAATACCATCACTAGCATGCAAGATCATATAACATATATGTTCCCATATTGACTTTCAACTATACTAGTGTGATGAAGAAATCAAAGATATGATTCATCTTGTTTATCCACGTGTATGCCTTTTCTAGTTCAGAATCACCCCAAAATATGGGTGTATTATACTTTGTGAATTGAATGGAATGATCCACTTACCCTGTATCATCCCTCTGGTTCCCAATATGCATATATTGAATGGATTATAATATACAATAATCTAGTTTTTGGTTACCTGATGGCCATAGTGAAACCACATTCTTAGCAACTTCCTCTGATTGGTTTCTTCGATGCCTAATATGTTCCATTTTCAATATAGACAACAAACACTATAACACTCACTCTTAGTGGGATGTCATTCAATCAATTCATGTCATGATCATCTCATTTGTCAATCCCATGAAAATAAAATCCATTTCCTATAAGTGTCTCTAAAAAACATATAAACCTGACTCATTTTTAACAAAAACATAAACATAAAAGTGTATGATACATCTTTTTATTCTCAACATTTCATGTCTTGAAAATCCAAATCATTTCACGGAACCCAACCAAAAGGAATAAACTAGAATGAATTCAACTCCATGACCTAAAGCCAATACCAAGTCAAAGAAATACCAAGACTACTACCACTTGTTCCAAAAATTTCATAAGGACATTGCTAACATCACTTGTAACATACTACACCTCCTCATTGATTTGAGAAGACATTGGGAAATTACATGGATTTATTTGACATCTCCAAGGGATTAATGGTTGGAAATAAGTTCCAAGGGATTCATTAATAGATGCAGGACGATTTTACATTTTGAAGAAAAACATCCAACAAAACATGACATAACCAAATGAACCCCTATAAGATAAAAGATATCAATGAGGGAAAACTGAAATAAAAATATTTATATTAAAATCAAACTAAATGATGTACAAAATTGGATGACTAAAATATCAAATTACACATTGGAAGAAGAAAAATAAAAGAATCAAATGACAACTCCATGCTCCAAACATGCTTTATGCTCCAAAAACACAAAACCTCCTAAGTATCATGAAGTAATTTTAAAGGTGTTTCATACTATACACTTTCCCATTTATCAATGAAAAATCATATTCAAAAGAACCAATGTGAAAAATCAGGGGTGATTAATGAAAATAATATATTTTTTCTAATGACTTCCCTACCTATTCCAATAATATGAAACAAGTTAGTACATTATTTATAAAGGTTTATATAAAAAAAATTCTAAAATAATTTGTATGAAAATATAAAACAAGTTCCATAGTTAAATAGTTTTCTCACGATAACATCATGTACTAATGATAAAAAACAAAATATCTAAAACTATTTCATTTTAACCTTTTTGGAATATTTTATTGCAATATACAAATCCAAACATCTACACAAGAATTATTTATTATGAAAGTTCTACACTTTTTATTAGTTTTTAATTGATCAACCAAGTCATCACAAAGTAGTAAAATACCATAAACCATTAGAAATTTGGAATAGATCACAATGACATATTTTAACTAAACCTCATTATGCAATAAGAACACACACCACCGTGTATGCCCAAAAATCATTCCATTACAATCACTCCAAAATGATTTCAACAATTTCAATAAAACCAAAATTTTATTAAAAACATTTCAAACAACCCATTTCATCTTATTTAAATAAAAAAAATCCTTTTATTAAAAACATTTCAATAAAAACATTCACCACAATTCTATCAAATATACATTTTAAAATTAATAAACCAAATAACTTGCACAACCAATTTCTACAAAACCACCGAATAAACAAACAATAACTAAGAAATGTTTCCACAATGCTTTTCAGGAAAATTTCATAAGAAATTTGAAACAAATTAATCAATTTAAAACAAATCAATTCAATTTTTTAATGATGAGATAAGAGTGAATCCACCTACCTCCAGAATTTGGATAAAATGATAAACTATATGAAAAATATCCATGAAACCAAGATGAATTTCCAAATCCTGACTTAGATCACTTCTCCAATAAAAAATTCCCCGACTAAACATATTTGGAATGAAAAACCTTATATCTACCCATAGTGTACATTGATCTAGGAAACATGGATATATGGAGATGTATACGTAAGGGAAAACACAAAAAACCACCAACAATGATGACTTACATCAAGAATCGAGCTTCCACGCACACAGGAATTCCACCGGATCAATTCTAAATCAGCATGGGGAGGTTCTTGAATATTTGAGAAGAAAAATCCCTGAGTTATGATGATTTTGTTGGAAACATGAGCTATTAAAATGAAAAACTGAGCTAGATCCTCATTTTTTGGATCTTTTTTTCTAATTGTTCCTAGTAAGTCAAACTATTAAGAAAACTGTGTTCTAGTCGTTCACCATCCTCTACCTAAAGGGTGAACCTCGTAAGGTTGGCCCATACAGTTTCCAAGATTTTTACTAGCCATTCCAAATACCAATGTCTCATGTTTTATAGGTTTTCCTAGGATTCCTCATGGTTTGGAAAAAATTGTGCACTGCCTGTGGGACTTCCCCTAGTCTCTGTCTCACTCTGCATAGTTTTTATAGGCGTTTCTCAGTTTTTCCAAACCATGCTCAAATCATGAAGCTATAGAAAATTCTTAAAAAACTCCAAATTTTCTAAAAAACTCACCCATGTTTCATCCATATACATTACATACTTAAAAAAAATAAGTAATGGGTTACTTGAAATCGTGGGTACTACAAATTTTATATTTAATTTTAATTTATTTTAGAAGGTTTGATGGGAATCATTTTTAATGTTTTCATCATAGACCTTTTTATTATCTTATTTCATAAATTTTCTTCATAATTATTTTTTTCTATATTTTCATGGTTTTATAAAGTAAGCTTTTCTTTAATTTTCTAAATTTTTCTTAAAACAATCCCTTTATAAATTATTTACTTTTAAAATGAATGATATGGAAATGTAAATTATATTGGTTATCATTTTTAAAATAATGTTTCTAATTATCTTATAATGTTTTTTCTCTACATAAAAATATTTTAATGTTTATTTTTCTTTACTAGGTATATGTTGTAATGATAACGTCCACCTTATTTTTATGGATGTTTTATGACAATTTTTGTGGAAATATTTATGAAACCAATTTTATTCAGACTAGATAATTAATATATAATGGGTTTATGATTTTTTGTTTAAGTGAATCACATATGATTTATTTTTTATTATATAATGTGTGGGTATGAAATTATATACCCCTCTAATTCTGTTAGAAAAGCTTTATATCTCTTTAGATGAAATAAATGTGGCTGAACCAAAACCCCTAAGGGACTATTTAAAAAATGTTTATGCAATTGATAGTTATCTAAAAACCCTAAGGGACAATTTCTACTATGTTAATGGGATTTCAAAGTTAATAAAGACCACTAAAAAACTTTTTCTGATATATTTATGGGAATATATTGGGAAAACCAACCCCTTTGGGACACTAGATTCTATTTCTATGGGAATGAGAGGTGAACTTAAACCCCTAAGATACTCTATACACTTTTTTTATGTGAATGGAAAGTAAAATCAAACCAAAAATGGGAAATGTAAACATTGTTTGTGGCATTAGTTTATAAAATAAAACCACTATAGTACTTTTTTCACCATTTTTTGGGAATGGGTAGTGAACCCAAACTATTAATGGTATATGTCAAAAATGTTTATGTAATGAGGATTGAACCCAAACTGTTGGGGAACTCTATCCATTATGTGATTATGGTGTTGGTAATGGAACTTGGTTTGGGAAATTGTTTTATATGATTTAATATATCCTACACCCTTATACTATATCTCTAGTTTATATAACATTCATATCATATTGATTCTTTTCATATAATTATCGACTAAATTATTCACACTACTGTTTCTCATTCCCATATGGTATTATTATGATTAGTAATGATATTTTATTGTTATATCTTATATTTCCCTAACTGAGAATCTCACCACATCTTTTCCATTTGTTTCCTTTACTTGGGAAATTTAGTGGAGTATTACATGTTATATTTCAATAAGGATATCACATGTGAAGAATTTTGTAGGAAATATTGAAGACTTATTTTATATTAATAATATGATGTATCCAATATCCAAAGACACAAAACATATAGGTTCTTGGGTGTGATTTATTTCTAGATATATGGAATATTTTTGTAAAATGGTGTAATATATATATATATGTTAAGTTAGGTATTCATTACATATAATCTTAGTATAATTTATGAATAAAAAACTATCACCACTCTAGTCCTAGTGTAAAACAATAAATGACATCCTCAACACAAAATTATAATTTTATAACATATCAATGATAATAGTAAAAAATGAACAAAAATTACATGCTCATCATAGATTATGCTTCCATTATAGATGTTTTTTATTTGTAGTTATTGTGCAATGATTAGTAAATTTATTATACATTATTTATGTTAATTTATTATTATTAATCAAAAAATTATTATATTTTATGTTTAATTTTGATGATGAAATTACATATCACAACTAAAAGGTCCAAATGGGCTTAAGATTTCAATAAATATAGATATAATTTGAAGGTAAATGTTTTCATATATTTCATAACCTAATTTTATATTGCATTCATGATCATAATGGAAAAGAAAATTGGAAAAATTAGAATACAAAAAATATTAAAGACAACAATATTTTCTATGTAAATATCTTATAAATGTGCATATACATGAAATATGAAACTAGAACGTTATAGTTAGATAGAGGAGAGATAAGTAAAAGACAATATATAAATACAAATTCCTTTAATTTTCCATTTACATCCTCAAACACGATGAAACAATCATAATAATATGTTGAAGAGAAAATGAGTGACCCCTATCCATATAAATTTCAACTCCACATCCTTCCCAAATATTTATATATTTTGTAAAAAAAATTATATTGATTTGTATAATGATTTTTATTTTTACTGTATTTTAGTTTTTAAATATAATAGTCTTATTTATAGCTCATGATTTATTTTAAATTAGGAATTCCTCCACCATACCTCTCTAGTAGTCATGATTTTGAGAAACTAACCCTAATCTTGGAATTGAGGGAGGTTCTATTAGTGTTCTTGAATTATTACTATTCATTTAACAATGATTATTTTTTATTTTTAATTGGTTAGTGGTAGTATTGAAGGGATATTCAGTTATTTTCCATCATTACACAAAATATTGTTCACTATTTTATTCTACACCCACCCAATCATCAATTCCACATTCCCTTGGGAATCTCTTTATCTGATGGAGTTGGGTATTCCTAAAGGATGAAACAAAATATGACTTATTTGGGTCTTAAAATGTGTCACAATCTTGATTGATGTGTATTCATATTTGTGGACAATTTTATAAGGGTATATTTTTTATTTCGGGGATATTTCTCAAGAATACTAAATTTCACACTCAAGGTAAGAAGTTGTATTCATTGTAAGATGGGTTGGCCAATCAAATTGAATTTAAAAAATAATAATCAATAATGAATGAATTTATATAGTAAACCTTAGGGAAAATTTATTTTTAATATATTTTTTTTACTAGTTTTTAATATTTTCCTGAATTTACCGATTATTAAACTCAATTTCATTACTTTGTTTCAAAATATTAAAAATACAAAAAATTATAAAAGTGTTGGGATAGTGAGTGATTTATTCGAAGTCTCCTCATGTGATACAACCTAGATATATAATTTTTTTGTACTGGGGAACTATTCACAAATATAATTATTTAAATCATGATAAAACTAATGAAAACTGGAACTTTTGTTAGGGAGGCATGTTTTCTTCATTAAATATTTTTATTCACATATTTAAAATGAAAATATTTTCATTCATTATATAAAAATTCCCAAAAAAATATTTTTATGAAGTATTCAAATTGAAATTATTATTCATGGAAAACACACTCTTAAGTGGAAGAAGTTGAATAATACTAATACAATGGGATAATAGAATATATAACAAAGATGAAGATCTAGGTTAAATGGATTATGTAATTCATGAATATATCCCAATAGAAGAAAATAGAGAAATAAATAAGAGGAATAATAAATTATCTCCCCCCATTTTTATTATAAAGAATACAATGTGGGAGGGAAGGTGTTATTTATTGAAATATTGAAATCTACCCACACTCTATCTTGATCATAGTGGATTCATAAATATCAAATTCATTTTTTACACTTATTGGTTATTAATATTTTTTAGAATAATTATAGAATCACATTATAAAATATAACATAAATCATGATAACCCAATAATTGAAGACCCAACACCATTGTATCATACCCTAGACATGGAATAAAAACCTCTTAAGTCGTCGAAAATGAGAAAATATAGGCCACTGAATATATTAATCCATCATTGAAAACCGACCTCCAGGGGACACCTCAAAATGAATAAATAATTGACTATAAACCAAATCTATGAGATAAATCATTATTGAACTAAATTTAAAATATTTTAATTGAAACCTAATTTATAATTAACTTCCCTTGTTTGAATTTTTCATATTTTTCAATCAGTTGAACTTCTATATTTGATGAATAATAAAATGATAATACACTTTATGGAAAGTACATAGATACTTTTTAACCAATTAAATATTTATTAACTAGAAAACATAAAGAGTTTCTTGGGGATACACATGATCAAACAATATATGAAGCTATGATTGATAAGGAATATTTTTTATTTTAATTCATAATGTTTTAATTTCAATTGATATATATTATTCACATCTATCTCCTATGATAAATCTATTACTTCAATTCATGAATATATTTCCCTATAAGAAGAATAAATGTCTAATGTAGTTTTGGTCAATAAATAATAGGAGGAAGAATTTTTAATCCTACCACCACAATATAAATTACTCTCGATTATAATAGGTATGGAGATTTATTACTCAATTAATTGGGTCCTCTATAAGAAGTAAAGTAAGAATAATTTTGGAAGCAACAACATGTGGTCTTAAAATTTAATGAAACTGAATACACTATCATACATTTAATAATATATGGTATTTACGCTAGAAGTAGTCAAAATATATGGCTCACTTTTGGGTCAAAAATAGAATTATAAATTATTTAATTACATTTTAATTCTATTTTAATTTTATTTATTCATTCAATAAATTTATTGTATTTTATATTCCTCTTTAACTTGTAGTTTCTCAATGAGAAGTATATAGGATATTAACTCGATGTTACACCACTAATAGGTGTTGTTTTATTTCTCTTTTATAAAAAAGTTTCCATTGCACATATAATTACTTATAAAAATATGATGAAAGTATTTTGGAATAAAATAGATTAGAAATAATATTTTATGTGTGGGAGAGTTTGTAAAATTTGTATTTGGACTATACGGTCTTATTTTTATTTTATGTTTTAAAAATTCACTGTGTTTTTGGTACTTGAAACACCATTTAATAGTTTGGAATAATTCAGACCATCTTGTTGTTTTTGAAAAAACTACTAGACCTCGATTTTTTGAGGGTTTTAATGGTTTTTGAAATAAATTTTATTTCTCTATTTTCAATCAACTCCATTAAGAATTAGTGATAAAATGTTAAAATAATGTGTACTATTTATATCTTAATGAAAGATAATATTAAAAACCTAAGAGGCTTCAAAACGAGTTTTTTAAAATAATTTCAAAATATTATTTTATGAAGAGTCTCAGAGAATTTTTCATTAAAATATAGAACTTTATATTTTACCATTATTCAGAGAAAATATAATTCCAAAAATACGATAAATATGGCCGAGATAGTATTTTCATTAATTTTTTTAAAATATAACACTATTTGAAACTTTTTCATACATCTAAACATTTTAATAAGATGTTAATATCCATAAAAATACATTTTATGATGCCTAGTTAAAATATTAAAATACATATCCCCCTTCATCCAATATATTGTTTTATGATCATTGTCGAACCTAATTTTATAGAGGGAAAACATGAGCTATGAATTGTTTTTTAATATATTTTTCGGGGGTTTTATATTTTTCTGCTATTTTTTGGAAGGAAACACATACAAGGAATGTGTGAGGATGAACTAAAATTTATTTCAAATATGGGTTGGGTCTTCACCATTATTTAATGATAAAAATGATCCTAGAAATTTTAAAAAATTAATGATTATGAAAATGAGTTCTATATCTGAATTCAATATGAAACAACACTATAAAATGAGGAAAAGTGGGAAGGATTTTATCATTGATTGAAAAATTTCATGTCGTGGACTTCCCAAAGAATGAATAGGTGTAATGAGGTCAACTACTACTATAGGGGTGAGAGTGAGGATCCATCAATGAGTTTAAAATATATATCGTATTTTACATTACTTTTGAGCCAAGGATACTCATTTTTCATAAAATATTATTTCAACAAATTCCTACCGGCCCTTTTCACTCAGAAAAAATTAGCTAAATTACACATGATTAACAATTGTTTTATGATTTTTGAAGTTGAAGTTCATAAAATGCATCAATCCTATAGAACTATTTTAAGTATTTTCTAATGATAAATAATCTAATTAAAAATCATTATGAGAAGAGATATGAACATTTTAGGGTGGGGGGATATGCAAGTGATAATTAAAAATGGATTTAGTGACATCTTATGAGTCTCTGAGTAATTATTTAATTAAAATAATTTTATAAATCATGATATTAATTATTTTCCTTAAATTAAAAAATTATTTCAATTAAATATCGTGGAACATTAATTGATTATCGTATACTATGATTTCCCCAGTGTGAAATGGTTATGTGTGGTATATTGAAGAATATCATATTTTCAAATATTTTATAATTTATTAAAAATATTTTAATAAAAAAATTCATATATCAAGGGTTATTATGAAATATTTAGGTTTTAGGAAATAGTTTTTGTCAATTGTGAAAATGCATTACTTTTCTACGTTTATTTATTTTATTCTTTGATAGAACAAATTCTACCCTAAAAAGTTTAACAAAAGATTATTTTCATGATTAAATATATTTTGGGATACATTTTATCCCACTATACCCAAAGATGAATCCAATATTTTGTGTCCAAAAATAATCTCACAAGTTTGGTATTAGAATATGTGCCTTATTTTGGAGAATTTTAAATATGGTCCTATATATTAGAAATAGAATAACTAAATGAGTTTAAACATCAAATTTCGATAAAGAACATGTTATATAGAATTTTTTATAATTTTGGAAACTCATGATGTTGAATATTTCAAGATTATAGTGGAATAGAAACTAACGCATTAAAATATGAATATCCTCCCAGAAATAAATATGTTTTCTTAAATATTTGTAATAACATGGGATACTTGTTCCCACTAAATAAAAAATATAACTAGTCAATAGTGGAAACATATATGAACAACATTCATGACAAAATATTTTCAAAGTTTATCAATTTACTCTAAAAACCATGTTTAATATTTTAGAGAGATATATTTTGTGGGAAACGAGTCACCTATATTACAGTAAATTTTTATTCCACCTCATTTTCACAATGTTTTCCATTTTATTGAATATTTTATCTATATTTGTAGAGGAGTTTATATTTTAAAATTATTATAAAAAATTAATTATGTTTTTCTCATCTTATATCATTAAATATTTCACTTATGTGTTCTTACACTAAAGATCTCTAATAATAACAATGGTGAGGATATAAAACCAAGCCTGGCCTTGGGGGGAGATTTTCTCAGGGTTCCTTAAATTATTTATATTCAATTATTAATTTTTTCTATTTAAAATATGTTAGACTATGTTTTGAGGGATGATATGTCCATTTTCCATCATTTGAAGATGTAATACACTATTTAATTCTATTTCCTACCAAATGAAAATTACTTCCATTTCTCAATAATCTCTTCATATGATGGATTTAAATTTTTTCCAGTGATGAAATGACATATGTTGTCGACAGCGATTAGAATGAGAAATGTAGTTGATTAATGTGTGCTCAACATTCCTGGCTATTAGATGATGTGATATTTGGGGTTCTAAAATGATTTCCTAAGAATACTAAATATTAAAACCATGTTAAGGAGTTTACATTCATGAATTATGATATAAACTATCAATAAAAACTTAGATTAAAATAATGATTATTGGAGGAACTCTAGTTGTCAAACCACCGAACATGTTCTGTCTTGCTAATAATTGTTTAATTTTTTCTACATGACAATATTTTTATGTATTTCAACATTATAAAACCCCATTTACTTAATTTATTTTGAAATACTAAAATTACAAAAAAATAGTGGTTTTGTATAATTATTGGTTCACTTTGAGGCATCTCATGAGTGATGAATAATGTCAAGACCTTTTTTTCCCTTATTAAAAAATTGAAAATATATTTACAGCACACATAAACTCACATATCTTATAAAGAGTAATATCTAAACTCTATTAGCTGCATATACTAATTCCATAGATAATAATATATATTATACAGTTCAATGATTCAATTTTTTAATTCTATGGTCTAATCCTCTAACATCCCAGCTGACTAAAGAATATTACATTTTCATATTTATTAATATTTTTGAATTAAATATTAATTTAAATTTAAATTGTATCTTATGTATGATTGAATACTCAACACACAACAAAAAGTTTCATTAAAATCTTACGTTCCACACAATGTTGAGTTATACTAAAAAATAATAATAAAATATTATTATTTTAAATGGTAGTAAACGCATAGCAGTTGTATTGGTGGGAATGAACAGTACCAACTAAAATATGATAAAAAATGATTGTTAAATGTTTTTACTATTATCCAATATGTTTTATAGGATTAAAATAAGAATGAATCCAATTTTAAGCATAAACACCCTGATATTCTTTAAAAGATTGATTTACCACTTTTTGAGGGCGAACCCTTTTTAAATATAGTTTCTGTCACATTTATATGTTTAATTTTTCAAAATAAACTTCTTCGTTAGAAGAGGGATATTAAAATTTACATTAGGTAAATGTTTGTAATTTTTCTGATAAAGTTCATTTTTACTGAATAGTGAAAAATACTACAATTTAATTCTAAACAACCCTTTAATATAATTTATTTTTAGGGTTAGATATTATTTTTAATTGGTTTTAAAGTTTAATTAGATTATATTTTTATGATTAAATCCAATTTTGGTATTTGTAAGTAACTTCAATTTGAAATTGGATATAAACCAATGTAAATCTTTTGATAGTTATTTTTTCTTAAATACAGTCTTTGTGGTATTGACAATGAGAATTAATTATAAATTAATTAAAGTAACTTCTATGTTTTAAATTTGGTAAAATACTATCAATTTTGGATTCTAAATATCAAATTTATCTTAGGGATGAATTTTTGGTATTTTTCTAAAAACCTTCATTTTTTGATGAAAAATAAAAAATACTACTTAGTTGTTAAAAACCGTATTTTTCATTTAAGTGAATTTCTACCACTACTATGAATGGAATTTCAAAAATCAAACATACATGGTTTTCATCAGTAAGTAAAATATGCTTTAATGTGATGGAAATAATTTTTGGTTAATTGTATCTTATAGTTTTTATTTACCGTAGTTAGAGGTAAATAGGGTAACTCATGGTAATAATAATATTATAATAATATAAAATTACCTTAAGAATTGTCCTAACCTTACTGGATGATTCATGTCTGAGCAATAAAATCTTTGGGTGAAACTTTTGCACAACCAACTTCTATTGGCATTTTATAGTAAATATATTAACCATATAGTATGAATACACAAGAAGACATGGTAAAAGTTAAATAAGTTGACAAAGGGTTAAATAAAGAGTATAAGGATTAAAAAATATCCAAAATCTGTCAAATTCTTATTGGATGATTTTATTTTTTTAAAATTGTCTTCTTTTATTTCAATTTAATGAGACTTTGACCTTTTTAAACCGAAACTATATTTAAAATAAAATAATACTTTCAAACTTTCTTAAAGAGCCCCTCCTCCCCCTTATAAAATTTCATCACCTATAACCCATTATCACACCTCTCAAACCCTTTGGATCGTCCAAAATTATATAAAATAAGCTCCAAATATCACTCTATTCTACCTACAATCCTTACCTTAGGCATAAGGAACATTAATAAAGCCTTTTGGTTCAACCAAAAGGGAGTTACCCGATTTAAAGGTAACGTCTTCCCTTAAGTTCTCTTCTTTTATTTTACTTCTTCACTCCCTATGATATTTTTATTCTTTGTTTACAAATAAAAACCATTATAATCAATATAATATGTTGTTTTTATGATAAGTATTTAAACTATAGTTACACACACATTCATCTAATGGGTATAAAATACAATGTTTCTATGGACGAAGAACTGATGCCTCACAAAATGATGATTGGTCAATCTTCTCCAACCACCTCTTATGGTGGCCATTATGATGGAACTGTAATTATATATGATATTTATGATATTTATTTTATATATATTCTTATCAAATTTCCTATTATAACATACCTTTATGCTTTTCATGTTGTATATATACGATCATTTCATTTGAGGAAGTGCGGACTACCTCCCCCTCAAAGTGATATGACTCATTCATACCATACATATAATGTATAAGTATTTCATAATGAACATAATTAATGTATATACAATATGATATTATACTGGAATAATTATATACATATGTATCATTTTATTTTCATTCCTTTTAAAATGTAAAAAATGAAATTAATGTAGCGTTCATGTATACGTATGAATTACCGTCTCCCTGAATATAGCATTTAATTTTCATCTATCCAAATGATATGGACTATTATAAATACATATATACTAGATATATATGATATATATTACATATAAATCATGAATATCATTCTGTATATAATGGAGTTCTGACCACATAGGCATTTATAATTATAACAAGTTCATTTTTTACTCAAGATCCGAACATCGACAAAATGTCTGATACGAACACAAATAATTAACAAATTTTTATAGAAAGGTAATAAGTGATATAAAAGGAATAATAAACTTGAAAAAAGGTTCTTAATAAAGTAGAAATTTTCTTATGTTTATTATTCAGTAAATTAAAGAATGAACGGGACAAGTCGGATATGAGGTAAGGGTCATCATCTCAATCTCCTTTTATTGAGGCATGTTTTGATAATATACACCTCCTTTCTATACCTGGTGTATAATAAAACCCATTGAATTTTAATTTCATTCAAAGGGAATCATTTTCAATGATGAATTTGAGTAAATGAAAAAAAGGAATGTCTTTTAATGCATGTGGTGACAATGACCTCTCCCTACCATAATCATTATTTGGCTTTATTTATAAGCCTTAATGTTTATTAAAATGAAATGGTAACCCGTTATTCTGTTTTTGGGTGTTTTGGTATTGAAAATGGTTCTTGAAATGGATTTATTATTTCAATATCTTGAAATTATTTCTTATGATTTCAAATGAAATGTTATTAGTGAATTTTTTATATTTTCAATATTTTATCTATTATGACTTTATAATGGAACTTGGACATTTGACCGGTGGTTACATGATAAACCAAATGATGGGTTGTTCCATGATAAACATGGATGGGTGGTTACATTATAACCTCAAATGAATTGGGTATGGAAGTAGGCCTTATGGCTATTACATTTAGTGATATGTGTGGAAGTCGACCGTATGGTTATTCAATTTTAGTATGTTAATGTCCCAAGTTGAATTTATATGTTTTGTGTGATTTCTAGGGGTTTTATGATAATATTTTGGTTACAAAAGGGAAAAAATTAGATTTTATTTAGTAAAGAGTATTTACTACTTCAAAAATGTGATAAGTATTACTTATGATTTAGTATTCATGTTTTATTTTTTGTTTTAAAAAAAACTAACATTTTTTCTTCTTTGTGTATAACTTATAGAGCTTTTTAAGCCCATCCCATGTTTTTTTGAAATGTTTTTCACAAAAAATAAATATGAATGTGTCAAATATGTGATCAACGAAAATAAATTCTATCTAATATATAGAACTAGTCATGACACTTTTTTTAAGAGTTTTTATTTTAGGGAAAAATGGATAATGAGTAGAAGTTTCTACATGTAATATTCAAATTGTAATTTATATGTTATGAACTAAATCTATAATGATCTAAACCTGAAAATATCCTCAATGAGAATTATTAACCTAATTCCAGATTGTGTAATGTTTAAGGCTGGGTCCTTATAGTTGGTATTAGAGGTCAGTTCAGATAACCTCAGAGGTTAGGGTGTTATTTAAGTATAAGTTACGTGACCATAATGGTTTGCATATTATAAAGAGTCATAGTTATTTTAGATAAATTTAACAGGTTTAGAATAACATGAATAAGTATATCGTAGTGTTTACCCACTCATAATATATTATATGATGATTTTACAGACATACTCACACTGACCTTTTTGGTTATAGTAAATGGCTGGGTCTAGTAGGCACCAAAGAGACAATTTATGTGAAGAAAACTATGATGATTTTCTGATTTATCAACCGAATTAAATGATAGATTCAATGAGAACTCTTGTGGTTATTCTCAAACAACTATATATAGTCAGGATTGACCACTTGAACCTTGGTGATTTTTATGAGGAATTATATATGCAAGAAACAATTCCCTACACAAGTTCAGGTAATAATCATAAAGGAATGTATATTAAAAAACCTATGTTTGAAGGACGTGGAAAGAAACAACTAGGAAAATGCTTCAAAGGGACATTAAGATTCTATAGATGTGGTATTAAAGGTCATAAAGATAGAACATTCCTTAGTAAAAGAAATCATCCAATTGACTCCTAGAAAAGGAAATAGGTTTTTTTTCGAAGGATCAATTGAATGTTTTAAATGTGGTGTGCATGGTCATTATAAAAATAAAGGTCATACGACAAAGGTTCAGGAATGGGAATATCGGGATCATAAAAATATATGTTTACCAATTACTAATTCCATTCCAATTAAAGATGAGGAAACTAAAAATGACCTATGAACAGTATGGATTTTTTCTTAGCTCATGTTTTTGCATTACTAAAATCATATGAAATTATGCACGATTTAGTTTGTATGAAAGAATTATAATAGAATAAGATGGACAAACATGTATAAAAAATCCAAAATAATGTTCGATGATTAAGATATCTACATTTTAGGAATTGAAGAGTTGTGTTGGATCTATGGATGATGATTTGTTTAAATGTATTAATGATAGGTTTATTTTGGAAGACTTTTTCTAGCATGTTTGACCCTGAAGTTTGATATGTGAAAATTTTATTCAAGGAAGGATTATCTTTTCTTTTGTGGATATAGTTATAAAGAACCATTTGGGTTTTTACGACCCTTGAATTTGAGGCAATTATAGGTTATTACTTTTTTGGATGAAAATCCGTGGTATGATGTAACATTTTTTTGTTAAAATATGTTATGGTTATTTTGAAGAGTTTTTATTCATCTTGGAATGTTATAAAACTATACAATTTTTGAAAAAGGACAACACATAGACCATGTGACAACCTGTCGCGTCAGAAAAAGCTGTGGGAATCAAACCCACAACCAAAGTGCGATTGGGATTTATTGCCTACCACTGGACTATGTGAAGTCCCTGGTAAGTATGACTTATTATTTTTTACATAAATGATTCTATTGATCAAGAATATTTTTATTTGGGACCTTATGATTAATCAAATATATATCCTTAGAGTAGGAAAATGATTTGGTGATTATATGATAATGTTTATTTTGGAAGACATTTTTTATTTTGGAAAAATACATGCATAATGAAAATATAATACTATGGGATTTAATTTGAGGAGTAGTGGTAAAAATTTTATTTTAGAAGAATATATGTTTTTTTATTGTGGACATATAGGGATTTGGGTTATTTATGGAAATGATTAATCTATCATAGAGAATATTTTACACTTCAGATTTAGACTTTAAGAGTAGTTTATGTTATTTGGAGATTAATGTTATGATTTTTTTGAAAGACTATATGTTTATATTCTTCTAAATTTTGGATTTAATTCTTAGTTTAAATTATCTTGAAGAATTTTGGGGATAATTATTTATTTAATGGTCTTTGTTGAACTTTGGGTATTGTTTGTTCAATTTTCAAGATTAAGAGTAGTTTTTATTTTTATAAAAGAGTATCATTTTTGGGGATTATCTGATCTTATACCAACCATTTTGGTTTTGGTTAATTTAAAATGAAAGGGGAAATATATAGTTTATATTTTGTGGATTATGCGAATCTCTAGAAGTTTATTATAGCACTTTTGATTTGACCAAGTCATCTTGAATACCCATCGTTTGGAGAAAAGATGAGGTTGTAGTAGAAATTTAGTAAAGGATGAAAGACTACATGGAAACTATGTTTCTTTATGTTCTTAGTCAAGATCATAAATAAATTCCTCAACTTTATCAAAAATAACTTAAAACAAAAATGTTGTTCGTTTACTTTTACAACTGAGAAACCAATTACAGCTTAACCGATCACATGTTTGTGGTTTTCTTGTTGTTAATTTTCTCCTAATCATGTTTTCTATCACTCTCCATCAGAACATGACACTTAGTTTCCTCTCCATATCCATGTTCTCATGGAATCTTAGTATGTGTTATATCAGGTGACCTTTGTACTTATCTTCTTTCTTTTTAAATTGACAGTATTATTGACTCTTTTTTCCCTGATGCGTGACTTTTAATGATGTTTCTGAACCTAATTTAAATATTTTGAGGACGCAATTTCCAAAGAGGGGAAGGATGTAACATCCTAGGTAAATAAAGAATATGAAATTTTCATATTTATTAATATTTTTTAATTAAATATTAATTTTAATTTAAAAGGGATGCAATGTCCGATAGGATAATTCACACACAACAACAAGTTTCTTTGAAATCTTATGTTGCACACAACGTTGAGTTATACTAAAAAATAATAAAATAATATTATTATATTAAATAGTAGTTAATACATTGTTTTTGTATTTTCGGGAATGAAAAAAACTAACTAAAGTATGATTAAAAATGTTTGTTAAATGTTTTTTGTGTTATCTAATATGTTTTAGAGGCATCAAATAAGAATGAATCAAATTTTAAGCTTGAATACTCTAATATTCTTTAAAATGTCGATTTATCACCTCTTAATGGAGAACCATTTTTAAATATTGTTTTTTTTCACTTTATATGTTTCATTTGACAAAATAAAATTATTATTTAGAAGTAGGATATCAAAATTTACTTTGGGTAAAATATTGGCATTTTTCTGATAAAGATCATTTTTAATGAATAGTGGAAAATACTGCATTTTAATCTAATTTATTTATTTGGTTATATTATCTTTCTAATTGGTTTTAAAGTGTAATTAGATTATATTTTTACCATTTAATACAATTTTGGACATTCTATGTAATTCCACTTTGACATTGGACATAAACAAATGTCAATCTTTTAATAGTTAATACTTCTTAAAAACATGCCTTCTAGCACGAATTAATTTCAAATTAATTAATTAAAGTTATATGTTTTGAATTTTCTTAAAATAGAAATTATGTTTGGATTTATAATATAAAATTTATCTTAGGGTGAATTTTGTATATTTTTCTAAAAAACTTCAATTTTTGATGAATAGTGAAAAATACTGCTTAGTAGTTAAAACCGTACTTTTTCATTTGAATGAAATTTTACCGCTTCTATGAATTAAATTTAAAAAATAAGACATAAATTTTTATAATTAGTATGTAAAATGTGGTTCAATGGGATGAATATAATTTTTGTGAATAGTAACTTTTGATTTTTATTTACCGTAGTTAAAGGTAAATAAGGTAATTAAAGGAAATAATAATATTATAATAATATAAAATTACCTTAACACGTACCCTAACATTATCGTTTGAGTCATGGACAACCGATTAAATATTTGGGTGGAACATTTGGCATTTTAAAACTACTTGGGTAACATAATTACATTAATAACTTCTTATTTAAAGTAAAAATAGAAAAATATCAAAAACATGTATTGCTTTGATAGAAAAAATTTAATACGGGGTTATATAATTGATATATTTGACTATAAATATTAATTTTAAATATAAAAAGATTTCCTACATCATGGTATTTTGTTTATAATTTTCAGACATCAAATAAATAAATTTATTTTTGACACAATGATGATGTAATGATTAACTTGTTAATGAATGTTTTAAATAAATGAGAATATAAATGTTAAAATAAATTTATTTTGAAACTTTTTATGCCGCATAAGAATTTTGGGGACGCATAAGACATGTTATATTTGATTTATTGTAGGTTGTTTTTGAATTAATCAAGTTGTATATATATTTTAAATGTCATGAAATGAATAATATTAAAATTGACATAAATGAGTTTTTAAATCAATCAATATTTTATTAAATGATATAATAATCATAATAATCCAAGATTCGGCCAAATTACTTAGATATGGTTGATGATTTCATTAATAAACCAGTTGTGGTTTTATTTTCATTTTATAGTAACTGTATAAAACATTTAGTATGAATATACAAGGAGGCATGATAAAAGGTAAATAAGTTAACACAGTGTTAAATAAAGACGATAAGGATTAAAAAATATTCAAAACCATTCAACACATATTGATTGATTTTATTTAGTAAAATAGTCATATTATCTTCAAATTTAATGAGTTGGGGACCTTTTGAAACCAAAAATATGTTTATAATAAGATAATACTTTCAAACATTCTTAAAGAGCCTCTCCTCCCCCTTATAAAAGTCCATCACCTATAACCCATTACTCACACCTCTAAATCCCCTTGAATCATCCATAATATTCCCAAATAAGCCCCATATATAAATGTATTTCCCCAATAAGCCTTAACTTAGGCATAAGGCACTTCAATAAAGCCTTTTGGTTCAACCCAAAGGGAGTTACCTGATTTAAAGGTAACACCTTCCCTCATGTTATCTTATTTTATTTTAATTAATCACACCCTATGATCTTTTTATTATTTTTTACATAAGAACGCCAATATCATAAATATACTAGGTTTTTGTTATGATAAGGATTCAAACTAAACTTACACACACCTCCATCTAATGGATATAGAACATAATGTTAATTAGGATGGTGAACTACTACCTCACTAAACGATGATTGTCAATCTTCTCATACCACCTAATATGGTGGCCATGATTATGGACCTATAATTATATATGATATATATGATCTTTATTTTATCTATATTTATATGAAATTATCTTTTATAACACACCATTATGCTTTTCATGTTGTATGTATACAATAATTTCAATTGAGGAAGTGCAGACTACCGCCCCCTCAAAGTGATATGACTCATTCATACCATACACGAAATGTATAAAGGATGGTGTTAATGATAATAAATAACATATATAAAATATTATACTATAATTTAATAATAATATACCTATGCATCATCTTGTTTTCATTTCTTTTGAAATTAAAAAAATGAAATGGAAGTAGAGTTCAATCGTACGTAAGACTTACCATCTCCATGAATGGTGCATTTCATTTTCATATATCCAAATGATATGGAATATTATAAATACATATATAATGGATATATATGATATATATGATATATATGATATATAAATCATGAGTATCAGTCTGAAGATAATGTACTTCCAACCACATGAATAATTTATATTTATAACAAGTTTATTTTTGACCCGAGTTTTGAACATAGAAAAAATGTCTGATTTGAAAACAAATAATTAACTAATTGTTATAGCTAGGTAATAAGTGATATAAGAGGAATAATAAACTTGAAAAAGGTTCTTAATAAAGTAGAAATTAACTTACTTTTATTATTCAGGATATTAAAGAATGAACGAGTTAAGTCGGACATGAGGTAAGGGACTTCATCTCTATCTTATTTTATTGAGTCTTTTTTGATAATATACACCTCCTTCTTCTAAAAAATGTATAATAAAAGAATTTTACTTTTACCTTCATTCAATGGGAATATTTTTCTATGATTGTTTTTACTAAATTAAAAAAGGAATTATTTTAACATATGTAGCGACAATGACCTCTCCACCGCCGTAATCGTTATTTGACTTCCTCTATAAGCCTTAATGTTATGTTAAAATGAAAAAAACCCCTTATTCCGTTTTTGGGTGTTTTGGTATTGAAAATATATTTTGAAATGGATTTATTTTTTCAATATCTTGAAATTATTTCATGTGATTGCAAATGAAATGTTATTAGTGAAATTTTATATTTGTAATATTTTATGTGTAGGGATTTTATAGTGGTACTTAGACATTTGACGGGTGGTTACATGATAAACTAAATGACGGGTGGTGCCATGATAAACTAGGATGGCTGGTTACATTATAATGTCCAATTTATTGGGTATGGATGTCAGCCGTATGGCTATTCCATTTAGCGATACATGTGGAAGTCGACCATATTGTTATTATATTTAAGTATGTTTACGTCCCAAGTTACCATTATATGTTATGTGTTCTTTATATGGGTTTTATGGTAATATATTGGTTACCTAAGTGTAATCAATGATCTTTTAATCAGTGAATAGTATTTAATACTTCATAAAGGTGAAAAGTATTTCTTATGATAAATTATTTATGGTTTATTTGTTATTTTGAAAAACTAACAGTTTTCCTTCTTTTTGTATCCCTTAGTGAGATTTTTATGCTCATCCCAAGTTTTTTAGATTTTTTTTCATAGGACATATAGATGAATAGGGTCAAATATTAGATCAAGGAAAAGACATGATGTCTAAAATATGGAACTAAACATGACACCATTTTTTAAGAGTTTTTATTTTATGAAAAAATAGACACTGAGTAGAAGTGTCCACATGTAATATTCAAATTGTTATGTATATATTATTACCTAATACTTTAAATAACTAAACCTGAAATGATCCTCAATGTGAATAATTAAATTAATTCAAGATTATGTAATGTTTAAGGCTGGGTCCTTATAGATCCACCCTTAACGTCAACTAGGTCGACAGTATTGCAAGGCATAAACACAGCTTCATGTATTCTATGGTTTAAAGACTAGAAAAGTTAGTCTATAAAAATAATGGGGAGACTATATTTTTGATATAATAATATATTATATAATATTACTAATAAAGCAAAAAAAAAGAGTAAATCCATTTAATCTTAACTAAAATAAAATTATCAAAAACAAATAAATAGATAAAATGTTGTAAAAACATTTATACTATGATAAATAAATGAACATATAATAAAAGGGACTCCAACCATTATGATCATCTATAATAATAATAAAAGAAAAATAATCACATAATATTTAAAAAAATGAGAATCTGTTGGGAATAGTCTCCCAATACATCCAGAAACTCCTACTAGATCTCCTATATAACCTATTTCATGAAACTACAGTAAATGTTTTTCACACAAACCATGTTTCCCATGATGGGTATGATAAAAAGATATAATTAAGGAAAAACAAAAAATATTCCATATATATGTCATAATATGCATTCTAATTATGCATGAAAAATAAATAGGGAATATCAAATCAATCATATGATGTCATCATGTACTAATCATGTTACCATTATTCTTGACCCCATATACTTTATCCAATTATTGAAATAGATGCATCATAGTCACCATATATTCATATAGTAAATAATATATTGGAGGGAATGCAATCTCAAACCTCCCATGAAGGTCAACTAATACCCTCTCACTCTAGGTAAGGTTTATAATTGAGTCCCATTTTAGAATGTTATCACTCTTCGTAAGTTTTGGTAATAACATCTCATATCTACACCCTCTCACTCATGGTGATGTCTAATTATCATGTCATGTATCACCACCTTATCACTTAGGGTGAGATCCCATAACCATGTCCCATACTAATACACTCTCACTTAGTGTGATGTTTCATAACCAAGTGCTACACTAACATACTATCACGAGGGTGAGTTCTGATCACCATATATCCTTCCAACTATAATATATTTTGTGGGGACAACGTGGATCCACACTCCCAGTATCTAGTACATAAAAATGTTGTATTTTCCTACTATCTTTATATTGAATGAAGGAAACCCAATTCTAACCATTAATAATTACAATATAAAAAATACAGTAAATTGATAATGTATTATATCTTATTTAGTGGAACATGAACAATAATAGATTTTATATCCTTAACATGAACCCAAATTCTATCTTGAAAAGAATTATTGTTTCTACTAAGGTGGTAGGTTCCATAAACCTAGAGTTATCTATAAACTGAAACATAGAAATCACAGTCCCAGATAAGCTGCGTTTTTAGGTGAATTTTATATTCCTCAAAGGCTCATCCTAATTGTTTTTAAATAATTTTTCATAGGATCCATTAATATTAAAAATGACGGTGTCAGTAATGTTAATATAGGGATTGGGGGTTGTGGTGGAATTTTGAAGGATTTCAAAATAAGGGCTCTATCAAGCATTTTCAAGGAACATGGGACTACCATTATCTATAAAGTAGTGGTAAATTTAGTGATCCTAGAGATTTTTATAATTAGTCACAACAACTAGAATAATCTATGGATTGATATTTATTCTTCCTTAATTGTTCAAATCGTTAGGATTGGCAGTTCCTCCACATCTTGGAGAGTCAATGTGGCGCAGAATGATTTCATTTAATATTTAATGAACGTTATATTCATGGTCTCACACATATAAAGAGACTGTAACAAGAATGCTCGGGTGTTATTTAATATAGGAGTCATGTTATGGATATATGAAAAGTACTATATTACTATAAACATCCTTGTAGATCTCTTGTTACAAGACATTGGTAAGACCCATAATCTTCTCTTTTTATATATTTTAGAGCTTCTGGACTATCCTCTAGGGAATCATTTAATTACTATTATTGTTATTACCAATAAATATTGATTCACATACAATTGTAATACCTTTTAGGATTATTTTTTTGGCAACTTAAAAAATTTATCTAATAAATACCTTTTCATTATCATTGAATTGTCCTTGTTTTACAACGTAATACACTACACAATCTATAATAAGTCCAGATCATCTCCCAAAAATTCTCCATAAAATATATTATATTAGATATATCATTTGTAATAGATTTATTCATCACCTATGGAAATGGAAATATTAGAAGGGGATAGATTAAGCATTGAGTATGTGTAATAATAAGTGATAAAAATAAAAGTTCATGAGTTATAATGAGATTATAATAAATAATATTGAAGGAATAGATAATAATAATTACACTATTATAAAAAGAAACTCTGAGTATAACATATCAATGGTTGAAAAATAATAAAATAAAAACATGGGAAAACAAATAGTTCTATAGTGATGAAATACATAATGGTAGACCATCAATTCAATACACTAAGATGAGACGTCATCATCTTAGACACCCTGATCATACCATGAAGCCCATGGGTCAGGATAATTTTTTATTCTTGGAAGAGATACACTAAAATACCCAATATTTTTTTTTCACAAGAGTCCTATTGAATCATCAATGGATTATTAATAATAGGTCTGAACCTTCAATAATTAAACCTAATTTGTAATCATATAAATTAATTCATTAAATGTAAAACACATATAAAAAATTCCTTATTAATCATTAAATATTGTCATTTAAATAAATAGTATACATGATGTTATTATTTCCTCAACAAAAAAATTGAGTAAGTTTTCGTTTAATAATCCCATATACTAGCACCACATAGAGTAATGGTAGATGGATGTGTTAATAATATCCCCAATAAATCAATGTATCATTATCTAGATTAATTCAATTTATATAATGCTATGAATTTTATAGAATTCATAGTATAAGGACCCGACCATAAATATTACATAATCGAGCTATTTCAACTAGATTTCTCTTATTTACATTCCCAATAATCATTTTAGTTTAGAGTATTATAATGTTACGGTATCACTCATACATATCAACCAAAAATCAAACAAAGTTAGTACCATTAAAACAATATCCATTTCTTCCAAAACATAGAATTTTTAACACAAAATAACATGGTTTCTTTGAAAAATTGTCAAAACATTTAACTTGACTTCCTTATTTCTATTACACATCCTAATAACCTATGAAAAAAATTTAAAAAATTATATGGTAATAAAAAGTTCAATAAGGGATATTAAAATAAGGAATAAAAACATTAGACCTTGAATACTAAAAAACATATGAAATCATTTCCACAAAGACATACATCCAACACATATATATACTTTCTTTGTGAAACATGATATTTCCATAAAACATTAAGGAAAATTTATAAAAACATAAAGGTATCTTGGAGAATAGCAAACACATAATGTAACACTCATGGCTACCACATGATTTATAACCGTCACATCAACTTTACAATGTTACCCTCACGACTACCTTATTGCATAACCATCGTAGTTACATTTGAAGTAGCTATGTGACCGACATCCAAATTACACATACCCATTACATTAGATGTAGATATAGGTCCTACCCTTTACATGAATAAACCAAATAACCATAAAATAATAAGAAAACATTAATAATTGAATAAAAACATTTCCTTTTAATTTCATAAAATATAATTTTAAAAGAGGATTTTTAAAGGAAATTCTATTACAAATATCATATAATTGACGTAGGAAATTAATAGAATGAAAGGGATATGTGTATAGACTATAAATAAAGATAATAAAACCTAATATAAAAAAATCATCTAACAGATAATGTTAATAAAACATAATGAATAATATAAGAGGTTATCCCAAAAGAGGAGAAGTTGGGTTAAGAATTCCCTTACCTCAGCTTCGACTTAATTGAAACTTGTTTAAAACTCATTTATAATTGTTAAAAGGGTGTAATTAATATTTTATAGAAGCATAATAATCCCAATAACACCTTATATGATCATTTTATAACATCATTCAACCCATTTATTATTAATATTTTGTTATTTCATTTTTTCATGCATGTCCTTTATATGATTTCCATGGTCGGTTCGTAAATTATTTTTTTTGTCAAGTGGATGTGAAAATCTAGAAGTGTAAAAAATATTGTTAATATATTTACAAAATATTAAATGATTACATAAATAATTTTAGTTTTATGGAAAGAGAATAAATCATTAGATAGACTATTAGGGATATTCGTTTATATCATTTTGGTGGTTCTTCGATAATCACAAACATGTTTCAACATATACCTTTAAGATTATGCATATAATTTAATTACAGAATATATGAGAGGACATATAATATAAATTAAATCCGTTTCCAACCATAAAAATGGTTTTAAATAGATATTTGAAGTAATTAAATGAAATGGAAGACACATCATCCACGATGTTGGTAAATTGACACATCTTGGAGGTTATTTTTATTTTTAGAGTAAGAGGTAGAGGAGGGGAAGAATGATGGTGAATTTTTACATAAACATAATAAAAATATAGAATATATTTAAGGATTGATATTTTATTCCTCCTGGATAAAGGGAGGTAAATATTGTATAATAAAATAAGTTAATTGAAAAAAACACAATAAAATGAAAGAGGATCATTACCTCTTGATCTCTTCTAATTGAGATCATCCTTTAGGCCTTCAGTTTTGGCCTTTTGGTGAGACGAGATGGTCTAGGTCGTGGGGATGAGCCTTAGAAAGGGGACTGGTCAGAATTTATATTATTACCAATACTTTAGAGGTGTGAGAAGAATAGAAGGTTGGGGTGGGGGTGGGGGAGAGTGTGGTATTTATAATGAAAGTGAGGGAGTTTTTAATTAATTTCAAAGTACACCTTACTAGTGGTATTTTTAAACCCATGGTCTTGACCATGGTTTTCCCATGGTATTGGCCTATTAAGACACCCCATATCATATTTTTTTCCTCAAGAGTCGACCATACATATTACATTATTATTACACCATTATGATATCATTAATCACCAAAAAACATGAAGCCATATTTTTAATATTCACTAAAAAATCATCTATCTCATAAAAATAAAAAAACACAATATCCATTTTTTGACTTGTAGAATACAAAAATGAACTCCAATTTTTGAAAATAATTTTCTAAATTTTCTAAATTTATTTTTTAAAAAAATAAAATTTTATTCTAAAAATAACAATTTTAATACTATAACTAATTTTACATCATCTTGAAAATTAATAAAGATCTCAGTAATATATAACATTAGAAAAAATAATTATAATATGATTATCTATTAAAAAGGTTTATATTACTATTTATAAGGGTATGAAACTAATCACCAAAAAAAGTTGGTTCTATCAGAATCCAAATAACTTACTAATTGCAACTGTAGATGTTCGTTTTTTAAAATTCCAATCACAGAAGAAGAAAAATTATGTTTAATGGATAGTTTATGATGATCTACATAAAAAATATTCACTCTATATAGACTCATTGTTTCATTCATTTCAATTTATTCTTTCAAAACCTTGGGGTGTTACATTCTTCCCACCTTCTAGAAATTGCGTCCTTTCAATTTTATTTACTTATTAAACAAGTGAGGGTACATTTCTCTCATAGCATTTTCAGATTCCCATGTTTCTTCTTCAACCAGGTGGTTTCTCCAAAAAACCTTTACTTGGTGGATTACATTATTATAAAGTACTTTATCTCCTCGATGAAGAATTTGGACAGGTTTCTCTTCATAAAAAATGTTCTCTTCCAACTGAACTACATCTAGGCTCAAAACATGAGATGAATCTGAAACGTAATTTCTCAACATCGAAACAGAAAAACCATTATGTCCCAAATATAAAATTATAGGCAAAGATACTCGGTAAAAATCCACTACAAGATTATACATGATTTCATAAGGTCCAATAAACCATGGAATTAGATTTCCTTTCTTATTAAAATGTATAACACTTTTCTTTGGTGAGCTTCTAAAAACACATGATCACATACCTCGAAAGAAAAATATTTCCTCCTGTTATATTCAAAACATTTCTACTTGCTTTGAGATATCCTATTGTTTTTTGGGTCATTTTCACTTTATCAGCCACTTCCTCTAGTAATTATGCTCCCATCAACTTCCTTTCCCAGACTTCATCTATAAAAGTTGGAGTTTGACACTGATTCCGATATAATTCCGTAAAAGTTTCCATCTATATATTAGAATGAAATCATTAATTATAAAAAAATTCCACTAAATAAATATAAAGATCCCAACTTCCATGATAATCCATTGAATAAGCTCAAAGCATATCATTCAATGTCTGAATTGTCTATTCTAATTTCCCATTATATTGAGAATGAAAAGATGTACTGAAATTTAATTCTGTTCCCAATTACTTCTAAAGACCTTCCAAAAGATAGAAGTGATCCTCAGATATCGGTCAACCATAATGGAGAGTTGAACTCCATGAAAAATTACAATCTCATTGAGGTTAAGTGGAGAATTCTGATCCAAATACATTTTATCTCAATTAAGAAGGAAATGAGCTAATCTAGTCATTCGATCAACAATATCCCAGATTTCATTATTACCTTCAGAAGTCTTTGGCAGTCCCACAATGAAGTACATGGCTATATTTTACCATTTCGAATCTAGAATTGTTAAAGGATGAAGCTTCCCCTTCAGTGACTACTACCATACATTAACATGAAGACATGTCAAACATTTCATGGTAAAATATTCAATAACTTTTTTCATTCCATTCTTCTAGTTTTACTCTCAAAGGTCTCTATACATCTTTGTACTTCTATGAGGAACTTAAAATAGAGAACAATGAGCCTCACACAATAATTCTGTCTTCAGATGAGAATCACAAGGCACACACAATCTCATTCAACATCTAATAATGCAATCTTTATCAAGGTTAAATTCTAGTAACTTTCCCATTTTAAGAAATTCTATATTTTTTGAATTCTCCCTATCTACCTTCTAGGCTTGCTTAATTATATCTTACAATGATGACTGCACTAAAACCTGAAAAAATAGAAATTTTCTACACCAAAAACATCCTATCAAAAATTCATTAAATCATTGATCAAAGGGTATTATTCTAGCTTTAACATAATTAATTATGCATGATGTTTTCAAATCATGGAATCTACCACATTTCTTTTCAATGAAAGTTATTGGTCTGGAAATCATAATCCTTTATCAGTTTAAGAAATCTTCTCTTCCTCATATTCAATTACTTCTAATTGAATATATACTTCAGGATTTTTTGGTCAATATATATTTTAAAATTGGCTCGATATAAATGATGGATCCCAAATTTAATGAAAAAACTGAAGTTTCTAATTCCAAATAATGCATGGGATAACTAAACTCACGAGGGTTTAGTTATCTTGATGCATTAGAAATTACCAGACCATTCTTATTCAAAACACAAACAAGTACCTTTAATGGATCATCATTGTAGATGAAAAACTATCTATTTTCAAAACCTATAGTCTGAATGGGAAAATTCACTAATATTATTTTTAATTAATGAAAAAATAATCATATTCAATTTTCTATGTGAATTTAATTCCTTTTTAGTTAACTTAGTCAATGAAATAGATAAATGAATAAAGTTTTTAGCAAACCTCTGGTAATAACCTAAAAAACAAAAACAAACTACGAATCTTGGTTATATTTGTTGGTATTGGACATTATTCAACAACATACATTTTACTAGGATCAAAAGTTATACAATATTTTGAATCAATGTGACCATGGAATGAAATTAGATTAAACAAAATTCAAACCTGTTGAATTTTCCATACAGTTTCATTTATTTCAAGGTTTTCAAAACAACCCTTAGAGGTTTTTCATTATCCTATTTTATTCATGAATACACCATAAAGAAATAAATAAAAACAACTTGAAATTTATCCAAGAACTCATGAAATATTCTATTCATAAGATCCATAAATATTGTCGGCGCATTAGCTAACCTCAAAGACATAATAATAAATTCCTAATGACCATATCTTGTTTGAAAAGTTGTTTATGAAATATCATCCTCCATCACCTTAAGCTGATGGTACTCCAATCTCATGTAAATGGTGAAAAAATACTGATCACCCAAGAGATGATCACATAGTCCATCGATTTGAGGAAAAGGATACTTATTTTTAATAATAATGTTATACAATGCTCTATAATCAATTAAAAATCTCATATAACTGTATTTATTTTTAATAATAAAATAGGATCTCCCTATGGTGAAGTGTTGGGATGAATGAGGCCTTAATCAAGAGAATCTTGTAACTGATTTTTCAATTAAATAAGTTCAATTTGATCCATTAAATAAGGGGATATGAAATTTGTTTAGCATCAAGAACTATTTCAGTTGCGAATTCATCTTCCTGATCAGGTATAACCCCGAGTAGCTCATCAAGAAAAAAATAAAGGTATTAATTTAATACTAGAGAATCATGTATCTAAACATCTACCTTGTCTTCATAAAAATATGGAAGATAACATTGGTTTCTGTCTTTTAATGTTTTCTTAGCTTCATGAGATGTTATCAATTTTATGGGTTCGTTCTTGTAATCAAACTGAAACCCTTTCTGAAAATCATGTTTTTTATCTTTTCAATCAATATTATTATGACAAACAGAAAGCCAACCCATACCCAGAATGACATATAACTCTACAAAAGAAAAAACAAAAAGGTTTGCAGGTAATGTCTTTCCAAATATAATAATAGGAATATTCTTAAAATAATTTTATTATATAAAATTCCTTCTTGTGTTTTAATAATATGTTCAAGTCTCAATTGTTAAGGTTATATTTCTAATTTACTAGAAAATTTGTCAGAAATAAAGGAATGTGTAGACCCCATATCAAATTAGAGTTTAGAAAAACATGATCAAATAAAAAATGTAGCTGATACCACATCATTGGATAGCTCGATATCATCTAGAATAGTTATAAAGAACTCACTACCCATTTATTCTTATAGTCTCACTGGTTCTATCACTAAGATCTTTATTTGGGAACACATTTACATAATGACCCATCTCCCCACATTTTAAATACTTTAGTGTTTTTATTGGAATTTATCTTAATATCATTTTCAATACAGTCTAGTCCATACATCCAAACATACAACATTGAAAACACTTTCCAGTTTTAGTAAGGAATTCCCAGTGGTGCTTTTTACCACACTTTTTTCAAATTGGAAAATAAAGTTTCTTAACATCAGGTTTCTTTGATTGATTCATACCAATCCTTTTCTATATAGACTTCTTATTCAATTTTTCTAAAAGGGAATAATATTATCAGATAAATACATTTATGCCCTCTCAACACATCTTACAAGTTTCTCATAAATTTTGAATTATAAAAAGGCCAATTCCCTTCAATATATTGGATTCAATTTTGACTAAAAATGATTTATTTTTATATCATGATCTAGAATAAGATTGGGAGAATACCATGTCAGCTGGGTGATGTTTTCTTCATATACAACCACTTAATCTTCCTCATTTTACCTCAATTGAAGGAATTTCTTCTCCATCCAAAATATGGACACCTTAGGGAAACCGTTTTCAAGAGAAAGACCTTTAAATTCATCCTACTCCATGTAATCAATCTACTATCTATCCCTGATATTCATGAAAATTAAACACTATCGATTAGCTTCACCTTCAAAATGATAAATGACAACACTAAACTTTTAATTATCTGAACATCCCATAAAATCAAATATCTTTTTAATGGATTTAATCCATATTTTGAATCCAATAAAAACATATGAGTGTCTCCCCATTAAATCTTCCACTATAATCTTATTACATTGTGGTAGATCTATTTGTTCTATTTCATGAATTCCACCACCAATTGTTTCCTGTGTCATCTAATCTATTACTGTAAAACATTGTTTGGTTACAATTACCACCATTCCTGGTTGTAAATTTGGAAATATATCCACCTCTTGGTACCTTCCAACTTATTCTTCCCTATTTCATCTATGGAAAACTATTCTAATGAGACATATATTTGATTAATCAACATGTTAATCTTTAAATGTTATACCTTTCAATGTAAACATAATGTAAAAATAATTAATGTATTTTTTAGATCATACTAACTCCTAAATTTATCATATTTGTGAAATGATACCAATTACAATGACTCAGACTTAACCAATTCATAATCTAGCTATTTAAACTATATTTTACATTATTACATCCCAAAATATCTTTTTAGTTTAGAGTTTTAAAAATTTATTACATAAATTAGACATATCAATCTAGAGGAATGAAAAGTGGGTACTATTAAAATAGTATCAATTTCTTCCAAAAAATAGAATTTTTAACATAAAACAACAACATGATTTCATTGAAAATTCTTCATAACGTTTAACTTGACTTACCTAGTTATCATAAACATCCTTATAACACATGAAAATTTTTTAAAAACATCATATAAGCATAAATATTTTATTAAGGGATATACAAATAAAGAAATAAATCATTAGAACATGAATACTTAAAAACATTTGAAATCATTTCCACAATGGAAAACTTTTCGCCCATATATATTTACTTTGTGAATCATGAGATTTCCATAAAACATTAAAGAACATATATTAAACTATAAGGGTATATTTGGGAATTACTTACTTATATTTTAACCCTCATGGCTACCATGTGATTTTTAACCCTCATAGCTACCTTACAATGTTACCCTCATGAGTACGTTATGGTGTACCCATCACAGTTACACTTGGAGTAACCAAATGATCGAACTCTAACATACACATTCCCAATGATTTGGAGGGATATATAGGTCCCACCCTACATAATAAATTGTTTTAAAGAACACAAAAATAATAAAAAACCATAAATAATTATATAAAAACATTGCTTTTGAATTTCGTAAATTATAATTTTAAGGAATATTTTTAAAGGAAAGTCCCTTTAAAATATCATATAATTGTTGTGATACATTAATAGAATGAAAGGAATATGTTTATACAATGTAAATAAAAATAAGTCAAAATAATATGAAAAAATATCATTACATAAATAATCTTAATACCACATAATAAATAATGCATAAGGATAACCTAATGATTGGAAATTAGGATAAGAATTACCTTACCTTGGATTATTCTAACTTAAAACTTGTTTGAACCACATGTATAATGGTTAAAATGGTGTTATTAATTTTTTAAATATTCAAATTAATGTTTATAACACTTTATATGATCATTTTATAACAACATTCAACCCATTTATTTATAAAAGTTTGTTATTTCCATTGTTTCAGGTCTGTGGTTTATAGGATTTCGATGGTTGGTTCGTAAAGGATTTTCATGTCGAATAGAAGAGAAACTCAAGAAGGGTAATGTAATGGAGTTAATATATTACCATAATATTAAAGGATTCCATAAATTATTTTGGTTATATTTTAATAGGATTAATCATTAAATAAATCATTAGTAATATTCATTTATATGATTTTGGTGGTTCTTTGATATTCACAAATTTGTTTAATCATATACTGTTAATTTCATGCATATAAGTTAATTTAATAACATAATAGAGGTATTTTAATATAGTTTCAAATCTGATTCCACAATTAAAATGTTTTTACAACCATATTTGAAGGTTGTAAAGGAAATTTAAGCCACATCATCCATGATGACGGTAAATCGACACATCACATATGATGTTTTTTTAGAATAAGGGGAAGGGGAGAGGAAAAATGATGATGAAGTTTCCCATATACATGATAAAAATAAATCATATATTTAATATTATAACTTTCAATAATCTTGGATAAGTGGAGGTGAAGAGAGTATAAGAAAAGAAAATAATTGAAAATAAAACCCATGAAAATGAAAGATGATCTTTACCACTTGTTCTCTTCTCCTTGAGATCCTCCTGATGGCCTTTGGTTTTGGCCTTTTGGTGAGACTAGTAGGTATTGGGCATGGGGATGATCCTTGGGAAGGGTATTGGGTATATTTTAGACTATTATAAAATCTTGAGAGGAGTGAGAGACATATTTGGGGAGGGTTGCATTTATAGTGAAAGTGGGAGAGTTTTTAATTAATTTCAAAGGACACCTCTTTTGTGGTATTTGAAAATCCATGGGCATTACCATGGGGTTTCCAATGTTATTGGCCACATGGGACACCTTATATCATATTTTAATCATCAAGAGTTGAACTGAAATATTGCATCATTATTACATCATTAAGATTCAATTAAAAACCTAAAAACCTAAAAATTTAATTTTAATATTAATCGAAAATTCATCTATCTCAGAAAAAACCCAAAAAACACATGAAACATTTTTGGATGTGAAGAAATTAAAAATGAACTCCATTTTTTGAAAATAATTTTTTATAAGTGATTAATGTAAAGACCCAGAATTCACATGGATTTTTTTTAATATATGGAAATTTTACTAGTCCGTAGTGTCTGACGGCGCTAGATTCCAAGGCCCGGTGTGTCCAGAATCAATTTCTGATGTTTTTTTTTGTACGTTCAGTAAACGTACAAGCGAGTTTTTATAACATTTGAACCGGGGCTCAAAATTGAAATCTGAGGGCACCGTTGAACTCGCAGTGCCGATTTTCACTTATGAAGACTTTCACCTCGACCGCAGATGGTCAGGAATAAAAGTTAGTTTTTTGGATTTTTATAAAAAAAATAATAAAATAAAGTGTAGACACACTTTATTTTTTTTCTAGCTGCCATGTGAGTGTGGGTAGTTGGAACCTCCACTTGGGAGTTGGTTGTTATACCACTACACCGTAAACTCCCTTGAGAGGTTATGGTGGTGGGGCCTACCAGAACCCAACCTCCCATGAGAGGTTAAATGTGGTGGGGGACCACACGAGGCCACCCGACCCCTCATTAATGGGAGGAGACCATAACCTCTCAACTCTCCGTCATTAATGAGGGGGAGCCTCTTCACCTTTCACCCATTAATTATTTGATCATCAACTCCCTCATTAATTTGTAGGGTTTTCTCATTTAATTAATCAACTTTTGAAATCTTTTGAATTTTGCCAACTCCCTAATTAATATACCAACCCACGTGTATTAATTTGGTGGAGCCGAGTTATTAATTAATCCAATTCAAATTTTGTTCCAACAAAATTAAAAGGATTCTCACTCTATTAGTTTGTTGGAATAACATTTTGTTGGAGCTTTGGAGAACCCTTCGAGAATTATCTCTCAACGAGGAACACAGAGAATGCGAAGAATGCCATCCTCTTCCTTCTTCAACCGGGACAAGAAAGGGAAGTGATGCCCACAATGAAAACGGATGACGTCATCTTCGACTCATCTTTTCCAGACTCTTCCTTCTCCGATATTTATGAAACCAAATCCACCCTACCGCAAATCCATCAATGATCACCGAACGACAAACGAGGTAGGGGGAATTTGAGGTATTTTAATTTATGAGAATAGACCTACATTCTTCATCATTTGTTGAGAACTTTGTTTCCAAATACTATCTCTATGATGAGGAGGGCTCAGACCGCACGAACATGGTCTGACCCTCCCCTTTTCTTGTTCTTGTTGATGAAAACGGATGCGGTACACATGGCGATAGTGACGAAGATGGAAGATAAAGGCCATGCTACCCGCGGCCTCCGCAAACCACACCACCGGCCAAGCGGTGCCCGACCCATGCCCCACGCACTGCTCCACGACCCTGCTGACAGACCTCCACACCTTGCCGGCGTACTGCTCGCGCCCTTCTGGCGATATCCCGCACCCACAAGGGCTCTGTCGCGCTGCTTGGCGCACCCCGCGGTGCCCTTCTTCCCAACCCGGCACCCCCTGGCACCCTGCCACGCTGCCCGACGTAGCTCGCGGCGCCCTGCCACCCTGCCCCCCCTCCCCCCCGATGTCCTACCGCACAGCCCTAGCGTGCTGCTGCACCACCGCACCCTGCCACGCCCTACCTAGTGCACCCGCGACCTGCCCGATGACCAGCTAGCCTGCCCGCGCCCCGCGCAGCCTGCTTGCTAGCCTCCCATCCACCGGACTCTCGAGATGACCCGCAGCGTCCCCCGCGGTGTCGTTGGGCGAACCGGCCCTGTCTCCCGGGCCGAGTCATCGGGCAGCCAACGTGGCGACTACCGAGCCAAACCGCCCTCACGGTTTGCTGGGTCGGGCCCAACGGATTGGTTCAAAACATAGCGGGCTGACCCTCCCAATGGGTTGGGTCAGACCCAGCGAGTTTTACCAGGTCAACCCAGACTAGTTCGGCCTAGAATGGGTTGGGTTGAGTCGGTCAGACCGGGTAGGACCGGACCCTTTCCCATTACTGAACCATTACCTTCTTGGGCTATAACATTTGAACCAGACGTTCGTTTGACGAACCGTCAGCGGCATTGGTATTCTTTGAGCATAACCGCCCTTATGAGTATACCCTACTAGATTTCGGGGTATAGTTGAGTCACAATAAAGTTGGTTTGTACACGAATCCAACCAGGCCCCCGAGACTAAAATGCTAATAACTCACAAACTGGACGTCCGATTGACGTTCCTTCTGTTCCTTTGAGACCTCTATGACATGACAATACTTTGAGATACTTCCACGTGAGACTTCGTGACACTTGGAGTATCGAATAGTAGCTCATGGAGCGGATCCTCCTAGAGATGAGCGTACAGATTGAGGACATCTCGTAGCTGACAGACCTGACGAATGTTTAACTGATTCAACTCGGAGTGATTCGACTTGCCCAGTGGGGAGCACCAAGTATTTGGCAGGAGACCCATGGCAGAGGAGTGCATAGTATTTGGCGGCAGACCCACAGTTCTCGACAGGAGGAGTACCTCTGTGGGCTGTTAGGGGGGGTGCCCAGTATATGGTGGCGGACCCACAGTGGATAGAGTGCCCAATATTTGGCAGCAGACCTGCGGTACTTGTCAGGAGGAGTATCTCAGCAGTACAAGGTTTGTGAGAAGCGCCTTAGTGTCATGATAGGCCCACTATACTCGATAGCAGAGGAGTTCTCCCGCAATCCTGGTTTCAATAATGAAAATCCTGGTTTGAGTTGAGTCAATGAATTTTGTGTTTTCCTCAGGATTGAGATGGGTTACTTGACAACTTAGGTATATACCTAAGTAATGGTTATCCTATGAAATAATACTTGTGGTTTATCCTTGTTTGATTTTGTGAGACATTGAGGGTCTTGGGGTCCCTACTGAGTATCTTTATACTCACCCCTGCACGGGCTATGCCCGCACCTCATTGTGTTGGATGCAGACGACAGACAGCGAAGACAAAGGTCGAGAGTGCCAGGACTGGACGGTACCTAGAGGAGGACCTTACAACGTATAGGTACACGGTGGAGTCTGTCAAATGTGGAGTGCTGTGGAGGCCATCCATACCTACCTTTCAGGTTGGAACCTCGAAGGACTATCCAGGAGTTGCTTTCACTTTTGAGTTGCTTGTCCCCTTTTTTAGTTGTAATTGTTCTTTATAGCTGGGATTGTATTCTGGCCCCTTTACTTTCAATACACCTCTTATACAACTTTTACTTAGTGTTTACTTCCACTTGTACTCTGGTTGTGTGTGTTTACATTTTATAAAGCCAATGCCTTCCCAGTTTTAGGGAATTACATCTTTGGTGCTAGTCGCTAGCCCATGGCCCATGGAAGGTGGGTTTGGGGTAGTCACGATATGGACCTCGGTGGATGGGTCATGACAAATTGGTATTAGAGGACATCGGTTCAACCGTATAACATTGGACTCTGATATTTATTAATGTGAAGAAATAGTGTTAAGGGTTCTAATTATGGTTTTTAGTACAGGGAGTCCAATGTTGGTGTGGGTAGCCGACATATCCATACACAAGGACCCTGACTTCTGATTTCTGACTCAGTGCACGAAAACACTTACTACGTGCGTGTTTTGAAAAGTTTTTCTTTAAGTCGGCTCAACTAGGTCAGCTCACCAGGTATAGTCTTTGACCATGTAGCATCTGTTTCTTTCGGGATGCCTCCTCACAGATGACCAGCTAGAGCCCCGAGATTTGTACGTCCTGATAGCCTACCAAGCGACGAGGCCTCAGTACAGGGCCCTCATACAGTTGAGGCACCAACAGAGGCACCAGCGGTATTACTCCACATTGGGACACCAATGCCACCATCCCAAGCAGCAGAGAGTGCATGCCTCTTGAACGCATTGCACGAGTTCCAACGCCAGAGGCTACCCAGGTTCAGTGGAGTGGAGGACCCACAGGAGGCTGAGGATTGGATAGAGGCTATGGTGAGGGTCTTCAGGCTAGTAGAGAAACCAGTAGACTTTATGGTGATCCTTTCTGCCAGCCTTCTTCAGGCAGCAGCAGGCAGATGGTGGAGCCCAATGCTCCAGATGCATGATGAGGCGTCACTTCTTTGGGCAGAATTCGAGAGCCTGTTCCAGGCGGAGTTTGTACCAGCCACCCTTCGAGCAGTGCAGATATAGGAGCTACTTCATCTGCAGTAGGGAAGAATGAGTGTAGCTGAGTACTCAGCGAGGTTCACTGACCTCTCGTGCTACTCCACTGATATGGTAAGGGACCCGTTCTTCAGGGCCCAAACCTTCGAGTAGGGACTCAGACAAGAGATTAGAGCTTCATTTATCTCTCACAGCATCCCGACGCTGATAGGGGTGTTGGAGCGAGCCCTCATAGTATAGAGTTTCCTTGTTGAGTAGTCTCCAGCAGCAAGACCCACCACTAGTCGACATGCAACAGAGTCTTTTCCAGCCGACAGTAAACAGATGATGTAGAGGTCCAAGTGGACCAAACCCATAGGTGGTCGAATGCATGACTCAGTATTAGTTGTGCAGGGCACCCAGAGTGGAGACAAAGCCAGACATGCCATAAGCGGACAATGTTACTCTTGCGGCGGGATAGACACATGGCTCGTGACTGTCCGACCCGCCGCTCTGATGATCAACAGATAGTTGAGGCACCTCTCATGCAGAGGAAAATATTCAATCGAGGTGGTCCACAGGGCGCAGGAAGACATGGCAGAGGAGCTGGTCGAGCAGCTGGTGGCGGTCGACGTTACGAGGTGCTACTGCCACCACCACCAGGAGGTCTACCCCTATAACAACCCGAGATTTTATGAGAATTATTCTTTTTAATTTCATTGATGTCTTGTGTTGTACGCTACACCAAAATTAGATTGTGATATACACAACAAGATATTAGCTTGCAGTATACGGAACACTATTATTGGATCGTGTTACACACAATTTCAAGTTCGTTTTGTAGAAATTATTTTACGCAACATTATGTATAGATTTTTTTAATGTATAAATGAAATAAGTTTTGATTATGTTATATGCAACAACAAAGGGAGTTTTCACTACATGCAACCTTGACTTGGCTTGCATTACATGCAATCACAACCTTCCTCTATAGTGTGTGTAGTACGCAATACCAGGTTTCACTAAACAACAATATGTTATTAAAATATTACATAAACTAGCTGTTATGAATAGTAATACTCAATTTTTAAAATTTTTAAAATTTTATCTTTCAAAATGGACTTTATTTTTGGGTTTGGAATATCGAAATAATCCTATGGTGAAATTTTGGTTTTTTTCTGAAAACTTTCAATTTTTGATAAATAGTGAAAACACTGGGTTACTATTTTAAAACCAACTTTTTATTTAAATAATTATTTATTTTATTTAAATTATTTTAGGTAAAAATTGATTCATAATACCTATATATGTTCAATTTAATTCATGGGAGTCATTTTATAATAATTTTAGAGATACAAAAATTGTATTGAACTTTTCACCGTCTTTTACCCACCTCCTAGGAGAATTTGAAAATTTATATAAAACTTAATTTTACCGCTTCTGTGAGTGGAATTTTGAAAATATGAGAGACACGGTTATTATTAAGGATTAAAATGTGGTTCGATAAGATAACAATAATTTTTGGTGAAGAATAACTTTTTACTTTTATTTACCACGGTTAAAAGTAAATAGGGTAATTAAGGGTAAAAATGATATTATTATTTTTACCCTAACACATGTCCTAATTCTATTGGATAAGTTTTATTAGACAAAAAAACCCTATGAATAAAATATGACCATTTAGGTCCACTTGGATTAGATTAGGACATTTATTATTATTTTATTTAAAGAATAGTTAAAATAGTTAAAATAAAATTTTAAAAACTAATTTTTTTTAATATAGGGTTATACATAAGATAAATTATACTATAAATATTCATTATAAATAGAAAACTATTTCCTACATAATTATATTTTATTTATAATTTTTAGACACTAAATAATTTAATTTATTTATGAAACATTGATGATGTAGTAATTACCTTATTGATGAAAAATTAACATAATTGATATTATAAATAACCAAATAAATGGAATATGAGACTTTTGAAGAATTAAAATAATTTTATAGGTTAATATGACATGTTATTATTTATTTAATTATCTTTTTTCTAACTAATCATGCTGTTATGATTTTCACAAAAATCAATTACCAAATACTGTCAAAATTGACATAAAATAGTTAATAAAACAAATATTATATTATTAATTGTTATTCTATTCTTAAAAATATAAGGATAGTCTAAATGACTTAAATAAGGTTATATATATTAATAATTAACCACTTTGGTATCTTTTGTCTTGTTATAGTATGTTTATTAACCATGTAGTGTAAGAAATCAAGAAGACATGATAAAAGTTAAATTATTTAACTTAGAGTTAAATCTAAATGATAAGGTTCAAATAGTAACCTAAATTTGTCTAAAACCTATTGGTTAAGATTATTTTCACCCAAACCCACTTTATCCTTGAAATAAATCAATTTAGAGCTATTATAAACCGAATATGACTTTTTTATAAAATAATATTTTATGTTTTTCCTAAGGTGCCCCTATCCTCCCTTATAAAAGGGCACCTCCTCCATCTATTATTTACACAACATTGAGCCTTCATGCATGGAAAAACCCTGAATATATAACTTCTACACTTCCCAAGAATCATTTTTGAGGTTCTGGTCTTCTCAAAATACCAGCTCTAGACCCTTAAGAGGAAGCTTAAAGGAGGTGCGTCGAAGAAGAGGTAATCTCTTCTACCGAATCATTGAAGTTTGTTTGTTCTTCAACATCTTCTTCTTTAGTTGTATCATTATAAAGTAATAAAATAAGTATCACTAATATAATGATATGTTATTATAAATATGAAACAACCCCGTTTCACCTTCTATCCATCCTACGGAAAATGAAATCACCGCGCGTGGGTATGTACAGAATACCATCTCCACGCAGTGGTGTATTCTGTTTTCCACCACCACCTTAGTTGGATGGGTATAATGGTGTAAATAAATAACTATATATGATTATTTTTAAGTGATATTTATTCTGAAATATTATACATACAGTTCAATACAATTCCACGATCATGGGAATGATATCATCACTCATGCGTACGTACGGACTATTGTCTCCACGAACGCGATGAGATTTCTTTTCCATGATTAACCATACAAGTATGACTATAAAGTATATATAATAAATAATCATGAAATATATTACATAATAATGATACTTGACTTATGTACATATATGTTTCATTTACTTAATTCCATTTAATTCAATAAGGAAACGAAAACAACGTTCATGCATACGTACGGCTTACCGTCTCCATGAACGGTGTATTTCATTCCACTAAGATGGTCTTGACAGCAATGTGTTGGCTACTATGAAAATCATATCATGTGCTTATTGTTTTTCCACAATTATAAGTTTAATTCCCATGCTATTTTATCATTATTTATGTTCCCTTATGATCTGTGCCTTTCTACTCCCAAGATTTATTTCACAACTCAAGATCTTGATGTTTAAACATTATGTTCATGTTTTGAAGTTCAAATGTTTATGGTTTGTTTTATTTTCTTCATGCTTACCCATACTGAGAATTTGAGCTCACCCTTTATTTCTTTTCTTTTCCCTAGGATATAAATAATGATTTTAGTTAAAAAAAGGGAAGATCTTTATGGGGTATGTTGAAGATCATTCACCAAGATTAGAGGATTATATTTCCTAGTTTCTAAAGACACTAAACTATTACGGTCCTTGTGTGTTGGTTTTTTTATGTATTAAGTATTCCGAAAAAGTAATGTAATGTCCATGTACAACAAGCTTTCGGTCTCTACAGTTGGTATCATAGGAAAGGTTTAGTCAACCTTTGGAAACTAGGATGTGAAAACTTTATCTAAATCTCTAGAGATATTTCTAAGGTATGTCTAGTGATGTCCATAAGGTTAAGTACAAGTATAGGTTATAGTTCTAAAATTATGGTAACAATCATATAATTAACCGTAAGATGTTATATATTGAAGGTACTTCCCATTTATTATGTTGTTTTCCTTAGCATGATTTTTTCCTATCACACTATTATTTTTGATCAACATGGTTCTTTCGGGTTCCAGCCATCATCTAAAACCCAAAAATAATAGTGTGAGCAGAAAATGGAACAATATTCTATTGAGTCCTTCATGAGGAAATGCCCACCTTCTTTCAGTGGGTCTTCTAGTTCACTTGTTACTAAACAATGGATCCGAACCATTGAAAATATATTTTCCATTATTCACTATTCATAACATGAAATAGTCATTCATTCTATTTACCATTTAGAAGGTGAAGCAGATCAATGGTGGACTCTAAATAAGAATACGAGGCCCTGAGATGAAATTGAATCCATGGAATGGGATGAGTTCAAGAACTTATTTTTCAATAATTACTTCCCTCGTATTCTTCGAACAAAGATGGAAAATTATTTCCTTGATCTTAAGAAAAAGTATGATTAATCTATTGGTATATACGAAGCGAATTTTAAAAGGCTTTCAAGGTATGCATCTGGATTTATCATCCAACCTGAATGTAAAGTTGACCGATTCTTTAGTGGCTTAAAACCAAGTCTTCTAAAGTCATTAGCTATAAGAGACTTCAGTAGATATGAAGAAATTGTGCATTGTGCTATCAAGGTTGAAATGGAAGATGGTATTACATATCCATCTCATGGTTTTGAAAGGAAAAGAAAAAATGGAGTTCAAGGAGAAATCTCAGAATAGTGGTGAAAAAAAGATGAATGTTAATTTATGCTCAATGTGTGGAGAGAAGCATAGTGGAGATTGTCTTAAAGGGACTAGAAAATGTTTTAAGTGTGGAAAAGAAGTTCATCGAGAAGCTGAGTGTCGAAGTAATGGAAAAGGGTTGCTAATTATGTGAATAAAGAAAAGAGTGCAGAAAACACACCACTAACACTTCAATGCTTCAAGTGCAAGGAAATGGGGCATTATGATAATCAATTATCTAACCTGAGGGTTAATGATGATCAACGTGAGCAACCTCTTAAGGAAAATGATAATGGGAAGTCACATGCGATCACTATTTGAGATGTTGACTATGACAATGATGTTATGTAATGATTAAGAGTTTATGTAATGGGACTTCAAAATAGTATCATGGAATCTCATTTATGGTATCATGGAATTTTGGAATATCTATGTATTTTTTTCAATAACTATATGGTACCGGTAACCATGAAAAGTGATTGAAATATTTTTTGTAAATAAGATGATATGTGAATAATGAAGGGATAAAGAAAAAAATGAAATGAGCTCATGACAAATATAAGGAAAAAAGTTATATCATGGTTTGAGTATAAAGAAATTTTGGGATTTTGGTATGTGGAATGTGTCAAATTTTGATAGCATTTATGTTTTCACTAAGGTTCAATGAGTATTAATTTTTCAAGAGAATAGATGATTAAGGTATTCACATGTTTTTAATTTGACCAATAAGATATATCATATGATATATGGTGGACAAATGATGGTATTTACATGATCGGTAGATGACATTTCTAGTAATTGTTTTCTTTATAATATGAGCTTGGAGAGAAGTATTTTGGATAAGCCTAAAGATTGGAATGGATTATGTTGAATATAAGTTAGTATTGTTTAATGCTAGAACTTTTTTCGATATTATTGATGGAATGTTACAATAATGTAGTTTTAGAAAAAGGACAACATGCAGGACGAGCGACAACCCATCGCGTCAGACAAGGCTATGGGAATCAAACCCACAACCAATGTGCGACATGCCTTTATCGCCTACCACTGGCCTACAAGAAGTCCTTGGTTAGAAGAAACTAGTTTTATTATATCAAGCGGTATGATATATGAAGTATAATTCCATTTTAGGAACCATATACGATTAATCTCACTATAGATGGACTTATGTATATTTAATAACGTTTGTTATCCTTTTGTTTGAGATAGATGGAATGACCTATCATTCTATCACATGATCTGCAAACACTTCACGAAAGACAAATTCAACGTCATTTCTTTAAGAGATGAAGTGGAAATTGTTCAAGGCACAATAATATTTTACCAAAATCAAGTAAGTATTTCTTTTAATTCAACAATTGTTTATCTTTAGGGAAATGATCTTGAAAACAAAAATGTTGTCCTAGTGATCTTATATCTAATGAATCAGATGATACCTTAGATCATCACAAATTTATGGCTTTGTGATTGTTAGCTTTTTCATAGCCATGTCCTCTACCACTCTCCCTCAGAACTTGATGGTTAGATTTTTTCTTCCATATCCATATTTCCACATATGTTATCCTATGTGGAAACTCAGTGATGAGTTACTTTGGGTATCCTTTTTGTTTCTAAAGTTACTTTTTAAAATAAAGTTTTAGTATTCCTTTTTAAGATGTGGGTTTCTATGAAAGAAACCCTCAAGTTGTAAACCATTTATAACCTCGACGAATTTTGAGGGAGAAATTCATTTTAAGGGGGCTAGAATGTAACAACCGAGCTTTTATGAGAATTATTCTTTTTAATTTCATTGATATCTTGTGTTTTACGCTACACAAAAATTAGGTTGTGATATACGCAACACCGTATTAGCTTGCAGTATACACGACACTATTCTTGGCTCGTGTTGCACACAATTTCAATTTCGTTTTGTAGAAACTATTCTACGCAACATTATGTATAGATTTTGTTTAATGTATAAATGAAATAAGTTTTGATTATGTTATACTCTACAACAAAGGGAGATTGCACTACACCCAACCTTGACTTGTCTTGCATTACACTCAATCACGACCATCCTCGATAGCGTGTGTTGTACGCAATACCTGATTTCACTAAACAACAATATGTTATTAAAATATTATATGAACTAGACGTTATGAATAGTAATACTCAATTTTTGAAATTTTATAAATTTTATCCTTCAAAATGGACTTAATTTTTGGATTCATAATATCAAAATTATCCTATGGTGAATTTTTGGTATTTTTCTGAAAACTTTCAATTTTTGATGAATAGTGAAAACACTTGGTTACTATTTAAAACCCGACTTTTTATTTAAATAATTATTTATTTTATTTAAATTATATTAGGTCAATATTGATACATTATACCAATATAAGTTCAATGTAATTCCTTGAAGTCATTTTATAATAATTTTAGACATACAAAAATTTTATTGAACCTTTCACCGTCTTTTACCTACCTCTTTGGAGAATTTGAAAATTTACATAAAACGTAATTTTACCGATTCTATGAGTGGAATTTAGAAAATACAGGAGACACAGTTAATATCTAGGAGTAAAATGTGGTTCAATAAGATAAAAATAATTTTTGGTGAATAGTAACATTTTACTTTTATTTACCACGGTTAAAAGTAAATAGGGTAATTAAGGGTAAAAATGATATTATTATTACCCTAACACATGTCCTAATTCTATTGGATAAGTTTAATTAGACGAAAAAACAACCTTATGAATAAAATATGACCATTTAGGTCCCCTTGGATTAGATTAGTACATTTATTATTATTTTATTTAAACAATAGTTAAAATAGTTAAAATCAATGTTTAATAACTAAAATATTTTTAATATAGGGTTATACATATGATAAATTCTACAATAAATATTCATTATAAATCTAAAAATATTTCCTACATAATGGTATTTTATTTATAATGTTTAGATATTATATAAATTAATTTATTTATGACACATTGATGATGCATTAATTATCTTATTAATAAAAAATTAACATAATTGATATTATAAATAACCAAATAAATTTAATTTTAGACTTTAATTAATTTCACTAATTTTATAGGTTAATATGACATGTTAGTATTGATTTAATTAACTTTTTTCGAACTAATCATGCTCTTATGATTTTCACAAAAATCAATTTCCAAATAGTGTCAAAATTGACCTAAAATAGTTTTTAAAAAAATATTATATTATTAATTGTTATTCTATACTTAAAAATCTAAGGATCAGCCAAATGACTTAGATAAGGTTATATATATTAATAATTAAACATTTGGGGTTCTTATGGCTTGTTATAGTAAGTTTATTAACCATACAGTGTATGAAAACAAGAAGACATGATAAAAGTTAAATTATTTAACTAAGAGTTAAATCTAAATGATAATGTTAAAATAGTCACCTAAACTTTTCTAAAACCAATTGTATGAGTTTATTTCGACCCATCCCCACTTTAGCCTCCAAATAAATCAATTTTGATCTATTATAAACCGAATATGACTTTATTATAAAATAATATTTTAAGTTTTTCCTAAGGTGCCCCTCTCCTCCATTATAAAAGGGAACCTCCTCCCTCTCTTATTTACACTACATTGAGACTTCAAGCTCGGCCAAACCCTGACCATTTATCTTCTCCACTTCCCTAGAAACGTTTTTGAGGTTCTGGTCTTCTCAAAGGACCAACTCTAGTCCCTTAAGAGGAAGCTTAAAGGAGGTGCGTCGAAGAAGAAGTAATCTCTTCTACCGAATCATTCAAGTTTCTTTCTTCTTCAACTTCTTCTTCTTTAGTTGTTTCATTATAAAGTAATAAAATCAGTATCAATAATATAAATATATGTTATTATAAATATTAAACAACCCCATTTCACCTTCAATCCATCCTATGGAAAACGAAATCACCGCGCGTGCGTACGTACAAAATACTATCTCCATGCCATGGTGTAATGTGTTTTCCACCACCACCTTACATGGATGGGTATAATGGTTTAAATATATAACAATATATGATTATTTTAAAGTGATATTGATTCTTAAATATTATACATACACTTCAATACAATTCCACGATCATGGGAATGATATCATCGCTCGTGCGTACATACGGACAACCATCTCCACGAACGCGATGCGATTCCTTTTCCATGATTAACCATTCAAAGATGATTATAAAGAATATATATTATAAATAATAATGAAATATATTACATAATAATGATACTATATTTATTTACATATATGTTTCATTTACTTAATTCCATTTAATTCAATAAGGAAACGAAAACAACGTTCTTGTGTACGTACGGCCTACCGTCTCCATGAATGGTGTATTTCAATCCATTTATCGATATATCATATATATATATATGTATGATGAATATATATTATATATAAATCATTTATTACATTATATAATTAATTAAATCAAGATATAAGTAATAATACCAAGAACAAGAAGTCGAAACACGTACGATAAATGAAACAATTTTACCCAAAACGATTCTTTAACACCAAATTTACAGAAGAACGGGTAATATAAAGTCATAATTGAACCATATATGATATAATAAAAATTAATATGATTATTTAATAAGTCAATGAAATTATTTAAATCATTATATAGGAGGTTTGGATACGTACGAAGCATATCGAACCTAAGGTAAGGGAAAATCTCGTAATCTCAATTTTTACCCGAGATTGTTTATTCGTAAGTATTTACTGGGGGTTATATTTATCATCCATGTCCAAGTTTTATAAAAATGTTTTCATGTATGTTTAATGTCCTTTTATGAATTTTTTACTTTTATTTCATGGTATGTAAGGAATCTTCCTTTTGTTTACCATACGAGGTACCTTTTGATTTTTCTGACAAAAGTACGAGGAGAATGTTTTTTAACTTATATGGCATGAACAAATTTTTACGGTTTCATAATGCCTTATTTTCAAGAAGCTTACTCTACAATATTTGATGACTATTTTCAAAAAAATACTTTTCTTCTAAAATTTCATGGAATTTTGTGAAAAGAAAATGATTTTGAAGAAGAAAGGATATTTTCCTCAAGAATTCATTTCAAGTGTTTTTTCAAAACTATTTTCCATCTAAGATGACATTATTTAGAATGATTATGTTTCAAGTATAATGTCTCTATGATTTAAATGGTTCATTTTTTTATGATGAAATGATATCCATTTGTTTTATATGGATTATGTTATGATGGGATGATGATTATGAAACCCATTTTATTCTTTGGGTTATGATGAATGATTTATGTTTATGTTGTGGAACACGTAATAATGATTTCATTATGAGATGGGTGGGACCTATATCTCCATCCAATGAATTTGAAAAAGATTTATATCTCATGAGATAGACATATATGGAACAACAAGTAAGTATGGTTCAGTAATACAGGGTTGGAATAGCAAGTTAACCCGGTTCATTAAGGGACTTTGTCCACTAAGATGGACTTGCCAACAATGACTTGGATACTATGGAAATCATATCATGTGCTTAATGTTTTTCCACCGTTACAAGTTTTATTCCCACACTATTTTATCATGATTTATTTTCCCTTATGATTTCTGCCTTACTATTGCAAGGATTTATTTCACAACTCAAGATCTTGATGTTTAAAAATTATGTTCATGTTTTGATGTTCAAATGTATATGGTTTGTTTTATTTTCTCCATTCTTACCCTTACTGAGCATTTGAGATCACCCTTTATATTTTTTCTTTTCCTCAGTATATAAAGAAAGGTTTTAGGTAAAAAAAGGGAATATATTTGTGGGGGATGTTGAAGATATTTCACCAAGATTAGAAGATTATATTTCCATGTTTCCAAAGACACTATACTCTTACAGTCCTTGTGTGTTGGTTTTTGTTATGTATTAAGTATTCCGAAAAAGTAATGTAATGTCCATGTACGCCATGCTTTGGGTCTTTACAGCCCTGACCGTAGGGAGTGGGTGGATAGTGGAGAGCTCATCTTCAGGAAGCTGAGGCTTACGACCATGGCGCTCCTGAGATGATTCAAGGTACAATCTGTGTCTATTCCAACTTAGCTGTAGTTCTTATAGACATAGGTACAAGTCACACTTTCATATCCGCTACCCTCATTCGGAGCAGGAATATTCCAACGGAGCCATTGGCTTGATCCTTAAGGCTAGAGATTCCTACGGGAGTAGACTCGATGAATACACACTGATGCCGAAAATGTGAGTTTAATCTAGGAGGCGAGAGCTTCGACTGGGATCTCCTCATATTGGAATCGAGGTCTTATAACATCATCTTCGGTAAGGACTGGTTATCTACATTCCACGCTCAGATTGACTGTATTAGGCAAAACATGTGGTGTGTCCGTACAGAATGGGACCAGGTTCACCTTCCCCAGTGAGAAGGAAACCATTGCAGCATAAGACGGACCTACTCGGAGGAGGGTGTAGCTGATCACTCACCAGTTGGCTTGCCTTACCCTTAGAGTAGTTGATTTGGATAGTCTGACTTATCCTGTAGTGGTAGACCAGTATGCGGATGTTTTCCATGATGATGTTCTAGGAATACCTCCATGTAGAGAGGTGGACTTCTATATTGACCTATACCCTGGGAAGACACCGATATCTAACCCTGCTTATCAGATGGCTCATGCCGAGCTTTGTGAGCTGCGGGTACTGTTGGAGGACTTGCAGGAGAATGGATTTATCCGGACCAGTGTTTCTCCCTGGGCAACCCCAATTCTATTCTCCAAGAAGGCAGACGAGATCTTGATGCTCTTTGTCGACTACCGTCTCCTGAACCAGGTGACAGTGAAGAACAAGTACCCACTCCCAAGGATTGAAGACCTCTTTTATCAGCTCAAGGGAGAACGATTGTTCTCAAAAATAGACCTCAGATCAGGATATCACCATCTCAGTGTTCGAGATGAGGATGTGTAGAAGACGACATTCAGGTGTCGTTAAAAACACTACTAGTTCTTAGTTATTCTCTTTAGTGTAACAAATTCTCCAACAGTGTTCATGAGTCTCATGAATAGGATCTTCCAGCCATACCTTGATCGCTTTTTCATAGTCTTCATCGATGACATACTGATCTACTCAACTACTGAGGAGGAGCATGCCTACCATTTGCAAGTAGTACTGGACACACTCTGAGAGCACCAACATTATGGTAACCTCTCGAAGTGGAATTTTTTGATTCAAGAGGTTCAATTCATGGGACAGGTTATCTCAGAGGCTGGAGTTACAGTGGATCCAGTGAAGATTGAGGCAGTGCTTGCTTGGGAGCCACCTAGGAGTGTGATGGAGGTACGAAGTTTCTTAGGATTGGATGAATACTATCAGAGATTCGTGACATACGTCTCTAGAGTTGCAGCACCACAGTCAGCCTTGACGAAGAAGGGGCAAACCTTCATGTGGTCAGAGAGATGCCAGCAGAGATTTCAAGAGATGAGGCAGAGGCTGACTAGTGCTCCCATATTGAGGCTTCCAGAAGAAGGTGTAGGGTACATATTCTACTGCGATGCATCAAGGACTGGACTCGGGTGTGTCCTAATGCAGGAGTGAGTAGTGATCGTGTATGGTTCTTGGTAGCTGAGATAACATGAGAAGAACTACTCTACCCATGACCTGGAGTTAGCAGCAGTGGGTTTCTCCTTGAAGATGTCGCTGCACTATCTGATGTGTGAACATTTTACCGTATACTCTGATCAAAAGAGTCTCAGGTATATATTCTCTCAGAAGGAGCTGAACCTGAGACAACAGCGATGGATTGAGTTCCTCCAGGACTATGACTTCGAGATAGTCTATACTCCTAATATGGGGAAAGTTGTTGCAGATGCGCTCAGCAGGAGGACTGGTATACAGCTGCTAGGAGAGGTGACAGAGCAGCAGGCTGCCTAACAGATATCCTTTGTGGATAGAGATGGAGCAGCCTATCTATAGTCTCTTACTGTCACTCCCCCACTTCATCAGCGAGTCAGGGAGGCACAACATGGGGACTCTAACTGAGAGACGCATTGTGCTCAAATATCCACAAGTTAGGCAACTGATGGATTTTATGAAGGTGGGGAGCACGTCATCCTCTTCGGTGGACATACAATGGTACCAGTTACACTACAGGAGGAAGTGTTGAGGGAGTTCTACACTTCCCCTCTAGCAGTACATCCAAGAGTGGTGAAGATGTACCAGGACTATAGACGGCAGCACTGGTGGCCAGGTATGAAGAAGGCTATATCAGAGTTCATCTCACAATGGCTCACTTGTCAGTAAGTGAAGGCAGAGAAGCATGTACTAGCAGTCTTGGTTCAACCCTTAGAGGTCCCATAGTGGAAGTGGGATGAGATATCCATGGACTTTGGGATGGGTCTTCCATGTACACCCTGGATTTATGACTCGATTTGGGTGATTGTCGACCGAATCACCATGTCTTTCCACTTCTAACCGATCAGAGAGCAGATCTCAGTAGAGAGCTTGTTACACCAATATGTGCTGGAGATTATGCGTTTGCATGGAGTACCTTCTTTTTTTTGTCTCTGACCATGATGCACGTTTTACTTACCGGCTATGGAAGGGGTTTTAGGAGGATTTTGGGACACAACTTCTCTTGAGCACCGCCTTCCATCCTCAGATGGAAGGTCATACCGAGAGGACCATCCAGACCCTCGAGGACATGCTCCGTGCATGTGTCCTAAGCTTCGGTCACAGTTGGGAGGATCACCGACCTTTGGTGGAGTTTGCCTACAACAACAGAAATCACTCCACAGTCGATATGGCACATTTTGAGGCCCTGTACGGACAACCTTACAGATCTCCATTGTGATGGACCGACCTAGGGAAGTCAGCACTAGTGGGACCAGATATGGTACGGGCTACCACCGAGAAGGTACAGAGCATCCAGGAGCGGATTAAGAGTGCACAGAGCATACAAAAGTCATATGATGACAAGAGACAGAGACCTCTGGAGTTCATGGATGGAAACCACATCTTCTAATGGGCCTCACCTCGATGAGGTCTACGGATATTTGGCCTGGGCGACAAGTTATCTTCGAGATTCATCAATTCTTTCCAGGTCCTCAGCAGAGTAGGCAAGGTGGCTTACTGCTTGGCTCTTCCACCTCAGTTACATCGATTGCACGATCTCTTCCATGTATCTCCAGTGAGGAGATATGTGCATGACCCATCCCACATCATCGACCATGGAAATCTGGACATCGATGACGAGAAAACTTTCACGGAGGTTCCAGTGGAGATTGACGATCGATAGGAGCAGTTCCTACGTGGATGGTTGATACCTCTGGTGCGCGTTCACTGGCATCACAAGAACCTCTAGGAGAGCACATGGGAGCGGGAGGCGCAGATGGGTTCTTAGTACCCCCATTTCTTCCCTTAGTTTGAGTTGTAGCTTACGGGGACATAAATCCCTGAGGTGGGGAGAATGTAAAGACCCAGAATTCCTGTGGATTTTTTTTAATACATGGGAATTTTACGAGTCTGCAGTTTCTGAAGACGCTTGATTCTGAGGCCCGGTGTGTCCGAAATAAATTTATGATGTTTTGTTTGGGTACGTTCAGTAAATGTCTGAACATGTTTTTGTAACTTTTGAACTGTTGCTTTGAATTGAAATCTGAGGGCTCCGTTGAACTCACAACGCCGGTTTTCGCTTGCGAAGACTTTCATCTCGACGGCGGATAGTCAGGAATAAAAGGTAGTTTTTGGATTTTTATAAAAATAATAATAAAAGAAAGTGTATCCAGACTTTATTTTATTCCAGCCTCCATGGGAGTGTGGGTAGTTGGAACCTCCACTTGGGATTTGGTGGTGGGACCACAACACACTAACCTCCCATGAAAGGTTATGGTTGTGGGGCCTACCCGAACCCAACCTTCCATGTGAGGTTAAATGTGGTGGGGATCACATGAGGCCACCCGACCCCTCATTAATGGGAGGAGAAATTAACCCCTAAACTCTCCCTCATTAATGAGGGAGAGCCTCTTCACCTTTCCCCTGTTAATTATTTCAGCCTCCCCACCCTCATTAATTTGTAGGGTTGTCTCATTAAATTAATCAACTTTTGAAATCTTTTGAATTTTTCCAACTCCCCAATTAATATGCCAATGCATGTGTATTAAATTTGGTGGAGCCGGGTTATTAATTACTCCAATTTAAATTTTGTGCCAAAAAAATTAATTGGATTATCACTCTATTATTTTGTTGGCGTAACCTTTTGTTGGAGCTTTGGAGAACCGTTGGAGAATTATCTCTCAACGAGGAACATGAAGAATGTGAAGAACACCATCTTCTTCCTTCTTCAATCGGGGAAAGAAAGGGAAGCGACGCCCACGAAGAACATGGACGACGTCATCTTCGACTCGTCCTCTCCAGACTCTTCCTCCTCCGATATTGACGAAACAACCTCCAACCAACAGTTAATCCGTTAACAATCACCGAACGACAAACGAGGTAGGGGGAATTAGAGTTATTTTTATTTATGAGAATAAACATCCATTCTTCTTCATTTGTTGAGCACTTTGTTGCCAAATGATATTTCCATGACGTGGAGGGATCAAACCGCATGAACACTGTCCGACCCTACCATTTTCTTGTTCTTATTGATGACGACAGAGGCAATGCACGCGACGACGACAACGAAGATGGTATACAAAGGTCGCACTACCTGCGGCCTCTGCAAACCGCGCTGCCAGCTAGGCGGCGCCCGACCGGCACCCCCCATGCTACACCGCGGCCCTACCGACAGCCCGCCATGCCTCGACGACACGCTACCTTCGCCCTGCCCGTGCCCCCCGGTGATCTTCCGCGCTGCCCAACGTACCCTGTGGCACCCAGCCGCCCGACCCCCGTCCCCCTGGCACCCTTTTGCGTTGCACGATGCAGCCCGTGACACCCTGCTTCCCTACCTGGCACCCCCTAATGCCCTACTGCGCTGCTCGACGCACCCCGCGCTGCCCTGACTCCCTGCCCCCTCCCCCTGACACCCTAGTGCATTGCCATGGCGCTCTGCCGGGCCCCCGCGCCCTGCCCGGTGCTCTCGCGTCCTGCCCGATGACTAGCCGGCCGGCCCGTGCCCTGCACGGCCTGCCTGCTGGCCTCCTAGACAATTGCATTCCCATGCCTTCACGCCCTTCTGTGGCATGCCCAGTGACCAGCCACCATGTGAGTGTGGGTAGTTGGAACCTCCACTTGGGAGTTGGTGGTGGGACTGTCACACCCTAACCTCCCATGAGAGGCTATGGTGGTGGGGCATACCTGAACCCAACCTCCCAGTGAGGTTAAATGTGGTGGGGACCACAAGAGTCCACCCGACCCCTCATTAATGGGAGGAGAACTAAACCTCTCAACTCTCCCTCATTAAAGAGAGTGGGACTCTTCACCTTTTCCCTATTAATTATTTAAGCCTTACTACCCTCATTAATTTGTAGGGTTGTCTCATTTAATTAATCAACTTTTGAAATCTTTTGAATTTTCCCAACCCCCCAATTAATATTCCAATGCACGTGTATTAAATTTCGTGGAGCTGGGTTATTAATTAATTCAATTAAAATTTTGTGCCAACAAAATTAATAGGATTCTCACTCTATTATTTTGTTGGAATAACCTTTTTTTGGAGCTTTTATGAACCCTTGGAGATTTCTCTCTCAATGAGGTACATGATGAACGCAAAGAACACCTTCTTCTTCCTTCATCAACCTGGGAAAGAAAGTGAAGAAACTCCCATGAAGAACACGGACGACGTCATATTCGACTCATCTTATCCGGACTCTTCCTCCTCTGATAATGACGGAACGACGTCCGCCCTACCGCGAATCCATCAACGATCACCAAACGACAAATGAGGAAGGTGGAATTTGAGTTATTTTTATTTATGAGAATAAACCTCTGTTCATCATCGTTTGCTGAGCACTTTGTTTCCAAATGCTATCGCCATGATGAGGAGTGATCAGACCACACGAACACAGTATGACCCTCCTCTTTTCTTGTTCTTGTTGATGAAGACGGAGGTGGTGCACGCGGCGGCGACTGCATAGACGGAAGACAAAGGCCGTGCTACTCGCGGCCTCCGCGAACCGCACCGTTGTCCAAGAAACGCCCAACTCGCACCCCACGCGCTGCTCCGCTGCCCTTCTACCAGCCCACTATGCCTTGTTGGCGCGCCCCTCTCGCCCCGCAGGCGGCCTACACGCACCCCCCGGTGCCCTGCCGCGCTGTCCGGTGCACCCTGCGACGCCCTTCCGCCTTGCCCGATGGCCCCTAGAGCCATACCGCGCTGCCCGACCCACCCCGCGATGCCACCCGACACCCCGCCACACTGCCTGACGAACCCCGCGGCACCCTTCAGCCCTGCCCTGCACCCACCCTGCGCCCTGCCGAACTGCCCGACGCACCCCTCGACCCCCTTCTGCCCTTCCCGGTGCCCCCCGGTTTCCTAGCGTGCTTCCTCAGCACGCTGCCGGACACCCACGCCCTGCCGCACCCCCGCGCCCTGCCGCGCCCTACCTGGTGCCCCATCGGCCTGTACGGTGACCAGCCGGCCTTCCCGCGCCCCGCGCAGCCTGCTGGCTAGCCTCCTGGCCCCCGACCATCCGAGTAGACCCACGACATCCCTCGCGGTGTTTCTGGCTGAACCGGCCCAGCCTCCCGGGCCGAGTCACCGAGCTGCCACCGTGGTGACTACCAGGCTGAACCGCCCTCGCGGTCCACTGGGCCGGGCCCAGTGGACCGGGGCAAAACATAGCGGGCTGACCCGCCCAATGGGTCGGGTCAGACCCAGCGACTCGGACGAGGTCAACCCAGACCAGGTTGGCCCAAAATTGGTTGGGCTGAGTCGGCCCGACCAGGTCGGACCGGACCCGTGCCCATTACTGACCTGTTATCTTCTTGGGCCATATCTTTGGCACCGAACATCCGTTTGATGAACCGTAAGAGGTGATGGTATTCTTGGAGCATATCCCCCACTTTGAGTATACCCCACTGGAGTTCAGAGTATATTTGAGTCATAGTCGGGTTAGTTCGTACACGAATCAAACCGGGCCCCCGGGACTAAAATGCTAATAACTCATAGACCGGGCATCCGATTGACGCGCCTTCTGTTGCGTTGAGACCCCTATGATGTGGCGGTCCTTTGAGATACTTTCACATGAGACTTTATGACACTTGGAGTATCAACCAGTAGCTCGTAGAGCAGATCCTCTCGGAGACAAGCATACAGAGTGCAGAGATCTAGTAGATGGAAAACCTGATGACTGCTTGTCCGATTCGACTTGGAGTGATTCGACTAGCCCAGTGGGGAGCACCCGGTATTTGGCGGGAGACCCATGGAGGAGGAGCGCCCGATATTTGGTGGCAGACCCACGATACTTGACAGTAGGATTACCTCTATTAGCTATTAGAGGGTGCAACTGGTATTTGGCGGCAGATCCACAGCAGACAGAGCACCCGATATTTGGAAGAAAACCCGCGGTACTTGACAGGAGGTGTACCTCAGCAGTCCAAGGTTAGTGAGAAGTGCCTCGGTGTCGCGACATGCCCACTGTACTCGATAGAGTATGAGTTCTCTAGCAGTAGTGGTTTCGATAATGAAAATCATAGTTTGAGCTGAGTCAATGACTTTTGTTTTTTCCTCATGATTGAGATGGGTTACTTGATAACTTAGTTATATGTATGAGCATATATATAAGTAATGGTTTTCCGTTGAAATCATACTTGTTTTTTATCTTTGTTGGATTTTGTGAGACCTTGAGGGTCTCAGGGTCCCTACTGAGTATCGTTATACTCACCCCTGCACAGGCTATGCTCGCACCTCATTGTGTTGGATACAGAAGACGGACAATGCTGACAGAGGCCGAGAGCACCAGGACTGGACGGTACATAGAGGAGGACCTTACGACGTATCTGTATAGGGTGGAGTCTGACAGATGTGGAGTGATGTGGAGGCCATCTATACATACCATTCAGGTAGGAACCTCAGAAGATGATCCATGAGCTAATTTCACTTTTCAGCTATTTGTCCCCTTTTTCAGTTGTACTTGCACTTTACAATTGGCCTTGTATTCTGACCCCCTTTACTTTCAGTACACTTTTTATACAGCTTTTACATAATGTTTGCTTCTGCTTGTACTCTAGTTGTGTGTGTTTACATTTTATAAAGGCAATGACTTCCCAGTTTTAGGGAATTATGCCTTTGGTGCTTGTCGCCATCCCCAGACCTATAGAAGGTGCGCTTGGGGTAGTCATGATACGGACCCCATGGGACGGGTCTTGAAAATTAATTTATTTTTAAATAAAATCATAATTTATTCAAAGAATAAAAATTTTAAAACTATAACTCATTTTATGTCACCGTGAAAAATTAATCAAGATCTCATTTTATTATAACAGTAATACAAAAATTATAATATTATGATATACTTTTCACAATGATCATTTTACTATTCATATTACTATTCATACGTGTATGTTACTATTCACAAAAAAACATGTTGGTTCAATCAAACTCTAAATAACTTACTCATCACAACTGTAGATGTATGGTTTTTAAAATTCAACTCATAGAAGCAGAAATAATATGATTAATAGCAAGTTTATAACAATCACCATAAAGAAATGTTTCATTGTTTCGAGACTTAGTGTTTCATGCATTTGAATTTATTTTTTCAAAACCTTAGGGTGTTACACATAGAGGAAATACACTAGATGAACTATCAAAAATAAAATAGAAGGTAATTGAAATATGAAGTATGATAAGGATTTCTATAAGTTTAATCCCCCAGAGTAAAAAATATTTTAGGATTTATAATATAATCCCTAGGTAATATATACCCCATAAAAATGTAACAAGTGGTGAATATTAATCATATCTCAATGAATAAAAATTATGATACAGACACCCAAAAAGTAATGGTAATGTATAAATAAAAAGATTATGAGAGGGATACCGTATATTTTTAATATCATTAAATGAAATATATTCATCATATTTTAAGGAAATAAGTTTGTGATCACTCCATTAAAAAGAATTGGGAATAATATTGAACATGCCTCATGTAATTTAAAATAGATACAAATGACATATATGAAATTAAAAAAATTCAAATAAAACTCCTTAATGAATAAAATTTCAAATGATACACTAAATACAATTATGTATAATAAAATTTTAAAATAAAATATATTTGGGGAATTAAGTAAACCAGACAATATAACAAAATATTTATAACATAACTATGTCATATGATATTAAAAATCAAGACAAGATCCCCTTAGATCTAACACAATCATTCAAGTAATAATCATTTTAGAATACGGTTATAAGAATGAAATATAATGATCCTGGCCCGAATAAGGTAAAAAAATTTATTAATTAAGTAACAAAAATCAAACATGGAAGTATTAGATTCTATAAGTATGTCTGTAACTCAATGTAATTAAATTGAATTAACACTAACCCTAACCTTAATTTTCAACATACACTAATACGATTGAATCCCTTATAAAAATATGACTACCTTAATCAACCATTTAAAAAAAATCATTTAAATATACTTTTATAAAAATCATTTATAATTATTTTCTAAATGTATATAAGTTAGTTATTACCTATTTTCAATATCGAGTGGGAGTAATCAAAATATTTTTGAAGTAGATTCATAATAACAATATTCTTTAAATCTTCTACCAATGTTCATCATTTCTAGATCATAAAAGTTAGAGTTAAATATTATTTATAATTATTTAAAAGTTTATTATTTTATTTTATGGTAATTTTTTGTAGTTAATATAGATGAAATCGATGACAATCATTTTTCTAATTTTTTAATAAATAAATGGTTGAAACTAAATTAATGAGTTTAATATTAATGTGACTATTCTAAAACCAATAATAAAATATTTATTCACTTACTTTTGTCATATATTAATATTAATTATGTTCTCAATGTCATCCAAGATATTATTTTATAGCATTGTTCAAGTGGGTGGTAGGAACGAACCAAACATGAACATACTATAATTATTGAAAAATTGTAATTACAAAATTAGTTTATTATTTAAATAATATAATTATTACAAAATAATATTGATGTTAACTTGATAAATTTATGGTGGTGAATAATATTTAAAGGTATGTTAAAAAATAATAATGAATATAAATGAAAAATGGTATACGTTACATCGTAGAGGTTGTATTCTGCACCACAAATCGTTAATGCTTCCATTTATAAAGTAATTAGAGTTAAACAAGGTTCATTAAAAATTTTCAGTTCATAATCATAATTAGATTATATATTTTAAATTTATTCTTAAATTTTACCCTTATAATCACAAAATTTAGTTAGTGGTGAAAAAAACCAATTCATCACACTATGGGGGCTGCAATATATGAAATAAATGAATGAATATTTCCTTTTTGTTAATTGAAAAATGGGAAAGTGGGATAATTAACATTACATTATCATAATAAAATTCTATAAAAATATAAAGTTTGACTATTCATAAATGGAAAATTATAACTGAGAAATAAAGATATAGACGAATTGAAGTTACTAAGAATCAACTCTCAATTTGAAATCATTGTGTTTTTTATGGAGGATTCCTAAAAATAATAGTCTTAAAAAAATTTCATATGGCCGAGATCCCAATAAAAATGGAATAGGATTATAGTATAAGTGTAATTTGTTGATTATTTTTTGGTGGAAAATGAATTCATTGTATAACGACCCTAACTTATCATACATAACAATCTCATATTTTTAGATGCGTGTTCAATACATTTCATAAAAACATTCTAATGTACAATAATATTTTAGTGTTTTTTGATACTAGAAACATAATATAATTATTTCATGAAATATATTCAATATATTCCACAAATATCTTCACACATATTACTCTTCTTACGAATACACTACCTAAACCTTTCTTCATACCAAGGGGAATAAAAAATAATAATGGGTGATCTCCGATACTCATTAAGGATAAACAAAAGTAGTATCAATAAATGATAATATGAATGAATAAGAGAAACCAAATGGTATGTAATCATGAAAATAAATTTATAATTTGATATCCAACCTTTCATAGGACACAAACATGATTCATGGCATAAAACTATATCATTTTAAAAGGCATGACACATAATATTGAGAAATCAACATAAATAAACCATTACCATAATATCATTTCATAAAATTGTGGAACCATAATGATCATAAAAAACCATTTTATGTGTATAGTTTAACTACAACGTTCATAATAATATTGGAACATGACTTATCACCAGTTTGACAATGTAGATCAGAATGAACCTATTTTCCATTGTGGATCCAAATAATCTACTTATTTCCTATTTTTATCTCATTAGATATAAATATATAACCAATGAAATGGATATATTTATAGGTCCCACAAAATATCAAAATGAAAACCATTCTTATGTGTGAAGAAATATTGTAAAAAATTTATCATATCATCACATCGTAATATATTTATTGAAAATGCGTTTTGTAAACATTTCATCAATTCACCATACCACAACCCATGAAAAATAAATGGTTTTATTAAACATTTATTCAACATAAACCTTAACCATCCATATAAAGTATAAGGATGTTATAATTAAATATTATCCCCATTAAAAAATAAGTATTATCAATGGACATCATCTTAGATTGAAAATAAATTTTAAAGATCACTTGAAATATATATTGAGGAATATAGCCTTTATAATATTAAATTATTTCAAAATAAATAATTTTTTAAAACTTTTTTATTTTCAAATAACCGCGTTATATTATAAAAGAATCATAAAAAATTATTTATATCATTTCTTATGAGAAATATGATTTTCATTTTGAAAAAAAATATTTTAAAAATAAATTTTCCAGAACATTTCTGAAATAATTTTCTTTTAAAACAACCCTTGTAAGCACATTAAAATATTATTTAAAACAAAGATTTGGTCATGATGGAGGAAAACCCATTTATTTTTAACATGATAAAATAGTGATTCCTTATATATTTTTGGTAAAAGAAAAACATTAAATGTTTGGAAAATGAAAAAAATATTCCTTTAAAAATATTTATTAAAAGTAAAACATGGTTAAAAATGTATTTAATTAATCATTTTAAAAAATTTAAGAATAATTTGAAAACCATTTTTATAAAACCTGATATTTTAGGAAATAGGATTTATGCCCAACGAAGTAAATAAAATCATACTTTCTTCAAATCAATATTTTAAACTTATTTTTACATAATGAAATTAAAATGAATGGAAATAGAGAATTCTAATGAAATTACCAAAGTAGAAGAAATGTCAAGAGATTCTGGACATATGTATCATATGAATTCATCATCAGAATCATAAAAATAAAAATGTCATGATAAATGATGAGAAAGTATAATAAAACCATAATATCTTTGGTAACATTGAATATGAGACCCATGAACGAAACATAGTAAATTAAACATATGATATCATTAATAGAAGTAGATTCATGAGATAACATGTCAAATTGATAGTATATTGACCACATAAAATAAACGTGTAGTGAATATTTGATAATTCTCCTTGAAACAAAAGAGATTCTAGAAATATGTTACCACATGTCCTAAAATCATTCGAACACAATAAAACATATAATATAATAAATATAATTTCATTAAACATATATTAATGAACGATAATTGTACACATATTACCATATATTACTTATGACCATTTTAAAAAATTAATTAACAATTCCATGTTAATGTATTGTTATTGGTAATAACAACTTTGTTTTCAGGTATATTTGGATTTTTTTTATTTGGTCATATTAACTTGATCAAATTTATATCATGAATATAATTTTAATCTTGATATAAATATAATATATATTCATTATATTTGTATTTAATGTAATCCATACAATTAAGAGATCTAAAATGAAATACATCATTCATGGTGACAATATGTAGTACGTACTAAAAGAAAAAGTTTCCATTTTCTTGATGGATGAAATGTAATAAAGGTAAATAATATATTAAACTTCCTTACTATTCTATTAATATATATCTCATGTTTTTATTTAAAATAATACTTTTTTACATTCCATTTAAAGCATATGTGAATAATGAATCACATCACTTCACAAAGTAGTAGTCTTCTGAACATAGGAAAGATATTATCATATTCCCACAGAAAGGAAATTATGAAGGAATATTTTATATCATGAGTCCAAAAGAATACTAATTTTATAAATATCATATATAAATAATAAATCCATTATTATATTCATATGTGATAGTTGGTGATTGAAAATAGATAACATCGGTTTGTGAGGCTGTAGTCCTCTATACACACGAACAATGATTATGTGACCCATTTGATAGAAGATGAAAGGAATTTAGATGATATAATTAACATAATAGAAACTATTTATATTTATTATACTTATCATATTATATAATAATGTTTTAGTAAATACTGATTGAGGTGTAGGAAGAAATAAAATAAAACACTCGATTAGGGATATTACCTATTCTTCAGATAACATATTTTGGTTTGAAACAAAAAGATAAATATTGTGAAATTATGAAAAAAATTATTCCACAATGATGTGTATATAGGATTAATAAATTTATTTGGTTAGGTATTGTTTCAATTTTTTTTTTTAAATTGTGAATAGGTGAAGGTAGTTGGGGACTTTTATAAGTGATTTGTGTGGCACCCTATTAATATTTTATAAGGAAATAGCATACCCACAGATTTCAAATGAAAAAAATGATAAAAAAATAAAAATTATCAATCCTAATCGATTTTAGTTAAAAATATTTCATATAAATGGATGTAGGACATGTTTTGTGCAATCCTTAACCTTTATTGTATTATTTTAAACCATCAATAAACCTATTTTTACATTTACCTCAAAAAATAATTCTTACAATTTTCTACCACTAATTATGGTAAAATATTAAATTAACAAAATTAGATAATTTAAATTATTCTAATTGAAAATATGGAATCCATGTTTCCCAATTCCATTCATAGGTGTGATAATAGTTAATTTAATTTAAATCTTATAGACACGTCGTGGAGACATTTATTCAAAGAGAAAAAGTCCAAATATTTAAAAACCTTTATATCAAAATTCAACATGAAATTTATTAATCTAGAAAAGATAGGATATATATATATAATTCAACTAACTTTTGTTTTAAATAAATATTAAAATAACATCTATGTTTTTAAATTATTTAAAAGAAAAAAATCTTAATAAAAATCATTATTTTTCACTATTGTTCGAAAAATTTGCCTTATCAAAACTATGTAAACTTTTCTCCCAAAGATAATTTTGAAATTATGATTAAAAAATGAAATTAATTTTTCCAAATTAATTTTATATAATAAAAAAATATATTTTAAATTAGCTATTCAAAATGAGAAAATATTCTTTTTTGTAAAATACACTTTGTATTAATGAAATTAGATTGTTTGGTATCTCTTGTATAGAAAAAATGTAAGATGGCTGTTAAACATTTGATTTAATATAAAATATATAAATTAATTTAAAATTAATCCAAAAAACTAATTTATTTAATTTATTGAGGTGAAATTTTTTTGTGTGCATAAAAATAGTTTTTCAGAAATACATTTCCTTTATTTTCATATTGATTTTATTTTATTTCCAATTTAATTGTATACAAAATTATTCAATTTGTATATTTCTATAAACCATATATTTTATATAATTTAGATAATATTATTAATAACCACTATTCCAACAACTAGGTGATAACTATCATATCAAATAATTATATTTTAATTATATGTATTATTACTTTTAAATTCAGTGTTTCATATAATGAAAGATAAAATCAATTGTTCCTATAATGTAATCAAACCATTATGTTTCATGTATAAATAAATATCAAAAAATAATTAATTTATTAGAAGAAATTATATTTCAAAAAATATCAGTTTGTTACATTATACACTCCTTAAAAAGATTTAATGTAACATTCTGAGTTTTTTAAAAAGGAATATAATGTTTGATAGCATACATGATATGTCACATCGAGAAAAAACGAACAATAAAATATTGTTATCTATGTATTATTATTATTACATAATCATTATAATGGTTTGAATGAACATGATTTATATAATTATGAAAATATAATTTACACACATATATATAATTAATTATTTGGAGAATAAATAATTATCAATTAATATAAATCCCCTTTTTAAAATAAAAATAAATGTTTTTCAGAAAAAATATTTAAATGTGCACAAAAGTGTTTTATACCAATAAATAAACAAATATCTTTTTTTGTATTATATTTATGAAAAATATATATAATATTTTCAATCTAATGTTAAAAAATAATCTTATTGTTTTCGAGACATGATATTAAAACAAATCAATTTTTACCTATATAAATTTATTTTTTAAAAAATATATTTTTTTTTCAGCATTTTTATGGAACACTAGTTATAAATCTAGTTTTTCAAAATTTAAAAATTTCTATTAGATAAAATAAAATTAATCATTGAAATTGGAATATCTAAATTTAATTTGGGTTAATTTTCATTATTCTTCTTATATGTTTTATGTTTTTATAGATAGTGAAAAAATATTTCATTTTAATTGAAAGCTAATTTTTCCTCTAAATAATTTATGGTGTTAAATTATATTATTGATTTTTTTAATCATATGTAGATAAATTTTTAAAAATTTAATCCAATTTAGTTCATTATATTCAATTTTACATTAAAATTGGATATCAAAATATTATAAAATTTTGAACATTTTTACTTTAAAAATATTTTTTCTCATTCCTTCAATGAGATTAAATTTTCTTTAATTTATGGAAATTTTTTATTTTAAATTTTAAAAAATGGATTCTATATTTGGAAACAAAAGATATAAATTTTTTAAATAGGTTTATTTTTTTTGGAAAATATGTATAGTAACTTAAGTAATTTTGTTTATTACAACATTTAAAGGTAAATTGTTAATTAAGGGAAAAATAATATTTGAAATATTATAAAACTTCCATAATAATTATTATAATTTTATGGGAAGATTATTTGTTGTTAATAAGAATTAAAGTATTGGTAATGGGTTCATTTTTGTCCTTTTGGATGAGAATATAACCTTATATTATATTTAAACGAATGTTAGTTTGGTAATACATTAATTTCTAACAAGATAAGTAAATTTAATATGGGGTTATATAAAGGATATGTTCAACTATAAATGTTATTTTAAGATATTAGATTATAATATAAATCATATTAAAAAATTTAATATTTTTAGTGATAAAATAATTACCTTATATGGTGACATAATGAGGATGCTATAATTGTTCAGTTATTGGATGAATTGAATAAATGATATTAAAAATATTAAAATAAATATAATATGAATTAAAAAATTTCATAAAAAAATTATGGATTAACTTGAAATTATCTTTAACAGTTAAAATAGTTTTTTCTAAGATAACATATTGTTATGATATTTTTAAGAATTCATGTGTTTAATCATGTCAAAATAGACAATATGGGTATTTTAGAATAAATAATATTTTATTAAATGATATAAAACTAAATAAATGTATAATTATTCAAAATTAATTTTATTGCATATACAATTTAATCAATAACTCATGTATTTGTATTTTTACATTTTATATTGATTATTTTAACCCTCAATGTGTAAATTTATTGATATCACAATATGAATTAAAAAATTTAAATAAGGGTTAAAAACAATAAGAATTAAAAAATATTCAAAATAGGTAAAATATTTTATTTAATGAATTTATTTATACATATAATAATATTATATTTTAAATAAATAAGTTTGGATCTATTTGGAATAGAAACTTAATTTAGATTCGTTATTAATTAGAATAACTATAAGAGTGCCCCTCCCATATCCGAAAAAGAGGACCCATTCTTCTCTTTTAAATACTCATAAAACCCTATTTTTCATAAAATAGCTATCCAAATACCTTCCAAAACTCCATACCCAGATTCTATATTCTTTAGTTTAGGCGTGAACCCTTCTAAGAGTTGCTAAGGTGTTAATCAAAGAATGTCATTTGGAGAAGAGGTATCATTATTAATTAAGTGTTTCTATATTGTTTCTTCTTCCACTTCTGTAAAATATAATTCAACCCTAATGAAATAACAAAAATATTATCTTGAATATTTTTTTTTCAATTTAATCACTTAAATCCATCTCTACTTTCATCAAATTGGAATGTAATTAATTTGTTCATGTGTACGACAATTTACCACCCCACGAAGAGATGTAATTCATTTTCCATCTCTATCTCTCAAAAATATTTATAATAATGGAGTTAATATTTATATATTATATTAATTGAATATTTTTTTTATTTAATAATTATATATAAGTTTATTTCTTACCCTTTAATGCACGTAAAAAAGATAATGTTGGTCATGCGTATGTGTGAACTATCATCTCCCCGAAACTATGTGATTCATTTTTTATCACAAAATAACATGGATGATATATATATATGTGTGTGTGTGTGTGTGTTTTTTTCTGTTTTTTTGTGTATTTAAATGATTAATTTTATATTAATGATTTTATCATAATTCTAGAAAAATTAAATAACACTTACCTTGTTCCCATAATGATCACTAAAAAATAGAAGCGTTACAAATGCATACATACGGCTTACTGTGTCCATGATTGTAATGTAGTTCATTTTTTAATATCCAAATTTAATGAATGAATTTTATTTTATAATTGGTACATATAATTGATTATTATTTTGTGGATTTTATTCTGATTAAGATGGAATAATGAAAACTTATGACGATACATAATATACTATATTTATTTTAGACTCAAGTACTGAATATCATCAAAACATCGGACTTGAACTTAATTAAATATGTAGTTGTTATAACATAGAAATAAGTGATATGAAATGAATTAAAAACATAAAAAATGTTATAAATTAATCAAATTATTAATATATTTTTATTATTCATGAATATAGAGGACATACATGACAAATCTGAGTCTAGGTATGGTACTTTGTCTCAATCTCCATTCATTGAGGTATATTTATATGTTATACACCCACTTTATTATTTTGGGGTGTATATAAATCCCCATTTAACAAATAATATCATTAATTTATATATTACCATGTTATTTAATGTTCTTTTAAATGTTATTCTTTCATGGGGATTATGATTTAAATGTTCAAAGTGGTATGGGAGACCTTGAATGTTTAAATATTTAATTATCCAAAATTTTTATCTATGTCAATATTAATGATATGATTTTATTGATTTATTTATATGGATATAAATTAATTTTAAATGAATTTTTATGGTTATTTTATATTTCATTCAAAAAAATTCAAAAGGAGTTATTTTATGTGGTTTATGGGAAATTTTTTGACAAACAACATAAGGAATGTTCTATTCCTAACCGAGACGATGACATTGACTTTCCTACTTCCATGACTATTATTTAGTTTCTATATTCCCTTGAAAGATTTCATATTTCATTAAATGAAAAAACTATTCCATTCTTTATTGGATTTTAGGTATTGAATTTTTGTAAATAAAATGATATATTTATATCATTGTGTTTTTCAAGTGAGATTAAAAGTGTTTTTTCAAAGGAATTTATGATGAAAATGTTTTAATAATTAAATGGAATATGAGAATTACATGAAATGGGTGATCCCAATTCAACTTATATGAAGGATATATCTCCATTATATCTAGAAGGTGATCCCGATACAACATATTTGAAGGTTTGATCCCCAGTATAACTCACAAGTGAGCCCGATGTAGCTTATATGAAGGGAACTTCCCCATTAGAGCTCACACGTGAGCCCGATAGAGATAACAAAAAGGGTGATTCCCATTATAGATCTCCATTGAATTAATAAATAATATTATTATAAGTATTCCATATATTTATTTGAATTGAAATGGTTTTGAATGAGTTTTATTAATAAGACACTCTAGGTAACCGAGAAGATGTTTAATTGCTTGTTATTTGTTTTAGTTAATTTATTTCATGAAATTATATCTGTGAATTTCATGTTGATATGTTTTCTTTATTTTTCTAAAATAAAATTAAATGGGTTTTCTTGTTTTATAATTTATTAATTGTGTTCCTTCTTTTTCATATCCCTTATAATGTTTTCTTATGCTTATCCCATGTTTAAAAATGCATTTTATAGGGTTAAAGGATGAGTGGGGACAAGTATGTGGGAAGGATTAATGTTTTGGTGTAATATATTAGAACCAAACATAGTATTGTAGAATGTTTTTTTGGTGGGAAGAATATACAATGAGTAAAAGTGTCAACTTGTAATGTATGAATTTATTATTTAGTATTTTTTCTATATTAATTAAAACTGTGAACTAAAAAGAGCCTCTAATGTGAATTCTAGATCATAAACACTATAATATATAATTTTTATGATCAGGGCCATATAGTTCATATAAAATGTTGGTTTAGATAACTTTAGGGGTTAGGATATTGTAAAATATAATATCTATAAATTATTTTCACTTCATGGTTATGTTAAAATTATATAGCATTTGATGATTACCATGTCTCTTTATTTTACATATGTCTGTTCAGGATGTTTTTCTATAGAGGAAACAAGGTAGCTATATTGAGAAGGCATTGATAGGAAAAAAGATTTCTAAATCATCATCCTGATATGGTTAGAATTCATAATTAATAGATTATTTATTTACTGGACCAATTCAAACATGCTATAAATAGTGGTGGAATCCATGAATGAGATCATACATATCCACCATAGGTGAATATGTATATAGTGGAATATTCAACGAGGAATAATCCCACATCATTCAATGGATCAGTTGAACCAATGGTAGCTGAAAGATGGATCAATTCATTGGTGAAGATATTTTATGTCATGGAATGTTTAGAACATAAAAAGGAAACTATTTTCATCTATCATTTTGATGGTAAATCTGATTGGTGTTGGTGTTTGGTTAAGAATAATAAGTAAAAAACGAACTTTATGCCATGGAATGGAAAAAATTTAAGGATTTTTTACATTATAAATAATTCTTTAAGGTTTCTTGAATTAGGATGGAGAAACAATTCTATTAAAAAAAGAAAAAGGATAATTTTTTAGTTTGGATATATGATGAAAACATCACAAACATTTCAAAGTATTTTCTATATTTTATTTGAGACAATGATAGTAAAGTTAATATATTTTGATCCATATTGAAACCATGTATATGAATAGATTCATCCTCTCGATAATTTAAATGTTATGAAAAATTGATTTGTTGTGAAGAGAAAATTGAAGTGGAGTTTACTGAAACAGACATTAGATGAGATGATATGATTATGAAATGGTCATGGTGACATGAAACAGAGAAGAAACCAACTGTAAATTGTATAGGTAAGACTAAAACACATTCCATGTTTTGAAAAATAAATTGTTGGAAATCTATTTAAGGATCTGGAAAGAGTTACTAGTGTGGTAAGCTTGGTAACATGGTTTGTGACTGAATGAAAAAGTGTCTTGAGTAACTCAACAATAAGATAATAGAAATCCACTCAACAATAAGATGGTCTCACTACAATGAGTTATAATATTATGAAAATATGTGTCCAAATAAAGTCACTCTGGGTGTAAATAATCCTGATCAAAAAACAAAAAGGATTGGGAAAAGCTTTTTCTACTACTTCAGTTTCTATTGAGATATCTAGTTAAGTGATAGAAGCTCTAGAGAGCACAACATTTTTCTATGGTAAAACATATGTTCATGGTTTTAGACACCCCTTTTATGGTTTTAAGTTATGTTACCATAAGTGATTAGGTAATTTTTGTTCTATGATTTCTTGGGTTTTTATTTATGTAAGTCTTTTTTTAATTAATAACATGCCTTTAGTTTTAGACAGGAGGTTTAAGGTATTAATAAACATTAGGTTTTATATGATCTTAGATGATTATTTTTAGGGATGTAGATTATAATTATGGTAATGTTAGGAGGATAAAATTATGAATATAAAATAGAAATATATCTGGTAAGTATATTTACTTATGTTCTTAGATTGTAAATGTGTTACTCAAAATTAGAAAAATCATTTTTGAATGTAAAATTCTCTCTGTTTTCTTTTACTATTGAGAAATCAATTTCCATTTTAACCTATCTCAAAGTTATGGTTTTGTGATTGTTAAAATTATTATGACCATGTTCCCAATCACCATCCATTGGAACTTTATATTATGTTTTCTCTTCCATGTCCATGTTTTCCACTATGTAATACTAATATGTGTTATCACGCTTGACCTTCATAATTTCCTTTCTTTCTTCTATAGTATACTTTTTATTAATCCTATTTCTGATGTATTATTTCAATAAAGGAATTTTTAAAAGTCAATACATAGTTTCTAAGCCCAAATTAAAAATTATTAGGATGAAATTTTCAAAGGGGGTGTGGGAATGTGACATCCAATGTTTTTAAGAATAAATATTATGTTCGATAGTGTACATGATACACCACATTGATCTTAAAAGAACACTAAATATTATTATTTTAATACCATCATTATAAATAATTAATTATAATGGAGGGTATGGACATGATTATGTTAATTATTAAAAGAATGGTAAATATATGTTTATATATAATTAATTTTTTTGATCAATTAATTATAAATTAATGTAAAAAAATTAATTAAAAAGAATTGTTTTTCCAAAAAACTATTTAAATGTGAAGAAGTGTGTTTTACACCAATATATTAAAAAATAAATCTTTTTTTTGGATTATATTAATTAATTATATATATATATAATATTCAATATAATGTTTTGAAATTCATCATATTTTCTTTCTATACATGATATAAGAATAAACCAAATTTTTTGAATAGAAGAAGTATTATTCAAAAAAGTCAGTTTTGATGCTTTTGATAGGGAACATAATTTTTATATAATTTTGACATGTTTATAAATTAAATTTGACAAAATAAACATATTATATTAAATTTGGTATAAAAATATACTTTGGTTGTGTTTTTTCTATTTTTCTGAAAAGATTCATGTTTTGATGAATATTGAAAAAATATTACATTTTAATTAAAACTATGTTTTCATCTAAATAATTTATGTTGATAAATTATATGTTTGGTTGGTTTTAAAGAACAAAGAGATCAGTTTTATATCATTTAAACCAATTTATTTCATTGTATTATATTCCACGAAAAGGATATAAAAACTTGATAAACATTGGAATGTTTTTACTTTAAAAAAACATCTTCTTGTTCTACCAACGAGATTAAATTTCAATTAATTTCTAAAATTTATGAGTTTTTAATTTTGAAAAATGGATTCCATATTTTAAATCAAAATTTAACAATTTAGAAAATAGACAAATTCTATTTGTGGAAAATATGAATAGTAATTATCGAAATTTTTTGTGACCGCTATTTTGGGTAAATCAAGTAACTATGGGTAAAAATAATATTATAAACATTAGAAAATTACACTAACACTTGTAAAAATATTATTAAATGATTATTATTCATCCCTAAGAATTATATTATATTTTATGAGACCATTTATGGCCTTTCGATAAGAATATAACATTTTTAAGTTTATATTAAAAGAGAGAAATTCTTTTTCATACTTTTGTTTTTAACAAGAGAACTATTTTTAATATGGGGTTATATAAGGTATATGTTACAATATAAATATTATTTTGAAAGATTATTTTTTTGGTACGATGTGGACATTTATTTATAAATTTTAGTGATAAAAATACTTCATTAAATGGTGAAACAATGATGATGTAGTAATTGTTTAATTAATGGAAGAATCAAAAAAATGATACTAATAATATTATCATATATATAATTTGATATAATTTGTCACGACCCGCCCTCGGGGTCCGTGCCGTGACTACCCCAAGCCCGCCTTCCATAGGCCAGGGGCTGGCGACTAGCACCAAGGCGTAAATCCCGGTAAAAACGGAAGGCATTGCCTTTGTAAAGTAAACAAACACCACAGAGTAAGCAAGCGGAAAGTAAACACTAAGCAAAAGCAGAGTACAAATGAAAGTGCGGAAAAGTAAATGGGCCAGTATACAAACCCAAACTGAAAGTAAAGCACAACTCGAAAGGGAAAACAGCAACTGAAAAGTAAATGCCGCTACACCGGGCTGTCCACTGGAAATCCCACCTGAAGGGTGGGTACAGATAGCTCCACTTCTCCACAGGTCCCGCCGTCCGCTCCGAGCACGTCCCGTCCAGTGGTCCACCTCCAGGTACCATCCTGCTCTGCAAGCCTCAGCTAAGATCAACGCTGTCCGTCGTCTGTAACCAACACAACGTAGTGCGGGCAAAGCCCGTGCAGGGGTGAGTATAAGCTATTCAGTAGGGACCCCGAGACCCCTGAAGGTCTCTCAAATCCACAAAGGATAAACCACGAAGAAAGGTACAATCACGAAGTAACAACCAACACTGCTTAGGTATATGCCCATACATATACTTAAGTCATCAATTCAAATACGCTCCAACCTCCGAGCCCAAGTACAACTCAGTCCACACAGGAAAGTAAACGTATTCCACACAGGAAAGCAAAATGTAATCCACACAGGATAGCACAACACAATCCACACAGGAAAACAACAGGATTCAGCTCAGACATGTATACATCTTCAAAGGACGATAAAGATGATCTCTGATCCATCTAAGTCGTCGGACCCACGAGGGATCGATAGGTATTAACCCCCCGCAAAATACCCACACAAGATCGGGCCCACGTAGGACCTGTAGGCGCTGGTTCACACAGGACCGCTGAGCGCAAAGACCCACACAGGATCGGACCTACACAGGATCGGGCCCACAGAGGACCTGTAGCACTAATCCACATAGGATCGCTGAGTGCTGAAGTCGTCGTCGTCGAATCCACACAGGATCTCTGTATTGTCGTCGTCGCAGTCACAGTAGCAGTAGTAGCAGTAGTAGTCATAGAACAGTCGCAGCCAGCACTAGGGTTCCCGCACACAGCAAGCTCGTTCGGAGGGTCCGCTCCACGAGCCGAGAGGCTGATACATCAACTGTCACAAAGTCCAGAGTTGATGTAACCAAAAGTTCCGTATCGTCAACAGGAATTCAACGCAACAGACGGTGCGTCGATCGGACGCCCGGTCTGAGAGTTATTGACATTTTCGTCCCCGGGGCCCGGTTGGTTTTTAAGGAAAAACCAAACCGACCGTACTCCACCTGCGTCCAAACCTCGGGCGGAGTATGCCAAAAGAACCGTCTCACTAAGAGGAACACAACAAAGCTCACGGCACGTCAATCAGACGTCCGTAGCTCAAGATATGAGCGTTTCCGCTTCGAAGGCCCGGTTGGTTTCGTGAACGAACCATCCCGGCCGAACTCAAAGTGTTCCGAAACCTTGAGTGCGATATACCGAAACGACCTTCTCGATCCAAGGATCGCGTTGCCGTAGACGGTTCGTCAATCGGAGGTCCGTGCCTCAAGTTATGGCTAAAAGACCGAAACAGTCACGAAAACGGGGGGTCCGGGTCCGGGTTGACCCGGCCCGACCCCCCTGGGTCGGCCCGAACCGGGGCGACCCGTACCGGGTCGAACCGACCCGAATCTGACCCGGTCCGCTGGACCCGGCCTGGCCGGTGGCGGCGCGGCCAGGGTGCCGCGCATGCGCCGCACGCGGGGGGTGAAACCCCCCCTTTTTCGGATCTCGGCCGGCTTTTTCCGGCCGTTTTTAATAAACACACGGGACCCGTGGGTCTCGCCTTCTAACCGAACAGGCTGCCGGCACAGCCGGCCGCCTTCCCCCTCTCCGCCGTGGCCATAGCCGCGGCTCATCTGAACTCCGGTGGCCGGTGAGGCCGGCCGCCCCTGGCTGCTTCGTCGCGACCATAGGGCCGCGGTCCTTCTTGATCTCCGGCGCCGGCGGCTCGGCTGCTGCCGGTCTTCCCGTCTCGCCGCGGCCCGGTACCGGCCGCGGTGTTTGTCGTCCGGCGCGGTGCGACGGCACCGCGCCCCTCCACCGCGCCTTTGATTCCCCTTGACGCGGCGCGACGGCGTCGCGTTCTTGATGATTCTTCCACGGCGCCGCGCGACGGCGCCGCACAATATAATCATACGATTATCCGCGTGGTGCGACGACACCACGCCACCTTGTTTCCACCCGCAAGATAAATCAACAAGAATGATGGAGGGGGTTCGGCCGTGTTCATGTGGTCCGGCCCCCTCACGTTAAACAATAACACAAATTTATATTCCTCACGATAGTCATGCTAGAACCACGAACATGGATAAATAAATAAACAATAACAACAACCCCTACCTTGGGTATTGGTTCGAAGATTTGTCAACGTCCCGCGGAAGACAACGTCGCGGAGGTCGGGCGTCGCGGTAATCGTTCATCAAATCCGATGACGAAGAGGTACGTCCGAAGAGGTACGTCGTTGGCGAATCTTCTTATGTCGACGAAGGGAGTCCGGGGAGGAAGAGACGTTCCCTCTCGTTGACACGGAAGACGAAGAAGAGAGGAGCGGCGTTCTTCGTCGTAGCTTGAGCGTTCTTCGTCAAAGCTTGAGCGTTCTTCGTCAAAGATTGAAGAAGAAGGAAAAGCTCTCAAAAGCTCTCAAGATGTCTAAACAAAAACTAACCAAATAAAATAAGTTTGAGACTTATTTTATTCACAAACTTAACAAATGAATTTCAAAGGTTTGAAATTCAAAAAGGATAACTCCAAAATTAAATAACAATTGTCATGTCAATTAAAGAGGGGTTAAGAGAGTTTGTGAGAAGATGAAAAGTTTAGGGTTCGTGTGGGCCCCACCACACTTAATCCTCTCAAGGTAGGTTAAGTGGGTGTGGGTCCCACCCCTAACTTCCTTTGAGAGAAGTTAACTAACAAGTTTAAATAAAAATTTGTAATCCACAATTTTTATTTAACTTATTCTAAACTCCCAAAAACTAACTCTCATCCCGAAATAAACGCAACCCCAGAAAAATATCTCCTTAAGCGAATATCGGCGCTGCGAGTTCATCGGTGTCCTCGGATTTCAATTCCGAGCACCAGATCAAATGTTAGGAAAACCCGCTCGTTTGTTCACTGAACGTACCCGAGCCAAACTTCGGAAATTGATTCCGGGCACACCGGGCCTCGGAATCCGGTGCCGTCAGAAACCGCGCTCTTGTAAAATTCCAAAGAAAATTAAGAAATAATTTTCCTTGAATTTTACGGGTCTTTACATTACTCCCACCTCAGGGATTTACGTCCCCGTAAAGATACATCAAAAACTAGGGAAACAAATGAGGGTACTGAGCACGCATCTGAGCCTCCCGCTCCCATGTGCTCTCCTGGAGATTCCCGTGCTGCCATCTGGCGACTAGCACCAAGGCATAAATCCTGGTAAAAAGGGAAGGCATTGCCTTTGTAAAGTAAACAAACACCACAGAATAAGCAAGCGGAAAGTAAACACTAAGCAAAAGCAGAGTACAACTGAAAGCGAGGAAAAGTAAATGGGCGAGTATACAAACCCAAACTGAAAGTAAAGTACAACTCGAAAGGGAAAACAGCAACTGAAAAGTAAATGCCGCTACACCAGGCAGTCCAATGGAAATCCCACCTGAAGGGTGGGTACAGATAGCTCCACTGCTCCACGGGTCCCACCGTCCGCTCCGAGCACGTCCCATCCAGTGGTCCACCTCCAGGTACCGTCCTGCACTGCAAGCCTCAGCTAAGATCAACGCTGTCCGTCATCTGCAACCAACACAATGTAGTGCGGGAAAAGCCCGTGCAGGGGTGAGTATAAGCTACCCAGTACGGACCCCGAGACCCCTGAAGGTCTCTCAAATCCACAAAGGATAAACCACGAAGAAAGGTACAATCACGAAGTAACAACCGACACTGCTTAGGTATATGCCCATACATATACCTAAGTCATCAATTCAAATACGCTCCAACCTCAGAGCCCAAGTACAACTCAGTCCACACAGGAAAGTAAACTTATTCCACACAGGAAAGCAAAACGTAATCCACACAGGATAGCACAACACAATCCACACAGGAAAACAACAGGATTCAGCTCACACAGGTATACATTTTCAAAGAACGATAAAGATGATCTCTGATCCATCTAAGTCGTCGGACCCATGAAGGATCGATAGGTAACTAACCCCCGCAAAAGACCCACATAGGATCGGGCCCACGTAGGACCTGTAGGCGCTGGTTCACACAGGACCGCTGAGCGCAAAGACCCACACAGGATCAGACCCACACAGGATCGGGCCCACACAGGACCTGTAGCACTAATCCACGTAGGATCGCTGAGTGCTGAAGTCGTCGTCGTCGAATCCACACAGGATCTCTGTACTGTCGTCGTCGTAGTCACAGTAGCAGTAGTAGCAGTAGTCGTCATAGAACAGTCGCAGCCAGCACTAGGGTTCCCGCACACAGCAAGCTCGTTCGGAGGGTCCGCTCCACGAGCCGAGAGGCTGATACATCAACTGTCACAAAGTCCAGAGTTGATGTATCCAAAAGTTCCGTATCGTCAACAGGAACTCAACGCAACAGACGGTGCGTCGATCGGACGCCCGGTCTGAGAGTTATTGGCATTTTCGTCCCCGGGGCCCGGTTGGTTTTTAAGGCAAAACCAACCCGACCGTACTCCACCTGCATCCAAACCTCGGGCGGAGTATGACAAAAGAACCTTCTCACTAAGAGGAACACAACAAAGCTGGCGACACGTCAATCAGACGTCCGTAGCTCAAGATATGAGCGTTTCCGCTCCGAAGGCCCGGTTGGTTTCGTGAACGAACCAACCCGGCCGAACTCAAAGTGTTTCGAAACCTTGAGTGCGATATACCTAAACGGCCTTCTCGATCCAAGGATCGCGTTGCCGCAGACGGTTCGTCAATCGGAGGTCCGTGCCTCATGTTATGGCCAAAAGACCGAAACAGTCACGAAAACGGGGGGTCTGGGTCCGGGCCGACCCCCCCTGGGTCGGCCCGAACCGGGTCGACCCGGAACCGACCCTGTCCGCTGGGCCTGGACCGGCTGGTGGCGGCACGGCCCGGCCAGGGTGCCGCGCATGCGCCGCACGCGGGGGGTGAAACCCCCCTTTTTCGGATCTCGGCTGGCTTTTGCCGGCCGTTTTTAATAAACACACGGGACCCGCGGGTCCCGCCTTCTAACCGAACAGGCGGCCGGCACAGCCGGCCGCCTTCCCCCTCTCCGCCGCGGCCATAGCCGCGGCTCATCTGAACTCCGGCGGCCGGCGAGGCCGGCCGCCCCTGGCTGCTTCACCGCGGCCCTTCTTGATCTCCGGCGCCGGCGGCTCGGCTGCCGCCGGTCTTCACGTCTCGCCGCGACCCGGTACCGGCCGCGGTGTTCGTTGTTCGGCGCGGTGCGACGGCACCGCCCCCCTCCGCCGAGCCTTTGATTCCCCTTGACGCGGCACGACGGCGTCGCGGTCTTGATGATTCTTCCACGGCGCGGCGCGACGGCGCCACGCAATATAATCATACGATTATCCGCGTGGTGCGACGGCACCACACCGCCTTGTTTCCACCCGCAAGATAAATCAACAAGAACGATGGAGGGGGTTCGGCCGTGTTCATGCGGTCCAGGCCCCTCACGTTAAACAATAACACAAATTTATATTCCTCACGTTAGTCATGCTAGAACCACGAACAAGGATAAATAAATAAACAATAACAACAACCCCTACCTTGGGTATATGTTCGAAGATTTTTCAACGTCCCGCGGAAGACAACGTCGCGGAGGTCAGGTGTCACGGTAATCGTTCGTCAAATCCGATGACGAAGAGGTACGTCTGAAGAGGTACGTCGTTGGCGAATCTTCTTATGTCGACGAAGGGAGTCCGAGGAGGAAGCGACGTTCCCTCTCGTTGACACGGAAGATGAAGAAGAGAGGAGCAGCGTTCTTCGTCGGAGCTTGAGCGTTCTTCATCAAAGCTTGAGCGTTCTTCGTCAAAGCTTGAAGAAGAAGGAAAAGCTCTCAAAAGCTCTCAAGATGTCTAAACAAAAATTAACCAAATAAAATAAGTTTGAGACTTATTTTATTCACAAACTTAACAAATGAATTTCAATGGTTTGAAATTCAAAAAGGACAACTCCAAAATTAAATAAAAATTGTCATGTCAATTAAATAGGGGTTAAGGGAGTTTGGGAGAAGATGAAAAGTTTAGGGTTCGTGTGGGCCCCACCACACTTAATCCTTTCAAGGGAGGTTTAGTGGGTGTGGGTCCCACCCCTAACTTCCTTTGAGAGAAGTTAACTAACAAGTTTAAATAAAAATTTGTAATCCACAATTTTTATTTAACTTATTCTAAACTCCCAAAAACTAACTCTCATCCCGAAATAAACGCAACCTCGGAAAAGGTCTCCTTAAGCGAATATCGGCACTGTGAGTTCATCGGTGTCCTCAGATTTCAATTCCGAGCACCGGATCAAAAGTTAGGAAAACCCGCTCGTTCGTTCACTGAACGTACCCGAGCCAAACTTCAGAAATTGATTCCGGGCACACCGGGCCTCGGAATCACGTGCCGTCAGAAACCGCGCTCTTGTAAAATTCCAAAGAAAATTAAGAAAAAATTTCCCTTGAATTTTACGGGTCTTTACATAATTAATTACATCAATGAATTTTATAAATGATTTAAAAAATAAATTTATGAGTTGAAATAATTTGTATGGAGATAACATTTTGTTATGAGATTTTCAAAAAGTCATGTGATGAATAGTATGAAATTTGACATTAATTATATTTCAAAATAAATAATATTTTAGTAAATTAAATAAAATTTGAAAAAATATAAAATTCATAAAAATTATTTGAATGAGACATAAAATGTCATAAATTACTTAATTACGGGAATTTTATCATTTTATAGAAACTAAATTAACCCTAAAAATATAAATTAATAGATATCATGATAAGAATTTAAAATGTAAAATATGGGTTAAAACAAAATGACAATGGTAAAAAAATTAAAAACATGTATAATTTTAATTTTATGAATTTATTTATACCTATAATAATATTATATTATAAATAATTCAGTATAGAGAATAAATTTATATTAATTTAATAATTTGAAAAATTCCAAAACTACCCCTCCCCTCTTTTATAAAAGGTCACCCTTTGTTCTCATTTAAATACACTTGAAAAACTAATTTTATTGGACAATATCTATCTAAATAATTTACTAAAATCGATCCCCACATTATTGATTTCACAACCCACTTATAGTAAGTTACAAAATTGAAAGAAAAGGGGAAAGAATACAAGACCAACTAAAAATGAAAGTGAAATCTCTTAGATGTATTCACCCAAAGGCCCTACCTTAATGGTAGGAATAGGAATGGTTGTCGGTTGTCACTGACGTGCACCTCGTCAATCAGGAATACCTACAAGCACCACCTGGCCCCAGCACCTTGAGGACTGCGTCTTACCTGTGATATGTCTGTACAAGACACGACACATGCAGGTGAAACCTGTGGAGGGGTGAGTAAAACATTACTCAGTAAGAACCCTAAACCACAAGATAATTACATAAGGTAAACCTGTAACACCCCAAGCTTTTACGATACGTTTCTCTTTCAATAATGCAGTAGCTTACATTGTACGCAAGTTCGAGATTCTAATACACCGCGACCAATCAAAGTAGCCATTATGAATAATAATACCCACATTTTAAAATTTTATAAATTTTATCTTTCAAAATGGACTTCATTTTTGGATTAGGATTATCGGAATTAGCCTATGTTGAATTTTTGGTATTTTTCTGAGAACATCCAATTTTTGGTGAATAATGAAAAATAATTAAAGACAACTTTTTAAATCAAAATAATTTATAGTGATAAATCATAATATTGACTGGTTTTAAAGTATAATTAGAATATAATTTTACCATTTTATCCAATGGCCGTCATTATAATTAATTTCACTTTGAAATTGGACATAAACAATTGTCAATCTTTTGATAGATATTGTGTCTTAAAAACACGCAATTTGTTTGGACATCGGGAATTAACTATATAATTTATTAATGAAACTTATATGTTTTGAATTTGGTAAAATGGACATCATTTTTTAATTTGGGATATCTAATATATAATAGGGTGAATTTTTGGTATTTTTCTGATAATGTTCATTGTTAATGAATAGTTAAAAATGTTGTATTTTAATTCAAAACTGCCTTTTATCCAATTTATTTATATAGTTAGATTTTCATTTTAATTGGTTTTAAAGTATAATTTAATTATTTTTTTATCATATAATACAAAGTTGTTCATTGGATGTAATTTCACATTTCAATTGGTCGTAAAAACAAGTCAATCTTTTGATAGATTTTATTTCTTAAAAACCCATCTTTGGTTTTGACAACGGGAATTATTTTTAATTTAATTACTGAAATTTTTGTGTTTGGAATTTGGTAAAATAGATATCATATATGTAATCATATGTTCCAAATTATGTAATTAAGACTCTTATTTTTGGACATTATGAATAGTAACGATGAAAATTATCTTTAATTAACATGATTAATTAGTAATCTGGTAGTTAAGGGTAATAAAATAATATCATAAAAATATAAAATGACCCTAAAATGTGTCATAATGCTATTTTTGGTGTCATGGCCGAACTTGGGATTCCTTGTTCCAACTTAGGGTCCCCATGGAATCACTTTCATGTGATAGTGAGATTTTATCATTTTATTTTTAAAGAGAGGAAAATATAACAAAAGTATGTAACACCTACGTAATTTTGTTTTAATTTTGTCTCCATAAATGATATCTTAGAATATACATATTCATTTTAAATCTAATAATATTTCCTAAATCATGGTATTTGTTTTATAATTTTTAGACATTAAATAAATAAATTTATTTATGACACCATGATGATGTCGTGATTACCTCATTAATGAACGATTTAATTAAAATGAAATGATAAGGTAAAATATAAGACTTAAACTTGTCTAAATCCTATTGTATGGGTGGATTTAGAACCCTTATAACCTTTTCCTAGAAATATATCATTGTGGGACCTTTAAAATCCAAAAATAATTTCATAATAAAGTAACATTTCAATCTTTCCAAAAGAGCCCCTCCTCTCCTCTTATAAAAGGCCCCCACCTCTACCACCTTATTCACACCGTCAAAGGCATTTTTCTCATCCAAACTGTGCCCAAATACTCTCTCAACTTCCCTCTCTTACTCCTAGATGCCTCACTTTGGGGAAAAGTCTTCTCAAATAAGCCTTTCGCTCAAATCAAAAAGAGTTACCCAATTTTAAGGTAATGTCTTCTCTTATGTTCTTTTGTATTATTTTTCTTCTCTAACTACTTAAAACCTTTTTATTCCATTATGTTGTAAAAAAAACAGTATATTAAATATACTAGGATGTTTTGATGATAAAGATTTTATTTACACTTATACACACCTCCGTCTAATGGTTAAATAACATACTGTTTCTGTGGGTGGCGAATTACTGCCTCACGAAATGATGATTGTTCAATCTTCTTTTAACACCTTTCATGGTGGCCATTAAGATGTTACTATATTTATATATGATATATATGATATTTATTTTTTCCTTATGCTTATGTATTTTTAATTTATGGCATACCTTTATGGTTTCCATTTTGGGTAAACACGATAATTTCATTTTAGGAAGTGCGGACAACCGCCCCCTCAAAGTGATTTGAATCGTTAATGCCATATGTGGGAAGTATAAAGGAAGTAGTTAAATGATATTAAATATCATATTATATTGGAATTATAATATACCGTTATATAATCATGATTTCATCCCATTTTATATGAAATAGAAATGAAAGTAGCGTTAATGCGTACGTACGGCTTACTGTCTCCATGAATAGTGCATTTCATTTCGTAACTCTAAATGTTATGTAATATTATAAATGCATGTATAAAATGGAAATATATGAAATATTTGATATCAAGATCATTGATATAATTCTAGAGATAATGGATATTTTACCACATGAACAACATGTAATTGTAAGAAGTTTATTTTTGACTCAAGTACCAAGGATCGATAAAACAACCATTATTAAATTAAATGATGACATAATGTTCATAAAATGGTAATAAGTGATGTAAAAGGAATAATTAACTTCAAAGAAGTTATTATGAAAATATAAATTATCTATAGTTTATTATTCAGGTGATTAAATAACGATCGAGTCATGTCAGACACAAGGTAAGGGACTTCGTCTCAATCTCCTTTCATTGAGGAATATTTTATTTTATACACAAATTTCTTTTATGCAGTGTATAAACCCATTTGAATTTAACTTTATTCAAAAGGATTATTTTTATACGAAGCATATTTAATAAAAGACAAAAGGAATGTTTTGTCTTACGTACGCGGAGATAACAACTTCTCCGCGGCCGTGACCATTATTTGAGTTTTGACTTCCTTCTACAAGCCATAAATTTTTATAAAATGAAAAATAAATATGATGTTTTACTTTTCATTTATTTTGGTATTGAAAATGGTTTTATTATATCAATGTTTTGTATTTATATCTTGTGATTGAAATGTGGAAATGTTATGTTTCCTTTTTGCATGTTTTATGTGATACGATTATGTTATGGGTTATGATATATTTAAACTTGTTCATATGAGGAATGCATTGGACTTAATAAGTAACGGGTGGAGAGTGCTATAGCTCCTCGATGCATTGGTAGGTCTCATGAGACAAACTAGTGTCTTATCATGAGTCCTTGATAAAATCTTATTTGTAGTCTTGGCACAAGGCCTTGGCTACGTGGTTATGATAGTCTGGCATTACGCATTCAATCATTATGAAAGTGGTTATTGATATTGCATTTGATTATTCGACTAATAAAATATTCATGTGAATAAGTAAATGGAATTATTTCATTTTATTTTTTCCATATTATGCTGATATTCAAGTTTAAAAGTCTTTTGTTTTAGTTATACATTTCCTTAAATGTTTAGGTTTACTTATGAATGTTTCTGCTATATTGTAAACCTTACTAAGCATCTAAGCTCACCCCTTTCTATGTTTTATTTTTCCCAGGATGTGAAGAATTATTTTATGACTGACCTGCAGGTATAGTCTAAAGGGGATATGAATGTGGACTATGGAGACTATGTTATTGTAGTTTTTCATTTTATGATGTGATGTAACATTTATGAATGTATCTAGTGTTTCCAAGGCTACCAAACTAATCGGTCTTTCAAGACATGATCTTTTGAGATAAAACAAATGTTACATAATAATGCACCAACTCTGGGTAACTGGGGTCAGGGCATTACAGTTGGTATCAGAGGCAGTTTAGTAATAAACTTGAAAGATAGATTTAGATATACTCTGATTAGAGCACAAAGACCTAAGATATACTTTGAGGATTAGTATAGAAGAACATCCTAGAATTTTGGTTAAGTATAGATTTTGTGTATTTTCCGAGCAATACATCTCTGTCTGGATACGATAAAGTAGAGGCGGCTCTGGCATAGATGTACCTAGGGCTAAAACCCAAAAACACTGGTTTGAGCTAGACTTGAACGGGAACTGGTGCACAAAAACGGGCCTTGTTGCACTCTTGGATACGACACTCCCAGGGGATATGCTTAGAATAATTAACGATTTCTTTACAAACCATTATGTAGGGTTTATGAGTATATACTTTTTCAAAGAAAACATTTTTATGATTATGGATTATATGCATAAACTGTTCAATTTATGTTAGGGGTTTTGCAAGTTTGTTATTATGTATTTCAATTCATAAACTAATCTAGTTTATGAAATTGTTAAGAAATGGTGCCTAGTGGAAGGAATGGAATCTGTATCAATGCACGCACTCTATGTATGGATTTCCCTCCTGCTCAAGGTAATTATAGTGGAGCTGGTGATACAACTGGTGCTGATCAGCTCCTCACTATACTAGGACAACTCACTCAGGTTATGAATAATAACCTTACTCATATGGAGCACCCTAATCCTCAACATGGAGGATCAATGTAGGATCATTTCATGAGTCAGTAACCACCAACATTAAATGGGAGTACAAATCCATTAGTAGCTGAGAAATGGATAAATTCCCTAGAGAAAATATTTAAGTCTTTAGGGAGTAGTGAAAGGGAAAAAGTTGTCATGTCAGTTTACCGCCTCACTGGAGATGCTGATCAATGGTGGTCATTGATTCAAAATAAAAAGGAAGATGAAGAAGTATCAAGTATGCAATGGAGAGATTTTAAGAAGATATTATTAGAAAAATACTTTCCTCATTACCATCACGTGGATTTGGAAAGACAATTTCTGAGTCTGAGGGAAAAGGAGGATGAGAATGTTGCAAAGTATGAGTCTAACTTTACAAGGTTAGAGAGGCATGCTGCAGATTATATACATAACCCAAGAAGTAAGATTGATTTTTTCTTTGATGGGTTAAAACCATTTCTCCGTCGAGCTTTAGTATCACAATACTTCTCATCATACGAAGATATTTTCTCGTGTGCTATCAAGATAGAAAAGGAAAGTCAATAATTCTTATGACAAAAAAGTAAAGTAGGAGAAGAAGAGAACGATGGAGAAAGAGACAAATAAAGTGAAAAAGGGAAAGAATGATTTTCCATTATGTGATAATTGTGGTAAAAAACACCCTGGTACTTTCATAAAAAGAATGGGAGTTTGTTAAAAATGTGGAGAAAAAAGTCACCAGACTCGTGATTACAAGGGAGTGAAAGAGGCTGTCAATGTTGAATGCTACAATTGTAGAGAAATGGGGCATTATGCAAATGAATGGCCTAAGAGCCAAGGAAAATTACCCCAGAAAAGGCCAAGGGAGCAAGTCCAAGCTTATGCTGTTACTATCGATGAAGATGAATAATTATTGTATTTGTGTTTTTGGACTCAAGAACTATATTATGGACATGTGGTATATATAAGGATTTTACTGCAGTACTTGTTGTTTTCATTAAGGTTTCAGTATGTGGCAATAAGAGAAACTTTACATTGTTTGGGGAATGTGATGTTATAATTGATTTTGGAATTTAGAGACCTTTTATAGAAAGTATGGATAGAGGTATTTTGGATAACGATAAATATTGGAATGGATTAAGTTAAACATTGGATTGTATTGTTTAAGGTTAAAACATTTCTGAAGATTATTTTTGGAATATTATAATACTATATTTTTAGGAAAAGGACAACCTGCAGGTCGGGGGATAACCTGTCGCGTCGGACAAAGCTGTAGGAATTGAACCCACAACCATAGTGTGATAGACCTTTATAACCTACCACTAGCCTACAAGATGTCCCTAGTTATTAAAAAATAGTTTTCCTAATCTAAATGGTATGTGTTAATATTTGGAACCTTGTACGATTATGATAAATATAATATTTTTGAGTTCTATTACCTTTTGGAGTGAAAGATGGGTTTGTGATAAAAATTTATTAATGAATGAAAGTCTAAATGACATGTAAGTATATTTCCTTAAGTTCTTAGTAAATATCCTAAATAAATTCTTCAACTTTATAAAAGGTAACTTAAAACAAAAACATTGTCGGTTAACTTTTCTTACTGGGGAATCAATGACAGTTTAACCAATCACAAGTTTGTGATTTTCTTGTAGTTAACTTTCTCCTAATACTATTTTATACAACTCTCCATCAGACCTTGATGGTTTGTTTCTCCTCCATATACATGTTTTCATTGAATCCTAGTATGGGCTATCTCGGGTGACCTTTGTACTTCTCTTTCTTTCTTTTAAAGTTATATTTTTATTAACCTTATTTCCGATGTGGGTTTTCCACAAATGTATATTCTATTTTCAACCTTTTATTTTTGAAGAAAATTTTCAAATTGCGAGGACACAATATATTGATGGTGGGTAAAATGTAACACCCCAAGCTTCCACGATACGCTTCTCTTTCAATAATGCAGTAGCTTGCATTGTACGAATGTTCGAGATTCGAACACACTACGACCAATCAAAGTAGCCTTTATGAATAGTAATACCCACGTTTTGAAATTTTATAAATTTTACCATTCAAAATGGACTTCATTTTTGGATTCGGATTATCAGAATTAGCCTAAGTTGAATTTTTGGTATTTTTCTGAGAAAATCCAATTTTCGATGAATACTGAAAAATACTTAAAAACATATTTTTTAATCAAAATAATTTTTAGTGATAAATTATACTATTGAGTGGTTTTAAAGTATAATTATAATATAATTTTACCATTTTATCCAATGGTGGTCATTATAATTAATTTCACTTTGAAATTGGACATAAACAATTGTCAATCATTTGATAGATATTGTGTCTTAAAAACACGCTATTTGTTTGGACATCCAGAATTAACTATATAATTTATTAATGAAACTTCTATGTTTTGAATTTGGTAAAATAGAAATCATTTTTGAATTTGGGATATCAAATATATCATAGGGTGAATTTTTGGTAATTTTCTGATAATGTTCATTTTTAATGAATAGTGAAAAATGTTGTATTTTAATTCAAAACTGCATTTTCATCAAATTTATTTATATAGTTATATTGTAATTTTAATTGGTTTTAATGTATAATTTAATTATTTTTTATGACTTAATTTAAATTTATTCATTGGAAGTAATTTCACATTTCAATTGGACGTAAAAACAAGTCAATCTTTTGATAGAGTTTACTTCTTAAAAACCCGTCTTTGGTTTTGGAAATAGGAATTATTTATAAATTAATTACTGCAATTTATGTGTTTGGAATTTGGTAAAATAGATTTCATATTTGTAATCAAAAGGTCCAAATTATGTAATTAAGACTCTTTTTTTATGAACATTATGAATAGTAACGATGGCAATTATCTTTAATTAACATGATTAATTAGTAATCTGGAAGTGAAGGGTAATAAAATAATATCATAAAAATAAAACATGACCCCAACATGTGTCCTAATGCTATTGGTGGTGTCATGGACGACCACGCGATACCTTTTTCTATCTTAGGGACCCTATGGAATCACTTTTTTTTGTGATAGTGACACTTTATCATTTTATTTTTAAAGAGAGGAAAATATGACAAAAGTATGTAACACCTATGTAAAACAATTTTAATTTTGTCTACATAAATGATATCTTAGACTATAAATACTCATTGGAAATATAAACATATTTCATACATCATGGTACTTTAATTATAATTTTTATACATTAAATTAATAAATTTATTTATGACACCATGATGATGTCGTGATTACCTCATTAATAAACGATTTAAAAAAATAAAAAGATAAGGTAAACTCTAAGACTTACACATGTATAAAGACTATTGTATGGGTGTATTTATAACCCTTATCACCTTATCCTATAAATATATCATTTTGGGACCTTTAATATCCGACAACAATTTCATCATAAAGTAATATTTCAATCTTTCCAAAAGTGCCCCTCCTCTCCTCTTATAAAAGGCACCCACCTCTACCACCTTATTCACACCTTCAAAGCCATTTGGAGTGGCGAACCTCTGATCATATACTCTCTAAACTTCCCAATATTACTCCTAGAATCCTCACATAAGGAAAAAGTCTTCCCAAGGAATCCTTTGGGTCAAATAAAAAAGAGTTACCTGAATTTAAGGTAATGTCTTCTCTTTTGTTCCTTTGTTTTATTTTGCTTCTTAAAATCCTTAAACCCTTTTTATTCCATTATTTTGTAACAACACCAGTATATTAAATATAATAGGATATTTGTAGGAGAATTATTTGATTTACAATTACAGACACCTCAGTCTAATGGTTAAAGAACATACTGTTTCTGTGGGTGAAGAATTACTGCCTCACGAGACGATGATTGTTCAATATTCTTTTGACATATTTCATGGTGTCCATTAAGATGTCACTATATTTATATATGATATATATTATATTTATGTTTTCCTTATGCTTCTGTATTTTTAATTTATGACATAACATTATGGTTTCCATTATGGGTAAACATGATAATTTCATTTTAGGAAGTGCGGACTACCATCCCCTCAAAGTGATTTGAATCGTTAATGCCATATGTGGGACATATAAAGGAAGGAGTTAATTGATATTATATGTCATATTATATTGGAATTATAATATACCTTTATATAATAATTATTTAATCCCATTAAATATGAAATAGAAATGAAATTAGCGTTCATGCATACGTACGACTTACCGTCTCCATGGACGGTGCATTTCATTTCTTACCTCTAAAGGTTATGTAATATTATAAATGAATGTATATACTAGATATATATGATATATATTATATCAAGATAATTAATATAATTCTAGATATAATGGATATTTTACCACATGAACAACTTGTAATTATAAGAAGTTTATTTTTGACTCAAGTACCAAGGATCGACAAAATAACCGTTATTAAATTAAATGATTACATAATGTTCATAACATGGTAATAAGTGATGTAAAAGGAATAATGAATTTGAAAAAGGTTATTAATCAAATATAAATTTACTATAGTTTATTATTCATGAGATTAATGAACGATCAAGTCAAGTTGGACATGAGGTAAGGAACTTCATCTCAATCTCCATTCATCGAGGCATATTTTATTTTATACAGAACTTTATTTTTTGCGGTGTATAAACCCGTTTGAATTTTACTTTTATTAAAAAGGAATATTTTTATACGAAGCGTTTTTACTAAAAAACAAAATGAATGTTTTGTCTTACATACGCGGCGATGACGACTTCTCCACTACCGTGACCATTATACGAGTTTTGGCTTCCTCTACAAGCCATAAATTTTTTTAAATGAAAATTAAATACCATGTTTTACTTTTCTTTTATTTTGGTATTGAAAATGGTTTTATTATATCAATGTGTTGTATTTTTATCTTGTGAATGAAATGTGCAAATGTTATGTTTCCTTTATGCATGTTTTATGTGATATGATTATGTTATGGTTTATGATATGTTTAAACCTGTTAATATGAGGAATGAATTGGAATTAATAAGTGACGGGTGGAGAATGATATAGCTCCTCGATGCATCGGTAGGTCTCATGAGACAAAATAGTGTCGTGGCACAAGGCCTTGATAAAATCTTATTTGTAGTCTTGGCACGAGGCCTTGGCTACGTGGTTATGATAGTCTGGAATTATGCATTCTATCCTTATAAAAGTGGTTATTGATATTGAATGTGATTATTAGACTAGTAGAATATCCATGCGAATAATTAAATGGCATTATTTCATTTTATTTTTTCCATATTATTTTTAAGTTAAAGTTTAAAAGGCTTTTGTTTTAGTGAAACACTGTCTTAAATGTTTATGTTTATTTATGAAAGTTTCTGCTATATTTTTATCCTTACTAAACATATGAGCTCACCCGTTTCTATGTTTTATTTTTTCCAAGATGTGAAGAAATATTTCATTACTGACTTGTAGGGATAGTCTGATGGGGATATGATTGTGGACTATGGAGACTTTGTTATTGTTGTTTTTCACTTTATGATTTAATGTAACATTTATGAACGTATCTATTGTTTCCAAGGATACCAAGCAAATCGGTATTTCAAGACTTTATCATTTGTGATCATGACAATGTTACGTAATAATACATTGACTCTGGGTGACTGGGGTCGGGGCGTTACAGTTGTTATCAGAGGCAGTTTAGTACTAAATTTGAAATCTAGATTTAGATAAACTCTGATTAGAGAACATAACCCAAAGATAGACTTTGAGGATTTGTATAGAAGAACATCCTAGAATTTTTGTAAAGTATAGATTTTGTGTATTTTTCGAGAAATACATCCTTGTTGTGATACGAGTAGGTAGAGGCAGCTCTGGCACAGATGTACCTTGGGGTAAAACCCGAAACACTGCTTTGAGCTAGACTCGAACGGGAACTGGTGCACAAAAATAGGCCTTGTTGCAATCTTGGTTACAACACTCCCGTGGGATATGATTAGAATAATTCACGATTTATTTACAAACCATTATGAAGGGTTTATGATTATATACTTCCTCAATGAAAAAATTTTTATGATTATGGATTATATCTATAAACTATTCAATTTATGTTAGGGGTTTTGTAAGTTTGTTATTAGGTATTTCGATTCATAAACTAATCTAGTTTATGACATTGTTTAGAAATGGCGCCTAGTGTAAGGAATGGAAACCCTATCAATGCATGCACTCCATGTTGGGATTGCCCTACTGCTCAAGATAATTATAGTGGAGCTGGTGATAAAACTGGTGCTAATCAGCTCCTCACCATACTGGGACAACTCACTCAGGTTATGAATAATAACCCTACTCGCATGGAGCACCCTGATCCGGAACATGGAGGTTCAATGTAGGATCGCTTCATGAGGCAGTAACCATACACATTCAATGGGAGTACAAATACATTAGTATCTGATAAATGGATAAATTCCCTAGAGAAAATATTTCTGGATTTAGGGAGTAGTGAAAGGGAAAAAGTTTTCATGGCAGTATACTGCCACACTGGAGATGCTGATCAATGGTGGTCATTGATTCAAAATACAAAGGAAGATGAAGAAGTATCAAGTATGGAATGGAGAGATTTTAAAGATATTTTCTTAGAAAAATACTTTCCTCATGACCATCGAGCAGATATGGAATGACAATTTCTGAGTATGAGGAAAAAAGAGGACGAGAATGTTGCAAAGTATGAGTCTAACATTACAAGGTTAGCGAGGCATACTGCAGATTATATACGTAACCCAAGAAGTAAGATTGATAGTTTCTTTGATGGGTTAAAACCATTTCTCCGTTGAGCTTTAGTATCACAATCCTACTCATCTTATGAAGATATTTTCTCTTGTGATATCAAGATAGAAAAGGAATTCTCTAAGTCTTATGACAACAAAGTAAAGCAAGAGAATAAGAGAATGGTATAGAAATAGAGAAATAAAAGGAAAGGGGAAAGAAAGATTTTCCATTATGTGATAATTGTGGTAAGAAACACCCTGGTACTTGCCTAAAAGGAATGAGAGTTTGTTACAAATATGGAGAAAAAGGTCACCAGACTCGTGATTTCAAGAAAAAGAAAGAGGCTATCAACGTTGAATGCTAAAATTTTAGAGAAATGGGGCATTATGAAAATGAATTCCCTAAGTGCCAAGGAAAATTTCCTCATAAAAGGCCAAGGGAGCAAAGCGAAGCTTATGCAGTTACTACAGATGAAGTTGAATAATTATTGTATTTGTGCTTTTGGAATCAAGAACTATATTATGGTTATGTGATATATATAAGGATTTTACTGTAGTACTTGTTGTTTTCATTAAGGTTTCAGTATGTGGAAATAATAGAAACTTTACTTTGTTTGCAAAATCTGATGTTACAATTTATTTTGGAATTTAGATACCTTTTAGACAATGTATAGAAATAGGTATTTTGGATAAATATAATGGTTGGAATGGATTAAGTTGAACTTTGGATGGTATTGTTTAAGGTTAAAACATTTCTGATGATTATTTTTGGAATATTTTGATACTATAGTTTTAGGAAAAGGATAACCTGCAGGTCGGGGGATAACCCGTCGGGTCGGACAAAGATGCCGGAATTGAACCCACAACCATAGTACGCTATGCCTTTATTACCAACCTCTAGCCTACAAGAATTCACTAGTTATTAAAAAATAGTTTTCCTAATATAAATGGTATGTGTTAATATTTAGATCCCTGTACGATTAGGGTAAATATAATATTTTTGAGTTCTATTACCTTTTGGAGTGAAAAAGGGTTTTTGGTAAAAATTTATTAAAGAATGAAAGTCTATATGACAAGTAAGTATATTTCCTTAAGTTCTTAGTAAATCTCCTAAATAAATTCCCCAACTTTATGAAAGTAAATATAAAACAAAAACTTTGTCGCTTAACTTTTCCTACTGGGGAATCAATGACAGTTTAACCAATCACAAGTTTGTGATTTTCTTGTAGTTAACTTTATCCTAATCCTATTATCTACAACTCTCCATCAGACCATGATGTTTTTTTCTCCTCCATATCCATTTTTTCATAAAATCCTATTGTGTGATATCTCGGGTGACCTTTGTACTTCTCTTTCTTTCTTTTAAAGTTATATTTTTATTAACCTTATTTCCGATGTGAGTTTTCCACAAATGTATTTTCTATTTTCAACATTTTATTTTCTAAGAACAATTTCAAATTGTGAGGACACAATTTATTGAATGTGGGGAGAATGTAACACCCCAAGCTTCCACGATACGCTTCTCTTTCAATAATGCAGTAGCTTGCATTGTAGGCAAGTTCGAGATTCTAACACACCGCGACCAATCAAAGTAGCAGTTATAAATAGTAATACCCATGTTTTGAAATTTTATAACTTTTACCATTCAAAATAGAATTCATTTTTGGATTCAGATTATCGGAAATAGCCTAAGTTGAATTTTTTATATTTTTCTGAGAACATCCAATTTTTGATGAATAGTTAAAAATACTTAAAAATAACTTTTTTAATCAAAATAATTTATTGTGATAAATTATACTATTGAGTGGTTTTAAAGTATAATTAGAATATAATTTTACCATTTTATCGAATGGTGGTCATTATAATTAATTTCACTTTGAAATTGGACATAAAAAATTGTCAATCTTTTGATAGATATTGTCTCATAAAAACACGCTATTTGTTTGGACAACGGGAATTAACTATATAATTTATTAATGACACTTATATGTTTTTAATTTGGTAAAATGGAAATAATTTTTGAATATGGGATATCAAATATAGCATAGGGTGAATTTTTGGTATTTTTCTGATAATGTTCATTTTTAATGAATAGTGAAAAATGTTTTATTTTAATTCAAAACTACTTTTTCATCCAATTTATTTATATTTTTAGATTGTAATTTTAATTGGTTTTAAAGTATAATGGAATTATGTTTTTATAACTTAATACAAATTTGTTCATTGGAGTAATTTCACATTTCAATTGGAAGTAAAAACAAGTCAATGTTTTAATAGAGTTTACTTCTTAAAAACCCGTCTTTGGTTTTGACAACCGGAATTATTTTTAAATTAACTACAGTAATTTCTTTGTTTGGAATTTGGTAAAATAGATTCCTTATTTTTAATCATAAGGTCCAAATTATATAATTAATACTCTTTTGTTTTTGGACATTATGAAAATTAACGGCGACAATTATCTTTAATTAACGTGATTAATTAGTAATATGGTAGTTAAGGGTAATAAAATAATATCATAAAAATAAAAAATGACCCCAACATGTCTCATAATGAAATTGGTGGTGTCATGGACGACCTAGGTATGCCTTGTGCCAACTTTGGGACCCCATGGAATCACTTTTGTGTGATAGTGACATTTTATCATTTTATTTTTAAAGAGAAGAAAATATAACAAAAGTATGTAACACCTATGTAATTTTTTTTTAATTTTCTCTAAATAAATGATATCTTAGACTATAAATATTCATTGGAAAGATAAAATTCTTTCCTACATCATGGTATTTTTTTATAATTTTTAGACGTTAAAAAAATAAATTTATTTATGACACCATGATGATGCAGTGATTACCTCATTAATGAACGATTTAAATAAAATGAAAAGATAAGGTAAAATATATGACTTAAACTTGTCTAAAGCCTATTTTATGGGTTTATTTTGAATCCTAATCACCTTATACTATAAATATTTCATTGTGGGACCTTTAAAATATGAATATAATTTCATAATAATGTAACATTTCAATCTTTCCAAAAGAGCCCATCCTCTCCTCTTATAAACGGCCCCCACCTCTACCACCTTATTCACACCTTAAAATCCATTTTTATTGGCCAAACTCTGCCCATATACTCTCTAAACTTCCATATATTACTCCTAGAAGCCTCAATTTTGGAAAAAGGCTTCCCAAGGAAGCCTTTGGCTCAAATCAAAAAGAGTTACCCAATTTTAAGGTAATGTATTCTCTTATGTTCTTTTGTTTTATTTTGCTTCTCCAACTCCTTAAACCCTTTTTATTCCATTATTTTGTTGAAACACCATTATATTAAATATTAGATGGTATTTTTATGAGTATTATTTGATTTAAACTTACACGCACCTCCGTCTAATGGTAAATGTGCATACTGTTTCTATGGGTGGTGAATTACTGCCTCACAAAACGATGATTGATCAATCTTCTTTTAACACCTTTCATGGTGGCCATTAAGATGCAACTATATTTATATATGATATATATTATATTTATGTTTTCTTAATTCTTCTGTATTTTTCATTTATGGCATACTTTTAAGCTTTCCATTATGGGTAAACATGATAATTTCATTTTAGGAAGTACGGACTACCGCCCCTCAAAGTGATTTGAATCGTTAATTCCATATGTGGGATGTATAAAGGAAGGAGTTAAATTATATTATATATCATATTATATTGGAATTATAATATAGCTTTATATCATCATGGTTTCATCCCATTAAATATGAAATATAAATGAAAGTAGCGTTCATGCTTACGTACGACTTACCGTCTCCGTGAATGATGCATTTCATTTCTTACCTCTAAATGTTATGTAATATTATAAATGCATATATATACTGGATATATATGATATATATGATATCAAGATCATTAATATAATTCTAGACATAATGGATATTTTACCACATGAACAACTTGTAATTATAAGAATTTTAATTTTGACTCAAGTACCAAGGATCGAAAAAACGACCGTTATTAAATTAAATGATTACATAATGTTCATAACATGGTAATAAGTGATGTAAAAGGAATAATGTAATTTAAAAAGGTTCTTAAGAAAATAGAAATTAAATATAGTTTATTATTCAGGAGATTAAAGAACGATCGAGTCAAGTCGGACACGAGGTAAGGGACTTCGTCTCAATATCCTTTCATTGAGGAATATTTTATTTTATACACAACTTTTTTATGCAGTGTATAAACCTGTTTGACTTTTAATTTTATTAAAAAGGAATATTTTTATATGAATCATTTTTATTAAACAAAAAAAGTAATGTTTTGTCTTACGTTCGCGACGACAACAAAATTTCCGCCACCGTGACCATTATTTGTGTTTTGGAATCCTCTACAAGCCATAAAATTTTTTTAAATGAAAAATAAATACCATGTTTTAATTTTCTTTTATTTTGGTATTGAAAATGGTTTTATTATATCAATGTGTTCTAACGATATCTTGTGATTGAAATGTGGAAATATTATGTTTCCTTTATGCATGTTTTATGTGATACGATTATGTTATGGTTTATGAAATGTTTAAACCTGTTCAAATTAGGAATGCATTGGACTTAATAAGTGACTGGTGGAGCCCACAATATCTCCTCGATGCATCGGTTGGTCTCATTAGACAAACTAGTGTCTTGGCACGAGGCCTTGACAAAATCTTATTTTTAGTCTTGGGACGGGGCCTTGGCTACGTGGTTATGATAGTCTAACATTAGGCATTCCATCGTTATGAAAGTTGTTATTGATATTGCATGTGATTATTCGACTTGTAGAATATCCATGTGAATAAGTAAATGTCATTATATCATTTTATTTTTTCCATATTATGCTGAAGTTAAATTTTAAAAGGCTTTCGATTTAGTAATGCATTGCCTTAAATTTTTATGTTTATTTATGAAAGTTTCTGCTATATTTTTATCCTTACTGAGCATATGAGCTCACCCCTTTCTATGTTTTATATTTCCCTGGATGTGAAGAAATATTTTATGACCGACCTGCAGGGATAGTCTGAAGAGGATATGAGTGTGGAATATGGAGACTATGTTATTGTAGTTTTTCACATTATGATGTAATGTAACATTTATGAATGTATCTAGTATTTCCAAGGATACTAAATTAATCGGTCTTTCAAGACTTGATCTTTTGTGATCGTGTCAATGTTACGTAATAATGCACCGAATCTGGGTAACTAGGGTTGGGGAATTACAAAGCCATAAGGAATCACATGAAGTATTCCCTAAAAAATATCACTAAGAAATATACCATGTAGACTACCAAAGAGGTACACAAATTGTAGCCTCAAAGAGGTACTATCAAAAGAGTCACTTCAGTCAGTTCAAACTAAGTATAGGTTTATGGTATGTAAATGGGAATGTAATAAGATCCAATGTAGCCTTATGAATCAACATGTGTATCACTGGTAACAATCAAAGTTTGGGAATCCCAAAGAGTGCCGGTAATACACAGAGTGTAGGTAACCCATGTAGTGTCGATAATACAGAGAGTGTTGGTAACACACGGTGTGTAGGTAATAGATGGAGTGCAATCAAAGACTAGAGGATCCAAACCCTAGTAGGATAGGGGAGTACCAAGTCAGTCTTGGTAAGACACATAATCCAGGTAATCACATAGCTTCTAGGTCATACCCACCTGTAGGATTCCGTCCTTAACATGATCGTTTTAGAGGAACCTCATCCTCGAGCCATTAGGTCATACAAAAACATCCACATAAACTCACATAGAGTATCTCAAAAAGACTATCCTCACCAAAAGGGTCCCAGAAACGTAAAAATATCATCCATATGATGTAGGTTTGAGACATATGGGCTTTTAAATAAAACGAGGCCAATTGGGTCTGTGTCCGCTCTGAACCAGGTCCTGCCAAACCCGACCATCCATGTCAGACCTGACCCAACAGGTCTGACCTATTGCAGGTGGGTATGAACCACTACTAATCCGACCCACATGCTCCAGCCCAACTCTCTTTAGCGTGATAGTTCCACTGCCCAGTTGCGGTGACTACCCCGTATACACCCCATTATTATGTGGCAGCCAACATGTGACCCCCTCGAGGTCATTACAGCTCGGTCTTACTGCCATGGTATAACTAGACCACAGCCCCCCGAGGCATGATGGGGCCTCCTGCAGCGTTCACTGAGGCCCACTGATGGGCAATGTCTACCACCCTACAACAGTCATATCGCGGGTTCCACCTGCTAGGTATCCATGCGGTCATGCACCACCACTGATGTCTACCTCTTCTGTGGGCCTCCACTGATGTTGTGGTGGTATTTTCTTCAATCCTAAATGTGCCACATGACCCCCATGTCAAAAAACCATCTTCTATGGGTTTCAAAACATCCTACCATCGCTCTGGGGATCCAGAAACATTCAAATCCTCCCAAATAATTAACGGCGCAACCACGGGCGTCAACCGAAGAAGAACATATAAAAAGGGAAAAAGAAATATAACATGAAAACCCATTAGAATGGACCTTGGAATTTTTAGTTGGAGTTGATCTGTTCGTGTCAGCAGAATCACATAAAAGAGATAAAAGTAATCAACAAGATCTATTCCCATTATTCCTAAAGTTTTAACTACCCCATATAAACAATTGAACCACATATCGAATAATTCATGGGTTGGTCTATGTTCATCATTAAACATAATAATGGAGAAATAGTTCACTAAGACAATACACCCCCAATCTAGATGTTTGGATCTTTCATTGGTGAAGAACAGATTTGCACCACCATTATTCGTCGATCCTCCATCCTCGTTTTGTGATAAGCAATCCATCAACATTCGTCATGTACCAATGGGGGGAAATCTCCATGATTTCCTGCACTGTTCATAAGGAAGGATAAATAATCCTAATCCAAAATCCCTGAAAATTTTTAAAGATGAATTTCAGTATTACTGTTTTCTTTTGAAGCATTGTCTCCACACTGTTTCATTTATGAAAGGAAATGATTGCTTTGTCATTGGGTCACAGTATTGTTGTTCCATCATGAAATGCTAAAATAAAAATAATATAAACCTTTTAGGTTAATTTTTATTCTTCTTTAAAACATCTAAAAATTATTTTACACAGTCAACTGGCATCGATCGGAGTTACCTCGTGTATGAAAAACCCGCTGCTCTGAACACTACGGTGCCCATAGATTTCAAATCTGAACACTCATTTAAATGTTACTGAAACCGAGCATGCACTGTATTTTTAATAAAAATAAAAACATAAAATAGTTCAATCATTTATTCCAGGAACCACATACCTTGGATTAATATTCCATATTAGAGCCTGGTCTTAAAATAATCCAATAAAAATTTAAAAAAATTACCCGGAAAATCCAGGACATTACATTTTCCCCACATTGGATTTACATCCCCAAAAACCACAACATGGTCTAAACAAACAAATGGGGATACCGAGCCTGAATATGAGCCTCCCTCTCCCAAGTTATCTCCTACAGATTCATATTCTACCACTTAAAATGTACCGAAGGAACCTCCCATCTTTAAAGGATACACATTTTTCAATACTCAATCTTCACCAGGTACTCTGCAAAAGCCCCCATATCATTAACATTCAGCTCACCCTAGTCAATGATATGTGAATGGTCATGTATATATTTCCTCAACTATGATACATGAAACAATTCATGCACCCACTCTATCAATGGAGGTAGTTCCTAGTGGTATGCCATGTCATCAACTCTATGATATATCAGAAAAGTTCTGATGAACCTTATAGATAACTTGCCACCCTAGCCAAATATCTATATCCAACATCAATGAGAGACCCGAAAAAACAAATGGTCTCCCTCATTAAACTCTAAGGGTCTCTATCTCTTATCAAAAGAGAACTTTGGATAGACCAGTGCAGTCTTCATCCACTCCTGGATGACCTACACCTTCTCTATAGTAGTAGGTACAAACATCGGGCCCATGAGTGCGGACTCCCCGAGGTCGGTCTAGCAAAGTGTCATCCTACAAGGTCACCATAGAAGGCCTCAAAAAGTACCATACCAATCGTGGTGTGGTAGATATTGATGTATAAAAACTCAACAAGGGGTAGGTGATCCTCCAAACTATGGCCAAAATTGAGGATGCAAATATGTAGCATATCCTCTAAAACCTGATTGGTCTGCTCCGTCTGCCTTCTTTTTGGAGGTGGAAAGCTATTCTCAAGAACTAATAAGTCCCAAAAAACTCCTTCAATACCTTAATTAATTGGGATGTATAGGATTTATCTTAATCTGAGACTATCGTTGATGGGAATCCATGGAGTTGAACTATCTCTTGCACATAGAGGCATCCCATGGTCTTTATAGGACTTTGCACCCGAATCAAGAGGAAGTTGGATAACTTGGTGATATTTTCAACGATCACCCAGATGGAATCATACCCACTAAACATAAATGGTAGACCTGTCATGAAGTCCATCAATATTCTATCCCACTTCCACTTTGGATCCTCAAGGGGTTGTGTCTATCCCACGGGAACCTGAGGCTCAGCCTTCACTTTCTAGAAAGTGAAGCATCTCAAAACAAACTATGCCACAACCTTCTTCATTATTGGCCACCATAACAGATGATGGAGGTACTGGTACAACTTTTTGACACCTAGATTTACCGCCAATGGTGATGTATGGTACTCCCTTTACACCTATTCCTACAATGCTGCTGGTACAACTGTGTGTCCACTAAAGAGAAAAACATTCTCCCCACGTTTGTAATATCCATCAAGAGCTTGCCCTGTGGACATATGAGCACCTACAGCCTCACAATGAATATATATATGTTGTGAATCCCTAACTCACTGAAGGATTAGAGGGGTGAAAAACATTGACAATAGATAAAATGGTCCATCTTTGACCCAATGTATATCTCCAACAAGGCTAACTATTATAACACATCCTTCAGTAGCTGTGAAATCGATTTCTAGGTGAGCACATCCACCACCACATTCCCCATCCTAGTAGTATAGAATATTTCATAGTCATAGTCCTAGAGGAACTACAACCATCACCTCTTTCTAAATTTAAAATCTATATGAGATAAGATATAATTGAGACTGTTGTGGTCAAAGTAGATGGTAAACAGTTTTCCCATTACACAGTGTCACTACATATTCTATGTGAAGACTGCCACTGCAAACTCAAGGTCATGGGTCACATTGTTTTACACATGTGGTCTCAACTACCAAGAACCATAGGAAATCAATTCTTTCCCCTACATTAGTACAAAACCATGTTTGGTTCTTGAGGCATCACAGAACACCACGTGCTCTGCACCCTCTGCTAGAAACCACATTTTAGGTGCACTGGTCATGTTCTATCTCAGCTGCTAAAAATGCTGTTGGCACTATTTTTTCGACAAGAAGGGCCTCCATTTATTAATCAAAGATATCATGGGTGCTTATTATCTAGAGATGTATGGTTTAAACCTTTAATAATAACAATCCAATTAAAGTAAACTTATCACCTTGGTAATTCACTCAGGTGTCTCCCATGTATGAACCACCTCAATCTTCATTGAATCTATGGAAACTCCACCCTCTAATATTATATTTCTCAAAAAGTGGAATTTTTAAATCAATAACTGACACTTTGAGAGAATTTCTTAAAGATAGGGCTCTCTGATTATGTCTAGGACCATCCTCAATGGTATCATGTTCTCTTCCTTAGACAATGAATAAAATAGAATGTCATCAATGATGATCTCTACAAACTAGTCCATGTATGACCGGAAGATCCTATTCATGAGTCCCATGAACACTACTGGGACATTAATAAAACCAAATGGAATCACTGTGTACTCATAATTTATTTATAAATCCCATAAATCTACCTTCAGGATGTCCTCATATCATACATGAAGCTGGTGATAGCATAATATGAGATCTATCTTCGAGAACCATCTCTCTACCTTCATCTGATCGAATTTATCATCGATTCTCAATATAGGATACATGTTCTCCATGGTCACTTGGTTTAGGAATAGGAAGCACACACATACCCTCATGATCAAATCTTCCTTTTTGTAAAATAAAATCGGGGCTTTCCATGGTGAAACCCTGGGCCCTATGAGGCCCTTTCTCTACACGTCCTCCAACTATACCCTAAACTCCTAGAGATCTACTGAAGCCATCTGATATGAATTGGTAGAAATATGTATTGTCTCGGGGTATAGATCAATACAGAAATATACTTCACAGTGAAGAGGTAATCTAGGGACATCATCAGGGAAGATTTCCTCATACTCATCCACCACCACAGGAAACAGACGACCTGTCTCTTCCACTGAACCAAGGGTCATGCCAACCAACTGGTGTGTGATCAGCTGCACCCTCTTATATGTGAGTCCATCCTACACGACATGCATTTCATTTTTTCCAGTAAAGTAAGACTCAGTCCCATATCTGTGGACACACTTCACTCTACACATAAAACAATCAATCTGAGTATGGACTATGGATAACCAGTCCATACACAAAATACGATGTAAGGATCCAACACCACTACTAGGAGATCTCAGTCAATGATCTTATCCCCAAGAGTAAGATCACACTGTCGAAACCACTGTATGATCATCGAATCCCCTCCCGTTGAAGTCTCTAAATTTAAGGAACAAACCAACAGCTCCACCAGAATCTCTGATCTGGGAGCAAGTTCGGTTCCATGGTAAGAGTGATTAACACCAATATCTAAAGTAACTTCATATAGGTTGGATAAGATAAATATAATACCTCTAATCATCTATGGATATTTGGAATGTAAACCTCTATCACCTTAATCTAGGTCTGTACATTTCCACCAGCTCAAGGAGCCCTTGCTGGACCACCATGGCCTAGTTGTTGTAGTACCTCAATCCTCCTCCCACCTCTTGCTTCTCGAACTACTCCCCTTCCATATCTTCCACCTTAAGAACCACCCTAAATTAACCTATTCCACTAATAGGGAGGTCCCTCAACCGTCTTTGGGTTTTTATGTTTGATGGGTTGTGCAATATCTATCTAGGTACCACCAACCGTCGCACAAGTAGCACATTCTATCATTCAGTTGACTCACTCCACCCTGGGAGGCTTTCACCACAGATCTCATATCCTTGGGTTGTCCCCTAGAGTGGTTGAGTAGATGGATCCCAACATCATCTATTGACTAACCACTACTGAAGACTCCTCTACATGTATAAGCACATCGCATACCATAATATGAAATAACTCCACCCTGAAGAGACGCTCAAAGTCTGTCAAGGAGAGTGTCTCCTCCTCGTGCGTCCTGATTGTCAAGCGACACAAAATCCCCACAAATACCTGTAAATGAATCATGTCTAGGACTGACATATGGTCAAGAGGCATCCTAACTAGGTGGAAAACTCATGTCACTACCTCTAACCAGTCCCCATCCACCTGAGGATCTGTCTCATCTCAGAACATAGGAGGTCACTGTCTCCGGAACTCAGGCAACACATTGAGACTTCATACATCCTCTACCAATAACTATAGTAGAAACTTATGATCTTTGTGTTTTGGTATCATTGGTACACCACTAGGAGGTTCTATCTCTGGAAATGGTCCCTGTACCGATTCCTCATCCCTCAATGGATCATCCTTCTGGTCACACTCCGAAATACTTGCTGGATGCCTATGTGAAAGCATCCTGAAGAAGGATAAGATGTACCATGATCAATAGAGTATACCTTGTGAGCTGAATCTAAACCAATAAATACATGAGGACACTATTAATTCCTATATGATTCATATATGTTTAATTTCCCATAAAACTAGAGTTTTCATGTACCATGTCAAAAAGAAGAATTCAAGTTCCCGGTTTAAGGATATGTAGGCCGCCAGACCAAAAATGGGTTTTATATCCTGAAAGAAGAACAAGAAATACTTAACACTATTTCCAAAAAACAAGAGAAAAATTGACCTCTCTATGATACCACTCTATCACAACACGTCCCCTAGGGCCCATGTCATGACAACCCCAAGCCTACCTCCTATAGGTGAGGGGATTGAGATAAACACCGAGGGGCATATCCCCCATGTGGGATGAATTTTTTAAAGTACCCGTATGCATGAACCCATCTCCATGAAAAATATGAAACTGAAAACTCAAAGTAAACATGGATGCAAACCACTAAGAAAACCCACTCAAAGTAAGGTAAAAAACTGAAAGAAAATGTTGTCTGAATTCAAGCCCAACAAAAAAGGAAAATACAAGCTCTTCGATGTTTTCTACTAAAGGACATACCTAAAGAGTAGGTGTAGAATTGGCTTTTGGTTATCACTGAAGTTCACCTCATCTATTAGGTCTATCTCTAAGCACCATCTATCCCCATCCCATCAGGGACTTCATCAATGTCGTCAGTCATCTGTACAAGACACAACATGTGTGAGAGAATCCTGTAAAGGGGTGAGTAATACAATACTTAGTAGGAACCCTAAACCAAAAATGAATTATACATAGAAAAAAAATAAGGAACAACATGAAGTATACCACATAGAATAGCACTACAAAATACACCATGAAAACTTCCAAAGAGGCACACAAAGTGTATCCTCTATGAGGTACTATCAATAAAGTCACTAATGTTAGTTCACACCAAGTATAGGTCTATGGTATGTAATTGGAATTTTCATAAGAATCCACAGTACCCTCAAGTAGTAACATGTGTATAGTTGGTAACACATAGAGTGTAGGTAACACTGAAATGGTTGGTGACACACAGAGTGTAGGTAACACATGGAGTGTAGGTAACACACCGATTGTTGGTAACATACAGAGTATAGGTAACACACGGAGTGTCCTCAAGTTCTAGAGGACTAAAAAATAGTGGGATAGGGGAGTACCAACTCAATAATGGTAATACACAAAGCCTGTATTAGACACATATTTTAGGTAAGACACATAGTCATGGTAATCACATAGCCTCTAGGTCATAGCAAGCCATGAGATTTCATCCTTAGAATGATAATTCTGGATGCAACTCCAACTCAATACATTAGGCCATACGCCTACATCAACAGAAACAAACATAAAGTATTTCAAAAGGAATTCCTTGCTGCAAGGGTCCCAATGCTGTAATCAAATCTTCAAATGGACACACAACTTTAGAGTTATGGGTTTTTCAGTAAGAAGGGGCTGGTTGGGTCCTGGTCCCGCCTCACCCAATCTGATAGGGCCGTTCTGTACCACTGAGTCCACCCAGCCCATTGTGTCCAGCCCAACCCGACTGGGGCCATCCTGCTGGAGTGGTCCAGTTATTCTGTCCAAATGCGAAAGATTACATGTCCGCTCCTCATCAATGTGGTGGTCCACTATGTGACATCCCCGCTGCCCCTCAACCACGTCACATAGCCTCCTACCATCTCTGCAAAGTCCCACTGTCATCCACCTACCGGAGACAACTATCTATTTCCTTATAGAAGTCGTGTTGTGGGTTCTTCCCGCTAGGTGGTCATGCCACCACTCGCCACCACAAGCAGCTCCCTCTTATGTGGACTTCCACCGAAGTTGTGGTGGTCTGTTTTTCAAATCGAAATGTGCCACATGATCTTTAGGTCGTAAAATCTTCTACTATGGGATTCAAGATGTATTGTCCTTACACCGGGGTATGACTATGTTTTGAACCTCCCAATAAATTAACAATGTGGCCACAGGGGTCCACCGACGAAGAATGTATGAATGGTTGAAATGAAGAAGCACATAAACATCCCTTAGAATGGACCTAGGCCTTGTTCTTTGGACTTTGTTCATTAATGTCTGCAGAATCACAAAAAAACAAGATAAGAATAATCCCCAAGATGTATTCCTTTTAATACAATAGTTTTATCCAATCCATAAGAAATATCAAACTTTGGATCAAACCTTTTGTGGGTTGGTTCGCGTTTGTCATTAAACGTAAGAATGGAGAAGGAATTCACTCAAAAAATAAAACCCCTACCTAGAAGTTTGTATCGGTCATTGGAGAAGATCAGAGTTGCACCACCATTGTTCATCGATCCTAGATACTCATTTAATGATCCACAATCGATCGACATTCATCGGTGTTCATCGTTTTTCAACAATAGGAAATCTATAAGCTCGCCTCCAATATTCAAAGGGAAGGATCAATTATCCAAATGATGAATCCCTGCCAAAGGTTAAAGATGAATTTTATATTTAAAATTTATTTTTAAGGCATAATCTCCACACATTTTCATTTATGAAAGGAAATAGCTGAATTATCTCTATCATAGCACTACTACTTCCTCACAAAATGCTAAAAGAAAAATAAAATAAAATTTTTAAGATTATTTTTATTAATCTTTAAAACAGCCAAAACCGATTTTCCACATTCGAGCCAGACTGGATAACATAGGTCCTACCTAATGAAAACCCACTGCACTAACCACAACGGTGCACTCATATTTCAAATCCAAGCACTCATTTAAAAGTTACTAAAACCAACCTCACATGCGATTTTTAATAAACATAAAAATAGATCAAACATTAATTTTGGGCACCCCGAGCCTCAGAATTATATGCCATCTCAGTGCCTGATCTCAAATTAATCCCATATAATTTTCAAAAACATTACATGTTAAATTAGGGAAATTATAATAGAGGCCTTATTTAAGGTAGAAAATCCTCCTTAGATGTGTTGAGGTGTTAATAAATGATAACTTCCGAAGAATAGATATCGTTTTTAATTGAGTGTTTCTATTTTATTTTTTCTTCCACTTACAATAAAATATTCATAAAAATTGATGTAGTAATAAATCAGTATCTAAAATAAATTAATTTTTTATTATTTTAAAATAGTAACCTAAATTTGTATACTCTTTAATTAAATGGGAGATGACATAATAGTTCGTGTGTATAATAGAATACCACCTCGTGAACCTATATAATTAGTTTTCTATCATCATCTCTCAAGACATGATAAAATGATAGACATAACTTTTATATATGATATTAATGAAATATTTATAATTATTTATGATTAATATATTATTTATGTACTTACATTTTAATTCATGGAAAAACTATAACATAGTTCGTGTATACATGTGAGCTATCACCTCCATTAAGCGATGTGATTAGTTTTTCGTCCCCACATCACATGGATGACATATATAATTTAATTTAAATGAATAAAATGATATTAATTATATTAGTATTAGTATAGAAAGATAAAATAATAAATACATAATTCCACAAATATCATTGAAAAATGGAAACATCATTAATGCGTTTGTATGACTTATAATCATCATGTTTTAAATATCGATCATTTTTTAATATCTATATTTAATGAATGGATTTGAAATTATAATTGATAAATAAAAGTTATTATTATGTCGTGGATATTATTATGGAGCTGATATATTAATTAATACTTTTGACTATAGACATCACACTAATGTCATTTTATACTCAAGTACCGAATATCATCATAATGTGAGAGGTGAACATAAATAATTAATTAAATCTTATAACATTGTAATAAGTGATTTAAACTAATTATTAAAATGGAATATGGTTATAAATCTATTAAATGACTAACATATGTTTATTATTCAAGAATATAAAGGACCGATGTGAAAAATTAGACTCAATCCAAGGGAATTCATCTCAATCCCCTTTAATTGAGGCATATTTTGATGTTATACACCCAGATTATATTACGAGGTGTATATACAACTAACTTTATTATTTAATATATTTAGTTTATTTATTATAATGTTATTTAAGGTTTTATTATAAATTATTCTTTATTTTCAAAGTATCATGGGACACCATTAATGATTAAATATTTTATTATTAATTATTTTTTCCATCTCAATATTCAGGATATTATTATACATATTTATTAATATGGATATAACAGGGTTATAAAAGAAATATTTAGTAATATTTTAATTCCATTAAAAAGTTCTCAAAATGAATATATTTTTGAAATTTATATGTAATGTTTTGAAAAATTACAAAAGAAAAGTTTTATTCTTACATATAGGGCATCAGCGACTTTTCAATAGTCATAATATTGTTTAATTTTTAGATTATTTTGGAAGATTACATATTTTCATCCATGGAAAACACCATTGGCTTAATTTTTTGTATTTTTATTATTGAAAATGGATTTTTAATGTAAATGGTAATTTTTTTATATGAAAATGTTTTTCATATGGGATTCAAAGGGTTTTTAAAGGGTTTCATGATGAAATACTTTTATTCATGAAATGGTACATGAGAATTATATGAAACATGTGAGACAGAAAAAATTTATGCAAAGGGTTAATACCCATTTTTGCTCATGGGTGATCCTGATACAATATATATTAAGGGTTGATCCCCATTATATCACATGGGTGAGCCAAATATAGTTTATATGAAGGGATTATCCCCACCCTTTCTCACAGGTGAGCCTGATATAGATTTTAAAAAGGCTGAACCAGATTATAGATCTCCTTTGAGTTGGGTAATAATATTTTTGGAAGTTGGTCATATGGGTTTTTAAAATGAAAGGGCTTTGAAAGGGTTTTATGAATGTGATTCAAAGATACACCTAAAGTAGTTATAAATGTTTTCTACTTTCTTTAATGATTTTATTTTATAAAAACATATTTGTGTTTTTCATGTGGAAATGTTTTTTTTCCTTTATCTCATAGAAAATTTAATGGATTTTCATGTTTTTCACTAGAGTAACTATGTTATTTATTTTATATATCAATTAATGAGATTTTTTATTCTCGTACCATGTTTTGAACTATTTTTTTCACAAGATTAGATGTGGTGTATGGATAAGGATGATGACACAATTAAAATTTTGATATTATAACTTTTAAAGAAACCACATTTTTTTCAATGTCTTATTTAGTGTAAAAACGAAAACTAAGTGACTTTTCCACTTTTAATGCATGAGATTAAATTTTTGGATTATTTTATAAATTTCTAATACTCTAATCAAAAAATATTCGAGAATACAAATTTGAGATCAATAACACTATAAAATGTTATGTATATAGTGAAGGATATAAAGACCTCGACCACAATAGGACGGAGCTGATGGCTTACTTTATTAAATTGGTACTAAGAACTAGTGATCACATAACAAAGGAACATATAGGTTTTTATATTTGGAAAAAAAGATACATACATAAGTTTTAAATTAAAACATGAATGAAAGAAAAATGTAGAAACTCCATCAAAAACCCACATAAACTCCAAGATTATCCTTGCAAGTTATTCATAATATACATATTCACCTATTGGAAAAAAATAAAACAAAAGAAAGTGGTGAGATCAAATGATTAGTAAGGGTAAAAAATATAGTGGAATCCCTCATAAACATTAATAATAATGAAAAGTAACCAAATAAAATATAATCTGTCACTATAACCTAATCTTGAGAATAATATCACATGAGTAAAAGATGAATAAATAATTCCATATAAATTATCACATGAGAATAAAACATAAACATGGATGTTTTACTAGTCGAATATTCACATGGATTATCAATTTATAATATCATAATTATGGAATTCATAATGTGGGACATCAAAAACATACTATCAAATGCTTCAGCCAAGACACAAAAAATAAATGGGTAAAACCACGGTCTAGATTGTATAATGAGACCTACTATTGTGCTAATAGGGTATAGCCGACCCTACACATCACTTTCTAAGACCAATGAATTACTTATATCAAAGGGGTGGGACATAATCAACATAAACATTAATATTGAAACTAGTATATGAAATATTAATACTTTCCACTAAAAAAAACATAATAATAAACCATCAAGAGTGTTATAGAAAATAGTATCAAGATAATACATCCCCACCCAAATAAACATAAAATATTAAATAAAATATGGTAGATGGTATCATAAGAGATAAATATAAATAAAGAATATGAATCAACAAATGGTGTTGAAATAGATTAAAATATTCTAATAAAATCATCAAGAAATTCATGAGAGAAATTCCCTTTCTTGCTTTGGAATAAATATTTATTTTGGAAAATCAGTTTTCTTTATCATAAAATAATACTTTTAAAATTTTAAATAAAAAAAATAAAGGGGTATAAAAATAATATTTTTGGTATAAATTAATGTTTTATGATCCTTTAGTAATGGGCCACCTCAACACAGTTTGAGAGAAAATATACGAGTCCTTAATAAGAATAAATGAATAATTGTTTTCATAAACCAAAAAATGAACTTGGATAGGTTTTCATGATAAAATAAATTATTTAATAAAAATATTTGTTTCTTAAAAAATATTATAGAATTTAATTGAAAATGGGTAAGAAATTTAGAAGTTCCCTTTAATCAGGCTAGGTTACGAGGAGTAATTGAGAAGGTAACCTTATAAAACATGAATTTCCCATATAAAATAAATATAATTTAAAAAGTTAGATTTTTTTGGTACATACACATAGAAATTAGTACGATTACACAAGAATAATTAAGAATTACATTGTGGTAAAGAGAGAAAAAGTGTAACCCAAATGAAAAAATAGTGGTTTAGAGAGAACCCCTACATTATGTTCCAAAGTGTCCAACACATGCACTTAATTTCATGGATGGTGAAGTTAGGTTCATTAATTATTTATTTAATAACCTCATTTACAAGTGTTTTATTTATTATAATTTTATTATGTACCTTTATGGCCTTTTGTATGATTTATAAGATTAAAATTCTTCATTTGTAAGAGTTATTTTCCTTGGTTTTCATGATTGATTCACTAGAATAAATGTATGAAAGATCATATAAATTGAGAATAGATTTTTAGTAATATATATATATATATATATTATTAATGATATTAAATATTATTTAATGTTATTATATATCACATTTTCTATATATGATTATAATTCAATAGATAAAGCATTAATCATAACCGTTTAGATTATTTTGTCATTTTTTCGACCATCATAAACTAGGTTTGTATAATTAATTAATATTATGTATATTTACTTTTTCAGAACGGTAAATACTTTTTAATAGCCATATTATAATATATGTTTCGCAAAAAATGGTTTTATTACCATAATAGAAGGTGTTAATGAAAATGCACCGTCAACAATGACGGTAAATTTACACATCACGAATAAAATTTACATTTTTTAATTTAATGGGATAAGAGAAGGGGTTTGATTATTGATATCACATTAACATAATGGAATAATAGTATTTTTAAAATAGTGGATTTATAATTATTTTTTCTATATAGGATGTATGTAATGGATAATAAAATACAATTAATTTAAAAAAATTAAAAGAACGAATGAGGGTTTTACCTCTTGAATACATCTCCTTGAGAACCTCCTCAAGGAATCTTGAAATAGTATTTTGGGTGAAAAAAGAAGGACAAGAACGTGGGGGAGAGGTTTGGGAGAAGGATTGGTCAAAAATTGGACATGCTTAATGTATTTTTATTGGTTAGGAGAATAGGTCGTATTTATAGTGGAGGATAAGGTTGTTTTATTATTATTTTATCTAATAGTTTATTATATTAGATCAAGACTATAAATATTGTTGATTACTATGATTAAATTTGGTAAATAGAGCATATGGGTTTAAAATAATGAGTTATTATCCCAAACCAATATAATAAATTACTCAATGATTTATTTATTTACTTAAAATGTTAAACACCACAAATTACCATATTTCACTATTCACAAAAATTCAACTATTTTATTAAAATACCAAAAATTCACCATAACCATTTTCGAGATGTTGAATTACTAAATAGAATCTATTTTATTAAAATACTTTTCTAAATAAATAAATTTAATTTCTAAATAATTTCATCATTTAATCGATAAATACCGACTTTAATAGTATAACTAGTTTTAGGATTGTTAAAAAAATTTAAGGTCTCATAAAAATATCTTATAATTACAAGAAAAAAATATTAATTTAAGAATCTATTTTTTTTGAAAATATTTTTCTTAAATAATTATATTAATTATAAAAGTTTTAATAAATATTAATGTTTGACAAAAATACGAACACCTAATTTATCATTTTTAAAACATTTTTTAAGAGTTTAATGATATAAATTTCCCATATTTTCATTTATAAGATACCATGTTTTTATTTATACTTTCATAGGTGAAGATACAATTCTATTGGTCGTATAACAATTCCTAATTTTCATATTACTATTCCAAAACTCATATTTAACAGTATGTTATAGTTTTAAACATGATGTTTCATGAAGCATAAACTATAAAGATGTTAGATTTTAAAATTGATATATCATAAAATCTTGGAGTGTTACATTCTCCTCTCCTTAAAAAATAGTGGTTCTCAAAATTTCTATAATTTCACCTCATAAAAAAATTTGGGTATTTATTTTTCAAAAATTCCTCTATTCCCCACATCACCACTTCAATTTCATAATTTTTCCAATGTACCTTTACCTGCCAAGTCATTCTATTTCTTAATAATTGTTCTATTATGTCTAGAATCTGGATAGGATCCTAACAGTAAGATTAATCAGGTTCGAATTCTATCTCTTCAGAAGTGAGAAATTTGTTTGGGTCTAGCATAAAATTATTTAACAAAGAGACGTGGAACACATTTTGAGCCTTATAAAGGATAGGTGGCATCATTAAATGATAATACATAGCTCAACGTCTCTCCAATATATAAAAATATAAAATTTCCAATGCCTTAGTGTCCCTTTATTTCAAAATCATATAACCCACTTCCATAGAGATATCTTCAAGAAAACATGATATCTTACATGGAACTCCAAATATCTCTTTCATTTATCAAAACAACCCTTTTTTATAAACTGATATACTTTGTTAAGGGTTTGAATAGTGTTTACTATTTTTTCACTACTAGTTCTTTTCCTATAAGATTCCTGTCACCGAATTTATCCCAACAAGTTTTATTATGAAATGTCTTTCGATATAATTTATAATATATCCCAATTTGAATAATTTAATGGAAACTATTATTTTAGTAAATATCTAAAATAGGTAAATACTAACCCCATATACCACTGAAGTTAAGTGATAAAGTTATAAACATGTCATCTAATGTTTGGATCATCCTCTCAGACTTCACGTTAGTTTGAGGCTGATAATAAGTTCTCAAATGATGCTCGACATTAGGATACTTCTGATGAATTTTACAAAATATTCATGAAAATCATGGATCTTGATCACACACCATTAATAAATCTAAATCATGAACTCTTAAAACATCATTAATTTAATGCCTTTCTTAAGAAACTAAAAGGAAACTCTTCCTTATTGCAATGAAATGTGCAGATTTGGTTTGTTGATCAATAATTACAAGTATTTTATCATTGGTTCCTGGATTCTTTGAAAATCCAAAAAAAAATTCATATTAATGTCATTACATTTTTATGAGGTAATAAGAAGAGTTTTCATGAATCATGTAGGTTTTTTTCTTTTATCCTTCACATATTGACGGTTTAAATTTCTTCATACATAATCATCAATTTCATTCATCATATTATCCCACTAGAAATTTTCCTTAAAACCTCTATACATCATTGTTCAACTAGGGTGTATAGAGAAATTTTAGTTATGGGCATGATTCAGATGTTCCCTTTTAGCTCGGGTTTAGAGGGATCACAATGCATGCTCCAAAATTTCAAAATTCTATCTTCACATACAAAGCCTTCCAATTTCCCATCATTTAAATCTATAATTTTCTTTTGAAAATTTTCATTATCAGACAGAGAACTTTTAATCCTTTCGGAAAAAGATGGTAGGTTAACCAATTGAAAAAGTAGGGATGTTTCACATTCAATGATAATTATCATATCAATATTATCAAGATATGTGTACACTAGATCCATATCAATCCTCGTTTTGTATAGAACTCTATGATCTTTAATTCTTAGTGGATCTTTATCCATATTTTCCATCCTAGGGTGGTAGTGTACTAAAAATTTATAATCCTTTAGTAGTTTAATCAATCACTTTTTCCTTATGTTGAGTTCATTTTTTGAGAAGATATTTGTCAAATTCTTGTGATCTATATGTTTTTCACATATTTCACTATTGATATAGTGTCTCCATATATTATGAGAAAATATTACAAATTTAACTCTAGACCATGTGTAGGAAAATTATGTTCATTTGTAATTAACTTACTTGATTCATAAGTAATAATTTTATCATTATTCATAAGTAGACATCCATTTCCTTTCTTTAAGTTATCACTAAAACTCAAAAATGCACAATTTTTCAATGGTACAGTCAAGATTGGAGAACTCACTATTATCATTTTAAATTATTCAATGTATTATTCACATTTAGTTTTCCAAGTAGACTTAATCCATTTACAAGTAATATTTGTTAATGTGTTAGCTACTCAGGAAAAATGATGAATGAAACAATGATACTAAAATTCTTAACAAATGAAATTGTGTACCTTGGGTATGTTCATTATTATAGAACATTCATGAACTACCATCGTCTTTAATGTATCAACTATGATTCAATCCTTATAGACAATATGGCCAAGAAAAGAAATTGTTTGTATCCAAAATTCACTCTTGATTAACTTCCCATTTAAATCAATCACTCTAAGAGTCCTTATAATATTTCTTGTTTGGTTATCATGTTCATCATCTAAATTTTTATTATCTAAAGATTTATTTAATAAATACCACATAAATGTTTTAAGATATTCGTTGAATTTTTTGTTCAGTAGATCCATAAAAACATATTTCTCATTAGTTGGTAAAAAGGGAATTAATATAAACTCATAATTTCAATACATTATACATAAAAATATATTTGGAAAATCATCCTTTTTTACTTGTAAATAATGATATCCTGAATAAAGATAAATATTTAATAAATATTGAGCTCCATGAAGTTTGTCAAATAATTTAACAATGTGATGTAGTGGGTACTTATTCTTTATCATAAAAAATTCATCTCCTTATATTCAATAAACAACCTCACAGATCCATAATTCTCTTTATTCAAGGTAATATTGGATTTCTATGGCGATACACAAGGGAGAATAAATCCAATATTACTGAACTCCTCGATCTATTTCTTCAAATCCAAAAAACCCACTATGGAAATTATATATGGAGGTTATGATATTGGTCATTCATTAGGGATTAAATCAATGGAAAACTCAAAATCACACTCTAAGAGAGTCCATGTAATTCCTTAGAAAATAAATCAATTTATTATTATATAATAGGTACACCCTAAATTTTATTATTTCTATCCTAATCCATGGAAGATGTTTTGGAATCCTCCCCATGAATTTAAATTAGTAATCCTATTAAAGGTGGATCTAGATAAGAACCATATGATGATATTTCTTATCTAAGGATAGGGGATTCTAAATCTTCCTCAAAAATCATAATTTCATTTCTTATTTCCTTAAATTTTATAAACATATTTTAAAAGAGAGTATATAAGAATGATTAAATCAATTTAAAACATATGTATAATGATATTGTTAAAAATTAAATAATGTTTATTTTTGACAAAGGGTACTGACAACCATCATTTTTTAAAATGAGGACACCCATTGAAGTTTTTTCAGATATATCACTTGTTAAATTAAATGGAAAATGTCTAGTTTTTACAAAAAATAGGTCGATATAAAAGAGTGTGATGATCTTGAATCAAATAGATCATTTACCAAATTTGAATATATTATTTATATACCTTCTACAATATCATTTTGAATATAAAACCCAGTTATTTTGACTGCATAATCATAGACATGTTCCCTTAGCCTTCTTTCAGATATGTTTTTTTGACATCTAGGGTAATCATTTACATAGTATTCCAACTCATTATTGCTGAATCCGTTTACTTTTCTAGCTTCTTTCTTATCTTTGCAATCAAGAGCATGGTTCTCTTTTTCTGCACACTTTTAACAAACTTCCATTCCCAATAGACATGTTCGATGATGTTTCTTTCCACATTTTTTTTTTCATGTTGTAAATTATATCCTTCCCTTCTTCCCTTTTTATTTATTTCCTTTTACAGATTATTCAACACCCCACTTCTAATATTTCTTCCATTAGAATCCAAATGGAAATGAAAATTCAATCTCTATCATTATAGGACATGATATTATATCCTCATCGATGAGAAATCTTTAGAGACTAGTTTCCAAAATATAATTGTCTTAAGAACATAAATTAAATTATCATTCATTCTTTTTGGATTATATATATTTTCTAAGGAATTCCTTTTCATCCATGTAATGATATATTAGTACTTGGAATCCTTTCCATCCTCCATTTATCAGACTCAAGAAATTTCACCCCATAATTGATCATTTTTCTTGAGGAAAATACATTTCTATGAAAATTTACTTAACAACATCCCCTTTCGTATTTGCAATTTCTTATTCCTCCTTTTTTTGAATTAATTACCACTATTGATATGTATCTCTCGATTGATGATAAAATACAATGATAACATTTCCTTCAGTAAATTCCAAAAGAAAGAAATATATTCTATATTGAACTGATCCATTGGTTAGCTAAAAAGGGTTCTTAGTCCCATTGAATGATGAAGGTTGTTGTTATATAAAGAATCATAAAATTGTTACACCATGTGGTGGATTGGGATTTTCCATGCAAGTAAGACTATTACTCCTAACCTAAGTCAGTTTTCCAAGTATAGTTATATGTTATTTAGCTCTATTAGTAGATCCAACACTAATATCATTATCCTTCAAAGGATGGAAATCTTTAAATAGAACACTTGTGTTGATACAATTTCTATTCCTTCCACTGGGTATAATTTCTAAATAATGGAATACAGAAGATTAGATCAAATTAATATGAAACAAAATGAGTAAAATTATAACTAGTGTATCAAATAATCAGAAATTCAAAATTTAAGTATAAGTAATATCTAAATCATAATCAAGGCATCTTTGGGAATATTTCAAAAAAAATTATAGGATTCATTATCTATCTTAAGTGTTTTTTAAATCTAGTTTCCAAATATTCTACTAATCTTTTTCAGATACCAACTGTAAAGACACCGACCCCATCATCCTGGAGCTTGTGTCTAACTTTATTACATCATTACTAAGAACAAGAGTTCACATACCAATGGACTGAATAGTTTCGTATTATTGGAAACATAGATACATACATTAGTTTTACACTACAAATATAAAAAAATACAGAATATAATATCCAATGGAAGAATGTAAATTATCGTTAAAAGTGATTCATATTATACAACTTCACATCCTGCAGAAAAATAAAAATTAAAAAAATGGTTGACCAAAATGCTCTGTAAGGGTAAGCAGTAAAATAGAATTTCTTATAAATATAAACAATAAGTCAAGGTGAATAACTAAAAACCTCATTACATTAAAATATAATATTGATAATAATATGTTAAGGATAAAATGTGGATAAATAATTCCATATAAATAATCACATGAGAATGAATCTTAACCATGATTATTCTAGCACTCGAATAATCACATCGATTTTAAATTAAAAATATGGTTAGTTCATTCCTCAATTGAAATAGGTGTAATAAATTAAACATATACATTCATATTAAAACTAACATATGAACAATTACAAACTTCCCCAAACAATAAACATAATCACGAACAATCTAGAATAATATGGTGAATGGTATCACAGGAGTACAACCCAAAAAATGATCATAAAAAATTCAATAAAATAAGATTGCTGGTAAAATAAGAGATAAATATTAATATAAAATAGTACTTAATAGAGGGTGTTAAAATATATGAATGCATTTTAATATTATCATTAATGAATTATTGAGGAAAATCCCCTTTTTTGCATTGGGGAGAAAAGTTTTTGGAAAATCATTTCTATTTGTCATAATATAATATTATAAATATTTATAAATCCGAAATAAAAAGAGGAATAAAAATTTTATTTAATGTATAAAATACTTCCAAATTAATAGAAAACATGTAAAAAGTGTTTCTAAGAATCATTTTAAATGGTCCAATTTAGTGTAGAATGAGGGAAAATATAAGAGTCTTAGAAGAGAAAAAAGGCATAACTATTTAAATAAAACAAGATAAAAATTAATATAAATTTTCATTATTAAATGAGTTATTTAATATAATTAATTATTTCATAAAATAGATTATAGAGTGTGCATGAAAATGTATAAAATAATTTGGTTGTTCCCTTTAATTGAGCCTACTTATTGGTAGGATTTGAGAAGGGGACCTTATAAAACAAATACTTCCGCGTAAAATAAAGAAGAATTGAGAATGGTACATATGTTTAGAACATATATATAGAATTTATAATGAGTAAATTAGAATAATTAATAATTAAACTTGAGTGAATAGAGATAAATATTAACATGAATGAAAAATAGTTGTTGTGAGATAATCTCTTACCTTATGTTCGAATTTGTTATACAATTTCAATTAATTCTTTAGATAATGAAACTATATTCATTAATATTAAAAATATTAATCTATTAATCATTTTTTTATTTAATAAAATTTTATTATGTTCATTTATGGATTTTTTGATGAGTTAAAAGATTCAATTTTGTCATTCAAGAGTGTTTTATTCCTTGGTTTTCATGATTAGTTCACTTGTGTACATGTAAAAAAGATCAAATAAAATTGTAATAGTTATCAAAAATTGAACTTATATGATATTAATTAAATTATAAAACATTTAATGGAAATATATATAATTTTTATTCTATATACGAGGATGATTCAATATCTAAATTATTATAGAAAACAATTAATATTGTTTTGGAATTTTTTCGTTCATCATAAACTAGTTTTTTCTTATTAATTAATATTATGTATATATTCGGTTTCCAAATTACTAAATAAGTCGAAATAATAAAATTATGATATATTTTAACACAATATTGGTTTTATGTCTAGTATTTATGGTTGTAATAAAAACACATCATCCAGGATGGCGGTAAATTGACACATCACAAACGATATTTTCATTGTAGAATAAAAGGGAGAGGAGAGGGGGATTAATGATGATTATACAATTAAAATAGTAAAATTATATTATATATATTATAGTGGAGTTATAATTAATGTTTTTATGGAGTTATTAAGTAAATGATAAGAAAATAAAATAAATTAAAATAAAATTAAAAGAATGAATGAGGGTTTTACCTCTTGAATTTCTTTCCTTTTGAACCACCTTAAAGAACATTGAACTGGTATTTTGTTTGAGTATAGAAAGAAAATAATGTAGTGGAGTGATTTGGGAGTGGTATAGGGAATATATTAGAAAATATTCAAGGAATTATAGGTTTCCGTAGAATTGGTGGTGAGAGGAGATATTCATAGTGGAGGATATGCATGTTTTTTGATTATTATATTCATGAGTGTATTATTTCGGTCGAGGAAAATCAATAGCATTGATTATTGTGACTAATTAAAATAACTATAACATGTCATTTCAAAAAAATAGTTCTTACCACATCCCAAAATCATTTATCACTCAATAATTAATTTATTTACTTATAATTTTAAGCATAGTAAATTATCATATTTCACTATTCACCGAAAATGAATATATTTTAGAAAAATCCCCAAAATTCACCCTGAATTTTTTTTAATTTTTAGAATTCAAAAATAGATTCCATTTTATGATAATAATTTTCTAAATAATATGAATTTAATTTTTAAATAATTATATCATTTAATTGATAAATACCGATATTAATACTGTAATCGATTTTAGGATATGTTCAAAAATTTAATAATGTGTTGTAAAATTATCATATAATTATAAGACAATAAAATATTAATTTATGAATTGAATTTTGAAAATAAATTTTATTTTAAACCATTATATTAATCATAAAAATTTGATAATGAATATTTATGTATCATAAAAATACCAACAATTAATTTAGTATTTTTAGAATACTTATTTACTTATTCCATGATATATGTATACGATATTCTCAATTACAAGATACCCAAATTATGTTTATAATTTTATAGGTGAAGATACAATTCTATTGGTCAAATTATCATTCCAAATGGTTATATTACTATTCGAACAATCATATTTATTGGTATATTATAGATTTAAACTCGGGGTTTCATGAAGCATAAACTATTGAAGATGTTAAATTTTGTAATAGAAATACCCTAAAATCAAGGAGTGTTACCGGGGAATTAAATTTTCACCCTCATTTTTATCACTTTTGTACCTATAAATAAGGATACTTTTACCTCATTACATCCTTAGGTCCCACGTAGCTTCCTCAAGATGGTGATTTATCTAAAAAAGATTTACTAGGTGAGTGGTCTTTTTTCATAGATCATACTCTGTAAGAAACAGAATCTCTATATGTTTTTCAATAAAAGAAAGAACATTTTATAGATGTATGACCTCTAATTTCATTACATGTGATGGATCAGGTAGGAAATTCCTTGGAAGATATAAATTGAAGACATCATAAACCAGAGAGAGGTTCACATCGATGATTATCAATAAAACATTTCTATTACAATTTTTATTTCATTACATGTTATGGAATGGCTATAACATTATATTACATTGAATTTACTATATCAGTCCCAATAGATTTCATTCTCTATCTTCATTCTAGAACATTTAATTGTGACACTTATTTCCATATAGGGATTCATAAGGTTCTATTTTAATGACCAAGTGAAAAAATATTATTGTTATAATACAGAAATAGATAAAGGTGTTGATCCCAACCACCATTAAAATCCACATAACCATATCTTAGCATGTCATAAAGCATTGGAAATGTTTTTTCAAATACACCATCTATCTAGGGATGATATGCAATGGTAAACCTCAACTCCAAATCAAGATCTTTCTGACCTCATCAACAAATATTTAGGTAAACATCAAATTCTGAGTAGATAAAATTCAATGTGGTATGCCATATAACCCTTCCACCTCCATAATTTATATTATGCCAATAATATCTTGAGAAAAATATTATTAAATAGTTATAATGTGTTCTAAATTTGTAAGGTGATCAACTATAACCCATAATTACCCTAACATTAATAATAATATTAATCAAAAAGAATACTAGTACCAATAATTAAATGAAAAATAAATTTTAAATGAATTTCTCATTAAGTAAATTTTCTAAAAAAACATATACAAAAATATAGGGTTGTATATCCTTAAATGTCCAATAATATAAAATAATTCTTGGTAAAATCCCATCACATAAAAACTAAAAAGGGGAGTCGGTGAATTTGAAATTTTGATCAACCCTAAACACATAATCCATTGATGGTATCAATTAATCATATGTCATTGTTACCAAGAGACATATATTCAGCCAACTAATAATTCGAAGTTTATTCATTAAATATGAACTTATCATATACAAGAACATATCCATTAGTAGCATGGGTTCATATTTATAATAGTAGCATATCAAATGCTATTTTATTATTTCACAATACAAGTAGAGGGATATTATAACATGAAATTTTACTAAACAATGAATAATAATGTTTACATGGGGCACATTCATACCAAATCCAACATGAAATTCCTATCTGTGTTTTAGGGGATAATGTCCTCTAATAATTTTGAATCACTTCATAAAGTGTGATTTCATATGATTTCCCATTTTTTCCATTCCCTTTAGAAGATTTATTGGCTTATCATATACATTATCCCATTGATTGGGGAATTGATTTTCAAAATTCTAAAACTCAATTCACTTGAAAAACTACATTGTGGGAGGTAATTTTTTTGGGATCTATCTATCTTTATTTCATTGTCTGGCCTCTTCACATTAATTCTACATTACTTTTCTTAATGTTCTAGATTCCCATAATTTTAAAAAAATCTTGTTATTTTTAGAAATTATAATGAGTGTTTATTATAACATTTCTATCATGTAGGTCACTAAAATATCTTTACACCATTTGATTTATTTGAGTTCTCAAGAGTCTCAACATTACTTTTCTTATCAAGACCATATGAGTGGTCGAAACCTTGAATTTTTATGTCAAACTTCAGTGCATATTTAGTGAATTTTTCATATCTAATAAATTATCATATATCCAAGGCCATTAGATGACATGGATTTTCCCACCAATGAATCGATGATTTTTTCATTCAAGGTTGATGATTAAAACATAAAGGTATCATATAAGAAAGGTAAAATTATCTTCATTGGTATAAATAGATTCATCATCATTTTTATTAATCTTTTGAAATTTATTCTCTATCATTGTTCAAATATTATGAAGGAATTACTTACTCATAAATAAAACATTAATATATTACCATTCCAAATATTCAATTTTTTTTTATTCCCTTATATTCTCAAAACAAGTCCACCACTGATTTTCATCACCTTATAGATGATAAAGATCCAAAATTAATTTTTCATGATTTAATATTTAATGAATATAAAATATATATCATTGGTAATAATCCACTTCTCAAAATATAGTCTATCTATTGACCCACTAAAATATGGTGGGTTTTTAACATGAGGGAATTAAAATAATGTTGTTCCCCCCTTTTCTCGTTTGTACGTTCATCAAGATTTGTAACTTCCAAAAGTGATTTCAGAATGAAAATAATATTTTCTATTCCACCTCTAATAATGTTGGGTTTATTAGGAGGACAATAATTTCATTTTCCATCACACCCATCATTATCATGGTACCGTCGAGTTCTAACCATTGAATAAAACAAGATATTCTATCTAGAGAAAAACTAATCATTATAGAAAACCAAATAATCCTGAATATTACTTATATTAGTTATAAATCAAGACACTTTTATTTAAATCTTTAACACCATAGGTTTAACCTACTCCATCCATGGTCATCATCTATTCAAATACATAAAAATGGATAAAAATCAAAATAGGGATTACCAAAGCATAACCCCTGACTGTGTTAAACTGGGTGTGAAGGAATTCTATTGTCCAGCACTTGGTGATGATCAAGTATAGTTAAAAAATCCTTATCAAGGTTATTACCCATAGGTATCTCTTTTCTAGATCCAAAAACCTCATATATTATCTATACATGGATGTAATGATAAAACAACTGAATAAACTCTGAATAATTTTAAAAAATATTTTAAATAAACATATATTAATGATAATAGAATGTACTTTTTTTCATACACATTAAAACAAACATTCCTTCAAATTTTTTAGAGAAAAAATTGATATTTTTTTGGAAACACACATTAAGATTCCATTGAAAACAAATTGAGAAATGTAAATCATAGGTAAATTTTAATTTAAAAAATCATTTAGAAATTTATAAAAATGTTTTTGTTTTTTTAGAAAAACTGATGTTGGAAAAAAATTATTTTTGAACAAAGTGGTAAATAAAATAGGATTTTCAAAAAATAGTAAGTTCAACTCATGAGTATAGAATGAGTCGAAAATTAAGGTAAAACATTTATTCTCATTCTATAACCATAGGATAATAAATTTCATTAGTTTATTGAGATATCGAACATAAAATATCAGGAATAGATATATGTCCATAATAATAAATTTCATTGGTTCAGTACATACACCATAAAAATCAATGAGTGGTGTATATGGTATTAGTCGCCTAAAAATAATAGAGACTAGAAATACCTTACAATAAGTCTCTACATCATTCATATATGATAAAACCTTCTATATAATAAATATAATCTTATTTATAATCAATTAAAGAACCAAAATTATATATATTTTTCCATATATGATTTATTTATGATATTTATTTCTTTTTTATTAACAAAACTATGTTAATTTCTTATTTTGGGTAATAACTTCTTTGTTTTTCATGTATATTTTGTTTTGGATGTTTTAGCTCTCTTACATTGATCATGGTTATAAAATCTCTCGAATTTTAAATATGATAAAAATACCATTTATATTAAAATTATATGTATTTATTGTATTCCATAAAAGTGCTATATAGAAAATAAAATACACCATTCAGTGAGATGGTATGACCAACATACTCTTGAATATGGTATCCATTTTCTAAACAATTGAAATGATTGAAAGGTAAATAATATATTAAATTTACATATTATTTTTTATTTTAAAAAAATTATTTAAACCTTTCTTTATTATCTTCTATGTTAATCATATGTGAATAAATAATCTCATTGCTACACGAGGCAATAATCTTACACACACAGAAACGATGTTATTTTATTCCCAAGGAATGGTGACTTTGTATGTAATTTTATAGAACATGATAAGGATTTATTTTTATTGATTTAACATAATAATATCAAATTATTTTAGTTAGTGAGGATATAATATCATAATATTATAGTATTTATTGAATAAGGTGGATAAATAAATATAATAAAATGCTCGATTTGGGTGGTTACCTCTTCTTTGGAATACTTCCTTTGGTATTCCCCCAAAGCCTGCTTAGGATGTATTTATGGCCAAACTAAGGCTTCTAGTATGAGAGGATGGATGTGAGGAATTTTTTTTCCTGTATTTTATGAAACAATATGGTTTTAAAGTGTTATTTTTAGAGGAGAGTGGGTGGCCTTTTATAAGTGAGGTGAGTGTCACGCTCGAAATACTTGGGAAGAAAAATGTTTCCCTTTGTTTTTGCATTCCAAAAGCCTAAAAAATAGTCCATTATATTATATATAATGGATAAAGTCATATATGTCCAGAAAATGGTTGTTTTAAAAGCCTTTAGTAAATTTTAACCATTATATTTATGGTTCAACCCCTGGTAAACTAGTTTTTACGTTAGTCAGGATATAAATATAAATATATATATATATATGTGTGTGTGTGTGTGTTTATTATTCATTATTGTAAAAAATAAATTTCACCTTATTAGATTATACTAATAATTAAGAATTCAAAAATTGGATCCATTTTTCTATGACACATTCAATGGAGTGGCAAAATTAGAATTTTAATTTTACGCCCCAATGCAATGTAAAATCATTTCTCAAAATAGGAAATCTTCAAAAGAATACAAAGGTTTTATAAAAATAATAAATTTGATATTAATTAAAATGAACTAAATTATATTAATAGATATATAATTTAACTAAATTTAAATATTAAATCATAGAAAAATACATTTTTTGTTTTTGATTTTCTTTAAATGAAATAAAAATTCATTATAAAAAATAGCATTCTTAACAATTCATCAAAATATTTACTTTCTAAAAATATTATAAAAAATTCACCCTATAATAATTTTGAGATATTAATATTTTTAATTTTTTTTTCATTTATATATTCTAAAATTCTGAAAAAACTATTTTAAATTTACTGAATAAAGGGTGAGAAAACTGTTTTTTGGAAAAATGTTTATACATAAAATTAGATTTATTAATATTTATTTTCTAGATAAAACATAAGACAAATGTACATAATTTTTTTGGATATATAATATATATATTTAATAAAAATCATTAGTCAAAATTTATTTTTCCAATTTATTTAGGAAAAATATGTTTTTGTACATTAATTTTTTTTTCTAGAAAAATATGTCATTTATTCTCAAATATTTTGTTCATTCCTAATTAATTCGTCTCTAATTAAATCAGTTTGTATACATGTATAAACCAAATATTATCATAATTTAGTTTATATAATTCTTACACATCAGTACCACAGCTATGTGATATATATTATATTACACAATAATATTTTAATATTATTCCATGTTTTGATTAAAATCGATGTTATGTATAATGCAAGATAAACTCAAGGTTGATTGTAACAAAATATAAAAATGGTGTCAATTGTAACAAAAAATATATAAAAGATTAAAATTACTAGAAAAATTATTTAAAAAAGTCTTAGTATGTTACACATTGAGTGTGTTGAAGTAGTAGTGAGAGTCCCTTTTTATAAGTTGTGAGAATGTAATTTTTCCAAATAATTTAATATAATATAAGGAAACATAAGATTCATATGTAAAGAGGACAAAAAAACAATTAAAACTTGAGTGGTGGATGATAATAGTTTGATAATACCCCAACCAATAATTTTTACACTCGTATTAATCATTCTGTTAATCCCTTTACTCATATAAATATCACTTTAACCATTTTTAGTTTTACAGTGGTAACTAATTTTTGTGTAACTATTTTATATTTAATTCATAAAAATAAAATTGATATTATTTAATAATTTTTACATTATTTGTAAATATATATAAAAAATTTTGTTAAATGAAATTTTGACTTATACCAAATATGATTTTAAATATTAATGTACGTAATGTATAAAAACTCTTTTTTAGAAAATGATTTTTTTAAAATATATGTGTTGTATGAAATTATCAATTTATTTAATTATAAATTCATTTAATTTTAAATTTGGGGAGGGATTTGGGCCGTGGTCGCAAGGGAATGTCCCCAGGGAAGTGATTTAAATGTATTTTTTTCTTTGTGTTGTGCATCACCAACACAGTTCTACCTTATTTTAATTAAAATAAAAGAATAAAATATTTTTTTATTATAAATTATTTTATATGTTGTTAAAAACACATTTTTTATATACAAAATAGTATTTTAACAATTACTATATTACTCCACAAATTCAATTTTTATTTTGAAAAGAGTTTCATTTTATTTGTATAATTATTGATATATTCCTAAACTCTAGGATTTTAGGAAAAACTATATCTTTTACTATTAACTAAAAAATTATTTATTTTATGAAAATACAAAAAATTATCCCAAAGTTATATTTTTCTCATTAAATTAAAAAATAATGATAATTTTCTAGTTTAAAATTATAATAAATATATAAATATATAAAACTAATAAAATACAAAAAATAGAATGAAAAACTATTTTTATTGAAAAATGATTTTTAAACACGAAATTTCTTTAATATTATTTCATATAAATTTGTAGATAATATAATGGATACATAATACTATATATATATATATTACAAATTCTACTAAACTATTAACATTGACTAGTTAAATTTATGAAGGTATAATTAAATACCTAATTTTATGATATATTTTTTGAAAGACATCCTCTTTTAAAAAATATTTATTAGTGAAAAATATTAATATTTAAATATTTTAATTTATTTATATATATGTATTTATTAAAAATTATATTATTTTTGGTCATTTTAATATGTTTTATTCAATTTAGTCATATTTTACATTAGTTTAGTGTTACATGTGTCAAAATCATTTAAATATTATATGAATTGAAATGATCCAAAATATTAGGTCTTTAGATTTTACACCCTCATATAATTTGAGTCATTAGAATTTTAATTATTACTCTCTCTTTAATGTTGCTAATAGATTTTTAACCTATTCACTATTCAGTTTAAAAATTTTATTATAACTTGTACCTTATTGTATTATTCTATAACCACTTACTTATATTTCATCAAAAATAATAAGTCATTCAAACATTGATATAGCCATATATTCTTATACCCTAATCATATATTGTTTATAACGAAATATCCCTTGAACTATTTAAATTCCTAAGACATTAAAGCATTGAGAAATAATATATTCCTTAAAAAATTATTTTTATCTTTAATAATCAAATGTATCAAGACGTAGTTGAAAATTTAAAATTGAAGTAAATATATCTAATTATCCAACAAATGAGATAAAATTCATTCAAAATAACATGGAACACTTTTTAATAAAATTAATAATCAATTCTAATGACATATAGACTTGGTAACTCACTTGTCTGAAAAATCAATTAACCCTTTATTACATCAATTTCAAGAAATTATTTTACCTAAGGGTTATATGTAACCAAATCACGTGTTCTATAACAATCATCCTAGAAAATATAATCATTTTGTAAAATAACTTTTCAATTTTACTGAAACCATTTTGTATATGTTTTAAAAAATATAAAAACTACTCACAAAAAATCTATAGTTATTTTATATAGTCGTTGTATCTTTTGGAATATAAACTAATGTCATCTATAAAAATAACTAACTAATGAAAATATGGAAGAATATAATGATTTAATTTATATTAAGTTATCAAAATCATTGGAATAGGTATCAATAATAATAATAATTATATACAAAAATTGTAAACCATTTATATATTCTCCCTTATTCAGTTATAATAAATTGTTGATTCTAGATACATATATTTCTCAACATCACTATCATGATCATGTTTTAACCAAATACTTAATAAAATTGATATGATAATATCTAAAATATAAATATGAAAAAATCTAGAAAAATATTTCTTCCCATACGAATCCTCATTTTTAACATATAATACTTTAAGTGAAACCTAAGACTCTCTCTATTCAATACATGGATTTCCACAACCATTTTTATATTATGTTATCTAAAATAATTAGTTAACATCATACCTAAATCCTTTATAATGGTTCAATAGTGAGAATTTTAATTAACCATAACATATTGACTATGAATGTTTATCTAGCAGTGAAATATAAGGCCCCCTCATAATGATGTAAAGTGAATATTATGTTGATATTCAACATATATTTTTTATTGTTATTACCCTAGATGCATCTATGCCATAATTGCATACAAAATTTCAATATCTAGTTATAGATTATATTTCATGGATAACTAATAAGTACTAATTTTACTAAGACATTGTGATTTTTTTATATACATACACATACCCTTTATCAATATCTCTATAGTTTTCACAAATTATCTCTTATCTCAATACCTAAAATGATAATAATTTTCACATATAAAATAAATGGTTATATATAACTTTAATTTTACAATCAACATTACATTATCAACTATAAATTTATCCACAACTAACTTCATATCCTCTTATGTTATCTAAAACTTCCTTTTATACCAATTGTGATTTCCATGACTTACACTCTTGGAATCTGGTTTGAAAGAACACCTTCTTTACATATCATCGATAAAACGAACCCATGAGACCTATTTTAATCATATTTTAGTAATATATATCAAAAAAACTGATTCCAATATATTGGAATTAAATTTTATTCTCATAGTCTTAAAATGTTTTGTATTTTTTTAAAAACAACCCCTTTTATTCCCCAACTAATGAAATTATTCCCACGATTTAATAATATACAATAACCATAATAATTCATCAAAATCTACCACCAATTCCCCACACAACATATTATGTGTAATAAAATTCGTTATAACCTATGGAAAGGGAAACACAAGAAGCAGTGGCCTCAAATTCTTAGTAAGGGTAAATATAAGTGATAAAAAAAATCAAATATTATATTTAAGAATAAGATGAGAAAAATTTATATAATGTATAGCTACTGAAAATATTTCCATAATAAATACAAACGATGAAAATAACATATCAATGGGTTAAATATAATGAATAAATTCATATAAAATAATAAATGGTGACATAGAGATCAAATTTATAATGGACGTTAACGAATTTCATCCCCTAGACCAAGACATCCTGGTCATAGGATTCATTATCAAACAGTCTCTAACCTTCGTGTAAGATTTTTTTTAGATATTGATGCACTAAAAACTCAATCTATTTGATCACATAGGAATAATAAATGAATTAAGTACATATCAATACTGTACCACTCCTTTCTCCAGTTAATTTTAATTCATTCATCCTATGAAAGAATAAATAAGTAATATAAATTTTTAAATAATATTTCATAAATATAAATAAACATTTATATTAATATAACAAGTTTACAAATTTTCAATATTTCCTAAATCAATAAGTGTAGTAGATTTATTTTTTAGAATCCCTCAAAAACACTGTAGTGGGTAAGGATATAAGGTTATGTCTATAACTCCACAAATAATTAATTTTACCACAGTCTAGGTGAATTCCCATTAAACAAATTTAATGAAAAATAGGGAATTAATAGAGTAAATAAATTGATAAAAAAATAATTCCTATGATATGGGTGACATTAAAAGAAAAAGGAATTTATGGATTTGTAAATTTTCAGTCCCCCGCTATAAAATAAAATGACAGGCTTTAGAATGAAATCCATTGATAATATATTGAATACTAAAAGGGAAAAAGTGGTGAATTTGAATCGTATCTTAATAAAAAGAAAATTGAGATTCAAACACCCCCATAATAATGGTAACATATTAATAAAAAGGCTATTATAAGGTTACCATGTAATTTAATATAATAAAATGAAATATATTCATTATAATTTTAATAAACAGGGAACTCAATACACAATATAAAAGAATATACAATTCACCATATCAAACATTTCCCATGGAATTAAAAATAGATAAAAATCCCTTACTATTTTAGAATCCTTTGAATCAAGAACCCATGAAGGATTGAATTTGGAACAGAACATTAAAAAAATGACTAATAAAAGAATCATGACATAAAAAAACAATGCTTAAGTATGTACATTATTTAATAGAAAAAAATTTATATAACATAAACATATCTCAATGATAATAAAATTTAGTCAAGAAGGCCATAAAAGTAAAAATATATTTGGGGTTAGAAATATTGGAAAATGAGGTTTTGTTGAATAATTTTATAACCCCAATAATAATTAGATACTAAAATAAAATTCATTTATTTTTTATAATAAATCAAACATGAAAAAATAGTGTTGAATAAAAGTGATTCTAAATCATTGAATGAAAGTTGAGTTTTAGAAAACTCGTTCCTTGATTTCTATATATTATTTAAGGGGCCGAATCCTTTATATAAAAAATAACTATCTTAATACACTACTTTTGAAAATATTTTTTATTTATTAAAATTTATTAATTTAATTTATATTTATTCTCTATGTATATTAGTATGTTTTTATCAATTTTTAATACGTGTTGTGAGTAATCTTGGTCATCATAAAGTAGATTCATAATAAATATGTTTCTCTTGATTCATCTTTAAAATATATTCATTCATATATAATAATATTTATTTTAAAATTTTCATTATACTTATTTATAATGTTATAATTTTATTATATTTTAGTTTATTATGGTTCATGATGATAAAATTAATGAAAATGTATTTTATGTGATTTTTATAAAATGAACAATTGAATCTTACCTAATGGGTGTAATATCAATTTCATGTTTATATGAAGAAAATAAAATATTTATATAATTATTTATGTCATATATTAATAGTATTTATATTCTCACAATCATCTATCATACTATTTTATATCAATGTTCTTGCCGGTTGTTAGATCGACCAAAACATAAACCTACCATAATTAATAGATGATAATGATTATGAAGATAGTTTATTTTTAGAATAATATAATTATTACATAATAATAATTAATCTATTTAGATTATTATAATGTGGGTATTAATATTTAAAAAAAATTAATTCATAAGAATGATATTTGATGAAAAATGATATATGATACTTCATGGAGATGGTTGTTCAGACTACACAATGTTATTATTTTTATTTCTCGTAGAATGAGAGGTATATAGGGTTGATTATAATTTTAATCTTCATAATAATAAATATATAACATAATTCAAAATTATTCTTCAATTAATCTATCATAATTTGTAAATATTGGTGGTGGTTAAAAAGTGGGAGTCATTAATTAATAAAGGATGTAGACCACACCAAGCCTAAATGGAGACGTCGTTTTTTTAATACAAAATTTCAAATAGGGTTAAATATGCATTAAAAATAATAACAAAATTTTATATACAAAAATAATCATGTAATTTTATTTTAATTGAAATATTATAATACACAAATGTAAAATATTTCAGTAAATAAGTTTGGAAAAAGAGTACCCATATTGATATCATTGCATTTTAATTGAAGGGTTCATAATCAATAGAGGTATTAAGATAATTTAATGTTAAAAAGGATAAATTTTGAGTTATTTTATTATAATGGAAGTATAATTGGTATAATTTTAGGTGGAAATATATTTCATTCAGGGTTCCTAATTGGGTGGTGAGAGGTCAACTTTATATGTTGTGAGAATTACATTTTTCTAATTATTTCAATTTAATATAAAGAGGGAACATTATTCAAATGTAAATAGGATTGAAAAAAAGACAATAATTGATTATGGTACGTGATAAGGTCTATAATCCCTAAAAAGTTTATTTTTACAAATTTTTAATATTTTTATATGCGTCATTCATATAATTATCACTTTTACCATTTTTTGTTTTATTGTGATAACTAATTATTTCTTCAGTAATTTATTATTAGTGCCTAAAAATAAAATGGATCATATTAAATAATTTGTAACTAATTATTCAAAATATTAAATCTATTTAAAATGTTAATATTTAAATAAAATATAAATATATATTTTCACCTTAGTGCATGTAATAGACAACCCCTTTTTTGAAATATTTTTGAGATTTTTATTTAATTGATTGATAATATTATCAATGTATTTTATTATCATGAAATAAATTGTATTTTTTTAGAAATACCTTTATTTAAAATAATTAATGACCATAATTTTCCAAAATATCATTTAATTAAAACAAATTATTAAAAACATTCTTTCTTTTATAGTATTACATTAGTTATTAAATATAATATTTCAAAATACAAAATATTATTTTAAATTAAAAAATTTTAATCCATAAATAAATATTTTATCATGAAAAATTCTTTATATATTTGAATTTGTAACTACTTATTTAAATAGTCATAATCACAATTGTTTTATTAAAAAAATGTAATTTTAATTATTCACAAAAAAATCAATTATTTTTTAAAAAATAAAAAATTTATCCCAAAGATAATTTTGAATGTATAAATTAATGTATGATGTTCTTATAAATATAATACAAAAATATATATGTCATTATTTAAATAAAAATACAAAATATATAGAAAATTATTTTTTAATAAAAAAATTTCTTTTTTTAAAAATAAAATGCTTCTAATAATATTTCATATATATTTAAAAATAATTAAATGTTGGAATAATAGTTGATAAATATAAAAAATACCTATTATAATAATTTTTTTACTGAAATCAATTTAATTTATTCATGTAAAATACAGTACACAATTAATTTAATGGTTATTTTGAAGGCATAGATTTTATTAAACATTAACCTAAGAAAAGTATTAGTATATAATTATTTTGATTGATTATTGTCTTTTTATTTACTAATGAATAATTATTTAATGTTATCTTATAATGTCTAAGTTTTTTTGCAAGGTTTTCAGTTTTTTTCATTTTTTGTTGTCATACAATCTATCGAAGATAGTTTGAATTTAAAGGATCCAAAATCATAGGTCAATAAAAATATTAAATAAAACAAATTTTTTGTACTCCCACAAGACCTGGTATCTTCAATCCTATATCTATTAGATGAAACTACATTCGCAGCTAAACATCAGTGTCATGGTATGATAATAAACAAGACATGGAAATCACAACCCATTCCCTATATCTTAGTCATAGACAAATTATTACAAGATAAATCTCTCGTGGATAACACATAAAAACTCAAAAATAACCAACCGAAATACCCCTCATTATACACTACTAACAAAGGAAAATCTGATAGCTAAATAATTCCACATGATAATATCAAATCCCATTTTTCAATTCATTGTTCACAATATCGGAATCCGTGTCCATTGTTAATTATTCCTAGATATAAGACCCATCTTAGGATTTTATATACACATGAGGATATAAGAAACTCAAATTGTAATTACCAAATTATAATACTATAATAAAAAATGATACATCATGGAATTACTAATTCCTTGATCCACTTTCGAATAAATAACATGCACTACACCCATAATGTGTACTAAGGGAATTCAACACATTCATTTGACAAAAGATTTGACTATTAAAGGCATTATATGAAAAGGAAGAACCCATAATTACTTATAAATAAAATGAATGCCAACAATATTTCACACATCATCCATCCTAATTGTTATATGATGATAGATACTAGTTTATGAATAACCCCACAAAATTACACAAGACTACCCACTATGGCCCACACCTTAAAATGACCAATTTATTATATGAAATAAAGGAATAGACCAAATAAACCAAATATAGTTCACAATATAGTTCCATTAAGGTTTCTAAATGATCTAGATACATAATGAGGTCTTTCCATTACAATTCCCTTTAGATCTCCACTCATCTAAACCTTTACCCAAGCCTTTGAACACAAAAATTACAGTATGAAATCATATATATCCTCAATATAGTAAATTTCTAATGTATTACATGATCAATGTAATCTACAAGACACCTTGTAAATAACTTGTGGTGGAACCCCTTGGAGGAATTTACACTGACCCCTCTAAAATCAGATAACCATTGGAAACACACTCAATTCAATATATAGAGGATTTATCCTTTCTAATCTCACATATTAGGACTCATCCAACCCCATCATAGAATTAAAAAAATTTAAAGATAAGAAACCCACATGAAAATCACATGTTCACATAAAACATAAGGTAAAATATCAATGCAATCAAATAGCTTATGTTTATAAAATTTAAATCATCCAATTATAATAGTTTGGTACCTCCCCATTCACCTAAAAACATGAAATTAGTCCCAAATTTACCTAAAATATTATACATCCAAAAAGCTGTTAAATACATATAATAGTAATACAGATCATATTTCCAACATTTCCATTATTGAGACAACCTTTTACTAAAAACGATGCTTCAATCCACCATGATCCGATGATCCATTTGACAACTAAAAAGGATAGGGAGAGGTGAAAATATAAGGAAGGGAGGTATGAGGACTGTGGGTAGAGTGACTTGTAAGGGGGATGAGTTTAAATTTAAATATACTAAATCATTTATATAGTAATTTTATTAATAAAATACCTCTAGACTACCGCAAGATACGTTGTTGGTGGATTATGGTGACTTGGTGGCCCCATAATGGATACATAGCTTATGTGGGTCTCATGGGGTACCTATTATTCCATGATAGGGCGACCAATGTGGTTTCAATTTATTGAAGTTATCTCAAAACCATGCTTTACCCTATTAATTCCCCTAAACTCCACCCCCAAATTTTCTAGTATATTCTTTCTAGAGATTTTACAACTCTCGAAATCCTGATATGAATCCCATTTCATGGGCCACCATTCATACAAGACTGAAAAATATTAATTACCACTTAATTCATCAACATATAACAACACTGGTAATTATATATACCAAATAAAGGTTATGGTTCTACTTATCCATATAAATAAATGAAAAGTACCAAAATTATGGATGAGTGAAGACGATTATGAAAAAAACTCAACTAGTTAAAAATCTATTACCCAACATCAACCAAAATATAAAATTCAAAACCATATAATTTACTCTAATATCTTAACTATTCACTAGTTTTTATTGTAATTGGAATATGGTGATAAGTTAAAATAGGGTTCAAAAGGAACCTTTCAACCATACCTAAATTCATAATGTATATAGTGGTTTATGATAAGAAATGAGTATCCCGTGATCTTTATGAATATTTACAATCTTTTCCAGTTAAATTATGAAAAAATTGATAAATATCATTTGATTTATTATTTTCATTTCTCTATCAAAAATGACCCTTATAGATTCATTTGTACTCAATGTGTATGGTAATCCCATAAAAGCCATGGAAATTTTCTCAAAATTATAATTTGGAATACTAAAAAGATGCAATAAACTTATCAGAACATGATTTTTAGCATTCAATTACGTAAATATGAGACACCTTGATACAGATATATAAAATAATCATTTTATGATAGTAAATTTTTTCATTATATAAGGATACATCCTTATAAAAACTGAATATACTATAAAATGTGAACTAAATAACTCCCCAAAAATAATTCCTTTATTTTATGATTAAAGGTATCTTTTTATAGATGAATACATGATATTCTTCATCCCTTTTCCAATGATCATGTGTTCTACAATGAGTACCCAATCTCTCTATCCCATTACATCTAGTTTACCCAATCAAAAATGTAATACTTTTTTTGAAAATGGATAATGATCCATCATTATATATAAATATCATTCCCCACTAACGTCATCCATTTAAAAGTAAAATTCATTTATATTCCCCATCATCATCCATTAATCTATTTCTTCCTATGAAAAAATCACAATAATATTTCCTACACAATACATTATCCAAATCATTTTCTTTCCATAGAATATATAAATTCTCAAAATCATATTCCTTTAGTCGTACCACTTATATAAACTAGATTATGTTAAAAAATCTCTTTGTGGATATTGTGCACAAAATTTTATATTTTATACATAGGAAAAAAAATTAAGAGCAAGTAATATCTCAATAATTCCCAAAAAAATATCTATAGATATATGCATAAGGTTGAGTTTAGAAAAGTAATTATTTTGAGTTCATCACTACCCTGATAAACAAAACATCATTGCCTTCAATTTTATCAATATAAAACACAAATAATTATGGAAAATATCACAATAAATGTCAAATATAACTCTTTATTTATCTAAATAATTTATAGTTACACTAATTAGATTTTAATTCAGATAATAAATTTTTTTTTCAAAAATATAACTAACAAAATCTTGTTATTACTTGTAATTTTCAGTTAAATGAGTTATAATCCACAAAATAATGGACATAAACTCTTTATAATACCCCACAAAATATAAATAAATATTTAATTTTAACAAATTATTTGGAACTCCATGTGATAATATTTAAAACCCAATATTATTCTATAATAAATTTACTTCTTAATATATTGTTTTTTATTTAAATATAAGGTATAATTTAAATTATTCACAAACACCCTATAAAAAAACACAATTTTATTACACTGTCATATAATGTAACAAATGATGTACACATATACTCCCTAAAATTAAAAATAGTAAAATAAGAAATTAATAACAAGTAAATAATAAAACAAAAAATTTATTTTATAATTTGGCATGGCCAAAAAAATTATTATTGATGTTATACAGTATTAGGAATATAATCAGTATTTAAGGGATGAAGAATATACAAACATTAGTGTAATTTTACGGAATGACGTATAATGACTGTAATAGGTATTTATAAGTGGATTAAACGTTATATAACCATTTAAAATATGACTATTATAATAATAACTTTACAATTAGAATGATTTCCTTATAAGTAGTATAGTAACATGGCCTTAATAATAGTATCCTAAATATTCAAATAACAAGTAATATATAGGTGCCTTATGATATAAATATCTGATGTATATGTCATACAATCAATAATAGAAGATAATTATTTGAAAATATATAATCTACACGAATAAAGAATATTTTTATTTTCAAGGAAAACATACTTTTTATTCTTGTTATAACAGAATGAAATTTTTAAAATTGAAATTTATTTTGAAAAAAAAATCATTATATATAAAAAAATTATTTATATTTCAATATTAATAAAACTTTATGAAACTATGTGTAATTTTTCTATTAATTAAAACATCAATCACATAATGAATGTTAGTATTTTTCAGCAATTAAATATTTTGTAATAAAAATAAAACTATAATATATTTATATATTTGTTTTGATTAAATTTTATTCATTTTCTGAGTTGTAGAATTAAAATTATGTAAGGTTAATTTTTTGGTATTAATATGAAATTGTTAAATATGTAGGAAAATAGAGAAATACTGTATAATTATTTTAAAAGAACAATATTTTTTAATATTAAATACGTTTTTTAAGTTTCAGGATGTCAAATCAACATCTCAATACTATATTAAGTATTAAACCACAATCCCTTCAATATTGATCATATGATTCATCAATATTTAGGGACATATTATTTTATTCAAAAACTACTCTCCCATTATCTTAAAAATATCACAACAAACCAAACCACTTCTTTTCACATGTTGAAAATCTTATTTTGTAATTCTTTTACCATAATCGTCACCCAAATATCATTTTATTTTTTATATGTTTTGGTATTCTAAAAAGGCAACTTATTAATTAAAAGGTTTCATATTAAAAGGGGACATACAAAATATACCACAAGCTATCTCTACCGATATCTTGGGATTTTTCTTCTTCTTATACTCCCTAAAAATATCTTATATAGCATAACATATAATTACCTCTTTATTATATGTATATTGAAATATTATTATCACAATAATATCAATTTTACTACTCCATCACTTTAATTATAAAATGAAATTATCACTAATATTATAGGCAGTTCACCTCCTCCAAGACTGACTAGAATGAGTATTTTTTTTTTGTAATAATTCAACAAATGGGTAAATTAAAAAATCTATATATATTATAATATATCATTAAAAAACATAAATAGAACATAAAAACATTTTTTTATAATAGGAATTTATTCATGGATAGAATAAAATCTTATATTTATGTTATTTCTGAACATGTATTACAACCTTCAAGAGTTTAGTTACAAGAAAAATATATGCGAGGACTCACGGTAATGGGTTCCTTTTACAAGACCTCTTTATTTTATGTTATATTTCATATATTTACCTATCATTCCAACACTATTATTCATATATTCTACATAGATGATCTATATATATGAATTCTCCATTTATGTGAAAATATTTATCCATTTCTTTAATGAGGATATTAAATATCTAAAAATAATCAATATTTAAGGATTTTTTTTTCAATTTCTGGTTTTATGGAAAATCCAACGCTTTTATCTTATTTTACACACCATCACCGAATTCATAAAACAATATTTAAACATTTAATTTTGAAACCTCTTTAATTTAATATTCTTATGTATATTCATCAACTTGAGATCTATTTTTATATCATAATGTGTTTTACTAAATTATAATAATATAATTACAAATTAATCTAGTATTTTTCTAAATTCTATATGATATCTCATTTGGTTAATTTTTTGACCTAATTATGTACCATATTTCCTTATCTTGGTTTTTTCTCTAACTAATTCATTATGTATGATTCTTTTTTATGTGGAAAACATAAGTATGCACACATGTTTACATTATGTGTTTGTATAAAATTATTTTTCCCCCTGAAAAATTGTGTAATTCATAATGTATCATGAGATAATTATGTATGGACCTGGATATGTTATCTTCATCGAAACTTTTATAAAAAGGGAATGTATTCTTAACCTAATGTAGAATGTTATGATGTCATGGTAGAGAGATTTTTCCTATTATTATGATGTCATGTTTTATATTATCTCTAGATATCCATGATTGATGTTCTCTTGTTTCCATGACTATATCATTAATATTTTCTTTTATTCACTTGATTAAATGTCATTCCCCTTGATGTTCCATTTATACCATGATTATTATTTACACCATATTAACCATTTTATCATCCCCTTACTTGGTTTTATAGCTTAAAATTTCCTTTTATGTTTATCCAAAGGTTATCCCATTTAATAGAATATATATGAAGAGATATATGTCTATATATAATGATAGAAATAAAATTTATGTTCTTTATATTCTTGTTTAATCATTATGTACCCAATCACCCAAAGACACATGATTTTTGAATTCTGGGTTTCTTATATTTATGTTAAAAGTGACATGATAATATAAACAAGGGTTATAGGTCATTATAGTTGGAATCAGTATAAGATCTTGTTATTTATTTGGTTTTAAAATAGATTATATTACATGAAATATAGATCAATTAATATATATTGAAACTTATAAATTCATAAGATAAAAAATATAAGTCATTTATAATTTTTTTATTTTATGTTTATAGTTCCCCTTTTGTATGGTTATTAATTTTGGGAATCTCATCCAAAATTTTCCATTTTTTTAGATAATGGATGGAACTAGGAATAAATATTTCAGAAAAATGAATAAAAAATTTTATAGTTACAAAAATGAAATACCTGATATAATGATAGTGGTAATTGAGAATCTTTTTATGAAATATTCTCAACTAAAATAACTTATGAGTATTAACATAAATCATCTGGGACACCAACTATTTCCTTATAAAATCATGTTAAAGTTGAACCATTCTTATAGAAAATAACTCTATCATTTTATTGATATTATGATCCCCTGACAAGGGAGAAACTATCCCTTTCCATTGAGAAGATATACTCTATAATGCTATTATCTAAGGAAATTAATGTAATCATAGATGTAGATTTCATAGATGGAGAAACTGATATTCTATGGAATATGATCTCGAAAACAACGAAAAATGATGACATTGACTTTATGGAATGAGATTAATTTTAAAAATAATTTTTAATAAATATTTTCCCTACACTCTCTATACAAAAATGGGGATGGAATTTCATGGTATCCTGAAATTGGCGGATAAATCAATCATATATTATGTGAAAAACATATTAAGTATGAATTATATTCCATTGTAATTTTAAATGACCACAAATTAATGTTTGATTACGTATTTAGTGGCACTAATCCTAGTCTTCAATAATATTTATCAATTAAAGAAAATCAAAAACTGTTGGTAAATAGTTTGATGTGACCTTATTATGGTTTTGGAGAATGGAAAATATCAATGGACTCATGGGTATGGGGATAGCGATATATTAATATAGTTTAACTGAAGTTATTTAATTGATAAATATAATGGAGGGAACATGGTCTAATTATACTTATGTCAGTTTTGTGTAAAGAATCACCCTAAAACCAGCCTCAAATTAATTTTTAGATGCTTCTTGAGTTGAAAAGAGGGGAATAATGATAATAGAAATAAAAAGTGACATGAATAAAACAACAAGATTTATATAATAGGAGATGTTTCTTCTGAATTAGCCCCATGATCTAATGATTTAACTACATGGACTATAGAAACTACGAAACTAATTAAACCAAAACATGGTTTGTAGAGAATAATGGGTTACTAAAACCTCTAAAGACAACAATGTAAGGAAGAGATTTTATCCTCACTTTGACTGAAGAGGATATTGAAATAAAAGTGATTATAGGTACACATGATATTCCTTCCATATAAGAGAATATCCTATTAATTCTATACCAACAAATTCATTTATATCATGCCTGTTATGTATAAATATTTAAACATAACCTACAGAAATGGATGTTAAATTATTTTTGTAAACAAAAATTAGAGAAATTGTTTCATTTGATGTCTATTACACATCAAAAATTCACATTTATAGAAATAATATCTCAATAAACCTTGTTTTTATAATATTTATATAATTCATTGTTATAATAAGAATGGATTATTTGTCATTATATTTAGATAAAGTCATCTTTTATGAGGACGAAATCGGGTTTTATATCCCAAATAATCCTTTGATTTATTAAATGTTCATGGAGAATAATTAATTAAAATTGGATAAAACTTATCAATAATGTATAATGTTTTGTTATGATAAAGAATATGTTGGTCAAATTATTATAAGAAAAATAAAGGATTACCCTTGAAGACATTCACATATTTTAGGAATATTATGATATATTCCCTAATTAGTTTCCTGGTATTACTCATAATGTAGAGGTTTACATCTCAATAAAAATAATATCTAAACCAATATCAATATATAGATGATATTATATAATTAACCCTATTAAAAAAAATTAAAAAAATTGATTTAATTTAGAACTGGGTTTCTTACACCCTAAAGCATCACCACTAGGTTCTCCAATCCCATTTCTTATGAATGTGGATTGTTTAATGCATCTATGAATTGATTATCATGAGCTCAACAAGATCACAATAAACTCAAAGTACCCATTTATATAATTTTATGACTTTTCCCAATATATTACGAGGATCCCAATAGTTATCCAAGATTGATTATCAATTAGGATATCATTAATTGATGGTGAATAAAGAAGATATATCCTAAAACACATTTCACATAATATAAGAAAATTAATTCATATAAATGCATTTTGAACTCAAAACTTCTCCAAAAATATTTTTTTAAATGTTTAATAGAGTATTATGAGATTACATCAAGTTTGTTTGTGGTAAATTAAAGCGTATATTATAATATTCTCTAAGATTATGGATTTTATTATAACGAATTTCAGTATTATATAAAATACATTTTAAAAGGAGATATTATATAAAAAATGATACATATAGATAGAGAAAAATAAATTTTTGTATCATTTTTCATAATTATGAATATATCTATTGGAAAATTGAAAAAAATAGAGGAATGTATAAACTAATATCAATAATTGAAATCTATAGTTTTCTTTGGTTTTTCTAGGTACCATAAATTTTTTTATAATTTTATTTTCAGATTATCAAAATCACAAACTGAGGTAAATTAGAGGTATGCAATTATGATATGTGTTAATGAATTTGAAAAGATATTAGAGGAGTAGAGAACAGGGATAATCACTATACCTCTACTCACACTAAACTAAAGTGGGGATGGATTTGTGACATGAAATTATGCATTAAATAATTTCATGGGGAGAGTTACCAGGAATAATTATAAACTGAAAGCCCATTATTCAAGAAAAGAAAAGGCGTGTATGTAAAATTAATGAATGGGTGATATGGATATAGTCATATTAGTATTCACATTGAATACTTGAAATTATTATATCTATAGTGTGAAGTTTGATGTATATATGGAACATAGAGAAATTTATATATTCACACCAAAGGGTCTAAAAATGTGATAGAAAATATTGTTAATACTGATCAAATACAATTACTACTAATAACATACAATCATAGAAAGGTAATAGTGTGGAAAATTTACTATGTAAAAATGATCATAAAATTTTAGTCATGATGAAATTGGAAAATGATCCAATACTAAATAAAATTTAAAGGATAAATATGTGAGCCTTAAAGATAGGAATAATATCCTTCCATTCTCAAATATTACCACGACCATCTACTCCATTTAAGATAAATTAAATTAAATGAATTACAAGGAGACTAAAAATAAGGATGAATCAACAAGGAAGATAAATTCATTATTTTTTAGTATTTAAAATGTTGAATTGTATTATTTGGGATGTGAATATTTATTTCTTTAGGTCTCGCGATATCGAATGATATATTATATGGTTCCCATAGATCAAAATTCTTTATCTACCCATAGACCACATATATGTTTTAAAATCATTAAGAGCACTAATTTTAGGAAAACATGAATATAGATATTACTAATTAAACATCAAGGTTATTTGTATAACAATAAGTGATTGCATAAAAACATATATAGGGTTATGTATCCCTTACACATACCAATGTTGAAATAGGATAAAATCACTATATATTTGGACACAGGTCTCTTGAATAAATCCAAAGGAAAACATTCCTTTGTTTCATGGTGGAACATCATAAAAATATTTTCTCACTTCATTGTTATTTGAGATGAAATCTCACTTAATCATATTTTTATGATATCCATAAGATACTTAGTGTTGAAATATGATACACTATTATTGATTGTATGAGATCATGATTTATGGTTCACCACTATATTCTAGAGGATTCCTCAATATTTTTTAAATATAGAAATAAACATTAGTGTTTCCCATCACTCAATTTTTTTTTGATAATTTGAATGGAATATCTATAAATTTGGGGATATATTGAGATGTAATTTTAGACATAAGAAGTGGATAGGACTAGAATCTTATTGTGGAAAATTACTAATATAATATAATATTCCTCATTATAATTTTGATATCTCTTTATAATGGCTTCTTTTGAATAATTTATAGGACACCAATAGAATAAGATGATGTTAGAGAGTGAATACTTCTAGGATGCAAAATTATTGAATAAATGGTATAGATGGTAAATTCCATTTAATAATATAATCAAGAAACATTAAATAAATATAATAACTATATTGACATTTTTTATGATGAATGGAGTATTATATTAGAGTTAGAGTGTACCTTTCTATAACTTTATGGAATGGACTCATGGTTTTTCAAAAGTGGGGAAAGATATGTCCTAGATATATTACCCCATTTGTAAATATTGATCCCAATATAACTATAGATTATCGAATGGAACATCCAAAAAAATCTTATATTAGTTTAATGATTTGTTCCATATATTCATGTGGAGGAAATGCACATATGATCTTGTAGATATGTTGAATCTAGAGGGGGTGTAGTCAGATTACAATATCTTTTATGAGGAGAATTCAATATTGATCTTAGAGTGTAGAGAAAATTTTATATAAAAAAAATCTAACCCTTTCAAGGTAATTTGGTAAAATGACAAGTATGAATAGGTAACATTGTATCATTTTGAAGAAATGGAATATAATTGTCATTTTTTATTTTCATTATAGAGTGTAAAATGAACTATCAAGTTTTAATTTTCTAAAGGGGTAATAATTTAACCACTAATAACTTTACTATAGAAAATGTCTTCTAAAGATAGATGTGGGTTATTGAGAAATAATATATACATTAAATAGGTTATATGCACACCATAATAAAATTAAATGTTATTTTATTTCTTGAATAGAAAACATAATATTCGGTGCTTATATATATTCCATAAAATTTAAAATAAAACAGTAATATTATAAATTAAATTAATTAATAAAAATAAAATTTGATGTTCTTGAATTTTTTTCCCTAACAAACAATCGCATACATGAAAAACACTGTTAAATAGATACCAACAATTGAAAATGTAATATCTATTTTAAAAAAGAACAAAATAGATCCATGAATGAAAATATAGTGAATAATGAATAATTATTATAAAAGGTGTTTATATGAGGTTTAATGGTTACATGACAACTATAAATATGACCATTAGAACTGTAACATGAATTCTAAAATAGTAAAAAAATAATTTTATTATTAACATGATCATTGTAACAGTAAAATAATATTCGGGAATTATATTAAATAAAAATTTAAGAAATTTATATCATAAAACCAGTATAAAAAGTCAATTAAGATATCGTAATTATTTGACATAAAGAAAGAAAAAAATTATTCTTCGGTAAAAATATATGTTTATTTAATTTTTATAATAAACATAAAAGATTAAAAGAAATATAAATTTATTTAGAAAAACTAATTTAATAAAATAAAAATTATTGATATTCAATTAATTATACAGTTTTTTAAATATAATGTTATTTTTCGATGTTTCCGAAAATCAATCACGTTAAGAAAATTAGAAATTAGAAATTAATAATGAGTTTATTTAACAAAAATATTTAATATATTTAGACATATTTTCAGAAAAAATGGATTTAAAAACTGGAAATATCAAACATAATTAGAGAAAACTTGATGTTTTGGTATTTGTTAGAAATAATATGATTCTTAGCTGAATTGTAAAAAACCGTACAAGTACCTCAATTAGTAATAGTATATATATAAGACTTTTTATGTTAATAGAAGTTATAATAATGTTTTAACATACCAATTACTATAAAATCACAACCCCTTACTATTTAATCACTTGTTTGATAAATATTTTGAGAAAAATTATTTTATTCAAAAACATCCATGTCCTCAACTTATAAATAAATCCCCTCAACACTAAAAATATCCTCACAAATTATGACTCTTATCATTACATAATTCCTCGCAAGTATATTTGTTTCTCTTATAACTATGTTCTAGAGGATCTATTCTTTAAAACACACCACTACATAATTAACAGGTTGTATATCAAGGGATGTATTTTAATGGGATATAAAAACTATATCCACTAATTTATTTTGATTTTTCTTCTTATTATACCTCCCCAAACTATATTCTTACTACAATTATATATTGAAATATGTATCATATGTATACAAAAATTTTATTATATTGAAGGAATGCAAATTATACTACAATATCTCCATAATTCAAATATTATTTCTTCACCCATTTTATGGTAAGTACACTGCCTCAAAGGATGATGTATTCCAGTTAGTAATTTTCTCCGTGAAATGTTTTGATATTATATTTTTAAAACTTATTACATATATGTAAAAATTGAATCATCAATAATATTCGATAATCTAAATTATAAAAAAATAATTTAACATAATATTATTTTCATTAAAAAAATGAACATAATATGTATGGTATAATTACCTAGAAGGGGTATTATTTTTATAAATATATCATTTCTTACATATATGGTTGAAAAAGAAAAAATATTTTTTGATATAAAATTAATCATAACAACACCGACTCCAGTAACCTGAATTCATTACTTACTATATTACAATTTCATATATAAAAACAATAAAATCCAAAAATTACTAATCAGTTTAGATGTTTTTGAAAATGAGATAAATATATGACACCTATTTGACATTGGGGATATAAAATAGAACATATCAAAATAAAATTATCATCATTCTTGAAACTATTTCAAATAATTCATCATCATAACATGGAGAATGGAAACAAAATAAAGGTGAGATCAAATGGTCAGAAAGTGGTGTATGTTGTAGATGCTATCTTGAATAAATAAGGAATAGTTAATATAGAAATATATAAAACTAAACACATATATAATTTAATCAATAAACTAATAAATAAATTCAATCATAGATAATATCACTACAAAATTATCAATAATAATACGTGAATTCTCAATTTAGGAAATTATTTATTATTTGATATCAGGATTATAGAAATCATGATACAGATACTATCATGACCCTTCATGATAAAGTGTAAAACTATAGGCATACACCAATCTGATCTAGACATAATATTTTTCACCTGGGACCTCTCAATGCATCTAGGTATTATCTATAACCAAGCCCCGAAAATAAATATATGGCTAAAGAATTACTCATATATAGAATAATCAATTTAATTTGTGATACAATTTTCCTCATATTCAAATATCAATATTGAGTAAATAATAAAGTTATCAATATTTCCCTAGTTATTATAATAATGTTCATGGTAAAACATATATGTAAAACTGATATACAGTTTATGAAATAATCATATCCATTATAAAAAGAATATTTGTATTTAAGAGAAATTTAATGTTTGAAGAGAACTTATCATAAGAAAGTCACTATTTGAAAATATTGTCTATAAAAAAATTGAGAATTTAAAACTCTTTTTATCTTTTGTAACTATTAAATTTTAACGACCTGATGATTAAAATTAGTTAATAACATTAGTCATAATGAATAAATTTTTATACATGTTAAATTCATCAAAGGGGAAGTGTATAAACCAAATAAAAGTTTATTTTTATATATTTATTAATATAAATCAATGAAATGGAAATAGAGATTAAATAACTTACCCAACACTTCCTTTTAATTTAAAAATATTTAACCTCCTTTATAATTTTCTATTAGTTTTATTAGTTTATACTAAAACCAAAGTCATATTTATAATATCATATACTAGTGATGATATTATTAACTTAATTAGTTAATGGTAAGGGAGATTATGATATATTAATTGTTTTAAAATTGATATAATATCATATATATCATATATAATAATTAAAATTTTCTTTATTACCTTAAATTTAATGTGTATGTGAAAATGAATCACATCGCTTCGTGAGGATGAATTTCTCTATACACATAGGAGACATAATCTTATTATAAATTGAGTGGATTGTAAATATTTATTTTTGACATTATATATCTTGAAGTATAATTATATAGAAAATATTATATATAAATATATATATATTAAATTAATCATTTTATGTAACCATGAAATGTGTTGATAGAAAATGAGTTACAATAGCTTATGAGTTGGAAATTTTCTATACACACGATTATCAATTTCATTTCTCATTGGATTGAAGGAACATTGATAAAGGTTTTGCCAATAAAATAGAAATATATTAGTATATGTTTGATACTAATGTTGTTATATTTTTTTTTCATTTAATGAAATTAAAATTATGTGGAAGAAGAAGGAAAATAAAAACGATCGTTTGATAACTTTATATCTTTTCCTGATGACCTCATTAGGTTTGAACAAAAAACCCTCATAAAATGGTTTTATGATAAGAAAAAAGGAATCTAAAATGTTATTAGGGGAATATGTATTTTATTTGGGTTGGTATTTTCTATTTAAGAAGGACATGTAAGTGTAATGAGGGGAGGAGAATGGGTGCCCATTTATATGTGGGGGAGAGGAATCACATGGAATTTTTAATGAAAAAACTGTTAAACCAACGTTTTTTTCATTCCAAAATCCTAAAAATGTTCCCTTTGAGACCATTATAGTGGATAATGTTTCACTATGTCTATAAAATGGGTTTTGGAAAGGTTTTAAGGCCATTTTAACTCATATATATTCTTTAACCCCTTGGTAAATCAGATTTTACCTTAACTATGGTAATTAATTTTTACTTCATTAACTATTCATAATGGTATGAAATTAATTTATATTATTATATATTATAATATATTATGAACCCAAATATTTAATACCTATTTCTAAGTACAATTAATATATATGGAAGAATTCATTTTAATACTATACTCATAGATATGATGAAATGTAGGGTTCTGATTAGAAAACTCTCATAAGTATAGACGATATTAATATCCAAATTAATTATGAAATAGATTCTATAGAGATAAATTGAATTAATTATAATATATATTATATAATATTATAGAGAACCATATTTAAAATATAATTTAACTTAGTAAATAATTTTAATGAAAAAAGTTGTTTTCATTAAAAAATTTCAATATTTCACTATTCATCACAAAATTAATTTTCTTGGAAAATTATCAAAACATTACACATGGATAATTTTGAAATAAATATTTCTCAAATGATGTTTATTTTTTAAATGATTTCTCTAAATTAGTAAATATTAATTTCGAAATTATGAGCACAAAGTACGACTAAACAACCATATATATAAATATGTTTTTTCAGAGAACATTTATTTTTCTTTCAAATATTCCATATTCTATTTAAAAATGTAGATAACCATTGAATTTATTTAATACATGTGTAATATATATAATTTTAATAATTTATTTATTCATATTCATTCCCATTAACTTAACCTCTAGGTTGTAATGGTCATGTTTAAACAATAATATTTTTACTGAGTATCATACTTTATTTAAACCTGGTGATGTGTGATTTAATAGAAATAAAAGAGAATATATTTATTTAAAATGTTATAGTCATAAATTATAATGTTATTAGATTATTCCCTAAAAAATCATTATTAAAATTCTAGTGATATTACCTTCTAAACAAATGTTGGTACATCTTCTTCATAAAATCTTATGGTTCCCATGTTTCCTCCTCATTTTTTTATTTATACAAGGTACCTCTACAACTTGACTCATAAAATTCCTCAGTAATTTCTCCCTAGTATCTAGAATATGGATGACATATTTATAGAATGATAAAATAGTTTCCAATTATACGAATTCATAAGAAATCACATGCATTGGTTGTTGAATGTACATCCTTAACAATGATATATGTAACATATCATGTACATTATAGATGAACAAAGGTGTTTTCAAATTTTTAGATACAAATACAATTATTTACATAACTTCAAAGGGTATTTTATACCGAAGGATCAGTTTTCCACTCTTATTGAACCTTATGACATCCTTCAATCGATATACATTCAATGGATTCTGATTTTCCCTCATTAAATCATGAATCCTTCCTCAGATTTATTGCATAACACTTTTACCAAAATTGAGCTATGTTGATATGTGACTCAAGAGTCATTACCTTTTTTCCCTTCAACATGTTTTGGGCCTATATGATTCTTTTCACCAACCTCTTCCCAAAAATATTGATTATGAAATCTGTTTCCATATAATGATTCATACAATGCTATATGGATATTTGAAAGGAAACTATTGGCATTTGAAAACATTTAAAAAGATAAATATTGATCCCTCATACCTTGAATGTAAAGTATTTATAACCTCAACATGATTGCTATTGTTTGAATTGTACTTTAAAACTATCCATCAGTTTCTGTTTGGTATTTATTACTTGAATGTAGGTCATTATAAAGATCATTTTAAAGATGCTTTCAGAATTTCAATGTAAAATGGGAATCATGATCAGACAAAATCGAAATAGTTGTGACATAAATTCCTAATAATTTGTTAATATTGATCCTATCGAGGAATTAAATATGTAAATATTATCTTATTATTTTGCGATGAGCATATTTGGTCACTCAAAGAAATTTCATGATTCCTTCAAGGGGTCTTTTATAGTAATGTGACAATTTCCATAGCAACTTCATCCCATTTCCTCATATGAATAATATTTTTTGCATAAATCCTCTTTGATGTTTTCTTATAGATTTCATTTTTCAAAAATCCTATCAAATAGACACATAATTAGAAATATATTTCTTCCTACTATCCAAAAAAAATATTCCCTGTGAATATTTTTTTTTATCCTAGTGTTTATAGAGAAATTTGAGCTATTAGAATCAACATAAAATTACCTTTTATCATATGTATATATAGAAAATATAATAAATTTCCAAATTACAGAACACCATCTTCACAAATGATGTTTTATAATTTACTATTATTCATAGTTTCAATTTTCATTTGAAAATTAACATCATCATACTGAGAACTGTTAATGTTTTTCAATAATTATGGTTTCACAATCATTTAAAAAAGAGTTGATTTCTCATATCCTTCATAAATACTTTATCCATCTTTACTGATTCCATGAACTTAGGATCCCTCAAAATCTTCATTTGGTTCAAAACTCATTGGTCCTTCCAACAAAATGTATCTACAAATTTATGTTCCTTCCCTAGGTTTTAGTGTATTGAGAAATTATAATCATTATTTATCTTGATCCATTTCCTTTGTCTCATATTGAAAACCTTTTCTGAAAATATTTATTTTACGTTTTTATGATTCATGTATATCTCACAATATACATAATTGAAATAATTTCTCTATATCTAAAAATTAAATATTATAGATTCCAACTCTAGATCATGGGTTGAATAGTTATATTCATGAATACTCAATAGAATTTATGAATTTGTAATAAATATATCATTTTAAATAAAGACACAACCATGTAACTTCTTCAATGCATCACTATATAAAACAAACCAATATTTTCTATATGGTTGTGCCAAAATCATATCATTGATCAAAATCATCCCCAGTTGATTAAAAATTTATTCGCATTCCTTTTTATAAATAATCTTTACACCATTACGTGCTAACTTCATTAATGGGTTTTCCAATTGGGATAAATTTTTGAAAAAACACACATGATAATAACCTACCAAACTAATGAAAATATTCACCTTTTTTCCGTTTTTTTGTATTCCATTCATTTAATTCATCAATATTTAGAGGAAAAATTGTGATTCCACCCCTATAGAATTATATCCAAATAAAAGATTATTGTTGATGCTAAAAATCACACATACTAAAATTTTCATGTAAGAATTTTCATCAATAATACTCAAGAATTTTCTACAAGTTATTCTATTAGTCCTAATATCATTTATAATGAAATATTTCATCAATTAATATAATATAGAAATAATCAAGATATTCTTTGAAAAAACTATTTTTTCTATCCATAAAAAATATGGCGAAATAGTCAATACAAATGGAATTAATGTAAACTCATACTATTCATACATCATTATGAATGTTGTATTTAGATTTTATTCCTTCAGTACTCTTAATTGATAATACCCAAAAATTAATTAAAAACATTGAAAAATATTGGGCTCCCTGAACTGGATCATTTACTACATCAATAATAGGTTGAGTATAATCATTACATATCATAATAACATTGATTTCCCTATAATCAATGAAAATCATCATGGATACATATATCTTTTTAACATATATAATAGGGGATCCCCATGGTGAATCACTGGGGTGAATAAACCCATTATCACACAACTCCTCTAATTGTATATTGAACTATAAAAATTCTACAGTGGCCATGAATTAGAGAATAAATCAACATAAAAGTCAACTTCATGCTCTAGGGGATGTCTAGGATATTTCTTATGAAATAATTCGATATATTCCTATAAAATTGGTACATCATTATTTTTATGACTGAATTCTCCATCCATAGATTCTATCTTTTCATCATCCCCAAGAATCTCATTCAGTAGAGAAACTATGCGGTGGATCTAGACAAGTATTATATGATTATGTATATGTTTTAAAGATAAATAATTATATATCTTCATTAAGAATTTTAATTTATTTCTTCTAATAAAAAATATTTTCATCATATTTTAAAGTTCATTCAGTACCCATGATCTATCAATGTAAACGAAAGTTGTGCATATATGTTTAATAAATAAAGAACATTTTTGGGTCGTAATGGGGACTTCTTGATGCCTCTTTTTTATAGTGTTAAATGTAATCTTATTTTTGACTAAAAACTCCATTCATAATGTTCTTGGGAAATATCTAATTTTCTTAGAATACATGGAAATAATAAAAGAGAACAATAATCCATAATCAAATAATGAATTATAGAAATTTTAAGATAGGATTAAAGTACCTACAAAAACATATTTGGTAACTTCATCATTTTAAATAGTTACCACATAATCCTAGACTTCATCCCTTTAACTCTTCTATGGTAGATTCAATAGATTACATTGACTCTTAGGGAATTATCTTTAACAGTACATTATATACCTATAATTGAGACATTGAGTAATTTTTTATTTCACCCCTTTATATTCTTTATCTTGTTGAAAATTATCTCTATATTGATAATATACTCCCATGACCATCAAGTAGATCCCTGAATTATTATTTCAATAGTACTCAAAACATTGATACTGATTAATTATATTATTTTTCTTTGATGCATTTCTTTTTTCATGGTAGTCGTTCAACCTATTATTTTCCTACTTTCACTTGATCCTATATAATCTATAGAATTCCAACTGTTTTTGTGGTACTTAAAAAGATTTCATTATAGGATGAAATGTTTTTAGAGACAAGTGCTATTGGGAGACTTAGTTTAATCCACTAAATGAAATGGTAAATATTTCATTATGTGTTTCATATTTAATCCAATGAATACCTATCAATACTTGTAATGGTAGCCTCATACTTTCCAACACTTTCTTATTCCTTTTAGTTTTTGGTAAATAAAATTCTCTTGACTTCACCTTATCTCATTAGGGAAATATTTTTTGAAGTTATTCTCTTTAAAATCATCTAATTTTAGGTGTTTAATTTCCTATTCCCCCTATTATTATTGATCTAGGACCACTATTGTTTTACATTGACATCGAGATAGAACATTTCAAGTTTAACCTTTTCCTTTTCAGTGCATCCAAAGTCTATAGATAACTTTTCTTGATACTTAATCCATTATTCAGCTTCCATTAGATTAGTAATCCAACCAAAATATGGGGGTTTCATTCTCATGATGTTATCCAACATAGGGGAATAATTATATGGAACTATATGTTTCTCTATTAGATAAATGTTATTTTTCAAAACATGATTAGGTATCCCAAATATATACATGATCTAATCAATTCCAATATGAGTTATATTGGATTTATCATTAGGGAAATCTATAAATTGGTGAATTTTATTGATTCCCTTATTCCTTTGAAAAACCATTTATGGATAATGAAATATACTTTATTAGTTTATAAAATTTTAAATTTTAAATCATAATGTATAATTCTAAATATGGTGTAATATTTAAAAAAATTAAAAAATTAAACATTATTAATTAGAGAATCATAAAAACGAATTCTTTTGTGGTAGATTTATTTTCAAAACATTCATAATGGTTTGTTAAAAAAATTAAATTATCCTAAGAATATCCTAAGTGAAGTTTTAAAATAGTTGTGATTTGATTCCCATTGTTGTGCACTAGGTGAAAATTGGGTTAGTCCCAATTTGATATTTTAGTGTTATTACCCCTAGGAATATCTATGCAAAAACCTAGACAGCTTCTATTATCTTCACAGGGGTTTATTTCTAGGAAAAACCAAATAATTTATTCCTTATCAAAACTCTATGATGTTGTTGTATAATTATTCTTAATGTATATCATTGGGTTATGTTCCATAATCAATGTTTTTCTGAATCTTGTTCCCACTGTTTCTACAAAACATACTCTCATACCAACTGTAATGACCAAGACATCAGTATCATAGATCTGGTGCCTACATTATTACATTATAATACATAAAAATTGTCAGTCCCAAAAGTACATATCATTTTATCACATTTAGAGAACTATATACATACATGATATAGATTTTAATTTTGGAATAAAAAAATAAAATAAAATTCTCAACATCCTTAAAACACATTCAATGGATTCAACTTCATGAAATGGGGAAACAAAAACAAAAAAATGGTGAGATTAAATGATTAGTAAGGGTGAAATATAGTGGAAAAAATCATGAATCAATATAGAATAATAAATATGGAACAGTAAATAAATAAACACACATTCCAATTAATCATAAACTGAGGATGAAATAAGAACCATAATTATATTATTGAAAAAATTTCATGGATAATAAAAATAAATAATTTCTAGGTGAATGAAATTATTAGTTAATAGGGTTTAGGTTCTCAAGAATCATGAAACTACTATTGTCAATACCTTTCACAAAATAGTTTAAAATTTGAGTAAAATTCATCTAGATTGGCCAAATAATTTTTCTCCTGAGACATATCAATATATCAAGGGACTATCTAAAATTATGTCATAATAATAACTGAATTTAAAAATTATTCCTTATATATTTAATAATCAATTTAATTAATGAATCAATATTCCTTATCGTCTAATATTGTTATTGAGTTGATTATTTTGATTTATCAATATTTCCTCAGTGAATCAAATTACATTCCATGTAAACCCCACATATACCAAAGGAATACTATTAAATAAAAAATCACATAAATGATACAAATAATATAAAAACTTAATAGAAATGTAATGTCTACTGAAAAATGATCACCAGAATGTGATTTTTACAATAGAATGAAATCAACCATAAGATAATGGGAGAATGTACAAGAATTGTGACCTCAATTGAAACTTTTAACTTCTAAGCCATTAAATAATAAACATTAGAAAGAAAAATTAGTCATGATGAACTAATTTTTATTCATACTAAAAACATAAAATTAGAATTATATGAACCACATAAAAGTGAATAAGTGTATATTAATAAATGCACCTCAATGAAATTGAAATTTTGATGAAATCAATTACATCACACATTTTTTACTTGAAGATTATTTAATATCATGTACAAGGGGTTTAAAGATGTTATTAATTTATACCAGAACCATACTAATAATTATAATATCATTTACGATACTGCAATAAAATTATAATATCTTTTTATCAAAATTTATTCATTATTTTCATTGTTTTAGGTATTAATTTCCTTGTATTCTCATGCTTGTTTTGTCACGAAGGACAGTGTTATTATACATAGGATATTAAACCATCATCTATGGAATCAGAATAATGTTATATATATATCATATTTAATCATTAGATACATTATTATAACAAGAATATAAGTTGTTACCTCAAAAATGAGTCATATCTCTTTGTAGAGATTATAGGTTATTTATATACAAAAGAGATGATATCATACCCTTAACAGGTGAAAGGGTGTAGGCTAGAATGATATTATTGTATATAAGAATTGATATCATGTAATATGTATCATATATATTAATTAAAGTTATCATTATTAACTTTTATTTTAAACTTATGTGAAAAAAGAAGCACATCACATCACGAGGCGGTAGATCACAACACACATGAGCTGCATTATCATATATAAAATGGAATTTAAAGTAATAATTTTTATGTAATATTATAATTTCCAAATTAAAATTATATCATAAATATTATATATATATATATACATAAAGTAATTATATCAATCATTATATCCAACTATGAGAGGTTTTGATTATAAATGAGTTACATCAGTTCAGGTGGCGATAGTCCGTCGTACACACAATTGATGATTTCATGTCTCCTTTGATGGAAGAGGATAAAAATTTAGGTTTTGAAATCAACAAAATGGAATCTCATTATATGAGAAGTATTTTTTTATGATATGATAATTATTGAATAAAATCTTAATGAGGTGGAATAAGAAATAAAAATTGATCATTTAATAATGCTGCCTCTTCTTCATACAACATCTATAGGTTTTCACAAAAAACATCATAGGATTGATTTATAATCAAAAAATGATTCAAGTATATTGGGAGAGGTATAAGAAACTTATTTTTTAGGTATTTAAGGATCAAGGTGTCTTTGAATGTTTTCCGAGGGGTGGAGGGGTGGTGGCCTTCTATAACTGAGGGAGAGGAGACACATGGAATATTTGATGCAAATCAATTAAATAACGTTTTTATCAATCCAGAAGCCAAAAAATGGGTATTTATTGACCCAAGGAGGAGAAAATGTTTAAATATGACTATAAAATGGGTTTTTTCCATTTTAAGTTAATTTTAACCCTTATCTTTGTAGTTTAACCCCCGATAAATCAATCTTTATCCTGACCATGGTAATAAATTTTTACAACATTAAGTATTCATAATAGTAAAAAAATTAGTTGATATTTTAATATAATATAAATTATAATTATTATAATTATTTAATCTATTTTTATTAATTAAATTCATATAATTTGCCGAATTTTAGTTGATGTTATACTTGCACAAATGTGGAAAAAGCAGGTTTCCAAAGAAAAATTATATAGGTATGGAAGATTTTAATTTCAATATACTATATCAAATGGATACCACTATCCAAAATGGTACTAATTATTATTTAATTGAACTAGTTTTACATTTAATAAATTTTAAAATGTAATTATTATTTGAAAATAATTTAATCAAAAAGGCACATATCAATATAAAATCAATATTTTTTACTATTTATAAAAAAATTAATCATTTTTGAATATTTTCAAAAAAGTCACTCATGGGTAATTTTGACTTTTAGATTTTAAAATTTGAATTTATATTTTTAAAATTAATTATAAAATAATTTTATTAATTAAATTTCAACAATATTCACAAAGAACAACTAAACATTTTTTTTGGAAAAAATATTATTTTTCCATGAACATTTATTTTTCTATGATATGGTTCTTATTTAATATCTAATTTAGAGATAACCAATGAATTTAATTTTTAAATGTGTAAAAAATATATAAATTTCATAATTTAATTATTCTTATTCATACCCCCAACATAACATCTAAGTGGAAATTGTAATAATTAAATAATTATATTTTAATTGAGTTTAATGTTACGGTTAAACATGATGTTTCATGCATCTTAATCTATCAATGATATTAAATTTATTTGAAAGTAAATAAAGAATAAATTATCTTTTTTAACATTAATAAGCATATTATATTTTTATTAATACTTAATAATATTTAAGTAATCAAAAAATTAAATAAAAAATCATGATCATAATGGTGAGTAAATCACATATATGAACACATCGATATATGATAACACTTATACTAAATAATTTTCTCACATATAGGAACACAATTATCTATTTAAAACAATTTTAATATTTTGAATGAAATGAAATTTATATATTAAAAATGATATAGTTATATATTAATTTTTTAAACAATTTTACGATTATAGATAAGTTAATGTGCCCTTGGAGTTGTGAAATGACCATATTTGGGAAAATGAACATAAACATTATTTATTAATAAAATGAATACAAAATAATTGAAAAGAATAATTATTAATGTATGAAATTATAAGAATATTCAAAATAGTGTTTTTAACATATTGAATTCAATTTTTCATGAGGTTAGATGCATACACTAAGCCGATTTTGGACTTGAGGTGAAGGGTTTGTTTCCCACTCACTATTTATTTCTCTTTTAACTAAATATCCATAACTATTTATATTTGTTTCATATTCTTATTATATAATCCAAATATATTATTTATCTATATAAATATATTTTAGATTAAATTTATTTTTGGGATATATTAATTTTCATGTTCCCTTTACAATCCACATATATAAGAAATCCCACTTAAATAAGACATTCTTATTTCTCATTTGTTTCCATATAAAACTATTTTTAAGTATTTAATAATATATAATTTATAAAAATAATCATTAATATATTAAAATGTTTTTTGGTGTCATTTTTATTTTAATGGTAAACCTAATTATATTATCTTTATTAATGGTGTCTTATCCATTTCTTAAAACACCAATTATGGTGTTGATTTTTTTACATATTAATTTTAACTTTATTAAATATATTTATTCTCATGAAATATATATTTAGAACCTATTTTTAGTAAATTATATACATCCTAAAATCCTTAAAACCTGACTTATAAGAAATTCTCTATTATATATCATTTTATCATGTTTTCTAACATGATTACGCAACACATTTTTTCCTCATGGATATTTATCATGCATATCATTGAAAAATAATATATTTTTATATGGTAAACATTTGTATGTAAATAATATTATCTGATTATTGGGGACATTATTATATAAAATGTTTATTTATTAGTTGATTCTTTATGTATTATGCTTTGTTATATATAGGATTGGTGTAGTTATCCTCATCTTTAATGTTGTACACAATCTATGTATAATTATTATCATAAATGGTGTTAAGATGCCTTGTTAACGTGTCTTGGCCTATCATTATAATGTCATAATTAATATTTTCTCTACATATCTGTGATTAATGTTGTATTATTATATTCATTTATGATTCATATTTTCTTTATGATCATGATTAAAAAATATTACACATCATGATCAATTATTCACATCATTATTACACTCCCCATGTTACCTATTTTATCATCCCATTATTATGATTTCAAGATCACCTTTTATTTTATTTATTTAAATAGGATATCTCATGTAGTGGTATAAGTGTGATGAGATCATGGGGAATATATATTGAAGGAAATAAAAATGATGTATTTCTTGTTCATTTTCAATCATTATATACCAAATCACCCAAAGATAGTATAACATTGGATTTTTGCAGTTTTTATGGATAATTATCTTAAAATAATATAACAAGACTTGTGTATAATGTAATTAATTTTTAATTACTACATTTAGGACTATTGAATATATATAAATACCCTACTGAGAGACTATATCTGTAAGAAAATAAATCTCTCACAATTATAAAAAATATTTTTGCATCTAACCATATAACTAATGATAGTTTAGATGTATCAAAAATATATATACATACACATAATTACCCTATTCTGAGGTTTAATACATTAATATATCATTGGAAAATACCAAAAATATTGATCATGATATGGGAAAACCCATTGAATAACCCCTTATGTAGAATGGGTATATTTGTAACTCTAAAATGAATCATTATGAAAATTAATTGTCTATATGAATATTGTAATTATATTATTATAATATCTATATCCCTCACTCTAATATAAGGATTCCTCAACTATAAATTTATTTTCAAAAAATTATATTCCTCTTTATATGATCAAATAAGTTATCAATTTTTGTTTAATAATTGTTGTTCTTTTCCATTACCAATTTTATATACATATAATTTATACACTTATTGATGTATCAATCAACCTTCTTGACATATATAAATATGGGTCTCCCCAATGGGGCACTATATTTTAATGAAACCATTATACAAAAAATAAGTTCTTTTAGAATGATACATTTGAAGTTTAGCAGGATATATATAATAAGGTGATACAGATATAGGGGTCCTGGGAAAAGTTTTTAACATTAAGTGTCTAGATCCAACATGGGGTGGATGAATCAATGTGAAAACCATGTAAAAATTTTCTTTAACTAAAACATAACTATTTGGTGTATTAAATTTTGTGTATTATGTCCACTACATTTATTTTTTACATTTTTTGGTGTTATTTTATTTTATTTTTTGGTAATCAAAATTTATTGAGATTTTTATTTTAATCTAGGAACATAATAAAAAAAATATTTTATATAGTCTATGAGAAAATGATTTAGTTTAAAACATTAAATGACTCTTAAATTTCCATCTTATTTCACTACATTCAGTTCAAGGTTTTGCTATTCATGGTTATTCTACCTGGGGGATCATAATTGTTTCTAAACCAAGTGTATCCTAGGAGAAATTATGTGGGAATTATGGTGTGTAAGTATACCAACATGTTACTCACACAAGTTTAATGTAAATTGTGCAACAAGATTATAAGTAATCTCTATAATTTTATATTTCCATCTAGCATGTTTTGTGTAAAGTGTAACACGTCGACACTAGAAGCCCAGATCCAATGCATTATTTTATTACATTTGTATGAGTAAAATGAAACAAAGACAAAAGAACTGATCATTTTAGTAGTTTTTATAAGAATATATTACATACATGATATTATATAACATTATAAATGATAGAACATACACCATGATACATAATGAAATAAAATAAACATAATCCTTGAAACTCATTCAATGGATTCCTCTTGATAACCCAGGGCAAGGAAAAAAATAACGGAGAGATAAAATGCTCATAAAGGTCCACATAAAGCAATAATAAGATTAATAAATTCAATATGGAATAGACTTTATGGGTATGTAAATACTTTAAAAACACATGAAATCAATAAACTAGGAATAAAAATGCATCCATAGACATTTTTATTGTCAAAATATCATGGAAAATAAAAAATGAGTATTGAATGAAGAAAGTATATATTTAGTGGATGTAATTTACATGGATCCTAAAACATTATATCATCGATACATTTTATGTTTATTTTGTATAAACCCATTTGATTATATTTTGAAACAAGCATGAGGGGTATTTTGCCAACTGTTTTGTCTCATGAGACATTTCGATGCATCAGGGGGATAGAGCGAGTCCCACAAATTATTGAATGTCTAAATAATTCTTCATAAAAATATTTATATCAAGAAAAATATTCTGTATAAATATCTATACAATGTAGAGGATACATATTCCATAATATTTCCTTAATTAAAACAACATTAAAAATACACACAGTATGTAAAATTGTATACTGTTAAGAGAATAATCATATCAATGATATAAGAATATGGATTTTTAAAATAAATATAATTTCAAATGAAATATGATTTAAAATGGGATGTAGATACAAAAAATATTAATTATTTGGTTCACAATACCATGTAAGTCTCAATGAAATGGAAATTGGGAAAAATTCTCTTACCGTAATTCGTTCATAAATTTTTTGTGTTTGCGCCTACTAAAAAACATTTATTTACTAAAAAAATATACAAAAGTATTTTATAGTCATTTATTTAACTATTTAATAATTATAATCATTGTATTTTATTTTTTTAATTTCCATTATTGAAAATTTAAGTGTTTGATATATTTTTTTACTTGAAAATTTCATGTTTTGTAACACGTTTGAAATTTTATCTTAATATAAATTATAAATTGATATATTTTATTAAATATGTATATAATTCATATAATTCTAATTATACATAATATATATAGTATATAACATCCAACCTTGAGGATTATTTTATGGAAATTTCAGCATACATGGTTGGACTAACTTTAATGGGACATTGATAACATAACGGGAAGAAGATGTTTTAAAATTATATATATAGTAGTATGAAACTTAGAGTAGGTTATCATCATTAATATATAGATAATATACTTAAAAATTATTTTCTTTAAATATTGGTTATATAATGGTCGGTGGAAATAGAAATAGGAAGTGAAACTCTTAGGGAAAAATGGTGTTTGGAGGGTTTGTTTCCTTTGTTTTAAAGATCAGTTCACTTATTTACAAGTAATGGAGTTCCATTAAAATAGATATAATTCTAACAAATTTAAATTATTAATGAAAATACGGAATATTAATTATTATATGTATCATTTGGTTTAATGTTATGTAGATTAATCTTTTGATACATATTTATTGATAATTATTTAGATTATTTTGGTTATTTTCTCAATCATTACACAGTAGTTTTGTTTAATAATTTAATATTATGTATATATAATGGTTCAGAAACCATATATCAGATGTGATACATGTTTTTAATATGGTTCAACCCAAAAAATGGTTTTTTGACTAGACTTGAAGGAAAAATTAATGTATGAAAATCTGTCATCCATGAAGGTTTTAATAAGCACCTCGCAGATCATGATTTCATTTTTAAAATGAGAGAGAGAGAGAGAGTGGGAGAGAGAAAAGAGTTTCATTATGTGTATTACAATATCATGGTATCATTACAGTATATGGATACTACTAAATTTATCATGAAAATTTGGATATAGGTGGTGGGAAATGTATAATAAAATAATGAACTTGAAATGAAAATAATAAAAGGAAAAGGATTATACCTCTTGAATACTGCTCATTGAGAACCCTCTTATGGAAAAGTGTTTTTTTGTAATCTGGTAAGTACAATATCTCTTGGATGTGGGGAGATTCTATGGAAGATTATTTAGGAAAATCATTGATAAGATTCAAGGCATAGATGATCGATGAGAAGAGGGGGTGAGGGGTGGTATTTATAGTGAAGAACATGTGTGATTTATCATTATTTTTCAATTTTTTATAATTTTTTATCAATATTAGAAATTGGGTTTATTACTATGACTAAATACAATAAAATTTTCTTGTAATTTATAAATAATGGTTCTTACATCATCCTCACATCAATAATGACTCAAAAATTCATGTATTTAACATTTATATTAAATTACCGTATTTTACTATTAACAAAAAATTAAAGTATTTTAGAAAAATCCCAAAAAATCACCCTAACCATTTTTAGAAATATAGAATTCAAAAATGAAATCCATTTTAGGAAAAGTAATTTTTCAATATGAGAAATTAAATTTTTAATTGAAATCATTATTTACTCGAAAAATATCTATTTTAATATTATAAATGTTTTTATGAAACATTCAAAAATTATCTAAGTTCTCACAAAATTTTCCTATAATGACGAGACAAAAAATATTAATAAATTAATATATTTTAATAAAATTCCTTTTATTTTAAATGATTGCATTAATTATAAAATTATAATGAAATATTTATTCTATACAAAAATATGAACAACTAATTAATATTTTTTAAAATATTTACTTACTTTTACTATGACATAATTAAATAATAATTTGATTTATAATAGGCCTAAAATTTTTTATACACTCTTGGAAGAGTTTCTATTAATTTGGACTATTCACTATTTGTAAGGGTCATATTACTATTCATAAGGGTAACATTACTATTCAAAAGGGTCATGTAAATATTCACTAAAAAAACAAGTTGATACTATCAAACTCTGAATATCTTTCAAATGAAAACATTTATTTCCAGTTTTTTGAAATTTAATTAAAAAAAGTAGAATAATTTTGTTTCATGTCTTAGTTATGACTATCTTGTTTACAAAATTATAATAACAAAGTGTTGTTTCGCAGTGACTTAGTGTTCTGTGTAATATAATAAATCTAATGAATTAATGTTATTTATTAGGAAACATATCATAAATCTTTTCATTTTTATAATCATCCATCCTTCAAAAATATCATCCTAAAAATTATCATGAATATTTCCCTATAAATATATTTGGGTGATTCTTCTTCATAACATCCTTGGGTTCCCACATTTATTCCTCCATTATATGGTTTCACCAAAGAACTATTAAAATTTGAGTAATCTGATTTCTGAATAATTTCTCTCTATTTTCATGAATCTTGATAGGCTCTTCATAGTAAGATAAATCAGGCTCCAGATCTATTTCCTCATTGGTGAGTATGTGCGTTGGGTCTAACATGTACTCCTTTAACAAAGACACATGGAACACATCATGAACTTTGGTGAGACTTGGTGAAATTTCTAAATGGTATGCTACATGTCCAATTAATTCTAGAGATTCTAAAGGTCTGATGTATCTAGGTCTCATTTTCCATTACTTACCAATGCTTAAGACATCCTTCCATAGAGATAATTTTATATAAACATGATCTACCACTTGGATTTCCAAATCCATTATCTATTAGTTAGAATAAATCTTTTTACTACTTTGGGGTGCTTTAATATGGTCCTGAATTGTCTTTACCATTTCATTGTCACTTCAAATAAGTTCTATGACTATAATATTCCTTCCACCAACATCATCCCAACAAGTTAGAGTTCGACATCTCTTATCTCATAATGACTCATAAGTTTCTTTTTGAATACAAGAATGGAAAAAATATTAAGGTAAATTCAACTAAAGGTATTTATAGATCCCATATACCATGAAAATCATCTGAGCATGAACTCAACATGTCTTCCAATGATTGAGTAGTCCTTTCATATTGTCCATTGGTTTGAGGGTGATAAGCAGTACTCAAATGAAGCTCTGTATTCAATGAAATATGAAAAATCATCAAATTTTTTATATAAATGTGGATCTAGATGAAAATAAAATTGAAAAGGTGACCCATAAAGTGTTTAAAATTCATTAATATACAGTCTTTTTGGGTTCTCAAGTGGCTAATATTATCTTATTATAAAGAAATGATCTGATTTTTAAGATGATCAACAATTAAACTTATTGTAGCGTTCCTTTGGGAGTCCTATCAAAAATTCCATCATAATATTATCCCACTTTTACATAGAAATATACAGAGGTTGCATAACAAATTTAAGATGTTGTCTCTCAGCCATTACTTGTTGATGAAAAAACAACTTGACACATGTTTTTCAATTTACCAATTGATCTTGTCCCACAAAAAATGTTCCTTCACATATCTATACATCATGGTGGTACTAAGGTTTATAGAGAAAATTGATCTATGAGAATATCCTAAATGGTACCTTTTTATCTCATGTATTGATAGAACCCAAAACTTATTTCCAAATTCCAGAACTCCATCATCACACATGATGTCTTCTAATCCTCTATCCTTAACAACTTTAATTTTATTTATAATGATATCATCATCATATTGAGATATTTTTATCTTCTCTAGTAAATATTTTTTTGAAATCATTTGAAAAATTAATGATGTTAGGTATTCCATAATAATTTATATATCCATAATTACTATATCAATGAACATCTGATCTATCACAATCCTCATTTGGGACAGAAGTCCAAGATAATTCTTACTTAATGCATAATCTAGATTATTAACCTTTCCTGGGTGGTAGTGTATTAAAAAATAATAATATTTGAGTAACACGAGCCATCTACATTGCCTTGTGTTGAGTTATTTCTATGTAAAAATTTATTTCAAACTCCTATGATCTGTATATATCTCGCATTTTTAATCATAGAGATAATGTCCATATTTTCTAAGAAATGATTATTGTTTCTAATTCAAGATGATGAGTTGTATAATTTTTTTTCATGTGTCTTCAAATACCTTGGTTCATAAGAAATAACTTTATTATTTAAAATAAGGAAACAACCTAATCCATTCCTTTATTCATCACTATATATATCAAAATTCCATCATTTATGGAGGGAAGAGTAAAATTTTGAGAATTGACAAAACTTCTCTTAAATTATTCAAAACATTATTCATATATTTTTTGTATTAACTAAAACTCTACATGTGTGGTATTGATTTGTGGGATATCAAATCGAGTGATATTTTTTATGAAACACGGTTAGTTACCTGGGAAGACAATAAAACTACCTACCATGGTTTGATTCGTTGGCATAGTCCATTCTTGGATAGTATTTGTCTATACATGATCAAATGAGATTCTATCCTTAGAGACGATATGAAGAAGAAAAGAAACTGTTTAATGCTATAATTAACAATTACTAAACATCCCATATAGCTATTTTCTTATAAGATTCTATAGAACAACTTGTAAGTGGTTCTCATGGTCGTTGTAAATTTTGGAATATATCAAGATATCATCAAAAAAATCACAAAATATAATCAAGATATTCCATGAAAACACTATTCATTAGATCCATGAAAACAGAGGGTTCTTCAGTCAGTCTACTATAAATTTTTAATGTCCATACATAGTTGAAAATGCTATCTATTGAATATCTTCCTTCCTCGCTCACAATTGATGATATCCAAATATAAATTAAATATGTGAAAAATATTGATCTCCATGAAGTTTTTCATGTAAGTCATCAATTCTAGGAAGATTATACTTATTTTGTTTTTTAATATCATTGATTTCTCTATTGTCAAGGCACAACCTTAGGGATTTGTCTTTATTATTGAAAAATAGAACAGGGGGTCTATTTTGAGATAGACTAGGGAAAATAGTCTATTATCACATAGTTCCTCATGTTTTATCTTATGTTCAACTAATTACATAGTGTCCATTCTATTAGGATACTTTGATATAGTTTTTTCACTATGAATTAAATCAACTGGTATGTCAACTTCTTGATTTGGAGGATGTGAAGATAAAGACTATCGAAATACCTCAATATATTCTTCTATAATGGTACATCATCAATTTGATGATTAATTTACTCATCACAATAAATTATTTTCTATTACACCCCATGAATTTCATTTAGTAGGGAAAATGGAGGTGGATCTAGATAAGAATCAGATCATTAGGTTTGTGCTCTAAAGATAAGGGATTCGACGCATTTCTCTCAAATGGTAAGTTGTTCTTGCAAATTGTTTTTGAATTCTATTTTGAAAGCCAGTTTATCCCAATGATTTTATCAAAGTCAATCATAAGTATTAAGATAAGGTTAAAAACTAAAGTATGTTTATGTTTCACGAAGTGGAGGGAATTTCATATATGTTTTGCGATGATATGCCTATTATGGGTTTTTAATGATTACTCCTTTATTAAATAAAAATGGAAATGCCTAATTTTCATAGAAACTAGGGAAGATATAAAATAATTCAACGATCCAAAATCAAATAAATCATTGGATATGTTTGAGGAAATGAATAATATATCTACCACCACATCATTAGAAACATCAACCTCATCAGTTTTGATCATATGATATTGGCCTTCCAATATTAACAATTTCGTAGGTAGGTTTCTTTAATGCTCAGGAAGATCATTTCCATAGTTCCCCATCTCCCTAAAATTTTATCATTTTACACCATTGATTTGTCTCGTCCCCTAGAATTAATTAGCTCTATTAACCTTTTCTCTATACTTATAAAAACTCCCATGACTTTCACGCATTTTCCAAGATGATTTATTCCACAATTTTTACACAATGGGAATTTCTTCATTCCATTATTCTTTTTTGTTAGTTCACATTTTCCATGTTTATCAGAAGACCTATTCTTCCCACGATGTCACTTAAAAAATTGATCTATAAAATTCATTCTCTATTTTTATGGAACTTAATATTGGTTCATCATATGATGAAAAATGTTTTGGAATATAGTGCCCTTCGAATACTCATCTTAAGACCTTAAAATAAATGGCCGATCAAGTATTACGAATCACATAGGTAATATATAGAAAACCCAATATTTCGTGTGAAGTTATCCTTATAATCCACACCATTATATTCTTCCATTTTCATTAATCTAAATAATTATCTCTTCATTTCAATTCGTTTCTCTAGAGGGATGTAATTGTGGAAAAATGTTTCTTTAAAAGTTCTCTAATCTATGTCCTATATTTCTTCTTCCTAATCAATATTTTGGATCAAAAACCACCATTGGTCACCCTGTCCCATGATACATTATACTTCAAATACTATTATTTCATTTTCATTACATTCCAATTCTAGAAATATCATTTCAAGGAACTTGATCCACTCATTAACTACCACTGGATTAGTAGTCCCACTAAATGAGAGGGAATTATTCCACAATAAACAATCCAACATAGGTGTTGTACATTTATTCATCGCATATTGATTATTTTTTTCTAATATGGTCATGATATTCTCAGCTTCGACATTAACTGTGTTGAATTGCTATGTGAGGAAATCCTTACATTGTCTGTATTCATTGATTCCCTTTCTTCGATTAGTCCACATCACTAAAAAATGGAATATAAGAAATAATCTTATGAATCATTATGAGTAATTTCGAATAAGAAAACACATATAATAAATTTAAAAATTATGCATAGCTAATCTAATAATAGTAAACATGGTTTCATCATTGACATATTTACATTTAATCACTTCGTAATGGTTTGTACAGAAAATGAAAATTATCCTAAGAATGTCCCTTGGGAGAGTGAAAGTAGGTGCATAGTGAGGAATTTTTTCATGTACCATGTTACCTTGAGTGAGAACCTGAACACCTTTTTATATTTATTATTCTTAGGTACATATGTTCCTTAACCACATCCACTAGTAGTGTCTAGAAAGGGATGTATTGTTTAGAAGATCCACATAATAACTACATTAGAGAAATTCTAGGATGTTCTTCATTGATTATCCCCAAAGTCTATATTTGTGTTATGTCCTCTAAACTATGTTTTCTAAATCTATTTTCCAAGTTTGATTCTAAACTCCCATTGTTTCCAAATGTTACACCCCAACCCAGAATCATAGAGACAAAGCATTATTTGTTACATTAACATGATTACAGGGAATCAAATATAGAAAGATAGATTATTTTAGTAGTTTTGGAAGCCATATTACATACATGATACTCATATTACATTAGTAAATATAGAAAATACAACATGATAAATAACAAAAAGGAATAAACAACATCCTTGAAACTCATTCAAAGGATTCATCTTCACAACAAGGGGAAAAGAAACATAATAAGGGTGAGATTAAATTATTATTAAGTGTTAATTGAATAAATAAAAATAAATTTAAATTAAATTATTCCAATACATTATGACATGTTAAATATTATGAAAAACACATTCCATCCATAATTGGAATGGAAATCCAACCACAAATTTTGACATAGTGAAAATATCATGAAATTCAATAAATAAGTACTGAATGAATAAAATTATTATTTATTGTACTTTTGGAATCTATAAAATGAACCATTACTCCATAAATATGGTTTAATTTTTTGGATATAAACTTGTTTGATTCTATTAGGAAACAAGCACAAAGGGTTTGTCACCAACAATTATATATAATAAGACCTGTTGATGCATCAAGGGGCTATAACAGGCCCTACCTATCACTGCAAGTCCCAGACATTATTAATACATATATTTAATTAAATGAAAATATTTTTTATAAATATCTATATTGAGTAGTGTATATGGATTCATTAATATTTCCACATTTAAGACATCATTCAAACTAAACACAATATGTAAAATGATATATGGTTAGGAATGTAATCATATCCATTATAAAATAATATTTATATTTAATAGAAATATATTTTCAAATGAAAAGTGATCACAAATGGGTTATAGAAAAAACACATAATAATTATTTGGTTCACAATACAGAGTATGTCTCAATGAAATGGATACTAAGAACAAATCCTTTACCTTAATTCCCACTTAATTTTTTCATGTTTATACCTAATGAACAACGAACATATATTTAATAAAAGACTAATATAGAAGTAAATCTTATTAATTAATATAAATATTTTTCAATTATAATAATTGCATTATACTTCTTAATTTGTTTTGATGAAAATTGAAGCGTTTGAAATCATGTTGTACTTAAAAATTTTTGGTTATTCAAAACTTTTTTTATTTTATCTAAATGTAAATTAAAAATTAATATAATTAATTAAATCTATATATAATTCATATAGTTATTTTTATATATATTATAAATAGTTTATAACCTCCAAACATTAGGATGGTTTTATGGAAATGTCTCCATGGGTATGTAACTGACCATTGATGGGATATTGATTGGGAGAGTGAATAGAAGATGTTTTAAAATTTTATATATAGTAGTATGAAAATTAATGTAGATTATAATCATTAATATATACTTAATATACGTCCTCATTAATTATTTTAACTATTGGTTGTGGAATGGGTTGTGTAATGAGCCACTTATCGTTATTGGCTGGAGAATACAACAAGTTATTACTTGGACTTAAGCGACATCCCCAAGGTGCCAAAGGCTGGCAATAAATGATGACGTTTTTCAAAACAAGTGGGGGACAATTTATCCTTTTAAAACATACCACAAAACCAACAACCATAACAAAACTAATCAACTAAATGGTGTATGATAAAAGCTAAGACAACTCATAAAATTATTTTATCATAAACCAACCAAGAGTACCACAGAAGAAACCAACACTAAATCCGAGTAAATAGTGGAAATACAAACTAAAAGACTACAAGACGAAAACCCAACTCCATGCTCCACAAGCTTCAAGCTCCAACATCATGAACCAGCCCAAGTATCACGAAGTAGTGATATAAATATGTGAAACTTTACCTTTTCCAACATCTCGTTATATGACATATGCAAAAGCACCAAGGTGCCAAAGCAGGGGGAGTAATCAAACTCATCAGGTTTTCCCCGATGACTTCCCAACCCATGCCTCTAGTCTAAAACATGTTAGCACATTTATATAAAACAATTTATATAAAAAAATTAAAAAATAGTTCTCAATATTACAAGTTCCATGTCAAATCCACTTTCCAACAAAAACCGTCTTTCTCAAGAAAAGCAACCAAGCAAGGTTTCCAATAAAATTCACATTTCCATTTTGGAACATTCATTCCATTTCGCAAATCCACACAACCAACCATGAATGAAACCTGGACCTCCCTATACTCGCAAGTGGTTAGTTATCCTTCCACTATGCCATCACTTAGTGGACTACCTTGATGGGGGTAATTCATGCCCTTATCTATCCCACCCTTTTGATGGGGGTACTTCCCTCCATGATCCATCCCAACCTTTTGATGGGGGTACTTCTTGCCCTTATCCATCCCAATGCATATGAACACACACCACAACCCATGAAAATCCATGCCAAAACCAAGTGTGTTCAAAACCATTCAATAAAGCATCAAACATTTTATTGAAAACCATTTCATTCAAGTAGCAAAACCATGACCAGTTTAAAATCAACATTTTAAATTCACATCAACAAACACTTTTCAAAAACACACAATTTTCATCACTTGATAATTAAATTGGGTTTCAACCATTCTTTCACAGTAGATAAACAAACCATTTCAATCATGAAAAACAATTTGAAACTAAGACTTCAAGTTCTATGAAAGAGGAATTGGGAGTGAATCCACCTACCTCAACAAATTAGGCAAAACCGGCCAACGGATGAAGAATGCCAACAAAAAAGAGTCAAATACTCCGTGAAACCTCCTTATATTCCTTACCCTAGTACCAAAAAAACCATAAATCAACTTAAAAGTCATCCACTACCTTAGATCTACCCTCCATGAACATAGATATAAGGATCCATCAAGAGGGAAGAAGGAGATCTAAGAAAACTAAAGGAAACAAGACTTACCTCGATCAACCAGCCTTTAAATGCCAAGGAAAACCTCCGGATTGCTTCCAAAATGCCAGGTAAGTGTTCTCCCACGTTCACCAGAGTGAAATCCCGAGTTATGGCCATCTAGGAGCAAAAAGGAGCGTGTTTAATAGTAAAATGGATTAGATCCTTAAAAATAGGATCTAAGTTGATTCTGCGCATGGTTAGTCCGCACAGCTAGAAAAATCATGCACTAACCGTGCGGTAGTCACTTCTTGGAAGGGGCGCTCCGCACAGCCTCCTCATACAGTTTTCCCAAACTGTGCGCACACCGTGTGGTCTCCTCTGTCCAAAGTGACCACCACCTGCATGTCTTCCGAACAGTTTGGGCAACCCTTGTGAAGCCCATGCATCACCACTTATTGCCCTTTAACACTTTTAAAGTCTCCAAACTTTCCCAACCATTCCTCATATGCTTCATGTAATTAAAAAGAAAAAAACAAGGGTTACTTACTAGTAATATGGGTACTACATTATCCCCACCATTGGAGTTTTTGTCCCCGGAATGTAGAAAACCATCGGCTTCCTGGAAGAGTTTAGGCCATTGCTCTTTCATTTATTTCTTACATTCCCAATTCTCTTCCTGAATCTGACGATGTTGCCACACAACCTGCACTAGACCGATGATTTTTCCATGCAAGAATTTATCCTGCCAATCCACAATCCACACAAAAATATGTACCAACGAAGCATCTTGCTCTAGGTCAACGTGATCCCATCTGATCACATGGTCAGGATCAGGATGATATTTCTTCAACTGAGATACATGGAACACATTATGCACTGCACTGAACCATGGTGGTAATGCCAACCGATACACCACATCTCCAACCCATTCTAGTATTTCAAAAGGGCATATATATCGAGGATATAATTTTCCCTGCTTCACAAAATGACAATGTCCAAGCCTTGGAGAGATTCTCAAAAATACATGATCACTCACCGCAAATGACAACAGACTTCGGTGATGATCTGCATAAGATTTTTGACGACTCTGTGCCGTCTCCATCCTATTTTTTGTCAACGGGATCTTGTCCATTGTTTCTTGGACAAGGATTGGCCCAACTAGTGATGTCTCACCTATTTCCACCAAACAAAGTGGAGAACGACAAGGATGACCATACAATGCTTCAAATGGATCCATGTGTATCGAGGCCTGATAACTGCTGTTATATGAGAAATCCACTAAAGGCATATTCTCTTCCCACGAGCCACCAAAATCCATTACACAAGCCCCCAACATGTCTTCCAACGTCTGTATCTTCCTTTCATATTGTCCATCTGTCTGAGGATGATACGCCATACTCATATTCAACTGAGTTCCCAGGGCTTTCTGTACGGATCGGAAGAAACAAGATGTGAACCTCGGATATCTGTCTGACAAGATTGAAAGTAGTATGCCATGTCTCTTTACCACTTCTCGGATATAGATTTTGTACAGATCCCCTACCATATTAGATTCATGAATAGGGATGAAGTGGGACGACTTGGTAAGCCGGTCCACTACCACCCACATGGCATCATACTTCAGAACCTTTCTTGGGAGACCTGTAATGAAATACATAGCTACCTGATCTTATTTCCACACTAGAATTGGTAGAGACTACATCATACCCGGTGGCCACTGATGTTCTGATTTAACTTGCTAACAAGTTAAACACCTTGAAAAAAATTTAGCTACCTTCCGTTTCATGCCACTCCACCAAAATTGTGGCTTTACCACCTTATACATATTCTATATTCCTGGATGAAAAACCCATCTGGAATGGTGGTAATCTTGGAATAGTTTTTTCTGAGCAGTTAAAGGTACAACCATCTGATCTCAAAACTGCAAAACTGAACTCCCATCCAACTTCCATCCCTCAATGGTCTCCCCACCATTGAGTATTGAACTCATTGAAACATAGTCTACTTCAGATGCTTGTTCTTCCTTTACTATCTCTACAAAATCAGGGACAAGCGCAACTGGAATGAAAACCACAACATTAGCTCTATGTTCACATTCCATACACATGTCGGCTAGGAATGTCATAAAATGCCACTCATCTATAGCATCTTGCGCCAACTGAGAATACGAATTTCTGCTTATTGCATCGGTCACCGAATTTCCCTTACCCAGTGTATATATCAAGTCAAAGTCGAACATATGAACATAATTCATCCATCTCCTCTGCCTCTGATTCAAATCTCGTTGTGAGTAAATATGCTTCAAACTCTTATGATCCATAAACATAGTGAATTTCTCACCAAATAGACAATGACGCCTATTCTTCAAGGCATGTACAACTGCAGCTAACTCCAAATCATGTGTTGGCTAGTTCTTTTCATTCACTCCCAACTGTCTTGATCCATAAGCTACAACATGGTCTCCTTGCATGAGAACACATCCCAACCCAGACCCTGAAGTGTCACAATACACCATGTACCTTGTCCTGATTCCGACAATATCAAGATAGGTGCTAATGTAAGGCAAACTTTAAACTCTTGAAAATATCTCTGACATTCCTCAATCCATTAAAATGCACTATTATTCTTTGTAAATGCTATCATATGAGAATCTATTTGTGAGAAGTCACGAACAAAGCATTGGTAAAAACTAGCTATAACAAGAAAACCTCGTATTTTAAAGACATTCTTCGGCAGTTGCCATGAAAAAATAGCTTCTCTATTTTCTGGATCCAATGAAACACCTTTCACATAAACAACATGGCCATGAAAGAATACCTCATATATCCAAAAATCACACTTTGATAATTTGGAATACAATTGATGGTCTCTAAAGTTTTATTACACTATCACCAAGTGTTGCTCATGCTCAGCCCTTGTTCTTGAATACACCAATATGTCGTCCACAAAGAGCACAATAAAAGAATCTAGATATCACAGAAATATTTGATTCATCAATTCCATAAATACTGGTGGTGCATTCGTAAGACCAAAAGGCATGACTACATATTCTTAGTGGCCATATCTTTTTCTTAAGGGTTTCTCCGGAATTTCCTCCTTCCGAACTCGCAACTGGGGATATCCTGACCGCAAGACAATCTTAGAGAACCACTGACCTCCCCTAAATTGATCAAATAGGTCATCAATGCATGGAAGTGGATATCTTTTCTTTATCATAACTTTGTTATGTTTATTATAATCCACACATTGCCTCAAAGTTCCATCTTCTTTATTTACAAAAATTGGTGGTTCCCACAGAGACATGCTTGGCTAAATAAAATATTTGTTTTCCAATTCTTCCAACTACAAATTCAATTAATTTAACTCTGTTGGTGCCATCCTATAAGTTGGAAGTGAGATAGGACTGGTCCTTGGAAAGAGACCAATCCTCAACTCCACTTCCCTTAAAGGTGGTAACCCTGAGAAGTTTTCAGGAAAAACATCAAGAAATTTTTCCGTGACTACTGGAAAACTGTTATTCGCGATCTCGTCCATCGATTCCAAGTTTAACGTATCCAAATAGTAAGAGATCATTGCCACTATTGGTTCCAACAAGCCTGTTGCACCTTCCTTCACCACTCATTCTTCTCTAAAGAGATGCTCAACGCCATCCTTAGTCGCGAAACTAACTGTTCTGCTATAACAGTCGATGTGAGCCCTGAACTTTTTCAGCCAATCCATACCCAAGATTATATCATAGAAATCCATCTCCAGCACATAGAAATCCCATTTCAGATCATCTACATCAATAGTTATAGAACTTTCTCAACACACGAAGGCTCTATATTTTCTTTCACTGGGAGGAGTTTGATGTTTTATCATAGAAGGAATCATTTCACGTTTTACGTTCAGAAAATCAACAATACGAGAAGAAAGAAAAGAATGTGATGCACCAATATCGAACAACACATGCATGAAGGTAGAATTCAAAAAAATCACACCTCTCACTGTAGACGGTCTAGACTGGTCATCCACAATAACCTTTTCTGCTCCATACAATTGCTTTTTTGCTGCACTTTTCTCCTTATTTCCTTGTTGAGATTGCCATACCTGAGGAGTCATGGTATTCCAGGAATCACCATAGATATCTCTATTCTTCTAGTGAGACTGATTTTTATATCCTCGCCCTGTCGAAGCAGAAGATGCTTGCGACATCTGCGAAGTGTCATGAACACCCGACCATGGAGAACTACAACAATATCATTGAAGATGCCCCATTTTTTGCAATTGTGGCATACTATCGGTGGTGTTGAACTTTCTCGTTTCTTGTGATCAATCGATCCACACTGAAAACACCCGACTTTCATCATGGTTCATCGAGGAAGATTCACCGATCTAGCCGTCTGATTCTGATTCACACTCCCACCTTGGAAGTAGGTGTCCCTCTTCCACTTGTTCCCAGCATTAGAGTTCCCACCCATTCCCATGGGTATCATCATACTTCCTCCTCCCATAACCCCTGATATGTATCTTTCAGCTACTGTTGCTCTGTTTACCATCCCCATATAATCCGTAATATAGAGCACAACTATCATTGAGCAAATTTCCTGTCACAACCATGATTCAAAGATGCGTTCCTTCAGCGATGCACTTACAGAAACTTCTGGTGCAAAGCACACTAAATTCATGAATTTAGACACATAATCCATGAAAGAGAGATTCTCCTACTTCAAGCTGAAAAATTCTATTGTTCTATGGATCTTGAACGTGTGAGGATAGAATTTTTTATTGAAAAATTCCTAAAATTCCTCCTAGCCTAGGCCTTGATCCACCTTATCCTTCACCACTCACTCCCACCACTGTCATGCAAGATCCTCCATCATATACGTCGCCAACTTTATATTCAGTTCTGCTAGTGTGCTGATGAAATCGAAGATACGATTCATCCTACGCATCCACTCTTCTGCCCTTTCTAGTTCAGAATCACCCCGAATGATGGGTAGATTATGCTTTTGGAATTGGAAAGAATGGTAAACATGCGTTGACTCTTCCCTCTGATTCCCTGTGTCTATATCTTGAAATGCTTGAACTATACATTGGATTAGCTGATGGATCTCTTGTGGCTCAGGTGCAACCACATTCTCCGAAGCCTCTTCCGTTTGCTTTCTACGATGCCTAATGGGTGCCATTTTATATAGAAAGAACACATGATGTTAGTCTCACTTCCTATCAACTGAAGGCTTATATTTTCAATTTCTATCACATGACTATCACAACATTGATTTCCTACCATGAGGCTTTTCCACATTTACCCATTTCTAAAAAAAATCTTATCTTTCTTTTGAAAATCAATATATTTTCAAAATGCATCAACCATCATCTTTTCAAAATCATTCATTTGAAAATAAGATTAAAATTTTCAGAAATCACACTTTTGCATCCAACCATAATCCAATTCTCAAAATGATATATGCACTCCAAGTGGGAAGTCATTCCTCTAATGCATGTTGTGGTCATCTCTTTGGCTAAACCCATGACAATGAGATTTGTTATCCTACAAGTGTCTCCAAAACCCTTTTGTACCCAACTCTCTAGTAACATTAAGTTCAGCATAAAGAGGATATCTACATCTTTTTATGATCTACATTCCATGTTCTGACAATTCCTCTCCTTCCTAAGATGACCAGCCAAGGAATAGACACGTAAGAATTCAACGCCAAGACCAACAAAAACTGATGAATACTTGTTCCACAAAGAAAGGAACAAGATGAATTCATTTATACCCCAAGGAATGAAAAAACTGATACCATTTGCAATGAACCGCTTATCCTTATTGGCTTGAGATTACAAAAGGTCATTACATGGCCTTATGGGACATCCCCAAGGTGCCAACGGAGGCAATAAATGCCGAAGGGTTTCAAAACAAGTGGGGGATAATTTACCCTTTTCGAACATACCACAGAACCGATAACCATAACCTAAACTAATCAACTAAATGATGCATGATAAAAGCTAAGACAACTCAACTATTAATTTTATCATAAACCAACCAAGAGTACCACAACAGAAACCAACACTAAATCAGAGTAAACATAGGAAAGACAAACTAAAATACTACAAGACCACAACCCAAATCCATGCTCTACAAGCTCCAAGCTCCAACATCAAGAACCAACCCAAGTATCACGAAGTAGTGCTATAAACGAGTGAAACTTTACCTTTGCCAACATCTCGGTATATGAAATCTGTAAAAGAACCAGCATTCCAAATCCAAGGGTGAGTAATGAAACTCAGTAGGTTATCCCCAATTACTTCCCAACCCATGACTCTTGGAAAAATCATGATAGCACATTTATATAAAACAATTTATACAAAACAATTCCAAAACAGTTCACAATATAACAAGTTCCATGTCAAAACCATTTTCTAACAAAAAAAATCTTTCTCAAGAAAAGTAACCAAGCATGGTTTCCAATCAAATTCACATTTCCAATTTGGCACATTCATTTAGTTTCAAAAATCCACACAACAAACCATGCATGCAACCTAGACCTCCCTATACTCGTGATTGGTCAGTTATCCTTCCACTAAGTTGTCACTTAGTGGGCTACCTTGACGGGGGTACTTCACGCCCTTATCCATCCCAACCTTTTTATGGGGGTATTTCTCACCCTGATCCATCCCAACCTTTTTATGGGGGTAATTCTCTCCCTTATTCATCACAATGCATATGAACAAACACCACAACCCATGAAAATCCATGCCAAAAACCAAGCGTGTTCAAAACCATTCAATAAAGCATCAATTATTTTATTGAAAACCATTTCTTTAAGCACCAAAACCATAACCAGTTTAAAATCACCATTTTAAATTCACTTCAACAAACACTTTCAAAAAACACACAGTTTCCATCACTCGTTACTTAAAAGGGGTTTCAACCATTCTTTCACAGTAGATAAACAAACCATTTCAATCAAGGAAAACAATTTGAAACTAAGCCTTCAAGTTCTAAGAAAGAGGAATTGGGAGTGAATCCACCTACACAATAAAATTTGGTGAAACCAACCAGCAAACGAATAATACCAACAAAACTGAGTCAACTACTCCCTCAAACCTCCTTAGATTCCTTCCCTTAGTACCAATAAAACCAAAACCAGACATAAAAGTCATCCACTACCTTATATATACCCAGCATGGGTGTATATATAAGGATCAATCATTAGGGAAGAAGTAGATCTATGAAAACTAAAGGAAACGAGACTTAACTCGATCAACCAGCCTCTAAACTCCAAGGAAAACTTCCAGATTGCTTCCAAAAGGTCTGGTAAGTGTTATCCCAACTTAACCAGAGAGAAATATAGAGTTAGGTCTATCTAGGAGAAAAAATGACTGGGTCTAATGACAAAACGGATTAGATCTTTAAAAATAGGATCTAAGTTGACTCCGCATACGTTTAGTCTGCACATCTAGGCAAATCGTGCGCTAACCGTGCGTTAGTCACTGCATAGAAGGGGTGCTCCGTATGACCTCCTTGCATGGTTTCCCAAACTGTGCGCACACCGTGTGGTCTCCCCTTTCCAAAGAGACCACCACCTGCATGGCTTCCGCACAGTTTGGGCAACCCATGCGCTCCTCGTGCATCACCACTTTTTTCCCTTTAACACTTTAAAAGTCTCAAAACTTTCCCAACCATTTCTCATATACTTCATGTACTTAAAAAGAATAAAATAAAGGTTACTTAACCTAAACGGGGGGTACTACAGGTTGTGTAGAAATAAATAGGATGTGTAAGATGAAGGAAAAAATGGGGGTCGGTAGTGTTTTCCTCCTTGGTTTTAATGATAAATTTGCCTATTTATAGGTAATAAAGTTCATGTAAATTGGGTATAATTTTCCAGAATTGGAATTATCAATGAAAATACATAAGTGTAATTAATTATATATAATATTTAGTTAAATGGTATCGAGATGAATCATTAGATAAATATTTAGTGATAATTTCTTAGACTCAGTTGAGTGTTTTTTCAATCAAAATGTAGTAGTTTTGTTTTAAATGTTAATGTTATGTATATATAATTATTACATAATATTAAATAGTAAGTAATTAATATTTCATATTCTGGTTCAAGCATTGAAATATTTTCATGACTAGACTTTTATGCAAAAATTGAAGAATGAAAATTCATCATCCTCGATGGTTGTACATTTGTACCTCACTGATAATGATTTCAGTTTTAAAATAAAAGTAACATAGAATGAAGTTTCATGATGTGTATTCTATTTTCATGATATTATTATAGTATATTTATAATACTAGAGTCATCATGACCATTTTTATAGTGGATATTAGATGAGTATAATAAAATAGAAATTAAAAAGAAAATAAAAGGAAAAAGAAGAGGACTTTACCTCTTGAATACTCCTCCTTGAAAACCTTCTTAAGGAAAGGCATTTTGGTCTTTTGGTAAGGCCAAGTACTCCTGAACATGGGGAGGTACTATGAAATTGGATCTGGGTAGAACAATGATAGGATTAAAGTATTAGAGGAGTGAGAAGAATATGGGGTAAGGGGTTGTATTTATATTGGATGAAAGGGGTGATTTCTCATTATTTTATTCATTATTTAATTATTTTTCTCAAGAAAAGAAATAGTGTTGATTCTTGTGACTAAATATATAAACTTGTGAATTTGAGTTATAAAAAATGATGATTAAATCATCCTTATATTAAAAATTATTGAAAAACTCATGTATTAATCATTTATAGTAAATTATCATATTATACTATTCGAAAAAATTCGTGTATTTTAGAAAAATCCGAAATAAATCACCCTTACCATTTCATGACATGTAGAATCCAAAAATGAACTCCATTTTATGAATATAACTTTCTAAATATTATAATTTAATTTTTATATAAAATCAACAATTACTCGAAAAATATCAATTTTAATAATATTTCTATTTTTATCACACATTCAAAAATTGTCTATAGTCTCAAAAAATTATCATATAATCATGTGAAAAAAATATTAAAATGTTAATATATTCTATGAAAATAAATTTTCGTTTAAATGATTACATTAATTATAAAATATAAATAAAATATGTAATACATAGAAAAATACCAACACCTAATTAATAATTTTAAAAATATTTATTTACATATACTCTGATATAATTATATCATAAATTCATTTATAAGATGCATAAATTTTATTTATACAATCCCGGGAGATGTTAAGATTCATTTTCCCTATTCAATATTCATAAGGGTCATATTTCTATTAAAAAGGTTAACATTACTATTCAAAAGTATCAAGATATTATTCACACAAAAAAATAAGTTGATCGTATCAGACTAAAAATATCTTACTAATCACAACCATTTATGTCCATTTTTCAAAAATCTAATTTATTTTAGAGGAAATATTATATTTAATTTCTATGGTATAACATTATTTTTTACATAACTATAATAAGACATTGTTATTACATAGTTACTTATTATTGTGTTCACTATAAAGTATCTAATTAATTTAAATTATTTATGAACAAACATACCAAAAAACTTTGGCAAGTTATACCTAGGTTTTTATACCATGTTAAATCCTATTATGTATCCATCTGAGTTTTCATGGCCTAGGTAATTGCATAAACATAATAGATACATGGTTTGGAAAATGATGTGGCTTTGAAAAATTAATTGAAGCATAAATTTCTGATATTTCCATTGCTTTATTTAACCCTCTTTGCAGTCTAATATCCACCATCTTGCTTGAATATATCAGGAACCAATCCAAGTGAGTCTTTTCCTTTATAATTTCCATTTTTGGGTTATTTATCGTAGTTTCATATGAATTTCTCCCACTTAAGTCACTTTAAATTCCTTAATCAATTCTATTATACTAATATTTTTGGGTACAATTAATCCCACAAATACTAATGTTTTTGTGCATCGGTTTTCGGGTTTATATGGGATGAATCTTGGGGATTTATTCATGTGGAGGTAATAGATAGAATGACTTGTTTTCCATGTGTTCTCACCATCATGTGATATGAATGATATATTGTTATCAATTGATCATAGAAATATGTTTCTTTATTGTCACATTATATTAAATATCATTGAATTCATTTTATTTATAATTTGATTCTATATTAATGTTACGCCGATGAATGTATCCCATAAGGGGAAAAACATTTTCCTTTGTTTTATACCACATGTATGGAGTTTTATTAAATACCAAGTGTCTGTAAAAATTCTCAAGTAGGTTTATAAATCATGGGATTTTATTAATCTTGGATTATGATGCCGAAATTAGTTTTAAATTTTCTTTTTATGTAAATTTATTTTTAAACATTGATTCTATCATGCTAAAATGTGTTTAAAGTGTAAAGAGTGTCTTTATATTTTTAAAAGGGCGTTTTTACCAATTTTTGTAACCTTTTGAAACATTTTAATTTCATTGAATTATTTTGAAATCAATTTTTGTGGAAGAGTGAGTACCTAAATGTTTTTCATGAAATGTTTTAATATAATTTATTCCCAATAAATTGTTGGAATGGAATTAAACAGTATGTGTGGGATTGGTTTTTCAATCATGTTTTTTCATGTGAGTTCTATTTATCAATTTATGAAATATCTGTTTTCATTAAATACATTTTACCATATTTGAGCCATTTGTGACTATTGTTATTCCAATGGTAGTGTGGGATAATGTAAGGGGATAATTTTTTATTGAATCATAATTATATAGATCTTATAGTTATATATGAATGGGTATATTTCCTATGAGGGTGTAAGTAGTGAGGATAAAGTCATTTAAAATGAAATATAATAGATTAATGTGATGTTTTATTATATTCACCTCCTCATGAGTTTTCATAGGAGACCGTTGGGGTTTGTGAGGTCAGATTAGGTAGACAATGTTCTGGGATATGTTGTTAACTTGAAAAAAGGACATTACCTATGTGGGATGAGAGATCCTATAGAGGGAATGATCTAAATGGGACTGGTATATCCCTTGGTATGGTTGTTATCCATGAGGACTGAGAGAGACCAGGGAAAATACATTGCCTAAGGGATAAATTGAGATAACTTAATGTATATCCTAAGGATGATTGAGTGAGATCCCAAATTTATAAGAGGCTTGAGGATTATCGATTTGGATACAAGATATTTTTTTACTCACTAAGAGACTATTGAAACTAGGATTATTATAATACATGATGGAAACCAAATTCTTAGATCTAATGATAATAAAATACTATTTAATATCATTTTAGAGGATTTACACTTTTTTAATTGTATCGCCTAATTATTATTTTCCTCTTGAACCAATCTGATTGTGGTTTTGTTAACCTTATAATGTTACATGTATATAATGGTTCTTATTATAAAATTTACTATATACCACTTCACGGATTTCATTATGAATTTTTGAAATGGGATTTTTTTTAAAAAAATCAATTAAAAAATGCAATAATTTTAATTTATGGTCTATTCGAAATGTTTTGAAAAGATATTGAACAGAGTTTTCTTAAAATGTAAAATTTTACAATGTTATTTATTATTATTTGGATATAAAATTTTAAATGGGTTATTTTGAACCTATAGTTAGTGGATTTTTTTAACATGTTGACCCTTGTATTTTTTGGAAAATGGTTTTCAGATATATTTTGGAATGTAATTTGAAAATTCTAATCCTATTTTAAATTTTAATTTAACAAAAATAGTTAATGTTAAAATAAATTGTTTTCAAATTTATTGATTAGAATAACATAGTTATATGCATTATAAAAATATTAAATAAGTTTTAGTTAAAAATAAGAATTTTGAAATTAAACTCCTTTCTTAATTTTTTTTATTAGATTAATTTCTAAATTTCATAATTTTAGTTACATAAAATTAATATAATTTTTCAAATTATAATAAAAAAAATTACATTAGGGTAAATTTTGTGATTTTTTTGGAAAATATTGATTTTTCAGTGAATAGATAAAAATACAATTTTTTCAAAAGTCAATTATTTTTAATAAAATAAGTACTTTAATAGTCTCAATATGTTTTGAGTATTATTTAAATTATACTAAGTAGTATTCATTTATAATTAATTCGCTTAATTACTTTATAATCAACTATATCCTAAATTTTATGATATGTTTTTTGAGCAGAAAGATAAGTTCTTATAAGTAATATTTTAAAATTAAAAATGATTCTCCAGTATAATTAATAAAAAATTCATAATTTGGAATATTTTAAAATAAATAAATATATTCTATATCACTAAATATTAATTTAGTTTTGTGGAAAGATCATTACTAGTCATTGAGTTAATATAGAGTCTTCTTTTTGTTAAAAAATACTCCTCTTAAAAGATGGTCATCTCACAATATCTAAAGGATTAATATTAAATTAAATATTAAATATAATATGAATTTAATTTCAAAAATTATTTCCATATATTAAATCAATATAGTTTATAATTTATAATAATTTCAACAATTTTTTTACTTAAATGAGTTGGGAAATATTAGAAATTAATCTCACTATTTATAGTAAAAATGGATTTACTAGTGATTAAAATAGAAAGATAATGTTAACATGAAGTATAAATATTTATAAAACCAATTGAATGTAAATAATTAGAACCATTAAAATATAATGTTCTATAAGGGTCCATTTGGGACCCTTGTGATATATGAAAAACAAGGTATCACACAATTTCTTTAAAAAATACCAAGTGTTTCCTCTAGAACACATAAAAAGGCCATCCACTCTCCCCATCTCTTCAAAACATAAAAACAATTTTTATTGGAAAAATACCCAAATAAAACAGAAAATATCATACCCTAATCCTATAAACATTATTTTGGAAAAAACTCAATCATATGGTGTCTTTTTTTTTCAAACACAAGGAGGATACCTGAAAATGGTAACGTTCTTTAACAAATGTTTTTTTATTTCTTTCTCCATCAAATTCAATTATTAATAAATTGTGATAATATAATATCTATAGTTTCATTCATATATTGGGATTTTTTAAATAATTTTATGGCTAAAATCTGTTCCTCCTTCCCTCAAATGGGATAAAAAATCATTATCGATGGGTATGCAGGACTACCGCCTCTTGAAAAAATTTCCTTCTTCTTTTCATTACCCCTATCACATTTGGGTATGATTATGGATTTAAATATAATATAAGATTCTTGTAAGTTAATTATTCGTTTATGTCATTCTATCATATATAAATTATTTTATTCCATTCTTTAAGGGATACGATAACATCCCTCTTCTGTATAGTGGACTATTCCCTCGCTAAGCTATGTGATTCGTTTTTCACTAACACGTCACATAAAAGATAATAAGGTTAAATAAAATAAATATATGTGATATGAATGTAATAAATTTGATATTCCTGACATTTTTATAATTATTTACTAATAATATATCATTTTTTTCATACCTTTTCGCTCACTAAGAAAAATGATAACATCCTTTGTGAACACGTGTGCCACCACCGTCTTAAAGCGATGTGATTATTTTTGCATCACAACAAAATAAAATTATATATATATATATAAGTATATAAAATTATATTCTATGGTATTTATGATATCATGACTATTCTCAAATAGTAAAATATTACATACTAGTTGTCCATAATAATCCCTAAAAAATGGAAATGTTACTCATTCATATAAACGACCAACCATCTCCATGATCGTAATGTTAGTTCAATTTTTATAATAATAATTCAAGATTAAAATTATTTTATAACTGTGATAAATATGTTATTATTATTATTCTATATATTTTTATATAATGAACTCTTTGACCATAGTAAACTAACCAATTTAATTTTTAACATATAAGCCAAATATCATCGAAACATCTGAAATAAAAATAATTTGTAATGTAATTTCTAAGAAAATGATAATAAGAGGGATAAAAAGAATTTAAACAACAAAAAGTTTTTCATAAATTAAATTAGTTAAGATAAATTTATTATTCATGAATATAAGAAAACACATAAAAATTAGGACACTATGTAAGAGACTTCATCTCAATTTCATTTTATTCTGGAATATTTTCATATTAAACACATATACTCTCATACGAGGTGTATATAAAACACCTTTTATATATTATATTATTATTTTATCTATTACCATGGTATTTATAGTTTTTAACGTTATTATTTCATCACACTTATGATTCAAATATTTCTAATGTGATAATGAACATTAATTTTTAATAAATCATCATTTAATGTTTTCCTTATAAATATTTTCCTATTATATGAATATTTTTATAAGGTGATTTTTGAAATATTTTAATATGGAAATAAAATATTTATAAAATATATTTTACTTTTAAAAAAAATGAAGTGTTAATTTTATGTGTATTAAATATAACATTTTGAAAAATGGAAAATTGAATGTTGTAATCTTAACGTACACAGTTACAATTAAATTTTTCCATTGATATTGTTGTTAATTGATTTTTAATTTCCTATGAATGATTTCATGTTTCATTAAATAAAAATAAATCATTCCCTTTATTGGGTAATTTGGTATTTAAATGTTATTAAAGAATGTTTTTTTATATTGGAAATATAATTTATAAAAAAATTATATTTTTATATCTGAAAGTGATTTGTGTAAGAATTTAATTCTTTTATAAAATTGATAAATATTTTTATTCATGTCGTTGTTCTGGATAACTAAATTCAACGGGTGATCCTATATAGAATCATGTTTCCTCGTTATACCTTAAATGATGGGTGCACTTGGATAACTCTTGTAACGTCCCAGCTCGGGTCTCCGCTAAACCGGTGGCCGGGCCAGTCACCAGATAACCTCAAGTGTGTCTCCTCGTATGACAAAGGTTTCCGACTAGAAGTGAGTGTTAAATTATAGTTAGTACTATACCCTCTTATCAAGGTTAAAGAACGGTGTATCAGAGTAAATAACAATCAATAGAGGAAGCAATAATTCATAAATGATAAAGAATTAGATGAAAAATAGAACTCATTTTAAAAAATTGGTCAATGCCAATTATACTGGAGATGCATACATGACTTGCGAATGATACAAAATGGGAGATTGTGAATAAAATATTATACATTAAATTGTAATATAGAAATAAATAAATAATTATTGAGATCCCTTGGGGAAGTCTTCTCAATCATCCTGAGCTTCCACTCGGTCCTCTGCTCATATCCCCCAAGTATATGCAAACATCACAATTCACCAACCAAATAGAATCTACTCTAATACCCCAGTGCAATGGAAACCCAAGTAGAGTGTGAGATATAAATATCAGCAGGTCGGGACCCCCAGTGTATACCCCAAATCTTGAAATTCAATAAATAATTTAAACCATGTGAAAGCATGCCTAAATAAAGTATGCAGTACAATGTAACAATATACCCATGTAACTGCTTCATCCCCCAACTAGTGTCTGAACCTGCATTATACATTTTCCATGTATAAATAGCTGTCATTTCACATTCAATTTCAATTAACAATTATTAAAACCTCATTAAATTAATAATGTCTTGATATTTGGCCTAAGACCGACATCCCCATATAAGTCACTTACAACATATGTATCTAAAGGTCTTCTATGAAATCAGGCTAAAGAACAATTCCAAGCTTGTTCTTTGTCTTGGATATTGTTTTTTTAAGATATTCAGATTAATATTTCATGTTATAGGTTTGAGAGCATCCACTAATAAAATAATAATGAATCCTCCAACCAATACCCAAAAAAATCTGAGCCCATCCACTAGGAATATTGAATCTCTCTAATGTCCATTCACTAAATAGTGATCCACCCAATTCATTAACATGTCTGAACCTTTTCTTATATTCAAATAACAAATCATAACATCACATAATATTTGATTAACAATTTAATTCAAATCATGTATGACAAATTAAACCCATGGTCCAATGACAATTAATCGGTGTCTAATGTCATTTCTAGCACCCCTATGAGTATTTGGAGCAATAGTCCTGGTCTCACAGCCCCTGGGTATTTGGAGTATCAATATCTATCCCAAAAAGAGAATTATCTAGATTGGGGTAGAACGCCATGTCTAGAACCACATGAGTATTTGGAGCATTAGTCCCGGTCTCACAAACCATTTATCAATCAGACACACACACACACACATATCATTGGTGTAGTACATCATGTCCGAAACCCCAAAACCATCCATTAATTAATTCATAAATTAATTAATCCAAATCCAGAAATTTATTAAATAACTAATTAACAACATAAATCTCTCTTCAAACAAACAAACAATTTCTTAACCATAGAACATTTAAATAATTAATAATTAATTAAAGAATAATTATTCTTAACCACAAATAATTAAAATAAATTATTAACTCAAAATTTAATTATCCCAATTCATTAACAAGTATGAACCTATCCACTCAAGAAGTTATTCGTTACTGACTTTAACAATTAACATGCACACCATAAACATATCAAGTAAAACATGATGAACAAGGCCAATATATTTATAATCAATCTCACAAAACATATCATATTTTCGAACAACTTATGTCATGGAAAACAAAAATGCATCAAAAGGCATTCTTGACCAATAGTTATATCAATCAATCAATTCACAATCATAAATTAATGCATGTAAATTAATTAATTAATTAATTAATTAATTAAATAAATGATATCTCTTTAACCCACTCATCAATTAATTAACCATTAACCATTTATCAGATAATAATTATTCCATCCATTAAATATTATCAGTTTTCAATTTATATTCCGAACCTGTCAAAAATAATCATTATTCTCAATATTCAGTAATTTCCACAATTCTTTTTCCAACTCAAAACTTGATAATTAATTCATTTATTAATTACCCTATTAACCATCCTACCCCATTCAATCATTTAATTAAACAATTGATATATCATCGTTTAGTTAATTAACTTCCCATGACATGGCTTAGAAAGGCACACCTAAGGGTGTCCAAGTCCAATTCCATTTAAGTATCATTTACAAGGAAGTCCCAGGGGTGCTTCCTGTTTAACAATTTAATATAAGATCAAAATATTTTCAATAGGTAGAAATACCTACTTTACACCAACACATGTTCATTTCCTCATTTAACACTTGGGAAAAAATAATTCAATAACATCGAATGTCTTGAATCAACATATCATGTATCAGCATAATCCAAGACGCATAAAAAAGCCCAACCATAAGCAAGCATGATATGACATTACAACCGAACAACAGTTTCCCTATAATTATCATTTTAATAAAATTTGGTAGTTCCATAATCAAGGAAACTCATATTCTCAAATTATTTACGGATAAAAATAATTCGTGAATAATGTGATAGAGATTTTTTGAAATTACCACGGGGTAACGTCTTTTTAATCACGCAACAATTTAATGTACTTGGCAGAATTTGTTGTAAATGGCATGAAGTTGCACGTGCACACACCATTATGTATATATATAGATACATACAGACATACATACATACATACATACATACATACATACATACATACATACATACATACATACATACATACATACATACATACATACATACATACATACATACATACATACATACATACATACATACATACATACATACATACATACATACATACATACATACATACATACATACATACATACATACATACATACATACATACATACATACATACATACATACATACATACATACATACATACATACATACATACATACATACATACATACATACATACATACATACATACATACATACATATATACATACATACATACATACATACACACATACATACATACATACATACATACATACATACATACATACATAGATACATACATACATACATACATACATACATACATACATATATATGTTCACATTCCCTACATTGATAAAAAAATAAATATATTAAACTAATGCCCAGAATCAAATCCGAAATCATCAACATACCTTTAACTTAGTACCAGATACTCATAAAAAAATTAACATACGTTAATTTAATTTGGGAAAACCCAATCAACGGGATTAGAAGCATACCCAGACCAATAGATTCAATGAAAAATCAAGCCCATCTGCCTCTCCCTTTACATCGAATGCGGAAACATGGTCCTATGGGTCTCTAAAAAAAATTTCATTCCATAAAATTAGAATAAAACAATAACCAGATTGAATGAAAATATTAAGGTATCATCCAAAACCAAAATACTGAAATATCAGCAAATCACCAAAGGAATGAAGAATTCTTTGATGGAAGGTTTTACCTTGAAGAATAAAATAGAAATCAAGAAGAAATTGAGGAAAAAATTCTATGGATGGAGAACTCAAAAGGGGGGGCGGGGTTGTGCCATAGGGGTCGCGTGATGTAGGGGCTATGCCTGGGGTCTCGCTATTGCAAGGGGGTCCGAATGAGGCTACACACAGTTGGAGGTCGGGAGGAGTAGGGCCTCATGGAAGAGAAGGTAGACCATAGGAGGTGTGGTGCACACCTAGGGATGTATTGGGGGGGGGGGGTCGCATGCCTCTTATCCATTGGGAGGAAGGGGTAGAGACACCTATTTTCATTCCCCTGATATAAAATTTAAAATATGACTTAAAACGCAAAATCCAAAAACTCCCAATTTAATGTAATATCACTAATAAGATATTAATAAAAAAACTCCAACCCATAACTACTATTTAATTATAAAAAAAGTCTCTTTATTAACATTGAAACTCCTTAAATAATTAAACGTTTCTGGTGAACCCCAAAAACACTCAATAATCTCTTTAACCATCATTTAATTAATTATTTATCATTCATTTAATTATACAACCAAAATAAAAAAATAATAATAAATTCATTATTATTATTATTAAAACATTCTTTGAATTAAACACTATCTGTCATATAATCCTATATAATTAAAATAGATAATTTACTAAAAAGGGTAAACTTCAATGGTAGGACCGCAACCATGTGCTACCAGTGTAGATCCATTAAATAAGTCTTTTATAGACTTGGTTCTTCTGAGACTCATTGGGACAACTACCAAAATTATCAGGGCATTACTCAAGTCCAAAAATGACACCTTTCGGTGTTCCAATACTCAGAAAATTGTTTTGGAGCTTTCTTTTAAAACCAACCTGTTGATAAAAGGAAAAAAATTTAAAAACCTTTGTAATTTAAACCCAGTTAAAAAACACATTACATTACAATATACCGACCTTAAAAATATATCACCCTATAGAAGTCATCAGGAATTTATACAACATCATCTGACCTACCAAGATTGAAAAGTTTTGTTTGAACAACCACATTCCGCTTCCAAAATCCAAACTTACTTTTAAATAAAACATATTTCCAACTGCTTAATTCTTTAAAACCTGAGACAATGCACAGTAAAGCAGAGCATACATCCAAGGAAATTTTTGGGACCTCATTGATGAAAAAGTTCAAATCTTGAGTGACTAATAGAAGCAAGTTTCATATGATTACCTAGAAAGACATTACGGTCCCAAAACTAACACTCACCCTCAAACTGGCAATGTGCCATTTTATGCAATTCCATCAAAAAATGAATGTACATTGAACTCCTTACTTGAACATTGATGAAATTCCCAAGTCATATCATCGCAAGGTTATTTAAAAAAAACTGTGCCTCAGCACGAATGAAGGGATATCCAGAAGACCCCATGAATCCCATGTACAACCCAAATAACAACTACTCATGAAGACCAACAATATTTAAAACATTAGCGCGGAGTATGACCAATGTTATCATAGTGTCTCCATGATGAGGTCAAGATAGGGTACATGCTCTTCTCATTCATAAAATCACACTATAAGAAAACCATTTTCACTAAAAAGATCATACAAACTACTATAAGATGACTCTGTTCAAAAAGATCGGTGTCACCTGCCAACACGTTTACCGAAATCAATGTTACACTACACACCATAGGAAATTCCATGATTTTAAAAAAAAGATCATCCACTCACCAACATGCTATTTTAGAACACCTTGATGCATGTGTGTGACGTTCCTCGAACCGTGATCACCTTGTCAAACATTGATCACTAAATCCTTAACTTAAACTTGTCAGATCTTATAAACACTAGAGTACCAAAAATTCATCTTGAGTAGTGGAAAGAACTTACCTAAACTCCCAAAACATTATAAAGGTACTTCCTACCATGGTTTATCCCCTTATGAAAAATAAACATCGACCCTCTCTCTTGGTTATGCAAAACAGAAATCACTATTCTCAAAAGACCACTTTTTATCCATTTAAGTAATTCTGTTTAACCTTTAAACATTTGAATGAATTTCCACAAACACACAAGATCTTTTTCACAATAAGTCATTAGGGTTTCAAAACAACAACATATGGAAAAATAGGCATGGTATCACAAAAATCCTATTTAATCATTTAACATTCAGTGTCATGTCATTTTAAACTAGAAAATCGACACATAAATTTCTTTTTGACATAGAGCAAACTTAGACTGTCTCATTTATTATACTCCAGGTTCTTCAAAAAGAAACCAAATACAATTTAATTCATTAAAAACTCAAAATTTTAACATGTATAACCATTCTTCTATGAACTAAGATTATACAAGGTTCAGTCAAATGGGTGGCCATGTACAAATCTATAAGGCTCCAATAATCATTATCGCTAGCATTTGTCTCCAATTTATTATAATCAACATTCATTTAACATTTTATCTTTAGCATCCATTTATAAAAATTAAAACATCTCTCGCATGTTATCATAAGCAGTAACACAACAACATGTTTTATAACATAAGAATGGAACAATTATAAAACATTCTAATCAAAAGGGTAGCAGGGAAAATAAACAACTAAGAAAGTTAAATTTGTCACCGAATCATGATATCTAAAAGACATGATAAATAAGTACCAGAAATGACACATATTCAAGGCACACAATCCATATTAGCTGGAATCCTACTAATGAAACTACATGACTTGGAATATATGCAAGTCATATTAATCTCTATGTGCTTAATATGATTCATGTAATGAAACTTCCTTGCCACATAAGGCCAATGTAAATTTTTCCAAAATTTTCATAATAAATAAGCAGTACAAAATACACCAGTCACTCAAGGTGAAATCATATTAACTATCACCATGAACAACATGAAGATAAATCCAAACCCTCTCCACTTGGTTATTTCCCATATGTGGGGTGACTAGTTCTAAGCACACGTTTTAACCTAAGCGCCGACATATTCTTTGTCTCCTTTCTACAAACAATAAATTAGTTTGAAAAAGGAAAATAAAGAGAACTAGGACCTAATACCACCTTTTAATGTCCCGAAGCGACTCACCCCTGAACCAGCGGCAGGACCGATCACCACATGACCTCAAATGCATCTCTCCATATAACAGAGGTTGCCGCTCTATCATGTGCTCATATCCCTTAAGTACATGCAAACAACACAATCCTGAAACCAAATAGAATCTACATAGCTACCCTAGTGTAGTGGCATCACAAGTAGGTTGTGAGATATAAATCTCAGTATGTTGGGACCACTAGTGTCTACTCCAAATACAGACATTCAATAAATAATTTAAACCATGTCAAAGAATGTTTAAATAAAGTAAGCTATACAATGTAACTATATACCCAAATACCTACTTCAGCCCTCAACTAGAGTCTAAACCTACATTATGAACTTTTCATGCATACAAAATAGTTATTAAACATTAAATTAATTTATCAATTATTCAAACCTCATTAAATTTGGAAATTCTCTAGATTCAGCCTAAGACCGAAATCCATTGTATAAGTCACATTCAACATATATCTCTGAAGACCATCTAACAAATTATGGTAAAGACATATTCCTAGACTGTTTATTGGCATCGATAAATTTTCATAAGATATTAAGATTAATCTTTCAAGTTATATGACTGGGCCTTCCCACTAATAAAAGAATAGTGATTCACCCAACCAATAAAAAAAGAATCTAGGCCCATCCACTTGGAATAGTGATTCGCTCCATGGTTCATTCACTAAACAATGATTCAACCAATTCATTAACATGTCCGAATCATTTCTCATATTCAAATCACAAATCATAACATCACATTGGCTTTAATTAACCATTTAATTCAAATCATTTTTGACCAATTGGACCCACGGTCTAATTAAAATTAATGGGTTTAGAATGTCATTTCTAGTACCTTTGTTAGAATTTGGAGCATCGATCTCTGTCTCATAACCCATGGGTATATGGATCATCAATCCCTATCCCATAAAAATGTATTTTCAATCTTAGTGTAGAATGCCCTGTCTAGCATCCCGTTAGTATTTGGAGCATCTGTCCTTGTCTCACAACCCATTCATCAATCTTACATATATTTTTATCATTGGTGTAGTACGCACTGTCTAACACCAAAAACCACCAATTAATTAATTCAAATATTAATTAACCAGAATCTATTAATTAATTCAATAACTAATTAACAACATAAATCTCCCTTCAAATAAACCATAAATTAGTTAACCATACAACATCTCAATAGTAAATAATTAACTAAAGAATAATTATTCTTAACCACAAGAAATTAAACTTAATAATTAACTCAACATTTAATTATCTCAATTCTTTAAAAAGTCCGAACCTGTCTACTCAAGAAGTGATTTGTCCATGACATTAATAATTAACATGCACATCAGGAACATCTCAAGTCAAACATGCTGAAAAAGGCCGGGATATTTAGCAACCATCTCACACAACATATCATATTTTAAACAACACTATCCTAAACAACTGAATGCATGAAAAAAAAGTTGCATCAAAAGTTATTCTTGACCAATAGTCATAACAATCAATTAATTCTCAATTATAAATTAATGCATACAAATTAATTAATTCAACCATTTATTAGTTAAATCATATCCCTTTAACTAGTTCATCATTTAATTAACCATTAACCATTTATCAGGTAATAATTAATCAATCTGTTAATTATTACCAGTTTCTAATTTATATTGCAACATGTCAAAATATTCATTATTCTAAATATTCAGTAATTTCCACAATTTGTTTTGCAACTCACGACTTAATAATTAATTCGTGAATTAATTTCCCTATTACTCATCCTACCCCATTCAATAATTTAATTCTACAACTGATATATCATAGTTTGAATAATTAATATCTCGTGACATGGGTTAAAAAGGAACACCTAAGGGTGTCCAAGTCTAATTCCATTTAAGGATCATTTACAAGTAAGACCGATGGGTTATTTCTGTTTGACCATTTAATATAAGCTCAATATATATTCAATATTGAGCAATACCTGCTTGAAAACAGCTATTGGTCATTTAAACATTCAACACATGCGGAAAAAATCATTTAATAACATCTAAAGTCTTACATGAATATATCCTGTATCAGCATCACGAGGGAGGTATACAAAAGCCCAACCATAAGCATACATGAAATTACATTACCACTAACCAATAGTTTAACATTAATCATCATTTAAATAAAAGTTTGTAGTTCCATAATCAAGGAAACCCAGGTTCTAAAATTATTTAAAAAAAAATAATTCTTGAATAAAGTGATAGAAAATATGGGACCCCACCTCGGGGTGACGTCTTTTTAATTACGCATCACTTTAATGTAGTTGGCAGAAATTAGTTGCAAATGGCATACAGTCACACATGCTGACCGTCGTATATATATATTTCCTATTTTATACATTGATTCAAAAAATTAAATATATTAAACTGGTACCCAGAATCAAAGTATTAAGGATCAACACAACATTAACTTGGTATGAGAGACTCATAAAAAAATTAACAGAAATTAATTTAACAAGAGAAAAAACAAAGAGTGAGTTTAGAAGCTTACCCGAACCAACGAATTCAAAAAAATATCAATCCCATCAGCCTATTTCTTAGATGAACATGTTGAAACATGGACCTATAGGTCCCTAAAAAACATTCATGTACCCTAAAATAAGAATAACACAACAACTGGAATGAACCCAAACCATAGGGTTTTAGCAAACACCAAAATAACATCGATATATCTGCAAATCATGAAAGCGATGAAAGAGACCATGATAGAATTTTTTACCTTGAATAATATGAACAAAACCAAGAAACAATTGGGGTGAAACACTATGGATAGAGAACATGGAAGGGGGGGGGGGGTTGCACCATGTGGGCTGCGCAGTGGAGGGGCTCTGCTCGGGGTGTCGTGCAGCTGTAAGAGGATACTGCTGAGGTTGTGGGCTGTTGAAGGTCTAGAGGAGGAGGGACATATAGAAGAAGAGGTAGCCCGTAGAAGGTTTGGTGCAAACCTAAGGATACAGGGGAGGGGTCATGCGCCTCCTGTTCATAGGGAGGAGGGGGAGATCCACCTCTCTTCTACCCCCTTAAAAAATAAAATAAAAGCTAACCTAAAACCTAAATTCCAAAAACACATAGTTTAATGTAATATGATTAATATGATATTAATGTCAAAAAAACTCCAACCCATAACCTCTATTTTATAAAAATAAAATTCTATACGTTAACTTTGAATCTCATTAATTTATTAAACATTTTCGGTGAACCCCAAAAACTCTCTTAAATCTCATCAACCGTTATTTAAGTAATTGTTTAGCATTCATTTAATTATAAAACCACTCTAATAATAATAATAAATTAATTATTATTATTATTATTAAAAAATTATTTTAATTAAACGCGATCTTTTATATAATCTTATGTAATTCAAATAAATAATTTATTAAAAATGGTAAACTGCACGGGTTGGACCTCAACTGTATGCTGGCCGTGAAGATCATTTAAAGTAGACTTTTCCCAATATGGTGCTCTCGAGACTCATTAGGACAGCTGCTAAAATTATTCAGTAATTAAAGAAGTCCCAAAATGACACTTTTATGTATTCTAATACATTAAATAATGTTCTGGATCTTGGATTAAAAACTGCCCCATTGATAAATGGATTTTCTATTTTTTCATTTTTTAAAGTCTCTATATGGGTTATATAAGGGTTTTTTTGAGATGATGTCCCTAAATAGATTCAATAATTTTCTATTTTTTCTAATGATTTTTCATCGGAATAATTTGTTTAAAAAATTTAAAATAAATATATTTTTCACGGAATGATAATTATATTTATGAATAAAATTTTATGACTTTTAGAAAATGATTTTCATTGGTTTTCAAGATTCTCATTAGATTAATAATTTTATTTTTAATGACCATTATTGATATTTTTTTGCATCTAGGGTTTTGGAAATGATTTTAGGATTTTAAGGATCGGTATGGGAATGGAAGAGGTCACGATGAAATTCATGAAGGTTTTTCATGAAAAAAGATCATGATTTTTTTTAATAGTATTATATTATCAAAAAATAGATTCTAAAGGAATGTTTGTAATAATTTTTTATTTTTTATTTTATGTATTTGATGAGGAAAAATTTCTAAAACTATATACATAAAAACATCCTAAAATTTCATAGAATGAATTATTTACCAAAAACTCAATATTATTTAATGTTTAAGGTAGAGTCCTTATAATTTTTATCAAAAGTTATTTTAGATAACATTATAGTTTAGGATAATATTAATACTGCCCATTGAAATATTTCAACTAATGGTCAAGTTAAAATGACAGATAATTTCAAGACTACCAAGTTTCTTTATCTAAACTATATCGGTTCAGAATGTTTTTCCATAGAGAATACAGGTTAGTAGAAGTGGCACAAAATTGAAAAGAAAATATACTTCCAAATTAGAATCTTGAGAAGGTTGGAATTGTAAAAGAGTATTTTTTTGTAGTAATGGCTCAGTCGACAGAAGCTATAAACAGTGGGGGTATGCCTGCCAGAGAGAAACCTGATCATCTATAAAGAAATATGTCTACATTAGAGAATTCAATGAGGCAAAATCTCCCATTTTTTAGTGAATCATCAGATCCTGTGGTATCCAAATGATGGATCAATGCTCTAAAGAATATATTTGATGTTATGGGATGTTCAGAATATCAAAATTTTACTCATTATATTAATTGTTTAAGGAAAATTTGATCGATGGTTGTAATTGATTCAAAATACCATTGAAAAATATGATCTTCATACTATGGAATAGGATAATTTTGAGGAGAAATTCCAAGAGAAATATTTCTTTATGGTTGTTATCATCCATTTCAAAAAACAATATTTAGACTTAAAGAAAAAATAATAAGATTCTATAGCTTCATATGATGAAAATATTACAATACTGACAAGGTATATGCCAGATTCTATTCAATAAAAAAATATATTAATTAATAGGATTACTCAGGATTGAAAACATGTATATGAATATCTTTGTAGAAATAAAAATTTAAAATCACTATTTTTCAGGGATCATAATACTTAAAGATGAATTTTTTTGAATCATATGTGGCTCTGATGATGAATGTAAAAATTAGATGAGATGGTATGTTATAGGAAACATCAAATAATGAAACCTTAAGGTAAAAAATAAAGTTATCATATTGGGGTATTTGTGGTAAAAATCATCATATAGAATGTATTAGGAAGTAATGGAAGTTTTATTATTTTGGAATGTTTGGAAACATGGAACATGAATTTAAGGAAAAGAATCCAGAAGAATCAATGAATGGGGTAACAGATAGAAATTAGATTGTATGATGTTTTGTTTGAAATATGTTGGGTCATTATGCTAATATATATCTTATTATATTAAATCAGGCAAGAAATCATCATGGTTGGAAGAAAAAATGTGTGGAAAATTTTATTGCTACAACTATGGCTAATATTGTTCAATAAAATAATGTTGTGACTGGTATGTTACCTATGTATTGAAATTATTCAAATACCCAGTTTGACTTCGGGTCCTGTCATTCATTCATTTTTGATAATTTTTTAGTAAATTATTAATATCACATAATGAATTTAGAATAGAATATTTGGTGAAAACTCTAGGAGTAATTTTTAATGAAATGAATATTTATATGAATTTTCCTCTTGTTATAGGTGGGTTAGTCTTTCATGTATATATTATTTAACTAGACATAGTAGAGTTTGATATAATATTTTATATGGATTTGCATTCAGTTTGTCATGATATAATATACTACTTTACAAATGAAATTATTCCATGATTTCATACCTTTGATAACATACAAATAAGATGATAAATTGATTAAAGATGCGATAGAATGTTACCGAGGTCATATAATTGGAATGAAAGACACTATTCCAATTAGTAGCATTTGGGTATTGAAAAAATTCAGTGATATTTTTCTTCATGATTTTTGTTTGTTATTCATGATCATGAGGTTAAGTTTATACCTAACTTAGTACTAGATTATACTCCTAAAGCTAATCCCCCAAATATATTGGATCAAGTGGATCATTTATAATTGAAAAAAAAATTATTGGTGTTATTAGATAAAGGTTTTTCTAATCTAGATCATCATAGTATGGTTCCAATGTACTGTTTGTTAGAAAGAAATATTGTTAAATGAGGATTTTTACTTACTTTAGATAACAGAATAACTTCACAATTAAGAACAAGTAACATTTTTCTCATATCGTTGATCTTTTATCAAATCTATGGTGAAAAATAATGTTAGAAGATTTATATGAGTCATATGTACCCTCATTAGAAGGTTAAGATGGATGAAGTTATGAAGACAATATTTTAGAAATGATATAGTAACTATGTATCTGTAGTTATTCTATTTGGGTTGTCTAATAATCATGCTATATTTTTGGACCTTATGAAGATTGTTTTTTATGAGATCTCAAACAACATTGTGGTCATGTTTGTTGATAAAATTATTTTATATTATAAAACTCAAGAGGGTCATGAAAAAAAACTAATGATAGTTTTTGATAATCTAAAATAAATGAAATAATATTTCAGATATACAATGTCGGAATTTTGGTAGCAACAAATTTATTTCCATTGACATATTGTTTCAAAAGATGGAATAACTGCTAACCCTTCTAAAAAAATTGGTGTTGAATGGAAAAAGGGTGAAAATATAATAGTAACTCATATTCATACTAAATTAGAGGGTTTTTATCATATTTTTTTTTAAATATTGCTTCATTTTTCTAGACCACTGACTATGTTACCTCTATTAATAGTTATTATATTTTGGATAAAATAATGTGATGATTTTCTTAAAGAACTATAAAAGATTATTGATAAATGTCCTAGTTTTGGCCCAGCCTTCCAGATATGAAGAATTCAATATCTACGTGATGTTTATTTGAATGGGAATAGTTGTGCCCTTATGCATAATGATTTTTCAATTTTCTTTGTTTAATGTTCGTTAATTCCTCATGAGTTAAATTATCATACACATGATTTACAATTAGATTTTTTAGTTTTTATATTCAAAATTTATAGGAATTATTTGTATTGAGTAGAGTGTGTTATTTATATAAATTGATCATAAAATTTGGATTTATATATTCGCTAAAAAATAACTGAATATGAGATATATAGGATGGGAAAAACTGATAAAATATTTTAATTTCATGATTCTTTACCATCATAGAAAAAATATCAAAGTGGATGATGATTTGAGAAAAAAACAATGATACATTGACCATGAAACTTTTGGAACATGATCCTTTTGTTAATGATTTGATAAATGTTTGCATAATAGTTGTGGATTTAGGGACATCATCTATTTTTTTAGGTTTTAGTACAGATAAATTTTTTGGAAAAAATTAACAATGCACAAAATGTGGATTGTTCTTTTTAAAAATATGTAGATTCCCAAAAGAAGGGTATGTTTCACAATTTTAATATTGATGAAGAAGGTGTTTTGTGCTTTTAAAAAAGATTATGTGTTCCTTGTGTTTCCCATTAGAAGGATGGTTTTTTGGTGAGGCTAATATTTATGAATTTTTTATTCATCAAAGTAATACTATGATGTATAGAACCTCAGGGAGTATTAATGGTGGGAAGAAATTGAAAGATATATTGATGAATCTACCATTAAGCATTTTAATCTTCAGAAGCTTAAATTAGAATTAATTTTACTAAAGTGGACACATCAAAATTTTATACATTCAGAGTGAAAATAATTAAATATATCTATGTATTTCATAGTAGGATTATAAAACACATTATTAATCGGATTTGGGTTATTTTTGATAGATTAACCAAATTAGAACATTTCCTTCCCATTAGATATACAATATATTTAGATAATATTTATCAACTATATATAAATGATATTGTTAGGTCGCACAGATTTCCTCTCTATTATATTAAACCATGACCCTTAATTCACAACTCTTTTTTTTGAAAGGTCAATAGAAATCAATTTTAATAAATTAATTTTTTTATAACTTTTAATCCTCAATATAATGGGTAGTATGAGTGGGAAATTAAATACATAGAAGATATTTGAAGTTATTTTCCATTGGATTACCAGGGTATTTGGGATCAACATATTTATATGGTTGTGCTTTTTATAACAATTGTTTTCATTTTATTATATAGATGGCACAATTGGAGTCATTATAATGGAATAAGTGTCAAGCACTACAATTTCGAGATGATGTATGGGAAATAAATTGTAATGGGGAAAGAGATAGTGGAGGAGATGGATGATAATGTGAATCTGATTCAGTAACATATGAATAAAACTTAGAGAATAAAGAATATCTATTTAGATGACCGATGAAATGATATTTCCTTCAGGGTAGGTGATTATGTCTTTCTCAATGTTTTTCCCTTAAACTTTTTTTTATGACTTTTGATATGAAATTGAATATTAGTGGGATAATCACTAGACCATTTAAAATCCTAGGTAATAGTGGATCAGTTCCCTACCAATTTACTTTTATTATGAGTTTATATCATTTACACAATGTATTCCATGTTTTGATGTTTTGGGAATATGTACCAGATTTATCTCGTGATTTGATCCATGATGTAGTTATGCAGGAATATAATATTTTTTATGAGGAAGAATTTTTTTGAAACTTGACCATATAGAGAATTTTTTTGGAATAAGTTGATTAGTCTGGAAAAGGTTTTATAGAAAACCCATATGGTTGATTAAGAAAACATGGGAAATCAGAAATTCTACAAGGGAAATATATCTCAACTTCTGTAACAAAGTAAAAAAATTATGATGAAAAACATTCTATAACTGGGAATAATTTTACAGCCCAGATAATTATAAAATTTGAATAATTTATTTTTGTTAATATGAATTATATTATTATATTAGTTATATTAATATTGAGGACTTTTTAATCGAAAAGAAAATGTTCTTAATGAAATAATTTGCGTATGAATTTTTATTTAAAATAACACTTTATAAATTTTATAAATTTACATTAATAAGTTAATAAAATTTTTTAATTATAATGTGTAAATTTATTTGGGTTGATTTTTTTTTATTTTCCAGTTAATATTGATCTTCCATTAAATAGTGAAAAATACATATTTTTGTAAAAAAAAATTTCTTTTTATAAAATAATGTAATTTAAGAGTATCAATATGATTGGAGTACGATTTAAATAAAGATAAATATTATTTATTTATATTTTATCCATATAAAAACATCCAAAAATAATATATATTGGATTTTAGTATATGTTTTTTTTGTCTTAAAAAAGTTTTTTTACAAAAACTACTTTAAAATGAATAATGTTCATCGATTTTAATAAAATAAACTATTCCAAAAAATGGAAAATTTTAATATAAATATATATTTTATATCATTAAATATTTATTTAGTTTCATAGCGTGATTTTTATTAGTCATGGTGTTAATATAAGATCATATTTTTTCCAAAAAATACACTTCTTAAAAACTAAATGTCTCTCCACGTGTTTGGGATTAATATTAAATTAATTTTGTACACTTATATGAATTGAATTGTAAAAATTAGATTCCAAATTTATAATAATTGAAATTTATAATATATGAAAAGGGAAACATGTTTTTTTTAAAATGAATAGTGAAAATAAGAAAAATTTATTACTGTGGTTAGAGTTAAAAAAGGATTTATAGGAGGGTAAAACTAAAATTATAAGTGTTAAAATGAAAAATAATCTTGTATGAGACCTATTTTAAGGAACTATTTTGACTGATACACGTATATGTTAAGATATTAGTCCATTTTGAACTTTTATTACATATAAAAAACATGGTAGGACTCAATTAATTCAAAAAATACAATGTGTATCCACTTCCCCAAATATAAAAGGACGCCCCTATCCGCATTTCATCACACAATAAAACCTCCTTTTTTGGCCTAGTACAACATAAATCACTTCCCCACTTCCCTCTATTAATCTTAGAAGTCATATTTTTGGAATAAATCTATACTAGGAAGGCTGTAGGTTTAAATATAAGGATAATACACAAAGAAGATGTAACATTCTTCAACATTAATTTTTATTTTATTTATTTATCCAATCCGTAAATTACTGTTAAAAATTATCAAATAATAACCTCAGTATATTCTTTATTCAATTTTTTATAATAATTTAATTACCCAAACCCTTTACTTTCCCATTAAATAGGTTATGAAATTTTTATCCTTGTGTACGGAAGACTACCGCCATATGAAATGAGGTCATTTACTTTTCCATTACCACCTCTCTTTATTAGTTATTCTGGTGGATCAAAAGATTACAAATGATATTTATAACATAATTATACATCTTTAGTCCTCATACTATATATTCTATTCCATATTCCATTCTGTAATGGATATGATCATGTAGCTCATGCGTACGGCAGACTACCGCCACATGGAGAAATGATATTTTTTTTCACTAACATGTTGAATTGAATGTAATAAGGGTAAATATCATGAATAAATGTTATATAAATGAAATAATTATAATATCAATAGTATATTTATCCTTATTATTCTATAATATATTATTTTCAATGATATCATTTCTCTCACTAAGAATATGATAACGTCGTTCGTGGGTATGTGGATTGCCGCCCCCAAGGCAATGCGATTTTTAAAAAAAAAATACTAAATCCCAATAATTATATATATAACTATATATAATTAAATATAATTATATTTATGATATTATTAGCATTTTATAATGATAAAATATTACTTTCCTTGTTTTTATATGATCATTGATAAATGCAAATGTTTCTCATGCCTATGTATGACCTACCAGCCACATAATCATGCTGTTAGTTCATTTTTCATAACCATAATTCATTAATATAATATATTTATAAATATGATATATTTTTAATGATTATTATTTGGTATATGTTTAAATAATTAACTCTTTGACTATAGTCATCTTGTCAATGTCAATTTTCAAATATAATCCAAATTTAAACAAAAAATATGATGTAAACATAAGTTATTAAATATTTGTATATAAGATGATAATATGTGAAATAAACATAATAAAAAAAACAAATACATTTCTAAGAAAATCAAATAATTAACATAATTTTATTATTTAGGAAGACAAAGAAACATATGAACAGTTAGACTCAAGGAAATGAACTTCTTCTCAATTTTCTTTTCATTGAATAATATTTTGATATTATGTACCTATACTCTTTTTTGAGGGGTATATACAGTCCCTTTGACTTATTATATCAAGATTTTATCTATTCTAAGGAAATTTATATATATATTAATGTTATTATTTCATCGGGATTAGGATTAAAATATGTATAAATGATAATGGACTTTTCTTCTAAAAAAATTAGCTTTTAAATTTTTTCATAAAAATATACGCATATTCTATTTACACATTTAAAAAAAAAAACCATGACATACCTTTATCTGAAAATAAATTATTTGGAAATATCATTTTACATTATTTAAATTTTTTAAAAAGGATTCTTGTTTATATATTTTAAATGGAACATTTTAAAAAATGAAATATTTAGTATACTAATCTTAATGTACATGATGATATTGAATTTTCCTTCAACATGACGGTTATTTTATTTATTTATTTTATTTTAATAATTTAATGTTTTTTTATTAAAAAACTATTATTCCATTATTTTTTTATTTTTGTACTGAACATTATTTTTTCCGTAGAAAATTGTGTTTTATATTGAAAAATGTATTTTAAATGAAAATTGAATCTTACAATCTATAAGTGAGTTTCATATGATTTTTAAAAAAATTAATTTTTTTATTTTTGTTGTGGATCTAGGATATTTATTATGATGGGTGTGCCAAGATAGAACCGGGAGATCCTGTTATATAAATAATAATCGTTGAACCTAGATAGTTCTCTAAATCCTTTTGTAATGATTATTTTCACTCAGAAATTATACTAGATGTTGTAAGAATGGTTATTCCAATTTGTATGTGTTCATTAAATGTTCTTTAAGGGTTTTATGAGATGATTTAATTGGGTTCTTAATGAATTTTATATTCTTACTAATTATTTTTCATGGGAATCATTAATTTCAATAAGCTAAAAGAAATGATCTTTTAATGGAATTATAATTCCATTTTTGGAAAAAATGATATCTTTTACGAAAAGGTTTTTCTTAGGATTTCAGGTTTTCCATTGGAATAATAGTTTTCTTTTTAATTTTCATTTATGGATTTTTGTGATCATATCATGTTTTTAAAATGTATTCCCAAAATTATATGGACGTGTAAGGGAATAATAGAGGTTATGGTGAAATTTAGGAATAATTTTCCTAAAAATAGACTAAATTTTCTTCAAATGTATTATATTATGGTAAAATGTATAATAATAGAAAGTTTCCACATTGTATTTTATGGATTTTTTATGTATTAGTTATAACCGAGTTCTCTAAAACTATAAACCTAAAAAGATCCTAAAATTTTGGATAATGTATTCTTAAACTACGTCACAAGATAACCTAATTTTTAAGGTTAGTTCCACGTATATAAAAAAAATATTTTTAGAGTGTTGTTTTTAATATTGTTTTATGGTGTCACATTAAAATGGTTGTATGGTAAAAGGGGGATTTGGGATTATGAAAAACGTTTAATAAGTTACTATTTTCATTGAAAGAAAATGATGGAAAATAATTTTAGAGAAATATAATATATTATTTTTTGTTTATGAAAGTAATTATGAAAAATGTATAGTTTTATACTTAATTTGGAAACTATAATTTCTTGAATGTAATATAAAAGTTAATTTATAGATATAGTGTTTGGTGTCCTATAGGGATGTTTAGCACATGAATATATTTTACATGACATGGTGTGTCTAATATTAATTATTCTTTATTGATTATTCTCTATTTAACATGTATTGGACTATATAATTTTATTAGTCTCAACTATTTTAATATAAACACACCTTTTATTTAATTTTGAATCAATTTTTATATTTCTTATTGGATTTTAATTAATTATTTTTTATTATACTTATTTATACTATTTTATGAGGGTGAATATATTCCTATGGAATGTTTTAAGACTCCTAGTAACTAGTTTCCTTTCAAAAGGTTTTAGGAATTTTTTATGGGACCAATGATATACTGAATAGGGGGTATAGCTGAAGGGTACCAATGGATACATAATTATAAAATTGAATTAGATCCTATGTTCTTATCTGTTCATATGTTGTTGAAGTGAATTATTTTTTTAAGGTTTTATTAGTTTGAAGTTAATGATGTCAGGACTGGGGAGGTACGTACAGGGTAAGTGACACATGATCTTTATTTCCTAGAGCTTCAAATTTCCACATGAGGTTGATACTGTTTCTTGTAATTTGTATTATTTATGATTTTTTTGTATTATAGTATGAACCCAAAGGTGGTGGGTCTCTTATATTATATTAAATTTAAATAATTACAAGGGGGTTAGGTTTGGTCTCCTTAGATGGACATAGAATAAGTAATCAGGTAATAATGTTGGTTTATAGGGCCTAAAAAACCATACAACGACAAACCATTTGAAACAGAAATTATAAATGGAGAATTGAATGATGTTAATGTGGATTTGAACCATGTGTATAAGTTGTGGATAATTTTTAACCATAGTTTGTTCTAAAATTTTATTTCTTGATATGATTGGATTTATTAATGTGTTAATGCAATGTGGAATGAGTTAAGTATGGTCTATTGATATATTGAAATCATATAATTTAAATTTGGTTAAGTCTTGTATTATGTGTTTGTTTATATGATTTTTCATTAATCTAAAATTTTAATTATGGTGTGGGAAAATTGAATTTTATGATAAAAATGATTCCTGATTTTAAAAAAAGGCCATAGGGAGTTTTTATGAAATAAACATAACGTAATGAATTTTTTTGAAATGGTTGAGTTCATTCTGAAACATTGAATGTTTTTTTAAGTGTCATCTATTTTCAAAAAAACTATACATAGTACTTGAAAATGAGGGATTTCTATTTCATGAGAATCTAGAGACTTTTAAAAATTTATTTTTTGGAATGTTGTCCTTTTATATTTAGAAAATGTTTAAAACATTACATGATATTAATAGTTTTAATGAATTTTTTGACATGAAATCAAAAAGTCAGTTTTGCTTACAAAACCAATTCATGTTTGTTTTGAAATTTGATTCAAAAATTATTAGAATTCTTATTTCAAGTTAGATATTGGGATTTAAAGTGTATAATTGGTTTTCATTTTTCCTTTGGGTGAAATTTTGGCATAATTATAGTATTTTAGCTATTTTACAAATATTTTCTTGGGGATAATGTTTAAAAAGTGTCATGTATATTTTAATAAAGAATATGATTGGTTTTCCATTTTTTTATTTTAGAGATTTAGGGTATATTTTTTAAATACTTGACCTAGTTAAGATTATTTTTCACATTGTCTTATGTAATCCTTGAAAATCGTATAGTTTGTATGTAGTGTTACTAACTAAGGGGTACTTCCTTCATCTAGTGTTATAAATTCCTAGGATCTGAATGGAGTGGCATGTATCATCTTTAATATTAGTTCAGTGAACTTGGGTTATTAAAGATAATTTTAATTTATCAAGTTGTATTGGGAATTTTTTATTCGAACTAGCATATGTTTTGATCCTTGGATTAATTTAACGACTTCTGTATGACAATTTTGTTGGATATTATCATCTAGGATCTAGTTTGGGAATATTATTTTTTATAATTATGCTTCTATCAAGAATTATGTTTTTTAAGACTGGTGGAGTGGCCAACATTTTATATATCCTATAGGTTTTTTCTACGTCTATTTTCTATGATAACCAATTTTAGGATCTATGCTTGGTGACTTAGAAGAATTTCTATCATGAGGAAATATTTTCCGTGAATATTCTTAGATTCATCATTGGTTTCTCAATATGAGTGGTAGTTTTAAGGGAGATTTGTTCTTCATTTCTTGATAGTATTTATAGTTTAGTTTATAAGGTGTAGACCATGATCTTGTTTATACTTATTGCTTGGCCACAAGAATACCTTAATTTTGGGAATGGGTAACTAGTTGGTTGTTTTCTTTTTACCTATTTTTTTCATGGTACAGAGCTGATTTTAATATTGGAATCACCCTGATAAGTTATTCCATCAACTAGGATTTAGGTACCCATGTATCTAGTGTGTGGACCTTGGGTAATATCAATGTAATTTATTAGTGAGGCATATATCCCACAGTTGTTCTTCTTTTCTTTACGATGACATGGGTTTGTTGATCATGTTTTGTAGTCCCTTGGTATTTTACTCATTTTAGTCATTACCTTGGTGGTATTGATCTAATTTTATTTTTGGTTATCTATTCTATAATGTTATTAGTGTATAACATTTTTATATTTTTATGTTGTTTTTTTATAAACTACTATCATTTTATGGAAATGATATTGCAAGTATTTTCACCAGTTTGGATCAATTAAAAATAATGGGGTAATCTAAACTAGGTATTTGGTTCAACAATGTTTTTTAAGGTAAATGATAAATTGGTTTCATCTAATTATTTATTGATGTTTCTCAATGATGTTAAATTTGTTTTAGGAATCATCCATTTTTTTTATAGATTTCTATATTAATCTTGAAGTTTTAAGTAGAATTCGATTATGTTGTCTTCTTATTAGAAATGAATCATTCTTTGGGATGAAAATTCCATAGTGGGAAGAAATATAAAACACATATAAAATTATTTCCATATATATAGTATTATGCTATTAAATGTTTTTTGTATCTAAATTACTATGATATTTGGATTTGAATTTTAGAAATTACAAAAAAATTATTCTAGAATATTACATAGGGGAACATGAATTATGGAAAAGTTTGTTATAATACATAGATGTTCATTTTCTTTCCTTATGTGTAAATAATTTGGCTATGTTCACGATAGATCTTCATGAGTGGAACAATGTTTACTCCAAAACATGTGAATCTAAGGGGAAGCAATGCAATACCATTCATGTCTAAGGGTGATGGCATATGACTCGCTCATTGTTAAGTTAAATAGTGTGATAGGAATTAGTGTTCTATATGCATTTTTATAGAGGCATTTTTGAAAAATAACACATTGGTTGTCCAATTTTTTGGAATACCATATTGTATCTTTATTAGTTGTATTTCTCTTATTGGATTCATGTATAAGTTTGGTGAATGATTCTGAAAACCATGAATTGTATCCAAATTAATTTAAACTTGATTTTATACAATTTCCCCCACTTGTTTCTAACCCTATTAGGCTCTATTTATTCTCTCTCTCACTCATACATACTAGTCACATCTCTAAGTGTGTCTCCCTCTTCCTTGATTCCATTTTTGTTTTCATTATTATCAGTTTCAAGATAATTTCCCATTAGAAGGTCGCTCAAATTATCTACCTCTATTATATTAAACATTTCCACTACATTTTATTTTCTCCAATGAAATATAATGTTGGGTTTGGATGATTATTGATATAGTATAATCCTTAATGATATGTATTAGTTTGTTTTTGGGTTATAGAGTGAATGTGTCAGCTTATTGATGTTTTCTCTATTATAGTTTGTGAAATGGGGCTACTTTTCCATTAAAATGGGTCAGTTTTTTCTTTGTTTTCAGTAAAAATTACATTCAGTCAACCTCTTGTTGGTTTTAATGTGTCTCCTTATTAATGTTATGCCTATGTATGTACCCCATGATGGAATAATGTTTTTTATTACGGTTTAATCACGTCTTATATAATGGAATTCCATAATATGTTTCTGTAAATGTTTTGATGTTATTTTTATTGAATGTGAGTTTTTTATAAAATGTGTTTATTATTTCCATATTGAGATTTAATTGTGAAAATTTTATTATTTTTTAATACAATTGTTTTAAATGATTTAATGTTTTTCAAAATTAATTTTTTATATTGTTTTCAATGGGGTGTGATTACCTATAGGGTTCATCTTTTGAAACTAGTTGATTTATTTGATTGAAAAAAATGTTGTTTTACGAAAAATGTGAGATCCCAAATACAATTAATTTTTTTTAATAAAATTTATCCCTATGAGTAAGTTTGGATATGATTGAAATAGTGTGACTGGCTATGAGATTCCATTCTGGTTATGAAATATAGTGCCATTTGACACATCATGAAAAATGTTCTTTCACTAATTGTGTAAAACCATCTCTTAACCCTATAGTACTATTGTTATGGCCTTGGTGGATTGTAATCCCAAAAGGGTATATTTTCTATTGATTCATATTTATATGAAACTTGAAAATAATTATGAATGGGTCTATTACTTTTGAGGTAGTGGCAGGAGACGATGACTTATTTAATATTAATTTTATTAATTTCTGAGATGTTTTATTTTTGATCACCTCGACATGACTTTCCATGGGTGAACATGGGTGTATCTGTGGGTGTACTAGGCTGTTGAAGTCCTTAAATAGGTCATTATCTATAAGAATGAAATTTTCCTTATATACCGAGTCAGCCTACAGAGGGATACTTCATAATGGGAATGGGAGATATTGTTGGAAGGGAATTGTCCATGTGAAACTAGTGAAAAATTTTATATAGTACCTTATGAATACATATAGTCTCCGAAAGATAAAGGGACATTCCAAATTTATGTAGGGAATAAGGAATAATGAGGGAGAGTCTAAAACTTATTATACTAAAAAAGTTACTATAAAAACATGAATTATTCTATGTCATGATACACACTCATTGGTTATATCCCCATGTGATAAGATCTCATTTATGATCATTTTAAGAGTTTTATCCTTTTATTTCAAAATTATTCCATACTTTTTGTATTGTTTTTTTGGAACCTAGATCGTTATGGGTTCTAAATTAGTTCCTTTTTTATTCATAATTTACTATATTTTCTGTATTTTTAATTCTATAGAAAATATATTTGTTAATGGTTTTTGGAAAAGAGAATTGGATGTGTGATTTTAGTGTTTATTAACACAATTTCGGCCTAAGTTTGAAATGACAATTCATTAAATATGATTTTTTCTAATGTTATTTTTTACTATTTTTTTGGGATATTATAGATGTGTTTTTAAACTATAGTGGATAATTTTCAAGAACACAATTTTATGTTTCTAATCCTATTGTGACTTGGAAATTGGGTTTCAATGTTTTCTGTAAAAACTCTTGGAATATTGGAAACATATTTCAATTTTTAAAATGTTAATTTTAGAAGAGGTTATTATGAGGTGGTTTTAAAGTGGGAATTTAAAATTGTGATTAAATAGAAATTGTCATCGACCAAGGGAAAATTATTATTTTTTGATTGGTTTCATGTAATGAAAATAATGTGACCATATCTAATAGGACTTTGATATGTTTCTTACTTTACATGTAATTTCTTATGAAAAATTTATTTTTTTTATATTATCTTTAGGACAAGTATTTCATGGATATAATATTATTATGAATTCAATGATTGGGTTGGTAGATACATACTTTTATATTAATATCACTCCTATATTTTACAGGTCCAGGTCCATTGATGATTGATTCTTCCCAAATAATCATCTGAGGGAGAGGTTGGGTTGGATGGTAACTTTGGATCATGTAGAGGTTTGGTAAAGAAGTTTTGGGAATTATTTTTATTTTGGTATTTTTATATTTTTATATTTACATATGGAATTTTATGATTCATATTTATTTGTATCCTGTTATACTATTGATTCCTATATGTATTAGTTATATATCTTTTTTTATATAATCATTATTGTATTTGTTTTTGAATAATATTTATATTATTATATGAGTGTGAAATCATTACCAATGAATTTTATGTTATTCCTACACACATTGTTCCAATCCAAGGAGATCAATAAACCACTTTGGTCCTAATGACACAATAGGTTATGGGTTGGGTTAGATGGAACATCAGCCTTGTTAATTAATGTTATAGTTACTCAATTCCATGGAGAATCATCTACACAATGATTTAAGGATAACATGGTATCTCCCATGTTTCACACTATGTTATTACACATTTGTGCACTTAATCACAGTAGTCTTCAATAGTTTATAAACACAAGGGAATTCCCATAATCCGTGTACGAATAAAACATTATGTCAACAACTATTAATTTGTGGTTAATTTGAAATACACTTTACTGTTGCATTTTTCATCAATGTTAGATAAGATCAACACATTATTAATAATTAAAAATAATAATTTCTATACTAATAATAGTAGAAAATAACTCCATTAGTTTAAAAATATTTCCATGATTGAATTTTTTATTGCACTCTATCTTCATCTCTATCATTTCATTTATAATCAATGTAATTCCATAAACACTAAGAATTTATTTAACAAGTAGGATATTTTATGGAAATAACTATTAAAGGATATACCCTCTCAAAAAACAAGACATTTCTGTGATTTAACACTTTATTTTGTCTATCTTGATCTATTATAATATAATTGAAAAGTATTCCAAGTATCTTACCTATTGATCAAAGGTTGGGATATATTATCATTCACTAATAACCTTAATATCATCTTTTATGTACGACATGTAATTGTTTTTATAAAATTAATATGTTTTATGCTACTAAATGTTTAACCATGTATATATAATTTTAATTCAAACTAAATCCACACAATATGATATTTTTTACCAAAATCGAGAAATTTATTAACACCTTGTCACATGGAAGACATCATTTTTGGGATCCATAAAATGTAAAAACATTATTAAAATTGAAATATTCTAAAATATTTAGTTTATATCATCATATTATTTCAATAAAAAACATTTCAAAATATTTCTCTCCTATATATTATGACTCCTGACTTATTTTACCCAGCTTTAAAAAGTATATTACAATAAGGTTTGATCATTATTTCCTCATCTCCTAGATTTTAGATAGTTAAAATGTTATTTTTGGACATTATCTATGATCTTGACACAATGTTTTCAAGAATTCCTCACTATGATACACATTACTCCACTACATTATGACAGAAACATTTCGGCATGATCAAAATATTTCGTAAAAAAATAATCATTTATATAATAATATATAAAAAATCATGGAATAATTTCTATATGAAATTGTGCATGACTTCAACATGTTCAAAAAAAATTTATGTCGAGTAATCTAGGTTTTATTCTTTACCAATTTCAACATGATTTCTTACCTACCACAACCATTTCATTCAATCAATGTCCATTATGATGTGACTATTATGATTATTCCATTGTTTCATCTCATTTACAAATATCACCTCTACCCATCGCCAAATGAATTCTGAAACATTCAAATTTTTTCCAATGACATAGTATGTCACAATTAAAAATGTTCAACTTATCACAAAAATACTAATTAATTCATAATTGTTTATGAAAATTTTTCAGATAACTATTATTCATTCCAATATAATCCACTGTAAACTTTTCCAGAACACCATATATTCAATGTAATAACTTTAGTACTTCATCTACAGATCTTCCAAGAATCATTATAACCAACATCATTTTCCTATTCCTTATATTTTAATGGTGAGAAATATTTAGTAAATATTTCAATTAAATATGTTCATCACCATGACTAGTTTATATCTTCATCTTCAACTAGGACTGTCATGGTCAACATCTATATGGTTTATACATTCTCTATTATTCAATAACATCAAATCACTAAACCATTAGTTTCCCACTATGCTCTTACTTTGGATAGCAGTCTAACTACCATAATATTCAAGCATAGATTACATCAAAATACAACATGATTTACGTTGATATTCAAAATCATAAACATTAAAACCCATCCATTAACATATAAAACAACTATAAAAAATGCAACCTTCATCCACCCAATTGACTCTACATGTCTATTATTTTTATACAATAATTTCAACAAATCAAATAAATAACATACTCGTTCCAATATTCACCACCTTTTTTTATGTATCTCGATTATTTATAATTTATATCATGTTTTATTATTTGACCATATCACTTGTAAAAACATCAATTTATATACTTAACTATAATAAAAAGGTTCCACTTACTAAATTTATACTTTATTATATCACTATCATTACACATATGAAAATCTAAATGTATAGAGTTTTAAAAACCACCATGACATAAAACTCCTTTAAAACATTTAACTAATGATTATTTAATTTAAACAAATTTACCTTTTAAATATTTTTAAAAATTAGGTTCTATTAAACACTATAAAATTCTCTAGAACAGTATTTATTGCTTTTACTCCAACACTATAGTGGATCCTTCTTTGCCCATGTTTGACAACAGAAGTTGTGTTAATTAGTGATCTATCACCATATATTAAAAAATTATTATTTTTTCATTCAATCTCATACCCAATTTTCATTATAGATAAAATCTCATAACACTTTTTTGGAGTGAACATACCAAATTTCATGGGTCATCAAAAAATCCTCTAAAACTATTGAGTAAAAAGTAAACATACGGAATAAGATTATAAGTTAACAATATCAATAAATTCGATTCACGTACATACTTCCAAAAATGTATGAAATTTCACATTTCATTTAATTACATTATATCCATATGATAACAATTACACATACATAAGATCATCATAGGGATACATTTTCATTTCATATAGGGATAATCCAACATTAAATATTCATAAAAAACAGCAGGTCCTCTTAGATAGTGGGATTTCTTTTTTAGATAGATTGTGTATGATGTTGGATGAAATATACTTACATAAATATTAAAATAATTGAGGAGAGGATGTGCTATTATATACATGAATGGATGGTTTACAATAGATAAACCTAAATTATTAAACAAATAATAATTAATTTTCCAGATCAAGGTGATCCAAATTGAGAAATTTATAAAACAAAATGGGTATGAGTCAAAATCATCTCATCCAATGGAATTTGGAAAATTTTAGTTGATGTTTTTACCTTATCTATTTGTTTTAACCCATTTTAACCCATTGATAGTTATCATAATATTAATTTTTTACATAATATGTCTTAATAATGTAACTGTAATAGGATAAGTGGCATGTATGTTGAGAATTGTTTATACGATAGACCATATTCTATATAAATGTCTATAGACGAGAATTTTATGAACATAAAATGGTTAATAAATTATTACTTGACCTAATATACGATTAATGTTATTTTAGAGATTCTTCACAAAGTTTCATTTTAATGACATCTAGATAGAAATGGAATCACAATTTAAAATGTTAACACATCAAAAATATTTAATATATACCTAAAATTAAAGGAATAATATAATTCATCCAAATTTGAAGTATTTTAATGTTTTTTGAAATCATATAGCTGATTTTTCTATTACATGAACATCCATTGTGTCGATGTTGTGTAAGAATTTAAGGTAATTATACCCTCAATAAAAGTAAAAAATAAATTACCATGATACAAAAGCTTATTAAAATTTTACATAAAATTTTATAACAAAAAATGAAGACTTATATTCATTATGAATAAAATTTAGAGTCTTAAATAATAAGAGTGACATTTTTTTATTCATTAGATAAAATTAGATTAAGGCCATCATAAAAATTAAAATGGAAGCGAATTTACACATATTATAAAAGTGGATGGTAATAAAAAAAGTTATAAAATACAATACAATACAAGTGTTAAAAATATTTTTAGGTCGTATGTCATAGTTTTAACAAATTTTTTTTGTTATACCCTTACCTAGTTAACAAATATATAACATGGATTTTATTCATATTGACTAAAAATAAATAGAAACTATAAATAGAATTTTTCCTCATCCTGAAAGACAAGGAATAAATTTTTTAGGATTATATTTCTATAATTATGATCAAAGAATATAACATAAAATCACAAATTGTAATGAAACCCATTTTTTTTAAAAAATGTGTTCTAAACAATTAAATGAACTTATATGGAAATTAAGTATAATATTATGTCCAAGTAAATTATTCAATATATATATAACTAAAGGTAAATTCTTTTTATTTAATATCAAATTCATTAAATAATTTTCAATTTCAATTACTTTATTTAAAGAAAAGAAATGATAGTTTCACATTAATCGGTATATTTACTATTCACTTAAAAATATTTCTTTTCAGAGAAAACACAAAAACTGACCCTATGATAATATTAAAATAATGATTAAAAAACTATATTTATTTCCCAAATTAAATTTCAAAAAAATTGTTTAAATTAATTATAATATCAATGCACAAAATGCAATAATTTTTTTTATCAATGTTTATTTTGATTAAGAAAATGAATTTTGAGAAAATTGAGCCATCATGCTTTAAAAAAACATTATATAAATCCTTGAAGAATATTTTTTAACAATATTGATTTTTATTTTCATGTTTCCAAAATAATGGTTATGTTATTGTGGCCAGATTTAAATATTAATATTTTTATAATATTTCTAAACTCTCTTAAAGGACAATGTTTTATGTTAAGCATGTAATGAAGTAAAGTATTATTTTAATCTAATTTTTTTTGGTGTTACAATCTATCCCCATAATAATATTTTTTCCTAAATTTTTTATCTCAATTTTTAAAACAACTGTTTAAAATATTTTTAAAACACAATTCAAGGGAGTGGAAGATAAAACAAAAGATCCATAAAGAAAAACTATTTTTAATATAAATAAATTATCTTTTTTGAAAACCCGCATCATAAGAAGGAAAAAAATTAAAATTATTTTGATAATCGGAGAATGGAAATAATAAAGTCACTTAGAACAACACATAACTAGGATTCCAAAAAGGTTCACATTAGTGTGAAGTCAAAATATGGACATGGAGGAGAAAAGTACAATCCAATCAATTTTGTGGAGTGATATAGAATCAGATCACAAGAATGATATTGAACACAAAACCAAAACTTTTTAGGGGATAAATAAGAACATTAAATAATAATAAATAAATGTAAAAGGATAACATTTATATTTTAATATCCATTTCCAAGAGTATTGGGATTTTTTGAAATCAAGAAAGAGAACATGTAAAAATATACTTACTTGATTTCATTCCATTTATTAAGCACAATTTCATAATATACTTTGTCTTTGATATATTTTATTAAATTTTGATAATCATTATTATTTAATGTTTTACATAATAGTTTTATAACACATACATAATAAAATGGAACATTATATAGTTTACACTTCAATATAGTATAGATTTTTTTTCACAGTATATTACTTTTATAATGTAACATGTTTTCCTTTCATTACAAATCTTCATCATTCTAAACGTGCCTTCATAATTTCTCCTTATAATCATTAATGTAAAAACCTAGGTATTTTATTAATAAATAGTGCTTATGTCTTGTTATTATTCATTAGCTTGAATTTATTGGGATATATTCATTATAAGAATATTATTTAATATTTCATTGAAAAGGAAGAATGTTTTATTTCAACCATATTTGATCTTCATATATTATATTTCGTTATTTAAAATCATAACATCATAATTATAAATTTTTAATTTAAAAAATTAAGTTTTTTTTCTTATTTTATTATGAAAAAAATATATTAGGATGAATTTTTGTGGATTTTAAGAGATTTATCTTTCTATGAATATTAAAAACACTTATCTTTATTGAAAATTTAATCTTTGTATCTACTATTTGAAAATTGAAATTCAATTTTGGAATAGATTTAACATTTTATTTTTTTATTTTTATTTTAAATAATCAATTTATTTTTTTGAAATCATTTTTATAATTTAATTAATTTTAATATAATTTATACTTAAAATTGAAATTTTTCTTATAAAATGTATTTCGCCAGGTTTTTCTAGTTTAATTTTAAATAAAATTCTAAAACATATGTATTGTGAATAATGAAAATTTTATTATCTATTTTTAATTAGTGGGTGTAAATTTAGAAAAAAATCCCATATATCTTTTGGACATTATGAATAGTAAACATAGTAAAAAAAATTACCACAATAAAGGGGAAATAAGTTAATTAAAATTAATGATTAAATGATAAGACTATAAAATTAACCTAACACTTGAATTAATTTTTTGGATAAGTTAATCTCATCCATAATCATAAAAAATTTAAATATATGCTCATTTTTCCCTATTTGTACATGATTTTAATCTTTATAATATTTAATTGAATATAAATCCAAAATTGCCACACTATTACTTTTAATAGCTATAATACTTTAACATAGGAATAAATAGAGAATAGGTTCATTTATGAATATTATTTAAAAATATTATTTAATTTTCTATTAAATTATTATAATTTTATAGTTTAGTGAGAAAATATTTACCTTAAAAACATAACCAACTCTGATGGAGTAATTAATAAAATAATTGAAAAATAAATGAGATGAATCTAAAAACGTTAAAAATAATATTATTTTAATGAATATCAGTTTTCAATTATATTTTAAATTGAAATTAAATACAAGGGTTTTTATAATAAATTTTGTTCTATATTATTTTTTCTTTTAGTTTAAAAAATAAAATTAAATGAAGAATTCCAAAATTAACATTCTTGTTATTTTATAATAACTAACAGTTTATTAAATGAGATAAAATTCATAAAAAATATACTTTTTTACATAAATCATATATGGTTTATAAAATCAACCATGACCTGTTTATTTTACCTTTTTTACTTTTATAGTAACTATATTAACCCCTTAGGAGAAAAAAATATTCATATCACCATAATAGTCAAAAGGGATATGAAATGTTTAATACAAAAACCTAAGTGATAAAATGTTATCCCAACACAGAAAAGTTTTATTGAATGAGACAATATTGAATAATAATCATCATATATTCTAATAATATAAATTTAATTACATTTTTAAATAAAAATTAATTTATATTAATTTAATAGTTAATGAAATTCCTTGAATGTCCCTCCCTCTAATGAAAGGGACCCTATTCATCTAATTCAATCAAACAAAAAATATTTTTGGTTTGTACTATGCCTGATAAAATATGTTTATTAAGTCACTAAACACACAATATAATCCTTGGTTGTTGAATAGTAATTACCTTAGAGGTCATAAGGTGTAATGAAATGGAAAATCACTAAATAAGAGGTATAGTTCATAACAAAGTGATATCTGTTTATATATTGTTATAACTCCTTCAAGTCATCATTATAAATGATTATATAATGAAATTGGTATTTAAAATATAGCTAAATGTTATTATTTTAATGTATTAACCTACATCCATCTCCAACCTCCAATAAATGGGAAACCAATCTATTGTTCGGGTGTGTGACAGACTATCACTTCACAAAACAGGTTAAATTCATAATCCATCACCAACATTGACAGTGGTCATAATGGTTGATTTATTATATATATATATATATTATATTAATATAATATTTAACATTCTAAAAATATAATATATCATTTACTCTATTACCTTTCTATTCACTAATAAATGATAATGTTGTTTGTCCGGATCTGTGGACTACCAACTCCATGAAGCGATGTGCTCTGTTTTTCACCACCGTGTGACATGTATTATATATATATATATATATGTATGTATTTTTAAATAAATAATAAGGAATTATTTTATATAATTATCAATATGGAAAAAATTCTTACCTTTTTTCAGAACGATCCTTCAAAAATTGATACATTAATTATATGTTTGTATTACATACCATCTCATTGATTTTAACACTGTTCATTTTCATAAGAATCAATTATGATTTCTTTTAAAAAATTTGATGTGTAAAAACTATAATTAATTCATTATTACTATTTTATGGATGATGCAATAATTATATCTCGGACCATTGTCAACTTTCAAAATCCATTTTGGACATATGAGCTGAATATCATCAGAACATAAAATGTAAACATAATTGATTTTGTATTGATTATATCATTGTAATAATAAAAATAATTATAATAATAAACTTGAAAAAGGTTCTATTTTCATAAAATAATTTTAAAAAATATTATAATTTATGATGATATGGGTCATACGTGACAAGTCGAACTCAAAGAATGGGACTTTCAATTAAAATTTATCTGTTAATGTTTCCCTTCCAACTATTTTTATTGCATTTGCATATTTTAAAAATTATTTTATGGATTTATTTATATTGAAATAAAATAATTATGAATTTGATTTTATATATCCCTAATTTTTTTTTCAAATGGTATCGTTATAAATAACATATTGAACTTCTTCACAATAGAATAAAAAAATGTTCTATATTAACATATTTGCAAAAAAAAACTTTTCCAATCGATGTAAACATTATTTTACATCCATTATATGAATCCGTAATTACTTCAAGGAAAAATTATCACTACCTTTACTCTGCAATTTTCATACTAGATTTTAAATTACAATGGACATTTCAATATATGGAAATGTTTTCCTATGGGTATAATGATTATGTTGAAGACAACAAGATTTTATGTGTTATGATTATGTTATATTTTTTTGGAAGTTGTGTAGGATGATGGGTGGTTCCTTTATAAAATATTTATATAGGGGTCTAGGATATCCCTCCACTATATTTTTATTATTATTAATCTTTACCATGATCATTACTCAAAATATTATTGTGCTAGTTATTTCAAGGGTAACTATGGTAGTTACTCTAAGTGAAACTGTGATGCTTACCCTATGTATAATTTTAATGGTTATTCCATATATATTAATGATATCAATATGATGACTCAAGTTAACTACATGTTTTAACTTTTCATTCTATGGTATTATATGAGAATCTGATTATTTTGGAAGGAATGATTATGATCATATGATTAAATAAAATCATATGATAATTTTTTATGGAGAAAACTATAATTTTATTTATTTATTTTTAATCATTTTACTCATTATTTGAATAATACATTTTGAATTTTAGTTTTCTTTTATTATTTATTAGGAAATTTGTTTTGAAAATAATTTTGAAGTAATGTTTATTTCAAAATTTACATATATCAAAATAGAACATTCCTTTTTTACATTTTGTAAAAAAATTCAAACTATCCTATTTATAATATGTGAAAGATTCATTTAGAAAACCATTTAATTAAAGTCAATATATATATATCATCCTTTATAATTTTTATATTAAAATATAAATAACTCAATAAAATTATTTTAAAAATATTGAAAAAATTCATCGAAATTAAATCTTAAAACATAAAAAATTGGGCTGTAAGGTAAAGTTCCCATTACCTCAAGTCAAAAAAGTAACATGCATTCATTATATTCCTAAATAATAAACACATATTTATATTTATACTTTTTGTAGTCATTTTCTTGTTTATTATAATTTTTTTTTAAAATTTTATCCATGTTATACTGAATTACTTAATCGGTTATGTTCATGTCATATTTTTTGAGAACATTCATATTATAAGTTGAAAAATGATTAAGTGGGTTTACTATGGTAATTGGGTGAATTTTCAAATAATATCAAAAATATTTATCTTAAAATAATTATTGAAATTTTTAATTAAACTCAATATCATAACCATCCCTAAAAAATACATGAAAATTGATTTATATTTCATTGTGGAGGTGGTAGTCCACATGCATTCATGAGAGACATTATAATTTATATATATATGGATAGGTATTATAATTGATGATATATTATCTTTACATAATAATAATTATGTTTTGAATATTTAATATATTAATTAAATTCATCATAACAACCATCATTATGAGGTGGTGAGGAAAAGTGAAACTCATTGGTTCGTCGAGGTGGTAGTCTACTCGTATGCATGAGCGATTAATTCATTTCTGAAGGGATGAAAATGAGATAAAAAGGGTAGTCCCATATTTATAATAAAAGTATTTTTATAGAAAATAATATTATTATTATTTAGTCATAGCTAAAAAAATTTAAAGGGGTGAAGAAGAAATAATCTTAAAATATGTAAGTTATGAATTATAACTTAGCAAAGGATATTCTATTTGACTTACACCTTAAGGATTCTTCATCTAGTATTTTGGTTAGAGAAATTCCACTATGAAACGTGGATGTAATTTTTCAAGGGTTTATTAAATAGATTATAAAAACCATAGTGCTAAAAATTTGTGAGTAAGATAAGAGAGGTAGATATGTTTTGTATATTAGGGAGCGAACCCTTATGTAGTAAATTAAAATAATTTAATTTTCACGTCCATATGGGAAAAATTAAAGTATTTATAACTTTGGATGAGTATTAGTAGAAATAATATCAAAAAATAATTTATTTTCAAGTTTAGTAGTTTTTTTTCAAACATATCTTTTACTTTAAACCCCCATTAAAACTTTTTATGATTATCCTGATATCTAAGTGTTTTACTCAATAATAATATAAGTAGTTATTATAAAATGGAAATTGACCAATAAGTGGTAAATGGTTGATATTCTCGAAAATAAAACATTAGATTGGTTGAATATGAGATTTTTATTAATTTAAATCCATTAAATAAAAACATATTTAACCTAATATACTACTAATTCCATTTTCATGACGATTTATATAGGTTGACGGAATGAAATCAATATAGTATTGGAATTAGAATATAAACTTTTAATACATTAATATTTTGATATATTTATCTCTAAAATTATCAGAAACAAATATTTCAACAAAAGTTTAACTCATTTAAAATATTTCTAAAAACTATTTACTTTATATTTATACTACTTGAACAAGTATGGTGTTAGTAATGCCAATGAAATTAAAGTAATTATTTAATAACTAAAAATGAAAAATAGATTATAATGATAACAAAATCAATAATTTTTCAAATAACCATTTATAACTAAAGAGAATTACATTTTTATCATAATGAAATATATGACAAATATTAAAACAAATTGTGTCATTTTTTTATAATTTCCATTAAATTGTAATAAGGTCATTATCAAAGATATACAGAAAGAAATTGAAACTATTTTTTTAACTTTATATTTAAATTAGAAAAAAAACTTCAATAATAAAGTAAATACAAGTGTTATGATAAACTTTAGGACTCATCTCATGTTTTTAACCATATTTTACCCAATTTACCCTTAACCGAGTTGACGAATATTTACTTTGGAAACAATTAATGAAGGGAAAAAATAAAAGGGAAGTATTTAAAAAATTTAAACCCTTAGATTCCAATCTAGAATCCATTTTTTAATGTTAAATATTAAAAAATTGTCAATGTTAATTTTAAAATGATTTCATAAATTGAAAAAATCACTTTTTAGAAAATTTTGTTTTAATTATAAAAATGAACTTACAATAAAATCACATGTAACTATGATTACAAAGATAATAATTATATTATATATATTTAATGATTTCTTATTTTAATTTAATATCAAATTTTCAACATAATGGGTATTTTCATTTTGTTGACTTAATGTAATGAAATGACAATTTTATAAAAATAATTAGAATTCACAATTCAAGGATTAATTAATGTTTTCATAAAAATAAATAACTTTTACCCAAAGAATATCTCAACAGGCTCAACTAAAAATGATATTAATTTACTCAAATAAAATTGAAAAATATTTTATATTTTAAATATAATTTATGCTATTAAATTGAATTAAAATCTATTTAATTTTTTTTGAAACATAAATTTACTTTAATGAAAATTGTGTACTTATTTATTATGAATTAATCAATAAATTTAAATTAAATAAAACTTAAACATATTTTTTCCAAAAAATTGGTTCATTAAATTCACACTGCCAATTTAACGACTATGTTATAATGATCAATTTTAAGTATTTATAATTTTATAGTATATCTGAATTATTTTAAAGCTCGATATTGCTTGTTAAAAACTCTATAAGGAATAAAATTATTTTAAACTAAATTTTCATGCTTTTTCATTAAAACTACATTACAGAAATTCTGTGTTCATAATTGTATCACATGTTCTATAATTTTTGGAGAATATTTATTTTAAATTAATTTAATGGATTTGAAGAAAATACATGCAATCATGGAAGGAAAATCCTTTTAAATATTTAAAAATAACATTGATGAAAACTCCTAATGTAAAAATGGATCATAAATCATTATTTTAATAATAGGAAAATAAAACTATTAACATCACCCATAGTGACACATAATCAGCTTCCCGGATAAGGGGACATTGTTGGGAAGTGAAAATATGGACGTGGATAAAAAATAACATTCAATGAATAATAGCGTGTGATAGATGAACATTATAATATTGAATACCATAACTACAAAACCATAAATCATTATGGAAAAAATAAAAAAATATATTCTAAAACGATGTTAAATGGAAAAAAAATTTATTTCAAGATACTTCTCCTATATTTCACGTTTTATTTTTCAGTCATGATATATAATGTGAGTCAATGTGTATACATGATTTCAGTCAGTTAAAAAAAATTCTTCTTTTGGTTTTAATTTGATAAATTTTCACTTTTATCTAATCTCTTACTTTATGAAATGAATATTAGAAATAAATGTTTCATGATATAGGAATTGAAATAAACTTCTAATTTCTTATAAGATCAACTAAGGGATAATTTGTTATTCCTCTTTCTATTATATAATAATTAAAAAAAATGTTAATCACAATATTAGATGATATATAATATGAATAAATCATTATATGATTAAATAAAACATTATTCTACAAATACTAAACAATAAAAACCATAATTTAATAAACATAATTATATAAATAACTCACAATAAAATTCATAAAAAATTTCAAAAATAACTATGTCGCACCAAATCAAATTTCAATTACATGGTTATCTATAGGAGACATCATATATTCCTAAAATGAAATTACTCTTTGTCCCAAAAAAATATAATTAGCTTTAAATCAGAGATCATATTGAATTTAATGGTTGTAAGTACCTTTCATCTTATACCTAAAAAATATAAAATCAATATTATTTATATAAATTTTCTCAATAATAGAAGTTTAAAACAGAGTTACATATACTGAATTTTTTTTTGAAAACTAAATAAATTACTCATAAATTATTTTCATTACATAAAAACAAAAAAATATAATTCCCTTTAAACATATTATTTTATTTAAATTTATAAATCATTTTATAAAATACCACTACATCATAATAATTGAAACTTAACATGTAGTGACTTTTAATCTTTCTACGTTCATCACAATACATTATCTAAAATTTTACATATATATTATAATACAACATTCCCATAACAGGAATTATAATGCATGTACTAAGATTCATCAATCTCAATAAAATCAAGATTACAACATTAAAAATAAATAACACATACCTTAGAAACATAGTTTAATTTACATTCCAATACCAAATTAGATGGTGGATGACTCAAGGTATATCGGTGGAGTCTATACTTTGTTAGAATACCTAAAAGCAATTATATGTTCCACAATTTCATCTATTTATGAATGATTAGTACATATTAAATGAAATTGATACTGATAAAGATTTAAATTTGTAAAAGATATTGTGTTTTGAATGTATAACTTTGAGATATCTTGTCAAACTTGTTTCATATAATAAATTAAGATTTTGTTTCACAAGAATTTATCAAATGACTATTTTTTTATAAAAATTATAAGAATTCATAAAAAAATAAAAATACATAATCTATTGGAAACCTGTCTTCAAGGTATCCATTTTAAAAACATGAAAATAACCCTTATTGTATTTTCCAAAATGTGTATTATAAGATTATTGTCTTTCCCAAACATGGTCAGATGTGTCCTAAGGTAAATAATGATGTTGGGTTATAGTGGATTTTTGGGATAAATTATGAAAAACATATATAATGATTTTATATTGTAAAAATGTATTAATTAATGTATAATAAATAAGTACTAAATTATCAGTGAAGTCATTTTATGTTAGAATAATCAATAATAGTTTTTTTATTTTTGTAATTGAATTTTAAAATTAATTTCTCAAACTTTTATAAATTATACATGATCAAAATTGTATCATTTTTTAAATAATAAAATAAAAATGATATTATGGTCAAATTTTTGGATATTTCTGAAAAGTTTCATTTCTCAATGAGTGGAGAAAAATAATGATTTTTTAAATCAGTAATTTATATTCATTTAAAATTATTATTTTGATTATAATTTTATCTTAGATTTATATTATACCCCATTATTTATTAATTATCTAATTAATTACAAATGAATCAACTTTATACTTTATTTTTGATTAAGTTCTTTTTTGGAAATAAAATTTTATTTTTCAAAAAACTTGTTTTAATTCTGTTTTAATTAATAATATTAAAATTTGTTACTACCAATTATATAAATTTTAAGAAGAAAAACATATTCATTTTTATTAAAAAATAGGTTAATATTTTTAAATAAAACATCTTCCCATTTTATCATATTGAATAGTTACTGTAGAAAATATTTTTCATATCAATAAGTTTAAATAAAGTAATTAAAGATAAAAATAATGTGGTAAGGTTTTTAAAAAAAATCTAAAACGTGATTTATTTAAAATTTTCGAGTCAAGTTTGAGAAAAACATTAATCTATCAAAAAATATTAATTTTGGTTCCATTTTTCTTTGATAAATACCATTATATTATATTAAGTAAATGAAAATTACCAAATAGAAATCTCTTACTTATAATTTATATTATATGTACTCACAAGGAAAATATGATGTTATGAAAGAATGAAAAATTTTATTTTAAAATTAATTAATTAATTTTAAGTATGGTAATTTATTTTTTATTTTTACTTTTGGAATTACTACGTTATATTATTATAAAATGCCATCATGGTTCTTGAGAAAAAAGTATAAAAATAAAAGTAATGATTTTAAGTACAACAAAAGTTAATTTTTTTTCGGATAATTTATAGTTTAGTGTTAATTGTATAGTTACTCATAAAATAAAATTTGTTTTTAAAGAGTTTAGATTCAAATTAATAACAAGTAGTGATGTGTTTAATGATTAACTATGCAAGTAGTTATTAAGATGTCATTAATGGTCTTCCATGATAAATAATAAATTATTAATTTATTGAAAATATTAATAATTTTAAAGAGGATATGGGGGATAATATATGTCCAAATATTTTAAACCTTTAACGTTTTAGATCTAATTTTTACCTTATAAGGGAATTTATAACCCTTAGAACTTAAATAGTTTTTTTACCACAATTAAGGTTAAAACTCCTTATTAAAGGGGTAAAACATGAATATAATGATTAAAAATCCTTATAAACCTATCAAATTATTACTTTTTGAAATTATTTGAACCTTATAATATATTATATTAGTAACTATCTATATATTTGTTACAATTTCACATGAATAATTATTTATTATATTTATAATTTTTAAGAATGTATATGTGTGTAATTTCATTCACTATAAAAGGAGACCACATCTATTCTATTCTTCATACAACCATGGTCAACTTAGATTGAAAAAACCCAACTAACACCACTTTTAAACATAATTTTACTTCTTATAGAGCTAATTATCTTCTCAAACTACCATTCTTGGGGTAGTTATTATAAAATCTAATGGAGGTCTCACAAATAAGAGGTTATTGTTTTAACTCATCTATTCATATTACTTATTATTTTACCTACATAAATTCTATAATAAAAATTTCAACATAAAGAATATAGTATCTTTTTTATTCTATGATTTTTTTTGTCAATGGTAAAAACTTATTTATCTCTCATCCCATTAGAGGGGTAAATCATCATTCGTGCGTACATATCAACTACCACATACACGAAATGATGTGTTTGACATTTCATTACCACATCACAAGGATGGATATTATTGTATATTTAATAAAAATTTTGATATTCATAATGTATTTTGGAATTTGAAAATATAATATATAACATACATTCTTACCCATGTACTTGTTAGAAAATTAAAACATCTAATATTCTTATGTATGGAAAACTACCACTATAAATAAATAGGTTACTCATTTCTTATCCTACACTAATGGTTAATTATAATATTGAATTTTATATATGTAAATGATAATAATTTCATGAATATTATTCTAATGTTTTGGAAGAGTGACATATTTTACTACAGTGTAACTACTTGTGTTAGTTTGCAATTATGATATATACATCCACAAACAACTGGCACAGACTTATCCTATTAAGTAATTAAATGTGTTAATGAAATAAATGATTAAATAATTATAAATTAATTATCTGTTAAAGGATTCTTGAAAATGTAAAAAATTATAATTTTTTTATATTTTTTATGGGCGTACCTAGAATGTATGGACCCGACGTTACGGGTTTCATAACTTAATTTCCATTAATTGGGTTAAAATTATTTTTTCATTGAATTTTTATTCCATGATTTTGTATTAAATAACCTATTGTTATATTTTATATTATTTACAGAATTTCTAGCGGATTTAAAATTGATACTGAAAATATCCTCATTGATTAATTATAACATCAGTTATATGTTCTTTGTGAAGATTATTTATCTATATATTGTTTCTTTAATAAGTGTTTCATATTATACACCTTCTACCATTAATAATTTATATTTGATTCCAATTGAAGTATTATATCAATAAATAATATTTAATCAGGATAGTTAATTTTACTTTTAATTTATCTCTTTCATTATATATTTATTGATATTTTATTTTAGTTACAAGGGTTATCATGGTCTCAATTTGAATTCCTTGAGACATAGTTCATTTTCCCCTTAATTTATATTATATGGCATACTTATTTCCCCATGACACTTTTTTTAAATAATATTTCATCAAAATTATTTTTTTCATTGATTAATTATATATTACTTTATTTAATGGGTTTTTAATTCATGAAAATTTCCCACCTTTGTGGGTTTCTTATATAAAAATTTCATCTTTAAGACATGATTTTATTAATGAACCTATATTAATTTATATAGTATATACACTAAATCATGATATATAAGTCCATGAATCATTTTATAGTTATGGTATTTTATTTTCGTTTTTATTTTATATCATCCAATATTTGTTTAATGCTTCGTAATGGGTATTTTTTTATAAACATTTTCTTAATGTTTTAAATACTTGTTTCAAAACTCATCCATATATATCTTTATTTTATTTATAGAATATTATTTTTTAATAAAAATATATTATCTAACATTATTTTCATGATATTTGAGATTCATTAATTTAAAAAAATGAAAATGTGAACATATTCTACATGGGTAACTTTTGAATCTCTTTACAAAAGTTTAATGAGATTTTTTATTTTTAACCATTATAACAACAATGATTTTACTATCCAACATGTCTATTATTTTAAAATAATGGTACATTTATAAATTTCCTTGTTTATTTTCTAACATAATATTTTTCACAATATTATAGAAATATTTAAATAATATTTTCAAATATATAACAGTATTTTACCTCGAATTTAACGAAACATTTTCAGTGATCTCTTAAATAAATTTTCATCTATATAAACATCATTAAATTATTCCTCTACTACACTGGTATATATTGTTTTGATACCATTCACATCCTTTATAGAAATTGTTTAATATTATTTTCAAAAATATTTTCAAGAACCAATTTTTAGATTTATGAGTAAACCAAGAAATGATTATTCAGATGAAATAAAATAATATATGTGTTTAATTTCATGATATGTTATGTATAAATTGTTGGTGAAAATTTTATTCGGGACTGAACAAAAAAACCTAAGTAAATTTATCTGATATATAATGGGTGGGTTTATTATAACCCTCCACTCTAATAGTCAATGAGACAAAAGAAACTAGATAAAAGATACAAATAATAGATACTAGAGTTATTTTACTCATAAACGAAGGTGATATTAAATGGTTGTAATCCAATACTAGAAGATGATTGTGTTTACTGAATCTTGGTTACTCTTAAGATATATTTGAATTATATAGCAATGTGATTCCATGATAAATTTTACATGGTCCAAGATTTCAAAATATTTTTTCAATTATTAATATGAGTTTCAATGAATACTTTCTTCATGTATCATATTCACATGGATCATGACTATTGATTCTTATGACTCTTGAAATTATTATATATTAAACCAATATCAAATTTCATAGGGTATTTATTTTTTGGGTATGAATACTCTTTTGTTAAGAACATGTTCTTGGATTATGTCATAATACCCTTATACTAATCATATGATCACTAATGTAATTAAACTATTAATGCATATGTTTATCCTTAATGGGAATTTAAGCTCAAACATTTATTTATTCAGTTTCCCAATGATATATTGAATGTTAAAAAATCACATGAAATTTTTCAGGTTTGAATAGTTAAATGGGAGATTTTGAAGATATAATATTGAATAATAAAATATGGTTATAGTATAAAAAATTATCACTTTTAGAAATGTGTTTTATGGTGTATGTGATTGTCTTAATTATCAATAACGCTTTTTGTAAAAGTTACTTAGACATGCAAGTGATCCAATATTTAAATTTGAGGTTTTCACTTTTGTAAAGATAAAATTAGTTCACTCTTATCAGTATAAATGATGGAAACGTAAATATTATGTTTTGATAATAAAATTTTAGAGTTTCATTTAGAGGATATTATTATTGGTATCACATTAGTGTTTAACTAACTTTTAAGATTAGGATGTTTTCCATTGAGGTTAACCTAGGAGTTTCGGATACCATCATAATATTATATTTTCAATTATTATATTAATTTTAAAGGCATTGAATCCCCATTTGTGTTTTTATGTTATGGTATTTTCAGTTGATTAATAACATATTAGAAGATGTTTTATTTGGGTGAGGTATATGTAACCCTTAGGTTTAACATAAATGAATATATGGGAAGAATGCTATGACATTTTGGGGTTTTTAAGTTAAAAGGAATGAGAAAACATTAATTTAATGTTGAGTTTATCGTGGTTATTTGGGATGTAGAGTTTATCATTAATGGGATGTCACATGTTGAACCTTTGGTATTATTGAGAAAATTTTGTAGTAAATTTTATTATTACTTTATATAAAAGTTTAATCATTTTGGGTATTATCTCATCATGTGTTAACTATTTTGTAATTACTCAAGAAATAATGATATAACATTCATCAATTTCTATACCTCATGGTTAAAAATTTCGTCATGTTAATTTTAATATGATTTTATAAATGGTAAAAACACTTTTTAGAAACTTTTGTTTTAATCCTAAAAATAAAATCATACTAAAATCATGTATAACGATGATTACAAAGCTAATAATTAGATTATATATTTAATGCATTTTTATTTTAATTTAATATCAAAAATTCTAACATAATTGGTATTTTTATTTAATTTATTTAATGTAAAGAAAGGAAAATTCTATAAAAATTGTAATCTTTCACTGTTCAAGGATTAATTAAAAATTTCAGAAAAATAAAAAACATTCACCCAAAGGATATTTGAACATGCTCATTTAAAAATGATATTAATTTCCACCAATAAAAAACCTAAATATTTTATAAATGAAATATAATGTATTCTCTTAAAATTAATTAAAATATATTTTAAAAAAACATATTTTTAAAACATTAATTTACTTTACTGAATTTTTTGTACATATTTATGATAAATTATTCAATAAATTTTAATTAAATAAAGCTAATGCATATATTTTAAAAAAATTTGGATCCTTATATTCACACTACTAATTTAACAACTATGTTATAATTATCATTTTTAAATATTTTTATTTTTATAGTATATCAAAATTCTCATAAAGCTCGATTTGGCTTGTTAAAAAATATATCAAGAATGAAATTAAATTGAACTAAATTTTCATGGTTTTTCATTAAAACTACATTACAGAAATTATGTATAAACAATTTTATCACATGTCGAATAATAATTTTATAATATTTATTTAAATCTATTTCATAATGTGTAAAATAAAACATGAAATCAAGAAAGGAAAACCTTTTAAGTATTTAAAAATACCAATGATGATAACTCATAATGTAAAAATGAATGATAAATCATTATTTTAAAAAGAGGAAAAGAAAAATATTAAGATCACCCAGGGTAACAAATAATCATGTTCCTAGATAAGGGGATGATGGTGGGAAGTGAAAATATGGACGTGGATAAAAAATAAAATCTAGTGAATAATAAAGGGTGATAGTAAACATTAACATATTGAATAACATAACCACAATACCATAAATCATTATGGTATAAATAAAAAATAAGTCCTTTTGAAATGATGATAAAAGGGTTAAATTTTTATTTGAAGAACCTTCTCCTGGATCTAACATTTCTTTTACAATCATGATATATAATGCGAGTCAAAGTGTATACTTGATTTCAGTCTATTTCAAAAAAAAATTATTTTATTTGTTTTAATTCGATAAATTTTCACTTTTATCTCATCTATTACTTTTTGAAATTAATATTAGAAAGAAATATTTCACGATATAAGAATTAAAAGAACCTTCTAATTGCTTATAAGATCCGCTAAGGGATAACAAGTTATACCTCCTTCCATTATATAATAATAAAAAACAAAATGTTAATCACAATATTAGATGATATCTAATATGAATAAATCATTAAATGTATAAATACAACATTATTCTCCAAATACAAACCAATAATACCGATCATTTAACTTAAATAATTCTATAAATAACAAACATTAAAATTCATCAAAAATTACTTTAATCACTTAGACACCATATAAAATTTCAATCGCATGGTTATCTATAGGATAAATCATATAATCATAAAATGAAATTAATATTTGTCCAAAATAACTATAATTACATAATAATTAAAGATCATCTGGACTTTAAAGTTTGTAAGTACCTTTTAGCTTATATCCACAAAATATAAAATCCATATTCTTCAAATAAATTTTCTCAATAATAAAAATTCAAAAAAAGTTACATATACTGAAATTTTTTATGAAAACTAAATATATTACTCATAAATTATTTTAATCACACAAACCCTTCAAAATCTAATCCCCTTAAACATATTATCATATCTAAATTTATAAATCCTTATATAAAATAACACTACATCATAATAATTGAAACTCGACATGTAGACACTTTTAATATTTCAACATTCTTCACAATCCATTATCCAAAATTTTATATCTATATCATTATACATCATTCCTATAATAAAAAGTATAATTCATGTACTAAGATTCATCAATCTCAATCTAATAATGATTACTACTTCAAACATAAATAACTCATAGCTTAGAAATTTAGTTCAATATATATTTCAATACGAATTTAGATGGTGGGTGACTCAAGGACTACCAAGAAGATTCTATACATTTTTCGAATACCTCAAAACCATTCTATGTTCCCCAATTTCCTTTATATATGAAATATCTGTACATATTTAATTAAATTGAAACTTATATAGGTTAAAATTTGTAAAAAATATTGTGTTTTGAATGTATAGCTTTGAGATATATTGTAAAATAAGTTTCCTATAATAAATTAAGATTTAGTATCACATGAATTTATAAAATTACTATTTTTTATTAAAATTATAAAAATTCATAAAATAATTGAAATACATAATCTATTGTAAATCCAACTTAAATGTCATCCAATTAGAAAACGTGAAAATGACCCTTATGGTAGTTTCCAAAATAAGTATTATAAGATTATTGTATTTACAAGACATGGTCAAATGTATCCTATGGTACATGATGATTTTTAATCATAATGGGTTATTGGGATACATTATGAAAAATACATATAATGATATTATTTTATAAAAATATATTAATTAATGTATAATAAATAAGAATTAAATTATCAGTAGTTAGTTTATGTTTAAATAATCAAAAATATTTTTTTGAATGAATTTTATAATTCATTTATAATAAATTTAGAAATTATACTTGATCAAAATTGTATCATTTTTTAAATAATAATATTAAAATAATATTAGGGTCAAATGTTTGGATATTTTTGAAAAGTTTCATTAATCTATGAGTGGTGAAAAATAAGGATTTTTTAATATTATAATTTATATTCATTGAAAATTATTATTATGACTATAATGTAATCTTAATTTTTTATCAGACCCCATCATATATAAATAAACTATTTATTTTAAAATTAATCAACTTTATTCATTATTTTTGTATGTGTTCTTTTTTGGTAATAAAAATGCATTTTTCATAAAACTGGTTTTAATTTTGTTTTAAATATATTTATTAATATTTATTACTACCAATTCTATTAATTTAATCCAGAAAAATGGATTCCTTATTATTAATAAATAGTTTTAAAATTTTTATTTACATCATCTTTTATTTTTATCATAATGAATAGTTACCTTAGTAAATATTTATCACATCGACATGGTTAAATGAAATAAGTATGAATACAAATATTGTGATATGGCTTTAGAAAACAATATAACACCTGAATTATTTTTATTTTATGAGTCTTGTTTGAGAAAAACAATAATCTATTAAAAAATTTTAATTTTGGTTCCATTTTTCTTTGATAAACACAATAATAATATCTTATGTAAACAAAAATTCCAAAATATAAATATCTTACTTTTAATTTCTATTATATGTCCACATAACGAGAATTAAATTTTTTGAAAGAATAAAAAAAGTTTATTTTAAACAAAATTAATTAATTTTAATGATAGTAATTTATTTTTTATTTTTACTGATTGAGTTATTACATTAAATTATTACAATATTCTGACACAGTTCTTGTGCAAGTAGTATAAAAATAAAAGAAATGATTTAAAATACAACAAATGTAATACGTTTTTGGATAATTCATAGTGTCACATTAATTTTATGGTTAATAATAACTTATAATTTATTTTTAAAGAGTTTATATTCATATTAATAACCAGTAGTGATGTCATTAAAGTATAAATACGCGTATAGATATTAAAATGTCTTTAATGGTATTTCTGGATAAATAATAAATTATCAATTGACAAAAAAATATTAAAATTTAAAAATAATATATGGGGGATAATATATGTCCAAATATTACATACCTTTAAAGTTATAGATTCAATTGTGACCTTATAAGTGAATTTATAACCCTTATTATTGAAAGATTTGTTACCATAGTTAAAGATAAAACTCCAAAATAAAGGTGTTAATCAAGAATATTAGGATTAAAATTCCTTATAAACCTATCAAAATATTATTGTTTGAAATTATTTGAACCTTATAATATCTATTATTAGTAACATTCTATCACCTTGTTACACTTTCACATGAAAAATGATTTATTATATTTAAAATTTTTAAGCATGTCTATGTGTGTAATTTCCTTCACTATAAAGGGACACCGCATCTCCTCTATTCTTCACACAACCTTGATCCACATAGATTGAAAAAAAACTGATACCACTTTTAAACTTAATTATACTACTAATTGTGGAAATTATATTTTCAAAATAATATCCATGGAGCAATTAATATTAAATCTAAAGGAGGTATCTCAAATAAGTGGTAATTGTTTTAACTGATCTATTTCATATTACTTATTATTTTACCTACATAAATTCTATAATAAAAATTTCAACACATTGAAAATAGTTTCTTATGTATACTAATATTTTTTAATAGTAAAACATTATTTATGTCCCATTCCATTCTATGGGGAACAAAATCATCATTCATGGATACATGTGGACTAACACCTCCATGAAGAGATGTGTTCGAGTTTTCATTACCACATCACAAGGATGGATATTATTGTATATTTAATAAAAAATTATGATATTCATAATGTATTTTTTAATTTTGAAATATCATATATAACAAACATTATAACCCATGGACTTGTTAGAAAATTCAATCATATCATATTCTTGGGTGTGGAATAATACATCTATAAATAAATATGGTTCACTTTTCATATCGTACACTAATGGATGATTATAATGTTTAATTTTATTTACAAAATTGATAATCATTACATGAATATTATTCTAATGTATTGGAAGCATGATATGTTTTACTACAGTCAAACTACTAATGTTAGTTTGCAATTATTTCATACACAACCTAAAATAGCTGGTGTGGACTTATCCAATTATGTAATTAAATATGTTAATGAAATAAATGAAAAAATAATAATAAATTAAAAACATGTAAAGGATTCTTAAAAATGCTAAAAAATTGTATTATTTTATTAGATTGGATTTTATGTACATACATAGTAAGTATGGACTCAACGTAAGTGGTTTTGTAACCCAATTTTCATTCATTGAGTTAGACATAATTTATTGAATTTTTATGCCATGATTATGTATGAAATGCCCAATTATTTTATATTATATTATTTACCCATTTTCATGTGGATTTAAAATTAATACCCAAAATATTTTAAATGATTAATTATAACATTACTTATAAGATCTTTGTGAATATTATTTGATTTTATATTTTTTTATTTAAAAAGTTTTTAATATTATAAACCTACTACCATTCATAATTTATATTTGATTACAATTGAAGTATTATATGATGAAATATTATATAATCAATATAGTAAATTTACTATGAATTTAACTCTTTATTTAGATATTTATTAATATTTTTTTAGAGTTACAAGGTTTATCATGGTTTCAATTTAAATTCCTTGAGACAAAGTTCATTTTTTCAAACTAATTTATAATATGTGGAATACTTATTTCCCCATGAATCTCTTTTTAAATAATATTTAATCAAAATTATGAGTTTTATAGATTCATTCTATATTCCTTCATTTAATTGGTTTTTAATTCATGAAATTTTTCGAGTTTCATGGGGTTCTCATCAAAAAATATTAACATTAAGACATGTTTTTATTAAAGCACCTATATTAATTTATAGAGTGTATACAAGAAATCTTGATATATAAGTCCTTGACTCATTTTATCGTGATGGTATTCTATTTTTCTTTGTATGTTATTTCATCCAATATTTTTTAAAGCTTCGTAATGGGTATTTCTTCAAAAATTGTGTCTTAATGTTTTTAAATACTTTCTTCCAAAATCATACACTATATTTTTATGTTCTTTAAAAAATATTTTCTTAAAAAAAAACATATTATCTAAATTTTTTTTCATGATCTCTGATCATTATTTATTTTTTTTAAAATGAAAATGTGAACATATTCTACACGTGCACCTTTTGAATCTCATTACAATAGTTAGAGAGGAATGTTTATTTTTAACCATTATGACAACAGTGATTTTTCTAGATATCATGACTTTAATTTTAATTTAAAGTACATTTATTATTTTCCATGATTATTTTGTTGTTAATATTTTTCAAAATATTATAGAATTATTTATAGAATATTTTCAATAATATAAGTGTATTTTACAATGTATTCAACAAAACATTTCCAATAGTCTATTATATAAATTGTTTTCTATATAATCATCATTAAATGATTCTTCTTCTTCACTGGTATATTTTCTTTTTAGACCATTAACATCGTATATCTGAATTCTTTAATATTATATATAAAAATATTCTTTGGAATCACTTTTTAGTTTTTTGGGTACACCAATCTGTGGTTATTTGGATGAAGTAAAAGAATATATGTGTTTAATTTCACGATATGTTACTTAAAAATTGTTGGTGAAATTTTATTAGGTACTGAAAAAAAACAAAATAAGGAAATTTATCTGATATGTAATTGGTGAGTCTGTTATAACCCTCTCATATAATAGTCAATGAGATAGAGGAAACTAGATAGAAGTTGCACATAAGAGATGATAATGTTATATTACTCTTAAAGGATGGTGATGTTAAATGGTTATAAGTAAATCCTAGGAGAAAAGTATGTTTATTTTATTTTGGTTACTCCTTAGATATATTTTTATTATACAGAAATGTGATGATATGAAAAAAATTTCATAGTCCTATATTACAAAATATTTTTTCAATGCTTAATATGAGTTTTAATGGATCTGTTCCCCTTGTGTCGTATTTACATAGATCATGACTGTTGATTAATAATTATATTCTATGACCATCCCAGATACAGCCATCTTCAATGTCATATTGGAACACCAAAACAGGGGTTGAACATAGTATGCATTTTCCAGTCAACATTGAAAAGTCCAATAAATATTGATTCATCACAAAAAAATTAATATCCTAATTAAATAAGATGGAATTTACTGTTTGGTATCAACCCTAGTATCCAAAAATTACTATTTAATATGTTTTCATGATGAAATTGGGTTGATGGTTTATCATTTCAATTGTATTATTACGCATTCCTTTTGTAACTACAACTTCATGTTTCCACATGTATATTTTTTAATAAAAATTATTTATTAAAAAAATTTATTATTCTTCCCTTATTTTTTATTATTCATATCATGTTAATACTAATTTTTTAGGGATTGAATCTATTCATATAATATTTTGTGAGATTGATAACACACCGATGTAGTGATCATTATTTCACTATTTTTCTTCTTCAATTCCACCTTCATAGTCTACTTCGTACATCAATTGATAGAATAAAATCAATGGATGGATAATCCTCATATGTGTTGATCAATGGGAGACGAAATGGGATTTATTAGATGATATTTCTCAGTTTAATAATTCTTTATTAATTATTTTATTGATAAATTCATTCAACGGTGTACCTTCTCCTTTAATCTCACAAATTTTAAGGCCAGACATCCTAATTCTCATAATGATACCATAGAATGTATGATTGTTTAGTTTTCATTATAGGTATGTAAGTATTTGATACCCAATTTATTCTATAGTAAACTTCTTAAACTATACGAGTTGGGTAAATTTGGGCGTCAATAGTCACTCCAGTATACGGGTGGAATACCAACTCCATGAAGTGATACAATTCATTTTTCTTTTCTTCCATTCCCGAGTGATTATAAAATTGTATTTTATGAATAAAAATGGTTATTATATTCTGATTATTATTATTTATAAAATTAAATAGTGACCCCTTTGACCATGGTCAACCATCTGATGTCATTTGGAAATCATGAACCAAACACCCTTAAAACACCCAATATAGACTTATCTGTTTATGTAATTAAATAACTCATTTAAAAATTTTAAATATATTTTTAATGATTAATTAATAAACCAATAAAGAATATAAAACTAGTAAATAATTAATATTATTTTACTATAGAATGATTTAATGGATATATATATATTATATGGACTTAAGGTATAGGATTTCTTAACTCAATTTCATTTAACTAGGCTAATAAAATCTTTATTGAATTTGTTTTGCAATTATTTTGGTTAAAATAAAATATGAAAATATAATTTTATATTTCCACTGATTTAATGTGATTTTAAAATTTTTACACATAATTACCTCAGTGATTAATTCTCATGTCAGTGGTACTATTAGTGTATAGATTATTCATCAAAAAATTATTTCAATGAGTAATGTTTCATATTATAAACCCTCTTAATTTTTGTGGGTTTTATACTACCAATTCATATATTATCACATGAACGATTATTTTATCGTGATATATAATTCTACATTAATGTTATCTCTTTTATGAGACATTGATTTAAATTTTTTATGGTTTGAAAGGGTTTCTATCGTCTCAATTTCAATTCTTTGAGACAAAAACATTATTATTAACATTGATTATTTTTAATTGTTCAAATCATTACCCAATGGATTTTAATTAACATTTTATTTCTTATAAATTATGGGTCTAATATAATAATTTTATATTACATTATTAAATGGCTTTTTTATTTATGTAATTTGCTAATTTTCATGGGTTTCTAGTCATAAACATTCTTCATTGAGACATGTTTTGAATAATACCCCTATAATAATTTCTATAGTGTATACATAAAAACATAACATATAATGTCATGAATAATTTTATAATAATGGTATTTTATTTTCAATGTTATTTTCTTTCATTAAAATATATTTTTTTGTTTTAAATTATTATAAAGTGTTTTCTTTAAAAATGTTGCTTTTATGTTGGTAAATAATTTTTTCCAAAGTATTCCACTATGTTCTTTATCTCATTTCAAGAATGTTATTTTCCAAACACAAATTATTTACTAAATATATTTTTCTTGATTTTATACATTCTATAAAAAAGTGTTAAATATTCAATTTCATAGTATTTTTGACATTGGCCACTTTTGAACTCCTTACCAAAGATTGAAAATAATTACTATTTTTAATGTTTTCAACATAAAACTATTTTCACATCACCATGTACATAATTTCGATTTATGATTCCTTCATAATTTTCCATGGTTAATTTCGAATAAAAATATTTTCCCAATATTATATAATTTTTTATAAAATGTTTCAAAATAAATATCCAATTTTCTCTGTTTTCAATTAAATTCCTTAAATATTATTTTAAATAAATTTTTATTTGTGATCATAATTTTATAAATCATATACATCCCTAAGTTATTATAGTTTGATACAAATCATAACCTTTATTAGAATAATTTATGATGATGTTTAATATAAATTGTCAAGAAACATATTTCTTATTAATTGTTAAACCATGATTTGATAGTTTCGATGAAATAATAGGATCAATGTGTTTTATTTCATGATACATTACTTTTTTATTATTTATTAACATCGTGTTGGAGTTTGAATCCAAATAATTAGTGGAATATTTTAGGAATTTAGAATGTGGGTGTCTTATATTCATCCAATGAATTGGGTAATTGTATAGAGGTAAGAATTTGAAAGTGACTACTAAGATGTAATAGATCCATGTTAATCCAGATAAACAATTAACTTAATTTATTGTAATTCAATCCAAAGAGATGAAATAGTTTAATTTTTATAGATTACTCCTCATAGATATGGAAATTATCTAATTAGTTGATCCGTTGATGAATTATTGATGTACCCTAATAAGTATATAGTTTTTCAATTCATGCTATGATTTCTAATCAAACAATTTCTTAGTGATTGTTTTCATATGTCATATGATTATAAATTCATATGACTCTTATCATTTTTAAAGCCTTATAAATTGTAAAAATTTTAATGATCCATGTTTTTATGGGTATTAATTCTCTTATCTATGCTCAAGCACTATGATTAAGACATTATACCATTATACTCATATTTTTCTAACTAATGTAATTAAATTGTTAATGATAATGTTTAACTTTATTAATAATTTTACTCACCCTTATTATGTTTACTGTTTACCAAGGTTATAAATATTGGAATTAAATAAAATATGTCAAGAATGGTTTAATATTTGTTGATTTTTTTTGGATATGTTGAGTAATTAATGAGGAATAAAAAATGATAAACATAGTGTAAAAAATGTTCACATTAATACATGGGCATTTTTATGTACTTTTTTCTTAATTATATAAAAATCTGAACCTAAAATTTCCTTTGGTATGAAATTGATCCAATATTTTCATTTTAGGTTATCTATTTTTATGATAAAATTAGATCATGTTTATTTATATTAGATCTAGAAATATAAAATGATATTATATGTGTAGTACCACAATCATAATAACATTTTAGTATATGGAATATTATTATGATTTTATTTAAGCATGGGTAAAAATTATTTCATGGAAGTATGAGAAATAAGCATGAAAAGGTTCAGTTATGAATTATAACTTCTCCTTGGATAACCTTTTTGGAATAAGAATCAGGCCATCTAGGTTTATACTTTTAGGGATACCAAGTAATCTAGGACATGGAGAGGGATTCTGTGTATATATTTTTGCATTGAATGGATAAAGTATGGTGCTAAAAATGTTTGACAAATTGACGATGGGTGGTTCAATTTTATAATTGAAGAGAGTGGAACCCTTATAAATAATAAATGTTTTAAACTAATATAATTTTATTTCAATGTTAATGTACCAAAAAATTGACATATTTCAAATCTGTGATGATCATCTTCAAAAATATTTCAATCGAAAAAAATTACATGTCTTCTAATATTTTCAACCTTATATGTTAGTTTTGACACCCCCCATTAACCCCTTTTTTATGATTACTATAATATCATATTTTTTCTATAATGTAGTAATGAATGGTATTATAGAAGGAAACATGACCCATGAGTGATCATTGGTAGATTTGTTTGATAGATTATTTTATTGCATGAACTCTGAGATAAATATAACATATTATTGTTCTGTAAAATTTATGAATCTAATTATATTACTATCTTTACTTCATTAATGAAAAACTATATGAGTAGTTTAAAATTTTTATTTAATGTTATATTTTGTAAAATAATTTATTATTTGATATTTTAAAATTCATAAAAACCATATATAAAACCAAATTAATGGAACATTGTCAATAAAATCTATGAAAAAAGACCCAAAAAGCATATTGTCAAAATTTTAACCCTCGGTTACACAATTTATCATTTCCCATTTCACAAATATTTACTAGTATAATTATTTATAATGTCCAAAAATAAAAGTGGTCCGTTTAAAAAAATTTATCCACTTGATTCAAAATATATAATCGATTTTTAAATAATTAAATTATTAAATATGAATAAATTAAATTTTATAGATATTTATAAACCACATTGATATGTTTTTTAGAAAAATCATTTTTTTTGAAAAAAATGAACTTATACCAAAATAAGGTATACTATTGATTTTGATTAATTGAATTAGATTATATAAAATTTAAGACATGTTATGGTACATTAATAAAAAATTAAAAATATAAAATCTCTTTTATGAAACACAATTTAATATAGAAAATGATTATTTTACAAATATCTATATTTTTGATTATGTACTGAAAAATCAATTGGTTTAGAAAAACCAAAATATATCCCCCATAGATAATTTCGACATGAAGATTTAAGAATTCATATTCACATAAAAAAATAAATTTTAAAAATATGGTATAGATTAATTATAATTCCAAAAAATAAAAAAGCATTAAAACACATTAAAAAATATTTTTTAAGCATAAATTGACTTTATTAAAAATTGAGTGTTTTTTTATGAACTGATGAATAAATATTCATTATATAAAATTGTTTTACATTTATCTCCTTTAGATTAGGTACATTTACCTTTATTCATATATTTTTAGGGTATATATTGCATGAGTTGTGCTTTGGGAGGTACTGAGGGGTTTTGACTTGTTTTGTAGTCTCTTCAAGTGGTGAACAATTTTTGCATAGTTAATAGAAATCACGAACCACCTATATTTAATCGTGCATGGGAGAACAATAGACATTGTGCCAACAAATGGATTATTTATGGATTTTCCAAACCGTTTGAGGGCCTAGGGGAATCTATGCTTCATGAAATAGATGGAAATGAATTATTGGTCAATGAATTGTCTAAATGTGTGATCCAATAGTGTGAGTTTTTGACTTAAGAAAGTAGCACAACATGGTTGGAACACTGTTTTCTAAACTGTGTTGCCTAGGCATGTGGTGTATAGTTGGTCCTATGAATTTTGTAAACCTTATATGTTAGTTTTGACACCCCCCATTTTACAAATTGACGAAGGGTGGTTTACTTTTATAATTTAAGAGAGTGGAACCCTTAGAAATAATAAATATTTTAAACTAATATAAATTTATTTCATGGTTAATGTACCAAAAAATTGACATATTTCAAATCTGCGATGATATTCTTCAAAAATACTTCAATCGAAAAAATTACATGTCTTATGATATTTTCAACCTTATATGTTAGTTTTGACACCCCCTATTAACCCCCTTTTATGATTACTATAATATCATATTTTTTCTATAATGTAGTAATGAAAGGTATTATAGAGGGAAAAATGACCCATGAGTGAACATTGGTAGCTTTTATTGACAATATTCCAAATTAATGGAATATTGTCAATAAAATCTATGATAAATGACCCAAAAAGCATATTGTCAAAATTTTAACCCTATGTTACACAATTTATCATTTCCCATTTGACAAATTTTTACTAGTATAATTATTCACAATGTCCAAAAATAAAAGGGGTCTGTTTTAAAAATTTTATCCACTTGATTCAAAATATATAATCCATTTTTAAATAATATAATTATTAAATATGAATAAATTAATTTTTATAGATATTTATAAACCACATTGATAAGTTTTTTTAGAAAAAATCAGTTTTTATGAAAAAATGAACTTATACCAAAATAAGGTATACTGTTGATTTTGATTAATTTAATTAGATTATATATAATGTAAGACATGTTATGGTACATTAATAAAAGATTAAAAATAAAAAATCACATTTATGAAACACAGTTTAATATAAAAAATGATTATTTTACAAATATCTATATTTTTCATTTTGTACTGAAAAATCAATTGGTTTAGAAAAACCAAAATATATCCCCCTAAGATAATTTTGAAATGATGATATAAGAATTCATATTCACATAAAAAATAAATTTTAAAAATATGGTATAGATTAATTATAATTTCAAAAAATAAAAAAGCATTAAAACACATTAAAAAATATTTTTTAAGCATAAATTGACTTTATTAAAACGTGTGTGTTTTTTATGAACTGATGAATAAATATTCATTATATAAAATTGTAATAGAATTATCTCCCTTCATATCAGGTACATTTACCATTATTAATATATTTTTAGGGTATATATTGCTTGAGTTGTGTTTTGGGAGGTACTGAAGGGTTTTTACTTGTTTTGTAGTCTCTTCAAGTGGTGCACAGTTTTTTCATAGTTAATAGAAATCATGAACCACCTTTATTTAATCGTGCATGGGAGAACAACAGACATTGTTCCAAAAATGGATTATTTATGGTTTTTCCAAACCGTTTGAGTGCCTAGTGGAATCTATTCTTCATGAAATAGATGGAAATGAATTATTGGTTAATGAATTGTCTAACTGTGTGATCCAACGGTGTGAGTTTTTTACTTAAGAAAGTAGCACAACATGGTTGGAACACTGTTTTCTAAATTGTGTTTCCTAGACATGTGGTGTATAGGTGGCCCTCTGATTTTTTTTGAACTAATAATAATTATTCAATTTAAGAATCCTTAATCAAAAATTCTCTCAATATCTCTAATTAATTTTGTACCTTGGCTTGAGAGTTGAATCCATTAAATTTATAATCAATTATTAGGTGAATAAAGTCATATTGGAGGTCTGAATTCATTGGTATTCACATGTTCACCCTTGGTATTCCTAGGTGAATTCATCTTATTCCTCATTAAAACATATATCTAAAATATTTGTAATAGATCTATGTGTTGTGATATAAATCATGATGAGAACATGTTAGATATAGTGATAAAAACATGGGTTGTGAGCTGATTGTTACATTTCATTGTTCCATTCTTCATTTTTCCAGTTTTTGTGAGGTTAGTATGTTCTCTTTTGTCTCCACTTGAATTATAACATGAAATCATTGTTTTTAATAAATTTTTTACTTAAAAGGGTTGTGAAATACTGGCATGATTGTTGTTGAAACTCAATTCTAGTTAAGGATTTGAAATTTTGTAAGAATGGATAGATTTTGGAAATCCCCATTTTTTTTATAAATTTACAATTTCATTTTTTGGTTTTGATGAATGTAACTATTTTTATAATGTGATTTAATGAATTAAAATATTTAATGTGGAATGACATGTCTTGGGTGTTTTTCAAACGTCATGTGTATAAGAGAATTCATAAAAACGACCATGTGGAATGGGTGTGTTGCATTATACCACCTGGTATTGGTCAACATTTGTGAAATTTTTGGATTGGTGACAAAATTCTCATGATTATGGTATGGTCACCTAGGAATGCATAATGTGTGTTTGGAGACATGGTTACGGTTTTTCCAAATAAAATGAGTATCGTTTTATTGGTTAAAATTTTCCCTTCAAAATTGTTTATGGTTTTGATTAAAATAGTCTAAAATACCTTAAAAATCTTTTATATAAATTATTCAAACATTTTATCCCTATTGGAATGAGTTATGTAGTCATTAAGAAAATCGTATAGAGTAGAAACTCACCAACCACATGGTATTTGTTGTGCATTTTCTAAAGTGGTCCATCGATACATTAGTTAAATAAATTTAACTTAGTACCCTAGTAATAATTTTGATACTATGGGAATGGTATGTAGAGTTGGATCGTTCAGGGGGTTGGGTGTTGCAAGTTGGTATCACATGTGATTTTTGAGTTTTTTGTTCTTTTGTATCCCTTTGAGTATGTTTTTTATTTTCCACTTTAAATATGATATAGTTTATTTCATTGGTGGTTCTTTGTGTTGTATTTTTAACTCGTTAATTATATAGAGGCCGGTTTTCTTATTGTTTTATGTAGATAGGATTTTTGTATTTCAAATTTAAAATTGTCCTGAAAATTTACATGAAGCCCCTAAAATTTATTTCCAACCTTTAGTGTCTTGGGGATGCCACCAAAATATTATTAGTATACTTTCCACTTCTCAAACCAGTGAGTAGGAGAAGGATGTTACATATGGTATTGGCTTTTTTAGGTCCTTTAATTTGAAATAGAATCAGTCATTCTTAGAGATTCTATCTTTTTTTTGTAGAATAGTACCCTTATTGTTTAGACCTTCTATTGGGTTATTATCATGGAAGAAATAAGGATGTAAGAAATCAAATATCATAAAATGACTTAGATATAATTTTAAAATTAACCTAGTGTTACTAGTATTCTAGGGGTACATAAGTATTTAGGGAAACTTCTAGGTGTAGAGTCATCTCTTCATCATGGGGTTTTCTAATGAGAGTTACATTGAATTCTTAGATTTTATGACTACCCACATAGATTGTATTGAAAATTTTGAGTATAAGGGTTAATGAAATGGACAAAAAGTGTGGATTTATTAAGGTAATGAAAATGGATGATTGTGAAAACCATGGTTGCACTATTTCGTAAATTGTTAAATTATTGATGATGGTAAAATTGTTCAATGATCTGTTATGAACTAGGTTAATGTGGTAAATTAAAATAGTTAATCCTTCAATTTCTAATGATAGAGATTAAATTGATATTTTTTTTCAGGTTATATGAATGGAACCAAGTATCTTCCATATAAATCAATTGGATTAGGTTGATGAAATTGTGGTTTCCACTAAACCATCGGTGAACCAATAGCTGTTCTAAATAACTTCATAGGAATTTTAGGCCTTAGATAGGGGTAATCGGAATAATGATCACATGATGTTGGACCATTCATTTCACTTCTTAAATAATAATACTCTCATCATTCAGGGGGTTATAAGATAGAAAAATGAATTTTTTGTTTGAATTGAATGAAAAAAGTATATAATTTCCTTGGGGAACTTGCAAAGATGAAGGTAATGTTGGAATAATATATGCTAGAGGATTTTTCAACCCAATTGAATGAATTTGTAGTTAAAAATAGAATTGAATATTTCATGACATTAGATTATTTTGAGGATTGTTTTAAAAATAAATTATATCCTCAGATATTTTAGATTCTGAGAATGACAAAAATATTTAGTGTGAAGAAAGAGAAACTTTTGGTGATAGAGTATGAAGCCAAAATTATGTATTTAGCTAGTTTTTTCAAATAAGTTCCTATAAGTGCATCATGAAGAAACCCATTTTTTGATTCATAATTACAACTACATATTCACTCAAATATTTTTTTTCATTATATAATGAATTATACATATACTTTCTATCGATTGATGTAAGATGATATGGATATCTCAGGAAATACAGTTGGAGAGAGCATGATTATTCCTAGGATAACTTTTGGAAACTCTATTAATGGGACAAACAGTGCGAGGGAAACTAGCCTCTAGAGTGGTTGTACACCTTCGAATCATACCATGGGATCAGTAAAAATTTATCCTTAACCAAAAAGTACGTTTATATGTTTTTGATGTGGTTCTAGCAGCAATATGAAGTGAGATGGTATGGAACCACCAAGATCATATCACAATTTAATCCAAAAGGGTTATATACAGTTATATTGTCATAGTTACCCAATTTCTGGTTCCATGATACATATCATGCATCTCATTCATTATATTATTCAATGGGATGAGTAAGGAATAATAATTATAATCATCCAAATAGAGTGATCCAAGGTGAGTGTTGGAACACCATGACTCCCAACTAATGAAATCTCAACATAGTATCATATGAAAAATGGGTTAAGGAAGAAATTATATAGAGCTAATAAAGGGATCATTTAGGATCAATTAAGTCATTAAATGGTAAGGGGTAGGAAAATTTTAGGATCTATCATTATGCAATATTTTATTGATATGGGTGCATCACACTCATTTTCTCTTTTAATACAATTTATTAGATGGGTTTACATGCTGAGATGATTTATTCTATGTTGAATATTCAAACACCACTTGTAAAAAGATAATATCAGTCCGTTATGTGTATATATTGTTCTATAACTATTAATGGGGATGAGTTTCTTTGTGATTAATATATTTTTAAAATGTATTTCTATGACTAGATCTTTATTATGGATTTTTTGACATTGTTCATGTACTACATCATGTGTTATGACTGAAAGGTAAGTTTCATATCTATGGATGGAATATAGTTTCTCGTTAATGCATATTAGGATGTGAAGTCTTGTATAATATTACTTTTGGTACTGGTGGTCCAAACCATCTTTTAATAGTTGGAAGTTCTTATCCTGGAATGTATGGACAATATTAAAAATATAGATTTTTCAATAATTCATCACAAGTTTCATTGAATTTTCACAAATTCTTATCGTCTTTACAATAAAGGGATGTTGAGTTTAAAGTTGACCACATATTAGGGATCAGTCTTATCCCATATTTTGTTTATTGAATGGTGCTAATATAATTGATGGAATTGAAATCTCGGTAGTTGTTGAATATAAAAGGGTATATTCGACCAAGAACATCTCTTTGGGAAACAAAAGTTCTGTTTTTAATGAAGTCAAATGGATCTATTAGGTTATATGTTTATTATCATAATAATAACCAAGTAATAATAAATTTTTTTTATCTCCTTCCACACATTGATGATCTATTTGATCAGTATCTAGGATACTTGTAATTCTATATAATTTCCATATAAATGTGAGCTTCTGAATAGGATATTACAAATACCTATTTCATAAGATGATAGAACTATTATGAGTATGTGGTGATGTGTTTCGGTCTTATAAATAAACCAACTGTATTTATGGAATTGATGAATTAAATCATTCCAAGGTATACAGACTCTTCTTAGTGGTTTTTGTCAATGATATTCTATTATATTCTCGAAATCAATATTGGCCATTAGAGATACAAGGCTATAGTTTTGGTTATATTATAGGATCAACATTTGTTTTCCTTGTTATCAAAGTATTATTTTTGGATACAAAATGTACATTTCATTTTTGAAAAAGGATTTTCTATGGATACATAACGTATAAGATTTGTCTCTTTTAATCCAATAAAGAATTTCATTGAGATACATAGTATTATTGGTCTAGTGGGATATCATATATGTTTTGTACATGATTTTTCTCATTTTTTATTTCAAATAACATCTTTGATACGAAAATGGATTAATTTATAATAGAACAATGATTGTCAGAAATCCATTAAAAATAATAAAGATATAATTACATTATAATGTATCCATGTGTTGATAGAGTCTAGATACAAATATGTAATTAATTATGATGCATTAATATCAAAGATGGGTTTTTTTCTCATGTAGGATGGTCATGTATTTTATTATACCTCACAAGGGTAATGGGTTCATGATAAAAATCACCTAGTGCATGATTCAGAGTTTTATGTTGTAGTCCATGATTTGAAAACTAGGAATCATTATCTTTTTCTTGATAAAATTACATTTTTTACATATCATAAGAGTGTGAAAGTTATTTTATCACAAAAGGATAAGAATTTATGGAATTGTAGATGGATTAAGTATATGTAGATGTTTGTCATAATATATATATATATACATTGAGTAAAGGGAACTCTATGGTGGATGCATTGACAAGTATGTCATTTACTCTGTTGGATAAAGAGGCTTAAAAGTAGTGGCAAAAAATGTATGTCATAGTGGATATGCATCTAGATTGTTCAGACCAAGGTGATGTTGTAGTTTTATTTCTTGTGATTCTTGTTCCTAATGTGGTAAATCAATTTTGATTCTCTCATACATATGAACAAGATTGTGCTTCTATGAGATAAAAAATTTATATTGGGGTGATGATTGAGGGTTTGAAGTTGTCAGGGAGTTTAGTGTTGTTGTTTTGAGGCCATATGGTCATACATTGGTCTATTCAGAATATATTCTTAGTGCATACTACTATTTGAGAAGGTATGTTCACCTTAGAATTTAAGGAATGTATAAGGGTTGATATATTAGGTTTGTTGTGTTGAAATGCAATGAGTTTTAGTGGAGCATGTTCCAAAATGCCTCACATGTCGGCAGGTCAAGAAAAAGCATAAATAACCCATTCATATGTTTTAGTATTTATCAATTTCTATGTGGAAATTAGAATATAAAGGACGAAATTTTTTAGAAACTATACCTTGTATGATTAGGAAACGTGATTCCATCTGTGTTATAGTGGATCATCTCCCAAATTTAGCTCATTTCATTTTTATTCATAAAACTTATTTGGTTAAAAAAAGTCAAAAAATACATTCAAGAAATTTGAAAGATAATTGATGTTCTAGTCACTTTTGTGTCTTACTGAGACCCCATATTTTATCATTTTTTTGTAAATCCTTTCAACAAGGCATTGGAACACAATTCCTTATGAGTACAACTTATAGTACTCAAAATTATGGAAAGTCTAGACAAATAATCTTAATGTTTGGGGACATGATTAGGCCTTGTCAAATGGGTTTCAATGGATATTTAGAAGGTTATATTCCATTAGTGGAGTTCACATATAATAATTGTTATCATACCTTGTTACATGTGGACCCTTTTGAAGAATTACAAATGTATCCCTTTCATTATCCACTTTATTGGGTTGAAACTAGTGAAACATAAATGATTGGACCAAGACTTTTACAAGAGATATTAGAGAATATTCATTTGAATAGAATGACGATTGAGATGTCTCGGTGTAAATAGTCATTGTATGTGAATCATTTTCAATAGATTTTTTCATTTGAGTTGAGTGATTACGTGTTCTTGAAATGATATTAATGGCTTGGGTATCAACATTTTGGTAAGAAGGGAAAGTTTTCACTAAGGTAAGCACACCCTTTTGACATAAATGAAAATATAGGTGAGGTGGAATAACTTATATATTTTCTAACATGTATTAGTTGAATGAAAAATGTGTTTTATGTATATCTAATAAAGAAGTTCCAACATAATCATATCTATGGGATTAGATTTGATAACATTTATTTAGATTTAAATTCTACATTGATCAATGTCTAGTGTTGATTATAGATAGGGAAGAGAGTATCATGGATGGGAAAATAATTAGTCTTGTGTAGTTTTCATGGAATTATGATTTTAATTTAAAAGAAACAAGGGATCATGAGATCGAAATTATATAATGGCATCCAGAAATATTTCAGGATAGAATGTGTTTCTACATTCTGGGTATGTAATGGAAAATGGTGTGGAGAATGTAGAAAAATTGATTTAAAGTGAATTAGCCTCTATTGATATATTTTTAGACTATATAATTATGTAGTTGAGTTTTTGGTGGTTTTTAGTGGGATTGGGATGGTTTTAAGGCTTTTCTAGTGGGGAACATTTTTCTTATGGTAAGTGTAAATTTTGATCCATCTCCAAGAAATTTTTCAAGGGAAAAATTAAAACTTGTTCGGCACATGGTCTGACAAAAATATGAATATTCCCATGGGAAATAGTTCTTCTTGAAATAGATTTAAATGAATGGTTGGTGTATGTTTTTTCTAAACATGAATACCAATTGTGCATGGTGTCTCTTTAAGAATATAGCACTGCATGGTTGACATATGTCTTTTCAAACCATGAATCCAAGACATGTAGCATATTTTTGTAAGTCTAAAATCATTGGATCTCATATGACTAATTCCATTTAAATCTCATTTATACCATATTATCTCAATATATTAAATTCATATTTCTCACTATGTGTGAGAGCAGGTTCCATTTGATTCCAAATTAATTCTTTAGAGAATCATAACATGTTGTAAATCCAGATTCATTGGTAAAAACACATTATTACTTTTTCATCCTAGATCCTTTTTTTTCATCCTCTTCGAACCACATATTCAATCTATTGGGGATATATATAGTTATGGGAATATGGGTTGTGATTGGATCTTGAGATTTTTTATGTTGTTATTCATTATCACCATTCTATGTGAGGTTAGTGTAATCCTTATTACTCCACAAGATATAAAACATGAAGTCTTAGTTTTTATTTAATTAATTTCATGAAATGGTTTTTAAATCATTGTTACATTATTTAATAAACCTCATTGTTATTATGGAATTTGAGTTTTGAAAAAATGGATTGACATTTGAAAACCCCAATTTGTTTATAATTTTAGAATTATGAATTTAAAATTTTCATTTTATTTTGACACATTTACCGTGTTTTATAAAATTCATTAATGAATGAAAATGGTATATGTTAAATGTTTTTTCAAGGTTATTTGGAATATATGGTTGGTGTGATTGTGTTCATAGATGTGGAATTGTGGAAGGAGAGTTTGCAATCGGGGATCCTTGTATTGATCACCTTATGATGACTTGTAGTAATATGAGATTCTACTATTTAGTATATAACTATCACCTAGGAATTGATTGTGTGGGGGGGGGGATGGTTATGGGTATGAAAAATAAATGAGATATGATATGTTCATGACAATTCATTCCATGAATTTTTTATGGTTTTGATATGAATTATTTACAGGGATTATAAATTGTATTAAACCGATTTATCTGACAATTTTTATCCCCATAGTGTGAGTTGGGATTTTGTAACACCCCGAGATTTTATGAAAAATATACATTTTAATTTCATTAATGTCTTGTGTTGTACGCTACCCCAAAAGGAGCTTGCACAACATTCATGCTTGAATTTCCTTGCATTACACGCAATCACGACCTTCCTCGATAGCGTGTGTAGTACGCAATACCGAGTATCACTAAACGACGATATACTGTTAAAATATTATTAAAACTAGCCGTTATGAATAGTAAAACCACTTTTTGAAATTTTGTAAATTTTGTTTTTCCAAATGGACTTCATTTTTGGAATCGGAATATCGAAATTAGCTTAGGGGGAAATTTTGGTACATTTTGGATAACATTCATTTTCTGATGAATATTGAATATTTCTAAATTTTAATTAAAAACAACCTTTTTAATCGAAATAATTAATAGTGACAAATTATTAATTTGAGTGGTTTTAAAGTATATTTAGAATATATTTTTACAATTTAATACAATGTTTGTCATTTGATGTAATTCTACAATTAAACTAGACATAAACAAGTGTCAATCTTTTGATAGTTATTATCTCTTAAGAACACGCTATTTGTTTTGACGACGAGACTTAATTTTTAAATTAATTAATGAAACTGATATGTTTTTAATTTGGTAAAATAGACATCATTTTTGACTTCATAATATCAAATATAGGTTAGGACTAATTTTTGGTATTTTTCTGGAAACATTCATTTTTTGATGAATAGTGAAACCACTAAGTGGTAGTAAAAAAAATGAATTTTTCATAAAACATAATTTTACCGCTTCTGTGAGTGGAATTTAAAAAATCCTAGAGACACGGTTGATGTTAGTAAGTAAAATGTAGTTCAATGAGATGAAAATAATTTTTGGTAAATAGTAACTTTTTCCTTTTTTTACCACGGTTAAAAGTAAATAGGGTAATTAAGGGTAAAAATGATATTATTATTACCCTAACACATATCTTAATTCAATTGGATAAGTGTAATTCGACCAAAAACAACCTTATGAATAAAATATGACAATTTAGTCCCACTTGGATTAGATTAGGACATTTATTATTAATTTATTTAAAGAAGGGTTAAATAGTTAAAATCAAAGTTTAATAACTAAATCATTTTTAATATAGGGTTATACATAGGATAAATTGGATTGTAAATATTCATTAGAAAGATAATAAGATTTCCTACATAATTATATCTTATTTATAATTTTTATACATTAAATAATTTAATTTATTTATGACACAATGATGATGGAGTAATTACCATAATAGTGAAAACATAGAATAATTGATATTATAAATACCCAAATAAATAAAATTTGAGATTTTTTATGAATTACACTAATTTTATATATTAATATGACATGTTAGTATTGGTTTAATTAACTTTTTTCGAACTAATAATTCTGTTATAATTTTCACAAAAATCAATTACTAAATAGTGTCAAAATTAACATAAAATAGTTTTGAAAACAAATATTATATTGTTAATTGTTATTTTATTCCTAAAAATATAAGGATCGTCCAAATGACTTAGATAAGGTTATATATATTAATAATGAACAACTTGGGGTTCTTTTGGCTTGTTATAGTAAGTTTATTAACCATATAGTGTAAGAACAAAAGGAGACATTGTAAAAGTAAAATTATTTAACTTAATGTTAAATCTAAATGATAAGGTTAAAATAGGAACCTAAACTTGTATAAATTATATTGGATGAGAGGATTTAGTCCCATACCTACCTTAGCTTAGAAATAAATCAATTTGGAGATATCTATAACCGAATTTGACTTTATAATAAAATAATAGTTTTAGTTATTCCAAAGGTACCCCTCTCCTCCCTTATAAAAGGGCACCTCCTCCCCCTCTTCCTCGCACCAATTTGAGCCTTCAAGCTCGGCCAGCCCCTGCCAATTTCTCCTATCAACTTCCCTAGAAACATCCTAGAGGTTCTGGTCTTCTTCAAAGACCTATTTTATTGCCCTAAAAGGAGGTCTCAAAGAAGCACTTCAAAGAAGAGGTAATGTCCGTTACCGATTCTTTCATCTTTATTTCTCCTTCCACTTCTTCTTCTTTAGTTGTTTCATTATGAAGTAATAACATAAGTATCACTCATATACTGATATGTTATTATAAGTATGAAACAACCCTATTTCACCATCTATCCATCCTACGGAAAAGGAAATCACCGCGCGTGCGTACGTACGGAATACCTTCTCCACGCCGTGGTGTAATCTATTTTCCACCACCACCTTACTTGGATGGGTATAATGGTGTAAATAATGACTATATATGACTATTATAAAGTGATATTGATTCTAAAATAGTATACATACACTCCAATACAGTCCCATGATCATGATAATGATATCATAGCTCGTGCGTATGTACGGACTACCGTCTCCACGACGCGATGAGATTCATTCTCCACTTTAACCATTCATGAATGATTCTAAAGTATATAAAATAAGTAATCATGAAATATATGACATAATAATGATACTGGATTTATGTGTATATATATATGTATGTCATCTACTTAATTCCATTAAACTCAATAAGGAAACAAAAACAACGTTCATGCGTATGTACGGCCTACCGTCTCCATGAACGATGTATTTCTTTCCATTTACTAATTTATTATATATATGTATATTCTGAATATATATTATATATAAATCATGTTTTATATTATGGAATTAAGTAATAATGATCTATGTAGTCTTATGAATAATTACAAGTCAAAACACGGGCGACAAATGAAACAATTTTACCCAAAATGCTCTTTAACATGGAATTTACAAAAGAACGGGTAATATAAATTCATAAGTGAACCATATATGATATAAAAACAACTAGTATGATTCTGGAATAAGTCAATGACATTATTTAAATCATTATACAGGAGGTTCGGACACTTACGAAGCAAATCATACCTAAGGTAAGAGAAATATCACAATCTCATTTTTATCCGAGATTGTTTATACTTTGGTATTTACTGGGGTGTATTTTATCATCCACATCTATTTTTCCTCAATATATAATATTATTTCCATCAACCTACAATTGATTAAATCCTATTTTAACCTTCGGTGATCTTTTAGTAAAAGATATGAAAGGAATATTTTTTCGTTTTTCGTACGAGGTACTTTTTGACTTTTCCGACAAAAGTACGAGAAGAATGTTTTTTTTAAACTTATACGGCATGAATGGATTTTTAAAACATTATTTCCAAGAATATTCCTTTAAAAGTTTTCAAGTTTATTTTTAATCAAATTCTTTTAGTTTATAATTGAATGACATGTTATGAAAGGAACAATGTTTTTGAAGTAGAAAGGATATTTTCCTCAAGAATGGAGTTCAAGTGTTTTATCAAAATTATTTTCCATCTAAGATAATAAAGGGTTCTGTTTTTATCCCTATTATTACATTGATTTGATTATGTTGTGATGGAATTATTTTTAAAAATTCCTTTATCTTATATGAATTGTTTTATGACGTCACGATGTTTAAGAATCCCATTTTTATTACATGGGTTATGCTATGATGTATGGTTTATGATTTTGTGGCACACATAAGAATGGTATCATTATGAGATGGGTGGGACCTATATCTCCCTCCAATGCATTGGTTAAAGATTTTATATCTCATGATATAGACATGGCTGGAACGGTAGGATATACCGATTCAGTGAAACATGACTGAAACGAGGGTGACTCGGTTCAGAAATGGACTTTGTCCACTAAGATAGTCTTGGAAATGAGTCTTGATTAATAAGAAATGATTCTATATGATTATGTGTGTATGAAACAAAGTTTCAAGTTTTATGTTATGATTATTGGGATTACATTTCACTACTATGATTTATCCCATCTTATGATATTATGATCTGTTTTGCAGGTTAAGATTTCCAAAATGTTATGTTCTTATGAATATGATGTGATTAATATTTCTTTTGATTACCCTTACTGAGCATTTGAGCTCACCATTTTATGTTTTTTTCCCCAGGATATAAATAAAGGTTTTAGGTAAGAAAAAAAGAGAAGATCTTTATGGGAGATGTTCAAGATCTTTCACCACAATTAGAAGATTATATTCTGAGTTTCTAAAGACACTAAACTATTACGGTCCTTGTGTGTGTGTGTATTTTTATGTACTAAGTATTCCGCAAAAGTAATGTAATGTCCATGTATGTTAAGCTTCGTGTCTCTACAGTTGGTATCAGAGGAAAGGTTTAGTCAACCTTTGGAAACTAGGATGCGAAAACGTTAGTGAGATCCCTAGAGATATTTCTAAGGTATGTCTAGGGATGTCCCTAAGGATAAGTATACGTATAGGATACAGTCCTAGAACTACTGTAATGATCATAGAATTTAACCTAAGATGTTAGATATTGAGGATACTCCCCCTTTATTAAGTTGTTTTCCCTAGCATGATTTGTTCCTCTCACACTATTCTTTTTGGGTTTTAGACGATGGCTGGAGCCCGAAGGAACTGTGTTGATCAATTTAATGGAAAATGCAATGATTGTCCTCCTGAACAAACAAATGTTATGGGAGATGGAGTGAAAAATCTTATTGTTATACTTACACAAGCTATGAATTATTCTGGACTTCCAAATGAGCAGAGAAAGGAACGACATTCTATTGAGTCCTTCATGAGGCAACGTCCACCTTCTTTTAGTGGGTCTTCTGATCCAATTGTTGCTGAACAATGGATCAGTACCACTAAAAAGATATTTTCAGTTCTTCAATGTTCTGAACATGATAAAGTCATCTTAGCAGTATATCGTTTGGAAGGTGAAGCTGATCAATGGTGGAATATTATCAAGAATACGAGGCAAAGAGATGATATTGAGTCCATGGAATGGGATGAGTTCAAGAACTTATTTTTAAATAAGTACTTCCCTCGTATTCTACGAACAAAGATGGAGAAAGTGTTTCTTGAACAAAAGTAAAAGGATGATGAATCTGTTGGTGTATATGAAGCGAATTTTACAAGGCTTGCAAGGTATGCATCTGGATTTATCATCCAACCTGAAAGTAAAGTTGATCGATTTTTTAGTGGCTTAAAACAAAATCATCGAAGGGCATTAGCAATAAGAGACTTCAGTAGCTATGAAGAAATTGTGTGTTGTGGTATCAAGGTAGAAATGGAAGTTGGTGTTAAATTTTCATCTCATAGTTTTCACAAGAAACGAAAGATGGAGTTCAAGGAGAAATCTCAAAATAATAGTGAAAAGAAGATGATTGTTTCCTTATGCTCAATGTGTAGAAAGAAGCATGGTGGAGATTGTCTTAAAGAGACAAGTAAATGTTTCAAATGTGGAAAGGAAGGTCATCGGGCATTTGAATGCCACAGTGATGGGAAGAAGATGTCTAATGATGCAATCAAAGGAAGGGATACACATAATGAACCTACTACACTTCAATGCTTCAAGTGCAAGGAAATTTGGCATTATGCTAATAAATGCCCTAATCCAAGGGTTAGTGATGATCGACTTGAGAAACCACTTAAGGAAAAGGACAATGGGAAGTCACATGCGATCACCATTGGCGATGTTGAATATGACAATGATGTGGTGGAATGATTAACTGTTTATGTAATGGGATTCCAGAATAATGTTGTATTTAGTATCGTGGAATATTGGAATATTTATGTATTCGTCTATTATGGTTTTTAGTAATTTTATGGCATCGGTAACCATGAAAAGTGATTGAAATATTTTTGGAAAGCAGATGATATGCACATAATGAAGGATAAAGAGAATCTAATATGTTTGATAGTATTCATGAGCTCATGATTGATATAAGGACTAAGTGATATAATGGTTTGAGTATATAGAATTTTGAGGATTTTGGTATGTGGAAAGTGTTAACTTTTATCTGCATTCATGTTTTCACTAAGTTTCAATGGGTATTCAAGAGAATACATGATTAAGGTCTTTGAATGTTTGGAATGTGACCATCAAGACATATCTTATGATATATGGGGATCAACGATGGTATTAAATTTCTGGCAATCGTTTTCACTATATTATGAGAATGGACTGCAGTATTATGGATAAGCCTAAAGATTGGAATGGATTATGTTGGACATAAGTTAGTATTGTTTAAGGATAGAAGCTTTTTTCGATATTATTAATGGGATGTTATAGTAATATAGTTTTAGAAAAAGGAAAACCTGCCGAACGGGTGACAGCCCATCACGTCAGACAAGGACGTAGGAATCGAACCCACAACTGAAGTGCGACTGACCTTTATCGCATACCACTATCCTACATGATGTCCCTAGTTAGTAGAAACTAGTTTTATTTTATTAAACGGTATGATATATGAAGTATAAGTCCATTTTAGGAACTATATATCATTAATCTCACTATAGATGGACTTATGTATTTTTTGATAACTTTTCTAACCTTTTGTTTGAGACAGATGGAATGACCCATCATTCTATCACGTGATCTGCTAACACATCCTGAATGACAAATTCAACTTCATTTATTCAAGAGATGAAGTGGAAATTGTCCAAAGAACGACCAACGGTGAAACTATACCAAAATCACGAAAGTATTTCTTCTAATTCCAATTTCCTCAACTTTAGGGAAATGATCTTGAAAACCAAAAATGGTTTCCTAGTGCTCTTATATCTGATGAATCAGATGGTACCTTAGATCGTCAGAAATTTATGTCTTTGTGATTGTTGGATTTTCCATAGCCATGTTCTCTACCACTCTCCATCAGAACATGATGGTTAGATTTCTCTTCCATATCCATATTTTCACCTATGTGGAAACCCAGTGATTAGTTTATTTGGGTAACCGTTACGTTTCATACTTTTTTTTAAATATTGGTTTTGGTATTCCTTTTTACGATGTGGGTTTCTATTAAAGAAACGTTCGAATAGTAAACCATTTATAACCCCGACGAATTTCGTGGGCGAAATTCATTTTAAGGGGGGTAGAATGTAACACCCTGAGATTTTTTGAAAAATATACATTTTAATTTCATTAATGTCTTGTGTTGTACGCTACCCCAAAAGGAGCTTGCACAACATTCATGCTTGAATTTCCTTGCATTACACGCAATCACGACCTTCCTCGATAGCGTGTGTAGTACGCAATACCGAGTATCACTAAACGACGATATACTGTTAAAATATTATTAAAACTAGCCGTTATGAATAGTAAAACCACTTTTTGAAATTTTGTAAATTTTGTTTTTCCAAATGGACTTCATTTTTGGAATCGGAATATCGAAATTAGCTTAGGGGGAAATTTTGGTACATTTTGGATAACATTCATTTTCTGATGAATATTGAATATTTCTAAATTTTAATTAAAAACAACCTTTTTAATCGAAATAATTAATAGTGACAAATTATTAATTTGAGTGGTTTTAATGTATATTTAGAATATATTTTTACAATTTAATAAAATTTTGGTCATTGGATGTAATTCTACAATTAAACCAGACATAAACAAGTGTCAATCTTTTGATAGTTATTATCTCTTAAGAACACGATATTTGTTTTGACGACGAGAATTAATTTTTAAATTAATTAATGCAACTGATATGTTTTGAATTTGGAAAAATACTCATCATTTTTGAGTTCATAATATCAAATATAGGTTAGGACTAATTTTTGGTATTATTCTGGAAACTTTCATTTTTTGATGAATAGTGAAACCACTCAGTGGTAGTTAAAAAAAATGATTTTTTCATAAAACATAATTTTACCGCTTCTGTGAGTGGAATTTCAAAAATCCAAGAGACACGGTTGATGTTAGTAAGTAAAATGTGGTTCAATAGAATGAAAATAATTTTTGGTGAATAGTAACTTTTTACTTTTTTTCCCATGGTTAAAATTAAATAGGGTAATTAAGGGTAAAAATGATTTTATTATTACCCTAAAACATGTCCTAATTCTATTGGATAAGTGTAATTCGATCAAAAACAACCTTATAAATAAAATATGACCATTTAGGCCCACTTGGATTAGATTAGGACGTTTATTATTAATTTATTTAAAGAAGGGTTAAAATAGTTAAAATCAAAGTTTAATAACTAAATAATTTTTAATATAGGGTTATACATCAGATACATTAGATTGTAAATATTAATTAAAAAGCTAATAATATTTCCTACATAATGATATTTTATTTATAACTTTTAGACATTAAATAATTTAATTTATTTATGACACAATGATGATGCAGTAATTACCATAATAGTGAAAAATTAGAATAATTGATATTATAAATACCCAAATAAATATAATTTTAGCTTTTTTATGAATTAAACTAATTTTATATATTAATATGAAATGTTAGTATTGGTTTAATTAACTTTTTTCAAACTAATAATTCTGTTATGATTTTTTAAAAAATCAATTACTAAATAGTGTCAGAATTGACATAAGATAGTTTTTAAAACAAATATTATATTGTTAATTGTTATTTTATTCCTAAAAATCTATGGTTCGGAAAAATGACTTAGATAAGGTTATATATATTAATAATAAACAACTTGGGGTTCGTTTGTATTGTTATAGTATGTTTATTAACCTTATAGTGTAAGAACACAAGGAGACACGGTAAAAGTAAAATTATTTAAATTAATGTTAAATCTAAATGATAAGGTTAAAATAGGAACCTAAACTTGTCTAAATTCTCTTGGATGAGAGGATTGAGACCCATCCCCACCTTAGCTTCGAAACAAATCAATTTTGAGCTATCTAAAACCGAATTTGACTTTATAATAAAATAATAGTTTTAGTTATTCCAAAGGTACCTCTCTCATCCCTTATAAAAGGGCACCTCCTCCCCCTCTTCCTCACACCACTTTGAGCCTTCATGCTCGGCCAACACCTGCCAATTTCTCCTCTACACTTCCCTAGAAAAATCTTAGAGGTTCTGGTCTTCTTCAAAGACCTATTTTAGTGCCCTAAAAGGAGGTCTCAAAGAAGCACGTCAAAGAAGAGGTAATGTCCGTTACCGATTCTTTCATCTTTATTTCTTCTTCCACTTATTCTTCTTTAGTTTTTTCATTATGAAGTAATAACATCAGTATCACTCATATACTGATATGTTATTATAAGTATGAAACAACCCTATTTCACCATTTATCCATCCTACGGAAATCTAAATCACCGCGCGTGCGTACGTACGGAATACCGTCTCCACGCTGTGGTGTAATCTATTTTCCACCACCACCTTACTTGGATGGGTATAATCTTGTAACTAATGACTATATATGACTATTATAAAGTGATATTGATTCTGAATTAGTATTCATACACTCCAATACAGTCCCATGATCATTAGAATGATATCATCGCTCGTGCGTACGTACGGACTACCGTCTCCACAACACGATGAGATTCATTCTCCACTTGAAACATTCATGAATGATTATAAAGTATATATAATAAGTAATCATGAAATATATGACATAATAATGATAATGTATTTATGTGTATATATATGTATTTCATCTACTTAATTCCATTAAACTCAATAAGGAAACAAAAACAGCGTTCATGCGTACGTACGACCTACCGTCTCCATGAACGGTGTATTTCATTCCATTTACTGATTTATTATATATATGTATATTCTGAATATATATTATATATAAATCATTTTTTATATTCTGGAATGAAGTAATCATGATCTAAGTAATCTTATGAATAATTACAAGTCAAAACACGGACGACAAATGAAACAATTTTACCCAAAATGCTCTTTAACATGGAATTTACAAAAGAATGGGTAATATAAAGTCATAAGTGAACCATATATGATTTCAAAACAATGATTATGATTCTGGAATAAGTCAATAACATTATTTAAATCATTATACAGGAGTTTCAAACACTTACGAAGCAAATCGGACCTAAGGTAAGGGAAATATCACAATCTCATTTTTATCCGAGATTGTTTATACTTTGGTATTTACTGGGGTGTATTTTATCATACACATCTATGTTTCCTCAATATGTAATATTATTTCCATCGACCTACAATTTTTTAAATCCTATTTTACCCTTCGGTGAGTTTTTAGTAAAAGATATGAAAGGAATATTTTGTCGTTTTTCGTATGAGGTATTTTTTGACTTTTCCGACAAAAGTACGAGATGAATGTTTTTTTAACTTATATGGCATTAATGGATTTTTAAAACATTATTTCCAAGAATCTTCCTTTAAAATTTTTCATGTTTATTTTCAATCAAATTATTTTAGTTTAGAATTGAATGACATTTTAAGAAAGGAAAAGTGTTTTTGAAGTATAAAGGATATTTTCCTCAAGAATGGAGTTCAGGTGTTTTATCAAAATTATTTTCCATATAAGATAATAAAGGGTTCTGTTTTTATCCCTATTATTACATTGATTTGATTATGTTGTGATGGAATTATTTTTATGAATTCCTGTATCTTATATGAATTTTTTTATGATGTCACGATGTTTAAGAATCCCATTTATATTACATGGGTTATGCTATGATGTATGGTTTATGATTTTGTGGCGCACATAAGAATGGTATCATTATGAGATGGGTGGGACCTATATCTCTCTCCAATGCATTGGGTAAAGATTTTATATCTCATGAGATAGACATGGATGGAACGGTAGGTTATACCGGTTCAGTGAAACAGGACTGAAACGAGGGTGACTCGATTCAGAAATGGACTTTGTCCACTAAGATAGTCTTGTAAATGATTCTTGACTAATAAGAAATGATTCTCTATGATTATGTGTGTATGACACAATGTTTCATGTTTTATGTTATGATTATTGGGATTACATTTCAGTACTATGATTTATCCCATGTTAAGATATTATGATCTGTTTGGAGGTTAAGATTTCCAAAATGTTATGTTCTTATGAATATGATGTGATTGATATTTCTTTTGTTTACCCTTACTGAGCATTTGAGCTCACCCTTTTATGTTTTCTTTTCCCCAGGATATAAAGAATGGTTTTAGGTAAGAAAAAAAGGGATGATATTTGTGGGAGATGTTGAAGATATTTCACCACGATTAGAAGATTATATTCCGAGTTTCCAAAGATACTAAACTGTTACGGTCCTTGTGTGTGTGTTTTTGTTATGTACTATGTATTCCGCAAAAGTAATGTAATGTCCATGTACGTTAAGCTTCAGGTCTCTATAGTTGGTATCAGAGGAAAGGTTTAGTCAACCTTTGGAAACTAGGATGCGAAAACGTTAGTGAGATCCCTAGAGATATTTCTAAGGTATGTCTAGGGATGTCCCTAAGGATAAGTATACGTATAGGATACAGTCCTAGAACTACTGTAATGATCATAGAATTTAACCTAATATGTTAGATATTGAGGATACTCCCCCTTTATTATGTTGTTTTCCCTAGCATGATTTGTCCCTCTCACACTATTCTTTTTGGGTTTTAGACGATGGCTGGAGCCCGAAGGAACCGTGCTGATCAATTTAATGGACAATGCAATGATTTTCCTCCTGAACAAACAAATGTTATGGGAGATGGAGTGAAAAATATTATTTCTATACTTACACAAGCTATGAATCATTCTGGACTTCCAAATGAGCAGAGAAGGGAACAACATTCTATTGAGTTCTTCATGAGGAAACTTCCACCTTCTTTTAGTGGGTCTTTTAATCCACTTGTTGATGAACAATGGATCAGTACCACTAAAAAGATATTTTTAGTTCTTCAATGTTCTGAACATGATAAATTCATCTTAGCAGTATATCGTTTGGAAGGTGAAGCTGATCAATGGTGGAATCTTATCAAGAATACGAGGCAAAGAGATGAAATTGAGTCCATGGAATGGGACGAGTTCAAGAACTTATTTTTAAATAAGTACTTCCCTCGTATTCTTCAAACAAAGATGAATAAAGAGTATCTTGAACTAAAGCAAAAGGATGATGAATCTGTTGGTATATACAAAGCGAATTTTACAAGGCTTGCAAGTTATGCATCTGGATTTATCATCCAACCTGAAAGTAAAGTTAATCGATTCTTTAGTGGCTTAAAACAAAATCTTCAAAGGGAATTATCTATAAGAGACTTCAGTAGCTATAAAGAAATTGTCCATTGTGCTATCAAGGTAGAAATGGATGTTGGTGTTACTTATCCATCTCATAGTTTTGACAAGAAACAAAAGATGGATTTCAAGGAGAAATCTCATAATAATGGTGAAAAGAAGATGAATTTTTCCTTATGCTCAATGTGTGGAAAGAAGCATGGTGGAGATTGTCTTAAAGGGACAAATAAATGTTTCAAATGTGGAAAGGAAGGTCATCGGGCATTTGAATGCCGCAATGATGGGAAGAAGATGTCTAATGATGCAATCAAAGGAAGGGATACATAGAATGAACCTACTACACTTCAATGCTTCAAGTGCAAGAAAATGGGGAATTATGCTAATAAATGCCCTAATCCAAGGGTTAGTGATGATCGACATGAGAAACCACTTAAGGCAAAGGACAAAGGGAATTCACATGCGATTACCATTGGCGATGTTGAATATGACAACGATGTGGTGGAATGATTAAGTGTTTATGTAATGGGATTCCAGAATAATGTTGTATTTAGTATCGTGGAATATTGTAATATTTATGTATTGGTCTATTATGGTTTTCAATAATTTTATGGCATCGGTAACCATGAAAAGTGATTGAAATATTTTTGGAAAGCAGATGATATAAACATAATTAAGGGATGAAGAGAATATAATATGTTTGATAGTATTCATGAGCTCATGATTGATATAAGGACTAAGTGATATCATTGTTTGAGTATATAGAATTTTGAGGATTTTGGTATGTGGAAAGTGTTAACTTTTAACTGCATTCTTGTATTCCCTAATGTTCAATGGGTATTCAAGAGAATACATGATTAAGGCCTTTTAATGATTGGAATGTGACCAACAAGACATATCTTATGATATATGGGGATCAACGATTGTATTAAATCTCTGGTAATCGTTTTCACTATATTATGAGAATGGACTGCAGTATTATGGATAAACCTAAAGATTGGAATGGATTATGTTGGACATAATTAGTATTGTTTAAGGATAGAAGTTTTTTTCGATATTATTGATGAGATGTTATAGTAATATAGTTTTAGAAAAAGGACAACCTGCAGGACGGGCGACAACCCATCACGTCAGACAAGGTCGTAGGAATGGAACCCACAACCGATGTGTGACTGACAATTATCACCTACCACTAGCCTACATGAAGTCCCTGGTTAGTAGAAACTAGTTTTATTTTATTATTCGGTATGATATATGAAGTATAAGTCCATTTTAGGAACCATATATCCTTAATCTCACTATAGATGGACTTATGTATTTTTTGATAACTTTTCTAACCTTTTGTTTGAGACAGATGAAATGACCCATCATTCTATCACATGATCTTCTAACACATCACGAATGACAAATTCAACTTCATTTATTTAAGAGATGAAGTGGAAATTGTCCAAAGAACGACCAACGGTGAAACTATACCAAAATCACGAAAGTATTTCTTCTAATTTCAATTTCATCAACTTTAGGGAAATGATCTTGAAAACCAAAAATGTTGTCCTAGCGCTCTTATATATGATGAATCTGATGGTACCTTAGATAGTCATAAATTTATGGCATTGTGATTGCTGGATTTTCCATAGCCATGTTCTCTACCACTCTCCATCAGAACATGATGGTTAGATTTCTCTTCCATATCCATATTTTCACCTATGTGGAAACCCATTGATTAGTTTATTTGGGTAACCGTTACTTTTCATAATTTTGTTTTTAAATATTGGTTTTGGTATTCCTTTTTACGATGTGGGTTTCTATCAAAGAAACTTTCGAATAGTAAACCATTTATAACCCCGATGAATTTCGAGTGCGAAATTCATTTTAAGGGGGGTAGAATGTAACACCCCGATATTTTATGAAAAATATTTTTTTAAATTTCATTAATGTCTTGTGTTGTACGCTACACAAAAAGGAGCTTTCACCACATTCATGCTTGACTTTCCTTTCATTACACACAATCGCGACCTTCCTCGATAGCATGTGTAGTACGCAATACCGAGTTTCACTAAACAACGATATGCTGTTAAAATATTATTAAAACTAGCCGTTATGAATAGTAATAACCACTTTTTGAAATTCTGTATATTTTATTTTTCAAAAAGGACTTCATTTTTGGATTCAGAATATCGAAATTAGCTAAGGGTGAAATTTTGGTACATTTTGGATAACTTTCATTTTCTGATGAATAGTGAAAATTACTAAATTTTAATTAAAAACAACCTTTTTAATTGAAATAATTAATAGTGATAAATTATTAATTTGAGTGGTTTTAAAGTATATTTAGAATATATTTTTACAATTTAATACAATTTTGGTCATTGGATGTAATTCTACAATTAAACCAGACAAAAACAAGTATCAATCTTTTGATAGTTATTATCTCCTAAGAACACGCTATTTGTTTTGACGATGAGAATTAATTTTTAAATTAATTAATGAAACTGATATGTTTTGAATTTGGTAAAATAGAAATCATTTTTGAGTTCATAATGTCAAATATAGGTTAGGACTAATTTTTGGTATTTTTCTGGAAACTTTCATTTTTTGATGAATAGTGGAACCACTCAGTGGTAGTTACAAAAAATGAATTTTTCATAAAACATAATTTTACCGCTTCTGTGAGTGGAATTTCAAAAATCCGAGAGACATGGTTGATGTTAGTAAATAAAATGTGATTCAATAGGATAAAATAATTTTTGGTGAATAGTAACTTTTTACTTTTTTTTACCACGGTTAAAAGTAAATAGGGTAATTAAGGGTGAAAATGATATTATTATTACCCTGACACATGTCCTAATTCTATTGGATAAGTGTAATTCGACCAAAAATAACCTTATAAATAAAATATGACCATTTAAGCCCACTTGGATTAGATTAGGACATTTATTAGTAATTTATTTAAAGAAGGGTTAAAATAGTTAAAATCAAAGTTTAATAACTAAATCATTTTTAATATAGGGTTATACATAAGATATATTCGATTGTAAATATTAATTAGAAATATAATACGATTTCCTACATAATGATATTTTATTTATAATTTTTAGACATTAAATAATTTAATTTATTTATGACACAATGATGATGCAGTAATTACCAGAATAGTGAAAAATTAGAATAATTGATATTATAAATATCCAAATAAATATAATTTGAGATTTTTTAGGAATTACACTAATTTTATATATTAATATGACATTTTAGTATTGGTGTAATTAAATTTTTTCGAACTAATCATTCTGTTATGATTTTCAAAAATATGAAATTCTCAATAGTGTCAAAATTGACATAAAATAGTTTTTAAAACAAATATTATATTGTTAATTGTTATTTTATTCCTAAAAATCTAAGGTTCGGCTAAATGACTTAGATAAGGTTATGTATATTAATAATAAACAACTTTGGGTTCGTTTGGCTTGTTATAGTAAGTTTATTAACCTTATAGTGTAAGAACACAAGGAGACACGGTAAAAGTAAAATTATTTAACTTAATGGTAAATCTAAATGATAAGGTTAAAATAGGAACCTAAACATGTCTAAATTCTATTGGATGAAAGGATTGTGACCCATACCCACCTTATATTCGAAATAAATCAATTGAGAGCTATCTAAAACCGAAATTTACTTTTTAATAAAACAATAGTTTTTGTTATTTCAAAGGTACCCCTCTCCTCCCTTATAAAAGGGCACCGCCTCCCCCTCTTCCTCACACCACTTTGAGCCTTCAAGCTCGGCCAACCCCTACGAATATCTCCTCTCCACTTTCCTAGAAACATCCTAGAGGTTCTGGTCTTCTTCAAAGACCTATTTTAGTGCCCTAAAAGGAGGTCTCAGAGAATCACTTCAAAGAAGAGGTAATGTCCGTTACCGATTCTTTCATCTTTATTTTTTCTTCCACTTATTCTTCATTAGTGGTTTCATTATGAAGTAATAACATCAGTATCACTAATATACTGATATGTTATTATAAGTATGAAACAACCCTATTTCACCATCTATCCATCCTACAGAAAACGAAATCACCGCGCGTGCGTACGTACGGAATACCGTCTCCATGCCGTGGTGTAATCTATTTTGCACCACCACCTTACTTGGATGGGTATAATGGTGTAAATAATGAATATATATTACTATTATAAAGTGATACGGATTCTGAAATAGTATACACACACTCCAATACAGTCTCATGATCATGATAATGATATCATCGCTCGTGCGTACGTACGGACTACCGTCTCCACGACGCGATGAGATTCATTCTCCACTGTAACCATTCATGAATGATTATAAAGTATATATAATAAGTAATCATGAAATATATGACATAATAATGATACTGGATTTATGTGTATATATATGTATGTCATCTACTTAATTCCATTCAACTCAATAAGGAAACCAAAACAGCGTTCATGCATACGTACGACCAACCATCTCCATGAACGGTGTATTTCTTTCCATTTACTGATTTATTATATATATGTATATTCTGAGTATATATTATATATAAATCATGTTTTATATTCTGGAATTAATTAATCATGATCTAAGTAATCATATGAATAATTACAAGTCAAAACACGGATGACAAATGATATAATTTTACCCAAAACGCTCTTTAACATTGAATTTACAAAAGAACGGGTAATATAAAGTCATAAGTGAACCATATATGATATCAAAACAATGATTTTGATTCTGGAATAAGACAATGACATTATGTAAATCATTATACAGGAGGTTCGGACACTTACGAAGCAAATCAGACCTAAGGTAAGGGAAATATCACAATCTCATTTTTATCCGAGATTGTTTATACTTTGGTATTTACTGGGGTGTATTTTATCATCCAAATCTATGTTTCCTCAATATGTAATATTATTTCCATCCACCTACAACTGTTTAAATCCTATTTTACCCTTTGGTGAGTTTTTAGTAAAAGATATGAAAGTAATCTTTTGTCGTTTTTCGTACGAGGTATTTTTTGACTTTTCCGACAAAAGTACGGGAAGAATGTTTTTTTAAACTTATACGGCATGCATGGATTTGTAAAAAATTATTTCCAAGAAGATTCCTTTAAAATTTTTCAAGTTTATTTTTAATCAAATTATTTTAGTTTAGAATTGAATGACATTTTAAGAAAGGAAAAGTGTTTTTGAAGTAGAAAGGATATTTTCCTCAAGAATGGAGTTCAAGTGTTTTATCAAAATTATTTTCCATCGAAGATAATAAAGGGTTCTTTTTTTATCCCTATTATTACATTGATTTGATTATGTTTTGATGGAATTATTTTTATGAATTCCTCGATCTTATATGAATTGTTTTATGATGTCACGATGTTTAAGAATCCCATTTTTATTACATGGGTTATGCTATGATGTATGGTTTATGATTTTGTGGCACACATAAGAATGGTATCATTATGAGATGGGTGGGACCTATATCTCCCTCCAATGCATTGGGTAAAGATTTTAAATCTCATGATATAGACATGGCTGGAACGGTAGGTTATACCGGTTTTGTGAAACAGGACTGAAACGAGGGTGACTCGGTTCAGAAATGAACTTTATCCACTAAGATAGTATTGGAAATGATTCTTGACTAATAAGAAATGATTATCTATGATTATGTGTGTATGTCACAAAGTTTCATGTTTTAAGATATGATTATTGGGATTACATTTCACTACTATGAATTATCCCATGTCATGATATTATGATCTGTTTTGCAGGTTATGATTTCCAAAATGATATGTTCTTATGAATATGATGTGATTGATATTTCTTTTGTTTACCCTTACTGAGCATTTGAGCTCACCCTTTTATGTTTTCTTTTCCCCAGGATATAAAGAAGGGTTTTAGGTAATAAAAAAATGGAAGATCCTTATGGGAGATGTTGAAGATCTTTCACCACGATTAGAAGATTATATTCCGAGTTTCCAAAGACACTAAACTATTATGGTCCTTGTGTGTGTGTGTTTTTGTTATGTACTAAGTATTCCGCAAAAGTTATGTAATGTCCATGTACGTTACGCTTCGGGACTCTACAGATTTCATTTGGAAAATTCTTCTAAGTTTAGACTCACCCTATACTTTGGAATTATTGTTCAATTATATATTCCATATGTCATGAAACAGGTAAAGTAAATGTGTCTCAGTTCTTTTGTGACATTTATTGATACCATTGAAATAGAATATGGGGTTTGAGCATGGGTTAGGATGTTTTTTTCAGGTTTTGGTCAATTGGGATTTTTTATTTTGGTTTCTCTTCAAGTATGTCTTTTAGTTTCTGATTATAATCTGACATAGTTTAATGGTTTTTTATGTATTTAGTTATATTTTGTACTCAAGGATCATATACTGGTATGGTTGATTATTTTTTATGTATTTTGGATGTTTTATCTCTAAAATGGAAAATAATCCCCAAAAATATTCTTCAGTCCCATGTAATTTAATATCATCCTTTGGTATCTTTGGGAATTCACCTAAGGCCTAGAAGAATTCCTCTCATTCTCAATCAAATGGGGGGGGGGGGGTTGGGATTTTACAATATATATTCTTTATAATGTGTCTATTAGTATTTATCTTATTAATTTAATTTCTACGTTATAGTATTAATATCTAAATATTATCCTTTTTATAATATATCATAATTGGATTAAATCCTGGTGTTTCATGTTAATCATGTTATTGAGAATAATATACTTGTAAAATAAATTTTCATGGTGTTACATTTCCCCCCTTAAAAAAATTGCGACCACACAATTTCTTCTTATTTATTATAAATACGGTTCAATTTTTTTTTAAAAAAATCATTTTAATGGAGTGGAAGATAAAAAAAATATGATCATGAAAGAATTATCCTTTTAATATTTAAAAATAATTTTTTTCAAAGACCATATAATAAAAACGATAATTAAACATTAAATTTAAATTAAGAATGTGAAAAAATGAAGGTCACCAAGAATAGCACATAATCATGTTCCTAGATAAAGATAACATTAGTAGGATGTGAAAATATGGAACTAGAGAAAAAATATCATCTGAGGAATAATGTAGATTAATAGAGAACATGGTCATGAGATGTTCAATGATAGAAACCTTAAATCAGTAGGGGATAATGATGACCACCAATTTATGAAAAAATATTGATAAACGAATAAATTTTTTATTTCAACATCATGATCCATTATTTGATTTATTCTTTTAACATTGTGTTAGATAACATGAGAAAATATACTTTCTTGATATCTGTCTATTTAATAATCATAATTTATTTTTCTAGTTGTCCTTTGATCAATTTTCAATTTTATCTAATCTCATAATCCAGTAAATGAATATTTAAATGGAATTTATCATTCTTGAAGCATTATATTAAAATTTTAATTTATCAAAATATCCTTAAAAGGATAAAAATTTATTTTTCATATCTTTAACCATTAATCAAAAACAAAATGTACAGTGATACCATGATTCTGAAAATGAATATAGTATGAATTGAGTGATACCATGATGCGGAAAATGAATGTATTAGATGAGATATGAGGTTAAATGATATTATATTATACCTTTAATGAAACATTGGTCCAAATAAAAAATTCCATAGATTGGAAAAAATTTCAAATGAAATTATACCATGCTTCATTTTTATTCAGAGTAAACATGATTAAAAAATATTTAATTTTGTTAAACATGTATAAAATTATATGATCATTATTATATTTAGATGCATTAGTTTTTCCTTGGGTACCAAAAGAATAGAGTTATATAAGGACAACTTGAAATATAACCCGGGATCCTAATTCTACATTACTATTCTTATATTTAGAGACAACTTGATTATTCCAAATAAGTTAGAGTTATCCAGTTATCCTATGAGGATCCAGATCCTGACATGGTTATATTTACTTCTCTACTTACATTTGATGTAGTAGGTCACTGTCCATTTTGTATTCACACACTTTGAGATTCGTCGTTTGGTGCCCAAACAGATGTCCTAGATATGGGGTTGGACTTGGATTGTGCTTATTTTTTGTTGTATCTTATGCAATAAAACTTGGTATGGGGTTAGTATCTGAACATAGTCTAGGGATTTCTATTAGAGATGGAGTATTTTATTTATTTTTTAATTTATCAATCATTCCTTATTTTATATATTAAAATTTTTATATTGGTTTCTTTTATTTATTGAATAGCATATTCATTCATGGGACAATTAGTTGGTACTGACTAGGTTATCAATTTATATTTATTTATCCACTATTATTATATTTTATTTACATTCATTTTTATGATGATTCATCTATGATTATTATCAATCTATTGGGTATAGTCCCCCCATTGTAGACCTTTTAGGCTCGCACTTCTAGTCAAAAGCATTTAGGATACATGTAGGTATGCATGAGGTCATACAAAAAATATGTATTGTTACTATTTATACAATTAATCAGGATGGGATGTGAAAAAGTGGTTTCAAATATTTCTTTATTTTCCACTATCTTACATTTTTGGGATAGTAGATAGGATACTAGAAATGTTTCGAAACATGGAAAGTATATCAGGTTTGGGAATTTTAAACCAACACCTGAGATAAAGATCAGTTTATAGGGATGGGATTCTTGTTCATAGTGTTCATTACTACGGTTGATTGTTATTTCACCTTGGGTGATTGATTTATTTCTATTAAATATTGGTTTATGTGATTTTACACTTGTCCCAGTATGGAAATAGATTATGTGTGTCCATGAAACATTTCAGGCACATTAGATTCCCAAGAACTTATCATAATTACCTCTATATCATGTTTGTGTGGTTTCCTTTCTTAATTTCATATATCTTTGTTAATGAAATTATTATAACTATTACATAGGGTGATTAAAAAATTGTTTGTAAAATCCAAAATAATGTTTTATCATATTATTTGATGGTGGAATTCTATTTAAATATCTTAAAATTAATTAAATAAAATGGTTTTGAAATGGTTCATAAATTATCCAAAATTTAATTTTTTATTGTCATCAATTTGAATTTTTGTTAAAAATTTTAATTATCGATTATGAATTTCAGTTAAATGGGGTTTAAATCAAAACCTTTAAATGGTTATACTATCAAAATTTTTGGAGTTTTTTCTCATATATTTGAATCCTTGTATGATTGACTTGATATATATAGTCGAACATAGTTTTATTTTTTTGTATAATAATTTCGTTTAATGTTAATGTATTTTGAACCTTTAGTTCTTAGTTAGATAAATTTATCCATGATGCATGTTAGTTTAATTTGGTAGAAATTTGATTCATACACTAGTGCAGAAAACGTTTTTTACGTCACCATTTTTTACGTCGGTTATATAAAACCGACGTCATAATATGTAAAACGAGGTTTTTTACGTCGGTTAAGAAATAACCGACGTAAAAACCTGTGTTCGGTACACATTTAACGTCGGTTATACAAATAACCGACGTTATTAATCTCGCGGCTTCGTTTTTTACGTCGGTTATTTTTATAACCGACGTAAAAAACGCGGTTTTCGAAGGCCCTTTCACGTCGGTTATTGAATAACCGACGTAACAAACGCGGTTTTTGAAGGCTTTTTGACGTCGGTTATTATATAACCGACGTAAACAATGAATCGGAGGAAGTTTTTTACGTCGGTTAGTGAAATAACCGACGTTATAAATGTTTTTAAAACAATTATCACGTCGGTTATTGAATAACCGACGTGATAACTCAATTAAAAATTTACCCAGACCCGTGGATTGTCATTCGCGAGTTTACCTTCGACAGTCGCGACTCGTCTCTCTCGCGCGTAAACCCGAATCGGCTCGTCCATTTCGTTGGTTTAGATTCGTTTTGCGATCATCGTTTCTCATATTTAATCTCCTCGGATCAATCATCTAAACTCGCAGCACTCAGGTAATCCTCCCACTCGTTCGTTTTTTTTCGCGGATAGTAAATATATATGTGTTGTGATTTTTTTGTTGAAACTAGCTAAGATTCTTCGATTGCGAACCCTTTTAACTCGTTTTGGCGCCATAATCTTATTTATCATCCCTAGATCTATTTGTTCGACTTGCAATATTGAGTAATTTTATGATTTCACTAATTTTTCATCGTTTTCTATAAATCCCCGAGAGGGTTGGGGCGTGTCCATTTGGATGGGTTGCCCTTTTACAGTTGTTACTACTTTATTCACACACAACCATGGCATAGGTGCATGGATTTGGGGTCGGGGGGTGTCCAGGGGGGTTTACAAGGGGGTGGGTGGGTGTGGGGGGCTGTCCAAGGGTGTGGGTGGGTGTTGGGGGGTGTCCAGGGGGGTGTCCAAGGGGGTAGGGGGTGGGGGGTGGTGTCCAGGAGGGGTGGGGGGGCTGTCCAGAGGGTTGGGGGGTGTCCAGGGGGGTGTCCAAGCAGGTCGGGGGTGGGGGGTTGTGTCCAGGAGGGGTGGGGGTGCTATCTAGAGGGGTCGGGGGCTGTCCAGAGGGGTCGGGGGGTGTCCAGGGTGGTGTCCAAGGGGATGGGTGGGTGTGGGGGGCTGTCCAAGGGGGTGGCGGCCTGTCCAGAGGGGTCGGTGGGGTGTCCAGGGGGGTGTCCAAGGGGGTGGATGGGTGTGGGGGGCTGTCCACGTGGGTGACGGCCTCTCCAGAGGGTATTTGGGGTTGTCCGGGTGGGTGGGGGGGCTGTCCAGAGGGTTGGGGGATGTCCAGGGGGGTGTCCAAGGGGGTAGGGGGTGGGGGGTGGTGTCCAGGAGGGGCGGGGGGCTGTCCAGAGGGGTCGGGGGTGTCCAGGGGGGTTTACAAGGGGGTGGGTGGGTGTGGGGGGCTGTCCAAGGGCGTGGGTGGGTGTTGGGGGGTGTCTAGGGGGGTGTCCAAGGGGGTAGGGGGTGGGTGGTGGTGTTTAGGAGGGGTGGGGGGGCTGTCCAGAGGGTTGGGGGGTGTCCAGGGGGGTGTCCAAGCAGGTCGGGGGTGGGGGGTTGTGTCCAGGAGGGGTGGGGGTGTTTTCTAGAGGGGTCGGGGGGTGTCCAGGGTGGTGTCCAAGGGGATGGGTGGGTGTGGGGGGCTGTCCAAGGGGGTGGCGGTCTGTCCAGAGGGGTCGGTGGGGTGTCCAGGGGGGTGTCCAAGGGGGTGGATGGGTGTGGGGGGCTGTCCAAGGGGGTGGATGGGTGTGGGGGGCTGTCCAAGGGCGTGGGTGGGTGTTGGGGGGTGTCCAGGGGGGTGTCCAAGGGGTAGGGGGTGGGTGGTGGTGTTTAGGAGGGGTGGGGGGGCTGTCCAGAGGGTTGGGGGGTGTCCAAGCAGGTCAGGGGTGGGGGGTTGTGTCCAGGAGGGGTGGGGGTGCTTTCTAGAGGGGTTGGGGGGTGTCCAGGGTGGTGTCCAAGGGGATGGGTGGGTGTGGGGGGCTGTCCAAGGGGGTGGCGGCCTGTCCAGAGGGGTCGGTGGGGTGTCCAGGGGGGTGTCCAAGGGGGTGGATGGGTGTGGGGGGCTGTCCAAGGGGGTGGATGGGTGTGGGGGGCTGTCCAAGTGGGTGGCGGCCTCTCCAGAGGGTATTTGGGGTTGTCCGGGTGGGTGGGGGGGCTGCCCAGAGGGTTGGGGGATGTCTAGGGGGGTGTCCAAGGGGGTAGGGGGTGGGGGTGGTGTCCAGGAGGGGTGGGGGGCTGTCCAGAGGGGTCAGGGGGGTGTCCAGGGGGGTTTACAAGGGGGTGGGTGGGTGTGGGGGGCTGTCCAAGGGTGTGGGTGGGCGTTGGGGGTGTCCAGGGGGGTGTCCAAGGGGGTAGGGGGTGGGGGTGGTGTTTAGGAGGGGTGGGGGGGCTGTCCAGAGGGTTGGGGGGTGTCCAGGGGGGTGTCCAAGCAGGTCGGGGGTGGGGGGTTGTGTCCAGGAGGGGTGGGGGGCTGTCCAGAGGGGTCGGGGGGTGTCCAGGGGGGTTTACACATCGATTTGTTTTATATTTCAAAATTGTTATATTCAAATTATGATTTTTTTCATATAAACATATATTTGTCTTATCTAAAAAATATATATATTTTTGCTATTTTTTATAGGTAATAATGAGTCGAAGTTGGATTACGGCACATCGAATGAGCAATGAATATGAGGAAGGTGTTGATGCCTTTTTGGAATTTGCTAAACGAAATGTTCCAAGTAGTGACATTTTTTTCTGTCCATGCCTGAAATGTCTGAATATGAAGAAGTTGAAAAGTAGAGAGATAAAAGATCATCTGATTTGTCATGGTTTCAATCCGAGTTACAACCCTTGGATTTGGCATGGCGAAACTGGACAGAATGTCACTGATGATAATGAATCGCAAGATGGTAACTCCGATGGAATTGATGAAATGATTCGCGATATTGTAGCAGAACAAATTGAGATAGAACCGAGAGTTGCACGTCTATATGGTGATGCCGAAAAACCATTATATCCTGGTTGTACAGATTTTACGGTTTTGTCGGCGGTGTTAAGATTGATTAACCTGAAGGCGAAACATGGATGGAGTGACAGAAGTTTTACAGAGCTGCTACAATTGATGAAAGACATTCTTCCAAAAGATAACGATCTTCCAGATTCACATTATAAGGCCAAAAAAATATTATGCCCGATGGGATTGGGATACAGGAAAATACATGCATGTCCGAATGACTGCATTATATATAGGAAGGAATATGAATTTCTGAAAGAGTGTCCCAAATGTGGGACATCACGGTATAAGGTGAAAGAAAAATCACAAGCTGATGTAGAGATTACAAAGCTCCCTTCAAAGGTATTTTGGTATCTTTCTATAATTCCTCGTTTCAAACGTTTATTTGCTAATTCACATGATGCAAAAAGGTTAAGATGGCATGCTGATGAGCAGGTATGTGATGGAAAAATACGTCATCCAGCTGATTGTCCACAATGGAAGAAAATTGATGCCCAGTACCCTACATTTGGAAATGAAATTAGAAATCTGAGACTAGGCTTGTGCACAGATGGAATGAATCCATACCGAACCCTCAGTAGCACACATAGTTCATGGCCTGTTTTATTGGTAATTTACTACCTCTCTCCTGAAGTTTGTATGAAGCGCAAATATGTCATGTTGAGTATCATGATCTCTGGTCCAAAGCAACCCGGCAATGATATTGATGTATACTTGTCACCGCTGATTGATGATTTGAAACTTTTATGGGCTGATGGTATTAGGGTGTATGATTCTTATAAAATGGAATATTTTCAACTGCATGCAGTGCTTCTATTCACTATAAATGACTTCCCAGCATATGGAAATTTGTCTGGATACAGTGTTAAAGGGCATAAAGCATGTCCAATTTGCGAACAACAGACGTCATATTGTCAATTGCATCATGGGAGGAAAACAGTGTACATGGGTCATCGAAAGTTTTTGCCTATGGATCACCCTTATAGAAGACTAAAAAAGGCATTCAATGGCTCACAAGAATTTGATACTGCACCTCAACCATTATCCCCAGAATTGTATTTTGAGAGGGTGAAAAACCTTGATGTGACATTGGGAAAGACACAGAAATCTGGTAATGATAGACATATTTGGAAGAAAAGGCCAATATTTTTTGAGCTACCATATTGGAGGTATCATGAAGTCAAACATAATATTGATGTCATGCATGTGGAGAAGAATATCTGTGATTCTTTGATCGGAACATTGCTAGATATTAAAGGAAAGACAAAAGATGGGTTGAATGCAAGGTTAGACCTACTGTCAATGGGAATACGTTTAGAGTTAGCTCCCACTCCTAAAGGAAGACGAACATTTCTTCCCCCGGCTTGTCATACATTATCGAAGAGGGAGAAAAGTAGCTTCTGTCAGTGTCTTCATGATATCAAAGTGCCTCAAGGTTATTCTTCAAATGTAAAAAATTTTGTCTCATTGAAAGACTTGAAGTTGATAGGTATGAAATCACATGATTGTCATATCATGATGCAACAAATTCTACCAGTTGCACTGCGTGGAATATTGCCCATCCGTGTCAGAAAGACTATAATGAGGTTGTGTTATTTTTTCAATTCAATTTGCAACAAGGCGATTGATGTGAATGCTTTGAACATTTTGGAAAAGGATGCAATTATTATACTTTGTCATTTGGAAATGTATTTTCCTCCAACTTTTTTTGATATGATGGTGCATTTACTGATTCATCTGGTTCGAGAAATAAGGCTTTGTGGACCTGTATATCTTCGTTGGATGTATCCTTTTGAAAGGTATATGAAAATATTAAAGGGATATGTTAAAAATCCATATCGACCTGAAGCCTCCATTATTGAAAAGTATATTTCTGAGGAGGTAGCAGAGTTTTGTACGAGTTACTTGGCTACGGCGCAACACATAGGTTTGCCTCCATCTCGCCATGAACGGGTTAATAATGAGGGAAAGTGGATTCGTGGCTTGAAAGTCGAATCACTGTCAGCTGAACATATGAAGAAGTTAGAATCATACATCTTGAATAACATAGCTGATGTTCAACCGTATATCACATTGCATATTAATGAGTTGAAACAATGTCATCCAAAGAAGAAAGAAATGTGGATTTTGAATGAGCACAACAAAACTTTTTTGCCATGGTTTAAAAAGACCTTGCTTGGTAGATCAGATGTATCAGAGACATTAAAATGGATAGTGGGTGGTCCATCTTTAAATGTGATAACATGGTCCGCTTATGACATTAATGGCTATACATTTCATACGAAAGCTCAGGACAACAGAAGTGCAGTTCAGAATAGTGGTGTATTGGTGTTTGCAGAAGCAATGCATTTTTCGAGTGCTAAGGACAGAAACCCAATTTCGGCATCAAGTGCATATTATGGAGTGATTGAAGACATATGGGAGGCTGATTACTTTAAAATTAAAGTTCCCGTTTTTAACTGTAAATGGTTTATCGGTAACAACAGTGTCAGACACGATGAATTTGGAATGACACATGTTAATCTGAATAGATTGGAAGACACAGCTGATTCTTTTATAATGGCAACACATGCCAAACAAATTTTCTATGTAGTAGATCAATCAGATATGCAGTGGGCTGTTGTTTTACAAGGGAAAAACCAATATGTTGGTGAGGATGAATTTGATGAAGATGCTGATTTATGTGAGATCCCTACTTCCATGGAAAGATTAACAGAACATAATGATGAGTATGTTGAAGACATGGTTTGTGCCATTAGGAACGATCACGACGAAGGAATTTGGGAAAACAATCCAACTGTACATTCCTAAAATTACAGGTAACACAAGTATATATCTTGTTTACATTTAGTTTTTTCATATAATGTTAGATACTGTAAATTTTTTACTTATTAAAATATGTATCAAACCAAAACGATAAAACAATAAAAACCGTAAAGAGGAGAAGTCCTGCGCGCACCGGCAACCGGTCCTCTCTGTCTGTACCACCGGCCGGCCGCTGGCTCACCACCGGCCGGCCGGTGGTTCAGACAGAGAGCCTTCCTCTCTGTCTGGATCACCAGCGGCCGGCCGGTGTTGAGCCAGCGGCCGGCCGGTGGTTCAGACAGAGAGGAAGGCTCTCTGTCTGAACCACCGGCCGGCCGGTGGTGAGCCAGCGGCCGGCCGGTGGTACAGACAGAGACAGAGCCTCTCTGTCTGGATCACCAGCGGCCGGCCGGTGTTGAGCCAGCGGCCGGCCGGTGGTTCAAACAGAGAGGAAGGCTCTCTGTCTGGTCCACCGGCCGGTCGCTGGATCACCACCGGCCGCCCGGTGGACCAGACAGAGAGCCTTCCTCTCTGTCTGGATCACCAGCGGCCGGCCGGTGAGGAGCCAGCGGCCGGCCGGTGGTTTAGACAGAGAGGAAGGCTCTCTGTCTGGTCCACCGGCCAGCCGGTGGTGATCCAGCGGCCGGCCGGTGGTCCAGACAGAGGAAGGCTGTCTGCTCCACCGGCCGGCCGGTGGTGAGCCAGCGGCCGGCCGGTGGCATCAGTGAGTCCACTTTTCAGCTTTCTTATGCCAACTCCTTGGCAACATTTTGCCTGTGTTTACCATGTTTATCATTGTTTAACATGCTTATCATATTACCGATGTTTACTATTATGTAATTTAGTACACTTTTCTATTTGTGAACTAATGTTTGTTTTTTTGATTTGAAGGAAAATGACAGATCAATCAGTTGATCAGCCACATGATTCTGGAGATGAGCATATTGGTCATACATCTGGGGAGGAACATTCACATGCTCCTATTACGAAAAAGAGTTCAAAGGTTGGTAAGCGTGGGTGCACACGTTTACCAAAATTATCACTTGCCCGTACGAAGGAGGAGAGGATAGTCGTGGAGTTTGATGAGGATGATCTTCCTAGAGGTCCAAATGCTAAAGATTTTAAGGGTTTTGTAGCAACTCAGGCTAAGAGCAAAGTAAGCATTCTTTATGATGATTGGAGAAGTGTGGATAAGGCGATAATTTCTCAGCTGTGGGAGACCATTTTGGTAAGATCTTTTGCTATTGTTTGACTGTTCTTTAAATGTTTCTAGTATATATAATATTTTTTACCTCTTTTTTATCAGATGACATTTGATATTCCTGACACTGGAGGAGTCAGGAAGAAATGCTTATCGTTGGCTGCTAGGAGATGGAGGGATTTCAAATCAACCCTCTCATCTGATTTCATTTATGGTCATAGGAGTCGTGAGAATCCATGTCGTATATATCCTTTTATAGATGAAGACACATGGAGACAATTTTTTGAAAGTAGAAGAAAAGAATCATTTTTGGTAAGGGCAATGTAAACTTTTATAAGCTTTCTTATATAAATGATCTTATTATTGTTTTGTTAATGATTACTTATTCTTAATTTACAGCAAACAAGGAAAGCTCATCAAGAGATCCAATCTAAAAATGTATACCCTCATATTTTATCTCGGGGAGGGTATGCATTATTGGAAGAACAAATGATGGCAGAAAAATTTCAACAACTAAGAGCTGAGTCTTCAAGCTCTGGAGAGGTGGCCCCTCCATCCCCTCCATCTAGACATGAGAAATGGAAAAGAGCTCGGAAGGGCAAAAAAGGACAATATCTTTCGGAAGAATCGAGACTCGTAGTTGAGAGGATTGTAAGATATCTATTTTATTTATTTAAGTTTACTATTTTCGTCATATATTTCCAATCATTATAGAAAAGTTCAATTAATTATTACAGGACTCTCTTGAGGAGAAGAGTTCACAGGGGACATTTACACCATCTGGGAGGGAAGATATTTTATCTGTGGCATTGGGAAAGCCCGAACATCCTGGCCGTGTAAGAGGATATTCGGCAGGTGTATCGGTAAGAAAAGTGTTGCCACGTTCCTCAACTTCTAACGTTGAGGGAGTTTATAAAAAAAAAATAGAATCGTTGGAGGCTGAAGTCCATAATATTAATGCGACAATGGAGGACAAGATTAGAGCATCGGTGCAGTTAATGTTTGCAGACTTGCAAAGACAATTTCAGGGTGCAGCTCCCACTCCACCTCTCCCAGTAGCTCCCACTCCCCCACCTCAGCCTGCGGACCCCATTTTTGATCCTCCTCCTCCGCCGCAGCTACCTACTTATTGTGAGTTGTATGTTGATGATCCTCAACATCATATAGTTGCATATGGGATGGTATATTGTATAGGAGATACAGTTCATCATCAACAGTTAGAGGTAGAGAATCAGAGGGTCACTGTACAGGATATTATAGATAGATCAGCTCGGATACCATTACCTACAGATGAGGTGACGACAGTTGGACATAGTATCGGCCATTTTTTACTTTGGCCATCCAGACTTTTTCGACTCATTACCATAGAGGTATGGATGTTATATCTTTTATTTTATATTTTTATTAATGTTTTATCATTTGAAAACTAATATATTTTTCAATTTATTTTTAGAGGAATACTTCAAAGGTAAAGAAATACTGTATAGACAACAACAAAGACAGATAGCTATGACATCAGATGCAGATACTAGCAGTCTTGACAAATTGTCAAGATATTCAAATTTGTTGGCGGATCATTATGACTTTACAATGGAAGCTCATGTCTGTGGACGTGAACTATGTGTGGGGATTATGAAAAGTGATATCATGGAGTTTGTCACTGGAGATAAGATGGGCATCAACGTGGTGCAAATTTTTATCATGTAAGTCTTAACTCCTTTTCCTTGCGTTATATTTATTAAAAATGTATACTTATGTCTGCTTTGTATTAGGTATATGTATAAAATTTGTGAGAGGAATGAGCTGACAGATGTATATGGATTCATGGACCCACAATTGATTTCCCCTGAAGCATGTGCATTGGATGAGGAACAAAGAATGCTTTATATTGCTGATAGATTTGAAAAGAATGTAATCACACAGTGTTGGATGATGCCTTTTTGTGAGAGGTATGAAACACATCCCTCTCAAAGAGTTAATTATATTTTAACATAAAAAACCACTAACGTTAAATTTCCTTTTCTCAGGGATCATTGGATGTTAGGGGTTTTTTGCCCTAGGGAGAAAACACTTTATTGGATATGCTCTCTCCATGATGATGTGCGAGAAAGTTTTAATAATATATTGGAAACGTAAGTTTCAATTTCACAATAGTTTTATATATTATAATGAATTTTAAATTTACCCCATTCGTATTATTTTCTAACAGGGCATGGGTCCACTTTCGAAAAAGCGCAAAGAAAAGGAATTACAAGATCAAATATGTACATGCGAAGGTAAATATCCATTTATAATTTGTACATTTTGATTTATTACATAAAAATAATATATTGAATTTACACTCATTCAAACAGAAATGTCATGAGCAACAAGGCATCATCGAATGCGGATATTACATGTTAAGATTTATGTATGAAATAATAACAACTGGGACAGTTCTGAGTTTTGACCTGGTAAGATTTCCTCTTTCTAATAATATTTCAATTTGATTTATTCATTATACACGTTGACTACTATCCTTTTCCTTTGTAGCTTTTTGATGACCCTCAACCCTTTACTGCTGAAGATATCAAACACTTACAAGTGGAGTGGTCAAATTATTTTACAGGTTCGATTGACTTTTAGTTGTTTGTAATGTGAAATGTAATTTTGAATATTGTCAATGTAATTGTGTATTTCGTAGTCGTTTAGGTTGGATTTAGTTTTTTTTGAAGTTGACATTGTATGTTTTGAATGTTATATAAGTGAATGTTTAATTTTTCTCTACTTCTTGTTTTGGTCTACTGTTGATGGTTTTTCTGGTCTGGATTTTGGTATGGGGGGAGAGGTTCCAAGGGGGTGGGTGGGTGTTTGGGGGGTGTCCAAGGGATATGGGAGGGGTGTCCAAGGTGTGTTTGGGACTGTCCTAGGGGTCGGGGGGGGGGGGGTGTAAATGAGGGTGGGGGTGTCCAAGGGGTGGGGGGTGTCCAAGGGATATGGGAGGGGTGTCCAAGGTGTGTTTGGGGCTGTCCAAGGAGTCGGTTGGGTGTCCAAGTGGTGGGGGGGTGTCCAAGGGATATAGGAGGGGTGTCCAAGGGGTGTTTGGGGCTGTCCAAGGGGATGGGGGGGTTTCCAAGGGGTAGGGGGGGTTTCCAAGGGGTAGGGGGGGTTTCCAAGGGGTAGGGGGGTTTCCAAGGGGTCGGGGGGGTGTCCAGGGGGTGGGGGGCTGTCCAGTGGGTGGGGGGGTGTCCAAGGGGTGGGGGGGTGTCCAAGGGATATGGGAGGGGTGTCCAAGGGGTGTTTGGGGCTGTCCTAGTGTTCGGGGGGTGTAAATGAGGGTGGGGGGGCTGTCGAAGGGGTGGGGGGGTGTCCAAGGGGCAGGTTGGGTGTAAATGAGGGGGGGGGGGGGTCCAAGGGGTCTGGGAGGGCTGTCAAGGTGTGGGGGGGTGTCCAATGGGTGTTTGAGGCTGTACTAGGGGTCTTGGGGGTGTCCAAGGGGTGGAGGGTGTCCAAGGGTTGTGGTGGGGCTCCAATGTGGTGGGGGAGGGCTGGCCAGGTTGTTAGGTGGGTATAGATGAGGGTGGGGTTCAGTTGGGGCTTGGGGGAGGGCTGGCATGGTTATTTTTGTTTGGTTTCTGGTTGCTTTTTGGTGAGAGCAGTGCAATTATTTAAAAAAAAAAAAAAATTCTTTCACGTCGGTTATAAAATAACCGACGTGGTAAATAAATCGGTAGGGGTTTATCACGTCGGTTTTTTCTAGAACCGACGTGATAAACCTTTCCCGGGGATTTTATCACGTCGGTGCTTAGTATAACCGACGTGATAAAAGGCCTGGGAATCGATTTACCACGTCGGTTATTGAATAACCGACGTGCTAAAACGTTTCCCAGGCCTTCTTATCACGTCGGTTTCCTAAATAACCGACGTGGTAATAGGCCAGGGGAAGGGTTTATCACGTCGGTTATGACATAACCGACGTGATAAACGATATCCCAGGCCTTTTATCACGTCGGTTTAGGGAATAACCGACGTGATAAAGCCCCCCGCGCATATTTATCACGTCGGTTATTATATGAACCGACGTGATAACCACCGTGAAGTTAGGGATATTACGTCGGTTTTAAATAACCGACGTAAAAAACGTTATTTATAACGTCGTCCGTATTAACGTCGCCTAAAAACCGACGTAAATAATAAAAAATAACCGACGTAAAAAACGTTTTCTGCACTAGTGATATAAAGTCTTGTACCATTATCATTTGGTAATGGTTAATGTCATAATTAAATCATTATACTTGACACGACCTGAGTAGGATGGTTATGACTTGTTATGATAATGGGATACAATTGATACAACCCAAGTAGGTCGGTCTCAGATCTTCATTCTTATGTGATGAACCCACTATGGGTGTGAATAGTATTAAAATATTGTTTTTATTGGGTTTTATTTATTGATACTACAATTGTAATTTACAGAGTGTTGAATTCATAAATTTGGAATTTATTCTCATATAAGTTATCCTAGATAAATAACTTGGAAATTGTAGCTCAACTGTATATTTATATTCCTTTTTTACATAACCATGTGGGGGTACATTTACGTTAAAAGGGATAGATACTTAATTTTACAACATCCACTCAAATGCTTTCTCATTTAAATTTATGTTGGAATATTTATTTTTCAATTACATTAAAATGATAAAAGGAATTTTTGAGCTCTATTTATATGAGACATAAATTAACTAATATTCCAGTTATAACCTAAAGGTTGTTCTACCTCTATATATATGAATTCAAATTTCCTTTAACTGAGACCCATTTTGAGAACATTAGGAAAATAAATAGTTAAAATGTAAATTTTTATATAATCTTTACAAAGTGACATAAGGAACCTACTAATTAGTTCCAAGTATAATATGAAAAACATCTTCATGTATTACTGGTACTTTAAATTTTATAATGCTTCGTTGAGAGATGTCTTAAAATTTGAATGTTGATATTTTCTATGATTCTCAGTTGGATTCTTTTTTGATATTTAGTTGGATGTAATGGTTAGATAGTAGATTTTATTGACCTTTTTGTAAAGAACTTAGTTTTGTACAAGACACTTTATATTTAGTGGTGGGTTATCCTATTGTGGCTGAACCTTTTGAGATGGGAAATTGTTAAGAAAAATTATCTATGAATCTATCCGTCTTAATTGTTATATACTAGACAATTTTAGTTGATTAGAACACTTTTTTGATGTAATGAACCCTCTCGCTAGATGGGTGGTTGTGTAGTAAGTTGAACCTCATGAGTGTATTACCATATAAGGATACCCGGTGGGTGTATTCTCTTTACACATCTTATGTTGACATTGGGTCCCTCTAAAGAGAACTCCTCTATGATGATTCCTAGAAATAATTAGGGCATGATTGGCTAATTTATGGAAGATGATTTTGTTACACCTATGTTTATCAATTTTGACCCTTGTAGGATTCTGATCATTTTACATTCCGCTAAAGATACGACTTTTAAATATATTTCATAGGTATGCAAGATTCCTAATAGTTGAGTCCCTTATAAGGGATGTGTTTCTCATGAAAGAGACATTTGAGCTTAGAGTATGGACCCAATGAACCTTTTTTGAGGTTCGTATGAAATGGCTAGGTGCGATACATAGAGGAATATAATATTGCCAAAGATATTAATGAATTAACTATTGGGTTAATAGATCAAATCCTATGAAAGTATTTTTGAAGGGTTTATAGTTTCCTTAAAGGTGGTTAGCATGGCTCTACTCTTGTTTCAAGACCAATTCACAGGAGAATCTTGGTTTTTCATTATAGTTCGGATGATTCTGTTGGTTTCTTAGAAAGAACCTCTGCTACATGGATACCAACACTAGCTGGGATGGGCATGAATGTTCGGGTGTCTGGACCTATTGACTAGTGGTTTTAGTTGAAAAATAAATTTCTAAAATGATTCGATCAGATCGTTGGTCAATTTATAAATCATAGAAGAGGTGATATGCCTTATTTTGAAGAGGTGTTCAAAGGGAGATCCTTGATTAAAATAAATTGATATGACCTATAGAATGAAAAAATTAGCACTGATGATTGAAAAAAATAAAATAGTGTGTATCAGGTTTTTAATCACATGGCATGTGATGTACACCCACTATGTATGGAATGTTTAGTTCACACCAATTATGAATGGCAACTATTTATAATGCAACATTAGTGAGTGGTTGGGATTGGTTCAAGGATCAATGAATTCAATAATTACACTTATTGGTATGGAGACCTATAAAATTTTTTAAATTAAGGATAGATTCCTATAAATTGGGACCATTTGGATGAGAGCATTGACCCATGGGTAGATGTTGAAATGCATTTTAAAGGGACAACATTTCAGGGGTTGTTGAAGTCAAGTATGGATTATATTTATATGAATATAGCTCTGGGTGATTGATATAATACTATTTAAGGAGTCATAGTTTACTCATAGTTTATAGATGATAATGCCCAATATCTTGACATCGTCTAGAGTACACTGATATTGAATCTGGTACACATAGAATTATCTAAATATCATTCCAGGTAAAAAGAAATGAATCCTTGAAATTTGTGCGTGAATAGAGGTACAAACTATTCATTATGGTGGGGAATAAAACAGTGGTACTTTTAGGAATATGATCCTTTTTTATGAGTTAAAACTAGAAACAAACTCCATGGGAATTATTCATAGGATTATGGATTGGGTGACGTGTGACATTAATATTAACACACATGGATGAGCGGATCCATAGCCATGCATGTCTTTATGTTTGGCGATGGATAGGGCATGGTTTGTGGTAATTAAGAACTATTTTCATTAGAGTGATTTAAAGAATTATCCTATGGTGGGGAGAGGGATGTAAAATGCTGGTGGGAGACTCTCAACGGGGAAGGTTCATGAAACATTATGACCGGTTTTGGGATTATTTGATTGTAATTCATATGTCATATAATAAACTGAAAAATGTATGGTCGTATTTCTCTGTAAATGGTTACTGTAGGATCGAACAATGACTTGGGTGGAGCCTGATTATGGGTGTTAGACTTGTGATTTCTTATAATGATATAAGGGTTTTGGATAATGTATGTGTTAGTTCTTTTTTTGTGGCACAATGATAGTTTTGCAAATGGTATGGTTTGGTCAGTAAACATCACTGTAAGTTGGGTATAGGTTTTTAAGAACGTTCTCGGAATGATCTTAGTACACCATTGGAAAAGATTTCAAAATCAGGTTTTTGTGATTTTAAAACTATGAAAGATGATTATTTTCAAAAGTAGTTTTCTAGAGGTAGTTTGACTTGAGTTTCTTATTGTAGTGGGTTTTTGTCTGTGAAGAACTACACCATACACACCATTGGGATGAGACATGTGTATTCTTAATGCTTGGAGGTTATTTTGAAGGAAAATAAATCATGAACAAGAAATCATGGTCAATTGGAATACTACCAATTATTTAAAATAAAGAATATAGAATAGTTTCCTCACATATTATAGGGAGGAGTGAGTAGATAAGTATGCCTACATATTTTTTAATATTAAAAAAGTGTGCTTCAGTATGAAATTACGATGATGGAATGGTCATGGTTAAAATATGGTCATTAATGATCAGAACCAATGTTGGAATGTTCTATAGGTGTGTTGATAAAGGCGAAAATCATGGATCATGTCTCTGGTTTAGATGAAAGTGTTTAATTGATGTATTTTTGTTTCACTAGTGGCTATGATCATTGGATCATTTTTTTATTCTCAGTGTCATTTGATAAAAGGGATGATTGTAAGTATTTTGGGCAGTTAGAAAGGAAATTTAGTCATTTGACTAGGGAATTCAGGAACCATTTAGTTTGGATGGTGTTTTTTGTTTCACCAAGGCTACTCAAGGATGAGAAGTACTAAGGTATGAAGGTTTTACGATCCCATGTTTTGAACCGATTAATGAATTCTAATAGAAATTTATTTTTCATGTGGTGGAGGGATCATATCCTAAACCAAACATCAATATGAAATTGATAGAATGTAAAAACATTATCATGTATTTTTAGGATGAGTATCAAGGATCCAGAGTTTTATCGAATTTATGGATAAGTTTTAGGAGTTTTTGGTAGTAAAAACTAATTTTTTGGGGAAAATAGATTGGGTTTTACAGTTTGTGCATGGTTATCACTGACCGTGCCCCCAAAATGGGTGACCATATTATATAGGTACAGAATTTTTTTAAACCATATAAGGGTATCCTTATAAAAATTCTACGTGTTTCATATGTACGTTATGAGTCATAGAATTATTACGAGGTTTTTATAATAATGTTCTACACCCATGTGACGTGTGTTGTCTGGAACAATGAGTTCTGTATTATAATTCCCCGACCCCAGTTACCCATAGTCAGTGAATTATTACATAACTTTGTAATGATACAAGGAATCATGCCCCAAAATAACAATCAGTTTAGTATCCTTTGAAGTACTAGATACATTCATAAGTTGTACATTACATCATGAAATAAAAACATCAACAAAATTTTGTCCCCTTTGAAAACACTTATATCCTTTTCCTATCCCTGGATGTCAACCCTTAAATACTTTTCACATCTTGGAAAAAATAAAACATATAAAGGGTTGATCCTAGATTCTCTGTATGGATAACAATATAGAATATACTTTCATAAATAAGCATAAACATTTAAGGCAATGTATAAGACCAAAAAAAACTTTTTAAACTTAAACATCAGCATAACATGTCAAAGATAAAATAATAATTCCATTTACTTATTCACATGGATATACTACTAGTCGAATAATCGCATGAAATTTAAATATTCAATTTCATAATGATGGAACACATAATGTCGGACATCATAACCACATAGTGAAGGCCTTGTGCCAAGAATACAAATAAAATTTTGTCAAGGCCTTATTCCAAGACACTAGTTTGTCTCATGAGACTTAACGATGCATCGCTGAGATATATCGGGCTCTACCCATCACCTACAATGTCCAATACAATCCTCATATGAAAAGGTTTAAACATAACATAAAAATTCGTATTAAAACTAGCAGATGAAATTTCAATACTTTATCCATAAACTATGAATTGTTAAAAAATAGCACATCCATATTCAAACAAATCACAAAACCTTCAATACAACATGGAAGAATTGTATCATAATAAATCAACTTCAAACAAGTTTAAAATCCATCAAAGGATGTTGACATAGATGAAATGATTTTTTAAAAGAAATACCCTTTTCTATTTTGAAACCATTTTAATGTCACAAAATTATACAAGAAAAAATTTAAATCGAAAATATTATTATAAGATTTTATGGGAATTTTCGACGATTTTATAATGGCGAAAGAAAGCCGCACCCACCTTATAAGTTAAAAAATACATTCTTACCATAATTTTTCCAAAAAGGTCACAAAGCACCTTGTTTGGAAAATGACGAAAATATTCCTTTAAAACCACTTTATAAATGGTCAAACAAGGGTATAAATGACTTTAACCCATAGTTTATTAAGTATTAAAATTGTTTTGAAATACATTTTTAAGAATCATGGATGTGGATGAGAAAGAGGTCTCATTGGATACTTATGTTAAAACAACCTCGGATAATAAAAAGATTCTCAAATTAACCCTTTCCTTTTACTTATCACTAGTTGAGGGTACATTAACCTCCATTATAATAGTTAAATCATTGTTATTAAATTATTCCATAACCATATACATAAATATTATATCATATGTATCCTTCTAATATTATTTTGTTAATAATATTTTAGTACTATCATCGTTTCAGGTGTTAACTGATTCATTTTCTTTTATATGTTTTGTTACATAGGACGTGTTTGTTATGGTTAGGATGTATTTGATTCATAAACATAATTATATTAGGTTCATAAAAATTATTTTTAAAATGAAAATTATTTTTGATTGATTACGATGGGGAATGAATCTCATTGCGTTCGTGGAGATAGTAATCTGTACGTATGCACGAGTGACAATGTCATTATATTGACGGTGAAATCATATGTAATTGGATGGTATATCATATATAAAGAATAATTAACATGTTATATTTATTATTTACACTCAGTTATACTCTTTATTATACCCATCCAAATAATGAAGTGATTGAATAACAAACTACACTACGATGTGGAGACTGTAAGCCGTACGTACACACGTATGGTGACTTTGTCATTCATATGATGGATAGAATAGTGAATATGGTTGTAACATTTTAATAATAACCTTAAAATATTTATAATATACTACATTTATTATTTTAAAATTGAAACAACAAACAAAGTTTAAGTGGAAGAAGAAAAGAACTTGAAACTGGTGATAAAATATTTACCTCTTCTTCAGGTTCATCCTTTTGATTTGATCAAAATGGATCCATAGGTTGGCTTTCTAACCAAAGGAAGGCCTCTAGGATGAAGGTAGGAAATTTGGGAGGATATTTGGGTAGGGTTTGGACGAGCCAAATGACTTTTTAGGTTTGATATTGAGAGAATGGGCAATGCACTTTTATAAGAGAGGTGAGGGTCACATTAGGAAAATCTGGAGAAAGTATTTTCTAATAAAAACATTTTCGCTTTCTAATGGCTTAAAAATAATTTAATTCGAGCATAACATGAGTATGGGTCAAAAAAATCTCAATCAATAGGTTTTAGATAGGTTTAGGTCACCATATTAACCATATCTTTTAGATTTTACTCTTAGTTAAATAGTTTGACATTTACCATGTCTCTTTGTATTTTTATATTTTATGGTTAATAAACATACAATAAATTTCAAAGAAAACCACAAGTGGTTCATTATTTATATATATATAATTATCTAAGTACTTTTTCTGAACCTCAGATTTTTATGAATATTATATCAATTAATAATATAGATTTTTTTAAAAACTCAATTATGTTAATTTTGACACTATTTAGTATTTGATTTTTTTAAAGCCATAAAAACATTATATGTTCGAAAAAAATTTATTTAACCAACACTAAAATGTCATATTAAGATATTAAACAAGTTTAATTCATCAGAAGTGTCAATTTACATTTATTTGGATATTTTTAATATCAATTATTCTAATATTTCATTAATATGGTAATTAGTAAATCATCATTGGGTCATTAATGAATTAAATTATTTAACATCTAAAAAATGTAAATAAAACACCATTATGTAGGAAATAATTTTATTTTTATAATTAATATTTATAGTCTATTTTATATTGGGTATTACTCTACATTAAAAATGGTTTAGTTATTAAACTTTGAATTTAACTCTTTTAACTCTGATTTAAATAAAATAATAATAAATGTCCTAATCTAATCCACATTGACCAAAGAGGATCATATTTTATTCCTAAGGTTTTTTTGGTCGAATTATACTTATCTAATAGAATTATGACATGTCTTAGGGTAATTATGATATCATTTTTACCCTCAATTACCCTATTTATTTTTAATAGTGTTAAATAAAAGGGAAAAGTTATTATTCCCCAAAATTTATATTCATCTTTTTGAACTACATTTTACTTACTTATATTATCCTTGTCTCTCAAATTTCTGAAATTCAACTCATAGAAGCGGTAAAATAGGGTTTTATGCAAATTTGTAAATTTTCCTAGGAGGTGGGTAAAAGAAGGTAAAAAGTTCAATAAATTTTCTATATATCTAAATTTATTATAAAATAACTCCAATTAATTAACTTGAACTTATAAAGGTATTATATATCTATTTTTACATAAAATAAATTTAAATGTAATACGTAATTATTTAAATAAAAAGATGGTTTTAAACAATAATGCAGTGTTTTTCACTATTAATATAAAATTGAATGTTTTTAGAAAAATACCAATAATTCACCCTAAGCTAATGTTGATATTCCGAATCCAAAAATTTAAGTCCACTTTTAAAAATAAAATTTATCAAATTTCAAAAAGTGGGTATTAGTATTCATAACAGCTGGTTTGATTGGTCGTGGTGTGTTAAAACTCCATGTTGCGTACAACGCAAGATACTGCATTATTCAATGGGAAATGTATTGTGGAAGCATGGGGGATTAAATTATCCCCTCATTAAAATAATTTCACCCTTGAAATTTCTAGAATATTATTGCATAAAAATATTCAGGTGTTTCTTCATCATAAGTTCCTCAGGTTCCCATGTAGCCTCTTACATCTTATGATTTCACCCGAGAACATTCACCAGATGAGTCATCAGGTTTCTCAAAACTTTTCTCTAGTATCAAGAATTATGATTGGGTATTTACAATAAGATAGATCGGGACCCAATTCTAATTCTTCATTGGTGAGTATCCACGTTGGGTCAGGCATGTATTTTCTCAATAGTGATATGTTGAACACATCATGAACTTTTGAGAGATTTGGAGGCAATAAAAAAAGATAATCTACAACTCCAATTTGTTTTAGAATTTCGAATGGTCTTATGTACCTAGGACCTAATTTAACCTTTTTACTGAAACGTATAACCCCCTTCCATGGACAAACCTTCAAGAAAACATGGTCTCCTACTTGAAATTCCAAATCCTTTCTTTGGTTATCAACATAGTTTTTTTACTACATTCGGCTTCTTTGATGTGGGTGGGGATAATCTTTACTTTTTCCATTATTTTTTCATTATGTTCGGGGCCTACAAGTTTTCTTTCACCAACCCCATCTCAACAAGTTGGTGTGGGACATCTCTTTCCATATAACGCTTCATATGGTGCCATGTGAATACTTGAATGGAAGCTATTGTGATAGGAAAATCCTACGAGAGGTAAATACAGATCCCACATACCTTTAAAGTCAACTGAGAGAGATCTCAACATGTCATTTCATGTTTGAAAATTCTGTTCTGATTGTCCACCAGTTTGAGGGTGGTAGGCAGTACTTAAATGAAGTTCAATATCTAGGGCCTTTTGATGAATTTTCTAGAATCTTGATGTAAAATGGGGATCACTATCAGAAAATATAGATTGGGGTACACCATGAAGTCTTACAACATCATTAATATATATTCTTTCCAGACTTTAAAGTGGTAAATCATTGCTTATAGCAAGAAAATGTGCTGACATGGTAAGTTGATCAACAATGACCCATATTGCATCATTCCCTTTAAAAGTATTTGGTATCCCCATGACAATTTCCATCGTAATATTATCCCATTTACACTCAGGTATTGGAAGAGGTTGCATGACTCCTATAGGATGTTGTCTTCCAACTTTCACTTATTGGAATACCATACATCTTAACACGAAACCTGCAATCTCCCTTTTCATGTTGTCCCACCAAAAATATTCCTTAAAATCTTTATACATCTTGGTGCTCCCAGGGTGTATAGAGAAATTAGAGCTATGAGCATCATCCAAAAATTCCTTTTTAGATCAGGTATATCAGGAACACATAGTCTCTTCCGAAATTTCAAAATTATTTCTTCATATACGAAGTCACTGAATCTACTATCATTTACATCTTTAATCATCTTTTGAAACTCCTCCTCATCAAGATAAAAACACTCTATCCTTTCTAGTATATATGGTTGGGAAAACATTTGAAAAATTATTGATATTTCACCATCCATGGTTATTCCCATATCTGTTTTTACTATATCCTTGAAAATAGGATCCCTTTCAACTCTCAACTTGTTCAAAACATCATGATCCTTTCTAGTCATAGCATCTGCCACCTTATTTTCCTTCCCCGAGTGGTTGTGTATAGTACAATCATAATCATTGAGTAGTTAAATCCATCTCCTTGAACTCACGTTGAGTTTTTTTGGGAGAAGATATACTTCCAACTCTTGTGATGAGTATAAATATCACATTTATTACCATAGAGATAGTGTCTCTATATTTTCAGATCAAAGATTACTGCTGCTAAATCCATATCATGAGTGTGATAGTTTTTTTCATGATTTTTTAGCTGCTAGTATAAATAGGAAATAACTATATCATTCTTCATAAGGACACAACCAAGTGCTTTCGTTGACGCATCATTATAAATAAAAAACACATCATTCCCCGATGGTAGAGTCAAGATAAGAGCATTAACTAAAATTTTATTCAGTTCTTCAAAATACCCGTCACAATATATTTCCCAAACAAATTTTACTCAGTTACGTGTGAGCTTGGTTAATGAGTTAGCCAACCGGGGAAAATTCAGGACCAAACACAGATAATAATCTACTAAAGCAATAAAAATGTCTACCTCAGATATACTCATCAGAGCTGGAAAATCGTGGATTGCCTTGTTCTTTGAAGGATCAACAGAGATTCCAACCTTAGAGAAAATATGGCCATGAAAAGAAATCTCTTGAAGCCAGAATTCACACTTTCTAAACTTCCCATATAATTCATTTCTTCTGAGTGTTTTAAAATATTGTGCATGTGATTTTAATGACCTTCACAGATTTTAGAATATACCAAGATATAATCTATAAATACCACTAAAAAGTCATCATGATATTCCTTTAAAATGCAATTTATTAGATCTATGAAGAGAGAAGGTGTGCTAGTCAACCAAAAGGCATTACTGTAAACTCGTAACACCCGTATCTGGTTCGAAATACTGATTTTGGAATGTCTTTCTTCTTCATACACAACTGATGATATCTAGATCGAAGTTCAATCTTTGAAAAATATTGAGCTCCATGAATTTGGTTGAATAAATAATCAGTGTGATGTAGGGGATACTTGTTCTTTATTCTTATATGATTGATCTCCCTATAGTCAATGCACAAACTCCTATATCTATCTTTCTTCTTAACAAAAAGGATATGGGTCCCCATAGAAAAACTCTAGGGAGAATAAACCCCTTATTAATCAATTCCTATCATTGTTTTTTCAGTTCCACTAATTCCATAGATTCCATTCTATATGTGGTCTTCGATATGGGCCATGAATCAAGAATTAAATCAATGGAAAACTCAATTTCTCATTCTGGAGGATGTCCAGGTAAATCCTCTGGAAACACATTAACATATTCTTGCATAATAGGTACATCCACTATTTGAAAATTATTTTCCTCACCCATAGTTATTTCATTATATTCCTCCCCAAAAATTGAATTTAGTTGACCTACTTGGGGTGGATCTAGATAAGAATTGGGTGGTGACATTTCTGCTCTAAAGATAAGGTACTCATTATCACAATCGAAAATTATAACCTCCTTTTTCTTACAATAAATTTTCGCATCATGGTCTGAAATCCATTCCATTCCGAAGATAATATAAAATTAAATCATGGTTATGACGATGAGATCAGAAGATAATGAACATTTATATGTCCTAATGGGAACTAATTCACAAAACAATTTTGAAATGATACTTCACTTAGATGTTTTGACAGATAAATCCCTTGTTAAGTCAAATTGAAAATATATAATTTTCATAGAAAACTGGGAAGATATGAAACAATGCAATGATCGAGAATCAAATAATGTAATCACTAACCTTGAGGAAACCATGAAATTACCTACCACCACGTCTTTCAGAGCTTCAACGTCAGCAGCATTGATCGCATAATCTTTGCCTTACCCCTTGAACTTCTCTGAGGTATGTTCCCTTGGTGCTTAAGACATTCATTTGCATAATGCCTCTTTTCTCTACAATAGTATCCATCATCATTGACAACCTCTTTCTTCCCCTTGCAATCAAGGTATTGGTGGCCTTTTCACCACACTTATAATAGACTCGCATTCCCTTCAAACAAGTACCTAGGTGTTTCTTCCCACATTTACCATAGGATGGATATTCATCTTTTCCATTATTCCCCTTATTTCCATTTCATTATTGTTTAGTAGATCTCTTTTTCACTTTCTTTTCATTAATGTCATAAGACTTTGAGAATCCCTTTTCTGTCATGATTGCACATGAGAGAATATCTTTGTATGATAATAAGGATTGTGAGACAAATGCTAGTTGAAAAAAAGGGTTTTAAACCATCAGAACATTGATCAATCTTACTCCTTCGGTTACATATATAATATGTAGCATTCCTTGCTAACCATGTAAAATATTCCACATATTTTGTGACATTCTCATCCTCCTTTTTTCTCAGACTCAAAAATTTCCATTCCATATCCGCTTCTTGGTCATGAGGAATGTTTTTTCTAAGAAAATAACTTTTAAGCTCCCTCAATTCCATATTTGATACTTCATCATCTTCCTCTATGTTCTGAATCAATTACCACCGTTGATCTGCATCTCTCGTGAGGCGATAAACTTCCATGAAAACGTTTTCCTTTTCACTACTCCCCAATGTAAGGAATATTTTCTCTAAGGAACTGATCCATTGCTTGTCTACAAATAGATTTTTAGTCCAATTGAATGTTGATGGTTATTGACTCATGAATTAGTCTAACATTGATCTTCCACGTTGTGGATTAGGGTGCTCCATATGGGTAAGGTTATTATTCATAACCTATGTGAGTTGTCCCAGTATGGTTATAATCTGATCAACAATAGTTTCATCACCATCTCCACTATAATTATCATTAGTATTAGGGAAATCACTACATGGATTATGTGCATTGATATAGTTTCCATTCATTTTACTAGGCACCATTTCAAAACAATGGCATACCCTAGATTAGTTTATGAATCTCAATACATAATTCCAAACTTGTAAAACAGTTAACATGAATTGAATAGTTTTTGGATATAATCCATAATCATAAAAATGTTTCATTTTGGTATGTATATACTTATAAAAACATCATAATGGTTTCTAAATAAATTGAGAATTGTCCCAAGAATACCCCCCTAGAGTGTCGTAACACAGAGTGCAGCAAGACCCGTTGTCGTGCAGTAGTTCCCGTTCCAGTCTAGCTCAAAGAGGTGTTTTTGGGTTTTACCCCTAGGTACTTATGTGTCTGAGCCACCTCAACCTACTTATATCTAGGCAGGGTGGTATTTCTTGGAAAATACCGAAAATATCTACATTAAAAAAATTATAAGAAGTTATTCTATACTAATCCTCAAGTTCTATCATAGGGTAATGTTCTCTAATTATAGTTTATCTAAATATAGTTTCCAAGGTTTTTACTAAACATCCTCTGGTATCAATAGTAACTCCCTAACCCTAGTTACCCAGAGTAGAAACATTATTACATAACATTGGCATGATACAAGGAATCATGTCTTGAAAGGCCGATCAATTTAGTAGATTTGTAAGTATTAGATACATTTATAAGTTTTACATTACATCATGAAATAAAAAAATCAACAACATTTTATCCCCTTTGAAAACACTTATATCAGTATCCTATCCCTACATGTCAACCATTAATTACTTCTTCACATCTTGGGAAAAATAAAACATAGAAAGGGGTGAGCTCAGATTCTCAGCAAGGATAACAATATAGTGGAAAACATTCATAAATAACCACAAACATATAAGAAACTATATAATATAAACAAGCCTTTTAAACATAAACATCATAAGATTATAGAAAATATAAAATCAAATAATTCCATTTATTTATTTACATGGATATTCTACTAGTTGGATAATCACATTCAATTTCAATATGCGATTTCATAATGATGGAATGCATAATTCCAGACTTCATAACCACATAGCCAAGGCCTTGTTCCAAGACTACAAATAAGATTTTGTCATTCCCTTGTGCCACGAAACTAGTTTCTATCATGATATCTACAGATGCATCAAGGAAAAATAGCAAGCTCCATCCATCACTTACTAAGTCCAATGCATTCCTCCTATGAAAAGGTTTAGTCATAACATAAACATTTGAATTACATGTAGCATATGAAAGGTCAATAATTTATCCATAAACCATTAATGGTAAAAAAATAACACATCCATAGTCAAACATATCACAAAACCATCAAGGCAATATAGATTATTTTTATCATAATAAATCAACTTCATACAAGTTTAAAATCCATCAAAATATGTTGACAAAGATAAAATGAAATCTTCTTTAATGAAATACCTATTTCTATTTTGAAACAATTTATAAGTCACATAATTATAAAAGAAAACATTTATTTTGAAAATATTTTTATAAAATTATATGGGACGTTTCAAGGATTTTATAATGGGAGAAAATAGCTGCACCCTCCATATAAGTTAAAAAAAGACATTCTTACCTTAATTTGATTCGAAAAGGTCATAAAGTACCTTGTTTGGAAAACGATGGAATGATTTTTTTCAAAACATTTTATAAAAAGTAAAAGAAGGGTATAAATGACTTTAACTCATAGTCTAGTAAATATTAAAAATGTTTTTAAATACATTTTTTAGAAACATAGATGTGGATGATAAAGAGGTACAAGTATATACTTGCGTAAAAAAACATCGAATGATAAAGAGACTATGAAATTAACCCTTAACATGTACATCTATTTACTTTGTTAATAATATTTTAGTATTATCATCGTTTCCGGTGTTAACTGATTCGTTTTCCTTTATATGTTTTGTTACGTAAGTCGTGTTCGTTATGGTTAATCTGTATTTGAATCATATACAGAATGATATTATTTTCATAAAAATAAGTTTTAAAATTAAAATTATTCTTGAATGATTATGATGGAGAATGAATCTCCTCGCGTTCAGGGAGACGGTAATCCGTACGTATGTATGAGCGACAATATCATTATATTGATGGCGAAATTGTATGTAATTAGATGGTATATCATATATATAGAATAATTAACATGTTATATTTATTATTTACATCATTTATACTCATTATTATTCCCATACAAATAGTTATGTGTTTGAATAAAAAACTACACCATAACGTGGAGATGGTAAGTCGTACGTACGCACGTATGGTGACTTTACCTCTTCTTCGGGTTCTTCCATTTGATTTGATCAAAAGGGATCCATAGTCCGGCTTTATAACCAAAGGAATCCATATAGGATGAAGGGAAGAGTGTTTCGATGATATTTGGATAGGTTTGGCTGAGCCAAATGTCTTTGGAGGTGCGATTTTGAGAGAAGGGGAAGTGCCCTTTATCATAGAGGTGAGGGTCACTTTAAGAAAAGCTTGAAATATTATTATATTATAAAAACATTTTCGGTTTATTATGGATCAAAAATAATTCATTTATCTTCTAATTTGAGGATAGGTAGAAAAACTCTCAACCAATAGGTTTTAGAAAGGTTTAGGTCACCATATTAACATTATCGTTTAGATTTAACTCTTTGTTAAATAGTTTGACATTTTCCTTGTCTCTTTGTATTTTTATATTATATGCTTATAAACATACTATAAACTATCAAGAGAACCCCAAGTGGTTCATTATTATTATATATAAACTTTTTTAAGTCCTTTTTCCGAACCTTTGATTTTTAATAATATTATATCAATTAATTATACAGTTTTTGTTTTAAAAACTCAATTGTGTCATTTTTGACACAATTTAGTATTTGATTTTTTTTGAAATCCATAAAACCATTATCACTTAGAATAAAATTTATTTAAAAACCCTAAAATGTCATATTAACCTAGAAAATTAGTGGAATTCATCCAATTTCTCAATTTACAATTATTTGGATATTTATAATATCAATTATTTTAATATTTCATTAATAAGGTAATTATTGCACCATCATAGTGTCGTAAATAAATTAAAATGTTTATTTTCTAAAAATTATAAATAAAATACCATTATGTTGGGATTTTTTTTATAATTCTAATTAATATTTACAGTCAAATTTATATTGTGTATAATCTTATATTAATCATGGTTTAGTTATTAAACGTTGAATTTAACTCTTTTAACTTATCATTAAATAAAATAATAATAAATGTCCTAATCTAATCCAAGTGGACCAAAGAGGATCATATTTTATTCCCAAGTATTTTTTGGTTGATTATAATTATCCAATAGAATTAGGACATGTGTTAGGATAATTATGATATCATTTGTACCCTTAATAACCCTATTTACATTCAACAGCGGTAAATAAAAGTCAAACGTTACTATTCAAAAAAATATTTTCATCTTATTGAACCACATTTTACATAATGATATTAACATTGTCTCTTTTATATTTGATATTAAACTCATAGAAGTGGTAATATTAAGTTTTATGCAAATTCGCAAATGCTCTTAAGAGGTGGGTAAAAGACCGTAAAAAGTTCAATAAAATTTTTATATATCTAAACTTATTATAAAATGAATACAATGGATTAAATTGAATTTATATAGGTATTATTAATCAATTATGACATAAAATAACTATAAATAAAATAAATAATTATTTAAATAAAAATTTAGTTTTTAATAATACCTCAGTGTTTTTCACAATTCATCAAAAAATGGAATGTTTTCAGCAAAATACAAAAAATGAACCCTAAGATAAATTTGATATTCCAAATCAGAAAATAAAGTCTATTTTATAAGATAAAATATATAAATGTCAAAAAGTGGGTATTACTATTCATAATGGCGTGTTTGATTGGTTACGGTGTGTTAAAACTCCAAGTTGAGTACAACGCAAGATACTGCATTATTCAAAGAAAAACATACCGGGGATGCTTGGGGCGTTAAATTTAGGGTTCAAACATGATTTTGTTTACTATAAATAAAAACTAGGAAGCCCCTTAAAGAGAATAGAATATAATTTTTTCCACTCCTTCCTCTTAAAACTATTTTTTTCTTCTCTTCCATTTGTGAAACAACAATCTATGGGTGTTCCCATATCCACCTACATTAGGAAATTATGGTTATTAATCAAATCAACGATGATTTTACCACCATTTATCTTGTTGGGTCCCTATATATTAGTCGATCAATCCAATTTGTTTATATATTATTTTCCCTCATCGTCATTGATGTTATTTTCATGTGAGATAATATTCCCTTTTTTTAAATCGTTTCTCTATTTTTTATGACTTCTATGATTTTAGATTTAATTTGATGTCGATATTAGATGAGTGAATATTCTAATGATTTGGGTAAGTAGTCTATGAATTTTTCCTTAGTATCTAATCATTATATATTTTTATCATTATGACAAATGTAGGACTATCTATGGGTTGATTCTATATTGTGTAAACACATAAATTAATTTTTTAGAGCATGACCTAGACCCCTCATAAATCACTTTGGCATTGCAGGATTGATGCGATCTAAACATAGATCATGCCATTTGTTTTTTCATATTTTTTTCCCTCGTTAGATATTTATTATATTTATCTAGAACACCACATAGGCGTGTCTTTTGTATGTTTTGAAATGGGAATTGATAAAATGATAATAAATTGATTGATTTAATTTCTGTATTTCATGTATAATTAAATATACCATGTTGAATTATGAATCATTCTTTTAGGAAAAGAGGATTTTAATGAGATGTGATACTCGTATAATTAAATTTATTCAACCATGATTATAAGACTATTGATGCCATTGAAGTTTTATGGACCTGGATTAATTAACTCCTTAGGGTTGGTGACATAATATGTTTTGTATATTCATTATTTTCCAATGTAACTAAACAGCCTCCTTTGGTGTATTGGCGTACCGATTATGATTAAATTACTAAATGGAGTTGATCGAGCGGTAAAAATAGAATGGGTAGCTTAAATTTCCCATGGACTTTTCTCAATTAGGATTGTTCCTTTCCCTTTTATATGTAACAGATAATTTATATAAAATTCATTGATTTATGCCTTTGGAACTTTCAAATCAAATGATTAATGGTTTGCGTTTAATTTAAATAAGCCTGGATATTTCTCATAGCCTATTTTTTATTATTAAATTAAATATAAATAATTATTATATTAAACACTAATTGATATTATAGTTACTTATATATAATTCCATGGGTGGAATCAAAACATAAGTGGAAATATATTACACCATGAGTGATACTCGGTTTTCTTATAAATAATTCTTCATAAGGGCTCATAGGGTGTGTGAAACTATATCACACAGTCATTGATAGTCAGGTTCCTTATATAAAATTCTTTTGATGGCCATATAGGTTCAGTTAAAATATAGTATTAGATGAAAAAAATCATAGATTCTAATATTAAATTCCTTTGATGGGATTATAGTTCTAATGATATTATATTATTCATTGGGTGACACTTAGTTTCAAATAAAAAATCCCTTAGGAGGGTTCAAAGGATGAATAATATAACATTATGATTGATTAAAATTTATATTACCCCCAATTAATAAATCATTAATTTCATTAAGTATTTATAAATATAACACATTGAGATTTTAAGAAATAATTTTTCCAAATAAATTTTATTTCATTCATAGATTCTGTTCTAGACATCACCAAGTTTAAACAGATGATGATATAATATTAAAATATTATTATTTAAAGTGATAATTATCACCTAGCCAAGGAATGGAAATAATGAATAGTAGTAATAAAATTATTGATAATTATGGTTTACAAATTTATAAAATTCATTCATTAATCATAAATTAATTATAAATAAAAATAATTCTCATTAAAAAATAAAAGGAAATATTTCTTCTAATTTTTTTTATATGCACAATGTTTTTTATATTAATAAATTTATTTAATAAATATTGGTGAACTATTTTCTGGAAATTTATATATAAAAAATTGAATCAATTTTTTAAAACATTCAACTAATATTTTACTATGAATAAGTAAAGCATAAATCCAGTTTTATGCATAAAAATAATATTTTTCTAAGTGTAAATTTTATCAGGTTTTTTCACAATTATTTTAAAATTAGATTATTCACTTTTTAGGAATATAATTTTATAAAATATCTTACATTATTATAAATTGGATGTTTGAATTTATTAAATATGCCCCATTTATTTTTATTCAACAGTAATAGTAACTATTGTAAACTTTATCACCTTAGTAAAGGGTAAATAATGTTAACCAAGGATGAAAGTAAGTTACAAGGCCATAAAATTTTATATACTACCAAATATTCTTTTTTTTATTTTCAAAATGGCTGCTTTTATGGTGAGCGTTAACCATACACCACACGGTAAAAAAATCTATCCAGTTTGAAATTCAAAATTCAAAAACACATGATGACCCGTGGATCAAGGAGACCTCGACCTGAGAGACACCAGTCATCCGAAATCACATCGCCTTCCAACCTTCATCATCACTATCTTCTGTTGTCATCCAATATTCACCTTCTACATCACCATCCAAGCCCACATCATCTCGTTGGAATATCCATTCTGTGTAGTTCATCATCACCGCCGAAAAAACAAAAACATTCCACCATAGAAAGAATCCAGTAAATATTGCCAAATGTTTGAGGAAAAACTCCAATCAAAACTGACAAACCAGAGTGGTAACAATAAAGGAGTTGATGCCGATTGTGAACACATCATCAAAGGGGTGAGCGCCTAGAACACTGATGAACACCAAACCACACTTCCCAAAAACTTATATGAATCCACCACACCAGATCCGACATGGAGAGCTACAGTGAAAAGAGAGGCCAGAGCAGCGATCCGATTGGACGAAGATCCCATCGATGACATCTTCAACGAGGATGAAACTGGAAGCCAACAAAACAGGAAAAGCCTTCACGGAGTGTCTTGAAGACCCTCAGCCTCCGAACCACTAATCCCAAATCCTCTAAGAAACCTCCACCCCAGATACGACCTGGAGAGGTGAAGAAGAAAAAGAAGCCAGAGAAGGGATCAAAGTAGCTAAAGTCTTCAACGACTAATAAACTTCAACGGAAATATCGATGGTCTTCCATTCCGTCATGAACATCGAACACGAGCCAACAACACAGGCAAGAACACAACCAAATATAAACAAAGCCAAAACTGGAGACGAGGAGAACGAAGGAGAGGGATAAAAAGGGGGAAGGAGAAATAAGGAAGGGGGAAAGGGGGAGGGGAGTGAAGCCAAAGTTGTCGTGCCGACCTCCCCCCATCGAGGATCTCCAAGAAACCCTAGCGGAGCACGATACTGGAGGGAAGCCGCGCCGATGCCTTTCAAGTTTGCATAAATTTTTATATAAGTTATCATTGAATGAATAGAGGTTTACCATTTTCAACATAGAATCAAAATCGAGTTGTTAAATATAAAACATTCAAATACAATTACATATATAATATTTAGATTAAAAAAGATTCAAAATTTCACTCTCTTAGTTTTTAATATCTCTTATGTGTCTAGGTATTAACAAAAAAATTTCAGGAATGAATAAAAGTTTCCATTTTTAGACTCATGAAATTATTTTCTTGATATTAATTTTTTATAATAGTTAGTAATACTAAAATTACCTATAATACTTATGAATATCTAATTCCTTATTTCACTAATTAATAAAATATTATAATAAATTATTTTTAAAATACTAAAAGAAATATAATTTTATTGAATTATTGTGTGAAAAAAATATACAGTCACACTAAATGTTAGTATTTCGTTAAATAATTACATTTTAATTACAAATTCTACTTTATAAATTATATTCAAATTAAATTACCAGTGTTTAAATTGGAAATAAATATGGTTTACAAGAATAATGAATTTTAAAATTGCATAAAAAATATTAAAATAGGACCTTGGTGATATTATTTTATCTCTAATGTAATATATTTCTCATCTAATTCTATTTGAATCCATTTTTGATGATAATTACATTAATATATTTCATTCTTTTATGAAATCCCAAGAGTGCCCCACCCCTAAATTATAAAAGGGAATTCCTCCATTCTATTATTCACACCACTTTTATACATCTATTTAAACCGAAATATACCATTTCATCATATAAAATACATTATATACATTTTATATGTTTATCTATTCCCAAAATACCAACCCAAGATCCCATAAGATGAGATATAAATGAGTAGTTACCAAGAAGATATAATCACCGTAACAGATCACTTTCTTTTTTACTATTCTTTTACCTCCACAAAATAATGTTATATTATTTATTAAATAAAAATATTAGTATATTATATATACATAAATGTGACTATGATTATGAAACCACCACTATTCACCCTCTGTTCCATCAAATGTGAAGGGAAGTTGTTTCTCGTTCGTATGAACGCCTTACCATATCCACATAATGACATAATTAATTTTTTATTACAGTAATTTATGGATGATTATTTTTATGTTTTTATACTATATATATGGAATTTATTATATAATCATGTATCATATATGATAATATCATATCCATCTTTATACCTTCCAAACCGTTGGGAAATGATAATGTTACTCGTGCGTACGTACGGATACAACCTCCATAAAGTGATGTGATACATTTTTAATTTATATTATACATAGATTTAAAAAATTATGGATTTGATAAATATACATGATTTATATGAAATATTAATTATTATTAAAATAAGTTGTCATATTTACCATTCTTTCATTAAAATTGGCTACGTTTCCAGGCATACACGTGACCTATCATCTCCATGAACAATGCAATTCATTATTCTATCTTTATTTTTATGGATGGAAATAAATATTTATAGATTTAATTTCTATGATAATAATTTTGTTATTGAAATATTATATATTATGTAACAATTAATAATTTAAATTACAAAAACTACTGAAAAAACATACTTGAAAAACAAAGCAGTCATCACACACAAAATTATTTTGATATGAAATTTTTAATGAATGGGTTATAAAGGTTATAAGTAAACCATATATGGTATGATATATATAATTATGTTTATATAATATATTTATTATAAATCTATATATATTATAAAGGATGTTTTAACATGTATGAAAGATGTTAAACCTAATGTATGGGATGTATGTATCATTATTATGTTAATAAATATTGAATATAGTAGGATTCCCATATGAGGAAATTATATGATCCTTATCTAATTAATAAATTTAAAGTTTCTTCTCATATTTTTATTTTTTAATAATATTTGTTTTATCTTTAGTTCCCTCTCTTTCAATACTCAAATAGACCGTGTCAACAAGGAATCCCAACAATGGTTTACAATTTAGTAATAAACCCTTTTATTTTCAATCAATATTTTTATAAAATGGTTTCAAGAATATTTTATATACACTAATTATTTTTAAATTTAATTTTTAAAAATGTTTTAATTTTTATAATATGGATTAAAATTAAACTTCCTATTTTTTTTTCAAAACATAGTTTTTTGAATTCTTAACTATAATTTGAAACAAATGTTTTCTTATAACTTATATTAGATGAATGGGATTTCCCAACACCATGAACAATAAATTTTTTAAAGCATGCTTTTGAGGTTTTCAGGGTCATTTTATAATAAAAATATTTTCCATCGTATTTTTTGAAATGTTTTTATTTTGAATATGATCTTTAAAATAGCAAGGTTATTTTCCTTAAGTAAAATTTCAATGACATTATAAAGTAATTTTCATATATGATAGCATTATTTTATGTAAATTATGTTTTACCATGTATAATTTATAATTATACCATTATTACTCTTTTAATGGATTTATAAATTTTATGTTGATGAGATATTTTTGAAAACCATTTATTTTATGTGTCAAACTATGTTGAAGGTATGGAATGTTTATGAATACAATTTTATTTACTGTAGTTATGATATGATGATAAAATGAATGTTTTATGATCTTAGGGAATAGATAAATATAATTTTCATTATGTAACAGTATTAATGTTATAAAAAAGGAAGGTGGATATGTTATATCTAAGGAAGTGTTGGTCGAGAATTATATAACCATCCAATGTATTCTGCAATATTGATATATCATGAGATAAATAAGAATGGAATGGGAAGGGAATATAGTTCATTAAGATACCTTTTCTATTATTATATTCTTTATATTGAACCTTTACTACTATGATTGAATGGGTATGGAACCCAATCTACTACAATAGTCTTTTGAATGATCCATGACTACTAAAAAATGTATTTTCTATGATTTTGCCTATATTCAATGTATTATGCCAATGTAATGATTTCATGGATCATGTTATTTTATTCTTTATGATTCAAGACTTATAAACATTAAATAATAATTCCATGACCCCATATCATGATCTACGATATTCATGTTACTATTTTAAAAAATTTAATCTCATGTTCTAATTATCTAATACTCTTGTTGTGCTTATGTGATTATTGATATTTCCCTTGTTCACCCTATCTAGAAATTTGAGCTATCCTTTTGTTATGTTTCATTTTGGAAGGATGAAAAGAATGATTTTAAATATGATATGTCCATGAAGGTTCCCAGTTATGAAGAGATAAGTGGGAAATAATTTACTTCATTAATGAACGTGTTGTTTATGTGTCCAAGTTTGAAATGATATTGGAATTATAAGATTCCAGTGTGGATCATTATTTTCTGTAATGAATATTGATCTAAAAAAATGTAATATATATGTTTTAAAAGTATGTGTCACTATATTTGGTGTTAGATAATGTTTCAGTTTTCCATTGATAACTACATTGAGGAAACATTTTTGAGAACCCTCTGGATCATTCGAAGTATTAGATAATGTACAAATACATTCGTAATGATTATATATTAACTAAAATAAACATAATAATTCATATATTGAAAAAGATATTCCATGATTTTGACATCCAATAAATGATTTTCATGATTATGTGGGTTTGTACTATAATTATTAGGGATCATGTCATATTTTTTTGTTTTGGTCAATTTTTGGAACCCGAAGGAACTGTGTTATTGATGATTGTGATTCGTAATTCCTTGATTGTCCACTTGGTAAAATAAATTCCATGTGATCTAGGAAGTAAAAATATGTTAATATTCGTACACACCATTCTAATTCCCAGAATAATATTGATCGTCCAAATGAACTATGTAGTGAACAATATACTATTTAGTCTATCATGAGGAAACTACAACCTTCTTTTATTAGATTTAATGATACAAAAGATTCTAAAAGATAGATTACCACCATTGAGAAAATATATTATATAATCCAATGCTCATAATATGGAATAATTATCCCAATAGATTTTAATTTGGAAGGTGAAAGAAATCAATAGTGGACCCTTATTAAGACAATGGGACACATAGAATAGATTTAATCCATGTAATGGGATGAGTTTAAGATTATTTTTTTCAATAACAACTTCCCTCATATGATGCAGACATTTACAAAGAAGGAATTTATTGACTTAAAGTAGAAAGATGATGAGTCTATTGGTTCTTTTGAAGCTAAATATACAAAACATTAAGGGTGTGATTATGGTTTAGTCATCCTAACTAAAATAAAAAATGATCTATTATTTGGTGTCTCAAATCTAAGTCTCTCTACGTCATTAGCTATATTATAAATAAATTGGTCAATGTGTACTCAAGGTAGGAATGGAAATTGGATATTACCACCATTTCCACGTTTTTGATAACTAATGAAACATCGATCTCAATTCTATCATGAATAAACCACAAAGTGGAATCAAAATTCAGTAACCTACATTCAAGAAATGTGTGAATAAATATCAAGAAAATTTATTAAGTGGAATTTTAGAGTGTTTTGAAAGTTTTATGGCTAGTCATGGAGCAAGTGACTATCAAAAGGTGGTAAAAGTTATAGTCTATATAATGGATCAATGGAAGACTCAAACTAATGTACCACCCATGCTGTAATGTTTTAAATATAGGGAGTATAGGAATTATGAAACCCATTGCCCAAATCCAACTATTTTTATTACCATTATCAATTTCATCCTAATTCTAAGGAAAAAATGAAATATCATACGATCACAACTGTGGGAGTGGGTTATAAGAGTGATGTGTTTAACGTAAACATACCATCTACTATAGAATAACTAATGTATAATTGGATTCTATCCTTATCCAAACTTTTATATATAATTAATTTTTAATGTGTATTGAATTAGAATCTCCGAAATTAGAAATTGAGTTATTCATAATGGTATGATGGTTTCATCTTGTGTCAATAGTTTCTATGATATTGATGTTTGTAGAAAATGGATTCATAAAAATCATGTTATTCTCCCTTTAGTTTAATTTCATATTATTATAACCATGCATTCGATTCATTTATATGTATCTCATAACAATTTCAAAGGAATATATGTCCTATTTCATATACAAAATAAACCAATGTGAATTTATCGATGAAATGAGGAATATATTATCTAATATAAATTTTATCTACCCGGTGGGTCTTAAATTCCATCCACAATAGCTATTTTATCCAGTGGTGGGGGAGAAACTCAATATTGAATATGTACATAAACTTATGGTTTTATTAATCTCATTCCAAAAGAGTTCTCATGTCTTCCATTGAATCATGTAGTTGATTTCTCAATAGAACTAATACCTAATTCAATGCCTATTTAAGAAACTATACATAGAATATCCCTAATTGAGTCTCAATAATTGACAAAGAAAGTCCAATAGAGTCATGATAAGGGAATCAATCAACCTAGTTAGTCACATTGAGGTGCACCAATTGTTTTATGAAGAAATATATATCAATAAAACTATGTATTGATTATCGATAATGGAACTAGATCATAATCATGAAAAAGTAACACCTTCCCAAAATGGATGAATTCCTTAATAAAATACATTGGTGAAACAAATAATGGAATTAGATGTGTTTAAATGTTGAATAATATAGTGATATATTATTCCTCTTTCAAATTGAAGGTTCATGAAAAAATTACCAACTCATGATGCATAGTTGGAAGTAGTAATTATTTCATTAATGTTATGTATGTGTAATTTTTATAGAGAAAGATGTGATATATATAGTGATAAAAATAGATTAATGTATATTTTCAGAATGTAATAATAGAATATACACATGAGAATCTAAAAGAAACTGATTAATATTTATGAATTCTCAAAAAAATAACACCTTAGAAAATTAAAAATGTGGTAGATGGTCTGAGTCGAAAGAATCACTTTTTCTTATCTATGACATGTTTCGGGAAATATATATTATTTCTTGATTTTAGAAGGATTGATATAGAATTTTTTATCTAAAATGATATATATTATATTTCTAAAATGAGTGATTATCCATCAATCCATGTGATGATTAAAGAGGTACAAAAGGAATAAAATCAATTATAAATGAAGGTGGTAGATATTCCAATGTTTAACATTTATTACGATATAATGATAGGATTTAAATTCCATATTTGTATCCCACCCAAACTATATTTTATAAAAGAGTTATTAGAGGAAGATCATAGTACTTCACACATTATTAATTTATGAATAACAAAGATGAATAGAGATCTTAAACCATATTTTTATAGTGATTTAATATATTGAGATATTTGAGTGTATATTTCCCAGTGATTGTTATATCAACAAGTTATGTATGGTAGATAAAACTATACATGGAAATCACATCCATTATCCATACCAGAAATGAAATGGAAATAAAACACTATTGATTTTATCAATAGACACCCCAAAACATCTAAATTGAACAATTATATATGGATAGTAGTAGATATCCATATGAATTAATCACACTTAATTTCAATTATAGAATATTTTTCTCTTAACAAACATAATTGGTTATACATAAAGAGTTAAGGATTAGTGTGGTACCAAATTCTATTGTATCTGATTAGAATCCAAGGTTTACCTAGAAATTTTGGAGAAGTTGCCAATAGGCTCTGGATATTGAGTCAAGTTTTAATAATAGTTTTTATCTTAGAAAATGGTCATCCTAATAGAAAAATTTAAACCCTATAAGTTAAAAAAATATCTTTCTTAATGGACATAAAAGTTAGTTAGGATCAACACCTTAATCAAATTGACTATTACTACAACAATAGATTTCACTCGAGAACTATAATGGTTCCCCATGAATCCTTATACGGAATGATGTTCAGAACTCCAAATTGATAAAATGAAGATAGATAAAGAAACATTTTCCACATAATATATCATATTAAATAATATAGAATGATATATTTATTCAATAACTCATCAAAGAATCTCATAGTTGAAAATATGAAAAAAAACATCATTGTGACCTAGAATTTGATGTTAGTGAATATATTTTTTTGAATATTTATCAATGTAAAATGTTTATAAATTATGTATATTTTGGAAACAATATTCTTGGGTATTTTGTAACTTATTAGACTATAGATCATATCATTATTGTATATTTTTATTTTTCACTTCCACGGAACCTCTCTCATGTTCATGATGTGTTCAATATATCTTTCCCAATAAAGTACATACTTGATCCTTCCCATGTAATAAAAACATAAAATGTACCAAGAGGACATGATAATTTATATGATGAACATTCATTAGAGATTTTGGATCATTTAGGTAAAGTGATATGGAATAAGAAAACTAAACAGGGAAAAGTTCACTAGAGAAAAAACAAATTTGAAGATGCTATATAGGAGCTTGAGGATGTAATGAAACATATATATCATAAATTTTTTGTATTAGATATATTTTCTTATAATGAATAATCATTATAAGCGGGAATAATGTAATATACCAACATTTTATGAAATATTTTATTTCAAATTATCTTTATTCTTAGATAGCTTCTGTTACACGCAACACAGAGTTCAAACAAACTACTATGTACTATTAAAATGTTATTTTTTAACATAAAATTTATCACAATGACATTGTATTAGTGGGTATGAATATGAATAAATAAATTATAATTTTTTTTACACATGTATAAAATTAATTATTATACATTAATTAATTATAAATTAAAATAATAATCCTTTCGAAACTAGTGGAATATATTTAAGAAAAAATATTCTTCAACACATAATGGGATTTGAACTTAATAAATAAGATTAATAACAATTAGAGAATTATTCTATTTAAATTTATATATTATACATTCAATATTGTTTGATAAAAAATTATAATATTTTACTATACAAGAGGTAAGAATAAATACAGTTTGATGCTAAAAATTATATTTTTCTTAAAGCAGTTTCTATCACATTGGGGACACATCTGTTAAAGTTATTTTCTATTAATTTTAGGTGTTTAATTTGGAATGATATATTAAATATTTTTAGTTATGAGGTTCAAATTTTGTAAATAGGCAACTTTTATTTTGGTCCAATATGAATAGGAATCATGAAAAAATTTAACAAATTAGTAAAGGGTAAATCTGGTCAACCTAGGTTAAAACTAAGTGATAAGGTTATAATTTTTCATTCTTATTCTTATTGGATGAATATAATTAGTCCCTTATCATTGTAGGATGTAAATTTATTTTTTAATTGATACTAGACCTTGAAAGTAAACTATATGACATTCTAATCAATGAATGTTACAAAATGGTACACTTAGATTTAAATATATCTTTTGTTTCCATATAGGGAAAATCAAATTATTAATAAATCCATGATGAAATTTTATGTTTATGAAATTATTTTCATGATTGATATTTATTTCAAATTTTTAGTATTTATATAACCAGCCTAAGTCCTTATAGAACCCTACTTTTGTATTAAATAAATTAATAAAAATGATTTATAAATATTATATATAAAATTGTTTGAGTGAGTTATTTCCTATAACAAATTTGGTAGAATAATATGAAATATTTATGATATTTATTTTTACAGAAAATAAATCAACTTTGTATAAATTAATAAAAAATGATATTTTGTGAAATTTATATTTCATTATTTTATAAATTAAAAATCATAAAAATATTAAAAGAGGAAGACATATATACAGTAGATAATTTCATCCCTTTCAATTAATATTCCATTTTAAACTATTTTTCCGATGAATTATTTTAATAAATTTTAATATTTTAAACAATTCCTAGAGTGCATGTCCCCTCATTTGTAATTGGTCGACCTTCATTTATATTTTTCACAAAACATTGATACTTATATCTCAAAAAATTTCTAACATTTTTTTACACACACAAAGAAACAATCTAGAGGTGTTGGTATTCCAAAAATAGAAACCATATATCCCTTACCAACATATATAAAAGACTGGTTTCAATGCAGAGGTAATCACCTTAACGGGTCACTTTCTTTTCAATCCTTATTTTCCAACAAATAATTCAATTATATTCCTCCTATAATAATAAATTAACAATATTAATCATACATGACCATTATTATGATTATAAAACCATGATTATTGACCTTATTTTACATCAAATGGAAATAGAAATTATCGATCTTGCATAAATATAGCTTACTGTCTCCACAAAGAGATACAATTAGTTTTTCATTAAAATATATTATTAATTATTAGTAAAATTGTTTTAAATATTATATATGATAATTATGAAATAATAATTCTTCTAGAATTAAAATATTATATATACATTCTTACCAACAAAACTGTTAGGAAATGATAATGTCCCTCATGCATATGTATGGACTACAACGTATATGAAGCGATGCGATTCATTTTACTTTCATATTTAATATGGATGTTAATAAGGATGGATTTAATGAATATATATGATTTATATGATATAATAATTATTTTCAAAAAGTTATTTAAAATTTAACATTCTATTTTCCTATCCATCAAAAAAATGAAAATAGATATCATGCGCACTTACGGCTTACCATCTGTCTGAATGATGCACTAAATGTTTCTAACTCTAACATTAGGGGATTACTATAAATATTTATATAATTAATATACATAATACATAAATAATTATTAACACTATAAATATTATTTATCCACTACCAAATTATTAAGACTAAAACAACGGGACCAAAACCTAAATGAAAAAAAGAAATTTTCAAATGATATAGTGATTTTAATAAACCTAATTGTAAATGAGTGGGTGATAAAAGGTTATAAGTAAATCATACATGTGATTATATATATGAATACGGTTTTTGAATAAATTTATAATAAATCTATAATTATAATATTGGATGTTCTAACATATACATAGTGTAACGAACCAACCTGGGCCAACTTGAAAGGTCACTTGAACATGCCCGCCACATGATATGGGTAGAAAATAATTACAAAAATAGTATTTAATATATGAATAACAAGAAATGAAACTAAAATAAAAATTGGGAACAGAAAATATACCACAAAAAAAAATACAATACAATCAAAATAGGATAAACTAGAAAGCAAATCAATTCCAGAGGTTACTAACAATGACCTACAGAACAACCTTAACCAAAAGCAACACTAGTAAGAGAAGCCAGTATTCTATAAGATACTCTTCCATTTAGTTGAATCCAACCATGGAAAATAAAAAACACCCAATGTCATAGGTTGTATTTAATCCCAATCCTAGTGGGATTCAAAATTAGTTTCTATACATCGTCTAATTTCAAGAATGAAACATTCGAATGTTTTTAAAACAAAATAATATTACAATACATTTTCACAAAATATATATTTTTGAAAATAATTTTCCCATTTCTCTTCATTCAATTTTAATAAAGCCTTTCATATTCTCTAAACAAATATATGAAATGTATAATTGACATAAATAGGAAATCATATCCATTCATCAACATCTAAAAAAGTTAACACATATCCATATATCATTATATCATGCGAAGATATGAGACAAAATATCATATAAAATTATGTAAGCAACAAACCATGATATAAAAATAATTAATATATATATAACTATAAATAAAAAATGAAATATAATCTCACATATTATGCTCAACCCTATGGTACACTATGTACTAGACACTCAATGTCCTAAACAAGAATACATTGGATGAAAAATAGATTGATTACTCCTTGTTGATATCACAAAAACATACCTCATAACGGTGAAAAACACACTATGGCTACCAATTTCTACATTTCCATATACCCATGTTTCCCAATGTGATGTAATTAAATATATTTCATAAACCTTGCTCCAAATTTCACAAAAAATTTTAAAAACCAAGACAATAGACTATAGAGTTTGAAAACACATTTTTAAATCATTAAAACAAATTTTCCAAGAAACCCCCTTTTGAAAACACATTTTGTTCCCAAAAATCATTTCATTCAATTTATCACATATAATAAATGAACAACCCAACTGGTTTTATCAGAAATAATATGAAATTTATAATATTAACCTCTTTAACATAAACAACTACCTCAACATTGTACGGACCTATCTAATTTTTACAATGGATACCAGAAACCTAGATAATGGACCTTGACAGACAAGGCATGCTATGAAAATGAATACCATCTATAGAAAACAAAATCTGATCATAACGCCATATCAAACCAATAGCCAAAACCAAAACCAAAGATGATCTAGACGAAAATACTACCAAAATAAATACACCACAACTATAACAATAATATATAACTCAAAAAATGGTCTGGAAGGTTTGGTGTTCTTTAAAACCATTTTTGAGTGATTTTAGGTCACAATTGACAATAGATTACAAAGGATGAAATTATAATTCCCTTTAGAGGCACCTTAAAAACCTAATTCCTAAAAATTACAGGGGTTTTAATCTCTTTACATGGAGTGGAATGCCCGACTGTCAAATATTCTAATAAAATATATCCTATATTTATTAAAAACCCTATTTTCCATTAAAAAAGTGTTTACATATTAAATGACATTTAGTCTTAAATACTATGTATCTATTTCAAGGAATATTATTTTACATGATTATACATTATGGAATGCCCTTACACGACATTTAAACCCCTCAGAAGACTATAATAAAAACTAGTTTTATACTTGAAATTCCAACAAATCATTGTATTCACAATAAAATGTATCATACCAATTCCTTTTTTTCATTACTAAACCAATGACAAGGGGAATAAATAAGGGTAAAAACATACATGACTAAATTATAATGGGGTATTCCAATATCCCCACCATAAATTTTTTCAACATCCAAAAAGCCCTAATGATCTTGCCTCTACAAAAAGAGAAGTCCACTACAACCTCATCAATGACTCCTCCCACGTGTCATTGATATCCTACATGAACTACAGAGGTACTAAAACTAAGGGGATTATTTTATAGTATCTTTTCCTAAATATCCATAATCTGAACTGGATTCTCAACCAAAGGGGTTATGGGCTCAAGATCAACCTCCTCACATCTAATTTTATGGAAAGGATCTGGTATATACCTCCTCAAATAGGAACCATGAATCATGTAATTGATATATGTTAAACTAAGAATAAATTGTAATAGATCATAGATCCTCCCAAGCCATCCAACGATCTCAAAAGGACAATGAAATGTCAGTGCCTACTAACCGTGCTTGCCCAAATGAAAATTTCACAAGTGAGGTGAAACTCAAAAAAATACCACATCACTAACCTCAACCTCCATCAGTCGATATCATATTTCCTTATAGTAATTTTTCTGAGACTGTGTCTCGATCAAATTACTTTTAATCATCAATAAAAACTCCATTGTCTTCTTAACAACACTCGAAAAAACCAAGGACTACTCTCATAATTAAGCCTATCACAAGGTATACCTACATGGATGACCATAAAATTCCTTATAGGGTTTCATATTTACTAAATCCTGATAACTATTTTTACTGAAAAGCTCAGCTAATGGAAAATTATTTTCCAAAAAATCATCTAAAATCAAGCATAAAATCCTAATGAATATATTCTAGAACCTAGATAGTCCTCCCTCTCAGTCGATCCATCAATGGATGACATGTTGCTTAATTTAATATAGGAACCCATCACCACCTAAAAACATTTCAATAAAATATACAAGAACCACAAATTCTTTTTCTAAAGAACTATATAGGGAACCCCATTATGTCTCACAATATCATAGATATAAATATCCCTAAGTTCTTATACCTTTATTTCCACACAAATATATAAACAATGCATTTATTTCACGATTCGATCAATGATTATCCAAATAACTACCTTCCCACTAGGATTGTGGGGATAACCAATAACGAAATTCCTAGAAATCTCTTCCCAAATTCATTCCATAACCAAAAATGGTTGCAAAAACCCCATAGGTCTTTAGTTAACTAGATTAATTCACTAAAAAATAAGGCACATTGAAATTAAATCCAATATTGACTATCTCATCCATTGTTACCAACAATGATGCCTCTAGTAATGATACATATTATCCAACAACTCCTATATCAAGGAAAATGAAATAGCCATCCTACTATGGAAGAAAAAATCTCTTCTGGGAGACTGAGACTACTCACCCGAGGACTCCCCACCATAATTAATTTTAATAAATCATTATCACATGGGGTATTCCACCAACTCAAGATGAATTATTTCATAAAAAACGAGTCTTATTTTATCAAAGAAAAGAACACATTTCCCCCAACCTCTTTCACTCTCAATATTATCACAATATAAATAACTCATTAGAGATTACTCCTCAACTAACTCCTTTATATTTAGTCTCATTAATTTCCTTCTCAATGCATAGAAAAAAACATTTCATTTCCCATAAGCATCTCCATAATGATGATTTAATGACATATTTTCAGTGTATTCATAACAATTACCAACTCTAAATCAAGGGCATAAAAGTTCTTCCCATGAGGGAGGAACTTGCATGATCCATAAGCCACAACATGTTTCCCAATACTTCATGAACAATCAAAAAAATATACAAAAATTATCATAGAATACATCATAATCTGACCCCACTTCTGGAAGAATTTAAACTGATACTAAACTCAACCTCTCTTTTAGAACCTAAAAATATCTCATACACTTATCAATAAATTCAAACATTACCTCTTTATGGTTTAAAGCAGTCATCAAAGATGCGAATTATGTGAAATCATAAACAACCCACATTAAAAAACTAGCCAAAACCTAGAATCTATTGATATTAAACACAATTCTAGGATAATCCAAAGATTGAAATTTGTATACTTGTTCAAGATTTACTATGAATCCCCTCTCGGTTTTTACTTTCTCAAAACATTTCATCTCTTGGATCCAAAACATGGACATGGAAAGCATGCCATACAGAAGATGATATTCAAGACTTGAAGAATGATATGAGAATGGTAGACATGATCCTAATATAAATTATAGTAAGAAAAATATCATCTATGAACCAAATAGGAAAATATCCCACGAAAGGATAAAATATCTGGATCATCAAATCCTTAAACCCTAAATGATAATTCGTGTGTAAAAATGGTATTAAAAATACAAAATGCCCATATCAACATCAAAATGATGACTTTGGTATATTATATTCTTAGACACTCAACTAGTGATACCCTAACTTCATGACAGTCTTTAAAAAATAATGGCCACCTTAAGCTAATCAATGATGTGATCAATATACTGTATAGTATATATGTTCTTAAAGGTCACCTGATTCATCTTTTGATAATGAATACAAATTATGAGGCTCCCATTTTCATTTCATGAAAATATGATCAGAGAATCCAATGGTGACATGCTAGGATGAATAAAACCTATATCATATAGATCCTCAGGTAGGATATTATGCTCCATAAAATAAGTATGTTATATATTGAAAGAAGTTATATAAATGGGAATCATATCAGATAGTAGGTAAACCATCAATTTGAATTATATGGGTGGTGGTAAAATAATAAAAATCATCTGAAAAGAACTCAGAGTACTCATAGAAATCAACATGATGTGTCCCCCCACCACGAATGGGTTAGCGTCCTCATGAAAAATATTTGAAAACTAGATTATGATTTCCCCATAATATGGAATAAAATTCCCTAACCTTCTTGATCAAGAGTCCCACTCATTTGGGAATACATTAGTAACTATATTGGGTGATAACAAGTGAACTAGATAACCATTATATCTTTATATCATCCTGCCTTTTTATCACAAAAACTTTCATTACATTTTACAAAACCGCGGATCGTTAAGGTTTAGTGTCTTGGAAACCAAGAACTTAAAACATGAAACAAAAAAAACATTCTTCTTAAACACTTGAAAGGCTTATCCTTATGTTCATCCTATGATCATTACTGCATCTCATAACCTGGGGACATACATCAAAAGAAAGGGTGAGCAGAAGGCCCAGTAATGGAAACAAGAGAAACATTTTACATGTGAACTTGAGATACTTAAATAAGGCCATGAAAAGAACTTTAAGGCATGAGAAAGAAATCATGAGATATATCATAATAAAAATAGCATTTTTCATAACTTGAAGATGTGGCTACATCATTTAACATAGAAAATCATGAACATATCACCAAGGTCTATCCCCAAGGTGTCATTTGAAAATTACCAAGGTTATTCACCAAGGTATCGTGAAAATTGTAATCTCTAGTGGTTACATCATTACCCAATGCATTGGAGAGCTATCAGTGAACACCCTTAAATTTTCATTTATTATCAGGTGAGCCACATATATCATCATAATACATTTCATAAATAACCCATATAGCATAAAATAAATGGGTTTCATTTCATAATCACAACGTTTTAAAAACTGCTTTAAAGACATGATCTTTATGTCACTTTAAAAACCAAAGAAAAGGAAGGTGGGTATCATGTATGTAAATCCCATAATTTAAAATATAACATTTTGGTATATATGTGAATACCCCTTTAGAAGAAAGATCTTTGAGTATTCACTTAATAATATAAAAGAACTTTAGAAAAAGAGAGAGACATTTTGAGACGGAAATTCTGCAGCATAACGGCTATGTTACGAGGTTTTAGAAGACATTAAAAAGAGAATGTAACACCCCAGGATTTCAGAGTGTGTTATTTCTTAAAAATAATTCAATAACTTGCACTACACGCAACACCGAGTTCAATCACACTATTAAAAGAGGTCATGAATAGTATTAACTACATTTTGAACTTTATATAATCCTTATAATTTTAGAATCCCTATTATGAGTTTCTTAGTCATAATGCAAGAACAAATTCATTTTCAGTATTTCACTTTTATCAACTTGTAATAGTGAAACCTTTTTAAATACAATATTTTAAACTTTTTGACTAAATGGAGACATCAAAAAAATTTAAAATGAAACATCCCAAGCGTCCACGGTACGCTCTCCTTTGGATAAAACAGTAGCGTGTGTTGTACGCAACTTCGAGTTCTAACACACCGTAACCAATCAAACTAGTTGTTATGAATAGTAATACCTACTTTTTGAAGTTATATATATTTTATATTTTAAAATGGACTTCATTTTTGGATTCGGAATATCAAATTTAGCCTGAGGTGAAATTTTGGTACTTTTCGGATAACTTTCATATTTTGATGAATAGTGAAAATTACTAAATTTTAATTAAAAACAACTTTTTTAATCAAAATAATTAATAGTGATAAATTATGAATTTGAGTGGTTTTAAAGTATATTTAGAATATATTTTTACTATTTAATATAATGTTGGTCATTGGACATAATTTTACAATTAAACCGAACATAAACAAGTGTCAATCTTTTGATAGTTATTATCTCTTAAAAACACGCTTTCTGTTTTGACAGCGGGAATTAATTTTAAATTAATTTCTGCCACTTCTGTGTTTTGAATTTAGGAAAATGGATTCCATATTTGGAATCAGGATGTTCAAATTGTGTAAATAGGTAACTTTTAATTTTATACATTTTGAATAATTACTGCGGTAAATATTTTATTTACCATGGTTAAGGGTAAATCCGGTAAATAAGGGTTAAAAAATAATATTATAATAATACTAAATTACCCTAAAACGTGTCTTAACCCTATTGGTTGATACATGGTCGACCATGGGCATCTTTGGGTCAATTTTGGGACCCCATGGATCCACTTGTAAGTGATAATGACACTTTATATTAATTAAGTTAAAATGAATACAAAAATGACACAAGCATATATCTTTTAGAAAAACAATTGTTACATAGGGTTATACATGTTGGATTTTAGATTATAAATATTCATTAGAAAGATAAAAAGATTTCCTACATAATGATATTTTATTTATACTTTTTAGACATCAAATAATGTAAAATATTAATGACACAATGATGATGCAGTAATTACTATAATATTGAAAAATTAAAATAATTTATATTATAAATACCCAAATAATTATAATATGAAACTTTTAATGAATTAAAATAATTTTATATGATAATATGATATATTAGGATTGATTTAATTGACTTTGTTCGAAGTAATCAATCTGTTAGGAGTTTCAAAAAAAATCAACTATTGAATAGTGTCAAAATTGACATAAAAGAGTTCTTAAAACAAATATTATATTATTAATTGATATTAAATTCCTAAAAATCTAAGGTTCGGCCAAGAGAGTTATATTATGATAGGTTCCTCATTAATGGACCACTTGGGGGTCGCTTGGATGTATATAGTAAGTTTATTAACCATATTATATAAAAATACAAAGAGACATTGTAAAAGTGAAACTAATTAACTTAGAGTTAATACTTAAAGATAAGGTTAATATAAGTACCCAAACCTGTCTAAATTCTATTGGTTGAGTGGTTTTCGACCTATCCCCACCTTAAACTTTGAATAGTCAACTTTGGAGCCATTAGAAACCGAATATGAATTTATTATAAATTAATAATTCTAGCTTTTCCAAAGGTGCCCCTCACCCCTCTTATAAAAGGGCACTCCTCCTTCTCATTTCTTCACACCTATAAAGCCTTTTGGTTCGTCCAAACTCTGCCCAAATACTCTCCCAACATCCCTCACTACAACCTAGGGGCCTTAGTTTGATCAGAAATCCAACCTAAGGAGCCCTTTTGATCAAATCAAAAGGAAGAACCCGAAGAAGAGGTAATGTTTTCACCACCCCTTTTCCAAGTTCATTTCTTCTTCCACTTCTTCTTCCTTTGTTGTTACCATTCTAAAATAATGACTCCAGTATCATTTATATACTGTGATGTTATTATAAATATGGTACAACCATATTCAGTATTCTATCCACCCTTTGAATAACATGTCACCATACGTGCGTACGTACGGCTTACCGTCTCCACGTCGTGGTGTAATTGTTATTCAATATATTATTATTTGGATGGGTATAATAATGATGTGTAACTCATGTAAATAATAAATATAACATATTAATGATTCTGTATATATGATATACCATCCATTTATATATTATTTTAATATCAAAAGAATGATATTGTCGCTCGTGCGTACGTACGGACTACCGTCTCCACGAACGCGATGAGATTCATTCTCCATCGTATCCATTCAAGTATAATTATCATTTGATGATTTAAAAATGATGTTTAAGGACTTGATATCATTCTGGATATGAATAATATACAACCTATCCTTTACAAACATGTCTTACATAACAAAACATATAAAAGAAAACAAGTAAGTTAACACCCGATATAATGATAATACTAAGATATTATTAACAAATCAATGTTAAAAGATCATATATGATATCATATTATTATATATGATTCTTGTATAATTTAATAACAACTATTTCACCATTATACAGGAGGTTAACCTACTCCAACCAAGGAAAAGTACAAGGTAAGGGTTATTTCACAATCTCTTCATTATCCGAGGTTGTTTATACGTAATAATCTACTGGGATTTCTTTATCATCCACATCCATGTTTCTTCGAAATGTATTTAAAAACATATTTATTATTTACAATAATATGGGTTAAATTCATTTATACCCTTGTTTGACTTTTTTTAAGAGGTTTATAAAGGAATCTTTCCGTCGTTTTCAAAACAAGGTCCTTTTTAACCTTTTCGACAGAATTAAGATAAGAATGTTTTTTTTACTTATACAGCGGGTGCGGTTATTTTCCGCCATTATAAAATAATCAAAGCTTTCCTTACAAGCTTACAAGAATATTTTCAAGAAAATGTTTTATTTTATATGGCTCTTAAATGATTTCAAAAATAGAAAGAGATATTTCTCTAAAAAGTGTTTTGATTTCATCTATGTCAACATCCTTTAATGGATTTTACGCTTATTTGAAGTTGATTTATTATAATACAAAACTTCTATATTGTATTGAAGGTTTTGTGATATGTTTGACTGTGGATATGCTATTTTATACCATTCATAGTTTATGGTGAAACTATTGACATTTTGTATGCTAGTTTTAATCCGAATGTTTATGTTATATTTCAAACTTTTCTTCAGATGAATGTGCTAAAAAAGTATGTTCCGGGTTGGGGACCGGTAAAAGTAAGCCCTCCAGGTTGGGGACTGGTTAAAGTAAGCCCTCCAGGTTAGGGACTGGTAAAATTATGCCCTCCGGGTTGGTGTCCGGTTATTAGAGGCACTCCGGGTTGGTGTCCGGTTATTAGAGGCACTCCGGGTTGGTGTCCGGTTATTAGAGGCACTCCGGGTTGGGTTCCGGTTAGAAGTAACCCCTAGGTCTTGGGATGAGGCCTAGACAATGAAATTAACGTTTGAAATTATGCATTCCAACATTATGAAAGTGGTTATTGATTTTTGCATGTGATTATTCGATTAGTATAATATCCATGTGAATAAGTAAATGGCATTATTTCATTTTATTTATGCCATACCATGTTGAAAGTTCATATTTAAAAGGCTTTTGTTTTAGTTATACATTGCCTTAAATGTTTATTCTTATTTATGAAAGTTTCCGCTATATTTTTATCCTTACTGGGCATTTGAGCTCACCCCTTTTCTATGTTTTATTTTTCCCAGGAAGTGAAGAAGTAAATTATGAATGACCTGCAGGGATTTTATGAGGGGATAATAGTGTGGTCTATTGAGACATTATGTTGTTGTAGTAGTTTTTCATTTTATAATGTAATGTAAAACTTATGAATATATCTGGCATTTTCCAAGGCTACTAAACCAATCGGTCTTTCAAGATTTGATCTTTCTTATGATCATGCCAATGTTACGAAGTAATGCACCGACTCTGGGTAGCTGGGGTCGGGGCGTTACAGTTGGTATCAGAGGAAGTTTAGTACAAACCTTGGAAGCTAGATTTAGATAAACTCTGATTAGAGCACGTAGACCTAAGATGAACTTTGAGGATTAGTATAGAAGAACTTCCTAGAATTTTTGTATTGTAGAGATTTTGTGAGTTTTCCAAGCAATACATCCCTGTCTGGATACGAGCAGGTAGAGGCGGCTCTGGCACAGATGTACCTAGGGGTAAAACCCGAAACCACCGCTTTGAGCTAGACTCGAACGGGAACTGGTGCACGACAACGGGCCTTGCTGCACTCTTGGTTACGACACTCCCGGGGGATATGCTTAGGATAACTCTCATTTTCTTTACAAATCATTTTGAAGGGATTATGAGTATATACTTCCTCAAAGAAAACATTCTTATGATTATGGATTATATCCATAAATAGTTTAATTTATGTTAGGTGTTTTATAAGTATGGGATTATGTATTTTGATTCATAAACTGATCTAGTTTATGCCATGGTATAGAAATGGCGCCCAGTAGAAGGAATGAGAACTCCAGAAATACACATGATTCAAAGAGAAGGAAGGATCATATCTTTCATGGTCTTAAGCTAGAATTTATAAGAGAAATAGTCTCCCATGTATTATCATCATATGAAGAAATAATATCATGTGTTGATAAGATATGTAAAGAGTTTACTGAGTCCTATGGATTTGAAGGGAAGCAAGAGAAGAAAAGGATGGAAGAGAGAAAGATGGATAAAGGGAAGAGGGAAAAGAAGAATTTTCCCATATGTGCTAACTGTGGAAAGAAACACCCTGGAACTTGCCTGAAAGGAATGGGAGTTTGTTATAAGTGTGGAGGAAAAGGGCACAAAGTACGTGACTGCAAGGGTAAGAAAATGGTTTTAAATGTACAATGCTTCATTTGCAAGGAGTTTGGACACTACGCGAACCTATGTCCCAGTCATCAGACTATGCCGCAAATGATGTTATTGGATAATAATCAAGTTATGATACTACCACAGATGAAGAGGAATGATTAGAGTTCTTATGTTGATTATGTCAATTGAGCTTTGTATCAACAATGTACTTGTTATAATAATTATGGAGTATATAAGGATTGTACTGCAGTACTATTTCATTAAGGACTTGAGATTGTGTGGAACAAAGAAAAGTGACTCATTAGCAGGATAGATTTTTGGAAAATATATGGTTGAGAGAATGATAAACCATAATATAGTTCTGATACTGAGGTAGTGATTTTGGAATAATATGTGATTGTTTTGGATAAATTATATTGGATATTCTTGACTACCTTGGAACTGATTAATGATTTGTATATTCCATCATTGTTGGGGTTTAAAACATTTTTGGATTAATGAAGTATATCCAGCATTCTATATGGAATAAGGGAGCATGAATGTAATCAATAAGGAATATGGTAATACATGATGAAGGTATTCATATGCTATTACGGGGTAAAAAGGATCTATATTATGTTTACCTTCCTTATGAATGTTGGACTGTGAGTTTGGACAGAAGTATTTTGGATAGTTCTAGTTTGGATTATTTTGGATTGCCATAAAAGGACAACCCGGAGGTCGGGCGGCAACCCGTCGCATCCGGCAAGGCTGCGAGACTTGAACCCGCAACCAAAGGGCGACAAGGGTGTATCACCTACCACTATCCCACGAGATGTCCTGGATTAAATAAAGTAGTTTTTTAAAAGATCTGGTAGATGAATTATAAATTCGTTTATTTTGGAACCCTCTATGAATAGTATAAATAGAATTTTTTTTACGAGTGAATGATGAGTTTTGGTAGAAATTTATTAATGGATAAAACTCTAATTATAAACTAAGTATATCTCCTTATTATCTTATCCAATCTCATAAATAAATTCCTCAAGATTAATAATAGAAACTTAGAACAAAAATGTTGTCCTAGATGGTACCTTAAATCATCACAAATTTATGGCTTTGGGATTTTTGTCCTTTTCATAGCCATGTTCTCTACCACTCTCCATCAGATAATTGATGGCTAGATTTTTCTTCCATATCCATATTTTATTACATGGAACCCTAGTATGTGTTATTTTCGGTAATCTTCATACTTTCGACTCTTTATTTTAAATAGAGGCCTCGTTAATTCATTTTTCGATGTGGGATTTCAACTTAGATATTTTGAAACGTCAAAAATGTGTTATCCCAATACCCTATATTTTGTTGAACCGATGGTACTTCAAATCATCATAGATTGATGAGTTTAAGGACCTCAATTATACACTTGTTTGTGATTGATGACCTCAATCACTACCTATAAATATTTACGTTTTTCCTCCGATTATATGTCTCTAATTTCCACCAATGTTCTCCTAATCGAGATCATAATTTGGGGGTGACCCTTTAATTTCTCTTTTCCTCATATTAAGACTAAATTTTAGTAACCCAATTTCCAATGTGGGTTTTCCCACAAATATATTTTCTACTTTCAACCTTTTATCTTCGAAGAACAATTTCAAATTGCGAGGACGCAATTTATTGAAGGAGGGGAGAATGTAACACCCCAGGATTTCAGAGTGTGTTATTTCTTAAAAATAATTCAATAACTTGCACTACACGCAACACCGAGTTCAATCACACTATTAAAAGAGGTCATGAATAGTATTAACTACATTTTGAACTTTATATAATCCTTATAATTTTAGAATCCCTATTATGAGTTTCTTAGTCATAATGCAAGAACAAATTCATTTTCAGTATTTCACTTTTATCAACTTGTAATAGTGAAACCTTTTTAAATACAATATTTTAAACTTTTTGACTAAATGGAGACATCAAAAAAATTTAAAATGAAACATCCCAAGCGTCCACGGTACGCTTTCCTTTGGATAAAACAGTAGCGTGTGTTGTACGCAACTTCGAGTTCTAACACACCGTAACCAATCAAACTAGTTGTTATGAATAGTAATACCTACTTTTTGAAGTTATATATATTTTATATTTTAAAATGGACTTCATTTTTGGATTCGGAATATCAAATTTAGCCTGAGGTGAAATTTTGGTACTTTTCGGATAACTTTCATATTTTGATGAATAGTGAAAATTACTAAATTTTAATTAAAAACAACTTTTTTAATCAAAATAATTAATAGTGATAAATTATGAATTTGAGTGGTTTTAAAGTATATTTAGAATATATTTTTACTATTTAATATAATGTTGGTCATTGGACATAATTTTACAATTAAACCGAACATAAACAAGTGTCAATCTTTTGATAGTTATTATCTCTTAAAAACACGCTTTTTGTTTTGACAGCGGGAATTAATTTTAAATTAATTTCTGCCACTTCTGTGTTTTGAATTTAGGAAAATGGATTCCATATTTGGAATCAGGATGTTTAAATTGTGTAAATAGGTAACTTTTAATTTTAGACATTTTGAATAATTACTGCGGTAAATATTTTATTTACCATGGTTAAGGGTAAATCCGGTAAATAAGGGTTAAAAAATAATATTATAATAATACTAAATTACCCTAAAACGTGTCTTAACCCTATTGGTTGATACATGGTCGACCATGGGCATCTTTGGGTCAATTTTGGGACCCCATGGATCCACTTGTAAGTGATAATGACACTTTATATTAATTAAGTTAAAATGAATACAAAAATGACACAAGCATATATCTTTTAGAAAAACAATTGTTACATAGGGTTATACATGTTGGATTTTAGATTATAAATATTCATTAGAAAGATAAAAAGATTTCCTACATAATGATATTTTATTTATACTTTTTAGACATCAAATAATGTAAAATATTAATGACACAATGATGATGCAGTAATTACTATAATATTGAAAAATTAAAATAATTTATATTATAAATACCCAAATAATTATAATATGAAACTTTTAATGAATTAAACTAATTTTATATGATAATATGATATATTAGGATTGATTTAATTGACTTTTTTCGAAGTAATCAATCTGTTAGGAGTTTCAAAAAAATCAACTATTGAATAGTGTCAAAATTGACATAAAAGAGTTCTTAAAACAAATATTATATTATTAATTGATATTAAATTCCTAAAAATCTAAGGTTCGGCCAAGAGAGTTATATTATGATAGGTTCCTCATTAATGGACCACTTGGGGGTCTCTTGGATGTATATAGTAAGTTTATTAACCATATTATATAAAAATACAAAGAGACATTGTAAAAGTGAAACTAATTAACTTAGAGTTAATACTTAAAGATAAGGTTAATATAAGTACCCAAACCTGTCTAAATTCTATTGGTTGAGTGGTTTTCGACCTATCCCCACCTTAACCTTTGAATAGTCAACTTTGGAGCCATTATAAACCGAATATGAATTTATTATAAATTAATATTTCTAGCTTTTCCAAAGGTGCCCCTCACCCCTCTTATAAAAGGGCACTCCTCCTTCTCATTTCTTCACACCTCTAAAGCCTTTTGGTTCGTCCAAACTCTGCCCAAATACTCTCCCAACATCCCTCACTACAACCTAGGGGCCTTAGTTTGATCAGAAATCCAACCTAAGGAGCCCTTTTGATCAAATCAAAAGGAAGAACCCGAAGAAGAGGTAATGTTTTCACCACCCCTTTTCCAAGTTCATTTCTTCTTCCACTTCTTCTTCCTTTGTTGTTACCATTCTAAAATAATGACTCCAGTATCATTTATATACTGTGATGTTATTATAAATATGGTACAACCATATTCAGTATTCTATCCACCCTTTGAATAACATGTCACCATACGTGCGTACGTACGGCTTACCGTCTCCACGTCGTGGTGTAATTGTTATTCAATATATTATTATTTGGATGGGTATAATAATGATGTGTAACTCATGTAAATAATAAATATAACATATTAATGATTCTGTATATATGATATACCATCCATTTATATATTATTTTAATATCAAAAGAATGATATTGTCGCTCGTGCGTACGTACGGACTACCGTCTCCACGAACGCGATGAGATTCATTCTCCATCGTATCCATTCAAGTATAATTATCATTTGATGATTTAAAAATGATGTTTAAGGACTTGATATCATTCTGGATATGAATAATATACAACCTATCCTTTACAAACATGTCTTACGTAACAAAACATATAAAAGAAAACAAGTAAGTTAACACCCGATATAATGATAATACTAAGATATTATTAACAAATCAATGTTAAAAGATCATATATGATATCATATTATTATATATGATTCTTGTATAATTTAATAACAACTATTTCACCATTATACAGGAGGTTAACCTACTCCAACCAAGGAAAAGTACAAGGTAAGGGTTATTTCACAATCTCTTCATTATCCGAGGTTGTTTATACGTAATAATCTACTGGGATTTCTTTATCATCCACATCCATGTTTCTTCGAAATGTATTTAAAAACATATTTATTATTTACAATAATATGGGTTAAATTCATTTATACCCTTGTTTGACTTTTTTTAAGAGGTTTATAAAGGAATCTTTCCGTCGTTTTCAAAACAAGGTCCTTTTTAACCTTTTCGACAGAATTAAGATAAGAATGTTTTTTTACTTATACGGCGGGTGCGGTTATTTTCCGCCATTATAAAATAATCAAAGCTTTCCTTACAAGCTTACAAGAATATTTTCAAGAAAATGTTTTATTTTATATGGCTCTTAAATGATTTCAAAAATAGAAAGAGATATTTCTCTAAAAAGTGTTTTGATTTCATCTATGTCAACATCCTTTAATGGATTTTACGCTTATTTGAAGTTGATTTATTATAATACAAAACTTCTATATTGTATTGAAGGTTTTGTGATATGTTTGACTGTGGATATGCTATTTTATACCATTCATAGTTTATGGTGAAACTATTGACATTTTGTATGCTAGTTTTAATCCGAATGTTTATGTTATATTTCAAACTTTTCTTCAGATGAATGTGCTAAACAAGTATGATCCGGGTTGGGGACCGGTAAAAGTAAGCCCTCCAGGTTGGGGACTGGTTAAAGTAAGCCCTCCAGGTTAGGGACTGGTAAAATTATGCCCTCCGGGTTGGTGTCCGGTTATTAGAGGCACTCCGGGTTGGTGTCCGGTTATTAGAGGCACTCCGGGTTGGTGTCCGGTTATTAGAGGCACTCCGGGTTGGGTTCCGGTTAGAAGTAACCCCTAGGTCTTGGGATGAGGCCTAGACAATGAAATTAACGTTTGAAATTATGCATTCCAACATTATGAAAGTGGTTATTGATTTTTGCATGTGATTATTCGATTAGTAGAATATCCATGTGAATAAGTAAATGGCATTATTTCATTTTATTTATGCCATACCATGTTGAAAGTTCATATTTAAAAGGCTTTTGTTTTAGTTATACATTGCCTTAAATGTTTATTCTTATTTATGAAAGTTTCCGCTATATTTTTATCCTTACTGGGCATTTGAGCTCACCCCTTTTCTATGTTTTATTTTTCCCAGGAAGTGAAGAAGTAAATTATGAATGACCTGCAGGGATTTTATGAGGAGATAATAGTGTGGTCTATTGAGACATTATGTTGTTGTAGTAGTTTTTCATTTTATAATGTAATGTAAAACTTATGAATATATCTGGCATTTTCCAAGGCTACTAAACCAATCGGTCTTTCGAGATTTGATCTTTCTTATGATCATGCCAATGTTACGAAGTAATGCACCGACTCTGGGTAGCTGGGGTCGGGGCGTTACAGAGAAGGAAAATGGGTCAAACATTCATAAATGACCCATAAAACAGTATATGGACAGAATAAGAAGGATACATGATCATGGTAATGAAATTTCAAGGACATACTATTTGAAAAGAAAAACATGGAAGGAAGAAAAAAATTAGATTTCTCTTATGAAAGTTCGGCAGCCTAACGACATTACTTAAACTTCAACAAAAATGATTTGAAATGATCAAATAGGGTCTCTCATCATGTGAACATAAGATTCAAGTATGATAGATATAGAGATAATTCCCCAACATAATTAAAAAGTAACTTTAAAGACTTTACATGAAAGTAGAACTTTGAAATGAATGAGAAGGGTGAAAGAATCCCCTAACAAATTCGGCAGCCTAACGACGCCACATAAAACATCAAAATACTGAATTGAAGAGATAAAATGGGGTATCTCATCATATAAACATAAGATTCCAGTATGATAGATATAGAGATCATACCCCAACATAACTAAAAGGAACTTGAAAGAATTGACATGAAAGTAAAACTTCAAAACGAGAAGGGTGAAGAACCACTTAAAAATTCGGCAGCCTAACGGCGCCACTTAAAACTTCAAAATAATGAATTGAATAGATCAAATGGGTTCTATCATCATATGATCATAAAAGATAAGTATGATAAATATAGAGATCATACCCCAACATAGCAAAAAGTAACTTGAAAGAATTGACATGAAAGTAGAACTTCAAAACGAGAAGGGTGAAGAACCACTTAAAAATTCGGCAGCCTAACGACGCCACTTAAAATTTCAAAATACTGAATTGAAGAGATCAAATGGGGTCTCTCATAATATGATCATAAAATATCAGTATGATAAATATAGATATCATACCCCAACATAACAAAAAGGAACTTAAAATAATTGAAATGAAAGTAGAACTTCAGAACGAGAAGGGTTAAGAACCACATAAAAATTCGCCAGCCTAACGGCGCCACTTAAAATTTCAAAATACTGAATTGAAGAGACCAAATGGGGTCTCTGATCATATGATCATAAAAGATCAGTATGATAAATTTAGAGATCATACCCCAACATAATATAAAGGAACTTGAATGACTTGACATGAAAGTAGAACTTTGAAAAAAGAGAAGGGTGAAAGAATCCCTTAAAAATTCGGCAGCCTAACGGCGCCACTTAAAACATCATAAAATGAAATAATGAGAGTAATAGGCGATCTATCATTATATGAACATAAAAAGGGCAGTAAGAGGAGTATAAAAGAACATACTCCAACATAAGAACATGGAGCATAAAAGGAATGACATAAAAGATATCACTTGAAAAGAAAGAGAGGGGTCGGATCCCTTACCTTAAAATGTAACTCTTAAACCTCAAAGGTTTGGACCTTGAGGGCTTGGGGGCACCTTGGGAGGACTCCTTGGGAGGTAATGAGACCAGAAATTCGTTGGGGAAGAGTGGGGAGTCGAATGGATGAGAGGAGGGCTTGGTATTTATAGGAAAAGTGAGGGGACAAGGCATTAATGGCCAAGGGACACCTCAAAAGTGGTTTTCTCAAAAGCATGGGCCCTCCCATGGTACTTCCCATAAAGATAGGCCACATGGGGACCCCCACACAATAATTCATCACCCTTGGCCGGACAACCCTTAAAAAAAACTCATGACATCATCATGACACAGTTATGATGTCATTAAACATACCGAAACCCTAAAACTGTATTTTTACTATTCACTGAAAATTCAACTTTCTCAGAAAGATCCCAAAATTTCACCTTAATCAAATTTCAATGCTCTGATTTCAAAAAATAACTCCATTTTATAAGAATAATTTTCTAAATATTTTTAATTTATTTTTTTAAATAAATACACTATTCACCGAAAATTCTTTTTTTCAGAAAAAACCACAAAAATTACCATAACATAATATCGGTGCTCTGAGTTCAAAAATGAAATCCATTTTATAAAAATAATTTTCTATATATTTTTTATTTAATTTTTAATTAAAAAAACACTATTCTCCCGAAAAAACTAATACTTGAATAATAATTTATAAAACCGTTATTTAACCATTTTATTGAATCAAATTACTTAATCAAGGTTCCTAGATTATTTTAAAACTTTCTTTAAGTGAGATTACTAATCCATTTGGTCATATTACTAATCCAAATCATAAAATCACTATTCATAATTTACTATTCATCAAAAATCATGTTGATCTTATTAGACTCCAAATTTTGTACTGAACATAATTGTAGAAGACCATTTTTTGAAAATCATTACTCATTTTTAATTATTTAAGGTTTAAATAAACATTTTTAAAATATCCTTTTTCTAAAATTCATCAAAAATATGCATACTATATTTATCTGGTCATTTGAAAATTCATAAACTTCATCATAAGAAGAAATCCAAATTTTTATTTAAAACAAAGTTTTACACAAGGCAGTTACGGTCTCCTTACAATGCCCCTTATCACACCAGCATAGGACCTAAGTGTAAGGTGTGCTAAGGTGAGAGAGTCCGAGGGAGGCTCGACCAACATTGCCCGAGTAGTAATTTCTATCAGTTTGAACTTCTCGCGAAGGCGATTCCGTTCTAGCTTCACATGATGAAGTTCGGCTTGGGTTTGGTCCAGAGCAAAGCCCAATGGTTCTACCTCATTCCCAAGTTCTGTTAGATGGGCTTCGACCGGTCCAAGACTACTAGGTGAGGCCATCAAATCTTCTTTCTATAATAATTAACCAAGATTACTTATATTTAGAGACAATAATCAAAACATTTTGTTCAAAATGGTCATATTGACCAATGGTCATATAACAGTCAGAACCCAATGGTCTCATTTTAATTATAATCATGTTTATCAAATAAAACATTTTTGTTGAGTGTAAAAATAAATTAAAATAACACATGAAATTAGGATACAAGATTTATTCAAAATTTTGGGCCGTTACAATCTTCCCCCCTTAAGAAATTGAGTCCTCGCAATTTTAAAAATTGGGTTTTGAAATTTCATTGAAAGTCCCACATCGGAAAAAGAGTCTGTGACACCATTACTTTAAATGAAAGAAAAGGAAGTACAAAGGCCACCCGAGTTTACTCATACTAAGATTCCATGTAGGAAACATGGAAATGGAGGAGAAAACAAAGGGTCACATCCTAAAGGAGAGTGATAGAAAACATGATTAGGAGGATGTTAGCCACCAGAAAATCGCAAAATTATTATGTGTGCAAGCGGTCTTTGATTACCTAGTAGGAAACGTAAACCAACAACGTTTTTGTTTTACGTTCCTTTTCATAACTTTGAGGAATTCATTTACAACATAGAACAAAAAGACAAGGAAATACATCTACCTTCATATAGAGTTTCATCCTTTAATAAGTTTCTACCCAAAACTAATCTTTTCTCCAAACTATGAGCATTCGAAACTACTTGGTCTCATCAAAACACAAGAATCATCTTCTAGAGAATCACATAATCAACAAAAGATTAACTATCTATTTCTTTTATCATTAAAAATTATCCCAAAAACCGAAAGGGTAAGGTAAAACAACTCTTCAAAAGAAAGAATCCCATAGGAATGGAAACTACTTTTAAATCTTCAAGGTTCCATGGTACTACCCAAAGTTCATCATAGTCCATTCCATAAATAACGGTCCTTAAAATTCCTCAAAATAAACCAAACTAAGATTGAAACCCAAATAAAAGAAGGATTTGATAACATAGTCTTCCAAAATAAATTTCATTGTTCATCTCCAAACAACATCAACCACTCCTAACATATTATAACAAAAGTATCTAACCTAAACTTATTTAACCAAAGATAGGTTAATAATTCCCATAAGTAACCTAAATTACTATAAGTCCACCATAAATTCATAGATTCTTCAAATATAAGTCAACCTTACTCCTCAATGAAAATACCGTTGTAATCTATTTACCTCGATCATATAGGGTCCCCAAAATAGTGAACATCTTCCAAAATAAAAATCATATTTTAATCCCCTAATCATCTCTGTCATATTAATACGTCAATCGTATCATTTCCAATCACATTGGTTGTTGAGACATGTTCTTCCATTTCCCGCCATTAACTAAGAAAAGAACTATAATTAGGGGCTTAAATACTTATCCAATAATCATGAAAAGAAACATAAAGCATATAAGGATAACTTATAGTTGAAAAGTATACCCTAACATGTGATCCCCTCAGTTCCCATCTAGGTTATCCATGATCATATATTCTTATGTGAATCTTTATTTTATTTTATCTTTGTTCCTTTAACAATGGTTCATACTAAGCTTATGAATTTACCAAAGCATATCCCCCGAGAGTGTCGTAACCAAGAGTGTAGCAAGGCCCGTTGTCGTGTACCAGTTCCCATTCGAGTCTATCTCAAAGCGGTGTTTTCGGGTTTTAGCCCTATGTACATCTGTGCCAGAGCCACCTCTACCTGCTCGTATCCAGACAGGGATGTATTTTCTTGGCAACCCCTTACTCAATAGTCACCAAAATACCAGGAATATTTCCAATATTTTAACTTTTCTATAGGCTTCTTACTAATGTTTTCATATACTATTTTCCACAAATAACTAAACCATCCTTTGATACCAACTATAGTATCCCGCCTTTTTATCACATAAACTTTCATTACATTTTACAAAACCGAGGATCCTTAAGGTTTAGTGTCTTGGAAACCAGGAACTTAAAACATGAAACAAAAAAAAACATTCTTATTAAACACTTGAAAGTCTTATCCTTATGTTCATCCTATGTTCATTACTGCATCTCATAACCTGGGGACATACATCAAAAGAAAGGGTGAGCAGAAGGCCCAGTAATGGAAACAAGAGAAACATTTTACATGTGAACTTGAGATACTTCAATAAGGCCATGAAAAGAACTTTAAGGCATGAGAAAGAAATCATGAGATATATCATAATTAAAATAACATTTTTCATAACTTGAATATGTGGCTACATCATTTAACATATACAGTCATGAACATATCACCAAGGTCTATCCCCAAGGTGTCATTTGAAAATTACCAAGGTTATTCACCAAGGTATCGTGAAAATTGTAATCTCTAGTGGTTACATCATTACCCAATGCATTGGAGCGCTATCAGGGCGCACCATTAAATTTGCCTTTATTATCATGTGAGCCACATATATCATCATCATACATTTCATATATAACCCATATAGCATAAAATAAATGGGTTTCATTTCATAATCACAACGTTTTAAAAACTGCTTTAAAGACATGATCTTTACGTCACTTTAAAACCCAAAGAAAAGGAAGGTGGGTCTCATGTATGTAAATCCCATAATTTAAAATAGAACATTTTGGTATATATGTGAATACCCCTTTAGAAAAAAGATCTTTGAGTATTCACTTAATAATATAAAAGAACTTTAGAAAAAGAGAGAGACATTTTGAGACGGAAATTCTGCAGCATAACGGCTATGTTACGAGGTTTTAGAAGACATTAAAAAGAGAAGGAAAATGGGTCAAACATTCATAAATGACCCATAAAACAGTATATGGACAGAATAAGAAGGACACATGATCATGGTAATTAAATTTCAAGGACATAACATTTGAAATGAAAAACATGGAAGGAAGAAAAAAATTAGATTTCTCTTATGAAAGTTCGGCAGCCTAACGACATTACTTAAACTTCAAAAAAAATGATTTGAAAAGATCAAATAGGGTCTCTCATCATGTAAACATAAGATTTAAGTATGATAGATATAGATATAATTCCCCAACATAATTAAAAAGGAACTTTAAAGACTTTACATGAAAGTAGAACTTTGAAATGAATGAGAAGGGTGAAAGAATCCCCTAACAAATTCGACAGCCTAACGACGCCACTTAAAACTTCAAAATACTGAATTGAAGAGATAAAATGGGGTATCTCATCATATGAACATAAGAGTCCAGTATGATAGATATAGAGATCATACCCCAACATAACTAAAAGGAACTTGAAAGAATTGACATGAAAGTAAAACTTCAAAACGAGAAGGGTGAAGAACCACTTAAAAATTCGGCAGCCTAACGGCGCCACTTAAAACTTCAAAATACTGAATTGAAGAGATAAAATGGGGTCTCTCATCATATGATCATAAAAGATCAGTATGATAAATATAGAGATCATACCCCAACATAACAAAAAGGAACTTGAAATAATTGACATGAAAGTAGAACTTCAAAACGAGAAGGGTGAAGAACCACTTAAAAATTCGGCAGCCTAACGACGCCACTTAAAATTTCAAAATACTGAATTGAAGAGATCAAATGGGGTATCTCATCATATGATAATAAAATATCATTATGATAAATATAGAGATCATACCCCAACATAACAAAAAGGAACTTGAAAGAATTGAAATGAAAGTAGAACTTCAAAACGAGAAGGGTGAAGAATAACTTAAAAATTCGCCAGCCTAACGGCGCCACTTAAAATTTCAAAATACTGAATTGAAGAGAGAAAATGGGGTCTCTCATCATATGATCATAAAAGGTCAGTATGATAAATTTAGAGATCATACCCCAACATAATAGAAAGTAACTTGAAAGACTTGACATGAAAGTAGAACTTTGAAAAAGAGAAGGGTGAAAGAATCCCTTAAAAATTCGGCAGCCTAACGGCGCCACTTAAAACATCATAAAACGAAATAATGAGAGTAAGAGGCGATCTCTCATTATATTAAAATAAAAAGGGAATTAAGAGGAGTATAAAATAACATCCTCCAACATAAGAACATGGAGCATAAAAGGAATGACATAAAAGATATCACATGAAAAGAAAGAGAGGGGTCAGATCCCTTACCTTAAAATGTAACTCTTAAACCTCAAAGGTTGGGACCTTGAGGGCTTGGGGGCACCTTGGGAGGACTCCTCGGGAGTTAATGAGACCATAAATTCTTTGGGGAAGAGTGGGGAGTCTAATGGATGAGAGGAGGGCTTGGTATTTATAGGGAAAGTGAGGGGACAAGGCATTAATGGCCAAGGGACACCTCAAAAGTGGTTTTCTCAAAAGCATGGGCCCTCCCATGGTACTTCCCATAAAGATAGGCCACGTGGGGACCCCCACACAATAATGCATCACCCTTGGCCGGCCAACCCTTAAAAAAAACTAATGACATCATCATGACACAGTTATGATGTCATTAAACATACTAAAACCCTAAAACTGTATTTTTACTATTCACTAAAAATTCATCATTCTCAGAAAGATCCCAAAATTTCACCTTAATCAAATATCAATTCTCTGATTTCAAAAATTAACTCAATTTTATAAAAATAATTTTCTAAATATTTTTAATTTATTTTTTTAAATAAATACACTATTCACCGAAAATTCTTTTTTTCAGAAAAAACCACAAAAATTACCATAACATAATATCGGTGCTCTGAGTTCAAAAATGAAATCCATTTTATAAAAATAATTTTCTAAATATTTTTAATTTAATTTTTAATTAAAAAAACACTATTCACCCGAAAAAATTAATACTTGAATAATAATTTATAAAACCGTTATTTAACCATTTTATTGAATCAAATTACTTAATCAAGGTGCCTAGATTATTTTAAAACTTTCTTTAAGTGAGATTACTAATCCATTTGGTCATATTACTAATCCAAATCATAAAATCACTATTCATAATTTACTATTCAACAAAAATCATATTGATCTTATTATACTCCAAATTTTGTACTGAACATAATTGTAGAAGACCATTTTTGGAAAATCATTACTCATTTTTAATTATTTAAGGTTTACATAAATATTTTTAAAATATCCTTTTTCTAATATTCATCAAAAATATGCATACTATATTTATCCGGTCATTTGAAAATTCATAAACTTCATCATAAGAAGAAATCCAAATTATTATTTAAAACAAAGTATTACACAAGGCAGTTATGGTCTCCTTACAACGCCCCTTATCACACCAGCATAGGACCTAAGTGTAAGGTGTGCTAAGGTGAGAGAGTCTGAGGGAGGCTCGACCAACATTGCCCGAGTAGTAATTTCTATCAGTTTGAACTTCTCGCGAAGGCGATTCCGTTCTAGCTTCACATGATGAAGTTCAGCTTGGGTTTGGTCCAGAGTAAAGCCCAACGGTGCTACCTCCTTCCCAAGTTCTGTTAGATGGGCTTCGACCGGTCCAAGACTACTAGGTGAGGCCATCGAATCTTCTTTCTATAATAATTAACCAAGATTACTTGTATTTAGAGACAATAATCAAAACATTTTGTTCAAAACGGTCATATTGACCAATGGTCATATAACAGTCAGAACCCAATGGTCTCATTTTAATTATAATCATGTTTATCAAATAAAACATTTTTGATGAGTATAAAAATAAATTAAAATAACACATGAAATTAGGATACAAGATTTATTCACAATTTTGGGCCGTTACAATCTTATTTTTGCATAAACACTAATCCTCCAATCCATTAATATAATCAAGTTAATGATGTAAATGTTATGAACTAAGAAGCCCCACTCCACCTCAAAGTCATATACCCACACCAGAAAGGGGGTAAATCTAAAACCATGTTCAAAACACTTTCTCAAAGACATAAATAAATCATACAAGAAAGGAATAAATTATGATTGAAATCATAATAAGTCAACTAACAATGATGATATAAAGGAATGAGTAGCACTCATATCAGACAAAGCTCGAATCATAGAAGATACAATTAAAATTGTACCTCTAATTTTTGATATCCCTGCTCTAAATTCCATTGGAGCATATTCCGCTATATGAAGTTTCCCATTCTTAGAAGCATGAAAGCATCCCATGGCCTAGGGATTAGACCTGCCACCCTTGGAAGCTTCCACACGAATTTGTGAATCCTTGGTGATAATAGATGCCTCTATACTTCCTTGATACATATTTTCAAAAAACCAATGACAATTTCTAGATCATCCACAAAGATACTATGTTTTAGGAACCTATAAATAGTTATAATTAGGTATGAACTCAAATTCTATATTGGTTGTAGACAACCTACTATTTCACTTTGGTAAACAATTAGACTTTTCATGAGGAAAACATACAACTATTTCACATTGAATTATGACTAGAAGATACATCATATTTAACCACTAAACCAAGTTAAGCACCTCCCAACTATGTCTTCCTCAGCTAAAGAAACCTTATCCACTACCTCTATAAAGGTCTAAGGAAACATGAGTACCAACATAAATTGAATATCTGGCCTTAGTCTAAGATAAAACCAATAATCCTTCAGTTACTCATTAGTCACAACCTATGGTTCCAAATTCACTCACTCAGTTAAATGGGTGTAATACACTATAACAGTATACTCCCCCTTCTCTATGTTCATAAAATGCTATGCCTTTTTGCACACAATTTCTTGGGATAAATTTTATGGTTAATGATTATTCTGTATGGCGGCCTAGGTAAGATCATCATACAACTAAACATGCAATGAAGAGTCGCACCATCTACTTCTGAATCCATCAATAATATATGTGGAAATCCACACCATTGAGTCTTTTAGAGTATTCATGATGTTTATGATCCTATCTATCCACTCAAGACACTACTCATATTCATGGGGTCTATTATCACCATAAATGATGGGTGAATTCTTCTTAGTAAATTCTGAGCCTTGATCAACAATGCATCGTAGGTTCCCAACAGCCATTTGACCCATAGTCCGAACAGTGTAGATAAAAACTTCTACCAAATACGGTTAAATTGGAGGGATTGCCTACAGGTCCTATCTCGTTGCTTTCACTCTTAGATTTAGAAGAGATCATCTTGGAGGAATTATCTAATGAAAGGCCAAAACCAAAATAGTCATGATAAAATTCAAAAATCATTGGGACAACTTTAGGTATTGATAAAAAATCATTAAAACAGTAAAAAATTAATGAAACCATGAAAAAACGTTACTTATATAGTAATGGTTCCATTTAAATAAACTTCTCATATAGTTCATTAAATGCACTCAAACTCTAAGTCTCAAACTAGGTAAAATTCCATGATCACCCATGGTATCAGAGTTTTAGTCATGGATTTAGGCTAGCTAGGTCCCTTTTATTCACATACTATGCAAATTCAGATTGTCATAACCCATGTCTACCTGAGACATGGGACCAAACTGAGGTAGTTATAACACACTTTAGTTCTATAATACCCTTTGATACCAAATAGTGACAATCCATCTTGGTAAACAATAAAATCCATCTTAACTGACCCACATTATTCTATTGTTACGAAATGATAAAAATTTCAGTCATGAATATAACAAGAAAACATAAAACCAGAGTACCATGAAGATATATACCAGTCACCACAAAATAATATAATCTAATCCAAATATGTTAAACCAAAAATACATTCATATCATCATGTGACCAACAATCACCAATAGACCAACTTGAATCAAAAGAAACAATTACAATGGATGTTAGTATACTATGACATTATCCACCCATTACCTGCATCTGAAATCACAACATCTACAAATGACTAAAGTCACAAGTGGAGTGTGAACCTGAGCTTATTAGTATTCCACGGTAGTTTCTCTACGAGATATAATAGGAATAATGATAAAATTAAATATTTTAAAAAAATATAGTATTACGAATAATTTTCAAAAAATATATCTGGTTGAAAATTATTATTAATTTTACGATCCTTTGGATTTCATAAAGCCTTTCATTCCATCAAAATACAAATGTTAAAGGTATATGTGATAAATATATTTAAAAAATTCTATTCTGCAAGAGGTAAATAGGTGAACACATATCCATTTATGATACTATAAATTGAATTAATGTGATACAAAATCTTATAAAAAGTGATGAGAAACAATCAATCGTAAAAATACAATCCTGTGACAAATAACTATAAATGAAAAAAGAAAAATCATCTCACATATTGGGATCAATCATATGGGATACATCATATTCGACACTCATAATCCTAAACAGGCATACATTTGATCCAAAAGATATCAAGTCTAGAGAATTTATGTCATAAAAAGTTTCCACCTAGTGGTGCTGAACACACTATGGTGAATGGTGTTGCTCTCTTGATGTGCCCAAAGTAACCAATTTGAAATTTTAAAATACATTTCCAAACCTGTGATAATGTTTTCATAAAATGATATCAAATCCCATAAAATATACATTGGAGTTTCAAAACCCTTTTCTAAATTATGAAAATCCACATTCAAATTTCAACACTTAATTGAAAACACCTCCATTTCTAAGAGACCATTAGAAAAAATTAATCAATTCCAATCAATAAAAAACATAAAGTATATTACCAAGAAAAATATGAAATTCATCAAATAAACCCATTGTATTCAAACACCTACCTCAACATAGTATAAACCATTCTATTTTCAAAAATATAGAATGGAAACCAACAGAATTGAATTCGGTAGATAATGCATGCCAAGAAATTGTAAATGATCAACAGAAAACACAATCTGGTCATAAAACAACATCCAAAACACTATCATAACGAAATCCAATGAAGATATAATGTGAATTATTACCTATAAAAATTCACCACAACCGTAAAAATGATTAATTTATGAATGAAACAAAATAGAAGTGTTAGAGGTCTCAAAAACCATTTTTGAGAACATTTAGTTCAAGAGTGTGAATATCATTAAAAAGTTGAAATTATAATTCAGACCAGAGGCACATTGAAAACTCAAATCCTGACAATTACACAATGTGTAATGAATTTACATGTTCTGTAATTACCAAGGAACATATATGCTAAAAATTCATTCATATTTTTATTAAAAACATTATTTTCCCCATATATGGTATATCACCATTCCTTGGAATGTAACTATCATTGATATGTATCCATTTTATAAAATATTTGTGATGATGATTACATATTGTGTAATCCTGATACAAGGAATGTAAATCCATAGTAGACTATAAAAAAGTAGGGTTAATGTTGAAAATTCCCAAAAAACCTTTACATTAACATTATAGGTATCGTACCAATTATTTATTATAATTACTAATGACAATAAAAATTAATACCAAAATAATTTTAAAATTATACCTAAAATAATAGTAATATGAAGTTATAGAAACAATTTTGGACCTAAGGTAACATATTTATATTTCAATCGTAGCTTAATTAGGATTTTTTATTTTTGAATATACATTAGAGTAAATTATATTGTCATGACCCAACCCTACCCGGGCTCGAGCCGCAACTACCCAAAGCCCGCCTCCATAGGCCAGGGGCTGGAAACAAGAGCTGAAGGCTAAACAACTTGGGGAGGCCTTTTCCTGAGTACCTGTGCACTCACACACGCAGCGCACTCAAAGAAAAAGTGCAGAGTAAAGGAAAAGACAAGTAATGAAAAATGGAAACTGCTATAAATAAACCACAAATGTGCATCGACCTCTACTGTACCAAGTAATAGCTGGAGGTAAACTAAAAAGAAAAGGAAAAAACACGCGACCAAAAAGAAAAGTGCCACAACCCGGCAACAGGTGAACAAAAGAAAAACAGCTGGAAGGGTCCCCCACCTGGAACCCGACTCTGACCACCACACGTAGTCCAAGCTCCCGAACAGCTAAGCTCCGCTAAAGTCACGACCAAACTGTCTGTCTTCTGCAAGGGAACACCAAGTGCGGGAAAACCCCAAGCAAGGGTGAGTATAAAAATACTCAGTAGGATACCCCAATGGCTCGCTGGAGTATCAAAGGAGGTACCGAAGGGTGATCAGTAGAGATAACATAGAGTAGTAATGGAATACAACCGAGAGTGCAGTAAAGAGTCCAGCTCAACCCTAAAAGGGGAAAGAAGGTAGACTCGTCCATACACAAGGATATGGAAACAATGAGAATGGGAACATTCCGTGGAGTATTACCTACCTATATCAGGAGAGTAGACTCGTCCAACCATGAGAAGATAGACATGGAAAGCACGTGGCATACCCCGCGCGTCTTCACCTCTCCTGGAAGGAGAGTAGAAAAAACCCATGAAGTGAGTAACGGAACAAGGTATACATACATATATTCTCTGTCAAGAAGCCCGAACAAGATCATAAGGGGATCTACATCCAGTAGCTTAGCCCAAGAAAAGAGTATCCAATAGTCCCAGAAATAAACATCATCGATGCCTAGCATCCCGCACATCTGCCCAGAACTACAATTCAAGGGGCCCAAATCACTGCACCTCGACACTATCTTCTTTGGGTGGCACTGACTCGCCCGCATGGTTTTAGGTCGCATCACAAGGACACATCTCGGTGGGGAAAGTTCCCCTCATACATGAGAGTTCTGGGGAAATTAAAACCACACCTCGACTTTGTCACCCAGTCGAGAGAACACCTCAAATCCAAGGTCATTCCATAACTAACCCGTACAACCAAGGGTCCTTCTTGGGTAATCATGGAGGAAAGCCATATACTAGCCTAGTAGAAAGGACTGAGTCTGGAATGTCAATGGGTATCCCAATTCCCAACCCTGCTGGAGGGTAATTCATAATATGATATCAGGTGACCCACTGCCCAACACTTTCAGAGGGTAAACCCTTACAAGATATCGGGTGACCCACTACCCATCCCTGCTGGAGGGTAAACCCAAATACGTCATCTGGCGACCCACTGCCCAGCCCTGCTGGAGGGTAAACCTGGAATAAGTTGACATGTGACCCACTGCCGAGCTCTGCTGGAGGGTAGAACTGGAACAATACGATGGAAAACCCACCGCCCAGCCCTGCTGAAGGGTAAACCCACAAGAGTCGTCGGGTGACCCACTTCCCAGTCTCTGCTAGAGGGTAGACCCGGAACAAGCAGACAGGCGACCCACTACCCAGCCCTACTGGAGGGTAGACCTGAATTAAGATGACGAGTGACCCACTGCACAGCCCAGCTAGAGGGTAGACCCTAAAGAGTCGTTGGGTGACCCACTGCCTAGTCTCTGCTAGAGGGTAAACCCTGAGAAGTCAATGAGCAACCCACTGCCCAGCCCTGCTAGAGGGTAAACCCAAAACTGCTCTAGCCATCCTTACTGGATGGTATAACATTGGCCAACCGAGCATTGATTGGGTACTGCACAACCACCCAAATCCAGAATAACTCACCCAAAAGAAGTTCAGAGCATGTTCCATCACTAGGTGCCACCAACACCACTACCGGCCGATCCATCAAGAATAAAACTAGGGGGAGACCACTCAAATCAGATGGTCAAACAAACAAGCACATAGGGACCCTCTATGTCACGAGAGGTCAAAGTACGCAAGGTAGAGCACGACATGCACATGGGGCCCACACGACGTGTGTCCCCAAGTCAACCCCAACCAAGCGCAAAAACGTTATCAGCTACAACATCCACATGTACCTCCCAGCATTCCAATATACTCCCAGAGTATACCACGTTTCCAGCCCAAAGGCTAACATGCACACGACACCAAACGTCAACGCGAAGGGAGTAACGTTACAAATCCAACCATCCACCTCAACGACTGAGGCATGACCAACCACATCTCTTCAAGCATTTACATCACTCACATAGTAGTGCACACGATCACACGTCGTGGGGCTTTTACGAACACGGTAGAAGAACTGCCACTGGGGAACCTTCATCTTTACACCTTTGATAAGATCCTGTATGAGTATCCACTCGCCTGAACAGATTATACCATTGTAAGCCTTGTGAAAAAACACGTGAGATGGACTACTTACTCACCTCAAATGGATATCTGATTGAAAAGTCACCAACACCGCCTCACGCTCGAACGACATCCTGTGATCCTGAGTCTCAGCCCCAAAAACATTCGAGCACATCCCACCATTGCGATCCAATTTGGAAAACATGTCAAAAAGACTGCTTACTTGAGCGTAACATATATCCGAAGAAAAATATGCATTCCGATGCACCGCACATGAGCGGCGATTCGTGGGACCTGCATCCCCGTCCCGAAACACAACGAACGGATCGCACCATTGCGATCCTCTCGAAAAAGTACACGAAATGGAATATTCACTTGTCCAAAATGGTCTCTCGGTGACAAAGATGGAAAATCAACATCAACGCCCAAACGACCCTCATGGCACCCACACCATCATGTAGAATTAGGGAGGGCAGATTGCACCATTGCAATCCCCTCAGAAAAACACCCAGAAATGACTGCTCGCACACCCCGAACATACGTCCGATGAAAAAGTCGTGAAATGCTACATGCAGCTCGAAAGACGGGCCATGGGGCCCATGCCACAACTTCAGCCTCAACGCCTGAAACCACCCTGGAAAGCTCTACCTCGGCGTCAGGGTTCCAACACCAACAACGTCGCTTAAAACGGACGTCGAACGCATCCGCACTGTCCAAAACAAGAGTTCCTGGGAAGCCCTCTTAGCTGCTTTACGCACATGCCGTGCCCCCGAGCCCCTTGTCTCAAAAGTTAAAACGCTCGGAACCACCTCAAAGAGTTCGCCTCGACTTAAGGTCCGCGCCACCATAGACGGCGCAAAAAATGGACGCTCGTAGAAAAAGGTACGAGAATCCAAATTTTTAAGGGGGTTTACCCCTGGGCCGGACCGGCCCGGTCCAGCCGGTCCGCCCCGTTCGGGCCGGCCCGCTGATCCGCGGCCCAGCCGAACCCGCGGGCCACCGCCCCGTGGGCCGCCACCTCCCGTGAGGCCCCCACATGCCCGTGCGCCGCACGGGAGCCTCCTCCACCGACCGGCCGACACGGCCGGTCCCTTTTTTTCCACGCGGAGACCCGCCTGTGGCGAGTCTCGGTCTCCCCAGTGGGGTCGCGAGCCGCGACCCCTCCTCGCCCGTACCGGTGATACGCGGCCTGGCAGGTGGTCGGTCTCCTTCTGCCATTCCTGCTGCCACGCCGCTGTCTGCCATGGGGCCGCCGTCCGCCGAACCACCTTGCCGACCGCCTGAATCCGGCCTCGTGGCCGGAAAACATCAGAGGACCACCAAAAACAATCCGATGGTTGAAAATTCAATCCGAATAGCATTCCAGAAAGCTCAGGAAAACATCTACACAATTATGGGCTTCATTAGAAGATCCAATAGTATGTTTGAGTATAATTGGAAATTTAAGCATGAAAAAGGGTGTAAAACTCAAATTCGCCTACCAGCGGGCAGAACGTCTACGCTTGTATGCTCGATCCGAGCTCCGTCGCGGCCAAATCTGCCTCCGATCCGTCGTTTCCATCCTAGAGGAGGAGGAAGGAGGAGAGGATCTTTCTAGGGGAGGGGAAGTGAGAGTGAATATAGGGGGGTATGTTAATTAAATAAACTAATTAACTTAAACACCCTCCCGCGGCCCCGTACCTGAACTCCCAACCGGGTCCGGATTAAGCCTACCCTATGCTAAAAACCACGCTCTGAGTGCAACGGAGGTCTCGGAATTTTAATCAAAGGATATGTTCGAAAGTTGTTAACCTCAACGCCCGAGGCCGCTAAATTACAAAAACACCCCTGGGGCCACTCCGGGGCTCGAAATCACACACCGTCTAAAGGTGCTGCTCTGGAATAACATCAGGAATATTCCAAAGTCCTTTATAGCCAAAATCGGGTTCTTACATCATTCACTCCTTCAAGATTTTCATCATTGAAAAGGAAAACCAAGGGACAACTCAGCGTACTAAGCCCACTCCTGGCTCTCCCGTACCCAGAAGAACTCTCGCACAGCTCTGCGCCACCGCACACAGACAAAAGGATTTGATCTGTTCATGAGGGGTCTACCCTCACCGATGACGTGCATGGGAGCATGCACACTTCTTCTCAAGAGTGTCACGTGGGAGATACTATGCACCCACACCAGCCTTTGGGGTTAGGGAAAGGCAATAGGGAACCTCTCCATCCCTTTGCACAGTCTCAAATGGCCTGAAGGCTCTCGGGGGTAGCTCAGCTCCCCTACCGAACCCTAAAGTTTCACGCCGTGACTTGAATCACCACCCGCACCTAAAACAAGGCCCAGTGATTCCCTCCTTTAGAACATCCATATTGTGAAACACCCAAGGATATCTGGTCACGTAATTTTCCGCAGTCGATGTCTCTCTACCAAGACTCTCTTACACGCTCGGGGAGCGATGGAGTCGACACCATCGACTAAAGAAGAAGGTTACACACCTTCTACTCCACCAACACAGGGTTACACCCGACACCCTGCGTCACCCTGGTAACAGCCCAAGAAAGGAGCAGGGAGAAAAGAATTTCACAGGCAGAGTCTAACAATTATACTGAAAAAAGTAGAAGATTTGTAGAGTGTACCTCTTATCAACTCATGCTCTGCAGGATCATAGACATCCATAGAACGCGGTTGTCCATGGTCCCCACTTTCATCTCCCGAAGCCTGACGTGGAATGCCTAGTGGTGATGGGAAGACCTCGTAAGATAGTCTCCCACTACCAGCTCCTCCCGCTCCTCTGCTAGCACCACCTCTCTAGGTACTACTCTGATCACAGCGCTGCCTCCGTCATGGCGGTGCACCTGCTGCATGCCTGAAGCTCTCCGCATGCCTGGTCGGGTAGTCCCGTGCCAAATGATCTCGCCCATCACAAGCATAACACCGCCGCTCCCTGAGCTGTCCTGGTGTCCCCCAGTGCCACTATGTTGTACGACCATGGCCCAATGCCCCCTCATAGAAGGGAACCCTCTGCTGAGGCCCTGCACTTTTCCGCCACAGTGGTATACAAACACGTCTCTAAAACTGGTAGTGGGAAGGCCACCTGCATTGAGGTCATGTCCACCGGTTCCTGCTAGCCATGGAAGACATCTCGGCTCCAATGTGCCTGCTCCCACCACCAACTCTAGAACGTGACAGGGAGCTCTCTATCACCAGCACCTGCTCTAGCAGCCTGACATATGTGGAAATGCCCAAGGGTAATATGATAGCATAAATCTCTCGGCGGAGACCCTGCTCAATCTTCCGCGCTCAGATTTTTTAGTCATGGACAATTTCCGGGTAAAAGCATTCACGGTCTGTGAAACTAGCCACGTACTCGGCCACCATCATCCCTCATTGATGAAACTGAAGGAGCTCCTGAATCTGAATAGAATGCAAGTAGGAGGGGAAAAAATCCTCATGAAACAACTACTGAATGTCACCCCACGAAAGAGACGAATCGTCAAGAAGCTGAGTCACCAGACCCCCCCCCCCCAACATCAAGATACTCCATGGAAAATTGTGGTTACCAAAGCCACTAACTGACCTTTCGGCGTCTGCACAAGCCTGCAAAGGAAAACCACTGTCTCCAGCCAAACCTCTACTACCTGAGGGTCTGGCTCATCACTGAACCTCAGTGGTCTCTGCCACTGGAACTCGCGGAGCGCGCTCAACCTATGCTGAAGCTCAGCCTGCTCTACTGAAGCTGTCTACTGCTCAATAGGTGGGGGTGCTGCTACTAGCTCACCCAGAGAAAGGGGCTTGCATGATAGGTCCGGGGCTGTGGCCTCGTAGCTCACATGATTGTCGTCACAAACCAAAGCTGGTATCCTGGTTGGATATCTTCGTAGAGACATCCTGAATATTATCAAGGAGTGTCGCGGTCAGATGAGCATATATGTATATACCAATAACAACAACGATGGGGAGATGACTCAAGAAGGAGAGTCAAGACTCAATCCTATGTGATGCACAAACCAATTTTTCCCTGCTACAAGTGTCTCAGCATGCCGAGTCAACAAGCGTGTTATCAAGGCCCTGGTGAATGGATACGTCAGCCGCCGCACCATCACTGGACTCCCTGGACTAAGAGCCACTCTCGAGACACGTTAACACTGTTTCCCTAAATTCCAACCAATTCATTTTTTAGGGACGTCCACTCAACTTCCCAAGGAACGGACCACCTTTGTTACCACTTTGTCACGACCCAAACCTTCTCGGGCTCGAGCCGAAACTACCCCAACCCCGCCTCCATAGGCCAGGGGCTGGCGATAAGTGCCGAAGGCTAAACAACCCGGGGAGGCCTTTGCCTGAGTACCTGTACACACACACGCATCACAATCAATACAAAAGTGTAGAGTAAAGGAAAAGACAAGTAAAGAAAAAGGGAAACTGCTATAAATAAACCAAAAATGTGCATCGACCTCTACTGTACAAAGTAATAGATGGAGGTAAACTGAAAAGAAAAGGGAAAAACACACGCCTAACCAAAAAAGTTCCACAAACCGACAACAGGTGAACAAAAGAAAAATAGCTGGAACGGTCCCCCACATGGAACCCGACTCCGACCACCACACGCAGTCCAAGTTCCCGAACGACTAAGCTCTGCTAAAGTCACGACCATCCTGTCTGTAGTCTGCAAGGTCACACCATATTTGGGCAAAGCCCAAGTAGGGGTGAGTATAAAAATACTCAGTAGGATACCTCGAAGGCTTGAGGGGGAAACAAAGGAGGTCCCGAAGGGTGAGCAGTAGAGCGAACAGGGAGGAGTAAAGGAATACAATCGAGAGTGCAGTAAAGAGTCTAGCTCAACCAAACAAGAGGAAAGAGGGTAGACTCGTCCAGACACAAGGAGCTAGAAACAGTGATAAGGTGAACTTCTCGTCAAGTCTTCTCTACCCATAACAGGAGTTTAGACTCATCCAACCACAAGAAGATAGACATGGAAAGAACGTGGCATACCTCACGCATCTTCGCCTCTCCTGGAAGGAGAGTAGAAAAACCCCAAGAAGTGAGTAACAAAACAAGTTATACATACATATATGCTCTGTCAAAAAGCCCGAACAAGATTATAAGGTGATCTCCGTCCCGTAGCTCAGCCCGAGAAAAGAGTAGCCAACAGTCCCAGAAATAAACATCATCGACGCCCAGCATCCCGCACGTCTGCCCCGAACTACAAGTCAAGGGGCCCAAATCACCGCACCTCGACACTATCCTCTTTGGGCAGCACTGACTCACCCGCATGGTTTTAGGTCGCATCACAAGGACACGTCTCGGTGGGGAAATAGCCCCTCGTACTTGAGAGTTCTAGGGAAAGTCAAACCACACCGCGACTCTGTCACCCAGTCGAGAGAACAACTCAAAGCCAAGGTCGTTCCATCACTGATCCGTACAACCAAGGGTCCGGCTCCAGTAATCACGGAGGAAAGCCACAGACTAGCCTAGTAGAAAGGACTGAGTCTAGAATGTCAACGGGTGTCCCACTGCCCAGAACTACTGGATGGTGATTCATAATATGATATTAGGTGACCCACTGCCCAGCCCTATTGGAGGGTAAACCCTAACAAGATATCGGGTGACCTACTGCCCATCCCTGCTGGTGGGAAAACCCAAATACATCAACAGGCGACCCACTGCCTAGCCCTGCTAGAGGGTAAACCTGTAATAAGTCGATAGGTGACCCATTGCCTAGATCTGCTGGAGGGCAGACCTGGAACAATACGACGGGCGACCCACTGCCCATCCCTACTGGAGGGTAGACCGACAAGAGTCGTCGGGTGACCCACTGCCCACTCTCTACTGGAGGGTAGACATGGAACAAGCTGAGAGGTGACCTAATGCCCAGCCCTGCTGGAGGGTAGACCTGAATTATGATGAAGAGGGACCCACTGCTCAGCCCTGCTGGAGGGTAGACCCTAAAGACTCATTGGGTGACCCACTGCCTAGTCTCTGCTAGAGGGTAAACCCTGAGAAATCAATGGGAAACCGACTACCCAGCCCTGCTGAAGGTTAAACCCGGAACTGCTCCGGACATCCTTAGTGGATGGTATAACACTGGTCAACAGAGCACTGAGTGGGTACCACGAAACCACCCAACTCCAGAACAACTCATCCAAAAGAGGTTCAGTGCCTGTTCCATCACTAGGTGCCACTAGCACCGCTACCAGCTGATCCATCGAGAACGAAACTAGGGGGAGACAACTCAACCCTACTGGTCAAACAAACAAGCATTGAGGGACCCTCTACGTCACGAGAGGTCAAAGTACACAAAACCGAGGGCGACATGCACATTGGGGCCCACGTGACGTGTGTCCCCAAGTCAACCCCATCCAAGCGCACACGCGTTCTTATGTACAACATCCACATGTACATCCCAGCATTCTCGTATACTCCCAGAGTATACCACGTTTCCAGCCCAAAGGATAACGTGCACACGACACCCAACGTTAACGCGAAGGGTGAAACGTAACAAATTTAACCTGCCACCTCAACGGATGAGGCACGACCAACCACATCTCTTCAAGAATTTACATCACTCACATGGGAGTTCACACGATCACATGTCATGGGGCTAATACGAACACGGAAGAAGAACCGCCACAGGGGCACCACCATCTTTCCACATTTGATTAGATCACGCATGATGCTCTACTCGCCTGAACAGATTATACCATTTTAATCCTCGCAGAAAAACATGCGAGACAGACTACTTACTCGCCTCAAACAGATATCCGATGGAAAGTCACCAACACCGCCTCACGCCCGAAACACATCCCGTGAACCCGAGCCTCTGCCCTGAAAACAGTTGGGCACATCGTACCATTGTGATCCCCTCGGGAAAACACGTCAAAAAGACTGCTCACTTGAGCACAACCGATATCCGGAGAAAAAGATGCATTCCGGCGCACCGCACATGAGCGGCGCTTCGTGGGACCCGCATTCCGGTCCCGAAACACAACGAACAGATTGCACTGTTGCGATCCTCTCGAAAAAGTACACAAAATAGACTATTCACTTGTCCAAAACGGTCACCCGGTCACAGAGTTGGGGAATAACCGCAATGCCCAAACAGACCTCATGGGGCCCGCGCCATCATGCAGAATTAGGGCAGGCGGATTGCACCATTTCAATCCCCTCGAAAAAACACCTAGAAACAACTTCTCTCACGCCCCGAATGGATGTCCGATGAAAAAGTCGTGAAACGCTACACGCAGCTCAAAAGACGGGCCATGGGGCCCACACCTCAACTTCGGCCTCAACGCCTAAAACCACCCTGGAAAGATCCGCCTCGGTGTCAGGGTCCCAAAGCCACTGACGACACTTAAAACAGACATCGGACGCGCCCGCGCCGTCCAAAACAAGAATTCCCGGGAAGCCCGCTTAGCTACTTTATGCATGTGTCATGCCCCCGAGCCCCTAGTCTTGGAAGTTAAATCTCCTAGAACCACGTCAACAAGTCCGCCTCGACGTCAGTTCCTTGCCACCACAGACGGCGTGCAAAACGGATGCCCGTAGCAAAAGTTACGGGCGTCCCTATTTTTAAGGGGGTTTACCCCTAGGCCGGACCGGCCCGGTCCGGCCAGTCCACCCCGCTCAGGCCGACCCGCTAAGCCGCGGCCCACCAGAACCCGCGGGCTACCGCACCGCGGCCCGCTGCATCCCGTGAGGCCCCATTTTCCCATGCGCCGCGCGGGCGCCTCTTCCACCGACCGGCCGACACGACCGGTCCTTTTTTTCCACGCGGAGAACCACTTGTGGCGGGTCTCGGTCTCCCTAGCGGGGTCGCGAGCCGCGACCCCTCCTCGCCTGCAACGGCAAGGCACCGCCTAGCCGGATGGCCGACCTCCTTCCGCCGCGCCTGCTGCCGTACCGTTGTCTGCCGAACCTCCTTGCCGACCGCCGGAATCCAGCCTCGTGGCCGGAAAACATCAGAGGACCACCGGAAACGATCCGGTGGTCGAAAATTCGATCCGGATAGTGTTCCAGAAATCTCATGACTGAATCTACGCAATTATGGGCTTTTTTCGACCATCCAATGGCACGTTTGAGCATAATTAGGAATTAAAGAGGGGAAAAGGGTGTAAAACTCAAATTCGCCTACCTACGGGTGGAACACTGATGCTTCTATGCTCGATCTGAGCTCTGTCACGGCCAAATCTACCTCCGATATATTGTTGCCATCTTGGAGGAGGAGGAAAGAGGAGAGGAGCACACCAGGGGAGGTAGAAGTGATATTGAAAATAGGGGGGGTGGTTAGGTTAATAAAATAAACTAATTAACTTAAACACCCTCCTGCAGCCCCGTACCCAAAATCCCGACGAGGTCGGGATTAAGCCTCCCCTAGGAGAAAAACCACGCTCTGAGCGCAACGGCGGTATCTGAATTTTAATCTGAGGCTCCATTCGAAAGTTATTAAACTAAACACCCGAGGACGCAAAATTACGAAAACGCCGCTAGGGCCATTTCCACTGACGGCCCGTGCCCGTAAAACTTATACCCCTCCTAGGGTAAATGGAACGCTCCGAACTCAACGGTTCCCTCAGTTTTCCAATCCGAGCCACCGTTTAAGAGAAACGTGAGTTTAACCATTAAACGAATAAATAAATTAAATAATTTATCCGTTTAACATTCCGAAAGTGAGCGAGGGGTCCAAACGTCCCGTGCCCGACAAGTTTTATGTTTTGCCTAGGGTAAACACCCCACTCTGGACCCATCCATATACTCAGATCTCTGATCCGGAACACCTTTTAGGAGTTATCCCATCTATTGGTGTTTCCAGCATGAACGCACTGAAAATTTAATTCCGGCCACTCCGGAGCTCAGAATCGCACACCGTATGAAGGCACTGCTCTGGAATAACATCAAGAATATTACAAAGTCCTTTATAGCCAAAAACCGAGTTCTTACATATATAATCCTTATCTAATTAATCCAATTAAATTTCATTCTCCTCTATTTATTTTTTTATAATAAATGTCTTTTTTTCACTCCCACTCTTTAAATACTCAATATACCTAACAAATGGTTTTATGGAAACATATAATGGTGTTCTAATAATTAATGAAACCATTTGTTAAATAACTATGTTTTTCTATAATGTCTTCATGAATGTTTTTACTATTCTAATATGATGATTTAGAATCATTTTTCCCATTTTTTTCAATGAATGGTTTAAAATGAATCTTTGTGTAATTTTTTAACAATGTATATTTTTAGGTTTTTATAAAAAATGTGATAGAAATTTTTTCTCTAATCTTGTGTAATATGAACATAATTCTTATCAATATAGCCGTTAAATGTATAGAGTAATATATTATAGGTATACAAGGTTATTTTCAAAGAATATTTTCCCATAAAATTTATTAAATATTTTTATTTTAAAAGTTACATTGAAAATAGAATGATTATTTTCTTTGAGAAATATTTCACTGAACATTTAAAGGAATTTTCATATTTTATATCATACTTTAATGTTTATTATAATTTACATGATATATGATCCAACGATACAATCCATAAACATTCTCTAGATGGTTAATGTTTATGTTGATGATATGTTTATGAAATCCATTTTTATCTATAGGTTATTCTATGTTGAATGGATTAAATGATTAGCAACCCCATTTTATTTGGACGGGTTATAATTTGATGAAAACTTTAATGATTTATGATCTTGTGGAATATTTATATATGCTTTTTGTTATGTGATGGTTATTATCTTATAACCATGAAGAGTTGTTACATTATTTCTACATATGATGGTTACATAATTACCAAAGATGGGTGGTCCCAAAATTAGACATATCACCGATGAATTGGGTAATGATTAATACCACATGAGATAAAAATACTGGAATAATGAGTAACCCAATTTTATAAAGAATTTCTTCCACAATGGTAGTCTTGGGAGGGAACATTGACTACTATGATAGAATGGTTAATGAACCCAATATACAATTATAGTCTTGGTGATTATCCCAGACTACTAATATAAATTATTTTTTATTCTTATATCATTGTTCCATGTATAATGTCTATGTTATTCAATTAGGACTAATGATCTTTTATTCCACTATGATTCCTGTATTATGAAATTAAAAACATTATTCCAGGACTCATGATTTTGATATATTATATATAGAATATGGTTTTCATTTGTTAGGATCCTATTATCATTCCAATATGTTCATGTTGTTATTATTTAATCTTTGTTATCTACATTATTTACCCTTTTTGTGTGTCTGATCACACCCGCTTTAAGTTTCCCTTCCCTAAATTGAAGTCATAATTATTAGTATAAAATTTCGAATAATGGGGATAACTATGAAAATATAAGTGGGAGATGTTGAATTTCAATTATTTACCATATGTTCATGTTACCATGTTTTAAAATATAATAGGCCTATATGATTCTTATGTGGATCATAATGTTTTGTAATTGATATTATTCTAATAAGATCTAATATCTATGTATGAAAGGTATGGGTCTCTATATAGAACCTTATATGATCAAAATTATATATGTATGCTTTTATTTATCCATGGGTCCCATTTGACTTGTGTAATACATGGAAGCCTAGAAATATTGTAATATTTGTTGTTTCTACTTTATTATTCTTATATTCAGGGACATCTTCCTTAATAAAAAGTTGGTATACTCAGTTAGGTATCCCATGAGGATGCTGAGCATGACTCAGTCATATTTAGTAATTAGTTAATTTTTATATACCAATAGACTGCACATTTTATATTCACATACTATATTTGTTTTTTACACATTAGTGGTGGCCTAATTGGATTTACTCAACCCATGTTTAGGAAAACATTTGATACCCACTCAGATCTCCTGACTATTTGTTATTGCATTACATATGCTTCATTGTTGTGTAATCATTGGGGTTAGGCCTTGGCACGAGAGTAGTGGTTGGGCAAGTAGTCCACATGCCTTCGAGTATTCGAGTCTATTATTTAATTATTTGTTTATTTGTCTATCCTAGTTTGTTATTAACTTTATTATCCCACATACTTGTATTCATGGTATATAATGTCCATAAATGGTTGTAATATTTGGAAATAGAATGGTTGTATATATATTATTACTTTGTAGCTATTATTATCTTATACATAGTTTAATTTATTTTTCTTATTATATGTCTAGTATTAATACATATGCTATAGTATCCCAACTTTATCACATTTAGATTGTCACTACTATTCTGAAGCCTCTAGTGTGTGACAAGTGGTCCTTGAGACCTTGTAACCAACTAATCCAGTTACTATTTATAGATTGAACTGATTCAGGACATAGAAAACATTCTCATTACCATGTTCTGTATCACTCTTTATTATTCCTTGGATTTTTTCTTCTCATCCATTTCCAAATTTTCAATTCTCAATAATTTTCCCTTTTTTGGGAAACTAATTTTCTATTTTTCCAAGTAACATTCATATAACCCTTTTTCACATATCAAAATAATGTTTTATTATATCATTTTATAATGAGATATTCTAAAAAAATGTAATATAAAATTTTCAAAAGGGTTTTACTTCAATGTTTGTAAGATTTTTCTCAGACACCTAAGAATTGATTTTAAAAATAATGTTTTAAACTAATTTAAACTATAATATGATAAAATTACATGGATGAAATTTTATTAATGGGGGTATAATATACCACAATAAAACTATAGGTTTAAAATAATATTATTCCAAAATGAATACATAATACACAACACAGACCTTTAATGAAATTTCAATATACAATAAGAAATTTAATATTTAAATGTGATCATTTTATACTCAAGAAATATGTTTCCTTCAAAAATGGGTTTAAAAATAATTTATACACATATATTATAATTAATTTATACCATTTTAATAAATTTTATTTGTTAAAATGAATATAATTTTTTTAATAAGCATGTAAAAATTTTCTTAGTCTGAAACATCTAGATATTTCTAAAACGTTTAAATTTTTTAGTGAATAGTGAAAAATACTAATTTATTAAAAACTGTCACTTCTTTTAATAAATCCTGAATCTCCAAATTTCCATTATTTTCTGAATTTAGAAATAATGTAAGATAAATATCCATTAATTATATATAATCTAAATAATTTCATAGGAATAAATGGTATCCCTGATTTGGGTATAAGTTCATTTGTAGGCTTAAAACACATGCGTAAAAACTATTTTAATTGTGATTTATGAATTTATATTAAAATTGATTTCTATCATTTATTAGAATTTAATTATAAAAATTGATTTCTTATTTTATATAAGGAAGTTAAAAATTGTTGAATTAGTCCATTTTATTTTATGTCATTATAAATAGTAACCATGGTTAATATTTATCATCTTATAAATGGTAGAATGGGTTAACCGGTGTTAAAACTATACAATAATATATAAAAAACACCGTACAACATTTTTTTATTTTTTTATAAGTTTATTTTGACCATATACATCGCATTTTCTGGGTATTATCAATATTTATCCACATTCAATTGATAATGAAATTAATATAATTTTATATAAATAATAAATTAAAAATGTTACTAGATTTTTTATTAATATAAGTAACATTTTTTAAACATAATAAAAAGAAATTAGCATTGGTTATAAATATTAATTTTAAATAGTAATAGGTTTTTTATAATGATAATTTGTGTTTAATTTTTATTTATGGAACAATTATGTTATATTATTTTACAATGTCGTCACAATTATTGTTCATGTAATAGAGTAATCAAGTACATGATTTTATAAACATTAAATTAACAAAATTTAGATGAAATTAATTTTTTCCATGATTTATTGAGATAAATGTAACCAAATATTAATGTTTTAGAAATTTATTTTTTAATTTTTTTACAATATTGATGTCACTGCAATCCTTCTTAGATAGTAGAATAAAAAATATCTTCAATTATAAATTTTGTTAAATAACATTTTATATAATAATTTAAAATTAATAAAACACTTATCATAAGATAAGTGAATGGTATATGGTCTATAATATCAATCACTCTCCAGTTTTGATCCATAATAACTTTTATTGTAAATTTCATTACTTATATAGGGTACAAATCATTGATATCAATGTAATTGTAAAAATGGTTAACAAGGGTTAAAAATAAGAGTCAAGTATTGAAATATCATATAATTAAAACCAAATAATTTTTATTTATAGTACATGGAATCATAATCAATAAATTATTTAAATATTTCATTTTTTCCCACTTTAATATGAAACGTAATTTATATTAATTTTATACTTTAGGTAATTCCAATGTTTCCAATCCCTTTAAGTTTAAAAGGGAACCTTATAGGCTCTATTTCTCACATATTTTGAGAATAATTGTTTGGAAAATACTTACCCATGTTTCTTTAAAACATTACTACTTGTGTCGAAGATCTCATGGTATCAACAATAAATAAAACCACGAAGGCTTAAGGTGCAAGCTGAAAATACTTTTTGAGGTAAAGGTAAAAGTCCAAACATTACTATTTTAATAATATTTTCCTTCTAACTCATCTAAATATTATTTAACCATAATAAAATAATAAAAAATGTATTAAATACACTAAAATTTTAATATTATTATGGTAAAACAATATTTCATCTCCGTTTATATCCTCGGGGAAATGACAACAACACTTGTACGTATTTGTGGATGAAGACCTCCATAAAGTGATGCGTTTTTTTCATCACCACCTCATAAGTATGGGTTTACTATGTATTTATTTAATATATAATATATTTTTTATATAATAATGATTATTTAAATAAAATATATCATTTATTATATTAATTTTCCATTTATTTAAAAATGATAGTGTTGTTCTCATGTATGTGTGGACTACCACCTCCATGAAGTGATGTGAATATTTTATCATGTAAACCAATAATTAAATGTTATAAATTTTTTTTAATTTATAAAAATGATAATTATTTCATGATTATTAATCTATATATAATGGGACATTGAATGCATTGGTTTTTTAAATTGGTTTTTAAAGGAAAGTAACACATTAATATTTGAAAATGTTTTACTTATAGATTAACAAGTAAATTTTTTATTTTTGATGATATAAATACACGAATTTATGTTTGAACCCAATATATCTCCCCAATATATTGTTTGTGATGATATTTGACCCCGATATATCTCCCCGATGAAGTGTGTAATTGTTTTTTTCCCCAAATAATTGTAGGTGAATTAAACGATTAAATTATTTCATTTATAATGGTTATATTAAGAGTTCAATGAAGATGTGGTCCCAAAGGATACTAAATGACATTGGTATTCATAATAATGATTCTTCATGGAAATATATTAATTTAATAATTTAATATATTGTCTTTATCATAAATTGAATATTATTCCCATTGAGAGTAAAAAATGTACGATATTAAGAAATTGTTTTCACAAGTTCTTATGTTTTCTGAGAAACCCACATGATTTTGATTTTTTATGGTTTAAATATAAAGTTTTTTGTGAAATAATTTGTGTAGTAATGTTGATTTAATTAGTAAGTGAATGATTTTTTGGCCTCAAATTTTAGTTTGTTAAAGACAAACTCTCTTATAAGATCTTATAGTTTTGAAAGAGACCAACAGATTTTTTTTCATCTTTTTATGTGTCCCTCAATAAGTTATTTTTCTAATCCCATGTTTTTGAATCTTTTTCATAGGTTTTAAGGATTATTATGAATAATAATGATGTAATTGTGGAAATAATGAAGATTTATCATTAAAATAAAACATGTTCAGTTTTAAAATTACTCAATTGTAGAAAAGTAGACACTTATTGAAATTTCATCTTTATTATTTATTGTCTTATTATATCATTGTTTCTATATAATTATATAAAAATATAAACCATAATGATTATAAAAATATAATAAAGTTAATTCTTGATTTAAAACTCAATATTTTGTAATGTTGTAAGGTGAGGTCCTTATAGTAATATCTAGAAATATTTTCATTAATGATCACATTCGTCTGAACTAGCAATGATCCATACCAACCATAGGCCTCGTAATAGGGGTAAAACTCAACAACATTCACTATATATTATATAAAAAATGGTGAAATAAAAATCATGACTCATTTACATGTACACCATACATCATTTATAGATTTTTTTCTCAATGTAATTTATTTTTCGATGAAAACTGGATCGGAAAAGTTCATATTTAAATGTAATTAAACTAAAATATATCATTGTCTTGGTTTAATGACATTAAAAGAAACTTAATTCTTCCAGATTCATGAACATATATGGCAGATTATTGGTCTTAGTTGCATGGCCTTTGAAGGCACATCTTTAGTCAAATAATTTTGAGCATAAAAAAGAATATCATAGTACAAGTTTCAAAATCATAAATGGCTAATCCTAGTTCTAGAAATGTGAACATAAAATGAAAATAACTATTCAAAAGTTCATTTATTTAAATGAAAAATAATGTTCATTGACACATGACCATAAAAGATACCAAATGTCTCATTAAGTGGCATCGAACTGTCCACGTTGTGATTCCCCTCATAGGGATATATAGGAATCCCCTATCATATGCATGATCACTACTATAAAATACTTATTACCTCTATATAGGGTGATAAATTATAGGGTTCCAAAATTTTAGGATTTAAACCACAATGAAACTAAACCCTAGGGGAGAACATGAAGAACCTATAATATATAACACTTTTTAAATTGATTCATAGAAATTATTTACTATATTCATGACCAAGGTAACTTGTATTTTTTCTGGGAAGGATTACATCTAAATATATTAAATATATAATAGATTCCTAGAGTATTAAATAAGTCCCCCTTAAGGGGTTTTCTAGCCTCGCATCCCTTAATGTGATAAAACAAGTTAATATCAACACCTCAGGTGGTTGAGATATTTCCTACCTTTGAAATGTGATAGAATATTGTGTAACATAAAACAACCAAAATGGTTATCTATGGGAAAATAACATCACAAAAAAACTGAAATTTAAACATCCTAAATGTAGAAAAAATGTTATTTATTTATAACCCTACATTGTAACTATTCCATTATTCATGATTTTTAGGATGAACACATTATTTGAAATTATTTGTGAATTCTGATTATCATAATGTCTAGAAAAACTAATAATATTGTTCCTCCACTTATAATAAATGTGAATGTCCCCAGATTTTTTTACCAATGTTGTTGTATCCAATTCCTTTCACATTGATTTATGCTTCAATTCTGAAAGTTAAAAGTACTATAATCATATCATTAGATGTATTTTATGATATTTATGTTTCAAATCATGTGTGATGAAAAATCATTATCAATAACTCATGATTTTTCTCTATTAAAATTCATATAATCCACCTCAATCACCATGTAATGCTCTTAATTATTCTTCTTATTATAATATTTTGAAGTTTTTGTATGCTAAAAATTACATAAAATAATATTAATACATTTTTTGATGTTTCTAGGTCGATCATAGATCCCACAAATCTATTTAGGTTAATAAATTGGATCCCCCCTGATACCTTTTATTTTAGATGTTTTCATGGATATAATTATGGATATTTACACCCCATTTATTTAAAGCCTCTAATAAATTGAGGATGTAAACTATTATACCATCCAATGTGGCTTTATGTATAAAGACACTACAGTGCAAACATCCTCCTTCAAAGTTAAATCTCTTAAAATAAAAAATTGATTGTTTAAAATCTTTTGATTATATTTCATTATTATTTTATATCTACTACTATTTTAAAATATTATTATGTTTTTTGGACTTTTATTTCACATTGGAATTTCATGTAAGATTTTCCTCAATGGTCTACTTTATCCACACCACTTTTACTCTGGAATTTCTAGAACCATCGTTAATCTTTGTAATGGATGTGTTGTCCTCTTTAAGTTATGTAATCACAACCATATTAATTATTTAATTATTGAAATATTATTTAATTCAGTCTCATGTGTAAAAAAATCATATAATCTTGGAATAATCTATAGGATTTATAATATAATTAACAATATTATTCACTATTTTGAGTCTTTTCATCACCTCATTTACTAAATTTTTTAACTCCATAGATTTGGGTTCCATCAATGAATTTATAGATTCCACTAGTTTGTCCTTATGATATATTACCTCAATATTAATAATTCTCATATTTATATTCTTAATATCTTGAATCTTATATATTTCAATAAGAATTGGGTTGTGGTCTCCCATTTTTAAAAAGTTTCTCCATCTATGAATGGAATTTATATTTTCTTCGATGAAGGGATGTCCTTAATGAATCATTAACCATATTCAAATATATATTATCTCTTTAGAGTCATCCAATATATTTTAATAACCATATGAGCTACACTTTGTGTTGGAGCTATTTTGGTGTCCCATAATTATGACTTTTATATTAACTGATCCTTTATTCTTATTCAATTCATTATAAATTTCTAGTAAATTCTTATTATTTTTTAAAAATGATATTTTCCATCATCCTATATGTTTCCATTTTCTCATTCACATTCATCATCACAAGATATGGCACCAGGTTGTCATAATTTGTTTTTCTTTTTTAAATTTCATTTTCCTTTGAATTTTAGAAATATTCCTCCAATATGAACATTATAAACGCCAATAATTATTTATCCTAATTGGTAAATATATTTACATATTATATATTCAGGAGGATTTTATTTAACTTCATCAAGATAGTATGATCTTCAAGAGTTTGAACAAAACATATAATCGATCTTATTGTTTGGTTTGACTTAAAAATATTTCATTAACCAATTCATATTTTCCCATGAACATATCATTAAATTCTTTATGGATTGTTTTTATGAGATTCCTATTTCATGTTATATTCAATGGCTTGGATATCATGGAATTTCCACCAAATTAATTTCTTCATCTGGACGCCGATAACTGATGTGAACTATTTCTCTATGAGTGGTGATAGTAACACATTTTTTCTGTCCCATCATCTTTGATATTACTTTTTTAAAAATTCAAAATCTAATTTATATTAAAGAATAATAACACCATTAAGGGTGATGTTAGGAAAATCTAAATGAATGATAGAAAAAAACCTTAATATGTCTCCGAATATGGAATTTCATTCCACATAACATGGGTACACTCTATTTGTTGATGATATTCATTGACTCCATATATTTAATTGACCAAATATATAACAAATTAAAATAAACTCACATATATATATATATGATAATTTTACTTCATAGATTAAAAATATCCTCAAATACCAATTGCAAGACCCATGAAAGAATAAACCACAACTAATAGGGGGTTAAAATATGTTCATAAAAAATCAACTATCTCAGAAAATAGTACTATCAATTTTAATTATTTTGAAAATATCATTAAGGAAATGATGTGATGATTATAATTTGAGTGATGTATAACACACACTAACACATGGGAATTTTTCATATTTAACTCACCCTTATTATAGGGTATATAATCATCAGTGTGTGGTGTTTGTATTATCGCTACCCACATTATAATATTGTATGAAAGACATAAAGAAAATAGATAGTGGATTATCTTTATCTCCCAATTACATGATGAAAATATTATTTCCACAAGTCAGAAAATCATAACTTCATATACCACAGGTGTTTTAAGAATTTAGATATGACAGAAACCATTTTTCTCCTCCACAAAAGACTATAAATCCATCTTATAATGAGGGATGTGTCCCTAATAGTTTTCTATTTTATTCAGATGTATACGTATCAAAAGATGAAACCATTTATTTACAATCATAACATTAATTATAGAAATACCCCTACGTATGTCATTAACTATAAAAAAACTATTGAAGAATGATACAACTAATCAAGGATTATCTTATAATATCATTGAATTGAATTTTGGAGTGATAGTTTTTCTATAAAATGATATGCATTTTATTCTAGAAAAAAAAATCCAGTAATATTCCCTATTAAAAACCACAACAATATGCATCATGTTTTTTTGTTAGTTGTGCTTAAAATCTATATATCTATAAAATACCTCCAATTATTTCCTCCCATGATGTACTAGTTTTGTTTATACTATTGTGATGTTGTCCCCTTCCCTTAACCAAACACTATTGTCCAACACTGGCTCTCATAGTGGGATCCATTGAATTTTGTAATATTTTATTATGTTGAATTTTTGGAGAACATGACTTTACAACATATTGTCACACATAATTATATCAATGTCTATACATGATGAAATTAACATCAATTTAACTACTTAGACCAATTAACTCATTTATTTATTGATAACTTGTTAACATGACCAACATTTCCACAGTATGATCCATCTCACATGAGATTAATTCATTTCTTCATTAGAGTATCTATGGTATATTTTCTTACCATGTTAGATAAATTCTTTTCACTAAGAGATAAATTAAATAATTAATTTTCCTGAAAACCATCCTTCACATGATTATTTGGTTATCTATAGTATATATTATACTATTTCATTCATGTTAGTCTCCAGTCAACTGGAAAAATCTTCCAAACAATCTATGAGAATGATTCTATTGAATAAACCATGAAATAATCCCAATCATGTGAATAAATTTCCTCATGAAAAATGTAATATAATGAAAATAATTCATAGTTAGTACAAAAAACCCAAAAATAAAAATAAAACTAATTTTGATAGTTCCCCAGCCCTCGATATTATATAAGTTCCATTTAGAACACGCCATGATTGATATAAAGTTAGATCCCCCTTTTTCAGTTCCCATAAAAAGGATTATTCATTCACTAATATTATAAAAGAGATATTAAATATTTTGAAGAATAATGTCTCATTATGTTTGGATGCATCTAGTAATTGGGGCTTGAAATATTATAGTTACTTGACATGGGCAATGTTGTTCGACTAATTTGTGTATGTTTCTCAACAATACATAACACCATGAGACTTTGTGAAATATTATTTTTCAAGTAAATTTAATCTTTACTATACTTTTCAATACAAGAATCATTATTTTTTATGGCGTTACACACAAAACTTAGTTTTTATTTCATTACACGCATTACTATGTTTTAACAAACTGTGGAAACCAATTAATATTATTATATAAAAAACACAATTATTACATAAAAATTAAGTTATATTACTAAATAGTAAAAAATAAATTTTAAATATTGTGTATAATGATTTTATGTAGATTAATAATTTTGATAAAAATGTTCATATTGTCTAAAAAACATTATATGTTTCAAAATCACATTTTTACCAAAATCTGTTATTTTTGTCACGTTTTTTGAATAATAACAAAATTATTTTTTAAAACCATTATAAAAATAATTTTATAAAATAAATTTATTTTCATATTTCAATATATTAGAAATATTTTTCTAATATTTTTTAAAAATTTTATTAAAAGATAATTATTTTCTATGTTTAGTGAAAATTAATGAATTTTAATTGATACCAGCATTTCATTTAAATTATTTATAAAGTTAAATTATATTTTAAGTTGGGTTTTAAGTAAAATTAGTTCAATTATATAAATATCAATCCAATTTAGGTCATTGGAATCATTTTCATAGTGAATTTGTAAATAAAAAAATTAAACAATTTTGAACATTTTCTATTTGAAAAGCCATTTTTTTGTCACGTATGTAGAATTAATTTTAAATTAGAAATTTCATCATTTGGGAATTAAATTTGAAAAAATATTTTTATAAAAATAATTTATATGATATAATAATTCCAATAATTTTTTTCATAATTATTTGTTTGAATATTAAAAAATAGTAACTATGATTAATGTTGAAATAGTGTTTTTCTCATTACATGTTCTTATGTTAAAATTAATTTTAAAAACACCTAGATATGTTTTTTAAAATAATTTATCTCATATTTAGAATCAGTATCTATAAATTATCTATAAATTATATTTTTATTTTTTTAATGGATAAATTTCCATGGTTAAAAAATAAGTTACATTAGTGAAAATAAAAATGGTAAAAGTGAATAAAACATAAATGACATGTTTAAAAAAATGTTTTTTATAGGTGTGGAAAGACTATATAAACTCCCCCATAAATTATTTTTCAATTTTTTATTCAAATTATATGATATTTTCCTCACTTTATTGATTAACTTTGGGTATTTAAAAAATGGCACTCCTCAATTATAAAATGCCACCCCCTCTCCTCTCTTCCTCACACCTTTATAATAATTTGGTTCAAAATACAACTGACCAAAAAAATTCCCAAAATCCATACTATCATCATTTAATCATAACTTTTTACATAAATCCAACCAAGGAAGTCACTTGGCGTAAACATATAAAGAATACCTGAAGAAGAGGTAACGTTTATCAAAGAGTATTATTGTTTTATTTCATCCTTCACATCTTTAAATTATTTTTATACCATGATGATATCATTACCTCAATATATTTCATATAGTTATATATTTTTTAAGTTCATTTCCTATAACCATCTTCAATTCCATTAAATTTATTTTAAAATCATCATTTGTGTGTATGGTGTACTACTGCCCAATGAAATGATGTCTTTCTTTTTTCCAGTTCCACCTCTCACAGTTGGGTATGATGATGGATATAAAGTATATATATATATTATATTTTTAACATAATTATACCAGTTTATTAATTTTATCATATATACATTTTTAATTTCCATTCAAAATGTGATATGATGACGTCGGTCATGTATAAAACAGACTACCGCATAACAAAACAATGTGATTCATTTTTCCCCAACGCTTCTGATGGATGAAATTAGGGATAAATTTATTTGATACACATTACATAATTATGAAATTAATGACATAAATATCATTCTAAATAGATAATACATCCGTACATTTCTTACCATTTCACTCACTGAATGATGACAATTTCATTCGCATATGTGTGAACTACATCCTTTATGAAGTGATGTGACTCTATATTTTCATCTCCGTACCACATGGATGATATATATAAGTTATTTTCATTAAATAAAATGGTTTTAATTATATTAAAATAATTCATCAAGTATATGATATTATTTTCCTCCTTTCCAAAATGATCATCAAAAAATGGAATCTTTATTCATGCATACATAATGCATGTCGTCTCCATTATCGTAAGATACTTCATTTATAAAAAAAATATTTAATTATTTTTAATAAAATTATAATTGATGTATAAATATAATAACTATTCTAGGATTATTATTATATAGATTATGGGACAATGATCAGAGTAAAATCCCAATAACAAACAAAAACATATATGAAAAACAAGCAGTTATTACTTGAAATGTGACTTTAAATTTAGATTATTAAAATAATGATAATAAAAGAGAATAAGTAAATAAAATATTGTATGTTATATATATGTATGGTTATTTAAGATAATTATAATAAAATTATATTTACTATATAGTATCTGTAAACATGTATAAATGATATTGTGACTTAAGGTATGGTATTATTATTCCCCTTTTTATGAGATGAAAGTCATAGTCACCACATAGTTATTTTATGTGGTGTATATATGACCAATGAATTTATTTCATAATTTTGATCTTTAAAAAATTATTTATATAACCATCTTAAGATCTATATCCCATCATATTAACTATTTCAAAGGTTCCAAAGTGGTAATAGACTTTTTCCTCAATTTTTATTCATTGAGACATGCTATGTTATGAACCAAACTCATTTTACTAGGTTTATATAAATCCCTTTTGACATGTAATATCATTAATATATTTATCCTCCTGATATTAGAAGTTTCGTTTAACGATATTCAATCATAGGGTTACATTTCAATGTTACTTAAGTGGTGAAGATTATATGTTACAACCTCATTATATATCTAGATTTTTTATGATTAATAATCCAATGTTGAAATTTTATGGTCTAACTATAAATAAATTCATTAATATTATTCTTCTATTTTTATTCATGATAGTTTAAAAAAAAACCCAACATTTCGACTCTTTCAAAATTAAAATAATTGAGAAAACATTTGAAGAAAATATGACTTTATTTGTCTCTTCGGTCAGAAGTATATTTTCTTACAAATCCATTTTTATGAAAAAATTATCTTATAATAATAATATTTTGAAAAACAATTTTTAATTTTTTTTAAAATAATAAATGATATTTTACTCATGAAATGTTTAAAATGATTAATAAAAATTCATTTACACCTATACTCATATCTTTTGATGTAGCATATGCATTTCTGGGATATGAACGAATGATACCGTTATTATTATTTTAATAAGTGTTTTATCATGACAAGTTGTTTATGAAACCCAATTCTCTTCTATAGGTTATACCATGGTAAAGTGATTATGAAACCTGTCTCCATTGTACATGTTATGATTTGATGAAATGATTATAAACCCCACTCAATTTCATGGGTTATTATATGTTGAATGTTATATTCTCTTCAAGAACAAATAATTACGATTTTTATTATGTGATGGGTGGGAAATATATTTCCCTCCATTTCATTCATTAAATCAATATATCCCTTGAGATAAATATATGAAAAAAATAAATGGACATGATCCATTATGGGGAAGAGGTGTTTCTAGATCCAATATCAGAAACAACTACATAATGGTTCTCTATGGGAAATTGGTGTATCCTACAACACTCTGGGAAATAGGATATGTGTCATGACCCACTATATATATTGTCTTGGTAGTTAATCCTAACCTATAAAATTGTTTTCTATATTTATAAGTCTTACAAACTTTTATAAAATCAAATTATGGTTCATGATTTATGATGGTTCTCACTCTATTAGTCCATGTTTTCTAAAATGATAAAGGTTTATACCCTGGAAAATGTTTATGATAAATGATTTATTGCGTATAAACTTTGAAACTTATTTTCATGATAAAAAAATATTTTTCATATCATATTCAATCATATTAAGATAGATTGATGTCTATTATTATTAGCCTTAATGGGAATATGATCCCACCCTTTCTAATTGTTATTATCCCTAGGTTACGAAGAAATACATTAAGAATGTTATTTTTATGAATAGTAAAAAAGCAGGAGATCTATGTTATAGATATTAATCATCTTCCATGAATTAAGTATTTTCTTCTTTAATATTTACAAGGTAATAAAATATTATATTAATTGTGAAATTTTTCTATGATGTATTTAACATTCATTAGAAATATATTATACATGTATGAAAATCTCGAGTCACTATATTTTGTATTAAAGGAATGATTCTGTTAACCTATAGAAGAAAGGATGAGAATAATTCAGTGAGATCCCTATGGATATTTCAAATGACATGTATAGTGATGTATCTAAGTATAAGTATAATTATTATTCAAATTATAGTAAAATGTTCTAAAGTATTTTTCAAGTATAAAGTGCATGATTTCTAAAAATTAAATCCCTTTATGGATTTTACAAGTGGTTTTGGATCAGGAACTTTGTTACCTAAGGGTAATATCAATACAAAATGGTGTCTTGATTTTATCTCGATTGTCACCCGGTGCGTGACAATGAGCCTTGGTACACACCTAGTTTGACTCTCCTAGGGTAGAGGCTTCAAAAATTCACAAACTCTTTATGAACCATCCAGAGGGATTTAAATAGATGGTAAATTTGAATGACCTAGGATTGACCTAATGATTCATATATTGAAAAATTAATGTCATAATTTAGACATATTATAGGTGATTTTTCATGATTATGTGGTTTTCCACTATCGTTACTGTTTATCAAACTATAATTTATAGTTTTAGTCAGCAGATGGGACCTGAAGGAACCATGTTAATAACAAATGTAACAGACAATGAAATTATTTTACTCCTGAGAAAACAATATTTATGGGAGATGGAATGAAAAAAATTAGATATGGTTAAAAACATTTCTCATGTTATGAATAATTTTGAGTTACCAAAATAAAATGGGGGGCAACAACATTATACTCATTCCTTCATGAGGCAACATCAACCTTCATTTAGTAGTTTCAATGATCCAATAGTTTCCATGAAATGGATCAATATCAGAAAAAAGATACCTTCCATTCCACAGTGTTTAGAGAATTAAAAAATAATTTTGGATGTTTATCATTTGGAAGATGAAGAAGATCAATTTTATACTATTATAAAGAAGACACAAGAATAATAATAAATTGGATCTTTAAAATGAGAATATTATAATGAGGTATTTCTTAGTATTTTCATCCCTCACATTATATGAACAAATATGGAGATATAAATCCTAATACTAAGAAAAATGATGATTAATATTTTAATTCCTATGATGTTAATATTACAAGACATGTATGGTAAACTTCAATTTTAATAAAAATAAATGAAATAAAAACAGATTAACTATTTGGTTCCAAAAAACAAGTCTTCGAAACACCATAGCTATAATGGATTTCACTAGATATAAATAATTTATTTGATGTGAATGGAAGGTAGAAATAGAAATTAGATATTCAAACAATTCATATGGTTTTGATAAGGAATGGAATATTAATTATCATGAAAACTCAAACGGTGGAATGAAATTCCAGCTATATGCATGCCATAAATATGGGAAAATGAATTAAGGTAATTGATTGAATGGAATGATGAGGTTATTTAAATGTGAAAAGAAATGTCATAAATCATGGTAATGTTGAAATGTGATTAATGATCTAGTTAAGGGAATGAAGGAGAGGAGGGTGCCATCTAATACACCACCAACACTCTAGTGGTTCAAGTTCAAGGATTATGGGGATTAAACAAATCAATACCCCAATCCAATTTCTAATGTGGTTAATAATTCACAGAAACATATGAATACAATGTAAAAAGTGAAAGATTATGAAAATACAGTGTATAAAGGGAATCATTAAAATTATAGTACACTTATCCTACACATCATAGCATGGAATTTCATGTTTGAATAACCACTATGAATATCTTGTTGTTTATCCTTTTTTAAAATTAGATGTTGTTATCTATCTCTCTCCATGGATTTTAAAATAATTAAGTCACATTTAATATGATATCATTACAAGGATGAACCTATGATTCCAATGTAAACATTTTTATATAATATAAGTGATTATATAATGGATAAAGGTTTAATTTTCTTTTGTAAGTATATATGTCGCCATTTAAGATTAAATTAAGAGTTAAGGATTCTATCAAGAGTTTATTACTAAAAGGATGAGCATATGTTCAATGAAAATAAAACACATTTTGAAGCTTTATGTGATAGAATATTATCATGTTTAATTATGTTTGAAGATATATTTATGTAAATATAACCTTTTTGTTTCATATATGTTTTAAAGAAAATGTTATTTTATAGAAATACGACCCTTTTTCTTTATTAAAGACATAACATTACATTGTTTCCTCATTTTATAATTAGGATGTTCCACATGATTCATAGCTTGAAAATTTTATTTTAATATATAATTATGTATTTTCATTATATAAACCTCAACAATTTGTTTCTAAGGATGAAAAGTATTTCATTTTTCATTTAATTCAGTATTAACATAGTGCATTCAGATTCTAGACATTTAAAAAATAGAAATTATTGTTTGAGAATCGTGGATAATAGTGTATAACAATATAATTTGGAAAAATAATTTGTCAGATGTCAAAATAATGACATATTATTCTTAATATAGGACACGTAAGGATTTTCCTAGGTTATTTATAGTTTCCATATATTGGATCCTTTGTGATGGTTTATAAAGAGTTTGTAAATTTCTAAAGCATTTCCCCTCGGAATTTTAATCTAGATGTGTATCAAGGCATGATGTAATTCACTAGGTGATGATATATTCTATATAAATGGGCCTTTTGGGATTTATTAACCCTATGTATCTCTGTGAAAGACACACAACTGCTTTTAGTACCCATAAATGGATGTAATATCTTCGAAACCACTCACTCAATACATTACCAAAATCTTACACCATATTCATATACTTTTTCTCATGCTTAGAATAATCCTTAGATTGATCCTATGACTATCCATAGATATATCCAAGGGGATTTATCTAATGTTTTATCATCCATGTTTCTAGAGGATTACAAAACTGTTCTTGTAATAGAAACTCTAGAATACCTAGGTTTTCATACATAGATATTACAATTTTTTAGATTAAAATTAAATACAACTAACAAACACATTCTAGAAGACTATAATATATTATTTACATTGGGAACATTCTTAAAATTCATCTAATTTTGGAAAATAACTTCAATATATCCTAGAAAGATATTCTCACCTAGTACTCCTCTTAGGCATTCCCTACAAAAATCTTTCATTATACACTGGGGAAGGAAACCTAATAAAGAATGAACTGAGGTACTCATTAAGGGTAAATTTAAGTGATATTAATATATGATAGTATGCATTCATAAGATAATAATAAGGTTATGTGATCATGAACATAACTTATGAATTGCACACCTAAACTATCATAGATAATTAACATGATTTAAGGAATAAAACACTATCATTTCTGAAAACACTTCTCATAAGGGTTATAAATCATCATAAAGCAATTATGAACCATAATATCATGTCATAAATGTGTGGAACTATAATAAAAATTGAATACCATTTTATATTCCTTGGATAAATACAATGGATATCAACATAGTGGATCAAAACATATCAAATGTTTCCTATTATAGATCAGGACACACATGTTTCCTATAATAGATCTGGACACACCTATTTACCATAGTGGATTATAATACACATATTTCCTATAGTGGACTAGGACACACCTATCTCCCATAGCAGATTAAAAAACCTTTATTTCTCAGAGTGGATGAATTCCATCAAATTGAATCCCATTGTTATCTCATGATATATTAATATTTACTCAAATAAATAGAGGGGGATATAGGTCCCACCCCTCACATAATGAAAATCCTACCTATCTGTGCCACAACATCTAAAAATATTCAACATATTATAGGTCAGGAAATAGAAGGGGATTCATAATAATTTCATCACATCATAAATTGTGATAAATAGACACATTTCATAATCATTTCATCACTTCATCATTTCATAACCCGTGGAGAAACAATCTGGTTTTATAATAGACATAATATAATAAAAATGATGAGTTTCTTGAGGGATGTATTATATGATAATATCATCAGAAACATAATCATAATCAATTCCAATAAACAATGAGATTGTAACCTAAAATAATTACATTTATGGTAACCTTTAATCATAAGATCCATGAAGGGATAAAATAAAATTGAACATAAAATATCCATAGTATAGATAAATTCATGTTAATATATTTAAAAGGTGTTGTATATACACTTATTTAATTAATATAGGTGAATAAAATAACTCACGTCTCAAATCAGTCATATTGAGGGAAAAACATTAATGAATTTTTAAATTTTAAACCACAAACCATGAGAAATAAATATCAAAAAATAGATATTTAAATACCAATTATTTTATGTATAATAATCATAAAATTCATTCCTAGTTAGTGTATACACCACATAAAAGTAACATGTGGGGAATATAGAATGTTTCTCACAGAAAATAAATCTGAGAAGGTAATCACATAACTTAGGTCTCAGATTCCATTTTTCGCATTCAAACCTCCTATAAAATAAATATAACATTATTATAAACCTTTCACTAAATAAAATATATCATTCATTTCCTTTTTCTATTAGACATTTGTTATATTTTTATTAAAATTTCCATGTTAAATTTACATTTTGGTAAATAGCCTCATGGATTCCGATAGATGTGTTGATTTATTATTCTTTCCCTACTAAAGTGATAATGATTTAATAATATCCATAATTTTATCCAATATGTAAATATAATAAATATTCATTAAATATTTTTTATATGTAAATTCATAAAATTTATTGATTGAAATTGAAATACATTGTTCATAGAGATGTTAAGTCGTACATACGAGTGAACATTTCTTCTGTTTTCTCTTTTAGACAGAAATAAAGAAAGATAGTTTATATATTATCATTCTAACATAATTTTTATATCATATACATCACATATGGTAATAAAATACATAATCGTTACCATCCATGTAAAGCATAAAAAAATTATATCACTCGGGGAGGCGGTAGTCCACCATACGCATGAATGAATATTTAGTAACTCATTTTATGGAAGTGGAGATGGTTTTATGTAATAAAATTAACATAATAACATTTATGTATATGGAAAATAACAATAATATTATGTCTTCATGTTATAATAATAATTAAATATGGTGGAGGATGAAATAAAATAAAAAATCTTGTTGATATACGTTACCTATTATTTGGGTATCCATCTTTTGGTTACCCCAATAGATTTCCCTGGTTAACCATTAATATAAAATAAGGATTATAGTATGATATTAGTAAATTTGGGAAGTTATTTAGGTAATTCATGGATAATCCATAATTTTTTGAAGTAATAAAGAGAAGAGGAGTGGGGTTGGCTTTTTATAAGTGAGGTGAGTGGTACACATGTAATTTTTTGAAACAAAGAATTCCACTAATGTTATTATCATTTAAAATGATAAAATAATGGAATATTATTTATCATATAAAATATAATATTATAATATTGGAATATTAAGGTTTCTGGATAGTTTTTGTGTTATTTTAACTCTTATATTTTTAGTTTAACCCCTCTGTAAACCCATTTTTACCTCAACAATCATAAGTAATTTTTTTCTGTTATTACTATTAATTTTGGTATCAAAATAATTTAAAAATATTACATAATATATATTATTATGATTCCATATATTTATTCCATTATTAACAATTCCATTTATAGAAGCTGAAATTTTTAATTTAAAATTACTATCATAGATGTGGTGATAAAGCGGGGTTTTAAAGAGAAATTTTTCAAACATTTACATAGATTTTATAACAAAAATCAATATAATATTGATTACAATTACCTCAATTGGATAATTTTATATTTATTGGAAAAAAATTTACTTTAAAACCATTTTAAAATAAAATTTACCTTTATAAATAAATTTTACAACGACATTTTTCAATTAAAATTAAGAATTTTTAACAATTAATCAAAATATGAAACTTTTCAGAAAAATCCCAAAAATTAATCATAAGATAATTTTGAGACGACGATTTCAATAATTAATATTATATTATCAAATAAATATAAAAGGGGAACAAATTTATTTATATTATTATTCAAAAAAAATATTAAATGCATTTGTTAAAATATTATTTTCAAATTCATATGAAGGATTTAATGAAAATTTGTAATTTTATCCATATGATTTATTTATATAAAAAAATTAAACCTATTATTTGCAAAGTGGTTTTTACAATTTATCTCACTATTTTTAATTTTTACGATATAATGATCATGTTTGAGTAATAATATTAATACTGTATCATCATTTTGTTAAAAAATAGTGTCATGTGTAACACAGGAAAACCCAATGTTTCAGGCAGTGCAAGCTTAACTTAGTGTTTCATGTAAGGAAATATGTCAATGAGAATTAATTAATTTGAAAAAAAATTGTGGCGTTACTTTTAACACCCTTGAAATGAATTTATTCCTTGAAATTAATCACTCTAATATAAACTAATGTGGATATCTATGCCTTATGATATCCACATGTTCGAATGTATCTTCATAAAATAGGTGTTTTCTTCACAAAACATTATCTTTGTGATAGGTTGTGTTTCATATGACATTTTCCATATGATCGATAATCTCCATTAATTTTTATTTATTAGATATATTATTCTCTAAGGGTATTACCTATATGCTTAGTACATATAAAGGGTCATGTACGTACTTCCTCTAGAGAAGTACATGGATTTGATAGTGGACTTCAGAGAGGTTCGGTGAAAGAAAAAAGTGATAAGCTATTGTCCCAATATGATTTGTAATTCCAAAGATACTAATATACCTAGGTATTATTTTCCCTTTCTTCCCAAATCTAAAAACCTTATTCCATGGTGAAATCTGAGAATCTCCTTGTCACTAACATCAAATCCTAGATTTCACTGATGATATCAAAAAATCTTTTCTACTAAATTTGAGAAACCTTTATGTGATGTGAAATGACTTTGACACTCTATATTATTTCATTATCTATCTTTGGTGCCAATATCATTCTTTCTCCATCTAAATTCTAGTTTATTAGAGTTCTACATAAAATCCCAAAACATAAAACCTAAAAAAGGGGTATCAATGACATTGAACATATGTTAAACCTTAAACTTGTAATCCCATGATGGTATACATTAAACATATGTCAACATTAAATTGTTATATATATATATATACTTTTATAAGATAATCCCCCTTTTATCCATTATATAATATCTTATATTATACACAAATATTTTCAGTTGAATCATGTGTTCATCCATGTATAAATATAATATAAAATGTTATTTAATATCCCAAACTCCTTATATAGGTAGATAATCACGTGAAATTCCACAAAAAGTTTAAAAAAATAATATATTCATAGTTATCATTCATAAAATCTGAAACAAAAAATTAACGTATATGTAGGGTAGGGTTTTTGTGCACTAATTATCTTGATACAGATCATCTATTGTGAATTCATAATATTACCTTTTTTCTTTGTCTTCAAAAGGTTTTATGTGTTTTAATCCAAATTATACCTTCGATTAGGGAATTGATTTGAATATTTCTTAGAATCCATTAACATGAAATATGGGGATATAGGTGGTGAATTAGTTGTCATCATCTTCCCCTCATTTTCCTTAACCACATTATTAATCACATTTTGAAATTCTCAAATTATATGAGATTCCTTTATAAATTTAATCACTGCCCTGATCTATTCATTTAATTCCCTTGGATCTACTTCTGAAATTTTTGGCATGCAGATGGATAGAACTACTTTCCACCATATTACATTTCCAGAGAATAGATCATCTTATTCTAATTAAAATCAAATGAATAGTGGAAATATCGAATTTCCATTTCCATTATCAGTGCACATCGAACAAAGTCTTCATTGATACTGAAGTCTCTTTTAGAAAATTACATTCAAAGACTTGGATTTAGACCTCCAATAAATGGATCAATTTATATTTTAGGGATGATGAATAATCCACAAGTGTTCCTTTTATGTCTTATATGTTTAACTTCATATATACCATTAGTTTCATCATACTTTTTATTTAAATTAGGGAATTACTTTTCCATCATTGTTTGTAAAAGATAATGGAATTACATACTGGTAAATATCTCCTTAAACTCTTCCCATTCCATAGATTCAATTTTTTCTTGTTCTAGTACATTTTTAATAACATTCCCCCATATATCTTCTTCACCTTCAAAATGATAAATAGGAAAAATGTAATTTTCAAGCTCCGAATAGTGGAGAAGAAAAAATATTTGTCAATGGAAATAGTTCATTGATCATAAACTATTGGACCATTTTAACCACTGAAATAATTCTTACGTCACCTTGTGAAGGACAAAAAAAAACATTGTTTCATCCTTTTATCTTTCATACGTTCAACAAGATTGTTCAATTGATCTCCCATAATGTTTGGTTACACTAGTGGACAATAATTTCATTTTCCATTGAATTTAGAATTAATATAGATCCTTTAGGTTTTTCCATATACTAAAACTATAAATTATAGTGTGTCAAACACTAATAATAGCGGAAGATAAAAATAATCAGAAAAAAGAAATTATATAATGTCTATAATGTAAAACTTCTTTTAACCATATGAATCATTTGGTTTATCATGGTCATTCCTAGTCCCCAAATTTTTAAATCCATAATTATGGTTAATATAGAGTTTTTGAATTTCAAATTATATCCCCAAGGAGTGTCAAACCAGATGAGAAGAAATGTGTGTTTTAATCCACCACGTGACAACTGAATCTAACTTAATGATACCATTTCGTAGATATTACCCCTAGGTACCATTATACTAGAGCCACATTAACTTTTAGTATCCATAAAGGAATGTAATTTCTTCTAAACCACTCACCCTATATTTTTCAATAAATCAAGGACATTTTCATATACTTTGAATGATACATAGAATGATCCTTAAATACATCCATAGACATATAATGTTTTCTCATCCAAGTTCTCAAAGTATATATATACTATTCCATGATACCAACTACAATGTCGATATATATATATATATTACATATTTTGGAAGAGTATAAAGAATATTACACAAACACATGATTGAGGACCCTAATAGTTTATTATATATGGATACTGAGTACAAAATATTATAATTTGTTAAAGACATTTCACATCTCTCTCAAATATATACTCAAATAGAATTCCTCTTATGAATATTTAATGTAAACCTTTATTCATAACATGTGGAAGTAAATAAAAGTATGGGTGATATCATGTTTTCAATAAGGCCCAAAATAATAGACATCGATCTATTATGATATGAAAGAATAATACAACTAGAAGGCCTTGTGATCATGAAATTAACTAATAAAGTGCATACCCAATATGTAATTTTTCATTAACATTAGTAATTTCATAAAAGCAATATAATTTCTAAAAATGTGTCATATATGTGTGATACATCATCATAAATCAATCATGACCAACAATCTTGAGACATAAAAGTGTTGAACCATCATAAAAATTAAATTACATCTTATATATGATGTTTAACTGCTAATAGAATCATCATTGTCGATCAAGAATCATCACATTCTACCTATTATGGATCAGGGCACACCGGTCTCCCATAGTGGATCAAAGCACATGTGTTTCTTATAGTGGATCAGAACACACATGTTTCCCATGGTGGATTTGGAAAAAAATTCTCATCAGTGTAGTAGGAAAAACATATTTCCCATAGTGTATCATGACTATAAGCATTTTTCATACTGATATCTCATTAGATATAAATATTTACCCATTGAATTGGAGTGATAAATAGGTCCCTAATATCACATAATGAAGGAAGAAAATCATTATGACTATAGTAAATTTGAATCATAAGACTCATGAATTAATAACATATAATTAATCTTAAAATATCAGTATTAAATATAAATTCCTTAAATTACATGTTAAGGGTTCTATATATATATACCTCTTGAAATAATATACATGCATAACATAATGTATGCCTCAAAGAAATAAAATTGATACAAAAATCTCATACTAAATTGGAAACTTTTTAACCATAAAACAAATGAAATTGATATCCTCAAATATATATTTAAATAATAATAGTTTCATGTAGAATCATCATATAATACATTTATGGGAAATTTATTAATAACATAAAAGAATCATGTGGTGAATATGGAACTTGTTTCATCAAAAGGAAAAGTGAAATAGAATTCCCTTACCTTAAGTCTTGAAGTTTATCATATATATTAAAAACTTCTATATATACAATATAATCATATTATAATATTATTACATAAAAATATATATGTCATAACATATATTATTTTCTTGTGATCTTTTATTACCCGTTTATCTACAATTCAATGATAAATTTATGTTTTATGTAATAATCACTTTGTTTCTCATATTTGATTTTATTTTTTATTTTTGGTCCTAAAAATATTATAATTATTTATTAATTTAGATAAATTTAACCATGATATCAAATATCATATTTATTTAATATAATTTTATTTATAGTAATCCCTAAAATTTAGTTAAATAAAATAAACAACATTGTTTATGTAGTCGGTAGGTCATACATGCACATAAACGCTATTTGCATTTTCATGATGATAGAAAGAAAGATAGGAAATTGTAATATTTTCATTAAATAATAAATTTTTATCATATATATCACATATTTTCATTATATTCATAAATTTTAAATTCCATTTGATGTTTAAATGAATCACATTGCTTAATGAGGTGGTGGTTCGTTGTACACACGTGCTATGTTATCACATTCCAAAAAAATAGAGAATAAAAAAGTATGTTTGATATAATAATTATAAAAGTATAATAATTTCATTTTTATATTATATAAATAATAAATATATCATTATTTACATTCTAGTGAGGTGGTAATTGAAAAATGAATGACATCGGTTTGTGAGGGGATAGTCCATTGTACACACAAAGGATTATTTGGTAACCCATACGATGGAAGAGTAGATGTTTGATGTTAATTACCATGACATAAATATAGATCACTATATGTATTATATGAAGGTTTTTATATCATCATGTTATAATAATAATTTAATTAGATAGAGTAATAATTGAACCAAAAATGCTTATTGATGAATTATTCTGATTCTTTGGTGTATCCTCAAATGGGTTTGCACAAAAAGCCTTCCATGGTTAGATTTACATATAAAATAAGGATTATTGGATGAGATGAGGGAATTTTAGAGGTTATTGATTAATTAATTTTATGATCCAAAAGTACATTAATGTGTGAAGAGAAGATTATGGGGGTTTCCATTTATAAGTGAGATGGGTGGCTCACTTGTAATTTTTTGAAAGAGAGAATTCCATAACCATATTTCATATCACAATTATCCAATAATGTAAAATTATCTAAAATAGAATATATAATTAATAAATATTTCCATAAAATGGGTTTTTAAAAATGTTAGTTATTTTTAACATTATCTATTTATCATAACCCCCCCATGATAAACACATTTTTACCTTAATAGTGGTAATCAATTTTTTATGTTCTATGTATTCATTTTGGTAAAAAAAATTGATTACCTTATTATACAATATAAATTTTCATGAAAAATAATATGGATTCCACTGTCCTAAATTATTTTCCCATAATTGGATAATTTTAATTTAAAATTTAACCCGCAGATGTGCTGAGAATGTTGGGTTATAAAGAGAAATTTTTCAAAAGTTTATAATGTGTTTATATAATATGTCAATATTAAAATTTTAGAGAAAATGTTGTTTATTATAGGTGTTGATAATTCATTATATTATTAACTAGTGTTTTGTTAGTGTATCTTAGACTATATTAAATTGATATGTTATTATAAAAATTTTACACAATATACATTATTGAGGACTCAATCAGATTCCAGAGTATAAGACCATGATATCATATAGAAAACATGTCAAGGGACACCATGATTTTATATTGGAGGAAAAATTCCACCAAAAAAATAATGAGGTGGAATTTGGGAATTGATATATTCTTAGGATTTTGTATCTGTGAAATGTTGATAAATAACATAGCCTCGTGTTCATATACTACTTTTATCCGGGCCTCGATCTCTTCAAATATCCAAACATAGCCTATGTTAGTTAGCTAACAATTCTTTTGATCCTTAAAAATCACTTTATTAGCATATTTTTTCATCAATATCCTCATATAATATTTGACCTTTTCACCTATATAGTCATCAAAATAAAAAATAGGGTTTGGCTAAGGCATTTAAATAAAAAAATATCATTTTAATCATAAAAATCACGCTTTAAATCATATATCAGATTCATCTAAAAATTATTCCTTTAAACTAAATATTATGTATATGATCATGTGGTATAAAAATGGTGATTTAATAAAAAATTAGTTATAAAAGTAAAATATAAATATTCAATTCTCAAAAAAACATCCGTAATTCTTCACTGAATCCTGAATTTAAATTTTATTTTTGTGTTTTTATATTATTTTCTTTTATAAAATAGACCCCAACCATTTTAATTTATTTTTATTAGTTTCAAAATATCAATAAAGTAATATCTATAAATAATAGTAGAATATTTAAAAATTTTCTCAAGATAAAGCTATATTCATCCAGTAATATAAATTCCTTATGTTTTATAAATAATAATTTATTTATAGTTTTTTTAATTGAATTTTTTAAAAATAACCAATGAATTATATGATGAATTTCAAGGAAAATAAATCATATATATTGACCTAATACTCATATATTATATAATAAGTCATTAATGATGATATAATTTCATAGTTACAAGAGATAAGAGAAGAAATGTGAGTGGTCAAGAACCAATTGGAATAATATACTAATATCCATCTACCAAATTGAGAAACGCAGTAGAAGATTAAATCATAACATATGATTAATGAAAGAAACCATGAATCCACTATTTAATGGGATACTAAAAAATATGAGACCACATTAATGTATTTTTTTATCATAGAGAATGAACATTAAGATATAATTTTTTTGGATAAATTATTTTCCCCATCCCAGCAATACCCCCATGTGGCATATTTCAACAAATAAACGATTTCCATTGAGACACAAATGGTTTAAATCATAATATTGAATACATTTTGGTAAAAATTTAATTAAAAACTAATTCCCATTATAAAATTATAGAGTGAGAAGATAATTTTTTTACTATTTAGAATGATGTTAATGAAGAATAAACCACAAAAAAGGGACATGATTTTTGAAGAAGTAATTATAAAACTTGATGAGAGGAAAACGTTTGAGTTTCCTGTGTAATTTAAAATGAATCAAGAAATAAAAGATTATATCCAAGATTTAGATAACTCAATAATACAATTATTTTACATAAATGTTATTTAAAATAAATTGAATATAAATTCTACCTCGGTTAACATTATTTATAAAAAACTCATTATCATTTCTCAAAATGATGATCATAAAAGGTGGGAAGAACAAAATTCAAATCATATGTTATTGATGACTGGGGAATAATAGGAAAGTGAGATAGAGATAAATAGAGATGAAGAAAATAATAATTATATAGTAGAATAATAACATTGTTTTTGTAAATTCCAAAGGTAGACATTACATGGACATTACATAACATTTACAAAATACTTAAACACTACACAAAAAGATGATGAAAGGCCCTATTAGTTTTTTTCTTTTGGAAATGGGAACAAAAACATCATACTAGTTGAATATCATAAATATAGCCCATAATGAAATTCCCCTTCTTTATCCTTATTTAAAACTATTCCTTATAACCTAGGGAAAGGAAACATAAAAATGGGTTATTCTATATGATAATTAAGGGTAAAAAAATAGGTACATAAACATAACATGAGCATAATGTTATGAGAACATGATAATAAAATTAGAAGCTCACGACCTATATATACAAGTTAAATATTAATCATGGAATCAACAATGGTAGTTCAAAAAATAGTTATCATAAAGAAATCAAAGAACAAAATCTATAATATCATGAAATTGATGTAAGGCGTGAAATTGTGGCACAAACATTGTCTTATAACTTTGGAATCACATATAAATAATAACATGTTCTCTCATTAAGGACATGAAATCACACCCTTTCATAACCATACGGACATGAAAACCAGGTCCAAACAAACAATTATAGACATGAAAACTAGGTCCATGCATTGAATTATGGACATGAAAACCAGGTTCATGCATCGAATTACAGAAATGAAAACCAGGTCCACACATATAATGGTGAACATGATAAAAAGATTCATGTATAAAATATATACCTCATGAGATTTCCATCATTACCCAATGCATCGAACGGAGATATAAGTGTAATCTATATCATAATTAAACCATACATATTCATTACACATGATCATAAAAAATCATGTCATAACCAATGTAATGGAATGGGTGTCATAAACATGCAATCATATAATAACCTTTGAGAATGAAATAAGATTTATAATCATTTCATTAATAGCATAACTCGTGAAATGTGGGGGGTTTCTTAAACATAATTCCATCAAAACATAAACCATTTAGAGAAATAATATGAATAGAAATATTTAACAATAACAAAGTATCTCATCAAAGGTGGGGAAGGATTTTTAAAGATCAGATGGAACATGAATTTTCCATAAAAGTCACTTTTTAAAACATAAAACATTTTTTAAAAAAATTTCATTGAAATAAAATTTAAAATATATAAAGGAATCATGAAAATCATTTAAAACAATTCTTCAGGAAAATAATATTTCTTTGTTGAAATATTTTTCTTTCTTAAAATTCTATGAAATTTTTATAAGAAATGATTTTATTTGAAAATAACCCTATAAGAATGTAGGGGATGTTTCAAGGAAATAATTCCTTATTAAATCATAAAAATTCATTCATTTCTTATAATTAAAAAACATTCTTCTCATACTTTTCATAGATATGTCAAATATAACATTATTTAAAAAATGAAAGAATAATTCCTTTAAACCCATGTAGTAAAAAGTCGAAATGTGTAAAAATGACTTTAATCAAACAAAAATATTAATAAAAAAATTTATGAAATTATTTTTAGAAAACATGGACATGGTTGATAAATATTACCCAACAGAGACATAAAATCAAACAATACCAAATATGGAAGACATTGTGAAATCAAAACTCATAACATTATAATCAACAAAATTGTAAGCCCCGAGTAAAAATGAAAATCATAAGAATATGAAAATATCATAATCATTTGGATATGACTGAGAAAATAAAATCATTTGAAGTATATAAACCATGTAGAATAAACATGTATTGTATGAGGCTTGTGTCTCATAGAAATAATGGTGAGACAAAAACTATCCCTTAACATGTCTCTTGAATCACTTCATACTCGAACAATATTCTTTTATAATAAATATAATATTATTATACAACTATTACAGAAAAATATTCTTATATCTAATACCAATATGATTTGATTATGACATTATATTACCAGCTTCTTAATGATCCTATGTTAAAGTTTCACTTCAGCTTTTATTCTATTTATTCTTTGTATGTGTATTAATTTGTTATATCAATGGTCCTTGTACTTATATCATGATTCCATAATATAAAATGTCATTTAAATATAACTTATATAAAGTATATTTATATTATTATTATAACATGCCGACCCCTCTAGACTAGATCCAGTGCATTACTTATGGAATTGGCATGGTTAGAAGAAATGAAAAATCTTGATGGAACGACCAGTTTAGTAGTCTTTACGAAAATAGATACATAGATGTAACACGAATTACATTGAAAAAGGTTACAAGACACAATACATAAAAAACTAAAAACTGAAACCACATAAACTCAATAAATGACCTTCTGTTCATCACCTCTTCAAGTTAAACAATGAAATGGGTGATCTCAAATGCTCTGTAAGGGTTAAAAATAGCGGAATAATGAATACAATAATAAGTGAATCATAATCAATGTTACATAATTAATATGGCATGGTGAAAATATGAAAAACTAATACCATTAATAAACTGAGAATGAAATTGCATCAATATATTTTGTAATTGTGAAAACCTCATAGATACTAATAATAACCAATAATGAATATAGATAGAGATTATTAATTGGACTTCAAGTATCTCGCACATGAAAACATAATACTGTTCAAACGGTTTAGTTCTGTGGGTATAAACCCTTCTGATTTTTGGAAACAAACTCGAAGGGTTTGTCACCAAACCGATTTGTCTCATGAGACCTATATATGCATCGAGGGGTTATAACGGGCCCCATCCACAACTTCTTTCCTATATAATTATATATACACTGATTCATTACAAGAGAAATTTTCCTTTTCAATATCCGTATAGAGTATATTATACGAATTCATAAATATTTCCATAATTAAAATAACATTCCAAATAAACACAGTATGTAAAATGGTATACAACTTAGAAAAAAAACATATCCATGATATGAGATTATGGATATTTAATATAAATATAATTTCAAATGAAAATTTATTTTAAATGGGAAGTAGGTACACCACATAAGGATTATTAGGTGCACAATACAATGTTAGTCACAACAAAATAGTAGTTGAGACAAAGTCTCTTACCACAATGTAATTGGTCGAATAATATGAAAAGAAAATAATAACCCTCAAATTTATCATTGAATAACATGAATATAAATAGAATCATGTAATTATATATCAAATGGCTATACACATATACCGCATACAAGAAATAAGTGGCAAATAATGAAATCTCACAGAAATGAAAGTGAGATGAGAAACCCCTTACAAACAATTTGGCAAGGAAACAAGTGTTATTTTTAGGGCTTTATGATATGTATAGGGGAATTAAATTATTTATATGTCACAATCTCAGTATGGTGGAGGTGAAAAAAAATACCACATCATTAGGAATTACAAATAAAAAGCCACAACATAGGGGAGATTCTTCAACAAAAGTGAGAGAGAGGATCCCTTATCTTACGCTCGAAGGTGTTCCTGTTTGTTCTTAACAACCAGAATAATAAAATTTAGCATCATTAATTAATAATTCCGGAACCTCATAATCATTTAATGGATATTTTATAACCTTATTAAGTTCATTAATGGCCTTTTTTATGGGTTTAAGAGATTCAATTTTACTTTTTTGGAAGAATTTTCTTACTTGGTTTCATGATTTGTTTACTTGTATTCATGAATTGAAGTTCATTTTAAATGTTCTTAAACATCAAGAATTTTTAATATACATTATTTTTGAAATTAAAAAGATATAAGTGATCTTATAATGATTCTGGTTATATACCATGAGGATGACTCATTCGATGAGTTAAAATAAATGCTTGGATTTGGCATGACGGTTTTGTGCACCATAAACCTGTTTTGTATTATTATTCCATATTATGAATGTGTAAATATTCTGGAACATTAATCAAGATAAAATAAATATATTATGACCTTGTTCAACAATTGAAAAGGTTTCATGAATAGTATTGAATAAAGTAATTCATATTGAAAACTTGTCTTCCTTGAGTGTGACAAATTTACACATCCCGGACGGTGTTTCAATTTATTGTATAAAAGGAGGGGAAAAGGAGATATTATGATGAAATATTCCATTAGAAAAATAAAAATACATTACATGTAATGTACTGAAATTATCATGGCATTTTGATGAGGGGAGGTGAGATGGTAGAGAAAAAGAATTGAACTTTGTAAAATAAATTGAATGATGAGAGAAGGAAGGTTCACGCTGGTGGTTGTTGCCTCATGAATTAGTGTAACATTTATCTTCCACATTGTGGATCAGGGTGCTCCATATGTTTAAGGTTATTATTCATAACCTGATTGAGTTGTCCATTTATGGTTATAAGCTAAACAGAAGCAGTTTTGATCACCATCTCCACTATAATTTTCATGAGAATTAGGGAAATCCCTACATAGATTATGTGCGTTGATATAGTTTCCATTCCTTTTACTATGCACTATTTCAAAAAAATGGCATAACCTAGATTAGTTTATGAATTGAAATAAAAAATTCCAAACTTGTAAAACAGTTAACACAAGTAGAACATTTTATAGATATAACCCATAATCATAAACATGTTTTATTTAAGTAAATATATACTCATAAACCCTTCATAATGATTGGTAAAGAAAATGAGAATTAAACCAAGCATATCCTCTGGGAGTGGTGTAACGAAGAGTGCAGCAATGCCCGTTGTTGTGCAACAGTTGTCGTTTGAGTCTAGCTCAAAGCGGTGTTTTTGGGGTTTACCCCTAGGTACATCTGTACCAAAGCTGCCTCAACCTACTCATATCTAGACATGGATGTATTTCGAGGAAAATACCCAAAATTTCTACATTGCCAAAATTCTAAGAAGTTCTTCTATACTAATCCTGAAGTTCTATCTTAGGGTAATGTCCTCTAATCATAATTTTTCCTAAATCTAGTTTCCAAGGTTTGAACCAATCTTCTTATGATACGAACAGTAACTCCCTGACCCCAATTACCCAGAGTCGATGCATTAATACATAACATTGTCATGATACAAAGAATCATGTCCCGAAAGACTGATCATTTTAGTAGCCTTGTATGTATTAGATACATTTATATGTTTTACATGACATCATGAAATAAAAACATCAACAACATTTTATCCCCTTTAAACACACTTATATCCTTAGCCTATCCCTGCAGGTGAACCATTAATTATTTCTTCACATCCTGGGAAAAATAAAACATAGAAAGGGGTGAGCTTAGATGCTCAGTAAGGATAACAATATAGCGGAAAAATATTCATAAATAAGTATAAACATTTAAGGAAATGTATAAGATCAAAACAAAAGCCTTTTAAACTTAAACATCTGAAAAATATAGAAAATATAAAATCAAATAATTCTATTTAATTATATACATGGATATTCTACTATTTGGATAATCACATGGAAATTCAATATCCAATTTCATAATGATGGAATGCATAATTATAGACTTCATAACCACATAGAAAAGGCCTTGTGCCAAGAATAAAAATAAGATTTTGTAAAGGCCTGGTTCCAAGGAACTAGTTTGTGTCATGAGACCTATAGATGCATCAAGGAGAAAAATAAAGCTTCACCCATCACTTACTAAGTCCAATTCATTCCTCATATGAAAATGATTAAACATAACATAATCATTCGTATTAAAACCAGCATATGAAAGGTAAATAATTTATCCATAAACCATGAATGGTAAAAAAATAACACATCTATAGTCAAACATATCAAAAACCCTTCAATGAAATATTGATGTTTTTTATTATAATAAATAAACTTCATACATGTTTAAAATCCATCATAGGATGTTTACAAAGATAAAATGAAAACATATTTAAAGAAATACCTATTTCTATTTTGAGACCATTTAAAAGTCACATAATTATAAATGAAATAATTTATTTTGAAAATATTATTATAATATTTTAGGAGACATTTCAACGATGTTATAACAGTGGAAAATAGTTCCACCCTCCGTATAAGTTAAAAAAGTCATTCATACCTGATTTTTTTTAAAAGGCCATAAAGTACCTTATTTGGAAAATGATGAAATGATTTCTTTAAAAATATTTTATAAAAAATAAAAGAAGCGTATAAATAACTTTAACCCATAGTCTAGTAAATAGTAAAAAATGTTTTTAAAAACATTTTTATGAAACATAGATGTGGATGATAATGAGGTCCGAGTATATACTTACGTAAAGAAAACCTCAGATGATAAAGAGATTGTGAAATTAACCCTTAACATGTACTTCTCTTTGGTATAAGATATGTTAATCTCATTTATAATAGTAAAATAGTTTTTATAAAATTATACAAGAACCATATACATAAATATGATATCATATATGATTTTATAATATTACTTTGTTAATAATATTTTAGTATTATAGTCATTTCGGGTGTTAACTAATTCATTTTCTTTTATATGATTTGTTACGTAATCCATGTTTTGTATGGTTAATATGTATTTGAATCATATAAATAATGATATTATTTTCAAAAAAGTTATTTTTTTAATTATTATTCGTGAATGATTATGATGGGGAATGAATCTCATCGCGTTCGGGGAGACGGTAATCTGCATGTACGTACGAGCGAAAATATCATTATATTGATAGTGAAATAGTATGTAATTAGATGGTATATCATATATAAATAATAATTAACATGTTATATTTATTATTCACATAATTTATACTCATTATTATACACATCCAAATAATGATGTGTTTGAATAATAAACTACACCACAACGTCGAGACGGTAAGTCGTACGTACACACATATGGTGACGTCACCACATCTTTGGGTTCTTCCATTTTATTTGATCAAAAAGAATCCATAAGCTGGCTTTCAGAATAAAGGAAGGCCTCCAGGATGAAGGGAAGAATGTTGGGATGATATTTGGGCAGGTTTGGCTGAGCCAAATTACTTTGGAGGTGCGATTTTGAGAGAAGGGAAAGTGCCCTTTTATAAGAGATGTGAGGGTCACTTTAAGAAAAGCATGAAATATTATTTTATAATAAAACCATTTATGGTTTATAATGGCTCAAAAATGATTTATTTCTTGGATAATTTGAGTATGGGTAGAAAACCTCTCAACCAATAGGGTTTAGATGGGTTTAGGTCCCCATTTTAACATTATCATTTAGATTTAACTCTTTGTTAAATAGTTTGACATCTTCCATGTCAATTTTTACTTTTATATTATATGGTTATAAACATATTATAAACTATCAAGAAAACCCCAAGTGGTTAATTATTATAATATATAACCTTTTTAAAGTCCTTTTTATGATCCTTTTATTTTTAATAATATTATATCAATTAATTATACAATTTTTGTTTTTAAAACTCAATTATGTCAATTTTGACACTATTTAGTATTTAATTTTTTTGATAGCCATAAAAACATTATCACTTAGAATAAAATTTATTTAAGGAACCATAACATGTCATATTAAACATTAAAATAAGTGTAATTCATCAAAAGTTTCAATTGTCATTTATTTGGATATTTATAATATCAATTATTTTAATATTTCATTAATAAGGAAATTATTGCTTAATCATAGTGTCGTAAAAAATTAAATTATTTATTGTCTAAAAATTATAAATAAAGTACCATTATGTAGGAAATATTTTTATCTTTCTAATTAATATTTATAGTCAAATTTATATTTTGTGTAACCCTATATTAATCATGGTTTAGTTATTAAAATTTGAATTTAACTCTTTTAACTCCTCTTTAAATAAAATAATAATAAATGTCCTAATCTAATCCAAGTGGACCAAAAAGGATCATATTTTATTCATGAGGTTGTTTTTGGTCGAATTATACTTCTCCAATAGAATTAGGACATGTGTTAGGGTAATTATGATATCATTTTTACCTATAATAACCCTATTTACTTTCAATTGTGTTAAATAAAAGTGAAAAGTTACTATTCACCAAATATTATTTTCATCTTATTGAAACACATTTTACAAAATGATATTAATTGTGTCTCTTGGATTTTTAAATTCAACTCATAGAAGCGGTAAAATTATGTTTTATGCAAATTTGAAAATGCTCTTAAGAGATGGGTAAAAGACCGTAAAAAGTTCAATAAAATTTTTATATATCTAAACATATTATAAATTGACTCCAATGAATTAAATTGAATTTATATAGGTATTATTTATCTATTTTTTCATATAGTAAATTTAAATAAAATAAATAATTATCTAAATAAAAATTTAGATTTTAAAAATAACTCAGTGTTTTTCACTATTCATCAAAAATTGAATGTTTTTAGAAAAATACCAAAAATTCACTCTAAGCTAGTTTTTATATTCCAAATCAAAAAATTAAGTCCATTTTGTAAAATAAAATTTATAAAATTTTAAAAAGTGGGTATTACTGTTCATAACGTCGTGTTTGATTGGTCATGGTGTGTTAAAACTCCAAGTTGAGTACAATGCAAACTACTGCATTATTCAAAGGAAAACATACCATGGATGCTTTGGGATTTACATGTATGGTAAACACATGATTTTCAGAACCATAAATAAAAACTAGAAAACCCATTAAAGAGCATATAATTTAATGTTTTTTACTCTTTCCTCTGAAAACTATTTTCTTTTTTCTTCTCTTCCATTTGAGAAACAACAATATATGGGTGCTCCCATCTCCACCTACATTAGAAAATGATGGATATTAATCATATCAACATTGATTTTACCACCATTTCTCTTGTAGGTTTCCTCTATATTAGTCGACCAATCCAATTTTTTTATATCTTATTTTCCCTCATCGTTGTGGATGTTATTTTCATGTGAGATAATATTCCCTGTTTCCATATCATTTCTGTATTTTTTATGACTTCTATGATTTTAGATTTAATTTGATGTTGATATTAGATTATTAAATATTCTATATATTTAGGTAAGTAGTCTATGAAATTTTCCTTAGTCTCTAATAATTATATATTTTATATCATTATGACACATATTGGATAATACATGGGTTGCTCCTAAATTGTGTAAACACATAAATTAATTTTTTAGAGCATGACTTAGACCCCTCATAAGACACTTTGACATTGTGCGATTAATTTTATCTAAACATAGATCATGCCATTTGTTTTTTCATATTTGTTTATCCTCGTTGGATATTTATTATAATTATCCAAAACACCACATAGGTGTGTCTTTTGTATGTTTTGAAATGGGAATTGATAAAATGATAATAAATGGCTTGATTTAATTTATATATGTCATTTATAATTAAATATACCATTTTGAAATATGATGTTATCCTTTATAAAGAAAGGTTTTGAATGAGATGTGATACTCGTATAATTAAATTTCTTAAACTAGGATTATAAGACTATTGACGCCCTCGAAGTTTTATGGACCTGGATTAATGAACCCATTATGGTTGGTGACATAATATGTTTTGTATATTAATTCTTTTCCAATGTAACCAAACACCCTCTTATGGTGTATTATCGTACCGATAATTATTAAATTACTAAATAGAGTTGATTGAGCGGTGAAAATAGAATGGGTAGCTTAACTATCCCATGGATTATTCTCATTTAGGATTGGTCCTTCCCTTTTATATATAACAGATAATTTAAATCAATTTCATTTAATTATGTCTTTGGAACTTCCAAATCAAACGATTAATTGTTTGTGTTTAATTTAAATAAGCATGGATATTTCTCCTGGCATATTTTTGATTATTAAATTAAATATAAATAATTATTATATGACACCCTAATTGATATTCTAGTTACTTATATATAATTCCTTAGGTGGGATAAAAATATAAGTAGAAATATATTAATCCTTGAGTAATACTCAGTTTTCTTATAAATAATTCCTTGGAAGGGCTCATAGGGTGTTTGGAACTACATCACACATTCATTGATACTTAGGTTCCTTGTATGGAATTCTTTTTATAGCCTTATAGGTTCAGTTAAAACATATTATAAAATGAAAAAAATCCTATATTACAATATTAAATTCCGTTGATGGGATTATTGGTCTGATGATATTATATTATTCATTGGGTGACACTTGGTTTCAAATACAAAATGCCTTAGGTGGGTTCATAGGTTGAATGATATAACATTATGATTGATTACAATTTATATTACCATAAATTAACAAATCATTAATTTCATTAAACATTTATGAATATAACACATGGATATTTTAGGAAATATTTTTTTCAAATATATTTTATTTCATTCATATCTTCAGTTACAGACAACCCCAAGTTTAAACAAATCACAATATAATATTAAAATATTATTTTTTAAAGTGATAATTATTACCTATCCAATGGATGGAAATGATGAATTGTATTAATAAAATTATGGATAATTATAGTTTACAAATTTATATAATTGATTCATTAGTCATCAATTAATTATAAATAAAAATATTTATCATTCAAAAATAAAAGGAAATATTTTTTCTAAATAATAGTTTTTATGTGGATAATGTTTTTTATATTAATAAATTTAATTAATAAATATTGGTGAACTATTTTACTTAAATTTATATATAAAAAGTTGATTCTATTTTTTCAAACATTCAACTAATATTTTACTATGCATGAGTAATGAATAAATCAGGTTTTATTCTTAAAAACAATATTGTTCTAAATTTAGTTTTTATCAGATTTTTTCATAATTATTTTAAATTTATATTATTCCATTTTTAGAAATATATTTTTATAAAATGTCTTCCATTATTATAAATTGGATGTTTGAATTTATTAAATATCCCCCTTTTATTTTTATTCAATATTAATAGTAACTAGGGTAACCTTTATCACCTCAGTAAAGGGTAAATAATGTTAACCCAGGATGAAACTATGTTACAAGGCCATAAATTTTTATATAAGTTATCATTGAATGAATATAAGTTTACCCATATCAACATTGAATCAAAATTGAGTTATTAAATATAAAACATTTGAAGACAATTACATATATAATATTTAGATAAAAAAAGTTACAAAATTTCACTCTCTTAGTTTTCAATATCTCTAATGTGTCTATGTATTAAAAAAAGAAATTCATGAATGAATAAAGGTTTCAATTTTTAGACTTATGATATTTTTTTCTTGATATTTTTTTTATAATTTTTTGAAATAATAAAAATACCTTTAATACTTATGAATATCTAATGCCTTATCTCACCAATTAAAAAACAATTATACTAAATGATTTTTAAACTTTTAAAAGAAATATAATTTGATTGAGTTATTTTGTGCCAAAAATTTTATATAGTCATATGAAATGTTAGTATTTAGTTAAATAAATAAATTTTAATTACAACTTATACATTAAAAATTATATTCAAATTGAATTAAAAGTGTCTAAATTGGAAATAATTATGATTTACAAGAATAATGTTTTACGAAATTGCATAAAAAATATTAAAATAGTACATTGGTGATATTATTTTATCTAAAATGTAATATATTTATCATATAATTCCATTTGAATACATTTTGGATGATAATGACATTAATATATTTTAATCTTCTATGAAATTCCAAGAGTTCCCCACCCCTTAATTATAAAAGGGAACTCCTCCATTCTATAGTTCACACCACTTTTATACATCTAGGTAGACCAAAATATACCATTTTCTCATCTAAAATATATTTTAGAAATTTTATAGGTTTTGTTATTCCCAAAATACCAACCTAATATCCCATAAGATGAGATATAAATGAATAGTTTCAAAGAAGATGTAATCGCCGTAACCGATCACTTTCTTTTTAATTATTCTTTTACCTCCAATAAATAATGTTATATTATTTATTAAATAAAAAAATTATTATATTTTATATACATAATTTTGATTATGATTATCAAACCACCATCATTCACCCTCTGTTCCATCAAATGTGAAGGGAATTTGTTTCTCGTCCGTATGAACATCTTACCATATCCACATAATGACATAATTAATTTTTTATTACCATAATTTTTGGATGATTTTTTTATGTTTTTATACTATATATATGGAATTTATGGTATAATCATGTATCATATATGGTAATATCATATCCAAATTCTTACCTTCCAAACCGTTGGGAAATGATAATGTCGCTCGTGTGTACGTACATATACAACCTCCATAAAGTGATGTGATTCATTTTTAATTTAAATTATACATAGATGTAAAAAGGATTGATTTGATAAAAATACACGATTTATATTAAATATTAATTATTATTAAAATATGTAGTAATAGTTACCATTCTGTCATTCCATTCATTAAAATTGAACACATTTACAGGCGTACGTATGACCTATCATCTCCATGAACAATGCAATTCATTGTACTATCTTTATATTTTATGGATAGAAATAAATATTTATAGATTTAATTTATATGATAATAATTTTATTATTAAAATTTTAAATATTATGTTATAATGAAAGAATTTACATTACAAACACTACCGAAAAAACATACATGAAAAACAAAGTAGCCATCACACAGAATAATTATTTTAATATGGAATTTTTAATTAATTGGTTTTAAAGGTTATAAGTAAACCATATATGGTATGATATATATAATTATCATTATATAATATATTCATTATAAATCTATATATATTATAAAGGAGGTTTTAACATGTATAAAAGATGTTGAACCTAATGTAACGGATGTATGTTTCATTATTATGTTAATAAACATTGAATATAGTAGGATTTCAATATGAGGACATTATATGATCTTTATATAATTAATAAATTTAATATTTTTTCTCATATTTTTATTTTTTAATAATATATGTTTTACCTTTATTTCCCACTATTTCAATACTCAAATAGACAAAATCAACATGGAATCCCAACAACAGTTTACAATTCATTCTTGAACTCTTTTATTCACAATCAATATTTTTATAAAATGGTTTCAAGAATTTTTTATATGATATTATTATTTTTAAATTTCATTTTTAAAAATGTTTTAATTTTTATAAGATGGATTAAAATATAACATCTTCTTGTTTTACAAACATGGTTTTTTGACTTCTTAACAATAATTTGAAACAAATGTTTTCTTATAAATTATATTAGATAAATGAGATTTCCCACCATCTTGAATAATAGATTTTTTGAAGCGTCCTTTTAAGGTTTTCATGGTCATTTTAAATGATAACATTTTCCATCATATTTTTTGAAATTTTTTCATTTTGAATCTGATCTTCAAAATAGAAATTTTATTTTCATTAAGAAAAGTTTCAATGATATTATAAATTAATTTTCATATATGATAGCATAATTTTATGTAAATTATGTTTTACCATGTATAATTTATAATGATACCATTATTTATCTTTTAATGGACTTATATATTTTATGTTGATAAAATAATTGTGAAAACCATTTATTTTATATGTGTATACTATGTTGAAAGTATTTAATGTTTATGAATCCAATTTTATATTCGGAAGTTATGATATGATGATAAAATGAATGTTTTATGACCTTAGAGAATAGATATGTATATGATAGTATTTATGTTATAAAAAAGGAAGGTGGTTATTTTATACCCAACGAAGGGTTTGTCGAGAATTATACAACCCTCCAATGTATTGTGTAATATTGATATATCATGAGACAAATAAGAATGGAATTGGAAGGGAACATAGTTCATTAAAAACCTTTTCTATTATTATATTCCTCATATTGAACCATTACTACTATGATTGAATGTGGATGGAACCAAATCCACTACAATAGTCTTTTCAATGATCCGTGACTACTAAAAAATGTATTTTCTAGGATTATGACAACATTCAATGTCTTATGAAAATGTTATGATTTTGTGGATCGTGTTATTTTCTTCTTTTATGATTCATGACTTATGAACATAAAATCATTATTCCATGACCCCATATCATGATCTATGATATTCAAGTTACTATTTTAAAAATTTTAATCGCATGTTATAATTATCAAATACTCTTGTTATGCTTATGTGATCATTGATATTTCCCTTGTTCACCCTAACTAAAACTTTGATCTAACCTTTTGTTATGTTAAATTTTGGAAGGTTGAAAAGAATGATTTAAAATATGATATGTCTATGAAGGGTCCCTATTATGAAGAGCTAAGTGGGAAATAGTTTACGTCATTAATGAACGTGTTGTTTATGTGTCCAAGTTTCAAATAATATTAGAATTATAAGATTTTGGTGTCGATCATTATTTTTGTAACGAATATTGATCTAAAATATGTAATATCTATGTTTTAAAAGTATGGGTCACTATAGTTGTTATTACATAATGTTTTAGTGTTCCACTGATAACTACATTGAGGAAACATTTTTTAGAACCTTCATGATCATTAAAAGTATTGGAAAATGTACAAATGTTTTCATAATGACTATATATTAACTAAAATAAACATAATATTTCATATATTGAAAAAGATATTCCATTATTTTGATATACAATAAATGATTTTCATGATTAGGTGGGTTTGTAATATAATTATTGGGGATCATGTCATATTTGTTTGGTTTTGGTCAATTTTTGGAACCAGAATGAACTATGTTATTGATGAATGTGATGCGTAATTCCTTGATTGACCACTTTTTAAAATAAATTAAACGTGATCTTGGAAGTAAAAATATATTAATATTTATACACACCATTCTAAATCCCAGAATAATATTGATCATCAAAATGAATAATGTAGTGAATAAAGCACTATTTAGTCTATCATTAGGAAACAACAACCTTATTTTATTATATATAATGATCCAAAAGATTCTAAAAGATATATTACCACCATTGAGAAAATATATTATATTATCCAATGCTCATAATATGGAATAATTATCGCAATAGATTATAATTTGGAAGGTGAAAGAAATCAATAGTGGACCCTTATTAAGACTATGCATCACATAGAATAGATTGAATCCATGTAATTGGATGAGTTTAATAGAATATTTTTCAATAAAAACTTCCCTCATATGATGCAGATAATGACAGAGAAGGAATTTATTGTCCTAAAGAATAAGGATGATGAGTCTATTGGTTCTTTTGAAGCTAAATATACAAAACATTAAGGGTGTGATTATGGTTTAGTCATCATGACTAAAATAAAAAATGATCAATTATTTTGCATCTCAAATCAATGTTTATTTACATCATTAGCTATATAATAAAAACATTTTTGAATGTGTACTCACAGTAGAAATGGAAATTGGATATTACCATCATTTCCACGTTTTTGACAAGAAATGAAACATCGATCCTATTGGTTACATGAATAAACCACAAAGTGAAATCAAAATTCAGTCACCTACATTCATGAAATGTTGGAATACATATCATGAAAATTTATTGAGTGGAATTTTAGAGTGTTTTAAAAGTTGTATGGCTAGTCATGGAGGAAGTGACTATCACAAGGAGGTAAAATTTATAGTCTATATAATGGAGCAATAGAAGCCTCAAACTAATGCACCACCCATGCTACAATGATCTAAATGTATAGATTATAGGAATTATGAAAACCAATGCCCAAATCCAACTATTACTATTATAAATTTCTTCATAATCTCAATGAAAATGGAAATATCATAGAATCACAATTGTGGGAGTGAGTTATAAGAATGATGTGTTTAAAGTAAACTTATCATCTACAATAGAAAAACTAATGTCTAATTTTATTTTATTTATATCAAAACTTTTATATATAATCAATTTTTAATGTGTATTGAATTAGTATCTCCGAAATTAGAAATTGTGTTATTCATAATGGTATGATGGTTTCATCTTGTGTCTATAGTTCCTCTGATATTGATGTTTGTAGAAAATGGATTCCTAAAAATATTATTATTCTCCCTTTAGTTGAATTTCATATTATTATAAACATGCATTGGATTCACTTATATGGATTTCATAACAATTTACAAGGAAAATATGTCCAATTTAATATACCAAATAAACCAATCTGAATTTATCGATGAAATGAGGAATATATAATCTGATATAAATTTCATCTGCCTGGTGGGTCTTAATTTCCATCCACAATGGCTATTTTTTCCAGTGGTGGGGGAGAAAGTCAACATTGAATATGTACATAAATTTAGGGTTTTATTAATCTCATTCCAAAAGAGATCCCATGTCTTCCATTGAATCATGTAGTTGATTTCTCAATAGAACTAATACCTAGTTCAATGCATATTTCAGGAACTATATATAGAATATCCCTAATTTAGTTTCAATAATTGACCATGAAAGTCCAATAGAATCATGATAAGGGATTCATTTGACCTAGTTAGTCACATTGAGGCGCACCAATTGTTTTATGAAGAAAGATATATCAATGAAACTGTGTATTGATTATCAATAATGGAACTAGACCATAATCATAAAAAGGTACCACCTTCCCCAAATGGATGAATTCCTCGATCAAATGCATTGTTGAATCAAAAAAATGGAATTATATGTGTTCAAAGTTTGAATAATATGGTGATATATTATGCCTCATTCTAATTGAGGGTTCATGAAAAAATTACCAACTCATGATGCATAGTTGGAAGTTATAATTATTTCATTAATGTTATGTATGTGTAATTTCTATAGAGAAAGGTATAATATATATAGTGATAAAAAAGATTAAATTATATTTTTATAATAAAATAATTGAATATACACATGATAAGATGATAGAAGATGATTAATATTTATGAATTCTCAATATAGTAACAATATAGAAAAGTAAAAAAGGTTGTAGATGGTCTGAGTCGAAAGAATCAATTTATCTTATTGATGATATGTTTCAAGAAATATCCATTATTTCCTTATTTTAAAAGTATTGATATGGAATTATTTAAGTAAAATGATATATATTAGATTTCTCAAATGAGTGTTTAACCATCTATCCGTGTCACGATTAAATAGTTGCAAAATGAATATACTGAATTATAAATGAAAGAGGTATATATTCCAATGTTTAACATTTATTATAATATAATGATAAGATTTATATGCCATATAGGTATCCCACAAATACTATATTTTATAAAAGAGTTATTATAGGAAGTTCATAGTACTTCATACATTATTAATTTAGGAATTACAAAGATAAATAGACATCTTAAACCATATTTTTACAGGGATTAAATCTAGAGAGTTATTTTAGTGTATATTTCCCATTGAATGTTATATAAAAAAGTGAAGTATGGGAGATAAAACTATACATGGAAGTCGCATCCATTATTCATAAGAGGAAAGAAATGGAAATACAACACTATGGATTTTATCAATGGACACCACAAAACATCTAAATTGAAAAATTCTATATGGATAGTATAAGATATCCATATGAATTATTCACACTTAAATTCAATTATAGAATATTTTTCTCTTAACAAACATAATTAGTTATAAATAAAGAGTTAAGGATTCATGTGGTACCACATTCTATTTTATTTTATTAGAATCTAAGGTTTAACTGTAAATTTTGGTGAAGTCATCTATAGGCTCTGGATATTGAGTCATGTTTTTGTACTGGTTTTTATCTTAAAAAATGGTCATCCTAATAGAAAAAGTAAAACCCTATATGATAAACTAATATCTTGTTTAATGGACATAAAAGGTGGTTGGGATCAACACCTTATTAAAATTGACTATTACTACAACAATATAATTCACTCGAGAACTATAATGGTGCTCCGCGAATCCTTATATGGAATGACATTCAGAACTCCAAATTGATAAGATGAAGATAGATAAAGAAAATGTTTGGCACATTATATAGCAGATTAAATAATATATAATGATATATGTATTCAATAAATCATCAAGGAATCTCATAGTTGAAAATATGAAAAATAATACGTCATTGTAACCTAGAATTTCATTTTAGTAAATATGTATTTTTTTGAAAATTTATCGATGGAAAATATTATGAAATATTTATATTTTGGAAATCATATACTTGTGTATTTTGTATCTTTATAGACTATTGATCATATCTTGACTGTATATTTTTATTTATCACTTCCATCGAACGTCTCTCAATTTCATGATGTGTTCTATATATCTCTCCCATGAAAATACATACTTGATCCTTCACGTGTACTAAAATCATAAAAAGTACAAATAGGACAAGATCATTTATATGATGAAAAATTATTAGAAATTTTTCTTCATAGAGGTAATGTGATATGCAATAAAAAAACTAAACAGGGGAAAGTTCACTAGAGAAAAAAGAAATTAGAAGAAGCTATATAGGAGCCTGAGGATGTAATGAAACATATATATCATCATTTGTATGTATTTGATATATTTTTTACAAAGAATAATCTTTATAAGGGGGAATAATGTAATATACCAACATATTATGAAATATTTTATTTCAAATTATCTATATTCTCAGATAGCTTCTGTTACACACAACACAAAGTTCAAACAAACTACTGTGTAATATTAAAATGTTATTTTTAAAATTAAAATGTATCACAATGACATTGTATTAGTGGATATTAATATGAATAAATAAATAAATTAAAAATTATTTTTTATACATTTAGAAAATTAATTATTAGACATTGATTAATTATAAGTTAAAATAATAATTGTTTTGAAACTAATGGAATACATTTAAGAAAAATATTATTCAACACAAAATGGGATTTGAATTTAATAAATAAGATTAATAAAAATTAGAGAATTATTTTATTTAAATTTATATATAATACATTCAATAATTTTTGTTAAAAAATTATAATATTTTACTATACAAGAGGTAAGAATAAATACAGTTTTATGCTAAAAATTATATTTTTCTAAAATCAGTTTCTATCACATTGAGGACACATCTTTTAAAATAAATTTCTACTACTTTTAAGTGTTTAATTTGGAATTATATATTACATATTTTTAGTTATGATTTTCAAATTTGGTAAATAGGCCCCTTTTATTTTGCACCAATATGAATAGGAATTATGATAAAATTTATCAAATTTATAAAGGGTAAATCTGGTTGACCTAGGTTAAAACTAAGTGATATGTTTATAATTTTTCATTCTAATTATTATTGGATTAATTTAATTAGTCCCTTATCATTCCAGGATGTAAATGTATTTTTTTAATTGAAACTAGACCTTGAAAATAAACTATATGATATTTCAATCAATGAATGTTACATAATGGTACACTCTTAGTTTTAAATATATATTTTATTTCCATATAGGGAAAAAATTAATTTATTAATGAATACAAGAATAAATTTTATGTTTATGAAATTATTTTCATGGTTAAAATTTATTTCCAATTGTTAGTATTTATATAATCAACCTATGTCCTTATGAAACCCATATTTTATATTTAACAAATTAACAAAAATGATTTATAAATATTATACATAAAAAAGTTTGATAGAGTTATTTCCTATAACAAATTTGGTAGAATAATATGACATATTTATGATATTTATTTTTAGAGAAAATAAATCAACTATGTATAAATTTATAAAAAATGATATTTTTGTGAAATTTATACTTCATTATTTTATAAATTAAAAATCATAAAAATATTAAAATAGAAAGATAGAGAAAATATATGATGGATAATTTCATCCCTTTTCAATTTATATTCCATTTTAAATTGTTTTTATTGTAATTTATTTTAATATATTTTAATATTTTAAAAAATTCCTAGATTTCATGTCCCCACAATTGTAATTAGTCAACCCTCATTTATATTCTTTACACACCATTGATACTTCTATCTCAACCAATGTATAACATTTTTTTCCCACTCACAAATAAACATTCTAGAGGGGTTGGTTTTCCAAAAATAGAAACCATATATCCCTCACCAATATATATAAAAGAGTTGTTTCAATATAGAAGTAATCATCTTAACTGATCACTTTCTTTTCAATTCTTATTTTCCAACAAATAAATCAATTATATTCTTCCTAAAATAATAAATTCACAATCCTAATCATTCATTACCATTATTATGATTATTAAACCATTATTATGGACCTTATTTTACATCAAATGGATATTGAAATTATCGATCTTGTATAAATATAACTTACCGTCTCCACAAAGAGATACAATTAGTTTTTCATTAAAATATTTTATTAATGATTAGTAAGACTGTTTTAAAGCTTATATATGATAATTATGACATAATAATTCTTTTGTAATTAAAATAAAATATATACATTTTTAACAACAAAACTGTTATGAAATGATAGTGTCCCTCATGCGTTTGTATGGACTATAACATATATGAAGTGATGTGATTCATTTTACTTTAATATTTAATATGGAAGTTAATAAGGATAGATTTAATGAATATATATGATTTATATGATATAAGAATTATTTGGAAAATGTTATTTTATATTTAACATATTATTTTCCTATCCATCAAAAAAATGAAAATTGATATCATTCGTACGTACGGCTTACCATCTGTCCGAATGATGCACTTCATGTTTATATCTCTAACATTAATGGATTACTATAAATATTTATATAATAAATAAACATAATACATAAATAATGATTAACACTATAAATATGATATATCCATTACCAGATTATTAGGACTAAAACAACTGGACTGAAACCTAAATGAAAAAAAGCAATTTTTAAAGGATATAGTGATTTTAATAAACAGAATTGTTAATGAGTGGGTGATAAAAGGTTATAAGTAAATCATACATGTGATTATATATATGGATATGGTTATTAAATAAATTTTAAATAAATCTATAATTATAATATAGGTTGTTCTAACATGTATATAGTGTAACGAACCAACCCGGGACAACTTGAAAAGTCACCTGAACCTTCCAGCCACATGATATGGGTAAACAATAATTTAAAAAAATAGTATTTCATATATGAATAACAAGAAATGAAAATAAAAAAAATGTGTGAATAGAAAATATACCACAAAAGAAATAAAATACAATACAAATAGGATAAACTGGAAAAAAATCAAATCCAGAGGTTACTAACAATGAACTACATACCAACCATAACCAAAAGAAACACAATTAATAGAAGCCAATATTCTATAAGATACTCTTCACATTATTTGAATCCAACCATGGAAATTCAACTTACACCCAAAGTCATAGGTTGTATTTAATCACAATCCCAGTATGATTCCATCGTAGATTCTATACATGGAATAATTTCAAGAATGAAACATGGAATGTTTTTAAAACAAAACAATATTACAATGCATTTTCACAATATATATCTTTTTGATAATAATTTTCCCATTTCTCTTTATTCAATTTTCTTAAAGCCTTTCATATTATCTAACCAAATATATGAAAAGTATAATTCACAGAAATAAGAAATCATATCCATTCATCTTGATCTAAACAAGAAAAAACATATCCATATATCATCATATCATGCGAAGATATGAGAAAAAATATCATATAAAATTATGTAAGTATCAACACATGATATAAAAACAATCAATATATATATATAACTATAAATGAAAAATGAAATATAATCTCACTTATTATGCTCAAGCCTATGGTACACTTTGTGCTAGACACTCAATGTCCTAAACAAGAATATATTGGACCAAAAATAGATTGAGTATTCCTTGTTGATATCACAAAAACATACCTCATAATGGTGATAAAAACACTATGGAAAACTATTTCTCTATTATAATATACCCATTTTTCCTAATTTAATATAATAAAATATATTTTAAAAACGTTTCTCTAAATTTCCTAAAACATATTAAGAACCAAGAAAATTGACTATAGAGTTTGAAAACCCATTTCTAAATCTTCAAAACACATTTTCCATGAAAACCCCCTTTTAAAAACACCTTTTGTTCCCAAAAAACATTTAAACAAATTTATCAAAACTAATAAATGATCAGCCCAAAGGGTTTTATCAGCAATAATATGAAATTTAAAATATTAACCTCTTGAACATAAACACCTACATAAACATTGTACAGACCTATCTAATTTTTACAATGGATACAAGAATCCTAGATAATGGACTTTGAAAAATAAGGCATGCTATAAAAATGAATACGATCTATAGAAAACAAAATATGATCATAACACCATATCCAACCAATAGCCAAAACCAAAACAAATGATGATCTAGAAGAAACTATTAATTAATGAAATACATCACAACTGTAACAATACTCTATAACTAAAAAATTGATCTGGAAGGTTTGGTGTTCAGAAAAAACATTTTGAGTGATTTTAGGTCATGATTGACAATATATTAAAATGGATGAAATTATAATTCTCTTGAGAGGCACCTTAAAATACTAATTCCTGAAAATGACATAGTTTGTAATAACGTTACATGGAGTGGCATGCCCGATTGTCATATATTCTAAAAAAATCTTTCATATATTTATTAAAAACCATATTATACATTCACAAAGTGTAAACATATTAAATGTCATGTAGTCTTACAGACTATGTATCTAGTTCATGGAATCTTATTTTAGATTATTAAACATCATGTAATTCCCTTACACAATATTTAAATCCCCAGAAAACTATAATGAAAACTAGTTTTATAATCGAAATTCCATCAAATCGTTGTATTCACAATAAGAAGTATCATATCAATTCCATTTTTTCATTACTAAACCAAAGAAAATTGGAAAAAATATGGGTAAAAACATACATTACTAAATCATAATTGGGTGTTCCAATCTCCCAACCATAAATACTTTCTACCTCCAGAATTCCCTCATGATCTTGCCTCTAAAAAAAGAGAAGGAAACTACAGCCTCATCAATGAATCCTAATCCCATGTGTCATGGATATCATACATGAACTACCAAGGTACTAAAACTTAGGGGATTATTTTACAGTAAATTTCCAAAAATATACATAATCTGAACTAGATTCTCAACCAAAGGGGTAATGGGCTCAAGATCAAACTCCTCACATCTAATTTTATAGAAAGGATCTAGTATATAACTCCTCAACAAGGAAACATGAATCATTTAATTGATATATGTTAAACTAAAAAGAAATGGGAATAAATCATAGATCCTCCCAAGCCATCCAACGATCTCAAAAGGACCAAGAAATATATGCACCTACTTACTGTAATTTCCCAAATTACAATTTCCCAAGTGAGGTGAAACTCAAAAAAATACCACATCACCAACCTCAAACTCCATCAGTCGATATAAAATTTCCTCATAGAAATTTTGGTGTGACTGTTTCATGATAAAATTACTTTAACCATCTATACCATCTCCATTGCCTCCATAAAAACACTCGCACCAACCAATGATAGCTCTCATAACTATGCCTATCACAAGGTAGTCCTACATGGTTGACCATAAAATTCTTTATAGGGATCCATATTTACTAAAACCTAATAACTATTGTTTTTGAAAAACTCACCTAATGGAAAATTATTTTCCCAAATACCATCATTAATCAACCATAAAATCCCGAAGAATATCTTCTAGAACATAGATAGTCCTCCCTCTCAGTCGATCCATCAATGGATGATAAGTTGTGCTTAATTTAATCTATGAACCCATCACCACCTGAAATCATTTCCATAACATGTACATGAACCACAAATTCCTTTTATAAAGAACTACATAGTAAACACCATTACATCTCACAATATCATAAATATAAATATCCCTAAATTCTTCTACCTTTATTTCTACACAAATATATAAGAAATGCATTGATTTCATGTGTCGATCAATTATTATCCAAATAAAAACCTTCCCATTAGGATTTTGGGGATAACTAATGACGAAATTCATAGAAATATCATCCCACATTCTGTCTAAAACCAAAAATGGTTGCAAGAACCCCATAGGTCTTTAGTTCTCTTCATTAATTCACTAAAAAATATGGCACCTTAAAATAAAATCCACTATTGACCATCTCATCCCTTCTTACAATCAATGACACCTCTAGTAATGATACATATTGTCTAACTACTCCTATCTCAAGGAAAATGAAATAACCATCCTACTATGGACGAAAACATATCTTCTAGGAGACAGAGACTACTCACCAGAGGTCTCAGAACCCTAATTAATTTTAATAAATCATTAGAACATGGGGTATTTTACCAGCTCAAGCCAAATTATTTCATAAAAAATGAGACTGATTTTATCATATCAAAGAACACATTTCCCCCAACCTCTTCCACTCTCAATATTATCACAATATAAATAACTCATTAGAGATTACTCCTCAAAGGGCTCCTTTATATCTTGTGTCATTAATTTACTTCTCAATGCATTGACAAAAACATTTCACTTCCCATAAGCATCCCCATAATAATGAATTAATGACATATTTTCAGTGCATTCATAACAACTAGCAACTCTAAATCAAGGGTATAAAAGTTCTTCTCATGAGGGAGGTACTTGTATTATCCATAAGCAACAACCTGTTTCCCAATACATGATGAAAAATCTAAAAATATATACAAAAAGTGTCATAGAATACATCTTAATCTGACACCACTTCTGAATGAATTGAAACTGATACTAAACTCAACCTTGCTTTTAGCACCTAAAAATATCTCATACACTTGTCAATAAATTCAAACTTTACATCCTTATGATTTAAATCTGTCATCAAAGATGCGAGTTATGAGAAATCATAAACAAACCACCATTAAAAAATATCCAAGACATAGAATCATTGGATATTAATCAAAATTCTAGGATAATATAAAGATAGAAATTTGTATACTTGTTCAAGATCTTCTATGAAACCCCTCTCAGTTTTTACTTTCTCAAATCATTTCATCTCTTGGATCCAAAACTCGGACATGGAAAGCATGTTATAGGGACGATGTAATTCAAGGCTTTAAGAGTGATATGAAAATGTTCAACATGATCCTACTATAACTTATAGTAATGAAAAATATCATCCATGAACATAATAATAAAAGATCCCAAGAACAGATAAAAGACCAGGATCATCAAATCCTTAAACACTACATGAGAATTAGTGTGTCCAAATGGCGTAAAAAACTCAAAATTCCTATATTTACATCTAAATGATGTATTTGGTATATTCGATTCTTAGACACTCAAATAGTGATAACTTAACTTCATGAAAATCATTAAAAAACAATGAACAACTATAAGATGATCAATGATATCATCAATACATTGTATAATATATTTGATCTTAAAGGTCACCTGATTCAACTTTTGATAATGAATAAAAATTATGAGGCTCCAATTTTTATTTCTTGAAAATAGGATCAGAGAATCTCAAGGTGACATGCAAGAATGAATAAAACCATTATCATATAGCTCCTCATGTAGGATATTATGCTCCATCAAATAAGTATGTTATATATTGAAAGAAGTTATATAAATGGCAATAATATCAGATAGTAGGTAAACCGTAAATTTGAATTCTATCAGTTATGGTAAAACAAAAAAAAATCATCTGGAAAGAACTTAGAGTACTCATAGAAAACAACATGATGTTACCCCCCCCCCAAGAAAAGGTTAGCAACATCATGAAAAATATTTGAAAACTATATCATGATTTCCCCATCACATGGAATAAAATTCCCTACCCTTCGTGATCAAGAGTCCCACTCATCTGGGAATACATTGGTGACTCTATTGGAAGATAACAAGTGAAGTAGATAACAATTATATCCTATTTTTGAATATTCACTAATAATCCAATCCATTAATATAATCAAGTTGATGATGTAAATGTTGTGCACTATGAAGCCCCATTCCACCTCAAAGTCATCTACCAACACCAGGAAGGGGGTATATCTAAATCCATGTTCAAAACACTTTCTCAAAGACATAAATAAATCATACAAGAAAGGAATAAATTATTATTGAAATCACAATATGCCAACTAACAATGATGATATAATGTAATGAGTAGCACTCATATCAGACAAAGCATGAATCATAGAATATACAATTAAAATTGTACCTCTAAATTTTGATGTCCCTGCTCTAGATTCCGTTGGAGAATATTCCACTATATAATGTTTCATATTCTTAGAAGCAAGAAAATATCCCATGGCATAGGGATTAGACCTACCACCATTGGAAGCTTCACCACGAAATTGTGAAACCTTGGTGAGAGTGGATAACTCCCCACTTCCTTGATATATATTTTCATAAAACCAGTGTCAATTTATAGATCATCCACAAAGATAAATTGTTTTATGAACCTATAAATAGTTAGAATTTGGTATGAACTCACCTTCTATACTGGTTGTAGACAACCTACTATTTCACTTTTTTCAACACTTAGACTTTTCATTAGGAAAACATACAACTATTTCACATTGAATTATGAATAGAAGATACATCATATTTAACCACTAAACCATGATAAGAACCTCCCAACTATGTATTCCTCACCTAAATAAACCTTATAAACTACCTCTATAAAGGTCTAAGGAATCATGAGTAACAACATAAATTGAGTATTCGACCTTCATCTAAGATAAAACCTATAATCCTTCTGTTACTCATTAGTGACAACCTATGGTTCCAAATTCACTCACTCAGTGAAATTGGTGTAATACTCTATAATACTATGCTTTCCCTTCTCTATGTTCAGAAACTCTTATTTCTTTTTTGCACACAATTTCCTAGGATAAAATTGATGGTTAATGATTATTCTGTATGGCGGCCTAGGTAAGATCATCATACAACTAAACATACATAGAAGAGTCCCACCCTCTACTTCTGAGTCCATCAATAATATATGTGTAAATCTACACTTTAGATTCTTTAAGAGTCTTCAAGATGTTTATGATCTTATCTATCCACTCAAGACACTACTCATATTCCTGGGGTCTATTATCCCCATAAATTATGGGTGTATTCTTCTTAGTAAATTCGGAGGCTTGATCAACTATGCATCCTCGGTTCCAAACACCCATTTGACCCATAGTTCGAACAGTGTAGATAAAACATTCTACGAAATATGGTTCAATTGGAGAGATTGCCTACAGATCCTATCTCGTAGCTTTCACTCTTAGATTTGGAAGATATCATCATGGAGGAATTATCTAATGTAAGACCCAAACCAAATTAGTCATGATAAAATTCAAAAATCATTACTTCAACTTTAGATATTGATAAAAAATCATTAAAACGGTAATAAATTAATGAAACCATGAAGAAACGTTACTTATATAGTAATAGCGCCAGTTAAATAAAATTCCAATATAGTTTATTTAATGTACTCAAACTCTAAGTGTCAAACTAGTTAAAATTCCATGATCACCCATGGTAATATAGTTTCAGTCATGGATGTAGGCTATCCAGGTCCCTTTATTCACATACTATCCAAATTCAGAATATCCTAACCCATGTCTACCCATGACATGGGACCAAACTGAGGTAGTTACAACACACTTTAGTTTGAGAATACCCTTTGATACCAAATTGTGACAATCCAACTTGGGTAAATAGTAAAAGTCATCTTAATTAACCCACCATATTATATTGGAATGAAATGATAAAAAAATCAGTCTTGAATATAATAAGAAAAAACATAAAACCATACTACCAGGAAGATTTATTAAAGTCACCACAAAATAATATAATCTAATCCAAATACGATAAACCACAAAGTCATTCATATCACCATATGACCAACAATCACCAATAGAACAACCCGATTCACAAGAAAAAATAACAATAGAAGTCAGTATACTTTGACATTCTCCTCCCATTAACTGCATCTAAAATCACAACATCTACAAACGACTAAAGTCACAAGTGGAGTGTGAACCTGAGCCTATTAGGATGCCAATATAGTTTCTCTATGAGATCTAATATCAATAATGAAAATTTAAGCATTTTTAAAAAATATAGTTTTACAAATAATTTCCACAAAATATATCTAGTTGAAAATAATTATTAGTTTTATGATCTTTTAGATTTCATAAAGCCTTTAATTCAATCAAAATAGGAATGTTACAGGTAGAAGTGATAAATATAATTAAAAAATTCTATACATAAAAAGGTAAATAGGTGAACACATATCTATTTATCATACTATAATGTGAATTTATGTGATAAAAAATCTTATAAAAAGCAATGAGAAACAATCCATGGTAGAAAAATAATATTGTGACAAATAAATATAAATTAAAAATGAAAAATCTCCTCACATATTGGGATCAATCCTATGGGAAACATCATGTTAGACACTCATAATCCTAAACAATCATACATTGGATCCAAAAGATATTGAGTCTAGCCAGTTGATGTCATAAAAATTTTCATCCTAGTGGTGCAGAACACACGAAGGTGAATGCATTTTCTATCCAGATGTGCCCAAAGTAACCAATTTGAATGTTTAAAATACATTTCCAAACCCATGAAAAATTTACATAAAATGATATCAAATCCAACCAAATAAACTTCATAGTTTCAAAATCATTTTCTAAATTATGAAAATCTACATTTGAATTGAAACAATTTTTTGAAAACACCTCATTTTCTAAGATACCATTCGAAAAATTTAATCAATTATAATCAATGAAAAACCAAATATACTTTATCATGAAAAATTAAAAATTAATAATATAAACCCATTGTATTCAAACACCTACCTCAACATAGTAGAAACCATCCTATTTTCAATAATATATAATGGAAACCAAGAGAATAGAATTTGGTAGACAACACATGCCATGAAATTGAAAATGATCAGTAGAAAAAACTATCTGATCATAAAACCACTTCGAAAACACTATCATAAACAAATTTAAAGAAGATATTTAATGAATTATTACCTATAGAAATGCACCAAAACCATAAAAAAGATCAACTTCGAAAAAGAAAAAATAGAAGTGTTAGAGGTCTCAAAAATCATTTTTGAGAACTTTTAGTTCAAGAGTCTGAATATCATTGAAAAGTTGAAATTATAATTCAGACCAGAGGCACACTGAAAACTCAAATCCTACCAATTATACAATGTGTAATGAATTTACATGTTCTGTAATTCCCTAGGAACATATGTGCTACAAATTCATTAATCATTTTATTAAAAACTTAATTTTCCCCTTATATGGTATATTATCGTTCCCTGGCATGTAACTATGATTGATATGTATACATTTTATATCATTTTTGTGAAGATGATTACATATTGTGTAATCTCGATACAAGGAATGTAAATCCCCAGTAGACTATAAAAACAGAAGGGTTTATGTTGAAAATTCCAAAAAAACGATTACATTAACATTATAGGTATCCTAAAAATTATTTATTATAATTACTAATCAAATGAAAAATTAAAACCAAAATAATGTTAAAATTATACCTAAAATAATAGTAATATGGAGTTATAGAAAGGATTTTGGACCTAAGGTAACATATTTATGTTTCAATTGTATCTTAATTGGGATTATTTATTATTGAATTTAAATTAGAGTAAATTATATGATCCTTATCTAATTAATCCAATTAAATATCCTTCTCTTCTATTTATTTTTCTAGAATAAATGTCTTATATTTCTGTCCCACTCTTTAAATACTCAATATAACTAACAAATGGTTTTATGGAAAACATATAACGTGGTTCTAAAAATTCATGAAACCATTTCTTAAATAACTATGTTTTTCTATAATGTCTCTATTAATGTTTTTACTATTATACTATGATTATTTAAAATCAGTTTCCCATGTTTTTTTTTCAATTAATGGTTTAAAATGAATCTTCTTGTAATTTTTTATCAAAGGATATTTTTATGTTTTTTCCAAAAATGGGATAATAATTTATTCTCTTATTCTATGCAGTATGAACACAATTGCAATCAATATAGTTGTTAAATGTATAGAGTATTATATTATAGGTATACAAGGTTATTTTCAAACAAGATTTTCCAAAAAAAAAATATTAAATATTTTTATTTTAAAAGTTTCATTGAAAATAAAATGGTTATTTTCCTTGAGAAATATTTCACTAAACATTTAACGGAATTTTCCTATTTTATATCATACTTTGATGTTCAATATAATTTACATGTTATATTATCCAATGATACCATCCATAAACATTCTCTATATGGTTAATGTTTATGTTTATGATACGTTTATGAAATCCATTTTTTATTTATAGTTTATTATATAAGGAATATATTAAATGATTATCCACCCCATTTTATTTGGATGGGTTATAATTTGATGATATGTTTAATGATTTATGATCTTGTGGAATATTTAGATATGCTTTTAGTTATGTGATGGTTATTATCTTATAACCATTAAGAGTTGTTACATTATTTCTATGTATGATGGTTACATAATTATTAATGAAGAGTGGTCCCAAAATTAGACATATCACTAAGGAATTGGGTAATAATTGATACCTCATGAGATAAAAAATACTGGAATAATGAGTGAACCCAATTTTGTAACGAATCTATTCCACAATGTTTGTCTTGAGAGGGAACATCGACTACTATAATGGAATATTTAGGGAACCCAATATACTATGATAGTCTTGGTAATGATCCCAAACAACTAATATAAATGATTTTTTATTCTTATATCATTTTCCCATGTATAATGTCAATGTTATTCACTTAGGACTAACATTATTTTATGCCTCTATGATTCCTGTATTATGAACATACAAACAATATTCCATGAATCAAGATTACGACCTATTATATATAGAATATAATTTTAATATGTTCGGATCCTATTATCATACCTACATGCTCATGTTGTTATTATTTATTCTTTGTTATCTCCCTTATTTACGATTTTTGTGTGTCAGATCACACCCTCTTTATGTTTCCCTTCCCTAAATTAATGTCATAATTTTTAAGTATAAAATTTATAATAATGGGGATAACTATGAAAATATAAGTGGGAGATGATGTATTTCATATGTTATCCAAATGTTCATGTTTCCATATTTTAAAAGATAACAGGCCTATATGATTCTTATGTGGATCATTATGTTTTGTAATGAGTATTATTCTAATAAGATCTAATATCTATGTATGAAAGGTATGGGTCTCTACATAGAACCTTATATGATCAAAATTATATATGGATGCTTTTATTTGTCAATGGGTCCCATTAGACATGTGTAATACATGGATGCCTAGAAATATTGTAATTTTTGTTGTTTCTACTTTATTATTCTTATATTCAGGGACATCTTCCTTAATTCAAAGTTGGTAAAATCGGCTAGGTATCCGATGAGGATACAGAGCATGAATCGGTTATATTTACTAAGAGATTAATTTTTATATACCGTCAGACTGTACATTTTATATAAACATACTATATTTGTTTTCTACACATTTGTGGTGGCCAAATTGGTTTTACTGAAACCATGTTTAGGACAATATTTGATACCCATTCAGATCTCCTGACTATTGGTTAGGGCATTAATTATACTTCATTATTGTGGAATCATTGGGGTTAGGCCTTGGCATGAGAGTAGTAGTTGGGAAAGTAGTCAACATGACTTCGAGTGTTATAGTCTATTATTTATTTCATTGTTTATTTGTCTATCCCGGTTTGTTATTAACTTTAGTATCTAACCTACTTGTATTCACGGTATATCATGTCTATAAATGGTTGTAATATTTTCCAATGGAATGGTTGTATATATATTATTACTTCCTAGCTATTATTATCTTACACATAGTTTAATTTATTTTTCTTATTATATGTCTAGAATTAATACATAGGGTATATTCTCCCATCAATATCACATTTAGATTTTCACTACTATTATAAAGCCTCTGGTGTGTGACAAGGGGTTCTTGAGACATTGTAACCAACCGATCCAGTTAATATTTACATATTTAACTGATTCAGGACATGGAAAAGATTCTCATTTCCATGTTCGGTATCACTCTTTATTATTGCTTGGATTTCTTCTTCTCCTCCATTTACAAATTTTCAATTCTCAATAATTTTCTCCTTTTTTGGGAAACTAATTTTCTATTTTTCCAACTAACATTCATATAACCCTTTTACACAATTCAAAATGTTGTTTCATTATCTCATTTTTAATGTGATCTTCTAGAAAAATGTAATATAAAATGTTCAAAAGGGTTTTCCTTCAATGTTTGTAATATTGTTTTCACACCTCTAGTAATTGATTTTAAAAAAATTTTATAAACTAATTTAAGCTATAATATTATAAAATAACATGGATGAAATTTTATTAATGGGGGTCTAATGTACCACACTAAAACTATTGGTTTAAAATAATATTATTCCAAAAAGAATACATAATACACAACATATACTATTAATCAAATTTTAATATACAAAAAATTAATATTTAAATGTGATCATTTTATCCAGGCTGGTAATTTATTGAAATGAAATGAAATAAGAATATTTTGAAAAAAAATTATAAAGGATTTATATAATTAAAATGCAATGATTAAATAATTATAAATAAGTACTTACTTTCTAGTAATGTCATTTTATACTCAAAAAATAAGTTTCCATAAAAAATGGGTTTAAAAAGAATTTATTCACATATATTATAGTTAATTTATACCATTTTTAGAAATTTTATTTGAGTAAATGAATATAATTTTTTAAAAAAGCATATAAAAATTATCTTAGTCTGAAACATCTAGATATTTATAAAAATATTGAGTTTTTTAGTGAATAATGAAAAATACTAATTTATTAAAAACTGTCACTTCTTTATATAAATCCTAAATCTCCAACTTTCCAGTACTTTTTGAATTTAAAAATAAATTAATAAAAATATCCATTAATTATATATAATATATTTAATTTATATTTATAAATGTTATAGCTGATTTGGGTATAAGTTCATTTGTAGGCTTAAAACACATGATTAAAAAACAATTTTCATTATGATTTCAGAATTTATATTAAAATTGATTTCTATCATTTATTAAAATTTTATTATAAATAATGGATTTTTTATTTTATATAAGGAAGTTAAAAATTGTAAAATTGGTCCATTATATTTTTTGTCATTTTAAATACTTACCATGGTTAATATTTATCATCTTATAAATGGTAAAATGGGTTAATTATGGTTAAATATATGCAATAAGATATAAAAAACACCATAAAACATTTAATTTATTTTATTTTATAAGTGTATTTTGACCATATACATCGCATTTTCATGGTATTTTCAATTTATATCCACATTCCTTAGATAATGACATTAATATAATTTTATATAAATAATAAATTAAAAATTTTAGCTGATTTGTTATTAATATATCTAATATTTTTTAAAAACAATAAAAAGATGTTATCATTGGTTATAAATATTATTTTTAAATAGTAATAGTTTTTTATAATGATAATTTGTGTTTAATTTTTATTAATGGAATAATTATGATATATTCTTTTAGAATGTCCTCGCAATGATTGTTCATGTAACATAATAATCAAGTACATGATTTTAAAAACATTAAATTAGCAAAATTTAGATGAAATTAATTTTTTCCATGAATTTTTGAGATAAATGTAACCAAATATTAATGTTTTAGAAATTTATTTTTTTATTTTATTACAATATTGATGTCACTGTAGTCCAACGTACTCATTAGAATCACACATCTTATCAATTTTATATTTTGTTAAATAAAATTTTTTATAATAATTGAAAATTAATAAAACACTTATCATAAGCCAAGCGAATGGTATATGGTCTATAATATCAATCACTCTATAGTTTTGATCAACTATAACTTTTATTGTATCTTTCATTACTTATATAGGGTAAAAATCATTGATATCAATGTAATTATTAAAATGGTTAACAAGGGTTATAAATAAGAGATAAGTATTGAAATATCACATAATTAGAACCAAATATTTTAATTTAATAGTATTTTGAATCACAATCATCCAATTATTAAAATATTTCATTTTTCCCACTTGAATATGTAAAGTAATTTATATTAATTTTATACTTTAGGTAATTCCAATGGTTCCACTCCCTTTACATATAAAAGGGAACCTTCTAGCCTCATTTTCTCACATATTTTGAGAATAAATGTTTCGCCAACACCTACCCATGTTTCTCTAAAACATTAATACTTGTGTCTTAGATCTCATAGAATCAACAAAAAATAAAACCACGAATGCTTAAGGTGTAAGCTAGAAATACTTTTTGAGGTAAAGGTAAAAGTCATAACATTACTATTTTAAGAATATTTTTTCTTCTAACTACTATAAATATTATTTAACCATAATAAAATAATAAAAAAAATTGTATTAAATATACTAAAATGTTAATATTATTATGATAAAACAATATTTCATCTCCATTTCTATCCTATGGGAAATGAAAATATCACTTGTTTTTATTTGTGGACGACCACCTCTATAAAGTGATGTGTTTTTTTCAACACCACCTCATAAGTATAAGTTTATTATGGATTTATTTAATATATAATATATTTTTTATATAATAATAATTATTTAAAGAAAATATATCATTTATTATATTTCATTTCCATTTATTTAAAAATGATAGTGTTGTTCTCATGTATGTGTGGACTACCACCTCCATAAAGTGATATGAATCTTTTATCATGTAAAACAATCATTGAAAGTTATAAAATATTATTTAATTAAAAAAATGATAATTATCTCATGCTTATTTTTCTATAGATAATGGGAAATTGAACGCATTGGTTTTTTAAATAGTTTTTTAAAGAAAATAGACATATAAATATTTGAAAAAGTTTTACTTATGGATTAACAAGTATATTTGTTATTTTTGATGATGTAAATATAAGAATTTTTGTTTGACCGCAATATATCTCCCTAATATATTTTTATGATGATATTTGACCCAGATATATATCCCTAATGAAGTGTGTAATTATTTATTTCTCAAAATAATTGTAGGGGAATTAAACGATTACATTATTCCATATATAATGGTTAAATTAAGGGTTCAATGAAGATGTAGTCCCAAAGGATACTAAATTACATTGTTATTCATAATAATTATTCTTCATGTAAATATATTAATTTAATAATTTAATATATTGTTTTTATCATAAATTAAATTTTATTCCCTTTAAGAGTAAAAATGTACGATATTAAGAAATTTTTTTCACATGTTCTTATTGTTTTCTGAGAAACCCACATGCTTATAATTTTTTATGGTTTAATTATAAAGTGTTTTGTGAAATAATTTTGGTAGTAATGTTGATTTAATTTGTAAGTGAGTGATTGTTTGGCCTCAAATTTTAGTATGTTAAAGTCAAACTCTCTTACATGATCTCATTGTTTGGAAATGGACTGATAGATTTTTTTTCGTCTTTTTATGTGTCCCTTAATAAGTACTTTTTCTCATCCCATGTTTTTGAATATTTTTCATAGGTTTTAAGGATGAGTATGAATAATAATGATGTAATTTTGAAAATAATTATGTTTTATCATGAAAAGAAAACATGTTTAGTTTTAAAATTACTCAATTGTGGAAATAGTAGACACTTAATAAAATTTCAACTTTATAATTTATTGTATTATTATGTCATTGTTTCTATATAATTATATAAAAAAATAAACCCTAATGATTATAAAAATATAATAATATTAATTCTTGATGTAAAAGTCAATATTTTGTAATGTTGTAAGGCTGGGTCCTTATAGTAATATCTAGAAATATTCTCATTGATGATCATATTTTTCTGAACTATCAATGATCCATACCAATCATAGGACTCATAATAGTCGTAAAACTCAACCACATTCACTAAATATTATCTTATTAGTGGTGAAATAAAAATCATGACTCATTTACAAGTCCACCATAAATCATTTATAGATTTATTTCTCAATGTAGTCCATTTTTTGAAGAATACTAAATCGAAAAAGTTCATATTCAAATGTGATTAAACTAAAATATATCATTGTCTTGGATTCATGAAATTAAAAGGAACTTAATGCTTCCAGATTCATGAACTTAGAAGGCACATCATTGGTCCTAGATGCATAGCCTTTGAAGGCGCATCTTTGGTCAAATTATTTTGAGCATAAAAAAGAATATCATATTTCAGGTTTCAATATCGTAAATGACTAATCGTGGTTCTAGAAATGAGAACATAAAATGAAAATAATTGTTCAACATTTCATTAAATTAAAGGAAAACTAATTTTCATTGACACATGACCTTAAAAGGTACTATATGTCTCATTAAGTGGCATTGAACTATCCACGTTGTGATTCCCCTCATATGGATATATAGGAGTCCCCTATCATAAGCCCAATCACTACTCTACATTACTTATTACCTCTCTAGAGGTTGATAAATTATAGGGTTCCAAAAAATTTAGATTTAAACCACAATGCAACTAAACACTAGGTAAGAACATGGAGAACCTATAATATATAACAATTTTCAAATTTATTAATGGAAATTATATACTATATTGATGACCAATGTAACATGTATTTTTTATGGGAAGTATTTCATCTAAATATATGAAATATATAATATATTCTTAGAGTATTAAATAAGTCACCCTTAAAGATTTTTCTAGCCTCGCATCCCCTAATGTGATAAAACATTTTATTATCAACACCTTAGTTGTTTGAGATATTTCCTACCTTTGAAAAGTTATATATTCATGTGTCACATATAACAAAAAATGGGTTTCTATGGGAAAATAACATCACAAAAAAAACCTGAAATTTAAACATACTAAATGTAGAAAATTTTTTATTTATTTATAACCCTATATTATAACTATTTCATTATTCAGGATTTTTAGGATGAACAAATTATTTCAAATTATTTGTGAATTCTGATTTCCATAATTTCTAGAAAAACAAAGAAGATTATTCCTCCACTTATAATAAATGTGAATGTCCCCAGTTTTCTTTTTACCAATGTTTTTGTATTAAATTACTTTCACATTTAGTTATCTTTCAAATATGAAAAATAAAAGTACTATAATCATATTATTAGATGTCATTTAAGATATTTTTGTTTCTGATCATGTGTGATGAAAACCCACTATCAATAATCTATGATTTTTCTCTATTAAAATCCATCTAATCCACCTCAGTCACCATGTCATGATCTTAATTATTCTTTTTATTACAATATTTTGAAGCTTTTGTATGCTAAAAATTCCATAAAATCATATAAATACATTTTTTGGTGTTTCTAGGTTGATCATAGATCCCACATATCTCTTTATGTTAATAAATTGGATTCCACCCTGATACCTTTTATTTTAGATGTTTTCTTAGATATAATTATGGAGATTTACACCCCATTTATTTAAAGCCTATAATAAATTGAGGATGTAAACTATTATACCATATAATGTGGCTTTATGTTTAAAGACATTACAATGCAAACATCCTCCATGAATGTTAAATCTCCTAAAATAAAAAATGAAATGTTTAAAATCTTTTGATTATCTTTAATTATTATTTTATATCTACTACTATTTTAAAATATTCTTATCTCTTTAAACCTTTTATTTCACATTGGCATTTCATGTAAGATTTTCCTCAATGGTCTACTTTATCCACACCACTTCTACTCTGGAATTTCTAGAACCATCTTTAATCTCTATAATGTATGTGTTATCCTCTTTTAATTATGTAATCACAACCATATTAATTTTTTAATTGTTGAAATAATATTACATTCAGAATCATGTGTAAAAAAATTGAAAGAATATTGGAAAAATATATAGCATTTATAATAGCATTAATAATATTATTCACTATTTTGAGTCTTTTAATCACCTCATTTACTGAATTTTTAATGCCATAGATTTGGGTTCCATCCCTGAATTTATAGATTCAACTAGTTTATCCTTATGATATTTTACCTCAATATTCATAATTATAAAATTTATATTCTTAATATCTATAATCTTATATATTTCAAAAAGAATTGGGTTATGGTGTCCCTTTTTAAAAAAAAATCTCTATCTATTAAAGGTATTTATCTTTTCATTGATCAAGGTATGTTCTTAATGAATCACTCAACATATTCAATTATATCTTTTCTCTTTAGAGTCATCAATTATATTTTAATAACCCTATGAGCTACACTGTGTGTTGGAACTCTTTTGGTGTCCCATCATCATGAATTTTATCTTTAATGATCCTTTATCTTTATTCAATTTATTATAAATTTCTTGTAATTTTTTTTATAAATGATATTTTCCATCATCCAATATGTTTCCATTTTCTCATTCGCATTCATCATTACAAGATGTGGCACTAGGTTGCCATAATTTTTTTTTTCTTTTTAAATTTTTTTTCCTTTGAATTTCAATAATATTCCTACAATATGTACATGTTATACTCATCTAATTATTTATCCTAATTGGTAAATATATTTACATCTTATATATTCAGGAGGGTTTTATTTAACTTCATAAAGATAATATGATCTTCAAGAGTTTGACCATAACATAGAATTGATCTTATTGTTTAGATTAACTAAAAAATATTTCAATAACCAATTCATATATTCCCATGAACATATCCTTAAATTCGTTCTAGAATGTTTTTATGAGATTCCCTTTTCACATTATATTCAATGGCCTTGATATCATGGAATTTCCACCAAATTAATTTTTTCATCTGGACACCAATAACTCGTGTGAACTATTTCTCCAAGAGTGGTGATAATAACACATTTTCACCGTCCCATCATCTTTGATATTTCATTTTTTTAAAAATAAAATTTCATTAAATATTAAAGAGTAATAACACCATTAATGGTGATGTCATGAAAATTTAAATGAATAATAGAAAAAAAACCTTAATATGTCTCCGTATATGGAATTTCATTACATCTAACATGGGTTCCCCCTATTTGTTGATGATATTCATTGACTCTGTATATTTCATTGACCAAATATATAAAAAATTGAAAGAAACTCATATATATATATATATAAGAATTTTACTTCAAAGATTGAAAAATATCCTCAAATACCAATTGGGATCCCCATGAAAGAATAAACCACCACTAATAGGGGGTTAAAATATGTTCCTAAAAAACCAACATTCTCAAAAAATAGTACAATAATTTTTAATTATTGTGAATATATCATTAAGGTAATTATTTGATGATTATAATTTCAGTGATATATTACACACACTAACACATGGGAAGTTTTCATGTTTAACTCACCCTTATTATAGGGTATATAATCCTCAGTGTGTGGTGTTTGTATTATCTCTACCCACATTCTAATATAGTATGAAAGACACAATTAAAATAGATAGAGGATTATCTTTATCTCCCAATTACATGATAAAAATATTATTTCCACAAGTCGGACAATCATATCTTCATATACGACATGTTTTTTATGAATTTTGATATGATAGCCACCATTTTTCTCCCCTAAAAAAGACTATAAATCCATCTTAGAATGATGGATGTGTCCCAAATAGTTTTCTATTTTATTCAGACATATGTGTATCTAAAGATGAAACCATTTATTTAAAATCATAAATTTAATTATAGAAATACCCTCTATGTATGGCATTAACAATAGGAAAACTATTGAAGAATGATAAAACTAATCAAGGAGTATCTTATAATATCATTGAATAGAATTTTACAGTGGTAGTTTTTCTATATAATGATATGCATTTTTTTAATAAAAACCCCATTATTTTCTGTATTAAAAACTACTACAATATCTGTCATGTTTTTTTGTTAGGTGTTCTCAAAATCTATAGATCAATAAAATACCCCCAAACATTTCCTCCCGTGTTGCACTAGTTTTGTTTATACTATTGTGATGTGGTCACCTTCTCTTAACCAAACACTAGTTTAGTCTCCACTCAACTGGAAAAAACATCCGAACAATCTATGAGAATGATTCTATTAAATAAACCATGAAATAAACCCATACATGTGAATAAATTTCATCATGAAAAATGTAATATAATTTAAATAATACAAAGTTAGTATAAACAACACAAAAATACAAATAATAGTGATTTTGATAGTTCCACACCCATCGATATTAGATCAGTTCCATTTAGACCATGCCAATGTTGATATAATTTTAGATCCCCCTTTTTCAATTCCCATAAAAAGGATTATTCATTCACCAATATTATAAAAGATATATTAAATTTATTAAAGAATAATATTTCATTATGTTTGGATGCATCTAGTAATTGGGCCTTAAAATATTATAGTTACTTGACACATGCAATGTTGTTCAGCTAATTTGTGTATGTTTCTCAACAATACGTAACACCTTGATAATTTATGAAATATTATTATTCAATTAAATTTAATCTTTACTATACTTTTAAATACAAGAAACATTATTTTTTATGGCGTTACACAGAACAATGAGTTTGTATTTCATTACACGCAACACTGTGTTTTAGCAAACTGTGGAAACCAATTAATATTATTATATAAAAAAATTAATCATTACATAGAAATTAAGTTATATGACTAAATAGTAATAAATAAATTTTAAATATTGTGTATAATGATTTTATATAGATAAATAATATTAATTAAAATGTTGATAATGTTTTTAGAAAAATCATTATATGTTTCATAAACACTTTTTTACCAAAATATGTTATTTTTGTTTCTTTTATTGAATAATAATAAAATTATATTCTAAAACTATTATAAAAAAAATTTATAAAAAAAATTAATTTCATATTTCATCATATTAGAAATATTTTTCTAATATTTTTTAACAATATTATTAAAAGATAATTATTTTCTATATTTAGTGAAAAATAATGAATTTTAATTGATACCTGCATTTGATTTAAAATATTTATAAAGTTAAATTGTATTTTAGTTGGCTTTTAAGTAAAATTATTTCAATTATATATATATTAATCCAATTTAGGTCATTGGAATCATTTTTATAGGGAATTTCTAAATAAAATAAATGAACACTTTTGAACATTTTCTATTTAAAAACCCATATTCATGTCATGTATGTAGAATTAATTTTAAATTAAAATTTTCAACATTTGGGAATTCATTTTGAAAAAATAATTATATAATAATAATTTATATGATATAATAATTCCAATAATTTATTTTCATAATTATTTGATTGAATATTAAAAAATAGTAACTACGAGTATTGTTAAAATAGTGTTTTTCTTATTACATGTGTTTGTGTTAAAATTAATTTTAAAAACACCTAGAAATGTTATCTAAAATAATTTATCTCATATTTAGAATCAGTATGTATAAATTATCTAACAATTATATTTTTATTTTTGTTTTAATGGATAAATTTCCATGGTTAAAAAATAAGATACAGTAGAGAAAATAAAAATCGTAAAAGTGAATAAAACATAAAGGTTAATGAATGACATGTTATAAAAATGTTTTTTATAGGTGTGGAAAGACTATATAGACTGCCCCCTAAATTATTTTTTAATTTTTTATCTACATTAAATGATAATTTCCTCACATTATTGATTAACTTTGGGTATTTACAAAATGAAACTTCTCAATTATAAAATGTCACCCCCTCTCATCTCTTCCTCGAACCTTTAGAAAAATTTGGTTTAAAAAATAAATGACCAAAAAAATTCCCAAATTCTATCCTATCATCATTTAATCATAATTGTTTTTACAAAAATCCATCGAAGGACGTCTTTTGGTGTAAACCTATAAAGGAAACCTAAATAAGAGGTATCATTCATCAAAGAGTATTATTATTTTCTTCCATCCTTCATATCCTTAAATTATTTTTATACCATGATGATATAATAACCTCAATATATTTCATATAATTATATTTTATTTTGTTCATTACCTATTACCATCTTCAATTCCATTAAATTGATTTCAAAATCATCATTTGAGTGTATGGTGCACTACCCCCTAATGAAATGATGTCTTTCTTTTTTCCAGTTCCACCTCTCACAGTTGGGTATGATGATGGATATATAGTATATATATATATATATTATATTATATTTTTAACATAATATACCATTTTATTCATTTTATCATATATACATTTTTAATTTCCATTCAAAATGTGATATGATGACGTCGGTCATGTATAAAACAGACTACTACATCACAAAATGATGCGACTCATTTTTCCCTAATGCTTCTGATGGAAGAAATTAGGGATAAATATATTCGATAAACACCACATAATTATGAAATTAATGAAATAAATATCATTCAAAAAAGATAATACATCCATACATTTCTTACTGTTTCACTCACTGAATAATGATAATTTCATTCGCGTATGTGTGAATTACATCCTTCATGAAGTGATGTGACTCTATATTTTCATCTCTGTACCACATAGATGATATATATATGTTATTTTCATTAAATAATTTGGTGCTAATTATTTTACAATAATTCATTAATTATATAATATTACTTTCCTCATTTCCAAAATGATCATCATAAAATGGAATATTTATTCATGCATACATATTTCATGTCGTCTCCATTATCGTAAGCTACATTATTTATAAAAACAGTATTTAATGATTGTTACTAAAATTATAATTGATGTATAAATATGATAATTATTCCAGGATTCTTATTTTATAGATTATGGGACTATGATCAGAGTATTATCCCTATAAAAACAAAAACATATTTGAAAAAAAATCAGTTATTACTCGAAACATGACTTTAAATTTGGATTATTAAAATAATGATAATAAAATGGAATAAGTAAATAAAATATTGTATGATATATATATGTATGGTTAATTATGTAAATAATAATAAAATTATATTTAATATATAGTATTTGTAAACATGTATGAAAGATATTGTGACATAAGGTATGGTATTATTATTCCCTTTTTATGAGATGCAAGTCATTCTCACCACATAGTTATTTTATGTGGTGTATATATGAACAATGAATTTATTTCATTATTTTTATCATTTAAAAACTATTTACATAACCATCTTAGGATCTATCTCCCAACATATTTACTATTTCAAAGTCACCAAAGTGGTAATAGATTTTCTCCTCAATTTTTATTCATTGAGACATGTTATGTTATGAACCAAACTCATTTTTCTAGGTTTATATAAATTCCTTTTTGACAAGTAATATCAGTAATATATTTATCCTCATGATATTAGAAGTTTCCTTTAACGATATTCCTTCACAGGGTTACATTTCTCAGTTACTTAATTGGTGAAGATTATATGTTACAACCACATTGTCTATCTGGATTTTTTATGATTAAGTATCCAATGTTGAAATTTTATAGTCTAACTATAGAAAAAGTCATGAATATTATTCTTCTATTTTTATTCATGATAGTTTGAAAAAAATCCAACATTTCGACTCTTTCAAAATTAAAATAATTGAGAATAAATTTGAAGAAAATATGAGTTTATTTTTCTATTCGGTTAGAAATATAATTTCTTACAAAGCCATTTTTTAGGAAAAAATGATCTTAGAATAATAATATTTTTAAAAACTATTTTTAATTTTTTAAAAATAATAAATGATATTTTACGCATGAAATGTTTAAAATGATCGATCAAAATTCATTTACACCTATACTGATATCCTTTGATGTAAAATATGCATTTTTGGGATATGAACCAATGACACCGTTATAATTATTTCTATAAGTGTTTTATAATGATATGTTTTTTATGAAACCCTATTCTCTTCTATAGGTTTTACCATGATAAATTGATTATAAAACCTCTCTCCATTTTACAAGTTATGATATGTTGAAATGATTATAAACCCCACTCAATTTCATGGGTTATGATATGATGAATGTTTTATTCTATTAAAGAACACATAATTATGATTTTTATTATATGATTGGTGGGAAATATATTTCCCTCTATTTCATTCATCAAATCATTATATCCCATGGGATAAATTTAGGAAACAAATAAATGCACTTGATCCATTATAGGGAAGATGTGTTTCTAGATCCAATATCAGAAACAACTACATATGGTTCTCTATGGGAAATTGGTGTATCCTACTCCACTCTGGGAAATAGAAGATATGTCATGACCCACTATGTACATTGTCTTGGTAGTTAAATGTAACCTATAAAATTGTTTTCTATATTTATAAGTATTTAAAAATTTTATAAAATAACATTACAACACATGATGTATGATGGTTCTCACTCTATTAGTCCATGTTTTCTAAAATGATATAGGTTTATAAGATGACACATGTTTATGATAAATGATATGTTGGTTACAAGCATTGAAACTTATTTTCATGATCAAAACATCTTTTTCATATCTTATTCATTCATATTATCATAGATTGATATCTCCTATGCTTACCGTTAATGAGAATCTAATCCCACCCTTTCTAATTTTTCTAATCCCTAGGTTACGAAGAAAACTTTTCAGAAGGTTATTTTTATGAATAGTAAAAAAGAGAAAGATATGTTTTAGATATATTAATGATCTTCCATGAATTATGTAATTTTTATTCTATATTTACAAAGGAACTAAAATATTATATTAATTGTGATTTTTTTCTATGATTTATTTAATATTCATTAGAAATTTAGTATATATGTATGAAAATTCTGGGTCACTATAGTGTGTAATAAAGGAAATATTTTGTAAACCTATTGAAACAGGGATGATAATTATTCAGTGAGATCCCTATGGATATTTCAAACGACATGTATAGTGATGTATCTAAGTAAAAGTATAATTATTAATCTAATTATAGTAAAATGTTCTAAAGTATTTTTCAAGTATAGAGTGTGTGATTTCTAAAAATTAAATCCCTTTATGGATATTACAAGTGGTTTTGGATTTGGAACATTGGTACCTAAGGGTAATATGAATAGAAAAGGGTTCGTTGAGTTTCACTTGATAGTCACCCGGGGTTTGACAATGAGCCTTGGTACACAACTAGTTTGACTCTCCTAAGGATAGGATTCAGAAGTTCACAAACTCTTTATAAACCATCCTGAGGGATTTAAAAAGACGGTGAATATGAATGACCTAGGATAGACCTAATGAGTCATATATTGAAAAACGAGTGTCATAATTTAGACATATTATATGTTATTTTTCATGATTTTGTGGTTTTACACTATGGTTACTATTTATCAAACTATAATTTATAGTTTTAGTTAGCCGATGGGACCTAAAGAAACCTTGTTAATAACAAATGCAACATACAATGAAAGTATTTTACTCCTAGGAAAACAATATTTATAGGAGATGGAATGAAAAAAATTGATATGGTTGAAAAAATTTCTCATGTTATGAATCATTTTGAGTAACCAAAATAAAATGGTAGGCCACAACATTCTACTCATTCCTTTATGAGGCAACATCAACCTTCATTTAGTTGTTTCAATGATCTAATAGTTTCCATGAAATGGATAAATACCCCAAAAAAGATACCATGCATTCCATAGTGTTCAGAGCATTAAAAAATCATTTTGGACGTGTATCATTTGGAAGTTGAAGAAGATCAATTGTAGACTGTTATAAAGAAGACACCCGAATAAGAAGAAATTGAATCTTTAAAATGAGAATATTTTAATGAGGTATTTCTTAGTATTTTCATCCCTCGCATTATATGAAAAAATATGGAGATCGAATTCCTGAACATATGAAAAATGATGATGAATCTTTTAATACCTATGATGTTAATATTACAAGACATGTATGGTACACTTCAAATTTAATCATAATCCTAGAAATAAAAACCGATTAACTATTTGGTGCCTAAAACCAATTCTTCGAAACTCCATAGCTATAATTGATTTCACTAGATATAAATAATTTATTTCATGTGAACGGAAGGTAGAAATGGAAATTAGATATTCAAACAATTCATATGGTTTTGATAAGTAAAATAATATTGATTTTCATGAAAACTCAAACGGTGGAATGAAATTCCAGCTATATGCATGCAATAAATATGGGAAAATGAATTTAAGTTAATTGATTGAATGGAATGAGGAGGTTGTTTAAATGTGAAAAGCAATGTCATAAATCATGGTAATGTTGAAACGTGATTAACAATCTGGTTACGGTAATGGAGGAGAGGAGGGTGCCATCTAATACACTACCAACACTCTAGTTGTTCATGTTCAAGGAGTATGGGGATTAAACAAATCAATACCCAAATCCAATTTCTAATGTGGTTAAAAATCCACAACAACTTATGTATACAATGTAATAAGTGATTGATTATGAAATTACACTGTATGAAGGGAATCATTAAAAGTAGAGTACACTTATCCTACAAATTATATCTTGGAACTTCATGTTTGAATAACCACTATGAATATCTTGTTGTTTATCCTTTTGTAAAATTAGATGTTGTTATCTCTCTCTCTGTCCATGGATTTTCAAATAATTAAGTCGCATTTAATATTATATCATTACAAGGATGAAACTATGATTACAATAGAAACATTTCTATATAATATAAGTTATTATGTAATGGATAAAGGTGGAATTGTCATTTGGAAGTATTTATGTCACAATTTAAGATTAAATTAAGAGTTTAGGATTCCATAAAGAGTTTATTACTAACCGGATGAGCATATGTTCAATGAAATTAACACCCATTTTGAGGCTTTATGTGATGGAATATTATCAAGTTTACTAATGTTTGAAGATATATTTAAGGAAATAAAAACTTTTCATTTCATATATCTTTTATTGAAAATGTTATTTTATATAAATACAACTGATTTCCTCATTAAATGCATAACATAACATTGTTTCCTCGTTTTATAATTAGGATGTTCCATATGATTCACAGCTTGAGAATGTTATTTAAGTATATAATTATCTATTTTCATTATATTCACCTCAATAATTTTTTTCTAATGAGGAAAAGTATTTTATTTTTCAATTAATTCTGTATTTACATAGTGCCTTCAGATTCTAGACATTCTAAAAAATAGAAATTACTGTGTGATAATCATGAATAATAGTGTATAAAAATATAATTAGGAAAAATAATTTATCAAATGTCGAAATCATGACATATTATTCCTATTATAGGACATTTAAGGCTTTTCCTAGGTTATTTATAGTTACCATATATTGGAACCTTTTTGATGGTTTGTAAAGAGTTTGTAAATTTCTAAAGCATGTCCCCTTGGAATTTCAAACTAGATGTGTAGCAAGGCATGTTGTAATTCACCAGGTGATGATATATTAAATATAAATGGGCCTTTTGGGATTTATTAACCCTAGGTATCTCTCTGAAAGATTCATAACTACTTTTACTTCCAATAAGTTGATGTAATATCTTCAAAACCACTCACTCAATACATTACCAAAATCTTATACCTTATTCTTATAATTTGCCTCATGTTTAGAATTATCCATAGATAGATCCCATAACTATCCTTAGATATATCCAAGGGGATTTCCCTAATGTTTTATCATCCACGTTTCAAGAGGATTACAAAACCGTTTTTATAATAGAAACTATCGAATCCCTAGATATTCATACATAGATATTACAAATTTTTAGATTAATATTAAATACAATTAACAAACACATTCTAGAAGACCGTAATAGAGTATTTACATTGGGAACTTTCTTAAAATTCATATAATTTTGGTGAATAACATCAATATATCCTAGAAAGATATTCTCACATAGTACTCCTCTTAGGCATTCCCTACCTAAATCGTTCATTATACAATGGGGAAGGAAACATAAGAAATAATGAACTGAGGTACTCAGTAAGGGTAAATATAAGTGATATTAATATACGATAATATGAAATCATAAGATAATAATAAGGGTATGTGATCATGAACATAAATTATGAAGTGCACACCCAAACTATCATAGATAATTAAAATGATTAAGGAATAAAGCACTATCATTTCTGAAAACACATACCATAAGGGTTATAAATTATCATAAAGCAATAAATAACCATAATATCATGTCATAAAAGTGTGGAACTATAATAAATATTGATTAAAATTTTATATTCGTTGGATAAATACAATGGAAATCAAAATAGTGGATCAAAACTTATCAAATGTTTTACATTATAAACCAGGACACACATGTTTCCCATAATGGATCTGGACACACATATTTACCATAATGGATTATAATACAAATATTTCCTATATTGGACTAGGACACACCGATCTCCCATAGTAGATTAAAAACCCTATATTTTCCAGAGTGGATCAATTCCATCAAATTGAATCCCATTGTTATCTCATGATATATAAATATTTACTCATATAAATAGAGGGTGATATAGGTCCCACCCCTCACATAATTAAAATCTTACATATCTGTGCCACAACATCTAAAAACATTCAACATATCATAGTAAATGAAATAAAAGGGGATTCATAATAATTTCATTATATCATAAATTGTGATAAATAGACATATTTCATAATTATTTCATCCCTTCATCATTTCATAACCCATGGAGAAACAATAAGGTTTAATAATAATTTTAGTATTGTATAACCCATGGAAGAAAATTGGTTTCATATATATCATGATATTATAATCATAATCATTTTATAGAAATAATAATATTATTATCCTTGATTATTATCCCGTGTAAATCAATAATCACATCAAAGGATATTATTTTAGAAGGAGAATGATTTGGAAAGATAAATTGCATGTAAAATTTTATATGAGAAATAAAATTTCTAGGAAAATATCTTCTTAAGAAGAAAAAAATTATTTTCTAAATACTATTCATTGAAAACATACAGTGAGTGTTTACAATAAAATTTAAAACATTTATTGAGGAAAATTTCATTTCTTCTTCAAACCAACATTTTTTAAAAAATAAAAAATTTGTAAAATATATTTATTTTAAAATAACCATAAATAATTATAAAATAATATTAATATAAAATCATTTCCATGGTTATCGGAATTTTCGTTCATCACATGCACATTAAAAACATTCCTTTACATTTCCGACAAAATACAAACAAGGATTGTTTAAAAAAAGATGAATATTATTATAAACAAAACTGTAAAAATTAAAGAATGAATAAGATTTTTTGGATATCATAGTACAATATTCAAACATTTTGGGATGACTCTTTTAAAACCATTTTTAGATGAAAATGATATTCTAACCAAATATAGATATAAAGTCATATTTTCTTAAAAAAATATCAAATATTTTATCTACAAAAGAATGTAAAAATTATAAAATTATATGAAAGTATCATGAATAGACAAAAGATAATAAAAATGATGGGTTTCTTGAGGGATGTATGATATGATCATATCATCAGAAACATAATCATAATAAATTCCAATAAACAATGAGATTATAACCTAAAATAATTACATTTATGGTATATTTTAATCATAAGATCCATGAAGGGATAACATAAAATTGAACATAAAATATCACTAGTATAGATAAATTCATCTTATTACATGTAAAAGGTGTTGTATATAAACATATTTAATTAATATAGGTGAATAACATAACATACATCTCAAAGCAGTCATATTGAGGGAGCAAACATTAATGAATTTTTAAATTCTGAACCACAAACCACGAGAAAGAAATATTATCAAATAGATATTTAAATACCAATTATTTTATGTATAATAATCGTAAAATTCATTTATAGTTAGTGTATACACCACATAAATGTATCATGTGGGGAATATAGAATGTTTCTCATAGAAAACAAATCTGAGAAGGTAATCACTTAACGTAAGTCTCAGATTCCATTGTTCGCATTCAAACCTCCTATAAAATAAATATAAAATTATTATAAACCATTCACTAAATAAAATATATCATTCCTTGTATTGTTTTCTTTTAACATTTTATTATATTTTTATTAAAATTTTCATGTTAAATTTACATTTTGGTTTATAGCCACATGGATTCTCATAGATGTTTTGGTTTATTATTTTTGGCCCTACTAAAGTGATCATGATTTATCAATATCCATAATTTTATCCAATATATAAATATAATAAATAGTAATTATAAATTTTTATATATAAATTCATAAAATTTATTGATAGAAATTGAAATACATTGTTCATAGAGACGATAAGTCGTACATACATATGAACATTTATTCTGAATTCTTTTTTAGACTGAAATAATGAAACTTATTTGATATATTATCATTCTAAAAAAAATTATATCATATAAATCACGTATATTAATAAAATACATAATTGTTACCATCCAGGTAAAGCTCAAAAGAATCATATCACTTCTCGAGGCAGTAGCTTGCCGTACCCATGAACTACATTACAATATTCCATCAAAATTGAAATAATGAAGGAATGTGTGATAGAATAAATGAAAATTTATAATAATATCACACACACACACATATATATATATATAATACAAGACTAATAAGTACATCATTATTTCCATCCATGATAGATCATAATGGAAAAACGAATGACATCGGTTCATGAGGCGGTAGTCCACTATACACACGAATGATTTTTTAGTAACTCATTTGATGGAAGTGGAGATGTTTTTATTTAATAAAATTAATGTAATAATATTTAAGTATATGTAAAATAACATAAATATTATTTCTTCATGTTATAATAATAATTAAATATGGCAGAGGATGAAATAGAACAAAAAATCTTATTGATGTATGTTACCTATTATTTGGGTATCCATATTTGGGTTACCCCAATTGATTTCTCTGGTTAACCATTAATAAAAAATAAGGATTACAGTATGAGATATGTAAATTTGGAAATTTATTTAGGTAATACCTGGATAATCCAAAATTGTTTGATGTTATGAAGAGAATAAGAGTGGGTTGGCCTTTTATAATTGAGGTGAGTGGTACACATGTAATTTTTTGAAACAAAGAGTTACACCAATGTTATTATCATTCAAAAGGATAGAATTATGGAATATTTTTTATAATATAAGATATAATATCATAATATGGGAATAAAAAGGGGTTTGGATAGTTTTTGTGTTATTTTAACTCTTATATAGTATGTTTAACCCCTAGGTAAACCCATTTTTACCTCAACCACCATAATTATTACTATTAATTTTGGTATCAAATTAATTTGAAAATATTAGATAATATAAATTATAATGATTCCAAATATTTATTCCATTATTAAAAATTCCATTCATTGAAGCTAAAAATTTTAATTTAAAATTACTATCGCAGATGTGGAGACAAAGCGGGGTTTTAAAGAGAAAATGATCAAAATTTTACATAGATTTTATAACAAAAATCAATATAATATTTATTAAAATTACCTCAATTGGATTATTTTATATTTATTGGTAAAAATGATACATTAAAACCATTTTAAAATTAAATTCACCTTTATAAATAAATTTTAGAATGAAATTTTTCAATTAAAATTAAGAATTATTAACAATTAATCAAAATATGAAACATTTCAGAATAATCCCAAAAATTAACCATAAGATAATTTTGAGACGATGATTTCAATAATTAATATTATTTTATCAAAAAAATATAAAAGGGGAACACATTTATTTATATTATTATTCAAAAAAATAATTAAATACATCTGTTTAAATAATATTTTAAAAACATATGAAGTCTTTAATGAAAATATGTAATTTTATCCAAATGATTTATTTATATAAAAAATTAAACATAATATTTACAAAGGGGTTTTTACTATTTATCTCACTGTGTTTAATTTTTACGTTATAATGGTCGCATTTGAGTAATAATATTAATATTGTATCATCATTTTATTAAAACATAGTGTCGTGTGTAACATAACCAACCCCAATGTTGCATGCAGTGCAATCTTAAATTAGAGTTGATGTACTGAAATATGTCAATGAGATTTAATTAATTTGAAAAAAATGTATTGTTACTTTTTACACCCTTGAAATGAATTTATTCCTTTAAATTCATCACTCTAATACAAACTAATGTGTATAGATTTTCCTCATGATATCCACAAGTTCAAATGTAGCTTCATCAAATAAGTGTTTTCTTCACAAAACATTAACTTGGTGATATGTCGTGTTTCATATGTCATTTTCTGTATGATCGACAATCTCCATTGATTGTTATTTATAAGATATATTATTCAACAGGGGTATAACCTATATGCTTAGTACATATAAAGGGTCGGGTATGTAGTTCCTCTATAGAGGTATATGGAGTTGATAGTGGACTTGAGAAAGGTTCGGTGAAAGAACCAAGTGATAAGCTATAGTCCCAATATGATCAGTAATTTCAAAGATACAAATATACCTAGGTATTATTTACCATTTGTTCCCAAATCTAATAACATTCTTCCATGGAGAAATTATGAGAAGATCCTTATCACAAACATCAAATCCTAGATCACACTGATGATATCAATAAATATATTCTACTAAATTTGAGCAACCTTTATGTGATGCTAAATGACTTTAAAATTCTATATTATTTATTTATCTATCTTTGGTGCCAATATCATTATTTCTCCAACTAAATTCTAGTTTATTAGAGCTCTACATAAAATCCCAAAACATAAAACCTAAAAAAGGGGTATCGATGAAATTGAACATATGTTAAACATTAATCTAATAATCCTATGATTGTATACATTAATCATATGTAAATATTAAATGGATATATATATATATATATACTTTTATAAGATAATCCCCTTTGATCCCTTATATAATCTCTTATATTATACAAAAAATATTTTTATTTTAATCATGTTTTCATCCATGTATAACTATAATATCAAATGTGATTTAATATCCCAAACTCCATGTATATGGAGATAATCACATGAAATTTCACCAAAAGGTTAAAAAATAATATATTCATAGTGATCATTCATAAAAAATGAATAAAAAAAATTACCATATAGGTAGTGTAGGATTTTTGTGCACTAATTTTCATGATACATATCACTTATTGTGAATTCATAAGATTGCCCTTTTTTCCTTCGTCTTCAATAGGTGTTATGTCATTAAATACAAATTATACATTAGATTAAGGCATTGATTAGCATCTTTCCTAGAATCCTTGGACATGAAATATGGGGATATAGGTGGTGAATTAGTAGTCATCATTTTCCCATGATTTTCATTAACCATATTATTAATCACATTTCAACATTCTCAAATTATATAAGATTCATTTATAAATTTAATCACCACGCTTTTATATTCATTTAATCCCCTTGGTTATTCTTCCAACATTTTTGGAATGATGATAGATAGAACTACTTTCCACCATTTCACATTTCTAGAGAATCGATCATCTTATTCTAATGAAAATAAAATGAATAGTGGAAATATCAAATTTCCATTTTCATTGTCAGTGCACATCAAACAACGTCTTCATTGATATTAAAGTCTCTTATAGAAAATTACATTAAAAGAAATAGTTTTAGACCTCCAATGAATGGATCAATTTATATTTTTGGGATGATTAATAAACTATAATTGTTCCTTTCAAGTCTTATATGTTTAACTTCATATATACCAATAGTTTCATCATTATTTTTATTTAAAACAGGGAATTACTTTTCCATCATTGTTTATAGAAGATGAGGGAATTACTTACTGATAAATATATCCTTAAACTATTCCCATTGCATAGATTCATATTTTTCTTGTTCTAGTATTTTTTTAATAAAAGTCCACCAAATATCTTCTTCACCTTAAAAATGATAAATAGGAAAAATGAAATTTTTAAGATCGGAATAGTGAAGAATAGAAATTTTTTTTCAATGGTAATAATCCATTGATCGTAATATATTGGACCATTTTAACCAATAAATGAATGCTTACATCACCTCATGAAGGACTCATAAAAACATTGTTTCATCCTTATATCGTTTGGAAGTTCAACCAGATTGTTCAATCGATCTCCCAAAATGTTTGGTTACACTAGTGGACAATAATTTTATTTTCCATTGAATTTATAATTAATATTTATTCTTTGTGTTTTTTTATAGACAAAAACTATAAATTATATTTTAAAGACCCGTAAAATTCAAGGGAAATTTTTTTCTTAATTTTCTTTGGGATTTTACAAGAACGTGGTTTCTGACGGCACTTGATACCGAGGCCTGGTGTGCCCGAAATTTCTATCCGAAGATTAGCTCGGGTACGTTCAGTGAATGAATGAGCGGGAATTCCTATCTTTTGAACTGGTGCTTGGAATCGAATTATGAGGTCACCGATGGAACCGCAACACCGGTAATTGCTTAGGAACGCTTTTTCTGGAATTGCGTTTGCTCGTTCTGAGTTGTTTAATTTTTGTGGATTAAGTGTGAGTGAAATAAAATTTCGTTAAGAATTTTATTTCTCTTCTCCATGTGTTATAACCTAAGTGTAGGAGATAAGGTGCGAACCACTATTTGTTAGTTTCTCTTTAGTGGAATAAAGGTGAGGTGGGGCCCACACGAGCCCCCACCTTTTCAATATCCTTAACTCTCTAACTCCTCTTAACCCCCCACATAAGTTGTGTAACTCTTTTGACTTTTCCTCTCCTCTATTTAACTCATGCCAACACACCAATTCAATTCATTATTTTATGTTTTGAATTTTTTTGAATTGTGGCATTAGTTAATAAAATAAGGGTAATCCTTATTTTATTTTGGTTGGATGTTGTCTGTGGAAAATTGAGGAGAGAGCTCTTGGGTGATTTCATCTTCATGACGAAGAACACCAAGGCTTCGATGAAGAACGCTGTCACCATAGAAGAGATTGACGTGTCGTCTCTTCTCCTCTCCGCAGCCGGTGTGCGACCCCTTTTTCCGAGGATCGACGATGCACCCTCTTTCAATCTTCTTCCCACATCAATGAAAATGAGACGCCACTTCCTCCTCGGACATTCACCATCAACATATGGAGCTTCACCTCGTGATGTCGTTTTCCACAGCGAACCCCCGTTCTAGCTACCCTCAAGGTAGGGGTTATTTAATTATTTTCGTTCGTGAATTCTACTTTGTCATCCTATGTGAATTTACGACCAGTTTCTATCAATTAACTAGAGGGGTCCGGACCGCACAAACATGGCTGACCCTCCTCCAATTTGAATATTGTTTCTAATTTGGTTGGGACGGAATGGCGTGGTGTCGTCGCACCACGCGGGATCGTACGACAAGTAATGCGTGGCGCCGTCGCGTTGCGCCGTGAAGTTGAATAAGGACGCGATGTCGTCGCGCCGCGTCGTAGAAAACCGAGGACACTGCGGCTGGAGTGGGGATGTGGCAGAGGGGTGCGGTGCCGGCACACTGTGCTGGATGAACCAGGACGCGGTCGGTTCTGGGCCGCGGCGGAGCAGGGTGACCGGCGGCCGGTTCCGGGCCGCCCGTGTTGGCGAAGGAGCAAGGAACGGCCGTCGTCGGTCCTTGTTGGCAGAACCGGCTGGCCGGTGCGGGCCAGCTAGACAAAGGGAATACCAGGGGAATTAATTCCCCCGGCCGGCCAAGCAAGTGGCCCCATTAATGGGTCCGCAGTTACAGGGAATCCGGGGGGCAGCACCCCCCCCCCCCCCCCCGGGAGCCGGAACAGCTCAGCCGCGTGGCCGAGCCAGCTCGCGCCAGCGCGCCAATTTTTCGGCCAGGCCGGGCCGCACCGGCCTGGCCCGGCCTTGTCACAACCCGTCCTCGGGGCCCATGCCGTGTCTAATTAGTATCAGAGAAGTTTGGTTCTACCGCAGAACATGGGACTCTTATCTTTTTCTATGTGAAGCAATAGTGTTTAGCGTATTGGGTGTGGTTATCAGTCTAGGAAGTCCAGTGTTGGTGCGGCGACCGACGTATCCGTACACCAGGACCCTGACTTCTGATTTCTGACTTAATGCATGAAAACATTGATTGCATGTGTGTTTCATGTTTTCATTGTGATTACTTTGTGTCAGCTCACCAGGTATACTTTTCTGACTGTGGCACACCTGTTTCTTTTTCAGGATGGCCCAACGACAGAAGCCAGCTAGGGTTCCGAGAGTTGAGCGTGACGACAGTCCACCAAGCGACGACGCCTCGGTACAGGGCCCTTTGACAGCTGAGGAACCGGTGGTACCTTTACCTGCCAGCCACCAATGCTTCCAGCCCCAGCCGCTGACGATGCACGTCCCCTTAGTAAACTGCATGAGTTCCAGCACCAGTGACCGCCCAGGTTCCATGGGGAGACGGACCCCAAGGAAGCCGAGGACTGGTTGGAGGCAGTGGTGAGAGTTTTCAGGTTAGTGAGGACACCAGCAGACCTCATGGTGATCCTCGCAGCGAGCCTACTGCACACAACCACAGGCAGATGGTGGAGCATGATGCTCCAGGTGCACGATGAGGCATCTATTCTCTAGACGGACTATGAGATCCTCTTCTGCTCAGAGTTCGTCCCGGCCACCCTCCGGGCGGTGGGCATCCAGGAGCTTCTTCAGCTGCGGCAGGGCAGATTGACGGCAGCCCAATACTCGGCGAGATTTACCGATCTCTCACACAAATCTACCCACATGGTACATGACCCATTCTTCCGGGCTCGGACCTTTGAGCAGGGATTGTGACACGAGATCAGGGAATCGCTGATCTCCCCCAGCATTCCGACTCAGACATGAGTACTGGAGCGAGCACTTTTCATTGAGAGCTTTCTTGCTGAGTCTACAATAGCACCAAGACCCACCGCCGGACGGCACGTAGCAGAGTTTTCTGTAGCATGTAGTTGACGGATGACTCATGGGTCCAGGCAGACCATACCCTCAGGCAGACGACCTCAGGACACTGGCTCAACAGTGTGGGGCACACAGCGCGGAGCCAGTCTTTCGAGAGGCAGCCAGTGCTACTCATGCGGCAGGTAGGGCCACATGTCTCCTGATTGCCCGACCCACTGTGCCGAGGAGTAGCAGACGGTTGGGGGACCACCAAGGCAGATGTAGAGGGTCGACCGTGGCGGTCTGCAGGGAGGAGGTGGATGGGGCAGAGGAGCTGGCCGAGCAGCAAGTGGTGGGTGACGCTTTGAGGCTTTACCACCACCACCACCAGGAGTTCCACCCCGACCACAGGGAGCTGGCGGGCAGAGACATGCACAACTCCAGGCATTAGAGTCCTATGACCACGGTGCGCCCGAGATGATTCGAGGTACTATCAGTTTCTATTCCACCCTTGCTGTAGTACTTATAGACATATGAGCGATTCATTATTTCATATTTGCTGCCCTTGTTCGGAGCTCGGAAATTCCAACAGAGTCGTTGGTTCGATCCTTACGGCTAGAGACTCCTACGGGAGCGGACTCGATGATTGCGCATTGGTTCCAGTAGTGTGAGCATAGTCTAGGAGGCGAGAGCTTTAGCTGGGATCTTCTTGTAGTGGCGTCGAGGCCTTATGACATCATCTCTGGAATGGATTGATATCTGGAGTCCATGCACAGATTGACTGTATTAGGCGCAAGGTGCGATGTGTACGCACCGACGGGAGCACGTTCACCGTCACCGGCGAGAAGGGAGCCTTTGCAGCACAGGATGGACTCTCGTAGAGGAGAGGAAAACCCATCACTCATCAGTTGGCTAGCCTCATCCTAGGAGAAGTTTACGTGCGGATTCCTAGTTTTCCTGCAGGGGTGGATTAGTTTGCGGACGTCTTTCCCGACGACGTTCTAGGGCTACCTCCTCGCACAGAGGTAGACTTTTATATCGACCTGTACCCCGGGACAACCCCGATATCGACTCCAGCATATTGGATGGACCCCACCGAGCATCGAGAGTTGCGGGTACAGATGGAGGTCTTGCAGGGCAAGGGATTCATCCAACCCAGTGATTCACCCTGGGCTTCCCCGATATTGTTCGCCAAGAAGGAGGATGGGAGCATGCGACTTTGTGTCGACTAGCGTCGCCTGAACCAGGTGACGGTGAGGAACAAGTATCCTCTACCGAGGATTGATGACCTCTTCGATCAGCTCAAGGTAGCACGGTGGTTCTCAAAGATAGACCTCAGGTCAGGCTATCATCAGCTCAGAGTTCAAGACGAGGACGTGTAGAAGACGGACTTCAGATGTTGGTATGGCCACTATGAGTTCTTGGTTATGTCATTCGGTGTAACCAATGCTCCAGCAGTGTTCATTTCCCTCATGAACAAGATATTTCATCCATACCTCGATCTATTAGTTGTGGTCTTCATCAACGACATTTTGATTTACTCGACGACTGAGGAGGAGCACACCTACCACTTGCGGGTTGTACTAGACACAGTCTGAGAGCACCAACTTTATGGTAAGCTCTCGAAGTGCCAATTCTGGAAACGTGAGGTCCACTTCTTGGGACACATCATCTCTGAGGTGGGAGTTGCAGTGGATCCTGCGAAGATCGAGGCTGTGCTAGCTTGGGAGCCACCCAAGAGTGTGACGGAGGTGCGGAGTTTCATGGGACTAGCTGGATACTATCAGAGATTTGTGCCATACTTTTCCAGAGTTGTGGCACCACTCTCGGATTTGAGGAAGAAGGGGAAAACCTTTGTATGGTCTGACAGATGTTAGCAGAGCTTCCAGGAGCTGAGACAGAGAGTGACCAGTGCACCTATCTTGAGGTTGCCTGAGGAGGGAGTAGGGTACGTAGTCTACTGCGATGCATCAGGGACCAGACTCGGATGTGTCTTGATGTAGGAGTGGGCCGTGATCGCCTATGGATCACGTTAGTTGAGGCCGCATTAGCAGAACTATGATACCCATGACCTGGAGTTAGTAGCAGTAGTCTTCGCTCTGAAGACATGGCGCCACTACCTGATGGGCGAGCGCTTTATAGTCTTTTCAGACCATCAGAGTCTTAGATACATCTTCCTTTAGAAGGACCTGAATCTGAGACAGTGGCGATGGATTGAGTTCCTCCCGGACTATGACTTTGAGATAGTCTATACTCATGGGAAGGGGAACGTGGTAGCCGATGCTCTCAGTAGGAGGATAGGCATTCAGCAACTTGAGGAGGCGACAGAGCAGCTAGCCTTGTTGCAGATATCCTTCATGGACAAGGATGGTGAAACCTTCCTCCAGTCTCTCACAGTCACTCCTCCACTACTGTAGTGGGTCAGAGAGGCACAACCTGGGGATGCTGATTGTGAGACGCGGCGTGCACAAATATCCTCAGGACATCCACCTGATGGTTTCTCCTTTGGAGCAGAGCACGACATCCTTTATAGAGGACATACCTTGGTACCAGTTACTTTACGGGAGGAGGTTCTGAGAGAGTTTCACACTTCTCCTTTGGCGGTACATCCTGGAGTGGAGAAGATGCACCAGTATCTCATATGACAGCACTGGTGGCCGGGCATGAAGAAGGCTTTGGCAGAGTTCGTTTTTCGATGCCTCACCTGCCAGCAGGTGAAGGCAGAGCATCAGGTACCAGCAGGCTTGGTAGAGCCTTTGGAGTTCCCGAAGTGGAAGTGGGATGGAATATCTATGGACTTCGTGACTGGACATCCACGCACTTCCAAGGTCACGACTCCATTTGGGTGATTGTCGACAGACTCACCAAGTCGGTACACTTCTTACCCATTAGAGAGCAGGGCTCAGTGGAGAGCTTGGGACGTCTCTACGTTCAGCATATTGTACGGCTTCACAGTGTGCCATCATTTATCGTCTCCGATCGGGATGCTCGCTTTACTTCCAATCTTTGGAAGGGTTGCAGGAGGCGTTCGGGACGCAGCTACGTCTGAGCACCGCCTTTCACCCTCAGACGGATGGTCAGATGGAGAGAACCATTTAGACTCTCGAGGACATGCTCTGTCCACGTTTCCTCGACTTTGGTCACAGCTGGGAGGACCACCTAGCCTTAGTGGATTTTGCGTACAAAAACAGCTACCACTCCACCATCAGGATGACACCATACGAGGCGTTGTACGGCCGAACTTGCAGATCTCTTTTGTGCTGGACATACCCTGGGGAGTCAGCACTTGTGGGACCAGAGATGGTTCAGGGCAAGACAGAGATGGTCCAGGTCATCCAGGAGCGGATGAGTACAGCTCATAGCTGGAAGAATTCTTATGCTGACAGGAGGCGGAGGCCACTAGAGTTTGAGGATGGTGACCACGTCTTTTTGCGTGTCTCACCTCTATGTAGATTAAGGAGATTTGGCCGTGGTGGCTAGTTGTCTCCACGCTTCATCGGACTGTTCCAGGTCCTCAGCAGGATTGGCGAGGTGGCTTATCACCTGGCTCTACCACCTCAGTTGCACCGGGTGCACGACGTCTTCCACGTATCTCAGCTGAGGAGATATGTGCATGACCCAACACATATCATTGACCATGGGGAGCATGGAATCGATGATGGGGTGACTTTTTCAGAGGTTCCAGTGGAGATCGAGGATCGACAAGAGCGGGTCCTATGAGGACGGTCGATTCCTCTAGTGCGCATCAGATGGCAGCACGGTAACCTCTAGGGGAGCACTTGGGAGCAGGAGGCTCAGATGCGTGCTCAGTACCCACATTTGTTTCCCTAGCGTATGATGTATCTTTATAGGGACGTAAAGCCCTGAGGTGGGAGTAATGTAAAGACCTGTAAAATTCAAGGAAATTTTTTTTCTTAATATTCTTTGAGATTTTACCAGAATGTAGTTTCTGACGGAACATGATTCTGAGGCCTGGTGTGCTCGGAATTTCTATCTGAAGTTTAGCTCGGGTACGTTCAGTGAACGAACGAGCGGGAATTCCTATCTTTTTAACCGGTGCTCGGAATCGAATTCCGAGGTCACCGATGGAACCGCAGCACCGGTAATTGCTTAGGAATGCCTTTTCTGGAGTTGCGTTTGCTCGTTTTGAGTTCTTTAATTTTTTTGGATTAAGTGTGAGTGAAATAAAATTTTGTTAAGAATTTTATTTATCTTCTCCATGAGTTAGAACCTAAGTGTAGGAGTTAAGGTGGGACCCACTGTTTGTTATTTTCTCTTTAGTGGCTTAAAGGTGAGGTGGGGCCCACACGATCCCCCACCTTTTCAATTTCCTTAACTCTCTAACTCATCTTAACCCCCCACTTATGTTGTGTAACTCTTTCGACTTTTCCTCTCCTCTTTTTAACTCATGCCAACACACCAATTCAATTTATTAATTTAAGTTTTGAATTTTTTTGAATTGTGGCATGAGTTAATAAAATAAGGGTAAGACTTATTTTATTTTGGTTGGATGTTTTGTGTGGACAATTGAGGAGAGAGCTCTTCGGTGATTTCATCTTCACGACGAAGAACACTAAGAATTCGACAAAGAATGTCGTCACCATAGAAGAGATTGACGTGCCGTCTCTTCTCCTCTCCGCAGCCAGTGTGTGACCCCTTTTTCCGAGGAACGACAACGCACCCTCCTACGATCTTCTTCCCATGTCAAAGAAAAGGAGACGCCACTTCCTCCTTGGATGTTCACCGTCAACATACGGAGCTTCACCTCGCGACGTCGTTTTCCGCGGCGAACCCCATGGGATCATACGACAAGTAATGTGTGGCACAGTCGCGCTGCGCCGTGAATTTAAAAAAGGACGCGACGCCGTCGCGCCGTGTCGAAGAAAACCGAGGACACCGCGGCCAGAGTGGGGCCTTGGTGGAGGGGCGCGGTGCCATCGCACCGCGCCGGATGAACTAGGCCGCGGCCGGTTCTAGGCCGCTGCGGAGCAGGGTGACCGGCGGTCGATTCCGGGCCGCCGGTGTCGGCGAAGGAGGAAGGACCGGTCGTCACCGGTCCTTGTTGGAAGAACCGGCCGGCTCGTGCGGGCCCGGCCGGCCAAGCATGTGGCCCCATTAATGGGGCCGTGGGTACAGGGAAACCAGGGGGGCAGCGCCCCCCCCCCCCCACGAGCAGGAACGGCTCGGCCGCTTGGTCGAGCGAGCCAGCGCCAGCGTACCGGGTCGCCGGTCGGGAGGGGACGGGCCGACCCGGACCCGAGTCGGGTCGACCCGGTTCGGGCCGACCGGGGGGTCTCGGTCCGGGTCGGTCCGAGCCTGAAACCCCCGTTTTCGGACCGTCTTCGGTCTTTTTCCCATAACATGGGCTTCGGACCTCCGATTGATGCACCGTCAGTTGCGTAGCGATCCTTGGAACGAGATGGTCGATTTGGTATATCGAGTTCAAGGATTCAGAATAGTTTGGGTTTGGCCAGGTTGGTTCGTACACGAAACCAACCAGGCCCTAGGAGCGGAAACACTGATATCTTAAGCTCCGGACGTCCGAATGATGTGTCATCAACGTTGTTGGATTCCTCTTAATGAGACAGATCTTTTGGCTTACTCCACCCGAGGTTTGGACGCAGGTGGAGTACGGTTGGGTTGGTTTTACCTTAAAAGCCAACCGGGCCCCTGGGACGAAAAAGCCAATAACTCTCAGACCGGGCGTCCGATTGATGCGCCGTCTGCGACGTTTAGTTCCTGTTGACGATAAAGAACTTTTGGATACATCAACTCTGGACTATGTGTCAGTTGATGTATCAGCCTCTCGGCTCATGGAGCGGACTCTCCCGAACGAGCTTGCTATGTGCGGTAACCCTAGAGTTGGCTGCAACTACTACTACTACGACGACTGTACAGAGATCCTCAGTGGATTCTACGATGACAACTACATCACTCAGCGATCCTATGTGGATCAGTGCTACCGATCCTGTGTGGGTCCGATCCTGTGTGGGTCAGCACTCAGCGGTTCTGTGTGAGCCAGTGCCTACAGATCCTGTGTGGGTCTTTGCGGGGGTTAGTTACCTATCGATCCTTTGTGGGTCAGATCCTATGTGGGTCATTGCAGGGTTTAGTACCTATCGATCCTTTTTGGGTCCGAAAACTTAGATGAATCAATGGATATATCTGATCATCACTATCGTTATACGGAGAAGTATAACTGTGTGAGCTGAACCCTGTTTTACTTTCCTTTGTGGATTGGGTTCTGCTATCCCGTGTGGATTTACGTTTTGCTTTCCTGTGTGGACTGGGTTATACTTGGGCTCGGATGTTGGAGTCGAATGAGAATTGGTGACTTAGGTATATGTATGGGCATATACCTAAGCAGTGTCAGATGTTACTTCGTGATTGTATCATTCCTTTGTGGATTATCCTTTGTGGATTCTGGGAGACCTTCGGGGGGTATTGGGGTCCCTACTGAGTAGCTTATACTCACCCCTAAACGGGCTATGCCCGCACTACGTTGTGTTGGTTGCAGACGAAGGACATCACTGATCGTGGTTGATGCTTGCAGAGCAGGACGGTACCTGGAGGTGGACCACTGGGCGGGACATACTCGGAGCGGTCGGCTGGACCCGAGGAGCAGTGGAGGCAATCTGTACTCACCCTTCAGGTGGGATTTTCCATGGACATATCTACATTGCGGCTTTACTTTTCAGTTGCTGTTTTTCTCTTTCCAGTTGTACTTTACTTTCAGTTTGGGTTTGTATACTGGCCCACTTACTTTTACACACTTACTTTTGTACTCTGTTTTTACTTAGTGTTTATTTCTACTTCTTTCTTGTTCTGTGGTGTTTGTTTACTTTACAAAGGCAATTCCTTCCCTTTTTACTGGGATTTATGCCTTGGTGCTAGTCGCCAGCCCCTGGCCTATGGAAGGCGGGCTTGGGGTAGTCACGGCATGGGCCCCGAGGACGGGTCGTGACATATAGTGCGATAAACACTAATAACAGTGGAAGGAAAAAATAACCTGGAAAAGAACTTATATAATGTCTATAATGTAAAACATTCTTTTTACCATATGAATCCTTTGGTTTATCATGGTCATTCATAGTCATCATATTTTTAAATCCATCATGATGGTTAATAGAGTTTATGAATTTCCAAATTATATCCCCAAGGAGTGTCAAACCAGATGAGAAGAAATGCATGTTTTTATCCACCAGGTGATGACTGAGTCTAACTTAATGATACCATTTCGTAGATATTACCCATAGGTACCATTTTACTAGAGGCAAGTTAAATTTTAGTATCCATAAAGGGATGTAATTTCTTGTAAACCACTCACTCTATATTTTTCCATAAATCCAGGACATTTTCATATACTTTGAATGATCCTTAGAATGATCTTTAAATACATCCATAGACATATAATGTTTTCTCATCCAAGTTCTCAAAGTATATCTATACCACTTAATGATACCAACTACAAGTCCATGTATATATATATATATTACATATTTTGGAAGAGTATTAAGAATATTACACAAACTCATGATTGAGGACCCTAATAGTTTATTATATAAGGAGACTGGGTACAAAATATTATAATTAATTAAAGGCATTTCACATCTCTCTCAAATATCCTCTCAAATAGAATTCCTCTTATGAATATTGAATGTAAACATTTCTTCAAAACACAGTGAAGTAAATAAAAGTATGGTTGATATCATGTTTTCAATAAGGCCCAAAATAAGAGATATCGATCTATTATAACATGAATGAATAATAAAACTATAAGGCTTTGTGATCATGAAATTAACTAATGAAGTGCAAACCCAGAATTTCATTTATGATAAACATAAGTCATTTCATAAAAGAAATATAATTTCTGAAAACATGTCCTATGTGTGTGATACATCATAATAAATCAATCATGACCAACAATCTTAAGACCTAAAAGTGTTGAACCATCATAATAATTTAAATAAATGTCATATATGAAGTTTAAATTCTAATAGAAACAACATTGTGGATCAGGACTCATCACATTCTTCCCATTATGGATCAGGGCAGACTTGTCTCCCATAGTGGATCAAAGCACATGTGTTTCCTATAGTAGATCAGAATACACCTGTTTCCCATAGTGGATTAGGGAAAAACAAATTCCAGCATTGTGTTCGGAAAAACCTATTTCCCATAGTGTATCAAGACTATTAAAATTTTTCATATTGATATATCATTAGATATAAATATTTACCCATTGAATTAGAGGGAGAAAAAGGTCCCTGCTATCCCATAATGAAGGAATAAAATCATTATGAGATTAGTAAATTTGAATCATAAGACTCATGAAGTAATAACATTAAATTAATCTTAAAATATGAGTTTTAATTATAAATTCCTTAAATTACATGTTAATGGTTCTATATATATACCTCTTGAAATAACACATGTGCATAACATAATGTACACCTCAACGAAGTAAAATTGATACAAAAATCTCATACTAAATTGGTAACTTTTGAACCATAAAACAAATGAAATAGGTATCCTTAAATATATATTAAAATAATAATAATTTCATGTAGAATCGTCATAAAATAAATTTATGGGAAATTTATTAATAACATAAAAGAAGCATGTGGTGAATATGGAATTTGTTTCATTAAAAGGAAAAGTGAAATAGAAGTCCCTTAACTTAAGTCTTGAATTTCATCATATATATTAAAAAATCCTATATATACAATATAATCTTATTATAATGTTATGACATTAAAATATATATGTCATATCATATATTATTTTCTTGTGATCTTTTATTACCCGTTTATCTATAATTCCATGCTAAAGTTATGTTTTATGTAATAATCACTTTGTTTCTCATTTTTTTTTATTTTGTATTTTTGGTCCTACAAATATTATCATTATTTAGTCATTTAGTTAATTTTAACCATGATAACAAATATAATATTTATTGAATATATTTGTATTTAAATTTAACTATAAAATTTATTTAAATAAAATAAACAACACTTTTTATGTGGTCGGTAGGTCATACATGCACATAAACACTACTTCCATTAAAATTGATTATAGAAACAAAGAAAGGTAATTGATATATTTTCATTAAAAAATCAATTTTTATCATATATATCACATATTTTCATTAAAATCAAAAAATTTAAATTCCATGCGATGTTTAAATAAATCACATCACGTAATGAGGTGGTGGTTTATCGTACACATGAGCTATGTTATCGCGTTCCAAAAAAATAGAGAATATAAAAGTATGTTTGATATAATATTTATAAAAGTATAATAATATCATTTATATATTATATAAATAATAAATATACTATTATTTACATTCTATGGAGGTAGTAATAGAAAAATTAATGACATCAGTTTGTGAGGTGACAGTCCATTTTACACACAAAGAATTATTTGGTAACCCATATGATATAAGAGTAGATGGTTGATGGTAATTACCATAACATAAATATAGATCACTATATGTATTATATGAATGATTTTATATCATCATGTTATAATAATAATTTAATTAAATGGATTAAGAATTGAAATAAATATACCTTTTGATGAATGATACTGATTCTCTGGGTATCCTCCAATGGGTTTGCACCTAAATCCTTCCATGGTTGGATTTCTATATAAAATAAAGATTATTGGATGAGATGAATGAATTTAAGAGGTTATTTGTTAATTAATTTTATGATCCAAAAGTACGTTAATGTGTGATGATAAGATTATGGGGGTTTCCATTTATATGTGAGATGGGTGGCTCACTTGTAATTTTTTTAAATAAAGAATTCCACAACCATATTTCATATCAAAAGGATCCAATAATGTACAATTATATATAACAGAATATATAATTAATAAATATTTCCATAAAATGGGTTTTTAAAAATGATAGTTATTTTTAACCTTATTATTTTATCATAACCCCCCCCCCCCCATGATAAACACATTTTTACCTTAATAGTGTTAATCAATTTATTATGTTCTCTGTATTAATTTTGGTAAAAAATTATGATTACATTATTATATAATATAAATTTTCATGAAAAATAATATGGAATCAGTTTTCCTAAATTATTTTCCCATAATTGGATAATGTTAATTTAAATTTGAACCCGCAGAGTTGATGCGAATTTTGGGTTATAAAGAGAAATTTTTCAAAAGTTTTCAATGTGTTTATATAATATGTCAATATAAAACTTTTTGTGGAAATGTTGTGCATTATAGGTGTTGATAATTCATTAGATTATTAACTAGTGTTTTATTAGTGTATCATAGACTATGTTGACTTTATATGTTATTATAGAAATTTAACACAATATACTTTATTGAGGAATCAATCAAATTCTAGATTATAATACCATTATATCATATAGAAAACATGTCAAGGGACACCATGATTTTATATTTGAGGATAAATGCAACCAAAAAAATAATGAGGTGGAATTTGGGAATTGATATATTCTTAGGATATTGTATTCTTGAAATGTTTGGTAAATAACATAGCCTCATGTTCATATAATACTTTTATCTGGGCCTCGATGTCTTATAATATCCAAGCATAACCTATGTTGGTCAGCTAAAACTTCTTTTTATCCTTAAAAATAACTTTATTACCCTCTTTTATCACCAATATCCTTATATAATATTTGACCTCTTCACCTATATAATCATCAAAATAAAAAAATAGAGTTTGGATAAGGAATTTAAAAAAATATATCAATTTAAACAAAAAAATCGCGATTTAAATCCTATATCAGATTCATCTACAAATTATTCCATTAAACTAAATATTTTTCAAATGATTGTGTGTTATCAAAATGGTGAGTTAATAAAAAAATAGTTATAAAAGTAAAATATATAAATTCTCCTCTCAAAAAAAACATCCATAATTCTTCACTGAATCCTGAATTTGCATTTTATTTTTGTGTTTTCATATTATTTTCTTTTATAAAATAGACCCCAACCATTTTACATTATTTTTATTAGTTTTAATTTTTCAATAAAATAATATCTATAAATAATAGTGTAATATTTAAAAAATTTCTCAAGATATAGCTATATTTATCTAGTAGTATACATTCCTGATGTTTTATAAATATTAATTAATTTATAGTTTTTTTTAATTTTATTTTTTATATATAACCAAGGAATTCAATGAGGAATTGCCTTGAAAATCAATCATATGTGTTGACCTAAAACTCATATATTCTAGAATAAGTCATCAAAGATTATATAATTTTATAGTTACAAGAGATAAGAGAAGAAATGTGAGTGGTCAAGAACCAACTGGAATAATATACTAATATCCATCTACCATATTGAGAAACATAATAGAAGATTCAATCTTAACATATGATTAAAGAATGAAACCATCAATCCACTATTCAATGGGATACTAAAAAATATGATACCACTTTAATGTATTTTTTTATCATAGAGAATGAACATTAAAATATAATTTTTTTGGATAATTTATTTTCCTCACTCCAGAAATACCCCCATGTGGCATAGTTCAATAAAGAAGCGATTTCCATTGAGACACTAATTGTTTAAATCATAATATTGAATACATTTTTTTGTAAAAATTTAAATGAAAACTAATTCTCATTATAAAATTATTGAGTTAGAAGATAATTGTTTTACTATATAGAATGATGTAGATGAAGAATAAACCCAAAAAAAGTGGAGATTATTTTTGATGAAGTAATTGTAGAACTTTATGAGAGTAAAACGTTTGAGTTCCCTATGTAATTTCCAATGAATCAAGAAATAAATGATTATATCCAAGATTGAGATAACTCAATAATACATTTATTTTACTTAAATTTTATTTTAAAAAAATTTTATATAAATTCTACCTCTGTTATAATTATTTATACAAAACTCGTTATTATTTCTGAAAATGATGCTCATAAAAGGTGAGAAGAAAAAAATTCAAATCATATGTTATTGATGATTGGGGAATAATAGAAATGTGAGATAGAGTTAAACAGATATGAAGATAATACTAATTATATAGTAGAATAATAACAGTGTATTTTTAAATTCCTAAGCTAGACATTACATGGACATTACATAACATTTACAAAATAATTAATCACTACACAAACAGATGCTGAAAGGCCATATTAGTTTTATTCCTTTGGAAATGGGGAACAAAAACATCTAATCTAGTTGAATATCATAAACATATCCCATAATGTCATTCCCCCTTTTTCTTCCTATTTAAAACCATTCATTATAACCTAGGGAAAGGAAACATAAAAAATGGGTTATCCCATATGATAAATAAGGGTAAAAAATAGGTACAAAAACATAACATGAGCATAATGTTACGAGAACGTGATCATAAATGTAGAAGCACATGACCTACATATATGAGGTAATCATTAATCAAGGAATCAATAATGGTAGTTCATAAAATTGTTATCATAAATAAACCAAAGAAAATAATTCATAATATCATGAAATTGATATAAGGTGTGAAATTGTGGCACACACATCATATTATAACTTTGGAAACACATATAAATAATAACATGTTATCTCATTAAGAACATGAAATCACAACCTTTTATAAACATATAGACATGAAAACCAGGTCCACACAAAAAATTATAGACATGAATACTAGGTCCATGCATTGAATTATGGACATAAAAACCAGGTCCATGCATCAAATTACAGACATAAAAACCAGGTCAACACATATAATGGTGAACGTGAAAAAAACGATTCATGTATAACATATATACCTCATGATATTTCCATCTTTACCCAATGCATCGTAGGGAGATATAGGTGTAATCCATATCATATTTATACCATACATATTCATTACACAAGATCACAAAGAATCATATCATAACCAATGTAATGGAATGGGTGTCATAAACATGTAATCATATAATAACCATTGAAAAAGAAATAGAATTTATAATCATATCATTAATAGCACAACTCGTGAAATGAGGGGGTATCTTAAAAATCATTCCATCAAAAAACAAACAATTTAAAAAAAGAATATTAATTGTACTCTGGAACAATAACAAAATATCTCATCATAGGTGGGGAAGGATTTTTAAAGATCACTTGAAACATGAATTCTATTTAAAAGACACTTTTTAAAACATAAAACATTTTTAAAAATATTTCTTTGAAATTAAATTGAAAACATATTAAGGAATAATGAAAATAAATTAAAATAATTCATGAGGAAAATATTATTTCTTAGTTGAAATATTTTTCTGTCATAATTTTTTTTGAAATTTGAGAAGAAATGATTTTATTTGAAAATAACCATATAAGAATGTAGGGGATTCTTCTTGGAAATAATGCCTTATTAAATCATAAAAATACATTCATTTATTATAAGTAAAAAAACCTTCTTCTCGTAATTTTCCTAATAATGTCAAATAGAACATTATTTAAAAAATAAAAGAATGATTCCTTTCAAACCATGTAGTAAAAAGTCAAAAAGTGTAAAAATTACCTTAAAAAAACATAAAAAATAATAAAACAGTTTATGAAATTATTTTTAGAAAACATGAACATGGATGATAAATATTACCCAACAGAGAAATAAAATTAAACAATACCAAATACAGAAGACACTCTGAAATCAAAACTCATAACATTATAATCATTAGAATCATAAGCCCCGTGTAAAAATAAAAATTATAAGAATATGGAAATATCCTAATCATTTGGATATGACTGATAAAATAAATTCATTGGAAGTATATAAACCATATAGAATAAACATGTATTATATGAGGCATGTGTCTCATAGAAATAACAGTGAGAGAAAAAAATCCCTTAACTTGTCTCTTGACTCTCTTCATACTCGAACAATATTCTATTATAATAAATATAATATTATTATACAACTTTTATAGAAAAATATTCTTATATATAATACTAATATGGCTTGACTATAACCTTATATTACCTGCTTCCTAATGATCCTATGTTAAGGGTTCACTTCATCTTATATTCTATTTATTCGTTGTATGTGTATTAATTTGATATATCATTTTTCCTTATACTTATATCATGATTCCATAATATAAAATGTCATTTAAATATCACTTATATATAGTATATTTATATTATAATTGTAACACCGTGACCCCTCTCGACTGGAGCTGGTGCATTACTTGTGTTATTAAAATGGTTAGAAAGAATAAAAAATCTTGATAGAACAACCCGTTTAGTAGTCTTGAAGAAACTAGATACATATATGTAAAACAAATTACATTGAAAAAGGTTACAAGACACAATACATAACAAAACTAAAAACTGTAACCACATGAACTCAATAAATTACCTTCTCTTCATCACCTGTTGAAGGTAAACAATGAATGGGGTGAGCTCAAAAGCTCTATAAATGTTATACATAGTGTAATAATGAATACAATAATAATTGAATCATAATCAATCTGACATAATCAATATGTCATGGTGAATAAATGAAATACTAATTCCATTAATAAACGGAGAATGAAACTGCGTCCATATATTTTGTCACAGTGAAAACCTCATGGATGATAATAATAACCGATAATGAATATAAAAAAATATTATGAATTGGACTTCATGTATCTGGAACTTGAAAACATAATAACATTAAAATGATTTAGTTCTTTGGGTAGAAACCCATCTGATTTTTGGAAACAAACTCGAATGGTTTGTCACCAAACTAATTTGTCTCATGAGACCTACCGATGCATCGAGGGGCTATATCGGGCCCCACCTGCCACTTCATTTCCATATAATTATTTATACATTGATTCAATACAATAGAAAAATTATTTTTCAATATTTGTATAGAGTAGAGTATATGGATTCATCAATATTTCGTTAATTAAAATAACTTACCAAATAAACACCGTATGTAAAATGGTATACGATTTAGAAAAAAAACATATCCATTATAAGAGATTATGGATATTTAATATAAATATAATTTCAAATGAAAATTTATATCAAATGGCCAGTAGTTACACCACATAATGATTATTTGGTCCACAATACAATGTTAGTCACAACGAAATAGTAGTTGAGACAAAGTCTCTTACCATAATGTAATCGGTCGAATCATATGAAAAGAACATAATAACCCTAAAATGAATCATTGAATAACATAAATATAAATGGAATAATGTTATTATATATAAAATGGCAGTACACATATACCACATACAAGAAATAAGTGGCAAACAATGAAATCTCACAGAAATGAAAGTGAGATAAGAAACCCCTTACAAACATTTCGGAAAGGAAACGAGTGTTATTGTGAGGGATTAATGATAGGTAAAGGGGTATTAAATTATTTATATGTCATAATCAATGTATGGGGGAGGTGTAAAAACATACCACATCATTGGGAATTACAAACAAAGGGCACAACATAGAGGATATTCTTGAACAAAAGTGAGAGAGAGTATCCCTTACCTTTCGCTCAAAGGTGTCCGTGTTTGTTCTTAATGTCCTGAATAATAAAATTTAGATTCGATAATTAATATGTACAGAACCTCATAAACATGTAATGTATATGGTTTAACCTTATTATGTTAATTAATGTACTATTTTAGGGGTTTAATAGATTCAATTTTATTGTTTTGGATGCATTTTCTTACTTGGTTTCATGATTTGTTTACTTGTATTCATGAATGGAAGTTCATTTGAAAAGTGGTTAAACATCCAGAATTGTTAATATAGATTATTAGTGACATTAAAAGGATATAAATAATCTTATTATAATTCTGGACATATACCATGAGGATGACTCATTCGTTGAGCTAAAATAAATGCATGGATTTGGCATGGCAGTTTTGTGCACAATAAACTTGTTTTGCATTATTATTCCATTTTATGAATGTATAAAGATTACAAAACATTAATCCAGATAAAATACATATATTATGACCATTTTAAACCATTTAAAATGTTTAATGACTAGTATTGAAGATAGTAATGCAAATTGAAAACATGTCTTCCTTGAGTGTGATAAATTTACACATCTCAGACGGTGTTTGCATTTATTGTATAAAAGTAGGGGAAAAATAGATTATGATGAAATATTCCATTACACAATAAAGATCCAGTACATGTAAGGTACTGTAATTATCATGGAATTTGGATTAGGGGAGGTGAGAAGGGAGATAAAAATAATATAACTTTGTAAAATAAATTGAAAGAAAAGAGAAGGAAGGTTCACCTCTTGAGTAATCCTCCATGAAAATCTCCTTAAGGCCTTTTTTTCCTTTTGATTAGACCATACGGTCTTGTAAATGACAAGAGGGATTGGGAAAAGTATTTTTCAGAATTTAGGAAAGTCATAAATATTGAGTGGGGTGGGATGAAGAGGGGGTGAGGTGTGGTTTTTATAGTGGAGGGGAGAGGTGTTTTCTTAATATTATAATTCTTAATTTTGGTACTTCCTCTCAAGACAACCAATAGTGTGCATTCCATCACAAATATCAGTAATATATTCATTTGACTTCTAACCAATTGGTATTACATTATTATATCATCATCAATGATCTATAATTCCTTATTTATCATTTATCGTAAATTATCGCATTTTACTATTAATAAAAAACGTTAGTACTTTAGAAAAATACAAAAAATTTACCCAAACAATTAGTCGACATGTAGACTCCAAAAATGAAGTAAATTTTTCAAAAATAAATTTCAAAATATAATTAATTAAATATTTAATTAAAATAATTATTTAATCAAAAAATATAAACACTTAAAATATTCATCTTCCTTTTTAAGGTGCCTAAATTCATTTATACATTCAAGGGAATGGATAACATTCATAGGATTCATATTACTAATCATAAAGGTATGTTACTATTCAAAGGGTAGGTTACTATTCATAAGGGTATGTTATTATTCACCAAAAATTACGTTAATTCTATCGGACTCTAAATATCGTCTTGAACAAAACTGTATATATCAGATTTATAAAATTAAAATTGCAGATTTGGAAAATTTATGTTTAAAGGATAGGTTATGGATGCCTCATATAAGTAGCCTTGTTTTGTCCCATATAGGCTAAGTGATTCAAGAGATATTGTCTATAATAAAAATGTATTTAAGAGAAACATACTATGAAGTGTTTACAGTGCTACATTATTCGCCCCTTTGGAAATATTTTCCTCGAAATTTTATTTATGAAACTCACCTAAAAGATGTGGGGATTATTTATCATAACATTCTCAGGTTTCAATGTTGCTTCCTCCATATTCTGGTTTGTCCAAAAAAACCATTACTAGACGAGCTGTCTAATTTCTCAATACCTTCTCCCTTGTGTCAAGAATCTCGATTGGATTTTCACCGTATGAAAAATCAAGTACTAGTTCAATTTCTTAATATGTGAGTACATGCATTGGGTCTAGAATGTATTTCATTAACAATGACACTTGGAAAAAATCATGATCATTGGAGATATTTGGCGGCATCGCTAAATGTCAAGCTACAGCTCCGATTCATTCCAGAATTTCAAATGGTCCGATGTACATGGGGCTTAGTTCCCATATCTTACCGAACCTTAAGACACCCTTCCATGGAGATACTTTTAGAAATAAATGATCTCCCCCAAGGAATTCCAAGTCTTTTCTCTAGTTTTCCACATAACACTTCTACCTACTTTGAGCTTCTCTAATATGGGATTTTATATTCTTCACCTTTTTCGTGGTCTCTTCAATAAGTTTTGGGCCTATAAGTTTCCTCTTACCAACTTCGTCCCAACAAGTTGGAGTTCAACATCTCTTTTTATATAATGCTTCATATTGTGCCATTTGAATACTAGAATGGAAACTATTATTCTATTAAATTTACACCAAAGTAAGTATTGATCTCACAAACCTTGGAAGTCAAGACAACATGAACTCAGCATATCTTATAGAGTTTAAATAGTCATTTTAGACCGCCTGTCAGTTTGGGGGTGATAAGCAGTACTCATATGAAGCTCAGTATTCAAAGCCTTCTAGAGACTTTTCCAAATACGATGAAGTGACATAAAAAGTTAAAAAAAATATCCCATTATGAATAACATGTATTATTTAGATATATAATATTTTAAATGAAACTAACCATGTGAATATATTTCACCATTCCATTTGTGATAATCTTATCAATAATTCATAATATATAATGAATTCAATATAATGGTATTTTTACGTATAAGTATATGTTTTTTTAAACTATTGTTATTCTTTATATAAATATATACCATTATAAAATGTCTATAATGTTTTCATAATATACACTTAGTGAGGAGAATAATCAATATGTTTTCAAATCATGTGGCTAAATACACATAAAATCCAATATCAGAAAAATTGATAATATTAGCATGAATGGAATTATAATTAATACTACATCATAATTGTATGTTTTTTTACAAGTCAATATATAGAATGAATGGTCATATAATATCTCTATTTATTAGAAATTGAAATATATATTCAACATTAGATTCCATTTGGGGTATTAAATATCCATTTAAATGTTTTCAAGGTCCATTAAACTATAAACCTATGTTCTCTCATTTTGATTCAAAATTTTGTTAAGATTCCTAATTAGTGAATTAAGAAATTAAATAACTATATGTTATATTAAATTGATGAAATAAAAAATTACATTTAAATAAACATACATATAAAATAATTAAAACAAAAATACTAGGATCTATATCCAGTAATCACATTTGGGATATATTTCTTAAATATTATTAAGATAAATTCTTTTTTATATATGGAATAATCCATTATAAAATATTAATAATTAATCATATATTGAAAAATTCCTTCCTGATCAAACTTTACCATGAGAATACTAAAGATTATATAAAATTTTCACTTCCAGATTGTTTTTAAATTTTCAATCATTCATTATATTTCATATATTCATATGTTCGGTAAATATATGAATACATTTTAAGAAATTCTAAATAAAAAGTATATATAAATCTTGAAGAAACATACTTCATATGTTAAATAATTAAAATTGAAATATGAATAGAGTAACAAAATGATGTAGACATTATTCAACCATTATAACCTCATTAGTAAGAAATTACACTAGAATACATATGTCAATAACCTCATTTATCATTACTTTTACTTGATTATACTGAATAATATTATTAAAACATAATCCCCAAATTTTGCATGATTTGTTACTCTATAATATGTTAATGGGAATCCTAAGCATGAAACTCATGGTACACAGTAGGGTTTGAGTGATATAGGGAGATATAGACTAGATGGATGAATTTTTATCGATATATATAAAACAAATATAATATAGATGATCTAATTTGATCTTATATTAATGAAATAATATTTGAAATATAGGCCATTGTTGAATATATTTCTCACATTTATGTTTCCTCCCTTGATTCGGAACAATGATGCATGAAATAATGATTCCAACACATTCCCCATATCCTATTATTCATTATTGGTGTTATTTATTTCATAATGTATAGACAATAATATTTTTATTAACATAATGAATGGAGTCCCACTCCATCATATTCTCCTGAAGAAAATCCAAAAATGAAATATGTCAATTTCGTATTTACAGTATGAATTCACAAAAAAATATTGATGTCTGAAAAATAATAATTAATTAATTTCTTAGAATCCTATCATATAAATACGATTTTTCAATTTCATTGTATTCTATTTTTCTTATGGATTATGGAGAGGGTATTTACTCGACCATGCTTCTCCAACTCATCTTTCTGATTTAGCTCTAAATTCCTTAATTTTAATGGAAGTTATTTTCCAATATAGAAACATATACCCTCTACATGAAAAAGTTTGGTATATCTAATATGACTAGATCATCTAATGATATCTCTTATATGCATATAAAATAAGAATAAATTCATAATTCATTAAATAATTACCAAATAATTATAGAAATTAATTTTATAAACCATAATTATCATATAATAAAAGGGCACATGAGCCTCATTGTAATGACCCAACGATTCATTATTGGAAATCCCTATTGATCTAATTAAATGTATCTTTATATAAAATGTTTATATAAAATGTCAACTTATTTGGTTTTATGTTAATAATTGTGGCCATTTCTTTTATAGTCGTTGAACAGTGATCACATGATTAGTATAAATATAGGGCTTTAACAAACCCAATTTAATCAGACAAAGGAAGCGATGGCCTCATCTAGTAGAATTGCTCCATACGAATCCCATTTGTTAGAGCTCGGAAAAGAGGTGGCATCTTTGGTCTTCTCTCTTGGCCAATCCCAAGCTGATCTTCATCATGTCAAGATCGAATGTGACCATCTATAGGAAAATTGGAAGTTGATAGAAATTACCACTCGAGTGATGTTATCCGAGCCACCCTAAGAGTCTGTCACCATCACACACCATACCCTTAGGTTTTATGGGGCTTTTTTAAGGGGTTATGTAACAAATCACTAGTACAATGTTCATGTACATTATTTTTTTATATAATAATTAATATACTTTCTTGTCATCATTGATACATTGTAAATAGTTTTTAAAGTACAAATAGTGATTTAGTTATTATTTAATTAATAAATATATTTTATTAAATTAAGGGATTTTTGAATTAAATTCTATTTTAAAAAAATATTATTATTATTATTAAATTAATTTTTATTAAATATAAATGATCATATAATTTTATGAATGCAATTGTAATTTTTATTACGGTTTGAAAGCCATTTTTGTCAAAACTCGTGAATTTTCAATAAATGTCGGTTTCTATTTTAAAATTGAAAATTAACATATTTAGAAAATTATTTATATAATATAAATGTTATTTCTGGAATCAAGACGTCGAAATTATCTGATGGGGAATTTTTCATAATTTTCTGAGATAGTCAATTTGTTTGGCAAAAAATTAAATACTGTTTAAATATATAATGTGTTTTATGACATCACAATGACCCAATAATGATGTAATAAAATAATAAAAGATTTATGTTCAGACAATATATGTTTTAACATTAAAATAATGTGATTTTGGGTTTGTTTTACATACTTTTCAAAGCATTAATGGACCCTTCAAGACTTATTAAACACCTTGTCTTTTTAAATTGTTTTCCATGGGAGTGTGACTCACCTCCACATAAGTAACCCTATTATTTTAAGAAGTTCGGACTTTGGCCTTATAAAATATTTTTTTCCTCTTCCATTTTCTAAAATCCATGGGCAATAACCATGGGTTGGTTTGTGATTTCGAATAATTTAATATAAGGGTCCCAAACCTAAATAATAACGAATTCCCTCACCTTTTCTATATAAACCCACCCACGCTCCCACTTACTCCTCACTCAAAGCCTTTGTAGTTCATCCAAACTCTACCCTACTCTCTATAGATTCCTCCCAAGGTGCCCCAAGCTCCCAAGAAGCCTCTCTCAAGCCTCTCTCAAGCCTTTGGAAGCACACTTCCAAGTGAGGGGTTTTTCATCCTTTCACTTCTTGTCCAATTTTCATAATATTTTAATTCATTTTTAATTTCAATTATAAATACTAGGGTATGGTTTCTCACCTCCCCCATACTGACCTCTTATTGTTTTAATTATGGGATACCCCTTTCTCTATCATTAAATGCCTCCCATATACACCAGTTACTATACCGAAATTCTGAAAGGAACTTCTCTCTCTTCTTTTACATTCAATAAATACTTTTGTATCATAAATCTAAATTCCATTACCATTGTTTGGAAATGTATCTATATGACCCCCTTCCTTTACATTTCATGTAAATATGATTAGACACCCATTTCTCTCTCATCAACCATTTTTATGAATTCTTATGTCACACCGTTACGCTGCCGAAATTGCACCGATTTTCTAAGCCAATGCCATTGTGTAGTGAATACCATGACCATTTCTCCATCAAGGGTATTCAACTTTATGCACATTTACTTATTGATTATAAAGTTTCATGTAATAATTCCACATTCTTTTATCGTGGAATAAGTTATTATGTTTATTGAATCCATGTTTTATGATCCATGTGGCACACTTATACATGAAATGAAATGTTTAAGAAGGATGCGCCCTTATAGCACTCCAATGAATTGGGTAAAGATTAGTATCATGATACATCATGTAAAATGTGTGTTGACTAATTCTAATTCAAGTGAAACAAGGGTTTACTCATGCAACATGTCCAATGAGTATTTACTCATGCTCTATGTGTAATGAGCCTTGGCTCATGCTAATTCCATGTCAAGTGTTATTGCCACATTTCCATGTTATGATTATCATGCTTTATCATGACTTTATGTTCATGTATCTCTTGTGCTCTATTGATATGCCTATTTTCTAAGATATATTGTACTCCTCATGTATTCCTTGTTAATTCCCTTAATGGGATTTATAGCTCACCCTTTTTCTTATACATGTCCTCAGGTTATCCCATGCAATGCTATGTATGTGGGAATGTAGTGGTCATTTAGAGGAATTTTTCAGTAAAGTTGTTTTACTTCATGCTTTAAGTTGTTATGTAATGATCCTAATCCCCAAAGACACTATACCTCTCGATCAGCCATGTTGTGTCAAGTGAATGGTTTATGTAATAAATCATGTTTAAGTTTGTAATAAGAAGGGTTGTCATAGTTGGTATCAGAGGACAGGTTTAGTTATTTTTGGGATTAGGATTAGAAAACCCTAATAAAGCCTTAGATACAAGACTAAGTATAATAAAAACATCCCTATGTTTTGGTAAGTAGTAAGTAAGTGGTTTATCAAAAAACTACATCCCTGTCTGGATACGAGCAGGTAGAGGCGGCTCTGGCACAAATGTATCCTAGTGGTAAAACCCAAAAACACCACTTTGAGCAGGACTCGAACGAGAACGGGTGCACAACAATGGGCCTTGATGCACTCTTGGTTAAGACACTCTTAGGGGATATGTTTTGATAATTTCACAATCATAGTATGAACAGTTATTAAGGGAATTAAAAAAACGCCCCTAAGATTATATGTTAGAAAGTAGATCATGAAAAGCCTTGATTGAATCCTATAGACTCATGAGTTAAGGAAATAAAATATTATTTATAATTCATCAAATTTTTTCATTGGATTACCCTTTATGTGTTACCTCCTAACTTTTCTTTTTTTCCAGCCAATGGCCGGTAATAAAAGGACTCGGGCTAACAACCGATGTGAAGATCAGTGTGATGACTGTATTAATGATATGCCCAATCCAATGGGAGCAGGAATCGCGAACTTTGTCACACTTCTATCTCAGCTAACTCATGATCTGAATAGAAACATGGGTCAAGAAGAACGTTCAACCCCCCCCCCCCCCCCCGAAGAAAGAAAAAGTCACCATCGAGAGCTTCTTGAGACAAAGGCCACCTACTTTTACTGGATCATCGGATCCTACGATCGCTGAACAATGGATAAAATCCAATGAAAAGATCTTCTCCATCCTTCAATGTTATGAACAAGATAAGGTTATTCTAGCGGCTTATCGTATAGAGGGTGAAGCAGATCAATGGTGGACGTTGATCAAAAATACAAAGCCTGAGGAGGAGATTGAGGTGTTGGAATTGATGGATTTCCAGAAGATGGTTTTTGATAAATATTTTCCGTGCACCCTCCAGCTTAAGATGGAAATGTAATTCCTTTTCCTCAATCAAAAAGAATAGGAATATATTTGAGCGTACGAGGAAAACATCACAAGGATTGCATGATATGCTTCTGTCTTTGTCGTTACCCCCGAATACGAGATTGACCGCTTCTTTGGTGGGCTGATGCCTAGCCTGCAGAAAGCATTAGTGATTTGTGACTTTGACAGCTATGAGGAAATTGTCTGATGTGCCCTCATGGTCGAAATGGAGATCAGGGAATCACATGGGTATCATGGAGACAAGAAGTGTAAGGTGGACTTCAATGCTAGTGTTCCGATGGATAAATCCAACGGTGCTAAGAAGATCCAGTACCCCACTTTCCAAAATTGCGGAAAGAATCACCCTAGAAATTGCCTCAAGGGGACAAGGAAATGATTTAGGTGTGGATGAGAAGGGAACCTAGTTGTTAACTATCGGCCAGAAAGACCCGCGGCTGTGACAGAGGAGAGGAATGATCCATTCGAACATCAACTAGTTGTTCATTGCAACAAATGAAAAGAATCGAGGTATCCTGCAAATCAGTTCACTAATCTAAAGGTTTTCAGAGGAAACCAACAACCTCCATGGTAGAAAATAAGAGTTGTTGCCATAACTTCTGCCAAAGTGAACCCCGACAATGAAGTGGTGATAGGTACACTAGTTATTCGTTGAATAATAGTGAACATACTTTTTTATTCATGTTCCACACATTCTTTTATATCTAAAAAGTTTAGTAGAACAATCCCAGCACCACTAATAACCATGAAAGTGATGATGTTGGTGAGTACGGAAAATGGGGCAATCATTGAATCCTATGAATATAAGTCCTCCCGTATTATAATATATGGATTTAATTTCCCGACGAACCTCTTCATACTCCCTCTGGTGGAATTTGATGCAATTATTAGCATGGATTACCTTTCCTTATATAGAGCCAACATAAATTGTCAGGAGAGGGAAATCACACTCCATATGGAGAATCGACCCTCGATTATTTACAAGTGTAAGGAGGAAGATGAATCTCAATTAGCTCCATCATCTCAAGCATAGATATTAATACCCTATGAGAACTCATATATGGAATAGATGATTGAGTCCAAGGATGAAACCCTCCTTGAAGAAATGCCTATTGTGATGGAATTCGCTGAAGTGTTTCCCGAGAAACTGATTGGTCTTCGTCCTAGAAGAGATGTTGAATTCTCAATTGAACTTATACCAGGGGCTCTACCAATATCCAAGACCCCATATAGAATGGCTTTCATGGATCATGAAGAGCTGAAGAAACAACTATAGGGGAATCTGGATAAAGAGTTTATACGCCCTAGTGCTTCACCATGGGGTGCACAAGTCCTCTTTGTCAAGAAGAAGGATGGTTCAATGCGGCTTTGCATCGTTTATCGTGAACATAACCAAATCACAATAAAGAACAAGTATCCTTCGCGACGGATCGATGACTTGTTCGATCAGCTGCGTGGAGAAAAATACTTCTCCATGGTAGATTTATGGTCTGGATATTATCAAGTAAGGGTGAAGAAAGTAGATATCCCTAAGATTGCATTTAGTACAAGATATAGGAAATATGAATTAATAGTAATGCATTTAGTACTCACCAATGCTCCAAAAATATTCAAGGTCATGATTAATAGAGTCTTTAGAGATTACCTAGACAAATTTTTGGTAGTCTTCATAGATGATATTCTAATACACTCCAAAACCAAGGAGGATCATGAGGATCATTTAAAAACTGTAATATAGACATTTTGAAATTAGAACCTCTATGAAAAGTATAGAAACTGTTAGTTCTGGTTGAAGGAAGTCTCGTTCATGGGCCATATCATCACAAGCAATGGGATATCTATGGATCCCTCCAAAACAGATGGAATTGAGGGATGGCCAAAGCCAACATCGGTAACAGATATCCGTAGATTCTTGGGGTTAGCTGGATATTATCGATGATTTGTGAGAAATTTCTCACAATTTTCCAACCCTATTACCAAGCTAACATGAAAGGGTGTAAAGTTTTCTTAGAGTGATGAATGTGAAGAAATGTTCAAGGAGTTAAAATGGAGGCTTATCACTATGCCCGTGCTCACTTTACCCACATGTGTGGAATTTTTTGTGGTATTCAGTGATGCTTAGAAGAAGGGATTCAGTTGTGTGCTGATGAAGAATGATAAAGTGATATCCTATGCCTCAAGGCAGTTGAAAATCAATGCGCTAAACTATCCAACGCATGATCTGGAGTTGGAGGCGGTGATCTTTTCCTTGAAAATCATGAGGCATTATCTCTCTGGGGAGAAATGTGAGATATATACTGACCACAAGAGTCTTAATTATATATTCACACAGAAAGAGCTTAATATGCGCCAGAGAAGATGGATTGAGGTCATCAAGGATTATGGCTGTTCAATACATTACCACCCTGGGAAAGCGAACAAGGTGGCAGATGCCCTAAGTAGAAAGGACCTAGTGATTCTATCAATGATGAGAATTGAGAAGGATCCAATCTTCTTATACTTGATGAAGATGGACATGGGAATCATAAAGAAGGGAACATCATCAATACTTTCACAAATTATTGCTCAACCATCTCTTTTGGAAAGGTTAAAGGATGCTCAAAATGATGATGTGGGAATTCAGGAAAAAGTGGAAGCTATCAAAAAAGGGAAATCCACGGAGTTTAATGTTAATGAAGAAGGAATTATGAGATTTGGGAAAAGGCTATGTGTTCCATCACGTTCGGAGCTTAAGAAGGAACTTTTGGATGATGCACATAATTTAAATTTCTCTATTCACCCAGGGATCACAAAGATTTATCGAGATCTCCGAGAAAAAGTTTGGTGGGATAATATGAAAAAGGAGATCGCTGAATATACATCAAAGTGCCTGGTGTGCTAGGAAGTGAAGGCAGAGAGGTATAAGTCTAAGGGGATGATGCCACCATTGCCTATACTAGAATGGAAATGAAAGAACATCACCATGGACTTTGTCACCCAACTTCCGAGGACATCCAAAGGCAACAATGAAATCCGGGTTGTTCTGGATCATCTTACAAAGACTGCACACTTCATTTCTATTCGAGAGGATTTCTCTTCGAATCAACTGGCACATATATATATCAGGTAAGTGGTAAGGCTGCATGGAGTGCCACTATCTATTATGTCTGACCGAGATCCAAGATTTACCTCTATGTTTTTGAAGAGTCTTCAAAATGATCTGAATACTGAACTGAACTTCAGTATGGCCTATTATCCTCAAAATGATGGCCAATCCGAGAGGACTATCCAAACACTTTAGGATATTTTGAGAGCATGCTAAAAGGACTTTAAAGGAGGATAGGATCAACATCTTCGTTTGTTTGAGTTCTCTTATAATAACAATTTCCACTCGAGCATCCAAATGGCACTATATGAAGCCATGTATGGGAAAAGGTGTAGAACACCGGCATGTTGGGATGATGTCGGTGAAAGTCAACTGCTTGGACCAGGAAATGGTGGATAAGGTGAAAACAATTCAGCAGCATATCAAGGTATCCTAGAGTCGATAGAAGATTTATGCATATAGTCATTGACGATACCTTGAGTTTAAAGTTGGAGACATGGTTTTTCAATGCATATCTCTGTGGAAGAATGTATTGAGGTTTTGAAAGAAAGGGAAGTAATGTCCAAGGTACATCAGCCCCTTCGAGATTCTTGATCGTGTCAGGGCTATGGCCTATTGACTAGCAATTCCACCTACCATGGCCAAAGTACATGATGTGTTTTATGTATCCCTCTTATGAAAGTACATACCAGACCCTTCACATGAACTCTCTTCTGAGGTTGTACAGTTTGAGGATGATCTTTCTTATGAGGAGCAACCAGTGAAGATCTTAGATCATATAGAAAAATTTCTATGAAATAAGACAATTACCCTCATCAAGGTGTTGTGGAGAAACCACAAGTTTGAAGAAGCGACTTGGGATTCAGAAGAAATGAAGAAGCGGAGTTACCCACATCTGTTTTAGTGTGGGAAAAGGAAATTTCGAAGGTGAAATTTCTTAAGGGGGGAATATTGTAACAACCCAAATTTTCATTATTGGAAATCTCTCTTGATCTAATTAAATGTATCTTTATGTAAAATGTTTATATAAAATGTAAACTTCTCTGGTTTTATGTTATGAATTATGACTGTTACTTTTATAGCCGTTGAATAGTGATCACATGATTATTATAAATATAGGGCTTTAACAAACCCAATTTACTAATACAAAGGAAGCGAAGGCCTCATCCAGTAGAATTGCTCTATACAAAGCCCAATTTTTGGAGCTCGGTAAAGATGTGGCATCTTTGGGCTTCACTCCTCACCAAGACCAAGCTGAGCTTCATCATGTCAAGCTCGAACGTGACCATCTACAGAAAAAGTGGAAGTTGATAGATATTACAACTCAAGCGATGTTATTCGAGCCACCCCAAGAGTATGTCACAATAACACACCTTACCCTTAGGTATTATGCAGTTGTTTTAAGGGTTTATTCAACAAATCACTAGTACTATGTTCATGTACATTATTTTTTATATAATAATGAATATACTTTCTTTTCATCATTGATACATTGTAAATAGTTTTTAAAGTGAAAATAGTGTTTTTAGTTATTATTTAATTAAGAATTATATTTTCTTCAATTAAGGGATTTTTTAATTAAATAATATTTTAATAAAATATTATTATTATTATTAAATTAATTTTTATTAAATATAAATGATCATATTATTTTATGAATGAAATTGAAATTTTTATTATGGTTTGAATGCCATTTTTGTCCAAACCCGTGAATTTTCGATAAATATAGGTTTTTATTTTAAAAGTGAAAATTAACATATTTAGAAAATTATTTAGATAAAATAAATGTTTTTTCTGTAATCAGGACATCGAAATTAGCCAATGGTGAATTTTTCATAATTTTCTGAGACAGTCAATTTTTTGGGTAAAAATTAAATACTGTTTAAATATATAATGCGTTTTATGAAATCATAATGGCCCATTAGTGATGTAATAAAATACTAAAAGCTTTATGTTCGGACAATATATATTTTAACATTAATATAATGTGATTTTGGGTTTTTTTACTTACTTTTCAAAGCATTAATGGACCCTTCAAGACTTATTAAACACCTTGTCTTTTTAAATTGTTTTCCATGGGAGTGTGACTCACCTCCATATAAGCAAACCTCTTGTTTTAATAAGTTCAGACTTTGGACATGTAAAATATTTTTTACCTCTTCCCTTTGCCAAAAACCATGGGCAATAACCATGGGATGGTTTGTGGTCTTTATTAATTTAATATAGGGGTCCCAAACCTAAATAATAAAGAATTCCCTAACCTTTCCTATATAAACCCCCCCAAGCTCACACATCCTCCTCACTCGAAGCCTTTGGAGTTCGTCCAACATATTCCCTACTCTGTCTAGAATCCTTCCAAGGTGCCCCAAGCTCCCAAGAAGCCTCTCTCGAGCCTCTCTCAAGCTTTTGGAAGCACACTTCCAAGTAAAGGTTTTTTCTTCCTTTCACTTTTTGTCTAATTTTCTTAATATTGTTATGCCTTTTAGATTTAAATTATAAATTATGGGGTATGGTTTCTCACCTCCCCCATACATCCCTCTTATTTTTTGAATGATGGGAGACCCATTTATCTCTCATTAAATGCCTCCCATGTACACCCGTTACTATGCCGAAATTCCGAAATGAACTTCTCTCTCTTCTTTTACATTCAAGCAATACTTTTGTATCATGAATCTAAATTCCATTACAATTGTTTTTACATGTATCTATATGATTCCCTTACTGTCAATTTCATGTAAATATGATGAGACACCCATTTCTCTCTCATCAACCATTTTTATGAATTCTTATGTCACACCGTTACGCTGCCGAAATTGCTTCGATTTTCTAAGCCAATGCCATTGTGTAGTGAATACCATGCCCATTTCTCCATCAAGGGTATTCACCTTTATGAAAATTTACTTATTGATTATAATGTTTCATGTAAGAATTTCACATTACTTTATCATGTAATAGATGATTATTTTTATTTAATCCATGTTTTATGACCCATGTGGAACACTTATGCATGAAATGAAATGTTTAAGAAGTGTACGCCCTTATAGAGCTCCAATGCATTGGGTAAGGTATAGTATCATGATACATCATGCATAATGAGTGTTTACTCATGATAATTCAAGTGCAATGAGGTTTTACACGTGCTTCATGTACAATGAGGATTTACTCATGCTCTATGTGCAATGAGCCTTGGTTCATGCTAATTCCTTATTATGTGTTGTTGCCACATTTCCATGTTATGATTATCATGCTTTATCATGACTTTATGTTCATGTTTATCTTGTGAAATATTGATATTCCTATTGTATAACATGTATTGTAATCCTCATTTATTCTATGTTAATTCCCTTACTAGGCTTTATAGCTCACCCCTTTTCTATTGCATGTCCTCAGGTTATCCCATGCAATGCTAAGTACGATGGAATGTAGTGGTCATGTAAAGGTAGTTTTAAATAAAGATGTTGTACATAATCTTTTAAGTTGTTATGTAATGATCATAAGCCCCAAATACACGAGACCTCTCGATCATCCATGCTGTATCCAGTGAATGGTTTATGTAATAAATCATGTTTACGTTTGTAATAAGAATGTTTGTCATACTCATCCTGATTGGTGAGGACATTTAAGTGCATCCAGGAGACCCATGATGAAATCCCAGTGGAGGAACAATTTCGAGGGGGTACTGTAGTAGTGCTGTAGAAAACTGTATAGTACTATAGAAAACACTATAGCGAGACTGTAGCAGGCACTGTTTGACACTGTAGAAGCTAGGAATTTTCCCCTATTTGGGCCTTCAGTCCACCGATTTGGTCCCTGAGTCCATTAAGGACTTCGAGCCATGAAATCCTTCAGGCCAGTGAGGCCTTTAGGCCACCTCAAGGCCTTTGGGATACAATAAGTGTAGATGCAAACCAGAAAACCTACAAGGAACAAGATCAATAAAGAGGATTAGAATGGAGCATTCACCACAGCAGAAGCTACATAGATTACATGAATGAGATGGTATGGCACCTGCCAACGGGACAAGAATTTTCATGCACAAGGTAGCCTAGCCGAACAGCCAAGCACAGGTGGAGATCTGATTTCACGATGAAGATGCTGGGGAGGAGCAGTTCCATGTTTCTAGTCTAGGTTGTATGTAATGTTTGAATCCTACAGGAAATGAATTCCTCTAAGGCCTATGATCCATGTAATACTTATGCCTACATGCCTTTTAAGGGTTCCGCCTCACCCCTTGAAAGGTGGATTATCAAAAATTAATAAAAAATTAAGGCTTTTAATCCATTTGATGGATGAATATAATAATGTCTTCCTCTTGTCAGATTCTGAAACAATATTCACAATACACTGCATTTAAAATACCATATTTGAGCTACGTATTTTCATTTATTTTATTCCTAAAAATATAATCCCAATCCAAATTTAATTTAAAATTCATCCATTTATGTATTCCTAAATATAACCATCTATTATCCATTTCATTCATATTGGAAATTCAAATGTCAAATCTAATTGAGTACAAAATGAATGTTATATAAAATATCTATTATTTAAATTACTGGATAAATTAATAGAGATATAATGTCATTAAATAATCTAAATACTAATAGAACAAAATCTTTTCAATTCTACTATAATCAAGAAATAACACTCTAACCATAAAATGACTATTCTGTACCATTAAACTCCTAAACTCGTTTGCATTTGGGGAATCTATGTTTTGTTCCCATAAAATTAAGTTGATAACCTATTTTACTTCCCTTGTCCTAGTGAATATTTTAGAAAATGTATACAACCATGCCTACCAAATATAGGTATCCTCATTTTAGGAGAAAAAGAAGAATCCAAAGTAGTGGGTTAACTTGATGTATGTTGTGTAGTACTGTAAATAATTTCAATAATATTTAATTCAATTTCAAAAAATGATTTAATTATTAGATGTGTAATAATAAGAAGAGACACACAATTACCTCGATTAAATATTTTATTCCTCAATGTCATATAATTAAATACATTTATACTTATTTTGTGAAAATTAATGTATAAGAATTTTAATAGAAGAAAATTATTTGTTTAAGAAGATATTTGATTCGTAATTATAGTAAAAATATATAAATAATTTGTTACTGACAATTATAAAAAGCATCGTACCAAAAAATGAAGAATGAAAATATGGTGATGGAAATATGATAATATTTGGCTTATTTCAACCAAAAATGTATAATGAAAGATGAAAATTATGAAAATTAATACAAAAATGTAAGAGTTGGTGAGAATATGTAGATTTTAATATTAAAGTGAAAAATTAATGTTTTATTATACCTGAAAAATTAGCTTAAAACCCTCAAAATTTATATTTACCTAGATTAATAAAATAATAATATAATGCCTTTTCATATCTCTTTTGTGTGATAATTTCATATATCATAGAACATGTCTACAACATAGTCAGCATTATCCTCTTGTAATCATGTAATTTAGAAGAAATGTCACATAAATTCACAACATTATCAACATTATCAACACCCAAAAGAATTTTATTCTCTTTTTCATTGAATGGACTACTAATTATTTGATGGATCAATAAAATAATTTTTTTTAATTATTTTCAAAGGTAAATGGTCCCTCATTGAAAATAAAAACATTAAATTAAATTATAATAAATACAAAATCATCATGTTTCACAATACTTTTACTTTCAACCAAATTACACATAAAAACTAGTACTTTAAATTTAATGTAATCTATTTCCAAAATATCCCCAGCAACACCAAAATATGTTTTCAATCCAAAATATGGGCTTTTATATTTTTCACTTGAAATATGCATTACTTTAGGGGATTCCATTAACCACATATTTTAATTTTATTATTTTTATTTGTTTTATATAAAATATATAAACATTATTTTAAACAAATATAATGTGATATAATTAATATATAGTCCCCTAGAAAACCATTTAAATGTTTCTAATGAAAACTAATTAGGGGTTAAACTCTCATTGTACCATGGAAAAATTTCTTTTATGGTCATTTATCAACCAATTTACATTCCTTTATAGATATCATAATTTTAGTATACATTTATATAATGATATATATGGGTAATAGTTAACTATATTTTTCATAAAATATAAATATTAAGGAATTATTTCATCACATTTCATTAACCTAACTTTTAATCAATTGATACCCTTACCTTAACTATTGACTAACACATGATTTGATATATGAAGAAAAATGTGATGCATATTATATGAGTACTCAGTATAGAACTCCAACACCTCCATTTTTTTGAATAATAGAATCATCTAGATGACTTATTTTTGTCTACATATCCACTAAAAATTTTAAAATATCATTCCAAAGTACATATTCAATATCAATATACAAGGTAATAAAACCTTATCTTTATCACAAAATATATCATTAGATGATCCATTATATTAATAATATGATGGTGTAAGTTACATATCCAATTGAAAAATTATAACACTTGATTAATTCTCTAACATATTTAAAAATTTTGAATTCTTGAATTTATTATAAATTATATTGAAAAAGTATTACAAATTAATGGTAGTTATTCAGGTAGTAATACATAAGATGCAATGTATTGGAACTAATAATATTAGTTATATAAATACTTGAAATTCATGATATTTTATTCCTATTAACATTAAATATATTTTTAATACTAGTTTTTTAAAATATTAGGAATTGTTTGTATGTTCATTAATATAAATAAATTATTGAAAAAATATCATTTTTACCATTTGATTAAATGTTTAATACTAAAGGAAAGTATAATATTTTTAATTTTGCAGTGGAACAAGACTCCATATATATTCCCATATAAATTATTTATAATATTGATTGTCATATAACATTAGTATTTCATATTATATCTATGAAATTTATAATCAAAAAAGCACAAATGTTTTTTACAACATGAATAAAATTGATATTTTTTTATAGATAACAATTCTAATAATTAATATGAAATATTATGTACCATTTTTAACGTGTATTTTTTTATGACCAGAACATTATATATTCCCAAATGTAATATTTATAGTTTCATAATTTTGGTTATATTAATTAGTTGATAAATATTTTGGGAACAAATACTCATGTAAATCAGTAAATAATTTTTTGTAATCTTTGATAAGGGTGTTCCATTTTCAAAAGTATTCAATAACCCTTATAAATAGTATTTATAACATACTATAGTAAATGAAATGAAGGCCCTTCCTCAAAAGTTGGTAATGATTTATATTTAGTAACACTCTCTCGAAGTAACATTCCCTATATAGTTACAAAATTTATAGTGAACATTATAATAAAAGGGAGATGGAAATACTATTTTTTGTAAGCCTCAAACACATTAAAAAATTTATTTCATAAAAATTTTAAATCATAAATAAATGGTTAACAGTATAAGTAAATATTGATATTAGACTATTATGTTCCAAATAACATAATGCTCATCGTAGTGTATTTTCACATCATAAGTATATATGGGGTCATGTTTTAAAATTTTAACCTTACAATCCATGAACAATTTTGTATTCTGATGTTTGGATATGAATTTATTTTTTATTTTCATAGTACGATTCAAATACGTCTCAATTCATTTCAATAATTATGATATTATTGATAAAAGCTCTTTAATTTTGGTGAAATAGTAAGTTGATGTAGATTTCCATCAGATATTTACTCAAATATATTTAATATCAACATTTAAGTAAGTTTTTAATTCATAAATAAATTCCTTAAAAAATAAGTTATTTGAATATAATATGTTTCAATAGTTATAGGTATGGTTCCTAGTCCTATGGAATAATCATAGTTGGATATTCCATTAATTTTTTATTACGATATCCCATATAAGTGAAATTTGTAAAAGAAATTATATTAGTTCATATACAACATACAATCATTACAGTGATAATGTATATTTGTATAACCCTGTATCATTGTACATAATTTCTGTTTAGCATCATAATTAGAATCTAGAAGCTTATTTCCTTCTGGAAGTATCTATTCTAGAAGTTTGAGAAATTTAGGAAAACGTTTTTTACCAAAGCCACTTATTACATTTCAGCTAACCAAAATGAGTTCTTTAGATAACACCTAAAATTTAGTAACACCTATAATAAATTTACCATATTTATATAATAATTCTGCAGTCACAGTTTTAAATGGATTCAATAATAGAATCATGATTAATTCATATATATTATATTTTATCTCAAATTTAAAATCTTTATCAATTTTAAATCATTATTTCAATGTAATTTCATCATTTCAGATCCAAAAAATATAAATTAGATTAAAACTATTGGAAATTTAATGATCATTAATTTCTCTGGACCATATTTTTCCCATATTGAACAACATCACACATGGATAGTCAAACATGTCTCAATTTGACTCTTTCATTTACAAAATTCATAGAATCTTTCAACCTATTTCTCTTATTTTACACTTTCTATATGTTATTTTTTCAAATAATTATAGATCAAGGATCTAAAAAACATTAAAAATTAAGAATATATTATCAAACAAAATATAAATATATAAACCAATGATTTATTAATATAATTATATATGTTAATTATATAAATATGTATAAAAAAATTTATACACACCCAATATAAATGTCAAACATATGTATAAATATTTCTATATAAGATATATTTCAATTTAAAACCTATATATTATAATAAAAACACTTTTTTTATAAAAAAATAAAAAATTAAAATTTTGAAGAACCATAATATTTAGATATAATTAAATATATAAATATATATACATGTAATCAGATAATTATATAACATATATATACAGACATAAAAATGTATATTTAAAACACATAAATATATAAATTTAAAATATATTTAAATATAAATTTAAAACATATAAAAATTTATAGAATATATATATATATATATATATATATATATATATATATATTTAAAACACACATATATATATATATATACGTGGAATAAATAATTTATAAACATATATAAATTTATAAAAATATAGAATAATTTAAATATATGTAAGAACTTAGAAACATTTATTTAAACATATAAACATGAAATTATAAATATCTAAACATATATATTGTCATGAACACTCCCTCCAAAGATGCCCCTCATAAGCTGGAAATGCAGGAAGAGAGCTAATGCCCCCCAAGTACCACCTCCAGTAGGCCTCGGTGTGGCGACCAACATAAATGGTATACATATCTCACAAACTAGGAGGCATTATTCTTTTTATAGTAACCTATATCAAGAGATAAGATGTATAAACTTCCAATAAACTCTGAGACATATATATAAAAGAATACAAAACCAACCCCACATGCATTTTTAATGTAAAACATCTACAAATACAATTAAACTCCAAAGTAAGTAACAATTGAACAAATCCATGTAGTGACATTACAACTATCCCAAATTCTATGCTAGTAAGGCCCAGCATGGTACCTGTATTTCTCCTAGAAACCTGAATGTAGTTTTATAATATAGGTTGATAATACAATTATACTCTGTAGAAAAAACAAGATTCTATTATGCACAGGTGGAGAATCATATTAATGACCTTGTGGGAAAAAAACTAAATCCTACGACACCATATAAGGTATACTAGTCATAACCACCTCACCAAGGAATGGTAACAAAGTAATGAAATTCATGTAAATTAATATAGTAATCACATTAATGATAGGGAACCTCACTCCACATTCCCACAGAATAGATGCTCTCACACCCTAATGAAAAACTTGATGGCACTCCCGCCTATTCTAAAAGTATCACGTCAAAATCCACCCCACACACACCTTGGCCACATAACACATATCATCCTTCCTATAGACACTTTGGCCACATTCCACACCACATTCCTTTTGTAGATACCAAGCTCATATAAAACACTACATATCAACCCGAAAACAACTGGAAAACCACATTTCGCTCGCACACACTTGGGCCCCACAAACCAAAAATTTCATGAAGGATTTTGGTCTGAGGCTGCCTTGAAGAAGAAGCATGGGAGAGAGGGTGGCCAGTCATCAACTATTGCATCAAGATGTTTTTTAAAGACACCATCTCCCATGACAATGAGGGTGTTCAGAACATAGTGCTGAACTAGGGTGGGGTGCATACAGAAAACACAAGGAAAATACAGGTTTTTATATATATAATATCAAACACTCAAGCCCAGCCTATGGGTTTTCAATAAAATAATAAACCACCCCATGATACATCCAAAATTAATTCTACCAATAAAAAGTATAACAACACCAAATCTATTTTAAAAGGAAAAATGCCTACTGAACTAATGCGGTTTCATATATATTCCATGATTACACCAACTCATGTTTTCATATTTTACAAATTTCATTCCGCTAGAAAAAACCGGACAAACCATTTCAAATCCTAATAAGAAGTTCATTTATCCATCCCATTACTGACTAGGAAACTAACAGGCACAACACAATCAACAGTTGTTCGAAGGAAAAGTGTCACCAATCACACCACTTGAAAAAGCACACATCCGACAACCTAATTCACATTTCCTATGAAGAAGGAAACCCCCAATTTATATAAAAACCCTACAACGCACCTCAACACAATAAAACATGACACCCATGTCATATAACAACAATGTAATCATCACACCGGCAACATAAACATAGCACAACACAAACATAAAACCTCGCTACTCAGCCACTACCCATCCATTCCACAATCAGTCAATATATCAACATGAGACACTATTAGACTGCATGTACCACCCTAGAAAAAGTCATTCTCTTATCCCCATCACAATAAAACCCCACAAGGCCCTATATAGAACCAGGCCACAAACACTACATAGCGACACCATAAATCAAGGGGTATTCTGATTTTGAAAACAATTGTTTCTTAGTTTCAATTTGATAATCCAGGGGTTATCACATGTCAAACTCGATCTCATGCCATCCATTTATTTAACTAAATATAAATTTTGGAACAATTTCAAAATCATATAGTCATTCACATAGGAGATACAATAAAAATCCAAAATCCATCATAGCAGTAAAGAAAATACCACCAATGGTAATGGTTTTCAATAAGCATATAGCCTATATGGATCAAAATATTAATAAAAATTAAAACATAATCATTCATAACTTTTCCTAAGACCGTTTATATCGATATTAAAAACATTTAATATCTTTTATAATTAATAATTATTCTCTCTTCACAAGATAACATCCATACACCCACCCCACGGGATGCACAAATAAAAGAGAATAAGGGATCAATATATGGAAGAGCATACGATTAGTAACTCCACCAAGCTCCAAAATAGGGGTGTAGAAGTAGCAAAATGTACCTACAGGGAGACCATGTCCACATGTTCAACACTAACACATGATTCCTAAGAAAAGAAGGGTTCTTGATCAATAGTATCTATAAAATTCACTATAGATGAAAGATATTTGTTTTATAAAGCCAAATCCTAAATATATGGGGCAAACGGTTTCGAAGTCCATTTAAGCTAGATCACGATCCAGACCAAGCCATATTGAATTATAAAAGTATCTAGAGAATTAGGAAATTTACGACCTAGTTTATATCCTTAAATACAATTCCAAAAACATTCAACTATGGTCTTGAACTCATTTGACATCAAATAATATGGAAAATGTGTGAATTTGGAAAAGAGTAAAAAAATGAAATTTTGACAAAATGAAGGAGTTGACTCACCATTGGGTGAGTAATCGATGCAATTCACTGATGGTGAGTCACCAATGAGAGCTACATATGGTAAGTCATTGATGAAAGCTATCGGTAATGAGTCAATGACACGAGCTACAGATGGAGAGTCACTAACAAGAGCTATCATCAGTGACCCACCATTGCAACCAACCATCAATAAGTCACTGTCCCGAGTCACCGACGCGAGAAAATGAGGCCACATATCGATTCTACCTATTAAAACTATATATTTATGCCACCTAACTACACATATACTAATTACACATACCAACTCAACCTACCATTAGAAAACTAGATTTTTGGAAAACACCTGTAATGAGTTACAGTTGCCTCTCAGAAAACCGTAAACACCCGATTTCTACAGAGTAATGGACCCGAATGGTCTTTGTCATTATGTCAAATACCTCTCAAATGATTCTAATCTGTGAGAATCCAAAACCAACCAATAAAGAAAAGAGTGTTATGAACAACCACCCCATGAGATGCTTATCATAGCCCCACGATTCTTGAAACACCACTTTGACGTCAAAGTTCAATGCTAAACCAACCTTTGTTGATGGATAGCTGGAGTGGAACCTCAACATCCAACAACATTTCTTCCGACATCTACTACCCCAATAGACCACAAGAAACCCCAAAAAATAAAAATAACCAAATTATCCTAAACCCATGAGTGGGGAATTAACATGTACATGTCAAGATACTATCCACTCTGGGTAGCACAAAATTTCCCTCACATGTTTAATCACATCTCAATTAATGATACTCACTTTGGAATTAGGTCTAACCCTTTATAAATGTAGACTTCATCACAAAACAAGAAAACAACTCATCTCATGGTGAAAAAGGTTAAATAATCACATTACAAAGTAAAATATAATAAGAAAAAACATAGAACAAATCTGGGTACTTGGAATGCATCTGGGATTATAACTCCCATGTAATCTCCTTGAGTCCACCATGACTCCACAGTATGTGAACCAAAGGAATGTTCCTCCAACACAAAACATTCTCCTGATGATCTTGGATATGTACTGGCCTCTCCACAAATATTGCATCATCTAGAAACTCTATCTCCCCACAATCAATGACATGGGATTCAACATGATGATATCAAAGAATTTGAGAGATGTGGAAGAATTAGTGGATCATATCCAACTTTGGTGGAAATTATAACTAGTATTCCACCTCACCAACTATCCAAAACACCTCAAAGGGTCCAATAAACCTCCCAAAAGATTTCTACCTCAACCAAACTTCTATGACCCATGTCATGGGGAAACCATCAAGAACATGTGGTCCCTAACCTAGAACTCCATGGGTCTTCTCTTGTGATCAACAGAAGACTTATTATAGTCTTGTGCTACCTTCATACTCTCACGCATATGATGAACCTTCTCATTCATACTCTACACCTCATCCAGACCAATAACCACTTCCTCCCCATCCTTTGTCCATCACAATGGTGAATAACACAATCTCCCATTCAACTCCTAAAATAGATCCATGACAATAGATGTGTGATAACTGTTACTGTAAGTGAAATCCACCAAGGGGATGTTCCATTCCCAAGATCCACCAATGACCATGATGCATACCACAAGAATATCCTCCAATGCCAAGATAGTCCACTCTATATTCTCATCTGTCTGAAGGTGGATGGAAATGATGCGGCACAACTAAGTGTCGAAAGAATGATACAATCCCCTCTTTATATAAAAGGTAAAACCCACATATTGATTTTAGATTATGGATCATAGAACTCCATGTAAGTACACCACCTCATCCACATACATCTTGGGCAAGGTATCTACCACACCTGACTCCTTAATCACTAAGAAGTGAGCTGATTACATTAGTCGGTCCACCACTACCCAAATTATATCACAACATCCTTGATTCCTTGGTAACCTTATAATGAAATCCTTTGAGATGTCATCCCACATCAACATGTGGACATCTAGGGGTTGCATAAAACAACTAGGAACACCGTTGTCAGCCTCCACCTTCCAGAACATGAAGAAATTCACCAAAACTCCAACACTACATACTTCACTATGGGCCATAAAAACTGAATCCCCATGCCATGGTATATATTAGAAACTCCTAGGGGAATGCTAATGGAAAGCTGTGAAAATCATGGAGAACCCTCTTGTGAATTTCCTCTGAAAAAACTAGCCTCCTTGAGAATATCATTTGATTCTAAACATCCTCCAACCACTCCTCTGGATCATCACCTAGGTCAATGTGATCACGCATCACCTCTAACTCCACATCTCCCCAGTGAGAATCCTCCACTTGCTGATCAGACTTTTTTATACCATCATATGCAATAGATATCCTCTACAGCCATCAATTCCTTCATCAATGTACAGGGATGCCAACTCCTCCATCTCCTTCCAAGTATCCCCAAATTCATGAATGACCCCCATATACAACTTCCTACTCGAATCATTGGCCACTACATTCCCCTTCTCTATCATGTAAGAGATCTTAAAATTAAAATCTTAATTAAACTGCATAAAACTTCATTGTCGCAACTTATATCTCCATGGGAAAAGATATACCTCAAGTTATTGTGATATGTGAAGACCATAAAGAGCTCCTCGATGATGTAATGTCACCACAAATTATACGTGAACATTACCACCACTATTTCCATATCATGGGTGGAAATGTTACATTCCTTGTGACATAACTACCTACACCCAAAAGAAATTACTCCCCACTATTGCATTAGAAAACATCACAATCCTATATGGGAAGCATCAGGAAACACCTCAAACATCACTCCATCATCTGGAAACCTGAGCACTAGAGAATTGATCAAATTTATATTCAGATAGTCGAATGCTTCTTGGAACTTCTCACACCATAGAAAATCTTGGTCCATCCAAGTTGAATTCATCAACGGAGCTGCGACTTGATAAAAATCGGGTTCAAATATTTGGAAATTGCCTCCCATACTAAGAAAACTATGATCCTCTACCACATTATTGGGTTCTTACCAAACAAAAATCATTGAACTTATGAAATTCCACAACTAAACCCTAATGGGAAACCACATGTCTGTGGAAATGTACCTCTTTTTTCCATATTTTATTCTCAGACAAATTCTCATAGATACAGTGGCATCGAAGAACCTTATAGACAGTCTTTAGATTCTCGATATGATCCTCCCCTAACATGGATTATATTCACATATCATCGAAGAATATGACAATGAAATGGTGTTGGAACACATGTATGGTAGTTTTTATGTTCCCCATGAAAACGGATCATGCCTTCGTAACACAGAACGACCTAACCACGAACTTGATGTTCCCATACCTGCACTAGAATGAATTCTAAGTGATATCACCTTTCTTTCACCCAAATCTACTGATACCTAGATCATAGATCAATCCATTGAAACTGAATTTCTCCCATCATCTAGTCGAAATGATAAAATATCCTTGGGAGAGGATAAATGTTCTTAACCGTTACCCGATTCAGCAGTGGGTACTCTATGCACAACCTTAGACAACCGTACTACTTCTTGAAAAAGAATACTAGATCACCCCATAGTGAAAAACTGGGCCGAATAAAGCCTTTCTTCATCATATGGTCTATCTAAATCCCAAAATTCAACATCCCTAATGTTTCAATCTGATAAGGATCCCTTGAAATTGGAGAAATGTCAGGATGTAAGTCTATCCCAGACTCAACATAGAATCGTGGGGGGGGGGGGAGAGTCAAAAACTCCTTAGGGAATACATCTAAAAATTAAAAAAAATGCAAGGAACCTCATCTATCTGAACATCCACTGATTCCACTAATAGCTTAGCAAACAAAAAATAAGGAGCCCCAAAGGCTGACTAACCATCTAACAACTCCGCTCACCAATGAAAACCACATATTGTCCATCCATGTCTGAAAACATGTGTCTCCTCCAAAAGTATTCGATAACATCAAGCACACAGAAATACCATTAGATTCCAAGGAAGACATCGTATGATTGCATCTTTAATGGGAGAAGATCCCCATTGTACTGATGTGGCACCATCATCAATCTACACCCCCAAAATATATCAAAAAAGCTGTTCTGACCTCAAAATAGCATACTCAACACCAGGGGTGTGGGAAGCCTCTCAACATCTTTTCCTAAAGCATGGACTAGACTGGGTACAACAAAAGAGTGTGAACCTCCTAAATCATGAAATGTGAATGCAAGATTCCTAAACACATGGATCGTACCTCGAACGACCTTTTCCTTGCTAGAACTGTTGCCTCTATGGAATGAGACTAACCAAACCAAGATAATATTACCCAATAATAATGACCACCTATTCGACCACTCTCGGTTTGAGGTCCCTGAGGAAGTCCCTAAGGTAAGCCCCTACCTGATCTTTATCCCCTTGGCGGAGCGTGGGGTTGTTGTCCCAGATGCAGGAATTACCCAGCTAGAAAATGATGTTGCGGTGAGCACTGATCCTGCCAACCACCACTATACTCACCTAGAGCATAATATGGGAAATGACTCTTGATATTCCCATGGGCTCCCTAGATAAAACACACTAGCCCTAGGTCCATATGATTGGCATGAAGATCATATGTTCACAATGAAAGCTGTAGTGGTCCCGTCCCACTGGTCAGAACATAGAAGGCACTAGCACCTACAAATTTCTACTAATAACATTTCCCTTCAATGAACAAGGCTACCTCCCATATCTTGGTAGTCCTCTTTAAGAGAGCTTCCTTTCCACTACCTCTACATTGTATTGGAATTCCACGTATATCGGTAAGGTAAAGGGAGTAACCACATAATGGAGGGAAGGATGAAGTGCCTCCTCTAGGCGTCTCATAAGAGACTCATCATCCAGAATGAGATATAATAAAAAATGAAGGATAAATTTGAATTTTATTTCCATATTTCACACTGACATAATCCCCTATTGGTTGGGGTGTAACTTCTCCCTCTTCAAGTCCCTCGTGGTGCATGAATTGAATTCCACCCAGTACTACTTTACATAGTCATCAGAAAAAAACATCATCCTCTTTCCACTCTCTAAGGTATACAATTATACATTGATGTGTGGCTCCCCACATCTATCTCACCTCCAAAAGAAACTAGTACTCTGTGAAAGTTCTTATCAAGATTAAGGAAATCACAAGATCCTCTAGAAAAGTCTCGGTCTCCATGAACAAAATGATTCCCTCACACTTCTCCAAACTCTATCTATTGAAAACACCTAACTTTATCTTCCACTAGTCGTACTCCTCCGCTGGGTCAAACATTCATCGATTAGCTGGGTTCTCATGTTAAGCCTCCATTTCCTATACTACACATGGATGATGACTGAGTTCCATATCTAAATGGTAAAAAAGAATTACTACACCCTTGTAGTATGTAATTTTTATAATTTTCATTTTAAATAGTTTTCTTATACATTTCAAACTCCCCCAAAGCAACCCAATTTAGATAATAACACTAGTCATTATGATACATGTACCTTTCCTAAGGTCTCTACCCTATAATGGTGTAGCCTCACTTGGTTGTACGGTATGGTTCGATTTCATCCATCAGATCAAGGGGGTCCTAAAATCCCATGTCGTATCCTGTATTCTTTGGAATTTGGCATGCACAAATATCACCTAACACAATTTCCAAACAACCCATGTAATTCTCAGTGTGACTACCCCCAAATTCATCATATCATTTAAGCATAAACCCTAATACCATTATTTAATAACCCCTTCCTCCAAATATTCCCCTTGTAAGATGGAAATGATCGAAGATAGATAATGACCCCCGCTGATTCCGGCCTCCGGTAAGCCATGGGGTGGAAACGACGACCTATTGTATACAAATTTCACAAAATGGGATTCATTACCATTTTTATAGTAACCTCGATAAGGAAATAAGATATATAAGCCTCAAAAAAACTCCATGACATATATATAAAATAATCCAATAACCACCCCACATGCATATTTAAAGTAAAAATGATAGATATAAAATGAAACACTAATGTATGTTCCCAAAGAACAAAGCTATGTAGTAAGATGAAAAATGTCCCAATGTCTGATCTAGTAATGCTCAGCCAGGTCCCCGTAGTCCTCCTAGAAACTTGAATGCATTTTTCTAATGTAGAATGTACAAGGGGAGAAGTGTACTATTTCCCCTATTAGAAAAACAAAAGAAACCCCCAACACCTAATAAGGTATACTATCCATCCCCACCTCACTAAGTCACACTAACCAAGTAATTCAAGTTATGTAAAGTAATATAGTATGAAAATCAAGGATAGGGTACCCCTCAAAACTTTTCCACTGATTAACCACTTTCACACACAAATGGAAAACGTCCTGGTGCTCCCACCACTTTCGAAAGTACCATGTCACAAACCTCTGGCACACACATGGGCCACCTATCACATCACATTGTTCCCACAGACACATTGGCCACATACCACACCACATCCTGCCTGTAGACACTTGGGCCACAAAACACACCACATATCATCCGAAAAACACATGGGAGTCCATAACTCACTCGTACAAACGTGGTCCCAACAAACCCCAACCATCAAAGTGGATATTGGGATAACACCACCTTTCCAAAAATAATCACCATTAATCATAGTGGCTATACTAAATTATGATAAATATATTTTTTACATCCTTATATGATACACGAAGAAGGTGATATCCAGACCAGTGGTCAATCATCAAGAAACACCTCACTCTATTCAAGTGATTGATGATTTCAATGATCCATGGTAGTGGATAACTATTCTTCATGGTTACCTGATTCAAACACTGGAATTCCACACATAACCTGAAGCTCCCATATGCCTTCTGGGAAAACAGAATTGGGGCCACCCATAGTAAAACACTGGGTCTCCAAAATCCATTCTCTTAGAAGCCCTCCAACATTACCCTAAAATGAAAAATCTCCATAGGATCCATTATATTTCAAGGTGTATATATTAGTGTCATCTCGTGGTACAGATCAATGAAAAATTCATCCTCACTCTTGGGAGGCAATACAAGGACATACTCAAGAAAGACATCCTCATACTCATCCACCATTGCAAGAATGAAAATAATCCTATCCTAAAATATACTGTGTATGAGACTAACCAACCGATGTGTAATCAGATTCACCCTCCTAAAATTTTGTCCATCTTGTGTTGTATGCATTTCCTTTTCACCAATAATGGAAGACTTGGTATCATCACTACCAACACAGTACACTATACCATAGTCTGTCGGTCCTACTATAGATATAGGCGATACTATATGCTCAATAGGCATAATGTTACTTGGAAGAAATCCTCCTTGAATAGTCACTCTATAGATACCTAAGAGGGAGTCTCCTTGTCAGGTGACTGGGTAACTATGCTCCACCACAGTTCTCCTGATCCCTGAAGAAAAAACACTACATGGATTTTCATTTGATCGGAAGGTGTCCTTACAAGGTGGAAGATATGAGTAACTACATTCATCCAGTCCTCAGCTACCTAGGGGTCTATATCACCCCAAAACATGAGATTTTTTAACCTTTGGAACCCCTGAAACATGCTCAGTCATTGTTCATCCTTAGATAGTAGTGATGGTTGTAAGGGTAGCTCAACGGGTGACACTAGAAAAGGTAAACCACATGGAGGTTTCATCTCTAGAACATTACCCTATACTAACACCTCATTTCTAAGAGGATCATCCTTGTGATAACTCAATAGAATAATATCTGGGTTTCAATGGGGAGGCATCTTGAAATAGATGAAGATTGTCCATGGTCAATAGAGTACACCGGGTGAGATGACACAAGAAGTACATCCGAACACACCCAAATTATAAGGGCCTGACCTTAAACATTACATAATATTTAATTAAATGAATAATTCATATTGAGGATCTTATTAGGTTTAGAGTTTTAGGGAATTAGGACATAACTATTACATCTGAAAATATTACAAAGTAGGCACTTCAACCCAGAATCCACTTTTATTTTTATAAAATAAAAACTCTTGAAAAAAAAGTCATGTCTAATTCCATGTTAAAGAGAGAATGGCTTTCCCTTGATCCCATCATTGACCCTATTCATCTTTACGTCCTGTGAAAAACATTTCAAAACGTGGGATGAGCATAAAAGGCTTAGTAAGGGTTATAAAACAGTGAATAAAAACACTTGTTCATAAATACATACAAAATTTGAACTCTTTTACATACCTCATAAAATCATAAGATTTATGAAAGACACATAGAAATCATAAATCATAAAGGCAAATTGCGGCATCCATACCATACTTACATTTTAGCTATCACAGCTACATAGGGAGTTACTTTGGAATACCCATCCCAGTATATTCCCTAAATATCTTAGGAGAAACATTCACATTTACCTCCGTCACGTTACCCAATGCATTAGAGAGCTATGTCGAGCTCACCCACCCTAGGTTTATCACGTAACCACCCGTATACGTAAATAATTCCCAAGAACCGTAACATAATCATAACACATTACAAAAGCATAAAGGAAATATAACACTCCACATTGCAATAATAAAATATCATTTCAAGATATTGAAATAATAAATACATTCTCAAGATCATTTTCAATACCAAAATACGTAAAAAGAGTGTTTGGTATTTATTTTTCCTTTTATAAATATTCCGACTTGATAAGGAAGCCAAAGATCAAATAATACTCGCAGCGGCGACAATGTCATTGTCACCGCTTACATTAAAGAAACATTCCTTTTTGTCGTTTAGTAAAACAATTCGTATAAAAATATTCCATTTGAATAAAATGAAAAGTCAAAGAGGTTTATACACCGTATAAAATAAAGTCGTGTATAAGAAATGCCTCAATTAAAGGAGATTGAGACGAAGTCCCTTACCTCGTGTCTGACTTTACCCGTTCGTTCTTTAATCTCCTGAATAATAAACTAAAGTTAATTTATACTTTCATAAGAACATTTTTCAAATTTATTACTCCTTTTATATCACTTACTACCTTGTTATAATCATTATGTAATCATTTAAGTTAATAGCATTCATTTTGTCGATATTTAGTAATTCACTCAAAAATGGACTTCTTATAATTACATGTTGTTCACATGGTAAAAGGATCATTATATCCCGAATGATATTCATGATTTGGGTATCATATATATCATATATATCCAGCATGTACATGTATTTATAATAGTACGTAACATTTGGAGGTACAAAATGAAATGCACCGTTTATGGAGACGGTAAGCCGTACGTACGCATGAACGCTACTGTCATTTCTATTTCTTTTTTTAATGGAATTAAAACATAATGATAAATATGTATATTATAATTCCAGTATAATATCATATAAAATGTCATTAACTCTATCATTTATTCCTACCACATAGGGCATTAACGAGTCACATCACTTTGAGAGGGCGGTAGTCCGCACTTCCTCAAATGAGATTATCGTATTTACCCACCATGGAAACCATAAATGTATGATATAATTGGGAAGTAAATAAGAATAAAGAAATAATAAACATAATATATATCATATATAAACATAGTGCCATCATAATGGCCACCATTAGTGGCGGTAAGATGTAATTGAACAATCATTGTTTTGTGAGGCGTTAGTTTTCCATCCATAGAAACATTATGTTCTTCATCCATTAGATGGAGGTGTGTGTAAGTGTAGTTCTAATCCTTATAATAACAATATCCTAGCATATTGAGGATACTGGTGTTGTAATAAATTAAAAGAAATAAAAATATTTTAGGGGTTGGAGAAGCAAAATAAACGAAAACAATTTAAGACAAATTGTTACCTTTAATTTAGGCAACTTCTTTTGGTTTAAACCAAAAGGACTTCTTAAGTGCCTTCTGCCTAAGGTAAGGATTTTAGGAGGAGGATAGGGATGTAGGGAGATTAATTGTGTAGAGTTTGGATGAGCCAAATGGCTTGAAAGGTGTGAGTAATTGCATAGAAGTAGTCTCTTTTTATAAGAGAGAGTAGGGGCTCTTTAGGAAAGAGTGAAAATTTTGTTTTATAATATAATCATATTTGGTTTCTAATGGTCAAAAAATCATTATGGACGATGATAAGATGCCTAATATCCGAAATAAAATAATCCAATCTGAATTGGACAAGTTTTGGATAATATTTTAATCATTATAATCTTATTTATTTTAATCATTTATTAATGAGGTAAATACTGCATCATTATTGTGTTATAAATAATTTAATTTATTTGATGTGTAAAAATTTTAAAAAAAATACCATGATGTAGGAAATAGTTATATATTTAAAAGAATATTTATTGTCGAACTGATAGTTTTTATAACCCTTTCTACAAATTAATTTACTAAAAGATATTTGCTATTGTCATTTTTGTCTTTTCATTATGTTAATTATTCTAAATTGTCATTATCACACCCAAGAGGCTTAAAGGGGTCCCAAAATTGACCCAAAGATGCTAATGGCCGTAAATGACTCAACCAATAATATTTCGACAAGTTTTAAGATAATTTTGAAGGATTATAATATTCTTTTAACCTTGAATTACCCTATTTACCTTTAACCGAGGTAAATAAAAGCCAAAAGTTACTATTCACCAAAAATTATTTTAATCTTATTGAACCACATTTTACTTCTTGATAACAACCATGTGTGTCGGATTTTTGAAATTCAACTCACAGAAGTGGTAAAATTCTATTTTAATGAAAAAGCCGGTTTTTTAACTACCACTAAGTGGTGTCACTATTCATCAAAAATTGAAGTTTTTCAGAAAAATACAAAAAATTCAGCCGAAGATATATTTGATATTCCAAATTCAGAAATGATGTCTATTTTTCCAAATTCAAAACATAGAAGTGGCATCAATTAATTTAAAAATTAATTCCCACTGTTAAATGAAATAGCGTGTTTTTAAAAAACAATAACTATCAAAAGATTGATACTTGTGTATGTCTAATTTCAATGTAAAATTAAATCCAATGACCAACATTGGATTAAATAGTAAAAATATATTTAAATTCCACTTTAAAACCAATTAAAAAGATAATATAACCATATAACTAAATTAGATTAGAAATCACTTTTGAATTAAAATAAACTATTTTTCACTATTCATTAAAAACTGAACTTTATCAGAAAAATACCAAAAATTTACCCAAAGTAAAATTTCATGTCCCCATTCTAAAGAAGGATTTTATTTAGTCAATTAGAATGTATTAAAGTAAACAAAACTATAATTAAAGAGGGTTTCCCATTAAAAGGTGATAAATCGGCCTTTTAATATAAATTATGTTTAAAATTAGATTCATTCACATTTTAAGCCTCTAACTTTTTGATGGATAATGTAAATACATTTAAAAAAACATGTATAATAATATTAGAGTTAGTTTTGTTCATTCCCACCAATACAACAACTTGGAGTTAACTACTATTTAAAATAATAATATTATATTATTAGTGTGCAACGTAAGATTCCTAAGAAACCCGTTGTTGCGTATCGGGTACGCTATCGAACATAGAAACCCTTTTAAGATAAAATTAATATTTAATTCAAAAATATAAATAAATATAAAAATATCTTATTCTTCATTTTCTTATGATGTTACATCCTTCCCCCCTTTTGGAAATTGCGTCCTCGTAATTTTTATCAACTTATCAAAATAAGTGGGGGTATTTATCCCTCATAGCATTTTCAGATTCCCACATAGCCTCTTCAACCATATGGTATTTACACAAAACCATTACCAGATGAATTACCTTATTATGCAACACCTGCTCTCTACGGTCCAGAATCTGGACTGGTAGTTCTTCATAAGAGAGATTCTCTTCCAACTGAACTACCCTTGGGCTCAAAACATGAGATGGATCAGGCATATACTTTCTCAACATCGAAACATGAAAAACATTGTGTACCTGGCTTAAACTTGGAGGTAAAGCTACTCTATACGCAACTGATCCAACTTTCTCCGGAATTTCATAAGGTCCAATGAACCTCGTACTCAACTTTCCCTTCCTACCAAAACGCGTCACACTTTTCCAAGAGGAAACTTTGAGAAAGAGATGGTCACCTACCTCAAAAGAATGATCCTTCCTCTGGTTATCTGCATAACTTTTCTGTCTGCTCTGAGCTGTTCTCATGTTCTTTTGAATCAACTGAACTTTTTCTGCCATCTCTTCTACCAATTCCGGTCCCATAAACTTCTTTTCACCCACTTCATCCTAGAAAGCTGGAGTTCGACACCACTTCCCGTATAATTACTCAAATGGCGCCATCTGTATACTGGAATGAAAACTGTTATTATAAGAAAATTCAACCAAAGAAAGATGTTGGTCCCAACTTCCCTGGTAGTCCATCGAGCAAGCATGTAACATACCCTCCAAGGTATGAATTGTTTGTTCTGACTACCCATCTGATTGAGGATGAAAAACTGTACTAAAGTTTAATTCAGTACCCAATGACATCTGAAGGCCTTTCCAAAAGTTAGAAGTGAACCTAGGATCACGATCAGATACAATGGAGAGGCGAACTCCATGCAACCTGACTATCTCTTTAACATACAACCGAGAAAGTTGATCTAGAGACAAAGTATCTCTAATAGGAAGGAAATGAGCAGATTTAGTCAATCGATCAACTGTAACCCAGTTTGCATCATTACCTCGAGATGTCTTTGGTAATACCACAATAATGTCCATGGATATATTTTCCCATTTCCACTCTGGCATCGATAAAGGCTAAAACATTCCGTTCGGTAACTGTCGCTCTTCTTTAACCTATTGACAAGTCAAACACTTCACAGTAAAATCAGCAATATCTCTTTTCATTCCATCCCACCACTAATACTCTCAAAGATCTATGTACATCTTAGTACTGCCAAGATGAACAGGAAAACGGAGAACTATGAGCTTCACATAACAACTCATTATTCAACTGTGAATCACAAGGCACACATAATCTCTTTCCAAACCTCAAAACACAATCATTATCAATGTTAAAATCAGGCAACTTACACTTTTGAACCAACTCGACCTTTTTCTGCAACTCACTGTCTTCTTTCTGTGCTTTCATTATTCTGCCTGATAGAGATGATCTAACTAACACCTGAAACAATATAGAATAATTTCTTGCACCAACAACTTCTATGCCAAATTTCATCAAATCAAAAACCAAAGGATCTTGTTCCAAACGTATCATGGCTAATGAGACATTACTTTTCCGACTCAAAGCATCGGCCATTTTTTTTGCTTTTCCTGGATGGTAATGGAATGTACAATCATAATCCTTGATTAATTCCAACCATCTCCTCTGTCTCATGTTCAATTCTTTATGAGTGAATATATACTTCAAACTTTTGTGATCAGTATATATTTCACATTTCACTCCATACAAATGATGTCTCAAAATTTTTGAAGCAAAAACAATAGCAGCTAATTCCAAATCATGTGTAGGGTAATTTAACTCATGTGGTTTCAACTGACGTGAAGCATAATCAATTACCTGATAATTCTGCATTAGGACACAACCCAATCCTTTCAACGAAGAATTACTCTAGATAACAAACTCACCATTTCTTGAAGGCAGTGCCAAAACTAGAGCATTCACCAATCTCCTTTTCAATTCCTAAAAACAATCATAACATTCATTTGTCCAGATGAACTTAACACATTTTCGAGTTAACTTAGTCATTGGACTAGATAACCATGAAAAGTTTTCATGAAACCTCTAGTAATAACCTGCCAAACCAAGAAAACTACGAATCTCGGTTATATTTGTGGGTCTTGGCCATTCTTCAAAAACTTTTGTTTTTTAGGATCAACAGTTATGCCATTTTTTTAAAAAATGTGACCAAGGAAAGAAGTTTGTTGTAACCAAAACTCACACTTGCTGAATTATCCATAAAGTTTCTTTTCTTTTAAGGCTTTTAAGACAACCCTTAAATGACTTTCATGTTCCTCTTTACTTCTTGAATAAACCAAAATATCATCAATGAACACAACCAAAAACTTATCCAAGAACTAATGAAAAATTCTATTCATAAGATCCATGAATATAGCTGGTGCATTGGTTAAACCAAAAGGCATAACTACAAATTCATAATGGCCATATCTATTACAAAAAGAGGTCTTTGGAACGTCGAATTCTTTTACTTTCAACTGATGGTACCCCGCCCTCAAGTCAATCTTCAAAAAATACTGAGCTCCTTAGAGATGATGAAACAAATCATCGATATGAGGAAAAGGATACTTATTCTTAACAGTGAGGTTATTAAATGATCTATAATCAATGAAATGTCTCATTGAACCATCTTTCTTTTTAGAAAACATGACAGGAGAACCCCAGGGTGATGTGCTAGGTCGAATGAAACCTTTATCTAATAACTCATGCAATTTCTTCAACTCTAAAAGTTCAATTTGATCCATTTGATAAGGGGGTTTTGAAATGGGATTTGCATCAGGAACTAAGTCAACAGTAAATTCAACTTCCCGATCCGGTATAATACCAGGAAAATCATCATGAAAAACATCAAGGTACTCATTTACCACTGGAAAATCATTAATCTGAATAGTTTTTTTTTGTTTTCAGCAATATGTGCAAGGTAACATTCATTTCCATCTTTTACCAGTTTTTCGACTTCCTGATATGTTATCAAAAGAAATGGTTCATTCTTGTACACAAATTGAAAATCATTCTGAAAATAAACCTCTTTAGCTCTGCAGTCAATCTTAGCATGATACATAGAAAGCCAATCCATGCCCAATATAACATCAATGTATACAAGAGGCAAAACAATAAGGTTTTCAGGTAGATTCTTTCGACACACAAGGACATGAATGTTCTTATGTTTTATTTTTTTCTTAACATTTCCTCCATGTGTTTTTACCGTAAGTTCGATATTCATATCATGAGATGGAATTCCCAATTTAGTAGAAAACTTTTCAGAAATGAAAGAGTGTGTAGACCCTGAATCAAAAAACACATTGGCATAATCTGAACAAACAAACAATGTACCTAATACAAATTCATTTGATTGCCCAACATCTGCTGAAGTAGTTGCAAAGGATTTCGCCGCCCCTTTCTGCTTGTATTCTTGCTGGTTTCCTTCGGTTGAGTTCATTTTTGGACACTCATTTGCACAATGACCCATTTCATTTCACTTAAAACATTTTACTATCTATAAATCAGATTTTTTTACCATTACCCTGATCTTTTTCAATGAAATTATGAGCCTTATGTCCCATTTTACCACATCGGTAGCACTTACCAGAATTCAAAAGACATTCCCCAGCATGCTTTTTACCACAATTTTCACAAACTGTAAACTTAAGCTTCTTACCATCATAATTTTTTGAAGAGTTCATTCCTTTCTCCTGCCACCTCGACCTCTTATTTTGTTTTTTTAAAGAATACTTGATCATCGGAAAAATCCATTTCCACCTTCTCCGATCAAAAAACAAGTTTTTCATTACTTTTGAACTCAATAGAAGCTAAATCCCATCGATACTTTGGCTTTAATCTTGAGTAAAAATGGTTGATTTTACTATCAAGATCTCATATGAAGTTTGGATCATACCTTTCCAGTCGAGTGAATTTTTCTTCATAAGCAGCCACTGAGTCATCCTCCTGCCTCAATTCCAGGAATTGTTTTTTCCATTCTAAGACGAACCACCTTAAGAAAAAATTTCTCCAGAAACATACCTTTGAATTCATCCCAATCAAGAGCATCAATCTCCTCACTATCCCTGATATTTTTCACCATCGACCACCACTGATTAGCTTCAACTTAAAAATGGTAATCAACAAGACTAAGATTTTTATGTTCTGAACAACCGATGACATCAAAAATCATTTCCAGTGCTTTAATCCACCCTTCAGCTAGCACCGGATCAGATGATCCTCAGAATGTTGGGGGATGTTGCCTCATGGAAATCTCCACTACTGACATGATCCTCTGTGGTTGATTTGGAGGATCTTGTAGATGAATACCACCACCATTTATAGCTTGAGTCAACAGTTCCATCACTGCAACAAACTGTTCAGTTCCGATTCCGACCATCTCAGGTTGTTGATTTGGAAGGTTGTCTTCCTCCTGATGTCGTCCCAACATAGCTACCATGTTTCCTTTGCGGAAAACCATTCAAAAAAAAATATCTTAGGTGAAGAAACATGGTAATCTGGGAATGCTATATGATGTCAATATTAACATAAATTACTTTATGGATATTAATTTAACAATATCCTAACTCCTGAAGTTATCTAAACCAACCTCTGATACCAACTATAAGGACCCGGCCTTAAACAGTACATAATATTAAATTAAATGAATAATTCACATTGAGGATCTTTTCAGGTTTAGAGTTTTAGGGAATTAGGACATAACTATTACATCTCATAATATTACAAAGTAGGAACTCCTACCCAGAAACCACTTTTTTTTTTATAAAATAAAAACTCTTGAGAAAAAAGTCATGTCTAATTCCATGTTAAAGAGAGCATGTCTTTTCCTTGATCCCATCCTTGATCCTATTCATCTGTACGTCTTGTGAAAAACATTTCAAAACTTGGGATGAGAATAAAAGGCTCAGTGAGGGTTATAAAACAGTGAATGAAAACATTTGTTCATAAATACATACAAAATACGAACTCTTTTACTTACCATATGAAATCATAAGATTTATGAAAGACACATAGAAATCATAAATCATAAAGGTAACTTGCGGCATCCATACCATACTTACATTGTAGCTATCACAGCTACATAGGGAGTTACTTTGGAATACCCATCACACTATATTCCTTAAATCTCTTAGGAGAAACATTTATGTTTACCTCCCTCACGTTACCCAATGCATTGGAGATCTATCTCGGGCTCACCCGCCCTAGTTTTATCACAGAACCACCCCGTATACGTAAATAATTCCCAAGAACCATAACATAATCATAACACATTACAAAAGCATAAAGAAAAGATAACATTCCACATTGCAATAATAAAATATCAATTCAAGATATTCAAATAATAAATACATTCTCAAAATCATTTTCAATACCAAAATAAGTAAATAGAGTATTTGGTATTTATTTTTCATTTTATAAACATTCTAGTTTGTTAAGGAGGCCAAAGATCAAATAATACTCGCGGCGGCAGAAAGGTCGTTGTCACCGCTTACGTTAAAGAAACATTACTTTTTGTCATTTAGTAAAACAGTTCATATAAAAATATTTCCTTTGAATAAAATGAAAAGCCAAAGGGGTTTATACACTGTATAAAATAAAGTCATTTATAAGAAATGCCTCAATGAAAGGAGATTGAGACGAAGTCCCTTACCTCGTGTCCGACTTGACCCGTTCGTTCTTTAATCTCCTGAATAATAAACTAAAGTTAATTTTTTACTTTCTTAAGAACCTTTTTCAAGTTTATTATTCCTTTTATATCACTTCTTACCATGTTATAATCATTATGTAATTATTTATGTTAATAACGTTCATTTTGTCGATATTTGGTACCTGAGTCAAAAATGGACTTCTTATAATTACATGTTAATCACATGGTAAAAGGTTCATTATATCCAGAATGATATTCATGATTTGGGTATCATATATATCATATATATCTAGCATGTACATGTATTTATAATAGTACATAACATTTGGAGGTACAAAATGAAATGCACTGTTCATGGAGACGGTAAGTCGTACGTACTCATGAACTCTACTTTCATTTCTATTCCTTATTTTAATGGAATTAAAACATAATGATAAATAGGTATATTATAAATCCAGTATAATATCATATAAAATATCATTATCTCTATCCTTTATTCATACCACATAGGGCATTAACGAGTCACATCACATTGAGGGGGTGGTAGTCCGCACTTCCACAAATGAGATTATCGTATTTACCCACCATGGAAACCGTAACGGTTTGATATAATTGGGAAGTAAAGAAGAATAAATAAATCATAAACATAATATATATCATATATAAATACAGTTCTATCATAATTTCCACCATTAGAGGCGGTAAGATGTAATTGAACAATCATTATTTCGTGAGGCGTTAGTTTGCCATCCACAGAAATATTATGTTCTTCATCCATTAGATGGAGGTGTGTGTAAGTGTAGTTCGAATCCTTATAATAACAACATAATAGTATATATAGGATACTGGTGTTGTTACAAAAGAAAATAAATAAAAATATTTTAGGGGTTGGAGAAGCAAAATAAATGGAAACAATTTAAGAGAAATTGTTACCTTTAATTTAGGCAACTTCCTTTGGTTTAAACCAAAAGGACTTCTAAAGTGGCATCTGCCTAAGGTAAGGATTCTAGGAGGAGGAGAGGGATGTAGGGAGATTAATTCGGCAGAGTTTGGACGATCCAAATGGTTTGAGAGGTGTGAGGAATTGCATAGAAGTAGTCTCTTTTTAAAAGTGAGAGGAGGGTCTCTTTAAGAAAGAGTGAAAATATTATTTTATAATATAATGATATTCGGTTTCTAATGGTCCAAAAATCATTATGGTCGATGATAAGATTCCTAATAACCGAAATAAAATCATCCAATCAGAATTGGACAAGTTTTGGATAATATTTTAATCATTATAATCTTATTTATTTTAATCATTTATTAATGAGGTAAATACTGCATCATTATTGTGTCATAAATAATTAATTTATTTGATGTCTAAAAATTATAAAACAAATACCATGATGTAGGAAATCTTTTTAGCTTTTAAATGAATATGTATAGTTGAACATATAATTTATATAACCCCTTATAAATATTAATTTACTAAAAGATATTTTCTTTTGTCATTTTTGTCTTTTCTTTAAGTTAATTATTCTAAATTGTCATTATCACACCCAAGTGGCTTAAAAGGGCCCCAAAATCTACCCAAAGATGTTAATGGTCGTAAATGACTCAACCAATAATATTTGGACAAGTTTTAAAGTAATTTTGAATGATTATAATATTATTTTAACCTTGAATTACCTTATTTATCTTTAACCGCGGTAAATAAAAGTCAAAAGTTACTATTCACCAAAAATTATTTTCATCTTATTGAACCACATTTTACTTATTGATAACAACCATGTATGTCGGATTTTTGAAATTCAATTCACAAAATTAGTAAAATTCCATTTAAATGAAAAAGTCAGTTTTTTAACTACCACTAAGTGGTGTCACTATTCCTCAAAAATTGAAGTTTTTCAGAAAAATACCAAAAATTCTGCCTAAGCTATATTTGATATTCCGAATTCAGAAATGATGTCTATTTTACCAATTTCAAAACATAGAAGTGGAATTAATTAATTTAAAAATTAATTCCCACTATTAAAACAAATAGCGTGTTTTTAAGAAACAATAACTCCTTCAAATCATCAATCATCTTCACAAGACACGACACATTTAGGAAAATCCCAAGCAAGGATGAGTAAAATAATACTCTACAAGACTCCCTAAAACCACAAACAAATACCACTAGGGAATACACTATGTACACAAAAAAAATATACATAAATTATACCACAATAAAATAATCAAATTATACCATAAGGAAGACATAGTATACAACAAAGGAAACACACAAATTATAGTTTTCCCACACAAGTACAATTCTATAGCACAAAAAGTAGAATTATAAAATATAGTCAATAAAACAAAAGTATTGGTAACACACAGAGTGTCGATAACACACAGAGTTTCTATGACACACAAATTGAATATTACACATGGAGTGTTGATAACACATAGAGTTTCGATAACACACAAAGTGTTGATAACATAGGTAGGGTTCATAACAAACAAAGTGTCGATAACACAAGGAATGACGATGACACGCGAAGTTTCGATGACACGAGGAGTGTCGATAACACACCGTGTGTCGATGACACACAATGTGTCGATAATACAAGGAGTGTCAACAACACAAAGAGTGTCGATAACACCCATAGTTAAAATAATATATAGAGTGTAGTAAACACACGGATTGTCAATAAGTCTTGTAGCACCCAATTCATGTAGTCAATAAGTCTCATAGTCACCAATTCCCCAAGTCACATCCAGCCATGTGTTTCTGGTTGTATCGTGCTTATACTAGGACAACCTAGTCATCAATCCATTAGTTTGTATGAAAACATTCATAAAATCTCACTTAGAGTATCTTAAAAGGATTGTATTGTCTCAAGGGTTCCGACGCCATAAACATCTCTTAAAACAGACACACGGTTTGAATGATACAGATATTTTTAAAAATGGTCAGACATGGGTCTGATCTGAGTCAAACCTGACCCACCAGACCCAACCCGACCCACCGACCGACCCGACCTGGTCCGGCCGACCCAACACAATGTAGTTCATTCTAGGAAAAACCGGCCCAACCCCACTAGTTTGGACACCTGCATGCAGGTTGGTTCGATGAACCACACACAATCCACCGTCGACTGCATTCCACCCTTCTCCACGTAGTGCCACAGCACATAAACGCGGTTGGACCACCGTACACTGGCCATGTGGAATTCCCATTTTCGTGGGGTCCACATAGCCCAGCTGCCGTAGATGCATCCCCTTGTTGTCACATCCCCAAGATACACTCCAAGGTCCCACCAGGATGACATTAAATTGAAAACGCTACCTCCCTACCATCCTTGTGCTCCATATAAACCCACCCCCCCACTGGGCCGCACATCGCTCCGCCATTAGAACCTGACCCCCTACAGGGAAGGGTCATTCCTTGCTCTGCTAATGGAATCCTATCGGTGACCCACTATTTACTATGTGCTCTGCCAAAACCTATTAGACCTGCTGCTCTAGTCACCACCATGCACCCCCTCCTACTGTCGTCGCATCTTCATGGTGTCATTGTGGTGCCTAATCTCATGTCTCGGATTGTTGTGCCATAGAATAAAGGTGCAACGATCATCCGACCATGTTTCATGAAGAATAAGGAACATAACAAGATTAGGGAAATGAGATAAATTCACAAGAAATCCCAATTAATAGATAATTACCATGTTCATGTTAGCCATAATCCATTCATGTTAGAAGGTTTAACAAATAATAGTAAGGATAATCAACAAGATCTTTTATCTGTTAACACCATAATTAATCCATCTTACAAGAAGGACTGAAACACATATCAACCTATAAATTAGTTAGTCCACGCTCATCGTTGGGTCTAAGAAGGGTAAAGTAAATCAAAAAAGGATAAAATTCCCTACCTCGAGGTTGAGATCTATTATTGATGATGAGATATTTCTTTTTATTAATCATTGTTTGTCGATCCGTCGATCTTCAATCCAATATCTGATCTCTGATATGTCATTGTTGATTCTCGATCAGCTAGTTTTCATCATGAGTGACTCATTCTATTTGTCTTAGAGAGACTCCAAGGTTATAGTGATAACCTAGGAACACTGGAAACCCCAAAACTAAATAAATAGAGCAGATGTGTCACAATAAAAAAATTTCTTATATTTTTTTAATGACATTTAGGTTCACAAAAATAACTTTTACATTCAAACTGTGTCGGTAAATGTTAGTCCCCCCTAAGTAAAATATGTAGTTCTGAATTATTAAATGCCCTTAGACATGTAATCTTGGAATGTGTTTAGATATTATTCATGTTTTAACAAAAAACTGCATGTTCGGTTTATTAAAAACCGAACATAATTCAACAAATTGTTCCAGGTACACTGGCCCTCAGAATCACATGTTGTCTTAGAACCTAGTCTCTAAATTTTCACAATTAATTTATAAAAAAAAATTGAGAAAATCTGAGTCATTACACTTATGATACAACATTTGAGTTCACATTGAAAGGATAATTAATTTGATATATTTTAGTTAAAATATATAATAACTTATAGGTATGTTCCTTTGTAACATTCAATGAGTTTTCTAATTCATTAATTATTTATTTAATGATTATAATCATTGAAGGATATTCCTATTTAGTTTTTTAACTAAACTGAGTTTTTATTATAATATAATTTATATTAATATTCCTTTCATAATGTTTTTTTGAATTGTTTTTGTTAAATGGGTTAAATTTAGTTTGTTTGATATTATCATTTAGTGTGAGTGTGTCTATGAAAATATTTTTTAGTGGGACTAATTTTGAAAACCACTACACATATACCATTTTAATTTTGGGGCTTATATATCATGTGTAAATGAAATAGATATCCAAAATGAGACAACTCAATCCCTAACATGATGAAGAATAATGGTTTTGAATTAAATGTGTGAACATATGATGACTTGGTATGCATAGGATATTAAAAGCTAAAAAATGATTTAAATAAATTATTTTTTCTCTTCTATACTTTTTTATGATTATCTTATTAAATCATGATCTTTATGGTTGTTTTTTTAACAAATAGTTTACGGTGTTTTGAGAAAATCAGAAATTTTATTTTTAATATGAAAAATAGATATTTTCTAATAATAAAATTAATGGATGGGAACATGTTTTGAAATTAATTTAAATATTTTTTTTAGGGTGTTATTCTAAGGACTATGTTTTTTTTGGAAAATATTTTAAATTTCATAGATTATTTAATCTAAAATTTTAAATGTATCAGTTAATTCAATTTTATGTGTTTAAAAAATTTGATTAATTACTATTTTTAATCACATAATTATTAAATTTCCTCAATCCTGGAAATTTATTTTATAAGTTATGAAATGAAAATTTTTATTTACTCACCTCCTCCCTACACACCTTAGTGGTAATGTAGACCCAATTATACATTATGTATATAAAATAAATTCTCTCAAAAATTGTTAATGGAGAGTCCCTGATCCACAATAGAGACATATGAAAATTTCTTTCATGGATTGGAATAAGGTCTCACAATTTACCTTTTGTCAACATGAGTAATTATATTGTAATTTTAGTTTTTTATAAAACTATTTTCACTTTAAAAATAAATATCAAAGGACTTAGTAAAAGGGTTATATGTAAAGACCTGTAAATTTCCAGGAGAATTTTTTTTTAAATTATTTGGAATTTTATGAGTACGCAGTTTCTGACAGCACCTGATTCTGAGGCCCAGGGTGCCCGGAATATTTTTATGAAGTTTATCTCGGGTACGTTCAGGGAAAAAACAAGAAGGTTTTTCTATCTTTTGAAGCAGTGCTCGGAATTGAAATCTGAGGGCACCGATGAACTCGTAGTGCCAGTAATTTCTTAAGGGGACCTTTACTGCAGTTTCGTTTTATGAATGTTGGAAGTTAAAATTGGGGTTAAATAAAGAAGTTAAATAAAATTGTTAAAATAATTTTATTTATATTTATGGAAGTTAATTTCTCCCATGGGAAGTAATTGGTGGGGCCCACACCCAGCCAACTTCCCATGTGTAGATAATTGAAAGGTGGGGCCCACACGATCCCCAACCTTTCATCTTCCATTACTCATTTATAACTCCATTTTAAACTCCCATGTTTAATTCATGACAAACCCTTAATTTATGAGTAGTTTTCCTCTCCCTCTCCCTCTCTCCCTTTATTGTTTGCCAACCCACCCTAATTAATAAATTCAACCTCTTCACTTAATTAATTAAGTGACTTGAATTTTGAATTTTTATATTGCATGTGTTAATAAAATAATAGCATTAGACTATTATTTTATTTTTGGGGCATTTGTTCTGTTAAGGTGAGTTTGTAGAGAGCTCTTGAGGAAGGGGAAAAAAGTATTCTTCTCCTCAACGAAGAATGGTTTTCTTCTTCGACGAAGAACACCCACCTTCAACGAAGAAATACTCGGCAAAGAACGATCAACGTTTCTCTAATCATTTTCTTCCTCCAAGTCAGGGGAGGATACACCAACGCGGGGAACTCGCCAACGACGAAGGTTCTTCTCTGACGTTGACAGAGCGACATCACTTTCTCTATCTACGACGAACAAACCATATTCGAGGTAGGGGGATTATGTTCAATTTTAATGGATTAAAATTGTGCCTCGTTCGTCATTGTATAACGTGGATTGTCTCAGCCAATTTCTATCGCCTAACACAGAGAGCGTGGGCCAAAACAACATGGCATGATGACCCTCCGCTGGATTTTTGATTATTTATTTTTGGAATCGGTGACCGGAGGCGGAACACGGAAGAGGCCGGTGGCGCAAGGGCCGATGTCGCACATGCAAAGAAAAGCCTTGACCACGTGGGCCGTAGAGCTGCGGTGAGGGAAGGCGGTGGTGGAGGAAGCCGGCACCCTCGTGCCAGCTATGCGGAATGAAATGTGGCCCATTTTGCGGGCTGCTTCGGTGGAGGAACAGGCCGGCACGTCGCCAGCTGGGTGGAGGAGAACTGCGGCGCTGCACCGGACAAACCGCGGCCGACCCGTGCGGGCTGCCTATTCCAAGAGGTTACCCAGCATCGGTCGGCCTGTTAGGGAGGGTGGCGCTGATTGGCGTCACCGGTTCGGGCAGCCGAGGGGCCACACCCACCCCCCTGGACCACTCGACTTTCGGCCAGAACCGCTCGGCCTACTGGCCGAGCCACCGGGGCCATGCCCAGCTAGGTCGTGCCTTGCTGGGCTGCATCCCTTCATGCCAGGTCGTGCTCTTTGGGTCGGATCGTGCATTTCACTGGGTCAGTCCGACACCAACCGGGTTGGACCCGCCAAGACCGCATTGACCCGACCCGCCAGCCCACTAGGCTTAACGGGTTTGGCCCGTTTCCCTTAAAAGTGAATATCATGGAGACCGCACATCCGAACGACGAGCCGTCTACGACACTAGGACCCTTTCTACGAGGAGGTCCTTTTGTGATACTATAAGTGATTTCTGTATGACCTTGGATAACAGACGGGTTAGAAGTGAGTGTATTTCTAACCGGGCCCCTGGAATGAAAAGGCCAATATCTCTCTGACTGGGCATCTGATTGACGCACCGTCTGTCGCGTTGAGTTCCTTTTGACGATACGAAACATTGGGATACACCAAATCTTTAATTAGTGATATTTGATGTGTCTACCCATTTACTCGAGGAGCGGACCCTCCCGGAATCGAGCACACTGTGTGCGGGAACCCTGGAGCTGGCTGCGACTACGACGCCTACCATGATGGGATCCTCCGTTGGTTCGATGATGATGTTGATTGTACTTGGATCCTCCGTGGGTTCGGTAGCGAGGAAGACTGTGCATGGATCCTCCGTGGGGTCGGTAGAGATGACGATTGTACTTGGATCCTACGTGGGTTCGGCAGCGATGGTTACTCTACTTGGATCATATGTGGGTTCGGCAGCGATGACTTCTGTACTAGGATCCTACGTGGGTTCGATAGAGGAGATGATTCAGAGGCTACATCTAATCATCTCCACCCTTCTTCATGAGTTGTATATCTATGTGAGCTTAGTCTTGACTATTCAATCATTACCATTGGTGTGATTGACTTCATTCCTGTGTGGATTGGTATGTGATTGGGCTCCAGAGTTGGAGCTGAACAGGAATTGATGAATTAGGAATATGTATGGTCATATACCTAAGTAGAGTCAGTTGATACTTTGTGATTGTCTCTTTCCATTTCGGTTTATCCTTTGTGGATTCTGGGAGACCTTCAGGGGTCTCGTGGTCTCTTCTGAGTATCGTATACTCACCCCTGCACAGGCTAAACCCGCACTACTTTGTGTTGGATGCAGACGACAGAAATCACTGATTAAGGTAAAGGTATGTGGAGCTGGAAAGTACCCAGAGGTGGACCACTTGGCGAGACATACACGGGCTAGACGACAGGAACCAAGGAGCTTGGGAGACCATCTATACCAACCCTTCAGGTGGGATATCCTGATGATGACTCATTGGTTGCCGGTTTACATTACTGTTGTTGTAATTTATTTTCTGTTGTACTATAATGTACTTTCAGTTGGGTTTGTATACTAGCCCATTTACTTTTCAGCACTTACTTTTGTACTCAGTTTACTTTGTGCTTACTTCAGTTGTGTACTCTATGGTGTTTGTTTACTTTTAAAGTGGAAATTCTTTCTCTTTTATCAGGATTTACGCCTTTGGTGCTAGTCGCCAGCCCCTGGCCAATGGAAGGCGGGCATGGGGTAGTCACAACACGGGCCCCAAGGACGGGTCATGAAAAAATTTGTATAAGAGGAGTCGGTTATACCACAGAAATTAGGACTATGATCATTCTTTTCTGTGAAAAAATATTGTTTATAGTATTGAGTGTGGTTATCAGTCCAGTGAGTCCAGTTTTTGTGCGGAGGCCGATGTGTCCATACACCAGGACCCTGATCTCTGATTTCCAACTCAGTTCACGAAAACATTGTTTGCTTGTTTGTTTCAAAAGTTTTCTTCGTGATAAAATTGTGTCAGCTCACTGGGTATAATGTTTGACCATGGAATAACTGTTTCTTTTTAGGATTTCTCCACGAAGGCAGCCAGCTAGGGTTACTAGTTACGTGCGAGATGAAATCCCATCGAGCGATGAGGCCTTAGTGTAGGGCCCCATCAAAGCGGAGGCACAAGTGGTACCACTACCCATTGAGCCACCGATACTACCATCCTTAGCAGTAGAGGGTGCACGCCGACTGAGCGCATTGGATGAGTTTCAGTGATAGTGGCCGCCCCGGTTCCACAGAGAGTCGAACCCTCAGGCAGCCGAGGATTGGCTGGGGGATATCATCAATGTCTTAAAATTGGTAGGGACACCAGCTGACCTTATGGTGACCCTATCCGTGAGTCTCTTGCATGCAGCAGCAGGTAGATGGTGGAGCCTGATGCTCCAGGTGCACGAAGATGCATCTCAACATTGGACGGACTTCGAGAGTCTTTTCCGCTTGAAGTTTGTTCCAGCCACCCCTTCGTGCGGTGTGGATCAAGGAGTTACTTCATCTGCAGTAGGGCAGTATGACAGTCGCTCAGTATTCAGCGAGATTTACCATCCTCTCGTGCCACTCCACGGACAAGGTACATATCCCATTCTTCCATGATCGGACCTTTGAGCAGGGACTGAGGCATGAGATCAGAGCTTCGATGACCTCCCTCAACATTCCGACACATGTAGGAGTGCTATAGTGAGCCCTACTTGTAGAGAACTTTCTTGCTGAGCCAACGCCATCAGCAAGACCCACCGCAGGGTGACACGTAGCAGAGTCTTCTGCAGTCGGTAATAAACAGATGTTGCATAGGTCCAAGAGGACCAGGCCATCAGGTGGGAGACCTCAAGATACTGGTTTGGATGTGCGGGGCACACAAAAAGAGCCATCAATATGATGGCCAAGCAGTTCTATGCATGTGGGGGGGGGGGGGGGGGGGCAGGGCCACATTGCTCGTGACAGCTTGACCCACCTTACAGACGAGCATCATACAGTAGAGGGACCAGACAGGAAGAGGCAGAGGTTCGACCATGGAGGTCAGCAGGGAGCATGTGGACGAGGCAGAGGAGATGGCTGAGCAGCGGGTGGTGGATGACGCTTCGAGGCTCTACCACCACCACCACCACCAGGAGGACCACCCCGACCACAGGGAGCTGGCAGACAGGGGCAGGCTCAGCTTCAGGCTTTTGAGGCCTACAACCAGGGAACACCTGAGATGACTCGAGGTACTATCTGTGTCTACTCCACCCTTGATGTAGTTCTTATAGACATAGGATCGAGTCATTCTTTTATTGCCGCAACCCTTTTCAGAGCTCAGAGATTCCGACGTAGCTGTTGGCTCGATCCTTATGTCTAGAGACTCCTATGGGAGAAGACTCAACGATTACGAACTGGTGCCGGCAGTTGGATCTTACTTTAGGAGGCAAGAGCTTCGGTTGGGATCTTCAGACAGTGACGTCGAGGCCTTACGATGTAATCCTGGGTATGGACTGGTTATCTACAGTATATACCCAGATCGACAGTATTAGGTAGAAAGTGTGGTGTGTCCGCATAGATGGGAGCAGGTTCACCTTCACTGGTGAGAAGGGATCCTTTGCCGTATTGGATGGACTTACACAGAGGAGAGGGAAACCTATCACACATCAGTTGTCTAGTATCATCCTAGGAGTGGTTGATGTGCGGAGTCCGAGTTTTACTGTTGTGGTGGATCAATATGCGGACGTTTTTCCTGACGACGTTCGAGGACTACCTCCTCACAGAAAGGTAGACTTCTATATTGACATGTACCCCGGGACAACACCGATATCTACTCCAGCATATCGGATGGCTCCTGCCGAGCTTCGTGAGTTGCGAGTACAGCTGGAAGACTTGGAGGGAAAATGATTTTTCTGAACTAGTGTTTCTCCATGGGATTCTCCGATTTTGTTCGCCAAGAAGACGGATGGGAGCTTACGGATATGTTTCGACATCCGTCGCTTGAATCAGGTGACCGTAAAGAACAATTACCCACTCCCGAGGATTGATGACCTCTTTGATCCGCTCAAGGGAGCACGATGGTTCTCTAAGATAGAACTTAGTTCAAGCTATCACCAGCTCAGAGTTTGAGATGAGGATGTGTAGAAGATGGCCTTCAAGTGTCGGTATGGTCCCTACGAGTTCCTGGTTATGCCCTTCAGCATAACCAATGCACCAGTAGTGTTCATGAGTCTCATGAACATGATCTTCCAGCCTTACCTTGATTGTCATAGTCCTCATCGATGACATATTGATATACTTGACTACTGAGGAGGAGCACACCTACCACTTGTAGGTTGTACTAGATACACTCCGAGAGCACCATCTTTATGGTAAACTCTCGATGTGTCAGTTCTGGTTTTGAGAGGTAAATTTCATGGGACACATCATCTTAGAGGCTGGGGTTACAGTGGACCCATCGAAGATCGAGGCGGTACTTGCTTGGGAGCCACCCAGGAGAGTGACGAAGGTGCATAGTTTCATAGTTATGGCTGGGTACTATCGAAGATTTGTTCTAGACATCTCCAGAGTTGCAGCATCGCTTTCAGCTTGAAGAAGAATGTGAAACCCTTCATGTGATCATATATATGTCATAAGAGCTTTCAGAACCTGAGACAAAGATTGACTAGTCCACCCATCTTTATGATACCAGAGGAGGGCAAAGGGTACTTAGTTTACTATGACACATCAGGGATCCGACTCGGGTGTGTCCTGATATATGAGCGAGCAGTGATCGCGTACAGTTCACGGCAGTTGAGACAGCACGAGCAGAACTATGCTACCGATGACCTAGAGTTAGTAGCAGTGGTCTTCGCCTTGAAGATGTGGCGACACTATCTTATGGTTGAGCGCTTTACAGTCTACTCTGACCACCAGAGTCTCAGGTGAATCATCTCATAGAAGGACTTGAACCTGAGACATCGGTGATGGCTCGAGTTCCAACATGACTATGACTTTGAGATAGTCTATACTCTTGGGAAGGGGAACGTTTTAGCTGATTCTCTTAGCAGGAGATCGGGCATACAACTGCTAGGGGAGGCGATGGAGCAGCTGGCCACTTTGCAGATATCCTTTGTCGATAGAGATAGAGAAGCCTTTCTACAGTCTCTCACAGTCACTCCTCCACTACATCAGTTAGTTAGAGAGGCACAGTGTGGGGATGTTGACGTAAAGACATGATGTGCTCATATTTCCATAGGTTAGGCACCTGATGGATTTTACGAAGGAGGAGAGAATGTCATCCTTTTCAGGGGACATACCATGGTACCAGTTGCACTGTAGGAGGAAGTGTTGAGGGAGTTTAACACTTCCCCTCTTGCGGTGTATCCATGAGTGGGGAAGATGTACCTGGACCTTAGAAGATAGCATTGGTGGCCAGGTATAAAAAAGGTTGTAGCAGAGTTCGTTTCACGATTTCTCACTTTCCAGCAAGTGAAGGTGGAGCCCCATGTACCAGCAGGCTTGGTATAACCCTTAAAGTTTATGGAGTGGAATTGGTATGGGATATACATAGATTTTGTGATGGTACTTCCACATACTTCCAGAGGAAATGACTCCATCTGGGTGATCGTAGACCGACTGACCAAGTCGTCCCACTTCTTACCGATCAGAGAGTAGGGCTCAGTAGAGAGCTTGGGACACCTCTACATTCAAGAGAACGTATGGCTTAATGGTGTGCCATCGTCTATCATCTCTGATCGAGATACTCTCTTTACTTCCCGAATTTGTAAGGGGTTGCAAGAGTCATTTGGGATGCAGCTATGCCTGAGCACCGCCTTTCACCCTTAGACAGATGGCCAGACAGATAACACCATTCAGACTCTCAAGGACATGCTCAGTTCATGTGTCCTTGACTTTGGTCGCAACTCGTAGGATCAGCTACCCTTGGTGGAGTTTGTTTACAACAATATCTACCACTCTACCATCGGGATGGAACCTTACAAGGCACTGTACGACCGACCATTCAGATCACCTCTGTGATGGACTGACCCTAGGGAGTCAGCAGTTGTAGGACTCGATATGGTCCAGGCTACGACGAAGAAGGTGCAGATCATCCAGGAGCGGATGAGGACTGCATAGAGCAGACGGATGTCTTATTCTGATAGGAGACGGAGTCCACTGGAGTTTGAGTACGGCGACCACATTTTCTTACAGGTCTCACCTCGACGTGGATTATGGAGATTTGGTCGTGGCGGCAAGTTATCTCCCTGATTTATCGGACCATTCCCGGTCCTCAGTAGGGTGGGCGAGGTGGATTACCACCTCCCCATTCCACCTCAGTTGCACCGGGTGCACGACGTCTTCCACATATCTCAATTGATGAGATACGTGCACGACCCATCACACATTATCGATCACTGGGAGCTGGACATCAATGACGCAGAAACATTTGTGAAGGTCCCGGTGGAGATCGAGGATCGATAAGAGCAGTTCCTATGTGGACGGTCGATTCCCATGGTGCATATTATTTGGCAGCACGAGAACCTCCAGGAGAGCCCAAGGGAGCGGGAGGCTCAGATGCGTGCTCAATACCCTCATTTGTTCCTCTAGTCTATGTTGTATCTTTATGGGGACGTAAAGCCCTGAGGTGGGGGTAATGTAAAGACTTTTAAATTTCAATGGAATTTTTTTTCCTAAATTCATTAGAATTTTCTGAGTACGCAGTTTCTGACGGCACCTAATTCCGAGGCCCGGTGTGCCTAATATAATTTTCCAAAGATTATCTCGGGTACATTCAGTGAACAAACAAGTGGGTTTTTCTATCTTTTGAAGCGGTGCTCAGAATTGAAATTTGAGGGCATTGATGAACTCACAGTGCCGGTAATTTGTTAAGGAGACCTTTACCACCGTTGTGTTTTATGCGGGTTGGATGTTAAAATTGGGGTTAAATTAAGATGTTAAATAAAATTGTTAGAACAATTTTATTATATCAATGGAAGTTAATTCCTCCCATGGGATGTTATTGGTGGGTCCCACACCCACCCAACTTCCCATGTGTGGATAATTAAAAGGTGGGGCCCACACGAGCCCCAACCATTCATCATCTATAACTCATTTCTAACTCCATTATAAACTCCCATGTTTAAATCATGACAACCATTAAATTTATGAGGACTTTTCCTCTCCCTCTCCCTCTCTCTCTTTATTTTTTTCCAACACACCCTAATTAATAAATTCAACCTCTTCACTTAATTAATTATGTGATTTGAATTTTAAATTCTTAAATTGGATGTGTTAATAAAATAATAGCATTAGTCTATTATTTTATTTTTGGGGCATTCGTTGTGTTAAGGGGATTTGGGAGAGAGCTCTTGAGAAAGGGGAGAAAAGTATTCCACTCCTCATTGAAGAACGGTTTTATTCTTCAAAGAATAACACCCACCTTCAAAGAAGAACGTCTCAGCGAAGAACGCTCCATGTTTCTCCAATCCTCTTCTTCCTCCACATCAGGGGAGGAGACACCGATGCATGGAACTCGCCAATGACGATGGTTTTTCTCCAACGTTGACAAAGTGAAATCACTTTCTGCGTCTACGACGAACAAACCTTATTCGAGGTAGGGGGATTATGTTAAATTTTAATGGGTTAAAATTGTGCCTCATTCGTCGTTGTATAACTTTGATTGTCTCAGCCTGTTGCTATCACCTAACACAGAGAGCACGTTCCAAATAAACACGGCCCGATGACCCTCCACTAGATTTTTGATTATTTATTTTTGGAATCGGCGACCGGAGGCAGATCACAGAAGAGGTCGGCGGCGCAATGGCCACCATCGCACATGCAAATAAAATCCACATCCAAGAGGGCCACGGCGGAGGAAGCACGGTGTTGTCGCGCCGTGCCAGGGACGCAGAACCACGACCAGGGCAGGCCACGACAGAGGAATCCGACACCGTCGTGCTGGCTGCGCGGAAGGAACCGCGGCCCACTTCGTTGGCCATTTCGGCAGAAGAACCGGCCGGCTCGTCGGCCAACCGGGTGGAGGACACTCGCGGTGTCGTGCCGGATGAACCGCGGCCCACCCGTGCGGGCCACATGCGCAAAGAGGTCGGTCGGCCTCGTCTGGTCGTCCAGTGAGAGAGCCGCCGCTTGGCGGGGCTGGCTCGGGCAGTCGGGGGGCCACCCCCTGGACTGCTCGGCTTTCGAGCAGAGCCGCTCGACCTACTTGCTGAGCCATTAGGGCCATGCCTAGTTGGGTAGCACCCCGCTAGTCCATGCCAGGCAGCGCCGGGCCGGGCCAGGACACGCCCCGTCGGGCCGGGCCGCGCCCCTGCGAGCTGGGATGCGCTCTTCGGGCCAGATCATACGTTTCAGCAGGTCAGCCCTACACCAGCTAGGTCAGACCCACCAAGACAGGGTTGACCCGACGCGCCAGCCCACTGGGCTTAACGGGTCGGGCCCGTTTTATGTAAAAGTGAATATCTTGAAGACCGCGCGTCCAAACGATGCACCGTCTACGGAACTTGGACCATTTCGACGAGGAAGTCCATTTGAGATACTCTAAGTTTGTTTTGGATGACCTTGGATAACAGTCGGGTTAGAAATGGGCGTATTTCTAACCAATCCCCTGGAACAAAAAAGACAATATCTCTCAGACCGGGCGTCCGATTGACGCACCGTCTGTCGCGTTGAGTTCCTTTTGACGAGACGAAACTTCGAGATAAATCAACTATGGACTTTATAAAAGTTTTTGTGTCGACCCCTTTACTCAAGGAGCAAACCCTCTCATAATCGAGCACGCTGTGTGTAGGATCCCTAGAGCTAGCTGCGATTGCGACGACTACCGTGTTGGGATCCTCCATGGGTTCGATGACGATGACGACTTTACATGGATCCTCTGTTGGTTCGGCAGCGAGGAAGACTCTACATGGATCCTCCATGGGTTCAACAGCGATGAAGACTGTATTTGGATCCTACGTGGGTTTGACAACGATGTTTACTGTACTTAGATCCTACGTGGGTTCGGCAGCGACGACTTCTGTACTAGGATCCTACGTGGGTTTGGCAGAGGAGATGATTCAAAGGCTACATCTAATCATCTATACCCTTCTTCATGATTTGTATACCTATGTGAGCTGAGTCTTGACTATTCAATCATTACCATGGGTGTGATTGACTTATTTCTGTTATGTACTGGGATGTGCTTGGGATCGAGAGTTGGAGCCGAACTGAAATTGATGAATTAGGTATATGTATGGGCATATACCTAAGTAGATTCGGTTGATAATTCATGATTGTATCTTTCCTTTATGTTTTATCCTTTGTGGATTCTGGGAGACCTTCGGGGGTCTCAGGGTCTCTACTGAGTATCGTATACTCACCCATGCACGGGCTATGCCCACACTACTTTATATTGGATGCAGACGATAGACATCACTGATCGAGGTAAATGTTTGTGGAGCTGGATGGTACCCGGAGGTGGACCACTTGGCGGGACATACATGGGGCGGACGGTCGGACCCGAGGAGTTGGGGAGACCATTTGTACCCACCCTTCAGGTGGGATTTCCGGAGGACGACTCAAGGGTTTCCTCTTTACTTTACCATTGTTGTACTTTATTTTTTGTTGTATTGTACTATACTTTCAGTTGGGTTTGTATACTAGCCCATTTACTTTTTAGCACTTACTTTTGTACTCAGTTTACTTAGTGCTTACTTCAGTTGTGTACTCTGTTGTGTTTGTTTACTTTTATAAATTAAATTCTTTCCCTTTTATCAAGATTTACACCTTTGGTGCTAGTCTCCAGCCCCTGGCCTACGGAAGGCGGAATGGGGGTAGTCACGGCACGGCCCCCGAGGATGGTTCATGACATTATAGTTATCATATCCATTTTTATCCATTCCCTAATTCTAAATTCAGGGATAATTGTTCCCCAAAAATTTATTTTACCCTTCAACACTACTTTAATTCCTCTTGTGATTAGAGGAATGTTCTTGAGATATATAGTAGTCTGGTTTTGTAATTAAATTTCCAATATTTGGATCAATACATTATATAATGTGACTTTTAGATTGAATTCATACATTCATAGGGGATACTGTTTTGTTCTAAAAAATCTGGGTTTGGAAAAATATTTTAATATAAGACCTTATGGTTTTAGAAAAACAATTTATGTTTTTTTATTTTAGAATAAAAAAATGAATAAATTTTCAATTTAATGAATTTTATAGAATATTTCATTTTTTAAATTTATTAATTTAGATTTCTCTATTAAAAAGACTCTAGTTATTTTTTTATAACTATCTCTTCTATGTTCTCCTATTATTTTATTTTTCAGTTGGGGTGGTTCATAATCATTCCATTTAAATTGAATTAATCTTATAGATCAGTGGTCTTGTCTATGAAGTCTCATGCTCATTTAGGGTGCAATTCATTTTTTTGGGTATAATGTTTCACTCTTATGCTAAATCTGGTTGTTTCACTATTTGAAAATTTTTCCATGAGAATGGCATGTGAATATTTATATTGATGGTTTATTCTTTCATTAGTTTGGTTGATATTACATTCAAGCATGGTGTTAGATAGATATATATAAATGTCTTCCTCTATCAATGATGTTATCTCTTATCCAATATTGTCTTTTCCACCTATCCCCCAAAATCAGTGTTATATTTCAGGATATCTAATGTATTTTAGAGGGACTATCACAATGTATAGGTAAATGATTTTTCTACTTTATCACATGTTCCATCACTCAATGGTTAGGGTTTTACACCTCTCATTCACCTAAATGGGATATAGTTTCTTAGTCATAGAAGGAATGATATTCAGAAATATCTCTATGTATCGATAATTATCCCTATAAATTTACTACTATGGAGCTTGATTTGATGCATCACAGGAAAAGGTTCCATGGGAATATGAGAAGGGAATTCTGATTTATTGGTTTTCAATGAGGCTTTAGTGTGGTGAATTGGGTATGTCTTCATTATAGTAACATAGTTGTATGGTTATTCCAATTGTTTATGGATGTAGTGGATGGATTCCAATTAGGGTTTAGGGGTTTTACACTTTTCTATTTATTATGTTTTATATTTTAGATTCTATCTGTACCTAAAAGTAGAATATCATTTAAAATCCTATTAATCTTATTTAATCTTTTTTTTGTTTTGTTGAGAACATCCTTCTTCTATTTCACTTTATTACAATGGGGGTTTTGAATCTTTTCAACTACCCCAATAGTCTCCCTTGTTAGTTTATCTCCATCGCTCACTTTGATTCATTTTCACTTTACTCTATGATATCCCTTCCAATTTGATTATCATAAATGAACTTTGAGTGGGATTGAAATCACATTTTTTAGTGGTATATTTTTTGATCCTCTATTGAATTAATATACTATATAAACTTATTTATGAGACTTTGGATATCATTGAGGAATAGCGACTTTAATCTTATTAGTTTTTTTGATAGTTATGTGATGAATAATAATGAAAATTTATTCTGACATTATTTTTTGTATTACTTTTATTATATATATCATTTTTTTGTCTTGGAGACTAGAATATTGAGTCTCTTTTGGGTTATTAGTCTGAATATTATTCTAATAATTATTATTAATATATTTATTTTAGAGTCTTTGTGAATGATATATTAAAACATAGTCTAGTGGATTATTATATTATCATTTTCATTATTTTTGTTAATTAATTTTTTGATGTGGAATATCAATGAAAAATATATCTTGAGTTTCTTCTTAAATAAGAATTACTGTTTGAATATAAAAAATAATATATATGGATTTTAATGGATTTATGATGGGTTTTAATGTTTTTAACGTAATTTTAAAATAGATATGTTTATTTGAGTTTATTTTAAGAGATTGTGTTAAAGGGATAAAATTGTGGGTGATTATATGATTTTATATTGTTTTTGGTTTATTTTCATAAAAAAATTAATAAAATATTTATATGAAATATTTATTAATATATAAATTTCTTTATAGTAATGGAATTATCAAACATGTTAAAATTAAAAAATAGTTCCTATATGAATAAAAATATTTTCCTTTTTCTTTAATTAATGTTTTTTTTTATTTTCAAAAATTTAAATTAGTTGTTTCATTTAATAATTTATTTTTTATAGTTCAATTTTTAATATAAATAATGACTTTATGGATTAAATTGGTTTACTCGATATGGATCAATTCTTTAGAAGTGAATTGAGTTTTGTTTATAAGTGCATTTTTATCAGTTTTATTATAGAAATATATTGAAAATTTGTTTTTTAATACAAGTAGTATTAGTATATTTTGTATTTTTTTTCATATTAATGGTTGTTTATATTAGATATATATGGTTTATTTGAGGTTGCTATGGTTCTTCCCTTGTTTTTACATGGATACAGTTGATCTGCCTTCCCTTAATAAACAAGTTTGTCAATATTAATTGGTCTTATGTGTTGTAGTTCTCTTTGGATTTTGTGTTGTTCCCTACATAGTGTATTGGTATGTGTTTGGAATTATTTGATTGATTGTAAATAAAGTGTTTCTAATTTTAATTGTGATATATTTTGGATTATTTAGAAGGAAGTAAGTTAAATTTTACGTTATTAGATATTTTTTTCGGTTCTTTGGATTCTCATACACTTGGAAATAAGTTATTGGAGTCTATGGAGGATTGAAATGTTGATTAAACATATTAATTTTACATGTTTTTTGATCATTAATTATTTATATAAAATAGATAGGTTTCTAGTTCGTTATTTATTGTTAGTATTGAAATTAAGTTCCCTATTTGGTTTAATTTTTTGTTTTCAAAGTGTCTAGTTAAATTTTATTATTTTTGAGATTTCATATAGAGTATTAATTATAATTTAACATTAGGTATTGAGGATATATATGGTGAAAAATCATGATGCGTGACGGGATTTGGTATGATGAACCTTAGTATGAGATTTGTGGAGACCAAATGTTTTGTGATTGAATCAATTATGAGTGGTTTTATAATTTTATATTTATTAAGGATTCATTATATTAGAATTTGTGATGTGTATTGATTTCAAAGTATTATTATTTTTAGGATACTCATCTTTTAAGGTCGATTAGATATCAAATTTCATTTCTTCACATAATTAGTCAAGGGGGCCTACTAAATTAAGACCATGATCATAAATGAAATAGATATATTTGGTTGGGTAAAATATTTATCTTTTATTTTATAGTATCCAACCCAAAATACTACATTTAGTTGAATTCAATGTAGTGAAATACCACTCAAACATGGTGTTGGAATATATTTTTTTATAATATTTTATGTCCTCCAATTTGGGGAATTTTTAGGGAGGGATGGGTTATCTCATTATTTTTCAATTAATAATTATCATATTATTTTTGTTATTTTTGATTAATTAAAGGGTATTTTGTTGTAACCATTGATTATAATAAAATATTTGGAAATTTTATATATCGTTAAAATAATGAAAATTTCCATTCTTGGAAAATATATAGGAATATTATTATATAAAATTAGTTTTTATTAAAGTAATAAGTATATGTAAAAAATGTACTCTTAAATTTGAATAGTATGTGTAGTAATGAATGTTATTTTCCAATGGATATGTATGTCATTTTTTAGTGATGAAATATAATTTAATGTTTTATTTTGATATTCCATACATAATGTTTCAAATATTTACTTATTTATTAAGAGTGATATAAGAAATGATCTGACTACGTAATAAATATACTAACTCTATATGATAAAAAAACGGTTTTCAAAGATAATATAAAAGTCTAATTAATATAGAAGCATTGAATATGTATTTTTTTGTTGGATATTTGAAAAATGTTAAAATGGATATATAAATTTTTATTTTAAAATGATAGGTATAATTTATGTAAAAAATTTCAATTATTTTCTGAAAATTTTCATATTATAAAGGTGAAGTTTTCAAAGTTTCATAAATGAGAAATATATATGTGAAATTGTTTTTAATTGAAATTAAAAGAATTATTCATATATCCCTAGATCATATTCATTTCAAAATTATATAGATAAGTTTATTGTATATTTTGAGGGATATTTGGAAATATTCTTGGATGTTTAAATGAAATATTTTTATATATATTCATTAGAATAAATATACAATTTATATGGGATATTTTTTAAAACTAAATATTTATGGTAGATTAAATATAAGGTATATTGCGATGCCCAATAAAATTTATCATGGTATTTTAAAGTAAATAACATGTGTATTATTAAAAAATATAGAATCATGAGTCAAAAAATATATAATCATATAGAGAGTTTCATAAAAATATTCATTGTATTTATACAATATTCCAGAGATTAGAGGACTGAATAAAAGTGAATATAATGTTCATGGGATTTTTATGTTCATTAAAAATCAATCATTTTGTTTTAGTAATTAATTTATATTATTTTATCTTATTTTTCTTTCCTATATTTCACTTTGGAAACATTATTCATAATTATATAATTCTTTATGAGAGGAACACAGAGTCACACCTAGGACGAAATACATAATCTGGTTTCATTTAATGCTGGTGAAAGATGGATTGATGTTCCATTTCTTAAATCTTGTAATTTTATATCAGTAATGTAGTGAATATTGTGTACACTAATAACATGTTATTTTTATAATCCTTATATGTATCCCACTTGGGTGGAATGAGTAAAATCTATTTTTTCTTATTCTTGTTGTTTTTTTTACTATTTTATATTGTTCGTAAAAAGTAAGCGAGAAGTAAAAAAATGCACATAATCTAATTAGGGATAAGAAACCATTAAATGGTTTTTTATTAGATATAATTTTTTTACAACATACACCCCTCCCCAATTAGGGTATCCATATGAGATCTTTGAACCCAAAGGTGGTATCATATCCAGATGATTAAATCCAGATAAACATTTCACAATATAAAGATGATTTCTAAAATAATTATATTACATAGAATACATTTAATGAAAAGAGTCACATAAACTTGAGATTATATATTGAATCTTTTGTAATATATATAAATATATTTCCCATTTATAAATCCTAATTCAGTATAAATTATTGATATCAATAACTAAACGATACCATTAGATATTAAATGAAAATTATAAGGTATAAAATTATTTATATAGATTGTAATAAATAATATTTATGTGAAATAAATATTTTTTTCTTCCTATAAATCTATATTATAATTTTTTTATATTTAGTAAATTCGTAAATATGAAAATTAAGTACTGGTTTATGTTTAAACCACTTAGTTTAAATACTTGAAAATGATTAAAAATGATATTGTTGAAGAATTAAATAATTTGATTATTTAACTAGTTGGTATGATGCGAGGACATGTCCAACAATTTTTGGATACTTGAATATTTAATAATTTTTTTAGTGGACTTATATATTTTATAATACTTTGGTTTGAAAAAAATTATGAAAGTGAATTTGAGTCATGTTTAAAATTATGATGGGAAATAAGTTTTGGATTCTTATATAATCTGTGTAAAACCAAATGAATTAACTACTGAAAGAGGAAAGAAGATGTATTTTGAAAAAAAAGTAAACAAAATATGGATCACAATGAGATTATAAAATATAGTAGTCACAGATTCATACTACTAATCATACAAATGATTTAAATACGAAACATATAACCCATGAGAAAAATTTCAAAGAGTGAGATGTTTTATGTTAATACCTAAAGAGAAATATATAATTAATTATTGTCTTAATTATTGTATTGAAGAAAAATTTAGAGGCATTAAATCAGTTGAAGTTGACGTTTTTCTTTGGAAAACATTATATCTAATTAAATTTAGAAAAATCTAATAGATTGATATTAATTTAATAGTGTAATAATGAGTTGAAAAAAATATATATAAACAATATGTAGATAAATTTAAAAAAACCAAGAAATTTTTTTGGGAAAATATAGATTTTAATATATTGACTAATCATATAAATATTTTACTCTGAAGTATTGTCTAAAATGGATGAATGATAAATAAAAACAGTGGGTTTAAAAAATTCTAAATATAAATCCCTAATAACGAATCATTAATATATAGGATACTTTAATTCAATGTATGAAAAAATTGAAAATATATTTACTTTGATAAAGTGTCATTTTTTGTGACTATTTTTTCCACATAACTTCATATTTTAATTAAGTTATAAGTTATATGAGAGGTGAAATTATGGGGATAAATAAAACATAAAAGACTCCAATCTTACATATGAATGGGAAAAAAATTTGTTATGGTTTTTTTATTGTTATAATAATAGATATAAGGTATAAAATTTTATCAATATAATAATTATTATAAAAATAAATATGATCCAGATAGATAGGAAAAGGGACCAATGAAGTCCATTCCATTAGAGAATATATTTTCAATTAAATTTGGGATAATGTTTATTATTATCATGCTATATAATATGAATGAATTGACGAAACATAACATTAATAATATGATATTTCATGTAAGAAATGGAAGATTAATATAAATAATAATATTGTATAAGTTTCATTAAAATGAATAAAAATTAACAACTGAAGGATTCTTAGTAGTAGACAACCGTCAAACATGACTGGAAATATTGACCATCTAAATAATTTGAAAATTTTGGTTGACGGAACTATTAAATATTTTAATGATGGAGATCTTAAAATAAAAGGATGTGCAAGAAAAATTATTTCTAGAAATTAATTTAAGAATATTGAAGTTATTTTTAATGATAGACAATATCATAATCCTCAAAATGTTAGTTAACATAATCAGTCAATACTAAATGTTGTTATTAAAAATATGGGATTTACTATTAAAATAAATAGTGGTGGTTGTTTTATATAAGTAATAATGACTAATAGTAATCTATATTCAATTGAATGTAGAGAGAATACATTCTTAATTACATTTTATGAATAAAAAAAGTTATCATATCAACGGTTAGTCTAATCACTGATTGGAAATGTGTAGAAACGTTTAAAATAGAAATATTCAGTTGGTATACCCATTATTAATTATTATGGATAAAATATTTATAATACATGAATAAATGGTACTTGAATTTGATATCCCTTCAAACATAATAATAAATGAGATGTAAATTTAATTCATATTGGAAAAATCGTTATTTGGAGCCTTATAAAATAGAAATTTTAAAATAGCGATAAGTTTTAAATTTTATTTTTTAATGATTTCATTATAATTAAATGAAACAAAGATATATAATAATAAATATATATAATGGTATATATCAAAAGATATAGATGGCTTGCTGAGAATCAACAGGGAATAACTCTAAAAACCAGACGATTAAATCGTGGTATCAATTTTACCTTAACTGGGGTTGGTAAATAACAGGAAAACAAATAGAGTTATACATGAATAATTATCGATAATATCTCTATTCCATAATAAAGTGTTGAAAATAAGAAACAAAACTATGAATACTATAAAATAATCTTTTAATGAAAATATACTCACAATAGAAGATTATAATTATGTTTTACAAAGGGATATCTATATTTAAAAAAGTGACATACTCATTTCTAAAAACAATTGTACACCATAATACATTTTTTATGGAATTAAACCCAGATTAAATTATTAATATAATTTTTGTTCCCAAATTTTTTATTAAAAATAAAGAAGAAATACTAGGAACATTGGATTTTATTATAGATAAATTAATTTTCCTAGGATATTAAATTAAAATTAATCCTTATAAACATTTTAACTTAATTTTCAACAATATTGATGAATATATGATAAAAAATCACTAAAATGTGGATAAAATTGACTCCAAGTGATCATTTGTTTGGAAATCATGGATATTGGTAATGAAAATAAAGATGATTTTGATTAGAATAAATTTATTTTGAAAGAATTTTTTTAAATTAAGATAGAAGATAATTTGAAATAACACTAGTTCAAACTCAAAATTATAAACAGAGGTATGTAGTATATGGATATAAAATGTTATTCAAAAAAAAACCTTCTAAAATAATAAAAATAAATAATAATTGGTCTTTTTAACTTCATAATTGCTACGTATCTTATTTGGAGAGGTAATAAATGATAAATCCTAGATTATAACCATGAATGGATAGTTCTATTTAATAAAAAAATAATACGGTGTTTTTGAAAAAAATAAAATGTGAACACTATTTTATAGGGTTAAATTTTGTATTTAGAAGAAAATAAATAAGGTAATGTTTAGAGAAATATCAATAGACTTCTATGTAAGGGATATATAAAAATTGAAGGTGTTGATGTGAAGGATAATTTTCTTGTACATCCAAGTCATAATTGAATTAGGTTATTCTTGGAAATAGGAATTATGTTAATAAATAAAATCTATGAAATATATATATATATATATATAATAATTTCATAATTTTTATTCGTAAGGATTATTTTTATATTGAAAATTATAATAGATTTTAACTTTTTGATAATAAAATCAATGATTATTACATTAATAAGATATTATTTGGGTTGAATGAAGCAACTCAATAATTTTATGTTTGGATGGACTCAAATTTAAAGGAGTTAAAATTTAAAATAAGTGCAAATTTTCTCAAATAATTTGTGAAGAGAACAAGTGAATAAACTTTTTTGATATTGGTATTTTTTTGTGATAAAATATTTGTTTAAATCTGGGGAAGAAATTTATATTTTTTAATAATTTGATAATTATTAATTTGATATGTTCATGATTGATAATTAAAAAATATTTTTAATCACTATATAAACCAGAAGGGTTAGTGTAATTTTATGTAAAAAATAAATTATTCTAATCAAATTTAAAATAAATATAGCATGCAATACATAAAACTAATTTCAACCCCTACAATGGATTGTATAAAACATGTGGTGAATAATGTTGAAATAATAAAGGATTCAACACTTTATATAAAGGTTATTGTAATGTTTCACCACTTTAAAGTAACATGACTTCACAATGTGCATGGAAAATGTTTGGTTTCATTTTTTAGAGTGATTCAAAGGCGGAACACACATTAAATTGGAAAAATAAAATACGTTGCATGAAATGAACTAATAACTATAAATTATTTAATTATGTAAGAAATATTAAATATTTATTTTAATATACTAATTTTATTAGGATATAAATATTTCTATAGATAACACATAAGTGGTATAATTTTTATATTAGAGATTATTATATTGGCCAATCAAGTAAGAAAGAAATAAAATACATTACCCATTACTATAAAAAAATTATTTTTCATATACTAATGATTAAACCCAACTAATTTAGATATATAAATGATTAGGTGATATTTGTGATGTCGTGATTATTAAAATTGTTATATTTTATGAAACGATAATGTTGTTGATATTAAAAATAATCTAATACAATATTAGAAAACCAGACTTATTGAAATGATTTACCACACTATAAAATAAATAATATAATAAAAAGTAATATTGGTTAGATATATTGGAACCAATTCATAGAAGGAACATATTGTCAAAAAATGATTAACAAAACCTATATTATATAAGAAAATGTTGAAACATGGAGTTAAACCATCTCCCACATATTGGAGGGTACCTATATCTATATTTTTTTCAGTATTTCTACATATGGATATAAATGATTTATTATTAAGTGTGTGATTAAATATATGAGATTTTTTAAATATAATACCCTTAAAAATTAAAATCCCATTACTTTTTATTTAAGATAACTTCCATCTTATGGGATAAAATTGTGCAAAAATGCTGGTAGAATATTTTTCAGAATAACATTGGTGATTTTATAAAACGTTTATAAGTAATTTACCTATTTTTTATCATATATTTACTTAAAATAAATTAAATTAGATAACATAATGGATATTATTTTAGATGTTAGTTTCATCAATGGATGAAAGATTAATTTTTTACACACTGGAATTTTATTTGAAGGTATGGAAATTCTGAGAATGGTCTTATCAAAGGTATATATATTTTTGAAGAGATAATGAAATTTAGAGAAATATTTACATTTATAGAGATATAATAATGAATTATATAAGATCAAGGAGGATAAAACATCTATTTTAAGGTCGAAGTCCATTTTATAGGATGGTGGCCAGAGTTTTGGATGTGGGAGGAATATTGAAGGCCAATGATGTACAATGGATGGAATTTTTTTCTCAAATACATAACAAAAATATATTAGAAGATATTATGAAAACAAGTTACTTAATTCAAATAATATGTTATTTTATTTTATTTCATTATTACATAATATAAACTAAAATAAAATTATATTGAATGATTTTTTATGGATAATATTTTTCATAATGTTTTATATCCAAGAACAACTATATAATATAACATTCATAGTTTATGTGATAGTTAATGAAATTTTACAAATATAACATAAGTTATATTTTAGAAATTAACCATGTGTAAAGGTGTTATTCTGATTTTTTATAGGTGACGTTCATAAAATTTCATGGATATATAAAAGAAAAATTAGAAATTCGAAAACCTCATAAGAGTTACATAAACTCCATTAAACTATAAAATTTGTTTTCAAAAAAAAATTCATTACAGAATTATTTGATAAACTTTACATTATATTTCTATATTATAGTTTTATATTAAGAAAATATGATATATAAAATCATGTTATTATTTTCATATATATCCAACATTAAATTTTAATGTTGTGTATGTGTTTTTGTATTGTTTCATAAAATTGGTGTGATATTTTTAATGGCTATACTTGTGAGACTTTAGAACAAATATATTGAAAACATTATTATAGAGAAAATGGTGTTTCAAAAATAATAATCAGTTTAATGTACCTTTTGTGTTGACATAAAAACATATGTGTTTATTTAGTTTTGGTTCGGAATTCCTCATTATTATTTCCATGGATTGTTTGGTAATATTGAATCATAATTATTTTTAATTTAGGTTATTGATAAAAGAATCATGAGTTTCCATTATATATTATTATTCAAGATAATAACTTCTGATGACATGCATCTTTATCTTAGATTGAATTTACTAAAATATTATAATCACATATCATTGAGGTAGTTATTATTTATGACACCATCAACCATTAGTGTGTATTATCCCTAGGTGTAACTAATTGTAGTTAATGGTGAAAAAATTTTCATCTTCTAATGATTGTTGCTTACATTTTAAATAGTAAAATTCATTAAAAGTATAATTAAAATGTAATAAAATTTAGTGTTTATTATAATAAGAAAACGATATTCATTCTAAGAGGTTTAAATGTGAAAGAGTATTTAGAAACCTAATTTACTCCCTCCATGGGTAAAATTATGAGACCCTGGAACCAATATATTGATTTTTATTGTAATTTATCATTTTGGAACTCTATGATTATCCCCTCTAATTAATTTAATATATAAATAGGTTAATTGTGTTTTTTGTTCCAATTTTTATTAGCTATATTTTAAATTCACAGTATGATTGTAATTTACCAAGATAAATGTGGTATATATATTAGAAAAAATTTATTATGGATAATATATCTGGAATTTTGGTGAGTTTTGGAAGATAATATTTTTGGTTTATGATATATATCATTGGGATTGAATCATGAATAGTTTATTAGTTTTTTAAAATAAAATCCCATTCAGTGATATGATATTATAAATCATTGACTTTAAGCCAGTGGGTTTGGTATTGGTAGAGGTCTTTATGTATGTAATTTTTTATGCGTAAATAACCAAATGTATATACATATATATTTTGATTCCTCTTCATTTTCTCTATATGTTATTTACAATATGTTGGGGGGGGGGGGTTGGTTTAACAATATCTTTCCTAGTTATAGCACATACATCTATATTGATCACTTTCACTCTAGGATTTAAGGACTATGTTGGAAATCCTCTTGGTCAATGGTGTAGTTTCCAAAATCCATTTTGAATCCTTCCATATCTATAGATTTTAACATTATGGTATTCCATTAATATAGAAGACATGGATTGTCTTGAGTAATTACATATAGGTTGAGGTTCAGTGAGAGTTCATGTTTGGTGGTATGTAGGCCATTATACCATGTTAATTTAAATATAATTTCGTATATGGGATAAATTTTTTTATTTTATATATTATATTTAATTATTTATATGGTTATTCATTCTTTTAATAAATTTCACACATATATATTTTTATAAATATTTTCACCAAAGTGTAATTGGCTATAAAGTGAATAATCATCCCCAAAAATAAAAAAGTGAAATTATATATGTTCTTCATCACAATAAATGAGTGGATGAATTTTATTTTAAGGTATGTTTTTAGTTGGGATGACCAAATTATAGATAATTTATTGAAATTTCATTTTATATTATTCCCTCTCATAAATTTTACTGTATATCCCTACTCACTTGTTGATAGAACCTAGAATATGTGGAATAATTCCTATGGTCATGTGATAATTTTTCTCATGTATCTGATCAATAATATGGATCATGTAATTAAATACAATTATTGAATCCTTTATTTGGTAAATTCTACAATTTAATGGTTCATATCAGACGTCAAAACATTGAAGGTAGGTTTCCTTCATGTATTTCTATCATGAACAACACTAATTGAAATGTTACTATGGGAGTTTTTTATTAGGAATATAAATTAAAAGTGGGTGTTGTTTCTGGTATTAGAATTCCCAATGTGGGATAGGAAAGAAATTTTTATGAGTTACAATGGTATATAAGTAGATGATTTTTTTATTGGAAAATGCATCATTTTAGTGTAATTTATAAGATATCTTTTGTGTGTTTGTGTTGGATTTGATTGAATGTAATTCCTCGAACCTAGTTACCTAGATTTGGTGCATTGTTACATTACATTGGAATGATCACAAATGATCATGTCTTGAAAGGCCGATTGGTTTAGTATCCTTGTAAGTACAAGATACATACATAAGTTTTTACATTACATGATGAAATAAAAACAACGAAAACACTTTTTCCCCTCTGAACAAACTTATATCCCTTATCCTATCCCTATATGTCAACCATAAAATATTTTTTCACATCTTGGGAAAAATAAATCTTAGAAAGGGGTGAGATCAGATACTCAGTAAGGATAACAATATTGCGGAAACATTCATAAATTAGAATAAACATTTAAGGAAATATATAAGAATAAAACATATTCTTTTTAAACATAAACATATAAATCATATTTAAAATATAAATCATATAATTCCATTCTCTTATTTACATGGATGTTGTAATAGTCAAATGATCACATTCAATATCAATACAGGATTTCATAATGATGGAATGCATAATGCCAGACATCATAACCACATAGTAAAGGCCTCATGCCAAGACTACAAATAATATTTTGTCAATGCCTTATGAAAAGACAATATTTTTTCTCATGAGACATACCAATGAATTGAGGAGCTATAGTGGGCTCCACCCATCAGTTACTAAGTCTAATTCATTCTTCATATGAAAATGTTGAAACATAACATAAATATTCATATTAAAACAATTATACGAAATGTTAATACTTTATCCCTAAACCATTAATGGAATAAAAATAACACATCCATTGTCAAACATACCACAAAACCTTCAATACAATATGGATGATTTGTATCTTAAAAAATCAATGTCTAACAAATGTAAAATCCATCAAAGTATGTTTATTTCGATTAAATCAAAACTATTTGACAGAAATATCTCTTTATATTTTGAAATTATTTTAAAGGCACATAATTGTAATATAAAAAATTTATTTTGAAAATATTATTATAATATTATAAGGGAAGCTTTGAAGATTTTCTAACTATGAAAAATAGCTCCACCCGCCGTATAAGTTAAAAAATAAACTCTTACCTTAATTTGTTGAAAAGGACATAAAGTACCTTGTTTGGAAAAAGACGGATAGATTGATTTATAAATTTTTTATAAAAATTAAAACAATGGTATATATGAATTTAACCCATAATCTAGTAAATAGTAAAAAAAATTTGAAATACATTTTTACGAAACACGAACATGGATGATAAAGATGTCCCATTAGATAATCACATATTAACAACCTCGGATAATAAATAGATTGTAAAATTAACCCTTACCTTGTAATTTTTCATAAATAGGGTACATTATCATCCTGAAAAAATTTAAATAATTTTTATTAATTTATACAAGAACCACATGCATAAATATTATATTATATATGATCTTCTAATATTTCATTGTTAATAATATTAGAATCATCGATTCAGGTGTTAAATGATTCGTTTTATTTTATATGGTTTGTTACGTAAGTCATGTTTGTTATGGATAAGATGTATTTTATTTATATCCATAATTATATTAAGCTCTTAAAAATTATTTTTAATCTTAAATGGAAATTTATTCATGAATGGTTACTATGGGGAATGAATTTCATCACGTTCATGGTAACGGTAATCCGTATGTACGCACGAGTGACTATATCATTCTATTGATGGTAAAATCGTATGTAATTGGATGGAATATAATATATAAATATTCCTAAACATGTTAAATTTATTATTTACATTAGTTATACTCATTATTATAACCATCCAAATTATTAAGTGTTAGAACAAAAAACTACACCAAGACATGGAGACGGTAAGCCATACGTACACACGTTTGGTGACTTGTCATTCATAGGATGGATAGAATAATGAGTATGGTTGTAAAATATTTAAAATAACATCACAATATGTATAAGGTACTATTTTTTATTTATGAATGGAAACAACAAAGAAAGAGGATGTGTAAGAAGAAAATAAATTTGCAAGATGTGGTAAAATTATTACATCTCCTTCGGGTGTTTCCTTTTGAGTTGATCAAAAGGGCTCTTAGGATAGATTTCTGATCAAATTAAGGCATATAGGTTGAATAGAGGGTACTTGGGAGGATATTTTAGTAGGGGTTGTCTAATCTTAATGCCTTTAGAGGTGTGAAATTAAGATAATATGAAGTACCCTTTTATAAGATGGGTGAGGGTCACTTTAGGAAAACCCTGCTCTGTTATATTATTCTACAATCATATTTGGTTTATAGTGGCTCTGAAAGGATTTATTTCATGGATAAGGTGGGGATGAGTCTAAAAAATCTCAAAATTAGGTTTTATATAGGTTTAGGTCACCATATTAACGTTCTCATTTAGATTTAACTCTTGGTTAAATAGTTTAACATTTACCATGTCTCCTTGTATCTTTATATTATACGGTTCATCAAATTACTATAAAATGCCAAAATAACACCAAGTGGTTCATTAATGACATATCTATTATTATATAAGTCCATTGGATGAACCATAGATTTTTGAGACAATTATATCATTTTATAATAGAGAATTCGTTTTAAAAACACATTTATGTCAATTTTCACACTATTTAGTATTTGATTTTTTAAAATTCCTACCAACTTGATTACTTTGAAAAAAATAAATTTAATCAACCCTATCATGTAATATTAACCTATATAATTAGTGGAATTCATAAAAAGTTTTAATTTACATTTAGTTTGATATTTATAATATCAATTATTTTAATCTTTCATTAATAAGTTAATTAATACGTCATCATTGTGTCATAAATAAATTTAATGATTTAATGTCTAAAATTTAAAAATAATATACAATTATGTAGGAAATATTTTTATCTTTATAAAAAATATTTTATTTGAATTTATCTTTTGTGTAGCCCTATATTAAAAATGTTTTAGGCCTGAAAATTTTAATTTAACACTTTTAACTCTCATTCAAACATGGTAACGTGCCTAGAAGGTGGGCAAAAGACGTTAAAAAATTATATAAAATTATATACATCTAATTTTATTATAAAACGACTCCAATTAATTGCATTGAACTAATATAGGTATTATGTATCTATTTTGACTTAAAAATAATTTAAAAAAACAAAAATTTATTTAAATAAAAATTTGGTTTTAAACAATAATGCATTGTTTTCCCTTATTCATAAAAAATCTAATGTTTTCAGAAAAATACCAAAAATTCACCCTAAGATAATTTTGTTATTCCGAATCCAAAAATTAAGTCCAATTGGAAAAATTAAAATAATGAAATTTCAAAAAGTAAGTATTACTATTCACAACGTCTAGTTTGATTGGTCATGGTTCGCGAGAACTCGAATTTAAATATAACACATGCAATTTTATTATTCAAATGGAAATGTATTGTGGAAGCCTGGGGTGATACATTGATAAATTTGGGGTTTTGATGATTTTTCAATAATAATTAAAAGTCCCCTAAAACTTTATAATACTAATTAAATAATTCTTTTGAAGAAATATAGTTAGTCAGAATCATTAGGGATGTTCAAATGATTTTATTTATATTGTATTCTATTTTATATGGTGTGGATGGTTTTAAGATGTTTTTTATTTCAAAAAATATAACATTATTGAGCCCTTTTTTGGAATGGTTTTGGGATTGTTCTATAAATTTTTTTTTTCATATATTACATGAGGAATTAAATTTTGATAATTTTTTTGGAATATTAATAGTGTTTCGATGAGAATTTTTTATCATTTCAAGTGAACTATGAATGAGTATTTATAAAACATTGGAGTAAATTTTATGGTTGGTCTGATTTAGAAATAATTGGGGTTTTTTATAGATTGATTTATCCATGCGATGGTTGTGTTCTATTTTTATTTTTTTAAGTACTATTTTTTATAACTGTGTATTATAGTAAGTTAGGAAAATGAATTCAAATGATTTTGTGATTGTTGTGAGAAAATAAAAAATGTTTTATTAAAAAAAATCAATGAAAAAGTTTTTTAATTTTGTAAATGAGACTTAAAAACAAAATATATATTTATAATGTGTTTTAAGATAGGTGATTTTTTATATTTTGAAATTAGTTAAAAGTGTATGTATCTTTTTTAGAAAAAAATTTGTATTAAAATGTTATTTGATATTTTTATTTGCTAGAAATTAATTACAAAAGAAAAAAATTGGAAATATAAATGATGGATTAAAATTTTAATTTTTTATTCTATAATTATCGGTAATTTATGTGAATTGAAAATTTATGTTAATTGATGGTATAATTAATGGATTCCGATTTAATTTTGTATTAATTTATGTTTGTGGTTCATCTATTAGGATTGATTTTATTTAATAGATATGAATAAAATTTTGATAAATAATACCTTATGGTTAGATGTCCCATTGAATGTAATGACACAATGTTTATTAGTAATATTTGTTTTCCTAAATTTACATTTTTTGTAGTATATTATATAATATTATAAACATAAAAAATAGATCGAAACCAACAAAAAATTATCTCATTAATAAATATCATTGCATTATTATTCAAAAAAACTAACTAAAATGACAAATATTATAATTATATAAAAAATAAAATAGAAAATCTAAAATGGAGAATTTTATGTCGTTAAAATCTACTAAATCATCACCCACATTGTTAACACTTTAAAAACAAAGAAATATATTTATAAAAAATTCAAAATCCTAGAAAATGGGGACATATAACCTTGGGAGGAATTATAGTGAACATTTATGGAAATAACATAAAGGATGTAATGCGACTGTTTCAATAGTAACCTAATTTTAGGAATAGTAACCTTACTATTGGGAATAGTAACATGACTGTCAAAATAATAATTTTTCTAAAAAATAAAAAATTATGATATAAAAAATATATTTCATGATTAAATTATGTTAATATTTATATTATAATTCCAAAAAAACCTTGATTATAAAACTCAATCAAAAAATAAGCCCATTTTTAATAAACTATATATTAAAGTATTTCATAAAAAATTTACATAAAAATACAAAAAATTATTCTGTTATAAATTTATGCTGATAAAATTAAAATCATTTTTGAAATCTCCATGTCAAAATTTTCAAGGGTAATTTTTTTTGATAATTTTCTAAAATAAATCAATTTTTAGTCAATAGTTAAAATAGGGTTTTTCACATTAGTAGTATATCATAAAATGAATCATTTATTATGTAATAATGAACTAATACATTCTAGAATGTGAGGTTAGGCCATGATATATTTAATTTAAGAAATTTGTCATTAAAATAAAATAAAAACATAACTGCCAAACATAAAAATGTATTTTCTAAAACCTAATGTCAAAAGTGATTCCTTAAAAAAAGAATTTTTCATTCTTTCAAATTCCTTTTTTGATAAACTTGTGAATTAGAATTACAAAGTGTTTTAAAGAATTTAAAGAAATTATATTATATTTCTATAATTTTAATATTTTTTTAAAATACACTATTACATGTTTTACCTTTGATGTCATATTTTATTTAATATTTATTTAAAAAAAACCCTCTCTCCTCAATTATAAATAACCCCACTCCCAAAATATGTAAAACCACTCATCCCCAACATTCCAAATCCTAAAACCTACCAAAATTCTTCCTCTAAATCCGTTTATAATCTTTTGTGATGTTATGGAGTATTATAACTTCAAACATCAAAGGATTTATAGTCTCATATAAAAGAAGTGTCACCGATGATTAAGTAAGTTTCTATTAAGTCTTCTTTTTTTATTCTCATTTTTTTCAGTAACCCCTTAAAAAATAAACTTTATAAGATTAATTAGGTAGTCATTTAAAATTATATTATTTATTTTAATATAATTATCATATTTAGTATATATATAAATTTTAAAATTCTTATTGTCAGTTTTTCGAAAACATCCTGTCAAAGGTTTGTTTCCCACCAATGGAGAAATTTCAAAGTCAATGGTTATAAAAACCATAATGAATGGAAATTATGGATTATATGTAATATATAAATATGTAAATACATTTATTATATGCCAATGGAGTTACTTATACTTATTTATAATTGAATTTGAATGAAAATAGAACAATAGTAAAAAAAGTAGACAATTTAATAAAAATGTGATTATAAAACAATTCACATTTTAAAAATATTATTATGAATTATAAAATTTTAATAATAATGGAAAAATACTGTAAAAAATTAACATAATTCACTTATGTAAATTTTTTAAGTAATCCTTAGTTTATTATTTCTGAGGTCGAAACGTGACAAATTGAACCAATATTTATGGTAAGGGGATTATCGAACCGAATTCATTTTATTGCATTTTTCTCTACTACACAGTTTTAATGATCATATTATGGGATTAAAATGTCCTTAAATATTTAATTTCGATATATAAATGTTCCTACCATGTCAAAAAATATCTAATGAATTTATTTTTTGAAAGTGACTTCAATTTAAAAAACATTTGATTTTACTCCTCATAAAATGCTTCTTGTCCACTAAAGAATAATTATTCTTTATGTCCTCATAAGATTTCACTTATTTATTTTGTAACTAAATGGTTATTCATGGAATTATTATTTATTAAATTCTTATGAAACTCATTCCCTTTATTGGTTTATTTATTAACTATGATTGGTATACTTTCTATGTGGTATGGATGATTATGATCATTGATGATGTGATGGGTGGGCCCTGAATTATATATCCCTCCAATACATTGGGTACTATAATATATCTTATGATATTATGGGTCATATTCATGAAACTGATTCTACATTTGTTCAAAATTATGATGTTATGCTTTATGTAGAAATGTTATGCATGATTATGACGCTTTATTTGTTTACAAACATGTGTGGAATTATCCACTATGATATTATGTTTAACTTTATGCATATTCCAAATTCCATGACATTGTCAAATATTTCCCTCATTTTTAAGCTGATAATCATACTATTTTGATATAATTGTCCTCACCCATGTACTTTTGATTCATGACCTTTATTCACCCAATGGTACACCTCCCCTTACTGCGGTTTTAGCTGACCCATTTCATAGATGTATATCCTCAGGTTTTTACATGTAATAAGAAGAATACAAGGGCTATTAAAATGATATAAAAGAAGAAATTAACTAATTTTTCAGTTTTATTATCTAAATGTGATTTTTGAGACTTATTTACCCTATATTCCAATCCTTTGAATATTGGACTGTATCTCTATTATGTTTTTATCATAAAATAATTCAATAGTTATGTATTGAAAAATTCAAGCCTTTATAGTTAGTATTAGAGATTTTTTAATTAATATAGAAATTAGGGTTATAAAAAATTAGTTTAAAATCCTAAGGATAAGTCTACGTAAACATAAACATCCTTTGTTTTAGTAAAGTATAAGTGTTTGTGGTTTCTGAAAAATGAATTCCCTGTTTGGAAATTATTAATTGATGTGGATGTAGAAGATAAGTACATAGGGGAAACGAACCTAGATGCATTATATTGAGCTACACTTGATCAGGAACTAGTGCATAACAATGAGCCGTGATGTACTTCTGGTTTGAAACTCCAAGGGGATATTCTTTGGTTAATGACAAAATCTATCACAATCCTTTATGAAGGATATATTCCTACTTATAATTTTCCTTTTTATATATAAAAATATTTTAAATTTCATTCTCCTTTAAGTATAGTTTATGGAAAAGGTAAATCCAATGAATCCAGTTAGACATGATTTAAAATTAATTAAAAAATTACATTATTACCTCAGGATTTTTTGAATTCATTTCAAACCATTCCTATTTTTGAAAATGGTGGAATCTAGGAGAAACCAATCCAAAAAGCTGTGTGGGGGATAATACAAGAATTTCCTAAATTAAACACACAATTTAATGGGAAGTGAATTTAAAAACATAATAGTGATACTTACATAGCTCTATATATATGGAAAAGAACTAGAACAACCTAGAACATCAACCTTCACCAAAGAAGGATCAACTGGTTATCAAATCGTTATTGGGGAAAATACCACTAATCTTTAGTGGATCTTTCGATCCACTTTTTTCAAAAAATTGGGATAAATTAATTAAGAATATAATTTCAATCATCCGTTTTTAGAAGGATAATGTTACTTAGTTAGTCTGTCATTTAGATAGATAGTCAAATGAATGTTGGGAGATTATAATGAATACTAAGTTGAAGGATGAAATGGGATAAATAGAGTGGGATGAAATTAAGAAGTGATTAAATAAAAAATATTTCCCTCTAAATCCTAAAAATGTTATGGATATATAATTCCAAGATATTAAGAGAATATATGTATAATATTTAACTTGTTACTATGAAACACATATAAGGCTTTCAAGATACACCTCATGGGTTTTTATCAACTATGATAACAAAATTGGTATATTCTTCAGTGGCTTAAAACAAAATCTCTAAAAATATATACCTATATAATAATTTGTGAATTATAAAAAGGTTTTATTATGGAATTTGAAAGTAGTGATGGAGTTTGGATAATGGTATCATGGCTCTAGATATAATAAATAAAATATTGAGTTTTGAACAAAATGATCGAATAAAATGGTGGAATGAAGGATCAACCACCAAAATGTCAAAAATGTGTGAAGATGTATCATGGGAACTAACAAAAATGGATAGGGAAACTCTATAACCATAGGAGATAATCAAACCATGTTCTTTAATATTGAAGATACATTATGATGTTGGAATATATAATATAGGAACATAAATATTATCCCATGGTTCAATGCATCAACTATATGGTGTAATGGAACTATGATAGATGGTGTACTAAACCATGGGTCATTGAGGATAATCAGTGCTAAAAACCAAAAAAACCTAAAGATAATGGGAAAGAAAATTTAATCACCACTGCTAAGGGGAAATAAAAAATTACTTTTTTAGGAAACACTCACTATTCACACAATAATGACTTGATTTTTATTTTCTTTTAGTTCTATGAATTCTTTTGTTTCCTACAAGTTTCGTGAACCGTTGGTCAATAACCCCCTTACCTTGAAGTAGATAAATCAATAAAAACACCTAGTTGTGTGACCAAGGTATCCCAAGTGTTGAAATATTCTCATGTTATATTCTGTTGTAATTTTCATCCACCAAACACTGTAATCCTTACTTCGGTGGAATTTTTTGCTATATTAGGCATGTATTTTATCTAGCTACATAGATCAAACATCATATATAGGGGAAAATATAATTCTTATTTTAAACCATACAATTTCCCACTTAAAATTCCTAGAATATCATGATTCTTCATTAGAGAATCCCAAAATGGTGTGGGTGAAGATACCCTGTGATGAACCATAACATGCCCAAATGGATGAGTTAAAGAAAAGTACCAATCTTGAGGACTTGTTCATTTTGTCAAAGAGTGCATAATCCTTAGTGAATCCCCTTTGGGTGTTTTAGTTCTCTATTTTAAGAAGAAGGATTGATCAATGGGGTTGTGTATCAATTTCTAAGAGCTCAATAAGATAACCAGAAAGGAAAATTATCCTCTATAAAAGATTGATGACCCGTTTGATCTACATTTATGAGATTAGTTTTTATCAATGGTGAATATGCATTCTGGATAACATTAATTTGTGGTGAAGAAGGAAGATATTCAGTGGATAACCTTCTATACAATTTATGGACACTATGAGTTCATATTGATCACATTCAGGCTTACTAATTCCCCTGAAATATTCACGAATTGGATGAATAAATTCTTTAGATTAAACCTTCAAACATTTTGGGAAGTCATTATTAGGGATATTCACTTATATTCCAAGATTAAGGAGGAACATGAAGTTCATTTACGAATTGTGTTGGTGATACTATGGAATTAAAAAATTTATGCTAAGTTTAGAAAGTCTGACTTTGGGTTGTGAAAAGTCACTTCCTTGGGGAATTTGATCCCAAGGGTGGAAATTTCAGGGGACCCTACAAAAACAATGGCAATTAAGGAATGGACTAGATCCACTAGAGTCATATAAATCTATAGTTTTCTTATCATAACTGGTTAAAACCAAATTTTTTTAATGAATTTCTCATGATATTATAGCCATATAAATATGTCTACATGAAAAAGGGGTAAAGTATGTCTGGAATGGACAATGTGATGAATGATTTATGTAGATCAAGAAGAGGCTAATCATTACCCATGTAATCATACTACCAACAAGTTGAAAAGTTTCTTTTAATATACATAGATTGTTAAAATATATGATTGGGTGTCATACTCAGGAATAATGATAATGTGATATATTATACCTCATCAAGATTAAATATCCATGAGATGAACTACCTGATGATTGATCTAGAGTTTGCAGCTGTGATATTCACTCAAAATATTTGCTGAAACAACCTATATTGTTTAAATTTTGATATATATACAAATCAAAACATTCAAAAGTATATATTCATATAGAATTATCTCAACATGAATCAGTAAAGATGGTTATAACTGATTAAGAAAGGTGATTTCTATATTCACTACAATACTTGAAAAATGAACAATGTAGTTGATCCTATTATAATAAAAGAACCTCCTACTCTGTCTATGATCCCGGTATAGAATGAACCTATCTTCTTGGACATGTAATGTATGTATTTGGGAAATTATAATGGTATGGGTAAGTCATACATTTCCAAAATGATTTCATAACCATCAACCAAAAATTAGATCAAGGATGCATGAGGGGAATCATTGGAGCTTCAAAAGAAGGTGAAATTAGTAATGGAAGGAAAGATTCATGACTTCCACATATAAGAGTGTCGTTACATTAATTTTGGAAGAAGAAATTTTTTTCCTACATCATGAGTCATAATGAATGGTATATTGGACAGTGCACATAGATAATATTTCTCCATCGGTCCTGAATGCACCATGATTTACCATGATCTTCAAGAGAACTTTTTTTAAGAAATCATGAACAGGGATATCTCAAAGTACACCTTAAATTTCTTGGTATGTAAACAAGTAAAATTGGAGTAACAAAAATAGAAGGTGGTGAAGCCACCAATTCACTTACCCTCATAGAAAATTGATAAAATCGTCATTGGTTTTGTCACTAGTCTCCCAATGACATGTGAGGGAAACAATATGATGGGGGTTGTACTAGATTGACTCACTTGGTTGTCCCACATCATAAATATTTGTGAGGATTTATTTCTTGATCAAATTACTATGATATATGAAATAGAGGTGGTCAGGCAACATGGGGTTCCACTTTCAATGATTTCTAAACCAGACCTATGTCTCACATATAAATTCTAGATAATTACTCAATATGATTTGAATAACAAATAAAATTTTCTCATTGCCTATCTCCCCCAAATTTATTCCCACACTAAAAGGACTATACATACTCTCATGAATTTTATAAGAGTCTACTCAATGGAATTTAAAGGACTATGGGATTAATATTTGACATTAGTTGTGTTATCATACAACAATAACTTCCACTCAAGTATTAAAATTATACCACATGAATATCTATATGAGAAACAATGTAGAACTCATACATATTGGGATGAAGTTTGGGAAAGTGGATAATTGAGTCTGATCTAGTGAAAGAGATGAAAGGGAAGGTTTAAACCATCCAACAACAATAAAAGCTACTAAGAGTAAAAAAATAGCTATACCGAAAATTGTTGAAGGGACAATATGTTTCATATGGTAGAAAAAATACCTTTTAATATCACAATGGAATAGATTCATGAGGTATTTTAATATGGGAATGGTCATCCCAAGTTACATTATCCAATTTGAGATCATTAATTATATAGGACTGGTGGCCTAATTACTATAACTTTTACTAAATATGTCTATAGTTCATGAAATGATATACATATCTCTCATGGATAAGTCTATAATTCATCCCACAGATGTAAAAAATCTTGAGGTGATAACAATAGAGATTGAACTCTCTTATGTGTAGTAGAAAATGATGATCATGGACCATAAAAACAATGTTCATTGAAACAAGACAACTCACCTTGTCAATGTGTTGTGGTGGAAACATATGTATGATGTGGTATTGGGGGAAATAGAGGAAATACTAAAACAGTAGTATCATCCTCTATTCCAAACCGAGAATATACGTAGAAATTTGGGAGATGAAATTTATAAATGATGAAGAATTTAACAACCCAATGGTTGTTACTAATATTTGTTTCTTAAAAAAATGTGTATTGTATTATATTACACAATATCATAAACACAAATTTTTTAGAGAAACCAACCAGAAAATTTAATAATTAATTAAGATCAATAAATTAGACTTCTAATAAAACTATTAAAATTCCAAAAATTACAGTTAAACAAAAAAATATAAAATATAAGGGCTAAAATGAGAAAATATGGATTACCACAATCTTCAACGATCATCCCCCTTGGAAAACATTATATAAATGAAGAAAAAAATTAGTAAACCAATGAAAATAAAATAAAATGAAAATACATAACCATGGGAGGAATTGTAGTGAATATTAAGTGAAATAATTGAGTGGAATGTATAGGAAGTATAGTGTTCATTAGAATAGTAATGTGAACATTGGAATAGTAACCTGGCCATTGGAAATTGCAACCTGACAATTGTGAATAGTATCCATTCCATTAGAGTTGTAATATTTCTTAAAAATAATATTTTTTATAAAAAATATTTATCTGAATTAAATTATTTAAATATTAATTTTAAAAATTCAAAAAAATAAATATCACGACAAAAAACATACAGAAAATATAAGCACATTTTTAAAAAACAATAATTTAAATCATTCCATAAAAATTATAATTATAATTTCAAAAGTTTAAATTATTTATTTCATAAAGTAATTTTGATAAAATTAATATCATTTTTTAAATCATCATGTTTAAATTTTCCCAGGGTTTTTTTAGTAATTTTATGAAATACTAAAATTTTTAGGTGAATAGTAAAAATATAGCTTTTCATATGATAGGTGAATCTAAATTCATATCAGTGATGATAAAATAATGGAAAAATAATTTTTAGAACATTATTGATTTATGAAGTATATAATTTCATAAATTATTCATCAAATTAAAAGAAATCTTCAATTAATAACCTAAAAATTATTTTCCAAACCAAAATGTCAAAGTGATCCCTTAGACAAACAAATTTTATTTCTTCCCATTTCCTTTTTAAAATCTACTGAATTAGAAGTATAAATATGTTTAATGTATTATAATACATTATATTTTTTATATAATATTTGTATTTCCAGATATTAACTATTTTATTTCATACCATTTCTATATTATTATATTAAATATTTTATTCTAAAACCACCCCTCTCCTCAATTATAAATATCCCAACTCTGTCCCCTTGTAAAAGAACTCATCACCTATATTCCAAAGCCTAAAATTTTCCAAAATCCATCCTCTAAATCCCATTAGAATATTTAAGGACTTTCTCGAGTAATCCAACTACAAACATTATGATATTTATAGTGTTGTACAAAATAATGTACCCATAGGATTATGTATGTTTCGATTAACTCATCTCTTTTTATATTTTTCTCCTACATTTTCACCACCCCTTTAAAAAAAACATTATAATATTATTTATGAACTCTGTTAAAATAATATAATTATTTAAACCTAATGTAATAATTATATTTTCTATATCTAAATTTCACAATTCGCTTTTCCCCTCTTTCGACAATGTCATGTCAAATGTCAGATAACCAACAATGAATACATTTACAAGTCAATGATTATACCCACATTCATGGATGGAATGTTTTAATTATATATATTATATAAATATTTAGTAACATTTTTTTATGATTCTTGAGTTAACTATACTTATGTATAAATCGATTTGGTCAAAAATAGTGAAATCAACATCAAATAGATAAATTAGAAGAAAACATGATGTCAAAACAATTCACAGTTAACGAAGATTATTATGAAATTTAATCAAATAATTATCATTTAAAAATAATGAAACAAATGAAAATAATTCCCTTATGAAACTATTTGGTAATAATATATAAATATTATTGAGGGGGCATAAATATGGAGAAATAAATCATAGTGTTAAGTAAGGTTATTATTGACCCTAATTACTTTATTTGGGTTATCCTTTCTTCCACATAATGAATTTTCAAATTATTTATTTCAAATGGTCATTCAATTTTATTATGGGGTAATAAATGTTCCTACCATGTCAAACATATTTTTAAGAAAACCTATTTATAAAATGTATTCAATTTCAAAACACATGAAATTTGACTCCTCTTTTCCACTGAAGAATAATGATGTTTTTTGTCTATGTTTTATTTTTCTTATTCATGTGGTTAAAAATGTACATTCATTAAATTATTCCACATAAAATCTTTATGAAACTCATTATCATAGTTATGTTTATTTTTAACTATGACTCTTATATGTTCTAAGTGGCATGCATGATTAGGAGAATTTATTATGCCATAAGTGGGACCAGAATTATATAGACATATAATGCATTGGATAATGTGATATATCTGATGAGATTATAGGAAATACTCATGAACATGATTCTAGATTTACTCATAATGATGATGTTATGATTTATGTACATATGTTATGTGTGAACATGAGGCTATATATTTTTTTATTACTATGTGTGGTATTTGACCACGAAGTCATGATACTTAATTTAATTAATATGCCACATTTCATGAATTTTCCAATTGATTCCCTAATTATTATGATTATTATTTAATGAATATGATATGATTATTCTTCCCTATGTAATATGGAATTGATTCCTTTATTCACCTCAAGATATCCTCCCTTTACTTGTATTTTAGCTCACTAATTTCCTTGATGTATATCCTTATGTAATTATGTGTACAAAGGAAAACATGATCTCTACTAGGAAGATAGAGAATAATTAATTAGATAATAATTCATATTTATTAGGTAAAAGTTATGTTTGATCCTTATTTACCCAAGATAACAAAACCTATGGATCATGGATTATATCTTCATTATGTTGATTTTATTAAAAATTTTGTAATAGTTATATAATAAAAAAGAATGGTCTTTATAGTTGGTATCAAATCACAGTTTAATTAATTTTGGAATTATTATTAGAAACCTCTAGTGGAAAAGACTATGGAAAATTTTTTGAATATATAAATGTCCTTTTTTGGAAGAGTATCATAGTGCATGGTTTTCAAGTAATGAAGTCATTGTCTGGATCCTACAAGTAGATGTGGATCGTAAATATATGTACATATGGATTAAAACCTAGAAAACACCATACAGAGGAATACATGATCTGTAACTTGTAAATAAAAATAGGCCTTGATACAAAATTGGATTGACACTCTATGCGGATATACTTAGGTTAGTCAAAAAATCTATTACAAACCATTATGAAGGATATATAGGTAATGATATTATAACTTTTATAAGATAAAGAATACTAATATACATGATCCTATAGTTATTGTTTATAGAAAAGGTTGTGCCTAAGGATCCCATAAGATAAAAATTTATACTTAATTTTAAAAAATAATGAATTATTTATTAATTATTAATTTCCATATGTTAAAACAATTCATATTTAAGAAAACATTGGTAACCAAGAAAAATAATGCCAACAATCCGTGTGAGGGAAAATTACATGATTAACAGTATGACACTCCTAATCCAATGGGATTTGGAGTTCCAATCATCATAGAAATTTTTACCCAAATTTCTAAGGCCATGAACTATATCTTAAAAAATATATAACCTCCACCTTCACCTAAGAAGGTTCAACTGGACATCGCAAACTTTATAAAGAAACAACAACCTATGTTTAGTGGATCTTTTGATCCGCTTTTTTTAGAATATTGGGTTATCTCAATAGAGAAAATCTTTTATGATCTCCATTATTATAATAAGAAGAACATTACATTGGATATATTTCATTTCTATTGAGAGGAATTCAAATATTGGGTGCAGGTAAATAATACTAAGATGAATGATGAAATGGAACAAATGGAGTGGGTTGAATTTAAGATGTTATTCCTTGAAAAGTATTTCCGTTAAACTCTTTGAAAAAATATAGAGATAGAGTTCCTGGAGCTTAATAAATAGGATAGAAAATCAATAACATCTTAAGTAGAAACCTTATTAGGATTATGAGGTACTCCTCATTTTTCTATCAATAATTATAGAAACATTTATATATTAAATATTGGATATAAAATTAGCTTGATATTTGAGACTTAGATAATTATGAAGATGATTTTTGTTGTGATATCAATATTTATATGGAGTTGAAATAATATGACCATGGATATTGAGATAAGAAAAATAATAGGGAGTTTCAAGATGTTGTATTTAATGAAAATGTCATATATAAGATGAAACCAACCACATGTAAAAAATATCCATAAGAAGCATGAGGAGAATAGCCTCAAACAGGAAGGAAAATTATTTATGTGTGGTAGATAAGGCCACAAATCTCATTAATATAAAACAAGCATGATGAATCCATAAAATGTGATTGAGGAATGGATAGAACCAGCCATAGTTCAATACATCAATTTTAGAGAGTAATTGAACTATTGATGACACTTTAGTAAACCACCAGTCCTTCAGGGTAATGAGTGTAAGAAACTACCAATGTATAAAGAGAAGAGGAAATCTTATTCCATGAAAAATGATTAGGTGGACTATGAAAATTAAGTCATGCAAGGTATAATTACTATTCACTTAATATTGTATTTCTTTTTATTTGATTCTTGTTCTATGAATTCCTTTATATATTCTAGTTTTTCTAACACTTTTGGATCACAACCCCAATACATTGAAGTATATATATCATTAAAAATAGCTATCACTTCTATTAAATCTACAAAAGTGTTTATAACTTCTTATTTTAGTGTTTCTGGAAATATACTTCAATATTTTAATCCTTCACTTAATATAATTTGATTCTACAATGGTAATGGAATGGATCCCATTATATAGAGTGCACATCAACTGTCAGGAAAATGAAATATATTTATATATTCTGTCCTATCCCAGGACTCTTCACAAATTAATGGATTACCACAAATATATTTTGTAAAATACCTCAATGGTGTGGGTGATGATACCCTATGATGAAAAATACCATTTCCAAATGGTTGAGTTAATGAAAATTACTAACCATGAAGAAATACCATTATGAGGGAATATTGTGATGTATTTCCGAAAATGTTACCTGGACTCCCCCAATATTTTGTGGTAGAGTTCCCATGAAAACTTATCCCTGGATCCACTCTTACTTCCAAATACCCCTATAGGATTTCCCTGATCAAATTAGATGTGTTACAAAAGCAGTTCAAAGAGAATTTCGATTTTGGTTTCATACACACTAGTGCGTCAACATGGGGGGTGATGGTGGCATTTTTCAAGAATAAGGATGGATTAATGTGGAATTGTATTAATTATTATGAGGTTAAAAAGATAACCATAAAGTACAAGTATCATCTACTACGGATAGGGGACTTGTTTGGTCTACTTAGAGGAGCACAATATTCTCAATGGTGGATCTTCATTCTAGATATCATCAACTCAAGGTGTGGAACGAACATATTCATAATCCAAAAATTTGTATGAGTTATCGAAACAATGAATTTTTAGAGATTCCATTCAAATTTACTAATTCCCATGAAATATTCATGAATTTTAGGAATAGAGTCTTTAGAGAGTACCTCAAATTTTTTTGTCTAGTATTTATCAAGGACATCCTATTTTACTCTAAGAGTAAGGAGGAACAAGAATAGAATCTATGAATTGCACGGGTAACGTTACATAGGACGAAAATTTAATCTATGTTAAGAATGTGTGACCTCTTTTTGTGTAAATTCACTTTATTTGGGAACATTATCATAGTTGATGGAATTTTGGTGGGCCCTTAAAAAAAGAAATTGAGGAATGTACCATTCCCACTAGTTCCATTTGAATTCATATTTTTCTCAGATTTGTGGGGGTACTACATATGTTTTGTGAAGATTTTATCATCATTTTATAGCACACTAACTAACTTTATATGGACATGGGTAATGTATGTATGGATATAAGAATTGGAGGAATGATTTATGAATCTCAAGAATAGGACAATCAAAAAATATGTGCTTGTAATAACAACAAGGGAAGAAGGTTCTTGATATTTAGGTATTGTTTAAATAAAGGATTTGGTTTCATATTAATGAATAATGATAAAGATATAGTTTAATCCTCACTAAATTTAAATATCCATGAGAAAACACACTTGGTTCATGATCTAGAGTTTTTAGCAGTGGTATTTTCATTGATGATTTTGGGACCCTTACTCTACGATGAAAAGTTTGATATTTATAACGATCCCATTAGTCTAAAATATAAATCCACATTTAAGGAGCTCCAAAAATATCAATGTATATGGTTACAGATTATCAAATCATATGTTTTTCTATTAACTACTATCCCCAATTGGATAATATGATATTTGATATTCTTAGAAGAAAAGAACCTACTACTCTATATAAAATGCATATTAAGAAAGACCATATCTTCATGGATATGTAAAATAATAATTTAAAAATCATAATAGTTGGAAATAAATCTTATCTTTCCCAAATTATTCCAGTACTATCTACCCAAGGGGAGATCAGTGAAATAAAAATGGAAAATTTAAAGCATCAAAATATCGCAAAAGATGTATAAAGAGGAAATATTCATCATTTCAACATCGATGAAGATGGCTTCATTAAATTAGGAATTAGAAATGGTGTTCTTATATAACTATAGATAAATAATGAGATATTGGGATATTCACTTAGCTCATATTTCTCCATCCATCATGGAATCCCAAAGATGTGTTGTAAAATTCAAGAGAACATCTGGTGGGGAAACATGAATAAATAGTTCTCATAGTATACCTCACAGAGCATCATATGTTAGTAAGTAAAAATAGAGTGAAGTAATTATGATAAAGTTTCATATAGCCCCGTGAATGGGAAAAAATAATCATGAACGTTTTCATCGGTCTCTAAAAGAAATACAAGGGAAACTGGGATATATCTGTTGTGCTAGGTTGAATCTCAAAGTCTTCCCACTCTATTTCTCTTAAAGATGATTTTTCACTTGAAAAAAATTCTATGATACATATAATGGATTTTATTTGGATTAATGGGGTACCACTTTCGATAATTTATGATTGTGATCCATGTAACACATCTAAATTCTCTATAAGACATCAATAATATTTGAAAACTAAATTGAATTTCCTCAAGGTATTTAACCCCCAACCTGATGTCTAATTAGAAAAGAATATTCAAACCCTCAAGAATATTCTAAGATCCTACTAAATGAAATTTAAAGGGGGACTATATCAATATCTCCATCTAGTGGTTTTCTCATACTATAATATCTTCTACTCATGTATTCAAAGGGACCCATATGAAGCTCTCTATGGGAATTGATGTAGATTTCCAAGTTTTTGGGATGAAGTTATGGAATGAAATATACATATACATAATCATGTGAGATAGATGACCAATGAGTTTTATGAATCCCAATATCGTATAAATAATCCCAGTGAAGAAAAAAGATCTCTGTTGAAAACCATCGAAGGGACCTAGTGTCTGATGTGGGAGAAAAATATTTCGAGTGAATATCATCGTGGAAGAGAATAGTATAGTTTATAATGAAAGGAAATATTATAAAAATGTACATTTTCCCCCATTTATATACCTGATCATATAGTATTAGTGACAAATCAACTAGAAATTCCACCTAATGTGGCTAACGTTCATTACAGGTACCATGTATCTCTCCTAGGGAGGTACATAGTCAACATATCACATGTATTGAATCAAGAAATGATAAAAATGGAGAATGAAAACTCTTAAGAGGAATATTTCTTGAAGAAAATCGACCATAAATATAAATTTACATGAAATAAGAAAAATCTCCTTGTTCATGGGTTGTGGGGGAACCATAAGTATGAAGAGTAAATGTTGGAATCAGGGGAAATAATGAAACAAAAGTACCCTTATCTATTGTTATCCTAGAATACAAGTTGAAATATATAAGAGTAAATTTATAAATTGGGGATTAAATAATGTCCCAAAATTTATTAGTAATATTTTTCCTTTAATAAATGTTTGTTTTATTTTATTATATAACATTAGACACGTAAAAATATATAGATGCCTACAAAAAATTTATCTAATTAATAAATATTTTAATACTTTTTGGATATGAAATCAATTAAAACATCAAAAATTATATTTAAAGAACAAATATAAAAAATAAAATATATACTAGGAATATATAGATCACCCAAATTATCCAGGATCATCACCCATATGCCCTATAATATAGAAATAATGAAATGTTTTGATAAATCGATCAATATCTTAAAAAATGATAATATATAACTGTGGGAGTAATTTTAGAGAATATTGAGTGAAATAATGAAGTCATATAAACATATTTTTATATATATAATGTAATGTGACCATTGTAATAGTAATGTCCATATCGGAATAATAACATGAATATTGGAAATAGTAACCTAGCCATTAGAAATAGTAACTTGACTATTGGTATAGTAATTTCAAAAAAATTATAATTTTTGATATAAAAAGTATTTAACATGATTAATTTATATTAATATAAAAATTATATTTCCATGAAAATTATATTTCATGATAAAAAAATCAATGGAGATTTAAGCACGTTCTAAATAAATTGTATTTTAAGGTAATTTATAAAAATCATGATTTTTATTTTAAAATTTTAAATAACTATGATAGAAATTTAATTTGATAAAAATAATATAATTTTTAAATCTTATTCTTGAAATTTTCCAAAGGATAATATTTTACAATTTTCTAAAATACTTCAATTTTCAAGTGAATTGTAAAGACAATAGTTTTCATATAACAAGTGTATCTTAAATTACAAAAAACATGATATAGTAATGAACTAATATATTATTTAATTTATGTATTTTCTATTATAAATTTAATTTCATAAATTATTATATAAAAAATAAACATAAAATCCAATCCTAAAAATCATTTTCCAAAACATAAATTTAAAAGCGATCCCTTGAAATAAATTTTTTTCCTCCCAATTTCATTTTATTAGACTAATGAAATAAAATTATAAATATTTTTATAGTATTAAATGAAAATATATTATATTTATATTTGATATAAATTTTCATGAATTCATTATTATAAGTGTTATCATTGATATATTGTTTTATTTAATTTTTTATTCTAAAAATACCCCTCCCTTTAATTATAAATAAAATAACTCCCTCCCCTAGTAAAACCACTCATCTCCTAATTCTCAAACCATTAACTATACCAAAATACTTCCTCACAATACACATGAAATCATTAGTGACATTATTGATTAATATAACTCCAAACATCCTGGTATATTTAGTGTCATACAAAATAAGCCACAACAAGGATTAAGTAAGTTTGGATTAACTCTTATCTTTTTTCTTATTATTATTTTTTCTATACCCCCATCAAAAAAACATTATAATATTAATTAGGTAGTAATTTAATATCATATTAATGATTTTAACATATTTTGAGTATCATATTTACTATATATATATATTTAAAAAGTCACTTTCCCACTCATTCAATAATGTCCTCTCCATGGTCGGTTAACCATCTTTGCAGAAACTTCCATGTCAATGCTTCTATCCAATTTTAGTTATGAGTAGTATAGATTATAGAAAATATTTAAATATATAATTACATGTATTCTAAGTCATTAATTTTAATATACTTGTGCATAATTCTCTTCGATTTAAAATTGTAAGATCGAAACAAAATGTTAAAATTTAATTTAAACATCATATAATGAAACAATTAGTGTTTTCAAAAAGACTTATAAAATAATGTGAAATTATTATAACGTCTTAATTATAGAATAAATTAACATAATTAACTTTTAGAATTATTGGTTAATGATCATATGTTTATTATTCAAGAGATTGAAAATATAGAAAATATAGAGTGATTTAATGTAATTGGATTCCTCGATCATAATTATTTTTATTGGGTTATTATCTCATCCAGAGTATGAATTTTTATATTATTTCCTTACCATATCATTCCCATTTTATTTTAGGGAAATATATTTTCCTACTATGTCTCAATGAAAATCCATGTTTTCAATGTGATTTCAATTTTGAAAACATCACATTTTAAACATCTTCAAATTCTTCATGTCCTGTAAAGTGTAATGATTTTTTAGGTCAAACTATGATTTACCTTATTCATTTTGGAATCAAAAGGACCAATAATGAGTTTATGACTTATGAAATCATTAGGAATCCCATTCTCTTCCTTGGATTTATTTAATAACAAGGTTTATTACAAATTCTATGTGTAATGCATGATTATGACCATTTAAAATGTGATGGGTGAACCTATAATTATATATACCACCAATAAATTGGGTAATGTGATGTATCTCATGAGAATATGTGAAATATTATTCAATATTATTATATTTTTGTTCACATTGATGATTTTATGATTTATGCACATATGTTCTGTGTGAATGTGATACTTGATTTATTCACAACTATGTGTGGTTTTTAAAAACTATGACATTATGTTTGATTTTGAGAAGATAAAAAATTTTATTCCTTTGTAAAAAACTACCCTCATGATTATGATTATCATTCTATGCTTATTATATGAATATTCTCACCCATGTACTTTTGATTCATTACCATTAATCAACCCATGATATACCTCTACTTACTTGGATTTTGGATCACCCCTTTTGTTATTGTATATCCTCAGGTGATTACTTATACAGTATGGATTGTGATAAACACTAAGGTGATATAAAATAAGTAATCAAATAAAATATAAAAATTATTATTTAAAATTTTTGATTGAGATTAATTTATTCAATATACTAAACCTTTGGATCGAAGATTGTATCTCTATATGTTTCTTATCTTAAAATTTTTATTATTGTTATGTAATGGAAAATTTATGTATCTTTATATCATGGGGAAACAATTGTTTTTTATGTTCTTTATATATGAGTGCGACATCTTTCATTTTTGTTGTGGTTAATTTATTTTATGGAGTATCACTCTTGGGTAAAATTGGAATTTTTTGAAGAGGTGTTTCTTTTCAGTAATGAGATGATTGTTGAAAAACACATAATAGTTTATTAGTATGATTCAATAACATTTTTTAGTTTAAAAAATTACTAGTGATATATCATAAAACTCTATATTTATTGTAATTTTTATTTTAATTTTTTAATTTTAAAACAAAACCTAATGGGAAATTTAAAAATTCATGATTATTAAAATTGAATTTATGATTTATATGTATGAGTGTGATATTAATAATTTATTTAAAAACAATTTATTGAAATTTATAATATGAGTGTTATAATTATCATTTCATTATAATTATGGAAGTCGTTATTAGATTTACAATAGTTAATAATATTAATATTATTATTATTCTATTCATTATTAGAATTATTATTATAAAAGTAATAAGTATTATTATTAAAATATAAGTTATAATTATTTTTATTACAATTGGATATATTATTCTCTTTTCCTTATAAGAAATATAATAATGTTTCTAATTATTATTATATTTTTTGATTGTTTCTTTTTTTCTTTATTATTAGCTGATGATCAATTTATCAAGTGGAAAAATTGTTTCTCGATCTGTATCTCATCATGGGTTCAGCTCCCAACTAATATTTTTCCCGAAATTTAAATTTTTGGTGTTTGGTCTCTTTCCCATGGGTAGTTCACTTGGGAAATGGGGGGTCATAGATGGTGGTTGATGATTTGGTCGGTCATTGAGGGGCGACATGGGTAGAAACACTATTTTGTGATGCTAGCTATAAGTGGATAGATGGACAATGAAAGTGGACTTACTAGGGTATGACAAGAATAATTATTCTACAAGCCTATATATATATATATGAGTTCCATTGGAACATGTATACGAATTTGAGGCACTAGGATTTGAAGACACCAATTTAGGAATTAGACGAGAGGGAATTTGTTCCTTGTGAGGGTTACTCTCAACCCAACAAAATAGAGGATTTGTTTCCTTAATAGAAAATATGACTCGAATAGATCCTATTTTGATTATGATTATTATATAAACTAATTTATATATATATATAAATTTCAATATATATATATATATATATATATGGGAGGAGTAATGACCATAGTGCATTGATCCTTAGTGTTTTAAATAAATAATTTAGAAGTTGCATATTTAGTTTGACTAACAACATTACTTCATACAACCTTAATTAGTTGAATTTACACCATAATCTATTAATAATAAATTGAAATATTCACTATGTTGGGCTCAAAATTATAAAAAACATGATATAGAAAACCCTATTGATTCCAATTTTATTAAAATGATGTATCACTTTAACTAGAGTGTCTTGATATTTAATACTATCCTTGACAATTTCCAGAGGATCACCTTAGAGTTTTAATTCTACTAAATAAAATATTTCTTAAAATTATCTTGATTTTATAATATATAAATTAAAAAAGTATTTAAATTTACTTTATGGAATATTTCTATATTATATACTGCAATTTCACGTATATAAAATGTAACAGCCCAAGATCTTATAAAAAATATTCTTTTTAATTTTATTAATGTCTTGTGTTGTACGCTACACCAAAAGGATCTTGCACAACACGCATCCTTGACTTGCCTTGCATTACACACAATCGCGACCTTCCTCGATAGCGTGTGTAATACGCAATACCGAGTTTCACTAAACAACGATATGCTATTAAAATATTATTAAAACTAACCGGTATGAATAGTAATAACCACTTTTTAAAATTCTGTAAATCTCATTTTTCAAAATGAACTTCATTTTTGGATTCGGAGTATCGAATTTAGCCTAAGGTGAAATTTTGGTACTTTTCAGATAACTTTCATATTCTGATGAATAGTGAAAATTACTAAATTATAATTAAAAACAACTTTTTTAATCGAAATAATTAATAGTGATAAATTATTAATTTTAGTGGTTTTAAAGTATATTTAGAATATATTTTTACAATTTAATACAATGTTGGTCATTGGATGTAATTTCACATTTAAACCAGACATAATCAAGTGTCAATCTTTTGATAGATATTGTTTCTTAAAAACACGCTATTTGTTTTAACAGCGGGATTTAATTATAAAATTAAATAATGAAAATTATATGATATGAATTTGGTAAAATAGACTTCATTTTTGAATTCGTAATATGAAATATAGCTTAGGATTAAATTTTGGCATTGTTCTGAAAAACATCAATTTTTGACGAATAATGAAACTACTAAGTGGTAGTTAAAAAAATTATTTTCTTCATAAATCTTAATTCTACCGCTTCTGTGAATGGAATTTCAAAAATCCTAGAGACACGGTTGATGTCAGTAAGTAAAATGTGGTTCAATGAGATGAAAATAATTTTTTGTGGATAGTAACTTTTTACTTTTTTTACCACGGTTAATAGTAAATAGGGTAACTAAGGGTAAATATGATATTACTATTACCCTAACACATGTCCTAATTCTATTGGATAAGTGTAATTCGACCAAAAACAACCTTATGAATATAATATGACCATTTAGGTCCACATGGATTAGATTATGACATTTAATATTATATTATTTAATGAATAGTTAAAATAGTTAAAATCAAAGTTTAATAACTAAAACATTTTTAATATGGGGTTATACATAAGATAAATTCGACTATAAATATTCATTAGAAATCTAAAAAGATTTCCTACATAATTATATTTTATTTATAATTTTTATACTTTAAATAAATTAATTTATTTATGACACAACCATGATGCAGTAATTACCCTTTTAAGGAAATATTAACATAATTGATATTATAAATGCTCAAATGAATGTAATTTGAGACTTTTTATGACTTAAACTAATTTTATAGGTTACTATGATATATTAGTGTTGATTTAATCAACTTGGTTCGAACATATAATTCTGTTATGACTTTCACCAAAATCATATATCAAATAGTGTCAAAATTGACACAAAATAGTTTTTAAATCAAATATTATATTATTAATTGTTATTTTATTCCAAAAAATCTAAGGTTCGGCCAAATGACTTAGATAAGGATATATTTATTAATAATATACAATTTGGGGTTCGTTTGGCATGTTATAGTAAGTGTATTAACCATATAGTCAAAGAAAACAAAAAGACACGGTAAAAGTTAAATTATTTAACTTAGAGTTAAATCTAATTGATAAGGTTAAAATAATAACCTAAACTTGTCTAAATCCTATTGGTTGATAGGATTTAGACCCATCCCCACTTTATCTTCGAAATAAGACCCTTTGGAACCATTATAAACCGATTTTTACTTTAATATAAAATAATATTTTGAGATATTCCTAAGGTGCCCCTCTCCTCCCTTATAAAAGGACACCTCCTCCCCCTCCTCCTCACACCAATTTGAGCACTCAAGCTCAGCCAACCCCTGCCAAAATCTCTTATCCACTTCCCTAGAAACATCCTAGAGGTTCTGGTCTTCCTCAAAGACCAATTTTAGTGCCCTAAGAGGAGGACTCAAAGAGGCGCTTCAAAGAAGAGGAGGTTCGGACACTTACAAAGCAAGTCGGACATAAGGTAAGGGAAATATCACAATATCACTTTTATCCGAGATTGTTTTTACTTTGGTAATTACTGGGGTGTATTTTATCATCCACATCCATGTTTCCTCAATATGTAATATTTATATCCTTATACAATAGTTTATATCCAATTTTACCCATCGGTGAGTTTTTTGTAAAAGATATGAAAGGAATATTTTGTCATTTTTGTACAAGGTACTTTTTGACTTTTCTGACAAAAGTACAAGAAGAATGTTTTTTTAACTTATACGGCACGAACATATTTTTACGGTTTTATAAAGCTTTATTTTCATGAAGCTTCCTCCAAAAGATTTCATGACTATTTTCAATAAAATCTCTTTCATTTAAAATTGCATGACGTTTTGTGAAAAGAAATTGATTTTGAAGAAGAAAGGATATTTTCCTCAAGAATTCTTTTCAAGTGTTTTATCAAAATTATTTTCCATATAAGATAACATAGGGTTCTGTTTCTATCCCTATTATTACATTGATTTGGTTATGTTGTGATTGAATTATTTTTATGAATTCCTTTATATTATATGAATTGTTTTATGATGTCACGATGTTTACGAATCCCATTTTTACTGCATGGGTTATGAAATGATGTATGATTTATGATTATGTGGCACACATAATAATGGTATCATTATGAGATGGGTGGGACCTATATATCCCTCCAATGCATTGGGTAAAGATTTTATATCTCATGATATAGACAGGGCTGGAACGGTAGGTTATACCGGTTCATTGAAACAGGACTGAAACGAAGGTTACTCGATTCAGAAAGGGACTTTGTCCACTAAGATAGTCTTGGCAATGAGGCATGACTAACAAGAAATTATTTTCCATGATTATGTGTGCATGCCACAAAGTTTCAAGTTTCATGTTATGATTATGGTGATCTCATTTTCACTTCTATGATTTGTTCCATGTTAAGATATTAAGATCTCTTTTGCAGGTTATGATTTTCAAAAAGATATGATATGATTTTTATTTCTTTTGAATACCCTTACTGAGCATTTGAGCTCACCCTTTTATGTTTTCTTTTCCCCAGGATATAAAGAAAGGTTTTCGGTAAAAAAAGGAAGATCTTTATGGGAGATTTTGAAGATCTTTCACCACGATTAGAAGATTATATTCCGAGTTTCCAAAGACACTAAACTATTACGATCCTTGTGTGTGTGTTTTTGTTATGTACTAAGTATTCCGCAAAAGTAATGTAATGTCAATGTACGTCAAGATACGGGTCCCTACAGTTGGTATCAGAGGAAAGGTTTAGTCAACCTTTGGAAACTAGGATGCGAAAACGTTAGTGAGATCCCTAGAGATATTTCTAAGGTATGTCTAGGGATGTCTCTAAGGATAAGTATACGTATAGGTTATAGTCCTAGAATTGCGCTAACGATCTTCGAATTTAACCTAAGATGTTAGATATTGAGGGTACTACTCCTTTATTATGTTGTTTTCCCTAGCATGATTTTTTCCTCTCATACTATTCTTTTGGGGTTTTAGACGATGGCTGGAACCCGAAGGAACCGTGTTAATGCAGAATGTGATGGGCAATGCAATGATTGTCCCCCTGAGCAACCAAACGATATGGGAGCCGGAATGCAAAATCTTGTAGCCATGCTCACACAACTTTCTCAAGCTATGAATCATGCAGGACTTCCAAACGAGCAAAGGAAGGAGCAACATTCTGTTGAAATCCTTCATGAGGCAGCGTCCACCTTCTTTCAGTGGGTTTACTGGTCCATTAGTTGTTGAACAATGGATTAGTACTACTGAAAAGATATTTTCAGTTCTTCAATGTTCTGAACATGATAAATTCATCCTAGCAGTGTATCGTTTGGAAGGAGATGCTGATCAATGGTGGAATCTTATTAAGAATACAAGGCAAAGGGATGAAATTGAGTCTATGGAATGGGACGAGTTCAAGAACTTATTTTTCAATAAGTACTTCCCTCGTATTCTCCGAACAAAGATGGAGAAAGAGTTTCTTGAACTGAAGCAAAGGGATGATGAATCTGTTGGTACCTTTGAAGCGAATTTTACAAGACTTGCAAGGTACGCTTCTGGTATTATCATCCAACCTGAAAGTAAAGTTGATCGATTTTCCAGTGGCTTAAAACCAAGTCTTCGAAGGGCATTAGCTATAAGAGACTTCAGTAGCTATGAAGAAATTGTGTGTTGTGCTATCAAGGTAGAAATGGAAGTTGGTGTTACATATCCATCTCATGGTTTTGACAAGAAACGAAAGATGGAGTTCAAGGAGAAATCTCAGAATAATGGTAAAAAGAAGATGAATGTTTCCTTATGCACAAAGTGTGGAAAGAAGCATGGTGGAGATTGTCTTAAAGGGACTAGAAAATGTTTTAAGTGTGGAAAAGAAGGTCATCGAGCAGCTGAGTGTCGAAGTAATGGAAAATGGGATTCTAATGAATTGAATAAAGCAAACACTGCAGAGAACGTACAACTAACACTTCAATGCTTCAAGTGCAAGGAAATAGGGCATTATGCTAATAAATTCCCTAATCCAAGGGTTAGTGATGATCTACATGAGCAACCGCTTAAGGCAAAGGACAAAGGGAAGTCACATGCGATCACTATTGGCAATGTTGAATATGACAACGATGTGGTGGAATGATTAAGTGTTTATGTAATGGGATTCCAAAATAATGTTGTATCTTGGAATATTGGAATATTTATGTATTGGTCTAATGTGGTACTCAAAGTGATTGAGATATTATGCGCATAATGAAGGGAAAACGAGAAAATGAAATGTTTAACAGTATTCATGAGCTCATGATTGATATAAGGACTAAGTGATATCATGGTTTGAGTATATAGAATTTTGAGGATTTTGGTATGTGGAAAGTGTTAACTTTTAACTGCATTCAAGTTTTCACTAAGGTTCAATGGGTATTCAAGAGAGTACAAGATTAAGGCCTTTGAATGTTTGGAATGTGTCCAACAAGATATATCTTATGATATATGGGGATCAACGATGGTATTAAATCTCTGGTAATCGTTTTCACTATGTTATGAGAATGGACTGCAGTATTATGGATAGGACTAAAGATTGGAATGGATTATGTTGGACATAAGTTAGTATTGTTTAAGGATAGAAGTTTTTTCGATATTATGGGATGTTATAGTAATATAGTTTTAGAAAAAGGACAACCTGCAGGACGGGCGACAGCCCATCGCTTCGGACAAGGCTGTGGGAATCGAACCCACAACCGAAGTGCGACTGGCCTTTATCGCCTACCACTGGCCTACAGGAAGTCTCTGTTTAGTAGAAACTAGTTTTATTATATTAAGCAGTATGATATATGAAGTATAAGTCCATTTTAGGAACTATATATGATTAATCTCACTATAGATCGACTTATGCATATAATTTTTGCTAACCTTTTGTTTGAGACAGATGGAATGACCCGTCATTCTATCACATGATCTGCTAACACTTCATGAATAACAAATTCAACTTCATTTATTTAAGAGATGAAGTGGAAATTGTTCTAGGCACGAACAATAGTGAGATTGTACCAAAATAAAGAAAGTATTTATTCCAATTTAGATTTTCAACTTTAGGGAAATGATCTTGAAAACCAAAAATGTTGTCCTAGTGATCTTATACCTGATGAATCGGATGGTACCTTAGATCGTCACAAATTTATGGATTTGTGATTGTTGGCTTTTCCATATCCATGTTCTCTACCACTCTCCCTCAGAACATGATGGTTAGATTTCTCTTCCATATCCATATTTTCACCTATGTGGAAACCCAATGATTAGTTTATTTGGGTAACCATTACGTTTCATACTTTTGTTTTTAAAGATTGGTTTTTATATTACTTTTTACGATGTGAGTTTCTATTAAAGAAACTTTCAAATAGTAAACCATTTATATCCCCGACGAATTTCGAGGGCGAAATTCATTTTAAGGGGGGTAGAATGTAACAGCCCAAGATTTTATAAAAAATATTCTTTTTAATTTTATTAATGTCTTGTGTTGTACGCTACACCAAAAGGAGGTTGCACAACACGCATCCTTGACTTGCCTTGCATTACACGCAATCGTGACCTTCCTCGATAGCGTGTGTAATACGCAATACCGAGTTTCACTAAACAACAATATGCTATTAAAATATTATTAAAACTAGCCGATATGAATTGTAATAACCACTTTTTAAAATTCTGTAAATCTTATTTTTCAAAATGAACTTCATTTTTGGATTCGGAGTATCGAATTTAGCCTAAGGTGAAATTTTGGTACTTTTCGGATAACTTTCATATTCTGATGAATAGTGAAAATTACTAAATTATAATTAAAAACAACTTTTTTAATCGAAATAATTAATAGTGATAAATTATTAATTTGTGTGGTTTTAAAGTATATTTAGAATATATTTTTACAATTTAATACAATGTTGGTCATTGAATGTAATTTCACATTTAAACCAGACATAATCAAGTGTCAATCATTTGATAGATATAGTTTCTTAAAAACACGCTATTTGTTTTAACAGCGGGATTTAATTATAAAATTAATTAATGCAAATTCTATGATATGAATTTGGTAAAATAGACTTCATTTTTGAATTCGGAATATGAAATATAGCTTAGGATGAAATTTTGGCATTGTTCTGAAAAACATCAATTTTTGATGAATAGTGAAACTACTAAGTGGTAGTTAAAAAAATTAATTTCATCATAAATCTTAATTTTACCGCTTCTGTGAATGGAATTTCAAAAATCCGAGAGACACGGTTGATGTCAGTAAGTAAAATGTGGTTCAATGAGATGAAAATAATTTTTGGTGAATAGTAACTTTTTACTTTTTTTACCACGGTTAATAGTAAATAGGGTAACTAAGGGTAAATATGATATTACTATTACCCTAACACATGTCCTAATTCTATTGGATAAGTGTAATTCGACCAAAAACAACCTTATGAATATAATATGACCATTTAGGTCCACTTGGATTAGATTATGACATTTAATATTATATTATTTAATGAATAGTTAAAATAGTTAAAATCAAAGTTTAATAACTAAAACATTTTTAACATGAGGTTATACATAAGATAAATTCGACTATAAATATTCATTAGAAAGATAAAACAATTTCCTACATAATTATATTTTATTTATAATTTTTAGACTTCAAATAAATTAATTTATTTATGACACAACGATGATGCAGTAATTACCCTTTTAAGGAAATATTAACATAATTGATGTTATAAATGCTCAAATGAATGTAATTTGAGACTTTTTATGACTTAAACTAATTTTCTAGGTTACTATGATATATTAGTGTTGATTTAATAAACTTGGTTTGAACATATAATTCTGTTATGACTTTCACAAAAATCATATATCAAATAGTGTCAAAATTGACACAAAATAGTTTTTAAATCAAATATTATATTATTAATTGTTATTTTATTCCTAAAAATCTAAGGTTCGGCCAAATGACATAGATAAGGATATATTTATTAATAATATACAATTTGGGGTTCTTTTGACATGTTATAGTAAGTGTATTAACCATATAGTGAAAGAAAACAAAAAGACACGGTAAAAGTTAAATTATTTAACTTAGAGTTAAATCTAATTGATAAGGTTAAAATAATAACCTAAACTTGTCTAAATCCTATTGGTTGATAGGATTTCGACCCATACCCACTTTATCTTCGAAATAAGACCCTTTGGAACCATTATAAACCGATTTTTACTTTAATATAAAATAATATTTTGAGATATTCCTAAGGTGCCCCTCTCCTCCCTTATAAAAGGACACCTCCTCCCCCTCCTCCTCACACCAATTTGAGCACTCAAGCTCGGCCAAACCCTGCCAAAATCCCTTCTCCACTTCCCTAGAAACATCCTAGAGGTTCTTGTCTTCCTCAAAGACCAATTTTAGTGCCCTAAGAGGAGGTCTCAAAGAGGCTCTTCAAAGAAGAGGAGGTTCGGACACTTACAAAGCAAGTCGGACATAAGGTAAGGGAAATATCACAATCTCACTTTTATCCGAGATTGTTTTTACTTTGGTAATTACTGGGGTGTATTTTATCATCCACATCCATGTTTCCTCAATATGTAATATTTATATCTTTATACAATAGTTTATATCCAATTTTACCCATTGGTGAGTTTTTTTGTAAAAGATATGAAAGGAATCTTTTGTCGTTTTCGTACAAGGTACTTTTTGACTTTTCCGACAAAAGTACAAGAAGAATGTTTTTTTAACTTATACGGCACGAACGGATTTTTACGGTTTTATAAAGCTTTATTTTCATGAAGCTTCCTCCAAAAGATTTCATGACTATTTTCAATAAAATCTCTTTCATTTAAAATTGCATGACGTTTTGTGAAAAGAAATTGATTTTTAAGAAGAAAGTATATTTTCCTCAAGAATTAATTTCAAGTGTTTTATCAAAATTATTTTCCATCTAAGATAACACAGGGTTCTGTTTCTATCCCTATTATTACATTGATTTGGTTATGTTGTGATGGAATTATTTTTATGAATTCCTTTATATTATATGAATTGTTTTATGATGTCACGATGTTTACGAATCCCATTTTTACTACATGGGTTATGAAATGATGTATGATTTATGATTCTGTGGCACACATAAGAATGGTATCATTATGAGATGGGTGGGACCTATATCTCCCTCCAATGCATTGGGTAAAGATTTTATATCTCATGAGATAGACAGGGCTGGAACGGTAGGTTATACCGGTTCAGTGAAACAGGACTGAAATGAGGGTTACTCGATTCAGAAAGGGACTTTGTCCACTAAGATAGTCTTGGCAATGAGTCATGACTAACAAGAAATGATTTTCCATGATTATGTGTGCATGCCACAAAGTTTCAAGTTTCATGTTATGATTATGGTGATCTCATTTTCACTTCTATGATTTGTTCCATGTTAAGATATTATGATCTTTTTTGCAGGTTATGATTTTCAAAAAGATATGATATGATTTTTATTTCTTTTGTATACCCTTACTGAGAATTTGAGCTCACCCTTTTATGTTTTCTTTTCCCCAGGATATAAAGAAAGGTTTTAGGTAAAAAAAATGAAGATCTTTATGGGAGCTTTTGAAGATCTTTCACCACGATTAGAAGATTATATTCCGAGTTTCCAAAGACACTAAACTATTACGATCCTTGTGTGTGTGTTTTTGTTATGTACTAAGTATTCCGCAAAAGTAATGTAATGTCAATGTAGGTCAAGATACGGGTCCCTACATAAAACTTCATTTTCTATTAAAATTCATAATTAAATTTAAAAAAATAAAAAACTATTCAGCTTATACTTTTTGAGAACTCAGTTGTTACATGATTTTATTCTTTTATGAAAACTCATATGGACCTGAAAGTGGGAAAACATATTCAATTCCACATGCATATGGTATCTTTATTAGAAAAAATAATTTTTCCTTTTGTTTTTTTATTTTTCATGTCATATTCAATGAAATATAAATATATGCAATATAGAAAATGTAAAACATTAATGTCATTTTTTAAAACCAACATATATATATCTATTATAAGAAGTTTCTAAGAAGGTTTCCTTTTAGGATGATTTCTTCCAAATAAAAGATGTGTTTTTAAAATGAATTTTGGAGTGATTTTTTATAAGAATCATTTTTATATTATATTTTTTATAGGGAAGTTAAAAACACACAATTAAATTACATTTTTTTATTTTTGAATCCATTTTTTAAATAATAAAAAAAACATTAAAAATATAATTTTGATTTATAATACTAATATTTTAATTTAAATAATTACATTATATGTCAGTTTAACTAAAATATTTTTTATAATGAATTATTTATAATTTTTTTCAAAAAATGAAATGATAAGTGAACATTAGATAATTTTCATTGATATTTTCAAAAATCATAGTATTAAAATTGTAATTATAATTTCTCAAATATATTTTCCAAAAACTTCATTCAAAAATTAATTTCATAATGAATGATCCCCATTCATAAATGGATTAATATATTCTTATGTTTTTTAAAACCATCTTTATATTTAAATATTAATTTTGGTTTTTAAAAAATTACCATTAAAACAATGTTTTACCAAATTAGACACTTTTTGTAGTGGTTAATAAATATCTATCGGTGTGGAGTCATTTACGTATGTTTTAGAAAATCACTATATTAGGGGGTAGGTGGATCTCATTGATAGGACTGTTCACTACAAGATATGAGAGAATATCTTTCCTCTCTCTCCCTTTCTAGTGAGAGAATTATTAGATCCATGAAACCAAAAAATGTTGTACATCACGCATCAAAGGAAAATATATGTCATGATCGTATGGACATTGAAGGCTTCATTGAATCTCCACACAATCACCCAAAATTATACAAACTATATTCTCATGGACTTTAAAAGAACATGGGAAGATATAGAGGGATAAGGATTTGATTCCCTAAATAAATGATAACTGGAAATGATCAGATTTCAATCATTAATTCGTATCCAACGATTTATTCATTGATTTACTTTAATTCTTAAAAACATCATTTAGAATCCTAGGGACTTTTTATTGGGTAATTATTCTCTAGTAATGATGTAGTTACTTCAATCACCAATAAAAACATTTAATTTATGACCCATTTGATTCCACTATTCACCTCGTTATATTCAATAGGTATAAGATGGATCATGTAAAATCATAAGATAAGTAAAGTTAAATTTTCACTGAATTTGTGAATACGGTATTGTTAGTTTCCTAACATCATAGACAGTGTTTGAATCAGACATAGGAAGATAAAGATTCAGGTGTACAATGTTTTAATTTTGATCAAATTCAGTCAATAATGGGGATAAATTAAATAATATATATATAGATATTGTTTTTTTTACCAAAATACATCCATGGAATCATTTTATGGTTAAACTAGTTTCTAACCATGCATTAGAGAACTGAAAAACCCAATTCATGCGAGGTATATTTTCCACACACATATGGAAATAATTTTATTTGTTGTTTTTATTCTATAAATCCCAGAACCAATATAATTTTATAATTTAATAAAGGATAGAAATTTTTTTAAGGGAATCTGACGTGGTAGGTCAATAGATATAGAGAGAACAATATAAATTATAAAACCAAAGTATCTATATAGGGTGTGGGTTGATTTATTTACTGAATAAGAACAATATATCCTTAAGGGATATTATTGATGTTGAAGACCCAAAAACAATTCGATCACCAATCTGATTCCCCTCTTCTGCTTCCACCCCCACACATGTTTGTGTTAGCCTTCCCTTTTGACTACCCCTACCGGACAACCATTTCCATGCATGGCCTAACCCTATCCATCCCATCCCTCTACAACTCAAGGCTTCCCTTATAGATTGATCTTCCAACATCAACCAAAATCACCATGAAATATCATGCAGATAAAGGCCCCTTTTATGAGTTCATAAATAGTACTAATGAATGGGGTCTTTTATTAGTGTTTTTAGCACTAATAAAAGACCACATTGATCTACAATTAAATAAAAGAGCTGATAAAAGTTGGAAAAATATTCATTAAAAATTTCAAATTGAAAAAAAGTTATGGTGGGTGGACCATTAATTTTATCAGTTCTCGAATTCCCCTGTAAAAGTGTTATATCCCCCCTAAACAGTCTTGGGAATTCCCCCTTCAACAGTATTGGGAATCAACCCATACACCCATTCCTCTACTTGGATTCGAACCCATTACTTGTCCCTTTTTCCCTTGGACCCTTATCACTCCTCCATGTTTCTTTATTCTTAATTTTCGATATATATATATATATCAAGTTATATATTTTATCCCTATGTTTATTCGTATATTAATTTATATCTGTATGATTATTTTTAGATAAATTATTAAAATATTCGTTTTTCTCTATCTGTGTCTATAATTAAATAAGTAAATACATATATATATACAACATAAATATATAAAACATACATACATATTATTTTTATATATCTGTGTGTGTGTATTAATATAATTGTTATTATTTTTATTTAATTCCATATAATCTATTTTATTATTTATATACATATATTGGAACATATAGATAGTATATGTCAAATTTTTTATACGCACACACAAATATATATATATATATACACGTGCACACTTTATATAGGTTAATAAATATTTATATATTTTAAATTTAAATAAAATAGATTTCATTTTTTTTAAATATGATTTATATAATTTATATGTAAATATGTTTACATATTTATTTATAAAATTTAATTATTAATTGTAAATATAAACATATATATATATATATATCTGTGTGTATATACTTAATTATAAATAATAGTATGTTCTGAAAAGATGGGAAAATTTGAATGTCATAAAATCCTTATGATTATAATACTTGAAAATAAATTGAGTCTCCACTGAGAAAAGGCAATAAGACCCACTAAAATTTGGAAAAAAATCTATCGAATGTTAAAAAATTAGTGTACCCCAACTGAAACACATTTTTGGAGGCCTTCTGGGATTTTTTTGGTCTCTTAGAATAAAACCAAGATCCCCTGTGTTTCCATGGTGTATTGTTATTTGAAATATCTTGTTTGATATGTAGTATATCCCAAATGGACACAAATAAACAAATTTATGGCCACTTGAAGTTCTAGTTAAATTTTCAACTTAATTTAGATCCTTTATTGATTTTTAAATTTTTCATCTTCAGTTTTTTATTAAATATCTATTAATCGATAATAATTTTAAAAATAAATAATTGAAATAATTTAAAAAATATTTTATAATCCATTTTTAGTTAATATATTTTATATTAAGTGTAAATGTTATTTTAACCTTATCTAAAACATATTTAAAAATATATATAGTATTTATATAAAAAAATTATAAAAATTATAAAAATATTTTTTTTAAATATATATATATATATATATTTAAAAATAATAATTTATGAGTGATTGTTAAAAGCCAAGATAAAGGAGATATTTTTATCATTGCTTCTCAAAAAGTTCACATATTTGGTGTTTTTCTACAATTCTAAATAAGATCTGATAAAGGGAATACCTTTATATATGCTAAAAAATGCAGATGAAGGGGTAATTTTGACTATACTTTTTTTGTATTCATAAAAGGACCTTTTATTAGTTATTTTTTAGCACTAGTAAAGGTACCCCACTTTTCAGTATAATTTTTGGGAACTGTTAGAAGGTGATATTATGTAAACCTGTTTCTTTGGTAGTCCACTTCCTTCGACTTTTATAGGTCACTGGAACCATCAATCCTTGACCACACTATCCAATATAATCACTTATTTGATCTAGTGAGTGTCATCCATTTGGCCACCAATAGGCCATGGCCCTCACTATGGAAAAACATAGAGGATGTCTGTATAGAATGAATTCACCTATATTGGATCCCCGTTCCAGACCCACCCATAGGACACTCTTTCTAAACAACCTATGTCCAAATTGTGTTGGCTCAATTCTATATGGGATGAGTTGGAAACTACCCAACCTTCCATGACCATTTTGAGTCAATATATGTCAGGCAGTCCCTTTCATGGGATTTATAGGCTAACATGACCCTGAATAAAGAAACATTTATATATATATATATACACACACAAGCACAACTATATATATAAATATAAATATATATATACATATTTCAAAATTAAATAATAATTTTTTGAAAATGGAATTGTAGCCATGAAAGTAATATTAAATTTAAAATTAAATTAATTATATTAATTTTTTAAATTCCCACGACATATATTTATTAAGATTTTATTTTTTATTATCAAATTAATTTTCTCGTAGAATGATCATGAGTGGTGAACGATCAATGTATTCATTTGTATTGTTAATTAATTATTTATTTTAGGTGGTTAAGGATAAAATTAAATAATTAATCAAAAGATGTTATATGCATCATCTGTATCCCTAATTATTTGAATAGTGGAATGTCTACCCAAATAAATGCTGCTTAAATATGTTTCATACTCAGGAGACCCACCTCTTACAAGAAATTATCTATGTATTATGATAGAGATGATAAAATACATGGATCACCTTGAGATGACGTGATATTCTAGAGGAGACATAGATACTTTGGACCAACATGAGATCTTCTATACGTATCAAACACAACTTTGATATTACACCCATTTCATGAATGTAGATCCATTATGTGTAAATATATCAAAAAATATTATTTTGTCATGATGATTCATGTCGTTTATTTAATTTATTCATTGATCATTATTGTTTAGTTAGTGTACAAGTTTATGAGATCATATAAAATATAAAATTAATAGTGTTTAGATTTAAACAATAAACTATGTGATAAATGTATTCTATCTACTAAATTTTTCTATAGATAGTGTGATCATATAGTAAGTTAATATGATATATAAAATGAATATGGTTGTCAAGAATTAATAAATAAACTCATAGAGATATTAAGTCGTAACACATTTAATTTAATTAAATTTTAACTAAATTGGTTATAACGGGTTCTCATGAACCTTAGTTGATGGTACCTTCAACTACTAGGTAGATATTATGAATATGATGGGTCAAATTTACTAATTATGTGGTAAAATAGGTTTTATATTTAGATTGTTTAATTTTTTCTATAAAATCCTTTATCAAATCAAATTTATGTTTTTTAGAAGTTGGGACTTCACTCAACATTTTAAATAGCTATAAGTCAATGTGGTCTCTTAGTCTAACACCTACCTTGATTATCTATGGATATTAGTGTAGCCATATCTTAGACTATGAGTAAATGTTTTGAGGGTTAGTTTCACTATAATACTATATAAATTTATTATTATTAGTCTAGTTGTGAGGGATATCGGGGTTCAACAAAATGGTGGTAGACATTTAATCATTTAATTAGTAATGTACAATCTGTAATCAAGATAAAAATAACAATTCTACACATATTTTTTTGTATAATTATGACAATAAAAAAGACATATACACTATGAAAATTCCTTGAAAAAGAAAATGTCTTCTCCAGCATGAGTTTCAAAAGAGTAGTAGAGTTGCTCATGTAAAGTACTACGATATAAGATATTCAAAGTACTAGAGTCTCCCAAACTAGATTAGTCACCATAGGAAGTGAGGGTAAGAATGTTTCTTACAGGAGACTCATATATGATGCATTTTATTTTTAAATCATAATTTTTTCATTAATTAATATGAGTTTTTGTAGAAGCTTTAGTAAATGGATGGTTTTACAGGTTGAATCATCTCTGAGAAGATTACAAATTGAAATTGAAGAGATATATGAAAGTAGTGACGATTACACTAGGAAAGTATAAGTATAAAGGTGTATTATGATCATTCAATACATCCCTTTCTATTATCATTATCACCCATTTAATATAGCATAATTTAGGATATCAAAATGAACAATATGGGAAAAATTCTTCATTTCCTTCTATTAAGATTTTCCAAGTTGATATGAACTTAATGAATGAAATTTCATTAGTTCATATAGTGAACATTATAAAAAACCAAGTGAATAGACTAATGGAATGTGTGACACTAAATGATCCTTTCCAACATCTTTTAAAGAACAGAAAAGTCTCACTATATATGAGGTTATTTTTTTCCTTCATATGAAATAAAAATATTGATATTTTTATTCTATGAACTTAAATGATTAACCATGTAGTCTATTCATCATGTATATTCATTAAATATATGTATTTCTTAATTCATGCTCTTGGGTACAGAATATAATATGATTACCACATAGATTTAGTTAAATACATTAACAAAAAAATTGTAGAAAATTTAAAATAATTAAGTTTAATTATCCAAGTGATTGAGAATGAGTTATTTATGTGTTAATGAAGAGAAGTACACAAATTATATTTTCCAACATTAAATACTATATTATAAAGTTAATTTATTATTACCAAAACATGTATCACACGTATAAATGGGGAAAAGGATAATTTATTTTACTTTGGGAGTGATTTTCTGTGGCTTTTAACACTGAACCAATATTTCATTTATGCTTGAATAATTGGATGCACCTGATGATTATAAAAATTTAGACTTAGTTACACATTGATGTTAAAAGATAATTTGTTTAAAAAAATAGAATGTTATAGATGTACGAATTAGGGTATTTATAGTCTTTTCATCTAAAATATATATGTATAATTCATGTGTTTGGTTTTAGATAAAGATAATGGTATAAATATAAGTTAGTAAAAAAGCATATGAAATTAGATCATCTTGATTGCAAGGACTATTCCATGATTAATCTAGTGATAAATATAATTCATAAGATTATTTTGAGTTTTTTTATAGAATGTAAAAGTGAAGTAAAGCATAATCATGGTAATAAGATATGAGTAGTTTTGGGACTGTATTGTAAATAATATCTTTTCCAAATATACATTGATCAATAAAAGGATGCATGGTGTAATTACCAAATGTACATTTAGTGGAACTCATTAAAGTTACTGTGTGGATAAAGATGATCAATGATGACTCAAACATACTTACATTGATCAATAAAAAATATTGTGGAGTAATTCCGAAAGGAGTTATTCTATATTGACCTAAAAATCCTGATTTATGTAAAAGAATAATAAATGTGTAGAATAATAATCTTTTCAGTATCATCCATTATTTTTCAAGACATTCTTCAAAAATAAATGTCTTATTCAATTTCTATAGGCCAACTTTAATAATAATTGGATATCATATAATTAATCATATGTCATAAATCCAATTTTCATAAGAATGGTTTATTAGATATTAAGTGTTTGTTAAGGATATAATAAATCATTCATCAAAATAAACACAGTGTGTAATGACCCAGAAATCCTGTGGAAATTTTTTTTCTTAAATACATGGGAATTTTATGAGTCCTCGGTTTCTGACGGCGTCAGATTCTGAGGCCCGGTGTGCCCGAAATCAATTTCTGATGTTTTTTCAGGTACATTTAGTAAACATAAATGCGAGATTTCATATCTTTTGAACTAGTGCTCTGAATTGAAATCTGAGAACACCGTTGAAATCATAGTGTCATTTTTCTCTTAACAGGACCTTTACCATAGTTGCGTTTTAGCGTGTTTGGAAGTTAGTTTTCTGGGTTTCATAAAAAAAGGTAAAATAAAAATAAGAGATGGTTTATTTTTATTTTAGGTGGTTAAATTCTCTAATTGCAGGTTGGATGTGGGTCCCACCACACTCTAACCTCCCTTGGGAGGATATAACTAGGAGGGTCCCACTATCTTGGAACCCCTTAACTCCCCTTTAACTCCTTGAACACCCAATTAAAGAGGATGAAACTCTCCCTTTATTTATTTTGGAGCCTCTTCACCTCATCCCTCCAAATTAATGAGCCAAACCACCATTTCAATTAATGTAGGTAACATAATGAATTTGAAACTTTTTGAATTCATTAAGCTATCATGTTTAATACGTTTTGTTATTTTATTTTATGTTGGTTGGCACATAATACCTTGGTGGAGCTTTGGAGAATTAGAGAGAAAACATTATTCCCACGAAGAACACGAAAAACATCTCAAAATACCTCCATCTGCGTTAAAGGAGCAGATGATGCCCGTGATGAATGTCACCAATGACGATGTAATCTCCTCTTGGTGTCAACGGAACAAATCTGCCTTCCTGTGGATCCACCAAATGAACACCGATTACAATTAGGGGTTTGTTTCTGATTTATTTTTTCCCCATTCTTGTGAATGAAAACAATGAACGTGGATCAACCCATGAACAGGTTGTTCCACATATTGCTCGTTCGTCTGGGAGGTCATTGATGTAGGTTAAAATGGGTTTTATAAATCTTGTGATCCATTTATTGTTAACCCCTCTGATTGAATGCTAATGCGGAGGGTGTGGGCCGACCCGAAAAAGGCCCGAACCGTCCGCAGATCTGTCTTGTTGCGTTCTTCTTGGGCGATGAGTCAATGTGGCAGTGAAAAAATCCGAAGGGTCCAGCATTGAGGGTGGAATACCGAGAGAACCCCAATCATTGATGGATCCAAAATCCGGCCACCAGAGCGAACCCGGTGGTCCGGAGAAGGCGGGTTACCAGGCGGCGGCGACGGTGGCGGTCACTCACCGGCCGCGTGGAGAAGAACACAGTCGGCGTCCATGGGATGCTTGGCTTGGTGAACCGGCCAGCTGCGTTCCATCTGGGCTGGAGAACCAAGACACCCGCAGGCACAACGTGAAGGAGAACGGTGGCCTGCGTGCGCTGGATCGAACCTGCCGGCTATGGGCGAGCCGAACTAGACCGGCCCATGCGTGCGAGTCGGGTCCGTGGGTGGGTTGCGACCCACCAGGCCGGGCTGACCCCCAGTTGGGTTGGACCCGCCTGACCGAATCGGGCCGACCTAACAGCCCACTGGGCTTGACAGCCCGGGCCCCGTCATCGCTTAAAGGTGAATATCTCCTAGACCGTGCATCCGATTAACGTTCCGTCTACAGAACTGGAACCCATGAGACAAGGCAATAATTTTTCAATACTCTAAGTCAGTTTTGGGAAAATTTCGAGAACGTCCAGGTTGGATCGAATGTAAAGTCTAATCGGGCCCCTGAAACAGAAATGACTATAACTCTCATACCGGAGGTCCGATTGACGCACCATCTGTCATGTTGGGTTTCTTTATGATTAGACAGAACTACGAGATACATCAAATCAGGAATTTTTTATATTTGATGTATCAACTCTTCGCTCGAGTAGCGGAACCTCCTGGAATTGAGCGTGCTGTGTACAGGAACCCTAGGGCTGGCTGCGGCGACTACTATACCAGAATCCTTCGTGGGTTCAACTGCGACGACTTCTGTACTGGAATCCATCGTGGGTTCGACTGTGAAGACTACTATATCAGAATTCTTCGTGGGTTCGACTGCAAATACTACTGTACTAGAATCCTTCGTGGGTTCGACTACGATGACTACTGTACCAGAATCTTTTGTGGGTTCGACTACGACGATACTGTACCAGAATCCTCCATGGGTTCAACAGCGATGACTACTGTACCATGATCCTCCATGGGTCTGACAATTTTTACTTCTGTTCCTGTATCCTGTGTGGGACTGAAAGAGTAGCTGGTCCTGTATCATGTGTGGTTCTGAAAGCTATGCTGATTATGTATATTGTGTGGGTCCGACAACTTAGATAAATTAGTGATTCCATTTGATCATCTCTATCACTCTACAAAAGATGTATACCTATGTGAGATGAGTCTTTTCTTTCAGTCATTTTCATCTATGTGATTAACTCTACTCCCTTTGTGGATTGTGTTGTGCTTGGGCTTGAGATTTGGACTCGGACTGTGACTAGTAACATAGGTATATGTATGGTCATATACCTATGTAGGGTTGGTTGATACTTCATTACTGTATATTTCTTCATTGGATTATTCTTTTTGGATTATGGAAGACCTTCGAGGGCCTCGAGGTCTCCCCTACTGAGTATTGTTATACTAACCCCTGCACGGGCTTCACCGGCACCTTGTTTTGTTCTATTCAGATGACGGACAACAGTGATCGAGGCTGAGGGTGACGGACAAGAGGCTGCTCGGAGCTGGGCTAGATGGGACATACATTAGGGATGAGCTGTTCAAGTTATGTACATACCCTTCAGGTATGATTTCCCGATGGAGGATCCATGATCTATTTTCCTTTTTTACTTGTACTTGTACATGTTGTTCAGTTGGGTTTGTATACTGGCCCACTTACTTTCATCACATATTTCTTTTCTATATTAGTACTTGCTGCTTCTACTGCTTGCGATCAGACTGTGTGTGTTATACGTTTAAAGGAAATTCCATCCCTTTTATTAGGAATTCTCCTTTGGTGCTAGTCACCTTCCCCTGGCATATGGTAGGCAGGCTTGGGGTAGTCCTGGCATGGGCCTCGAGGACGGGTCGTGACAAATTGGTATTATAGGAGTCGGTTCTACCATATAACTTGGACTCGGATTCTTTTAATGGAAATAGTGTTAAGTGTTTTGGGTGTGGTTATCAGTTTAGGTAAACTGCTGTTGGCGCGGCGGCTGACATGTCCATACACTAGGACTCTAACTTCTAATATCTGACTTAATGCACGAAAAAACTGATTGCGTGTGTGTTTTCATTGAAAAGGTTTTATTTGTGATTATTTTGTTCCAACTCACAAGGTATACTGTTTTAACCGTGGCACACCTGTTTCCTTTCAGAATGGCCCCATGAAGGCAACCAACTAGGGTTCCGAGTTATGTTAGAGATAGTAGCCCAATGAGCGACGAGGCCTCAGTGCAGGGCCCCATCATAGAGGAGGTACCAGCGGTACCACTACCCACTGGGCCACTAATACCACCACCTCTAGCAGTAGAGAGTGCACGTCGCCTATGTCCGTCGCATGAGTTCCAGCGCCAGAGGCCGCTCAGGTTCTGAGGTGAGACGGAACCACAGGCAACAAAGGATTGGTTGGAGGTTATCGTGAGAGTTTTCAGATTGGTAGGGACACCGGCCGAACTCATGGTGATCCTTACCGCGAGTCTCTTACATGAATTAGTAGGAAGATGGTGGATCCTGATGCACCAGGTGCATGATGAGCCATCATTACTCTGGAAAGATTTTTAGAGTCTCTATCTCTTAGATTGTGTTCCATCCACCCATCGTGCTGTGCGGAATTAGGAGTTACATCATCTGCAGTAGGGAATCGTGAAAGTAGATCAGTAATCAGCGAGGTTCACTGACCTCTCGCGCTACTCCATAGATATGGTGCAGGACCCATTCTTCAGGGTCCGGACCATCGAGCAGGGACGCATGCATGAGATCATGGCTTCGATGATCCCCCTCAGCATCCTGATGTAGGTGGGGGTTCTAGAGAGATACATTTTAGTTGAGAGTTTTCTCACTGAGCATCCACCAGTTGTGAGACCCACCAATGGTTGACACGTTGTGGAGTCCTCTACAGCCAGCAGTAGATAGATTTCGCAGAGGTCCAAGACGACCAAGCCATCTGGTGGGCGACCCCAGGATACAGGTTCGGTTGTGCGGGGCACATGAGACAGAACCAGCTATTCAACGATAAGGCAGTGCTATGCATGCAGTGGGGAGAGCCACATGGCTCGTGACTGCCCAAACCGCCATGCAGATGAGCAGCCAATAGTAGAGGGACCTCCCAATAAGAGGTAGATGTTCGACCATGGTGGTCCACCGGGAGCAGATGTACGTGGCAGAGGAGCTGACCGAGAAGTGGGTGGTGTACGATGTTTCAAGGCCCTGCCACCACCACCACCAAGAGGTCCACCCCGACCACCGAGAGCTGGCGGAAAGAGGCGGGCTCATCTTCAGGCAGTCGAGGCCTACGACCATGGAACAACTGTGACGATTTGAGGTACAATCTGTGTCTACTCTACCCTTGCTTCAGTACTTATATACATATGTGTGAGTCATTATTTTATTTCTAATGCCCTCATTCGGATCTCGGAGATTCCGACGAAGCCATTGGCTCGATCCTAACGGTTAGAGACTCCTACGGGAGTAGACTCGACGATTACGAACTGGTGCCGGTAGTGTGAGATTACTCTAGGAGGTGAGAGCTTCGGCTGGAATCTTCTGGTAGCGGCGTCGAGGCCTTACGACATCATCTTGGGTATGGACTGGTTATCCACAGTTCATGCCTAGATTGAGTTTATTAGGCGCAAAGTACGGTGTGTTTACATGGATGGGACAAGGTTCACCTACCCCGGTGAGAAGGGAGCCCTTGAAGCGTAGGATTGACTTACACAGAGGAGGGGGAAACCGATCACACATCAGTTGGCTAGTCTGATCCTCTGAGCGGTTGATGTGTGGTGTCCGAGTTTTCCTATTGTCATGGATCAGTACACTGATGTTTTCCCTGACGACGATCCAAGACAATATTCTCATAGGGAGGTAGACTTGTACATTGACATGTACCCTGGGATGGCACCGATATCTACTACAGCATATCAGATGTCTCCTATCGAGCTTCATGAGCTGCGGGTATAGCTGGAGTACTTGCATGAGAATGCATTTATCCGACCTAGTGTTTCACCATGGGCATCGCTAATTTTGTTTTCCAATATGGCGGATGGGAGCTTGCAACTATATGTTGACTACCGTCGCCTGAATCAGGTGACCATGAATAACAAGTACCCACTCCTGAGAATTGATGACCTCTTTGATCTGCTCAAGGGAGAACGATGGTTCTTGATGATTGAACTTAGGTCAGGCTATCACCACCTTAGAGTTCGAGACAAGGATGTGCATAATACGTCCTTCTGGTGTCGGTATGGCCACTATGAGTTCTTGGTTATGCCCTTTGGTGTATCCAGCACGTCATCAGGGTTCATTAGTCTCATGAACATGATCTTCTAACCTTACCTCGATCTCTTTGTCATAGTCTTCATCAATGAAATACTGATCTACTTAACTACTGAGGAAGAGCATGCCTACCATTTGCGGGTAGTACTAGACACACTCTGAGAGCACCAGCTTTATGGTAAGCTCTCAAAGTTCCAGTTCTGGAGTCGAGAGGTTCATTTCATGGGACATGTCATCTTGGAGGATGGATTTTTAGTGGATCCATCAATGATCAAGGAGGTACATGATTGGGATCCACCCAGGAGTGTGACGGAGGTATGGAGTTTTCTGGGACTAGCTGGGTACTATCGTAGATTTGTTCCAGATTTCTTCAGTGTTTCAGCACCGCTTTCAGCATTGATGAAGAAGGGAAAACCCTTTCATGTGGTTATAGAAATTCCAGTAGATCTTTCAGGAGTATAGGAAGAGGTCGAGTAGTGCGCCCATCTTGAGACTACCATAGGAGGGCGTTGGGTACTTCGTTTACTACGATGCATCGGGGACCGGGCTCGTGTGTTTCCTAATGTCAGAGCGAGCAATGATTTTGTATGGTTCATGGTTGTTGAGACATCACTAGCAGAACTACGCTACCCATGACCTGGAGTTAGTAGTAGTAGTCTTCGACATGAAGATTTTGGCGACACTATCTTAGGGGTGTGCATTTTACAGTTTACTCTGACAACTAGAGTCTCATGTACATCTTCTCGCAAATGGACCTGAACCTGAGACAACAACGATGGCTCAAGTTACTTCAGGACTATGACATTGAGATAGTCTATACTTCTAGGAAGGTGAACGTTGTAGCAGATGATCTCAGTAAGAGATCAGGCATTCAGTTGCTAGGAGAGGTGACTGAGAAGCTAGCCGCGTTGCAGATATGCTTTGTGGAAAGAGATGAAGCAGCCTTTCTGCAGTCTCTCACAGTAAATACTCCACTTATTCAGCGGGTCAAAGAGGCACAACGTGTGGGAATTGACAATGAGACGTGACATGCTCATATATCCACAGGTCAGACACCTGATTGATTTTATGAAGGTGCGGAGCACATCATTCTCTTTAGAGGATGTACCGTGGTACCAGTTTCACTTCATGTGGGTGTGTTGAGGGAGTTCCACAAATATCCATTAGTGGTACATCCAAGAGTGGTGAAGATGTATCAGGACCTCTGATGACAACACTGGTGGCCAGGTATGATGAAGGAAGTATCCGAGTTTGTCTCTCGATTACTAATTTGTCAGCAAGTGTAGGCAGAGCACCAGGTTCTAGTAGGATTGGTTCAGCCCTTAGAGGTTCCCAAGTGGAAGTGGGACATGATATCCATGGATTTCATGACAAGAATTCCATGTACATCCAGGAGACACGACTCTATCTAGATGATTGTCGACAGACTCACCAAGTCATCCCACTTCCTTCCGATCAGAGAGTAGGGCTCAGTAGATAGCTTGGGACACCTCTACGTATATGAGATCAGAAAGCTTCATGGTGTGACATCAACGATCGTATTCGATGGAGATGCTCGTTTCACTTCCTTGCTATGGAAAGGGGTTGTAGGAGGCTTTCGGGATGCAACTTAGATTGAGCACCACCTTCCATCCTCAGATGGATGGTCAGACTGAGAGGACCATTCAGACTCTTGAGGACATGCTTCGTGCATGTGTCCTCTACTTCAGTCGTAGCGGGGAGGATCACTTACCATTGGTATAGTTTGTGTATAACAATAGATACCACTCCACCATCAGGATGGAACCTTATGAGGCATTGTACGGTCGACCTTGCAGATCCCCTCTGTGCTGGACTGACCTAGGGGAGTCAGCTTTTGTAGGACCCAAGATGGTTCATGCAACAAAGGAGAAGGTGCAGATCATCCAGGAGAAGATGAAGACAATGAATATCAGCCATAAGTACTATGTTGATAGGAGACGGAGACCACTACAGTTCGAGGATGGCAACCACGTCTTCCTACGGGCCTCACCTCGACGAGGTCTATGGATATTTGGCTAAGGGAGCAAGTAATATCAGTGATTCATCAGACCTTTTCAGGTGCTCAGTAGGGTGGGTGAGGTGTCTTACCGCTTGGCTCTCCCACCTCAGTTGCACCGGGTGCACGACGTCTTCCACGTATCTCAGCTGAGGAGATACGTGAAGGACCCGTCCCACATTATCGATCACATAGAGGTGGACATCGATGATAGGGTGACATTCAGGGAGGTTCTAGTAGAGATTGAGGATCGATAGGAGAAGGTACAGTTTGTATGGTCGATTCCTCTAGGGCATGTTCGCTGGCAGCCCGGGAACCTCCAGAAGAGAAAATGAGAGCGGGAGGCTCAGATGCACGCTCAGTACCCCCATTTGTTCTCCTAGTGTGTGTAGTGGTTTATAGGGATGTAAATTCCTTTGGTGGGGTGAATGTAAATACCCAAAAATCCTATGGATTTTTTTTCTTAAATACATGGGAATTTTACAGGTCTGAGGTTTCTGACGGTGCACGATTCCGAGTCCCGGTGTTCCCAGAATCAATTTCTGATGTTTTGTCCGGGTACGTTCAGTAAACGTACGTGCGAGATTTTATATCTTTTGAACCGTTGCTCATAATTGAAATCTGAGAACACCGTTGAACTTGCCGCGCTGGTATTCTCTTAAGTGGACCTTTACCGCAGCTGTGTTTTAGCACGTTTGGATGTTAGTTTTCTAGGATTCATAAAAAAAGTAAAATAAAATTAAGTAATGGATTATTTTTATTTTATGTGGTTAAATTCTCTAAGAGTAGGATAGAGGTGGGGCCCACCACACCCTAACCTCCCTTAGGAGTATATAACTAGGTGGGGCCCACTAGCTTGAAAACCCTTAACTCCCCTTTAACTCCTTGATCCCCCAATTAAAGAGGGTGAAACTCTACCTTTATTTATTTTGGGGCCTCTTCACCTCCTCCCTCCAAAGTAATGAGGCTACCCACATTTTTAATTAATGGATATAACTTAATGAGTTTTAATCATTTTGAATTCATGATGACATCCTTTTAATAAGTTGTGTTGTTTTATTTTATGTTGGTTGGCACATAATACCTTGGTGGAGCTTTGAAGAATTAGAGACAGAGCATTCTTCCCACAAAGAACACGAAGAACATCTCTAATGACCTCCATCTGCGTTAAAGGAGAAGATACTTCCTACGAAGAACATCGCCAATGACACGGTAATCTCCTACCTACATCAACAGAATGACGCCACCTTCTTGCGACTCCACCGAGCGAACACCGATTACAAGTAGGGGTTTATTTCCATTTGACTTTTTCCCCATTCATGTGGATGAATATGATGAACGCGGATCATCCCATGAACAAGTTGATCCACGAATCGCTACTTCTTTTCGGAGGTATTTGTTGTGGGTTAAAATGGGTTTTATTAATCTTGGAATCCATTTATTATGAACCCACCTGATTGAATGCTAACGTGGAGGGCTCGGGCTGACCCGAACAATGCCCGACCACTCCACAGATCTACCTTGTTGTGTTCTTCATGGGGGACTAGTCAAAGTGGTAGCGACGAAATATGGAGGGTCCAGCACTGAGGGCGGTATCTCGGGAGAACCCTCGGCACAGACATATCTCAAATCCGACCACGAGAGCGAACCCGGTGGTCCGCATAAGGTGGGTCGCCGGGCGGCGGTGCTAGTGACCGGAGGTGGCGGTGGCCACGCACTGGCTTGTGGAGGAGAAAGCGGCCTGCTTCTATGGGCCAATCGGCTGGGCGAAATATCTGGCCGCGTTCCGACCAATCTGGAGAACCGCGGCGCCCGCAGGTGCTGTGTGAAGGAGAACCATGGCCCGCGTTCGCGGGCCGCGTGTGCTGGAATGAACCGGCAGGCTACGGCCGGCCGAGCAGAGGAGGAGGCGGCGCCGGGTAGCACCTCTAGGAAAGCCGAACCGGACCGGCATGCATGCGTGGGCCGGGTCTGTAGGTGGGCCTCTCCCCACAGTGCCGGGCCGACCCCTAGTCGGGTCGAACCCACCAGACCGGATTGGGCCGACCCGCCAGCCCATCGGGCCTGACGGGCCATGCCCCATCTTCATTTAAAGGAAAATGTCTCATTTACCGTGCGTCCAATTGATGTTCCGTCTACGGCACTAGGTCCCTCACGAATAGGATATTCTTTTTAAGTACTCTAAGTGAGTTTTGGACAAATTTGGAAAATGGAGGGGTTGGATGGAACCTAAAATCCGACCGATCCCCACGACGGAAATGCCAATAACTCTTAGACCGAGCATCCGATTGACGTGTTGTCTATCACGTTGGGTTCTTTATGATGATATAGAACTACGGGTTACATCATGTTAGGACTTTGTTATAGTTTATGTATCGACACTTGGATCGAGGAGCGGACCCTCCTGGAATCGAGCATGCTGTGTGTAGGAACCCTAAGGCTGGCTGCGACGACTACTGTACCGGGATCCTTCTTGGGTTCGACTATGACGACTACTGTACTGAAATCCTTCGTGGGTTTGAATGTGACATATAATGTACCTAAATCAATCTTGGTTTAGACTACGATGACTACTGTACTAGAATCCTTCGTGGGTTCAACTACAACGATACTGTACCGGAATCCTCTGTGGGTTCGACAGTGATGACTAATGTACCAGGATCCTCCGTGGGTCCGACATTTCTGACTTCTGTTCCTGTATCCTATGTGGGACTGATAGAATAGTTGGTCTTATATCCTGTGTGGGTCCAATAGCTTATCTGGTCCTGTATCTTGTGTGGGTCCGACAACTTAGATGAATCAGTGACTACATCCGATTATCTCTATCACTCTACGAAAGATGTATACATGTGTGAGTTCAGTCTTGTATTTCAGTAATTATCATCGATGTGATTGACTTTACTTCCTCTGTGGACTGGGTAGTGCTTGGGATTGAGGGTTGGAGCCGGACTATGATTGGTAACTTAGTTATATGTATGGTCATATACCTATGTAGGGTTGGTTTAAAATTTGTGACTATATCTTTCTTCTCTACTTTATTATTTGGGGATTTGGGGAGACTTTAGGGGTATCGGGGTCCCCCTACTGAGTATTGTTATACTCACCCCTGCACGGGCTTCTCCTGCACCTTGTTGTGCTCTATGCAGACGATGGACAATAGTGATCGAAGTTGAGGGTGACAGACGGGAAGCTGCTCAGAGCTGGGCTAGGAGGGATGTACTTCAAGGATGAGTTGTTTGAATTTTGTACCTACCCTTCAGGTATGATTCCATGCTGGATGATCTAAAACCTGTTTTCCCTTTTTACTTTTACTTGTACATGTTGTTCAGCTGGGTTTGTATACTGGCCCACCTACTTTCAGAACATCTTTTTTTTCTATATTAGTACTTGCTGCTTCTACTGCTTGTGTTCAGACTGTGTGTGTTACAGGTTAAAAGGAAATGCCATCTCTTTTATTGGGAATTCTCCTTTTCTACTAGTCTCAAGCCCCTGGCCTATGGAAGGTGAGATTGTGGTAGTCTCGGCATGGGCCCCAAGGATGGGTCATGACACAGTGTGTATATAAATTAATTATTCTATTTTTTTCTGATATTAGAGAAAATACTAAAATTGAAATGTTATAGTTAAGTGATATACTGTATTTCAATAAAAGGGTGCACAAATTTATTCATGGTTGTTGGAGTAATATTGATTTTAATTTATTCTTTGTTGAATATTAACCGATTGTTAGAATAGGAACAACATCCAAAATATCATTTGGAAAATCATTGTTCGAGTGAAAAATAAAATGTAGGAAGGATAAATCCAGTGTAATGGTTTCACGTCCACTATGGATGGTGATACATTATTCACTCAGATTAATGAACACAACAAGTAAGCATTGTATAGAAATAATAGTTTATTTAAAATATTATTTAAAAATCAATAATGGATCACATGTATCAATGTACATGAGTATATTATTTTGAATATTGTGGTGGTATTGAATTTATATTATAATTGGGATATATAATCGGGTACCAATAAGTCTATATTTGTAATACCAATTCTTCATTCCTAATTAAATTATATTTATACCTTCCATAACTACCTTTTATAATATTTATATTAGTTATTAGATGTCAGGACCACTATTCCTAGAAGGTTTCTACATTATTCTACAAGAAAGGGTTAGTGATATAATTGAATGTCAATAAAGTGTGAATGTTATAGAAACCATGATTGGTATTGAAGTTGGAAACAAGATACAAAAAATATTACTTTAGAATGAATTTTTTACATATTACAAAAATTGGGTTATTTTTTATTACACTACCATCGATGGAGAATATATTTGATAAAATATGGAAGAATATCCATTGGTCTAACATTTAGTGAAACCAGAATGAAGGTATCTCTATTGGAATTATCTTAAGTGTAACTGCCTATGTTTTTGGAAAAAATATATATTTTTATAGATCTAATTAGATTATTATACCAATTCAAAGTATATATATTGAAATAATATTGAAAATAGAAGTTGCAATAGTATTACAAAGAATTTTTTCCAACATCAGAAGGCATAAGTCTCTCCAAGAAGACATGTATGGGATATATGAGGATGAAATGTGGTGAGTAGAATTCAATACACTTCAATGATGGATTAATCACATATGTCATTGTATGTAAAAAGTAAAATATTTCCAACATATACTATATAGTAAGAAAATTTTATTATTTAGGAGTACTATATGACAAGTAGATCAAAATATACAATTTTACTTGATAGCATACAAAAGATATGTTCTTGGTACTTGGAGTGGAAGGGACACTAGTTATGATAGTGAGCAAGTCTAGTATTAATTTGGATAAAAGTGAACTAATATCATTTTTGGGTTTACTTGATGAGAAATAGAAGATCATTGAATCATGTGGTAGTTATATCTACAAATACCGAGTTTGTTGCAACTTTTGATGCACTGGAAAAAGAAGTGTAAATTTAAAATTATATATTACATGTTGTCAAAATTCACCTAGTAAGTAATATTTTATCATAATTATACTACTACTACTTATACTAGTTAATATGCCAAGTCTTGATAGTGGAAAAAAGGAATATTCAAGGGTATATCATCTCCCGAGTGGTCGTTCTCCATGAGGTGATCTCGTAGATAGTAGAGTTAACATTCAATGGTGATGTGTAAGGATCAATGCCTAAATTCATAACACCTTAGAAACAAAATATTATGATTTTAGATATAATAAGGATAGTTAGTAATTTCGATCTAGTTAAAGTGAGAGTTTTTTAAAAGTGTGTTTCCTCCACTCAAATAAACACTACTTTTGGTTTCAATATCTTGTATTCAATGAGTTCTGTAGGATTTAAACATACCATAATAGTATTGATATTTCTACTACTAATATTAATATATTAATTTTAAAATATTTCTTATCGTATAAAAAAAAAGTAGTACCTAGACTATAATGAGAACCTATATATACTATGAAATTTAACTAAAATGTACCTCCCAAGTTATAGATGGATCATATTGATACAACATTGATGATTTTTGGTTATTATGTTTTTTGGGATAAAAATTATTTTGTCTTCTTCAGGTGGAATTTTTATTTGGGTTTCTAAAGATGATGAGGTCCGGAGGATTGGCCCATCGATGGGAACATATCATGCCTTAGGTGTCATTGGTTTTCCCTATATGTGAAAACATGTAATAGTCTACTAACTTGAGATTATAATTAGTTTATAGTATTAGTTCATATAAATTTATGTAATGTAAATACTATGGAATTGATTTTATAGTGATTTTTCTTGTTTCGTGTGCATCATTAGTGGTGTGACATTTACTGAATAATAATGATTAAAATTTTCTATTCTTAAGGGATGGGATATTTCGATCCTAGTTTATCAGGATGGTCGTACCTTAACTAAACCCACGGTAATGGTATAAGAAAGGTAATTTCATCAAATTAGGGAAATGAATAATAAATTAGGAAAGGATGATGACACAGAGTGTGTATCCTTCATTATGATACATTGTGGGATAATGATATTTTGTAACACAATATTTTTTTGTAGGAAACGTTGTCATTGATATGAACATTCATTATCAATTTTCATCTCTTGATAGGTTAATATGCTATAATCTTAGTATGTGAATATTATTCAATTTTATGAATATAATGTCTTAGAGGGTCACACCTAATGTATATTAAAAATTATTTCACATTCAGATGAATATGAGTATATGACATGGTGGGCCCCACTTTTGAGGTTCATGATATATATGAGAATATATGTCTACAAAGTAATAAAATAGTAATTATTATTTAAGTATAGAATAATTTGAAGTGAATAGATTTCTTAACAATAATTTATGAGTGTTAAAGTAGATACACTAACAAAAATTATGTAAATGAATATTAACATAATATTCAAGGCTTATTTAATATTTTTGGGAATGAAAAATGATATTAATTGATTAGTTTTACATTTTAATACATTTTGTATATTAGAATTAAGTGAATAAAATATAATTCATATTAATTACCCCATAATGTATTAATAAGATTTTGTTTATAGTGGGAAATAAAAAACCAACGAGTGTGGGCCATTGTTTTGTATTTTAGAAAAAAAATATATTAGGAGGAAATAGGATCAAATGCATAATACTATTCCCTGAGAGATATGCGAGCCTCTCTCTTTATTCTCCCCAACAAAAAAAAGAGAGGATATCTTGATCCATTCAATAAAATTGATCTATTCTTCATATATAAAAAGAATGTAAATTCGATGATCATCGAGATATCGAAGGTGCCGTAAAATCTCTTCGATAACACCCAAAATTTTAAGAATGATGATCCAATGGATTTTCATAATAGATGTGTATAATCTAGTAAAATATTACCCTGGTTCTATCGATAAATGATCTCCATATATTAAAGGATGTCAAGGGTCATTTCAGATCAAAAGTGGTAATCTCCTATATATTTTGTTCTTAAAAACATCATGAAGGATCTTTATGAAATTTTTACTTAGAAGAGTTTTACAAGAAATGATATTGTTTTTTCAATCCCTGGTGAAATTTTTTTAATCATCGATTTATCAACTTCTACTATGTTCCCATATACCATTAAAAACTTTTTTTAAAATCAAAACTCCTTGTTAAAATAATTCTATGAACTTATTTTAATAATGAATACAATAGATATATAAATCTTCTATCTTTTTAAAACAACCCTACTTTGATAACATGCTTATTCTGAAATGACCCTTTTTCTTCTAAAAGAATATTCAAATACCAAAAACAGAAAAAAATTATTTCCCAAAGTATAATGAATTTAGTTTTCATTAAAAAAATTAGAACTAATTTTTTAACAAATTCATTAAAGAACTTATAATTTTAAAAAACTAAATAAAAACATGGAATAACACATAATAAATTAAAATTCAGAGAAACATCTCAAAAACATCAAAACTCAATTCAATCCAAATCTAACAAGAAAGAACTATATTTTGAGAAATCCAAATAAAAAGAGGAATAAACATGTAAAATTTCCAATGGATATGGAGTAGTTATGATTTTGGCCACATAATTATTCAGTCCGTTTGTAAACCAGAAAATAGACATTGATAATTTTACAAACCCATCTTCTTAAGCTCTTCATGGCTTGAAAAACCTTGTGGGATAACCATTCAATCCTTGTTGAAAATTCATTTTAATCCAAAAAATCGAATTTTAATCTTTAAGTAAACAACCAAACTCAACAAGAATCCAAATAACATCATTATAAATCAAAATACACCAAACCCTACCAGTAATAAAATCAAAATCCCAAAATCATGATCTGAATGGCCATCAAAACATGAGGTTGTCAACAACAATGACCTTTCGATACCCTCCCGTTCACTTGCCTCTTTAGTTCTATCATCAATCTCTATAAACTACAATTAAATAACCTAAATAATATAATAGTGAACTTATGAACATCATCAATTTCAATGAATGTATTCTCTAACTCCAACTATAAAAAATTGACCCTAAATGCCTCAAACCTAGCTTACCACTTGGCCCAAAGGGCGTTCCCAATACCAATGGGCTGGAAACTAGTGTTTGGTTTGTAAAGTAATCACCTCTAAAATAATTTCATTCCAAAATAAAAGTAAACATAATAGTTGAACCTTTAAAAAATATTGGGTTGGATATCTATTATTTTGACCCTTATCCATCAATAAATAATCATAACTATGAATTAAAAGATAACTAAAATAAGTCATGACCAATGATAATGGTTCATCCTATTGTTATAAATATATATATATATATATAGTAATTCTTCTATAAGAAAATAAATATATATAATGGAGTTAAAAACAATAAAATAAATTGAAAGTATATACACAGATGTTTGTTTCTTCGATGCATTGTCATATGTAAAACAAAACAAAAAATTATCCAGAATCCAACACCAAGAACCATATGGATTCACATTACTACCCACTAACCTATGAAATAATTGAAAGAAAACCCCCAATACAACTAAATCATGGGCTCTAAAATATATTGTCATCAGTTATATAGCCTATGGAAAAATAGGGTCGAGTGACAAGTCATAGTAAATCTAGTCCAGTTTGTTACTGGAGATAGAAGTAGTGAAAAAAATATTTTTTACATTTTTAATGTGAACCAAAATAAAAATATATTATACCTTTATAAAAAGTAATTAGTTTCATCAATTTTGATTACATTCTTTTTTTCAAAACATTATTATTCATTATTGACTTTTTAGAAAAACAATATGAAAACATATTATAATTTAGTCATATATATTCATGTCACTAGTTGAAAAAATGTTTAACACATCAACATTTTTCATGGTTGTTCAATATAACTAATGTGAAAAGTTGTAAAAATTGATTTATCATATCGGTTATTGTATAACGGACCTGATAAATCTATGAGAATCAATTTGTTTACATCCGTTATTTTATATCCAATGTAAAAAATATTGAGATTTGATATACCACATTAGTTATTTTATAACTGACATGAAATATGTAATCTGGGTTCTTTATAACATCAGTTATAAAATAACCGACATGGTAAAGCGCCATTTATGACGTCAGTTATATAATAACGGATGTGATAAATTATTTTCTATGTAGGTTATTAAATAACCGATGTTATAAACACAAAAAAAGTTTATCGCATGGATTATTAAATAAACAAAGTGATAAATATTTTAAATGATTTATCACACCCCATATTCAGTCATTATGTGTTCTTCGATCGGTGAATGGTGATTCATCTCTCTTGCACAGAAAACCTAGAAAGAATTCATCAAAGTCATGCCCCCAGCCTGGTTTTTTCAATATCATTCATCATGTTTATTTTCACCAGATCTATTAGGTTGACTCACAACACCTATGTAATCCTCACACGGATTGGTTTTAGTTTTTATTATTTGCGATTCCCTAATCTATTTTTTGTGATGTTATTTTTCTATCTTTGTTCTTACGGTCATGGTAAGTTTCATAGTCTTTATTTTTACAATGATAAATTCTTTTCTGGTAAAATAAACTATTGAAGTGACATCATGCAAGTTTACGATTTTTGTGCATTTTATCATGTGTGTGTGCACGTACAGGGGGTGTCTACGAGGGTGGGGGATGTCCAAGTGGGTTGGGGGAGTTCAGGGGTTGGGGGCTGTCCAGGGGGTGGCGGTGTCCAGGGGTGTCAAAGGGGGTGAGGGGTGGTGTCTAAGGGGTACAGGGGCTGTCCAAGGGGTTTGGGGTGTACAAGGGGGTGGGGTGGTGTCCAAGGGTGAGGGGGTTGTCCAAGGGGGAAGGGGTGTCCAGGGGGTGGTGTTTAGGGGGTGAGTGGGCTGCCCAAAGAGGTAGTGGTGTCCAGGTGGTGGAGGTGTCCCGGGGGTGGGGGATGTTTAGAGGGTTGGGGGGCTCTCTAGGGTGTGAGGGCTATCTAGAGGGGTGGGGGATGTCCAAGGGGGTGGTGGTGTCCAGGGGTTTCCAAGGGGGTGGGGGTGGTTTCCATGGGGTGAGGGGGCTTTACAATGGGGTAGGGGTGTCTAGGGGGTGGGGGGGTTGCCTAGGGGGTGGGGGTGTCTAGGGTGTGTCTAAGGGGGTAAGGGGTGGTTTGTGGTGTCCAGGGGGTGGGGTGGGGTCCAAGGGTGAGTGGGCTGCCCAAGGGTGTATGGTGAGTCAATGGGGGTGGGGTGTCTAGGGGGTGGGGGATGTCCTGTGGGGTTGGGGTGATGTCCGGGGGTGGGGGCTCTCCTTGGGGGTGGTGTTGTCCAGGGGGTGTCCAATGGGGTTCGGGTGGTGTCCATGGGGGTGGGGGAGCCTTCAAAGGGGTTTGGGGTGTCCAGGGGGTGGGAGGCGATGACCATGGGGCAAAGGGGATGTCCAGGGGGTGGGGCTGTCCAGGGTGGGGGGTGGGGGGGGGGGGAGGGGTTCTGTCCAAAGGGGTTGGGGGGCTTTCCAGGGGTTTGGTGCTGTTTATGGTCATGGTGGTGTCCAAGGGGTGTCCAAGGGGGTGGGGTGGTGTTGGGGGGGGGGGGTGAGGGGGGTTTCTAACTTGGTGGGGGTGTCTAGGGGTGGAGGGGTGATGTCTAGGGGGTGTGGGGGATGTCCAGGGGGGTTGGGGTGACTAGGGGGAATCCAATGGGGTAGGGTGGAGGGTGGTGTCCATGGGGTGAGGGGGCTTTCCAAGGGGTAGGTGTGTTCAGGGTGTGGGAGTGGTGTGTAGGGGGGTTAAGGGGCTCTCTAGGGGTGGGGGTGTCCAGTGGGCTCCCCAGGGGGTAGGGGGTGCAGGGTGGTGTCCATGGGGGGTGGGGGTGTCTAGGGTGGTGGGGGTGGTGTCTAGGGGGATTAGTGGGATGTCCAAGGGGGTAAGGGTATCTAGGGGGTGAGGGGGTGGGTCCAAGGTGTGGGGGTGTTGTTTAGAGGGTGGTAGATGTTGAGGGGTGTGGTGGTGTCCAGGGGGTGTCCATGCGGTGGGGGTGTAGTCCAATGGGGTCGGTGGTTGGGGATCCACCTCAGCCCCTGGACACCACTCCCCCACCTCCTGGACACCCCACCCCTATGGACTCCCACCCACCCCAAGACCGGCCCCCACCCCCTGGACACCCCCTACTCCATTGGACACCCTGAATAGACCCTACCCCCATGGATAGCCCCAACCCCTTCTACAGTTCCCACCACCCCTCGACAACCCCTACCCCTTTAACCCCCCTAGGAATAAATATATCCCAACAGAAGAATTGAAACTCTTGGAATGTTTGAAAATCAAGAAGTCTATACCAATGGTTCCTATAGAATCGTTGGTATATGGATATTGCAATGAACACTATGCCAACGTTGTCTTAAACTATTAAGGTATTCTATCCCAAAAGTTTCAGGGGCTATCCAAATGGTTTCAAATCTTTTGGATGTGTAATTTTTTGTAGTGAATGTATGCATATTTTAATATTAATACTTCATATTTCTTTTTTACCGAAGGGTGAATTTTGTATCCAGTTCCACCAGGATGTATTCTTTTTGTACCATAAGAAAAAAGGATAAAGATGAATTTAAAATTGTTATATCTATCTATATTTTCTTTTTAAATCATTTTCATGGATATTTTTTTCAAATACTCACCCTCATGGACACCCCCACCCCATGGACACCCCCACCCCCTAGAAAGGCCCCCACCCCCGGGACACCCCCTAACCCCATGGACAGTCTGGAAAACCCCCTACCCATGTGGACATCCCATTCCCCCATGGACATCCCACACTCACCCACCCTAGACGCCCCTACCCCTTTGGACACCCCCATGGTATATATATATCCCAACAGTTTCATTGAAACCATTGGAATATTTTAACTTTAGGTAGTCTATACCAACAGTTCCTATAGAATCATTGGTATATATCTATTACAATGACCATCATGACAACATTGTGTGAAACCATTGGGGTATTCTATCCCATACATTTCAGGTGCTATATCATTCGTTTCAAATCGTTGGGATATGTGTAATTTTCAGTAGTGAATGTATAAAAATTTTAATATTTATACTTCATATTTATTTTGTACGTAAGGGTGAATTTGATATCTAGTTTCACCAGGATGAATTCATTGTGTAACTTAAGAAGAAAGGATCCAAGATGAATTTAAGAATTTTATATCTAACTATATTTTCGTTTCAAAATAATTTTTATTGATATTTATTTCAAATACACATAGATTCGTTTTATATTTAAAAGTTGTTTTACATTAAAATTGTGATATTTTTCATATAAATATATATTTTTTCTTATCTTAACAAGATATATAATTTTGATATTTGTTATATTTAATAATAATTCAAAGTTGGATTATGTCACATAGAATGAGTAATGAATAAGAGGAATGTGTTGATTCCTTTTTGGAATTTTCAAAATGAAATGTTACAAGCAGTGAAATTTGTTTCTATCCAAAACTAAAATGATTGAATATGAAGAAGTTTAAAATAAAATAGATCAAAGATCAACTAATTTGTCATGTTATTAATCCAAGTTTTAGTCCTTGGATTTGGCATGGTGAAACTACAAATATTGTTAGATCCAATGATGATGTTGATTTTCAAGATGGTAACTCTGATGGAATTGAAGAAATGATTCTTGATATTGCAGCAGAATAAATTGTTATAGAACCAAAAGTTTCATGTCTGTATGGTGATGCTGAAAATCATTGTATCCTGGTTGTAATTATTTTACAGTTTTGTTGGCTGTGTTTAGATTTATTAACCTGATGGTGAAACATGTATGGATTGACATACGTTTTACAAATCTAATTCAATTGTTGAAATACATTCTTCCCAAAGACAACGATCTACCAGATTAACACTATAAGGCCATGAAAACATTATTCCCAATGGGATTGGGATATAAGAATATACATGCATGTATGAATGACTATATGATATATAGGAACTAATATGAATTTCTGTCTGAGTGTCATAAATGTTGGACATAAAGGTATAAGTTGAAAGAAAAATCGTAGGTTGATGTAGAGATTACAATGATCCCTTCTAAGGTATGTTGGTATCGTCTTATAATTCATCATTTGAACAATTTTTTTGCTAATTCACATCATGAAAAAAGGTTAAGATGGTATGCAGATGAGCAGATATGTGATGGAAAAATAATACATCCAACTGATTGTCCATATTGGAAGAAAATTGACGACCAATATACAACATTTGGAAATTATATTAGAAATCTCATAATAAGGTTGTGCATAGATAGAATGAATCCATACTGACTTGTCAGTAGTACACATAGTTTGTGGAATGTTTTATTCTTAATTTAAAACCCCTCTATTGAATTTTTTATGGACCGAATGTAAGTCATGTTGAGTATAATTATCTATGGTCCGAAGAAACCCAAAAATGATATTGATGTTCTCTTGTCACTATTGATGGATGATTTGAAACATTTATGGGAGTATGATATTTGAGTATATGATTCATATTAAATGGAACATTTTCAACTGCATGTAGTTCTAATGTTCAATATTAATGACTTCCTGACATATGGAATTTTTTCTGGATATAGTGTTAAGGGGAATAAAGCATGTCCAATTTGTGAACAATAGACTTCATATTGTCAATTGCATCATGGGAGGAAAATAATGTACATGTGTCATCGATGGTTTTTACCAATGAATTACTTATATAAAAGACTAAAAAAGGAATTCAATGGCTCACCATAATTTGATATTTCTCCAAAAACTTTATCCACTGATGTGAATTTTGAAAGAGTGGAAAACCATGATGTGACATTGAGAAAGACAAAGAAATCTTGTAATGATTGAAATATTTGGAAAAAAATGTCAATAATATTTGAGACACCAAGTTGAATATATCATCAAGTGAAGCTGAAAATTAATTTCATGCACACAGATATGAATATATGCAACAGTTTGATTGTAAAATTTTTAGATATTAGAGGAAAGACTATATTGGTTGAATTCAATATAAGACTTACTATCAGTGCGAATACGTTTTGGGTTAGCACCCACTCCTAATGTAATATGTACACTTCTTCCCCCAGGTTGTCATACATTATCCTAGAGGGAGAAAATTAGATTTTTTCAGCGTCTTCCTTATGTCAAAGTGCATCAATTTTATTCCTCAAATGTAAATTTTTTGTCTCTTTAGAGGAATTGAAGATGATAGGTATGAAATCTCATGATTGTAATGTCATGATACAACAAATTTAACCAGTTTCATTATAAGGAATATTGCACATCAATGTCAGAAATACTATAATAATGTTATGTTATTTTTTCAATTCAATTTTTAGTAAGGTGATTAATGTGAATGCTTTGAACAGTTTGGAAAAGGATGCAATTTCTATACTTTTCCAATTGGAAATGTATTTTCCTCTAATTTTTTATATAACAATATATTTAATGATTCATGTGGTTTGAGAAATAAATCCTTATGGACCTGTATATCTTATTTGGATGTATCATTTTGAAAGGTATATGAAAATATTGAGGGGGTATGTTAATAATCCATATCGACATAAAGCCACCATTATTGAAAAGTATTTTTTTGAGGAGGCTGTGGAGTTTTGTACGAGCTACTTGGTTGCGGCGGAGCACATATTTTTGCCTCCATCTCTACATGAACAAGTAAATAATGAGGGAAAGGGGATTCATGGCTTCAAATTCATATCATTTTCAGCTGAACCGATGAAGAATTTATAATTATACATCATGAATAATATAGCTGATGCTCAACTGTATATCCCATTTCATATTAATGATGCGAAACAATTTCATCCAAAGAAGAAATAAATGTGGATTTTGAATGAGCACATCAAAACATTATTTTCATGGTTTAAAAAGACCTTTCTTGGTAGATCAGATGTATCAGAGAAATTAAGATGGATAGAGGGTGGTTCATGTTTAAATTTGATAACATGGTCTAGTTATGACAATAAAGACTATACATTTCATACAGAAGCTCAGGACAACAGAAGTGCAGTTCAGAATAGTAGGGTATTGGTTTTTGCTGAAGCAATGCATTTTTCAAGTTCTAAAGACAAAAACCCAATTTATCCATCCAGTTCATATTATGGATTCATTGAAGATATATGGGAGGTTGATTAATTTAAAATTAAGGTTCATATTTTTAACTACAAAATGGTTTATTGGTATCAATAGTGTCTGACACGATGAATTAGGAATGAATGTTGTTAATCTGTATAGATTGGAAGAAATAAAAAATTCTTTTATAATGGAAACACATATAAAATAGATTTTCTATGTAGTTAATCAATCAGAATTGCAGTGTTCTACTGTTTTACAAGGGAAACAATATGTTGTTGAGGAGTTAACCTGATGAAGATGTTGATTTGTGCGAGCTCCGTACATCTGTGGAATGATTAGTAGAACATAATGATGAGCATTTTGAAGACATGCTTTGTGGCATAAGGAATGATAATGTTGAAGGCACTTGGGAAAACAATCCATTTTTACATTCCTAATATTACAGGTAATATATTTTTATGTCTTATTTACATATATTATTTTCATAAAATGATAGATATTGCAATTTTTTTTATTAAAATAGTTATTAAAACCAACAGAAAGAAATTTTTGTTTATTTTAATTTTGATTAGATTATTTTATCATGTTTACCCTTAAATAAATTATATATCTATTATTTTTGTTGAATGTAAATTAAATCACTATGTTTACCATATTTACCATGTCTACCATGTATATAATATTTTACATTTTACCATGTTTACCATGTTTACCATGTCTACCATGTTTTCCATGTTTACCAGGTTTATCATTTTTATCATGTTTACCATTGTTTACATTTATGTAAATTATATATTTATTGTTTTTATTGAATGAAAATAACACAACCATGTTTACCATGTTTACCATCATTACCATTGTTTATCATGCTTACCATATTTACCATGTTTACTATTACGTAACTTATTTCAATTTTCCATTTTCTATTTACATTAGTATTGTAATATTTGAATTTTTATAATTTTGAAATAATGTTTTTTTATTTAAAGGATAATGAAAGAACAATCAGTTGATCAACCACATGATTATGTAGATTAGAATAATGATCATTCTTTTGGGAAGACACATTCACATGCTCCTCCTAATGTTCCCCAATATTCCTCATGTGCTCCCATAACGAGAAAGAAAAGTTCATGAGTTGGTAAAGTGGGTGCACACGTTTACCAAAATTATCACTTTCCATTATGCAAGACCAGAGAATACTCATTGATTTTGATTAGAATGGTATTCTTAGAAGTCCAAATTCAAAATATTTTTGGATTTTTGTATCAACTTAGGGTAAGATCAAATTAAGCATTTCGTATGATGATTGGAGAAGGTGGAAAAGGTGATAATATCTCAGTTGTGGGAGACAATTTTGGTAATATATTTATCTATTGTTTTCCTATTCTTTAAATGTTACTAGTATAGTGTGTTTTTACTCTTCTTTAACAGATGATATTAGATATTCCTGACACTGGAGGAGTCAGGAAGAAATTATTATCGATGGATGATAAGAGATGGAAGAATTTCAAGTCAACCATCACATATGATTTTATTTTTGGTCCAAGGAGTCATGAATATCCATGTCAAATATATCCTTTCATAGATGAAGAGACATGGGGAAAGGTTGTCAAAAGTATAAGAAAAGATTATTTTTTGGAAAGGGAAATGTAAACATTTATTTTATTTATTATATAAAATATCTTATTAATGTTTTGTTAATGGTTTCTTATTATTATTTTACAGTAAAAAAGGGAATATTATATAGAGATCCAATCTAAAAATGTAAACCCTCATATTTTATCTAGGGGAGGGTATACACTATTGGAAGAAAAAATGATGGTGGAAAAATTACAAAATCTAAGAGCTGAGTCTTCAAGCTCTAGAGAGGTTTCCCCTCCATCCCCTCCATGTAGACATGAAAAATGAAAGAGAGCTCGGATGGTCAAAAAGGGGAAATATCTTTTAGAAGATTCTAGAATTGTATTTGAGAGGATTGTAAGATACAAATTTTATTTATTTATGTTAACTATATTATTTATATAATTTGAATCATTATAGAAATGTTTAGTTAATTAATACAGGATTCTCTTGAGGAACAGATCTCACAGGGGGTATTTGGAGCTGCTAGGAGGCAAGATATTTTATCTACAGCATTGGGAAAGCCTAAACATCCTAGTCATGTATGAGGATATCTGACAGGTGTATCGGTAAGAAAAGTGTTGTCGCGTTCTTCAACATCTTACATTGAGGGTGTTTATAAAAAAATAGAATATTTGGAGGTAGAAGTTCATAATATAAATGTGACGATAGAGGAAAATATTATAGCATCGGTACAGTCTATGTTTGTAGACATGCAAAGGCAATTTCAGACTGCAGCTCCCTCTCCTCCACCTCCCCCGACCGAACCCATTATTTACCCTCCACCACAACCAATAGCTCCCACTCCCCCACCTTAGCCTACAAACCCCATTGTATATCCTAATCCACCGCCGCATCTTCCTACTTATTGTGAGTTGTATGTTGATGATCCTCAACATCATATAGTTTCATATGGGATGGTATATTGTATTGGATATATAGTTCATCATCAATAGTTCGAAGTAGATCATCATAGGGTCACTGTATAAGATTTATAGATAGATCCGCTCGAGTAGCATTACCTATTGATATGGTGAGACAACTGGACAAAGAATCAAGCATTGTTTAATTTGGACATCCAAACTTCTATGACTCATTACCATATAGGTTTGTATGTAATATATTCAATTATATTTTTTTAATAATTTTTTTTAACATTTTAAAACTAATATATTTTTCTATTTATTTTTACAGAAATACTTTATAGGTAATGAAATATTGTATAGAAAAGAACAAAGACAAATAATTATGACATCAGATATAGATTCTAGTAGTCTAGATAGATTTCCAAGATATTAAATTTTTTTGGTGGATCATTATGAGTTTCCAATGGAATCTCATGTTTGTGGACGTGCAATAAATGTGGGGATTGTGAAAAAAAATATCATGGGACTTGTTACTATATATATGTTGGGCATCAACATGGTGCAATTTTTTTCCGTGTATGTCAGAACAACTTTTCCCTGTGTTATATATATTAAAAGTGTATGCTTATGTATCTTTTGTATTGGGTAACATTATAATATGTGTGAGAAAAATGAGCAGACAAATGTATATGGATTCATGGACCGACATTTGATTTCTCCTAAATCACATTTATTGGATGAGAAATAATGAATGCTTCATATTGCTTAACGATTTGAATAGAATATAATCACACAGTGTTGGATGATGCCTTTTTGTCACTGGTATGAACCATATCTATGGAAAAGAGGTCATTTTCATTTAACATAAAAAACCAGTAACCTTAAATTTTCATTTATCACTGATCATTGGATGTTAAGGGGTTTTTCCCAATGGAAAAAACACTTTATTGGATATGCTCTGCCCATGGAGATGTGTGGGAATGTTTTAAGAATATATTGGAAAAGTAAGATTCAATTTATTAATAGTTGTATATAATATATAGAATTTTAAATTTATCCCATTCATATTATTTTCTAATAGTGGATGGGTCTACTTTCGAAAAACACAAAAAAGGAGAGCCATGATCAAATATGTAAAAGTAAAGGTAAATATACATTTATAATTTGTACATTCTGATGTACAAAATAAAAATAATATTTTGAATTACCCTCATTTAAATTTAATTGTCATGAACAACAAGGCATAATCAAATGTGGATATTATATTTTATGATTTATGTATGAAATTTTTACAACTGGAACACTTGTGATCTTTGACCTAGTAAGATTTCCTTTTAAACATTGCCATAATATTTCATTTGATTTATTAATTATACATGTTAACTATTATCCTTTTAATTTTTATATGTTTGACAACACTCAACCCTATAGTTCTTAAGAGGATAAACACTTACAAGTTGAATTGTCAAATTATTTTACAGTTTTGATTCAATTTTTGTTTGTTTGTAGTGTAAAATGTAATTTTGAATATTGTGATTATAATTGCGTATTTGGTAGTAGTTTAGTATAGATTTATGTTTGTTTAGCTGACATTGTAATTTTTGAATGTTATATATATAAATGTTTAATTTTTATCATATTCTTGTTTTGGTCTAGTTTTAATGGCTTTCCTGGTATAGATTTTGGTCTTGGGGGGGGGGGGGTTCTAGGGGTGTGGTGGTGTCGAGTGGGGTGGGGGTATTCAGGGTTGTGGGAGGGTAGTCCAGTGGGGTGGGGATGTCCATGGTGTCCATGGGATTGGGAGGGTGTCCATGAGGGGTGGGAGGGATATCTAGGGGTGTGGGGGTTGTAAGGGAGGGCGGGGGAATATCCAGGGGGTTTTTGGTGGTGTGGGGGTGTCCAGTGTGGTGGGGTTTTCTGGGGGTGTGGGAGGGATGTCCAGAGGGGTTGGGGGGTTCTAGGGTGTCCATGGGGGTGGGAGGGTGTCCAAGAGGGTGGGAGGGCTATCCAGAGGGGTGGGGCTGTCTAAGAGGGTGTGGTGGCTATCTAGGGGATGTCTATTGGGTGGTCAAGAGTGTGGGAGGGCTGTCCAGTGGGGTGGTGTGTCCAGGGTTTCCATGGGGTGGTAGAGTATCCAGGAGGGTGGGAGGGCTATCTAGGGGAGTGTGGGTTGTCTAGTATGGTGGGTGTTGTACATGGGGTATTCGGTGGTGTGGGGGTGTCTGGTGGGGTGTGGGGGTTTCCATGGTGTGGGAGGGTTGTCTAGTGGGCGTGGTGTCGAGGTTTTCGATGGGGGTGGGAGTGTTTCTAAGAGGGTGATGGGGTGTCCCGGAGGGATGGGGATGTCCCAAAGGGTGGGGAGAGTTCTGTGCAGGGTTGCGGGAGGGTTGTCGAATGGGGTGGGTATGTCCATGGTGTCCATGGGGGTGGGAGAGTGTCCTGGAGGGTGGGGGGATGTCCACGGGAGGGGGATGTCCAGAAGGGGGGTATCCCAAAGGTGTCCAGGGGGTATAAGGGGTGTCTAGTGGGGTGGGGGTTTTTAGGTGTGTGGGAGGGCCTTCCAGTGGGTTGGGGATGTCCAGGGTGTCCATGGGGGTGGTAGGGTGTCCTGGAGGGTGGGAGGGTTGTCTAAGGTAGGGGGGGATGTCCTGGATGGGGGGGGGGGTCTAGGGGGTGTCTAGGGGTGTGAGGGTGTCTAGGGGGTGGGGGTTTCCAGGGGTGTGGGAGGGTTGTCTAGTGTGGTGGGGGGTGTCTAGGGTGTCCTTGGGGGTAGGAGGGTGTCCAAAAGGGTGAGAGGGCTCTCCAGGGGGTGGGGGATGTCAAGGGGGGTTTCGGGCCTATTGGATGTGTGTCTAGTGGGGTGTGGGGGAGGGGGCATGATCTCCATGGTCGTGGGAGGGTGTCCAGGAGGGTGGGAGGGATATCCAGGGGAGTGGGGGTTGTCCAGGAGGGTGGGGGTTGTCCATCGTGTTTCTCGGGGGGGGGGGGGGGGGGGTGGGGGGGGGGGGGGGTGGGGGGTCGATGAGTTTTGGAGGGTTGTTCAGTAGGGGGTGGGGTTCAAAATTTCCATGGGGTTGGGGTGTTTATAAGGGTGGGAGGGCTATCCAGGTGTGGGGGATTTCCAGAAGGGTGGGTTCTATCCAGGGGGTGTCCAGGGGGGGGGGGGGTTCCTAGAGATTGTGAGGGATATCCATTTGGGTGAGGGTGTCCAGTATGTCCTTGGGGTGAGAGGGTGTCCAGGAGGGTGGGAGGGTTTTCCATGGGAGTGGGGGCTGTCTTGGAGGGAGGGTGGAGGGGGGGTTGTCCAGCGGGTGTCTAGGGGTGTGTGTGTGGGGGGGGGGGTCTCCAGGGGGTGGGGGTTTCCTGGGGTTTGGGAGGGTTGTCCAGTGGGGTGGGAGTTTCATTGGGGTGGGGTGTTTAGGTGGGTGGGAGGGATTTCTAGGGGTGGGGCTATCTACGAGGTTGGGGGCTGTCTATGTGTGTGAGGGATGTCTATTGGGGGGGAGTCCAGGGGTGTGGGAGGGCTGTCTAGTGGGGTGGGGGTTTTGGTCTAGTTTTGGACTGTTTTTTGGTCTATTTCAGATCTTCTTTGGAAGGGCATAGTTTTGGTTGAATAGTTTTATTATAAGAAATCGGTTTTTACATCGTTTATTTTATATCCAAAATACAAAATGCTGGGGAATGGATTTTAATGTCAGTTATATAAAAACCAATGTGAAAATGCATGGTAATGGGTTTTTACATCAATTATTTCATAACTTATGTAATAAATGGAATGGAATAGTTTTTTTACATCTGTTATTTTATAACCGACATAGTATATATTTTTTCACATCAGTTACTATTTAATCACCATGAAAAAACACTTGGCAGACTGGTTTATCACATCGGTTATGAAAATAACCAATGTGAGAAATGCTTCAGAGGCGTATTTTATTATAGTAGTTTCCATATAACCGACATAAAAAATTATATACCACATCGGTTATTTACAAACTGACGTAATAAATCATGACTTTATAACATTTTCCACATTGGTTTTGGAGGTACCGACATGAGAAAGGCTTCAAATTCGTTGTTTTTACATCGGTTTTAAAATAACTGACCTAAGAAATAATGTTTATAATGTCTCATGTAACAATTTTGGCCAAAATCAGAAAAAAATAAAAAATGATAACTGTAAAAAAAAATTCTACACTAGTGTGTGATTATTATTATGAAAACCTACAATTCAATGATACCTTTTATGTCATTATACACACATCGACATATAGAAACAATCAATGTATTGTATTATTATCATGATCAATAATAATTTAAATTCAATTTTTGATATTTAATATATATGAAATGTAATATAATGTAATATACATATTTAAAATGATTAAATGAATAACTATAATTACAATGATATAAATTAATGTATAGTTCCAACCTAATTACATTTCAAAACTATCTCCATTTACCAAAAATATATTTTTACCTTTTAGAAATTTTATTTCATAAAGAATGTAGAAAATTATACCATTCTATTTCAACATATCAAATAATATGTATATACTTCTGATAAAATCTCTCACAAACTAGATGAACTTTTTTTGGGTATGACATTTTCTTTCATTAATACAATTAATAGAATGAAATTATATCAATCCATTCTTGTCATAAAAATTTTTATAAAAAAATTAAAATTATCAACTCTATATTCACATTTTACAAATTCACTTAGATAATTTATCCAATTACTATCCATGGATATCTTTTAAAAATTATATAAAAAAATATAAAATAGAAAAAATATATATTTTTTGTATAGTATTGTTAATAATATTTAATTAACACTACTAAAAATATAGACTTTATTAGTGCTAGAAAAGTCGATTAACAGCGCTAAAAAAAGCATTGTTAATCGAGGGGAGGATAATGGTGGGTCCCTATTATGAGCACTTTGAAAAACGCTGATAAAGGCCCCTTTTATCATCTTTTTTTAAAAGCACTGATAAACGGTCAAAATATATTAAAAAATTATAATTTTTTTTGTAATTCTAGTGGGCTTCAATAGAACTTGAAGCCCCCCATTCACAACGCCCACCTCCCATGGTAGCCCAGGCACGCCCCATGCTAGCTCCACACAACCCCACCCCCCTTTAACAGCGCTAGGTAATTCCCCACACCTGCGCACACAGCCTGCCTCCCCTTGGATTCGAACTAGAAACCTCTTTCCTATGCTCTTATGCCTTTACCACTCCACCATAATTCTTTTATTTTCATTTATTAATATATCTAGTTATTTATATATAAATTTAGTTATATTTACTCATATATTAATATATATGTGTGTATTTAGTTGTATTAATATATATATATCTATATATTATTATATATATATATATTTATTAACATATATATATATATATATATATTTAGTCATATTAATATATACATATATTTAATTATATTAATATATATATATCCATATATTAAAAAATATATATATATATATATATTAAAAAATATATATATAGTCATATTAATATATACATATATTTAATTATATTAATATATATATCCATATATTAATATATATGTATATATCCTTATATATATATATATTTATTTAGTTATAATTTTTTATTCGAATATTTATTTGAATATTAATATATATTTATAAGATTAGTTTCAAATACATTTATAAAATAGGTTTTCTTATATGTGTTTCTATAAATAAATATATAAATACACACACACATATATATTTATACAACAACACACACACACAAATATATATTATATGTATATATATAGGTATAATTATACATATTTATATATATTTACAAATATTATATATTAATATGTATATACAAAAGTTCTAGAAATGGGGTCTCGAAAAACCTAACAAATCACAATCACGGAAAAAGAAATAACTTCTTCTCCCGGTGTCTATTTCATCTTTTTAAATAGTCAAACTAGATCTCATGAAACAAACTATGATAAAACAGGCACAGATTCCAAATAGACATAGAAATCAAGAGTTATGATAGTTTTAATAAAAATTTGACAGGGGTCTGGACACAGAAACTGAGTTTTGGAGGCCTTCTAGTGGTTTTTTGGGATTTTTGGGTCCCATACGTGACTTAGAATATGTATGAGTCAACATTATGTGTATATCTCTTCCCTGCCATTGATTTTATATGTGGTAGAGCCCAAACGGACACTCGGAGCCAATGTTATGGCCGTTTGAAGTTGGACATTTTTTTGGAGTGTTATAACTGATATATCTTTCGTTCCTATTATCCTCTAACAGTTTCGACAAGACGTGGTCATCACAAATTTTATGAGTTTATATTTGAATGGTTGCAACACTCAAATGTACTATTGTATCATTTGTTATTCCTATTTTACTGAGTTACTGGTTTCTTATGTTTTTAGAAGATACGAGAGTTGTGAAATTTCAACCGATAATAACTTCTGCTTCGAGTGTCTGTTGTGGCTCCACCACTTATCAAAACAAATCTTGAGAAATTTTACACACTCCGATATTCACCGAAACCCCTTATCACGTTCATTGAGGTACAAAACAGACAAAAAACCCTCTGAATAGTAATCAGTTTGGCTTCGGGGGTCCGTTTTTCCATAACGTCTGCTCCTGGTGTCCGTTTTGCCTCAACCACATATCAAATCGAATCTTACTACCAGAACTACACTACTGTGACCATTTAAACACCTTCCCATATTCTTCAAGGTATAAAGAGTTCCTTAATCCCTAAAATTGACTATAATTTCTACTCTGGGGTGTCCGTTTTGGGTCTACAACATATCAAATTGATATAAAACATATTTTAAAAAATATTTATTATATTTATATCAATATAAATATACATATATCTAAATATATTATTTTTCATGACATTTGTTCCGAAATATACACATTATTCAGCGCTAAAAAAAGCGCTGATAAAGGGTCACTTTTAAGATCACTTTTTTAGCACGGTTAAAAGTGCCCTTTATCAGTGCTTTTTTTAGCGCTGATAAAGGGTGGCGCTGTGGAATCCTATTTTTGTGGTAGTGTAAGTAATAAAAAATAAAATAAAAGTAACTTGAAATTTGAACATATATTTTAATATTTTATATGTATTTTATTAATCACATATAATCATATGTTATGAATTTATATACATACACATAATATAAATTTTCCCAGTTTGAATTACTATAATATTCTATTAGTTGAGGGAGTTACATGTTTATTATTTGTTATGAGAGTTAATTATATACCATACTATATATATCTAAAAATTTCAGTTTAGAAGGGAAATCATAATTTTAAGACTATACATGATGTATTTATAAGACATTAGCCCCATGTAAATCTATAATTAATTTTAAATAATTCCCAATATTTATTTTATATGACTAATATTGTGAATAAAATACAATCACTACTTTTTAAATTTAGATTATTAATCTATTATTATCATTATAAATAAAATTATAGATAAAAAAATAAAAAATAATAGGAAGTTTTTATTAAAAATTAAATAACACATACACATTGAATTAACTGATAATTATATTAAATTTAATATCACATGTGAGGTGATTTATATGGAATTTAATCAGTTTCAATATAAATAATATGAATAATAAATGGTCAATAAAATCCATTTAAATCAGGGAAACATTAGAAAAATATAAATCAATTTACAAACTACAAAATGATTCTAGGTTATAAGGGATGATGTATCTGGGATATTGGATTTAACATCATTCGATAAAATATTAGTTTTTTGGGTTATAAATATTATTATTATAATTTTTTAGGGTCTTGAGGAATTATTTAATCGATTAGTATGGAGGAAGATTTGAGATAGTGGATTTTCATTGAGGTAATGTGTTGGGGATTGAATGATAAAAAATAAAGGGTCTCGGGTCATGTGGGAAAAGGAAGAATATTTCATGGATGTGGATTTTAATTGAATGGGAAGATGAAAAATGTGGAAGAAATTATGAATGTCGGGAGAGTGGTTGTGACATGGAATAAGGGGAGAGTAGATGTGATGTGGAAGGGGTGAGTAGTGGTGGTGGACAAGGGGAGAGAGGCTATGATAAGGATAACGAAAATTTTGGTTATGTTGGGGAAGATGATTTTGGTTCTGATAGGTATAAAGGGGATACTAAGTATAGTGTTAAAGTAGAAGACTGCTATTATGGGGATGAAGGGAGAGACGAATCAATGATAATGAATTGGTGAGAGACTATTACAAGTATGTGGATATAATTTATGATGGTGATTAATAATATTGTGGTTTTAATTGGGTTAGTGGGTGGGATAAGGATGAAGGTGAAATCCTAAGAAGAAAATATGGTGATAGAGTCTAGGGATAAAATTAGGGCATCAAATGGGAAAACTAAAATTAAAATATCTTTTAAAATTTTTAACAAAATATATTAAGTTATTTTTTAAAACTATCCCAAGGAAAATTTAATTTCAATTTTAAAAATAAAATTTCCATTCAAAATTTTAAAAATGAATAAATTTTATATCATGGTTTTTAAACCCCATTAAAATTAATTTTTTTTATTTCTTTGTAACATAAAACTCAAACAATAAATCTATCGAAAAAAGATTTATTAATATTATTGGTTTAAATATAAAATATTTTATAATCAATTTATTTATTTTTACATCAATTAATATATAGTTTATATAAAAAATGTGACATAATAATTATATTTTTTTACTGGTGCATAATATGGAAACAACACAACACATATTAAATGGTGTGAAAGATTTTTGTTACATGTTGCGTACTATATATAATTTGACCAATATGTGACATCATGATTAAAATAATGTGTAACATGCATGCTACCCCACTAGTGATATCATGTCGTCCATTGATTATTACATATAAATTCTTATGAAGCTATTCCTACATCTCATAAGCCATTTTGTGTTGACCCAAAAGATATGATGTATGTCAAGTAGTGTGAGACCCATGTACAATTCCACATTTAATGAGTCTTATAATCCTAGCCTTCATGTTTTTTAGTTTTCTACATGCTCATGATACTTTTAAAGATTATATATTTATTTTTCAAATACATTATTGGTGTTCTTATAACATTGTTGGCCATACAATTATTGATTCATGGATGGTGTAAACCAATTGAACCAGAATAAAACCTATGTGATGAATTTTTTCATATTAATAATAATAATAATAAATTATTCTTTCTTCTTTGATACCACATAAAAGATTTTGGAACAGTAAAATCAATGAGTGTTATTATAATTCAATATTTTCTTGTCAATATATCTAGATAAAGCTCAAGATTTAAAGGAAAAACACTCAAATCGTTTATCATGATCATGGAAAATAAATTATAATTAAATATAAAATAAAATCATTACCCCAAATGATTTTTTTTAAAATTCGGTATTCAATAATTATTGGAATGTTTTTCTTTCTAAATTATAATCTAGATATCCTATAGTGATATCCAACCATGATCTACAAGGACATGTATACCAATATTTTTACCATTGGTTTTTAGGGGTATTGAATTTTTTTATTGTTCTAATTAAATTTACTAGAAGTATAAGCCCAGGAATATATAACATGACCTAATTTATACATAGTGGAAGTCAAAGTCCAGTGTTGGAAGGCATCCAAAATCTTTTCACTGGTTGGTGTGAATATGGTAATGTTTTTAGAATATAATAATAAAATTTTATGTCTATACATTAGGGTCACGGGTGATGGTACATGAGTGTCATTCCAAGTGTCAATTTTGGTAAAAGATGATATAAAATTGAAATTATATAGAATATAATATTAAATAACTCATTCATAAGAGTAAATTTCATGATCATGTTAATTATTGAGGTTATGCTCGGGGAGGATATAGGTAATTATTAGTTACAATGACCAAATTTGGATTCCATTAAAATGAATGAGGATGGTTTAATATTATATCCTTATAGACCCCACTATTTTTTTTAGTATTGGACCATTACATGTATATTATGCGATTATTAGTTGTTGATAAAAAAATACAAAATTTTCAATTGAGATTATAATTGTTTAATTGAGGGAAATAGGGATTGAAATGTTTAGGTATATTAAATTCAACGGTTTCTTTTGATTTGAGGGGTTTTAATTCTCTATTTTTGACATTATATGTTCTGATGGTATAAAATCTTATGATTTTTTGTCTGATAATCCCAATAAGTTGTTTTAGATATTTTCATCGAGGGATCAGTTTCATACTCATTAGAATACTCAAGTAATAATATTATCTTTTCATTTTTTTGTTTTAGTATGAGTTTAGTTTTATCATAAGGTGTAGTGCTGCAAGATGGATAGGATAAAAAATAATTTTCAGGAAGGCATTGATTATTAGAGCATAAAAATTTAATGCAATCTGATTTAAATAAACTAGGATGTTTTATTGATTGTACACAAATTAAAGGCAATGTTGAAAGTGTTGTGGGCCATCCGGATAGAAAGGTGATTAGATTAATTCAGATTCCATCAAAATGGAATGTTTCCTTTTAAAAATATACAAGAGAATATTATGATTTAATATATGAAATATTTGGTGTACATATATGAGAATATTATTGAAATAAAGAATGTTTTAATAATATGGACTTTTATTTTCAAGAGGATTTTGAATGAATTTTTTTTTCTAGTCATGTGAGTTATTTTAACATGATTTAATGTAAAAAAAATTAATATCATGTTCATGGAAGATTTTTGGACACTTTTTTGCAATCATCACCAACAATTTCATGGTTTAAAATGGTAAATATTGTATGTAACTAATGGGGTATACCAAAACATGGGTTTTGTAATGTTAGACAACTCATTCTGAATAAGGATATCAAATTGTGGGAATTCATGGAACCTTCCTAATGTGGATATGACGTAGTAGGCATAGGAAGTTCTCCTTGATGGAATATTTGAAAGAAATCAGAAGATAAGTCAAAAAAGATATGTTGAGATAAATTGATTGGGATTGGACCCACATGTTATAATTGAAGGAAGAGAGGGAATCCTAAAACTTATTATTGGGAATAAAAATGTAATTGTTAAATTTTGGATTCTAGAATTACATATTTTATTACTGAGAAATATTATTGTAATATTGGTGTAGTATTGAGGGTCAACGTTTCAATTGAATAACATATCATATATTTCAAAAAAATAATTATTTTTTATTAGAGAGAAAGTATTCATAGTGAATTATATTTCTATAATGTAGTTAAATGTTCACTAGGACAATTAATAAAATAGATATCTTGGGTGAAATGTAAAAGTATTAATAATATATAGAATTATAATGGATATAAAGTTCATTAGCAATATACTATTTCTATGGAAGAACATAATTTTTATTGTTAATTTTGATGAATTAGGGAAAAAACATATCATTGAAAATGGATTGTGGATGACTATTTGGGGTTCCATGGTCATTATAAGAGGTGTGAAGGGTAGCATGATTTATCCAAATGAATGTTTATTTTGATAAATAATTATATTCCTAATAACATTTAAAAATTTGAAGTTATGTTAGTCTCATCTCAAACAATTGGGAAATAATATCATGGGAGTTATAGTGAAATATTTTATAATAAATCATGATCACATGGAATTTGGATGTTGTGAGAGTTATATGATCGAGAAAAATAAAAATTTATCATTACATCTAAATATAAAGATACCAAAATATAAAATTTATAACTTGTTCATATGAATTTTATAGGATTCTCCAATATATTTTCATGGTGGATAATTGTAATTTGATAGATTAATTAACTATTCAATAAGTAAAATATGGGTTTATATCCCAAAAAATATTAAGGTGTCTAGTGTATATGTTGGGTGGATGTTCATATTGGAGATAGATACTAATAGTTAGATGTGATTATAAAGGTAGAATAATGTGAATGCATATAATAATAGGGATATAAAGATATTTTTCATGATATATGGAATAAATTTTTAAAAGAACATACCCAAAAAACATAACATGAATAGTGTAGAAGAAAATATGAATAAGAAATTGGATTAAAATTCAAGGAGAATGATATTGAATTCTTAAATTTCCAAGTAGGTTTGGGTAGAAGTTATATATTATGTTATTTAACCAATTTATATAAATTCTTCTATTCCATTGGATAAATATGATATATATTGTTTATATACTGGAACACTAGTAGATGTTAGTGACAATTTGTTTTCAAATTTTAACCTATGTCCTTGTGGATTCCAAGGATCCTAAAAACCATAAAATTAAGTAGAATTAATGTTTTATTATGATATACAGGGATGAATATATTATATTATTGTTTTGGGATGATTAAAATCCCAAAATATTAATAATCTAATGTATTTTCTTCAATTAGAGGGTCTTGAGGGAAGATCAAAAAATGGTTGAACAAAAACGAGTGAAAAGAAAGAACTGGAAAGATACAATTTTATATGAATGGATGTTTTAGAAGGTTCAATATTTATGAATGTTAAAACAGAAATAAAAGTACATTAGTTAGTGTAGGTAATGATATACCAAAGAGCTTAAAGGCAGGGGAAACATAGGCCACATATCTCGAAGGTGATGTATGAGAAGTTAATGTTTCAGAAACAAAATAATGGATGGATTAATTATATATATTTGACATCAATAGAGCAATAGATCAAATTTTTAGTAATATATATTATTTTTTCTTTTATGAATTTATAATATCCAAAAATCCTAGAATAATCAGTCAGTCTCATTGATTCTGAGAAATAGGTGTGATCTGTGAACGATCATGTAGACATATATGATACCATAAAACATGTCATGTTAAAAATAATACCTATGGTATGAAGGAAAGAAACCAAATGGATATTATATTTAAAAAAAAATCTAATAGTAGTAATTTGTTCAAGGAAAGGCTAGTGTTAAAATTATTTTAGTAAAATGAAGGGGTATACTTCTTTGAATTTTTTTCATTGACAGTTAAACACACTACAAACCATAATGTGTTGTGACTAGTTTCTTATAAAATATTTCATCATGAGAAAATGGAGTTAACGATTACATTCTATCATGGTTATTTGGAGAAATAAATTTAAATGAAGAATCCAAATGGTTTTATGGATCATCATAACTAGGACATTGTGTGTGAACTGAAGAGAAGTCGTTATGGAATAAAAAAATGTTTCAAGGCCATGGAAAGTAATGTTTCATAACATAATTAATAATAATGGTTTTATAAAAACAGAATTTTATTAGTTTATCAATAATAAGGGTTTTAAATTTGATTTATTTATCATCCTACTCTTGTACAAGGATGATATTAACTTGAAAATTCGGAACATTCAGCAGATTCATCTGGTGAAAATTGATTTTTTCTGAAATATTTGAAAAGAAATAACCAGGAGAGGCCAAGAAAAAATATTGTATTCATATTAAGTTATATAATAAATATATATTTTTTATAAGGAATCTATCATTAAAGACATTAATACGTTCATTATGAATAGACGTAAACCAGCTTCAACCCCATTGGCTTGACACTTAATATTATCCAATTAGAATGTCCTACAAATGAAACATAAGTTCAAGTAAATTTAAAAAGTTATATTTCAATAAATGGTATTTATATCAACTTATGTCATGTTATGTTCAAAAATAGACATTTAATTAATAGCAGGACTCATTGGGAAGTTCATGGAAAATATGGGGAAGAATATTGGGATGTTGTGAATTAGATTCTCCAAAGTCAAAAGGAATCAAAAGATGTATATATGTGCTTTTAAATGGAAAATTTATTATATGGTTATGTGGATATATAATTTCAATGGTGTATATACATGTTGAAGAGTTCCATAGGCTCTGTGTTCACACTATGATGAATGAAGGTTATCTAGATTACTAGGCTAATGCCAGTAAAAAAATATACAAAATGGGAATAGATTATGTCTTCATTGACATAGTATGGAAATAATTTATAAGGATCTTGGGTTTTTAAAAATATCTCAAAATAATTCAAGATGGAAGTTTGTCTACTTTTATTGATAGAGTGAAATTTATATGTATGTTGAAAAATGAAAAAAAATTGATATAAAATATACATTCAATCAAAATATGTGTCAAGATAGATGTATTGACTGATACATGATATATTAAATAAATAATTTGGCTAAAATGCTTGATATGGATTTATGAATTTAAATTTTAAAGGATCATTGTGCCTCAGTTGTACTTGGGTGAATTAAAATTTTTGTGGATTCATTATTGTTTTTATGGAATATATAAGGTTCGGTTTTTTTCCTTAGTTTTGGTGGTTTCTATAGTTTCTTTGAGGGAATGATTCATGTGATATATTGTTATGCTTTTTAAATATTTATTTCATATTTGATTCAAGTAATTAAAATTAGAGTCACTAAAGGATATAACTTGACCTTATGTTAAGAAAATGATAGTGTATGTCTTGTGAAGTATGGCTTATAAAATGTAAACTTCATAAGGTGTGAATATTTTCATTTATAAGAACAATATAAGATGATGTTTCAACTAGACATAAGGGTTATAAATGATAGTACATGAGAGTCATTTCTCACAATTTCAGAGTAAATGCTATTATATAAGAGTCTTTATATAGAACATAAGATTAACTTTATTGATTATAAGATTACATTTCATGAACTACCACAAGTTGGTCATCAATCTATCGGTAGCAATAGAAAATTATCGATTACCAATACCAATACTGGATCTTCCAAAATGTTTGGATGATAATGGAACCAATTGACTGGATGGACCCCACTATTAAGGTTTAGTGGGATAACACATGTCATGCCATTATTGAATAGTTATCCATATATTTGTTTAATTATAATTTTATATTTTAAAATTATAACATATTTTTAATGAAATAAAATAGTAGTGATATCCATTGGATAAAAATATTATTTTATAAACCATAAATATAATTTAATTATTTAATAGGTTAACTATTTTCCATCATTTTTTTCCATGAGTTTTCATTGTTGAGTGTGTGAGGAGTGTCGACTAGATGTGGTGATTTAATGTGATTTGAAATAATATGCTATGGTACATTGAATTCAAAGGGTTATTGTTTATACGGAGTTTCTAGTTTTTTGACTTTACCATTGTATGTTATGTTGGTTTAACCTCTAGATATTTATGTTTATGGAATCCCATTATGATAAATCATGATAAGATCAATTGTTTTACATTTTTTGATGTTGATTTTTTTGGTGTATATATCAATATCTTCACTCAAGAATTTGAGGGAATAAAAGGATAGCCTCTCTAATTCACATTATAGTTCTTAATAAATGAATTATAATAATTATATTTACCCCAAAAAATAGTAAAATATTTTTCATTCTATATATTTGGTTAAATGAAATAATTTCCCAAAAAAGCATTCAATTAATTATTCAAAGTTTTAGCCCATGTCACAACCGAAAATAATATATTTTTTCTATGTCATGTGACGTAATAATGTTATATAAAATCTTTCAATAGATAAATAAATATTTTATATCTTATAAAAATATATCAATTAAGAAATTAATTTAACTCATCCTTTCCATATATGTTATAAAACCCAGAACTATAAAGTAATTTTTTTCATTAGATAAAATTGATTGTATTTACTCATCGAAACATTGATAAATTTTAAATAATGTCAAAAATAAAATGAAACTCACATATTCCAATCGTGAGTAACTTTTCATTAGAATTTTATTAATATAAAATAAATAAATATTAGTCTTGATTCTATTCTAACACTTGGATTCATCTGAATTTAATGACCCTATAAATTCACTAAGTATTTGACCCACTAATTCCTATATCTCAATAAGAGTAGGGTCAGCCCATTGACTATGAATGGTGTATATATACACATCATGCCCCCCATAGAAAAATGGGAAATTCATTTAAAATATACCCATTTATGAATGTAACTATGTAATATGAAATTTTTAACAACTAATATATCCTCAATAAGGATTAATAAATGTTTCATCACTGATAATTCTTGATCTATATATCTTTAACATATTGAGATGAACTTTCAAGTAATCACCCTATCCATGGAATTAGTTCCAAATTTTTTATCTCTACCAAAAAATTATAGATGTCCTCTTCATTAAAATGAAAACGGAAAATAATATCGTCATTTTTCAACTAATATAATACCACTCATGATGCACCAAACACAAGATTCTTTTTTGTAACCTTATATGTGATCAGTTTTATTGAGAATCTAAGTTACAAAACCATGGTATACGTTAATAATTTTTTTTTATTATATGGTCTTATACACATGTAATAAAATAAAAATATCCAATGACACATAAAATATATAGAGTTCATATTTGAGGTATCTCTTAGTGACACACTATTATATAGATAACAATGCGTAAACATCATTATAAGAATTATAAATATCTTATGAGGCACTAGTAAAAAATAGTCACACGTCAAATATTTCATTTCCCACTAATGTGTCTAGTAGGCTATCATTTAAGAATACTATCATCATATCACAAATTTTTCATTAAAATGAGGAATGGTTATAGATTATTAATATAATAAATACCAAACAGAAATTATCTTTCATTGTTTACAAAATGAAAGAAAAAATTTTGTAAGAATAAAATAAGAATATATTAAACTATAAATATATAATGTGTTAATCAAAACTATTATATAATTTATGTACATGGATACTAACTATAAATAAAATACTCCATATGCACCATGATCAAATCATGATCATGTGTTCTCTATGGATCTACAATATCTTACCAAATTTTTTAATCATGACCCCTATACATAAGGATTAAATAAAATATATAATCCAAAATTAAATTAAAATAAAATAATTTTAAATGTTTTTCATGATTTGGAAGAACTCATGACCATGTAAGTGGTAAAAATAAAGAGTACTAATTACTCTTAATACATTCCACCAATTTATTAGATAAAACATGGGATATTTTAATGAAATTGAGTTTTATGTTTATTTTTTAGTTACATCGTACTCTTGTTATAAGTTATGGTTGTATGTTATAGTCTACAACATAATTAAGGTGTATCATAAATTTTTTAATCTCATCTAACATTTAAGTTCATCAAAACATCTAAAATTTTAAAAAGACTTAAAACCATAGTATAATTCACTAACAAACCATCTAATAGACCAAATACATATTCTATTACAATATATGACATTAATTAAACATTTTGGATATCCTCATGTCATCATATATGATTAATCATTTCTAATATATTCTTTATCTCATAACCTCTTATTTACGAATGTTATATAATATTACATATGAAAAACTGAATATATATTTTTTAAGGGAAAATATTGTCATAGGGGTTCTTATAAAATAACCGCTGTCGTAGGTTATAAATTGTATAATTTTATAAAAAATCATTCATTTTAAAAACTGTATCTCAAAACATTTTTTGTAAAAATATCACTTATGATGTATAACCTACATAAGTTATTGTAAAAATATATATATCCATTTTTGTTGTACAGGTTGAAATTTTTTTATACCAGATAAATATCTTCATAATCATGATTTTTTTAGTGTAGAATTGAAATTCCAAATAAATGATATAAATATTTTATACATTATATGTTATAGCTATTGACATAATCATATCATTTTAACCCAGTAAAAACATTATTATTCATTTATTAAAGTAATTATTTCATATCAATAATATTTTTATTATGTTTTACAATATAATATTATAAAAATACTTCTATATTTAAATATAAAATTACACAACAAGATTAAATATGGACTCCTAAAACGTAGAATATTAATGTGATATACCCATTTATGAATATTACATTAATTAAAACAAGCTCCATATGGTTGAATTCCCTAATAAGATTGGTTATTCCATAGTAATTTTGAAATTAAAGTGGTGTGTTAGTAAATTAATTGACATTATCAATGAATTCGAAAGAACCTTTGTAAGTAGGGTAGTTAGAGATAAAGTAAGAATGGTGATTTATTTAATGGGAAATATAGACGATTTCAATTATGATTATAAATAAATTTGGTTAATGGGAAAAATGATAATTATTTAATAAATCATTTTTCCATTATTAATGTTTTTTATTTAGATTAAATTATGTGGATATTAGGATTATTTTAAAGATATAATAAAAATTACTTTAAATTTGGAGTCTATAAACATATTATATTAAAAAAATATTATATTATAATTAATATATAGGTTTTATATAAAATTAAATTCATTTAACAAACTTATAAAGTACCTTTTAAATGGTTCTATATTTTAAAAATGCCTAAGTAATTTTTATAATGTTATTAATGATTACTACACTATAATTTTTTTTACTTTTTAATAACAAAATTATTTAAAATTTAAAATTATCTTATTTTGAGAATTATTTTGATCAAATAAATTTTATTTTTGACCCCATAACATCAATATTTTCATTTTGAGACTCTTTGTTAAATTTAAAACAATGTTTATTTTTTGGAAAAAAAGATAAAATTACTGTTTTATGATCCGAACAATTTTATGAAATTGTTACTATGAGTACATGATTCAAACAATTGTGACACATTTTATTCAATAAAAAATAAAATTAATATTCAAATGAAATGAATTTTAAAAAATCGATATCAATTTATAAATTTATACTTTTCATTGTGAAACCCAAAATTGGGTTTTTAATATAATTGTTATTTATGGTTTCTATGCATTGGATTGTTTGGTTAGAAGGTCATTTTAAATTTGTCCATTACTTTGAAATAAACCTACCAGATTTAAAACATTACTAATCTATAAAATGTTTTATAATTCATTTAACCCAAAGAGGTTGGATTATATTTTAAAATGGAAAATAATAAATCTTTTAATACCACCCCTCCTCAAGTATAAATACCACCAATTCCAGACTCAAATTTAACACAAAATAATTTGAGAAATAATATTATATTAATATCATTCTCAAGAGTCTCTCTATGGTAGATATGAGGTTCTAAGGAGTCCCACTCTAGAATTAATTGGCATCCTCCCAATGTAAGGGTTTCCTCAATCATCTACTCTCATTTTTAGGTTCAATAATTTTTTGTTATTTCATTTTTAATATTGTTAATTATACTATCATTATTATTTTATATTATATTATATTTTATATGATATTTTATAAATTATTTTTTATTTACCCCTCAAATTATAGACTTTTTCTTTGTCATTACTATGCTAAGACAAGGGTTCCCTGACCTTCTTTTCCATTTAGGTTCCTTATTAATTCATTATCATTTCAATAAAAGATTTTTTATTGAATCATTATTATAATATCCTTAATATTATATAAATGAGATATCACCATTATCCATAATTATACTAAAATCATAATCCATTATAATTCTCAAGGTTTCTTGTATCCATAAAAACATCCTAAATTTGGTAAAGAAATATGGGTGTGCTATTCCTATAATGAAATCTCTATCTGGGAACTAAAAGTATATGTTCCTCTAGAATAGTTGTAGATAGGGGTAATAACCGTTAAAAGGTTACATTGGGATTTGAATCAATCATCACCTAGTGAAACACAACAGGCCTTTCTGCACACCTAGTGACAATCTCAGGGGAGGTTTCTTTGTATTTTTCAAATGCATTTGATGAACCAAAATAATGGATCAGAGTATATGGATTGTCATTTACATTATATTAATATACATATGACCCTATATTACCCTAAATCTTTTCTTGATATAATTCCTTGAATATTTGTACTACACTCAACATTGTGAACCTCCTATGGTTTCTAAAGCGAATTATTCAGTATTCACCTAGATAACCACATTAATCCTTTGAAATGGATTCTTTCCCATTAATATTGAAATTAATTATCATATAATATATCATTTTCCATCATTATCATAGACTATACCACTATCCTCCTTGTAAATATCAATATGAACACATTTTGTGGTGGAAATAATATCTCTATCTAGAATAGACCATCACTGTGTTTGTATAGCCTTATCATCATCCATGCATAATGTTTCTTAAAAAAATACCTTATAGATACCCATGTGTTCTTATTATAATTAATGGGTTTTCACCTAGAAAGTCATCCATAAATTTACAAGGGAAATTATTGAAGAAAATGTGTACTATTTATTAGGTACATTCTAAATACCTTATAATTAATTATATTGGAAAAAGGTATTTTTATAGAGGTATTTATAACTATCATTTCATACCTATTTATTTTCTATAGGTTCAAAAAGATTTATTATTGGATTTAAATATATTTTACTAAATATACACACATAAATTAAGTCAAATTAAGTGTTTTTTGTGATAGTTCTCCAATTCATTGTGTAATGAATTAATCACTAGAGATGACACATTCATGATACATTGGTAGCATTCTTTAGTAATGTTTTATGAAACCTTGATGATGATCCTTGGTTATAAATATATTAATATCTCATGTTTATGTTGTATCCACATTTCCAACTTATGCTTCATGTATATATGATCATTATACGCCTTATGTAATTATGATTTTTCTTTGACTCAGGTACTTATGTTAATGTTTTGACTATTTTACTCATGTTCATGTTCCTATATAGTACTTCATTTTTACAAATCATGTTCAATTACTCATAGTTCTCATTTTTTAAACATTACTGATCTATATATCTCATCGTTTTTTATGTATTACTTTTCCCCTTGAATTGCAATGGTATGAATATGTATAAAAATGACATGTGTGGTGAATCCTTGTTTAATAAATGAATTTTGTAACAGCTATTTTTTTTATAAATGTAACCAGTTCCCAAACACACTGAACTTTTAAACTTGTTATTTTATTAATCAATTCAAGTGAATTATGAAAAATTATGTATATTTGGCACAAAATCTGGAATTACGAGTCTGGGAAATCTCAATCGTAATGTAAGATATACATTCTTATAAGTATTTTTCATTGAATAATAGAGTTGATATTTCCAAACCACCTTTAAAAAACAAATTTTTAGTGTATGTTATCTCTATAACATATTCTATTATATTGGTAATGATAATTTGATAATAATACCAAATATTATAAACAATTCATTATATTATACAAATCATCATGATCATCCCCAAATCAATATATCAATAAATAATAATATTTATTTTAAAATAATATAACCCCAAACATTATAGATTAAAAAATTTTTATGACTCAAACATAGTGTACCAATATTGTCTTTTAAAATTAAAATATTGATATATATATTAGAACATTCAATATGTTTAATAGAAATCATGAAGAAAGTATCTCAATATTTTCTAAATATTTAATGAAATATTTAAAAAAATAGATAGATGATATTATGTTTATATAATTTATTATAGATAATGATACAAATATTTTATAAATGGAACTTTATAGGCACAATTAAAATTTAGGTGGAAGAAAATAAAAAATAGACACTGCAAAAAAATGGAATTTTCACTATTTGAGAGACAAAGAGAATGTATTTTAGATTTATAAATTCAAAATGTTTAGATTCTTTATATCACTATTATATTTTTTTAATAAAATCAGCACTAAAATAAAAAATTTCTCTAATGGGAAAGGATTATGGATGAATGATAATCTTTTTTAATTAATGTGATATTTTTTTCGTGAAAATTAATTTTTATCCCACCAAAAATGTTTTTGGAAAAGGTAATATGTTTTACCTAGTTTATCCTTAAAATTAATGATTCAATATAATAAAGTTTCCTCAATATGTTTTTAATAATAAAAATGTTAAAACCATATTAAATGAACAATAAAAAATATTTTAACATATGATTCAATAATAAGGTATTTCAAAAAAATATAAATTAGTTAAAGAGGAATTATTATGATATTTGGAATGATATAAGAGTCTTAGTGATGAAAACAATTTAACAGTATTAGATATAAAATAAACATAAAAAATAATGAACTTGATGGATCCATCTATTATTAAGATAATGTTAAAATACATGTATACATATAAGTCTGTTAAATGTTTTTAAAACCTATGTATCATTTTTTTAGTAGTAAATTCAAGAAAATATAAATTTATTGAATTGAATTGAATTGAGGAATTTATTAGAGTTCATATAATGTTTTTTTAAGAAATATAATCATGAATATATTTTTTGGTTCTTATGGGATAATATATGTCACAAACGTCATTATGACGGTTTATGTAAAACTAGGGAAATTTGAATTTTTGATCAATGTTGGATTTCAAGGGAAAAATTGTAATTTTTTATGTCAAAAGATCTTGAATAATTTTTCAAACTACTCCATTGGAAATTGAATAGGGTTTTTCCTAGGATTTTAGTTTGGTTTAAGTGTGAGAAATTTGAATTTTGGCTGAACATTTAATATTTAATTAATTAAATATTATTTGATTATGCATGTTTATTCAGTGATGTATTCTTTTTGGAGTTTCATATCTAAATTTTGACACCACCTTTGAGTATGGATTGTAATTTTTTATAATGAAGATAAAAAACATATGTCATGAACAAATTCTATATCAGACCCCTTTTCTTCTCTCCCATGTACATATTTTATATTTTCTATCTTTATTTAATCATTTTCTTATATTTTTTATTGTTCCTCCCATTTTTTTTCATAAACCCACCCTTGGGGATTATATCATCCGAGATGGAGGATAGGGAGAAGACATGGGAGAATAGGAAGGGAGGGATAAGGAGGTATCACTATGGAGCTATGGTCAGGTTGGATCATTCTACGATTTCTGAGGGATGTGAATTGGATCCGAGCATCGGTGGGTTCCTCCAATAGGAAGTACCTTTTAATTGTTTCTCTATAAATCCTCATAGATTAGTTTTATTAATTATTAATATTATTTTTTGTTTTTGGGGGACCCCTTGAGTTTCTTTTGGTGATTTTCGAGTGAATCGAGAAATTTCAGGGCATTGAGAGGGTTTTTTGGGAAATCTAGATCACATGACAATTGGTATGATGAACAGAATCCATTTATTCTTCCATTTTAAAGAAGAGTAATTTTTTAGAAGAACACATTGTGTACTTTAATTACTTTCCACATAGCAGGACTTGGCCATATATTTGGGAATTTGGCCATGGGAATGGGCAGTCAGTGTTTGGGAAGTACACTCCTTGTAACTAGGCTACACCCCTAGTAATGGTACTTTTCCATGTAGCCATTTATATTGGTATATAGGAATATGGAGACTATATTTCATGTAATTGGAGTATATACCATGTAGTATTACTTATCCATGAGGCCATATAAATGGCCAGACACCCTGTGTGGTGGCGTATGACCATGTAATAGTAAACATGAAGATATCATGTATGTTCACTATACATGTGAAGACCATGGGTGGGCCCTGTCCATGTTTAATAACATTTACATGTGCACCTTTTAGGGTACCTATTGTGTACTTATAAGTATACTTCCGGTAATTTTTTCAGCAAAGGGGTTTTACGTGTCTTTATGCCTCGAAGTCATAATTGGACTTGTAACTAGTCTATTTTTGTATTTCCCCATATAGATCAACGGGGTGGAAGCCTTCCGTAATTTCAAGGCCTTATCGGTGGTTTTTTTTGTATGGTTTTAGTATTTTGGGATGATAAATTTGAAGTCATGTCTCTAAAATCCTATAATAGGTCGGGTTGGGAGTGGTGAGGTTAGGGTGCGGGTGTTCACTCAATGATCACCATTTCTTGAGGATTCCATGCGAGTCTTATAGATATTATTTGGATGGATTATATAAATTTTAATTGGGTTTATTCTTGGATGGGATCCCTAGTTCGGTTGTTCGTGTTTTAGATCTGGTTTTATGTGGTTTAGAATGGAAGTAACCTTTGAGGTTGTTCTACATCATTGGACTTCACGTATGGTTGGTTGTCACTAATAATAATTTGAGATACGTATGTGGGACCTATTATGCGGAATGTATTTATGGGTGGGTTTTTTTGAGGTTTACCTTCCGGGAAGGTGTTCTATGTGTTTCATTTTGGAGTCCATCCATGCTTTCTTTGAGTGGTCTTGGCCTAAGGTTTGATTTTACTTGGAGAGCCTCTTATAGGGTGTCTTGAATGAGTTGTAGTTTTCTAGATGATCGCCTGGTAGGGTATTCTTTATTTGTTTTGGTTTACTAGAGGAACATCTTTTATGGTTTTAGATTATTCTAATTTTTGGGATACTTGGTGGCTTCCCAGTATTTGGTTGTCTTGTGTGATGGCCAATGCTGGTATTAGGGGTTTTGGATGGAGTGTCCAGGTGCTAGAAAATCTTGGAGTTTTAGCTATGTCATGGTGTTTTGACATTTTTCATATTTAATTTTAGTGATATAGGAGAGCTTGGTAATATTATTGGATGAGGTGTAGGCCCTGAGATTAACTCTAATTGATTTACTCTACTACATGGTTTCTATGATGTGGGGGTTGGGTGATAATGGAAGATCTAGATGATTAAAACCACCTAACTCTACTTTTATTCTTGGGATATGATTAGTGTTTTGTGTAGGGTATTTTTTTTCCAACGTCAGAATTTATAGGTTCTGGGCTTGGTTAGGCAGCCTGATGATATGCATAAAGGTTTGTTCTCCCATCATGTTTTGTTAGACATTTGCCTTGGTAGTGTACCCTATGGTCGAAAGGGAGTCCCTATCAGCACACTATATTGTACCATTGGATTCATAGTTCCTGATATATGTGATCTTAGTTTTAAAGCCTAATATAAGAACCTCAGGTTTGTAATTTGAGTTGGTATATGGATTGGAATTTATAGTTTCTTATTTATTAAGTGTATATTCTTGATGTTGTGGGTGTGAGATACATATTTTTCAATTCCTTTGAAAGATTCTAGAGAGAGAACAATTTTACCTGCTGGTGTTAGGATAGAACATGAGGTTTTTTTCTTTTTTAGTTATTTTGTTTATTTTTTGTACTTTTTTATCATTATTTTTGTATTCATATTCATTGAGGATATACATGAAATGTGTTTCAAGAAAACATTTTGTGATCGTATTTTGGGGCCACCATTTGGGTGGCCTACTGAGATATTTTTCTCACCATCTACACATTCACCTCTGTGTATATGTATACCTTCTGTCTTATTTCAGGTTGAAAATGGTAAATTAGATCGGGAAGAGGTCCAATGTTTCATATTTTAGCAGAGCTACTCATGTATAGTTTGAGGTTCGTTCTAGATAAATCTAGTTATTTTGAGAACTAGGTTGGTGGTTCATCATAGATTAGTAGTAGACGTTGGGGTTTTATTTCATTTCATTTTATTTTTCATGTGGTTATCCCAATGCGTGACCAATGTCTGTATATTAGTTTTTTCAGTATTTAGGCAACAATGTATTATGTATAGTTATTTCAGATATTAATTTATTTATTTATGTTCACTTTTATGTTCATGTGTTTTTACAAATTTAGATTATTTTCCCCATTATTAGAATCTGATCTCACATTATGGTCTCCAAATGTATATTATTATTCCCATGATTCTAGTCACTAGCATCCAGCATAGGATGACGAATGACTAATTCCTTATTATGGGATAGATTCGCTGAACGGTTGGGTCAACCTAGGCTAGTTTATGAAAAAATTGTATTAGAGATTTATTTTTATTTGTCTTAAAATTTAGAGAGTCAATATACAGGATATCGATGAATGTTTAAGAGCCTGTTATGGATATCAGACTAGCATGTCAAGAATAATTATTTCCTTTGGAATTATAACTTGTTAGGGGTATGTGATTTCTATTCTTTGTTTTCACAGTTACAGTTCTATTATTTTCACCTCGAGTGATTCACCAAGGTTTTTATTCTTAATGATTTATTTGTTTTTAGATAGAGGGCTCATAGAATGTGACCTATGTTCATTCTTAACTCTAGAAACATATGATTCATATTCTAGTCTATATGTTTTCTACTAACTATGGAGTTTTAGTTTTTTGAAGTGTAAAAAATTAATATATGGTTTTATCTTATATATGTACATTGTGTCATCTTACTAAACTAAAATGCATGTAATTTATTATGATTAATATTTATATAGATACATATTTTAGGTTATATATAGTGGTGGAGATTCATTCTATTCTTCGAGGGATCCATGTAAACCATTATTGGTTTGTGTGAGCATTGGTCTTCCTTTCTACTATTTTTTTGGTCGAATCAATGAATATAAGGATGCCTCAGATATTCGCACTTCGGGATTGAGTTTGTTTGAGGATACAGTATCCCTAAAATGTTCTATAGGGAGGGTGATGATTACTTAGTCTAGTGTGGGGGAGCTCTATGATTTCTCTTGATATCTTTGTTTTGTGTTTTCCTTCATATTTTTTCTGCATGTTCAGAGGGTAGCATGGATTGATTCTTGGACTATTTGGTATTGGTTGTGCTTTGGGTAGTGTGGTGATAGTGTGGTTTTGATCTATTCCTAAGTATCGATTGTTCATGTGTGTTAATCGTTACATGATTTGTATTCACTCTTTCAAAAGGGTAGTGTTGAGGGTGATTTGGTTTGTTATTAATTCCCACATTGTGGGGCATGGTTAGTGGGATTAAGAATGTTATAAAAGGATAATTAGGTCTTGGATCATTTGATCATAATTTTTTTCTGATAGGTTTTTCAAATATCACTCGTTCTTTAGTAGGGGAGTGGTGTTGGCCTTGAATTTTGTGAGAAATCATTTTCGGGAAGGCAAGTGTGTGTTGGTAAAGTGCACTTCTAGTTGGTCCATGTGAGATTGGTGAGTGTTTTTATATCTTAATACATATAGTGGGGAGTTTAACATAAGAATTCATGGTATTTGGTACTTTTTTATGTGGCTTGTTGAGTTTCAGGTTGATGATCCTGGTGTACCACTAATCTAGTGGTGAGTTTTCTATGATGTACTCTTGATTGAGAAGTTTGGTGATATTTTTCACCATCATTTGATAGTGTAATGTGTGTTGTCTATAGATTTGGGTGCATGTATTATGGGTTACAATAATGATACTTCTTTTTGGGGAGTATTATATTAGTCATGGTTAAATTTCCCTCCTGTTGGGGGAGTTTGTGGTGCAATAAGACCAGTCGATGGATAGTTGTATAAGTTTTGGATGTGCTGGTGTTTAAGGTGATGCCATGGTTTTAAATAAAAACCTTAGGTTCTTGGGGTGATATACATTAATGGGGGTGAGATTTTAATTAATCGCATCATTATTGTTTATGTAAAACTGAAGAAATTTGAATTTTCTATCTCTCATGGATTTCAAGAGGAAAATGGGAATTGGCCTAGAAGAGTGTTTTTACCACTGGTCATGAGTTTTGAATAATTTTAAGCTATTCGAGTTTTGAGCAAATATTTAATATTTAACTAATTAAATGTTATTCATTAAATAATATTCATTCGATGATATATTTTGTTTAGAGCATCACATCAGAATTCCAACATCTTTATTGAGTCCGAAATGGGTATTTTTACAATGGTGGAACCTAACCTCTTCTTGGGAACTAGGTCCAGGTCATCCCCCCTTTTATTTGGTCTCATCTTTTTATTTTTATTTTTATTTTCTCTTTTTCTCTTTTTCACTATTTTTTATTTTTACCCTTTTCCTCCCCTACTGTGCCACTTAGTCCCCCCCACACACATTGGGATTCTGTTAGTAGAGTTAGAGGATAGAAAATGAAATTGATATAAAAGGGAGAGAGAGAGAGAAGGAAGCGTCACCTATGAGCATTGCTCATGCCGAATCGTCACATGGTTGCTGCAGTGTACAAACTAGATCAAATCATTAGAGACTTACTCATGAAGGTGGGCCGTTTTTATTTTTTTCTAAATAAATCCTCGTATTTTTTTAATTTTTAATCGTTCTTCTCTTGTTAGGGAGCCTATGCAGGATGATTTGGTTGTTTTTGGGTGAATAGATGAGTTTTGGAGTATTGATATAGATTTATGATCAGAAAATCCAAATCATAAGTTGTGTTGTTTAATGAACACTTTTATTGAGTTCTTCATATTTGGGAAAGATTCTTTTTTTATAAGCACACACTGTATAAATTAAGCACACAAGAAGAATTAAGACGTTTCCATTTACTTGGCCATGTGATCATGTACATGGGTAGTTAGAGTTGGGTAAGTCCACACCCTGTAACCATGGTAGACCCCTTGTAGTGGTACTTGTCCATACATATTTGTTTGTGGGTATATATGCCTTTTGTGACTACACATTTGTACGTGGGGTACACGTCATGTAGTAGTACTTGGTCATGTGGTCATGTACTTGGGAAGACACCCCATATGAAGGGGTATGGTAATGTAATAGTATATTAGAAGACACCATTCTCATGTACTAGTATATGGGGTGGCCTTGTTTGTACCCCATCCATGTGTAGTTATATGGATAGGTTCTCCTTTAAGGATACACGACATGTAATCGGAAGTACATTTAATGTAAATTTACCAGCAATAGTTTTTTTGGGAGTCCTTGTGCCCTGTAGTAATAATTAGACATATGAGTAGTAAATTTTATGTTTTTTCCATATAGATCATTGTGGTGGAATCCTTTTGGAATTTAGTGTCCATCTGGGTGGATTTCTTTACAGTTTTAGTTTTGTGGATCAATTCATCAGAGGGTGCGATTCAAGAATCTTCCAAGGGGTTGGGTTTTGAATGATGATTTTCAACTGATGGTGTGGGATTATTGATCACCTTGTCTTGAGGATACCGAGTGAACATGAATTAAAATATTTATATTAATTCTAAATGGTAGAATTTGGTATCTTATTGAATGGGATAATTATTTTTTTTGTTCAAGGTTTGGGTCCAATCACTGGAGGTTTGTACTAATAGGATACCTTGATGTGGTTCTATGTCGTAAGATGCTAGGTATAGTTGTGTTCCATTGGGAAGAGTTTGATATATGTATCATGAATCAATTTTGGGTAATTCTATTATGGGAGTGTTATTTCTTTTGGTTTCCCTTCTGGATTGGTTTTTCCTGGGTTTGAGTTGGGATTCTGACCATGGTTCTTTTGAGTAGGCAGGGCCTGATATTTATTTTAATGGAGGATCCCCTTAAATTGTGTCCTTATAGACTTTTGGGTCTCTGTTAGAACACATTTATTGGTGTACATGTGGTGTTTTGGTTTTTTGGATGATCCCCTTGTAAGGTTCCCTATTGTAACAATGTTTTGGGAACCGCAGTGGACTCTCTCTATTTGACTGTCCTCAAACATGGTTGGTGTTTCTTTTAGGGGGTTTAGTTGGAGGGTGTGTGTTAGATGACCCTGGTATTTGATTTTTGGCATCAAACATTGAGGCATTTCTTTTTTATGACTAATATGATATAATTTCATTCAGATATTATTGGATTAGGCACAGTCTATGAGATTTAATCTAGTATCTCTCTATTGTTGGGTGGTTTCTATGAGGTGTGGCTAAGAAGATAATGGATTATTCGGATGAGGAAAACATTCCACGCTCATATATTCTCCCATGTCTAGTGTTAGTGGATGATAGATGCTATTTCACTCTCATTTCCCTATGTATTGTTTTGGTTTTGGTTAGGAATCTAAATAATATTCTAACAAGTTCATTACCCCATTATGTTCTTCATGATTTTTGGGAATAATAGGGGACCTGAGATTAATAGGTTGTCTTTACCTCTAGTTCAAATCATTCCAAGGGATTCTTAGTTTTTGGTATATGCACACAATTTTTTTATTAATATGATGATATCCTAGGGTCTGACATGTATGATTGTCCTTGCATTGGACTTTGGAGCTCCTTCTTGATTAGGAAGACACACATAATATTATGTCTGTATAGGAGATGTTTTTCAATTCCACCGGATTTGGTATAGAAAGGGTAGTTTTACATACAAGTGTTTAGAGAGAACCTAATGTTTTTTATATTTATTTTTGTTTGGATCTTTGGTTTTTCATTATTTCATCCTTTTTATATTAGGATTCACATTTTTTTAGGCTTGACATGATGCATGTTTCGTTCACCTGTTATAATAGAAGATGTTAGGACCACCATTGGGGGTTGCCTGCTAATAATTATTTGTCACCCCATACACTTTCACCTTAGTGTAAGGGTAGACCTTATGTATAAAAATAGGTAGATCTTGGTTATTTAGATCAGGTGGAGGCCCAATTTTTCATATTCGAGAAATGATGCTTTTGAGGAATCTGAAGTTTTTACTGGAGGTGTTCATCTACCTTGGAGACAAGGTGTGTCGATAAGATCAGAGAATATGCAGAGCCTTGTGTATTTATTTACTTTTATTTTATTCAGTATGTGGTCATCCTTGTGGATGACCAATGTCTATATATTTTTATTTTTATTCTGTTTGTAGCATTCCATTATTTATAGCTATTTCAGTTATTTATTAATTTAATTGAACTCTGATGTTCATGGGTGTTTACAGGTTTATTTTATTTTCCCCATTGTTGCACTCTAACCGGAGGGAATTTTATCTTCACTATATTCATTTAGATGAACACTAGTAGTCTATAGCCTCTGAAATATGAGGATTCGTGCTAAAGGCCTCATCATAAGCCAGAAATGGTGACAGATCAGGTCAAACTAAGATAGTTTGTGACATTATATATCTCTAGTTAAATTCAACTAAAAATAAAATTATGGAAAATACATAAAAAGAGGGGAATTGGGTAATTAAAATTAAATGAAATAAAATGAAAATAAACAATCTATTAATATGTTTTGTGATTTGGATTTTTTTTAATATTCATTAATTAATTTTCATTATCTAGTCATTATATTCCTGTAGGTTTTTATGATTCCAATGTTTACATGAAATAGTAGGTTAAATAGTTTTGATTAAAATATTTCAAATTAATTAATAATGAAAAATACTATTTTCATGAATAAAAAAACTAAATGAAAAATAAAAATATATTCCAACTATATCATATATCGTAAATTTTTTATTGTAGTATTGCTTGATGAAATGTTATTCCTTAAAGCGTATATTTGGTAATTTTTTAATTCATTACCCCCTAATGAGTTCTTTCTAGAATTATGCTTATTCTATTCTAATTAACTCATTAATGAATTTAAATATAAGTGGTGATCCAAAGAGGTTGTGTTCAGTTTATATATATATATATATAATTGTAATTTCGCAAAATTCATTTTCTATCAGGAATATTCCTTTTAAAAAATATATTTTATCATTTTTTAAAGGTTACCCCTTGGTAATTTTCACCAAAATATAATGATCAGGTGAGCACATATAATGTATTATAATATACTGATTCAATTACTAGAGTTATTCATGAGTTAGATTATTACATACAAAATAATATAAAACAAATTTTCTAATATCATATACATCCTCTGAATCATTTTAGGGAAAAAAATAATATTGGTTTTCATTAAACAACATAATAAAAATATCAATACTACCAATGTTAGAATATTTACCCACTAAAATTAAATTACATAAATATAATAATATAATAGTATAACTTTTTTATAATATCGACATGGTCCAAAATCCCATAACTATATAAAATATTAGTTTTCATCAAAAAGTAATGTATTATACACCATTGAGGTGCCAAATCGATAAAATTATACTGTATTGATAACAAATCATCAGGTTGAATCATTTTATATGGTTTATATTTTAATACTCTTCCATGTAAAGGGTGACATGCTATTGTATAATAATTCTAGATAATATATGTCACTCTCAAGTTAATAATCTCAATGATTATTATATTGAACCACATTATTGGGGGTGTAATGAATGAAGAAAGAGTCAAACACTGATAAAAATAGAGTGAGGGTGAATCTGAATTTTGTAAATATAATGGATTTTTTATAAGGTCATCATTTAAGAGGGTGTGTTTTAAACAAAATTATAGAGTATTGGGTAGTTTTAAATGTCTGAGAAAGGAACCCTTCATGGTGGAATTTTTTCCAAGGATATAATGTATTATCAGGTACCCAGTGGTGTTCTACTAGAAACTTTTGTGTCTACAGTAGATCTATAGAAAAAAACATACTATACTCGGGACCTAGCATTTTTGAACTAGGAACCCATTGGGGTTTATAGATTGAAGGTGATACCTTGAAGGCCATCAAGTACCCATTGTGGTTGTTTTGAGTTCCTAGTGGGTCTAATATACATTTATAAAAATAGTGTACATGGCCACATTTTTATGGAGATACCCTCTTGTTTTATATAGATAATAAGGTAACATGAGGGTCTATTTGATAGATCATCACCTCAGTTATCCATATCTTCATTCCTTGTTGTTTTAGATGGTTTTAGTGGCTTTTAGCATCTAATATTGTGGTATAATACTTCCTCTTCCTCCTAACCTCTTCTTCCTCATCCTACTATTTGACTTTAGCGGGGATCCTTTTAGGGATTGAATAATGATTCTACAGGATTGTGGAGTAATTAGGTTGGGATGATAAATATTTTTCTTATATTATATAAATGAATTTTAGTGAGTTCAATGAAATTTATTATGTGTCGTTTATATAAACATAAATTTCTCTATTACCTAATTCCTTGTTTACCATGAATCGAGATGCAATTGGTTAATGATTTGGTGTTATAAATTATGAATTATGTATGTAATGGATTAATTTCATGTCATATATTCTCCATAACTTGTTTGTTGGGATTTTTATGGGTATACGCCACCATGTAATTTGTTGCCTATATTAAACAAATTAAATGATTGTGAATTAAATGTAAAAATAACTTATATATTTTTTATGATTAAATATGGAGATATTTGTGTAGATATATGGGATTTGGGACAATGTTTGTTCTCATGGGTAGTGTATAGAACATGGATAAAAATCACATGAAAATGAAATAACTCTGAAATGTGGTTTGTGGCCCCATGTTTTCCCACTTTAGATGTTGTTCCATATATTATGTGAATTATAAGTGAGAATAAATGGGTGAAATGAAACATTGATTTAAACATGGTGAGTTATTTTGTGTGTAGTAAAACTAGATAAGATTTTTTTCTTTTAGTGTCTTCTATAAATGTTATGAATTGATTATATTTCAAAAAATGGATATGTTTCCAATGGGGAATGTTTGGTTAGAGTGAGTGTGTAACCATAAATAATTTGAAACCATGTGAAATTTCAATAATGGCCTAAGGATGTATGATTCTTTAACAAACAATTTTTGACAATGAGAATGAGGATGGCTTGAGTTATATCAACGATTTCATGGAAACATAGGGAGGGAATGGGTTGACCGTGAAGGGTGGAATGTGATTAAGTTAGAAACTAGATGTTTCCTTGATAGGATTTGGCATGAAATAAATGAAAATATGTTAAGGCTATACTAATGAGTTAATAACCTACTGACCAGTTTATCTTGGAGGCTGGAGTATGGGATATTAATGTGACAAGCCTTATATATCCCTCTCCACATGAATGGTGACTAGTAAAATAGGTATTAGATAATTTTTCTTACTACTAATCGTCTTATTTGATAGTGAGAGTTTAACGACACATGTATTTATAGAGTAATAATTTTTTTTCTATTAATAATTTTGAATAAGATATTAATTTAAGTTAAAGTGTATTCCTTTTCTGATAGCGTACTTGACATGCAACAACGGCTTTCTCTGAAATCTTACATTGCACTCAACATTGAGTTATACTGAAAAATAATAGAATAATATTATTATTATTTTAAATAGTAGTTAATGCCTAGATGTTGGAATGGAGTAAAGAAATAGTATAAAATAAAATTTTAATTATGGTTTACACAAGTTTAAATTTTTGTTCATTTATTAACAAATTTATTTGAAATGGAAATAAAAACCAATTGAATATAATGGATTTGATTCTATAAAAAACTATATAAAAGAGAATAATTGTGTTTTAATATCACTCATTATGGTTTTTTATTTAATTAAAAATATATGATATATATTTAATGTAATATTTTAAATTCATCTTATATGTCTTGTAGATATGATATAAGAATAAAATCATTTCTTCAGATAGAAGAATATTTTTAAAAAAATGTAGTATCACCACCTTTTGAGGGTGGACCATTTTTAACTCTAGTTTTTGAAACCTTTATATGTTTTATTGGAAGAAATAAACTTCTTCTTTACATTTGTATCATAAGAGTTTACATTTTATGAAATTTTGGTATTTTTATGCTAAATTGCATTTTTTTAATGAATAGAAAAATATACTGTATTTTCATTCAAAATTTCCTTTTATTATAATATATTTATATAGTAATATTGTACATTTTTTTAATGTTTAATTAGATTATATTTTTATCATTTTATCAAATTTGAGTCATTGGAAGTAATTTCACATTGAAATTGGACATAAATACATTTCAATCTTTTGGTAGTTTTTACTTCTTAAAAACACGCTTTTTGGTTTTGACAATGGGAATTAATTTTAAATTAATTTATTCAAATTATATGTTTTGAATTTTTAAAAATGGATTCCATATTTAGAATCATGTGGTCCAAATATTATAAATTTGTATCTTTTATTATTAGACATTATGAATCGTAACTTATATAAATATTTTATTTACCAGCGTTAAAGGGTAAATCCAGTAAATAAGTGTCAAAAGTATTATTATAATAATAATAAATTACTATAAAAAATGTCATCACCCTATTGGATGAGATATTTATAACCATGGGAAACCTGTGGTATATTTTTGGACCCTATGGAGCCACTTGTGTGCTAAAATAATATTTAGTTACCTTTAAATTATATTTAACTAGGAAAATATAACCTAAACATAAATCTTTTAGTAAAACAATTTTTGTATGTGGTAATACAATTTACTGTTTAGAATATAAATAGTAATTCTAAATCAAAAATTATTTCTTATATAATGGTATTTTATTTATAATTTTTAAACATCAAATAAATAAATATATTCATGACATAATGATGATATAGTTATTACCTTATTAATGAAAGATTAAAATAAATGAGATTATAAATATTAAAATAAATTTATTTTGAAAATTTTTATGCCATAAACGAATTTTAGGGATGATTATGACTTTTTATATATTAATTTATGTTGTTTTATCAAAATAATACTGTTTTTATGTATTTTCTAAAAGTGATGGTATGAATAGTATAAAAATTGACATAAATGAGTTTATTAAAAAATAAATTTTATTAAATGATATAATAGTCCTAAAAATATAGCATTCAGACATATAAATTAGATAATGTTTTACATTTCCTCAATTAACCACTTTTTATTGTCATTTTATGGTAACTATATAAACCATATAGTATGAATATACAAGAAGACATTGTATTAGTCAAATTAGGCAACTAAGGGTTACAACTACATGATAAGGTTAACAATGAAACCATAATGAAGTGCCCAGATCAGTGTGAATCACTGAGAGGGGGAGGGGGTGAATCAGTGATCCCTTAAAGCTTTTTACTAATTGATTCCTTATCAATTAAACCTCTATGGCTGGTTAAAGCCTTGATCCACTCTTCTTGTATCTCTCAGCCTTTCTTCGAGTGATGCAGTAAATGTAAAGGCACAAGACACAAGGATTTACAAGGTTCGGCACCAAAGGCCTACGTCCTTGCCATGTTGGTTATACACCCCAACATGGTTTCTTCCATTATAATCTGTTAGTATTACAATGGTCGATACATCATCCCACTGTATCTCTCCTGAGTCCCACAAGAGGGTCTTTATACTGCGTCCCACAGTGTTACCAGAGTCCCACTGGCCTGCTCCAGAATCCCACTGAAGACTTCTTCTCTCTGAGTCCCACAGGGTCTTCTCCTGGCTCCTCGAGTCACACGAGTAGCTCTTCTTCACTTTAAGCTTCTTCAAGTATCCTCAACAGCCTGGGATAAAGGCTGCTGGCCTTGCTCTGTACCTCTGATCACTTGAGTTGATCAGGTCTTCTCGTGTTGCTCAGGATTTATCTCCTTCTTCTAAGGATGACCTGGCCTCTCTCTTCAAGAAACTTCAACAACCTCTGAAAATGTCTGTTGGTCTTGCTCAACAACTTCTGATCAATTCTATTGATCAGGCTCTTCTCAATCTACTGAAACCTCAGACAACTGATATCTTTAACTTCAGTCTGGTCCAGTCTCACTTCAAAACAACTTCATGAACTGAATTCATGGCAACTCTGAATCCTCATGCACTGACTGCATGGCCTTCTCAATTTCTTCAAGATCCTCTGGTCTTGGTCAACTCAAATGCACACTTACTGATTTGAACTTTGATTACATGCCCATGTGCATGCATGCATGCATGCACTTCCCCTTTCCTCTTCTTGGTGCAGTAGACCCACAAAGGGTGTAACACTTTAAACACACACCAACTTCTCAAACTTCACACACTTTATTCAATTTGTCTACACACTTAGATTGTGTGTTCTACAATAGTGTGAGTGTCCTCTTCTCTTTCTTCTTAGTGTGTATACTTTAGTTTGCACACACACTAAGGTTCAGCCTTCTTTGTTACTTGTTCAAGTACACATAAATTGTTCTTTGTTTTTCACACACTTGACTTGGGCCTCTTCCCACTTCTTGTTACACACCCTTAACCCGTAGGTTGTTCTTCAATTTTGCACACACAAAATGTGTCTTCACTTGGTGCACATACAAGGCATGAAAGCCTCGGGTCCTCTTCTCCACTTGGCACACACCCACTGTCTGTAGGTGGTCTTCTTCACTTTATCTCAAAGGAGGCGCACAAGGTTATGCTTGATCCGTGGCCAACTCCTTCTCCAACAGCCGCACAAGGTACCAAGCCGCAAGGGCCGCGCAAGGCCTCGGGTGCATGGCACCTCAACCACGAGGCGCGCAAGTGCTACTGCCCCAGGTACATCCTGCCGCGCAAGGAGTAGGCGCGCAGGGGACCTCCCTTTATTCTTTTGCGCAAGGAGTGCGCAAAAGGAGCCAAACAGAGCTAGGGGAGCTCCGGGCTGTACTGCCGCGCAAGTGTGCGCGCGGGCTCTTCTTCTTGAGGCAAAGGTGCTCTCACGGGACTTCTTGTTTTTCTTCAAAAGATCAGCAGCAATTAGAATGCCTCGGCCTCTCTTTTTATAGGCAGAGGAATGCCTCAGATCTTCCGCGTGAGATATCTTGAATCCCCGAGTTTTTCGGACTTTTAAAATCTTCAAAATCTTGATTTTCGTATTTCTGTCAAACATGGGTTCCATTTTTATTTTTCTTCGGTCTTCTTCACGTGCATGCGACTTAGAACGCATGCACAACCTCTTTTCTTCAAATCCATGCAAATCACGAACACACCGAGTCCTCTGCACTTCGTTTGCCTTCGGCCTTCATCGAATTTTCTCATTTGTTGCATGCAAGTCTATTTTTATGCATGGTACTGTTCGTTATGGCCAGACGAGCACGATGGTGCCTTCGGCTTCGAGAGAGACAGCCGAGAACTCAAAATCCGTCGTCGGGATGCCTCTGGTTCAGCGGGAGACATCGGGGAGCTTTGGCATGGCTCGAGGTTGAGGAAGAACGGGGAGCCGTTGGATCAGGCGATCAGAAGACTTTGGACGGCCTGGATCTGAAGATCTCGCGCGGGATCGATCGTGCGGTCGAGATCTGGCACGCGATCGATTGAGCGGCCAGGATTCGCTCCCGGTGAAAAAATGTGCATCCCACATTGAAACGGCGGCCGATTTTTCCGCGGTTTATCACCCAAGCGCTCCCATCCTCACTTCAGTTGTATATTCTCCCTCCACGGTGCCGCCCCGCATCGTGTTCTCTCTGCCGGGCGCGCTTTGCGCCCACTCCCGCCTGCGGGCGCGCACCTAGCGCCCATTCTGCACTGCCTGACACTCGCGGGTGCGCTCATGCGCCCCTACTGCGCTCCTCCGGGCGTGCCCCAGACGCCTATGCGGTGTCTTGGGTGCGTCCTGCTGCCCTGGGCTCGCCCCACGGGTTCCCCCATGTGTGTGGTGCCTAGCGCCCATGCCTTGGGGTTGAACCCTCATGGTGTCTACGGGCTGGCCATATTTTTGGCTAAGGAAAAGAATGAGGAACTTTGTCAAATACAAAGTTGTCCTATGAGTATAAGCCATATGCCACATGCCACATGCCCTTCAATTCATTCTTCTCCTTCATATTCTTCTTGAGAATTCAAACATTAATCTTCATGATTAGAAACAACTCCTCAATTTATAATTCTTCTTCATCATCTCATTTTCTACTTAGGAGAGAATTCCCAAGGATCTTCATCAACCAAACTCCTGAATCACATAACTTCTTCAATGTGCTTCGTTGATCTAATCAGAGATCAATTGGATCTTTTTCAATTCACATGCACTAAGAGTTAGTGCATGGACTTCATTAAAACCACTTCATCCACTTAGAACTTATGGATGGTTCACTTCAGCTCCTCATGCATTCTTAATACAATGCATGGCCTTCAATCATTGTTGTGACATTGTATCCAGTTTATACAATTTCTTGGAACTTTAAGATCAGCTCAACAATCGTCTGATTTTATGATGATTCTCCATCATCATCCATTCTTCGAGTAATGTCACTTAGTATCATATTGATACAAGTATTGAAACATTAAGATCAGTTCTACAATCGTCTGATATACATAGAGAATGTTTCAACCACAACATCCTATGTCACTTAGTGAATCTCCTAAGTGACATGCATCTTAGTACCATGGCCATTCTCCATTCATCACCAACACCATCACATCCTTTGTCATTCACATATTGAAACTCCTTGACATCCATCCATTCATTCCTTGACAACAACATACCTCATTGACAACAAATGCAACACAGTGCACTTCAATCTCCCCCTTTGTATTTGTTGGCAATACACTAGAGCACATATGAATGGGTCAATATGTGTGCCAATATTTCTCCCCCTTATTGGCAACCAAATGAAAAGGTGTGGTGTGGTTCTCTTTCAAAAATCTCTTCCTCCCTTTGAAAAGTATTTTCTTGAAAAAACACTGAGAGAGGGATGATGTCACATGTTCTCTTTAGCAAAGAACCTTCAGTAAATCAACTCTAAGTCTACGTGGGCTAACCCGGTGTAGAAAACAAAAGTGATGTTACCAAGGAACTCAATGCTGTCCAACATTCACTGTACATGTGAAATCATGCTTTAGGGGTTTGAATTTTCAGATATAACAATGAATTTCTAAATCCTGCACATACTTCACCAAACACATTAGAAAGTTCAGGTGCAAAGATAAATCTCCCCCTTTCATCCATTTGCCTTCAATCAATACTCCCCCTTAATTGACATGATGAATACAATTAAGAAACAAGGGATGAAAGTATGATTGGAATACCTTCACTTTTCTCAAGATGGTGTTAAATCTCAGAATCCCATCTTCTTCAGATAGGCTCCCCTCAAGGGGTGCACTCCATTCCTTCCAAACCATTCTCCAGCTGAGAATGATCATCATCTTCCATTCCCTTCAATATTAGCACATGTAAATACCAGAAGTATAAGGGAATAAGATGGAACCTCCTTGGTTCATCAATGTGAACAATAAGGTTGAGAAGATTCTCTCAACTGAGATGTCCCATTTTCACCATTCTTTACACTTGCACATTTGATCTTCAATGATGTTGGTGCTGGTGTGGATCTCAATACATCTTCATGTGAAATATTAATCTTCCCTTTTCTCTTAGCAATTGCCAGAACTTCATCTTCAGCTCTTTGCATTTCACTGGCAAGTTGCAACTGATTTGGCCATATGACTAACAAGTCATTTGGAAGTGAGGCCTCAGTTTTGGAAATTCCACATGGTTCTTTTGATGCTGTTAAGCTACCTTTCTTAGGAAACTTATTTTCAATCAATCCCTTCTGCTTCTTCTGGATTGATTGTCCTTTTGAGTCCAGTCTGCTTCTATTCATTTCCATGTCTTGTTCACAATGATCCATGGTGTGTCCTTTCTTTCCACAGTAGAAGCATGTTTTCTTGGTGGTCCTTCTGGATGCATCACCCTTCTTGGATTTAGACTCCAAGGACTTCTTTTCCTTTTTCAAAACCTTCTTGGGAGCATCTTCCAATTTCTTATTCTTGCTTCCCAAGGATTCTTTCTGAGCCAGGTTTTGTGATCTTATCATCTTTTGAGCTCTGGATACAGTTGGAGATTGACATGTATCTATTTGACCACTTTTGCACACATCCCAGATGTTATCAATCAATCCAAATCTGTTAGCAGTAAACAGATGTCTATGGACCTGTGGATGTTGCCTCTTTTCCTCTGGCTTGCTCCCCCTTGGCATGGGCTTCCTCTGTGCTTTGGCATTCAGTGGATTGTACCAACAATCCTTTGCACAATGCCCATACTTGTTACAACACCAACACTGACCCAAATATCTTGACCTCTTCAGTCCTTCTGATTGTTGGGTACTTTTCTTGAATTGTTGTGCTGCTTCAGGAGAGCTTTCTTTCTTCATTGTCTTCATCCATACTTGTTTGGAATTATTCTTCCATCCTGCACTTTTTGTGGAAACACAATTAGAAGCATGAGTACAAGATGGTATGGATGGTACCTTCTTTTTAGAATATGTTTCCCTTTCATTAGAGGATGTCTTTCTTTTAGAATCATCCTTCTCAAAGCTCACTTGAGTAGCAACATTTCTTCTTTCAGCTGACTGGGAGGCTTCAGCTTTGGGTGATTGCAGATTTTTCAATATCACCTCCAGTTCAAAGCATTTCATGTTGAGGGAGTTCTTCTCATCCTCAACCAATCTTATCCTACCTTCCCAATTCTGTTTCAGCTGTTCTAACTGGTCTTCATGCACCTTCTTCATTTCTTATAATGAATTGTCAAGCTCCTTTACCCTGTTTACTTTGTCTTCATGTTGAGCATCTCTGACATTCATTGAAACATTGTGCCTCTTTTCCATGCATGGAAAACTTCTTTGATCATTATCATAATGATTTCTTTCTCAGAAAGGCTTCTTTGCAATTCTTTACAAGTATCTTCATATCTATCATTGCAAAGAGAAACTGTTTCATCCTTAGCCTTCACCAGCTTTCTGAGAGTGTTGGTTATGCCAACCCTTTTAGACAATTGGACTTCCAGAGAATTGGCTTCATCTTCTAGCTGTAATTTTTCTTCTTGAAGATCAAGGAGGCCTGTAGCTATACACATTGCCACTTCCTTCAGGACTGTCTTTTGAAGATATTTGATTACATTTAGAAGATCATTGTTCCTTCCATCTTCATCACAGCTAGAGCAGGCTTCATCAGAAGAATGATAAAAGGAATTGTCATCTGATGTGACTTTCACATTTCTTTCCATAGAAGGAGTTTCTCTGATTGCAATAACCTTCTTCTTCATCTTCTTTGCCTGTTTCTTCTTTCTATTTTTCTGAGTCTTGGAAGATATATCCATTTGAGGCTGGTTACTCATTTCCTCAAATCTGCACTCCATAACGACTCTCTTGGATCTTTTAGAGGTAACCTCCCTCTGATACCAATTGAAGTGCCCAGATCAGTGTGAATCACTGAGAGGGGGAGGGGGTGAATCAGTGATCCCTTAAAACTTTTTACTAATTGATTCCTTATCAATTAAACCTCTATGGCTGGTTAAAGCCTCGATCCACTCTTCTTGTATCTCTAATCCTTTCCTCGAGTGATGCAGTAAATGTAAAGGCACAAGACACAAGGATTTACAAGGTTTGGCACCAAAGGCATACGTCCTTGCCATGTTGGTTATACACCCCAACATGGTTTCTTCCATTATAATCTGTTAGTATTACAATGGTCGATACAGCATCCCACTGTATCTCTCCTGAGTCCCACAGGAGGGTCTTTATACTGCGTCCCACAGTGTTACCAGAGTCCCACTGGCCTGCTCCAGAATCCCACTGAAGACTTCTTCTCCCTGAGTCCCACAGGGTCTTCTCCTGGCTCCTCGAGTCACACGAGTAGCTCTTCTTCACTTTAAGCTTCTTCAATTATCCTCAACAGCCTGGGATAAATGCTGCTGGCCTTGCTCTGTACCTCTGATCACTTGAGTTGATCAGGTCTTCTCGTGCTGCTCAGGATTTATCTCCTTCTTCTAAGGATGACCTGGCCTCTCTCTTCAAGAAACTTCAACAACCTCTGAAAAGGTCTGTTGGTCTTACTCAACAACTTCTGATCACTTCTGTTGATCATGCACTTCTCAATCTACTGAAAACTCAGACAACTGATATCTTTAACTTCAGTCTGGTCCAGTCTCACTTCAAAAAAACTTCATGCACTGAATGCATGGCAAATCTGAATCCTCATGCACTGACTGCATGGCCTTCTCAATTTCTTCAAGATCCTCTGGTCTTGGTCAACTCAAATTCACACTCACTGATTTGAACTTTGATAACATGCGCATGTGCGTGCATGCATACATGCACTTCCCCTTTCCTCTTCTTGGTGCAGTAGACCCACAAAGGGAGTAACACTTTAAGCACACACCAACTTCTCAAACTTCACACACTTTATTCAATTTGTCTACACACATAGATTGTGTGTTCTACAATAGTGTGAGTGTCCTCTTCTCTTTCTTCTTAGTGTGTATACTTTAGTTTGCACACACACTAAGGTTCAGCCTTCTTTGTTACTTGTTCAAGTACACATAAATTGTTCTTTGTTTTGCACACACTTGACTTGGGCCTCTTCCCACTTCTTGTTGCACACCCTTAACCTGTAGGTTGTTCTTCAATTTTGCACACAAAAAATGTGTCTTCACTTGGTGCACATACAAGGCATGAAAGCCTCGGGTCCTCTTCTCCACTTGGCACACACCCACTGTCCGTAGGTGGTCTTCTTCACTTGATCTCAAAGGAGGCGCGCAAGGGTATGCTTGATCCGCGGCCAACTCCATATCCCACAGCCGCACAAGGTACCAAGCCGCAAGGGCCGCGTAAGGCCTCGGGTGCAAGGCACCTCAACCATGGGGCGCGCAAGTGCTACTGCCCCGGGTACTTCCTGCCGCGCAAGGAGTTGGCGCGCAGGGGACCTCCCTTTCTTCTTTTGCGCAAGGAGTGCGCAAAAGGAACCAAACAGAGCTAGGGGAGATCCGGGCTGTACTGCCGCGCAAGTGTGCGCGCAGGCTCTTCTTCGTTCGGCAAAGGTGCTCTCACGAGACTTCTCGTTTTTCATCAAAAGATCAGCAGTAATTAGAATTCCTTGGCCTCTCTTTTTATAGGCAGAGGAATGCCTCAGATCTTCCGCGTGAGATATCTTGAATCCCCGAGTTTTTCGGACTTTTAAAATCTTCAAAATCTTGATTTTCGTCTTTCTGTCAAACGCGGGTTCCATTTTTATTTTTCTTCGGTCTTCTTCACGTGCATGCTACTTAGAACGCATGCACGACCTCTTTTCTTCCAATCCACGCAAATCACGAACACACCGAGGCCTCGGCACTTCGTTTGCCTTCGGCCTTCATCGAATTTTCTCATTTGTTTCATGCAAGTCTCTTTTTATGCATGGTACTGTTCGTTATGGCCAGACGAGCACGAGGGTGCCTTCGGCTTCGAGAGAGACAACCGAGAACTCAAAATTCGTCGTCGGGATGCCTCTGGTTCAGCGGGAGACGTCGGGGAGCTTCGGCATGGCTCGAGGTTGAGGACGAACGGGGAGCCGTTGGATCAGGAGATCAGAAGACTTTGGATGGCCTGGATCTGAAGATCTCGCGCGGGATCGATCGTGCGGTCGAGATCTGGCACACGATCGATCGAGCGGCCAGGATTCGTTCCAGTGAAAAAATGCGCGTCCCACATCGAAACGGCGGCCGATTTTTCCGCGGTTTATCACCCAAGCACTCCCATCCTCACTTCAGTTGTATCTTCTCCCTCCACGGTGCCGCCCCGCACCGTGTTCTCTCTGCTGGGCGCGCTTTGCGCCCACTCACGCCTGCGGGCGCTCACCTAGCGCCCATTCTGCACTGCCCGACACTCGCGGGTGCGCTCATGTGCCCCTACCGTGCTCCTCCGGGCATGCCCCAGACGCCTATGCGGTGTGTTGGGTGCATCCTGCTGCCCTGGGCTCGCCCCACGGGTTCCCCCATGTGTGTGGTGCCTAGCGCCCATGCCTTGGGGATGAACCCTCAAGGTGTCTACGGGCTGGACATATTTTTGGCTAAGGCAAAGAATGAGGAACTTTGTCAAATACAAAGTTGTCCTATGATTATAAGCCATATGCCACATGACACATGCCCTTCAATCCATTCTTCTCCTTCATCTTCTTCTTGAGAATTAAAACATTAATCTTCTTGATTAGAAACAACTCCTCAATTTATAATTCTTCTTCATCATCTCATTTTCTACTTAGGAGAGAATTCTCAAGGATCTTCATCAACCGAACTCCTGAATCACATAACTTCTTCAATGTGCTTCGTTGATCTAATCAGAGATCAATTTGATCTTTTTCAATTCACATGCACTAAGAGTTAGTGCATGGAATTCATTAAAACCACTTCATCCAGTTAGTGCATGGACTTCATTAAAACCACTTCATCCACTTAGAACTTATGGATGGTTCACTTATGCTCCTCATGCATTGTTAATACAATGCATGGTATTCAATCATTGTTGTGACATTGTATCCAGTTGATACAAGTTCTTGGAACTTTAAGATCAGCTCAACAATCGTCTGATTTTATGATTTTGCTCCATCATCATCCATTCTTCGAGTATTGTCACTTAGTATCATATTGATACAAGTATTGAAACATTAAGATCAGTTCTACAATCGTCTGATATACATAGAGAATGTTTCAACCACAACATCCTATGTCACTTAGTGAATCTACTGAGTGACATGCATCTTAGTACCATGGCCATTCTTCATTCATCACCAACACCATCACATTCTTTGTCATTCACATATTTAAACTCCTTGAAATCCATCCATTCATTCCTTGACAACAACATACCTCATTGACAACAAATGCAACACAATGCACTTCACATAAATTGTCTAAAACATATTTTCTGAGATTATATAAAACAATACCCCTCTTTTCATTGAATTAAATGAGTTTTAGACCTTTTGAAAATCGATATTCACTTTATAATAAAATAATATTTCAAGAGATTCCTAAAGTACCCATCATCCCTCTTATAAAATACCACCATCTCTAACCTCTTACTCAAACATCTCAAGCCCCTTGGCTCATCCAACATTTTATCCAATAATATCCCAATATCCTTATATTCCTCATAGAATCATTAACATAGGTAGATGACAATTCATGAAATCTTTTTGGCTCATATCAAAGGGAGTTACCCGTTTTAAGAGGTAGCGTATTCTCTAAAGTTCCTTTATAATATTCTACTTCATCACACCCATTTCTATTATTTTTACATTATTACCTAAAAAACCTAGTATCCTAAATATAATAGGATTTTTTATGAGATGTATTCTAACTACACTTACACACACCTCCATCTAATGGATTTAGAACATACTGTTTCTGAGGATGGTGAACTATTGTCTCACAAAATGATGATTGTTCAATTATCTCATACCACCTGTCATTGCAGATATGATGATGGAACTATATTTATATGATATATATTATTTTTATATTTCCTTTATGTTTTTTTAATTTTTATTTACAACATACCTTAATTCATTTCATTATGTGTAAACATGATAATTTAACTAGAGGAAACACAAACTACCACCCCTCAAAGTGATATGGCTCATTCATGACATACATGGAATGTATAAAGGATGGAATTAATGAACATATGTAACATATATAAAACATGATATTATAATATAATTATAATATACCTTTATATCATTATGTTTTCATTCCATAAAATATGAAATAGAAACAAAAGTATCCTTAATGCGTATGTACGGCTAACTGTTTCCATGAATAGTGCATTTCAGTTATTATCTCCAAATGTTATGGAATATTATAAATACATATATGGTTGATATATATGATATATATATATATTAATAATATTCTAGAGATAATGGTCTATTAACCACATGGACAAATTTTAATTACAACAAGATCATTTTTGAATCAAGTTTACAATATCGACAGCACATCCATTATTAATGTAAATAATTGTGCAATTTTTATAACATTGTAATAAGTGATATAAAAGGAATAATAAACATTAAAAAGGTTATGAAGCTAGTATAAATTAACTTAAGTTTATTATTCAAGATATCAAAAAATGAATGAGTGATGGCAGGCACGAGGTAAGGGAAACTTTAACCCTCCTCTTTTAGTCAAAGACATATTTTAGGCTATGTATTCCCATTTCAATTTTCTTATGTTGGGATATGTTCTTATATATCCTTATTTTTTTACATTTTATTTCAAAGAGATGAGATAACAATTTCTATCTCATGAATTCATTTTTAAAATATTTATGTGATTTCGTTAGGCTGCTGAATTTTTGTAAGGCTCTTCGGCTAAATCTTCTTTCATTGAGGCATACTTCGATTTTAAAATATATTCTTTTAAACAATGTATAATAAACCCTTTGACATTTAATTTTATTAAAAAGGAATATTTTTCTATGAATCATTTATATAAATGATAAAAGGAATATTTTTATCTTATTATGGTGACAATCACTATTCTGTCACTATAACCGTATTCGTTATTTGGATTCATCTATAAGCCTTAATTTTTTAAAAATGAAAAGAAACCCCTTATTTCATTTTTGGGTGTTTTAATATTGAAAATAGTTTTGGAAATGGATTTTGTATTTCAATATGAATGAAAATGAAATGTTTTTAGTGAAATGTTCATTTTTTTCAATATTTAATGTGTTATGATTATATAATTGTAGTTGGAAATTTGATGGGTGGTTATGTAATAAAACAATGATGGGTGGTTAGGTGATAAACCAAGTGATGGGTGGTTCTGTGATAAATCCTAGATGAGTGGTTTTTTATAACCTCCAATGCATTGGGTAAGAAATTAGGTCGTATGGCTATTCTATTAAGTGATATGTGTGGAAGTAGATTGTATGCTTATTCTATTTAAGTATGTTTATGTCCCAAGATACCTTTATATTCTATATGTTGTTTTATATGGGCTTTATGGTAATCTTTTGGTTATGAAATGGGTATGAAATGAGTTTATATTTAGTGAAGTGATTTTTCCACTTCTTTATGGTGAAAAGTATTACATTATGATAATTTATTCATGGTTTACATGTTATTTTGAAAAACTAACAGTTTTCTTTATATGTGTATCCCTGAATGAGATTTTTATGCCAAAGTTTTGAAATGTTTTTTCACAAGGAATAATGATAAATAGAGTCAAGGATGGGATCACGGAAAATTCATGCTATCTAAAACATAGAACTGGACATGTTTCTTTTTTTAGAGTTTTTTTATGAAAAAAATGGATATTGAGTAGAAATTTCAACTTGTAATTTTCTAGTTTTTATGCATAAGTTATAACCTATTTATCTAAATATCTAAACCTGAAAAGATCATAAATTTTAATTATTAACTTAATTCAAGATTATGTAATGTTTAGGGTTGGGTCCTTATAGAGAGATAACTCAATGAAGTAGACTATCATATTGTTAACCATGATGGGACTTCTCTCTGACCATAAGAATAGGTTTGTAGGGATATGGAATTGGCGTTTTTGGTAATAGATAGTGTTATTATAAAATGGTTGACCCGACTAAGCATCTTAGTTTTAGTGGCACTTGTTATGAGGTCAGTGGTATTATCTCAGGGATTATAGTGGGTTAAACTAAGATATGATTCATATAAGGTGTAATGTGTAATAATTGTGTAATGGTTTTTTTGGTGATGTCATTTATTGTGTTTATTAGAATAAGAATAAATTTTTGGATAGGTGGTATCAATTCACCCAAGGGATGAATGATTTGGTTGAGACTACTATTCAATTTTATTTATATAGAGGTTATTAATTCCTTGATGTTGATGTATAATTTAATAAATCATTGACAATCATATTTACAATTTCTATACATCATTCACCTTTATAATTGGTTTGGTGAATGATCATTCGCCCTTGTTATTTTTTTCATGATACATACATAACCCATGGATGATTATATAATGATACATCATTCAGATGGTGATATATCATTCACCCAAATTTGTGTATATAGTGATTTTTCATTCACCCATTATTATTATATGGTGATGTTTCATTCCCCTAGTGTTGTGTATAAGTGATACAACATTAAATAATGGTCTTTAGATTATGATATATCATTCTCCCAAATTATGGTAAATGGTGATACATTTTTCACCCATAGGTGTTATATGGGGAAATATCATTCTCCCAAATTTATGTCTAGGGAAACATATTGTCTAACCATGGTTTAGGTATGAGAGAAAAATTTAATACCTGAATTCAGTAGTAAGTTGTTATATTTTTCAAAATTGGATTGTATGGTGATATAATTTTCACCTTCCTCATAGTATCAGAGATACATCATTAAATTTTTTATATTATAATAAGGATGCATCATTTATCTTGGTTTTTGAATTAGAGATATATCATTCACCATTTTTGTTGTTATAGTGTTGACGATAATACCTTCAATATAATTATATTGATAAAATTTTCACTTATTTATATGATAATGAAAGGTGATTAATAGTTAACACCCTAAGGTAGGAATATATGAGTGAAATATCATAATTTACTGAATTTTTTTGAAATATGTTTCAGTAGACCATTAGGGTGACATCTTTATTATCTGATGGAGTAGTAGGTTCATTCTTGTGGTTATTTATAGAATTTATTTCGAACTTGTGTGTGTGTGGTTATTATTTGGGTAATTATTAGTGGTTTCTAACTATGTTTTATTCTCACACATTTCATGTACGCAATGATGGACATGTATACCTTATTGTTGGAATACAAGTCATGGAAAGGACACTAGTATAGATAAGTAATATTAATGATATTAGAAAGGATTTATTCAAAAATAGGAGTAAATGTTGAATATAGTGTCATGCCCCTCCTTATTGTTTTATTTTGGTTATGTTTTGTATTTTATATGATTAGACCAATGAGTTATTTTTGTCAAAATGTATGGTGGTATAACCTAATGGGTATTATTTACTATGTTATAGTGTAGACGTTTATTTATGTTATGAATTATTTCATAATTTTATTATAATAATATTTAATGTTCTTGTGATTATATTTTGTTATTTATTTTTGATTTTAAGCTATGATATTATGGGCATTGTATCCCTTTGTTCTATTATCATACTCAAGCTACTGGTTAGTAACCTATGGTGGATGAGGAGGTGTAGTTTAGGCACATGAAACTTCATCTAGGCCCATATGGGTGGTCAAAAGTCTAGGATGTTAATATTATCTCACTCCACAATCCAAATTACAATGATATAATCTACGGACTCAATGTTGTGATATCATAAATATTCTTCCAAGTGTAATGGTTATTCCAAATAATAATCATTTTGGTTGTTATAACACGTGAATCTCACAAATGTAATAAAATATAAATCTAAAAATACTCACATGACCAAAATCCTAAAAGAATATGATAAACCATTAGTAAAATAATCATCAATAGTATCAACTCTTCCAATTCATATGAAATAATCTATGTGAGGGTATGAATCCTCCCTTAAAACCCTTATTATATTGGAAAGAGTCCCATTTTCAATAAAAACACATTTTAATTATTGAATTGCATCATTTTTTAATTAACATTCACTCTATTGGGTTTATCTAAAATTTCTTAACTCTTAACTTATTTTAAAAAATAGGCATAAAAATTTCCTTAAAAATCTCTAGTTGACTATAAATAATGTTTCTTGTTTATCATAATCTAAATTTTTTTAAAGTTGACATAGTGAATGTATAATTATATTGAACTTCTCCATGAGGAATCCTCCTAATCAAACAATTAGAATAATTGTGACCCCTAATGTCCACCTCCAATAAACCATGGGTTGGTGACTAGCACTATATGTATATCATTATGAAGATATGGAAGGTGTTTCCATTTTAAAATAGAAACCCCACATCACCATGATTAATATAACTCATTTAAGAAACAAATTAAATAAACAATGTATATATAAATACATGTCATATCATATAATTCTAATCCACAAAAGGAAAAATAACACAAAGTCAATCAACTCCACATTATCTTAACCAAGGTAAATGCAGCCCACCATTACCAACAAGTCTCATGTGTCCAAATATAAGGTCTCAAAACACAATAAAAATATCTTTCATTATAATCAAAATAATAATAATAATATATACATATATATCAGGGGTAAGAATATTGACATATTCATATGTTTCATCCCGATAATTCTCATGCACTACATGAAAAATTGGAAGACGTGTGTGTGGAATTGAGAAACATACATTTATCACTCATTAATAGTTTCAATGTAATCATAAAAAATGAAATGACCTATTCTAATTGAAAAATATATAAAAATTCACACACCCATATTCTTCCTTGATTGTAGTCCATTATGATGATCCTTTCATGCACACCACATATTCTAGTTGGTAAATCTTCAAATTAAACACCCCCTCTGATTAAACACTTCTCCTATCAAGAGTCACCTCAAGGCCTCCACTTACATATCCCTTCTCCCTTCCCCATCACCATGATCAGGACATTTATCCCCTCATATGAATATCCAAAACGTTTTTTTCTCTACCCCAACCATGGGATCTTGTTGGAATAATTTTTTATTGAATTCATTATTTAAACATAAAAATAATTTTATAAATCCTATTTATGGGAAATTAAACAATAATTTTAAAATAGGGTTTTTTGGTTAATTATGGATTTAGGTTTTATGACAACCCTTCTTTTATTATAAACTTGAACATGATTTATTACCTAAAACATCACTTGATACAAAAAAGAAGATCGAGAGGTTTATTATCTTTGGGGCTTAGGATAATTACATAAAAACATAAAACATGAAATACTACATCTTTATTGAAAACTTCCTTTACGTGACCACTACATTCTTTCGTACTTAGCATTGCATGGGATAACCTGAGGACATGCATAAGAAAAAGGTGAGCTATAAAGCCCACTAAGGGAGTACACATGGAATAACATGAGGAGTACAATACATGTTAGACAATAGGAATATTAATAGAGCATAAAAGAAACATGAACATAAAGGCATGATTTATCATGATAATCATAACATGGAAATGTGGCAACAACACTTAACATGGAATTAGCATAAGCCAAGGCTCATTGCACATGGAGCATGAGTAAATTCTAATTGCACATAAAGAATGAGTAAACACTAGTTGCACATGAATTAGCATGAGTCAACACTCATTGAACATGACATTTCATGATACTATACTTTACCCAATGCATTGGAGCGCTATAAGGGTGCACCTTTCTTAAACATTTCATTTCATGCATAAGTGTGCCACATGGATCATAAAACACAGATTCATAAAACATATTCATTTATTCCATGATGAAATAATATGGAATTCATATACGAATATTTATAATAAATAATTAAATGTGCATAAGGGTGAATACCTTTGATGGAGAAATGGGCATGGTATCCACTACACAGGGGCATTGGCTTAGAAAATTGGTGCGATTTCGGCAGCGTAACGGCGTGACATAAAAATTCATAAAAAAGGTTGATGAGAGAGAAATGGGTTACTCATCATATTTAAATGTAATGTAAAGGAAGGAGTTCATATAGATACATTTCCCATAAATTGTAATGGAATTTAGATTCATGATACAAAATTATTGCTTGAATGTAAAAGAAGAGAGAGAAGTTCCTTTCAGAATTTTGGCATAGTAATGGGTGTACATGGGTGGCATTTAATGAGAGACAAAGGGGTATCCCATCATTCAAACATAAAGAGGGTAGTATGAGGGAGGTTCAAAACCATACCCCAACATTCATAATTGAAATTAAAAGGGAAAAACAACTTAATGAAAATTGGACAAAAAAGAGAAAGGAAGAAAAAACCCTTACTTGGAAGTGTGCTTCCAAAGGCTAGAGGGAGGCTTGTTAGAGGCTTCTTGGGATCTTGGGGCACCTTGGGAGGATTATAGAGAGAGTAGGGAAGAGGTTGTACAAACTCCAAACTCTTTGAGTGAGGAGGAAGTGGGATCATGGGTGGGTTTATATAGGAAAGGTGAGGGAATTCTTTATTATTTATGTTTGGGACACCTTATATTAAATTAATCGAAACCACAAACCATCCCATGGTTTTTGACCATGTTTTTTGGAAAAGGGAAGAGGAAAACAATATTTTATAAGGCTAAAGTCCTAAATTCTTAAAATATTAGGGGTTCTTATGTGGAGGTGAGTCACACTCCCAAGAAAATTACTTTAAAAAATCAAGGTGTTGAATAAGTCTTGAGGGGTCCATTAATGATTTGAAAAGTAAGTTAAAAAATCCAAAATAACATTATTTTAATGTTAAAACATATATTAGCCTAAAATAAAGATTATTGTATTTTATTACATCACTATTGGGTCATTATGATGTCATAAAACACATTATATATTTAAACGGTATTTAATTTTTACTCAAAAATTTGACTGTATCAGAAAATTATGAAAAATTTACCGTTGGATAATTCTGACGTCCTGATTCCAAAAATAACATTTATTTTATCTAAATAATTTTCTAAATATGTTAATTTTAACTTTTAAAATAAAAACTGACCTTTATCGAAAATTCACAGGTTTGGACAGAAATGGCTTTCAAACCTTAGTAAAAATTATAATCGCATTCAAAACACTATAAGATCATTTATATTTAATAAAAATGAATTTAATAATAATAATAATATTTTATTAAAATATTATTTAATTAAAAAATTCCTTAATTTAATAAAATAGAATTATTAGTTAAATAATAACTAAAAAATTTATTTATACTTTAAAAACTATTTACAATGTATAAAAAATAACTAGAAATTATATTCATTATTATATACAAATAAATGTACATGAACATAATACTAATTATTTTTTACATAACCCCTTAAAATAGCCGCATAAGACCTAATGGTAAGGTGTGCGATGGTGACATACTCTTGGGGTGTCTCGGATAACATCGCTCGAGTGGTAATTTCTATCAACTTCCACGTTTCCCATAGACGGTCCCATTCGAGATTGACATGGTGAATCTCAGCTTGCACTTGGTCAAGGGCGATGCCCATGGATGCCACCTATTTTCTGAGCTCCAAAAATGGGCTTCGTACGGAGAAATTCTACTGGAGGAGGCCATCGCTTCTTTTATCTAAGTAAAATTGGATGTGTTAAAGCCCTATATTTATACTAATAATGTGATCACTGTTCGACGACTATATTAAAAACGGTAAAAAAATATTAACATAAAACCAAAGAAGTTGACATCTTATAAAAACATTTTTCATAAAGAGAAATTTAACTAGATCAAGAGGGATTTTCCATTAATGAAACTTTGGGTCATTACAGGTTTTCTAATTTTGGAGATTTCCCCCATAGTAACACCCCTCCATAGATTACTTCTATTTATTAATATATTTTTTTTTAAATTAATTGAAGTTTAAAAGTAAAGGGTGATTGTTCGAATTTATAATTTTAACAATGAAAATGAGATATTAACAATGAAAATTATAAAAAAATAGATTTAACTTCTTTCATAAATATTTAATGTTATTAAATCATTAATGAAATAATTATTATTATTTATAATGTTTGTCCCATCTTTTTTAAAATTTAAATGGAATGTATGTGTATTCTAATTAAATGAAATTATAAAATTTTTTATAATGATAAAAAAATAATTATTTAAAATTAGTTTTCCTTTTCATATTTTGAGTTTTTCTTTAGTTTTAACATGGTACTATTTAAATGTTTCATTTTTTAAAATTTCACATATTAGAATAAATTTTTTTAATGTTTTAAAAAACAAATTTTTGTTTAACTCCATTTTTTAAAAAATAGTGTAATAATTCAAATAATTTGTTTTTGAAAACTTTTTATTTTGCAGATGTTTTATGTGTATTTCTTAAAAAAATAATTTTCTTATATATTCAATGTAAATTTAACTTTGATGTATGCATCTTTTATATTCTCAAACATAGATGGCTTTGTGAAATAAATTTCATTAATTCAATTTTTTTTTCTTATTACATTAATGAAAATTTATTAATAAATTTTTTATATCATTGTATTATATTTTTGATTCATTTTTTATTTGTTTAACAAAAAAACTAAATATCATATAATTTATTTCAAAAAAAATTATAGAGTTTTATTTTTTTTGAAAGATGAAATAAATTGGTATGCATTGGTATTGTTTAGTTTTTCAAATGATTATCTACTCATATTTATTTTTAAATATTATAAATATTATAAATATTAATATTTAATAAATTGATCTTATTGGATTATAAATTTAATATGTATTATTTAGGTGTTTCAATTATATAATATTCTAAAAATAAATATATTGAAAAGAGATGTTTTGATATGATGAATAAATTTTCAATAGAATATTCTGAGAGGATTAAAAAATTTATATATTTCGTTAGTGGATTTAAAAAATTTTATTTTTACAAAGTATAAAATTTGGAAAGAATCATATTTACAAATGAGATATCATGGGGGAACTTTTGTTTCTAAATGATATTTTCAAAAATAATATGATTTGTAAACATCATGGGAGAGAGAATATTTTCTATCACTAATCAAAAACTATTCAGAGAGATGTTGATCAGATTATAGTTGGTTTTATGAACATAATGATCAATGAGATGATATAAAAGTGTACTCTTGAAGATGGTATCCATTAATATGATGATGTTGGAGGGAGTAATCACTACTCAGGTGCGTATAGAGAAGCATTGAAAATTTTAAAATTATTGATGGTTCATGTATTAAATTATTTCATGGATGCAGTAAATTTAGTTAATTTCAATTAAACATGGATTTGTTCCACTTAACATATTTGAACTTATGTAAAAACACCTCGTTAATCTTGTTATTAGTATTATTACATAATGTACCCTATATTTTATTGAAGATTTTAGATCAATACCACCAATATACCAAGTTAATGGATGAATTTCACTTCACATGTGATACAATTGATATATGTACTAGAAATTCTTTGTCGTTTCTAAAATAGAATGTGGTGATCTATAATTTTAATCTATATAAATCATCCAAGTGGAATGAATGTGAGGTTAATTAAGGAAATTGGATTCTTCTTGATTGTGCTATCAACCATGGGAATCTAATTGTTGTGAAGTGGATGACTTACTTCACATTCAGACTATGTTTGAATAGATTATTAAATTAATCAATAATCACTAATTTTATGGAATTTAATTTAATGCTCCAATATTTTACAACATATTATTCCATTTAATAAACATAATGTGTTTGATATATTTTTTTTACACACAACACCAAAAAAACTATGATGAAAATTATTATAATTAAATTATAAGAAGTAAATATAACTATTACATTTTAATTGGAAACAATAAATAAAAATATATCATCATAAAATAAATAAAAATTAACATATAATATTTTATTAGTATATCTAAATAAATAATAATATCATTTTATGAATAAAACTAAATTTTCATAAAAAATCATTTTTATGTGAAATTTATTTTAATTTTAACTAGACAAAAGTAATATATTTTTTTGATTGTAAATATTATTTTTTGAATGAATAATTAATAAAAAATAATCTCTTTAGTAATTTATAGTAAATAAGAATAAGAATAATTAATATATAAAAACACATTTTACTATTAAAAATAGTTTTCCATTATATTTTATATTCACATTTAGAAGATAATGTATTTAATTTTAGAATTTTAATAAAAAAAATGTAATAAATTTTTTTATTTAACATATCAGAATTATCATTGAGAGAATTTTTTTATTTTTCTCTAAAATGATATTTTTGTAGGTTTGTAGTGAAAAATAATTTTTTTACAAATACTGTGACTTTTATAACATCACTAAAAAACGAGAATGAAAGAAATAATAAATTCTCTTTCATAACCAAATATTTATTTAATAATTACAATTATACATTTAAAATATTATGTTTATTTTATAAAAAGAATCTTCAACATTTTGGAACATAAGTAATATTTTATTTCCGTATAATCTGTTTAGGAAAAAAATTTATCAAAAGTTTCACAAGGTGAATTTACGTTTTATATTTTTATAAAATAAAAATTGAACATTATATTATATTAATAGACCAATTAATTTTATAATAATCCATATTATTTATAATTTTATAATAAATATTATTGGAATTCTGAAAAATACACAATTTCTAATTTTTTTTTTCAAAAACTGTGTTCTAATATTAAAATCATTTTTCTCCCAATTTGTAATTTAGTTTTATAAAATTGTTTCTGTATTTTAAATAATAATTAATTTTTTTTAATAATAATTAAAATTTAAATTATCATCATTAAAATTAATTACCATGGTTAAAAAATAGTTACTATGTTAAAGTTAAATAACGTTAAAAAGTGTTTAACTAAGGGTAAGAGACTAATAAAATGTTAAAAATGTATTAAAATAAGTGGATGGGATTTTTGGAGGCCTTAATTCTTCCCTTTTCCATTATTATGAAATATTTCATCAACTTTACCATTGAATAATGACGTATATTGATATATTATTGGAAATTTGTCACTCCTCTTACAAATAAAGTTATCTTTCTCCACCACACTACTCCAAACACCAAGAACCTCTTAGTTCATAGAAAATTTCATTAGATACCACCAAAATACTCCTAAAACTTTTTAAAGATTATTATATTTTCAAAAAAACTCCATTCAAACCCTTAATCAAATTTATAAAGGATTTTTTCAAGGGATTAGATGAAAATTCACAATCACCACTTTTCTATTCATGTTTTTTACATCTCCTTCAACTATGTTTCAATATTTTTTATAAATTATTTTATAATTAAAACGGTATCTTTAGTATTAATGAATTTTATTATAATTTTGTTATAATCATTACTTTCATCCTCTCTTTTTAGGGGAAAATTAAAATGTCATGTATGTATATGAGAGGATTAATGCATCTAAAAACATTTTAAATCATTATTTAATAATATTATTAAATGAACAGTTAAAAGTGGTTTTAATGAATAAATAATATATTTATAATATGACTAAGAATCTAAAAATAGTTATTAATATTTTATTTCTATCTCTTCTATGGAAGACAGAAAGATCACTAATGCGTACGTTCAGACTACTGCCTCCAAGTACAACATTTTTCATTCTCAAAATCACCTTGCATGGATAGTTATTAATATATATTAAAGTAACCTATATAATATTTTAGATCTTTAGGTTTCATAAATATAGTTCTTAAGTGATGACACAAAAATTATCATTCTAATGTAATTCATTAATATTGATAAATTACCTGCAATAAGACCATCACGGATTTCTTCTTCACAAGTCATGACTAAAATTATTTTTTAGTTAATTTATAGATTTATAACTCATTATAAATATTTTATTCTATTACCTTTAATAGTCATGAAATTAGGAAATTTTTATCAATGAGTGGGGAATATCATAAATTCTCAAATAAATCATGAAACAAACAAAATTAATATCATTGGGTGGTAAAACTAAACTTTATATTAATAAATTACACCCAATTAATAATTATGAATGGAAATTATATAGTATTATAACAATGAATATGGTTATGAAATATTTTATTAGGAAATTTATCGTTTTTATAAAATATCATAGTGCATGTTCAACTAAGAAGGTCTTTGAACCAAGGCTATTCGTTTCTAGACACAGAGTATACTCTATGTTTGTTTTCAATCGACATTGGGTTGGTCCATGAGTTTGCAAAGAATGTGGTCTTATGGTTAATGATGAATGTAGTGTTGAATGTATCGTAGTGTCCTAGTGTTTTTCAAATTTTTGGGCTTGAAAATAAAGAGTTTTCTTTTCAAAAAGGATATATTTCTATATATAAGTGAATGTAATGTGGAATGGTGGAGGAAATTGATAAAGGAAGATAACCACATAACATGGTAAATGAACTACATACCATGTACCATGAACGATTCGCAGATGACGAAGGATGATACACGGGATGGATGAAAATGGTTTGTGGAACATAAAATGTTTCACAGTAAAGGTTTGTTGTTGGTATCAAGGATTATAGTTCATGGTAGGTGAATAGTTTGTAGGATGATGTTTCATTCAAAAAATAAGGTAGAGTTATGAGATGTTGCCAAGGGTGCAGTTAGAGGAATCATGGAATTGATTTGTTCCACCGTGTATGGAGAATGGAGGTACACATACCACATAGGGATATGTTTTTCTAGACATGCATGGACTACAGTAAAGGTTGTTCTATGTTGAGGATTTGGTAAATCTCTATTTAGCAGATTTTGTAGGTCATTCTTCTTATATAATAAGAACCAATCCTTTCTTTAATGAGTGGATCTGAGATCAAAAATCCAAGACGAATCCTATGAAATCAAGAAGTATTTCATGAAATATAACCCCATAACTAAATTAATTAAATATATCAATGGAATTCGATGAAGTCAACAATGGTTCAGGGAAAGAAAACCCCAAAATGGAAAAGTGGTTCCATATGAGGATCCTGTGAGAGAAGAAGTGTTCTGAAAAAGAGAAATACATTGAAGAAAAATAATTCTTCTAAAGGAGGTGGTACACGGTGTGGAAATTGTATTTTTAGTAATGTCTATATATGGAGCATAGTCTATATAACGAGAGTGTGATGTGGTTTTTGGAGCCAGGTAGAATGAAAATAAAGGTTGTATGTGAAAGGCATTCCACAGTGAAGAATCAGTACATGAGAGTAGGAGCAAAGACATTACGCAAATGCAGTTTGCATAGGAAATATGTGGTCACTGTTTGCAGAAGTGGTATGTGGAGGTGGTATGTGGAGCACATCACTTCATGGAGGAAAAAGCTCAGTTCATGGACGACATGTTTCAGAATGAATTGTATGCAGAAAATTAGATTACCTCTACTGGGGAAAATAAGACTTCAATAGAGAATATATCTATTGCTGAAAATTCATGATTTAATGACAACACAATCAAGTGACCTTCATGTAGATAAAATGAGTTAAAATTAATCCCCACACAGTGAATAAGAGGGCGTCAACAAAATTGATTTGAGGGACATAGTTTGATATCCCAAAAACTATATAATGTTAGTGTGCATGTCACAGAGAGGCCATGGTAATCTTTATTACTCTACAACTAGTGAATATTTGTGGTCTTTGGTACAATGAACAACATATTAGTGTATACTCTAGGGATGTATCCCTTAGTGGTGAACCAAGTAAAAAAAAATTCTTCAATTTGAATGAGATTTTTTCCCCTGTACTTTCTCATTTGATAGGTTTAACAGGTTCCTACCAATGTGGGAACAAGATCTATCATTTATAAAGAGAATGTTGTCTCCATGATTCATCCCTCCCCATTCAGGTGGCTCTGGGGCCCTTCAAGGGTTATCAATGCAAGGTTACTGGTGTAAAAAATTCCATTCTTTTATTCCATGGAGAATAAATATAATGTTAAAGGAGTTCCACACATTTATGGAAGAAATATTCAGATAAGAAAGAATAAGATGGGATCTCATCTAAGATATCCTGGAATGGAAGTAATTTTTACCACAACAAAGGAGTACATGTTACTAATCCAACTACGACGTCTATGAATGATTCATATAGGAAAATGATGGATACAGATTCAAAGGAATATAAGTCCCCCCACTACAGCTCTCTATAATCATATATATATATATATAAAGCCAATGAGAGGTACGTCAGCAAAGTTTATGTAGAAAAAAATAGAGAAAATATATGAAGGTGACATCAAACTGAAGGTGTTGAAACTACACGTTTTTCTTATATGTTTGATTATCTAAAGACGCATTCAGATGAAAATGTAGAACCCTTTTTCAATCAAATTACAATAGTTGTTCATGAAATAATAGGACATGGAGAAAAAATAAAATAAATTGATAATGTAAATAAAATATTGATAAGACATGAAATTCCATACAATGAAAATGTGTAAACCCTTTAGGAAAGGGATCTTTCCGAACATTATATGATTGATATTTTAAGCATCCTCGATTCATATGATATGAGAGTCAAACTAGAAGATGCATAAACTCGAGTAAGAAAGGATATGGAATTCATAGAAAGGAAATGGAATTCAAATACATGGATGAACTTGATGTTTTAGAAGATAGTATTGATGAATATAATGAAGAAAAACAAATCATTTCCCTCATTTCATATAAATTCATGAAAAGAAAAGGGAAATTTCAAGTCATGTTACCTATGGCTTGTTTCATTGTAGTAGATTTCGGTACATTGCCTCTCAGTCTACAAGAATGTTGGATGATAAAGAATGTGAAGCTAGAGACATGCAGAAGCCTAAAAAAAGGTTTTTCGAAAAGTGAGACTTCAAATCTGGTAAGAAACTATAGATAATGTTTTTTGTATATGAAGAAGATGATGATGATAGTGAATTCATTGAGGAAGAATATCTAGAATTTAAATCTGAAACTCATGCATCAATTATGGATACCATTGAAAAATCAGTACCATCGGGAAATAAAGCTAGAGATAATCAATTAAACAGTGATCTGGATCTCATGTTATGTCTTAAAGATGATTTTGGAAAGATTGGGAATCAATTAAAGAGATGTAAAAAGTGGAAAGTAATTTTGGATGAGTTATCAGAATATGTTGATATATTGGAAGTTGTAATGGATCAATATGACGATGTTGTTAAAGAACATTCAACAACTTCTTAAAGCTCAGAATATATAGTTGAACTTATGCTCCGAATTGAATAACATAGAAAGGAAGTTAATGGCCATAGATTGAGACTAGTGGAGAAGTCAAAAACTCTTGAGGGACATAAATATGAAGTTTTTAGTATGGAGAGTAAACCTAAAAGTGATTCAAGTCTAAAAGAAACAAAGAAGAAAAATTAGTTTGGAAAATTCATAGATGTTGAGGTGCTAGAGAGAGTTAAACATTGTTCTGATGGAGTTTAAAATGTTCTAAATGATCTAAGACTCTCATTCATTGGATACATATGAATTGTTATTGATTCTAATTCATTTAATGCTTAATGTAAAATGGGTGAAAATAAGTTCCATCTGAAATTTGGACATATCCCAGAGATATATGAAGTCCAAATATAGAAATTATCAAACTAGACTGAAAGGTGGGCTGAGAAATATCCTTGATTTTACTAATAGTAAATATTGTAAAACTATCCTTCTTAAAAGGATGAAATGAGGAGGAGTATAAGTGAAATGTAATTTCCAATTATAAAATTTCAATTCATGTGGCTATATAGGCCAAACTATGTCATACGGTGATGAGGTGAGAAGCTATCTGAATTTGAACGATCTAGGACGTAAACAAAGGATAACGAATTAATATCATTACATTTATAGAATAATCACATTATATTAATATTGTTTTCATTATACAATCATTTTTTATAAATCTATTGATTGCAAGTAGAGGAATGGTTGGAACAATTCATACAGAATTCAGAGATAATCCAATACTTTCCAACCAGATGTGTTGTTCATAAAAACAAATTATCTCATCTCGAAGAAGAGTGTGAGTATTATGAACCCATGCACATGGAAAAGAGATTTGAGTATCTATGTTTATCCTTCACTCAAGCTAGTATTTCATGTCTGGAAGAGAAGAAAATTCAATAATCCAACCTTGTAGAAGTAGCTCTCAAAGATACCAAGAACAGCAGTACATGGATTCTTAATAGTTTATTCTTGTCCCATATGGAAAGAAATACCATCCTATTAACAAATATCTAGAAAAATGGTGATCTAATAGTAATATTTGATAATGATGGTGCATTGAAGATTAAAGGCAGTGGATGTAATGAACTGGAAAATAGATAGGTGAATAAAAATGAATTTCATTATATGGAAAATTTAGATCCCAATATCTAGATTGTGAGTCACCTCTATGAATAGGTAAATATAGTGAGATTCAATTGAAATGGGTGCACTAAAGATGGAAGAATATGAGAGTCTCTCATCTATGGTTTCTAACCATATGGAACCATATATTAAGTTTATAGTAGAGAGAGAATTTTCTCTATGATTCGTGAAGAAGAAAACTACTTGGGGTACTGGAGGTTGGGACACATCAATCAACGAGACATGGAAAATATATCTATGCTAAATATTGTCATCGATATTCCCAATATGAGGTGAGAATGGGAAAATACATGTGATGCTTGAATTTTAGGTATGATGGTTTGTAGTTCATATCACCCTAATAAGAAAAGGAAATAAAATATTATTGATCTCATTTATATAGATGTATGTGGTCCGATAAAAGTTTCTAGAAGTCAATGAGAAAGTTAATTTGTTATTTTCATTTATTATTATAGTATAATGGCTTGTTTAATTATTATATGCAGGAACTAAATGTTCTTGATTTCATAAAAATTTATCACTGAATAGCAGAGGATGATACTTGTTGAATAATTAGTGTTCTACAGTCTGATAATAGAGGATAATATACATCAATTGAGAATGAAATGTATCTGAATACACATGGGATATAACCTGAGGTGGATGCCTTCAGAACTCTACAGAAAAATGGAGTTGTTGAGCGTCAAAATCCACTGATGGATAGAATGGTTAGAACTAGGATGATTGAGAGTTTTATCTCTCCCCATTTCTGGAAAGAGGTTGTTCAAGATGTAGTATGTATTCAAAACTAAATAGGGAATTATATGGGGAAAACTGAGACACCATATGAGTAAGGGAATAGAAGGAAGCCCTCCTTGAATTATTTCTATGTTTTTTGAAGCAAATATACTATTGAAAACAAAGAAGGAAATCAAAGAAAGTATCATGATGTTGTGGATGAATGAGGATTCCTTATATATTAAATGAATAGAAAATGCTACAAATTTTTTAATAAATTTCTCAGAATTTTTTTGAAAAGCAGTGATGTGAATAATATAGAGGATAAACTCAAAAATAGCTTAAGAAATTCATATATTATGTGATAAAAGATGAGGAATAACATGGAAATTAAATATATCCAAATATAAAAGTGGATAAAGGCATGAAAAACAACCAGGAGTCATATCATGATGTTAACTCAGAAGAAGAATATGAAGAAGAAACCATGGGTAGTGAAAATTATTCCGAATATTATAGGAGAAATAAAAGAGCAGAAATTGATCAAACCAACTTCAATGGGGATTGAAAAACTCCCACAGAGACAAGGATAATATGTATAAACACAAAATATTACTTCCATTAAATTATGGAACCATTCTCATTTAAACAAACTACGAATGATGAATCTTGATTTAAGGCTATGAATGGAAAATTAGATCAGATCGATAAAAACTAAACATGCAATCTATTTAAGGGACTTGAAACCCACAATCAAATTGGTATAAAGTGTATTTTCAAAAATAAATTGGATTATAATGGAAATTTCATCAGAAATAAGGCATGACTAGTGTGTAATGTCTATTTATAGATTTATAGTGTTGATGCTGAAGAAAGTTTTTCACCAATGGATAGAAAAGAGTCAATGAGACTGTTTCTTTCCATGGAAATTGAAAGTGGATACATAGTGTACCAAATGCATGTTAAGACAGCTTTCATAAATTTTGATCTGTAAGAGGAATTCTATATTGAACAACTAGGGGATTTCTACATATTAATGATGAAATGATGCTTTGTAGATTAAAAAAGGATCTATATAGTCTGAAAGAGGCACCATGGGAATGGTCCTCTCGATTGGATTATTATCTGAAGAAGCTATAATTTAAAAGAGGAGGAGTTGATCACAATCCTTATGTTAATATTTCTCAGAAAGATCAGTTTATGGTTCTGGTGTATGTAGATGATATTATATTTAGAGGAATCCAACAGTGATCAGTGGATAAAATTTCCAAACACATGAAATCATAATTTGAAATGTCTATTATTAGTGAACTAATATACTTAATGGAAAATCAAGGGATTTAGACGAATGACTAAACTTTCATTTCCCACAAAAATTATACAAGAGAGTTACTGAAATAAATTAAATATGCATAAATCCAAACAAATAACAACTCTGATAGATATTGGAACCCAAATAGGAAAGCGGGAAGAGGGAATTTCAATAGATCCTACACTGTATAGGAGAATCATTGCAATATTATTGTACTTGACTGTGAAATAGCCAGATATTGTCTTTACAACATGCTTAGTAGCCCGCTTTCAAAGTAATATCAAATAAGAACATATGAGAGTAATGAAAATAATCATTTGGTACATTCATGGAAATCAAAATTATGGTTTATACTTTGCTAAATGAAGAGATGATAAACTATAAACATTTTATGATGCTAACAGGACTAGAGATGTTATTAATAGGAATTCCACGAGAGGCAGAACATTCTTTATTCATTAGAAATTTTTTCATTGTTTGAGTAAGAAATAGGAAAGTACTTCTTTTAGTACTATTGTATCTAGTTATATCTCCACTACAAAGGGTTTCACTCAACTACTGTGAATGATTCCAACAAATAATTGATATTTTATATGAGTTGAAACAACCAATGGGGATTCACTGTGATAACAATAGTGCATTTGATCTCACAAAAATCATATTCAGTGTCCATGTACGAAACACATTTGAACTAGATATCACTTCATCAAGGAAAACGTTGAACAATGAATGTTTAATATGGAACATGTTTCAACAGATGATCAAGTGGTTAACATATTGACCAAGCCATTGTTTGTAAATGTGTTCAAGAAGAATTAGTTGAACCTCGATGTTCAGCCACCTCCTTCTGCATGAGAATGTTATGAAGGTTCCCCAATCCAATGTTGTATTAACTATTTTAATCGGGTTTTAAATGTGTTTCAGGTTTATGGGGGAGATATAATCCAAGGGGATTGTTCTTTAATCTCTATAAGTCAAAATATGACTCTTTGTGTTTATTTCCAGTGAGTAGAGTTGATAGATTTAATGTTTCATTAATCAAAGAAGGAGGATTAAATGTGTGAAATGATGATAGAGAATATAGGAATTCCAAAATGTTACAATGGTGGAGAATAATGAGTTACAAATGGAAATATTTTTTTGGATATAATGAGAATAAAAAATTCACATTTTGGTATATAGAAAACCCAATTCATGCTTCCTCTATTGTTTTCTATGCTAATCATTGCACATGTAGACTTAGGTAGTTGGCATAGTTGTATCTATTTTATCATATTTTTGCTGCTTATTCATTTAATTTATCTATAGATTACAAATAAACCAAAAAGGGATATTGTGAAAACCTTGGATGTACGCGGACCATATAAAAATCATTTGTATAATGGAACAACAAAGGTTTATAGTTCATTTTGAGGCATTTAGTTCATATGAGGGGAATAGTTAACAGAATAGTGTGCCATTCAAAAAATTGAGGTGGGGTTTTGTGCTGTCGCAAAGGGTGTCATTTGTGGAAACAAGAAAAATATTTGTGCCGCAATGTTGGTAGAATGGTGGTACATAGAAAATAGGGGGATTATGGTTATGACGACCCATAAATTACATAAATTGATATTACATTATAATTAAACTAGTTTCATTACAACATATAACAAAACCATAACAGGGCTGTATAGGTATAATGTCTTTAAAAACCGGGAAACATAAGAAATTGGTTTATAAAACATCTACATTGCCTCCCGTTTTATTCATCCTAACTCGACTCCTTTTTTGAATTTCATACATAATAACCTTCTTCATGACCTGGGGAAAAGAAACATATGAATTGGTGAGCTTAAATTCTTTATACAGATAAACAAAATAAATACCAATCATATCATATTCATAAGAACGTCACATTTTAAAATATTCTCTTACATTTAAAAGATCATAATATCATATCAAGGGATAAATCATAAAAGTGAAATGTAATCCCAATAGTCATATCATAAGACATGGAATTTTGTTGCACAAAAACATAAGCATAGAAAATCATTTCATATTAGTGAAGGCTCGTTTCCAAGACCCACATAGTGGACAAATTCCGTTATTGAACCGAGTTCACTCCTCGTTCCATCCTTGTATTACTGAACCAAATTTGTTTTTCATTCCAATAATGTATATATCATTAGATATAAATATTTACCCAATTATTTTTAGGGAGATATAGGTCCACACATCTCATAATGAAAACATTCTTACGTATTCTACAAAAATATACAAACATTTACCATAACATAACCCATGAAACCAAATGGGTTTCTTAAACATCATTCAATCATAATTGTTATTAAACAATTAGAATTACCAAATAACCTTACATAATAATCATATCATAGAAATAATAGGGTTATAAATATAACCCTTTCTAAAGAGTGTCATCTTAGATGGAAAATAATTTTGAGAAAACACTTGAAATTAATTCCTGAGGAAAATATCATTTCTGCTCCATTAATTTATTCCTTCCTCAATATGCCACACAATTTTAGAATAAATAATTATATTTGAAAATAAACTTATAATAATTTTGATAATTCTTCATGGTAATAATTCATTAGGAAATCATAAAAATTCATTCATGTCATTCAAGTAAAAAACATTCTTCTCGTAATTTTTCCGAAAAAGTCAAAAAGTACCTCGTACTGAAAGTGACTAATGATTTCATTCATACTATTTAGAAATTTACCAATGGTTAAAATTGACTTCTAAAAATTATATAAGGATATAAATAATATTTTGAAATAGATATTTTGGAAAAATGGATGTGGATGATAATTATACACTTTTAAATACTTAATAATAACCAATCTCAGATAAAAATAAGATTTGAAGAGTTATCTCGTACCTTCGGTCTGATTTGCTTCATCTATATCTGAACCTCTTGTATGATGATTTAAATAAAGTTAATGATTTATTTTAGAGTCATAATCATTTTTATGATAACATTTATAATCATATTTTCATCCATTTGTAAGTAATATTTCATTCTTACTCGTTATTCAGATATTAACTCCTTTTTGTTCTAATGCATGTTTTTTTTGGATAAGTTCTTATTCCCCTTTTTAGTTTACTGTTATATAATTTAAAAAATGGTCTTACTATAAAAAATATCCTATTTATTGATTCAATTCTTTTTTATACCCATGATTTGATGACGAATATGTGGAACGAATAACATCGTACTGTAGAGACGGTAAGCCATATGTACGCAGTTGCGACAATATCATTCCCATAATTGTTTAATGATATTGAAGTTGGTAGTGTATAGTATCATATAGTTGTTATCATGTTATAATAATCATTTATAGTTATTATTTCTACTATTATACCAATCCAATTATTGAGGTGGTGAAAAAGATATTATACCACGGTGTGGAGACGGTAAGTCGTGCATACGCACGCGTGATGATTTTGTTTTTCGTAGGACGACTAGAAGGTGGAATAGGGTTGTTTCATATTTATAATAACATATGAGTATATTATTGATAATTATGTTATAAATTTATAATGAAACAACTAATGAAGATGTAGTATAAGAAGAAAAAAACATGAACAAATCGTTAGAAGAGATTACCTCTTCCTCGACATGCCTTCTTTAAATTTCCTCTTAGGAAACTATAGTTGGTCTTTTGAGAATAACATATCCTCTAGAATGTAACTTGAATTATTTTCAAGAATAATGGTTAGGGTATTTCAGATCCTGAAGGCTCAATGTGGAGTAAAGAGGAGAGGGATGAGATTCCCTTTTATAAGAGAGGAGAGGGGCACTTTTGGAAACTCTTAATATATAAATTCATTATAAAGTTAAACCCCACATAAAAACCACCCAAATGTCTCAAATTAAAATATTTGATGTTTTAGGGTTGTAATATCATCAAATGATAAATTTTATAAAAGTTTATATGTCAACTTATGCATTATCATTTTGATTAAAACATTGTTAGTCTATTAATTTTTAAATATGTTAATATCATTCTAAATTTTTAATGGTTATAAATATTTACTTGTATCCTGTTAATTGACCATAAATGGATATTTTATGAAATTTTAAACCTTATAAATAATACATTGAAATTTTTAAATATTTTTCAATTTTTTAAATAATTTAATAAAATGTTATGTTTATAGAATACAAATACTGTCCATCATGACATAATTTATTTATTTGATTTTAAATAAAATTTACATATAATATTAACTATAAAAAAATATTCAATACACATATAACATGTCATATCAACCTTGAAAATTCTTAGAGCACTTTTATTATTTTATATGATATTTCTTTTAATATTTTTAAAACCATTTACTTGATATTTATTTTTACAAAATAATATTTCATCACAAAAGTGTCATTATTAATGTTAATTATTTAATCTCTAAATATTATAAATAAATTTATATGATGTAGTTAACTCTTTTGGATTTCAGAATACTATATATAGTTGATATTATATTTTACTTACCCATATATTAAAATTAATATACTTATACAAAATGAGATTGTGACCTTTGGTCACATTCATTAGTTTTTATTACATTCATGTAATATTAATAGGTTAGTGGCCATAAAGTGATTCCATTTAGGGTAAAACTATGATAATGGTCGAATTTAGTCATCCAATAAGGTTTTAGAGGTATTAAGATAGTTTTATAATATTATTCTTAACCGTAATTACCTAATTTACCATTAACCATAGTAATAAAATAATTACCAAGGTTACTACTCATAATGCCCAAAAATAAAATCATCCTATTAACATAATACAGACCTACTGATTGTAAATATAGAATATACTTTTCTAAATTCAAAACACATAATTTGCAGTAATTAATTTAAAATTAATCTAGTTGTTGAAATGAGAAATTGGTTTATAAAAGTTAAAACATTGTAAAATATTGAATGGTTTTTACCTTTGAATTCAATGTAAAATTAATACTAATTAAATACATTATATAAAATGGAAAAATATATTCTAATTATACTTTCAAACCATTCAGTATTATAATATATCCATATAAATTATCTTAATAAAAATGTTGTTTTTAATTAAAATTTAGCATATCTTTACTATTCATAAAAACATGAAAGTTATCAGAAAAATTATCCAAAATTTGTCAAAAGTAAAATTTTATATCCCACTTCAAAATAACATGTTTATTTTGTAATTTAAAAATTATTAATTTGTCAAAATATTAATTTAAAATGGATTTTCCATTTAAAGGAAAAAATTAAACATTGAAAAAACTACGTTTTTATACATAAAAATGTGTTTTATTCATACCGTATGACTAAAATATACATTGGATTAATATAAAATTTTCTTTATGTATATAACTCATATATATCACATTAATTTTATTAGAAAAATTAATTCCATCAAAAATAAAAATATCTAATTGATTTATATTTTTCATTGATAATTAATAGCCATTGAATTCATAATGAATTTTCATAAGTTTGTTATAATTATTACCGCTATCTTAAATGCTAGGCTATAACAGTAATTTTATATTAAGGGCATCTCTTGGTTTTTTTTAAACTCATGATTTCAGGAAAAGTATTCTTCCAATGAAAAAAAATTATTTTAGTAATATATTTCATTAAAACATCAGCGTGTTACATTCTACCCCATTAAACAGAATTTCGCCCTGGCAATTCGTCACATGGAAACAAATATAAGAGGATTACCCTCCCTCATCACAAAATTTAGTTCCCATGTAGCTTGTTCAAATTGGTGGTTTTCCAATAAATCTTTAACCTATCGAGTGGTTTTGATTCGTAAAACTTTTTCACAATGATTCAGAATCTATATCGGTTGTTCATAATAAAAACGATCTTGCTCCAAGAGTATGACATCTAAGATTAGTACATGTTAAGGATTGGTTATGTACATTCTCATTGTCTATACATGGAACACATCATGAACATGAGTGGGATTTTGTGTAAGTTCCATTCAGTAAGCTACCTTCCCAACATGATCCTGTATTTCTAAAGTACTGATATACTTAGGATCACCTTCCCCTTACTTCCAAATCTCATTACTCTGTTTAAGCGAGATATTCATAAGAACACCTTATCACCCATTTAAAAATATAGGTATTTTCTTTGGTTGTCCACATAATATTTTTGTCGACTCTGAGTTTCTCTAATGTGTGTTTGAATAGATCTGACCTTTTCTGCCATTTGATCAACAAGATCAGGTCCTAATAGCTTTCATTCACCAAATTCATCCCAAAAGGTTTGTGGTCTCCACTTCCTTACATAGAGGGATTCATAAGGATCCATCTGATTACTAAAGTAAAATCTATTACTGTACGAAAAATCCTCCAATGGTAGTTATTTATCCCAACCACCTTTGTAATCCAATGAGAAAGCTCTCAAGATGCCTTCTAGAGTTTGAATTGTCCTCTCAGACTGACCGTCTATCTGAGGATGATAAATAGTGCTGATACATAACTCTATATATAGAGCATGATGAATACATCACCAAAACATCTAGGTAAACCTCAAATTCCAATAAGATATAATGGAAATGGGTACTCCGTCCAGTATTACCCTTCATTTACATATATCCTGGAAATATGATCAAGAGGGAAATCCCCTCTAATAGTAATGAAGTGTTCTGACTTCGTAAGATGATCAACTATAACCCGAATAGCATTATTTCCTTTGGATGTTTTGGGAAGTCCAATGAAAAAGTCCATTGTGATGATTTCCCATTTCTATTCTGGTATGGGTAATGGTTGTAACATCCCCTAACACCTCTGTCTTTCATCCTTAAATTGCAGACAAACAAAGAATGGAGAGACATATTCGGCAACATCTCTTATCATGAAATCCCACCATAATTACTCAGTTAGGTCCCTATACATGTTTGTGCTTCTAGGGTGAATATAGAATAAATAACTATGAGACTCTCCCAATAGCTCCTTATTTATTTCTTATAAGTTAGGAATACAAATCCAATTCTTAAACCTTATTATTTCATCACAATCATGGTTTAATTCAAGAACATTTCTCATCTTCTTTTGTAACTATACATCTTCCATCTGTGCCTCTTTAATATTCAATTTATAAATGGTTGAAAATTTATTTGAGAAAGATAATATTTTTACCCTTCCAATAAAATATCAAGACCCATCTTTCAAAACTCCATAAATCTTGGATCTTTCATTATACTCATCATGGATAATCTAGCATGATCTTTTTGACCCAAGGCATCCGGCACATTCTTCAATTTCCCAGGGTGGTAAGGTATTTAATAGTCGTAATATTTATTCAACTCCAACAATTTTATTTGGCGCATATTCATCTCCTTTTGAGTGAAAATATTCTTTAATCTTTTATTATCAGTATAAATATCACACCTTTCTCCATAAAGATAATACCTCCTTAATTTTAATGAAAATATTACTGCACCTAACTCCAAACAACGAGATGGGTAATTTTTCTCATGGATTTTCAAATGTCGTGAGGAATAAGCTATAACAATATAATTTTTCATGATAACACACAATAACCCCTTCTTGGATGCATCACTGTCGATCACAATCATTTCTCCACTATAAGGCAGTGTGAGAACAGGTGCACTGGCTAACTTAATTTTTAGCTATTTGAAATTCTCTTCACATTCCTCCATCCAAATTAACATAACTCCATTATGTGTCAACTTGGTGAGTGGATTAGCTAATCATAAAAAAAAAGATTAAAAATTCATCGATAATATCAATCAAAACCAATAAAAATTTGGAACTCAATTAATATTGTTGGTCTCAACCATATTTCATTAACCATTGTTTTTTTGGATCCACGGATATCCCCTCTCTTGAGATTATGTAACCAAAAAAAGAATCTTTAAAAAGACAATAATTACCATTGGAAAATTATGTATAAATATTCACCTTTATCAGGGTCTTAAATACAATTCTCAAGTGATCTTCATGTTCATCCTTACTCTTTGAATTGAGTAGAATATCATTTTTAAATACTTCTACAAACTGATCAAGATAGTCTCTAAATACTCTATTATTTAGATCCCTGAAGATGATAGGGGCATTTTTATGACCAAACGGCTTCACTATAAATTCATAGTGTCCATAAAATGTATGGAATACCGTCTTTGGTATATCCTTTATTTTACCCTTAATTGATGTTATCCGGATTAAAGATCAATCATGGAAATGTATTGACCTCCATTTAGTTGTTCACATAAGTTATCAATGTGCCTGGGAGGGTATTTTTTTCTTGATAGTGATATTGTTATGTTATCGACAATAAATTTAGAGTCTCAGTGATCCATATTTATTCTTAACAAACCGAACAGGTCCTCCCCAAGGTGATGCACTAGGGCGTATGAATCCTTTATCAAGATTATCTTGGAGTTTCTTCATCAATTCCAGCAACTCAATTAGGGCCATTCTATAAGGTGTCATTGAAATAGGCATATAACTTGAAATGTGTTCTATTGAAAACTCTACTTCATGGTTTGGTAAAAGACATAAAAATTACTCCATAAATTCATCATCAAACTCCGATAAAATGGGTGTAATATTAATCATGATCCCCCCCCCCAATAATTTGAGATATATAACCATTATTTATTGTTATCAAGACACATATAGTGGAATAAATTTCTTCTAGAAGGTTATATTCATCCTTGCATTGATATATGATCATAGATTGATCTGGAATATGAAATGTCACATCCCTCCTTTGGAAATTTATATGATATCCTTATAGAGAAATCCAATCCATGCCAAGAATAACATCAAATACCACTATAGGAAGGATCAAAATATTTGTAGGAAGAACTTTCTTACAAACATCAATCGGAGAAGAATTATAAAAATTTGATGCGACAATTGTGCCATTAAGAGTTGTAATAGTTAACTCAACTTCTAATAGTTGAGGTAATATAGATATTCCCTTATAACATTATTCAAAAATAAAAGAGTGGGTGGATCCAGAATCAAATTAATCTTTTTCTACATTAGAGTGGATGGTAAGTGAAACTTTCACAACTTCATTATTTTACTCCACATCACTAATATTAATTTCATGTTTATTTAATTTATCTTTTTCCTTAATAGTTTTTTATAATAAACCATCATAAATAACCCTTATATTAGGGAATTGATTGGCATAATTCCCTATTTCCTAGAACTTGTAACATTGATGTGTATGAGGTTAATTATGTGAATAATTTTCTTTTTTCTCCTCTTTAGACATATTTTCCCATCACATTAGCATTCAACTACCCAATGACCTTATTTTCCACACATAAAATATTTAATAGTCCATTTAAGACAATTCCCACCATGTTTCTTTCCAAACATTGAGAATAAGGGAAAACCCATCTTTTCAGTATGGACATTATATTTTCCTATGAATTCAATTTTCATCTTCTTATCAAACCCATATGACTGATGGGTTATTCCAATCTCCATCTCAACATTGAGATCGCATCAAACAATTTAATCATGTGTATTGATGTCCCTTATGACTAATGACCTTCTAATACTTGGTTTTAAGCCACTAATTAATCGATTTATCTTACTCTTAGGATAGATAATAATTCCCGAAGCGTACCTTACATGTCTTGTAAAATTTTATTTGTAGGTACCAAAAATTCATCATCATATTTCTCTAATTCAAGAAACTCCTTCTCCACCTTTGTTCGAAGAATATGAGGTACATACTTATTTAAAAATATGTTCATTAACTCATCCCATTACATGGATTCAATTTCATCTATTTCCCTCAAATTCTTGATATGATTCTACCATTGATCAGCTTCACCTTTCAAACGATATACTACTAAGATAGCATTATCATGTTCAGAAAATTGTAGAACTAAAAATATATTTTCAATGGTAATAATCCATTTTACATCTAATAATGTATCAGAAGACCTATTAAATGAAGGTACAAGCTACCACCTGAAGGATTCAACTGAATGATGCTCCCTTCTTTTCTTGTTTGGAAGTCTCGTATGATTCATAGCTTGAGAAAGTTGTGTGAGCATGGCTACAGGATTTTTCATTCCAACTCCCATAACATTTGGTTTCTTAGAGGTACAATCATTTCATTTCCCATCACATTCAGTTTTAACAAGGTTCCTTCAGATTCCATCCATTGCCTAAAACTATGAATCATAGTTTGAGAAACACTAATAATAATTTGAAAACCACATAATAAAAAATAAAATTTCAATTTATGACGCTTTAGGATTTATCCTAGGTTATTAATGGACATTTCTAAAACACTATGATTGTATCATATACTTAAAAATATCCTTATGGTTTTTTCTAAGTCATTCACTTCCTAGTTTCCAAAGGATAACTATACATTTCCTCTGATACAAATTATTAAAACCCATACTTTACCTACATTGATATTACGTCAGAATTGAATTATATTCATTACAACATATAACAATACCACAACAGGACTGTATATGTATATTTTATTTAGAAACTGCGAAACCTAAACAAATGGTTCAAAAAAATCAACATTGCCTCTCATTTTATTCATCATAACTACACATTTTTGGAATATCATACTTAATAACCTTATTCACGACCAGGATAAAAGAAACAAATAAAATGGTGATCTCAAATTATCAGTGATTGTAAAAAAAAGAAATATCGATCATATCATATTCATATGAACATAAAATTTAAAAATATCCTCCCGTATTTAAAATTTCAAAATATTAGGCCATGGGATAAATTATAAATGTGAAATTTATTACCAATAGTTATAACATAAGACATAAAATTTTGTGTCACAAACACTAAAGTATAGAAAATCATAAAATATTAGTCGAGGCTCATTGCTAAGACCATTATAGCAGACACAGTCCATTACTTAACCGATTTGACACCTCACTCTAGCCTTGTATTATTAAACAAGATTTAATTTTGGTTCCAGTCATGTATATCTCCTGAGAAATAAATCTATACCCAATGAATTGGTGGGAGATATAGGTCCCACCCATATCATAATTAATCTATTATTACATGGTCCACAAAAACATAACAACATTTACCATAGCATAACCCATAAAATCAAATGGGTTTCTCACACATCATTCAATACAAATTTATATTAAAAAAATAGATTTACTAAATAACATTCCATGTAATCAAATCAATGTAATAAAAAGGTTATAAATATAACCATATTTATATAGTGTCATCTTAGATGAAAAATAATTTTTAGAAAACAATTGAAATTTAATCCTGTGGGAAATATCCTTTCATCTTTAAAAACATTTTACTTCATCATAATTACACATAATTTTAGAAGAAATAATTTTAGTGAAAATAACCATATAATATTTTACGAGAAGCTTATTGAAAATTTGGGATTATGAATTTATTAAAATTCTTTCACTTCATACTTGTAAAAAACATTCTTCTCATTCCTTTTCTAGAAAAGTCCAAAAGTACATCGTACCGAAAACGATAAAAGATTCCATTCATAAAATTTAGAAATTTACCAATGGGTAAAAATGAATTTTGAAAATAATATAAGGATATAAATAATATTTTTAAATACATATTTAGGAAACATGGATGTGGATGATAATTATACCATAGTTAATACTTACTAATAACAAATCTCAGATAAAAATGAGATTTGCAAAGTTATCCCTTACCTTAGGTCTGATATGAATGATATGTATATGAACATCATGTATGCTAATTTAAATAATGTTACTGATTAATTCTAGAATCCTAATAATTTTTAAGATAACATTTTTTATAACATTTTCATCCGTTTGTTAGTAACATTTCATTATTACCCGTTATTCGGTTGTTAACTACGTTATGTTCTTATGCATGTTTTTTCAGATAAGTTGTTATTCCTATTTTTAGGATACATTTATATCATTTAAAACATGGTATTTGTATAATATATACTATATTATTCTTTAAATTCATTTATATAATCATAGATTAACAAATATTATGTAGAATGAATCACATCACACCCTGGAGATTGTAAGTCATACGTATGGACAAGCGACGATATTATTCCAATAATTCTTGAATGGTATTGATGTGAATGGTGTATAGTATATGATAATTAGTATAATGTTATAATAATCATATATAGTTATTATTTCTACCATTATACCGAACAATTAAGTTGGTGGGGAAAACATAATACACCGCGACATTGAGACAGTTAGTGTGACGTACACACACATGATGATTTCATTTCTTGTTGGATCGATAGAAGGTGAAATAGGGTTGTTTCATATTTATAATAAAATAAAAATATATTATTGGTACTAATGTTATTACTTTTTATTGAAACAACTAAATAATAGGAAGTAGAAAAATAAAGATACTTGAAAGAATTGTTATAAGATATTACCTCTTCCTCGATGTGCCTCTAATTTATTATTAGAGAACTATATTTGGTCTTTTGGGAATACCAGAACCTATAAAATGTCAATACAGAAGCTTAGAAGAGAAATGGACAGAGTTTAGTAGATCATTAAGCCTTAAAATTTTGGGAAGAGGAGAGGTAGGAGGTTCCCTTTTATAGGAGGGGAGAGGGTCACTTTTGGAAACTCTCAAAATATTAATTTATTATAAAGTCAAACCACACATAAAAACCTAAAAAATATATAAAATTAGAAGTCTATGTGAGATAGGGTTGTAATATCATAATCCAAAAAATTATAAACAACTATTTATGTCAATTTAACCTTTATCATTTTCATTAACAATTTGGTATTCTATTTAATTTTATTTATGGTAATATCATTATAAATTACTAATGGTTATAAATATCTATTTATATGGTGTTAATTGACCAAAAATGGATATTTTATGAAATCATAAACTATATAATTATAATTTTTAATTTTTAAATATTTTTCTGATTTTTTAATAGTTTAATAAAATATTATTTTTATAGAATGCGAATAGTGTCGATTTTGACACTATTTATTTATTTGGTTTTAAATAATATTAAAATAGAATATAAATTATAAACATGTTATTTAATACACTTATAACATGTTATATTCAACTATAAAATTCTTAGGGAACTTTTATTAGTTCATATGATATTTCTTTTAATATCTTTAAAACCCTTTATTTGAATGTTATATTAATAAAATAATGTTTACCTCACTAATGTGTCATCATTAATATTAACTATTTAATCTCTAAAAATTATAAATAAATTTATATGAAGTAGTCAACACATTGATATATTATGAGACTATATATAGTCTATATTATCTCATAGTTACCCATATATTAAAATTAATATACTCATATAAAATGATATTGTGACTTTTTTTACATTCATTGGTTTTTGTTACGTTCTTTCCATATTCGTAGTTAAGTGGACTTAAAGTGACTCCATTTTAAGAAAATGATAATAAGGTTTTAATTTAGTCATCCAATATAAGTTTTACAGGTGTTAAGGTAATTTTATAATATTATTTTTATACTTAATTACCTGATTTAACATTAACAAAGGTAATAAAATAAATACCAGTTAATATTCAGAATGCCCAAAATTAAAATTAGCCAATTCAAATAATCTAGACCTACTAATTCCTAATATGGCATCAATTTTTAAAAATTCAAAACCCAGAAGTTGAAGTAAATAATTTAAAATTTATCTCATTTTTGAGATAAGAAAACAAGTTTTAAAAGGTAATTCATTTTCAAAAGATTGAAATGTTTTTACATTGGATTTCAATGTAAAATCAATGTTCATGAAATACATCATATTAAATGAAAAAAATATATTCTATTTATACTTTAAATCCAGTAGATATTTTAGTTGAACCATATAAATTATCTTGATTAAAAATTTGGTCTTTAATTAAAATTTAGCGTATTTTTACTATTCATGAAAACATGAAAGTTATCAGAAAAGTATCATAAAATATATCCAAAGATAATTTTTATATCCCACTTCAAAATGACATGTTTATGCTTTAACATATAAAGTATTAATGTGCAAAATAATAATTTAAAATTGGTTCTTCATTCAAAGGTCAAAATTAAACTTTAAAAAATAGGTTCTTATACATAAAATAGGGTTTTATTCATATCCTATGACTAAAATATCCAATGAATGAATAAAAAAAATATTTTATTAAGTATCTAACTTATATATATCACATTAATTTCATTACCAAAATTAATTTAGTCAAAAATAAAGATATCTAATTGATTGGTATTTTTCATAAATAATAAATAGCCAATGAATTCATAATGCATTATCATATGTTAGTTATAATTAATCCCTCTTACCTAATGGATTTGATGTAATGGTAATTATATATTAAGAAAATATTTTAGTTCATTTAAACTGATGAATGCATTCAAATTAATATATTTAAGAATAAAAATTATTTATAGAAATTGTTTCATAAAAACAATTGGTTGTTACAATGGTACGCAAGACAAGCATGGTACGCAGTAAAGGTAGTTTTATGTTTATGATTTGGTAAATATATATTTATCCGATTATGTGGATCAAATTTTGTAAATAGGGATAACTAATCCATTTTTATGAAGTGGCTCTGATATTTTAAATCGGAAAGGTATTCCGTAAAATCTAGAAGTAGTTTGTGAAAGATAATCCCACAATGAATTTAATTAAATATATGAATGGAATTTGGGGAAGTGTATAAGGGTTCGTTGAAGGAAAATTACACAAGGGAAAATTGGTTAATGAATGGGATTCTTCGAGAGGAGAATTGGTCTTTATAGGAGAAATAGTTCACAGAAGAAGGCGTCTATTGAAAGAGGTGGTACATAGAGTAGAGTATGCACGCAAAGTAGAGTCTGTACGTGGAGAGTGTGAGATAGCATGCAGAGCAATGAAATAAGAAAAGGTAGGTGGTATGAAAAATACAATCTTTAGTGATTAAGAAGTGGCATAGTGGAGGAGTGAAGGTAGTATGAATACAAGGTTTTCGTAGGTGGTAAATGGTCATGGATTTTAGATGTAGTATGTGGATGTGGTATGTGGATCACTCCAATACATGGAAGAAGAACCCTAGTTCATGGAAGAAAATATTAGGAACAAATTGTATGCAAAAAAAGTATATTACATATTTATAGGAAAACTAGACTTTAATAGAGCATCTATCTATAGTTGAGGATTCATTATTCAATTCCAACCCATTAAAGAAACCTTCATATCGATAAACAGAGTTAATATTCTTCCCAATGCAATGAGCAAGAGGGAGTCAACAGATGTGATCTGAGGGACCCAATGTATTGTCCCTAAAAACATCTAAAGAATGTTCACTTTTTGTAGAGTGATTGTTATTAAAAATTTTACTCCATAACAATGGAATATTAGTGGAATTTGGTAAGACTAAAAACGTATAAGTGTATGATCCTTGGACATTGCCCTTAGTGGTGAACGAAATAATTTTATTATGTGTTTTCTTTGTATGTGTTATTTTTTGTTTCTTATACTTTATCACCAAACAAAATTAATATATTCCTACCTAAGTGGGAACAAGATTCCTAAGTTAAAAATAAAAAGTTAACACCCTAATTAAACCATGCCCTCTAAGGGTGTTCCTTGGTCCATGAGATGGAATAGAAGGTAAGCGACTTCCAGCCTCAATTTTCATTCCTTGAGACTGATGCCATGCCAGCACTTGTTTTGTTTTGTTTGGTGTATAAACATCAATTTTTATTTATTTTTTCATGGTTTTAATGAGAATATAATATATTACATGATTCAAAAAACTTATCTCTTTAATTTTATCGGGTTCAATGGTTATCAAATTCATAATTTTTCCTCATTCTATCTCATTCTTAAATAATGAATACATTTAAAAGACAAATTTTTTTTGGATTTATATTCTCATCCTTTACAAGTATAGAACTGGGATTCAAAATTATTTTAATTCTAAATTATTAAAGAAATTAAATATTCTAATATTTATCGAAGTTAAAGTATCTTTTTGAAAAAAATATTATTTTATATTAAAATTGTTTTTAAAGGATTATGTTTTTTGAATAAGAAATCCTCTGTGTTTTTATTACATCTCATGTAAATTATTAAAACCATATATATTTAATATTTTATTTTTCAAAAACATTTTTATAGGAAATTATTAAAAAAAACTATTAATATCAATGTATTTTTTATAAGGAAAACAGTTTTTTGAAGTTTTCAAGGCATTTGAAAAGGTGGATTTTTTTCATAGTGAAATATATAATGATATTAAAATGGGTGTTTTAATATATTTTTACATCCTTTTAGGTACCTTAATATATAACTGAGATATGTTCTCATGATACCATACACCATGTTTCTTTGTATGTAATATGAAATGTAATATGAATGGTTTTATAAAACCCATTTATTTTTTATAAGTTAATTAGATGATATTGGAAATATGATTGTTATTGTGATCTTGTTTCACATATATTTATAGATTTTTTTTATTTGATGGTTTATCCCTATATAAGTCTTCAATTAATTTGGTGTACATTATATCTCATTATATAAACAAGTGAGACGAGTTGTGATACTCGATTCACTAAGAGAAATATGTAGTGCAGCCAGATCCATTATAGGAAATAGTTAGTAAATCATAATCCTCAATGGGAAATATGTAGGTTAACCTACTATATAAAGGGAAAAACGTATTTAATCCCATTCCTGGAATAGATATATGTTGTGATTCCTAATCCACTTTGTTATGATTATAATGCTTGTATTTCTTCCACATTCTTATGTTTGTAAATTTTATCATTTTATGATGATTCAAGTATGATGTTATTATTATTATCTAAATATCATATGATATATGATTTGTGATCCAGGTTTACTTGGGTATGATTTCTTAATATTATTGATTATGTTCACATACCCATATGCTTATCTTAATCTAACTTATGATCAACAACTTCTATCTCTTATATTAACCCTACGAAACATATGTTTTCATCCCATTATTATAATTCCATTCCATAAATGATGAATAATATTATAACATATTTTATGTATAGAAGGAGTTTAGAATAACAATTATAAAGGAATATTTAATTTTTTTTTAAAATAAGTTGTTTACATTACTAGTCCTAAAATTCACTAAAACATTGATTAATTTGATTGAGGATTATTTATGGGATATAATGATTATGTTATAGAAATAACATTAACCAAATATATAATTTTCATAGGTTATCTCAATTTGTATCAAATCTGGTGTTGTAAAAATGTATTTTTATTACTGGACCTGGGAGGGAGAATCAGGGGAACCTTAGTTGGTATAATAGAAATATTTGGTTATTTTGTGGATGATTTTAGTTATTTATATGAGATGTGAAAAGATAAATTTAATTAAAAAATAGGAATATGTCGAATTATATGATAAAAATTTGGATTATTTGTGAATTTGAGATTATGTTTTTATTTTGAAAATAAAATCTCTATCTAGATGCATTTAATGGTATAATGATGTTGGACCAGATTCACCTTGTGTTAATAAACCTAAAAAATGCAATGAAGGGTATTATCTCAATCATCACTCAATGCACGAGTAGTGGGATGAAATAAACACTTGGTTTGATAAAACAAGGGGATTTGATTTTGTCAAATCACATTCTCTTTACAAACCACTATGAGTGATTTGAAAATAATTTGGTTGTAGAACCTAATAGGAAATGTAATATGGATAATATAAATCAAATACTTCTGATTCATATTTTATGGGAAAAAATATTATTGAATTATTTATTTTAAAATTTCTATTTATACATATATTAATCTACTTATTCTCATATCTAAATATACTTTTAATTAACAAACCTCTTGATGAATAGTGAAAGTGATTTAACAATGGATACGATAGTAAATGAAGTGATTATCATAATGAAAAATGAAAAGGAGGTAAGAGATGGATTAAAAAGACTGTTGGTTATATAAACCAACTATCATGAATTATGTCTAACAATATGATCATATGTGAATTTCTAAGAACACGAATGAATATAATAATGGTGTTTCATGGAAGAATAGGTAATGAAGATGATGAAGGGAGAATGATTAATTTTTCTATATGTCAAAATTGTTGGTTGAAACACAGAAAAAAAAGCCTCAATGGAACATGGATATGTTTTATGAATGGAAATTGTGTACATGGATAAAATAATTACTGTGAAAAAATAAACAGCATGATTAACAATATAGAAGAAAATAATTTTCATCATATGTTAACTGTAATATTTTGTCCTCTTAAATATGGGGAAGATGAAAATTGTCTATGTCAATAAAATAATATAAGGGATAACTAGGATATATACCCCATAAACCACATAGAAAATTGGAATAAGGGGAACCTATGAAATTATTCTCTCAAATATGGATTGTGATTTTTAATCCATAGTTTTCTTCCAATTTATAGTTATGAAAGAATTATTAATTTTAATTATAGAAAAATTAGTATATCTATAATTTTTTATAATGGACTTAATTAATGACCTTGATGATTTTATTATAAAATAAAACATCAAGTTGTAAAATGTTCATATACCATGTTAGAGTTTTATAGGGTTATGAATTTTATTAGAATCCCATTCTGAAAAACATGGAATCATATTTGAAATGGAATGAGAAAAGATACATAGACTCTATATTAACAAAATAATCATATCAAATTTAATATCCCAAATAATTCTATGACCACCTATCTCTTCAAGGATAAATATGAACTCTTTAGGAATATTAATTATTTTATATTGGACTTCACCCCATCCAAGGGGGTATTTGGCTCAAATGGGTTGAGAGAATACTATTATTTCAAAGTTAATTTTTGGAGGAAATAATTGTGCTTCTTAACCCCCCTACCATGATACTAAAGTTTATACCTCATTAAAATATAAATACTAGGTCATATATATCATATATACTCCCTTAAATATTTCACTAATGTGTAGCATATAAAATTAAGAGGTTTTAATTTATTTAATGGGGGTGTATAATGCCCAAATATTTTATTAAATATATTTATATTAAATAAATATAATTTTTTAACAACCCCAAGATTAGTTGTCTTGGGTTTTTTATTTTCTTCCAATCATTGGGTAATGACCCTTTAATTATTTTATTTCCATAATTAAATAGGGAGGGGGAATTTTATTTCACACATGCAATACATGTGATAGTGGATCTTGTTGGCATCGGAACATCAATGGTTATGGGTGTGAACTCTTGTCGTGTAAGAGATGCATATTTCTATGGGGGGTTCAGATTCTATGGGTGGGATGCAAACATATAAAATCAAGGTTATATGAAGGATGTTTCAGTGGTTTATACATGTTAGATTATGTAAAAGATGACAGATTTTGGGCGACACATAGTAATGTTGAGGGGTGCAGCAAAAGCAGGTGATGGTCGGCGGTAAGTAGGTATAATGTAGGGATGCATGGGGAGATATACAAGAATGAGAGAGGGTGTAGTGAATTATTTTTTAGTGTAGTTTGGTCTAGGTGACCCATTAGAATAAACAGAGGTGTCACATAGCCCCTTTAATTCATCTTATCATATGAGATATACCTATTTGTGTCTGTGTGGGCCTTTTGACCATTATCATCTGTGGGATAACGAGCATATGGGATTCCATTTTATTATGCTTTTTGTGCCATTGGGAATGTGTTTCATGGAATGGGTTCCCTATCAACCCAAACAATTTTTTTCTCATTCCTTAATAAAAATGGGGACTAACCCCAATCATGTTTTCAATGAAATCAAATGTGTTTAATAGATTACCACACATGCAATACTAAACTAAACCAAAAACATGCTACATTTTTTTAATATAAAATTATAAGCCATTTATATAACTATTTTATTGAATATTTAGTATTAAAAAAATGTAATGTAATTTTGAAATCTATACCAAAGCACTGATAAAATTCAATTAGCTTAGCTAAATAACATATAAAATCGTTTTATGTTTAAAATGTACTTTCCTAAAAAATTCATTATATAAACGATGTATGAAAAAAATACATTATGGTTTAATGATGATAAAATGTATTATGGATATGAATAATATATTAACACAAATATAATTAATAATTGATTAGGAATAAAAATAATTACAGTTTATATCTATTAACTCATTTCCAATTAGAAATATTTTTTATTATATTTTATTTTTGCATTTAAAAGTTGAGTTCCTAAAATTTAGAATTCTATTTTTCAAAAAATGAACATAATTTTTTATTTATAATTATAAAAATATATTTTGACATATTGTTGGTTTTTTTGAAAAATTATTTTTTGTGAATAGTTTAAATTACTGTCTTTTCAAGTTCCATGAATTTAATTAAACCAATCGAATATAGTAATGAAACATAAATTTATAAAACATATTTCCTAATAAAATATGTATTTAATAAATAAAATTATACATTTCAAATATTATTCTTAATTTATAGAACTTATTTTTAACATTTAAGAAGTCATGTAATATTATATATAGTAAATAAACATTTTATACTTTTCGTTTAATTAAATATTAGCATGGATTCTTTATGTTTTGGAATTATAAAAAGATAAATAACAATTATTTTTTATTGATAGACTAATCAATTATTTATATATCAAAAATATTGATACTTTAATACTAAACACCATATTTATGCATAATGGACACTTTTTCTAAAATTTCTTTCTACGCAAAATGGGTGCAAATATTAAAAGAAATTTTTTCACAAACATTATTTTTTTACAGAATGGTTTCCATTATTTCAATTAAGATGAACCAATATACTAATAGGGATAATTTATATTTTTGCTATTTAAATTAAGTACAAATGTTAAAGATTAGTTACCAATATAAATTTAAATTATGTTAATTATGTTTTAACCAATAGTATGATACCAAAATTATTAATGAATGTGATTATAATTAATTATATTGATTGAGGAAAAATTAACCTTAATAAGGAACTAAAAAATAATCTTAAGGAAAAAATAACTTTGAAACTTGTCCAAAATCCATTAACTAAAAATAATTCAACTGTATACCAAATTGTATACGGGTAATTGAGATATTATTAAATATAACTCCCTTATATTAGAGGTTAAGTATGAAAAATGAAAAAAATTTGTCTTTCCTTACATTTAACATTTAAAAAATACATATCCTTGTGAAAGATAATTGGGCCAATTTTATCATAATAATTTATCATTACTTTTTAAATATTATTTTGATACCTAAAATGATTAATAAATTCCAACATAGTGATTATTTAGGTAATAATTAACTAAAATAAATGATTCAAGAAATTTTAGAAGTGATGTATTTGGATTGAATTATTTTATATAATTCTTTTATATGGAGTAACATATAATTTTATTAATTTATAAAATTAATATATTTTAATTCCAATATGTTGTTTATATATTAAAATTAAAATTAAATAAATAATATCAGAATTGACATTGTTGTTATTTTACAATGAAAGATGTTTTATTAAATGATTTAAAATTAATAAAAATATTGTATTCTAAAAAGTATCTTTAATGTATTAATAAATAATAAATATACTCTATTAATGTAGTAATTAATATTTTGTATTTGATATATTAACCCATTTACTGTAAATACATTGTTAACACAAATCGGGTTTAAGTGGTGTCTTAATGTGTCACTTAATCTTGTTTTACAATTAATTTCTGAAACACATTTTTTTTATTTTTTAATTAGATATAATATTAATAATTCAGTGGATCTATATTTTATATTAAATCTCACTAAATTTTATTCTTAATTTTTAAATTACTTAGGATAGAAAACTAGATGCCTTAATAAAACACAAAATATTAAAATTAGGGAATCCTAGAAGATAAGAAACAAAATTATTAAACTGTACATATTTTTATGTGGTGGGGCTTTTTATCGACCATAATTCCATTATAATATATTATTTTTCTATTTTTAATCACATTAGTTATGTTATACATCCCACTAATGAATACCTTTTGTTATTTACAAGAGTGTCACTCCCTTTCCACTATAAAATGGTAACCAATATACCTCATCCTCACACTTCTCAAGCTTGTTTTGATCTTCTAAAATAATTTAAATAATCTCCCAAAATCCCTCACATTGACATAGAATCTTCACTTTTAGAATAGAACCACCTATGTAATCAATTTGGTTTAAATCAAAAGGAGTTACACAATTAATAGGTAACATCGTTCCTTAAGCTCTTTAGTTTTATTTCCACACTACACCCACTAAACTCGTATTATTACATATTTATGTAACAAAACAAGTATCCAAAATATTCTAGTATGTTTTTATGTTATGGGTTCCAAATAAACATACACACAACCGTATCTAATGGCTAATGGACATACTATTTATGTGAATATAGAACTAACACCTTACGAAATGATGATCGCTCCTTTTTTCTCTATCACCTTTCATGGTGGCCCTTAAGATGGAAAATATAATTATATATGATATATATGATAATTATAATTTCTTTATTATTATTATTTAGTTATTTTATAACAGATACCTCAATATATTCAATTTTGTTTAAATATAATAACATCGTTTGTGGATGTGTGGACTATCACCTTCCCAAAACGATGTGATATGTTTATGCACTATATGGAATGTATTAAGGATTATTTTATTTTACAATATTTGACATAAAAATCGTATATATGATATTTATTACCTAATTATCTTCCTAGAATATATGATCTTTAATTTTATTTATTACCCTTTTCACACACAAAAAAGTGATAACGTTGATTGTGGATGTGTGGACTTCCACCTCCTCGACATGAGGTGATTAATTTTAAATCACATGAATTACATATGAAAGTATACATGATCAGATAAAATGTTATTGAGGATATAATTACGATTATTCAAATATATATTGTTTCTTACCATCTTTCCATAACAATCATTCAGAAATTGTAACATTATTCGTGCTTACGCATGACCTACCATCTCCATGATTATAATGTTGTTTCATTTTTCAAAACCAATATTAATTTTTGGTTTAAAAATTATAATTCATTATTAATTATGGAAATTATTTCATTATTATGATTCTGATTATATTTATATAACAAACCCTTTTGACTATAGTTGACCTACGATTGTTTTTTTTACACATGGACTGAATTTGGTCAGCACACCCAACATAAACACTATTGTTTAATTAGTTTTTTAAAACATTGTAATAATTGTATAAAAGTAATAAAAATATTAAAAAGGTTTCTGAAGTAGTTAAATGATTAAAACAAATTTATTATTAATTAATATAGAGACACATGATACAATTTGGACTCAATATAATGGTTTTTGTCTCAATTTACATTCCACTTGGATATATTTATTATTATGCACCCACAGGCATTTATTTGGGGTATATACTCCCCTTTGACATTTTCTATCATTAATATGCATAATCTCATGATTTTATAACCTTAATTTAATATAATTCCTTCATGGGTATTATGATTTAAATGATTCAATGTTGTATGAGACACTCCGTAATGTTTAATAATTATTCTCTTAAAAAATATTCTTATTAATTATCTTTGTAATATCACTTAATTTTGGGATTGTTATGTTTATCATGAAAAATCACTTTATTTTAATCATCATTCAATATAAATTTACATTAATATCCATATTTTAATATATGGATATTATTGTATCCTAAACTCATTATCGTTTTATATACTGTGTTTATTTTGACATTTATTTGATTAAATAGGGGATTATTGATAAATATGTACAATTTATTCAATGTAGATATTTGATGATAATGGAAATTATTTATTAATTAAATATATTATTCGAAAGATAATGATTACTTGGTACAAGTAGATATGGGTGGGGCCCAGTTATCGATATAACCTTGATGCATCAGTAGTCTCCTGGGGAGGATCATTTGGCCAAATAAGAATATACTAAACTATCTTGAGAGTATATCATTATGGTATAGTGGATCATGTTCCAGATATATACGTCCAATATTAAATCATTTCCTTCATTTTATTTATTATTTTTATCCGTGATATTTTTCATTAACTAATATATGGAATCATTTAATTTTTATTTCATTGATTAAATGGCATGTGTTTCAAGTTTCATACCATGCCATGTTGAATTTTTCATATCGAGTTGTTTGAATGTTCGATGATATTAGTTATTTAATTTTACTTTTATTCAAATTGATTCATTATTTATTTTATTTTACATAACCTTACAAATCATTTGAGCTAACGCTTATTATGTTTCCATTACCCTGGTTATAAAGAATAAATATTTGAATAAGAATTTGTGGATGTAGTTTATTTCATTTTATTACGTATCATCTTTTTATTTTCCATTTTTTTATATATAATGGGTATTAGATATGTAATATGGATTTCCTAGACTACTAAAGAAATCATTCCTTAAAAATTTGATTCCGATTAATCATTCTAGTGTAATAAAATAATGCATCAAATTTGGGCTTCTATGGTCAGGGTATTACAGTAAGTATCATAGGACATTTTGTAGCAACCTAGAACTCTTTATTTAGAAAACATAGATTAGGGAACATGATCATAAGATAAAAACTAGGGATAAGTTTAGAATAATGTCAAATAATATTGGTTAGGTAGATATTATATAAGTCTTCCAATAATTATATCCATGTCTAGATTCTATAAGTAGTTTTGTTTTTGGCATAGATGTACCAAGGAGTAACAACACTGACAAGGTGTGTCAGACCTAACTACGTGAAATCTGGTACACGAAAATGGCCTTACAATACACCTAGTTTGACACTCATAGGGAATATTCTTATAATAAACCCCAATTTTCTATATGAACCATCAGGAAGAATTTATGTCGAATATGACTATAAATAACCTAGGATAAACATAATGTGTCACAGATTAAAAAAGTAAGATCCATAATTTGTGGAACATGTATGAAATTTTTCATGATTATGTGGTTTTTTATTTTGATATTTGTTTCTAACACTATGATAAATAGTTTTAGTCAATGGTTGGAACCAAAATTAATTGGTTTAGAATTTAATTTGATGGAAAAATTTATGATAGGAAGTTAAATGGAATTATCACTGGAGTGAAGGATGTTGTGATCTTGCTTGGTCAATTTTCACAGAACATGATTAAATATGTGTACCTTAACCAACTATCGGACACATCAAGGAAGAGAATGAAAGAGTTAACTATGAGTTAAGATAATGGGGACCATGTAAAAAAGAATATTTAGTTCTCTATGTCTAAATAATTTGGATATAATAACCCAAGTGTATTTATTATAGGTATAAAGGGATGTTATGATTGTGGAAAAGGACACAAAATCAAGTATTTTCAAAGAAAAATTGAAGAGTTTTGTGAATAAAATGGATGAAAAAACATGGTCTTTTTAAGCCATCATTGATGATTAAATGATTTATGTGTGAAATGAATGGCCAATATGCAAATTGATGTTCGAGGTGGAAATCTCATAAAGTTAATCGGAAAGGTGGTATGAGTAATGGTTATATTTCTAATGATGATGTAACTATTGTTGAAATGTGAAAGGAAAGAGATATTATGTAATAAGATGAGGTAGCCTTATTAATGGGTTATGTTTGAAGTAGTGTAATTTATGTGTTTTGTTATTTTTCTTCATGAATTATGAATATATTATCAGTGATTTATTTGTTGTGAAAATTATGGAATATATGAGTATTTTACTTTAGTAATTTTTTATTAAGGATTTGATATCGTATGTTGAACGATTCCAAGAAAATTTATTTAGTATAAAGTTAAACATTTAGAAAAAACATGTGATTGAAGGAAATATGACCAATAATATTTTCCGAATGATTAGAAAATGATATATGGAAAAAAATCAGACTGATTTTGATATTTTCTAACAACCTTGTAACTGAGTAATGATTTATTGACAACGTCGATCATTCTATAGTTGAGGAAGTTTAAAGAAATTTTGGATTTATGGAATATATAAAATAAAATTTCTATTACTAAATAATAAGTATGAATGAATGATACCAATAAATTATTATGGTAATTCATGTTATAATCATATTTTAAGAGATTACACACCGATTTTTTTACATATTCGGTATGTGATGATTATAGATATAGTGCATGAATATTGAAGGCTAATGATAATTTCATTTATTAAATTAAGTTACATTCCTTCCAATGTGTTGGATCATAATATTTTGGAAATTTAACCATTTATAAAATGATATATAATTGGATGATATTTTAGAGGTTAATGTATTACTTCACAAAATGATGCATCATTTGTAAATAGATTAAGTAGAAATAGTTCAAGGCGTAACCAAAGGATAAGGTTGTATTTAAGAAATTGAAATGTATGTTTAATTACATCCCTATAGTGTCATAGAATTACTAAACATTTCAAAAAGTTTCTTAAAACAAAATAATCCTACTATCTACATTATTTGATGATATCAATGTGGTTTTTTCACACCATAGGTTTCTGTTTCTTGGTCTATAACTTTTAGTTGAAAATGTTCTCTATCACCTTCCATCAGAACAAGATAATTAGATTTTTCTTCAATATCCATATTTTCACTAATGATCTTCCATTCAAATTCTTAGTATTCTGGTGAACATTTCATTAATATTTACCTCTAATTTAGAATAGATATTATTATCCTTATTTATGATATAGTTTTTTTGATAATATTATTTTTAAATATCAATTCATTGAATTTTGAGATCAAGTTTAAATTGTGAGAATGAAATTTAACTAAATTTGTGAGATTGTAGAACCAAAATACATTAAAATATTTTCATGTTATAATAAATATAATTTTTTATTTCTATAAATAAAATACCATGTTAAGATTATACTACACATCACACTGAGTTTGTATTACATGCATGTCTATGTTTTACCGCATTTTAATGGCACACCTATTTTAAAAATTAATTTTTTATTTTTTTTTATTTTTTTCAAAACACATTATTTTTGTATTTATAATGTCAAAATTATATTAGGTTGAATTTTTGGTGTTTTTTGAAACGTTTCAATTTTTGATGAATAGTGAAAAATTATCATTTTAGTAAAAAATGGGTTTTCATTAAAATAATTATTAATGATAGATTTTATCTTAATTAGTTTTTAAAGTAATAATATATCAATTATATATGTATTAAGGAAAATAATTTAATTGGAAACATTTTAATATTGAAATTATAAGAATATAAACTTTTTTAACTTTGGAACATTTCTATTTTAAAACCCACTCCCTTTCCACATGTATAAGATTAGACTTCATCATATTTTTTATACTTCTGTGAATTGAATTTAAATAAAGGATATACATGGTTATAATCAATACAATATTATTTATCTAATAATATCAACATAATTTTTGAAAAAAATTATAAGTGAATGTGTTATAAAATATTTACAAAGATTGAGGTAAAATTAATCATAATAATGGCCTAAAACTTAATCTTAATGTCCAAATTACCCAGTGACATGTCCAAAATCCATTGGTTGCCAATAATTTGACCATATCCCCAATTAGATTTAATTTTATGTGTTATTTATATATTATATAATGGAATTTCTCTATATAAAAAGTTATGTAAGGAAAAATGAAAAAAGAGACTTTTCCTAACTTTTAGCATTTATAAAAAATCGAGATCTGTAAAAAATGTTATATTTTTAATTATACATATCCTCTTAAAATATAAATTTCTTAATTTAATAATAATAATTTATTTTTATGTTTTAAAGATGATTTTGTTGCTTAAAATGCTTAAGAAACACCAACGTGTTGATTATTTAGTTACTAATTAACTAAATAAAATGATACTATAAATATTTAAAGTTAAGAATATTGATTTAATTATTATAGTTAATTATTTTTTAAGATGAATATATCATGATACGCAACTGTAAACTTAATATTTTTTAATTTAAATATTTGTTTTTTTGATATTTTAAAATTTAAATTAATTAAATAATGTCAAAATTGACTATATTGTTATTTTACCACAAATGAAAATTAAGTAAATGATTTAAAATTAATAAAAGCCTTATGTTTCTCCAAGTATTTGTTAAATATTAATAAATATAAATTATTTTATATAAATTAACCCATTAAACATTTATAATTAACATATTGACTCATATACTTTAAAAACATTGTTAACATAGTCTGTGTTTCATCAGTGTTTTAGTGCGTCAAATACGATCATTTTAAAATTATTTTCCAATACAGTTGTATTTTTATTTTATAAAATATATACAATATTAATAGTTAAAATGATCTGTATTCTAAATTAAATCTCACTTTCGTTTAGTCTTAGTGGTTGAATTTCTTATTTTAGAAAACAAAATGCTTTAATAAAAACCCAAAATGATAAAATTGGGGAATCATAGATGTTAAGAAACACAACTAATAAAATGCACATATTTGAGTTTTCATGGGTTTTTATCAAGTATTATTACCATTTAATACATTATATTTCCATTTTGGAAGCACATTGGATATGGTATACATACCATTAATGAATACCTTTTCGTACTTACAAGAATGTCACTCCCCCTTCACTATCAAAAGGAAAGAACTCTAACCCTTCCCAACACTTCTCATGCAACTTTTTCCCAACCATAATTGGCCCGAATAGTCTCCTAACATCCCTAACATTGACCTATAATCCTATAATTTTTCCTAAATCCACCCACGTAATCCCTCTGGTACAAATAAAAATGTGTTTTCTGATTAAAGAGAAATATCTTTCCTCAAGCTCCTTAGTTTTATTTCAATTATCACCCCCCTAAACTCTTATTATTCCATAATTATATAAAAATAAAAGTACCCAAAATTTAATAGTTTTTTTATTCTATGGTTTCTTTCTACATTTAATAACACGCCCATCTAATGGGTGACAAACATATTGTTTATGTGAATGTTGAACTACCGCCTCATGAAACAGTGATTGTGCATTTTTCCTGTATCACCTATCATGGTGTCCATTATCATCAAAAATCAGATTATATATGATATATATTATATTTATTACACATTTATTCTTATTTAATTCTTTAATAACACATACATCTATACATTAAATTATGTTTTAATACGATAATGTCATTTGTGGAAGTGTGGTCTTCCACCTCCTCAAAGCGATGCGATACGTTCACACGCTACATAGAATGTAATACAAATAATTTTAATTAAAAAATGTGACATAAAAAATCATATATATGATATTAATGGAACAATTAAATTTCTGAAATATATAATATATAATTACTGTTATTACGCTTTTCACACACACAAATGTTATAACATTGATTGTGGATGTGTGGACTATCGCTTCCTCGATGTGATGTGATTACATTAACATGACATGAATTATATATAAATTAATATATTATTAAATAAAATTTTATTCATTATATAAGGATAATTATTAAAATTTATTTTGTTTCTTAGCTTCTTTCTACAAAGATCATTGAAAAATGGGAACGTTACTCATGCTTACGCACAACCTACTATTTCCAAGATTGTGAGGCTGACTCATTTTTCATAACCATTATTCATGATTGGTTTGAAAAGTATAATTGATTTATAAATGTGATAATTATTTAATGATTATTATTTTATACATTTTTATATAATAATCCCATTTAACTTAGTTTACCTACTATAGTTGTTTTTTGACACATGAACTACATTTTGTCAAAACATCCAAAATAAACTTAATTATTTAAATAGTTGTATACAACATTGTAATAAGTTATTAAAATAAATAATAATTCTAAAAAAGGTAATGAAAAAAGTAAATAATTAAAATAATATTCTAATTCAGGAATATAGGTACACACGAGAAAAGTCAGAATCAAGATAATGGTTTTCATCTCAGTTTACATTTTAATGAGACTTAATTCTCTTTATACAACAGTTTACTTTTATATTGTGTATATACTCCACTTTGACACATTATAAAATGATCATCATTAATCTAATGATATTATAGGATTAATTTAATATTATTCATTCATGGATATTTTGCTTTAAATGTTTCAATGTGGTATGAGAAACATTTTATAGTTTAATGATTATTCTCATAGAGAATGTTCTTAATGATTATCATATCAATATCACATTCATTTGTGATTGTTAAATATATTTTGAGACAATAAATTTATTTTAATAAATTTTTAGTGAACATTTACTTATATATAACTATTTTAATATGATGGATATTATTATTTCCTAAAACATATATTATTTTACAAAAGGTTTTTACTTTGAAAGTTATTTGATTAAGTGTGCAATTATTGATAAATATGTATCCTTTTATCAATATTTATATTTGATGATACAATTTTTTTTTATTAATTAGTGAAATTATTTTCTATATGAGGAAATCTTGGGACTGGTACACACACTTGGGGCCTATTTATAGACAGACCCTAAATGCATCGGTAGTCTCATGAGACAAAATAGTTGGCCAAATAAGAATAGTATAAACACTCTTGAGAATATATCTTTAATGTATTTTGCTTCAGTTACCATATACTTTATTATCAATATTGAATCATTGCCTCCATTTTAGTTATCATTTTTATCCTTGAGATTTTTTGTCATCATATCAATGGATTCATTTAATTTTGAGTACATTGATTAAATGACATGTGTTTGTAGTTTCATTACTTACCATGTAGATTTTCCCTTATCTATTTGTTGATATGGAATGTTCTATTAGTTATTTAAATTTCCATTTCTTTCATTTATTCAATATTTCTTCCATCTTTCTTACCCTTATTGAGAATTTCGGATCACCCTCATTGGGTTTTATTTACCTTGGTTATGAAAAATAAATCATTGAATTAGCATCTAGGGATTTTGTCTATTTCATTTTATTATGTATAATGTTTTTATTTTCTATTTAAAAATGTATTATGGGTATCATGTATATAATAATTATTTCTTATACTTCTAAAAAAATTCTTCCTTCGAGATTTGATTCCTTATAATCACGCCAATGTAATAAAATAATGCACGACCACTAGGTTTCTAAGATCAGGGTAATACATTCTATAAATTATATTATTGTGTAATTAGTATTTTTAGTATACTTAATTGTTACGATAATGATCGAATACTCATGATCTAATTTCTACCCTTCTCCTTAAAAAATGAAAATGCTTATTATACATAAGTGTGGGCTACCACAAACATTGATAAATTACTTCATTTATAATAGCCACCATAATTTGATCGTCATCAAACTATATTAAATGAATAAATATTATATTTTTAAACATATAAATATTCTAAAAAGTAAAATAATTTTTTTTTATTTTTTTTCAAGGTAATATGAATGTGTCACTCAAGTATACTAGCAGAGTACAACCTCCATGGACGACATGATCTATTTTTAACCATCAACTTACAAAAAAATATAAATATATTTTTAATGAATTTATATGTTATTAATGAGATTTTTCTCATAATTATGGATTTCAATATAGGGTTAAAAAATTATCAATTTAATTTAATTCCATAATAATAGTAAATTACCTGATATTTGATTTTTTTTATTTCATATTCCCAAAATGTGACTAAATTTAATATTAAATGAAAGTGGAAATTTAAAAATAAATATAAATAATATATTATAGTATATATAGTAATATTTTAATGATGAACCTTTTATCAAAAAATTGGGATCATTAGTTTTTATTTAAATCATGAAAGAATATATTAAAATTAGTAACATTTGATGATAAAAAAAATATAACAAACTAATTTATATCAAATAAATTATTATAAAATAAAATTAAAGAGGGTAATATTATAGATTTAGGTTATAAAATTATTAATTATGATTGTTATCATTACTATACCAGTGCATAGATCATTATTGACTGTGTGGGAATACAAGGTAAGGGGTTTCTTATCTGAATTATGATTCATTGTTAGTTATTCAATATTCAACACTTGATTTTTTTTTGTGGTGTACATAATTCAAATGGATTTATATTTATATTTTTTTTATAAGAGAATAAAATATATTTCAATATTTATCTGAATTTATCCTTTTCAAGGGATATTTTATCAAAGGCGACCATAGTCATATGGAATTCTTCTTCAATACCTTTATTAAATTGAGATTTAATTTTGAAAGATAATATATATGGGGATTCATTATTTTGTTCATTTATATTTTTTAAAATGGTTTTCCAAATGATTTTAATTCTCAGTAAATTTTAAAATAAAATTAACTATTCTAATACTTGTCAAAATAAGATGTTTCATTTTTAAAAATAATATATATTGAATTATATTTATATTTTGATGGATTATGTTTTTAAGAAATAAAATCAATAGTATTTCTGCCTTTTCGAAGATTTTTTTGAAATAATATTTCACATATAAATTTCATTCCAAAAACAGTTTTTTATGTGTAGTTATTAACAAAATTATCAATATCAACATATTTTATTTATAAAAAACTTTTTTATAGAGACCTTATAGCATTTAAAAAGGGGATATTTATTCTTATTTTTTAAATGAATTATCCAATGGTATTAAAATAGTGTTTTAATCTATGTTAAAATCCATTTTCCTTCCTTTTGTTACACTAGTCATTATTTCTTATGATAACATAAACCTAATTTATCTGTATGGATTATGAAATTTTCTATTCATGATTATATTAAACCCTTCTCTTTTTCACAAGTTAATTATATGATGTTTGAAATCTTATTGTTTCTTTATCATGTTCCCATTTATGTATTAATATTATTATGTGATAGCATGGTCATATATAACCCTCAAATTCATTGAGTAGTTCTTCATATCTCTTGAGAAAAATATGGGAAACGAGTGGTGATGAGCGATAAACTAAATGAAATAGGTAGTAGGCCTGATCCACTAAGGTAATCATGTTTTCAATACCAATACACTAATGAAAATACATATTAATACCATATACATATAAGAAAATTCATATTGTATCTAGATATACAAAGTCAAATATATTGTAATGCATAATCCAAAATATTATCATTCATATTATTATATTTATTCCACATTCATAGGTTTTGTAATGTTCTCATGTTACGATGCCCAATTTATTATGTTATTCTTCTATACATTTGTATTGATATATTACAAATTATCCATGATTATAATGTCATTATTTTCTAATATTATACTCATATACATTGATTATATTAACATACCCAAATTATTGTCTTATGCTTTCTTATGATCATCAATAGTTATCTCATATGTTTATCTTTACTAAGAATTTTAGTTCACATCATTCTTATGTTTCCATTACCTGGGTTAAAAAGATGAGTATGACTTATTACATGTCTATAAGGGGGTCTAGTTTTACATTATTATCTACGAATGTTCAAAAGTGTCATAAGATACATTTTTATATAGCGAGTCCTCAAATTATCTATACCTTTGGTTATTGGGATTGAGTGATTATTTGTGAAATTCATTGTTTAACTTATAAAAAAGAATTAAAATATATACATGTCTATATTGGGTCATCTAACTCACTCGAAAAACATATTTTTAAATAAAGTGTCTGTAAAACCCAAACATGGAGTTCGAGTTTGTGGTTCTTTAATTGGTATTTGAGAAAGGAATAGTTATTTTTTCTTATTAGTTTAGTTAGTTTTCAGAATTAAGATTGAACAAAAAATTCAAAAACCCCTAGTAATTAATCTACATATAGGATTACATCCAGAAATTTTTGTAAAGTATATATTATGTTGAATTTTATAAATTAAATCCTATATTGGATATAAACAAGTAGATACAAGAAATTGCATTGATATATAAATAGGTAATAACGCCAAAAAATAAATTTTGGTACTAACTCAATATTCACTGAGTGCATATGTTGTGGGGATAATAACACTTGCTTGAAACACCATGGGTATATTCTGTAGTTAAATCACATTATGTATAGAACCTCTATAAATTATTTTAATATAATTAGGTTGGATAAATTAGTAATGATTGGACTATTATTAACCTAGATTGAAGATGGTGATTAATATGTTATGGTAGAAACACCATTAATGAGTTATTTTACCTATTATTTCCATTGGAAATCTTATTAATTTATGTATTCTTAACCCTAAATTTTAATTTATTTATTAAAATGAATGGATATAAGAGAAATAATGTAAAAAATAAATGTGATCAGAAATGTGCTGATTGTCCAAATGAACATCAAAATGATGTATAAATCAATAATAAAAAGGCTTTCCGTTATACATAGTAGCTTTCATGAGTGATGATTAAAAAAGTATACATAGTTTAATTTAAAAACACCCCAAATAAGATATGTATGGAGTTTCATGGATGATCTGGTGAAGGAGATGATAAATAAAATAAGATTTAATTTTATATTTTTAAAAAATGTTGGGGAACACTAAGGGAACTATATCAAATGAAATGGGAGATGTTTTTTCTGTCAAAAAGCAGTTTATAAATAAACAATCTATTTTAAAAAATGATATTTTGGTTAACATGATAGTTGAAAATATTTTTAATCCTATGTAACCACTAATAGTTCAATTTTTTAAATGTAGGGAACTTAGAAAATATCCAAGAAAATTTCAAAACTCAATGGCTAATAAGGATAACAGAAATCTTCAAGAACCTAGACCACAAGAACAAGGTGGAGCATGTGAAATTATTTCCACCAATGTTGATCGTGATAATTAATGGACAGTTATCATTAAATGAATTTTTTTATTTTTGTTCAATGTAGTTTAGTATGTATAGAATGTTTTCTAAGAGCATTATATCCTAACATTTATGATTTTATATTGAATAAAACATCAAGTTGAAAAATTTTACTATCCCATATTAGAGTTTTGTGGGAATATGAAATTTCTTATAGTTATTTTATATTTAATTTTTTATGGTTTTTGGATATATATTTATTAAAAATAAAACATCTCTATATTTATAAAATAATTAAATCACATTTGACATCTCAAATCAGATTATGATCACATATCTCCATAATGATGATTATAAACTCTATTGGAAAATTAATTCCATTATTTAAGTCTGAACAACTAACATAGATGAGTATTTTTATCAAACTGTTTGAGAGTATCTAAATATTTATAAATTTCATGTGTGATGAAATAAAGGATTTTATTATTATTTCACAAGTTATTAGGGTGGTACCCCCTTTATAATCAAATATTAGGTCACATATTTTATATAGACACCCATAAATATCTCATTAATTATTAGTAATTCAAATTTCATGGATTCAATTTATTTCTAGGGAGAATGTAAAACCCATTATTCAACTATATATCATTCCTATAAATAAATTTAATATGTTTGATAACATTTTTCACATGTAATGTGTGACAATACTAAAATTAATTTTTTTCACCCATAGAAATATTATATAGAATTTTTGTCATATTTTAAATTAATGTTACTCAATTTTGTAATAAGGATAATTTATATTTTGGTCATCAAAAGTGATAATGAAGGATAAAAATTAGTTCATGTTGTAAATTTAAATTACGTTAAAAAGGGTTTAACCAAGGGAAGAGACCTAAAAAATGTTAAAAAATTCCCTCAAATTATTTTTTGACATATTTATTATCCTTATATTATCCCTTCAGGGTTATTTTCCATTATTAGATCCATTTGAACTTTGAATAGTGACATATTCTTTTATATTATTATATAACTTCCACTCCTCTAACTTTTAAAAGGAGTGTTCACTATCTCACTTTCCAGGAAACAAGAGCCTCTTATATTGACCTAAATCGACCCAAATATCATCCCAACAGTACTAGCCATATACTTGAGTGTTTATTCATCCGAAAACCACCCTCGTAGCTTTAATCATGTTTTATAGTAGTATTTCCATGGATTATGGTAAAAATTCCTAATCAATAATTTTCTATTTATATTGTTTTATTTCAACTCCCACCACCGTTAAATATAATTCAACCATTATATCATAATAAAAACATTATTTTTAGTACACTGATATTTTTTTATAATTAAAAAAACTTATTATATAATTTATTCTCTTATCATTCTGAGAAAATGAAAACTTCTTTAATGAATACATGATGACTACCACCTACATGAATGACATAATTAATTTTTCATAAAAATATTAAAAGGTTGTTTAAAATGGTATTTTTAATGAATAAATATTTTTAATGTAATATTGTTAATAATAAGGTAAGATAAATATATTTTTAATTTTATTTTATTCAATGGAAAATTAAAACATCAGTTGTGAGTTGGTGTAGACTACTCCTTCCACACCAGACATGTTCTTTTAGTCGTCATCAACATACATGGATAAATATAAATAAAAATATGTTTACCTTAAAATATATTATGTAGCATTATGTATAATATATATGGTTATGAAACAATAGAAAAAATATCTTTACAAGGTAATATTATAATATTAGTAAAGTACATGAAAATACAAAATTCAAAACTTTTATATTCTGAAATCATGACTAAAAAGATTCTATAATTAAATTATAAATTTAAAATTAATTATATGTAATATATTCAATTACATTTAATAACTTTGGTATAATTAACTATTTATCAAATAATGGGATAAACATTGATACATTAAAGTAATTATGAATCAAATAAAATTACAAACATTTGATGATAAAGAAAAACTATAACTATCTAATTTATATCAAATTAAAAATTATATATTAAAATTATAGAGGATAATTTATATGAATAATGTCATGAAATATTATATTAAGATATTTATCATTATTGTTTTGGATCATGGAGCATGGCCGACTAAGCCCGAATACAAGGTAATGGGGTTTTGGTCAAAATTTTATTCTTTGATACTTGTTTCATGTCCACCAAATGTCTTATTTTCTAGGGATCACAAAATACAATTGGATTTATATTAATAGTTGTTTTAATTAGAATTAATAATATTATAAGGTTTAACCCATGTTATCTCTTTCAGAGGATTTTGTTTAAATGATCATTAAATTCATAAGGGTTTCTTCTCCAATCTCTGTTTTAAATCTTGATTGCATTTGAAATATAATACATATGGTAAATTTTTATGCTCTTAATTTCCATATTTTAAAATGGTTTTCCAAATGACATTCATTCTTAATTACATTGAAAAAAATTTAATATTAATATATTCATTGAAAGTAAGTGTTTTATTTTATAAAAATTATTTTCAAATATAAATTTCTTAAAACAATTATGTTTTAATGAAAAAGTATTCATTTTTTATGATTTCTAAAAGTTTTTTTAAGAATATTTCCTAAAAAATATTTTGTTTAATTTTTTTAAGGGTAATCATTATAATGATTTATCAGTCTCTTTTATTTTGTTTTAATGAAAACAATTTTAATGAGTTTTAAAAGCATTTATAAAAGGGGATATTACTTAACAATTTTAAAATTGAATAATCCAGTGATATCAAAAATGGAATTTTCATCTATGTAAAAATCGATTTATTTTCCATAGGAAGCAGTTTTTATATTTTCTTATGATATCATCCACCTTAATTCTCTATATAGATTATAAAATGTTTCATGGAAGTTTTTATCAAACACATCTGTTTTTTAAAGATTAATTATATTTTTTTGGAAATAAGATTTTTTAGATTATATACTAGAACATATATATATATATAGATGATTTTTATGTAATAGTTGGGTCCTATATAGAACTCCAATTCATTGTGTAATTATTTTCATCTCAAGAGATGACTATGGGAAAAGAGTTGTTATGCTCAATAAACTAAGGAAAATAGTAAGTGAAGCCTGTCCACTAGGGGGCTAATTTGTGAATCCTAATCCACTAAGATAAAAAAGTAGTGAAACCTGATATACTAATAGAAACTGTTTTTAAAGAAAGACCTGATAACAGAAATAGGTTGTGATTCTTGACCCAGTATGTTGTAATTGTTATCATACATTGTTTGAAACACTCATATATTTATTAATTTTCTCATGTTATGATTACTAGTATATTGTCTTATGCACCTATCTTTAAGAAATGATCTATTATTAATGATACATGTTAAATTTAAAATATTTTACGAAATTTACGCTCATGGAATTTAATTATGTTCTCATATTTTCATGTTTGTCTGGTTCTCACTTAGGATTTCCAATTTTCATCTCTAATGATTACGTTTACTGAACATCTAAGACCAAACCATTCTTATGTTTCTAATATCATAGTTATAAATTTGATAATAAGTCATGAGATACCTAAAAGGGGTTCTAGTGTGGCATGCTTATGGATGAATTTATATAAGTGGTGTAAAATATGTTGTCTGTGTTGTCAGTCTTAAAAGACACTAAACCATTAATTAATGGAATTTAATGGTTATTTGTGAGATGTAATGATTACCTAATAGAAATTATTTATAATAAATTTATTTTTATCTTAGTCTAAATGACTCAGTATTAAATAAAATTTGTAACATTGTTTTTAAATTAGGGAAGTGATTGTGGGTGTGGGGAGACTCAAGGAATGCATATAAAACAAGGGATACTGAAAAGCATACTCACTTGAAAGATTATTTGGTATGAATTTTTTTATTGGAGATACAAATACATTTCCAAGGATTATTGAATTATCGGATTTTGAATCAAAAATATGGTATAACCTATTTAGATCTATAATTGGTGGATCCCATATAATGTGTCCAGGAGTGTTGGTTTCATAGAATCATCCCCCTCAACAATATATATAGAAACTATTTTTTGTTAGTTTCCTATATTATTAATGAACTGAGAGGGTCTAATGATAAAATATTTTCTTATATACAATCAATATTTTATATGGAATAACAATTTTGGATGGAAGTTATGTTGAAATTTGAATTTTTTAAGGTAATGATCTTTTTAGACTGTCGGCCACTATGTTATGTACAATTAATGACTTCTTCTATATGAAATTTATTCAGGATAGAGTATAAAATGTTAATTTTTTTAAATAAATATAATAAATAAATATTGTTTAATAACTATATGAAGATATAATACATTGTTCACAAACACTTTCTTTCGCTACTTCAAATGGTAAAAAATACATGTTGGAATTTAATGTGAATTGGATGAATAAACCAACACTTAAAAAATTGAAATAGGATCTAATTTTAATACCACCTGAACAATAAAAATTTAACACTATATTTGATTTTTAGGATATGTTAGCTTCTATATTTTCATTAATTATTAATATAAATAGAAAATGAATTCATAATTGGAAAAAGTTAATTATTTTCTTCATGTTTATATATTGAAAAGAAAATTTTTACAGTAAAATTTGAATGTAATACACATATAGAAAAACATATGAGATAGTATATGATTATCTATTTGTTTCATTAAAGGGAAATAAAAATATAGTGTCCACAAATAGTGTAATTTATATGAAATTGGAATGTGATAACATTTTTATTTACAGTCATGTGATGTTAATAAGGCCTACATATCTGTTGTATAATAAACAATGAGTAAAAGAGTTAAAGAATCAATTATTTAAATTTTTTAGATAGTCAAGGTGATTGAAACTTATTATCCTAGTATATAAATATGAGTGGATGTAATGATAAATACACTATATGGGATTATAAGTACCAACAATTATATTTTACCTTAGTTTTATATTTTATTTGAAATTTATAATTGCATTCCAACCAATGTTTTTTGGGCCATTAATTGATGTTTTGAATTTATTGAGATAGCTTGTTACAAGAAACCATCTCATGAGTATTATAAAAAACAACATAAAAATATTATTCTAACAATATTTCATTTAAAGAAACTATTTCCTAGTTCATTCATATATTTAATATTCCAAGTGACCATATATTTAATTGGTGAAGTGATTATTAGCGGACCCATGAAATTCAAGAGGATATATGAAATTGAGTGATAATAAGGTAAAATGATGTGTCCATAATAGATCTCATATGGATCCTAGATATCCAAAGGTTATTTAAAATAGTAATTATACAATTTATGTTTTTCATGACTTAAAAACATGAAACCAAATCAAATAAACCATCTCATTATTACAAAATCCGAATGGAATAATTGATTTTTTTTGAAATGAAATATAACAATTGGATTCTAGGTCATAAATATGTGTTATTGAAAAATCTATCAGTTATTATATTAATATATAAATTTATATTATTGAACCATTATATTTTTCATTTATATTTAATTTACTACTTATCTCTATTTTTCAATGTATGACACATATCACTTGTATAAATAGGAAAGCATTTTTCTACTTACTATCATGTCCAAGAAATTTCTTTAAAACTCATATTAGGAAGGGTTAAATTATAATGTTTCTATGTATACAATTTCATCAATTTAGATTTAAATTTTTAATATGTTTATTTTCTTCACAATTTTACCATTAACTAGTGTAAAATTATGAAGTTAAAAATTTTCATTAACCTGGTACACATATAATGACTAAAAAATTCAATCAACATTTGGGTAGTCAATTTATTAAAATTATCATTATTTTTTTTTTGTTCTAATGGATTTAAATTTAATATCAATTATATTTATATGAATCAATAATTTAATAATAATGGTGTTGGTTTCCCAATTTTTTATACTATTTATTTCTTCAAACTATTGAGGACGTCATTAAAATTATCTATGATTGTGACATAAAATATATATTCTTGAATTATGATTGGACCAATTTGGATCATATATGGAAATATTCCCAATAACTATTTACATTGGTAATCATTATCAATTTTATTTATAAAGAAAATCAAAAATGAAATGATCCATTCATATTGGAATTGTAGAAAAACATGTTTACTTTTTTCACTAATATTAAATGGAAGTATGTAGTGAACTTGTCCATAAGGGGATTTATTCTTATTAAATATGCATACCTTGATATTATTTCTTTTTATAAGAAAAATATAGAGTAATCCATTGTTTATGTATATTAAAAAAATATCAATGTGTTAGGGATACTGTTAAAGGTCATAAAATGAATTTTAATTATAATTAAAGAGGATTATTGTAATATGTTCAGTTATATATAAAAATGATTCAAATTTTTCAATATATTATGATCTTTTTGTCATTATTTTACTTGATTTTGAATTATTTTACTTAAAATTTTAGATATTCTAGATGGAGCACATTTTTATTCTCCCAGTGGTGTAGGTATGCATGATTTCAACTTTATATTAATTTATTAAATTTTTTTCTTATTGTTAAATACTTCAGGAGACAGATGAACTTTATCCCATGAAAATTTATTAAAAAGGTAATGTAACATGAAAGAAACTACAAAAGTTCTTTTCAAATATGGGTATGAAAATCACAACTACAATTTTCTTGAATATTATTTGAGAAATAATCAGGTAAGGTAAGGGACTAGCTAGTACAAGCCTACAAAACCGCTCTATTATAAAGAGCATTGGAAACTCGGTTTTCCTTTCTATAGTCATGGGTAACATCAACAGAGAGTGAGTTATCAAAAGAAATATAGTCAATATAGGATTAGATCATTTTCTATGGAACATTCCTTGAAAGATTTTGAAAAATTTCTACCATAAAATATGAGTCTAATTCCAACCATAAGGCATTCCAACCATAATGAATAGCATTCCTTATTGCCTATATCGTAGCTTATCTCTCAACTTCATTTTCAAAAACATTTCCAATGAAATGAAATAAATATCCCATAATTAGGCCCCGGTGAATGCAAAAAAGGCCACCACAACCATCCGGCCCTGGTGGAACACGAAGTCGCCCCATCAATATTGCCTTTCAACCTGCCTAGAATCGGAAACATCTATTAGATGAACAAGACCAATATAGCTTCTTCACCCTTCCATGGACACCAAGTGATCAAAAAATAATCAAATAAAAAAATTCACCCATTTTAAATTTTATATTCAATAAGGATAGCTTGATATATGTCCATGACACTAGCATGAAAGGAAGGTGTATAATTGTTTAGAACTATGTCATTCCTTGATCTCCATGTGTATGAATGCACAATGAAAGCTGTAGCCTATAGAAGAGACTGTATTTGATCACTGTTGGTAATAATGAAAATTTATAGAAGCAACGCCTAAATGCTACAAAAATTAAATATATAATGAAATATCTCCTACACATATCTCCATAATTTTTGAGTTAACTTACAACATAAAAATAGATGATACATTGACTCATCAACATGAAAACCGAATAAGTAGGTTGATGTAAGGTAAAACTATGTATGATGGAGGATGGTCAATATAGGTATCCACTACATCCAAATATTCCATAAAAGTATCATGTCATCAACCAACAACCCATAGCAGAAAAGTATTAGAAACACCATAATGATAGTTATAATTGTCTTGAATAGTGAATATACCACCCATCTTGGGCATCCAAACTAAAGTGTCACAATAACAATATTCTTACCTAGTAGTTTTCAAAACAAGGTGAGTATGACTCAACTCATGATTGTACAAGTTACATTATAACATAGAAATAGTAGAATCCCTTAGAAATGCAGGATTGTTATTCTCATCAGTGTTTGGTCTATAGGGTCAATGATTTCCCCAAAAGTTGAGTTTTGAATTACAAGAAACAACCTATTTTGGGCATCCATAATCTGATAATATGCATGATGGATAAATAGATACACTGATGAGGTAAAATAAATTGCATTACCATTGTGAATTTTTTTGACAGATCTGGTTATAAGAAATCCCAAAGGCAAGTAAGAAGTGGAGAGAATCCTCCATGTTAATATTTTGATCAATGAATCGTTTAATATACAAATATCTTTAACTCTCATTCCCCCATATTTATAGTCTTAACATAGTAATTCCATGAAACCATTACCTACGTCCTTTCAATAATTGATCTACTCTAGATAAAACGTAGATTCTTGTTATTCAACTCCTTAAAGAGGGTACTTGGCCACCTTTATAGGGAGAGAGAGTTTACAAACATAGAGGTGGTAGTATAATCCACCAAATAAATTCTACTTGCCTAAGATATGGTCTTCCCTTTCCAATTTTATTGTTGATTAAGAATATTCACGAAAATTATTGTTTAGTTAACCTATTTTCACCCTACCCAATAAAAGGGGAAATCTAAGGTAAACTAATGGAAATAATCTTCTCTTCACTCCAAGATTTCAGAAATCCTTATTTTTATTTGATATAGAAACACTATTTCCATTGATAATAGAATAATTGCTACAACTAATCATCTACCAAAAAACTTATTCATAATGTGAATAAATAATCTTGATGTAACATATATAACTCTATCAGCCCTTACAAAGGAAAAAATATCATCATCAAAAAAATGTGAGGGTGAAAAAATATCCATCCCAACTCTCATCCACTAAAAAAGTACAATGTTAAGAAGATCAATAATTCAAAAACTCAGATAGTACAAAGCTATTGAAAATAAAATCCGACATAAGGGGTATACATGTTTTACCCATTTAGAGCATTGAAATAATCCCCTTCGGGACCCTTTAACTATAATATAGAGCATTGAACTACACAATAGTGAATAAATCAAACTAATAAATATTTGTGAAAATTGATGCATTATCAGTGTAGAAATAATAAAAATCGATTTTATTGTATCAAAAGCATTCAAAATTTCAATTCCCAAAGACATGTTAACATTTTTTACCTTTCACCTCAAGATAATTCTATATTCAGAAGAAGTTTAAAGACAATTCTGATTGTTCCTCCCATGGAAAGACCCAAACTTATTTGTGGATATAAATCCTTTAAAAATCTCACCCAGCCTGTAGATTATAATATTTCTAATAACCTTTTGTATTTAAATACCAATATATATAGGCCTAAAATACTTTACATCAATAACATTATATTTCATTGGTATTAATGAAATGAAATTGGAGTTCACACCAAAAAATTGTTAATGAATGAATTAAAAAATACCTCATATCATTTATGACATAAAGATGAATAATATCACAATAAAACTTGAATAACGTGTAGGTGAATCCATCAGGGCCAAAAACACTATCCATATAAAAAGAGAAAAGAGATGCATGAATATTCTTTTCACTAGGGGCCCGAACTAGCCCTCAATTTTGATTATCATCAATGCTCAGCTTAATGAAATTGATCAATGCTTCAATATTGTCATCTCAATTATCTAAGTATAACCCCTCAATGTAACAAGTCATTGCATTTGAAATTTTATTTTCCTAACTTAACAAATTACTATAAATTTTAAGGGATGTACGATCCCAATTCGCCAATTAATCCCTATACATCCAATGAAAAAATCTCGAATTCCTATCCCCCTATTTCATCCATCTAATGTTAAATTGGTCATGAAAAATGCTCTCCATAGTGCTTAAAAGTGAATCATCTTTTGATATATCTTGTCTCTCCTCTTGAGAGGGCATATGCTAATTCATGTTGTTATTTTGTGAAGGAAACAACTGAGATTCAGCTTCCTTAATTTCATTGTCAGTATTAGAAATGGGTTCTTTACTCCATTATATTAATTTATCCTTAACAGTACTCTTCTTGTATGATTACATATAAAATGAAAATCCCAAGAAACTATAGTTCTAAACAACCAAAAAAATTTCTCTAAATCCTAGAATACCAAGAAAATCATTAACGACTTTAAAGGTAAAAGAGATGACCTTGATCTATTATCACAGATATTAATTAACAGAGGACTATAATCACAATGTAATATTGGAAGGGTCATGCCCGATATTTCAACTCCACTACTCATCTCTTCCACTTTCATAACGTACCAATCCAATCTACTTGCATTCCTCTCATTTAATGTTTATCTACTCTAGTTATAGTCAACTCTAGATATTGAAAAATAAGGTAAACCATAATAATAAATGAAAGAAGAAAAACCATTGGTTGATATTCTATATAAATCACTACCATTTTTTTCATTCAACCTCAACAAAATAATGGAAATCACCAAGAATAATATAGATTCTAGTAATATTCTCTGATTTAGATGCAAAATTCCTCCACAAATATCTTCTTATATTTTATGAGTTGATGAAATAGAATAAATTTGTAGAAATAGTAATTTGATTGATACAACTGGAGATGGTAACTAACTTTTAATAATTATCCAATGAATTTATAGTGACAGTTTCATTTTTAAGAACCCATAATGAATCTTTAGTAGAATTAAATTGGTTATTAGAAACATATTAGTAACCTAAGGATTTCCATTTTAATGACATACTGTTATCAAACATTATTCTTGGATCAAAAAACCCAATCACCAGATGTTTATTTTACATGATAAAATGACAAAGGGTTTTGATCATGGGATAGTTCAAAGCCCTTGGTAAATCCAAAATATGACCTTTATTGATTATCATATCTGATCCTAGTATGTGGCCCATCATAACTCAGTTTCCTTCTTGTAGCAAAAGTGAAAATTTTCAATTCCTTACTAACCAGTTTTTTAGTTATTGTATCAATACGGGGGTATCGCTTAGATCTTTCCTAGATGGAAGATAATTTTTATCAGATCTAGCCATGGATTCAATACTAAGGGAGGTGAACCAATTGGGAGATTTAATAGGGGATAAAAGACAAGAAGGTAATTTCCTCCTTACATACTTAGATGGAGAATACTATGAAACATAACCAGAATGATTATCATTATCAGCATGAAAAAAATATGAGCATCACGATCATCAAAAGAGGAATATTTAACTGTAGAAGAATGAGAATCCAAAGAAGTTTCGTGTACATGATCCATCATGAATTCATGATCAGAATAAGATTTTTCATCCTACCATAGAGATGTAGTAGTACGTGATGTTTTCTAAACATAAGAACGATTTCCATCCTTCTCATGTGCATATGAAATAGTTATATCATGATCTGTATTAATTGATGTTTTTTCTGTTAACAAAATATTGACCTGCTTGGGTTCCAACACTATATCAGCATTCATCTCAGATGATAATACAATAAAATTAACATTTTTTAAAAAAAATGGATCCTACACTGGTGATGTAGAAATATGATAAGCAGGTAAGTTAGAAAGATTGGATACCATACCATGATAATCAAAATCCACTTGTGCAAGAACAGATTCAACAAAAATAAGAGAAACAACATAAAATTGAATATTTTTATTAGCATGCTTAATAAAATTATGAATATCGACTTTATTGTCATGAGAATCAGATTCAATTGGATCATCCTTATTTCTACCCTCATGAGAGGTTTTCTCATTCAAGGACATACCAAAACCAAAGGATGGGACCAAACCATTCTACATATTTCTCCTAAAATTATTATCACAATGTCCCCTAATCTTCTTTTTGCAAAATAGCATGTTACTTTTACAATTAGAGACCATATGACAAAAAAATTTATAGTTTACATAGAACTTTGGATTCCTCTCATAGAAGATTTCAAGATTACTATTTTCATCACGAGTAGTTAAAAACATCTTCTAAAAGGTTCAAATACATAAATACCTCAATGTGAATCCCTAAATAATTTCCAATGAATGGATTGTCTATCTGCCTATCTAGACTTATAGGATTACCAATGTACAAGGAAATATCCCATATAATATTTGGGTTCCAATACATCAAATTGAGTTTTCATACTCGAATTCAAATTTGAGAATGTGTATTTTTAATAGTACTGGGAATAGAATTATGACCACATTCATGAATACAAAGAAATCCAAGTTTTAGTGGAGATGATCCAAATCCCCAAGAATGCCTTTTGAATTAATATAAGTGGAAGACAATGTGATAAAATTTCACAGCCCATATCCATCATCTTATAATCATCAAATCTCCAAATATCTGAAATCCTATGAATAAGATCATCAAATTTCCATGGCTTCATACATTTAGGGATCACAATATATGAATTTACCGGACACTTTAAATTCCTTACTCACTATTCCACAATATCATGTTTTACTAATACATGGGCTATATGAACCTCTTAATTATTCTTCCTAATTGAGCTTACTCACAGTCCTGGAAAGAAATATTTACTGCATTCCTAACAACCTCGTAAAAAAATTCATAGATCAAAATCCATCACCAATGGTGATATCTTATCGATCTATGTTCTTTTTTCACACAAAGATACAACAAATCATTGTGACCATAATATGTGTATAAAATGATTTGACCCTATCCTTATTCCCTTGATCAGCAATTATCGAGCAAGTAATTTGATTACCTAGTAGAGGGTTTTCTACCACCTCCTCGCTTTGCTTTGCAATCTTCATTTTTTCACAAATGTTATCATATTAGAATCAATTATTTATTTCAAAAAAATAGATTATTATTTAACTCATTTTTAATTTTTATTTAGTAGGATATGGTGTATCTTCTAGTAGATACTGGGGCCCTGATATAGGGGTTGTAATTAGAACACTAGTACTTGAACGAACGTATTATTTATGGATTCATTTGTTTTAGTTAAATAAGGGGTGATTGGATGGATTTTTCAACTAATTTATATAATGTTAGACCTGCATATATTCCCCATGAATCACTAAATATTAAATCATTCCCTTATGATATTATCATAAAATTGTGTAGGGAGACTATGATAAGTTGATAATTTATGTTATATTGATATTATATATATTATTATTATAGATGGTGTCATTTTTTGAATAAGGTAATTTTATATCTTAACCAAATTGAATTTCAGTAGGTTTGTATCTCCAAATGATGAATGTTATGTAATAATTATTATGGAGGATGGTGATATATCATTGGTCACCATGTTTTAGTGTTCTGGATATATCATGATTTGTCCCTTCAAGCATTTTTTATACCCAGAGCCCTGATTTAGGTTTTTATAGGTCATGTGAGGTGGTGAGAATGATATTGATTACTTTAACTCCATGAATGTGTTTATTATATCATGTTTCTAATAGCTAAGTACATTGAATGTAGATTGAGTATTCTTGTAAATCTTGTAATCAGTCATTTTAGAGGATTCCTTTAAAACGTGGTACTCAACATGTGTCATATAATATTCATGATGTTTTTGTAAATATCATTTTTCATTAAATTATTTAAAATTTTCTAGTTTAATATGAATATAAAAATTTAATTTATTTTCTATATGTGTAGTTTCATGGATGTTGTGATCCCATAGAATGGAATTCGGTGAGGAAGGGAACTCATTATATTAATAATTTTGATGTTTTTAGTGTTATAATAGGAAAAATATTTACTAAAAAATATATTTTTATATCATATATAAAATTTAAATATATTTTTTACTTCATTGTTTATATTTAATAGAAATATTTTAACATTGAATTAACATAATTGCCGAAAGAGAAACACCATATTACTATTTATATAGATGTGATATGTCGTCATGATGTATGAGATGTTAAAAAAGGTTATTCACTAACTTGTGGAATAGTCATTCCATGTCACAAAGGTTTTTTCTTATATGATGGGATCAGACATAAATGTGTGGATGCAGACACATATAGACGAATTTGATATAGTGCATTGTATATAGCTTGAAATGGATGCTATGTTTATGGAACTATGGATATTGTGTGAGGGTATACTATCATGTATATTAGCATTTTAAAATCTTGTAGGGATATAGTAGTATAGATATGGTCACACCCACATTTATAGTGTACACAGGTTGGAATCACAAGCCCAAAAGGGAAATACATTATATTTACATTTAATATTATTAATATTCTTGTAATATTTAATATTTATTTTTATAGGGTCCATATGCACCTATTTGGATACATTGTGGTTCCATAAGATGTCTTAAATAGGACACACCAAATTCATGAGGTATGTTAAATTACTATTCTTTTATTTCAAGATTCATTTTAGAACTATATTAAATATTTATTTTTTAAGTTTATAAATTTATTTTAAAATGAATGTTTGTGCCTCAAACACTAGTGATAGTGTCCAAAATTTATTGATAGTCTCTGACTGTTATTAGATTTTAGATAATGGATCACTATTTAATTTAAAACATGAATTAAAAATTGGCACATTAATATAACAGGTGGTATCATTAGAATGAATGGGAAGAAATTAGATTTAAAAGTGATTATAAACTAGTTATTTGGGAAAACCTAGAAAAAATTCAAATTATCCTACAACTTTAGTACAATATTTTTTAATAATTTTACACATGTTTGACTAGGCATATATAAAATCTAGTATGTAGTGTTCTTAGAATGTTTAAAAGTTTATTTTTAAATATTTTAATTTTTTAAAAAGAAAACAAAAAAAGGTAAACCCCTAAAATGACCAATTATTATCATGAAATAAAAATATGCTCCATAATTATATTTTTCCTTATAATAATGGATTTAATTTCAACATGTAATATGGTGTGCTAAAATGTTGGAAAGTGTGTTTATAAATATTTAAAAGTCTTAAAGTCATGTCTGTAGCGGTCAAAACCATGAAAATGATCTAAAATCATGATGACATAGTAGTAAAATTGTATTTTATTATTTTATTACCTATAAAAATAGATTGTAAGTCATTAAAATATATAAAATATTTAGAATGACTGAAATTATATTTTTATTGATTTAATTTTCATTAAAACATATGTTAAATTGTCCAAACCTAGAGAACATCCATGAATTGATGTTATATCCAATAACAATGATAATTTATTTCTTTTGGAATGTTTTTAAAGACAACACATCATTACAACATTTATTATTTTTGGAATGACCTAAGGTTCATTTTTATATATTCAATAGTCTTAAAAAATATATTCAAATTTGAAAAACATTGAAAAAAATAATATTTTTAAGAAATCATAAAGAAATAATTGTATATTAATTTTTGACATGTTAGTATAAAAAATTGAAAAAATGATCTTTGGTGTGGTAAGAAGGATTTAAAAAATAGAGTAAATATTGATTAAAAATAATTGTTATAATCAAAAACTAGTAAATTTCAATGAATTGTTGTGAAATTTTAGAATAATGAACTTAGATTAATTTATGATGTTTATTAATATAACTCAAATCAATATGGCAGGTGATGTGGTCAATATTTACAAAAAATATGTTTTAGAGTAAACAATTATTAAAAACAATTTATATATAAAAACTAAGAACAAAGTATCAGATTAATATAAAATAATAGTATAATAATGATTAAACCTTTTGAATATATATTAATATATTGCATTTCAATTTGACCTTTTGTGTGGTCAGAATGTCTAAAAGTATATTTTTATTGATTTAAAAGAGTTTAAAATCATGTGTATGGTAGTCCAAACCTACCAAAAAACCATGGATAATAATGAAACATTACTAACATGATTAAAATTAATTTTTAATGTATAGTAATAAATGAAATTTTAATCCAATATATCTATACTGAGTATGAATGAAAAAATATTTAAAATACAAATGCGATTGATAAAATTGATATGATATAAACATAGAAAACGAAATTATATTATCATAATATTATAGCATGATAAAATAAAATTTACTTTTGAAATGTAAGAAGATATAAATCATCAATCATCCATGTTACATGGTTGAAATGACTTGAAATTCAATTTTTGAGTAAAACAATTATTTATAAAAACAATAAGTTAATAACATAGAATGTGACTATGGAATCTCATAAAATCATAACAAAAATATTTCCAAATATATTTTTACATGTAAGAGTATTCCACACATTATTATGACATGTGATGTGCATCCAATGACCGAAAGTTATTTTTAATAGATTTGACAGTGTTTAAAAATGTACATCTCATAACCAAAAACCAAGAAAATACCTAGGATTTTTTTAAAAGATTGAAAAATTATAGAAAACGAGTTTTTAACTTTTTGGAATATATAGAACACAAATTTGATATGAGGTGTGTGAAAAATGATCTATGAAAGAAATTTTAGTGTAGAAAGTGACTAAAAAAGTGATACTGTCAAAACAATACAAAAAACATTAAATTTTTCAGAAATTATTGGATACAAAAATTCGATTAATTTGTGGCATATAATAAGAGACATCAGTTTAATCTAACATATGGTTCATTATATATGAACAAAACAGAATTTTTAGAGTAAAAACTATTATAAATAAGTGATGTGTCTAGACATCTCTAATAACACAGGATTATCATGAAATAATTAAAAAATGACAATATATTCTTTTTGGAAATTTTATAATATACTCGACATTAATCTGGAATACAATGTGATCAAAATTATTTAAAGTGGATTTTTATATATTTGAAATTGTTTTAAAACATGAATAAAATATTTAAACCCTTGAAAGACACCTCAGGTCATCGTGAAGTAAAATTTCTATTATCAATGAATAATATATGACATGTAGGAATATAAGGAATGTTAACTTGATCTGTAGTTTAGACATATGGACTGAAAAATAATATTTGGATTTATAAGTGATTAAAAGAAAGTTGTGAAACTAAATAAAATAAAAAACTCACAATGTATTGAAATTCTAGGATAAAGGGAAATCATTAATTTTTTACATATAGGAAGATATGAGACATCAATCAAATAAGTGTTCTTATTACAAATAAAAATATAGATTTATCAAAAGAATGTGAATATACCCAAGTGATAGAACCAAAACCTTGAAGATGAAAAAGATTTTCATGAAATCATAGGATAATTATTTTTAATTATTTTATAAAATATAATATAGATTTTACATAAATCCTCAATTTTGTGTGATTTAAATGACTTAATGTGTTATTTTATATATTTAAAAGTGATTAAAGTCATTCGTCTGATGCTCAAAACTAAGAAAATAACAATTTATTATCATAAAATTATAAAAAAATTATTGGTGATTACTTTTTATTGGTATAAATAGACTAACAGTTAATCTAACATTCAGTTTGTTTACAATAACTCGAAAATTAGTTTTAGTGTAAATTTTGATTAAAACAGGTGATGTGATCGAAACCACGAAAATGAATTTACACATTTGTGAAATAATATGAAAATGAATTTTGACTAATAATTGATATTTATAAGAATTACCTTCTATTTTTCAACATAGTATGATATCAATATAATATAAAACATTTTTAGAGTGAAAAGTGATTAGAAACAAGGGATGTGGTTATTACCTAGAAAACAACCTCAAATTTTCAAGAAATATTAAAGAAACAATCCGGAATTATTTTATATCAATTTTGAATGGACTAAATATCAATTTTATATGAAGTATTGTTATAATAGTTTATATAATATTTATTATATACAAATAAAATTTTTATTGTAATTTTAAATTCTCATTGAAAAACAACTAATCAAGTTAAAATTTAAAAGGTTGAGTTATTTTTTATTTCACTAATATTAATTTTTAATTTTATTATATTTTATTTAAGAGATGATTGTTGATGTTTCAAAAATGATATGACCAAAGTCATTTGGCTTATGATTTAAGAAATTATTATAATAATTTTTTCAGTTTTATAAATATAATGAAAATTTTAAATTCTAGATTCTATTTTTTTTTTAAATAGTTTGTGGGTGTGCCTATATTATAATTTAAAAAATATATAAAAAAAATTATTAGGGATCATACATAGTAGTAGTAAAGGTTCATGGATTATCATTTAGTATTCGGTTTTGGTAGTCACTCTTGAATCTCAGTTACCCTTTAGAGACTACCAAATTCATTCACCAAAGGGTGATGATATGCGTATTTGGGGACCATTTAGTAACCACCATATGATAGTCACTAAAGCCTTTAGTTATGGATAATTAAATGGATCCAAAAATATATCATTTCAAAACCACTAAAATGATTTAAAAACTAATTTTGGAAGTCACTAAAGGACAATTACGAAGAAATGATGTTCTCAAACGAAGGAAGTGTATTAATGCATATGTGTTTAGAATAAAAAAACCAAGTTATAATAATCTAACAAATTTCAATGATCCAAACACTTATATTTTGACCCACATAAACTTATGACATTCTATAAAACATTATATTCATCATCAAATATTACTACAAAAACACTACTAAAAAAAATTACCACCATAATTCCACTCTGGAATCCAATAAATTTTCATATATATGGACATCACTAATATATTCTCGAGTAGTTTTCCTCTCATAGGGACCTTGGTAATATATATCCTCATGATGTATCTATCTATATATGTATAATTAACAATATAATCACTATTAATAGGCCGCTATCCACCCACCTGGAACTCATTATAGCATCTTAATCACCAATTATTTATCCACCCATGAGAGAAAACTATCTTTTTCATATCCATTATCTGGGTTGTTATCTAGATAATTAGACTATAACTATTTTATAGGTCTGACCCTCATGGGAAATCCCCACCACAACCGACATAAATTGTGATTTTTTACACCCTTAAGGACTCTAACTTTAATATGAAGTGTCCACCTTCCAGGATTCACCATCCCCAACCAATATTATCTTTCCCACACATAATACATCTATTATAACTAGTTATAGCATCCAAATTATTTCCATTATCATCTCCATCACACCATAATACTAATTTCATCATCACCACATCATCAATACCTATTATCATAAACCACTATCACATTAATAGTCACAAATTCCACATCACTATTGTATTGATAAAATAGATTCAGATCCCAATTATCCATTTATTCATCAACATGGTTTGTCTCACGCAGTGATGCCTTTATAGATACATCATAAAAATACAATATAATCACAATAAGATAAATGACTAACAGATCTTGGGTAATAATTAATTACGAGAATTCCCTATATGATAGGAATACAAATGTTCAACAACTTCATCACACAATCAACACATATCAATGACACTTTTTTATCAATACAATTTTTTTCTGGACTATTTCACAATCAATACTATATATATATTTAAAGTAGAGTTTTTATTTAGGGTTTCATACAAAATTCTCCATATAAATAAACTTTTTTCCCTTTCTTTGATATTCTCCACACATCAACACTGGGTGCTCTATCGTTATAAAATCAATACAATAAGGGGAGATACATCAAAAAAAATATTTTCATTAGAAAATAAATTCCACAAATTCATCTATATAATTCTCCCATGAATTCCCACTATTAATTTCCTCCCACACCTTAATAATACATGCATAATATCACATAAAATACATCATCCATTCCCATTCAAAACCCCTTTCTATATTTTCTGACATGACTCATCATCCACCAAAATATCTACCAACAAATCCTCTATCATTTATATTTCACTACATGAATATAAAATATCTTACATAACACATTATTTCTTTAATAAAATTATTACATAAAACATTTAATAAATAAATAAATAAATTATTAAATTTTATCACCACCATAAAATCTTAGGTAAAACCAACCTCATTACAAATAATTCCAAAAAACTTCCCAAAGGTATATGTTATGCCTCGACATTAACAATGTACGCAATTTTTTTAAGAAATTTATAATTAATACTTTATCATGGTTAATAAAAATATATATAATTATTCAAATAATTCCCAAAATTTATATTTTGAGGGACTATAGTACTTAAACCATCAAAACAATTTAATCCAAAAAAATCAACCATAAAAAGAAACAAAATTCATAACAATTTTATTCAAAATTCATTATTTCAAAAACATTATGCATCGAAACACTATAAAAAATAACAATATTATTCCAAAAAAATTTATAGAATATTGAATTTCCAATATCGATCAATTTACTTTGTTACATTATGTCTCCAATGAACTGACACAAATGTAATAACTTTCCACCAATGAAATATTTATCTATGATCATGAATTCCAACTAGATAGTCAAAAAAAGCTCATATCAACCTTGATATCTTCATATATGAAATATATTTCATGTGAATGATCTTGGTAAAACGTTCATGTCAAATACAGTTGAAGTATATCATGAACATTATCCAGACCTAGAGGTATCACTAAACTATAGTATACCTCTCTAACATGACCCATATCTTAAAAAGGGACAATAAATCTAAGTGATAATTTACTTCCCTTAAAATACTATTGGTTCTCATTACTATATGAGACTCCCAAGAACACATGATCTCCCACTATAAAAACCAATAATAAACTCATTTGATCTATATATTATTCATGTATAATTTATGTAGTCTTATTGTGATATCAAATAAATTCCACACTCTTAATCATGTATTAATGAATATGTAATATAACCATAGTGTCATTACCATTCAAAACCAATCATAGTGTTGTACAAAACAGTCTCACATAACATTCCTCATAATGTTCAATACAATAGAAGAATGAAAAAAATTATTATTATGAGAAAACCATACAAAATAAAATTGATTTCCTCATGATCCACCAAAATATAGAATATAATCAACCAATATGTATACCAATACACAATTTATTATTCAGTTTAATAGTTTGTATGTGGATGTAATGTGATTTTAATGAATGAATAGGTATTGATGGTATTTTAAATTCTTTTTATAAATTCAAAATTTATACCAACCAAGAATCATTATAAAACTCTATCACACTATGGAATCCATGAAGATTAATCACCTCTGACATGTAACTCTTAACCAAACTACGTAGTGATCATAATTCCTTAATTAGAAAAAATTAATCTGACTTATTCAATTAGTCCATGATAACATAAAATTTATCAAACCCTTTCTATGTAGGATATAATGTTGTAATGAAATCTAAGAAATAAAATCTCAATTATACTAAGTAATCTCTGAAGGATAAAACAACCCTACCACAACAAGATCCACTTTTATTAGTTGATGTAACACAGTATATCAAGAAATAAACATAACAACTTCCCTCTTTGTATAATGCCTTCAAAACCATTTCTTAAAATAAATATATATAGTGACCCAAAACAAAAATAACCCAAAATTACTCATTTAAAATCTATGATTTCACATGTATAAATTCCCAAGATATTTCCAGTTTATGGATTTATATAATTTTAAAAATATCCAAATAAAAAATTGAACCCTTCAACATAGTGTACATTTTTTCCATAAAAATATATTCTTATGTTTATAATTATGTTTCATTCTTGACATAATTTCACATTTCATAATAAGACCCCATTTTGGAATTTTTAACCATATTATATTTCTTACACAGCCATCAGACAAGAAAAAAATTAAATTTAAACTTTTGATGAACATAAAATTTTTAATAAGGGATATAAAAATATAGAAAACATGTTAGTCTGTTCAAAAAATAAAAATCTATTAGGATTTTTCCCTTATATATTTTAATCTTAGACATTGAATATTAAATTACATACTCATGAAATCAAATTAATTTCATAATTTTATTATAAATTTTTTGAAAGTAGGAATAAAGGAAAAATCATTATCATTAAAGTCACATGGTGAGAACATGACTACTCAAGAAATTTTCCCTTGAAAAAATTCTTTCACCCTTTATTGGTCATAATCATCCCTTTAATCATAATCACAATTTCCAACATCATAAAATAAAAATATTTATAACAAAACATATAAAATTAATATAATATCTCTTTATGTTTCATGGGATAATATTTCTATATCACCCTTATAATTACCTTTATAATAGAATTACCTACCTCATTAATTCCATCATATCATTACAAGGAAACAATTAGTTATTCAGTTCATTCAAGATCTTTTTCATACCCACGCATAATATATTTAACATCCAAGAGCAATAAAATGTATAAAACACATAGGAGTTTGAAATATCATCATAAAAACATAAGAAATTAATTTATACCTATAAGAATAATCACTTATAATTATACCATACATGTAAAATGAAATATCATTTTATTTTATAAATATTTAAAATGAAAAATTTACTGAATAATGGAAACAAAATTAAATAGTAATCCCAGAAAATCTAGAAGAGTAAAATTCATAATGAAGGATTTTGATTATCATTTTAAAATGATATCAACCATTAAACATTATAAAAACATTCGTTGCACACATCTATAATAAATTTTAAAAATGACACATATAGAAAAAGTTAAAATAAGTACTTTTCAAACATTTGAAAACAAATTCAATGATATATAAAAATGAAATTAAAAATTAATTGGATTATAGGGAAGATATTTTTTTATTCAAGATAGATTATATAGATATTGAAAAAATATTTTAAATTTGAATTAGAAAACATTTAAAATAAGGTTTTAATGAAAATTCCCTTACCTAGAGACCTGACTTTCCACAAACGTCTTTTTTGTTTCTAAATAATAATAACATATTAATTATTTACTTGATTAAGTACACAAATTCATGTTGATTTATTTATTAATTTTAATTTTATTTAATTTACTATAATGTTTTATTCGATTACTAAATTAGTTTAGTTCAGATCATACATTTTCAGGTCGTTCATTCCGAAACAACATTAATGTGTCAAATTGGGTAAAATGGGTCATGATATGGTTCCATTATCTTTAAAATATATTCATAATGTCATAAAAATAATATTTAATCATTAAATAATCTTTTATAACATCTATTTAAGGCGTTTATTAAAAGTGAAACACACCATTCATGGAGGTGGTAGTTCACACGTACACATGGGAAACATTTTCACATTACAAACGATAGATGGGAAAGAAGGTAAATAATGGTATATCTTTATAAAAAAATAATTATATTATAAATATAATAATTATTTATTTAATATATCTTTATAACCATCCATATTATGCAACGAAAAAAAAATAAATATGTAATCCATGGCTGTTGTAGTCTGCACGTACACATTGAGAATGTTTTTATTTTTAAATATATTGAATGAATGTAGAGATGGATTATTTAATGAACATATAGATATTTTTTTATGACAATGATAGGTAACTAAATAAATTAATTTTGTTTTGTAAAAGTTTTGATAAGTTTTAAGAATAAATAAATATGAAATGACTTGGTTAGAACCAATACATTTTCCTTGGATAACCTCCATTGAAAACACATTATGATTGGTATTTTTGGAGAATCAAAACATCTAGAGAATTAAAAATGGATATGAGAAGTAATTTTTTATTCATACTGTTAAATATAATGTTCTCTGTGTCTATGGTGATGTGAGGGTTGAGGGTTTCAACTTATAGATTAGGGGATCCATGTTATAGTAAATACTCTTAAGATTAAAATAATATAAATGTATTTATCAAGTAAAAGTAGAAATTGGGGAAAATTTTACTTTATTATAGTATAGGTAGAAATGTACTAATCTATGTAAATTATTAAATTTTGTTTGATATTCTTGTGGCGTTGTCCTTTAATTTTATCCCTTTTGTACCTTATTAACTATTATCATGGTGACTGAATTATACCATTTAAACTAAAACTTATGACTAATACTAAAATAGAAATTATTAAAAAAAAGTAACCTTATCTTTAAAAATATAAATCCCAGTTTAAAAAATTCAATTCCTAATATTTTTTAAAAAATATTTCTAATATAAATAAAAAAATGAAAAGAAAAATGTTTTTTAGAAAAATTAATTTTTGAGAAAAAGAAATTTAACCTAAAAATGAATTGAATTGATTCTAATAAATAAATTAATGATTTAAAATACATATTTAAGAGACGATAAAACTAATAAAAAAATTAATTTATCAATTTGATTAATTAATTAACTAAATATATAAAAATAGTTATTTTATTAGAATAAATTGTCACTTACATTCTAAAGTATCATATATCGTTTTATAAATTCAATATACAATTTTAGATTCTTTATTTAATTTATTACATATATATATATATATATCCATTAAAAAAGTATCATAAAATTTCAATTTATTCTTGTTGCAAGATGATGTAATAAATGTTATATTATCTATAGAAACCGTATACATCCTTATTCAATCAAAAATCAATAATTAAAAAAAATAAAAACAAATTATGCTATGATAATTATCACATATTGACATAGAAAATTATGTTAATATATTTGAATTAAAATTACACAATTCATATATTTATATTCAAATTTAAAATTCAAAAAAATAATAAGAAAAACTACTTTTATATAAAAAATGACTCAACCATTTAATATTTCAGAGTTCTCAATCATATGTCATATAAATAAAAAATTATATTAATTTTAATAAATTAGTTCATAAATTTAAATATTTCATATTATCATAATCATATTTATAATATAACCAACTAAATTAATTTTGATAAAATACATAGAACATTAAAAACTGGTCTTCAAAAAATCACTCATTTTAACATTAAATTGTATTAATTATTTAATTTATAAATATAGGAATTATAAATTGATTAATATATTTTTATTTAATAATGTTTTTGTTTTTATTTTAACATTATTAATAATTTTTATGCAACAATACATATTTTTCTTAGTTTGATGTTGTGTGTGAAACAATATATTTAACGAAGTAATTATTTAAATGATAATTAATAATTAAATCTTAGTGTATCACATTCCCTCACATTAAATAAATATAAATATCTCAATATTAATATTATTTCTATTGAATAAAGGCTTACTACATTTTAAGAACCAATTTTAGTGGGTGGTTGAGAAATTTGAATTATATTAATTTAAAATGATCTCCAATAATGGAACATTAAAATAGATAAAATAGAAGAAATGTGGAGTGGGAGAAAAAATATACCTAAGTGGAATGAAATACTTTTTAACACTCAATGATTTTATTTCCATTAAAAAATATATTTCGATGTATAGTCTTAGACTATGGAATATATACCATATTAAATAAATATTTCATAAACCAATCATTTCCAATTATAAGACTCATACATTTGAATAACTCTTAAAAATATTACCTTAATATTTGATTAATGTTATCCATAATATAATTAATTTATTTATCATCATATTGAAAATAAATTTTATGAGAAAAAATACAAATTTTATTTCTATCAACACCATAACTATAATTTCTACTTCGATTATATGGTTCAATCAATTTCAACCATGGATTATATTCACAATCCAATGGTGAATGATGAAAAAGAATTTTTATTTCCAAAATCAAGAAAAAATGGATTTAATATATTATGAGATTCAAAAACGGATAAAAAATTATTTTTCATATATTAATCTATTTATGTAAACCGAATAGGTTAGAACAATTTATGTTAATAATCAATATTAATTAAAATTCATTTGATGAAATAAAATAACAATATCCCAAACATCATCAATAACACCAAAAGATAAACATATATCATAAAAAAATAACTAACCCTATGAATCTTCAAAATTAACATGAGTAACTCTAAACCAAAATACTAGAAACAAATCTTATCACATATTCATCTATTAAAATATTAAATTTTAACAAAAAATATATTAAACCTTTCATAAATTAAATAACCTTCCTTAATATTTTCTAAAAGTTTAAATATTTTTTCAATGACAAAAAATTAGATCATTCAAAAAATTTACTAAGTCTATATTATTTTAATAATTCCTTCTATAAAATTATATAGTACCATTTATTTTCCATTTTACCTAATCATGTGATTTTCTCATTTACATCATTACTTTTTTTAAAATAATTTTAATCAATTAAAAATTAAGTCAGATTACAAACCCATGAATATTTATACTCATCAATATATATTCCAAAAAATGTGATTAAGTTTTTATAAAATAACTATAATTATAATATAAAACTACAAAACACTTTAAATCTTATCTCTCCCCCAATCATTTATTCTGACTAAATCCCAAAAAACAGTTCCCATAAAATTCTTTATTGCCTTAAAATACAATAACATAAGCCACTAAAAAGATTATGTGTACCTATGATATTGTGATCAAACATATAATTATTATAAAATTATTGTATAAAAAACTCTAAGATGATCCTAATCTGATAACGTTTTAGCATCTAAATTTTTCTAATGCTTTCTCTAATTCACACTAAAAAACTTTTAGCTAAAATGGCATATAATTTTGGGTTGAATAAAATGGATTTCACTTTCTTAAATTCATATGATATTTTACGTATATATTTTTAGATATTTAAGAAAACCAATACACAAAATAGTGATAGATCTATAAAAATTATACTATATCCCTAAAAATAAGTTCTTATATTTACACTCCTCTTACATTCTTTGCACGCTTACTTATTTCAAAATATTTCTTTATTATTGGGACTTATTCAATGATATAGTTCCTAAAAATCCATAGTCCATATTAGAAACATTTTTAGACTGGGTATCGAAAAAAAGAATTGTATTTGATATAAAAAATAATGGATATGCGTTATTCCATTAAAAGGAATCTGAATATCCATAATGATGTTTTCCCAATTTATATAATAAAAATTGATATCATGTTATAATTTAATTAATCAGAAAATAAAATTCAATTTCCAATGGATTTCATAAACAAATCATATAACATAATGAATTCCAAGTCATTATCATGAAGGATACTTGCAAAAAACATGAGAACTCATGAAAACATTTCCTTAAAAAACTGTTCACCATTAAATGTATGTAAAAAATAATTTTATCATAAGATAGTTTTCTTACCTAATGAAATAAAAATATTTCCATTAAAACTCATATAAATCATAGAAATCCCATTTTTACATAAATGGACACAATGCTCATATCCCCCTTATAAACACCCTTATAATAACAATAAAAATGGAATAACCTCCCTGGTTAATCCAACATAGCTCTTTTACAAAACAAACCTTTACTTAATGCATTGGTGGGATATATTGAACACACCAATAATCATATATAATTTCAAATAACCTAAACATTAGTAAAACACATCTAGTCATTTTCTTTTATCATAGAACAAAAAATCCCTTCATTTGATCCCATAATCATAAGAACTTTTAGTTGACATATGAGAATAAAAGGAAATATCTTTTTTTCTATAAATATTTAAAATTTAAATTAATTGAATAAAAGAAATTCAATTTTTTTTTAAAACCCATAAAACATTAGTTTAGAGAATTATAATGATGAAAAAATTAGATGGAGGGAATGTTTGATCAGTAATTAAATTTTAAAGAACATTCTTCACACACTTTTTTAAAGAAAGTAAAAATTGAATCATCTAGATAACCTTAAAAAGATTCTTTCATAATTTTTTAAATAATTAAATGTTAACTTAAAATGAATAGAAACAATCATTTTATTATATATAAGTAAATTATTGGTACCACGCGAATAATATGGATGTATAATGGAAATATTTTAAAAGAAAACTTTGAAAAATTTAAAACATGAATTTAAATAAAAATCGATTTCCTTGATACCTAAATATCTATGTAAGTCTTTTACATTACTGAATAATAAACATATATTGATTATTTAAAAACATAAAAAATCATGTTTCATGCATTATTATTATTTATTTTCTTTTATTTATTATAATATTAAATTGAATTACTAAATTCATTTAGTTCACATCAGATGTTTTGGGGTCAATCGGTCCAAAATAGTTTTATTGTGATAAATAGGGTAAAGGGTTCATAAAATAGTATATTGATCTTCATTAAATATTAATAATGTCATAAAAATTATTTTTATTCATTAAATATGATTTTAAATCCAGTGAAATTGGGAAGTAATGAAAAATGAAATCACTTTATTTATTGAGGTGGTAGTCCCCACATACTCATGAGTGGTATCTTCACATTCCAATGGGTGGAACATAATGAAGGTATATAAGGGATTATCTTTATATAAATAAAATTAAATCTCATAAATCATATTTATTCAATTAATCTATCCTTATAACAATCCATGTGAGTTTGTTATGAAAAATGAAATATTTCATCCATGGCGGTTGAATTTCACATGCACACATGAACAATTTTTTCATTTGTATATAGATGTAAAGAACATATATAATGGTTATTAGATCAACATAATTACATTTAAGAGATATTATAATACTAATTTAATAATTTCAATATGGTTATATAATATTATGGATAAGGATTAAGAAGAAAAATATGAGAGAACATGGTCAAAAAAATACATCCTCCTTGGATAACCTCCTTTTGAAAATAAATGGAAGATTATTTGGTTTGTAATTTTGGAATATAAAACTATAGGAAATTTATAATAGTGTTTCGAATATATTTCTATTGATATTATTCATCTTAATGTTTTAAATGTGTGTGGATAAGTGAGGGGTTTGAGGTTCATTTCTTATATGAGAGGTGTGGTAACATTGTAAATACTCTTTACTTTAAAGAAATATAAATGTATTTATTCTGGTCATGTGGAACCACATAAACAAAAAAATGAATATAATATAGGATAGGTCAAAATAAAAAAATCCAATAAAATTAGTTATTGTATTTTGATAGAACTATGGACTTATCCTTTAGTTTTAACCCTTTCTAGCCCATTTTAATCACTATCATGGTGAAAAACGTTTACCACAGTAACATACATTTAAAATTAAAAATGAAATGTAACATATAAAAAAATTTAAGCATATAATTATAAATACAAAATTTATTTTTAAATAATAAATTTTTATATGGGGATGAAAATACACTTAATACATATATGGAAAATAAAATGAAATTGGTTTTTAGAAAAATTAATTTTTAAGAATAAAAATAAATTTTCACTAATATCATGTATAATATTTTTGTACAGGGAATTAAGTGGAATATCTATATAGTGTTAACTATTTTAAAAAAAATACACCATGATCTACTATGTGACATTTTATAAAGTGTTATCGAAACACAATAACCACTAGAGTGTCCCGTGTAATTTAAATAAGCATTAATATTAAACATAAATCATACCTCAGTTTATATTGATTGAATGTGCATTCCACTCATTTTTGTTATATTTTATTATATGAACCAAACATTATACTCTTTATATCTTATAAATGTTTTTAGTAATTTTTTCTAAACATTAATCTTTTATCTGTATGGGGTAGCATGGAGAGCCAAAGGTGATTTTGATATAGATATGATTGGGTGATCACTGCTTCTTTGATATAGAAAGGAGAACTCAGATTATGGTGATTAGATCTCCCTATCAGATCTATATATATTATATGATATCTTGGGAGGAGATATAATTTCATTGGATAAATATTCCAATCTATTTTGGATTAATATTGTATATATGTGTAGGTGTTCATTATAAAAACATCACCTTGTCACTTTAATAAAATAAACCCACTTAATTGAACCAAATTCAACATGTATGGAATATAAAACACATCAAAAATGTGATAAATAATCTATCAAAAACAAGTAACATCTTAACCATGTTGCATTTTAAAATTAATATCATTAAATCAACTAACTTATCAAAAAATATTAAACTAACCCTGAGTATAGGATATGAAATATTAAATATTCATTCAAAAAATATTTTTTATTAAATTGTCTGAATAACTTATGAATATAATATGTAAATAAATTCAATAGTTATTATTCTAATCTAAAATAATCTTGAATATATTTATTTCTTTTTTTGTTTAATGTTGGACATTACTAGACCCCCATCAAAGATTCCACCATGCCCTTTACTCTAATTCAATATAATTTCCATGTTTATAAATAGTATTTGTGTGTGGACTTCTAGGCCCTTATCTCTAGAGTAGTGATTGATACTCGTAATTTAGGGGTATTGTCAAGAAACCCATCATGGTCCCTAAGAAGAGAAAATTTACTTATTAAAATGATAACCTCGTATGAACACACATTGTGTAACATAATATATTAATCTTGTGATATCTCATAATGTTGGATTAACAATTTGTGTCATCATCCTTTATTTATTTATTTATTCATAGCCTTACTGGATGGACTTACATTTGATCACCATGGCCACAGATTTAACAAATGCAGTACCATCCAGGTCAACCAATATTGGGATATCTCTTCCTTTCGAAAGGGGAAATATCTTTCTTGGTCATTAAACCAATTCCACACCTCCAATGAAGTATCAATACTAGATACCTTTACAAAATATAAACATAATAGTATTTATCATGAATCAAAGTATTCAGTCAAGTGGTACACATTGATTATGATATCAAGTAGAGTGAATATTACACATGAACGTAAATAAGAACAACCAATGAAACATGAAACAAAATGGCATGTTCCTTTTGGATTCTCAATCCTCTTGATCTCCTTTACTCAAGGTCGTCATTCCTGAAATTTATGAGAATAATTCTCAATTATTTGGGCCCCCAAATACCTTATAATCATATAACATCTATTTCTGACCAATTAGATGTATCTAGATCATAATCCATATCTATAAGACAATTTGAATAGGAACCTAAGGTTCTCATTACAGCTAGGAACTATTATAACATGATGATATGGTAAATAATCTAAGAAAATTATCATGTAAACAGTTTCTACTAAGGTATCAGGACTATTATGGTAAGGATTCATCATGCATAACTCTATTTATACATTATATAGTAATCAAAAACCACTTTTCAAGATAGGTCGGGTCCAACCAACATCATAGCATAATATTGATTCCAATAACATTTATTGGTTTATAATTAAACAGATTAGATTTATATGATATTAAAACTAATAAAAACCTAATTTATCATTGTAATTACTTAATTAGGGAAAATGATCAAAAAATATTCTTTAATCAGAATAAAACATCACATAGTATAAGGCCCCCAACTTAAAAATTACTTAATCTTGAATTATGTTAATAATTAACATTGATAATCCTTTCAGTTTTAGAGTTTTAGAGAAATTTGAAATAATTATTACATTACATCTCAAAAATTATGAAGTAGACACTTCTACTCATTATCCATTTTTTCATAAAATAAAAATACTTAAAATATAACACAAATTATTCTCTTGATATAAATCTTCTTGAGTTCTTAAATTCTCATAACCTTCCTTATACCATATGAAAAAACATTACAAAAACAATTGGATGAGCATAAAAATCTCATTAAGGGTTAAAAAATAAAGAAAGAAAACATTATTTCATCAATACATACAAAAAATAAACTCTTTAACATACCTCATGAAATCATATGATTTATGAATAACACAATGAAATCATAAATAATAAAGGTAAATTATGGTATACATAACATAATTACATAATAGATTTCATAGATAAGTAATGAGTTATGTTTGGAATACCCATCACAGTATATTCCTTAAATATATTAGGAGAAAAATTAATGTTTACCTCTGTCACGCTACCCAATTCATTGGAGAGCTATCTCTGGATCACCCGCCTAAGGTATATCACGGAACCACTCATATATGTAAACAATGCCCATGAACCATATCATAATCATTACACATAACACTGGCATAAAGTAATGATAAAATTTCCACATCATAATATATCATTTCAAGATATTGACATAATGAATGCTTTGTCAAAACCATTTTAAAAACCATTTAAAACATTTAACAGAGAGATTTTTGAATCAATGTGTTCCATACCACTTTTAACATTTTATGGGGAATAAAATTTTAATACATTAAAGTCTATATAAATAAATCGTTAAACCCATTTTTGAATCATGGACATTAATGATAAATGTTTATAATAACCAATCATTAAAACATTTAAAATGATATTTTAGTTAAAGAGTTCTTAGCCAAATAAGAGACTCTAGAATACAAATATTTGAGGAATAACATTAATAAATTCTTATAATATCATGATAATAAAGATATTTCTGATATAAAATTTCAAAGGGAAGTATATACAATATATAAATATGAATTGGTGTATGAAAATAAACCAGTAATAACGGAATATGTAATTTGAAACAAAGTCACATTCAAAGATCATACCCTTATATTAAAAATAACTCAACAAAATAATTATGTGTCAAAAATAAGAATAAACCTAGTATATGTAGATATTATGTGTTAAAAAATCAGACTTCATTCACACATATTCATATCATGATATAGTCAAGAAGTAGAAGTTTAACCCAAATAATTGAAACTGGGTTAAGAATTTCTCTTACTGAAATTCGACAGCCTAACGGCGTCACTTTAAAATTATGAAAAAGAGTTGATGGGAGAGAAAAGGGTATCTCATCACATGGAAATAAAATTTAAAACAATAAGGATAAAGAAGAATATATCCCAACAGAAGAAAAATGAAATTAAAAGACATGACATAAAAGAAGTCTTAGACTAATAGAGTACGGTGAAAGGTTCCCTTTCTGATTTTGTAACATACGAAACATACACCCCATGAATTAAGGATCATAAAATGAAGTTGTAAATACCCATGAATTAAAGTATATTATACAATTGATACAATCATGGACAGTACATACACCACACAAAAGGAATTAGTGGAAAATATAGCATGAATGTCACTGGAATACAAAGTGAGATGAAAACCCCTTACCACATTGTAATCAATCGAGTCGTATAAGTAAAAGTTAATAACCACCAAATGAATCAAAAAATACCATGAATATAAATGGAATCAGGATAATATATATCAAATGGTACTAAAAAATATACCACCACCAATAAATAAGTGGCGAATAATGGAAATCTAATGGAATTAAATGTGAGAAAAGAAACCCCTTACACCATGTTTGACTAGACTCGTATGTTCTGTGTTCTTCCTGAATAATAAACCATAGTTAATTTATAATACCTTAATAACATTTTTCATTTTAATTATTCATTTTATATCACTTATTACTTTTCTATAACAATTATTAAATTATTTGAGTTAATATCGGGCAATTTTTTATGTTCGGAGCTTTAGTAAAAAATGTTCTTTTTATAATTACAAATTGTTCATGTGGTAAAAATCCTAATATCTCCAGAATGATATTAATGATTTAGATATCATATATATCCATTTTATATGTATTTATAAGATTCCCTATCATTTTGAGTTACGAAATGAAACACACCATTCATGGATACGGTAAGCCGTACCTACGCTTGAATGCTACTTTCATTTCTATTTAATATTTAAAGGAATGAAAACATAATTATGCATAGGTATATTATAATTATATTATAATATCTATGTTATGTAATTTGATTAACATCACGCTTTATACATTCCACGTATGTCATTACTGAGTCAGGTCACTTTGATTGGGTGGTTGTCCGCAATTTCACAAATGAAATTATCGTATTTACCGATTATGGAAACCATACAGGTATGATATAAATGAAAAATAAAGAAGTATAGAGACAATATAAATATAATATATATCACATTTAAATATATTTCCATCTTAATGGAAACCATAAGAGGTGGTAGGAGAATATTGAACAATCATTGTTTTGTGAGGCTATAGTTCACCGTCCACAGAAATAGCATGTTCTTTATACATCAGATGGAGGTGTGTGTATGTTTAGTTCGAATAAGTCTCATAAAAACAACCAAGTATATTTAGGATAATAGTTTTGTTATAAAATAACGAAATAAAAAGAGTTTAGGGGGTTGCAGATGTATAATAAATGAAAAGATGTTAAGAGAAGACATTACCTTTAAATCGGGAAACTCCTTTTAGTTTGAATCAAAATGATTTATTTAAGTGTCTTCTGTCTAAAGTAAGGCATATAGGTGGAATAGAGGGATATTGAGAGATTATTTAAGAATATTTAGGATGATCCAAGGGGCTTGGGAGGTGTGAGTAATGGGTTCAAGGTGAGGGATTTTTATAAGGGGGGAGGGGCTCTTTAAGATTGTTTGAAAATATTATATTATTATATAATTATTTTCAGTTTCTAAAGGTACAAAACGTATTAAAGTCGAATCTCAAATATCCATTGTTAGAAATAAAATAATCCAATATTAATTGGACAGGTTTTGGATATTCTTTTAATCTTTATAATCTTATTTATTTAAATCGTTCATTAATGAGGTAAACATTGTATCATTATTGTGTCATAAATAATTTTATTTATTTGATATCTAAAGATAATTAAAAAATACCACGATGTAGGTAACTGTTTTATCATTCAAATTAATATTTATATTTGAGGAGATATATTATATAACCCACCGTAATAATTGATTTACTAAAGGATAAATGTTTTTGTAAATTTTGTCATTACTATAAATTAATTAATATAAAGTATCACTATCACTTATAAGTGGATCCATGGGGTCCCAAAATCGAACCAAGTATTACATGGTCATAAATTTATAAACCAATAGGATAAGATCACAAGTTAGGGTAATTTAATATTAATATAATATTATTCATCAAAATTTATTTTAATCGTATTGAACAACATTTTATTTAATAATGACAATATTTTATATAGTATTTTAAAAATTAAATTCACAGATGTGGTAAATTTATATTTAATTGAAAAAGTCGATTTTTTTTAACTACTACTCAGTGTTATAACTATTCATCAAAAATTGATGTTTTTCAGAAAAATACCAAAAAATCAGCCTAATCTATATTTGATATTCAGAATTAAAAAATGATGTCTATTAATCAAATTTCAAAACATAGAAGTTAAATTAATTAATTTAACATTAATTCCTATTGTCAATCCAAAAGCGTGTTTTTTATGAAATAATAACTATCAAAATATTGACACTTGTTTTGGCCAATTTCAAAGTGAAATTACTTCCAATAATCTACATTAGATTAAATGGTAAAAATATAAACCAATTAGACAATAAAACCAATTAAAAAAATAATGCAAATATATGAATAAATTAAATTAAAAGGCATTTTTGATTTAAAATACACTATTTTCACTATTCATTAAAAATTAATTTTATCATAAAAATACCAAAAAATTAACCAATATAAATTTTGACGTCCTGATTCTAATGAAGATTTTTTTGTCAAATAAGAAATATAAAAGTTTCAAAATCTATATTTAAATATTTTTTATCCTCAAAAAGTGGTAAACCGGCCTTTTAAAGAATATTAGAGTATTTATGTTTAAATTTATATTCATTCACATTTTAAGCCTCTAAATTTAATTGGATAAATATAAAAACATTAAAGAAACATGTTTAATAATAATATAATTAGTTATGTTCATTTTAACCAATACAATGGCTAGTCATTAATTACAATTTAAAATAATATTATATTATTATTTTCTAGTATGACACAACGTTTTGTGCAACGTAAGATTTCAATGAAACCCATTGTTGCGTATCGGGTGCGCCATCGATCATAGAATCACCATAAAAGTAAAATTAATATTTAATTCAAAAATATTAATATATTTTAAAATGTATTTTTCTTTATTTACTTTAGATGTTACATCCTTCCCCCCTTTTGGAAATTACGCCCTTACAATTTTAAAACTAGGCTTGGAAACTTAATTAAATGTACAACATCGAAAAAATGAGTCAATAAAACTATTAATTTTAAAGAAATAAAGAGAAATAAAAAAGGTCACATAAGATAAAACATATTAGGATTCCATGAAAACATGTATATGGAGGAGAATCATAGTGTTAAGCTCTGATGTAGAGTGATATAAAACACGATTAGATGAAAGTTAACCACCAGAAAGTCACAAACTTGTGATAGGTTAAATTGTATTTGGTTTCCTAGTAGAGAAAGCAACAGATAACTTTTTTTTGAATTTCCTTTTCATAATTTTGGAGAATTTATTTATTACATTGACTAAGGACTTAAGGAAATGTACATACTTACCAAGTAGAGTTTCATCCTTTAAAAATTTTCTACAAAAAACTCAACTTTTCTCCAAATGATGAGTATTCAAGATGACTTGTTCCCAAATTATGTTCTAGAATTAACTTCTAGAGAATCACATAATCTAAAAAAGATGAACTATATATTTTCCCTCTCTTTAGACATTAACCAAAACCAAAATTGTTAGTACTAGATCAGATAATCCCAAAAAGGTATAATCCTTTAGAAAAAGAAATATTATTCCTAATATCAAAAATTCAAAAAATAGTATGCAAATTTAAATAATGACCATTGCATAAATAAATCTCAATAAAATTATTCAATTTAAACCAATCTAATATTGAAACCCACAACTCATAAGTATTTAATCACATTGTCTTCCACAGTAAATCTTAACATTAATCTCAAAATAACAAAGACTAATCTTAATGTCTCATACAGAAGTGTAATTAACCTAATCACATAATATCTATGATAGGTTAATCATTTCCATAAATAGACCAAATTTCTATAAAACATATATTCATCCAAAAGAAAATTCCAACCATTATTACACAAATGAAATCCCATAGTATTAAATTTTCTTTGGGCATATAGTGCTTCATCAAAAATTTGAACCTTTTCCAAAATAACCTTCATCACTTATTCACAAAATCATTTTCTTATACTAAGGATATCTAATTGATAAAACATAAGTTCCTAAAATCAACTTATTCTTCATCCATAAAAAACATTTAACTAAAGGAATATCTCATACTAACTAGGTAATTCATGTAAGCTAGTGGTAGGTGATGCGCCCTTATCACCATTCAGTTGTGGGTTCAATTCCCATGGCCTTGCCGGACGGTATAGGTTCTCACCAATCTAAAGGGTTGTTCTTTTTATAAAAATCAAAAAATAACCCTTACCTATTTTAATCTAAAAGGTTGTATTATACCTATCATTTTCATACAAACTCATTAAGACCTCAACATTGTAATGAAGTCTTATATATACTATAATTTTTTTATTTCACCTCCATATGATAAAATAAAAATATTCCCAAATGAAAGGACATCATACACTGATCATGGTGTCCACATGGTTAAATTTTCATCTTGTTCACGTCGGTAGAAGGTTCATGCATTGTAAAAATGATTTATATATCCTTAAAAATCATTTTTTTTCTTCATAAAAATACACCTTGTACAACATGGGTCATATGGGTGTTCATAGAAATATAGTTTTCAAAAATAATCATGTATAACATATAATTTCAAAAAATATGATAAAACATTCTTTTTCTAAAACAGTCAGATTGAGATTCAGTTGAAACATTCAATCAATGGGCCATTTAAAGTACCATAAGTATGTGCTGAAATACTATAATTTAAAAGAAAATATTAATAGGTTTCTCAAGGGTCTCGTTCTTAAGCATCATTTTCAAAATCATAATATACATCAAAATCCTGTGATAATTGAAAATATTTAAAAATTCCTTGATAATTTTTACCTTTCTTGAAAATATGAGAATATTGTGAAAAAGGGATTTGATTAAATACAACCCATGATCCATGATGATATCAATGTATAGTGGAGGTGTTTGATATCTCAAAAAAATTCTGCAAGTGAGTTGTATGATAGAAAAAGCTTCACAATCATCTGAACTTGACTTTGTAATAATTATTGCAAGCATGTCATCAGGAAGAGATAAGAATGTGGTTTCAAATCCTCCTACTTCCATTTTTAATATACTTTCCTTGATATGAAAAGGTTACAATATAAGGATTTAACTTAAATATTATACATAAAGACTAACCATGTGTCTAACAAAAACTCATTATACCAAATGTTATCTAAACTGGACTTTGATACCAACTACAAGGTCCCCACCTTAAACATTACATAATCTTAAATTATGTTAATAATTCATATTGAGGATATTTTCAGGTTTATATTTTAAGAGAATTAAGACATAATTATTACATTTCATTTCAAAAACTAAAATGTAGATACTTCTGCTTAGTATCCATTTTTTCATAAAATAAAAATACTTAAAAGAAAACCATAACTCTTTTCTTGAAATAAATATTCTTAAGTTATTTCTTTCTCTTATGCTTTCTTATACCCTGTGAAACACATTTCAAAAACATGGTATGAGCATAAAAATCTCAATAAAAGTTATAAAATAAATAAAGAAATTATTAGCTCATCAATACATTCCAAATATAAGCTCTTTAACATACCTTATGAAATCATACGATTTATAAATAACACATTGAAATCATAAATCATAAACTTAACTTATGTCACACATAACATACTTACATTATAGCTTTCCCAGCTATGTAGGGATTAATATTTAGAATACCCATCACAATATATTATTTAAATATCTTAAGGGAAAAATTAACATTTACCTCTGTCACGTTACCCAATGCATTATAGAGCCATTCTGGGATCACCTGCCCTAGGTTTACCACAGAACCACCCGTATGCATAAACAATGCCCAATAATCATATCATAATCACAACACATAACACAAGAATAAAGTAAAGATAAAATTTCAACATCACAATATATCATTTCAAGATATTTACATAATAAATCCTTTCTCAAAACGCTTTTCAAAACCATTTAAAACATTTAATAAATATATTTTTTAATCAAAGTATCACATAACACTTTGAAACAATTCAGGGAATTAATATTTTAAAACATTAATGTCCAAATAAATAAATTCATAAACCCATTTTTAAAATGTGAATATTAATGATAAATATTTAGAATAAAAAATCATTAAAACATTTTAAACGACTTATTAGTTAAAGAGATCCTAGCCAAATGAGAGACGGTTGAATACAAGTTTTTGAGGAAAAACATTAATCAAATCTTATAATATGATGAGAATAAAGAGATTAATGATATAATATTTCAAAGGTTGGTATATAGACCATATAAAACTGAATTGGTGTATAACAAGAACCATGTTTCAATGGAATGTAAATTAAGACAAAGTCCCTTGCAAAGATCATAACCTTAGTTTAAGGACTAATAGATGACATAATTATGAATGAAAAATAATAATACACCCTATTTAAGTGGATATTAAGTGTAAAAAATCATATTTTATTCACACAAATTTATTTCATGACATAATCATGAAGTATAAGTTTAACCCAAAGAATTGAAATTGGGTTTCGAATCTCTCTTAAAGATATTCGACAGCCTAACGACATAGCTTTAAAATTCAGAAAAATAGTTTAGGAGAGAAAAAATGGTCTCTCATCACATGGACATAAAGTTTATAGTAATAAGGATATTTAAGAACATATCACTACATAAGAAAAAGAAAATTAAAAGACAAGACATAAAAGAAGTCTTTGACTAAAAGAGTACGGTGAAAGGCTCCCTTACCGATTTGGTAACTTACAAAACATACAACCCATGAAATAAGGATCATAAAATGAATATGAAAATACCAATAAATTTATTTATATTATAATTAATTCAATCATGGGATGTACATACCCCACATAAAAATATGTAGTGGAAAATATACCATGAATATCACGGGAATAAAAAGTGAGATGAAAACCCCTTACCACATTGTAATCAATCGAGTCATATGACCAAAAGTTAATAAACACCAAATGAATCAAAAAATAACATTAATATAATGATAATCATGATAATATATATCAAATGGTAGTAAATAATGTAGTACATTCAAGAAATAAGTGAGGAACAATGGAAATCTCATGGAATTAAAACTGATATAAGAAACCCATTACCACGTGTCCAACTTGACTCGTATGTTCTGTGATCTTCCTGAATAATAAAAATAAGTTAATCTATACTTCTTTAAAAACTTTTTTCAATTTTATTATTCATTTTATATCACTTATTACATTTATATTACAATTAGTTAATTATTTGAGTTCATATCGGACATTTGGTCGATGTTCGGATCTTTAGTCAAAAATGAACTTGTTATAACTACAAATTGTTCATGTGGTCAAAATTCCATTATCTCAAAAATGATATTAATGATTTAGATACCTTATATATCTTATATATCCAGTTTATATGTATTTTTAAAATTCCATACCATTTGGATTTAAGAAATGAAACACACTATTCATGGAGACGGTAAGTCGTACATACGCATGGACGCAACTTTGGTTTCTGTTTTATATTTAAAGGAATGAAAAAATAATAATACATAGGTATATTATAATTCCATAATAATAAATATGTTATTTAATTTAATTAAATACATCCTTTATATGTTATACATATGGCATGAACGTGTCATATCACTTTAACGGGGCAGTAGTCCGCACTTCCTCAAATTAAATTATCGTATTTACACATTATGGAAACCACAAAAGTATGATATAAATTAAAAATACAAAAGTATAGAGACAATATAAATATAATATATATCACAGGTAAATAAATTTTCATATTAATGGCCACCATAAGTGGTGGTAGGAGAATATTGTGCAATCATCGTTTCGTGGGGCAGTAGTTTGCCATCCACAGAAATAATATGTTCTTTACCCATTAGACGGAGGTGTGTGTATGTGTATATTGAAATATTCTCATAAAAAACCGAGTATATTAAGGATACTTTTTCTCTTAAAAAATAAATGAATAAAAAGTGTTTATGGGGTTGGAGATGTTAATTAAAAGAAAAGTACATAAGAGAAGATGTTACCTTTATATCGGGTAACTCACTATGGTTTGAACCAAAAGGATTTCATGAAGTGCCTTCTGCCTAAGGTAAGGATTATTGGTGGAATAGAGAGAGAGATCATGAGATCTTATGTGGATAGATTTTGGACGAGCCAAGAGGCTTGAGAAGAGTGAGAAATGGGTTAGAGGTGAGGGCTTTTTATAAGTGGTGCATGGCGTCATTAGGAATGTTTAAAAACAATACTTTATTATATAATTATTTTCAGTTTCTAAAGGTCCAAAACTTATTAAAGTAGAAGATAAGATGACTAATTTTCTAAGTATAGTCATTAAATAATAATTTGACAGGTTTTTGATATTTTTTTATTCTTTATAATATTAATTGTTTAAATCATTCATTAATGAGCTAAACACTGCAAAATTATTGTGTCATAAATAATTTTATTTATTTGATGTCTAAAAATAATATAAAAATACCTTGATGCAGGAAATACTTTTAGATTTCAAATGAATATTTATATTCAAAGTGATAACTTATATAACACCATGTATGAATTGATTTACTATAAGATATATGTTTATGTAAATTTTGATATTACTTTAAATTAATTAATTTAAAGTTTCATTATCACTCTTAATTTGCTCCATGGGTTCCAAAAAAACCACCAATGGATGTCCATGGTCGGAAATGTGTCAACCAATAGGATTAAGACACATTTAGGGAAATTTAGTATTATTATAATATTATTTTTACCTTAAATTAGCATATTTACCTTTAATCGCGGTAAATAAAAGTCAAACATTATTATTCACCAAAAATTCTTCTCATCATATTGAACAACATTTAACTTACTAATAACAAACATGTAGGTTTTATTTTTTAAATTCAATTCATATAAGTGGTAAAATTTCATTTAAATGAATATTTTGGTTATTTTAACTACAACTCAGTGTTTTCACTATTGATCAAAAATTAAAATTTTTCAGAAAATACCTAAAATTCAGCCAAAGCTATATTTGATATTCTAAATTAAAAAATGATGTCAATTTTACCAAATTCAAAATATAGAAGTGGAATTATATAATTTAATATTATTTCACATTTTCAAAACAAAAAGTGGGTTTTTTAAGAAATAATAACTATCAAAAGATTTACACATGTTTATGTCCAATTTCAAATTGAATTTACTTCCAATGACCCATATTTGTTTAAAAGGATTAATTATAACCTAATTACACTTTAAATCCAATTAAAATTATAAAATAACCAAATAAATAAATTACATTAAAAGGAAGTTTTGAATTAAAATACAGTATTTTTCACTATTCATTAAAAATGAATTTTATCATAAAAATACTAAAAAATTACACAATGTAAATTTTTATTTCTCTACCCAAAAGAATAATTTTATTTTGACAAATAAAAAATATAAAAGTGATAAAATTTATATTTAATGAGGGTTCACCTTCAAAAGGCGGTAAATTGACCATTTAAAGAATATTAGAGTATTTATGCTTAAAATTAGATTCATTCAAATTTTTAGTCCCTAAATTTTATTGAATAAATCTAAAAACATTTAAGAAACATGTTTAATCATAATATAGTATGTTATGTTCATTCCTTCCAATAAAATGGCTAGGCATTAACTACCATTTAAAATAATATTATATTATTTTTTTTAGTATGACCCAATGTTGTGTGCAACATAATATGTCAAAGAAACCCTTTGTTGTGTATGGGGTATTCCATCGAACATAAAATCCCATTTAAAGTTAAATGAATATTTAATTCACAAATATTAATAAATATGAATATTTATTGTTCTTTGTTTACATGGGATTTTACACATAGGATATACAATATATGATGTTGGGTTTTAAATTCTACATAATATTTTTAATTGACTTATATTACTTATTAAATATATATCTTACTTTAAAAAAATATTTCATCAACCTTAAATTCATTATTAAATCATAATTATGTTTTAAAGGTAATAATTTTTTTAAAAACAATATTTTTACTCTTCTTCCAAAAATTACCTATTTTAGAAAAAAAATTACCGTAAGCTAATATTGACATGTTGATATAATGAAACAAAGAAAATTTGGGTTATGGTAGGGGGATGGGAGACCATATCTCACTAAAATTGCAAACATTTAGGGCTTCTCTAACTTGAATCTACAAGGTCATCTCTTATAGAGGCTTTATTTCTCACACTTGGATTATTTGATTCTCATAACTTTGAGAATATTCAGATGACGTAATCTCATTATGCGAAAGATTCTGTTGCGAAAGATAAAACAGACATGGCTCTCAAGGAAAAGTTTCTATCACACATGCTCACATGTAGATTTCATGGAATCTCATTCCTGGATTCCCTGAAAGGTAAATATCTTACTAAAGAGTACACAAAAAAATCCCGCCAATTCAAGAGACTCGATGATGGTGGATTCTTGGTGGAAGCAGACCCATATGCGCTACAACAACACTCGAAAATGTGTATGTAATCTATCATGGGACGTATATCTTACCATAAAGGTGATCATCCTTGTACTTTAATTAATTTACATTCATGTATTACACATTGCGGGAATATCTCTAACTAGAAATTGATTATAATTGGAAAAGGTTACTATCACGTTAATTTTGAAACAAATGATGATCTTGAAAAGGTTTAGAGGACTGGAATAATTAATCAAAATCAATTATTTCTTATATCATTGGATTGGGAATATAAATTTATCCCACAGATGTATAGGAATATTATGGGACATGTTTTTGTTAAACTGCATGGTTTGAATTTGTTTGTTTGGACCACTAAAATACTAAACGATGTTGTTGTTGTATTGGAACTCCACTCAAAATATATCGTATAAAATTAAATTCTTTTTTAGGTCTCTTTGTGAGAGTGATGGTGTAAATTAATTTATATTCAAAAAATCCCCTAATTATTATTTTCACTATAGACGATTATAAAACAACAATCAGAATAGAATATGAGAGAAAACCACCCTTTATTCATCTTTCTAAGATCATTTGACACACAATATCTAATTGTAGAGTGGTTATAAAAAATATTTAAGCAACCAAATGAAAATTAATGGAAAGAAACAAGGAAAAATTGGATAGAGAAATCCACCATTGTGGACATGCCTAAATCCAACAAAAAGAGAAATGAAATTTAGGTGAGAAAACCACATAACTCGACACACGTAGGGGACAATCCGGGTACATCCTAGGTAGATGTAGCTGAAGAAGAGGATACCTCCACAAAGGATAAAAACCTCTTATATGAAATAAGGACGTTGGTTTTAGAGACCATTAGAATATCCAACCATGAATTTGAGAAGGTAGAAACTATTACTTGTCAATTTGAAAAATTTTCATACTCTAATTACATCAACAGAACCGAATCTGGCTCCATCACAATAGAATATGTGTACCCCAAAAGCAATCCAACAAAAGTTACCATTTCATTGGCTTTGGACACTGTCTAGATAAAAATAAACACACCTATTTCTATAGTTCAACAGGAAACACAATCTCAACATGATCCTATGAAATGCAATGCTCACATCACATACACTACACCCATTCACACAACTGATTCACCTAGAATAACTATAGAGAATGATTTGGAAGTACACACTCTATTGGATATGGACACTGGATAGATCCAAGGAACCTTCCATGATACTGTTACAATAGGGATGAAGTAGGAAACTAGTATAAAGGAAACCAACTAAAGTTTTTGTCCCTCTACTCAAAATCATAATACAAACGGCACTCAAATTTTGGATACAACTAGTTTCACTATTAAATATGAAATATTCTTACTAGACAGAAGGAAACTCATACTTAGGGACATTCCACTAATAATATTAATAAATATGAAGATAAACATTAGAAATCTAGTCAATCCAAATTACCACCTGTAGAGGGGACTTTTCCCTCAGTAAAGGGTCCTTCACAATTTCAGGAACACAATGATGTTGTTGTCCCAGTATTGATGGATACAATATATCCTATTGATCCATAACAAGAAAAAAATTATCCTTGAATAGGTACACCTACCCCTTTTTATGAAAGCATTTCTATTGATGGTACATAGTTTATTGATAACATTGTTAGTCCTGATCATACTGAAAATCAGTCTAATAACCAAAATGTTAACTCGTTGGTTCTATGCAATAAAAATGCTAAGAAATCAACTACTTAAATGACTAAATCTACTGCGGTTAATGTTAGGTATTAAAACATCCCTCCAATCATAACTAAAAATATTCAAAAAGTACATCACTAATGGCGATAATGCCCAAATTATAAGGTCTTCTGGAAATAAAAATTTAAGGAAAAAGAAAAAAGAGAGTTCTAACTCCAAACACAGGATTAAATGAAGATTATATTATTGAATTTCCAGGTATAGCTAACTCTAACATGCTCACTCTTATAAAAAATATGGTGAAAACTCATCATCATTTGTTTTTTACTATCGTTGAACCAATTTTTTTTTGAAAATCATTATCACTTGTGCCAGTATAACTACTCGTTTATTGGTGAAATAAAAAATACCACCAATGTTAAAACTCTATGGATTTTTAACACATTTCCTTACATAATGTTAATAAATTTATTGTTTCTAACCAAATTTTTACCTGAAACTTTAACACTAAAAATGTTTACTTATTATGCTCCTTTGTTTATGCTAATAATATATATCAATAAACGAGACCTTTGTGGAATAACCATTTATATCTAGGAAACATTATTAATGATCCTTGGTTTCTTATTGGAGACTTCAATTCCATTCAAAACTCAATTGAAAAAGTTGATCCCTCCCCTACAATTATTTCCACAAGAGAATTTAAAGATTCAATTAATGATAAAACACTAATTGAATTTAATCTCACTAGTGTGAAATTTACTTGGTATAGAATACATTATTAAAAATGGTTGCCTTTAAGATATATAGAGCTTTCACAAATGTTCCTACTTTAGATAAATTTGACATTATCTATATCACCACACTTTATAAGCTGAAATCTGACTATCATCCCATTTTAGTCAATGTATCCACCAAAGGCATGAGACCCCAGTTACCTTTCATATTTAATAATGAATGGTTCTCTAATGATGAATGCAGTAATACTATAAAAAACTATTAGCACTCAATTTCGCACAACAATGATTCCCTTCATTGTACTTTTATATTAAAGAACCTCAAATAGAATCTCAAAAGTTGGTGTAGCTCCAAAGACAAAGAAATAAACAATGAAATAATTCTTCTTAATGAGGATCTAAATGAATTACAAAAACAATAACACTAGCATTGATTTCAATATTGATCCGACTAAAGAAATAAAACATGATATTAATCTCAACACTTTGATCAATTTTAAAGAAAACATGAGGAAACAAGCATTTAATGTTATGTGGATGTCAAATGGTTTTAAAAATACTATGTTCTATAATTCTCTTCAAATAATTAGAAAGGATGGTAGGCCAATTACATTTTTAAAAGATGGGGAAAAAAATTCAAGACAATAACGATGAAATTTCTAATCACATTATCTCTTACTATGAAACCATATTCAAAGGTCGTAATATCATAAAATACCTCCTTCCTAATTTTATTCCAATAGTGGTCACTGATGAGGAAACACATACCTATGGGCCACTTTTATGGATCATGAAATTAGCGATACTATCTTTAGTTTGAATCTTGGTAGTACTCTTGGTCCTGATGGTTTCAATAACGGGTTTTTAAAACACTATTGGTATGTGATTCATGTCAATGATTTCAAACTTGTCAAATCCACTTTTCCAATGATGACCTCCCTCATGCTCTTAAGGCTCAATTCCTTTCCTAGATCCAAAATGTGTGAAATTCCTCTAAGATTCATTTGTTTTGACCCATTTCCCTTAGCAATACCCTTGATAAAATAATATCCAAAATCATTTCCAATAAACAGTCAACTACCACAAATAAAATTTTCCCTTGGATACAATTTGGTTTTATTAATGGTAGATCTATTCAATACTGTATCTGTATTGCCTCTGAGTTTGTTAAAAACTTGAATAAAACTAACATATGATGTAACATTTCTATTAAATTGGACATCAAAAAGTCTTTTTATAACATGCACTGGAGCTTTATCTTCAATGTTCTTACATGTTTTGGCTTTAGTGTTTCATTTATTACTTCAATCAAAACATTGTTCAATTCGGAATCTATCTCAATTTTATTTAATGGTTCTCCCAAGGGATATTTCAAATTAAGAAAAGGTGTCAGGAAAGGTGATCCTCTCTCTTCCATTCTCTCCTCGATTATAGAAGACTATCTTATCCTCCTTCTCAACTATATAGTGGACCAGAAAAAACAGAAACCAATCCATTTCCCCAGGAACATTATTGCTCAAACTCACCTATTTTATGTTGAGACACCATCCTAGTCCTTCATGGTGATAAAATAAATATTCTAAACCTAAAAAAATGCTCTCTCACTACAATGATATTTCTAGACAAACCATTAGTTGGAATAAATCCTGCATCTTCTTTGGGAAGAACTTTCTGCCCAAAAAAATATAACACAATAAGTGACATGGTTCTAAATTAAGGTAATCTACCATTTACATATCTTGGTGTTCCCATTATTTATGGAAGACCCAAATTGTTCAACATTACTACAATTTTTGACCAAATTCTAACACAACTATCTTCTTAAAGAGGTAAATCTCTCTCTATGGAGGGCATGATATTCCTGGTAAAATCCACCATTATTTCCATGTTGGTTTACTCCATGATGGCATATAAATGGCTAGTTGGTCTTATCAAAAAAATGAACACTACCAAAAAAAATATCGACTGGAAGAACTCTTGAAAGAAATATAGTGATTGTACCCTGATGAATATGTTGCAAGCCTATTGAAAAATGTGGTATCATCATTAAAAAAATTTAAATGCTTTAATGAAGCTATTCAAGACATACTCACTTGGAACCTTCTTCATAATAATCATGAATCAATTAATTTCTTCAAAAATAGATTTCCTGAAAAACATAAGATAGAAAACTCAAATTTCATTAATTTCTCTATCTTGTTGTCCATTAGATAATATTTCTCCAATATTATGAATAATTCCATATAGATGGTCTCCAAGGACTCCTCTATGAAATTATGGTTGGATAATAAGACTGGAATGAACTTAATTACTATAATATCTCCTGATCAAACCTATGAGTGTACTATCTTCTCTCTTAGAGAGATTTTAAACTCTCAACATGATCATCTCCTTAAAAAATTACGAATATCATTGAAAACTAACCTTTCTCAAATACTAATGATTTATTAATTTGAGAGCCTAACCATAATGGTTTTTTAACACTACAAATTCTTAAAATCATTAATTCTGTAACTTAGAAAGTGATTTTAGTTGGATAAATCATTTTAACAAACATTAGATAAATCCTCCAAGATTTAATCTCATCTGGAGGCTTGCTCACAATAGAGTTCCCATAGAGAGTTGTCTTCAATATTTTGGAATCCATATCTATTTGAAATAGAAAATCTATAATCAATAAAGAGAAGATGATATCAATCTATTTCTTTCTTGTGATAATACTTCGGAACTTTGGAACTATATTTTTGGAACTTTTGGTTGCAGCAAGTTGGTTATTGACTATGTAATGTCTCAACTAAAAAATGTGCAGAAATGGAAGGCACTCAGAAAATCAAGAACCTCTTACTAGAGATATTTAATGAAATCTATAATGTTATCTAGTTTGATCATAATACTATTTTTCATAAAAATTTCTCACTCAATCAAAATGCAGGTTAGATGTGGGTCCTCATTGCCATACAGGAAGCCCCTTTGATGAAAAATGGACATTACCACAACACTATTCATGACTTTGAAATCCTATGATATCTTCGGATTACTGGAAATTACTTTCAACCCTGTTACACTCTGGAAGTATTCTCCTTTGATGGATTAAATTTGATATTGATGGTTCCTCCAAAGGCAATCCGATCCATGTGGTTTGTTGTGTTATCTTCAGGAATAACCTCAGTCAGATCCTTAGTTTCTTAATGGGTTGTTGCAGCATCTCCACCTTTCTTGAAGATGAGATGATGAGTTTAATACATTCTATTTCATTCGCTAAGATCCATGGTTAGAAAAAAATTGATTGAAAATGATTCGACTACCATCCTGTAGGCAATTAAAAATGGCATAACACATCTTGCATGGATGATTACTACACGTTGGATGGACTATACCTGTTTTCTTATAGATCTCTACAATATCATCACTATGTTTATCGAGAAAAAAACAAGGTGGCCGATGTCCTAGAAAACATGGGTTTAAATTAAGACATAACCTAGTTCAAAGACCACCCTACCTTTTTTACTTCCTTTTCCTAAAAAAGATTATAATATTATCCAGTATTTCATAATCCTATAATCTCTTTATTTTATAATAATTTTTCATTGGTTTTTTTGGGCCAATCCAACATCTTTGTAAAAAATAGTTTTTGATATAATAATTGATTTAGTTTGGTCAACTTAAAATTCTGAAATTCCAAAACTTATATTTTAAAATGAAAACAACAAATATAATTAAAAAATTGATTTTATTAAGAAGGAATAATTTAAATAATGGGTTAGTTTAATATTATTTCATATAAAATTTTAATTAGATAAAATTTAATACTCTTTTTCAAATGTTGAAATACTACATATTATCATAATCATATTTTTAAATTTTTAAATTTAATCTCTAATAATAAAATAAAAAACAATTTAATAATTTTTTTTGAGCAACAGCAATAATTAACATTAAATATTTTTAAATATTTATCATATAAATGTAATTATTTATAATCAATTAATAACATTTTATTTACTAAATGTTTGATTTTTCTTATAATTTTCTGAAAAAATTTCATCTAGTTTATAGTAGATAATTTTAGTTCTATGATGGGAGTGAAATAAGATATTTAACATAGTATTTATTTGAATGAGAATTACAGATTGAAATATCATGGTCTCGCAAGATATATCATTAGAAAACACAAACAAACCCACTAAATATAATCTAAAGATTTCACCTAAAACCATTTCCAATGTACTATTATTTATAAATTATATCACATGAATCAATACCTTATATTCCTCTTATACATACCATCTATATAAACAATCACCACTCCCAATCTCTCTACACCAAAATTCTACTGTAGTGTCTCATAGTTGAAAATGTTCTTGATAAAACAAAAATAAAAATTTGATCACCACAGAATAAAAAAATTCATCAAACTCTCTATAACTATGCTAAGGAGATTCAAAAAACTCAATCACTTTTAATTTCTTACCCAATCATCATGTATTCCCATGGTAAAAATTATGACTTGAAGAATCAATCACCATATTACCATTTTTTAGAGTATATGTGGTACAGAAATTATAATCTTTAGAAATTTCAACTCACATTCTTGATCTCAAATTTATAAACTTCTAAAGAACTATATATATAAAGAACATATGATCTGAATAAACCATAAATTATTCCCTAATAAAACAATTCCTCCAAATATTAAGTGAAAAAAATATATCCATAACTTCCATATTTTGGGTTATATAATTACATTCATTGGGACATAAATATATTTACCTTTTAGAATTGACTACCCTCTCTTAGATTAAGACACATCTGTAACCCATATGGGATGCAATTCAATAAACCTTATAATTATAACCCAATTACAATTAATAATATATTGTATCATTGTTTTACCTATCCTTTAAATATTAAAATGCATCCTGACAGTCATCCATTCAATAAAAATCATTATTTTTCTTAGTATAAATTGACAACAAAGTCACTATGTCAGAGAAAATGGGTACAAGTGTCCTATAATAACTATTTTTTCGTAAGAAACCCCTCACTTTTAAAACATTTTATGGTGGTTTCTGTGAAAAAACTACATCAATCATAGTATGTTCCATTAACCACACTGCTAGAAAGTAATATGACCGAGGAAATATACAACTTTTGTCTGAAATTTACACTTAAACATATTCCTATAAAACCAATTCTCTTTGAGAAACATTAGTAACATCATTAATAATATTAATGATATTCCTAAATTTTTAAATATTAAAAAATATCATCAAAGAATAAAATCATAAGATCATATAGATTGGATTGAAGTACAATATTTATATGACATATAAATATATCTAGTTATTTGGTAACTTCCAACAACATTACTATAGAATCATAATCATAATATTGACAAAAAAATTAGACCTAGGAATATATTAATCCATAAACCTCATTAGTTGATATCTAGATTATAAATACATTTTATAAAACAAAAATTATGATTTTATTAGAACAAAAAAATAGTGTATCCATTCAATAAGGTATATATTTTTCACTATTATATGATTCAATGTTCGTAATCTATACATGACCATAATTTCTCATCCAATATGTCTGTAAAAACATCAAAGTGGTAAATATCATCAAACTATGTTGAATATAAACTTACTACAATAACTCAAATTTTTTAATCCTTTATTCTCAAATATTTTTCAGAACCGCACAATAATTATCCATTTAAGAAATAGAAACACCTTGATATAAATCAATCTTAAACATATGATCCCGCTTAAGATGTATAATAATAATCATATCTAGAAAACATTGACATAATATATTTTAACTTTAGTAAACTTATTTATTTATAGAATGCGTGTACAATTATTTAAGGTCACTAACTAAGAGGTAATACTATATGACTCAATCCATTTATTCCACTAACAAAACATTATTTTTCAAACAAACACCACATTGTTTCCTTCCAAGATAGGTAATATCATCCTCCATATTTATTAAAAAATAACTAGCTTGAACATAGTACATTAAATCCAACCTAATGATAAGATATTATAATTTCACTTATCACATAACTATATTTTATGTGAATCAATCTCACCACACAACCAGCTCACAAACACACACCTTATCCAACCTAACCAGACCTCACACTAAATTGGTCAACTCTAATTTACACCGAGGTTTACCTTTTAGAATATATAACCTATAATGTATGGATTGTGTGATAACCCAATTTGAGGCACTGAGATCAGCTAAAAAATAAGGTAGAGTGGAATAAATGTACATTTTACCCTAAACTACATATGGACCCTCCAATTCTTGAAATTATAAAACCTAAATATCCCCTATAGAAAATTATTTTACCCATCATACCTACATTCTAACTCTACATTATTTCAGGAAAAATCACTACTAATCACAACTATGATTTCCTCTTTCTATTATTCCCTATTTTGGTGGTCTCAATTGTCACCATTCCTTTATATTCTCTAAAAACTTATACATAAGTGGTAGATAAACCAGACACGGTTATCCATATACTATCTCAGTCTACTGACACCTTCTCTTCCCAAACTATAAAGACTATCACATATCCTAGTTATAACATCTATTTCAATAATATAAACATTTAAATCCTTGAGTCCTAATAAATAGTTTCTTACAGTCAATGACTAACAAATGAGATCACATTGGTAGATGAAACATATTGCCTCACATGAACAATAATTTCTTGAAAACTATGAACATTCATCTCTAGATATATTAGTAGTTTTTTCATATATAGTACTCCAAATGAAATGAACTTTAACAAGTTCAATATAGTTTGAGAAAATTAATCATAAATTTATGGTGATTTTTAAATTTTTATAATGGTTGAGGATAAGGGTAGATTAAGTGGTTTTAGAGTTATTTTAGTATATTGTTTTATTTTATTTGGTTTAGGAAGAGTTGGTAAGTGTAATTTTATTAGATAAAGGAAGGAAATGGGAGAGGGTGGAATAATACAATACATATAAACTTTTATTGATGTACATTGGAATTATGATTGAAAAAATATGTATATATAGTAGTTTTAGTTCCATTGAAAGTATGGTGGGTGATATCTAAACTCTAATAGACTCATAGGTAGATATTCATTAAAAATATTAATAACAATTAAATTGTATTTTTTATTTTCCAATTAATCCCTTATCATTACCTCCATTATAACTTATTTTTAATTGGTAAAATTCTCATTTTGGGTTGTCTCTCTATTTCTCATAAAAACCCACCATCTCCATTGAATAGTCATCTAGTATTTGGGTGTATTTAATAAAGGATAAGGTTTGGTTAGACATTTATCCCCATCACCTCACTCTTTATTATTTAAATTATTCATTATCTTCTTCTTTAATAAATTAGAAATTTATAAATTTCATTAAATTAAGGTTAAATTGCATTTGAATGACTTTGACCCATCTTATTTGGGTAAAATAATACATTAGTGATTAGTTTTCCAACCTTTTACAACTATTATGGTATATTTCAATTTCATAACATATTAATTAGGGTTTTTTGATTTGGAAAATTTATTTAGGTATCTTTATTTATCATCTAATTCATTATCTATATTATTTCATGGTTATTATAATTACATGGATATTCTACTTGAATTTTCGTTGGGTTTTTATAGAGTTTCAATATTGTTATATTGGATTCATGGTTAATTGATTTTTGATTATTGTAGAGTATTTTATTATTTTGACAATTTTCATGTACATAGAGTTTGGGGGAGGATTTAAAAAGGATAACTGAATAATATATGGTTTTATCTCATATATAAAGTCAGGGTCATTCATTGGATTTTTCTGGTACTATCTTTCTCAAGTAAATATACAAAAGTATACAATATTTATAATTACTCTAATCGATGAATTTTGTTGAAAAAAATAATTATTATTTAAAATTAGTTTTTTTAGAAAATATCTCTTTTAGAATTTAGAATAATGTATTTTTGAGTATTTTGGTTTAAAATTCTTAATTAATTTTTCTGTGAATGATCAATGAATATTAAGATGATTATTAATAATTTCTTGTAGTTTTTTAACATTGGAATCACCATTATTATTATCAACCATGGAACTCATGTTTGTTTTTAGGAATATGTTCCATTCTCTTCCATGGATAAATTATTAAATAATAGAGATCAATTATTGTGGTTTGACTAATTTTTATTAAATAGTAAAGACAATATTTTCCATAAATTGAACATGTGAAGAAACTAATTTTGTACTTAATATCAAAAAAAATGTTTTTATATCATTGATATCTTTTAATACTTATGATATAGTTTCTAATATGTAAGTTATATACTAAGTAATGTGAATAATATTTTTCCTTTACATTATCAACATAGCTTTTGTAAGTGGGTAGAACACCTTACATAACCTTAAAGTCATTACCTCTAAACTTTGTGGACTTATAATAGAAATATTAGTTATATAGTTGGTGTATAATAAAACATGAAGCATGCTTTGAGTGACTATATTTCAATAAAAATATTTCTATTTGATTCATAGAACATGTTATTAATGTCATCATTAATGTCCACCATAACTTGTATGAGTCACAAATTAGTAATATATACATAAAATTGGTTAAGAGGTTACATTAAATGGAAAATGATGAATAGAATAACTATATAAGAATAAATGAAATCATTTTTAAACACCTTTGGATTAATAACTGGGTTTTCACCCAAATAAAACATTTCTTAAAATGAGGCGAAACCTTTTCTTATTTCCAAAGATTGTGAGATTTTATGGCTGGTTCTTTAATAAATCCTCTGTTTTAGAGTTTATTATAATGAAATTTTTTTATTTTCTTACTTGAACACCTGTTTTCATTAAAAAGATGTTTTAAGTTAACATCTTATTTCCATACAATAGAATATTTAAATTGGTATTAAAATTAAATACTTTTTCCTTTTTTATTTTTTTTCTCTGTTACCATGGATAGGTGTTGGTTATAAAAAATACATCCATTATATTTTTCATATTAATTATGAGTGTACACTAGTTATGACCCATGCATGAGTTGAAACCTTATCTGGAAGGATTGTTGATAAAACATTAATAACTCCAAATTCAATATCTTAGAATTGGTATTTTATGCCTTAGAATATAATGGGATTAATTTCATTCCATAAATTATACCATGTTTTTGTTGAGGTTGAATACCTATATATATTCTATAATATATTATTCCAGAAGAAATCATGGTTTAAGAGGAGATCTTTTGAAACTGGATATTATGTTTTTCTGATGTGTTGGTTAAGATAGTTTATGAAAGCATGTTGTTTTTTTACTATGTGAATCATCTTGTTATTTTTTATTTCATTCATAATCAATGGAATAGATATTAGGGTTCATCGATCATGGCCACCACTTTTATTTTTGGTAATACTAGTTGGATTTTTAAGGAACATACCATGTGAGTATAAAAAATTGTCATTAGTACAACTATTGTTGATGAATATGTTGATGGTATACGATGGACTTACAACTCTATATCTATATTATACCCATATCACATTATCCTGAATGGAAAGGGAAGATAGTAAATAAAAAATATACATTACATAATTCCCTTTCCCCTAATGAGATTAGTGGATCACTCTGACTATTGTATAGTATGTATGAAGGCTTACACAATAATAAGTTACATATTTATAATATTAGTGTACCATTTTATTATTTATATTTCATTTATGTTCAATAAATTAATTTTTTAAATGACTATATATATTTACGTAAATGAGTATAGTGATTTGATGCACACACTAGATTTATTCCTTTTGTGTTATAATTTTGGTGTCTACCAGCTAATTATTAAATTCTCACACATTTTATGTTCACAGTTGGGGATAAAAATTTGAATAGTTTTTTTAGGTATCAATTATTTATATTATTTTATTTTATATTTATCTATTATTTTCCATGATTATTGTTGTAATAATTCATTTTCCACTTGGTTTTGGAACTAGAGATCAGAGACCATGTCCTGAAAATATCCATCTGTATCAGTGACATTCTTTGTATTTTTGAATCAAACATGAGACGTATGCTTCTATAATATTTAATAATTTACATACATATTGCTGTTTTTATATTATTATTAATTAACTAAATTGAGAAAGGTAAATAACTCAACAATTACACTATAAGACGTAGATAACTAGTCTCCATCCCCTGGGGATGGGGAAACTTATAGGGCCATGTGGTGGCGAGATATAGCTAATGTTTTGGTGATTTGGGCCAAGATATCTACAATCAAGATAAGATTTAATTGTCATCAACCGAATATATAACAACACATACATTTTAAAAAATATCTTTAAAAATATTGAGAAAATATGATTGTCTTTGACTAGAAATCAGTACTCAAATTCCTTTAAAGGGGATGTGATCTTTTATTCTTATATATTGTAAAATCTAGAGAATATCACATCAAATCCATAAATCATAAAACAAACCCTTGAACATAATAACTCCCATTATATATCACCAATCATTCATATTTACTCTGAATACTACAATTAATTGATAACAACACTTTCCTAGACAATTCCCAAAACTAATTCTATTTAGTCATAGATTCCAATTGATCATCCAATCATAGGAACCACCATTGATGTGCCAAACTCAAAAAAAATCGCCTCAAAAGGAACATAGTGTTCTTATCAAATATAGATCAAATAAAAAGCTATCTCACCCATCTATGACCAATTCAAAAAACAAATTATTGGAGATAAACACCTCATACTTTGGAAATTTGTGTTTTTGGAACTCACTCAAGGACGTCCTCCAAGGCTATCAAACATTTGTGTCCACCTTCATTCTACTACCTAGGGTTCATGTTTCACCTCTTATTGTTAAAACTAATTATGTAATTAAACAATATAAACATAATTAAATAGATTAACCAGCCTCATTACAAGGTTATATATACAAGGAATTCATAACCACGTTATAACATTATCCACTCCTACATGGATGGTCACCCTGATCACTACACATACATAATCAACCTGAAAAAAAATATAATTCATGAATAAAAACCTATCATGGTACCCAGTAATGAACATAAAATAATTTATATATTTATTATTAGGTTACATAGTCCTCACATATATCATTGGGGACCATTCAATTTTTATATTATTTCATTGGACAACTTCACATATTATGTTCAAGTATTTGTTCATCACTACCTCCCATGAAATCATATATATTTTTTTCTCTATGATCTATCATAAAACCACTTTATATGATAACATTATTTAATAAAATTCCTCCATTATAGCCGCAATTAAGTTAACAATGGGATTAGTGTGTCCCAAAAATACTAAATTCAATAGGTCATGGGTTAGAGACTATAACCAGGGGTACACAATATATAGAACTCGTTAATTTTTATAAATAGAAACTCCATAGCCAAAAGAATAATGTAATGCATTTCCCACCAAAAAAACAAGAATATTGTCTATAAATTAAGGTCATGACATACAAATTGAAAAAAAATTTAAAAAAATAAGAATAAGCCAATATACTAAACTATACATTATAAAATTCATAATGTACTCCAGCTCCATCAAAAGGTCTACCCTATCCAGAGCTAATGTAAGTAAACAACACCACTAAATAAATCAATATAAACCCAAAAAAACAATTTAAAAATAATAATCGGTGAGTATATATATTTACACATTATGATACTCCCAAAAACTCACATTTTTCCTTAGGAATGAAACATATCAATGCATCCATATATGTGATAATAAAAAAAATCTGTCAATAATATACTCACAAAATTAAACCACCAAAACACATACATTCTATACTAAATAAAAATATCACTTTATAAATTGAATCAAACTACTCATCATAATTTACCAAACAACCACTATCATATCAATAACCACAACTACTCCGCATCGTATAACTAATATGCTTTCCACCAATAGGGCCCTCACAGTAATATTATCATGTCATTTTCCTCCCATGAAGACGTCACTAATACATCATAAAGTAGTTATCCACCCACATAGAACTAACTATATAATCATCATAAACAATTATCTATCCAACCCTTCAAAATATGACATATTGTCTCAATCACCCTACATTTACCGACTAGTTATCAACTCCCTATAATATCCATATATGTTGGTTAGAAAACTATCAAATAGAAGGGGACCCCACTATATTTCTGTGTGTCATACCCTAGGGAATATCCCCCCCCCCCCACAAACCTCCAACAGTTTAGTAGTTATCCACCCTCAGAAGGCTTTCACTATATTTTGGGGTTTCCATTCTCATGGACCTTACAATCCATAGTTTTTTTTCATCACTACATATCATATATTTATTACCGTTAGCCATATCATCAAAGTAATTTTATTTATCATCATCATCATCATCATCACATCATCATTGTAATATCATATTACAAACCACTACCAGATAATTAGTCATAATTTCGAAATAACTATCAAATATTATATTTAAATACAAACCCCCACCATTCATTTATTCTCCAACCCAATCCATCTCATATACAAATATCATATGGATATATCATGAAACGACATTATTCTCCCAAATATGACCATGGAAACTATATCTTATCGATTAATTCATGACTAACAACTTGAATAGCCTGGGAATACATAATTTTTACAATAGTGTCATATGTTCAACCCAAAATAAGTGACATTATTCAATCAATCCTTATTGTCTGCCACAAGATATCGTAAAAAATTCATGGTTCACTACCATAATCATCAAATTTCACTATCAAAATATCACTTATATATCATGTTTCACAACCCTTACAACATGTTTATTTTACCCATTCCATAGTTAATAACACTACCCATCTCACCACTTTAAGTATTTTCTATTAATTTTCAATATTTAAAGATAAAAAACATTTCTCGAACATAGGAAGTATTTTATAAATGTCCAAAACAATTATAAAAAATGAATCATTTACAATTTATAAATTAAATCTCACATTTATCATAATCATTATTAACAACAAAATAAATAATTTCATACTTATATACAACATCCTTCATATTTTCACTATTCATCTATTTTGATATCTATCAATACTAATTATATTATCTTATAGTGTTAATTTTCCAATGAAATTCACATTTATTTCCTACTATTATCAATATGTATAAAAATTAGAAATTTTATAAATTATCTAAATCATGTATTCAATAAGAATGATAATTCGATAAATTTTATTTTCATCAACCATTTAATATATTAATTTACTATATGTTAATAGATTTGTATTCTTATAAATTATCTTTAAAACATAAAAAATAAAAATGATGATTGATTCGTGATGTTTCTAAAATAGATGGGTATTTTTATTCCAATATATGAATATTATGAGAAATGAAAATCAGATTCCTATAATGATCCCCACAAATCATTTGTCTAGATATCCTTTCACCATATTTCACATTCAACGATCATAGCCACACAATGGCACCATGAATTCTCCATTTATAAAATTGAGAGAATAGAGAAATAAACTTCTATAAAAATTTAAATATCAAATGAATTCCAACAATTCAATCATATAATTTTCTGATCATTTCCCACAATTTATTTTTCAAAACACATACACACACCCCCATTCAACCATTTATAACCATAAACTAAATCATTCATTCATTACTATTCAATAAACCACATTAAAATTCTTTTAAATGACTTCTTATACACATTAATACATTGTTCCACTTCTTATATTATTTTCATGTCACATTAGAAATATAAAATATCATGCAAACAACATTATTTATTTTATAAAAATAAACCACAAAAAAGTGAATTACTGAAGTAAATAAATAATTTAAAAAAATTCATAATAGCCTAGAAATTTTGGGAAATACTAAAATACATGTAAAATTTTCTTTTCACCACCCAAGGGAAAACATCACATCACGACTTTAATTATAACAATAAGAAAGTTTATAGACAAAAATACCCGTATAATTTAATTAAATTTACTATTATATATTATGGATATAAAAAAAATATGCACTTATTTTATTTTATTATATCATATTTTCAATAGTATTGGGAATCATTACCTTCGATAATATTTTCATTGAAGAGTGATTATATGATTAGTATTAATATAAGGAAATAAAAAACTCCAAATGACATAAAGGAAGTGATGGCCTCAACCAGTTGGATCATAAACAACAAAACCAATTTATTGGAAATTCTAATAGAGATAGAATCACTAGGATTTTCCATTATCCAAGAACAATATGTGACCTAAAAACATAAGAATTAGTGAAACCATTTACTAAATATGTTCATTCTCATCATGATCAAGGCCCAAACCATGTACGTCGAACCACCCCATGAAAGTCTCACTATCACACACAATAACCGTTGAGAGTTTTCTGGTGTATTTGATAGATATCTATCAATACCCTATAAATATGATTATATAAATAATTTTATATAGAGTAATGGTTAAACTTCTTATTATTGTTACTTTATAAATGATTTCTATTTTGATACCATAAAACACAAAGTGTATTTTTGGGAAATAATAAAATTTAATTAAGAACATTATTATGATGAATTATTGAATATTTAAAATAAATAATATTCAATTGAAATATTATTTTAAAATAATATTTATTAAATATAAATTATCAAATAATTTTTAGGAATTCAAATTTAATTTGTATAAGGGCTCAAAAACTACTATTGTCAAAAAACCAAGCATTCATTAATAATTGTTAATTCCCATTTTAAAAGTGTATATTTTAATATTTATAAATATATAATTATAAAATTATTATGAATTATGGTATCATAATGTCGAAATTTTCTAATAGTAAATTTTTCACAATTTTAGGAAACAGTCGAATTTTAAAAAAAAAATTAAATATAGTATAAATATAATGTGTTTATTATGACATCATAATTACCCAAAATTAAGTAATAAATATTATAAAAGGTATCCAAGCCCAAATATATTCTTTAAATTTAAAATAATGTAATATTATGTTTATTTTTATTATTTTATAAAGCCTTTATGAATCCTCTAAAATCTATAATTTATTTTATGGTCTTAAAATCATTTGATTATAATCATGACCCAAACCCACATCAGCAAGGAATTATTTTAATAAATTAGACTATTTTCCATATAAAGTAATTAAAACACCCATATTTAGCATTTATCATTTGAATTAACAATAGGAATGTTTGTGGTTTTGGTTATTTTATTGTATAGACTCAAAAAACCAATGTTTGAAAAATAATAAACAATTCACCACTAATTTTCTATACAAAACCACCCAAGATCACATTTATCTTCACTTTAATCCCATTTATAATGGGATAAATCTGACATAACCTCTCTATTGTACACATAAGGTTCCCCTAATATCTCAAGATGCTCTCCTAATAATTTGGTATGAGCCTCTCAGTGTAAGGGATCCTCTCCTTCTCCTCCTTATTCAAGATTCTTCACTATCCTATGTATTTTATCTTCAATTACTAATAATGTTATATGTTTATCAATTTCCCACTTTCATTCCATTTTTTATATAAATTGAAAGGACCCAATTTGTTTTGATGAAATTCCTTTAGTATAATCATATATTATAATATAATCCTATAATATTACATATAGAACACAATAAAACCTTATAAATTAATAATGAGTAAAATAAAAGTTATCTCTATATGTTAATGAACATGCACAGATGAAATAGTAACTTAACCATTAGGATCATAATGTGACCCTAATGAATAGTAAACATGCCAATTTAATAGTAACCAAAATTATTCATGTATAAATAAAATTTATCCATCTTATAAGAGCCAATATAATATAAATATATCATAGTATAAGTCATTAAATTTTTTTAAAAAATATTAATTAAGGGTTCGTATTATTTTATGTCACGTCTATTTAATTTCAATTTTATGATTAATTTAATAATTTAAAATAAATCATATTTTCATAAAATGAATTCATAAATAAGTATTTTGAAGAATTTTGATTATAAGATAATTTTTAAAGACATTAATTAATTTTTCAAAGTGTGAGAAAAGTAGTTTTAATTTTAAAATTTGTATTTTTAAAGTGAAATAGAATTTTAAATAAGAATTAAATTTCTCATATTTGGGGAATTATTTTCATAAAATATAGTTCTTTTTTAAATTAGACATGTTGAAAATTGGTTGGGGTGAATTTATGGGATTTCATTAAAATACTTGAATTTGTGGTGATTATTAAAATACGATAATTTATGATTAATGCTACATATATGACTTTATGCATCATGATTGAGTCATAGATGATGTAAGTGTCCATTGGTTAAAACTAACATTCAATTATTACTATTATAGGTTATAGTAATCAATATTATTCATAGTCTTGATAAAAAATATTAAAATAATGATTAAAATAATGGGAATCGCCTCCTCTCCTCCACAATAAATGCCAACCATCTTTACCTCCTCTCCTCACACCTATCAAGAATTTTTGCTAATAAATATTATGATAAAATCAATACCCTATCCCATATCCCACTTCTAAGAGCTGTTGGTATCATAAAATTACCAAAAAAATCTCCCCTATATAGGCTTTGAAGGATGATATATTCAAGAGGTAAATTTGGTTTTTCTTTTATTTTATTTTCTTTTCATCCTCTATTGTTTTTATTTCTATCCTCATGTATCCTCATAAAAATAGTGTGATAACTCTATTTCTTTATATGTACTGAAATTTTGTTATAATAATTTAATAAATCATCATTATCTCTCTTTCCTCTTCATTTCTACAAGAAATTAAAACACAATTTGTGATGTGTTAATTCATCAGATTCAAGGAAAATGGGTTTTCAATTTCTTTTACCATCTTCAATTCTTATCGTAAAACCATGTTTACAGTTTTAATAGATTATAATATAAATATTATGTCTCATTGAAGGTTGTGGAATCTTTTCTAAACTTTATATTAATTTATAGATAAAAATGTGTTCATTGTGACCAAATAACGCTAATTAACCAAAATGGTTTTCATTAAAGTTTTATATAATGATTCATTTTAAATCCAAATAAACATATAAATTTTATAACCATTTAATATTATGTATGATAAATAAAAACATAAAACTCCAATTATGGGATAAAATTCTCATCTTAAATGATTATCCTCTCATGTATATAAGTAAACCGATCATGAAAACCAATGAGAAAAATGGTTCTAAAAAATGAAATTGAACCTCTTGACCCACAAAAAAGGTCATGAATGAACTTAATAAGGTTATATTAAATCAATTACATGTATAATAGGTTGTTTAATAATAAACTAATTAATTTAATATGGTTATAAAGTAAAATAAGTTCTAGTGAAGGACACCATTGTATATAAGGTAAGGGATTCTACCCGATCCTCCATTATTCCTTCATATTGTTCTATATTTCTTTTTACCCAAATGTAGTTATCTATTATTTTTTATTAAAATATTATAAATATTGTTTTTATTATCCAAACTCATGTATCAATATCTATTCATCATTATCTTTTGGGGATATATTTTTTTAATGATTCCATCCACAATTATTCCCAATAAGCAAGTCTGTTTTAATGGAACATCTCGAATTATTAACCATTTTAAAGTACACTGTATAATCTATTTTTAATCAACCATTATTTTTATAAACCCAATATTTTTATTATTAAAAACTTCTTTCATTTATTTCTGGTTTTATATATTTCATTATTCCCTATTATGTTTTAAATGACTTTTGATATTTTCCGTTAACTACGGTAAAATGTTTTAATTCAAATGTTTATTAAGTACTATTTTTACATGTTATTACCTCATGTTAAGATGAATTTTCATTATATATGTGTATTCTAACATCTAATTTTCCACTCACGATCTAATAACTTTTCTTCATGAACAATTTTATGATACTCCCACTTGTTATGCTTTATGACATGATTATCATCATAATTCACACTATGGGAAACCCTTATGTTTCTCTATGATTGATTATGTATGATTCTATATGGGAATATAATATTAATTAACATGTTATTATGGTTAAAATCATATATTTATCCAATAAATTCGGTAATGTTTAGCCTAATTATATGTTATTGCAACGGTCTTGGTGGTTAGCCTTCACTCATGCTATATGTACAACGATCCTTAACTCGGGAAAAATTCATGCTTTATGTTCCATCCAGATTAATATGATTCCAATTTTATATGATTCCCTATTTTATATGTTATTATTTCCCATGTTCAATCATGTTCCATGAATTTTTATATCATTATGTTATTCCTTCTATCCAATGTGCTCAAGATTTATTCATATATCTATTCCCTTACTTGGATTTCTATCTTATCACTTTATTCATGTTATCCCAAGGTTATTTAGGATTATGTTTGGGATCAAAAGAAGTTATGATCTATTTATAAATATTAAATTATGAACTGTTTTGTTTAGTCCCATTTTTATATTATTATGCACCTAATCTTCCAATACACTAAACGTTACAAACCCTTTCTTGTAATATGATGTTAAAATATGCCTAAAATCATTTAATGTTATGTGTAAAAGGCTAGTATCTCTATGGTTGGCATCAGAGTGTAGTCTAGTAATTTATGTACATTAGGAAATGATAACTTTAGTATGAACCTTTGGGATGAGATTGCTTAAAAGAAAACATCTGTAAATTTTGGTAAGTATAGAGTAACTGGTTTATCAAGAAAATAAATCACTTTCTGGATATGAAAAAGTGGATGTGGCTCTCACATTGGTATGTCTAGTGGTAAACCCTGAAAACACTACATTGAGATAGACTTGAATGAGAACAGGTGCACCACAAAGGGCCTTGCTGCACTCTGGTTTTGACATTCATAGGGGATATGATTTGGTAAATTCATATTCATAGTAAAAAACATTTTTAGGGGATCAATAAATGAATTCCATAAGAATAAATGTGAAGAAACATCTCATGGGAAACCTATATTGAAACCTAGGGGATCAAAATTTAGGATGTAATTTTCCTTTAAAATTTTATCATTTTATATTTAATGTTTCTTTTTTTATAAGTATTCATGAACTATAATTATGTGTTTTTTTCATAGTTAATGGCGGGAAAGATAAGAAAATATTCCAACAATCAATGTGATAGGAAATATGATGATTTATTTAATGATATGCCTGATTTAATGGGAATGGATTTTTAAAACATTATGACAATAATTTCTCAACTGGACCATGTTTTGAATGATAACTTCAATAGTGTGGAACCATATCCCCCTCCATGGGATGATAATTTTGTTGTTCAATCCTTCATATAGAAAAGGCCTCCCTTGTTTAGTGGGTATTTAGATCCCCTCATTCCGTAAGAGTGGATTAACTCCATGGAAATCATATTCTTTATCCTCCAATGCTCAGAATAAGAGAAAGTATTGCTAGTGGTCTATCATTTTGATGTGGAATCTAACCAGTGGTGGACACTTATCAAGAATATGAAGTCCTAAGAGGAAACCGATTCTATGGATTGGGACAAATTCAAGAAAATGTTTTTCAATAAATTTTTACCTTTAAACCTCTTCTTCAAGAAGGAAAGAGAGTTCCTCTGACTATAGAAAAAGGAATATGATTCTATCATGGTGTATGAAGGAAAAATCACAAGGCATCCATGATAATCCTTTTAGCTTTTTCATGAACTCACAATGCAAGGTAGATCCATTCTTTATCATACTAAAGCCAAGTCTATAAATAATTTTGGTGATTTGAGACTTTGACCATTATGTGGAGATTGTTCGTTTCTCCCTCAATGTTGAAATAGAGATCGATGACACTCAATGGTCTCATAGTCCCTGATAAGAATGAATAAAATGGATTCTATTATTAGGGGTTTATAAAATAATTATCATTATTGAATGAAGATCTAATATTCCATGTGTCAAAATTGTTGGAAGAATCGTCCTAAGAACTCTCTAAAGTGAACCCAAAATTGCTTCAAATGGGCATGAATGAGACATTTGTCTAAGAACTCCTAGAGCGATATATAGAATCCCACTAAAATGGAATAATAAAGAAAGGTTCATATAAACACTCATCTTGTAGTGTAGATTTACAACAAAAAGAAGCATGGGAATTGTGGGAACAATTTCTCTAAGCCTAGTTTTGTCATTAGAAATCAACAATAATCTCCAAGGAAAAAAGGAAGGTATTTTGCTATCACTACTTTTGAGGTGGATCCAGATAAATATGTGGTGATAGGTACATAGATTATTCATTCAAGAATATAGAATGTACTATTTTATTATAGTTCTACACATTCTTTCATATAATTCAGGTTTAGAAAAACTATTCAAAAACCACCATAAAATTTGGAGGCAGAGTTATCTATAAGAACACAGAATGGTGTAATTATTGCGTCTAGGGTTTATAATGCCTCCCTAGTATATTTTTGTGGACTGAACCTCCCATTAAATTTTTTAAGACATACATTGGTAGAGTTCAATTATATTTTGGGCATGGATTGGCTATCATTATACAAATCCAACATTCATTTTTGGGAAAGGGTGATCAATCTCCACATATAATAGCATCCTCCAATCCTATAGAAGTGTAAAGAGAAAGATTAAAATCCTTCTAAACCATCATCTCATGTGTGGATAATTTTTCCTTTAAATCAAGCATATCATTTACAAAGGATTGAAGAAAAAGAGATGATATTTCCCGAAGATATTCCCATCACGAGGGATTACACTAAATTATTACTTACAGAATTTTATATTCTTTCACTATATTGATATGTTGAGTTCTCAATTGAACGTATTCTTGGATCCCAACCTTTATCAAATACAGCTTATAGAATTGCCATTGTGGAGCTGGAAGAGCTAAACATGTAGGTACATGAAAATCTCGAGAAGGGTTTTATATTCCTAAGTTCTTCACCATGGCATACACCAGTCCTCTTTGTAATGAACATGAATGGATCAATGCACCTCAGCATTGATTATCATGAGATCAATAAAATAATGATAAATAAAAAGTATCCCCTCCCTTGGATAGATGAATTTTTGGATCAGCTATGTGGGAGAAGTTATTTCACTATAGTGGACCTTCAGTCCGGACATCACCAATTAATGATTGAGGAAGGAAGATATTCCCAAAACATTCCTTTGAACGAATTATAGAAACAATTAGTTCATAGTGATTCCCTTTAAGCTCACTAATGTTCTACAAATATTCATATATATAAATAATAAAGTCTTTGGATATTACCTCTACAAATTTGTGGTAGTATTTATTAATGATATTTGGATATACTCCACGAGAAAGGTCAAAAATGGGGAGAAATTAAATATTATGCTAATGAAATTGTGAAGGGAGAGGCATTATGAAAAGTAAAATAAATGTGATTTATGGGTGGAGGAAGTATCATTCTTAGGGAATGTTTTCACCATCAAAGAGATATCAGTAGACCCTTCCAAGACCAACGTAATGGAAGAGTGGACGAGGCCAACCTATGTGACGAAGATCCGTAGATTTTTCATTCAACTTGGGTAATATTGCCAATTTATGAAGAACATCTCCCAATTTTCAAACCCAATGACCAAGCTAAAATAGAACGGATTGATGTATCTGTATTCAAAAATATGAAGAAATATTTAATGATCTCAAAAATAATCTTATCACTGCACTAGTACTCACACTCCCAACAAGTGGAGAACTCGTTGTGGTGTACATTTATGCTTCAAAGGAAAATCCAGGATTTGAACTAAGGAAATTGATAAATTGATAGCCTAAACCTAAAAACAATTAGAAAATTCTAGAGCAAACTATCGCATGCATGATCTGGTGTCTGAAACAATGATCTTTTCATTGATAATTTGGAGTTATTATCTCTATGATAAGAAGTGTTAGGTATATATTGATCATAATAGTCTCAAATATGTATTCACATAGAAAAGGATTAATATGTTCCACAGAATATGGTTAAAGATAATCAAGGATTATGATGTCTCAATCCACAACCATCCTGATAATGATCATATGGTGGAAGATTCTCTAATTAGAAAGGACCTTGCATCATTATCATTGATGAAAATTGAAAAGGATCCAATTTTATAGACTTTTAGAGGATGGACTTAGGAATCATTAAGGGAGGAACATAATTAGTACTTTCTCTAATGCTTTTACAACCATCCACCATAGTGAAAATAAAGTATGCTTAAAATAATGATTTAGAAATTCAGAAAATGGTGGAAGCTATCATAAATGGGGAATCAAATGAGTTCAAGATTGACATGGATGAAGTTTTAATATTTTGTTCACGATTATGTGTACCATCCTATCCGTAGATATATAAGGAGCTTCTGAATGACGCAAAAAGATCATCCATCTCTATTCACCTCGGGAGAACAAAGATGTATCAAGATCTTCGATGGAATTATAGATGTGACAATATGAAGAAGGTGATTTTTGAGTACACATCAATGTACATGGTATGTTATCAAGTGAAGGATGAAAGGAAAACATCTAAGGGGATGATGAATCCACTACACAGACCTACATGAAAGTGGGATAACATTACTATGGACATTCTCACTGGACTTCCAAATATTTTTAGAGGAAAGCATGATATATGGGTCATTGTGGAACAACTTACAAAGACAAGTCACATTATTCTAATTTGATAGGACTTCTCATTGGATAAAATTTCATTGATATATATAAAATATGTATTAATATTGTATATAGTGCTACTATGTAACACCCCGATATTTTATGAAAAATATTCTTTTTAATTTCATTAATGTCTTGTGTTGTACGCTACACCAAAAGGAGCTTGCACAACACGCATTCTTGACTTTCCTTGCATTACACGCAATCGCGACCTTCCTCGGTAGCGTGTGTAGCATGCAATGCCGAGTTTCTCTAAATGACGATAAGCTGTTAAAATATTATTAAAACTAGCCGTTATGAATAGTAATAACCACTTTTTTAAATTTTGTAAATATTATTTTTCAAAATGGACTTTATTTTTGGATTCGGAATATCGAAATTAGCTTAGGGTGAAATTTTGGTACATTTTGGATAACTTTCATTTTCTGATGAATAGTGAAAATTACTAAATTTTAATTAAAAACAACCTTTTTAATCGAAACAATTAATAGTGATAATTTATTAATTTGAGTTGTTTTAAAGTATATTTAGAATATATTTTTAGAATTTAATACAATTTTGGTCATTGGATGTAATTCTACAATTAAACCAGACATAAATAAGTGTCAATCTTTTGATAGTTATTATCTCTTAAGAACACGATATTTGTTTTGACGACGAGAATTAATTTTAAAATTAATTAATGCAACTGATATGTTTTGAATTTGGTAAAAAAGACATCATTTTTGAGTTCATAATATCAAATATAGGTTAGGACTAATTTTTTGTATTTTTCTGGAAACTTTCATTTTTTGATGAATAACGAAACCACTAAGTGGTAGTTAAAAATATGAATTTTTCATAAAACATAATTTTACCGCTTCTGTGAGTGGAATTTCAAAAATCCGAGTGACACGGTTGATGTGAGTAAGTAAAATGTGGTTCAATGAGATAAAAATAATTTTTGGTGAATAGTAACTTTTTACTTTTTTTTACTACGGTTAAAAGTAAATAGGGTAATTAAGGGTAAAAATGATATTATTATTACCCTAACACATGTCCTAATTCAATTGGATAAGTGTAATTCGACAAAAAACAACCTTATGAATAAAATATGACCATTTAGGCCCACTTGGATTAGATTAGGACATTTAATATTAATTTATTTAAAGAAGGGTTAAAATAGTTAAAATCAATGTTTAATAACTAAATCATTTTTAATATAGGGTTATAAATAAGATAAATTCGATTGTAAATATTAATTAGAAAGATAATAAGATTTAATACATAATTATATTTTATTTATAATTTTTAGACATTAAATAATATAAATTATTTATGACACAATGATGATGCAGTAATTACCATAATAGTGAAACATTAGAATAATAGATATTATAAATACCCAAATAAATATAATTTGAGATTTTTTATTAATTACACTAATTTTATGTATTAATATGACATGTTAGTATTGGTTTAATAAACTTTGTTCGAACTAATCATTCTGTTATGATTTTAACAAAAATCAATTAATAGATAGTGTCAAAATTGACATAAAATAGTTTTTAAAACAAATATTATATTATTAATTGTTATGTTATTCTTAAAAATCTAAGGTTTGGAAAAATTACTTAAATAAGGTTATATATATTAATAATAAACAACTTGGGATTCGTTTGGCTTGTTATAGTAAGTTTATTAACCTTATAGTGTAAGAACACAAGGAGACACGGTAAAAGTAAAATTATTTAACTTAATGTTAAATCTAAATGATAAGGTTAAAATAGGAAGCTAAAATTGTCTAAATTATATTGGATGAGAGGATTTCTACCCATCCCCACCTTATCTTAGAAATAAAACAATTTGGAGCTATCTAAAACCGTATTTTACTTTATAATAAAATAATAGTTTTAGTTATTCTAAAGGTACCCCTCACCTCCCATATAATAGGGAACCTCCTCCCCCTCTTCCTCACACCACATTGAGCCTTCAAGCTCGGCCAACCCCTACCAATTTCTCCTCTCCACTTCCCTAGAAACATACTAGAGGTTTTTGTCTTCTTCAAAGACCTATTTTAGTGCCCTAAAAGGAGGTCTCAAAGAAGAACTTCAAAGAAGAGGTAATGTCCGTTACCGATTCATTCATCTTTATTTCTTCTTCCACTTCTTATTCTTTAGTTGTTTCATTATGAAGTAATAACATAAGTATCACTAATATACTGATATGTTATTATAAGTATAAAACAACCCTATTTCACCATCTATCCATCCTACGGAAAACGAAATCACCGCGCGTGCGTACGTACAGAATACCGTCTCCACGCCGTGGTGTAATCTATTTTCCACCACCACCTTACTTGGATGGGTATAATGGTGTATATAATGACTATATATAACTATTATAAAGTTATATTGATTCTGAGATAGTATACATACACTCCAATACAGTCCCACGACCATGATAATGATATCATCACTCGTGCGTACGTACGGACTACCGTCTTCACGACGCGATGAGATTCATTCTCCACTTTAACCATTCATGAATGATTATAAAGTATATATAATAAGTAATCATGAAATATATGACATAATAATGATACTGTATTTATGTGTATATATATGTATGTCATCTACTTAATTCCATTCAACTCAATAAGGAAACGATAACAGCGTTCGTGCGTACGTACGGACTACCGTCTCCATGAATGCTGTATTTCTTTCCATTTACTGATTTATTATATATTTGTATATTATGAATATATATTATATATAAATTATTTTTTATATTCTGGAATTATGTAATCATGATCTATGTAATCATATGAATCATTACAAGTCAAATCACGGACGATAAATGAAATAATTTTACCCAAAACGCTCTTTAACATGGAATTTACAAAAGAATGGATAATATAAAGTCACAAGTGAACCATATATGATATCAAAACAATGATTATGATTCTGGAATAAGTCAATGACATTATTTAAATCATTATACTGTAGGTTCAGACACTTACGAAGCGAATCGGACCTAAGGTAATGGAAATATCACAATCTCATTTTTGTCCAAGATTGTTTATACTTTGGTATTTACTGGGGTGTATTTTATCATCCACATCTATGTTTCCTCAATATGTAATATTATTTCCATCCACCTACAATTGTTTAAATCCTATTTTACCCTTCGGTGAGTTTTTAGTAAAGGATATGAAAGGAATCGTTTGTCGTTTTTCGTATGAGGTACTTTTTGACTTTTCCAACAAAAGTACGAGAAGACTGTTTTTTAAACTTATATGGAATGAATGGATTTTTAAAAGAATATTTCAAAGAAGCTTCCTTTAAAAGTTTTCAAGTTTATTTTTAATCAAATTCTTTTAGTTTAGAATTGAATGACATGTTAAGAAAGGAAAAGTGTTTTTGGAGTAGAATGGATATTTTCCTCAAGAATGGAGTTCAAGTGTTTTATCAAAATTATTTTCCATCTAAGATAATAAAGGGTTATGTTTTTATCCCTATTATTACATTGATTTGATTATGTTGTGATGGAATTATTTTTATGAATTCCTTTATCTTATATGAATTTTTTTATGATGTCACGATGTTAAAGAATCCCATTTTTATTACATGGGTTATGATATGATGTATGGTTTATGATTTTGTGGCACACATAAGAATGATATCATTATGAGATGGGTGGGACATATATATACCTCCAATGCATTGAGTAAAGATTTTATATCTCATGAGATAGACATGGAAGGAACGCTAGGTTATACCTGTTTAGTGAAACCGGACTGAAATGAGGGTGACTCGGTTCAGAAATGGACTCTGTCCACTAAGATAGTCTTGGCAATGAGTCTTGACTAATAAGAAATGATTCTCTATGATTATGTGTGTATGCCACAAAGTTTCATGTTTTACGTTATTATTATTGGGATTACATTTCACTACTATGATTTATCCCATGTTATGATATTATGATCTGTTTTGCAGGTTATGATTTCCAAAATGTTATGTTCTTATGAATATGAAGCGATTGATATTCCTTTTGTTTACCCTTACTGAGAATTTGAGCTCACCCTTTTATGTTTTCTTTTCCCCGGGATATAAAGAAAGGTTTTAGGAATGAAAAAAAGGGAAGATCTTTATGGGAGATGTTGAATATCTTTCACCACGATTAGAAGATTATATTCTGAGTTTCCAAAGACACTAAACTATTACGATCCTTGTGTGTGTGTGTTTTTTATGCACTAAGTATTCTGCAAAAGTAATGTAATGTCCATGTACGTTAAACTTTGGGTCTCTACAGTTGGTATCAGAGGAAAGGTTTAGTCAACCTTTGGAAACTAGGATGCGAAAACGTTAGTGAGATCCCTAGAGATATATCTAAGGTATGTCTAGGGATGTCCCTAAGGATAAGTATACGTATAGGATACAGTCCTAGAACTACTATAATGATCATTGAATTTAACCTAAGATAATAGATATTGAGGATACTCCCCCTTTATTATGTTTTTTCCATAGAATGATTTTTTCCTATCACACCATTCTTTTTGGGTTTTAGATGATGGTTAGAGCCCGAAGGAACTGTGTTGATCAATGTAATGGACAATGAAATGATTGTCCTCCTGAACAAAAAAATGTTATTGGAGATGGAGTGAAAAATCTTATTGCTATACTTACACAATCTATGAATCATTCTGGACTTCCAAATGAGCAGAGAAGGGAACAATATTCTATTGATTCCTTCATGAGGCAACGTCCGCCTTCTTTTAGTGGGTCTTCTGATCCACTTGTTTCTGAACAATGGATCAGTACCACTGAAAAGATATTTTCAGTTCTTCAATGTTTTGAACATGATAAACTCATCTTAGCAGTATATCGTTTGGAAGGTGAAGCTTATCAACGGTGGAATCTTATCAAGAATACGAGGCAAAGAGATGAAATTGAGTCCATGGAATGGGACGAGTTCAAGAACTTATTTTTCAATAAGTACTTCCCTCGTATTCTTCGAACAAAGATGGAGAAGGAGTTTCTTGAACTAAAGCAAAAGGATGATGAATCTGTTGGTATATACTAAGCAAATTTTACAAGGCTTGCAAGGTATGCATCTGGATTTATCATCCAACCTGAATGTAAAGTTGATCAATTCTTTAGTGGCTTAAAACAAAATCTTCGAAGGGAATTATCTATAAGAGACTTCAGAAGCTATGAATAAATTGTGCATTGTGCTATCAAGGTAGAAATGGAAGTTGGTGTTACATATCCAACTCATAGTTTTGACACGAAACGAAAGATGGAGTTCAAGGAGAAATCTCAGAATAATGGTGAAAAGAATATGAATGTTTCCTTATGCTCAATGTGTGGAAAGAAGCATGGTGGATATTTTCTTAAAGGGACAAGTAAATGTTTCAAATGTGGAAAGGAAGGTCATTGGGAATTTGAATGCCGCAATGATGGGAAGAAGATGTCTAATGATGCAATCAAAGGAAGGGATACACAGAATGAACCTACTACACTTCAATGTTTCAAGTGCAAGGGAATGGGGAATTATGCTAATAAATGCCCTAATCCAAAGGTTAGTGATGATCGACATGAAAAACCACATAAGACAAAGGACAAAGGGAAGTCACATGCGATCTCCATTGGCGATGTTAAATATGACAACGATGTAGTGGAATGATTAAGTGTTTATGTAATGGGATTCCAGAATAATATTGTATTTAGTATCGTGGAATATTGGAATATTTATGTATTGGTCTATTATGGTTTTCAATAATTTTACCACATCGGTAACCATGAAAAGTGATTGAAATATTTTTGGAAAGCAGATGATATGCACATAATGAAGGGATATAGAGAATCTAATATGTTTGATAGTATTCATGAGCTCATGATTGATATAAGGACTAAGTGATATCATGGTTTGAGTATATAGAATTTTGAGGATTTTGGTATGTGGAAAGTGTTAACTTTTAACTGCATTCATGTTTTCACTAAGGTTCAATGGGTATTCAAGAGAATACATGATTAAGGCCTTTGAATGTTTGGAATGTGACAAACAAGTCATATCTTATGATATATGGGGATCAACGATGGTATTAAATCTCTGGTAATCTTTTTCACTATATTATGAGAATGGACTGCAGTATTATGGATAAGCCTAAAGATCAGAATGGATTATGTCGGACATAAGTTAGTATTGTTTAAGGATAGAAGTTTTTTTCGATATTATTGATGGGATGTTATATTAATATAGTTTTAGAAAAAGGACAACCTGTAGGACGGGTGATATCCCATCACATCAGACAAGGTCGTAGGAATCGAATCCACAACCGAAGTGCGACTGGCTTTTATCGCCTACCACTGGCCTACAGGAAGTCCCTGGTTAGTAGAAACTAGTTTTATTTTATTAAGCGGTATGATATATGAAGTATAAGTCCATTTTAGGAACCATATATCGTTAATCTCACTATAGATTGACTTATGTATTTTTTGATAACTTTTCTAACCTTTTGTTTGAGACAGATGGAATGAGCCATCATTCTATCACATGATCTGCTAACACATCACGAATGAAAAATTCAACTTCATTTTTCTTTAAGAGATGAAGTGGAAATTGTCCAAAGAACGACCAACGGTGAAACTATACCAAAATAACGAAAGTATTTCTTCTAATTCCAATTTCATCAACTTTAGGGAAATGATCTTGAAAACCATAAATGTTGTCCTAGTGCTCTTATATCTGATGAATCAGATGGTACCTTAGATCGTCATAATTGTATGGCTTTGTGATTGCTGGATTTTCCATAGCCATGTTCTCTACCACTCTCCATCAGAACATGATGGTTAGATTTCTCTTCCATATCCATATTTTCACTATGTGGAAACCCAGTGATTAGTTTATTTGGGTAACTGTTACGTTTCATACATTCGTTTTTAAAGATTGGTTTTGGTATTCCTTTTTACGATGTGGGTTTCTATCAAAGAATCGTTCGAATAGTAAACAATTTGTAACCACGACGAATTTCGAGGGCGAAATTCATTTTAAGGGGGGTAGAATGTAACACCCCGAGATTTTATGAAAAATATTCTTTTTAATTTCATTTATGTATTGTGTTGTACGCTACACCAAAAGGAGCTTGCAAAACAAGCATGCTTGAATTTCCTTGCATTACACGCAATCACGACCTTCCTCGATAGCGTGTGTAGTACACAATACCGAGTTTCACTAAACGACAATATGCTGTTAAAATATTATTAAAACTAGCTGTTATGAATAGTAATAACCACTTTTTGAAGTTTTTTAAATTTTATTTTTCAAAATGGACTTCATTTTTGGATTCGGAATATCGCAATTAGCATAGGATGAAATTTTGGTACATTTTGGATAACTTTCATTTTCTGATGAATAGTGAAAATTACTAAATTTTAATTAAAAACGACCTTTTTAATCGAAATAATTAATAGTGATAAATTATTAATTTGAGTGGTTTTAAAGTATATTTAGAATTTATTTTTAAAATTTAATACAATTTTGGTCATTGGATGTAATTCTACAATTAAACCAGACATAAACAATTGTCAATCTTTTGATAGTTATTATCTCTTAAGAACACGCTCTTTGTTTTGACGACGAAAATTAATTTTTAAATTAATTAATGCAACTGATATGTTTTGAATTTGGTAAAATAGACATCATTTTTGAGATCATAATATCAAATATAGGTTAGGAAAATTTTTTGGTATTTTTCTGGAAACTTTCATTTTTTGATGAATAGTTAAACCACTAAGTGGTAGTTTAAAAGAATGATTTTTTCATAAAACATAATTTTACCACTTCTGTGAGTGGAATTTCATAAATTCAAAAGACACGGTTTATGTTAGTAAGTAAAATGTGGTTCAATGATATGAAAATAATTTTTGGTGAATAGTAGCTTTTTACTTTTTTTACCACGGTTAAAAGTAAATAGGGTAATTAAGGGTAAAAATGATATTATTATTACCCTAAAACATGTCATAATTCTATTGGATAAGTTTAATTCGACCAAAAACAACATTATGAATAAAATATGACCATTTAGGCCCACTTGGATTATATTAGGACATTTATTATTAATTTATTTAAAGAAGGGTTAAAATAGTTAAAATCAAAGTTTAATAACTAAATCATTTTTACTATAGGGTTATACATAAGATAAATTCGATTTTCAATATTAATTATAAAGATAATAATATTTCCTAGATAATTATATTTTATTTATAATTTTTAGACATTATATAATTTAATTTATTTGTGACACAATAATGATGTTGTAATTACCATAATAGTAAAAAATTAGAATAATTGATATTATAAATACCCAAATAAATATAATTTGAGAATTTTTATGAATTAAACTAAATTTATATATTAATATGATATGTTAGTATTGGTTTAATAAACTTTTTTTGAACTAAGAATTCTGTTATGATTTTCACAAAAATCAATTACTAAATAGTGTTAGAATTGACATAAAATTGTTTTTAAAACAAATATTATATTATTAATTGTTATTTTATTCATAAAAATCTATGGTTCGTCAAAATGACTTAGATAAGGTTATATATATTAATAATAAGCAACTTGGGGTTCTTTTGGATTGTTATAGTAATTTTATTAACCTTATAGTTTAAGAACACAAGGAGACACGGTAAAAGTAAAATTATTTAACTTAATGATAAATCTAAACGATAAGGTTAAAATCTGAAACTCAACTTGTCTAAATTCTATTGGATGAGAGGATTTCAACCCATCCCCACCTTAGAATTAAAATAAATCTATTTGGAGCTATCTGAATGCGAATTTGACTTTATAATAAAATAATAGTTTTAGTTATTCCAAAGGTACCCCTCTCCTCCCGTATAAAAGGGAACCTCCTCCCCCTCTTCCTCACACCACTTTGATCCTTAAATCTCGGCCAACCCCTTCCAATTTCTCCTATACACTTCCCTAGAAACATCCTAGAGGTTCTGGTCTTCTTCAAAGACCTATTTTAGTTCCCTAAAAGGAGGTCTCAAAGAAGCACTCCAAAGAAGAGGTAATGTCCGTTACCGATTCTTTCATCTTTATATCTTCTTCCAGTTCTTCTTATTTAGTTGTTTCATTATGAAGTAATATCATCAGTATCACTAATATACTGATATGTTATTATAAGTATGAAACAACCCTATATCACCATCTATCCATCCTACGGAAAACGAAATCACCGCGCGTGCGTACGTACGGAATACCGTCTCCACGCCGTGGTGTAATCTATTTTCCACCACCACCTTACTTGGATGGGTATAATGGTGTAAATAATGACTATATATGACTTTTATGAAGTGATATTGATTCTTAAATAGTATACATACACTCCAATATAGTCCCATGATCATGAGAATGATATCATCGCTCGTGCGTACGTACGGACTACCGTCTCCACGATGCGATGAGATTAATTCTCCACTTTAACCATTAATGAATGATTATAAAGTATATATAATAGGAAATCATGAAATATATGACATAATAATGATACTTTATTTTTTATATATATATGTATGTCATCTACTTAATTCCATTCAACTCAATAAGGAAACGAAAACAGCGTTCATGCGTACGTACGGCCTACCGTCTCCATGAACGGTGTATTTCTTTCCATTTACGGATTTATTATATATATATATATTCTGAATATATATTATATATAAATCATGTTTTATATTCTGGAATTAAGTAATCATTATCTATGTAATCATATGAATAATTACAAGTCAAAACACGGACGACAAATGAAACAATTTTACCCAAAACGCTCTTTAACATGGAATTTACAAAAGAACGTGTAATATAAAGGCATAAGTGAACCATATATGATATAAAAACAATGAGTATGATTCTGGAATAAGTCAATGACATTATTTAAATCATTATACAGGAGGTTCGGACACTTACGAAGCAAATCCGACCTAAGGTAAGGGAAATATCACAATCTCATTTTTATCCGAGATTGATTACACTTTGGTATTTACTGGGGTGTATTTTATCATCCACATCTATGTTTCCCCAATATGTAATATTATTTCCATCCACCTACAATTGTTTAAATCCTATTTTACCCTTCGGTGAGTTTTTAGTAAAATATATGAAAGGAAGCTTTTGTCGTTTTTCATACGAGGTACTTTTTAACTTTTCCAAAAAAAAGTACGAGAAGAATGTTTTTTAAACTTATACGCCATGAATGGATTTTTAAAACAATATTTCCAAGAAGCATCCTTTAAAAAATTTCAAGTTTATTTTTTATCAAATTCTTTTAGTTTAGAATTGAATGACATGTTAAGAAAGGAAAAGTGTTTTTGAAGTAGAAAGGATATTTTCCTCAAAAATGGAGTTCAAGTATTTTATCAAAATTATTTTCCATATATGATAATAAAGGGTTATGTTTTTATCCCTATTATTAAATTGATTTGATTATGTTGTGATGGAATTATTTTTATGAATTCCTTTATCTTATATGAATTGTTTTGTACTGTCACGATGTTTAAGAATCCCATTTTTATTACATGGGTTATGCTATGATGTATGGTTTATGATTTTGTGGCACACATAAGAATGGTATAATTATGAGATGGGTGGGACCTATATATCCCTCCAATGCATTGGGTAAATATTTTATATCTAATGAGATAGACATGGCTGGAATGGTAGGTTATACCGGTTCAGTGAAACAGGACTGAAACGAGGGTGACTCGGTTCAGAAATGGACTTTGTCCACTAAGATAGTCTTGTCAATGAGTCTTGACTAATAAGAAATGATTCTATATGATTATGTGTGTATTCCAAAAAGTTTCATGTTTTATGTTATGATTATTGGGATTACATTTCACAACTATGATTTATCCCATGTTATGATATTATGATCTGTTTTACAGTTTAAGATTTCCAAAATGTTATGTTCTTATGAATATGATGTGATTGATATTTCTTTTGTTTAACCTTACTGAGCATTTGAGTTCACCCTTTTATGTTTTCTTTTCCCCAGGATATAAAGAAAGGTTTTAGGTAAGAAAAAAAGGGAAGATCTTTATGGGAGATGTTGAAGATCTTTCACCACGATTATAAGATTATATTCTGAGTTTCCAAAGACACTAAACTATTACGGTCCTTGTGTGTGTGTTTTTGTTATGTACTAAGTATTCCGAAAAAGTAATGTAATGTCCATGTACGTTAAGCTTGGGGTCTCCACTCACTATATAATTTATATGATATAGATCTATGATTCACGTCGATGTTCTGGAAAGGTCTCTTGAATGCTATAAGTACTAAACTGAACTTATGTATGGTATGTCATCCCCAAAATAATGTTTAATATATGTGAACTATTCAAACACTAGAAGACATTTTGAGAGCATGTTCTATGGACTTCAAAAAATGATGGGACCAACATCTTCCATTTATCTAACTCTCCTATAACAACAGTTTCTACTCCAGCATCCAAATTGCACCATATGAACCCCTTTATAGTAAAAGATGTTGAACACCAACGTGCAGGGATGATGTCGTGGAGCCTAAGATATTAGGACCTGAAATGGTCAATAAAACAGTGCAGAAGGTGAAAACAATTCAGCATCACATCAGGGCAGCCCGAATTCAAAAAAATATCTATATAGACAATCATTGACAAGCTATTGAGTTTAATGCTGGAGACATCGTATTTCTTCACATATCTCCAAGGAAGAATGGAATTAAATTTGGGATGAAATGAAAGCTAATTCCTACGTACATCGGCCCCTACGATATTCTTGTTCATGTTAGAGTTGTGTCCTATTGACTAGCACTTCACCTACTAGGTCTATAGTATATTATGTATTCCATGTATCAATGTTTAGGATGTATATAGTAGATCCTTCACATGTACTGTCTTCAATGGTGGTAGAATGGAATAATGATCTTTCATTCAAGAATCTGGTAACGAAGATCTTAGATCATAGAGATAAAGTTATACATAACCAGACTGATCACCAGGTCAATGTTCTATGGTGGATCCAAAAGAATGACAAGGAAACATGGAAACTGAACGACCAAAGAAGGAAAATTACCCAAACATGTTTCAGCATATTATGTAAAATGAAATTTCAGGGGTTCAATTTCTTAAGGAGGATGAATGTAACAACCAAATGTTTTATCAATGAAATTCCATTGTTATAATTATTTCATAGTGTATAATCATATATAATTACATATAATACATAATAAAAACCACATAAATGAAGAATGAGTAAAATAAAAGGTATTTCTAGAAGCTAAGGAATGAATACTGATGAAATAGTAACATGAAATTTTTATTTTTAATGTCACCCTAATGAATAGAAAACCATCCAATGGAATAGTAAACTCACTATTGAAAGAATAAATAAAATTTATCCATATTATAGGTTACAATATGATTTAAATATATCATAGTAAAGTAATGTAAATATTTTAAAGAAATGTTAATTAAGTGTCGGTATTTTTGTAAGCCATGTATATTTAATTAAAATTATATTATTAATATAAAAATTTAAAAGAAAATTTATTTTCATAAAATATAATCAAGATAAGTATTTTTATGACTTATGATTATAAGATAATTTTATGAGAGCTAAATTAATTTTTTAAGGTGTTTGAAAAACAGTTTTAATTTTAAAATATGTAATTTTCAAAAAAAATTATGTTTTCAAGTAATAATGAATTATCTCATATTTATGAATTTATCTTAAAATGGAGTTAATTTTTCAGTTCTACTTTAAAAAATTAGTTGGGGTAAATTTTTGGGATTTTTATAAAATACTTCAATTTTTGGTGAATAATAAAATAAAATGATTTACTACAAATGCCAGATAAATAAAAATTTTCATCATTATTGAGTCATGGATGATGAAATTGGACATTGGTTAGAACCAAAATTCTCTATTTAATTTATTTTACAAGAATCAAGACTATTCATATTCCTAGGAAAAATATTAAAATATTGATTAAAATAATGGGAAACTCCTCCTCTCATCCACTATAAATACAACTCCTCTTTACCTCCACTCATAACACCTCTCAAGACTTGTTCCTAGTCCAAATTCTTCCAAAATATCTACCAAAGATACTATCCCATTCCCAGGATCAGAAGGTATCAAAAAATGGCCAAAACCACTCCCCTAAAGAGGCTCTCAAGGAAGATATTTTCAAGAGGAAAATTCCACATTTATTCTCTTTTATTTTAGTTTCATATTCCTTGGTTTTAATTTCTATCATCACCTCTCCAAATACAAAAGTTGTGACAACACCATTACCTTATATGTACTATAATTTGTTATGATAATGGAATAATTCATCACCATATCTCTTTTCCACTCCATTTATACTAGAAATTAAAACACCATTAGAGATGTCTTAATTCATCACATTCACAGACAACTGGCTTCCAATTTCTTTTATCATACTCAATTCTATCAAGGAAAAAAAATTATAGTTCAACCATACTATAATATATGTCTTATGTCTTATGTAAGTTTCATAATATTTTTTACATGTGATATTAATTAATAATGAAAAATGTGTTCATTTTTATAAAAAAAATAACAAATTAACCAAAATGGTTATCATTAATGTTTTATATAATGATTCATCTTCACAACAAATAACCAAATGAATTTTATGACCATTTAATATTCTATATTTTAACTAATAACATATTACTATAACCCAATACAACCATTCTCATCTTAAAATATTATCCTTACATGTATGTAAGTAAACCAATCATTAAACCCAAGGAAACAAATGCTCCTAAAATAATGAAATCGAACCACATAACCCACTAAAAAGGTTATGAATTAACTTAAAATTGAAATATTAAATAAATTAAAAGTAGAACTGGTTATGTAAAAATTAAATAATGAATGTAATTTGGTTATGCAAAAAATTAAAATCAGGTGTAGGACACCATTGTACTTAAGGTAACAGATTGTACCTGAACCTCTATTATTCCTTGAGACTGTTCTATATTTCTTTTTACCCAAAGGAAGATATCTATTATTTTTATGCACATAATAAAAATCTTTTTCATATTATCAAAAATCATGTATCAATATTGATTCATCATTATCTTTTAGGGATATATATGTTTATTAATGATTCCCTCCTCTATTATTCCCGATAAGCAACCCTCTTTTAAGGGATCTTCCCGAATTCTTAAGCATTTTAAATTATACAATATAATCCATTTTTAATCCACTATTATATTTATGAAACCACTATTTTATTATGAAACCCTTCTTGGTACACTTATTTTTTTATATAAAAAATTATTCCCTTTTATGTTTTAAATGACCTTTGATAATTTCATTTCACTGCACTAAAATGTTTTAATTCTATGGTTTATTAAATAATCTTTTTAGATTTTATTACTTCTTGTTGAGATCAATTTTAATTATATATTATTATTGTACCATATAATTATTCATTAATGATCTAATTACTTTTCTTTGTGAAAAATTTTAGAAGACTCTCATTTGTTATGATTTTTGACATTATTATGATACTGAATTCGTACTGTGGGAAACCCTTATGTTTGTGTATGATTGATTATGTATGATTTTATACGGGAAAAAAATATTCTAGAACATGTTATTATAGGTTAACTCAGATATTTCTTTAGTGAATTGGGTAATGTTTATTCTCCGAATATGTTATCTGCAAAGTTCATGGTAGTTAACCTTAACTCAGACTCTATGTGTGATGATCTGGGTGGTTAGCCATGACTTATGATAAACTTTGTACAATGAGCCTTGACTCGGGATAAATTCATGCTTTATGTTCCTTCCAATTTATTATGATTCCAAGTTTATATGATCCCTTGTTTTAAATGTTATTATTCCACATTTTTGTTCATTTTACATAAATTTTTTATCATTACGTTACTTCTTTTAACCCATGTGCTAAATCATTATTCTTATTTTTATTACCTTACTTGTCTTTATAGATCATCCCTTTGTTCATGTTATACCTAGGTTATCCTATGATGATGGAAGGGCTCAAAGGAAGTTAGGATCTCTATATAAAGATTAAATAATGAAATGTTTTGTTTTTCCCCTTGTTTATAGTTTTATGTACCTAATCATACAATACACAAGACTTTACAATCCTTTTCTACTATTATGATATTTAAATATGTCTAAAATCAAGTATTGTTATGTGTAAAAGTCTGGGATCTCTATAGTTGGCATCAGAGTCTAGTCTAGTTATTTGTGTACATTAAGAAAAAAGAGCTCATTAGTAAGAACCTTAGGCATGAGTCTTCTTATAAAAAATATCCCTAAATTTGGTAAGTATAGAGTAACTACTTTATCAAGAAAATAAAACCCTTTTCCAAACAAACAAGTGGTTGTTTCTCTTGCTCAGATATATCTAGGTGTAAACCCTGAAAACTCTACTTTGAGATAGACTTGAATGAGAAATGGTGCTCCACAATAGGCCTTGCCACACTCTAGGTTTGACACTCCCAGGTGATATGATTGGGTAAATTTATATGGTTCTCAAAACACATTATTAAGGGAACAAAAAGGATTCCCATAAGAATACATGTGATGAATCATATCATGGGTAACCTAGACTGAAACTAAGGGGATCACGAGTTAGGATATAATTTTATTTTAAGAGTTTATAATTTTATATTTAAGGTTTCCTTTTTTATTATTATTATAAAAGTGTTCATGACCTCATATTTTATGATTTTTTTCATAGTTAATGGGGGAAATATAAGAAAAAATTCCAAAAAACAATGTGATAGGCAAAATGATGACTTACCTAATGATATGCCTGATATAATGGGAATAAGTTTTCAAAAAATTATTAAAATAATTTTTCAACTGGATCAAGTTTTGAATAATAACATGCATCTTGTGGAATGATCTCCTCCTCCATGTAATGACAATGTTTTTTTTGAATCCTTCATAAAACAAAAGCCTCCCATGTTTAGTGGATCTTTGGATCCCCTCGTTTCGGAATAGTGGATTGACTCCATTAAAATTATATTCTCTATCCTCCAATGATTAGAATAATAGAAATTTGTACTGGTGGTCTATAATTTTTATATGGAAGCTAATTAGTGGTGGACACTCATCATGATTACGAAGTCCAAGGTGGAAACCAATTCCCTGGATTAGCACAAATTTATGAAAAAAATTTCATTAAAAGTTTTCCATAAAACCACCACTTCAAGATTGAACGAGAGTTACTTGGACTAAATTAAAATGATTATTATTCTATCGGGGTGTATGAAGAAAAAATCAAAAGGCTTCCAAGATACATCTTCATCTTTTTCAGGATCACTAAAATCAAAGTGGATCCCTTATTTATCATATTAAAGCCAAGTCTATGAAAAGTTTTGGTGATTCAAGACTTTGACAGTATATAGAGATTGTTCGTTGTTACCTCAATGCTGTAATTAAGATCAATGACACCCAATGGTCTCATAGGACATGATAAAATAGAATAAAATGGAATCTAATATGGGTGTTTTAGGAAATGAATTCCATTATAGAAATAATATCGAATATCCCATGTGATAGAATTCTTAGATGAAGTAGCCTAGGAACTATGTAAAGAGAACCAATAATTTCTTCAAATGTGCAAGAATGATACATCTGTTTAGGAAATATTAGAGGGATGAATAGAATACCCATAAAATGGAATAAGAAAGGAAGGTCCAAATCAACACTCAGCTTGTAGTGTAGCTTTACAACTACAAGAAATATGGGAATTATGTAAATAATTTCTCTACGTCAAGTATTATCAATGGAAATGTAAAAAAACCTCATAGGAAACAAGGAAGGGATTATGATATATCTAATACTGAGGTGGATATGGATAAAGATGTGGTGACAAGTACGCTAGTTATTCATTCGATAATAGAGAATGTACTATTTGATTTTAGTTTTACGGATTCTTTCATATATTTAATGTTTAGTAAAACTATTCAAAACCCGCATTAATATTTGGAGGTTGAGTAATCTATGATAATAGAGAATGGTGAAATTATTTCATACATGGTTTATAACACCACCCTAGTAAATGCTTGTGGACTTAACCTCCCTGTAAATCTTTTCATACATCTATTGGAGGTGATTGATAAATTTTTTTGTAGGGATTGGCTATCTTTATAAAAATACAACATTAATTAACAGGAAAGGGTGATCACTCTTCTAATCCACAAGTATCCTCCAATCCTACACAATTGTAAGGAAAAAGATGAAAATCCTTCTAAATCATCATATCATGTGTGGATAATGATTCCTTTTAATCAAGCATATCTTTTACAAATGATTGAAATGAAGGAGATGATATTTCTCGAAGATATGCCCATCGTGAGGGATTCTACTATTTTATTTCTTGCGGAATTGTAGATTATTTCTACGGATTGATAGATTGAGTTCTCAATTGAACATATTCTTGTATCCCTACCTATATCTAATACACCAAATAGAATGGCCATTGTTGAGCTGGAAGAGCTGAAGAAGTAGTCACAGGAGAATCTCGAGAAGGGTTTTACATGCCCAAGTTCTTCCCCATGCGGTACACTAGTCCTCTTTGTTAAGGAGAAGGATAGATCAATGCGCCTCTCCATTTATTATCATGAGATCATAAAATCACAATAAATAAAATGTATCCCCTACCTTGGATAGATGAATATTTTGATCAGCTATGGGGGACTAGTTATTTCTCTATGGTGTACCTTCGGTCAAGATATCACAATTTAAAGGTTATGAAGGATGATATTCCCAAAACTACCTTTTGAACGAATTATGGACACTATGGTTTCAAATTTATTCCCTTCAGAATCAATAATTCTATATAAATATTGATGTATTTAATTAATACAGTCATTAGATATTACATCAAAAAATTTGTGGTAGTCTTTATTGATGATATTCAGATTTACTCCATGAGAAAGGACGAACATGAGGAAAAATTGAATATTTTGTTAATGACTTTGTAAAGAGATAAAAATTATGAAAAGTAAAATAAATGTGACTTATGGATTGAGGATGTATCATTCTTGAGGAATATGATCACCCGAAAAGGGATATCAGTAGACCCTTCCATGACAAAGGCAATGGAAGAGTAGACCAGGCCAACATCTTTAACAATGATCCGCAACTTTTTCACTCATCCTGGGTATTATAGACAATTTTTGAAGAAATTCTCACGATTTTCAAAACCAGTGACCAAGATGACATTGAAGGGAGTGAATTTTTTCTGGAGTCAAGAATTTGAGGAAATCATTAAAGATATCAAAAAAATCATATCACTACACTAGTACTAAGACTCCCAATAAGTGGATAAATTTTTGTGGTCTATAGTAATGTTTCAAAAAAACAATTTGGATTTTAACTAATGAAAAATGATAAATTGATAGCTTGCACCTCAAGATATTTTAAAATTCATGGGAAAAACTATCTCACACATGATTTGTAGTTTTCAACTATAATCTTTTCCTTGAAAATATGGAGGCATTAGCTCTATTGGGGGAAGTGTGAGTTATATGTTGATCATAATAGTCTCAAATATATATTAACATATAAAGAGATTAATATGTTCCATAGATGATGGTTAGATATCATCAAGGATTATGACTTCTCAATCCACTACCATCCCCATAAGGAAACTATGGTGTCAGATTCTCTAAATAGAAAGGACCCTACATCCTAATCAATGACGAGAACTGAAAGAGTTTTAATATTCTTATATTTTCAAAGGATAGACATGGGACTCATTAGGGGATTAAGATTAACAATCATTTCTCAAATTCTTTCTGTACCATCCCTCATGGAGAAAATTAAGGATATTCAAAGGAATGATTTGGAAATTCAGAAAACTGTTCAAGCTATCATAATTGGGAAATCCTAGGAGTTAATGATTTACATGGATGGAGTTCTAATATTTGTTTCACAATTATGTGTACTATCATATCGATAGATTGATAAGAATATTCTGAATGATTCACAATTATCAACCTTCTCTATTCACCCAAGGAGAAAAAATATGTATCAAGTTCTTCGGGGGAAATATTAATGGGACAATATGAAGAAAGAGATTTTGGAGTGAACATCAAATTGCATGGTATTTCACCATGTGAAAGATGAAAGAAAAAAGTCTAAGGGGATGAGCAAACCACTACCCATACCTACATAAGAAGATGGATAAAATCACCATGGACATTATCATTGTACTTCCAAGGACATCCAGAGGAAAACATACTATATGGGTCATTGTGGATCATCTTACAAATACAAATCAGAGTATTGAAATTTGATAGGAGCTAACATTGGATATAATTTCAGGGATATTTATAAAAAAGGTGTTCAGAATGTATGGAGTAACACTATCTAGTGTTTCTGATATAGATATAAGACTCACCTCGATGTTCTAGAAAAGCCTCTGTCATGCTCTAAGAATTGAAATGAACTTCAGTAAGTCCTATCATCCTCAAACAAATGTCTAATATGAGAAAAATATTGAAAAACTTGAAGTCATTTTGAGATCGTGTTCTATAGACTTCAAAAGACTATGGGACCAAAATCTTACATTAGTCGAAATCTCTTACAAAAATAGTTTCTACTCCAGTATCCAAATGGCACCATATGAACCCCTTTATGGGAAAATATGTAGAACACTGACATTCTGGGATAAAGTTGGAGATTGTAAGCTATTATGACCTGAAATGGTTGATGAAATAGTGGAGAAGGTGAAAACTATTCAGCAGGACCTCAAGATAACCCAAAGTTTACAAAATATCTATTCATACAATTGTTGACAGGATCTTGAGTTTAAAGTTGGATACATAATATACTCCTACATATCTCCAAGGAAGAATGTCTTGAAATTTGGGATGAAATGAAAGATGATTCCTTGGTAAATTAGTCCCTTTGACATTCTTGATCATGTTGGAGCTGGGGCCTATCGACTAGCACTTCCTCCAACAATTCCTATAGTACATGATGTCTTCAATATATCCATCTTAAGGATGTGTATAGTAGATTATTCACAAGTACTATCTTCAAAGGTGGGGCAATTTAAAAATGATCTTTCTTATAAGGTGCAGCCAATGATGATCTTGGATCATAGTGATAAAGTTCTACGTAACACAACTACTCACCTAGTCAATATACAATGGCAGAACCATAAGTATGAAGAGGCCACATAGCAACTGGAGGAATCAGTGAAGGAAAAGTACCCACACATTTTTCAGCTTATAATGTAAAACAAAATTTCAAGGGATAAATTTATCAAGTGGGGAAAATGTAACAACCGAATGGTTTATCAATGAAATTATATTATTATAAAAATTTATTATAGTATAATCTTATAAAATTACATATAGAACAAAATACAAACCATATAAATGAAGAATGAGTAAAATAAAAGTTATCTCTAGAAGTTAAAGAATGTACACCGATGAAATAGTAACCTGACCATTGTTATAGTAATATGACCCTCATGAATAGAAAACCGGTCAATTGAATAGTAACATCACTAATGAAAGAATAAATAAAATTTATCTATATTATAGGTGACTGTATGATATAAATATATCATAGTATAAGTAAGTAAATATTTTAATAAAATTTTAAATTAAGTGTTGGTATTTTTGTAAGTCATGTTTATTTATTTAAAATTTTATGACTAATTTAGTAACATAAAAGAAAATTTATTTTCATAAAATGTATTACAGAATAATTATTTTTATTACTTATGATTGAAAGATAATTTTAAGAGACCTTATTTATTTTTTTAAGCTGTAAGAAAAGCCGTTTTAATTTTAAAATTTGTATTTTTCAAACAAATTATGATTTGAATTAAAAATTAATTTTATAGTATTTATGAATTTATCATAAAATGGTGTTTACAACACAATTTACGGTGGTCGATTCGGACAAAAGACGCTTGATATTGAGCTCGACGGAATATCAATGTCGTTATCTCCCTCTCAGATGAACCAAACCTAGAAGGAGGTGGTTATGTCTATCAGACATGACCTAGATGTGTTTAATGAAGAAAAAGTACACGACATATACTTTCATTCGCCATCCCCTGCATTAGGCGGCCTCCAGGTCACCACAAATGGCCATGTGCATGTCCGATACATGGACATCACCAGGCTACCCGTGGTAACCGAGTACATGTCACGTACTCATAAAGTACATGGAATGTACCTCAAAAATTTCCAGAAACTCCACTTTTCTCAAAAACACCATAAAAGGGAATAACATACCTGAAAATATGATTTGGGTTCATACAAAATCCCCCCCCCCCATAAAGAAATTCATCCCCGAATTTCCCTATCATGGTAGCGTAGAATAAGAATCCCAAAACATCTCTGGCCAATGTGATCGTACATCGGCCTCCACCACCCAGATCTCTTCCAATACCTGCCTGTGCTGCCATAGAACTCAGATTAGAGGAACAGACCATCCATGGAGAACCCTCATACTACGATCAAAAATCCGGATAGGATGCTCCTCGAATGAGGCGTCCACCTTTCACACAACCTCCTCGGGTTGAAATACATGAGATGGGTCAGAGAAGTAACATCGCAGCTGAGAAAAGTGGAAGACATTTTCCATAGCCTAGTAACTCCGAGGCAACTGTAACCGATAAGAAATCGGAACAACTCTCCCCAACACCTCAAACGGCCCGACGTACCTCAGTGAAATCATACCATGTCTTATAATCCTTTGGTGTCCCAAACTCGGTGTGACATACATGAAAACCTGATACCCGACCCCGAACTCCATATACCGTCTCCACTGATCAGCATATGATTACTGTCGAGACTGTGCAGTATCCATCCTCTTGTGAATCAACTATATCTGCTTGGTGGTCTCCAAGACAATATGAGGTTCCAACACAGATGCCTCTCTTGCCTTCATCCATCATATGGTCGATCGGCATGGCCTACCGTACAAAGCCTCATAAGGTGCAATATGAATAGTTTCTTGAAAACTATTATTGTAGGAAAACTCCAAAAGAGGTATGTGCTTCTCCCAAGACCCTCTAAAATCTAGGTTGCATGCTCGAAGCATGCCCTCAAGCACCTAAATCTTACACATGGACTGGCCATCTGTCTGGGGATGGTAAGATGTACTCAGAAGCACATGTGTACCCGAAGCCTTCCGAATCCCCTACCATACCCGAGAAGTAAAATGAGAATCTCTATCCGAAACAATGGAGTGTGTAACTCCATGCAAATTTATAATATCTTGGATGTACAACCATCCCATCTCATCAACACTGAATTAATCCTTGATCGGAAAGAAGTGAGAAACTTTTGTGAGTCTTTCAATAACAACCCAAACAATATTATTCCCGTGAGGCGACCTCAGAAAACCTATCACGAAGTCCATTGTGACATCATTCCATTTATACTCAGGAATATGTAACTGCTGCAAAATCTATGCTGGTTGCTGATGTTCCTCCTTCACCTACTGATTGGTGGAACACCTCATCATGAAACCTGTAACATCCCTCTTCATACCTGGCCACAAATACAGACAGTATAGATCAAGATACATCCTGGGACACTAGGATGAACTGCCCAAACTGAGGAGTGAAAGTCTCACATCATCTCCTCAGGTATTTCTATTCACACACATTTTCACCAATGAAAACGCAAGCTCTCATCCTCACCTATGGTCCATCCAGAAATAGGGTCCTCTCCTGACATGCTTTCCCATAGGACTAGGCCTTCAGAATCTGATAACTTCCTCATTCTCCCTCAATCAAGAAGAGTACATGTAACAGCTATAGAAGAATGAAATGTTTTCCCAGGTTTTTCATGCACCTCCAAATGCATCTTAGAGAATAGAGTCAGAAGCTACCACTCACTGCAGGCTTTCTGAACTGCTTGTATCTGAGTCCTCCTGCTCAGTGCATCAGCAACTACGTTGCCTTTTCCAGATGTGTAGGCAAGCTCAATGTCAAAATACTGAAGGTACTTCTCCCACCTTCACTGTCTCAAATCCAAGTCACACTAATTGAAGATATACATAAGACTTTTTTGGTCGGTGAAAACAAAAAAAATCTCTCCCAGAAGATAACGTATCCAACAGCGTAAGGCATTGACAATTGTATCCAACTCAAGATCATATGTCTTGTAGTTCCTCTCATGTGGCCTCAACTGCTGAGACCCGTACACAATGACTCATTCCCCTTGCATAAGCACTTCTCCAACACTGACACCTGATGCACCACAGTACACAGTATAGCTCTTGCACGGCTCTAGCAATACTAGTATCGGTGCTGAAGTCAACCTCACATTCAGCTCCTAAAAGGTTGAATCATAAGAATCTGAACACAATAACTTTGCACCATTCTTAGTGAGACCCTTAAGTTGTGATTCTATGCATGAAAAGTCTTATATAAAACGTCTATAGTATCCATTCGGCCCTAGAATACTTTGTAAATCAAAGATGTTCTTCGGCTGCTCCAAGGAAACTTCTGCTCTCACTTTCGTTGGATCTACTGATACTCCTCTCTATGAGATAACATGACCCAAGAAGTGAATCTGGTCTATCCAAAATTGAAATTTAGAGAGATTAGCATATAAATGATGCTCTCGCAGTGTACTCAAAATGATCTAAAGATGGGTATCATGGTCTTGTCATGTGTGAGAGTACACCAAGATATCATCCACGAAGACCACCATGAAGGAATCCATGTATTCATTGATCACTCAGTTCATTAGTGCAATAAAAACTATAGGGGCGTTCGTGAGACCGAATGAAAAAACTACATACTCGTATAGACCATACCCTCTCTGAAAGGTTGTAAGAGGTATATCAGATGGTCTAACACACAACTGATGGTAACTATATCTCATGTAAATCTTCGAGAAGACTCGATCTCCTCATATCTAATCAAAGTGATCATCAATCTCGGCAAGGGATATCAGTTCTTGACCGTAAACTGATTCAACCTATGATAATCCATAAATTGCTGGAGGGTACTGTCTGCCTTCATCACAAATAGGATAGGTGAACCCCAAGTAGAAGTACTAGGTTGGATGAAACACTTTGCCTTAAACTCATCCAACTGCTTCTTGAGCTCTTACAACTCTGGTGTATCCATCCTATAAGGAGGAAAGGACACTGGTGCTACTCCTAGAATCAGCTCAATAGAAAAGTTCACCTCACACTCTGGAGGAAAACCTGAAAGGTCCTCTAGAAAGAGATCCCTGAAACGATCCACCACTGGAGGAAAGTCCTTCTAGGAAGTCCCCTAGTCATCTAGATATAGACTAGAAATCTGGGCTATAACTCCTTCTAACCCATGATGCTCGGGTCCTGCTCTGCTCGACTGGACCTACCATTATCTCTTATAAAGAAATGATCCACCCTCCAGTGATGTGAGACTCTCCCTATGGAAATAACAATTGACAACAGCCTGGAAGGGAACTAAACAGTCCATTCTGATAATTACTTTATATCTTGTCATCTCTAGGATATAAAGGTCCCATAGGAAGTGACGTATACCATCCTATATAGGGTACCCATTGCACTGTCGTACACTATCCATTCTTGTCTCCAACGATGTGTCTTGAGTCAAGATTTCAGTAGAAGAAATGATAAAAATTCCAAGTCTCTCCACAACAGAAACAGATATAAAGCTATGGGAATCCCTCATATCAAAAAGAGTAGAAGCTAAAACTGAGGAAACTAGGATCGTACCTCGAACTGTGGAAGGTCTGGTACCCTTCTCATGTTGGGTCTGTTCGAATACAGAATTATGGCATGTACAGCCGCCCTGTGACCCTTCCTGACCGCTCTGAGCTGGTCCACCCTATTGTCACTGAATGCCTGAAAACTGACTACCACGGTCGTGACCTCCAACTCAGCCAAAATAGCTAGAAGAAATCCAGTTCCCATAGTGATAAGAAAATGATGTCACTTTTCTTCAACGAGGAGTCATAGAAAAACCCTTATCACGAGCAGCTGGTGAGAATATCTGACAGAAATACGGAAGATGACACATCTTTCTACAAGATCAGCACTCTACTGGGTCTCTCGGGCAATGTGGCCTTGTATTCCTGCTCTTTCCACACTAGTAGAACACCACTTGGATACCAGAAGAAGGGTCTCACATCCTTGGATCACCATGCAAAGACACCATTCGGCACTTCCTTCTGTTAGTAGGAGGGATACTAACTCCGGATGTCGAGCTGCCCTGGCTCAAAACTCCATAATCCCTCAGATTGCGCTCTATGATCAGCACCTGGTTGGCGATACAAGTGATGGAATTCAACCTGAAGATATTCCATTGGAATAGGATTTCATGCCTTAGACCATCCTCAAACATTCATTCCAAGAATAACTCATCACCTCCTAGAATAGGTGTGAAGCATTGCAGCTCGGTGAAGAGAGAAGAATACTCCATAATAGAAAGAGTACCCAGCTCTAGACTCATGAACTCTTGGGCTCGATTGGCCTTCAAAGTCTCTGGATAGATTTAATCATAGAAGGCATGCTGAAACTTATCCCACACCATAAATTACTGGAATATCCCCTGTGAGATCACATCCCACCATCTCTTGGACGAATACAGAAGCATGGATGTAGCAAGCTTCACCCTCCTCTCTAGTGGCATCTCCAGATGATCAAATATAGAAAGCATGGCTTCTAACCATGACTCGACAGCCTGAGGTCCTCCTTCCCCTCTAAAGGTGGGAGGATGCTGCTGCTGAAAAATCTACATCAACTCTACCATAGAAGGGGCAAGATGCAGTACTCCCCAGAAGGTCTGCATGAAACTCATAAATCCATATTGGACCAGTGTGTCGACACTATGTCCAGAATAATGGTTTGGTCCAAGACTGTCACAACTAGAGGATATGTAGGCAGTTCATGATTAGTCATGTTTGGTTTCTGATTGTTTCCCTGTAACTGTTGTACAGCCAGAGGACGTCTCGGTGGAATGACTCTGGAAGGTCAAGCACACACCTTAGATCAGGATTATCATGGACTGAAAACATACTTAAAAGGAGGGAACAGGAGAAATAAAGCATTCACGTTTTTCAAAACAAGGATACACGGCATGTATAATAAACTACACGACATGTTCCCATAATCCATTCACATGGGCGTGTACTTCTACAAATCCAGGTTGTGTAACTCCCCATACATGGCGTGTTGTCCTTACACATGGCATGTAATTGTATTCCCTTCCCATGCCTGGGTTCCCTTACATGGATAGGCCACATGATTCTCATAAAACAAGAATACATGGCATGTTAGTGCCAGAAACGACATGTACTTAACAAGCTTCACCGACTCGTGTTGTTAGAGACACAGATGGATACACGACTTACACTACACGACATGTTTAATACTAACATGACATGTATTAGAGAAGACCCAACCGACCTGTGTTGTTAGTGACATGGCCGCCTACACATTTCGAGAACATGGCATGTACATCTGATACACGACATGTCCTATGAAGGATTCAAAACCCCGTGTCCCTGCCCAAATAGTCCGTGACACTGTTAAAGACTACATGGCTTGTACATGCGGTACACATCATGTACTAAAAAAATAGTTTCTTCTCGAACAGAAGAACACATGGTGTGTATTCATCATTACACGACGTGTATTCTGGGTTTTTCTAGATAGTAAGCCTCTGAAACTACTCCAGAGCCCAAAAAAACACTGAAACGAACACTAAAGTGCGAAATTACGATCCGTGAGATCCCATTCTCCCCGTGAATCAAATCTTGACATCATGTACATGTTATAAACAAGCATGATAGATCAATGATCCCCCCAATTTTGATCTATGAGGGCCCATAACTCCTCAAAAACCAATTTTTGGCATCCATTCAAGAAAAACCTTACACAAAACAATACCCTATCAAACAGTAGGTATTCTATCAATGTATCTATCACAACAGCATGCATATCTGGCACAAAAACTATCAAAACAACATGCAATTACAATTGTGCCCTAAATGGAATGGCAATAATGCAGGACATGTCATTTCTAGAAAGTGCCAATATGATGCATGAGATGGCATACCATCATCTCATCAGGCTACAATAGAAATAGAACATCAATAAGATCAAAAATAATAGCACAAATCATGTGAATCACGCAACGGTGAAAATCAAATCTACTGTAAAATTGCCAAACCAAAAAAAATTAAATGAGGTAGATTTTCTTTTCCCTGTACACGGGTTTGCTACTCTTGGTCACATATTATTTCCATGTACCAATTCATTCATATCCCTATCTATAGGCTCTAAATTGTAAGTCACAAAGAAATAATTCCTCTGATACCACTTTGTAACATCCCGGTTCTGGATGCTTCCCAGAGGCACTCCGTACCGGGTTGGTCACATGGCCTCAAACACATTTCCCTGAACACCAGAGGCTGCCGACTAGCAGCGGGGGCCTTGGGTGTGATATTGGGGAAACTATTCTCTAATTGGAAGAGTAACACAAAAGAAGTAAACAAATATACAATAGAGAGATAAATAGTAATGCCAAGCAACAAGAAAAAATGGAAGACTAAAGAAATAAACAACTGATGCACATATATTAAAATGATGCATGATACATATTTCTACGAAAGTAGCCAAAAAAATCACAATGTTGGAATACAAAATAGTACTGAAACCAAGTACAAAAGAAAACATATAAATAGCACCTAAATATCACATCCCTCATCTTAGTCCCATGCTTTCTAGCTCTACAGCAGTCAAGTACCTAAAGTAGAAGGGCACTAGACCTTATCCATACCTGCGACAATATAGTCTGTTTGGGACCAAATGCAAGACACAAACAGGGTGTGAGACTAAATCTCAGTAGGCAACCACCACAAGATTTGTGCCTAACAGTCAGTGAATATATGATAGGTCATGGGTAATGGAAGTAGTAAACAAATAAGTACTCAGAAGTAACCAATAAACAATTTCAATTCTTTCAGTTCGTATATCAAGAAATAGTTAATCAAGGCAGGTAAACACAAACAGGTAAACCCCTGGTAAGTACTCACAGCCTGTCCCCTCTGGTCCAACATAGTAACCCATGAAAAAAGCTAAACACAAAAGGGAACCCCTTAACGAGTACTCACAGCCTGACCACTCTGTTTCAACCAAACAAGTACAATCAAGCCCCTAGGAATCCCACTAAGTCTACCCCTCTGGTTCTCCTTAAGCATAGACTCTCTAAGGAATAACATACCTTAAATTCCTCCTATAGTCTCGTAAAAGTAACTAAATTCTCTCTGGGGAAGCACTTATGTCACATTCCCCATGTGGCACGCTTCGAGGAACTACAAATACTCTGAGGAATCACTTACATCAATTCCCAATGTAGTCTCGTATCGTAAGAGTAAACAGACACTCTGGAGAACCCCTTACGTCCATTCTTCTTATGGTCAACTACAGTAGGTTCTCACGACCCTGTGTTAGTCAAGAAAGCATAGTACCGCATATTAGCCAACGTAAGCCTCAGAACTACTTGGCTAGCAATCTAAATCACATCTGAATGTCAGATAGATAGAACACTCTATCATACAATACTTGCTATGGTATATAAACAAGGCAGCCTAATAGTCTAAGCAAGACCAAATAGTCATAAACAACATGCATGGAAAAAACCCTTCCAAAGTATAGAAATTAACCATATTCATATTCCATTAACCTCTAGTCAATCATATAAGCATAGTAGGAAAAAATCAGGGCTAAAATAGTAAACACGCAATACCCCGTTTATGGGTATTGGGCACTTTTGCACATATATCTCAAATAATTTCAACGGAAAGGCACAAACCACCTACCTCAGTGTTGTAGGATCGATATAAGTGAACCTATAACATTGAATCTCCCAAGAACATCGTCGATCAACAAAAATTTCTAAAACGTTTAACCGGAGATAAATCTTGAAAGAGGAAGAATCAGTAAACGAATCTCTATAAGAAGGAAGATCATACCGAGGCGATTGCAACACAATCATCGGCGGTCGATTCAGAAAAAAGATGCTCGGTCGGGATCTCAAAGGAAGATCGGTGCCATTATCTCTCTCTCGGATGAACCAAACCTAGAAGGAGGTGGTTCTGTCCATCAAACGAGACCATGAAGCGTTTAATGAAAAAAAGTACACGACGTGTAATTTATAAGTACACGGTGTGTAATTTCCTTCACCGGCCCTTGCATTAGGTGGTCTTCAGATCACCACACACGGCTGTGAGCCGGGACACTACACGGCTAGCACCCGGCTACCCACGGTAAGTGATTATATGGCATGTACTCATAAAGTACACGACGTTTACCTCAAAAATTCCAGAAAACCCTATTTTCTAAAAAATACCAGAAAATGGGAAAAATTACCTAAAAAAAGATATCAGTTCTTAAAAAATTACCCTTTTAGGTTGTCAAAATTTTACACTGATTTTCCAGGTGAAACAATGGTGTAGTAAATACCCATACCCATTTCCTATCAAGGGTGTTCACCTTTATGCACTTATACTTATTTGATTGGGGACATACATTTATTGAATTTCACACTATATAATCATTTGTAATTATCTAATAAAAATAATTGAGCACTCAATGTGGTCTGAAATAGTAGAGGCTAAGTGATTCTTCTTTTACAATAATGTTATAGTCAATAGTAAAATTACAAATACCATTGAATAGGATGAGTGAATCATTTATGATCTCTTTGATATCTATGATATCAGCTTATATGACACCCCATCCAAGTGTTGGGTACTTATATTACATGTTAAATAAGGATTCTCATTTCATAATGTGATATGTGAGATATTATTGAGTTTTACACTAAATCATGAGAGTATCCACGAGAATTTTGGAGTCGGATTCGAACACCCAATAACTATGTAAAACAGTCTGAATGGGGAGAGGTAACTATGATAAATGATTTCCAAGTGTACCATCTATTTGGATCCATTAATCATGATAATGAAATTATATTGATGGGTGTTCCTGAAATTATATAGGGCCCCAATGTATTAGGCAATGTTTTAGTCTCATGTGACGTCATACAAGGGGTTAAAGATTGATCCTAATCCATATTGGGACATTTTAAATCATTAGGTCTTAGAATTTATCCTTAACCAATGTTTATGATCTAGTGTTATTTTTTTTCTACACATTTCCCATGTTTCCTTTATGTAATCATGCATTATGATGCCTCATTATTCGGGTTTACAATACTCACCCTTTTATGCCTTATTGATACGACTATTGTCTAACATGTAATACTTTCTTCATGTAATGACATGTTTATTCCATTACTGTGATTTATATCTCACCCTTTTCTTATTTATATACTCAGGTTATCACATGATGTTTATATGTATGAAAGAATAATAAGATAATTTTAAGGAATTGTTCAATAAATATGATGCATCTCCTGTATTAAGTTGTTATGTAATATACTTAACTCCCAAAGGCACTTCACACCATTATATTTTGTTTGTTTTATGAGTAATATTATGTAATAGGACCTTAATTAATGTGTATAAAAAATTACAGTTTAAATATCAATAGTTCCCTTTTGTTTTAATTTTCAAAACATTAAAATTACAATTTTACCCATATAAATATGAAATCGAAAAAATTTACCTACTAAAAAATTAAAATTTTGGGATATATATTTTAACCCAACTTGATAAATAAACCATATAAAATGATTTATAATATTTTTAACTTAGACTATCCCCCATTCTATAATCAATATTAAATTTTACATGTGTATGAATCATATAAATTCTTGGTCTCCAACCCAATATAGTGTCGTTTAATTCATTCCTCATTTCTATTCATCTACAAAAAAATATCACCATCCCAAAATACCAAATAAAATATAATACTCCCCTTTAATTAAAATAAGAGTATCAATAATTCCTCAATTAAAACATAGTGAAACATTATAAAACATATTCAACCTCAGTCAAACCCACAAAACCAGAATTAAAGATGGTCTCGTCTGATTAAATAACACAATCATATTTAGAAAACATTTACCTCAAATAAATAATGATCCTACCCAGTAAATATTATCCAAATTATTTCAATTTTAGTGAATTAGAATTGAATAAAGATAAATAGGTTTAATCAAATTCATATAGGCACAACCCTAAATAAATTATAAAAAACTTTTCTAAATAATTTTACACTTTCCCTTAGCCACCTTCCAGTATTTTCTAAAAAATTCATGCACCTCAAATGACCATTTTCATAATAGAAAATTAATATGAGATCCTAAAATTTAATTTTTCCAATTAATATTTCCAAAAAACTTTTTCATATTTTAAAATATTTTTATTTTATTTTTTTCTCAAACAAATTTAAATTAATACCTAAAATATCAAAAATGGGTTATTGATGGTTGGAAAAAATGATATACATTTAGGATTGAATGATTTATGTGATTATATAAAAACACTTCATATATGTGCCCAATTTTTTTCCACATAGGAAGACTAGAAATTGATAAAAAAATGTAAACTAATATGAATGGATATTTTATCCTGAATCATTATGTGTGTGTGTCATTTAGACATTTATTTGTACGGAGTGTGAAATATAATGGTTTATTATTTCACTATATTTATTTTAAATTTAATTTTTTATAAAATTTATAATATATGGATATGTCTCCCCCAACTAAGGTTTTTTTCATATTCTATAGTCACTAAAAATTCAAATTTCTTGATAAACATTTATAGATTTGAACTATATTTTATTTCTTATACTAACATGATATTCATGAAAAGATGGTTAATATATTGTTTTTAATTTTTTTTCAAAAAAATTCAAATATTTACCTACAATCCATTTAATATATAAATGATATATATAACATAATATTTATGGAAATAAATCAAATGGGTTGAAAAATCGGTGAATCAATCCATGTTTTTTGTTATAAAAAATACCAATTCATGTAAAATTAAATTATTTCAAAAAAAGTTAATTTCTTAAAATATTTCACATGATTGAAAAATAAAAAAACTCTTAATAAATTTTTCAGATTCAATAAATTGGACTATGAGAACCTATTAAATAAATTTGTAAAAGTTTTCATGTGGCCAGAATTTTTTTACACTGGGCATTATTTAACTGCATTGTTAATAATGTTATTGTGACATTATAATAGTGATTTATTGAAAAAAATTTATCTATAACAACATGTGGCCTAATTAATATTTTAGGATAGTAATATATATATAAATACACATATATATGAATATTTCATTAAAATTGGGTTTATAAAAATTAAATAACTTTGATTCCCATTTGAAACCAATAAATTATCCAACATTCTAAATGAAGTATACAAGATATAGAAGGACAATTTTAGTGATAAAAATTTTCTATACATACTATATTGGGGTGCTTATAAATTAAACATATTGATATAAATTTTAACAAATTCATATAAATATATAAGTTTTTTGATAATTAATTATGAATATAAAAAAAGACAGACTATATTTCCTCAAGAAAATCATATGAGACTACCAGTATGAAAATATCCATTGAAAATAGAGTAATAATGTTCACCATGAAACTATAAATTATTCTATAATATACCATTTTAAAAAGGTCGGGATATTACAAATAAGTCCATAGAATTTGGAAAAACATTGTAGTCATTTGATTTAAATAATTCTTAAACAATTAAAATTATGTAAACATTATAATTCAGATATAACCTCATTAATAAATTATTATCATTTGAAAAAATAATGACTTGATGATTCAAATTTACATGGAAAATGGATGAATATGTATTCTATAGTATAACATTTATGATGGAAGTGAAAATATTTTTCACAAAAGTATAGGACAATTTAATTTATAAATTTAGTTTATTTATTTAAAAAAAGATAAATGAATTAAATAATTGGTTTTGAATAAGTGATTTTATACTAGTTTGATCATACTAGATACCTGTGAAGAATTTAAAACATCCAAATTTATACATTAGAATTCATCCTTAACATCTTATTTTAGTTATTTTTCATTGTAAATTTCATATATATTGTGATAATTTCTACTAAATACATATTTCATACAAAAATAACAAACTAATCCATTAACTTTTGGGATGGGAAATGATGTGTTTAAATTTAGGATGAGTTTTATGAAATTATTTTTTGAGTATATAATTTTTCTTATTAAATCATTGTTACTATTTAATGTAAAATATTTAGACTTTTTAATGGATATAATAATTTTTTAATTGAATAAAAATCAATAAGTTAATTATATAAAATATATTAAAATAAATAATAAGTGGAATTATGATGTTGAAGGTGAATATTTATAATAGTTTTAGACATGCTAAACTTAGGTGGATAGTAAATACATTTTTGTAAATGGAATATGAGAATGTATCTTTAATAATCACTTTTTAATTGTATATTCATTATAGTAATATTAATTATAAAACATTGAAAAATATTTTAAAAATATTTTCAGAAAATTTCATAAAATTCATGACCATGGTATATTTTTTTAATTCATAATTCCATTAAGCATTCATATTATTTCAAAAAGTGTTTTTTGAATGCTCTATATTTAGATCATCATTATTTAACCGTAATCATAATTATTAAAATAATTAAAAGTTAGAAACATAAAATACAAATTTAAATGGTTCATTCCCAATACTTCTTTACTATATTTTAAAGTTTTAGTTCTTACTTTACATGTCTTTAGATGAAATTTCTATAAAGGATCCCTGAAAATATCACATTCACTCACTAATAAATAATTCTTCATGGATCTAAAAACATACGATTATGTGAAATTTAACATGCTATCTGTATGTATATTTTCTGTCATGAATGATAATCGAGTCAACTAAACACCCAATACTATAATTAAGATCATTAATTTATGTTCTTGTTGTTAAAAAAATGATGAAAATTAATTTTTTAAAGTACCCAATTAAAATTGTTAGAATTCATATCAACCCAACCTAGATTTTCCATTGACCAAAAATAATAATCTATATATCACAATTGTGTTCCTCAATCACCAAGGTATAATAAAAATAAATGGGTTTCATCAATCATTTTTTGGGAGATTATATACCAACTTATGTTGAGATTTTAGGTCAAATTCAGATTCTGCTAAAATTTAATCTGACCTTTCAATACAAAATATATTTACAAAATGAAATAGATAACATTTGTGTCATAATGTCATTTATATACCTACTAAATAATATAAAAAGGAAATATATATGTATTAATTAATTTCAAAAAAATGATAAACAATATATAAATCAAATTGTTATACATTTATAGAATAAAATTATTAGGATGACCCAAAACAATAAAACTAATCAAAAATTACGATAAGCCAAGAACATATCTGATAATTATGGACCACAAAAAAATGATGGCCTCATTCATGTCATGTGCATCTGGTGTACACATTCCCATAGATATTTTATGTATCCATTATAAACTATTGTCCCAATATCAATGGACTGAAAAACCAAAAAAATATAATACAAGAATATCATCATGATAATTTTCCCTTCGACACATTAATCCATAGATATAAATACTATTGATTTTTTCAAATAATTTCATAGTAGGAATAATCATGGGTATATAGTTATAGTATAATAAATATATAAACATATAATATAATACATTAAAAAATTTATTATAATGAGACCCAAAAAAAATAACTATAAAAAAATTTATATAAGAAATGATAAATAATATATTTCATGATCCTTAGAAGAAAATATATTGTTGAAGCATGTAGACGTAGTATGGGAATGTAATATAATTATCAAATTGAAACCATAAATACTCCAACTACTTTCAAAGGATTATAGTTTTAAAAAATTGGTTAAATGATAAATTAATTTACAATTATTTTTTATACTACTTAATGTCGCTTTCTACATAATTATATAGGTGGGAAAGGAACACCCTCTCCTGAAATGCCAACACTCACTAACTTTTAATGTAACAAACTAACCATGGATATCCTTACACACCACTATAGAATATATTCTACAAGTCCCAACATGTGTCATTGGAAGCAATGATCTAGTGAGGTAAATTGAGGGTATCAAACAAACTTGTTGGGATCACTTTCACCCACTAAATTCTAATAAACAAATAGGTAAATCCAATAAAGATTATATCTTTAATTATCCATATGTAGGAAATACATGTTTTGTAAAGAAACTATTTTTGAATATTGATGAAACCAAGAATGTTATTGACCTCTAAAACTAATAATAATAATCTCACAAAATAAAATATTATTCTAAATGGGAATAACATTGAAAATACGGAGGATTATAAAATATAAATAGTACAAAATGATTATTTAGAAAATTAAAACTCTAATTTTGTAAGGTTTAAAATATAAAAAATTAACATTTCTCAATTTGTTACCCTTTTAAACCCCTTAAATTTAAATATAAAAAAAATATGAAAATTGAAAAATTCATTTTAAAAGTAACATAAACTAAACAACCATGATTGAAATAATTATAGGTTATTAATATCACAATAAATAAGATAAGATCTCAAAAAAAATTATTAATTAAAAAATATAAATGAAAGAAACAAAAACATATAATATTAAGAATATAATGATATAAATAACGTCACTTTATATGCATCATGAAAAAACAACTTAGGAACTAATAAGAAATTACTATAAATTATTGGATGGAATCTTATGTTTTCCTATTAAAAGTTCCAAATGAAATAATTCCGCACTCAGTCTTTATTATCCTCATTGGTTTTACCTCTACTTAGTTAATTAAAAATAATAACTAAGGGATTATAGGTAGTGTGTAATCTCAATTAGTATAGAACTCTTTTCTCAGTTTTCCACTTACTTACCCAACCCTTCCCATGAGGTTTATAAATGGAGATGAAGAAAAAATCATGATATAAAATTATAACATAAACATAATCAATGAGTAACCCACATACCACCATCAATCACCCTCCAATAAAATATCCCTTCTAACATTGATACAGAATAATAATATATTATAAAAATATGAGTTCAAAAACCAACCAATCACAACCTAGGGGAAATTAGTAAAAGGATATCATTTATACATTTAAAATATTTTATATCATTTCCACACAATACATTGTTTTTATAAAATAAAATTCACCAAAAAACCAACCATAAAAGAAAACTCAATATTTCAAAACATCATTGAAGTACTACTTTAAATAATATTAATCTCATTTGAACACATATTCATACAATGTCATAATAAAATGGGTAAAAAATAAATAGAATCATTTCATAATCCAATCATACATTGTTATCAATAAATATTATTTAAAAATCATGAATAACCATTTTTAGAGGACATGTATTTGCTAAAAAATATTTATAAATCAATTTTTCTTAAAACCCCCCTTTTCAAATAAATCAAACACACAATGTTTTTCAAAAATATGCTTCAAAATATTTATTATTTATGAAGTTTCAGTGGCATGTCACATAAAAAACAAATAGATTTTGGAAAATTCATTATAAAACAAATCATATAATTCGTATAGTATATTAATGTTTCCAGGAAAACCACTTTAAAATTCCTATAACCCATGCTTATAAAAAATAAAAGAAATGATGTACAAACACCTACCAAAATCATGAATATTTAATGAACATTCAAAAAATAATGGAAGAATAAGACAAAAGAGAATCTAAACAATACCTAAACACAAATAATCCTAAATTTAGACAGACCCAATAAATAGTTTTATCCAAAATGGGAACATAGGTAAAGTAAGAGGGTAGAACAAGATACAATAAAGAGGATGGAAGAGAAAGGAAGAAGAATAGATAGTAATTACCATGAATAATAACTTGGTAAACAAAGAGAGATACAAATGTAAAAAATAAGAGAAAGTGGGGAGTTTCTTAAGGCTGTATCAAAATAACATTATGAATTGAGGATGGAATACAGGGTTCCAAAAATAAAAATTCTAGATGAAAAATCATTAAATAAAATTTTGGGAAATATGTATGGTTTGGCTTCATAGTTTATAAATCCATAAATAGGCCAATAGACTCTAATTGTTTAGTAAAGGACTCATGTTGTTCCTTAGTGTTTAAAATATCAATACACTAAATAAAAATTTTATGTAACAATTTGTTTTATTTGATTATTATTTTTAGATTAAAAATCTAGATATTTAATTTTTGGTGGATTGTTTTAAAAAGTTAAAATACAATGAACTGAATTTTAGACCTTTATTTTATTTTACCAAATGTATAAAAACTGTAGTGTAGGAATAACATCATCTAAAAATTTGTATTTTTGTTAATTTCATTGGATGATGAAGAATATACTTATAATGAAGTTATAATTGAGTCCAAAAATTGTAGAATCAGACTATTAAAGGTTTTATTGTTAAAATATTATTGCTTCACTGTTCAAAATAATTATTATTATAATAGTGATCTGTGTTTTAGAAAGATCTACAAAAAAATTTGAATATTATAGAAACTTTTTTGGTGAATGAAATTATAATATTTTCACTATTATTTCATGGATTTCACTATGATAAAAATTTTATGAGAATATAAATATATTTTCTCTATGTTTTCCTACTATAATTGTTTTTTATCATTGATCGTTGGATTTTGAGGATATAAAGATAGATCTGTGTATTTTCAATCCCAAATGATTGGGGTATTTTAGAGATAAGAAGATAGAGCCAGATCATATCTTGTTTGATTGAGGGATTTTGGGGATTGGGTGAAAAAATAAGTTCTAAGGGGTTTAGGTGGTGGGATTTTATGAATAGTAAGATTTAAATCCTGAAAAGTTTACATTTAGTGATACCATGATCCATGATCATATATTTTCCTTATATTATATTTAAAATTTATTTAAAATGTATCTAATTTATAATATCATTTATATGATTGTTTGAATTGAAATTTTATACTCTATTATCAATTATTTTATGCTTTGTATTTATTTTTTATTATTAAATTTTAAGATCTTACTCGACAAATACAAACTTAATTTTACTGTGTTTATATTATCTTTATGATTACTAAAAAATTATATCAAATCATTAATTTTTTTCTTAGTTTTTTTAATATGATAAATACTGTGTTCATTAGGAGAGAATAACACCTCATAGTTTTACACATTGAGGTGCAATAAAATTGTAAGTATCATATAAGACTACAATTCACACCCTATTGTATGTTATATTACTATTATAAATTGGACAAAAATTACTTTCAAATTTGGTCTCTACATTTGAGATAGAGACAAGTATTTCATATTTATTTTACATTACATTAAATATTTCTTAGAACATGGGTTATTTCGTTCTTATGAGACTGATTTTACTCGAAAAAATACTCAAATTAAAACATTTGATGTTTTAGGTTAGACAAGAAGATTAATATAGAATATTTTATATATTAGAATAATCTTTTGATTCATGGTCAATAAAGAAACAATATTCTATTTCACTCTCTACTAATGAAGAATAATGTGTGGTAGATGGAAATTCTAATGCTCAGTTCTTGTGGATATAACACACACTCACAGTTATTTTTTAAATTCACTCAAACTATATCCCTTTATGATAATACTAGTTCACATTCATTGTATAAAACCCCAACAGATCACTCATGAGTTAAGAAAATATAAAATAAAATTTTCATTAGGATCACATGTTAAAACGATATATATTTTTTAACTTTATCATGACTATAAATCATGTTTCTACTATTTCCACTAAACCATTAATTTTAATGAAATTTAAATTTAATAAATAGAACATAGAATTATCAATTAAGATAGATTTTCAATTCAATTATATTTTAAATTATCATCTAAAATTGAAATAAAATCGTTGAAAATGTGGTGAACATTGCTTTTATAAAGTATTTTAGCATTGATTTCAAAATATATTCATATTATAAGTTTATTTAATCTAAAAATAAATTTAATAAAATTTATTTATATTTAAATTTATATAATCAATATATATTTTTCTAGTTTTTATCTGAATTCTATCCGCTAATGATTTTTTATGATCTGTGAAAAAGAATCATTTTCAAAAATGTTGTACAATGTCTAAGAATTAATTATGTAAATTGGAAAATTCGTTAGACTCATTATATGTATCATAAATGATATTATAAATTCTACTTATGGAGAATCAACATTAAAAGAATGTTTTACTATTTTCTCTCTTTCACCCTTTAATTTTGTTTTAGAATTGAATTAGTTTCTTATAATCTATTCTTTATAAGATAATTTAAACTTTTTATGAAGGGGAGATTATTTAAATTTCTTTAATCAAAGGGAAATTTTTTTGAAAATTTAAGGGCATAGTTTTAATAATAATTATTGCATATATTTCTAAAAGGAGGGTTTTTGAAAAAAAATTTGAAAAAGGTGAGAAATATAATAAAACTTTTATGTTTCTCATATATGGAAGGAATATAAGATAGAGGGATAAATATATAAAAAATCCGAATATTTTATTTTTTTGAAATGGGGGAGAATGTTGGGAAATAAAAAATATTTTTTTACCACTTCTTTCACATATATCCTGGCATGCTGATCCAGAGAGAAATCCTCTCTAATATCAATGAAGTGTTCCGACTTTATAAGACGGTAAAATATGACCCAGATAGCATTATTACCTTTGGATGTTTTAGGAAGTTCGGTGACAAAGTCCATAGTGAAGTTTTCCCATTTCCATTCGGGTATGGGTAATGGTTGTAAAATCCCCATAGACTTCTGTCTCTCATCATTAACTTGCTGATAAACCCAGCATCGAGAGACATATTCAACAACATCTCTTTTCATTCCATCCCATCAGATGTACTTTTTCAGGTCCCTATACATCTTCAAGCTTCCAGGATGAATAGATAATGAATAACTATGACCCTCATCCAGCAGCTCCATCTTTAATTCTGGGATGGGAGGAACAAAACCCTGATTCCTGAACTTTATTATCCCATCACAATCAAGGTTGAATTCAGGAACATTTCTCACCTTCTTTTGTAACTCTACATCTTATTTCTGTGCCACTTTAATCTTCACGTGTATAGATGGCTGAACATTCATTTGAGAAAGATATGACTTTTCCCCTTCCATTATAATTCCAAGATCCATCCTTTTAAAATCCATAAATATTGGATCTTTTTTAATCCTCATCATGGATAAACTGGCATGGTCTTGTCGACTTAATACATCTACCACCTTGTTTTCTTTCCCAGGGTAGTAATGAATTGAGCAGTTGTAATCCTTAATCATCTCCAGCCATCTTCTTTGGCACATATTTAGATCCTTTTGTGTGAAAATATACTCTAAACTTTTATGATTTGTATAAATATCACACCTTTCTCCATAAATATAATGCCTCCAAATCTATAATTCAATGATTACCGCAACTAACTCCAAATCATGTGTTGGGTAATTTTTCTCATGGATTTTCAACTGTCGTGAGGAATAAGCTATCACCATATTTTGTTGCATGAGAACACAACCCAATCCCTTCCAACATGCGTCACTGTAGATCACAAACCTTTCTCCACTACATGCCAGTGTGAGCACAGGTGCACTGGATAACCTTCTTTTCAAATCCTTGAAATTCTATTCACAATCCTCCGTCCAAACAAACTTAACTCCTTTCCGAGTCAACTTTGTGAGTGGATTAGATAATCATGTTAAATCATTCAAAAAACGTCGATAATATCCATCCAAACCATGAAAACATCGGATCTCATTTACTGTTGTTGGTATCGACCATATTTCAATAACCGCTATTTTTTCTGGATCCACAGATATCCCCTCTTTTGAGATTATGTGACCCAAAAATGCAACTTTTTGAAGCCAAAATTCACACTTGGTAAATTTGGCATAAATCTTCTCCTTTATTAAGGTCTTCAATATAATTCTCAATTGATCTTCATACTCTTCATTTCTCTTTGAATAGACATGAATATCATCTATAAAGAGTACCCCAAACTGATCAAGACAATCTCTATAGACTCTATTCATTATATCCATGAAGATAGTAGGGGAATTAGTAAGACCAAATGGCATCACAATAAATTCATAGTGTCCATACCTTGTATGGAAAGCCATATTTGTTATATCATCCCTTTTGACCCTTAATTGATGATACCTTGAACGAAGATCAATCTTGGAAAAGTATTGAGCTCCGTGTAGTTGGTAAAATAAGTCATCAAAGTACAGGAGATGATATTTGTTCTTGATAGTGATCTTGTTAAGTTCTCGATAATCAATGCAGAGTCTCATTGATCCATCTTACTTCTTAACAAACAGAACAAGTTCTCCCCAAAGTGACGCACTAGGGAATATGAATCCCTTATCATGATTCTCTTGGATTTGCTTCTTCAATTCCTGCAACTCAATTGGGGCCATTCTATAAGGTGTCTTTGAAATAGGCAAAGCACCCGGTACGAGTTCTATTGAAAACATGACTTCACGATTTGGTGGAAGCCCTGGAAATTCCTCTGGAAAGAAATCATAAAAATCCTATAAAATGGGCATATTCTTAATCGTTAGTTTCTCACCAACCATTTGAGATAAATAACCTTCATTTAGTGGAATCAAGACACATAAGATGGAAAAAATTTCTACTTGAAGGTTATGTTCATCCTTACATAGATAGACGATCATAGATTGATCTGGAATATGAAATGTGACTTCCCTTCTTTGGCAATTGATATGAGCTCCATATAAATAAAGCCAATCGATGCCAAGAATCACATCAAATTCCACTATAGGAAGGACCACAAGATTTTTAGGAAGCAATTTCACACAAACATCAATCGGAGAATAATTATAAACTTATTATGTGACTATTGTTCCATTAGGGGGTTGTCACAGCTAACTCGACACTTAATTGTGGAGGTAATACGGTGATACCCTTAGAAAATTCTTCAGAAATAAAAGAGTGGGTGGATCCAGAATCAAATAAAACATTTTCTACTTTAGATTGGATGGTAAGTGTACCTTTCACCACATCGTTATCGTACTCCACATCATTGATAGAAATTGCATGTCACATTCCTTTGTCTTCAGCCTTAAGAGTGTGTTGACGTCGATCATCATCAATAACCCTTGGATTAGGGCATTGATTGGCATAATGCCCCATTTACTTGCACTTGTAACATTGAAGTATAGGAGGTGCACTTTGTGTAGCCTTTTCATTGTTCGCATTGCTAGACATCTTTTTCCCATCATTGCGGCATTCAAATACCCGATAACCATTTTTCCATATTTGAAACATTTACATGTCCCTTTAAGACAACTCCCTCTATGTTTCTTTCCACACTTTGAGCATAAGGGAAAACTCATCTTCTTTTCAGTGTGCTCTTCATATTTTCCTTTGAATTCCATTTTCCTCTTCTTATCAAACCCATATGACTGATGGGTTACTCCAGTCTCTATCTCAACTTTGAGAGAACATAAAACGATTTCCTCGTAGCTATTGAAGTCCCTTATGGATAATGCCCTTCGAAGACTTGGTTTTAAGCCACTAAAGAATCGATCGATCTTACTCTCAGGTTGGATAATAATACCAGAATCATACCTTGCATGTCTTGTAAAATTTTCTTCGTAGGTACCAACAGATTCATCATCCTTTTGTTTTAGTTCAAGAAACTCCTTCTCCATCTTTGTTTGGAGAATAAGAGGGAAGTACTTATTGAGAAATAAGTTCTTGAACTCGCCCCATTCCATGGATTCAATTTCATCCCTTTACCTTGTAATTTTGATAAGATTCCACCATTGATCAGCTTCACCTTCAAAGTGATAAACTGCTAAGATGACATTATCATGTTCAGAACATTGAAGAACTGAAAATATCTTTTAAGTGGTACTGATCCATTGTTCAGCCACTAATGGATCAGAAGACCCGCTGAATGAAGGTGGACGCTGCCTCAAGAAGGATTCAACATAATGTTGCTCCTTCCTTTGCTCATTTGGAAGTATTTCATGATTCATATCTTGAGAATGTTGTGTGAGCATGGCTACAAGATTTTGCATTCCAGCTCCCATAACTTTTGGTTGCTTAGGGGGACAATCATTGCATTGCCCGTCGCATTCCGCATTAACGCGGTTCCTTCGGGTTCCAGCCATTGACTAAAACCAAGAAGATTAGTGTGAGCAACACTAATTATAATAGTAAAACCACATAATCAAGAATAAAATTTCACACTTAAGGTCTTTTCATAGGTTTTTCATGGCCATTTCTAAAACACAATGATTGTGTTTTGCACTTAGACTTATCCTTAGGGTTCTTACTAAGGCTTTCACATCCATGTTTCCAAAGGTTGACTATACCTTTCCTATGATACCAACTATAACGACCCATACATTTCATACATAGTTATTACATCAAAATTGAAGTACACTTATTACATCATATAACAAAAACATGAAAGGACCGTATAGGTATAGTGTCTTTAGAAACTGGGAGACATAAACAACTGGTTCATAAAGCATCTACATTGTCTCCCATTTATTTCATCATATCTAGAGTCCCTTTTTGGCATATCCTACATAATAACCTTCTTCCTGACCTGGCAAAAGAAAAAATACAAAAGGGTGAGCTCAAATGCTCAGTAAGGGTAAACAAAATAAATATCAATCACATCATATTCATAAGAACATATCATTTTGGAAATCTTAACCTGCAAAAGAGATCATAATTTCATAACATGGGATAAATCACAGTAGTGAAATGTAATCCCAATAATCATAACATAAAACATCATTCTTTGTTTCATACACACATAATCATAGAAAATCATTTCTTAGTAGTCAAGACTCATTTCCAAGACTATCTTAGTGGACAATGTCTATTTCTGAACCGAGTTCACTCCTTTTTTCAGTCATGTTTCACTGAACCGGTTTAACTTGTCGTTCCATCCATGTCTATAACATGAGATATAAATCTTAACCCAATTCATTGGAGGGAGATATAGGTCCCACCCATCCCATAATGATACCACTCTTATGTGAGCCACAAAATCATAAATCATACATCATTGCATAACCCATGTATTAAAAATGGGATTCTTAAACACCGTGACATCATAAAACAATTCATATAAGACAAAGGAATTCATAAAAATAATTCCATCACAACATAATCAAATCAATGTAATAATAGGGAAAGAAACAGAACCCTATATTATCTTATATGGAAAATAATTTTGATAAAACACTTGAACTCCATTCTTGAGGAAAATATCCTTTCTACTTCAAAAACATTTTTCCTTTCTTAACATGTCATACAATTTTAAAGTAAAAGAAGTTGATTAAAAATAAACATGAAAAATTGTAAAGGAAGCTTCTTGGAAATAACGTTTTAAAAATCCATTCATGTCGTATAAGTTAAAAAAAACATTTTTCTCTTACTTATGTCGGAAAAGTCAAAAAGTACCTCATATGAAAAACGACAAAAGATTCCTTTCATATCCTTTACTAAAAACTCACCGAACGGTAAAATTGGATTTAAACAATTGTAGAAGGATATAAATATTACATATTGAGGAACCATGTATGTGGATGATAAATATTCCCCGGTAAATTCTGAAGTATAAACAATCTTGGATAAAAAAAATGAGATTTGAGAGATTTTCACTTACCTTTGGTCCGATTGGCTTCGTAAGTGTCTGAACCTCCTGTATAATGATTTAAATATTTTCATTGAATTATTCCAGAATCATAATTATTTTTATGATATCATATATGGCCATATTCTTAGCTTTTTATTAGTAATATTTCATTGTTACTTATTATTCGGGTGTTTATTGCTTTTTGTTCTTATGTGTGTTTGGTCGAATAAATTCTTATTATTCTTTCTAGGTTATAGATACCTAATATACAGAATGGTATTAGTGTAATATATATCATATTAATTCATTAAATTCATTTATATTATTATTATGCAATGAAGATCATGTAGAACGAGTCGCATCACATCGTGGAGATGGTATTCCGTACGTACGCACGAGCGATGATATCGTTCCCATGATCGTGGAATTGTATTGGATTGTATGTATATTTTTTCAGAAACAATATCAATTTACAATAATCATATATAGTTATTATTTACACCATTATACCCATCCAAGTAAGGTGGTGGTGGAAAATAGATTACACCACAGCGTGGAGACGGGGTTTCGTACGTACACACGTGCGGTGATTTCATTTTCCGTAGGATGGATAGATGGTGAAATAGGGTTGTTTCATACTTATAATAACATATCGGTATATTATTGATACTGATGTTATTACTTCATAATGAAACAACTAAATAAGAGGAAGTGGAAGAAGAAATAAAGTTGAAAGAATCGGTAACATACATTACCTCTTCTTTGAAGTGCCTCTTTAAGACCTCCTCTTACGGCACTAAAATTGGTATTTTAAGAAGACCAGGACCTCTAGGATGTTTCTAGGGAAGTGGAGAAGAGAATTTGGTAGGTTTTGGCCGAGCATGAAGGCTCCATGTGGTGTGAGGAAGAGAGGGAGGATGTGCCCTTTTATAAGGGAGGAGAGGGGCGCCTTTGAAAAAAGTAAAAATATTATTTTATTATGAAGTCATATATGGGTTTTAATAGCTCCAAATTGATTTATTTCTATTCTAAGGTAAGTATGGGTCTGAATCCTATCATCCAATATAATTTACAGAAGTTTAGGTCATATTATTAACCTTATATATTAGTTTTAACTCTTAGTTAATTAGATTGACATTTACCATGTCACATTGTATTTTTATATTATATAGTTAATAAACATACCATATACATTTAAGAGACCCCCAAGTGGTCCATTAATGATACACCAATAATGATATAAGTAAATTGGACAAACCTTATATTTTTAGGAATATAATAGCAATTAATAATATAATATTTGTTTTAAAAACTCTTTTATGTCAATTTTGACACTATTTGGTAATTGATTTTTTTGAAACTCATAACAGAATTATTAGTTCAAAAAAAGTTAATTAAATCAATACTAACATTTCATATTAACATATAAAATTATTTTAATTCATAAAATGTCTCAATTTACATTTATTTGGGTATTTATAACATCAATTATGTCAATATTTCATTAATAAGATAATTACTACATCATCATTCTGTCACAAATAAATTAAATTATTTTAAGTCCAAAAATTACAAATAAAATACTATTATGTAGGAAATCTTTTTTTATTTCTAATTAATTTTTATAGTCGAATTTATCTTATGTATAAAATGATTTAGTTATTAAACTTTGATTTTAATTATTTTAGCCCTTCTTTAAATAAATTAATAATAAATGTCCTAATCTAATCCAAGTGGCCCTAAATAGTCATATTTTATTCATAAGGTTGTTTTTGGTCGAATTACACTTATCCAATAGAATTAGGACATGATTTAGGGTAATAATAATAACACTTTTACCTTTAATTACCCTATTTACTTTTAACCGTGGTAAAAAAGGTAAAAAGTTACTATTCACCAAATATTATTTTCATCTCATTGAACCAAATTTTGGTCCTTTATATTAACCGTGTCTCTTGGATTTTTGAAATTCCACTCACAAAAGCGGTAAAATTATGTTTTATGTGAATTTGAAAATTCTCCTAGGAGGTGGTTAAAAGACGGTGAAAAGTTCAATAAAATTTTTATATATCTAAAATTATTATAAAATGACTCCAATTAATTGCATTGAAATTATATATGTATTATGTATCAATTTTTACCAAAAATAAATTGAAATAAAATAAAAAATTATTTAAATAAAAAGTCGGTTTTTAAATAGTAACCCAGTGTTTTCACTATTCATCAAAAATTGAAAGTTTTCATAAAAATACCAAAATTTCACCTTAGGCTAATTTCGATATTCCATATCGAAAAATAAAGTCCATTTTGAAAAATAAAATTTACAAAATTTAAAAAAGTGGGTATTACTATTTATAATGGCTGGTTTTAATAATATTTTAATAGCATATCGTTGTTTAGTGAAACTCAGTATTGCGTATGACGTAAGCTATCAAGGAAGGTCCTGATTGCATGTAAAGCAAGCCAAGCTAGTGTTGTGTGTAGTGAAAGATTCATTTGATGATTTATATAACATAAAAACAAAATATTTCTCGTAAGAGTCTCGGGTGTTACACTATGATAAGTAATAATACGTATAAACTTGTACCTTAGATCCTAGGAAAATTGTATTTGACTTGAAGGAATAGCATGGTTTACCTCTTAGAAGATAATTAATTCAAATGCATTCATTATAAATGTATATCAAGCACTAAGATACATGAAAAATTAATAAAATAAAAATCCTTTGTCCATAAATAATAATGTAAGAAAGGAATCACCATTTTCTTATTTAAAATCGTCATAATTTTTATCCAAAAACAAGCAAGCTATAATATAAAAAATTAATGTAGTATAAAGGTAATTCTTTCCATTAAAAAATTATATTCATCAAAGATATTGTGTTCCATTATAGATTATAATGACCTCATTCATCCAAAAAAATATTACAAAAAGAATTAATTGGTGTTATTAAAAATTTTTATGTGTACAATAATTTCACAATATTAGAGGTTATTGGATCAGAAATGTGGTGGCCATTACTTATTTTCCATGTATAATAGCCCCAAATTCACTATGTACCATGATTTAAAGATCCACAGTTCTGTAAAATATTATAAATTGGTGCAATTTTAAGCATGAAAGAAGTCATAATACCCATATAGCACTACCTTAACAAATGAGGGGAGTAGAAGAAAAGAAATTTCCTTTGGCTTTACATATGATTGTCGCAACATGTTGGTGTTTTTGTCATTATTATCCTTAAAATTTAAGTAATAGTAACTGGTGATATTAGATTATATGGAATAACGGGAGGGATAAAACCCTGAATCAAATTTCATATAAAATGTCTGGCATAATTTAATTGCACTATATCACCATAAAAAATCTGGTTCTATCAAACAAATTCCAAAATAAAGAATTATGATAATATGATTAATCAATCTAAATTTTAAATAATAATAAATTTACAACATTTTATCCAACATTTTTAATCTCACTATGATAAAAAGAAAATAGAAAAAAAGTTAACATAAAAAATAAACATATGTATTTTATATTGATTTCTAAAATGATTTCATAAAAAATATGGAGTATGAGAGTTTTTATAATCTATTAACAATATTAAAAACATTAAAGTTAGTCATTGAATTCCCTTTCAATCAAATAAAATACATTCAACTATATGAAATAGATGAAAGGATGCATAAAACAACACAGTTAAAGGTAACAAATTTGGAAATTTGGAACTCTTCACTCACCTAGACTGCCTTACACTCAAGATCCTCATCGTTGAAAAATAAGGAGCACATAAAGAATGTTTGGTTCTCCCAAATAGTATTGGATTAACATTTTAAAGGGAGTGACATTGGATTAATTCCCATTTAATCCACATATGTCTTTAGAAACATGTATTTGTTGTATTCTTCCTGAGACATGATATTCAGGTAAACAAAAAGGGAAGAATTCATATCATAGGGTGGATATAGGGGATGAAACCCTACATCAATTTTAATAAAAAAATACTTTAATAATTTAATTATAAAACATTATAAAATAACATTTACTCATAGAGATCATATATAAATAAAAGAGAATATAATAATACAATGACATAGAACAGAAATTTTTTTATAAAATTCAATAATATAATGTTCTCATGTTAATATTTGTGAATATATTCATAATATCTTAGTATTTGACAAAATGAAATAAAAATTATCTTTTATCAAACCAAAAAAATAACTCATCGATCATGAAAAAAGGTATAACAATGAAAATTTGAGAAGCATCGTGCAATTCATCACTTAATAAAATGTTGATACATACAAGGTCTGACTATAGGGGAGTAGGTTTGGGAGAATTATCTTCAAGAAAGAATGTTTTATTGTAATATTTTTACAAATCCTTTGTAATATTTAATAGATATATATTCATATCCCTATATATTTGAGCCTAGAAAACATTGATAATTAATCTAAAAAACTCATTAATATCACTTCAGTCCAAATTTTGTATCCATCAATGATATTAAACCCCTCCAATTGAAAAAATATTTGATACATAATTCATATATATATATATGATGATTAAAATCATTTTAGTACTCAGAATTTTTTTAAGGTAGTTTGAAATAGGAAATCAAGATAGTCATCTTCTATCAAAGAATATTATTTCTAGGATTGAATCAAATCTCCACCAATCTGTTCAATAATTTTAATTTTTTAGTAAGTTCTTATTAGCATATGATTTTGGATTTGAAATAGTGCACACAAAAAACCATAAGGAACCCATGTCCTAGAACATGATCTTGGATAAATAAATAAATTGAATAACATGATCGAATATTTTCTTCTTTGGCATTCACATAAAATCCTAAACTCATTACCTAAAAACAACTTTCTGGACAACTGTTTGGAATATTGAATAAAAAATTTATTGAAAAACTATTATGGAAAATTGGAGAAATAAGTTTTGAAATAATATAATTCCAAGGCCTTTTGTTGTAGATATAATTTTCGCCCTAGATAATGCACACACTCCATGAAATAATTCTCATAAAGTAACAATGGTCATTGATTCATGATACACATTATCAAAGAATAAATATTGTAAGAGGATTTTAGTCCCACAAAAAATGGAATGTTTCATGTTCTTGTAAACATATTTGATGAAATTCTCCTTATTATATGAATATATATATATATATAAACTAATAAAACCCCCTTCTTCCAGTATCTTTATTTCCATCTCTAGACACATTTAATTTTGGATTAATGAAAACATAACTTTTTCTATGTACATAGAATAATCATTCCCATTTTACTAGTAAACTTTTAATCGAATTCATTTTTTAGTAATGGAAATTTTTTAGTTAATGGGTCTTTGATAATATTATTATATAGGTAACATGATCATAAATTTAATAATATAACTATATCACCATAAATCATGTTCATATCAACAAAGATTTATAAGTAAATATGCTTGAGGAATTGGATAAAATTAGAAGATATGTCCAATAAAACTATTTACACTATCAAACCATGGAAACCATAGAAATAATAACACATTCTATAAAAATATAAGAATATTATCCATCAAGTGGTCATAATATTCTCTGTAGATTTTTTTCTTAATTTCCCAATATAGTTATAAGTGACCAGAGAGTAAACCAATGTATATTTATGATTTCTTTTTTTAAAATTCCCTAAAAAATTCCATGAACTTAAAATATGCTAAAATAAGTAATTTTATAATCATATATAATCATCTAGTTTTTCCTCTATTTCTCTATTGAAAACTACTTATAACATTTATCACTTATATTAAGTGTTGAATATAGATGTGTTTGAAAAAACATAATCAAAACTACTTATAAAAACCTAACACCAATTGTATTTTTTTAAGAATATGGATTTGTTTGATGAAACATAATGAATTATTATTATAGAACTTATCACTTTTGATGAGAGCATATATAAGCTGTTTGTAGATTTTTTTATGATAATAAACATAAAATAAATTATTTAAGGTTGTTAAGTGATGACCAATCAATAATCTTCCAATTTCCACAAGTTGGATACAATCATAAAATCATTTAATTAGAATTATTAGAGTAGAATAAATAAATTATGAATCTTGATTATTGAAATAAAATTCATTAACACATTATATCATCCATTTCATCTATGGAATCATAGATAGTTTCATTTCATTACTCGTCTTCTTAGATATATTTTTTTAGAACATACGGGGTCTTCCCATAAAAAATTAAAATTGGATAACAGAGTTCTTTGTATTTTTTTTCCTATTTTCCCTTGATGTACTGCACACATCCCCATTGGTATCTTTTTCTGAATCATTCCATTATCCATTCCACAAATGTTGAATTCATAACCATGATTATGTTTATTTTTATGACCATTTTTTGGTCTGATTCAGGTCTCTAAAAAATATAACTATTTATCACCTCTTTCTCATATAACATATTGTTTGTCTTTATCTATTTTCTCTATGTGTTACTATATTTCTTATTGAATAAGTTATTTTATATAGCATAATTAAGTGATTTTAATTTCGTTTTTTATTTTTTCATATTAAATAGAACTAAGACCACATGTTTTTTTCACACTAATTATAACTGATATTTGATCTATCTGGTCAGTACTTATAAAAAAAGTGATCATTAATTTTAAATAAATTAGAAACAACTAGATTTGATGAGTTGGTGCATTTAAAAAAGAAATAATTTGGCTTGTGCAGAGAGTATGTTATATAGAAACCTTCCTCATATTTACTGTGAAACTGATATCATCAAAAAACTTCTTCTGGGCATCTAAATGGACTTATAAATCATAATGTATCGGACCCAAATATCCACCCGAAAGTGCTAAACTCTTTGGGTGTTACTAACATTGGCTCACCTCCCCGAACACTAAAGGATACCGACTATAATCAAGGGGTGAAAAAGGTATATTCGGTAGTCTATATCCCCTCGGTGTAAATAAAAGGTACTTGTCTGAGTAAAATAATGAAACCATAAAGTCTCAGAAGTATTTAACCAGACCCACATAGTTTAAGCACTTCCTAAACAGATAAACTGTGGAAGAAAAATATAAACAAGAGTGATAGAAGATAACATAACAACATGCTTAGATCCACTTATAAAAAATACTGAAACAAAAAACCATGCATCCACAACGTGTCATACATGTCAAAAACAATGGCGCCCATGGCTACCAACAACACTTACAAAATAATGTAAGCATGTTGATATAGAAAACAAAACAAAAAATATAAAACTCAAACTAGGAATGAACTCAGGGTCCATGCAAAATCTCCATGAAACAACTAATATGATAAAGCTCCTGAATCTGGTCTATTTCTTGTTAGTAAATCTCAAAACTATACACTCATCCATAAGGGCCTGTGTAAGCTGTGAGATGAATCTCAGTAGGATACCACCCAATGATGTGTACATAGAATACGTTGTCTAAATAGGAAATAATATAATATTATGATGCACAAATAAACAAAAACTTCATTGTAGCTCAGTATCCACTGGTGAGTATCACCTACTTCAGCCAATGCCAGAATCTCAGTCACGCAACCGGCCACCATGTGCCCCTAACACCTTCTGTCTCAAGTACCTACGTCCCAACGACACGACCATGCAATTGTAACATGGAACGACCATGCAATTGTAACACGGAACCATGTTACTCTTGATACATCATGCCTCCAGTACCGATGTACCATAGGCACACCCAAGTAGTAGTAACCTGGCACTCCAAGCCTCTTGATAGCTCATCTCCCCAATACTGATGTACCGTATGCACACCCAAACAATCTGAAGTCTCCGTACCTTCCACCCATCTTCCACGACTAGCACCACAAAATTATAACCACCTAACCGCAATGATGGGGGCCTCTACCCACACAAATGGACAAAACCACCTCATCACTGAGTCATTTATGTGCACACAGCCCAAATCGCGGGTGGGTAGTAATCACCAAAAACAGAACCCAATCCACAACCTCTATAGAGCCTTGTTCCCCTATGACCATGTCGCTCAAAATATGATGGTCTTTCCATCCATGTAACCCAAGCCATGCCCAACCATATAGTCACCCTTCCACAATCTGATGTCCACGATGCCAAATCCTATGGTCAAACCATGCAATAATCGAGGCCAAGCCCAACATGTGATCAACATCATTAAATAATATATAGTCTGCACCCGACACAACCCAAAGGCTCTAGCATATGCAATTTAATAATATCTTATTTATTAGATTTAAACAAATCACATAAACTGAAAAAAAATTCAGAACAATTGAATTGCACGAGCCCAACAACTATCACACAGAAGAATTATGACCTTGAATTCTCATACAAGCCTAATCCTACTTTAAAAAATTAAATATACCAGTTTAAAAACATTGCAGACTAGTTATAACCATTTTGGAACCCTGGGCCAAAATATCATAATTTGTGTCGTCCTCTCTCCCACCTTGCTCAATCAATTTAGGAAATAGGGTTTCCCTAATGGCATCCAATGGGTCAAAGTATTAATTCAAAATTTATTAGTAGATATAACGGTGCCTCGCTCAAAATACCTAAAGTTTCGCCAAAGGCCATGGAACCCAAATTTCCATGAAAACACAAAAAAAAAGTTATGTACCCCTACCTTAAACTCATAGATTTATGCACGTCCGATATTGAGATCCAATTAGAATCTGATATTCGTATATCTAAATTTCCATCAAATTCTGGCAATTTTACACAAATGGAAATTGTGGATTGTGAGGAAAGGAGAAAATAATAGAAGAGGGTACATGGTTTTATCCTTCTCTATGGGATCTGTCATCCACTAATGGATTGAATAATTGATATCAGATGAATAATCTTGGAGGATAAACATTCTCAGCCTCCCGGAGGGACACAGTTCTGAAAACAGGGATGAAGAAGGTATTTTCGGAAATGATATGTGACGCACTCCCATGTTAATGAATAAAACAAGTACATGAAATGTATTAAAGACTACATTCCATGTTGTATTTGTCCATATTCCGACATACGATGTTTTCCAGGTCATCACACGACTTTGATGCGTCACACGGGTCAACACATGGATAGGACTCAACCGATACACTGAGAGGAAAATACAAGGCATGTTAATGAACACTACATGAAGTGTAGTAGATTATTTTTACTTTGTCACCACACATCATGTACTATGATAGCATGTGGTCAGAACATGCCTAACATATACACTGTGTGTAACCTGGAAACTTCCAGAACTACCCAATTTTCCATCTTTTCTAAAAACAATGTATAAAAAGAAAAAATAAGACCCATACCTCAAAGGAAGAACCAAGTTCTTAAAAAATTCCCCCCATAAATAAATTCATCCCTAAATTTCCCTTCCATGGGTGGTGAAGAAAACTCTAGACAACTCTGGCCCAAAACTGAAATCAATCAAAGGTCAATCGATATAATACTCGGACCCATGCTCCTCCCATGACGCATTGTCACACCTAAACCCTATCAGGTGCCACCATGATAGTCCTGAAACCCAAATGTATCTCACACCGCATCAGTTTTTACCTCCATGAGGTCCTGCATAACATGGATGCTCCAAAGAAAACCTGGTGTCGTGCACCTCACGTAACCCGCATCCTGGATGCCCCAATTACCATGACACCTAAAATATTTTGCATCCCTAATAATCCTGATGCTACACATATCATATATATATATATATATATCACATACCCAAAATGGTTCCAATCCCACAGACTAGTATCTGGTCAGTCCATATATATCTTGTTCACCTCATGCACTCACAACGAACATGCCTCAATAGGCCATGCCAAAAAGAAAATAAAAAAAATCACAGCTATGTCCATTTCGTACCTCTAAACATCATTGTTCCTCCATCCTGCTCAGCCTCTAGTAGCACCACGGTATGCACCTTTCTTGAAGTATGACTACCTGATGCCGGAACTCCCTATGGTGCTACTCCAATCACTAGTCACTAACCCCTCAGATGGATCCTGATATCTCTACCACATCCTCCATGTGCAGTTGAGCCTCGGCTACCCTCACATGGTACTGATCCTAAATTTACCCCAAATTCCACCATTTTTATGGGTCCCTGCCTTCCAGTTGTCTAAGAAGGCTTCCTGTAGAACCTCTCTAGATTTCTGACTAGTCTACATGCCCCAAACTCCATAAGATGCCTATCGCACCGAGTCTGGACATGCCCTAGCCGCCCAAACTAAAAGAAAACCATAGAAGAACTACCAAGAGGGGGACTGGCTGAGTCCTTGGCCTGACTACCCTTTTGGAACTCATCTTGACCTCACATCCTTCTATCTGAACAATCACCTAAATAAACTAATCGGCTCAAACATGATTTTTCCATAAATTTTTCCTCACCTATATGCACTTGATTCACCACTATTGAGAACGATATCAACCTGATGATGTTTAACTTCACCTTAATAGAGTTTCATAATCCATCCTTGAAGCGCCTCACCCTCAAGGAGTCATCACATACAATACCTGGTGCAAAGAAAGGAAGCTCAGTGAATGTAGCTATGTAATGGCTTGGACCTCTCTGGTCCATTACATTGTGAAAATGTGGTGTTGGCGGTGTTCTGGGAATTCAAGGTGACCCATCCCCAACACTTTGCCAAATTTCATCTTCTATCAATAGTGTTTCCAGTTTTATGAACTGTTCTATCAATAGGGATACTGTAACGGTGGGTGTACAGTGTTTCCAGAATGGTGAGGTCTATCAGTAGATCTATTGGTAGAACTATTGATAGATGTAGAGTATCGGTAGGTGTACAATATTGGTAGGTGTACAGTGTTTGCAGAGCGGTGCCCATATCAGTAGGTGTACAGTATTGGTAGGTGTACAGTATCGGAATTTGTACAATAACGGTAGGTGTACAATATTTACAGAATAGTGAGGTCTATCGGTAGCACTATCGGTAGGTGTACAGTAACGACAGGGGTACAGAAATGGCAGGTGTATAGTGTTTCTAGAACGGTGGGGTCTATCGGTAGAACTATCGGTAGCACTATCGGTAGGTGTACAACAACGGTAGGTTTACAGTAATGGTAGGTGTACAATGTTTCTAGAATAGTGAGGTCTATCGGTAGCTCTATTGGTAGCACTATCGGAAGGTGTATAGCGTTTCCAGAATGGTGCCTCTATCCGTAGGTGTACAGTAACGGTAGGTGTACAGTGTTTCCAAAATGGTGCCTCTATCGGTAGGTGTACAGTAACGGTGGGTGTGCAGTAATAGTAGGTATACAATGTTTCCATAATGGTGCCTATATCGGTAGGTGTGCAGTATCGGTAGGCTTACAGTAATGGTAGGTGTATAGTGTTTCCAGAATGGTGCCTCTATCGGTAGGTGTAATGTAATAGTAGGTGTATAGTAACAGTAGGTGTACAGTGTTTCCAGCTTCCTATAATTTCACCCCTTTGATGTTTCCTTTGACGTAAAATACATTTGAGATATTATTTTAAGGACTCTTAAGGTTGATTCAACGGCCATAAATCTTATATTAATTATTCCTATAGCTCGAGATGTTTTTTCTTGTTCAAAATGTGTGGGCTAATGTGATCTGCTTTTAATGGAGAATTAAGTGTATCTTAATACGTCGCCCAATTAAATCGTCAAAAGGGATGAGATATCTTCCTCCCTTTTTCTTACTCATTATTCTCATCTATGAGATGCTAGAAACTTTCAAACCTTCCCGTAGGAGTTGAAAAATCATGCTTTACTCCTCATATTGGTTCTGCTCTGTTTTGGTGCAACTGATCTATATCGGTCAATATTTGATATAAGGTATGTTCTATCATCATTTATTTAGGGATAATCTTCTCATATTTCTCCATTCCATTTTATAACATGTAATATCCATGCTTTTAATGGAATTTTTCTTGGGGTTTGGTTGGTGTGGACGTATAGTGGCATCCTCGGGTGGATACAGTTGTCGCGAGAGGAGGATCGTGACTCGTTGTGTGGATAAAGAATGTGAGGAAATATTTGAGGCAGGGGATTCATTACTTCTGTTTCTTTTATGTGAAACTGTATATTTTTCATGTTTTATCCCACTTGAGGACAACGGAATTGACATAATAGATATTTGAACCGGATAAATAAATTTTTATCGATCATATGTTATTAACTCTTTCTTTTTCTATATTGTGCGATATTTACGCTCTTTCTTGATGGAAATCAGTAAAGAACTTAAACTGAGGTTAGTTGATAGTTTTTTTGGCTAATGATAAAGAGGCATGTAAACGAATGTAGTTCTAGTTTTAATTTGATGTTAATCAAATTGGCATAGTAAGCATGTTAAATTATTTGTGATAGCTTACTGATTAGGTTTCATGAATTTTGAACCAATGAATAATAAATCTGTTAATTCAATATTAATTAAAAACTGACTGTTTGATAATTCTTTAAAGGGTTCTGAGTTACCCTATTGATTGTTAAAGGGACAAGAGCCCTATTGATGTGATTTTGTTTTCCTACTTCTTGTGCTATAATGTGATCCAGGATGGCCATTGTGATATGCAGGGGCATGGAGGCCTTTGGTTGTCAAAGAAGATGACACCTAGAGTGGTGAGATGCATCAGTTTATGCATGTCGGTGTCGGGGAAGACACTAGGGATGATAGAATGGGACAGATGTGATTGTTGGATCCTTGATGTTTTTTTTGGTTGTTTATCTGCTTCACATTTCCCCACTGATCAAGGTAGCTAGTCTTACTTATCCTTATTATGAAAGAGGCAATGAACCACGGGGTATGCCATGTGCTTTCCGTGTCTATCTTCTCAAGGATGGATGGGTATATGCTCTGGCTATAAGCGGCAAAGACCCGATGGGTAGTACATCTACTCACCGTGTTGATCCCTTGTGTTTAGTAGCAGAGAATGTTTTTCTAGAATGCTTGGGAATGTGGGAAAGTAATTCTATAATGAATAATTGAATAAATGGTGTTAACCCATGAGGATGGAGTTGTTGGAACATAATGATGAGGTTGTAATTTTGAAGGAACAGTTGACTTGGGTATGATGTGAATGAAATTTAATGTGGAATTTTTCATGGTTAATTAATGTTTAAAGAATTAATTAATGTAAATTAGAACTAATAAAAAGGGAATGATGTAATCGAATAAATCTCTTTAAATTGGTGTGTTCTTTAAGGATACATGTTCTTAGAAGTAGCATCCCGGAGTCTGAGAGACATTAGCTGCAGTTGTGTCTAAGAATAGTTAATGCCTATAGTGTGGTTGTGAGATATAATATATTCTGTACTTTTTGTGTTTCTATATGATACTTCACCCGGTTAGTAAGGTAAACTGACACCCCGGATATTCTGAACCCTGTGGGGTGTTTTCCCCAACATTCCGGTGGGAGGATGGATGGCTGACTACCCCCTTTGGCCCCTCTCTCTTCTCTTGGTAGTTACTGGTTCTGGCAGGCACATTGGTTATTTTTCTCCATATATGTGTGTAGAGGGCTATAACGGCTTGTGGTTATTCACACACATATAATCTATAAATGGTTTTTTATGGACTACTGTAGGTGTAACATGTATAGGATGTAATGTCTTGAGGATCCTTACTCGGTGTATGGGCTGTAATGGCTTGAAATATAATACCAGACATATGATACACATTATGCAAGCTGTGGTGACTCCAGGAAAACACATGGTTACATTGGTGTGTTGACGTGGTGGTTTTGTTGCACGAGGTGCATATTATGGTGCTTGTCCAAGGTGTCTTCGGGCATGCCTTTTTGGAGAGAGAAGCTCAGGATGTGTGACATTGGGGCGAAGCGGAAAACTAGTGGGGAAGACATAGTGGTCTAACCATGATATTCTTTATTATTTTATATTTTCTTGTATACGTTACATGGTGAGAGTATACATGGTGAGATTCGGAACTTAGTATACCTGTTTATGTGAGGAGATAGTTTCACTTGTTGTTCACTATGCTTAGCATGCTTTTTTTACTTTTTCATGAGAGGATTTAGGGAGGATTCTAATGAGTATACTGTTATACTCACCCTAGATATATATATATATATATATATATATATATATATATTCAGGTCACATGGAGAAGGTTGGAGATCTAGCTGGTTTCTACCATCTTGGGGTTGCAGAATCTGTTCAGGCTGGTGGTTGTTGTTGTTTTTAACTTTCTTTTCGGTACTTGTATTTTTTCCCTTTCATTTATAGTACTTTCTCATGGAATTTTATATATGCACATGGGTTTCTATTATATTCCAGTTCTGAGTTGGAGTTGATTGGTTTATATCTTATCTCTCTCTTCTACATGTGTTCTTTTAGAGGGTAATGCCTCCCATTTGTGGGTTTACTATACACTCGGTGCTAGTTTCCAACCCATGGCCTATTGGAGGCGGGAATCGGGGGTCATTATCTCCCTTCTCATATTTCCAACCCAGTAGGGGTAGAATTTGTGAAGAGGGTGTCATGATAGAGTGGTATCAGATGTCTGGTTGAGGGATAAGATGGAGTTTGGAGTTAGGCATAGGTGAGGTTTCATGGGTTGGTACGGCAATAGTGTCATTCATGTTTAAAAATTGAGGTAAAAACTGGAGACCAGCTTAGACATAGGTGTTTAGGGCCCCCTATGATAAGATGTATGGACCTTTATGTTTACAATTTCTACATAACAAGGTGATACTAGTTGCAGGGTAGAGAACTAGGAAAGGATCATGCATCATTTTTCTTTGTGCCTGTGTTTTAATGGGTAGACCTTGGTATAGGTAAACCTAAACTAAATAAAATAAAATAATTAATTAATGCTGAGTCTTCCATATTCTAGGTTTAAGAGCTCTAACGGTTTGTTATTTTATAGGTATGGCTCCAGGTCCACATCTTCGCCAGGTTTGTGAAAAAAAATGTCCAGCGGGCTGTTCCAGCAGATCTCCACAGGGTAGAGGATGACGATGACGACACTTGGAGGAAGACACTCCGAGAGTTTCAGCGCCAGAGTCTACAGAAATACGAGGGCTCTATTTCAGATGCTTTCACAGAAGAATGGTTAGAGGATGTCGAGATCGGCTTCAGTTCAATTCATGCTCGGAAGGAGCACTGGGTGTCCATGGTTGTGACGATACTACATGGAGCAGTGAGGAAGTGGTGGTTCTTGTTCCTATGGGATCTTGAGGAGTCAGCGATCTCATGGGTGGTGTTCCGAGACAGGTTTAGAGTCGAGTTTCTTTTGTCGAATTCAATGGGGTTGAGTCACTAAGAGCTTCTTACCCTTCGAAAGGGGAGCTCCACTTTTCAAGAGTTTCGAATCCGTTTTAGGAAACTTTTACGATATTCTTTGGACATGTTACCAGATGAGGATGCCTAGGCGAGGCATTTAGAGGAGGCTTTGTGTCCATAGATCTAGCGCCAGGTCACCCCATTTATGCTGAAAACATATCTTGAGGTACTGGCGTGGTAATAGATTGTCGATAAGACTTTATCCATGAACAGATCATCATGAGAGGGGAATTGGCATGATTCCTCACGAAGTAGAGCTATGGTCTTGGGTTCCCAGTTTTCAGGGCAGAAGTGTTTCTGTTCAGCTGGGGGTAGGTCCCAGCCCTTCACATCTCATTTCTCCAGAGGCAGCAACTCTCAGAATTATGCCAAGGGATTAGGAACATGTTTCTCTTTTGGTTGTCATGGCCATCAGCAGTGAGAGTGTCCGACCTTTGAGAGTGGTCATCGTGCACTGGGCGCTACGCTCTAGGTTCCTCCATTTAGGCATTTCTAGTTGAGGCAGCAGCAGCCAGTTGCACCAACTTTAGATCAGCAGAGGGTATATGGGACAGAAAGAGGACAACCGCATGATGCTCCCCATCCTCAAAGAGCAGAGCACGGCCATGGTGGTGGTCGTCTTCATATCACCTACCCTTGTCCTTGCTTTGGGACTTGAGGTAGAGAGGATTCCAGTGCCCTTGGTGTTGACTACTCTAGTTGGAGTTCAAGCTGACTTATTTGATGTATGTAGAGACAATTATCTTCTGTTGGGGAGAAACTGCCTTTGGGTAGATTTCCTATGTTTACAAATACAACCAGATTATTTCATACTCGGCATGGATTGGTTGTATTCGATGAAGGCTATCATGGATTGATTCCGGAAGATGGTCATCCTCATTGGTGCATATGGAGAGCAAGTGGTGCTTTTTGGTGAGTGAGACCCTTTGATGAGTCATAGGAATATTCCATCCATATCATCCTTGATGGCTGAGATGATTCTATGTTCTTTAGAGGATCAGCAGTTGGTATTTCCTAGGGTCGTAGAGTAGTACCGTGATATCTTTCCAGAAGAGGTTATAACATTACCTCTCGATGAGAGATCGAGTTTGGGATCGAGCTATAGCAAGGAGAGTCTCCTATATCTATGTATCTATATAGGATGGACCCTTCTGAGTTATGAGAGATACATATACATCTTGATGGTCTATTACAGTATAGTTTTTTTCGGCCAAGTGTGTCACTGTAGGGTGCACCCGTTTTGTTTGTGAAGAAGGATGATGATAGTTTGCAGTTGTTTGTCGATTATCATCACTTGAACAAAGAGACAATAAATAATTGATATCATCTTTCATAGATAGATGACTTTTTCGATCAACTGAAGGGTGCATTTTGGTTCTCAAATATCGACCTGCGGTCAGGATATCATCAGATGCATGCGAAGGATGAGGATATCCCAAATACTGCTTTCCTTTGTCATCATGGGGACGAGGAGTTCGTTGTAATGTAATTAGGCATGAAGAATGCTCCAGCTATATTCATGGGATTGATGAATATTGTGTTTCATGAGTTACTGGGCAAGTTCGTGGTAGTTTTCAATGACGACATCCCTATGTACTCCAAATCTGAAGAGAAGCATGCACAACATCTACAAGCCATTTTCAGAGTTCTTCGTCAACATCAGCTGTTTGGGAAGTATTCGAAGAGTGTGTTTTGGTCTAGAGAATCCTTTTATTGGGGCATGTTGTGTCCCAATAGGGAGTATATGTGGATCATGCGAAGATAGAATCAGTTGTGTCTTGGGCATCCCCCATGAATGTTTTAGAGGTGCGAAGCTTCCTTGGTCTCGCAGGCTACTACAGGAGGTTCGTAGACAATTTATCATGAGTTGCGACTCCCCTAACAGCTTTGACTAGGAAGGATTAAGCATTCATATGGCCTGATTAGTGTCAAGATGCTTTTGAGTATCTAAAGGAGAAGTTATTAAGTGCTCCAGTCCTTTGTCTTGCAACTGAGGGAGTTCAGTTTGATGTTTTCTGCGATGCTTCACATATGTGGATAGGTTGTGTTCTCATGAAGTAGTGGTCAGTTGTTTCTTATGGGTCTCAGCAGTTGCATACCCATGAATACAAATATTCCACCCATGATCTTGATTTGGCAGCCGTTGTGTTTTCTCTGAAGTTGTGGAGACATTACCTCATTGGAGAGCACTTTGTAGTTTTCACTGATCATAAGAGTTTGAGGTAAGTTTTCTACCAGCGTGAATTGAACTTACAACAACATTGGAGGATGGTGTTCTTGTAGGAATACGACTTCAAAATATCATATACACCTCGAAAATGTAATGTTTTAGCTGATGTGCTGAGCCAAAAGTCACATAGTGATTCTATGTGTGAATCCGGTGATTCCTAGAGAGTAATATAAGAACTATCAGGATTAAATCTTTATATGGGAGAAGATGGGGTTATAGGTTGTATTTTTCTGATGACGGTACAGTTATCCCTGATGCATAAGGTGGAAGAGTCCCAGTTGGGAGATCAGGAGGTGGAGGTCTGGAGATACCGAGTTGTTTGTTGTGAGGCCCCTGATGGTCGGTCAGATGATGAACAACCCTGAGTGTTGTATCATGGAAGGATTTGTGTTCCCTTGACGATGTGTGAGATGGTTCTCAGAGAGTTCCATAGTTCTACTTTATCAGTACATACTAGCGTGAAAAATATGTACCTATCCTTGAGGAGTCAATTTCGGTGGCCTAGGCTGAAGCGTGCGGTTGTAGAGTTTGTGTCTCGATGTTTAGTCTTCCAGAAGGTGAAGGTTGAACACCGTGTTCCTAGTGGTCTTCTCTATCCATTCAATATTCCTCAGTGAATGTGGGAGGACATACTAATAGACAACACTACTGGTCTACCTCAAGCTCCAGGAGGACATCATGCTATTTGGGTGGTAGTGGATCATTTAACAAAATCGTCTAACTTCATAGCAATCAAGGAGTCGAGTTCAGTGGACGTTTTGTTGAGGAAGAATCTAGAGGAGGTGGTGAGACATCATGGAGTCTCTAGGACGATCATTTCTGATCGAGATCCTCGTTTTACCTCTAGGGTGTGGAGAGGTCTTCAACATGATTTCGGTTCTCAACTATTCCATAACACTACTTTTCATCCTCAAACATATGGTCAGACAGAGTGAACCATCCAGACTCTTGAAGACATTTTATGCTCTTGTGTTCTTGATTTTGGAGGTTCATGGATGAGGAACCAACACTTGGTGGAGTTATCTTACAATGATAGTTTTCACTCCACCATCGGTATGGCGCCGTATGAAGCCTTGTATGGCCAGTCTTACCGTTGTCCGTTGTGTTGGACTAGGGTTATAGAATTAGCAATTCTCGGACCGGAACTAGTAATGAATACAACTGAGATGGTCCAGGTGATTCATGACAGGATAAAGACAGTGCAAGCCATCATAAATTCATATTCTCATCAAAGGAGGAGACCCTTTGAGTTTAATTTTGGGGATCATGTGTTTCTGAAGGTGAATCCCTGTCATGGGCAGCGAAGGTTTGGTTGTGGAAGTAAGCTTTCTCCCTATTTTTTGGGCCTTTCGAGGGGTTAGTATGTTTTAGAGATATGGTGTATCAAGTAGAACTTCCCCAAATAATGAGTCAGATAGAAGATGTTTTTTAGATTCACAACTATATTGTTATATTCATGACGAATATCACATCATCGATTGGGGGGAGATCAGTGTTGATGTTGATGCAACCCTCGAGGAGCGACCTGTGGAGATGCAAGACTACAAGGATAAGGTATTGTATGGGTGTTATATTCCCTTGGATCGTGTCTTGTGGAAACACGGTGGCATGGAGGAGAGTACCTGGGAATGTGAGTCACAGATATGTGCTCCATACCCAGAGTTGTTTGATGTTTAACTCTTTTCATGTAGCGATGTTCCCTATATGGTTAAAACATTCATTTTTTATTTATGAATTTTCTTTGTTGCTTTTGTGGCTTCCTCTCATTTGAGAGGTTTCTTGATGAGTGGTTGTTCGGACCCCATTTCTTTTGGTGGGTTTTTTATTTTCGAAGATGAGAATGTTTTGAGTGGTAACTAATGTAATGGCCCGGACCTCTCTGATCCATTACATTGTGAAAATGTGATGTTGGAGGTGTTCTAGGAGGTCAATGTGACTTATCCCCAACACTTTGCCAAATTTCTAGTTCTGTGAATAGTGTTTCTAGTTTTATGAACTGTTTTATCGGTAGGTGTACAATAACGGTAGGTGTACAGTAACGGTAGGTGTACAGTGTTTCGAGAACGGTGAGGTCTATCAGTAGCTCTATCAGTATCATCTTCGGTAGGTGTAAAGTATCGGTAGGTGTACAGTATCAGTAGGTGTATAGTAACGGTAGGTGTACAATGTTTCCAGAATGGTGAGGTCTATCTGTAGCACTATCGGTAACACTATCGGTAGGTGTACAGTAATGGTAGGTGTACAATAACAATAGGTGTACAGTAATGATAGGTGTAAAGTGTTTCCTGAATGGTGATGTCTATCGGTATCACTATCAATAGAAATATCGGTAGGTGTATTGTAACGGTAGGTGTACAATGCTTGCAGAATGGTGAGGTCTATCGGTAGCTCTATCGGTAGCACTATAGGTAGGTGTACAGTATTAGTAGGTGTACAATATCGATAGGTGTACAGTGTTTCTAGAATGGTGCCTCAATTATTAGGTGTACAGTATCGGTAGGTGTAAAATATCTGTAGGTGTACATTATTGGTAGGTGTATAGTAACGGTAGGTGTACAGTGTTTCCAGAACGATTCCTCTATCGATTGGCGTACAATAACGGTCGGTGTCCAGTGGTTCCAGAACGGTGTCTCTATATGTAGGTGTATAGTATAGGTAGGTGTACAGTAATGGTAGCTTTACAGTGTTTCCAGAATGGTGCCTCTATCAGTAGGTGTATAGTAACAGTAGTTTTATAGTTTTTCCAACTTGCTACAGTTTCGCCCCATTGACGTTTCCTTTGACATAAAATAAATTTAAAGCCTTATTTTAAGGACTCTTAAGGCTGATTCAAAGCCCATAAATCCTATATTAATTATTCCTATGGCTCGGGATGTTTTTTCTTGGTCAAAACACGTGGGTTAATGTGATATGTTTTTAATGGGGAATTAATAATAACATAAAATGTCACCCTATTAAATCCTCAAAAGTTACAAGATATCTTCCTCCATTTTTCATCCACTTTTTTCTTGGCTATGAGATGATAGAACCATTCAGTCCTTCACAAATGAGTTGCAAAATCAAACTCTACTCCTCGGATTGGTTCTGATCTGTTTTGATGCAACTGAGTTATATTGGTCAATCTTCGATATAAGGTCTGTTTTATCGTAGTTCCTTTAGGGATCATCTTCTCCTATTTATCCTTTTAATTTTATATCATGTAATCTCCATGCTTCTAATTTGGTTTGTGTTGGGTTTTGGTTGGTGCAGTCGTAATGTGGCATCCTTGGGTGGATTCAGTTGTTGCGGGAGGAGGATCATGACCCATCGTGTAAATAAAGATTATGAGGAACTGCTTGAGGTAGGGGATTCATTTCTTCTCTTTCTTTTATTTTCAACTGTATCTTTAGCATGTTTTATCCCACTGGATGATAATGGAATGGAAAAAATAAATATTTGAACTGGATAGATAATTTATTATCGTTCATCTGTTATTGACTCTTGTTTTTGCTAGATTGTGCAATATTTATGCTTGTTCTTCATGGAAATCAGAAAAGAACGTAAAATGAGATTAATTGAAAATTGTTTTGGATAAAGATAAAGAGGAATGTAGACGGATATAGTTCTTGTTTTAATTTTATGTTAATCAAATTTTCGTAGTAAGCATGTTTAATTATTTTTAATACCTTACAGATTAGGTTTCCAAAATTTCGAACCTACGAATTATAAATCTATTAATTCAAGATGAATTAAAGAACAAATTGTTTGATAATTCCTTAAAGGGTTCTGAGTTACCATCTTGATTGTTAAAGGGACATGAGCCCTATTGATGTGATGTTGTATTAGTATTGCTTGTGCTATAATGTGATTCTGGATGGCAGTTTTGATATGTGGGGCATGGAGGATTTTGGTTGTGGCAGTAGTTTATTCCTATAGTGGCGAGATGCATCAGTTTTTACATGTGGGTGTTGGGGAGGACACTCTAGATGATGGAATGGGATGGATGTGACTGTTATATGCTTACTGTTTGTTTTGGTTGTTTATCTTCCTTCCTTTTCACTACTGCTCAAGACATCTGATCTTACTTATCCATCATCCAAAAGAGGCAAAGACACGCGGAGTATGACATGTGATTTCCATTTTTAGCTTCTCCAGGAAGGATGAGTATATTCTCTTTCTATAAGCGGCAAAGACCTGATGGGTAGTACATCTACTCACTTTATTGAGACCTTGTGTTTAATAGCATTGAATGTTATTCTAGAATTCCTGGGAAAGTGGGAAAGTAATTCTACAATGAATAATTGAACAAATGGTGTGAACCCATGGGGATGGAGTTGCTAGAAAATAATGGTGTGTTTGTAATTTTGAAGGAACAGTTGACTTGGTTATGATGCTAATGAAATTAAATGTGGAATTTTTCATGATTAATTAATTTTTAAAGAATTAATTAACATAAAGTAGAACTAATTAAAATGGAATTAAGTAATCGAATAAATCTCTTTAAATTGTTGTGTGCTTATAGGATACATTGTCTTAGAAGTAGCATCCTGGAGTCTGAGAGACATTAGCTGCAGTTGTGTCTAAGACTAGGTTATGGCCATAGTGTGGTTGTGAGATATAATATATTCTGTACAATTTGTGTTTCTATACGCTACTCCAAACAGTTAGTAAGGGCAACTGACACCCCAGGGATTCTGATCCCTGGGGGTGTTTTCCCCAACATTCTGGTGGGAGGATGGATGGCTGACTACCCCCTTTGGCCCCGCTCTCTTCTCTTGGTAGTCACCAGTGCTAGCAGGCACATTAGTTAGTTTTCACCATATATGTGTGTAGAGGGCTATAATGGCTTATGGTTATTCACACACATATATTCTCGATATTTTTTTCTATGGACTACTATAGGAGTAATGTATATAGGTTGTGATTGCTTGAGGATCCTTACTCAGTGTATGGACTGTAATGGCTTGAGGTATAATACCTGATGTATGATACAAATTATACGAGCTGTAGTGGATACCAGAAAATAACTGGTTACTTTTGTCTGTGGACCTGGTGGTTTTTTTGCACGAGGTGCATATTGTGGTGCATCGCCTTGGTGTATGTGGGCAAGCCTTTTTGGAGAGGGATTCTCATGACATGCGATGTTCGGGCAAAGCGGAAAAATAGTGGGGGAAGTAGTAGCGGGGTACCCTTGATATTCATTATTATTTGATATGTTCTTGTATGTGTTACTTGGTGAGAGTAGCCATGGTGAGGTTGGGAACTTAGTATACCTGTTTAGGTGACGAGTTAGTTTCACCTATTGTTCACTATGCTTAGCATGCTTTCTTTAATTTTTCATGAGAGGATTCAGGGAGGATCCTACTGAGTATGCTGTTATACTAACCCTATATATATAAACTATTTTTTAGGTCACTTAGAGAAGGTTTGAGATCAATGTGGTTCCTACGATCTTGGGGTTGCAAGAGCTGTTCAGGTGGTGGTTCCTATAGTTTTTACTTTATTTTGGGTACTTTCAGTTTTTCTCCTTTCAGTTGCAGTACTTTTGCATGGAATTTCATATATTCACTTGGGTTCCTTTAATATTCCAGTTTTGATATGGATTTTATTGTTGTCTATCTTATCACTTTCTTTCGCATGTGTTCTCTTAGAGGGTAATGCCTCCCATTTGTGTGTTTACTATACCCTCGGTGCTAGTCGCCAACCAAGGGCCTACTGAAGGCGGGACTCGGGGGTTATTATCTCCCTTCTCATATTGCTGACCCAGGAGTGGTACACTTTGTAGGGAGGGGTTCATGACAAGATACATAGTCCATGACAGACATGTCCCCCTGTTGAAGGCTCAAGAACTACTGATCTCTATCTTCCCTCAGCGTCTCTGGGAAAAAGTGCTCGAAAAACCTATCCTTGAAGCCCTTCCTTGCCATTCCTTCATTTATGTGAGCCTAAACCAGCACATCCCACCTATACTTCATCAATCCCTTAATCATGTATGTCGCCAGCATCACCCTCTAACTTAGAGGCATCTCGAGCTGCTCGAAGATCATCTTCATGCTCTCTATAATGTCCACAGCCGCATGTCGACAAAACTCACCTTAAAAAAGGGGTTAGTGTTACACCTAGAACTCCTGTGTCAGATATTTCATTGAGGGATCTATACCATGTGTGCCTCTTTCATTCCCATACAAGTAACATGCTAGACTAGATTGAAGCTGCTCATTGAGCCACAACCCGAACGCTGCCAAGCTTGGCTGCTGCTCTGCCTGCACTAGATCCTGAAACTGATCCTATCCCTGAGCATGTACCTGTAACTCATGCTCTACTTATCCCTTAGGTTTCTGAACCCAATCGTGCTCCTATGACATTGTACCATCACCTGCCTGACGTTCCCTCAACACGTCTAGGAGGAACCTGTTGAATACCATAAATGGTCAAGAAGCCCACATATATAACAATATATTTATATATAACATAGATAAAGAAAACAATAAATAGGTAGCACATAACAACTACCCTTACTCTCCCCCACCACAACCATTTCTCATGGCTTCTTAGCCTCACAACCTCCTTACCCGCCCTCAACAGAGCCAAGTTTCAAAAGTATATCAGGCCATGCTCGTCCCGACAACAATCATTACCTCAAACCGATGATTGAGTCGCCCAATCTTGACAGCCACACATCCTCAAACTGATGTCCAAGATTCCTTATCCTGGTTACCAACATCACCTCAGTCATAGTACCTACCTTTTCAAAAATTTTCAGGTCCAAATGTCATGCCACATGATATTTTACATAACTTAATGTATGGAATATTACATTTCAATAAACAAGAAATTCAATTAGGAATTTCACCGTTCACATTTAGAAAGCATTTACATCTCGGAAATTGATTTTATTCACATGGTATTGTCAATTGAAAAAGCATACATGTAATTATGAAATTTAAATACCCTAAAAATGTTCCTACCAAAAGCTAAACCATCACTCCTCACCAAACCAGTCCAAGGTCCAATTTCTTTCTCCATTGCCTCCCCATGGTATGTGTCACATATCACAATCAATAACATCACATACCAAGTGATCCACTAAGGTGGAAATCATATAAATTATAATTTGAGAAAAACAAAATCAACAATTCCGACCCAAGGTAACTTTGTCCATCCCTTGTACCTAGAACTGAAAGCACCCAGGAACAAGCTAGAAACTGAGATCCAATAATAACAAATCTATAGTCTTCTATGTCCCTAATTGTAACAATATCATAAATAAAAGGAACTATATGTCTCATTAGTAGTTAGTGAATTTCTGAAACTAAATACCATTCAACGAAAACACCCTCTAATGCCACATTGTAACTTCTTAGATCCAAACATCCACCCAAACAGTGATAAATGGGTCAGGTGTTACTTCTGTAGGCGCACCTCCCCAAACACCAAAGGCTACCGACTAGCAGCGAGGGTGAAAAAGTTATATTGGGGAGGCTATACCCTGCTCGAGGAAAATAAAGGTACTGGTCTGAGTAAAATAATAAAACCATAATGACTCATCAGACACGAACCAGACCTGAAATGTGGATTCACTTCCAAAATAGATAAACAACATAAGAAATATATAAAAAAGAGATACAAATGATAATAGAATGGCATGTTGAAATCGACTTCTACCAATGACTGAAACACCAAAACATGCATCCATAACATGTCATTCATGTCAAAAATAATGGTGGCCATGGCTAACCAACAATGGATACAAAATAAAGTAAGCACATAGATACAGAAAAGAAAACAAAAAAAATTAAACTCCTTCTAGGCATGACTTTAGTGTCCATGCCATATCCCCAAGAAGTAGCTAGTATAATCCATCACCTAAAGCTGATCTCTTTCATGCATGTAAATCCATAAAGTCTAAACGTTTCCCAAAGGTCCCATGTAGGTTGTGAGATGAATCTCAATAGGATACCACCCAATTATGTGTACCGAGTATAAGTGTTTATCAGAAAATATGAAAATAGTATGATGAAAAAACAAACACAAACTACACTGGTGCTCAGCAGCCACTGGGGAGTATCACTTTCTTCGGCCAATACTGGAATCTCAGCCATGCATCTAGGCACCATGTTCCCTATAACACCTCGTGTCTCAAGTACCAATGTCCCGAAGGAGTGCCCAAACAATATTAACACGACACCATGTTCCTTTTGACACCTCGTGTCTCCAGTACAGACGTCCCATAAGAACTCCCATGTAGTTGTAACCTACAACCTTGTGCCTCCTAACACCTCATATCCCCAATACAAAATTCATGTTTGCACACCCAAACAATCTGAAGGCTCCTCACCTTCCACGAAGCTTCCACAACAAGAACCCCAAAACCAATACAACCTAACCGCAACTGCGGGGGACTCTACCCACAAGAACGGTCAAAACCACCTCATCACGGAGTCATCAATGTGCACATGACCCATATAAAGTCTGATTGGGGATCACCAAATATAGAACCCATGCTACAATCTCTCTGGAACCTCATTCCCCTGAGAGCATGTCACCCAGAATCTGATGTCCTTCCTATCCATGTAACTCTGGCCATACCCAACTTGACAGTCACACTGCCTTAATTAGAGGACCAAAATGCCAAATCTCATGGTCAAAACACCCAATAATCTGAGTGAAGCACGACATGTTATCATCATCATTCAAGAATATTTGGGCCGCACCCATCACAACTGAAAGGATACAGCATATTCAATTCATCAATTACATATTTATCATATTTAAACAAATCACATAAACAGGAAAAACAATCTAAACACATGAATTGTGCTAGCCCAATGACTATCACACAAAAATACCAAGGTCTTTATTGCCTCTAGAAATCCAAATCATGCTTTACTAAATTAAATATACCAATTTAAAAAAATAACTCTAGTTATAACCATTTTGGAACCCTATCCAAAATGTCCCAATGAGCGTTGGGCTCTCGCCCGGCCTTGCTCAATCAATTTTGGGTATAGGGTATGCCCAAAAGAATCCCATGGGTCTAACACTTATTTCAAAATGATTTAGAAGATATAATGAGGTATCTCTCAAAACACTTGAAGATTATCCAAAGGATTCACCACAAAAATGTACACAAAAACACAAAACAATGAATGCACCACCTACCTTAAACTCATAGATATATACAAGTCTAAAATCGAGATCCAATTCTAATCTGATCAATGTAGATCTATGTTTTTGTCAAATTCTGTAAATTCTACTCGGATGAAAATAATGGTGTGTGAGGCAAAGAGATAAGAACATAAGTGGGTGTACCAGTTTATCCTTCCTGATGGGATCCCGTATCCACTGATAGATTGTATGATGAATGTCGGACGAAGAATCTAGAATAAGAAATGTTCTTGGCCTCCTATAGAGACACATTTCTAAAAACTGTGAAGAAGAAGGTATTTTCATAAATGAGATGCAACAATCTCCAATATAAATGAATAAAAATAAAATTATAAGGGAGGTATTTTGGACTTCAAACTGTGTAGTAGCTTGTCCATACTCTGAATAATTGAGTTTCCAGGTCACCACATGGCTTTGATGTGTCCCATGGGTCAACACACATCTTTTAACCAATCAGTACATGAAGAGGAAAATATACTGCATGTTAAGGAACAATACATTAAATGTAGTATATTTTTTTATATAGTCACCTCACGACATGTACTAAGTCAGCACTTGGTCAGTACAGGCCTGACATACACATGACCTGTACTTGGGAGTACATCGCATGTATCCTAGAAATTTACAAAACCTCCCAGTTTTCCCCCTTTTATAATAAACAATGTAAAAAAGAAAAAGAAAAATAAGACTCATACCTCAAATGAAGATCTATGTTCTTATATAAATGAATATAATGATATATATATATATATTGTAATAAAAAAATACAAGTATAGATTCTTCATTATTCTCCATGATTAATGTGATCTATATAATCAATTAGAGGCTATATTGGGCTAGCCAATGGTTAACAAATGTTTGTGCAATATAATTTCATGGGAATAGGAGTAAAATGAATAGATAGTTTTCTTTGGTAAAATTTTTTAATCTACTAAAACAATCATTGATTTAGAATGGCGTATAATTTAAAATCTATGAAAACATTAATTATAAAGAGTTACTTAGGAATAAAGGAGAGAGCTGAGAACCAAATCTTAAAGGACCATATAATATTTTAGGAATATAATTCAAAACATATTGAGAGTGAAAATTATCAGATAATCTTAGTGGATTTTTTAGTTACAATGAATAAGAGATATGAAACTAGAAAAGTAGATGTTAAGGGAAAGATGGGTTCCAACCCCATATTCAAAAGACAACATTCTAGTGACTTTGATAAAAGAATTTTATTAAGGTTGCATAACTCATGATTTATTAATTTCTTGTATGATGTGAAAATGTTTTATTTATAGATGGATCATAACATTAAAATAATAATATCAATAACATAACATGGTGTACATTGAACTTTAATGTATGTAAAAAATTTTTAATTTTCAAATTCACCTAGTTTGATATATTATCTACAAGAGACATTATCTTCTGTTTAGAATAGTTCCATTCAAAATACTAGTGACATGCTAAATGGTTATAAAATTGTCAAAATTTTATTTTTAGATGAAATAGTTTCTATGTGTTTGGATAAATATTTTTATATAACCTAAAATAAAGTCATCTAGAATTCATATTTACCTTTCAATTTAGCTTCGGATGGTGATAAAGATTCATACCCTTGTATTAATGGGGATTTTATTTCTTTTCTAATTCATTTTGAATGTTCACATCAAATGAAAAAAATACTTTTCTGATATTCAACATGGTTATTGAGAAGATAATTTCTAAGAGATTTAATATCCATGCATCATTGACCACAAAAAGACTCACTAATTCTATATAAAAAACATTATTTCATAGAGTTATTGTGATGAAAATTTATTGGGACCATGGATAGTGTATCTATAAGAAAAGTAATAAATTAGTGCTTGAGAAAGTGTGGCTGAAACATGCAATATGAAAATTGAGTTATGTATAGATCCATCAAAAAAAATTGAAGGTGTTCTTTACTAAGAAAAGGGCCAAGGTTATCATGGTTACAATCATTTTCAACATTTAAAAGGAAAATGATAAATGCTTGAACATAGTAGTTTGACTAGATATTTCTCTTGAAAGTTACCATAAGAGTTCCAAAAAATAAGATCATTTGCATCAAAAATTCAGACTAAGAACCATATCAATACCAATAAAAGTTTACCTATAATCATATATACATTAAAATGATTTGTTCCCATAGATATAAATGAATCTATAAATATTCCTCTTAATGGATTTTTTGATAAATTTTTTATGCTTTTAAAATGTTTTTAAAAGATTCATCTCAACGGAAAAAGATTTAACAATCTTATCCAAATCACATCCAAGATTGCTTCTTATGTTAATTTTTAAATTTTTTCCTACAAATACAAGACTAAAACTAAATAATCTATATTGTGGATATGGAAAATGTAATGAAAATGAAGTAATAAAGTATTGCAATATTCTGTCCATTAATTTATCTATACATCTAGATATACTTTTATCACTTGCTGGATAGTATAAATTTAACAGGTTGTAGATAATAAAATAAAAAAAATTGAAATTTGGAAATAAAAATAGATAAAATAGATTGTGGGACAAATCTGGTGATTTCCAATATTACATCATCAGGTTAAACATTTTATTACTATGAAAAGTGAATGAAATTTAAATGTTTTCAAAGTGATTTGATGTGTACATGTCCAAATGACTAGATCAAATAATTAGAGTAGATCTAAAGAACCCTGAAATTATAAAACAAAAATCAATAAAAAATAAAACCAAAATCCAAAATGAATGAATGAAAATTTCTTTAGTTAGAGGGTGTGATTGTAAATCTAGAAGAAATAACCAAAAAATTTACCAACACATTGGAGGAAGGATATAATTTTTTATGGAAGAATTAGTATGGAAATATGAATTCAAACCACTTCACACCTTTATACATGACCTATACCAAAATAAATCATCCAACGGAAGAGAATAATACATAAATTTTCTACTAGCATGACTTAGGTGACCAAGAATATGTGAAATAATATTTTTTATAGAGATCAATGATCTGATTCTCGAGATCTAAGATCCCTATAGAGAACACTGAAATTGAACCCCAAGCTGAGTGGAAAAATAACATAAACATTTCAATCAAAAATCAATTCAAACATACATTATTCAAGATGGGGGGTCTGACCATGGAAGGAAGCAACATATTGAGACTCAGATCCAGAAAGACAAATCTATGGGGATCCTTTTAATGAGGATTTATCCCTCAGTGAGATATGAATGAGTGAAAAACTAGAAAACGGATCGGGGAAGGATATAAAAGTCACAATAGATCTAATGGGAGGGAAAATAAAAGGTTTTTCAACTAATCTTTTATGTGGGTGTGGTGGTGTGTATATAAAAAAATGATGAACCCATTCTATTAATGAAGATATGGATCATTAGTCTACCAATCAGTAGGAGATAAAGGCATTAGGATAGGGGAGGTGTAGTGTAAATTTTATGATTGGGGATGGAATTTGTTTTTCCAGAATAAAAATATTATTTCATTTTTTATTTTTCATTGACCATTCTATATTTTTTAATTATTTTAAAAATATAATTAAAATAACATATTTCACCCAATATGAATTTAATTAAAAATATAATTTTATTTATCTTTTAAATATAATATATATTGGATCTCAACATCAGTTTTTCCAAATATTGGAAATATGTTATTGTTAAAAAAAACTTATATATTTTAAATTACGTTAGAAGTCATTCTCAAAAAGAAGTTATATTTTTTGATAAAAATATCTTTTTAATAAATATTTAACTAACGGTTGAAAATATTTGTATCATTAAATAATTTAATTGTATTGAATAACTAATAGCCAAAAAATTGTATATTGAATAAAATTCCTCATAATAATGATTATAATCAATGATTGATTCAGCATTAAATTTTTTTAGTAATAATATGATAAAGTAACAAATTTTATTGTTCGTATTAATAAATTAATAAAAATATATAATGGTCAAAATAAACATTGGTATTTAAATTTAACATCAAAAAAACATAATAACTATTTGAATTATGTATTTCTACCAAAAAATATATTTTCTATCACATATTTTTTGTTGGTAAAAGTCATTTTCTGTAGTGAATTTTTGAACTAAAATGACTATTTTAAAATGATAACAGACACTTTGCATCATACATGTCATGTTGATTTTGGATTAAGGTTTAAATGATTCCTAAACTACAAAAATGACTAATTAATCACGTTCCTATATTGAATACACAATATTAATTCATATGATCAGTTTTGAGTATGTTATTTTTCTATTTTAGGAAAATAAATGTCAATTTTACATAAAATTATACACTTGGAAACATATTTGTCACACTTTGTGTCATATTGAGGTGCGGATAATTCCTAAAATTGAAAAATATATTATGAATATTTTTTCTAAATTATCTGTTAAATATAAACATGTTTTCTCTATTTTGAGTATGTGAATTTACTATTTAACTAAAATTTCTTTTTAAATTAGAAATAAGAAACTTGATTCATAATAGTCACATCATATGACAGTTTTATTTAATACCAATTCGTACACATAAAAACCAGTTATAAATCATTTTCCTAAATTATTTATTAAGAAAAATCATGTTTTCTTAGTTTTCAGATGGTGAAACTTTTGATACTAAAATAGAAATTTTGAACTTATAATAGATACTTTGAGTCGTACTAGAGTCATCAGGTATCATACTGAGGTGAGGAAAAATCCCACACATCAAAAAATGAGTTATAGATCATTTTCCTACATTATCAAACCAATAAAAATGCATTTTATCAGTTTTGAGCATCTCAGATGTCTATTTTACTAATATTATTTTTCTATTTTAAATAAAAAGATGCACTTATAGTCATAAAATCCACATTGTGTATCATATTTTGGTGAGGATGATTAATACATTTCCTAAATGACTTATGTGTCATTTTCCTAAATTATAAAACCAATATAAATGTGTTTTCTTAGTTTTATGTATATGACTTTTCCTTTTTACTAACATGTCATTTTATAGAGGGAACATGCACATTTATCCAAACTAGTCACATATTGTGTTAGATTGATGTGAGACTAATTACTACACATAAAAAATAACTAAGGAATAATTTTACTAAATTATCAAGAAAATCCAAGAGAATGTTTATTTTTTTTCAATGTGTGATGCCTTTGGAACAAAAATTTTAATTTTAAACACATAACAGAGACATTGAGTCATACAGGGGACATCATATATCAGATTAAGGTGGAGATGATTCTTACACATCAAAAATGACTTATTTATGGTTATCATGAAGTATAAAAATAACATGGATGTGTTTTATTAGATTTTTGTATGATTTGTTTTACTAAAATTAATGTCAATATTAAATAAAAATTTTCCCTAAGAGTCATACCAGTCATACAATGTGTCAGATTGAGGTGTGGCTGATTCCAACATGTCCCAAATGTATTATGGATCATTGTATTAAAGTATCAAAATAATATGTACTACAAATGATTCTATGATTTCCAATTCATTTACTTAGGCTGACTTCTACTGAAATAACAGAAACTAGATCTTCCTCTACTCTTCGGATTATCAACAAAGAGAATGGTTTTTAAACTAATAACATTAAATAAATAACTAGTATTAAAAGTCAGATAAATAAAGGGAATGGAATCCATGGTAACATTATCAGAAATGAACATTTAATATCTTTTGTGCCTTCATGAAAATAGTGGAAAGAATAATATGAATTCTTAAATGATCTATGAAAAATACTAAATAAGTTTTAGATAGATATGTTAAGGAAATTAACTTACAAATGGTTGAAAAATTAATGACACAATTTATTAAATAAGTAGTAGGAATTAATATTTTTATAATGGTTTTGTACATCCTTGGAAAATTTTCTTATTTTCATTATCTCACTTGTAGCCTTGAAGTCCAATCTATCGTGAGCATTTGAAATAGTTAACAAACCACACCAACCCAAAAAAAATCCACTTGTATAAGAAAATAATTCTTATATGATTATTACAAAAACAAAATGAATTAAACATAAATATGATACTATATATTAATTATATAAATTGTGATTTTATTCTGAAAACATCAAGAGTGCCTCAGTTATTGAGCATAGGTAGCATCAATTCTCTACTAGCAAAGGAATTGTAGAAAACTTGAATGAATGTGATTAATATAACCTCTAAAAGGGTAAAAAAAATTTAGGTAGAATAATATTGTGGAAGTAATGGTGATGAAAGGAAAGAACCATAGAACAATATATTCTAAAATAAATGATATTTATAAGTAAAAAAGAAAATTAAATCAACATTTCATTATATAATTTTATATTAAAATAGAGAAATTATATCTTAACACTACATTTATATCTTTCCAAATGATTTCCTTTATTATAGTATTCTCTTCCACGGGATTCATAACATTATCATGAGTATAAGACATTTTCTGAATGAGTATTCAGACATTTAATTTAGATTATAACAGTGAAATAATGAACTAATAATATTATGAAGAAAAATATATTAGATTAAAAACATATTTACCTTCTCATTAATATGTATTTATTTATTTAAAGGTCTCTTTAAAAAATAAATGATTTTCATCTAACCGGGTACCTTTTTTTGTTAGAAGTAGGACAATCAACTAATTATTGTTTTCTAGATTTAAGATATAAAATACATTAACTTCATGTGATGAAACTATGAACAATTAATCTTTTCCCCCTTCCAAATTTAAATGCACCTTCATAAATGTTAGTTCATTAACTTTCACTAAAATCTTATTTTCAACCCTTTTCCAACAGAAAATTAGTTGCTGAAATGTTATATAATCCAACTCATATATTCGGTTCACTTAGAAAAATAGGACAATTTCTATAAATTGTGTTTCAATCATTGGAACCAAATATGTGCATCACTTTTTCTATAAATATGAATCCAATATTTTGCATCATAATGCATTCATCATATTATTTTGTATAGAATATATAACCATTTATTACCAAACTAGGGTAAGATATAGTAGTTACATTTGATACCATAGACATCTCTCTAAGTAGTTCTATAATTGAATTAAAGATTTTAGATAACTAAATATAAATTTGATCCTATAACCATCCTATAAAATGTTGAATATGTATATCAGATATCAATCCTTTATCCCTTGACTGATTCGAATCTCTAATAAATCCATTATGGGCCTCAACCTATGGATAAACATATTCACTATTTATGTAAAATGTAAATTTTCACGTGTTCCCTCTCTATGAAGGTAACTATAACAATATCTATTTTGGAAATACCTCTTCCAATATGAAATCAATTGTAATTATACTTTGGGAGAACGATGCTATCATTGTTTAATAGGTAATCGGTACCGAATTCGACACCTTCTTCAACAATATATCATTATGAAATATAAACATTTGGACAACATAAATTCATGAAATACTGTTTCAAAATCATCATATAATATTCATTGGGTTACATCCATCTATTATAGACAGTACCATAGAGTTGAACCTCTCTATCTAAGTGAACCATCATGTAAACCATTATATCAAAGGATGATGGTGGGAAGAATATCTCAAATTCACATAATATGACTTCAAAATCCTTATTCCTAATTGGAAACTATTTCATGTCTATATCATTATTTCATAAGGATTTGAAAAACAAGTTGAGACTTGTTAATAAATGTCATACTTTTTTAGATAGAATTAAATGGAAAGAAACAGACTTCAAATCTTGCAACAAAACATGTAATTCATGTGATTTTAGACCCTATAGCTTCAAATTAGTCATTAGCATGACATTATTGATATTTGAGGAAAATCCCTCTATAATTTTTACTCTATTAAGGGAAAAACTGGAAATTTTACAACATGGAGAGAAACTATGTTTTTGGAGGAGGAAAAACTTCCATCATTCATTATCTAATGATGAAAGTTTCTTCTCTTGATTAAAAATTCAGGATACAAGTACAAAATTTTCTTCCAATGGGAAGAATCTACTGGATGGCATGGGTTCCCATATTTTAGTCTTGTAAATTCATGTCATGTTAATCATATCATAGTTTCCTAACATCCATATTGTCTTCTAAATTGTATAATGATAGGAATGTACCATATATCTTTTGAATTAATTCGTTCATTTTTGTTATATCAATATGCACCACTCATAGGGAATTTTATGAGTGATTAACGGTCCTTTTCAAACAATATGAAATCATTTGGAAAAGCATGTATTTTTAGTGATCATTTCCATTGAGTGTATCATTTGTTTAGCATCCTATTTTTCACATGGATGTTCATTTTATTATTTTTGAATATCATTCAGGGTACCAACTACTTCTACAATTCTAGGGTCGATCCATCAACTTCCCATTTTAAACTATTTAGCTAAAATACAGCTGAAAATGTTGTGTATTTAGTAAAACTGGTACAAAATTGTATCTTAGAACATATATTTAACGTCTAAAACAACTTTGGAAAATCATTAAGGTCATATTAAATTTATATTGACATTTCTTCCATATGATATCCATCAACATTTAAATTGGTATTCATATCAAATGATCCATAAACAATTGTATCATCCTTATTAGTGTTCGTATTTAGTTTTTTCCCTCATTTATCCAATATTTATAGCTATGATCTATTCTATGACAATTAAAATGTTCTTCCAACCATTCAAGACTACCTTTTTTGTATAACAATAATAAAAACCCAAACAAAGGATTTGACAAGTGTCTCATGCATGCTCTGTTGAAAACATGACAAACTCTTTCACTCCATCTTCATAATCATTTATCAAAAAAATTATCATTCATCCTTTTTTTACTCATATACATCCTATTAGGTTCATTAAATACTCCTTTTTAGAAGAAATAAATAAATACACATAATATATTCATTATAAAATGTGAAAGTTGTAGATAATACTAATAAGTGGAACCCAATTTTTTTCTTTCAAATAATTTTTGTATTATTTGAAGGAAATTGTTAATATAATTTAAAAATATGAATTATTCAACTATTATATGTGTTATCCTTTGAATTATTCAAAATGTGATAGTTATAGAAAAATTTCATCCCCGTCATCTTCACCTACTAAATAGTTATCATTACATTTTGTTACTTGAGACACATTCCACATTTTTTATAGAAATATATATTTATTTATTGAACTATGCCTGCTAAATTATATCCTATACTGATTAGGGGTGATCATTTTCAATAACTACTACTCATAAAATTTCATGTAACAAAGTAGAGATTCCGGATGAGTCTCAAGAAAAAAAATGAAATAATAATTGTTTGGGAGATGAAGTCAATGTGGATGAAACCAAACTATTATTATCTTAAATAATGGGGCACTTAGAATTTTTTTATGAAAAAATCCATCATGAATGTTATTTTGGGGTGATTGTGCTTAGTGAAAAGATTTGAGGTTGTTGACGATGGCTGTTTATCCAAGAAGGAATAAAGACATGGATGTTTTCTAGAAATCATAAATATTGGATATCACACAAGGGAGATCTAATTAATATTTTGAAAAGAGATAATGATTGATCTCATTCAAGGGAGAATAGATTGGTCTCATGAAAAGTGTGAATGTCTGATCTAGATAAAAGGTGAACTGTTTGATCTCATGAAAAAATAATATGTATGTTCTTGTGCAAGGGAAAACTTTTTGATCTCTGAAAAAGCATGAAATCCTAGTCTCACATGAGAGAGATATGTATGATAACTTGTAGTGTGACTATTTAACTGATATCAGGAAGTGTTAAAGTCAGAACTAATATCAAATTGAGACCTCACGAAGTGTATAATTTAATTTGGATATCATAGTGGGTTATTTCACAACACTCCTGATTTTATTTGGATCTTATAATGGGATCTCATTCAGTGCTTAGGATTCTCTTTCGATCTCATGATATATCACATAACGAAATGGTAGGCAACATAACTGACCATTGCAACATTGACATTTGATTTTATGATAGGAGTTTCATGAAGCGTGTAACATTGTTGTAATGGATGGTTGTACACAATTTGTGCAGTTAACGTTTTTGTTTTATGCCTATACATACATTGTAAACCATCCTTAAATGTTGAATTTTTTTTAATAAAATATGTATCTAAAGAAACATCTGAGAAGTTGGTTCATGGAGAGATATCACAAAGGAGGTTCACGTAGAAATCTTGGGACGGAATATATGTCACTTACATCGTGTAAGTGTTGTGAATGATCTGAACAGAATCTCAAACAAAGTGTGAATGTGGACTCACACCAGGATCTCACACAATATCAAAAAGGGCCACACCCTAGGCTCTCCCGTAAAGCATGAATGGGGAATCCCACTTGGATCTTACAGAAAGAAGGAAAGTATAATTTCCCATTTAATTTGTGTAAATAGTGAAATGGGTCTCGTACCAAAGGTAATTTTTGTTTCTACAATAAATAAATGTTTGTTCCATTTTTCTGGAAAGTGGATGTTCTGTAGAGAGGTGTTTTTATAGAATTGAATGACTATCCTAGAAATAACTTCAAAAGAGAATGTACCAACAATTGAGGATACATTCATTAATTATAATTTTGGGACCTACATGTCCATAAACATAGTGTGGTTCCTTTTTTGAGTTATGAGCAAAGGAAGAGGAATAAGTTAATCTCTTTCATCTGTATTTATCCATCAAAATAGATATTTAGGGAGTGATCCTTATGAATTAATAATCTAATCCTAAATATTATAAATGAAGTGAGACTTGTAATAGAAGTAATCTCATCTGAATCTTGAATTTCAAGTGAGCCACTATAAATTTGGTTCATCAGAACATTAATTTTTTATACTCCTTGGACATATCCTAGTGAGGGTAAGCCAAGTAATAAACTATTTCCTTGTCTTTTATTTCCAAACATTCATTATATAGATCATCAATAGATAAATTTAGATGGGATAAGAAATATATAAAAACTAAATAGAAATCAAAGTGACCCTTATAATAATGACGCCAATATTTAGTGGAAAATGAAGAATTTGGAAAATAATATTAATACCATAATTAATCTCCCACCCCTCAGGGTATATAGGTCCATTTAGGACATAACAATTGGTACCATATAACATGTTAATTTTTGGATCCGAGAAAGTATACTTTACTACTGGAATTAAAATTCCAATTTTTTTATTTCCTGGCGTTCCATGATAAAGGGATGAATAACAAATTAAAAATCAGAATTTCTGTGGTATTCTTTGTTTTGGAAGTTTCTCTGAAAAAAGTGTGATTTTATTTAAAAAACGAAACAATATAATGAAAATTGTTTTCGTTGAATTAGAAAAAAATATATATACTAACTCAGTGATTCTACGGTAATGAGTGAAGAACATAATATTTCAAGTGATTTTGAATATTCTATTGATGATGAAAATATAAGAAGGAAAAAAGTATAATTTTTCCATGAAATAGATGAATATATTAGAAATTAGATGAAGAATTTAATTCTAGATATATCTAGATACTAGTGATGAAAATTGAATTCAACAAGAAAAAAAGTAAACAAAAGACTTACTGAAGTGTTTAGATATATAAGAGAAAATAATGATTCCCAGGATAAAAAATTTAAAAAATAGAAAGCTGATGAAATGAAAACTAATTTGCACATAGAAAAAATTTAAAATATGAAATCTAAAAATAATGATCTGGAAAAAAACCTATTTGGATTATATTAGGAGAAGAGAGGCCTACAACTGGATAATTCATGATGTTTTAATTCTACTTCTTAGGTCAATTCTGAAATAAAAGATAAATCCAACATGATGGATGATATCTACTAATAATTGAAATATGATACGAATAGAGGGAAGAATCTCAAGAGAGAACCTCATGCTAAACTTGAATTAATGAAAAAAGAATATAGAATAATTGGGAGAAGATATATAATTAGTCAATAAAAATTGTTGTAATATAATTCCAAAGGAAAGACCAAATGTAATGATTCATTGAACTTACAATGTTACGATCCCTTGGCAATTAATAATTAAATAGAAAAAAAAATATTATACTTTAGATGGAAAACATTAAATGATTGTGTCAAACTTATGGTCAGTAGGTTATGGGAAATATTATATTTGATATGATTAACCCTATCCCATGTATGAGAGGAACATATCCATGAATAATTCAAAAAAATAGGAAAAATCATAGAGTTAATGGAAAATTACCTTAAAAGGATTTTATAGGATGTACTGAAAACGTAATCTATTCATGTGGTATTCATGGACATATTTCATGTTTTTTTGAAGAGTTGTAATATAGTTCATATTTTGAGGATAGAAATATTTTTAAATAAGATAATAAGAAGAATAATCTTGAAAAAGTTTGGATGAAAAGTCTCTCAGGATAAATCATTCATCAAATGATATTATTATGGATGATAAGAATACACAATGACTATGTTTCAAGAAGCCTGAGGGCTCAATGTCAGATGATGATCTCAAGATGCATCAATATCATAACTGATAAATGGGGAAACAGTGTATTTCTTTAATGAAATATGTTTTAAATGTTCTAATCATTGTCATTTGGAAATATATTGCAGAAAGAAGACAGAAGGGAAGAAAAAGGAACCGAGAAGGAAATTGAAATTACCAAAATATTTATCTATAGAAATTCTATTCTTATTATTATTTCGTATGTTATAAGACTATAGATAATAGAATAAAAGCTTTATAATATCACTACTAAAAATAAGACAATTAGCGACCGCCATTGGCGGTCGCTAAAGGTCTTTAGCGGCCGCGCAGCGACCGCCATTGGCGGTCGCTGTTGCCCCGTCGCTAGAGGGCTTTAGCGACCGCCAATGGCGGTCGCTATAGTGGGCCGGCATGGCACCCTATAGCGACCGCCTATGGCGGTCGCTATTCAAAAAAAAAAAATTTTTTAAAAATTTTTTTATTGAATTCAATATAAATATATATATATATTTATGTAAAAATATTCATATATATACTATTAAATACAATATTTTAAATATATATATATATATATATATATATATTATATATTTGAAATGTTTTAATATATATTTAATACATATATAATATCAAATCATTGTGTTATAATAATTTAAATATTCTCTATATAATATATTTTAAATATTATATATATATAATATATTTCAGGTCGTTCGGAGCACGTTTGCTCCGAATCGGACCGCCGCACGCCGTTTTGTTTCCGGCCGCCGCGGTCACACGGCACCTCCGAATGAGGTGCCGTCTGGCCGACCATTTCACAATTCACGCCCCGGATGTTGTCGTCCGGTTTCGTGGCATTCGGAGGTCGTTCGGGTGGTTTTGACCCCCCAACGCGCCCTTTCAGCGCGCGCCGCGCTGCTGAATACGGCACAATCGGACGTGCCGCGCGAACCGCACGTCCGATGGACGTGCGGCCTCCTCCTGCATCTCAGGAATAATATTTCTATCGTTCCCGTGCGGTTTCAGGTCGTTCGGAGCACGTTTGCTCCGAATCGGACCGCCGCACGCCGTTTTGGTGTTTAATGGCGCCGGAAACGCGTTTTCGGCCGCCGCGGTCACACGGCACCTCCGAATGAGGTGCTGTCTGGCCGACCATTTCACAATTCACGCCCCGGATGTTGTCGTACGGTTTCGTGGCCTTCGGAGGTCGTTCGGGTGGTTTTGACCCCCCAACGCGCCATTTCAGCGCGCGCCGCGCTGCTGAAAACGGCACAATCGGACGTGCCGCGCGAACCGCACGTCCGATGGACGTGCGGCCTCCTCCTGCATCTCAGGAATAATATTTCTATCGTTCCCGTGCGGTTTCAGGTCGTTCGGAACACGTTTGCTCCGAATCGGACCGCCGCACGCCGTTTTGGTGTTTAATGGCGCCGGAAACGCGTTTCCGGCCGACACGGTCACACGGCACCTCCGAATGAGGTGCCGTCTGGCCGACCATTTCACAATTCACGCCCCGGATGTTGTCGTACGGTTTCGTGGCATTCGGAGGTCGTTCGGGTGGTTTTGACCCCCCAACGTGCCATTTCAGCGCGCGCCGCGCTGCTGAAAACGGCACAGTCGGACGTGCCGCGCGAACCGCACGTCCGATGGACGTGCCGCCTCCTCCTGCATCTCAGGAATAATATTTCTATCGTTCCCGTGCGGTTTCAGGTCGTTCGGAGCACGTTTGCTCCGAATCGGACCGCCGCACGCCGTTTTGGTGTTTAATGGCGCCGGAAACGCGTTTCCGGCCGCCGCGGTCACACGGCACCTCCGAATGAGGTGCCGTCTGGCCGACCATTTCACAATTCACGCCCCGGATGTTGTCGTACGGTTTCGTGGCATTCGGAGGTCGTTCGGGTGGTTTTGACCCCCCAACGCGCCATTTCAGCGCGCGCCGCGCTGCTGAAAACGGCACAATCGGACGTGCCGCGTGAACCGCACGTCCGATGGACGTGCGGCCTCCTCCTGCATCTCAGGAATAATATTTCTATCGTTCCCGTGCGGTTTCAGGTCGTTCGGAGCACGTTTGCTCCGAATCGGACCGCCGCACGCCGTTTTGGTGTTTAATGGCGCCGGAAACGCGTTTCCGGCCGCCGCGGTCACACGGCACCTCCGAATGAGGTGCCGTCTGGCCGACCATTTCACAATTCACGCACCGGATGTTGTCGTACGGTTTCGTGGCATTCGGAGGTCGTTCGGGTGGTTTTGACCCCCCAACGCGCCATTTCAGCGCGCGCCGCGCTGCTGAAAACGGCACAATCGGACGTGCCGCGCGAACCGCACGTCCGATGGACGTGCGGCCTCCTCCTGCATCTCAGGAATAATATTTCTATCGTTCCCGTGCGGTTTCAGGTCGTTCGGAGCACGTTTGCTCCGAATCGGACCGCCGCACGCCGTTTTGGTGTTTAATGGCGCCGGAAACGCGTTTCCGGCCGCCGCGGTCACACGGCACCTCCGAATGAGGTGCCGTCTGGCCGACCATTTCACAATTCACGCACCGGATGTTTTCGTGCGGTTTCAGGTCGTTCGGAGGTCGTTCGGGTGGTTTTGACCCCCCAACGCGCCATTTCAGCGCGCGCCGCGCTGCTGAAAACGGCACAATCGGACGTGCCGCGCGAACCGCACGTCCGATGGACGTGCGGCCTCCTCCTGCATCTCAGGAATAATATTTCTATCGTTCCCGTGCGGTTTCAGGTC